>OY720450.1:75546751-78464251 GCA_963082715.1 Harpalus rubripes
AGTGGTCTGATATTATGAGTGAGTCGCGAATAAATGAATGAATTTATGGCAGCTTGTAGACCAGCGTTTCTTAACCTATGGGTCACGACCCAAATTTGGGTCGCGAAGGGGTTTGAGTGGGTCGCGAAAACTATTCACTATTTTATAATTTTAATTACTAAATATTACTGTTATCAATACAATGTAGAATTATTGTTACTGCTAATAACACTAGAGTGACTGTACCTAAGATTTTAGGAACCACCGCGATTTGAAGAACATTCAAAATTTTAAAGATATGCATTTTCATTCTGTTCAAAGTTCAAAATGGACAAACATAGACAGTTAATATTTGTTTCGACATTTGACTACCAGGAGCATGTTTCTCAAAAAATACGGCACTAATATTACTAGTGAAATTTACTAGTTTTTGTTTCTGAAATATACAAATGTAAAATACTAGTTACAAGTTGGGAACTAGTATTTAATAGTGTATTTGACAAAAAATACTAGTATTTTGTTTCTCAAAATATTTCAGTTGTCTGTCAAACTAGTAATTTATTAGAGAAAAGCCTCATTTCCACCGAATGTTTTAATGCTTAATGCATAATGATTTGTGCGTAATGTTTAATGCATTATAACAATTTCCTAGGATACCATTTCCAGCTACTTTGTTTAGTGACTAATTCGACAGAAATGTCATATTTTTTATCCTTTTTATTTTTAACTCTAGCAGACTGTCATTGCAGCAGTAATTCTTATCCTGATATTTCTTAACATATCATATACATAATTTTTGGCACCTATATCAATATCTAAAAATTAAAAAAATTTAATAATTATAAAATAGACTGACAGCTGACAGTTCAGATTAAAATATAAAGAAGACAGATATGTATTTCCATCTCACAATTACGCTTAGGCATTACGCCTTAAAACTTGGAGTTTGCAAGCTTTTGTTCTTAAGCATTGCTCTTAGTTCTTAAGCATTCTAATAATTGGTGAATCGACTGGAATCATAAGAAGAGCAAAAAGAATTTACCGGGAGCGGTTTTAAGTTGTTTTTGTTACTAAATTTGTTGTTTTAGTTTGCACTGTTACGTTTTGTTTATTTTCACATAGCCACCTATAATATTTGTTTTAAAATTATTTCTAATATTTCTAAATTATCTCATTTTTCTCGAAATTTTTCAAATACATTAATAAAAAATAATACATCGTTGAAAAGAGAAAAAAATGGCGGTTTCTATTTTATTAAAAGAATTATAGGTTGCCATTTGAAAAATAAAAATTGATAGTCGTATCTTGTAAACCAGACTTTATAAAAAATATCTACATCTGCCATCAAATAATGTAAAATAATAAAACTTTTATATGAGCCATTTTTTTCTATTACTTATAATCCCAGACTCACCCTGTATTTGAATTTATATGTAGGATAATAACTATTTATATTATAGTGATCGACGCTTCGGCCAAACTACCAAGCGGTATCCTTGAAGGAAATTTCTTAGACATAGGCAGCTTTTCCGAATGCCTCCACATCGAAGACTACAACAACATTACCGAACAAACCGCATATGGCAAATACTGTTTGGTAAAAGTAAAATTACCACTGGGTGATATTTTACCTCAAAAGCAAAGTGCAACAATCCTGTTCAACATGAATTCTCAAATTCAACATCAGCACAGGCAGAAAAGGACAGTATTGCAAGGAATAGAAGGAGCAAATAATACAGGGTTAATATTAGGGTGGTGTGTGCCAAATACATGTCCGCTTGAAGATTTGACAAAAGCTCTTTCTGAATTATTAAATAAAGCTAATCCAGATGTGAACGTGAAACCAATTCTTGGAGGGATGTGCCAAACTAAAGATGATCTCGTGCACGAGTTTACAACAAATGATATTTTACTCATGTAAGAATAATAGTATATTGTGTTATTAGGAGTAAAAGTGATACTTTGTGTGGCGAGCATGGAATGGACAATTGCATGCGAGGCACACAAAGACAATTTAATTCCGAATGACACATTAATTTTTTTTTTCAAACGCACTACTTTTCTTTTTATTCGCTAATTCTATGTAGTTTCTATGGATATTTGTTTATTTTATTTCTACGCCGCCGGCGTAGAAATTAACTATTTCTACTCCGGCGGCGTAGAAATTAGCTTATTTCTACTCCGCTGGCGTAGAAATTTCCAGCGGCGTAGAAATGAAACTTCTACCTTGTGAATCAAGTCACAAAAAGTTCCATTTCTACGATGTTTGAAAAAGAAAGATTTTTTTACCTCCCGCTATCCTTAAGACGTATAGGGATCATGCTAAAAATCGCATATCGAGATTTTGGTAATTGACCACGTTTTAAGGACCCTAGAATGTAATTTTAACATTTTCACGATGATGTCTGTGTGTATGTGTGTGTATGTGTGGATCCTCCATTCTAACTCAAATACTAGCATTCACAAAATTTTAAAACCTTGCATTTTGAACTTTTTCTGTAATGGAAAGAGCCCATTAGATTTTGGTGAAAATCGGATAACCGGAAATGGCATTTTACTAGAAGCTCAAAATAGTTTTTCTTCGAAAAATTAATGTTATTATAAAAATTAAAGATTATTAAATTTTCTATAGATTTGCATTAATACTTTTTTTATATATTTTATGGATAAATTTATAAAATTATCTATAATTTAAATCCCAAAGCCTACGCTTTAAACAAACAAAACGCAGTTATTCAAATGTATGTAACTGACAGATTAATGTCACTATTAAAGAACTAATCATTTCAAAATAATATTAGTAATGTTTAAAAAAAAAAGTGAATAGAATAATAGAAAAGAAATTCAATACAGTTTCCAGCATAAGTAAATATGTAGGTATGCATTTAGATTAATAAAAATTAACGATACACAAAAATGTTTAAGCTAATCCTCATTTTTGGATTAGTGAATTCTATTCTATCCCGGTATTTAAAATTTAATCTTCATTTTATTATAGCTCCGGTGGCTCAATGGTTAGAGCAACGCCTTATGTCATGAGCGCCCTCGGGGCTCTGGGTTCGAATCCAACTAAGGCATAAATGTGTGTGAATGTGAACCAATGTGAACCCACTCTGTTGAGGGGATTACAAAAATATAGTTATTTGGATTAGATTAGACTATATTTTAAGAAATAAACTGTCAAAATTAGAGTAATATTCGCTAATTCAAAAATAAGGATTAACATAATCTTTTTTTTTGACTCGGGCTGTAAATGGCGAGAGGTATTGTGTTGGCCACACCAGATTTTTTATTATCGAATATATTAGTTTTAGACATTTTTTGAAACATCTTGAAGATGCCCGTCAAAATTTTTACATATAGGTACTTAAGTACTTAAACAAATAGTTCTATTTTACAAGAAAGTTTAACGTGTATACAGAATGTCCCAAGACGAGCTTGTACGCTATTATTATTTTAAAAACTACTCAATATTATTTTATGAAATTTGGTATCTATGGATTTTCCGACATGGCCGTTTCAACTAAAATATTTTCAAAGCAGTAGCACTTCCGGTTTAATCGGAAGTAAACCTTAACTTTCTTATTTTAAATGAAATGTTATATTTTTTATTTTACCATTGAATTCAGCAGAAAATTTTACATATGATACCATAGAAACATTTTACTCATGGTTAAACACTTCGAGCGTAATTAAACTTTTAATTTTTACCTCTCGCTAAGAGAGGTATTGGATTTATGCTAAAAATCACATATCCAGATTTTAGTGAATAAGCACGTTTTAAGGTCCCTAGAATCCGATTATAACATTTTTACGATGATGTGTGTGTGTGTGTGTGTGTGTGTGTGTGTGTGTGTGTATGTGTATGTGTATGTGTGTGTGTGGGTGCGTGTGTGTGTGTGTGTGTGTGTGTGGGTGGGTGTGTGGGTGTGTGGGTGTGTGGGTGTGTGTGTTTGTGTGTGTGTGTGTTTGTGGGTGTGAGTGTGTGAGTGTGTGTGTGTGTGTGCGTGTGTGTGGGTGTGTGTGGGTGTGTGTGTGTGTGGTTGGGTGGGTGTGTGTGGATGTGTGTGTGTGTGTGTGTGTGTGTGTGTGTGTGTGTGTGTGTGTGTGTGGGTGTTTGTGTGTGTGTGTGTGTGTGTGTGTGTGTGTGTGTGGGTGTGTGTGTGTGGATGTTGGATCCACGATTTGTCAAATACTATAAGACTAAAGACATTTTTAACTGCGGATTCCACAATCTAACAATAATAGGAAGAGTTGATTAAGTTTTGGTAACAATTGGACAACCGGAAGTAGTAGTTACAAGAAAAAAATCATCTGAATATTATTTATCGAAAATTTATGTAAATACTTATATTAATGAACGTTAAATTATTTATTCGATAAATATAAATTCATTATTATATCTTCTATAGATTTAGAGGTAAAGAAATGCATATTAAATAATTTGATGTAAAATATCTTAGATCAAACTACTTCAAGGCAATAAATTCAAATATTTGTAACTGACACATAAATGTCACTATCAAAAATATTTGTATGCCACTGCCAAAAATATTTGTACATCATTATGAATATTATAAAAAATAAAAAAAAGACAACAACGCAAAAAAATATACGTAAAAAGAATATAAAATGAATTTGCGAAAAAATGACAAATATAAAGAAAAAGAAAAGGAAAGTAGAAAAAGAAAATATCAGGATATTGAATATAAAGAAAATGTATGTATTGTACATAATTTATATTAAAATATCGCATAGATTTTGCAAATATATGTGAGAATTATTTTGTAGTGAGAATATGTATTTTATTTAAAAATATTTTTTGTTTTATGCGTACAACCAGGTAAAATATCTGGCGAGAGGATATGTGCTGGCCACATTAGATTTTTTTTTTCTATAAACAACCATTTGTTTATCACACTATATTTCGAGAATTGATTCGAATTTATATAATCTGTAAAACAGTTTTATATAGAAAGCTTTTGTTTACACACTAGTGTAAAGTAATAATAGAAAATTTTTGAAAAATGTTATTTAAAATTTAAGCCTCGTTGCAACTGGGCATAAGTAGCTTTAATATTAATACATATGTATTTATTTCAGAACTTTTTTCTCAGTAACATTACTGCTAATTACTCTCAGTACAGTCTACGACATTTATATTTCACAATATTCTAGAAGTAAGTATACCGATTATGATATTATTTATAACAATATTATATGACTAACATTTTTAAAGGGCCTGCTCATATAATATACCTAGCATTTTCATTAAAAACAAATGGGCAGAAAATATTATCTGTTGGTAATAATTCAGATCAGCTAGGTTGTTTACATGGATTAAGATTTATCAGTATGTTATGGGTTATGTACGGTCATAGATATTTGACCACTGTAATGGGACCAATTATAAATTTGATAGACCTTTCAGTTGTAAGTATAACTTTATGAAATAAAACGGTAACGTTCAAAAAACATTGTAAACTTTATATTTTTCTATGATTAATAAAAATTGTTTTTTACCTTCCGTCACCTTTAGGTAAGGAAGGTATAAGTCGCGTTCTTTTTATCATTTGCCTCATCTCAAAATGAGATGAGTATGACATGAACTGAGCTGAGAACAAGTGAGATTTTTATGAAGTAAAAAGAGCGACAAAAGACGCATTTTGAACGACTGATGTCCGCTGAATGTCTGTGATACTTTTCAACGGTCGACCACGATATTTTCAGGTATTATTTTGGATCGCCCACTATGAGTGGGCATTATTTAGGCTTCAATTATTCTGTCGATTACATAATAACATATAGTGCGGCACATTCTATAATGTTTGAAATATACAGTACTATAACTTCCACATGATTTTTAATTCTATGAAGTTTACGTCTCTTTACTATTTTATTTTCCACGGAATTGTCTGCATATTTATTTATTCTTCAAATAATAATAATATTTATTAAAGGAATAAACAAATAATCATAATAACCAAACTAATTGTATGTGACAGCAAAACATTTATCCCCACCATTCATCTAAGATTAAAACCTCAACAAGCACAACCACCAGAGGTGACTAAGAATCGGGAAGGGGCGGGGGGGTGGAACTCTTCTCATTTCGGTCTCACTTTATCTCATCTCCTTTAGGATAAAAAGAACGGTCAAAATTAGCAAGGCAACTGAGGTGAGCTGAGATGAACTAAGGTCTAATGTAAAAAGTGGTAAAAAGAACGCGACTATTGTCTTTGGTAAAAAAATTCGGTGGTGAGTTTTTAATGAGTTTTAAGGTCCCTAGAATACGATTTTACTATTTTTACGATGATGTGTGTGTGTGTGTGTGTGTGTGTCAGTGTGTGTGGATGTGTGTGCGTGTGTGTGTGTGTGTGTGTGTTTGTGTGTGTGTGTGTGTGTGCGTCAGTGTGTGTGTGTAACAAAATTTTCGTCTACGATAACTCTAATACTACAATTCCAAAAATTATAATTCTTTCGTAATCTTCTTCGTTGCATCCATATGAAGAGCTGATTAGATTTTGGTTACAATTGGTCAACCGCAAGTACCCTCATTTGAAGATTTTATCAGTTTTTCTTGAAAAAACTATGTTAAATATCATTTTTTCACATTTAACGTTATTATAAATAATAAAGAACATTGTATTATCTATACGATTTGAATGCATTTTATACTTCATATTAAATGGATAGAGAGTTATAAAATTATAAAGAAATTAAATTTCATAAATTAGCCAGCTATGGTAGAAACATCTACTATATTAAGAACATTCTGATTGAAAGATGTCAGTGTCAAGTCCAATTGACATATTCGTAGTATATTTGTATTATAATTTTACTCGAAATATAGGATCTTTTTGCTCGACACTTTCTGTATGGAATTTATATAATACATACAACTGTAGAAAGGTAATGTACATACAAGAAATTTAAAATCTTTTGCAAGGAACTTTCTGTATGGATTTAATAGAAAATACATACGCATTTACGAAAATTCTACCGGTAGATACCGCATCTACCGACTGTGTTCGAAAACACGAGTGGTAAAAAGTTACCGTGTTCGAAAATTATTCAATATCTACCAGATCCATCTACTGGATTCATGAAGAATCTAATCTCAAAAAAAGGTAGTGACGCAAAGCGAAGCGCGCGCGTTAAAAGTGGAAATGTGTTCAAAGTAGGACTCTGCTCAGTTTGTTAACTACGTCAATTTCTAACCTGTTTCAAAAATTTTTATACGTTATGGATCTACCCTGTTTACCACTTGTGTTCTTAAAATATCGATTCTGGTAGATATAACCTGATAAAAAGCTGTTTACCGGTAACAGTTCACCGGTAGAAGTTTCGTAAATACCTCATATAACTGACGGAAGGTAATCAGATTTTTTCGAATGTCATCGGATAGTCTATAAAGAGTTAATTTCAACACTTGGTATACAAATAACTATTTATTACTTTACCCTATTTTAGTGGTTGAAAGATCCGGCAAATATGTACCTCTTAAACGCTACAGTGTCAGTGGATTCCTTCTTTGTTCTAAGTGGTCTATTAATATCCTACACCTTCTGTATAGCAAGGGATAAGGGTGTCAAATTTAACGTTATCACGTTTTATATTCACCGATATCTAAGGTAAATAATATTCTTTTTTCCAGGGCCGTTCCGTGGGTATAAGGCGCCTTTGTGCAAAGTTATATTTTAGCGCCCGACCCCTCCCCCCATGATGTAAAATTTGCAAAATAAAGTTGAAACTATACTTTTTGTTCATCAAAAATGCTAGATTTAATATTCTGATTACATTTTCTTAGATTCATTATTGTAATCAAGAGGATAATCAAAATCGTTTGTTGTAATCAACAATTTTACGGTTACAGTTACAGTTTTATAGTTTGCAATATAACAATGAGAGAAAAAATTTCTTTTACTTTTTAATTTTTAATAATTAATAAGGGAAATTCAATATCGGTAAAAAATAAAAATAAAATGATTTCACTAAGATTTCAGAATTGTATGTAAATCATAAACCATTTGATTCTTCGCAAAATGGTAGTAGATATTTAAATATTGGATTCATTGTAGGATTCCTTCTTGTAATCAATATTCTTAAGTTATAATCAATATATTCTTTGTTGTAATCAACATTTTCAAAGTTATTATTTCAATATAACAATTTTAGAAATATAACAAACCGATTGATACGATAATTATTTTACTTATAACTAGAGCTCTAATGTAAACAAATTAATAGTTATTTGTATATCAAGGCCGCGAAATCACTCTTTAGCGTACGGAGAGAAAAATTGTCGCCGAGGCCGCTTGCTGCCGAGGCAAGACAATCTCGAGGGCGCTAAAGGATTTTGCGGACAAGGTGTACACAATATTTTTTGTGCAACCGTAAAAAATATGTAATTACAAATTTTATTAATAATTTTCAACAGTTTCATTAAAAATACAAAGTTAGCTTTCAAGGTGGCTGTGGGATTACCATTTGATAAACAAAACCATGCAATTCTCAAGTGTCAAAGAGATTGTTTACCATGACAACGGTCGCGAAATCCAATTTCGAAGCCTGTATTGCGCCTGCAAAATGCTTATTTCGCGTCCGGTTGCACAAAAAAATATATTCTTCACTTCTACCATGTTAATTTGTAAGTTTGATATTAATTTTGTCTTTATAAATAAGAGGATTTTTTAAATATTTACTATTATTTGCTTTACTGTCTTGAAACAGCGCCCCTCAAATTCAGGCGCCTTTGTGCGGGACACAACCTGCCCACCCGCACGGAGCGGCCCTGCTTTTTTCTATAGCAGATTTTAAAGTGTGCTTTTGACCAGTGACGGATTTAGCACTTGAGAGGCTCCAAGCGGAATTCAATTTTCAGGCCCCCTGACTATAAATTACTCATTTTATATTGGATTTTTTATTATCTAATACGAACCAAATTCAAAAATTTGACACTTGTTTGACAACTTTGACAATATACTTATCATAACACTTGTAACAAAACACAAAGAATTGACACCATAAAGGGACCAATAGGCTACTAGCGTGGTACTATATATCTATCACTAAATACCTATGTCTTGTTCCATTTAAGCCATTTAGTATTGCAGAGCATAGAGAATAGTTTTGACCTCTTTGATTGGCTGAAATTGGAGATAAGAAACAAGTTTAGCCAATGTAATTTCGGCTTCTTCAAGTTTGCGCTGTTGCCAGCTCCATCTACTGAATGGCTTAAATGGAACAGTGTATAAAGTAAAGTTGACAACGTAGGTAAAAATATAAATTTTATTTTAAAAATATTATTTGTTTTTTAATAAATTAAGAAAGAAGATTTTATTTGACGTCATTATTTTGAACTGGAGAAAGGGATGCATATTTAAGAATGTAACCTGTAGATGGCGAGCGAGTGCGAATTTTAATAGAATACGTGCACGTCACGTTGACAACCATGTTAAAATCAACTGAGTGGAAGTAAACATATGCTACTATGTGGTTGACATGTGACATAGTTTTGACTTTTTGCTGTTTGAAGTAATTTATTATATTATATCGAGTTCATTTTAGCACTGGCGGATCTATGGGGGTGGTAAAGGGGGAATAACCCCCCCCCCTAAGAAAATTGAAAATATATTGTTTTTATTATGAAGTATTATTATTTTAAATGGGAATGCATACAAATTCCTTCAAAAACAAAACGTATTTTAATTTGAACATGTGTAACATTTGCGTTATGTTTTAGGATAGGTTTATGTTTATATTTTTTTGCACGATGGGTTAATTTTAATGTTTACCGATAGGATTTCCAAGACAGTAGGTTATATATATATATATATATATATATATATATATATATATATATATATATATATATATATATATATAAACTATTATTCACGAAAGATGACTATTCAAGGTCATTTATGAGCCGTCTGATATAATATTACTTGCATATAACTTCATTGTATTTCGTAAGCATAGGCGTACAATATGAAATATTTATGGACACATATTAACTGAAAAAATAAAAATAATTTATTTAAAAATTATGTTTCATTCTAAATAATGCCTTTCTGAAAGATTTATGTTCTTCACTTACGTTTTTGCAAAATTTAAAAACATAGTCTTAACTATAAATCAAGTAATAATAATTTGATTTAAATGCTAACGCCACTGGGTAAATATTAGCACAGATGGCAGTGTAATAGATAATTAGGTATCTGTAATTCTACGACACACGTCATTATTATTTATAATGTGTTAGAAAGTAATGCCACTATTTACGTATATCTGTCCCACCACATAAATTAAATAGACATAGGTCAAATAATCTTTCTCTTTCTAATACAAAATGTTGCCAAGCTACTGCTGTATAGTGATGTGTATTCTTTCTTCGAACAAATGACCTTGAATAGTCATCTTTCGTGAATAACAGTATATATATATATATATATATATATATATATATATATATATATATATATATATATATAAAGTACTCAACGGTAGGTTCCACCACATAAATTAAATAGACATAGGTCAAATAATCTTTCTCTTTCTAATACAAAATGTTGCCAAGCTACTGCTGTATAGTGATGTGTATTCTTTCTTCGAACAAATGACCTTGAATAGTCATCTTTCGTGAATAACAGTATATATATATATATATATATATATATATATATATATATATATATATATATATATATATATATATATATATATATATATAAAGTACTCAACGGTAGGTTCATAAAAACAACAATCGAAGATTACTTTTAAAATAATAACTAAAAATTTTTAATGTGTCAAAATAATTTTCAAATCTATTTTTTTTAATTTGTGCGTCGATCGTGCAAAAAATGTTATAAGCATTACGAACGTTAAGGAATTGCCGATCTCAGACAAAAATAGAGTCGTCGCTATGCTCCTCCCAAAACAATTGTCTTCGATTGTCCTTACCGTTTTTAATATTTAATATACTATTATCACAGTATAATAGTTATTTATGTAACAAGTGTGTAAAGTAGTACTTTTTTGGTCGAGTGCGATGTTGTAGCACGAGAAAAATGTTGTATATATATATATATATATATATATATATATATATATATATATATATATATATATATATATATATATATATATATATATATTATTGAGATGAGATAACGCGCCAAGATCGAATTCAGTGATGTGCAACAACTTCATGGTATAGATTTGTACACCAGTCACGAATGTACAAGGCGGGAAATATACAGGGCCATATGACTTCAAGTGACATAAATTGAGATCAATTTGAAATACATCATAATTTCAAATTGATTTCAACGTTCGCTCGTCAGTCTACCTATAACAGTGAATAGATTAATTTATCAAATTAAATAATTGTATATTATATAAACTTAACATTTCATTATTATATATTGACGAGCGAAAAGTTGTATTTTAAATTGACCTCAATTTTTTGCAACTCAGTATATTATGGTGGTAATATTAAATATCCCTAAACTCTTAGAGTAGATCCGCCCCTGCATTTTAGGTACTATATGATTTTAATTTCGTAGATTTGATATTTAATGCATAAGTCACACAAAAACTACTTTTATAATGAAACGTCAGAATAATATCACACGTCAGATACAAACCCTGCAAATCTTTGTGTCTTTCTTGATTCCGAAAAATAAAATTATTACTTATTAGCAGATGTTTTCTTCCACTCAGCTGATTTTCACATGATTGTCAACGTGACATGCACGTACTCTATTTTGACATTATTTCATTTTTTCACTGTCTCTTTTCTTTATTATTTACAATTTGCGTGGTTCCAGTTACTTTTATTACGTATTTCGATTTGTTAAGCAGAATTTTGAATGATTTTAACTTAGCTTATACTCGTACAAGATTAAAATGACAAACGAAAATATTAACCTCCAAACTATTATTCAAACGTCAAACAGATGACCTGTCATGTTTAAATTACCCGCACATGCCGTTGCTATTGGACGTACCGATGTTATTGCTTTACGACCATTCATTCGTTCGGCGAAATTCTACGTCATACATGGCGGTAATTTAAATATTAAAATTTCATTAATTTTTTTTCTGGGTAATTAATAAATTTTTGCCAAAAGAAAAATATGGGTAGCAAGTTTTTAACGTCTCTTCAAAAATATGAAATAAAAAAATGGCACGCAAGTAGCCCATTGGAGCCAATGAAGATGTATGTATTGTGACGTCACATTCTGTTTCAGATCACGTGACTTTCAAAATATTATCCAAATTTCAAAAATTAATTGTAAAATTTCGAATGGATATTTGTTGATTTTTTTCAAATTTGAGGCTATTATGTTATCTTTTTAAATTTAATACTTAGAAGGCAAATAAAAATTCTTGCAACAGCCCTATTGTGCAATTAACGTTATCAGAAAATTTAAAATGGTATTTAATATTAATTTAATTTAAGATTGATTTTTCTTATTTTTTAAAATCTGCTACAGAAAATAAAATTAATTATCGACTATTTACAGGCGGGACAAAAAGTCGATTTTTTCAATTATTAAGATTAGATTAAATTTGGATACCTAAAACGTACACCTGGGCCCTGTTTCATAAAACTTCTACATTTGTAAATTACCACTGTAGAACTTGTCAAACTAATAATTTGACAAGTTTCTGTTTCAAAAACCTACAAGTGTAAATTACAAGTGACAAGTAAACTAGTCCGTTTCTACAAGTGTATTTTTGCAGTTTACAAGTGTAGCGTTTCAAAAAATATTTACTGGGTTTTATTACTAGTATTTTATAAGTGAACAGTAACCATGAATGATAGTTGACAATTGAATTCTTTATTATTAATTATAGGAATTTTCTTATGTAAAAAAACATGTGGTCCAGTAATTCAAAAAAGGAAGATGTTCATGTTCATTTTCGACGGGCTAGAATTTTTATAAGAAAATTGTGCTATAAATATATTGAACAAAAGTATGAATTTAATGAACGATTTAGATTGTCTTTATAAAAATTGGGGCATTTAATAATTTTAATACTTTCCGATATAGTCCTTTCGCCGAAACGAGACAAATTGGAACTAACCCGGGATCCGAACCAAGTCATTCTTATTAGTCGATGATGACAAATCTAAATCTGAAGATTCAACTTCAAATTTCTCATCATCGACCAATAAGAATGACTTGATCCCAGGTTAGATCTAATTTCTCTAGTTTCGGGGAAACGGACTATAGCAATATTTAAAAGGGATCAATTATTCCAATATTAAAAAATTGATTAATCTAATTAAAATTTTAAAAGAAAATATGAAAATGAGTTTATGTTTAAATAAATAGAGAAAATGTTTTATTATACTGCAAAGTGAGACTATAACAAAAGCATTTACCAGTGATCATAATGTATCCCGGCAATATTGCCAGTCCTTCTCATTAATGCCGCGAAACAGCAAATTCATAGATTGATTTCTATTTTTCGCATTCCAATTTTTTGTTAATTTTGTGGAAAAAGTGCCAAATAGAATGTCTTTACTTTAATTTCCCCAAGAAACGCCAATTTAATAAAAAAATTGCCATATTAAATATAATTACAAAGTCATTATAATTTCACCTGCTTTACTTTCATTGATTGCAAAGGTTGAAAGCCTTCGTTGAATGAAAAATGTGGATAAAATTAAATTAAATTATTTTAAAACGCATACTTTTTAATGTGATTAAAATATATATTTAAGGCAAAGGTGGCTGCATATTACATTTACTATGAAACCATGGTTTCAAACTTGTCAACTTGTAAAAATACACTAGTAATATTGGAAAACTGACAAGCAGTCAAAAATTATTCTTGAAACAGAAATTTCTAGAACTTGTCACTTGTACACTTGTCACTTGTAACTTGTCGACTAGTAATTTTTATGAAACAGGGCCCTGGACCTCTTTTCTGTATTTATGCAGGCCCATACCCTAGTTCTCAGACAAAATTATGTACGTTGGAAAATTTAATCCAAACACAATAATTGAAAAATCGATTTTTAATCTTTGTCCCGGAAGTAGCGAAATAACTATTAAAACTTTACAATAATATACTACGAAAATTTATTTAGGTTGACACCAGTGTTAGCTGTGATTGTTTGGGGTCATACTTCCCTTATCAAACATTTTGGATCCGGCCCTTTTTGGCCAATGACCGACCAGGCAAGTCAAAGTTGTATTGATTATTGGTGGGCCTCTTTACTTTATATTCAGAATTATTACAATTATGAACACGTGGTAAGTCTATACATATCGTCGACAATTTTACGAAATGACGTAACTCATAAAATGCGAAAAATGAGATACCTTACCCATTTGGATGTGGCGTGACCCGCCGGGCGTGATCGGGCGTGAGTGCCAAAATAAAGTCGTGAGCGTGAGTGATCGTGAATCAAACATAAAAAGTCTTGCGTGATTGGTCGTGATTACATTTTTAGTTCCGTGAGCGTGCGTGATCCTGAACAAAAAGTTACTCACGCGCCCACCTCTACATAGAACTAATAAATACTTCGTAAATGGAAGGAGCGTAGACAAGGATAGTCTGTGGTTAACATTGTACAATAAAGACAGAGCGAGAACCACGTGACTGAGATCTACTGTCGCTAGAAATGTATTAGCGCTCTCGAAATTTCTTGTTTTATTTGAATATAATAAGAAAATTATTATAAATAAAGGTAAAAGGATTAATTAATTTCCTTACTTAAGTCGTGATTATCCTTGTATATTCACATTTTAGTCAACTAGTCAGTCACACGTGTAATTTTTGTTAAAAAAAAACTTTTTATTTTACATTTTTGACTAGAAATTTTACAATTTTCATTTTTTTTTTTACAATTGACTGCTTATCTTTTTATTTGTTATTTACTTATGTTTGTATACCTTATGACGATCAACTCTGTGATAATTTTATCGAAAACTGTTCCTCATGGGTGGTTGCCACAAATGATATGTAATTGACTATTTTTGTAAGTGTACATTATTTATAAGCAAATTTTTTTTTATGTTTTAATATCTGTACCTCATTTGCAAAAAAAGTTTTGTATGGAATGTACTCTCATTCAAATTTTGTGAAAAACTTTAAATTTGTCTCCTACAATTGAAAAATGAGTTACGTCAGATCGTATACTGATTCTCAAATTTGGCGTAAAGAAATAATAATATTTTCCTTCCAGTGTGTAAGTGCAACCTGGTATTTATCTGTGGATATGCAACTGTTTATACTGTCACCTATATTACTAATACCATTGTCAAAATGGCCCAAATATACTATGGCTGCATGTTCAGTATTATTATTAATTTCCATGGTTTTACCATTTACTGTCTCGTATGTTTATGAATTAAAGTCTTTCACCATACAACAGTAAGTATAACAAAATAATACAGGTTGGGTCCTATAAACTTCCTTTTTATAAAGACGAATAAGGGGCTGTCCTTAAATTACGTAACGCTTCAAGGGGGGGGGTCAAGAGTAGCGTTACGCAGTGTTACGAGGGGTTGGGTTGTGTGCGTTACGTAACGATAAAATATAAAAAATATTGCTAAACTTGCTTTAATAGTTTTGAAACATTCAAATTTCGCGGTGCTAATTCGTATATGTAGGCAGTCGTTTGTTTTCAATAACAGTCAACATATGTCGGGCACAGTTCAAATTCGGGCCAGTGGTCTTTCATTCGTGCAATGCAATTCATATTAAAACATGAATTCAAGTAGTGTTGATAAGGAAAAACTTTTCAATAGTTTGTTAAAACCATATGGAAATGCATATGCTTTTTATTTCTGTGCTGTTATTTTTTCATCTTTATGTACATTAATTTAATTAGTTTCTGTTTCAAATTTTAACTGAATATAAAGGAGGCCATATACTTTTATATCCAGTAAAGAAATTGGGGTGACAAGCCGTAGGGCAAGAGTAGTACATTATTTTTCATCTTTATGTACATTAATTTAAATAGTCTCTGTTCTCAAAAAATTATGTTCGACTGTGTTGGGGATGGAATAAATAAAGTTTCGGACTGGCAGTCAATATTACAATTTATTCACGCCGACGTTTCGACTATACAATAGTCTTCTTCAGGGCTAGAATGGTCGAGTTGAAGGAAAAAATACACGTGTGGATAAGCGTAGATACAATCAAGTCGGACATTTAAAAAAATAAATAAATAAATAAATAGTCAAAAAACACAGATCACAGAGTGAAAATCGTCAAATAATAAAAAATTGTCCAAGATGACTACAATAAACTAAGCTGAATATAAGAAAAAATATTTTAAAATGGTAACTGTACATGTGTGTTTTACACCAATCTGATTGACGATTTTCACTCTGTGATCTGTGTTTTTTGACTATTTATTTATTTATTTTTTTAAATGTCCGACTTGATTGTATCTACGCTTATCCACACGTGTATTTTTTCCTTCAACTCGACCATTCTAGCCCTGAAGAAGACTATTGTATAGTCGAAACGTCGGCGTGAATAAATTGTAATATTGACTGCCAGTCCGAAACTTTATTTATTCCAGTCTCTGTTCTGTTCTGTTATTTTTCATCTTTATATACATTAATTAAAATAGTTTCTGTTTCAAATTTTAACTGAATATTAAGGAGTCCATACTTTTATATCCAGTAACAAAATTGAGGGGGGTCACGTAATATATGGGGGGAGGTCATGTTTGCGTTACAAAGGGGGGAGGGGGTATCAAAAATTTCCTAATTTTGCGTTACGTAATTTAAGGACAGCCCCTAAAATAAAAAGTATTGCTGATCGACAAAATATTTTCGGATAAAGAACATAATTTTAAGGTTTTAAATCAGGCAGTTTTAAAATCTTTAAGGTGGTGGTCACCGTTCTTACTGATGCAACCGGTTTCTCAAGCTCCTCGCTGCACGTTACAACATTCGGGCTATTTTCTGCCGAATCAGATTCTTCAGCTTAAGCAGGGTTGTAGGACGATGTTTGTAAACATCTGCTTTGAGATATACCCATAAAAAAAATCATGGCGTTAGAGTTGAGGGAAAGGTTCCCTTGACGCCTCACCTCGATTTGAGGTGACATCCCGTGGGCGGCGCGCTCGCCCGATCTAACGCCTTGTGCTTTTTATGGGGATATTACAGGGCAGAGGTTTACAAACACCGCCCTTCAACCCTACTTCAGCTGAAGAATCTTATTCGGCTGGAAATAGCCCGAATGTTGGAACGTGTAGAAAGGAGCTTTAGAAATCGGTTGCATCAGTGCGTAGCGAGCGGTGGCCACCACATTAAAAATGTTTTGTTTAAAACTATATTATTTAAACCTTAAATTGTTCTTTCATTATCAAAAAAAAATTGTCTATCATCAATAACAAATCTAATAAAATAAATTCAATAAGCCAAATTAGTAGCAAATATTATAAATACATTTGCTGATGTACAGGGTGCGGCAGAACCAATTGAGCAGTTTTGAAGAGTTATAAAAAAGAAACCAGGGTAAATATGAAAAAAATGTTTTTATTTTTGAAATCAGTAGGACTTACCATTTTATACTCATTAATTTTTAAAAATAATATCTTTAAGATGGCGGCCGTTAGCTGCAATACATTGCTGGAGCCGATTTCTGAAGTTTTGAACAGCCCGTTGACACATTTCGCGTTTACTTCTTCAACAATCTGCTCCCTTAGCTCTAGCAGGTTTTGGGGGTGACGTTTAAACATTTTTTCCTTTAGATATCCCCAAAGAAAGAAGTCGCATATGCTTAAATCGAGCGATCGCGCAGGCCACCCCACGTCACCTCTCAAAGACACTAGACGTCCAGGAAACATTTCTCTTAAAGCGTTTAGAGAATTTCGGACTGTATGGGCTGTAGCCCCATCCTGTTGGAACCAAAAGTTCCCTAATCCCTCTTCTTCAACAACCACTTCCAATCGGGGCTGCTGAAAATTTTGCAACCTTGAAACATAACGCCCGGAATTCACGATCACAGTCACGCCTCCCTCTTCAAAAAAGTACGGGCCTATAACGCCAAATTGTGATACGGCACACCACACCGTTAGTTTCGGAGAATGTAGCGGTCTTTGGGGGTTGTTTTCAGCCCAGTAGCGAAAATTTTACCTCGTCGCTGCTGAAGAATGCTGCCTCAGGGGGGATCGCTGCAAGAATTTCCTCACACAGATTTTGGCGGTTGGCGTAGTCTGCTGGGTTCAATTCCTGAACCATCATTATTTTGAAGGGATGGAAATTCAAATCTAAATGCAGAATCCTCCTCAAACTGCGGTCTGAAACCCCCAATGCAATAGCGTGCCTTCGAGCAGAACGTCTTGGCGATTGTTCGACTGCTGCTCTCACTAGCTCCACATTTTCTGGTGTTCCGATGGATCTTCGTCGGCCATGTATACCTATTCTGAGTGTGCTACCAGTTTCCTCCAACTGCCGAATCCAGGACCGAATTGTGTTCGCATTAGGAACAGCATTATTTCGCGGAATGTTGAACCGCCGAAAAGCTCTTTGTGTCGCAATCACAGATCGGTTGTCATAAAACGCACGCACGGCAAAGCCACGATGTACTCCGGTCCAAACCATGTTGGGTACTAAAATCAGGATGCCGCAGTGGCGTACCTAAGTGAAATGGTGCCCAGGGCAAGGGTCGTAATTGCGCCCCCTGTCAACAATGTAAAATCAAGATTACATCTTTCTCGCTATAGTGTATATGTTGAAATTACTTAAGAATATCCATATATAACTTCAACCATGAGCGAATTAGCACAATAACAAAATAACTATCAATATACGGGTGTTCCGCGACTCGACCGACAAACTATACCATATATTCCAGAGGTCATTATGATCAAAAAATGGCATTAATAACGTGCTCGAAATCGGTCTTTTCAGTTTCTTCTCTTTCAACGTTCATCAAAGCAAGATCACTTAATCGATCTTGACCCTTGGAGACTCTTAGATAATTTAAGATCAGTTCTAATTTATCGAAAGATCTTTCACAGCTAGCGATGGAAACTGCAATAGTCAACATTATTTGCATGGCTATTCGAAGATTTTTCGCCGTTGGCGTTTTTCGGTTTCAACATCCCAGTTTTGTCAGAGACTAAGTCCAATTTCCAGAGCTTCAGTCACCAAAGTTTCTCTTTCATTGCGAAAATAATCTCTTAAACCTTTCAAATCTAAGGCGGTATCATGAAAGTTCATATTTTATATCTTGTAGTCTTTTCTGAACTCTATCAATAGGACTGAGTACTCTCGTCCAAAATCCAAGTAGAGTCAGAAAATCGAGTGTCAACATACGGTTGTACAATTGCGTAGCATCACTTCTTGTTTCACTCGTTTCATTTGCATCATCCATTATAGTCTCGAGTATTTGGAGTATGCCGTCAAGGTAATTATTTAAGGTCTTCACAGCTTCCACTTTAGTACTCCATATTGTTTTAGACTCAGATTTAATAACTATGGGCACGGTGTTTTTGAGTATTTCCCAGCGTTGAGTAGACGATGAAAAAACAGATAGAAAGCTTCAACAATTCCGAAAAATGTCAATACGCACAGTAATCAACAGTTTTAACACTTCAAATTCTGGCACCCAAGTCACATACGGATACCAAGGGCTCCAACCGGCACCCCCTTGGTTCTGGCGCCCAGGGCACCTGCCCTGTGTACCCCGCCCTAGGTACGCCACTGGGATGCCGACAGAACAAAAAGAGACCGAACCGCCCGAACACCTGCCCCTTCAAACTGCTCAATTGGTTCTGCCGCACCCTGTATTAAGAAAATTGAATTTGCAATAAACTAAATATGGGAATTTTATTCGGTTTACATAATTTTAATGGCCTGCAGCTGAAGAGATCCGTAGCGCCATAAATCTAATTGCGTCACTGTACGATATTAGCGATACATTAATATTTTAGAACTCCTGGCGATGACTATTTGAAACTGTACTATAATGCCACTCAATGTCGATACGGCCCTTGGCTAATGGGATTCATGTTAGGGTACTACATCTTCAAGTCAAAGAAAAATATTACCCATAGAATTGATTTGGTAAACATTCTAAAATCTTATGTATCGTCAATAATTGAATATTTTATTTTACTGTACACAGCACAAATTCCAAGTTATAATAGGATGGATCATAGGTTTGGGATTATTATTAGTTGTAATATTTGCTCCAAACGACCTAATGTTCAACCCTACTAGAATAGGGAACGCATTCTTCAATGGTATGATAAGACATACATGGGCTTTAGGTGTTTGTTGGGTTATATATGCTTGCACACAAGGATATGGAGGTGAGAATACTCGGACATACTGTACATAATTCAGTCATTCAACATATTTTATAAAAAAATTAATTCGTAATTTACGTTCAAGCTTTTCGGCCCAGTGGACAATTTCAGGTCATGTTGGGTAAAAAAAAATTTCGCGAATTAAAAAATAAACAAATAGCTAACTGTTCGCCATGCATAGAAACAGTCATGTAGGGAACGGAAAGTAACTAAAAATCCCTTATAGACAATTTTCTGAACTTAGTAATGAAGGATTTTCCTAGTGATGCACGACGAGGCGAGAGTACTCTTGCATCTCGTCTCGTCTCGTTGCATTATGCGAGACGAGAACGAGACCGAGATTGCAATTTAAAATTCGAGGCGAGATCGATGTAACAACTGCGAGAAGCGAGAAATCTCGCGAGTTTCTCGCGAGAATCTCGCAATAAAAAGTATTTGTAACTTTATAGCTTTGATTCATAAATTTAATGAAAAATGCACCGTACAAGGAGTAGAGTCAATGCTAATTCATGCATAGAACACGTAAATGTGAAAATTATATGAATTCACAATATTTTTTGAGTCTAGTCGATTAGTATCGGTCTCTGAGCGAGAAAATTCAAAAATAAAGACAAAATCTGTATTGCATCCAAACTAGTTTTCTCTAATATTTCAGCCCCTAATTCACGCCAATTAAAACCACGGTTCATAAAACTTTTGTCGCCCCTGAAAAGTAAAGGATGTAATATTAAGCGTCGATGGGAGCCCACAGGGAGAGAAGCGTAGTGATTGGTTGCCAGCGGGTTACCAGTGTAGCGGTTTGTTGTGACTTAATCTTACTTAAATAGTGGCATATATTTAATGAAAAAGTGTAGATACTTTTAGTTACAAAACAAATTTTTTTTTACTGCTTAATTCGTTTTACTGATGACAGAATGTGTTCTTATTAAAATAGTTTAGAGATCACAATTTGATGATAAATTGGATATTTTAGATGTAAATTAAATTATTTACTAATTTATCACATTTTCTGGTGACCGTAAATGAATAAATATTATGTTCGTATTTAAATAATTTAGTGACCAGAATTTAGTGTTTCGTCTCTTTATTATAGTTTTACGACTGCTAATACATGGAAGACGGTGTTATTGGCGCGAACTTGTCTCTTGTAGTTAAATAGTTACGTAAATACGTAGTGTGCAAGCACTTATTTTTATAGCGAGACTCTCGTGCGAGAACGAGATGAGATCCAAAAAAATGTGCGAGAACGAGAGCGAGATCGAAATTACAGATCCGTAAACGAGACGAGATCGATATTTTATACTTCTCGTCTCGTCTCGTCTCGCGTGCATCACTAGATTTTCCGGTCTGAAAAATGATCAGAAACAAATCTTTTTCTGGACGATCGCGTAAAATAGTAATTTACGTAACAAGAGCTGAAAGTAATACTTTTATGGGTGAGCAAGCATATTAAAGATCGAGCCGTAGGCGAGCTTTGAAAGCTTGTAAGCTCAGTAAATGCACTTTCAGGTCATGTTGGATACAAAATTTAATAATATGAACAAATTCTTTTGCATGTAAAAAAATCTAATCTAAAAATTAAATTTTCTTTTGAATTAAATTTAACTGAAAATTTTTAAAACTGGAAATAACTATATTTCAAATTATTAAAAAATCTTTCACAACTCTTAATACAACAAGAATAATACAACCTTTTAGTTAATGTTCTGTATTTTCCCTGAAGAGGGCAGCAGTGTATGCTGCCGAAACGTCAGGTATTTAATAAAAATACACAACATTTGTCTGGATTTCGAAGGCCACCATTGTGATCTCGGAAACTATAAGAGATACGATTTCGGGTAAATAGAACATGTGGTGGCCATCTTAGACGTGTTTTTGTATTGACTATTTCACTCATAAATATATAAACCAATCTAAATTCAGGATTCTACCTAGTTACCAAGATTCGCTTCGACAAAACACTGACAAAAAAATTTTTCGCACCCTTTAAGCCAATAAGATGTATTTTTACAAGTAAGTGAGTTTTGATAAGCGAAAATTTTTTGATGTTTTAGAAATATATTGTTTACATACCTGTTAAAGTCTGTATAATTTCAGTGTTATCAGTTTTTATTAAAAACGAGTCGATTCGGACAGGAATCTATTTAAAACGTTGAAAAAGCAAATTGAAACATAATACCTCTAAACACAATAAAAATTACAAGATTTTTGTCAAGAAAATAAATTATATAAATGATTACCTAAATAAATGATTTTTATTTTGGAAATAGTCATCCGAATACCATTCGTGGTTAAATTTTATCCTGGAAAAATTTTCCGATTGCTTTACTCGAGTCTGTTGCCAATTTATCTCGTGACATTGATCAAAAATCACTCGTTTGGCAACTCGTGATTTTTTTGTCAATGTCACTCAATAAATTGCTAGGCAATCGGCTCTCGTAACAAACTGAAAATTTTTCCGGCAAAAATTTACCACTTATGATATTATATGACAAAAATTTTCATGTTACAATAAAATGACGGAAAACTGAATTTGGTCGATATTTTCATTTTGACATAACTTCTAAACTATCAGTAATCGAGAAAAATGTTTCAAATAAAAGAGTTAGATATTTTTATTGGCAAATTTTTGAGATATAACACATTTTTAAATGGAACCTATATTTGATTTTTCCTTCAAAAAAATACTTTTTTTCTCTTTCGATTGATATAAGGGTTTTGTGTTTTAAATAATTTTTTTAATTATACCTGGTATACCTACATACGTGAATTTGAAAATATAGAGTTAAAATTAAATATGAAATAGGATAGTTATGGGGTTAGCGGGTCTTGTGGCCGCGTGCCTGAATGTCTGGTCGCAAATCTGGGGAACCAAGTTCGATCCCGACCGACGCCAAATATTTCGAATTTTAAATGGCGCAAAATTGACCCCTGTGGTGCTCTCTCCACACCAACAATGAGTGCTCGTGAGGTGACGCTTGATAAACGCCCGCACGGTACAAATATTTCATAATCAGATTGGCACACCCAGCAATGAGTAATATACCGTGATGATATATTTATTATTTATTTATATAGTTATGAAATAAGTCAATTAAGTAAAATAGAATACAATATTTTTAAAAACTAATGGAATTACTGACAAAAAATAAGAAGTTTCATGAAAAATATCGAAACACTCTTATACCAATCGAAACAGAAAAAATTAAAAAATTTCTGAAGCAAAAATGAAATATGGGTTTCATTTAAAAAAATGTAAGTTTGTACTATAATTCATACACCACTGGATGGACAATAAAATTATCTAACTTAAATAAAATTTAAAACATTTTTCTCGATTACTGATAGTTTAGAAGTTATTTCAAAAAGAAAATATCGGCCAAATTTAGTTTTCCGCCATTTTCTAGTAACTTATGAGAATTTTTGTCAAAACAAACATCTAAGATGGCCCCGCAAAAGCGCACCACATGTCCCATTTAATCGAAGTCGTATGTCTTAGGGCCGGTTGTACAATTACAGTAAACTAAGTTTACTTGTAGTTTAAACTGTCGATTACGAGCGTTTAACAAATGTGTAATAGTTTAAATCGTTGATGTACAACTAGATTTTTGCGCTTTACCATGGATTTGTAATAAACATAGTTTATTCACAATCGGTTAATAATATGACGATTTCTGACTTTTAAAAAGTTGGGAAGTTAGTTATTGTTAACCTCATATTCCAAGAGGTTGGAAAGTATAACGTGAAGATAGCTGGGGTTGGAAAGTTGACATTTTCCAACCTCAGCTATACTCACGCTATACTTTCCAACCTCGAGGCGGGAAATAGCTGCCCCCCGCTTTGAGAGATCAATGCGTATCAATGATGGGTATTTACATATAAACAAAGCATCTTTACAATTTATATGATAAAAATATTGAATAAACTTGTAAATAATACAAGTAATGAATGAAATCAATATTTAAGGTTAGAAATCAAACTGACAGTTCATGTGACAAATGAACAATCTCAGACCATTCGTTTATTTATGTTAGGTTATTATTATTTAAATATCAAATATTAATTTTTTATTTCAGATTATGAATAAAATAGTATACAAACCTCGGTGAAAAGTTTCATTGTCTCGGGCTATAGTTAACCTCGGCGCTTCGCGCCTTAGTTAACTATCTTCGCCCTCGACAATGAAACACTTTCCACCTCGGTTAGTAATATACTATTATACTATGTGATTGTACAACCGGCCCTTATAGTTTCCAAAATCACATTGGTGGCCTTCGATTTAATATTTCTACCTGATATCATTTTTTTTCCTTTTCAAATTTTATTCCGGTATAGGGATATATAATTGTGACTCTTCTATTTCTAGGTCCAATAAACGGATTTTTATCTTGGTCAGTATTCCAAGTTCTCAGCAAATTTACTTACACGATATATCTAATTCATTTAACATTTATGAACCTAAAATTAGGCTCTTCTACAACCCTGGAGTATTTTACCGATTTCAATACTGTAAGTTTAGAAATATACCCTTTACATTATTAAAAAATCTTTCAGAACTCATAATATAACAATAATAATACATCCCCTTAAATTATCTTCTGTTTGTTTTATTAAAACCCAGCGTTTTGGTAGTATTGGGAACCGCAAATTAGAATGCGATACCAGTAGAATTTTATGGAACTAAATTTATGGCGGCCTGTTTTAATAGTCGATTCGATTCATCAAACTTAAAAACTGTGTTGATTTGAACTGTTAACAATAGCCGTGTTCCTTAGGGCTGTGATTCGTAATCTAAATGATAAATGTGATAATGATTAAGAAGAATAATGTTTTTACGTTTCCTATTCGTTATCCCCACTTTCTCATTTTGTGATCAGTAGACAACCTTCCCCCTTCCCTTCAGAATCAACCTTTTTGAGTGATTCACACGGATTCAGTTCAGAACAAATTGAAAATATGCTATTTCGAGTGTAGAATGTGGGGTTTGTGGCATCAAGGTAAATAAGATTTTTCTACAAAAGTGTGTAATGAGTCACATAAAGATTTGTTTGAAATAAACATACTTCATATTCCTTACCAAGAACATTATTTTTTACTTCAATATAATCCATTTTTAATTCTGAATATAACACAGTTTATTATTTATAAAATAAAGTAGGATAGTATGCATTAGTCTGCATATGACATTGACATTTGACACTAGATTGTGTTGTTTTCTTGCTATAATTTTTAAATCCTGATTCAAAAGGATCACGATTAAATTAATCAGGATTCACAAAATCACAATCACAACCCGAAGGAACACGGCTATTATTTTAAGTCATTCAAGATGTAATCAAATCTAACATCTCCTACTGGCCGCCATGACAGGTGTGCTTAGAGCGCCACCAACGGATCCTACGGGTCATACTACACTGTTGCTTTCTTAAAGGAAAACAAATAAATAATAACAAAATAATAACAGCAAGTAAGCAATGTAACATATTATAACATATAGGAAACCATGCTCGATTAAGTTCTAAACCCGCACAATGATTGAGCCGTGTATTCTGCCTAAACGTTGGATTTTAATAAAATAAACAAAACATAAACTAACATGTACCGCAGAGGTTATTCGAAGGATTTTTTTCCACTGCACATAAAGGAAGTAAATAGCTGTAAGTTTATAATATTTTAGGGAAAGATCTTTGTTTAACTCAACTCAAATACAAAAGTTGCGGAAACTGACGGTTCTAGAGTTAGTTAAGTTCATAACTATTTCTTCGGAATTGCTTACGGTAACTAAAATTTTCACGCGGATTTTGGCTGCCAAACCGCATAGTGCGGATGTGGAAAGACATAAGTACCAGCAATACTCTCGGAATAGCTTGTCGGTAGATTTCGAAAATGCGTTTGTATATTTATTACAATATGCCTTCTCTGTCAGAGTGAGATCCCCGCCAATCCACAATGATTTGGTTAAATAAGTGTGAGCACAGAGTCAAGGCAACCCCTAAAGCCAAACAACAAAGATGGTGCAATAGTATTTTTGCTGAGGCCAATGCCAATGATGAGGATGAGGCAAGCGAAAAGTTTGTAGATACGGCTGAGAGAAAAGCTGGCACAATTTTAGTGCTTATACAGGGTGTTTCTAAACCTGTGTCACAAATTTTAAGGGTATATAGTACTGACCAAAATGAGTAAAAAAGCTGGATCACCATAGGTTTGATCTTCAATTGTTTCCGAGACAAACAAAAAATTGAAGAAAAACTGACAAAGATAGTGATCGAACGAAATTTTGTATATGCCAGTAAATATTGGCCAAGGTCGCCACAACATTTAAATGAGTATAATTATTATTTTTGATAAGGCTGAGAAGTCGTAACTTATAGTTTTCGAGATAGAAGAGATAACTCCATAAAAACTCATTTTTCACTGTACCTCAGAAACTATTGAAGATCGGACCTATGCTGATTTTTACTTCCCTGTACAAAGTAAAGGAAGTATTGTATTCGCGAAAAATTTCGGTTTTCAGATTTCAACGGAAATATCCATTTTGACCATCCCTGAATCCATTCTGACTAATTTCGTCGTGACGTCTGTACGTACGTATCTCGCATAACTCAAAAACGGTAAGCCGTAGAAAGTTGAAATTTTGTATTTAGGACTTCTATAACATCTAGTTGTGCACCTCCCTTTTTGGTCATTACATAATCTCCAGAAATGGTACTTTATTTGAAGCCTATAATAGATTTGAATGAAAAACTATATTAAAATATAATCCAAAACTTTTCAAATTTGGTATATAAGACTTTTATATCAATTGGAATAACATAGCAGATTTTGGTTAAAACAGGCTAACCGGAAGTGATATTTTACCTGAAGTTGTTAACAGTTTTTCATGAATAAAATGGTTTCATTTTGATTTTAAAAATAAATGCTTCAAATAAGAGTTTTAGAGAATTATATTCTGCGTCTAGCACATCAAGTATTATTAAATTAGCCCTTTGTATAAGCGAGATATATAAATTTAAAACTTATATACTTTTTGGTTTTTCTAATGAAGCTTGCTATGGATTAGGACAAAAAATAACAAAAAATAAAAAATAGATGTCAAATTACGTCAAATACGTGCAATTTTATAATTGAGTCTATACTTCATATTAGTCTTGCGTACAAGGAAGTCGTGTGGTGTCCACATCATATTTTTTTAACTCATTTTGGTCAGTACTATATAGCCTTAAAATTTATGACACAGGTTTAAAAACACACTACATAAATATAAATCCTATATAATTTTTAGTTTACGTTTTTTTAAAAAAAAAAAAATTGGTTAACTGCACAGATTTTAATTTCCCACTGCACAATTTGCTTTTCCTACTGCACATTTTGTGTCCAACTACACGTTAGAATAACCTCTGATGTACCCTTTACCATTCAAAATGAAAGAAAATTTAATAATTTGTAATTAATTTAGGCAATTTCTAATTTTATTGTTTTATGAACAGATGAATACATTCTGGGCAGACTTCATGTGTTCCCTAGCAATAGCAGTGTGCCTCACTTTAGCCTATGAGTCCCCTATGGTAACTATTGAGAAAGTATTATTTGGAAAAGGAGGAAAAGAAAGGACGCAAGAACCAGCTCAAGTTGCCGAAGCTGACACAATAAATGGAGTCACGAATAGAATTTTTGAAGAAGAAGCAAGTTAATGATAATTTATAGTTTAATTAATAATAGTATATGGCCTAATTCTCTAAGCAAAATTGTTAAAATTAACAACTATTTTCAGTTGTTAAATTGAATATCAGTTGCTAAGTTCAAAATCCCAATTCACTATTACATCAAGTTGCTAAAATTTAACAACTAGTCGTTACGTCGAGTTGTTAATCTAGCAACTGCATTTCCCTCGTTGTTAGTATTGAACAATCGTTGGTAAATGAATTTTCTTTAAAATTTTGTGTTAGGAAATAAACTTTTACTGGAAATAGAGGAACGACAGCACAGGTAAACTGTTTATAAACTAAATATACCTACATGCCCAATAATTATATACATTTTTAAACAAGATTTTAGATTTATGCAAAGAAATTTGCGAGATGTTAGTAATCCATTCCCGATCCTGATATTGGGAAAAAAATATTTACAGAGATATTCAAACCGAGCAAGTGTCGTTTAATTCGTGAATTGGATGGTCTTACGCTTCAAGCATACTGAGTCAGTATATGCCCGAAGATCTCATGTTACAAGATGAAGGGTTTACATTTATTCCAAATTTAAATATTTTAATTCCTAATATTGAACAAACTCTCTCCTAAAAAATCTAAATTCAATTTTTTGAAACTTATTTTCATTTATCTGACACATTTAAATTTATACAGCCATTTCAACAATGTCAAATTTCTATTATTTTTACTGCTAAAACTCCTAAGGCGATTTCGGGCGACATACCTGTTCACTTCTTCGGATTACTTACGGTTAGTTATGGTATAATATGGTTAATGGTGGCGCCAAAAATCGTTGGTTCACTTGTTGACACCGTGCTTGGTGCTTATGTATATTCTGCGACATTTAAAACTGTCAAAAATAGTGTCTGACAATTAAAATGCATTAACGGAGAAAGATAGTTTTTTTCCATATTTGTCCAAAAAAAGAGTCAACGAAAATAATGTCACCTTGTTTGACATAACACCACAACTCCAACTGTTTTGACTTTTGACATTTCAAAAATGACATGATAAAAAGAGATAGAAATAGTGAACAGAGAGCTGACCCGACTCGCAAACCCGTTTAGCTGTGAGCACTGATCCAAGCATACCGGGTATGTTGTTCCTAGCGCCCGAATATGTGAACGTACCTGAACGCAACATACCGCAAGTGAACGGTTGTCGCCCGAAATCGCCTGTAGACGATGATCGTGCGTCATTCCTGATGATAAGATTCTTGAAATTTCGAAATCGATCGCATAGAATTGAATAAACATGTATACTAAACTGGACAACTTCAAATTCTCCCAACACTTAATTTCTACGCCTAGCTATGGGTCTTATAAAGAGATTACAGGGCAAAATTTCAATTTTTCAAGTCAATCAACCATTTGCAAAATTTTCACCTAGCAGTTATCAGAACTGAAATGTAAAACTAGCTTTGTTATTTAATTAGTCCAAAATGAAATCTGCCATTAAACTCAAACGTCAAACGGATCAAAATCTGTCACTTTAGGTTGTGAATAGAGTAGAAATATGAACAAATATTGAGAATCGACTTGCCTTTTAACTCACTTTTTAATAACTTCACTGCTATATTTAACAACGATTGTTCAGAACGACCGTTGTTAACTATGTCGTTAATTATGTTGTTACAAGAGTTGCTAAAAATCGTTGTCAACTCTCAGTTGTTACCTAACGACTATGTTAACAACTATCTTAGTGAATTCGGCCGATATTTAGTATTTGCTCATTTTTTTGTACTAAGCTGTTGTGTGCTGTGCCAAACCAAAGATAAATAATACATTATTAATGTTAGATATACTTAGGAATTGAATCATAACAATAAACAATTTTATTTGATTCTATACGTAAAAACATTTATTTAAACTATTTTTTCCCACTCCCGATATCGTAAGTAGACTATTAGGTCATATTAGCAACGAGATGTAAGTATTGTCCTTACTTCCCTACGCAGCTGGACTTACATCCCTTTTTGTAAAATACTAACAGTTATTCATATCCTAATGTTTCGTGGCAGTTTTGGGCCCCCATATCTACGAATTTTTTATCTGACGTTAAAGTAGACATAACCTAACTTTTAGAGAGATATAGCTACAACGTTTAATTAGACAGATAAAATAACGTGTACGGTATGTGAAAACATATTTTGATGTACAGAATACCGTTCACGTTATCTGGAATTTTAAAGTCCACGCTATATGTCGTAGCCATATTATATGGCTATGAGATAAAAATGTAAGACCAATTTGCAACTGCACTTCTAGTAGATACTATACTCTATCCGTTTTAACTATGGACTAGATGGCGTTTCGAGCGCGGCCGTTTTTACATGTATTAAATAAAGAATTCAAATTTTAGCGCTATTCCTAGACTTAAATTATTTTTTTTTCTAATTGACATTGACATTGTTTTTATGCATACACTTATAATTTCCGTACCTTTCTCTACATGTCGGCGAAAGGGGCACGAATAAATGAAAACCACATTATTAAAAAAAAAAAATTAAAGAAAACAACGTAAAATAAAAATATAATTCACCTTTGAAATATAAATATTTACATTACATGTATATTCTAAATAAATTTCTTTGTTCCTGGGGTGATTCGAATGACCATTTTTCCTCATGTTCTTTTAGAGCTTTCCAAATACTATATCGTCCTATGCCCAGTTCTGATGCCACAATTTGGACACATTCTAATTTGGAATATGGATTCGTGGCACGATATATGCAGTACAAATTATACGCAATTTTTTGCCCGCTTCGGAGGGCCTTTCCTTTTATATGTTGTAAAACAGTGGATTTTCATCCATAATATTAACGAAGAAAACAATAACAAAACTAACGAAAAACTAAGAAAACGCGCACAACGAAAACTATGTAATATGAAATATAACGCCAAAACACTATGAAAAATATATAAACGAAAAGAACAATAATATAATTAACAAACAAAATTGAACCGAAATTAATAATATGAAATAAATCGAATACTGTTAACTTTGTTGACTTTTATTTATTTTATGTCAACATAAATCAAAATAATTGATACAGTTGTCAAGCAAATTTAAATTTCGCGTCAATTATTTTGCTGTGTAAACTCGGTTCAAGTTTGAACCAATCAGAGAGCTAGAATCTTAGGCACTATCTCACCCAACGCGTTATAGTTAAAACGGATAGAGTATAGGTACGTTTTAACACTCATATATTTAACGTACACTTTTATGTATTTTGAGTACACTAAGATGGTGCACGTTAGATGTCTACGTCATAAGCGGTGAGTACGTACCTACATTTCATATTAGGTACACATTAACATGTGCCTAGACACTAGACACTCTATTATAAAATGCCTAGAGCCAAGACGTCTAACCCTATTGGAAAAAATCTGATGTGGACACCACACGACTTCCTTGTACCCAAGACCAATATGAAGTATAGACCCAATCCCCAATTATAAAATTGCACGTATTTGACGAAATTTGACATTAAAATTTGTGTTTTTTTATTTTTTTGTTATTTTTTGTCCTAATCCATAGCAAGCTTCATTATAAAAACTAAAAAGTATATGTTTTAAATTTACATATCTCGTTTATAGAAAGGGCTAATTTAATAAAACTTGATGTGCTAGACGCAGAATTTAATTCTCTATAACTCTTATTTGAAGCATTTATTTCTAAAATCAAAATGAAACCATATTATTCAAGAAAAACTGTTAACAACTTCAGGTAATATATCACTTCCGGTTAGCCAGACAGACGATGATTAGTCTTTTATAATGTACAAATTGTACATTTAATATTAAAAATTAGCTTAGGTTAGAATACATGTCAAAAAAATGTTAATGTTCTTAAAAACTAGATCAGTACTCAATCTGTTAAAAAAATATTAGATTTGTTTCATTTATATGTATATTCATATTTCTCAATAAATTTTATTACTTTCATTATCATTTACTACCTAATTATATACTTGACAGGTAAATTAACCAAATTTTAATGTTGCCTAGCAACGCCTATTTACTTTTCAAGCACTAGTGCTTGAAAAGTGACACTTTACACACTGTAATGAGTGCGCGAAAAATACTTTTCGCGCACGGTTGTAGGAAAAATCTATTATAGGCTCCAAATAAAGTACCATTTCTGGAAATTATATAATGACCAAAAAGAGAGGTGCACAACTAGATGTTATAGCATAGCAGTCCTAAATACAACATTTCAACTTTCTACGGCTTACCATATTTGAGTTATGTGAGATACGTACGTACAGACGCCCCGACGAAATCAGTCAAAATGGATTCAGAGATGGCCAAAATGGATATTTCCGTTGAAATCTGAAAACCGAAATTTTTCGCGATTACAATACTTCCTTTACTTTGTACAAGAAAGTAAAAATTGCTAAGTCAGCAGAGGTTTGACAATCTGACTGCGTTTCACTCCTGTTTAACCAAAAGACGGGTTTTACTCAGAGATTTGAACCGAACCGGAACTTAAACCGAAACCGGAGTGAACCTGCTTATTTTAATGAACCTAAACCGGAACCTTAACATTTTCTTAAATTATTCAAGAGCGATAACCTAAACCGGATCTTAAATTTAAACCGGTTCAAGAAACTGGTTCGATAAACCGGTTCGGAAAATTATTTTTCATAATACCATATTGTTAAATGTGCTTTAACAGTACTGTATGCTCAACCAATATATGCATCAAAACAGCCACGGCCGTTATTTTTTTATAACAGTACAATTATTAAAAATCATGTGTTTCTAAAAAATCTCAGCATCATGAAATTGTCATGAAGAGCTGTCGCCTGTCAATATGCCATAGAAAATAGAATTTTAAGAAGATATTTTATGTTATTATGAAAAATATTGAACGTCACACGGCTGATATACAAATAACAGACACGGTTGATTATAAAATCTCGGCTATCGCCTCGATTTTACAACATTCAACCTCATCTGTTATTTTCTATATATCAGCCTTATGACGTTAATATCTATATATATCGTGTTCTACACCTACATGTAATGCAGTTCGCTGATAATAAAATAATATTGTGTTAATTTGATAGCTATGATGATAGAAATTCATTTGTATTAATAGAAACCTTGGAAACTATAATACTTTAAAATACAAAGAATTAACATTTACATTAAATATTTGGTATATATGTACTTTTTATTTATTCTGAAAAATCGTACTGTGAACCAATATTAAACCGGTTCGTGAACCAGTTTTAAAGAAAAATATTGAACCGGAACAAAAAACCGAACCAAAAACATAAGTTGAACCGTGAACCGAAACCGAATCTTTATATCTTGTGGTTCGAGACCCTGGTTTTACTATTTAGTTATTGTTATAATTTTAGCAACTGAAATTACATACAACATTTTATATTAAAATTACAGACATTATTCATAAATAGAAGTTTTTACTATTCAAAATAATTTTTATTATTTATATTTTTAATCTTTTATTGACTTTTAATAAAATATAAACCCTATTTAAAGCATAAATTATACGTATTTTGTAAAATCTGAATCACATTATTACAACATACAGTTAAATAATTTGAATAATTATTTTTAAAAAAATCGTATCAATCTTACAAAATAAAAAAAAATATAAATATATTAATAATAAAAATTATTTTGAGAAATAAAAATTAAAAATTAAATTTTGCTGCAAGCTGGTTCCGAACCCAGTCTCCCAAGTTTTGTTTATTACCAAGCGCATATGTTACCACAATGCTATTTAAGTTGTTACTTGGTAACCATGTTTTCCGGGATACGAACAACAATGCTGGAAATTCTACCAATTTTTACCTTCCGTCACCTTTAGGTAAGGAAGGTATTGTCTTTGGTCAAAAAATTCGGTGATGAGTTTTTGATGAATAAGCACGTTTTAGGGTGCCTAGAATACGATTTTACTATTTTTACGATGATGTCTGTACGTATGTGTGTGTGTATGTGTGTGTGTGTGTGTGTGTGTGTGTGAGTGTGTGTGTGTGTGTGTGTGTGTGTGTGTGTGTGCGTGTGTGTGTAACAAAATTTTCGTCTACGATAACTTCCATACTACAATTCTAAAAATTATAATTCTTTCGTATTTCTCTTCGTTAGATCCATGTGAAGAGCTGATTAGATTTTGGTTAGAATTGGTCAACCGGAAGTACCCTCATTTGAAGATTTTAACAGTTTTTCTTGAAAAAACTATGTTAAATACCATTTTTTCACATTTAATGTTATTATAAATATTAAAGAATATTTTATTCTCTATACGATTTGACTGCATTTTATACTTAATATTAAATGAATATAGAGTTAAAAAATTATAAAGAAATTAAATTTCATAAAGTAGCCATAGCTATGGAAACAGCTACTATATTAAGAAAATTTTGATTGAAAGATGTCAGTGTCAAGTGAAATTGACATAGTGTATTTGTTTGTCTTATAATTTTACTGGAAATGTAGGATCTTTTGCTATAAATTTTCCGTATGGAATTTGCATAAAATACATGCAACTGCCGGAAGGTAAAGTACAAGAAATATAATCTTTAACAAGAAACTTTCTGTATGAAATTTGTACAAAATACATAGAACTGACGGAAGGTAATGTGCTGGCCACATCAGATTTTTTAATTTTTTTCTGATATTAGACATTTAAATTTATTAATTTGAACTGTGATCAATATCCCTCAATAAGTACACAAATTTTCATCTTAATATCTTGCACTGGGGAGATACTATTCACTGATTTCACATGTTAATCTCCTATGTTTCGGTCGGCCTAAAACACCCGGTATGTGTATGTTCTATTGTTGTATTACCTTTTAAAAATCCATAATGGGACGCCTGACGCCTGTACAGTCACTCAAGACTATAGATCGTTTTTTTTGTGTGAAAAACGCTCAGATTCAATCCATTTTTTTTTCTAAGTAACAACTATGTACCTACCTTAATTCCATTCGAAATTACCTGTTTTTTATAATACATAATTGTATAAAAAAACGCACATTGCGCAACCATAGTTCAAGGTTTTCCAGGTATGTGAATCACAGACTGAATAAATATCTCATCAACGGATGTGTGTAATTTTAAAAATCTGTATCTTCTTTTTACCTTCCGTCACCTTTAGGTAAGGAAGGTATTGTCTTTGGTCAAAAAATTCGGTGGTGAGTTTTTGATGAATAAGCACGTTTTAGGGTCCCTAGAATACGATTTTACTATTTTTACGATGATGTCTGTATGTGTGTGTGTGTATGTATGTGTGTCCGTGTGTGTGTGTGTGTGTGTGTGTGTGTGTGTGTGTGTGTGTGTGTGTGTGTGTGTGTGTGTGTGTGTAACAAAATTTTCGTCTACGATAACTTCCATACTACAATTCTAAAAATTATAATTCTTTCGTATTTCTCTTCGTTACATCCATGCAAAGAGCTGATTAGATTTTGGTTAGAATTGGACAACCGGAAGTACCCTCATTTGAAGATTTTAACAGTTTTTCTTGAAAAAACTATGTTAAATATCATTTTTTCACATTTAATGTTATTATAAATATTAAAGAATATTATATTTTCTATACGATTTCATTGAATTTTATACCTAATATTAAATGGATATAGAGTTAAAAAATTATAAAGAAATTAAATTTCATAAAGTAGCCATAGCTGTGGAAACAGCTACTATATTAAGAAAATTTTGATTGAAAGATGTCAGTGTCAAGTGAAATTGACATAGTATGTTTGTCTTATAATTTTCCTGAAAATAGGTATAGGATCTTTTGCTTTCTGTATGGAATTTGTATAAAATACATACAACTGCTTTAAGGTAATGTACAAGAAATAAAAATAATAAATCTTTTATTTCTGCAGATACATTACACTGTATATAGAAAACGTAACAAAATAATAATTTTCTGTATGAAATTTGCATAAAATACATGCAACTGCCAGAAGGTAATGTACAAGAAATAGAATATTTAATTTAGCAAGGAACTTTCCGTATGAAATTTGTACAAAATACATAGAACTGACGGAAGGTAATGTGCTGGCCACATCAGATTTTTTTAATTACATAAAAATAAATCAATATTGTATATAAATTTATAAAAGGAAGCAGTACTTGAATATTATAAAACATCTGTTTATTTTATCAATTATCATTTCTGGAAAATGGTGATAACTCATAAAAACAGATAGAAAGCATTTAATAGGAATTATGATATGAGCACGATTTATGGTAGTATTAGTCAAAGTTTTTTTATTTTTTATTATTAACGTATGTTTTGCATGTTGTATTTGTAAATATTTACTCACACTGCGAAATTCATAATATTGGTTATTCTTTTATCTTTTATGCATTCTCGTATAAACTGTTTTAATTATAACACATACTATCTGAATCGTACTTGACAATGACATCTGTCTATTTTTACCTCCCGTCATATCGTAGGTAAGGGAGGTAATGTAATCGTGCCAAAAATTCGATGGTGAGTTTTCAGTAAATAATTACGAATTAGGGTCCCCACAACACGTTTTTACTATTTTTGCGTATGTATGTATGTATGTATGTATGTGTGTGTGTGTGTGTGTGTGTGTGTGTGTGTGTGTGTGTGTGACGATTTTTTTCGTCCACGATAACTCTTATAACTTCCAAATATATCTATTTTCCGTATTTAAGCTTCCTGCACTCATATAACGAGTTAATTAGATTTTGGGTAAAATTGGATAAATGGAAGAGATACTTTACTTGAAGCCCATAACAGTTTTTAATGAAAAACTATATTAAAATATAATCCACAACTTTTCAATTTTAGTATTTGAGAATTTTATATCATGGGAAACAACATATTAGATTTTGGCTAAATTTAATCAACCAGAAGTGATACTTTACTTGAAGCTCTGAACAGATTCTCGTGAAAAATATATTGATATACTCCAAAACTTGTCAAATTTAGTATTTACGACTTTTATATGAAGGGGAACAACATATTAGATTTTGGATACAATTGATAAACCGGAAGTGATACTTTATTTGAAACTCTGGACAGATTTTCGTGAAAAATAAATTGATACAATCCAAAACTTTTCAAATTTGGTATTAAGACTTTTATATTAATGAGAATGACATATTAGATGTTTTCTAAAATTGATAAACCGAAGTACTACTTTACAGGAAGCTATAAACAGATTTTCTTGAAAAAATATATTAAAACATGATCCAAAACTTCTCAAATTTGGTATTTAAACACTTGTATAATTTGAAACAACATTAGATTTTGACTATACCTATATGATAAATCGGTAGTGGTACTTAATTTGGAGCTCTTAACAGATTTTCGAGAAAAAACATAATAAAATATAATCCAAAATTTGGTATTACAGACTTTTCTATTTATTGGAACAACAAATTAGATTTTGTTTATAAACGATCAATCGGAAGTGATTCTTTACTTGAAGTTCATTGCTATTTCAAACATGGAATTGACGGAAAAGGTTATGTGTTGGCCACATCAGATTTTTTAAATTATATTAGCTGTTTCCAATGTTATTGCATAGCTGATGGATGTATTATGAAATTTAATTTCTTTATAATTTTTTAACTCAATATCCATTGCATATGAAGTATAAAATAGTATAGAGACTAAAATATTCTTTAATATTTATAATAACACTAAATGAGACAAAATGATATTTAACAGCGTTTTTTCAAGAAAAACTGTTAAAATCTTCAAATGCGGGTACTTCCGGTTGACCAATTATAAGCAAAATCTAATCAGCTCTTCATATGGATGTAACGAAGAGGAATACGAAAGAATTATAGTTTTTATAATTCTAGTGTTGGAGTTTCCACGGAAAATAAATTGTCACAGATAGACAGACATCAATCCAAAAATAGTAAAATCGTATTCTAGGGATTCTAAAACGTGCTTATTCATTAAAAACTCACCATTGAATTTTTTGACCAAACCCTTACCTAAAGGTATGGCGGAAGGTAAAAACAAAGGGAACCACAAAAATAAACATTTTTTTATTCGAAATATATTACTTATGTACATGTTAAGACATGTTTCGTAGAAGTTTTACAAAGGAATCCTCCACTCTTTTAATTTTGACGCAGTTCGTAGTATTAAAAAGTCTTAATTATTTTTGTTTAACTGCATTTGATTTTTAACGTCAATATGACGTCATCTATTGTTATTTTGCCTGTACTAAAATTTTGTCTTTTTACGGCCCTGCTTATTGCTAATTCTGGTGATTTTGGCCTGACTTAAGTTTACTCAAAAGTTCATTGTCCGATTTAATGTTGTTAAAATTATGAAAATTTTAAACAAATATTATTAATCTATATTCGTATTTTTAAATATCCCAAATATTTTTCTGTTCAATAGTATACTTGTCTCCTTCTTGTAGAATGTCAAGTGCGTTGACCTAAAATTTTCTTATCGATACGCTACTGAATCAATCAATATTTATCCACATTACGTAGCAATAGATAAATTTTTGTAAATCAGTAAAAATCGCTGCTTCTGATAGTGGGTTAGTTAGTATACACATCACAATATATAATCGATGACACATGTGTAGCGCTCAGTAGGTGCTAACATGCTGTGTTGGATGGTGTTGGTTTTTGCGGTGGTCTCCACCGCCATGGGTCAGGATATCCTGGAGAATTTGGCGTCTTATCCTGATATTATAGAAGAGTTGAATCTTAATCCTAATCTGACAAATTGTATACCTACTTTAAAAAGTAAGTTAAGGAAGATAGAAAGTTTGTGTCAAAGTGGTCTGATATTATGAGTGAGTCGCGAATAAATAAATGACTTTAAGGGGGCTGTTAGACGTATTATAATATGTAAGTACATGGATGTTACTAATAGTGTCCTTGAAACATATTTTAACCTCCCGTCATACCGTAGGTAAGGGAAGTAATTTTGTCGGTCCAAAAATTCGATAGTGAGTTTTCAGTAAATAAGCACGAATTAGGATCCCCACAACACGTTTTTACTATTTTTACGATGATGTCTGTGAGTGTGTGAGTGTGTGTGGGTGTGTGTATGCGTGCGTGCATATGTGTGTGTGTGTGTATGTGTGTGAGTGACGATTTTTTCGTCCACGATAACTCTTACAACAAACTTCCAAAAATTTCTATTTTCCGTATTTAAGCTTTTTACATTAATATAAAGAGTTCATTAGATTTTGGGTAAAATTGGATAACCGGAAGTGATACTTTACATGAAGCCCATAACAGTTTGTAATGAAAAATTATATTAAAATATAATCCAAAACTTTTCAATTTTAGTATTTAAAACTTTCATATCAAGGACAATAACATATTAGATTTTGGCTAAAATTAATAAACCGGAAGTGATATTTTTCTTGAAGCTCTGAACAGATTTTCGTGAAAAATATATTATAATACCTATATTCAAAAACTTTTTTGGGTCGATTCTGTTCACATCTGTAAATCTTACAAATCTGTAAATTTGTAAATAATTAACAAAATCGCAACAAAATATGCCACTCTTATGTATAATTTTATATTAATCAACAAAAATAGATGCGTTTTTGTCAGGCTTTTACAGATTTACAGATTTGTAAGACTTACAGATGTGAACAGAATCGACCCATTTAAATTTAGTATTTAAGATTCCTATATGAAAGGGAACAACATGTTAGATTTTGGTTAAAATTCATAAACCGCAAGTGATACTTTACTTGAAGCTCTGAACAGATATTCGTGAAACATATATTATGATATATTCCAAAACTTATCAAATTTGCTATTTAAGACTTTTAGATTAATGAGAACGACATATTAGATTTTTTATAAAATTGATAAACCGGAAATGATATTTTACTTGAAGCTCTGAACAGATTTTCGTGAAAAATATTTTATGATATATACCAAAAGTTTTCAAATTTGGTATTTAAAACTTTTATATTAATGAGAATATTAGATTTTTTTCTAAAATTGATAAACCGGAAATAGTACTTTACAGAAAGCTATAAACAGATTTTCTATATATTTTATGGATAAATTTATAAAATTATCTATAATTTAAATCCCAGAGCCTACACTTTAAACAAACAAAACGCAGTTATTCAAATGTATGTAACTGACAGGAAAATGTCACTATCAAAGAACTAATCATTTCAAAATAATATTAGTAACGTTTTAAAAAGGAAAAAGTAAATAGAACAGTAGAAAAGGAATTCAATACAATTTCCAGCTAATATGTAGGTATGTATTTAGATTAATAAAAATTAACGATGTACAAAAATATTTAAGCTAATCATCATTTTTGGATTAGTGAATTTTATTCTATCCCGGTATTTAAAATTTAATCTTCATTTTATTATAGTTGGCTCAATGGTTAGAGCAACTCCTCATGTCATGAGTGCCCTCGGGGCTCTGAGTTCGAATCCCACTAAGGCATGGATGTGTGTGAATGTGAACCCACTCTGTAATTGGGATTTAATCCTGTTGAGGGGTTTAAAAAAAGGTAGTTACTTGGATTAGATTAGACTATATTTTAAGAAATAAACTGACAAAATTAGAGTAAAATTCGCTAATCCAAAAAATTTAATCTTTTTTGTGACTCGGGCTATAAATGGCGGGAGGTATTGTGTTGGCCACAGCAGATTTTTCTCGCTTATTATTGCAGATACACATATTGCTTATAAGACATGATCTAATCAGTGCAATATTTGTGATTGAAGTGTGTGAAAACTGTAATTGTGGAACTTCCGGTATAACCGGTGTTCTGACCGGTTATACCGGCATTTTGACATCATGGTATCGTGACATTACAATGTTCAGACAAAGATACTATTGCGACATTCAATGTCACGGCATCTAGTGTCACTGTGTAAACGAATCTTTATGTTAAATAACAAATAAATAAATCAATAAATTAATTATTATTATAAATTTCGTGTCGACTAGGGCCACTAAATATATACATTTCAATTCAAGAATCAATTCCTTAATTATTTTTGACAGAAAAATAAAATGTGGCAAATACTAGTTTGGTATGAATGTGTTATGAATTTAAACAAAGAAAAGGAAGCAATATGTTTGAACAAAATGTTAATTTTTTATCTGCTTACATTTTTGTATACCGTGTGTCTATCTTAAAGGTGTACATAGGAGATTAACATGGGAAATCAGTTTTTTGCAATTTCCTGCTCGCATAATTATTTTAAATAAAAACGCGTCAAATAAAAGTTTTAGGGCATAAAATTCTGCATCTAAATCAATAAACAGAATCACCTTTACATGCTTTGTAACGACAGAAATTAAATATGAATATGTCGAAAATTACGTTGAAAATATCAACAGCCATGGAATTGAACAAAAAATAAATAAATGCTTGACGTTTTATCAAATTGTCAGAAACGTCAAATAAGTTAACTTACGTTGTGACAGTTAAAACGTCAAGCATTTATTTATTTTTTGTTCAATTCCATGGCTGTCGATATTTTCAACGTAATTTTCGAGATTTTCATAATTAATTTCTGTCGTTACAAAGCATGTAAAGGTAATTTTGTTTATTGATTTAGATGCAGAATTTTACGCCCTAAAATTTTTATTTGACGCGTTTTTGCTTAAAATAATTAGGCAAGCAGGAAATTGCAAAAAACTGATTTCCCATGCTAATCTCCTATGTATACTATTATTCACGAAAGATGACTATTCAAGGTCATTTGTGAGCCGTCTGATATAATATTACTTGCAGATAACTTCATTGCATTTTGTATGCAGAGGCGTGTAGCATGAAATATTTATGGACACATTTTAATTAAAAAAATAAGAGTAATTTATTTAAAAATTATGTTTCTTTCTAAATAATGCCTTTCTGAAAGATTTATGTTCTTCACTTATGTTTTTGCAAAATACGAAAACATACACTTAACTTATAAACCAAGGAATAACAATTTAATTTAAACGTCAACGCCACTGGGTAAATATTTGCATAGAGGGCAGTGCAGTAGATAATTAGGTATCTGTAATTTTACAACATACGTCATTATTATTTATAGTGTGTTAGAAAGTAATGCCACTATTTACGTATATCTGTCACAGCATATAAATTAAATAGACATAGTTCAAATAATCTTTTTCTTTCTAATATATAATGTTGCTAAGCTACTGCTATAAAGTGATGTGTATTCTTTCTTCGAACAAATGACCTTGAATAGTCATCTTTCGTGAATAATAGTGTACACCTTTAAGACAGACACACGGTATGTGAATTTATATGTAGGACAATAAATATTTATATTATAGTGATCGACGCTTCGGCCAAACTACCAAGCGGTATCCTCGAAGGAAATTTCTTAGACATAGGCAGCTTTTCCGAATGCCTCCACATCGAAGACTACAACAACATTACCGAACAAACCACATATGGCAAATATTGTTTGGTAAAAATAACATTACCACTGGGTGGTATTTTACCTCAAAAGCCAAGCGCAACAAACCAGTTCAACATGAATCCTCAAATTCAACATCAGCACAGGCAGAAAAGGACAGTATTGCAAGGACTGGATGGAGCAAATAATACAGGGTTAATGTTAGGGTGGTGTGTGCCAAATACATGTCCGCTTCAAGATTTGACAAAAGCTCTTTCTGAATTATTAAATAAAGCTAATCCAGATGTGAACGTGATACCAATTATTGGAGGGATGTGCCAAACTAAAGATGATCTCGTGCACGAGTTTACAACAAATGATATTTTACTCATGTAAGAATAAAGAACTATCTTTTTACCTCCCGCTACCCTTGGTAAGGGAGGCATAGGGATCGTGCTAAAAATCGCATTTCGAGATTTTGGTAAATGACCACGTTTTAAGGTCCCTAGAATCCAATTTTAACATTTTCACGATTATGTCTGTGTGTATGTTTGTGTATGTATGTGTGGATCCTCCACTCTAACTCAAATACTATCATTCAGAAAATTTTGAAACATTGTATTTCGGTTTTTTTCTGTAATGGAAAAAGACCATTAGATTTTGGTGAAAATCTGATAACCGGAAATGGCATTTTACTAGAAGCTCAAAATAGTTTTTCTTTGAAAGATACCTTTAAATGTTATTTTTTCGAGATTAATGTTTTTATAAAAATTAAAGATTATTAAATTTTCTGTAGATTTACATTAATACTTTTTCTATATATTTTATGGATAAATTTATAAAATTATCTATAATTTAAATCCCAGAACCTACGCTTTAAACAAACAAAACACACTTATTCAAATGTATGTAACTGATAGATAAATGTTATTATCAAAGAATTAATCATTTCAAAATAATATTAGTAACGTTTTAAAAAGAAAAAAGTAAATAGAATAATAGAAAAGAAATTCAATACAGTTTCCAGCATAAGTAAATATGTAGGTATGCATTTAGATTAATAAAAATTAACGATTCATAAAAATGTTTAAGCTAATCCTCATTTTTGGATTAGTGAATTCGATTCTATCCCGATATTTAAAATTTAATCTTCATTTTATTATACCTCCGGTAGCTCAATGGTTAGAGCAACGGCTCATGTCATGAGTGCCCTCGGGGCTCTGGGTTCGAATCCAACTAAGGCATGGATGTGTGTGAATGTGAACCCACTCTGTAATTGGAATTTAATCCTGTTGAGGGGTTTAAAAAAAGGTAGTTACTTGGATTAGATTAGACTATATTTTAATAAACTGTCAAAATTAGAGTAAAATTCGCTAAACAAAAAATAAGGATTAACTTAATCTTTTTTGTGACTCGGGCTGTAAATGGTGGGATGTATTGTAGGCCACACCAGATTTTTTATTTTTTATTATCGAATATATTAGTTGTAGACATTTTTTGAAACATATAGGTACTTAAGTACTTAAACAAAAAATTATCTTTTATATATGAATGTTTAACGTCCCAGGACGAGCTTATACGCTATCACTATTTTAAAAACTACTCAATATTATTTTATGGAATATTTTTAAACCAGTACCACTTCCGGCTTAATCGGAAGTAGACCCTAACTTTCTTATTTTAAATGGAATGCTATATTTTTTATTTTACCATTGAATTCAGCAAAAAAAATTACATATGAAACCATAAACACATTTTACTCATGGTTAACCACTTCCGGCGTAATTCAACTTTTTTTTTCTATAAACGACCACTTGTTTATCACACTATATTTCGAGAATTAATTCGAATTTCTATAATCTGTAAAACAGTTTTATAAAGAAAGCTTTTGTTTACACACTAGTGTAAAGTAATAATAGACAATTTTTGAAAAATGTTATTTAAAATTTAAGCCTCGTTGCAACGGGGCATAAGTAGGTTAATATTAATACATATGTATTTATTTCAGAACTTTTTTCTCAGTAACATTACTGCTAATTACTCTCAGTACAGTCTACGACATTTATATTTCACAATATTCTAGAAGTAAGTATACCGATTATGATATTATTTATAACAATATTATATGACTAACATATTTAAAGGTCCTGCTCATATAATATACCTAGCATTTTCATTAAAAACAAATGGGCAGAAATTATTATCTGTTGGTCATAATTCAGATCAGCTAGGTTGTTTACATGGATTAAGATTTATTAGTATGTTATGGGTTATGTATGGTCATAGATATTTGACCACTGTAATGGGACCAATTATGAATTTGATAGAGCTTCCAGTTGTAAGTATAACTTTCTAAAATACAGGGTGCGGCAGAACCAATTGAGCAGTTTTGAAGAATTATAAAAAAGAAACCAAGGTATATATGAAAAAATGTTTTTATTTTTAAAATCAGTAGGATTTACCATTTTATACTCATTAATTTTTAAAAATAATGTCTTTAAGATGGCGGCCGTTAGCTGCAATACATTGCTGTAGCCGATTTCTGAAGTTTTGAACAGCCCGTTGACACATTTCGCGGGGTATCGCGTTTACTTCAACAATCTGTTACCTTAGCTCTAGCAGGTTTTGGGGGCGACGTTTAAACACTTTTTCCTTTAGATATCCCCAAAGAAAGAAGTCGTATATGTTTAAATCGGGCGATCGGGCAGGCCACCCCACGTCACCTCTCAAAGAGACTAGACGTCCAGGAAACATTTCTCTTAAAGCGTTTAGAGAATTTCGGGCTGTATGGGCTGTAGCCCCATCCTGTTGGAACCAAAAGTCCCCTAATCCCTCTTCTTCAACAACCACTTCCAATCGTGGCTGCAGAAAATTTTGCAACTTTGAAACATAACGCCCGGAATTCACGGTTACGGTCACGCCTCCCTCTTCAAAAAAGTAAGGGCCTATAACGCCAAATTGTGATACGGCACACCATACCGTTAGTTTCGGAGAATGTAGCGGTCTTTCGTGAACAATTTGGGGGTTGTTTTCAGCCCAGTAGCGAAAATTTTGTTTATTCACAATTCCGCTTAGGTGAAAATGTGCCTCGTCGCTGCTGAAGAATGCTGCCTCAGGCAGGATCGCTGCAAGAATTTCCTCACACAGATTTTGGCGGTTGGCGTAGTCTGCTGGGTTCAATTCCTGAACCATCATTATTTTGAAGGGATTGAAATTCAAATCTAAATGCAGAATCCTGCTCAAACTGCGGTGTGAAACCCCCAATGCAATAGCGTGCTTTCGAGCATAACGTCTTGGCGATTGTTCGACTGCTGCTCTCACTAGCTCCACATTTTCTGGTGTTCTGATGGAACCTCGTCGGCCATGTGTACCAATTCTTAGTGTGCTAGCAGTTTCCTTCAACTGCCGAATCCAGGACCGAATTGTGTTCGCAGTAGGAACAGCATTATTTTGCGGAATGTTGAACCGTCACCGAAAAGCTCTTTGCGTCACAATCAAAGATCGGTTGTTTTCATAAAACGCACGCACGGCAAAGCCACGATGTACTCCGGTCCAAACCATATTATTGGGTACTAAAATGGGGATGACGACAGAACAAAAGGAGACCTGACCCTCCAAACTGCTCAATTGGTTCTGCCGCACCCAAAGGGTAACGTTCAAAAAACATCGTAAACTTTATATTTTTCTATGATTAATAAAATTGTTTTTTCGAATGTCATCGGATGGTCTATAAAGAGTTACTTTCAACACTTGGTATACAAATAACTATTTATTACTTTACCCCATTTTAGTGGTTGAAAGATCCGGCAAATATGTACCTCTTAAACGCTACTGTGTCAGTAGATTCCTTCTTTGTTCTAAGTGGTCTATTAATATCCTACACCGTCTGTACTGCAAGGGATAAGGGTGTCAAATTTAACGTTATCACGTTTTATGTTCACCGATATCTAAGGTAAATAATATTCTTTTTTCTATAGCAGATTTTAAAGTGTGCTTTTCACTACTAAAAATAGTGGATCATGTAGCACTTTTACCGCAAGGATAGATAAAATATAGCTATTTACTAGTTTCAGGATATTAATCCATTGTTAACATGTACAAAAGTAAGCTGATAACTAAGTAATAACTGTATCTGTACGGTGTTCCTTCGGGTTATGATAGAGATTTTGTGAATCCTGATTCATTTAATCGTGATCCTTTTGAAACAGGATTTAAAAATTATAGCAAGAAAACAACACAATCTAGTGTCAAATGTCAATGTCATATGCAGACTAATGCAAACTATCCTACTTTATTTTATAAATAATCAAATATCTAGTGTTATATTCAGAATTAAAAATGGATTATATTGAAGTAAAGAATAATGTTCTTGGTAAGGAATATGAAGTATGTTTATTTCAAACAAATCTTTATGTGGTTCATTACACGCTTTTGTAGAAAAATCTTATTTCCCTTGATGCCACAAACCCCACATTCGTAAATTTCTACGCTCGAAATAGTATATTTTCAATTTGTTCTGAACTGAATCCATGTGAATCACTCAAAAAGGTTGATTCTGAAGGGAAGGGGGAAGGTTGTCTAGTGATCACAAAATGAGAAAGTGGGGATAACGAATAGGAAACGTAAAAACATTATTCTTCTTAATCATGATCACTTTTATCATTTAGATTACGAATCATAGCCCGAAGGAACACGGCTATTATTACCATACTGACTTGTCAACATAACAGTCTATAAAATTAATATAAAATAAAATGAAAATAATGTTCTTCATTAATACGTACATATAACGTTAGTGTATCGTTCTAAATACGGTTTACTTTATTCTAAAATAATAAACATGAGGAATAAAGCACACAATTTGAATATTTGTCATATTGACATATGTCAAAATAATTGTTCTGTTAACCATAGCATTCTGAAAGTAGCATTAACGAAAGATTTTTTAAAAAATAATATTTATTAATATTACCTTCATTTTTTGAAAAATGTAAATAGCTATAACATACCTAGGAATGTTATGTATATCATGACTGCCGCAGAAGTCGGTTTGAAATCCGAGCTCGTAGAGCGAGGATTTTAAGACATCTAAGGCTTGTAGTGATTCATAACATCCGTGGTTTGTTCAATAGTTTATCGGTTTCAGAAAATTAAGACTATTGGGATTTTCAAGTATCAAGAGATGGCGCTGATCGCATTAAACAATGGTACACTTTTTGTTGACATGTGTCAGCGTAGCATTTCTGTCAATTGTATATCTTTAGTCTTCGTATTATTTTCTCATTTATTAGTATTTTTCATTTATAATTCAAGTATGTATAATAGAGTTTTTGTAGTAATATAGTTGTAGTTTCATGTAAATATCAAATGTGTACCACTCTTTGTGGTTCTAATAGTCGCCGATAGTTAGCGTTTTCTTATTTGAAAATCCCAATATTAATAAATATGATTTTTTGAAATTCTCTCGTTAATGCTACTTTCAGAATGCTATGGTTAACAGAACAATTTTTTGACATATGTCAATATGACAAATATTCAAATTGTGTGCTTTATTCCTCATGTTTATTATTTTAGAATAAAATAAACCGTATTTAGAACGATACACTAACGTTATCTGTATGTATTAATAAAGAGCATTATACTTTCATTTTATTTTATTTTCATATTGTAAACCGTTGGTGACAAGTCAGTATGGTAATAATATTACCATACAGATACAGTTATTACATAGTTACCAGCCTACTTTTGTACATGTAAACAATTGATTAATATCCTGAAACCGGTAAATAAAGATAGATATTATATAGTAGTTATTTTGTTATTTATGGAATTTAGTTGCCGAGGCCGTAGGGTCGAGGAAAATAAACCATATGAGTTTTCAAAATGATATTGAATGAATTATGAGTGTTATCTCAAATTTCATCGGAATTATTTAATATGTTCTTCTATCACATATTTACTATTGTACATCGTATACCTACCGAAATTATCTTGAATGTACAAAAATTATCTTAAAGTTGGCAACACTACATTAGCATGCATGAAATCATCGTATAATAGATTACTTTAGTGCCGATTTCTGAATTTCTAATGACGATTTTTGTGCACTTTAGTGACGATTTCAAGGAAAAAAATATTTTTTGTTTAAATTAATTAAATATATAATAAACTTAGACGATTTGTGTTAATCACAACTTCAGTTATTCAATTAACGTTATCAGAAAATTGAAAATGGTATTTAATGATAATTTAATTTAAGATTGATATTTCTTATTTTTTTAAATCTGCCACAAAAAAAAATTATCGAGTCGTGAAAAATAATCCACTGGCGATGATAATTATCGTCCTGTATAAAAAAAACCGCTGCTTACAGCCGGGACAAAAAGTCGATTTTTTTTTTTTTTTTGGTTACCTAAAACGCACATCCTGGCCCCTTTTAACTGAATTTATGCAGGCCCATAAACTTCAAAAAGTTATACCCTAGTTCTCAGACAAAATTATGTACGTTGGAAAATTTAATCCAATCGCAATAATTGAAAAATAGATTTTTAATCTCTGTCCCGGTAGTAGCGGAATAACTATTAAAACTTTAGAATAATATACTACGAAAATTTATTTAGGTTGACACCAGTGTTCGCTGTTGTTGTTTGGGGCCATACTTCCCTTATCAAATTTTTTGGATCCGGTCCATTTTGGCCAATGACTCACCAGATGAGTCAAACTTGTATTGATTATTGGTGGGCCTCTTTACTTTATATTCAGAATTATTATAATTATGAACAAGTGGTAAGTTTATACATATCGTCGTCAGTATTACGAAATGACGTAAATCATAAATTGCGAAAAATGAGATACTTCACCCACTTGAAAGTGGCATATTTCAATTCCCTACGGTTTTGTGAACTAACTAAATTAATAACCATATAATGAAAATTCTGTAAAAATATTTACACCATTAAAAAATATTTATATGCTAGTTGAAATCATTTTCAAACAGTCAAATTATCTGAGACAAATAAACTTTGTCAAATTGATCAAATTATTCTAATTATTAAATATTCTCGGTGAGACAATCTGTTATTAACAGATTAACTAATATTAATAAACTCTAGAAAATTATAAAAAAAATGAAATAAATGTTGGACCAACCTCGCCAACTATCAGTCCAATTTGGCCAACAGAGGCATAGCAGATCTCAGCATCTTAGAAAATCAGCTACCACTGCTTCTAGGAATGTTTATTGGACCACAATTTCAGTTATTTCACTATTTAGTCCTTTGAAAACCATGACACATTAAAAATTCATATCACGAAAGTTAGTTTAACACTAAAAGAAACAAATTACACTCTTTTAATTCCCTCAACAAATTTTTTCACAAGAATTGCACTTATTATGAGTACAACATACTTGCATTTGTAGGTTATAAAATAATATTAAAAACAAACACCGCTGTTAATACTAGCTCGAACTTGTTTGTTAGAGTCGATCTGAAGTTTCACTGGTCGACACCAAATTTAAATAAAAATAATAATGAATTATTTATTCACTTAATTAATAAATGATAACAATAGAATATTGAAAGACAAGTATTACAAATGGATATTGTAATACGTGTTTTTCATACTATTTTTCCTATTGAGCCTTAATTGACTTTTATTACAAAATTATTTTTGAAAGAAATATTAAAGTTTTTTGACAGTTACAATAAACATATAAAATTTAATTTATTTTGACATTTGACATATTGAAAACAGTTTGGTTAGTGTTAAAATTTATATTTATTATACTATGAACCTACAAATAAATACCTCAAATTTTAATTTAAAAAGCACTCTTTTGTTTGATGTAAATATTTCGCTATAAAAAATTTAATTTCAGAAATTTTACTTGATTAATGACGGGTTATGATAACTAAAATGAAATATATTTATTTGACACTTAGGCCAAGTTACCAACTTCACAATTTCAAAAATCCCCAAAAACATTTATACAAAATTGTTCATTGTACACTATTATTCACGAAAGATGACTATTCAAGGACATTTGTTCGAAGAAAGAATACACATCACTTTATAGCAGTAGCTTAGCAACATTTTGTATTAGAAAGAGAAAGATTATTTGAACTATGTCTATTTACTTTATGTAGTGTGATAGCTATACGTAAATAGCGGCATTACTTTCTAACTTACTATAAATAATAATGACGTATGTCGTAGAATTACAGATACCTAATTATCTACTACACTGCCCTCTGTGCTAATATTTACCCAGTTGCGTTGACGTTTATATCAAATTATTATTCCTTGGTTTTTCTATTTTGCAAACATAAGTGAAGAACATAAATCTTTCAGAAAAGCATTATTTAAAAAGAAACATAATTTTCAAATGAATTACTCTTAGTTTTTCAGTTAAATGTGTCCAAAATATTTCATGTTGCACGCCGTTGCATACGGAATGCAATGAAGTTATCTGCAAGTAATATTATATCAGACGGCTCACAAATGACCTTGAATAGTCATCTTTCGTGAATAATAGTTGTTTCGTGCATGACATACTTGACAGCCCGAAACGTCAAAATTTGATCATTTTTAATTCGTTAGTAAATAAAGCGTTACTTACTTAAATTGGAATAAATAAAATAAATGTCTGACTTGTAATCAATATATCATATTGTATGTAACATTTATTTTTATTGATGAGCAAATGACCAGCAGTGTTTTACTTGTAAATCGTTTCTGGATTATTAAAAAAAAAAACACTTCTAATAAAAATTGCGTATTTTCTATAACCATTCGGCATACATTGTTAGTTTTGTATGGAATCTACTCTCATTCAAATTTTGTGAAAAACTTTAAATTGGTTCCTACAAAACTGATAAATGAGTTACCTTAATTCGTATCATTGACGACGATATACTGATTCTTAAATTTGACGACAAGAAATAATAATATTTTCTTTCCAGTGTGTAAGTGCAAGCTGGTATTTATCTGTGGATATGCAACTGTTTATACTGTCACCTATATTACTAATACCATTGTCAAAATGGCCCAAATATACTATGGCTGCATGTTCAGTATTATTATTAATTTCCATGGTTATACCATTTACTGTCTCGTATGTTTATGAATTAAAGTCTTTCACCATACAACAGTAAGTATAACAAACTAATACAGGCTGGGGCCTATGAATTTCCTTTTATTAAAGACGAATAAAATAAAAAGTATTGCTGATAGACAAAATATTTTTGGATAATGAAAGAACATAATTAAAATTTTTAAATTAGGCAGTTTTAAACAAAACATCTTGAAGGTGGTGGCCACCGTTCTCATTGATGCAACCGGTTTCTGAAGCTCCTCGCTACACGTTACAATATTCGGGCTATTTCCTGTAACACGGCGTGTGACAAACGATAATCCTACCGACTGCGCCAATGTAGCAGGCAGGAATCGAATCTAATAACAGCCGGTACTTTAATCCAGGTAATAATAATCCTACCAATAATAATCCTACCGACTGTAGTCAATGTAACACGTAGGGAATTCGAATGTTACTTTTTGTGCCGTTTACGGCCTGTTTACGTTATGCTAATACATACGTTTATTACACCGTTCTATTCTACCGACTGTCAGTACCTCTCGGCGGGCTACTAAGCGTTAATATATATACAACTTGCGACAAATCGCACAATTTCTACTGACAGCAGGTAGTTTTACAGTTTCTGCCAACTATAACTTATGAACTTCCGAATCTAACATCGACGACGATACAAATAGCCCTTTGTCTATATATAACGTGTATGTTAATCGATATACAACCTTTAAGCGAAAGTTCCAAATGATTCGAATCCCTCTTTCCGGGGATAGTAAATAGGCAGATGTTTACACACCCCTAATCACGTATATGCAGGAAAGGTGGCTATTTGGGAGCGATTTTCCATAGGAATATGGGTACTTACTATTCGTGCCAGTTGACATCACTAACTGCTATGCTCGTTGACTGGAACCCTCTTAGTCACTACATTGGACTCACTTCACTAGGTATTTAGGGTTCATTTTAATGAATACTAACACCATTTAATTTAAAGATAAATATATTAAAATAACTAAACATGTTGAAATACAATTACAATTTGATTTAAACATTCAAATACTGTTTGGCTATTATGACAACGAACAATGATGTTTAGCGTTTATCTATACTTGTTCTTTACACAAGCGAGTGCAACCTTGCTTGGGAACCGCATAAATGCGTACTAAAGAATCAGACTTCGGCGAGAGAGTTCCTAAGCGATAATGTTGAATTTGCTAAAACTCATCTCTACGTCTCGCCTAATGCCTCGATTATGGTCTTCTCTCTAAGAATTATAGAATTTAAGCTTAAAGAGTTGTCTTAAAGAGATTCTTAAATAATTTAACGAATAATGATTATGGTCACTTAAATTTAATTTCTTAAATTCGAAATGTCATTTTATAGAGTAGCTAACTTCATTTATGTTATGTTGCTATTATAGTGACATATAGGTTAGAAAATAAAAAATATTATAACATTTATCACATACAAAATATGGAAAATTTTCACCGTAGTTCATGGTAAATAAAATATATCACGTTAATATACTTTCTATTTGTATATAATAATATATACATAGATAATATAAAATTGTATCCGTTCTATTAGAAGTATGTGCGTAAGGTCTTATCTCTTCTATTAAATTCAAAATTATAACTTTGTTTAAACGAAAGTCTTTAATAAATTTATTTTCGGGAAATTCGAAAAGATTCATAGTAGCCCTTAATATTCTTCTTTCAATTCTCATTTCATTCCTACTTAATAAAAAATCTGATGTGGCCAACACATAACCTCTCGCCAGATATTTTACCTGGTTGTACACATAAAACGAAAAATATTTTTAAATACAAATACATATATTCATGTCTCACTACAAAATGATTCTCACATATATTTGCAAAATCTATGGGATATTTTAAAATAAATTATGTACAATACATACATTTTCTTTATATTCAATATCCTGAAATTTTCTTTTTCTGCTTTCCTTTTCTTTTTCTTTATATTCGTCATTTTTTCGCAAATTCCTTTTATATTCTTTTTTACATATATTCATTTGCGTTGTTGACTTTTTTTATTTTCATAATCTTCATAATAATGTACAAATATTTTTGACAGAGGCATACAAATATTTTTGACAGTGACATTTATGTGACAATTACAAACATTTGAATTTCCTGCCTTGTAGTAGTTTGATCTGAGATTTTTTACATCAAACTATTTTATATGCCTTTCTTTATCTCTAAATCTATAGAAGATATAATAATGAATTTATATTTATCGAATAAAGAATTTAACGTTCTTTAATATAAGTATTTACATAAATTTTCGATAAATAATATTTAGATGATTTTTTTCTTGTAACTACTACTTCCGGTTGTCCAATTGTTACCAAAACTGACTGGACTCTTCCCATTATTGCTAGATTGAGGAATCCGTAGTTAAAAATGTCTTAAGTCTTATAGTATTTGAGATATAGTGAATCCAGCATCCACACACACACACACACACACACACACACACACACACACACACACACACACACACACACACACACCCACACATACGGACATCATCGTAAAAATGTTATAATCGGATTCTAGGGACCTTAAAACGTGCTTATTCATTAAAATCTGGATATGCGATTTTTAGCATGAATACAATACCTCTCTTAGCGAGAGGTAAAAATGAATAATATAACTTGCACGATTATAAAAATATGTATTTTTTACCTTACACCATCTTTATTTGACAATAAAACCACAAAAATTGGAATATTGTCCATATTTTGCTTAGGTTTCTGATTACAACTAATAAAAATATGTTAACTTAAATTTTATAGCGAGGTTTCTGTCACTATAAAATTTATAGAAATATTTAGTTACTAAATATTTAAAGCCATGACCATAATTGGTTTTCAACTTTAACTCTTAAATTCTAAAGAGTTAAAGCGTAAATATTTAAATTTATGACCACAATTGTTTTCAACTTTAACTCTTAAATTTTAAAGTGTTAAAGCGCTATAGGGCTATAATACATGACCATAATCGAGGCATAAGTTGAATTGCGTGTCTTTATATTTCATAACATTGCCCATTGTTACATTCCTGCCGAATCAGATTCTTCAGCTGAAGCAGGGTTTGTAAACATCTGCCTTGAGATATCCACATAAAAAAATTTCATGGCGTTAAGAGTTGTGAGAGCAATGTTCTCTTGACGCCTCATCTCGATTCCGTGGGCGGCACCCTCGCCCGATCTAACGCCATGCATGTGCTTATTTATGGAGACATATCAGAGCAGGTTTCAACAAACACCGCCCTACAACCCTGCTTCAGCCGAAGAATCTTATTCCTCAGAAAATAGCTTGAATGTTGGAACGTGTAGAAAGGAGCTTTAGAAATCGGTTGCATCAGTGCATAGCGAACGGTGGCCACCACATTCAAGATGTTTTGTTTAAAACTATATGATTTAAACTTTATATTGTTCTTTCATTATCAAAAAAAATATTGTCTATCAGCAATAACAAATCTAATAAAATAAATTCAATGAGCCAAATTAGTAGCAAATATTATAAATACATTTGCTGATGTATTAAGAAAATTGAATTTCAAATAAACTAAATATGGAAATTTTATTCGGTTTATTTTAATGGTTTGCATCTGACGAGATCCGTAGCGCCAGAAAGCTAGTTGCGTCACTGTATTAACATCTTGTACATTAATATTTTAGAACTCCCGTCGATGACTATATGAAACTATACTATGTAGCTACCCAATGTCGTTACGGCCCTTGGCTAATGGGATTTATGTTAGGGTACTACCTCTTCAAGACAAAGAAAAATATTAACCATAGAATTGATTTGGTAAACATTCTAAAATCTTATGTATCTTCAATAATTGAATATTTTATTTTTCTGTACACAGCACAAATTCCAAGTTATAATGGGATGGATGCTAGGTTTGGGATTATTATTAGTTGTGATATTTGCTCCAAACGACCTAATGTTCAACCCTACTCGAATTGGAAATGCATTTTTCAATGGTATGATAAGACATGCGTGGGCTGTAGGTCTTTGTTGGGTTATATATGCTTGCACACAAGGATATGGAGGTGAGAATACTCGGACACACTATACATAATTCAGTCATTCAACATATTTTTTAAAAAAATAGTAATTTACGTGCAAGCTTTTGGGCCCAGTACACACTTTCAGGTCATGTTTCAGTGTCAAATTTTCGCGAAATAAAAAATAAATAAATAACTGATCTCCATGCATGGAAACATTCATGTACGGATCGGAAAGTAACTAAAAATCCCTTATAGACAATTTTCTTATCTCAGTAAAAAAGGATTTTCCGGTCTGAAAAGTGATCAGAAACAAGTCATTTTCTGGACGATCGCAAAAAATAGTAATTTACGTAACAAGAGCTGAAAGTGATACTTTAATGGGTGAGCAAGCATATTCAAGAGCGAGCCGTAGGCGAGCTTTGAAAGCTTGTAAGCCCAGTAAATGCACTTTCAGGTCATATTGGATACAAAATTTAATTATATGAACAAATTCTTATATATGTAAAAAAATCTATCTAAAAATTAAATTTTCAGAACTTATAATACAATAAGAATAATGCAACCCTTTATTTAATATTCTGTATTTTCCCTGAAGAAGGCAGCAGTGTATGCTACCGAAACGTCGGGGGTATTCAATGAAAATACAGAACAGTAACTAAAAGATTGTATTATTCCAACTATACAGGATTTTCGGATTTCGAAGGCCACCATTGGAATCTCGGAAACTATAAGAGATACGTGTTCGCTTAAATGGGACATGTGGTGGCTCTTTGGCGGAGGGGGCATCTTAGATGTATTTTTGTATTGACCAAAATTCTCATAGATTACATAAAAATGACGGAAAACTGAATTTGGTCGATATTTTCATTTGAAATAACTTCTAAACTATCAGTAATCGAGAAAAATGTTTCAAATAAAAAAGTTAGATATTTTTATTGTCTATCTAGTGGCGTATGAAAATAATTTTTCTATTGGTAAATTTCCGAGATATAACACAAACTTACATTTTTTAAATGGAACCCATATTTGATTTTTGCTTCAAAAAAATACTTATTTTTTCTCTTTCGATTGATATAAGGGTTTTGTGTTTTAAATAATTTATTAAATTATAACTGGTATACCTACTTACGTGAATTTGAAAATATAGAATTAAAATTAAATAGGGTAGTTATGAAATAAGTCAATTAGAATACTATATTTTAAAAAACTAATGGAATTACTGACAAAAATAAGAAGTTTCATGAAAAATATCGAAAAACTCTTATACCAATCGAAACAGAAAAAATAAGTATTTTTCTGAAGCAAAAATGAAATGTGGGTTCCATTTAAAAAGATTTAAGTTTGTGCTATATTTCGTACGCCACTGGATAGATAATAAAAATATCTAACTTTTTTATTTGAAACATTTTTCTCAATTACTGCTAGTTTAGAAGTTATTTCAAAAAGAAAATATCGCCATTTTCTAGCAACTTTTAAGAATTTTTTTCAAAACAAAAGCGCATCTAAGATGGCCCCGCAAAGGCGCTCCACATGTGTCCCATTTAACTGAATTCGTATCTCTCATAGTTACCAAAATCACATTGGTCGCCTTCAAAATTCGGATATCCTGTATTTCATCTAATTCTACTTAATATTTCTACCTGATATCATTTTTTTTCCTTTTTCAAATTTCATTCCGGTAGGGATATATAATTGTGATTCTTTCTATTTCTAGGTCCAATAGACGGCTTTTTATCTTGGTCAGTATTCCAAGTTCTCAGTAAATTTACTTACACGATATATCTAATCCATTTAACATTAATGTGCCTAAAATTAGGCTCTTCTAAAACCTTGGAGTATTTCACCGATTTCAATACTGTAAGTTTAGAAGCATACTCTTTATATTATTAAAAAAGTTAATCTTCTGTTTATTTTATTCAAACCCAGCGTTTTGGTAGTGTTGGGAATTGGGAACCGTAGAATAGAATGCGACACCAGCAGAATTTAATGGAACTAAATTATTGGCGGCCAGTAAGTCATGTCAAATATGTAAACGTCAAGAATTATCGTTTCATTTACTAGAAAAATAAGTTCTCACACTGTTATTGTGTAATTTCTTTTGAAAATGTTCGAAAAATAAGCGAATTAAAAAAAATTAACATAATGTAAATCAAAAAGTGCTGTATCAAAAGGTGTACGCGGGCAACAAAAATTTAAGACATATTTCATAATGGGCTACTTGCGTGACATTTTTCATTTAATATTTTTGAAGAGACGATAAAAACTTACTACCCATATTTTTTCTTTTGGCAAAATTTTCATTAATTGGCCAGAAAAAAATTAATGAAATTTTAATATTTAAATTACCGCCATGTATGACGTACAATTACGCCGAACCAATGAATGACCGTAAAGCTATTGCTTTATCGGTACGTCCAATAGCAACGGCATGTGCGGGTAATTTAAACATAACAGATCATCTGTTTGACGTTTGAATAATAGTTTGGAGGTTAATATTTTCGTTTGTCATTTTTATCTTGTACGAGTATAAGCTAAGTTAAAATCCTTCAAAATCCTGCTTAACAAATCGAAATACGTAATAAAAGTAACAGAAACCACGCAAATTGTAAATAATAAAGAAGAGAGACAGTGACAGAAAAATGAACTAATGCCAAATTCAAATTAAAACTCGCACTCGCTCGCCATCTACAGGTTTCATTATTAAATATGCATCCCTTTCTCCAGTTCAAAATAATGACGTCAAAGAAACTCTTCTTTCTTAATTTATTAAAAAACATATAATTTTTTTAAAATAAAATTTATATTTGTATATACGTTTTCAACTTTACTTTAGGTATTTAGTGATAGATACCAGATTTTCAGTACCACGCAAGTAGCCTATTTTTGGAAAAGAAGAAAAAATTAATCGATTGAACGTATAGAAAAGATATTTAAATATATTGGAAAGCTTTAATCTGATAAATAAATTTGACTGCTCCTTGCACTTCACAAAGAATAATTATAATACAATTTTGCAAGTATGTAGCTTTAAGACAATTATTGACAGTATTTATAAATAAAATTTATAGTTTCATTGATTTTACTAATATTTATCCCTGCAGATCACAGTTCCAAGTCAAAATTGTCATAAATCTAATTACGCCACAAGTACAGTGTGTTCAAAAAAATTCCTAACTCTGAGTAGGCTAGGAACAGTTGAACGTATGTCTAATCATTATTTAATTCAAAACTCAAGTTGTCAAAATTGATCTTAAAATGTAATTTTAAGGAGAAAAGATACAGTATATTGATATTTCTTTAGGTAACATTTTTGACAATATCTCATGTCAAATTGACATGTAATTAATCATTTTTAAATTGACATACATTTCTTTGTTCAAAGCCTACTTCGAATTAAAAATTTTTTTGAACACACTGTATTAATTAATCACAAATTTATGACTCCTTGCCGACTATTATTATGTGTTTTAATGGTCAATTCGACTGAATAAACTTAAAAACTGTGTTGATTTGAACTGTTAACAATATTTTGAGTCATTCAAGATGTAAACAAATCTAACATGTCCTACTGGCCGCCATGACAGGTGCGCTTACAGCGCCGCCAACGGATTCTACGGGTCCCAATACACTGTTGCCTTCTTCAGGGAAAACATAAGTAAATAATAAGCAAATAATAGCAGCAAGTAACCAATGTAACATATTATATCATATTTAATATAGGAAGCCATGCTTGACTAAGTTCTAAACTCGCACAATGATTGAGCCGTGTATTCTGCCGAAACGTTGGGTTTTAATAAAATAAACAAAACATAAACTAAAAGGTATTATTATATCCTCTACCTTTTAAGATGAAAGAAAATTTAATAATTTGTAATTAATTTAGACAATTTCTAATTTTGTTATTGTTTTATGAACAGATGAATACATTCTGGGGAGACTTCATGGTTTCTCTAGCAATAGCCGTATGCCTTACCTTAGCGTATGAGTCCCCTATGGTGACTATTGAGAAAGTATTATTTGGAAAAGGAGGAAAAGAAAGGACGCAAGAATCAACGCAAGTTGCCGAAGCTGACACAATAAATGGAGACACGAATAGAATTTTTGAAGAAGAAGAAGAAGCAAGTTAATGATAATAATTTATAGTTTAATTAATTAAAAATATATTTAGTATTTGCTAAATTTTTTGTACTAAGCTGTTGTGTGCTGTGCCAAACCAAAGATAAATAATACATAATTAATGTTAGGTATTCTTAGGAATTGAATTATAACAATAAACAATTTTTATTTATTATATTTTATTTCATTTTATAAGTACAACATTTATTTAAACTATTTTTTCCCACTCCCGATATCGTAAGTAGAATATTAGGACATTGTTTGTAGGGATGTATGTTTATTTTACAGTCAAGGTATCGGTTTCTATTAGCGACGGGATGTAAGTATTGTCCTTACTTCCCTATGCAGCTGGACTTACCTCCCTCTTTGTAAAATACCAACAGTTAGATATTTTAAACATATGTCAAATATTTGCTTGTTCTTATAATTCATAATTTTGAATTTAATTTCTATGAAATTATCCTTATTTCATAAATATTTCCTTATAAAGGTTGACGTATCAAATGTGACAGATCACAGCGTTTTTCTTCTTAAATTTTCCATGGAGTCCTAATATTCTTTTTACCTTCCGTCACCTTTAATTTAAGATTTTAAGTTTTTCTTGAAAAAACACTGTTAAATAACATTTTTCCATATTTAATGTTATCATAAATATTAAAGATTATTTCATTCTCTACATGATTTGATAGATAATAGATTTTAATGAAAAACTATTTTAAAATATAATTTCAAATTTGATATATAAGTCTTTTATGTCAATGGGAATAACATAGATTTTGGTTAAAATAGGCTAACCAAGTGACATATTACCTGAAGTTATTAACAGTTTTTTTTGAATAAAATGGTTTTATTTTGATTTTAGAAATAAATGCTTCAAATAAATAGTTTTAGAGAATTAAATTCTGCGTCTAGCACAACCATTATTATTAAATTAGCCCTTTGTATAAGCGAGATATATAAATTTAAAAATTATACACTTTTTGTTTAAAAAAAATAATAAAAAATATGTTAATGTCAAATTACGTCAAATACGTGCAATTTTATAATAATTGGGTCTATATTTCATGTTGATCTTGCGTACAAGGAAGTCGTGTGGTGTCCATATTACATTTATTATTTTTGCAAATAACTTTTGGTTTGCACATCTTTAAGACACTTTTTGTGTTAATAGCATTTTGCGAAGAAAAAATACAATAAAATTGTAGTGGAAATTATAAATGTATAGTTTCAAGGGGCCTCGCATGTCATAATGATTGCTGTGGACCTCGCGGTTTCTAGCAGTGGCCCGGCCCCGGGATGTCATTTCTACCATTTTGCAGATGAGGCTTGAGTGTTATGATTAAATATTGGGCGAGTTCTCGGATTACTTAGAAGATTTGTTTAAAATTTTCATCGCGTAAGGAGAAAGGGTCGCTTGCATTTCTTAAGGTCTGTGTCCATGATGCTAGAAATCGTTCCGAGTTCTCGATCACAATTTTTGCTCATAAACATTGAACTTGTATGACTACAGATGTTAGGTTGGTTGAATTTATGAAGTTAGTTTCAACTATTTCTACCAATACTAAAAACCAATAAAACAATACCAAGGAATTATCCCGGCAGTAAGTAAATTAAATTTTTACAACGAATATATTAATTTATTTATAAGTAATTCTTTATAATCAATATCAAAAATGAGTAGAATTTGGTAATATTTTATAACCTTACCATTATCAAGCTTATCAAACATCAAACGTCAAGATTTTAAATTGGTAACATTTAAATGAAATTATCAACTTGTACGAAAAAATGGGACAGAACGCATTTTTCCATTTTAGTTTTCTATTCGATTTTTGCGTCCGAGTTGGTAGTGTCCGCGATCCGAGATATCGAATTGCGGCCTATATCCGAGAACTCGGATCGATTTCTAGGATCGTGGACACAGGCCTTTAGTGCCTTGTTGTCATTGACGTATTATATAAATGGACGCAACATAGGTACTGCTTTACTGTATAAGCATTGACGCTCACCTTAGAAAGGGATAGAGCTAAGTTAGGGGCAAAGTCAAAAGATGAAAAATAACACAGAGTGCTTAGGAATATTCATCTCATTCATAATAAATGACAAATCATATTCGATTTAACATAAAATATTTTATTCGTATATTAAATTATTAGTAAAAATATCAAAACTTTTGCTTTAGCTAATATTATTTATTTAAAACTATTTTTATATACATTTTAGGTATAGTCCGTCGATTGAAAATGATTTCTGCATCACAGAATGTTTGGATGGCTTGAAATTGTTTTCTAACTGCAATAAGCCTGTCTATTCACAGTTCATCTTTGTGAAATTTTATGTCTTTTTGATAACGAACTGTGTGTCCATTTGCACTGCATGACTACCATTTTAAAAGAATTCTGAAATATAAATGAAATCACACTTATATGCATAGCATGAATGACATTGACATATTACATAATACATTTATATAATACGTCAATGATGAATGACAGAATGGACAGAACATAACCTGAATTACCAGCAAACTACATTTAAATTATTTCTATTTCACATTAAATCAAAATTACTCACTTTGTATTGTAACTAACTCTTAGTTAGAGATATGAATATTATTTTGACTAATATTCTGAGGAAATATATTGCACTTTTACTAGATGTCACTACTGTCAGACCAGCAAACAAAACAACAGACCGCAACAATGTTCTTATTTGACATTGCCCCGCTTATCTATCTTTCCTTTTCGAAGGTGAGCGTCAATTCCTCTCTTTCTACGTTGGGTCCATTTATGTAATATGTCAATGCTTGTTGTGAATACATAACCTAAATCTTTAAATAATAAAAATATAAATAGTACGAATTATATTATATGATATAAAATGTTTACTTGTATATTCTTTCAATTATGTTTATTATATTGAAGTATAAGCGATATTATATTCTAACTGCGACTTTTATCGGATTTTGACATTTGTCATCGATATGATAACGACAGCATATTACTGATCGATAAATTTCAGTGTGTTATCGACTATCATTAACCAGTTGTAATAAACAAGTGACTTGCAGAATCCCAATTTGAATTGCAATCGATTATTACCTCGATAAATGATAATGATTGAGTTACAGAATAGCCCCGATTGTTTTTTGGAACGTGATTTTTACTTTTTAAATAAATTAAGAAGCTGGTTCGTAAATAATCGGCTTTACAGTCCTACAACTTTTACTGTTTCCGTAGAATAAAGATTTGAAATGTGGATCTTATTTTTGTTTCACCCGATATAATGAAAAAATAAAATAATTTAAAATTCAATTAGTTTTAGCATCTTTATATGACCTTTCGAAGTTCCTAGACCTGCACACTGCGTCTATTGTGCATACGTATCCGGCTTTGATTTGATCTTCATCAACAAACGTCAAGGAAATTCTAGTTGACCAGAAAATAACCTTAGAATAATGACAGGTGCAGGTAATGGTCATTGCCCTCTGAAATACGTGTTATGTAAGAGGGCGATGAAACTTTGGAGCAAATTGTTAGGTAAATAAAGTTACATCACAATTTATTTGCACTCTTAAGGTGCGTCCCCACTGTCTTGGCTTTTGTCAATTGGCAAGGTCACACGGTTATGAATTAATACAAACGTATCGTTTCTTGGAACTTTAGTAATAAAAATCATAAAGATGGGCATAAGAGGCACGATAGCTTAAAAGAAATCAGTACGTAACAAGGATTTAGACCCCCTCCTCCCGCCAAAAGTGTAGTCACCCCCCTCATAATTTTATGATTAAGTACAATAATACACAATACATGTTTTGATTAATTTTACTGTAAATAATCATAAATACAATATTTTTTAATAATACAAGAGAAAACAAAAATAAATAATCTGGTGTGGCCAACACAATACCTCCCGCCATTTACAGCCCGAGTCACAAAAAAGATTAACTTTTTTGTATTACCGAATTTTACTCTAATTTTGACAATTTATTTCTTAAAATATAGTCTAATCTAATCCAAGTAACTACCTTTTTTAAACCCCTCAACAGGATTAAATCCCAATTACAGAGTGGGTTCACATTCACACACACCCATGCCTTAGTGGGATTCGAACTCAGAGCCCCGAGGGCACTCATGACGTTGCTGTAACCATTGAGCCACCGGAACTATAATAAAATGAATATTAAATTTTAAATACCGGGATAGAATAGAATACACTAATCCAAAAATGAGGATTAGCTTAAATATTTTTGCGAATCGTTAATTTTTATTAATCTAAATACATACCTACATATTTACTTATGCTGGAAACGGTATTGAATTCCTTTTCTATTTTTCTATTTACTATTTCCTTTTTAAAACGTTACTAATATTATTTAGAAATTATTAGTTCTTTGATAGTGACATTTATCTGTCAGTTACATACATTTGAATAACTGCGTTTTGTTTGTTTAAAGCGTAGGCTCTGGTATTTAAATTATAGATAATTTTATAAATTTATCCATAAAATATGTAGAAAAATTAATAATCTTTTATTTTTATAATAACATTAATCTCGAAAAAATAACATTTAAAGGTATTTTTCGAAGAAAAACTATTTTGAGCTTCTAGTAAAGTGCCATTTTCGGTTATTCGATTTTCACCAAAATCTAATGGGCTCTTTCCAATACAGAAAAAGTTCGAAATGCAAGATTTCAAAATTTTTTGAATGATAGTATTGAGTTAGAGTGGAGGACCCACACACACGCATACATACAAACAGACATCATCGTGAAAATGTTAAAATTGGATTCTAGAGACCTTAAAACGTGCTCATTTACCAAAATCTCGATATGCGATTTTTAGCACAATCCCTATACCTCGCTTACCAAGGGTAGCGGGAGGTAAAAATAATTCACTTATTCAAAATATAAATAAAATTAGATATCAGTTATATGATTCGCAAAATCTCTAATTAAAATTTTTAAATCTCCCATATCTACGTTTTGCTGAATCTGATGTGTTTCTACTTTTTTCTAAAAACAAAAATTAAAATAAAATAACTAAAAAAATTATTTAGAAGTAGAAAAATTTTACTGAATTTTAAAATAGTAATCATCAAAACTTATCGTACGTAAATTACTGAATTATTACTGAGTTTTTAAATAATGTCAAACAATGACGCTCATTTTGGCCTCAATGCGCTTACGTACGTAAATATTTCAACGTATGTATAATTTAACGTTTAAACTTATTTGTCCAAAATAGCGTCCGTAGAAAACTACTTTATATTTGACATTAAAGCAGACATAATCTAACTTTTATAGAGAGATAACTAAAACGTTTTAATTAGACATAAAATAACGTGTAAGGTATGTGAAAAAATAGGGAGTTATTGCAACTTCTAAGATGAAAGAACGTTAACGTTATGTAGAAAAACTTTATTTTAAAAATAAAGGACTTTAAATTTAAATATTTATTTAATTAGTGTATCATGTTAACATTAACGCACGCACTTTTCACAGAAACATAACCTCAACATATACATAATGTGTGACGTTAAACGCTCGCTATTCCATCGCACACTATGTATCACTTTATTTATTTAACGTGAACCTTATTAGTTCGCATGCGCATTCGGGCTGTCACGTGACTTTAACGTGGACGTTATTTTTGCGTTCAAGCTGCAATAACTCTCTCATATTTTGATGTCCAAAATAACATTCACGTTATCTGGAATTTTGAAGTCCACGCTATATGCCGTAGCCATACTATATGACTATGACATACTGCAATTGCACTGCTAAGTACGTTTTAACACTCAAACATAGTCTCATTTATTTAACGTACACTTTTATGTATTTTGGGTACAATAAGTCGGTGCACGCTAGATGCCTACGTCATAACGGTAAGTACGTTTTAGCGTGTACCTACATTTCATATTAATTAAACACTTTCTATTACAAAACGCCTAGGGCCTAGACATAACATCTAACAATATTGTAAAAAATCTGATGTGACCAGCACATTACCTTCCGTCAGTTCTATGTATTTTGTATAAAGGATACCTACAAAGATCCTTGCAAAAGATTCTATTTCTTGTACATTACCTTAAGGCAGTTGTATGTATTTTATATAAATTCCATATAGAAAGCTTCTAACAAAAGATCCTATATTTCCAGTAAAATTATAATACATACATACTGTCAACTGCACTTGACACTGACAGCTTTCAATCAGAATTTTCTTAATATAGCAGCTGTTTTCAGAATTATAGCAAGCTGGCTATATATAATATTTAATTTCTTTATAATTTTTTAACTCTATATCCATTTAATATGAAGTATAAAATGCATTCAAATCGCATAGAGAATAAAATATTCTTTAATATTTATAATAACATTAAATGTGAAAAAATGATGTTTAACATCGTTTTTTCAAGAAAAACTGTTAAAATCTTCAAATGAGGGTACTTCCGGTTGACCAATTATAACCAAAATCTAATCAGCTCTTCATATGGATGCTACGAAGGAGAATACGAAAGAATTATAATTTTTGGAATTCTAGTATTAGAGTTATCGTAGACGAAAAATTTGTTACACACACACACACACAGACACACATACACACACACATACACACATACAGACATCATCGTAAAAATAGTAAAATCGTATTCTAGGGACCTTAAAACGTGCTTATTCATCAAAAACTCACCACCGAATTTTTTGACCAACGACAATACCTTCCTTACCTAAAGGTGACGGAAGGTAAAAATTGCTAAGTCAACAAAGGTTTGACAATCTGGCCGCGTTTCACTCTTTTTACCTTCCGTCACCTTTAGGTAAGGAAGGTATTGTCTTTGGTCAAAAAATTCGGTGATGAGTTTTTGATGAATAAGCACGTTTTAGGGTCCCTAGAATACGATTTTACTATTTTTACGTTGATGTCTGTATGTGTGTGTGTGTGTATGTATGTGTGTCTGTGTGTGTGTGTGTGTGTGTGTGTGTGTGTGTGTGTGTGTGTGTGTGTGTGTGTGTGTGTAACAAAATTTTCGTCTGCGATAACTCTAATACTAGAATTCTAAAAATTATAATTCTTTTGTATTTCTCTTCGTTACATCTATGTGAAGAGCTGATTAGATTTTGGTTAGAATTGGACAACCGGAAGTACCCTCATTTAAAGATTTTAACAGTTTTTCTTGAAAAAACTATGTTAAATATATCTTTTTTTGACTTTTAATGTTATTATAAATATTAAAGAATATTTTATTCTCTATACGATTTGACTGCATTTAATACTTAATATTAAATGGATATAGAGTTAAAAAATCTGATGTGGCCAGCACATTACCTTCCGTCAGTTATATGAGGTATTTACAAAAATTCTACCGGTAAACTGTTACCAGTAAATAGCTGTTTATCAGGTTATAGCTACCAGAATCGTTATTTTAAGAACGCGAGTGGTAAACAGGGTAGACACATAACATTTGAAAAAAATTGAAAATTTTAAACAGGTTAGAAATTTGACGTAGTTAACAAACTAAGCAGAATCCTACTTTGAACACATTTCCACTTTTACCGCGCACGCTTCGCTTTTCATCACTACTTTTTTTTGAGATTAGATTCTTCATGAATCCGGTAGGGTTTTCGAACACAGTCGGTAGATGCGGTATCTACCGGTAGAGTTTTCGTAAATGCGTATGTATTTTCTATAAAATCCATACAGAAAGTTCCTTGCAAAAGATTATAAATTTCTTGTATGTACATTACCTTTCGGCAGTAGTATGTATTTTATACAAATTTCATACAGAAAATTTCGAGCAAAAAGATCCTGACACAAATATACTACGAATATGTCATTGCACTTGACACTGACATCTTTCAATCAGAATTTTCTTAATATAGTAGCTGTTTCTAGCATAGCTGGCTAATTTATGAAATTTAATTTCTTTATAAATTTATAACTCTATATCCATTTAATATGAAGTACAAAATGCAGTCAAATCGTATAGAGAATACAATGTTCTTTCTTATTTATAATAACATTAAATGTGAAAAAATGATATTTAACATCGTTTTTTCAAGAAAAACTGTTAAAATCTACAAATAAGGGTACTTCCGGTTGACCAATTATAACCAAAATCTAATCAGCTCTTCATATGGATGCAACGAAGAGGAATACGAAAGAATTATAATTTTTGGAATAGTAGTATTAGAGTTATCGTAGACGAAAATTTTGTTACACACACACATCCACACACACACACACACACACATACAGACATCATCGTAAAAATAGTAAAATCGTATTCTAGGGACCCTAAAACGTGCTTATTCATCAAAAACTCACCACCGAATTTTTTGACCAAAGACAATACCTTCCTTACCTAAAGGTGACGGAAGGTAAAAATTGCTAAGTCAACAAAGGTTTGACAATCTGGCCGCGTTTCACTCTTTTTACCTTCCGTCACCTTTAGGTAAGGAAGGTATTGTCTTTGGTCAAAAAATTCGGTGATGAGTTTTTGATGAATAAGCACGTTTTAGGGTCCCTAGAATACGATTTTACTATTTTTACGTTGATGTCTGTATGTGTGTGTGTGTGTGTGTGTGTGTGTATGTATGTGTGTCTGTGTGTGTGTGTGTGTGTGTGTGTGTGTGTGTGTGTGTGTGTGTGTGTGTGTGTGTGTGTGTGTGTGTGTAACAAAATTTTCGTCTGCGATAACTCTAATACTAGAATTCTAAAAATTATAATTCTTTCGTATTTCTCTTCGTTACATCTATGTGAAGAGCTGATTAGATTTTGGTTAGAATTGGACAACCGGAAGTACCCTCATTTGAAGATTTTAGCAGTTTTTCTTGAAAAAACTATGTTAAATATATCTTTTTTTGACTTTTAATGTTATTATAAATATTAAAGAATATTTTATTCTCTATACGATTTGACTGCATTTAATACTTAATATTAAATGGATATAGAGTTAAAAATCTGATGTGGCCAGCACATTACCTTCCGTCAGTTCTATGTATTTTGTACAAATTTCATACAGAAAGTTCCTTATTGCTAAAGATTATATTTCTTGTACTTTACCTTCCGGCAGTTGCATATATTTTATGCAAATTCCATACAATTTATAGCAAAAGATCCTATATATCCAGTAAATTATAAGACAAACACACTATGTCAATTTCACTTGACACTGACATCTTTCAATCAAAATTTTCTTAATATAGTAGCTGTTTCCATAGCTATGGCTACTTTATGAAATTTAATTTCTTTATAATTTATTAACTCTATATCCATTTAATATTAAGTATAAAATGCAGTCAAATCGTATAGAAAATAAAATATTCTTTAATATTTATAATAACATTCAATGTGAAAAAATGATATTTAACATAGTTTTTTCAAGAAAAACTGTTAAAATCTTCAAATGAGGGTACTTCCGGTTGTCCAATTCTAACCAAAATCTAATCAGCTCTTCGCATGGTTGTAACGAAGAAAAATACGAAAGAATTATAATTTTTAGAATTGTAGTATTAGAGTTATCGCAGACGAAAATTTTGTTACACACACACACACACACACACACACACACACACACAGACACACATACATACACACACACACATACAGACATCATCGTAAAAATAGTAAAATCGTATTCTAGGGACCCTAAAACGTGCTTATTCATCAAAAACTCACCACCGAATTTTTTGACCAAAGACAATACCTTCCTTACCTAAAGGTGACGGAAGGTAAAAAATTATAAAGAAATTAAATTTCATAAAGTAGCCATAGCTATGGAAACAGCTACTATATTAAGAAAATTTTGATTGAAAGATGTCAGTGTCAAGTGAAATTGACATAAGGTACATTCTATCGGTGTCAGAAATATTTCTACTAGAATAAGAATATTCTTAAAGCAATAGAACGCTCAGTGGCAAATAACTGTCAAGTAAAAAATAAATACGATAGAACAATGGGAGTGTTTATGTGTTAACAACTAAAGATAACTTTGTATGTTTATTTTGGATCTTCAAAATGTTGTTATGCAAATATTACAGAGATTATAAATATATAAAAATATATTAAATAATAAAAATGTAAAGGAGGTATTTCTTTGAGCACAGTCTAATCTGAACATTGACATCTCCAATCTATATATCTTCCAACTAGCGCTTCCAGCTCTGAAGTTGGAATGATTCGTAGGAATATTCAGATTTTTTTGACGCAAAAGAACGATCATTGAGGTTCTACTAGAAGAAGTAGTAAGATTTCTGACACCGATAGAACGTACCTATAGGGCGCGAGCAGACACGTGACTCAAGGGACCTTGACGTGTTTAGAATCAGCAGATTTGTGTGCGCATGTCATTTTGACAAGAACAATGTCATGTTGACAAGATCAATGTATTGACTTATTTTGATTTTTAACTGCTAAGATGTTATTATTTTTAATTTAATGTGTTTTACTGCCTAATAATTATAAAATATTAACATTTTAGCAATTCAAAATCAAAATAAGTCAAAACATTGGTCTTGTCAAATTGACAATGTTCTTGTTAAAATGACATGCGCACACAAATCAGCTGATTCTAAGCACGTCAAGGTCCCTCGAGTCACGTGTCTGCTCGCGCCCTATAGTATGTTTGTCTTATAATTTTTCTGGAAATATAGGATCTTTTCCTATAAATTTTCTGTATGGAATTTGCATAAAATACAAGCAACTGCCGGAAGGTAAAGTACAAGAAATATAATCTTTAGCAAGGAACTTTCTGTATGAAATTTGTACAAAATACATAGAACTGACGGAAGGTAATGTGCTGGCCACATCAGATTTTTTAATTAAAAGACGAGTTTTACAATTTAGTTATTGTTATAATTTGAGCAACTAAAATTACATACATTTTATTTTAAAATTACAGACATTATTTATAAATAGAAATACAACGTTTGAAATTTATCTAAAATCATTATTTAATTGCGAAATAAAACCTTAGAAAAATCGTTGACCCCACAAAAAGTAAATGTTTATAAAGGTCATTGAAACAAAAATCTAGTTTTGCGTTGCAGTAATATGAATATTTAAATCAATATTTCGTCAACATTTTTCCCGAAAAATAACTTTAATCGCAGAATAAGAATAATAAATATTAATAGATGTAAATGAGCAACGAAGATACGTGGCTGTGTGTGTCAGGTGATGGAATTTAATTAGAACAGGCAGGGTTCGATTCCGGCCAACGTAAACTGTAAACTTCAAATTTAGAAATTATTTCAAATATTATAAAAGTGTCTCCAGTGCTCTCTCCACAACAGCTTTGAAAGTGCGTACAGTAATATCTAGTAAACACTCTCAACGGTACATTATATCGCCATTACCGAAAAAATAGCGAATAGATGTAAATTGATACACCCAAAAATGGGTAATAAGCAATGGTAATATATTTATTTTCCATATTTTTCCAATATCTACCCGTATTTTTAAAGAAACACATTTAACCCTATTTTGTAAGGAAGTAAAGTTAACAACGTTACTAACATTTTTAACCAATAGAAACAAATGTAAAGCTGTCATTTCCATGTTTTATTCAGTGTTCACAACTTTTTTGAATTTTTTATATGTTATGAAGAATTTAAAAATAGAAATTCCGTATTTTTTGTTTTCTTGAAATTATGCTTAATAACGCCTAAAATAATTATTAAAGTTTTGGCGCGAAAGTTGTGACGTTAGTGTCACTCCGTCATAATTAGAGAGAACCGACATACGTTACCATTTATAATGGTAATATAGGTAAGTAAAATTAATAATTTTTACTCGTTTTCATAATCTGATTAATCATTCGCTTTAATTAATGTGACTAAGACTTTCTTTAATATAATATTGAAGGTTATTATACTCACCAAGTGTCATTATTATAATTAAAATAGTATTTAAACTATTTTCTATTTATAATTAAATACAACAATGACAGTATTGATTACAATAATCAAAGCATAGTTCATAATAAAAAGTAATCCAGATTACAACAATGACAAGTATTGAGATTACAACAATTAAAACATAAACTATAATTTTACTTATTTAATAAGTAAATTTTCTTTTGATCTTAATAAAAAATTACTCGGATATATTAAATATGTGCGTGTTAGAGTATGTGTAAAGCCAATCGAGAATTTATGAGCAAAATATGCATGGTCCACTGTACAGTGACATTTTCACAAGGTAACTGGACAACTGTAATGACGCTGACGTCACAACATGGCGATCGTTTTACGCTAAAAACTATAATTACATTATTAAATACAAAATATATAGCAATTTTTATTTCGTTTTCATTTATTTATATTCAAAATTCATATGCGACATGTAATTTCTAAAAAGTCGAAGACTTGGACGGGCCCATTATTATTGATTATTTGCTATAGCAACGTTGCTAAGTTATAACAAATTTCTTGCAAAATAGAGCTGATTATCTATTTCAATGTCATTGATTAGGATGGATAAAAATTTCTATAATCACAAGTGAATAATAGTATATTAGTCAATGAACTTGTAATGTATGCTGTCATTCGAATGAGTAATAGCCATTACATGCGAATAGAATACTATACTTTATCCACAACCATCAAATAAAAACATATCAATTACACATTTTAAAAAATCTGATGTGGCCAGCACATAACCTCCAGTCAATTCTATGTTTAAAATAACAATGAGCTTTAAGTAAAGTATCACTTCCGATTGATTGTTTGTAAATAAAATCTAATTTGTTGTTTCAATAAATAGAAAAGTCTGTAATACGAAATTTTGGATTATATATTTTATTATGTTTTTCCTCGAAAATATGTTAAGAGCTCCAAATTAAGTACCACTTCCGGTTTATCATATAAGTATAGTCATAATCTAATATGTTGTTTCAAATTATACACGTGTTTTAAATACCAAATTTGATAAGTTTTGGATCATGTTTTAATATGTTTTTTCAAGAAAATCTGTTTATAGCTTCTGTAAGGTACTACTTCCGGTTTATCAATTTTAGAAAAAAATCTAATGTGTCGTTCTCATTAATATAAAAGTCTTAATTACCAAATTTGAAAAGTTTTGGATTGTATCAATATATTTTGTATGAAAATATGTACAGAGCTTCAAATAAAGTATCACTTCCGGTTTATCAATTTTAGCCAAAATCTGATATATTTCTCCCCTTCATATAAAGTCTTAAATACCAAATTTGACAAGTTTTAGAATATATCATAATACATTTTTCACAAAAATCTGTTCAGAGCTTCAAGTAAAGTACCACTTCCGGTTCATTAATTTTAGCCGAAATCTAATTTGTTATTCCCCTTGATATAAAAGTCTTAAATTTTAAAATTGAAAGGTTTTCGATTATATTTTAATATAATTTTTAATTAAAAACTGTTAGTAAAGTACCACTTCCAGTTGTCCAATTTTACCTAAAATCTAATTAACTCTTTATATGAATGTGGAAAGCTAAAATACGGAAAATAGAAATTTTCGGAAGTTTGTTGTAAGTTATCGTAGAGGAAAAATCGTCACACACACGCGCACACACGCACGCACACACACAGACATCATCGTAAAAATAGTAAAAACGTGCTATGGGGACCCTAATTCGTGCTTATTTACTGAAAACTCAATATCGAATTTATGGACCGATAACATTACCTCCCTTACCTACGGTATGACGGGAGGTAAAAATAAGTAGAATTCTTTCAGTAACAACTCCAAACATTTTTTTGTTTACATACACAAATCTATATATCCTTATTACTGTAACAAAATTATAAAGTGATTTGACATTTAGTAGTATATCTTAAAACCGACTATTCAGATACAATTTATCTTAAGAAGAAAATAAATGTATGAAAAATGACAAAACTAGTGTTACTTTGACTTTTTATGTGAAAAATTACTTATTAAAAGAAATTTGTTTTGATTGAAGAATATTATTTCATCGAACTGTCAATATTATTCAATTTGCAACAGTAACGAAGGTCATTAATTGATAAAAATCGGTTGAATTATGGGTACATTATTTGACAGTTGTGGATAAAATTAATTATACATATCCATAGTAATCAACAATATTTGCGCTGATAACTACAAAATCTGATGTAGCCAGCACATTATCTTCTGCTACTGCTATGTAATTTTTATTCATATTTCACAATACTGGCATATGCATTGTTTATTATTATTATTATTTTTTTTTTCATATGACTATTTTCAATGTATTATGTGGGTCACGCTAATATTGAAAATAAGAAAATCAAGTAGGCCAGCATATTATCCTGATATGCAATCTTTATTAATTTAAATAAAAACATATTTCACAATGCTGGCAAATTTATTGTTTTTTGGCATATAGGTAACTATTTTATTTAATTATTGAAAATAAAAAAATTGGGTAGGACGAGAAAACAAAATTTGCACTATCATTTTAAATAATTATTTCCGTTGACCGTTTATTCATAGGTTATGTTAAAGTATAAGAAATCATTCATTAATGACCCCTATTAATGCAAGATTTTTATTAATAAACTATTTTAATGGGTAACCATAGATATCACATACCATTGCTGAAATGGCAAAATTTGTATCAAACGTTATTAACCTAAAAAAAACTTTGTCATGGAATAAAAGTAGATTTTCCAATTCAGTAGGATACGGTCAACGAAAAGATATTGTAACTAACACGTGAGTTAATTGTCGCTTAATGATCTATACCAATAAGACGTGAGTGTATCGAGCGCGTTAAAATATCTCCCTTATTTACCTCCTCATTAACACATTTGATAGTTAAATAACTATTTATGACACTAGTGTCAAAAGTGACAGATTATTGATACTTTTAACATCAGTAATTTGTAAATAAAACCTTCTACCTTGGAAACCATATCGGTAATAGCTATTAACATACCTAGGAATGTTATGTATATCATAACTGCCGCAGGTGTCTGTTTGAATTCCGAGCTCGTAGAGCGAGGATTTTAAGACAGCTAAGGCTAGTTATGATTCATAACATCCGTGGTTTGTTCAATAGTTTATCGGTTTCAGAAAATGAAGACATTATTAATAAATCTCATTTTTGAAAATTCTATCATTAATGCTACTTTCAGAATGCTGTGGTTAACAGAACAATTATTTTGACATATGTCAATATGACAAATATTCAAATTATGTGCTTTATACCTCATGTTTATTATTTTAGAATAAAGTAAACCGTATTTAGAACGATACACGAACCTTATCTGTATGTATTAATGAAGAGCATTATATTTTCATTTTATTTTATTTTCATTTTGTAGACCGTTGTTGACAATAATATTACCGTACAGATACAGTTATTACTTAGTTACCGGTCTACTTTTGTACATGCAAACAAGGGATTAATAGGTATCCTGAAACCGGTAAACATTATAAACAACCCGATGATGCAAAAAAGAAATATAACACAAGCTATACTCAATTTAGCTATTTTTTGGATTTAAAAAAAATCTAATGTGGCCAGCACATGACCTCTCCAATTCCATGTTTAAAATAGCTATGAGCTTTAAATATCACTTGCGGTTTATCGTTTGTAAGTAAAATCTAGTTTGTTATTCCAATAAATAGAAAATTCTGTACTATGAAATTTTTGATTTATTGTTTTTCGTCGAAAATATGTTAAAAGCTCCAAATTAAATACCACTTTCGGTTTATCATATAAGTATAGTGAAAATCTAATATATTGTTTCAAATTATATACGAGTTTTAAATACCAAATTTGAGAAGTTTTGGATCATATTGTAATATATTTTTCAAGAATATCTGTTTAGACCATCCAGTAAAGTACCACTTCCTGTTTGTCAATTTTAGCAAAAATCTAATATGTCATTTTTATTAATATAAAAGTATTAAATATCAAATTTGAAAAGTGTTGAATGACCTATATCATATTTTTCACGAAAATCTGCTCAGAGCTTCAAGTATCATTTCCTGTTTACCAATTTTAACAAAAATCTGATAAGTTGTTCTTTTTGATATAAAAGTCTTACGGTCGGTTTTATAAACAAAATTTAATCTCGGATTTCAAAATCCGCGATTTTGTATACGTATATGTTACGCTCAGTGAGCGAAAATGGATAATACTGAAACGGTCACGATGCATTCTTGGATTATCTTCATTGTCAACCAATTATGAATTGTCAGTTAAGTAATGTTTTCATTTAAAAAAAAAACTAACAATAACATTACCTAAACACGATCACAATGCAAAATATGATCAGATTTCGGTATTTGCTTGTCCGCAACGCGTTATGGCTGTTTTTTGCACTTACTGAGCGTTTTCGATGTTTGGGCGTAAGGCCGGTTACACATTAGGCAGTTTTTACTGCGGCGGTAAATGGACCGTCGCCGTCGTTCCTTCAGTGGTACGAAACGAAGAATCAAATGGGAGTTTGCACACTGGGCGGAAGAAAAGCCGCGCGGTAGATTTGCCTTTGGCGGCAGCTATGCTGCCGCCTACTACCACTGGCGCTGACGGCAGTTTTGCCGTCGCCGCGTAGACAGTGGCGTGAGCAAACGGGCGCTTACACATTCAGCGAATTTCTCGCCGCTTGCATGTGTTGGTAGTACACATTTTTATTTTGAAAAGAGTACAAACTCGAAAAATGAGTGACGTAGATAACGATCTTCTTCATCAAATGACAAAACAGATACGAAAATAATTAAAAAACTTGGTGTCGTCATTCCTCAAATCTTCAAATAATGTATTAAAAGCTCCAAATTCTCTTCTCTTTTGGTTGATTTGACGGATCCAAATAAGGCGATTTTTTCTTTTCCTATTTCTCCGTCGACGGTATAACCATAAAGCGACAATTTCTTGGCGGTTCATTTTAAATTTACCCAATTAAATAACTTGTCAATTGGCAAAGTCACCAACTCGAGCGGCTGCACTTTTACCGTTAATAAGCGACGGCGCTTTTACCGCTTAGTGTGTAAACACATCAAATTCTATACACTGAGAGAAGTAGAGTTCTGATTCAAAAAGAATAACATTGATTCAAAATATTTTTCGTTTTGTATATGGCGAAAACAATCCCGTTTTCTATAAAGAAATTTAAAGTTTTAAACACCAAGTTTTAGTTGAAACCGTAAACTACTTCAACGAAAACAGAAAATATTTTAATGTAAACAATTTATTTATTTGACTAAAAAGTATACAGTTTGATTGAAAATTAGTAAGTTCTTTATCCAAAATACATCATATTTGAAATCAAATGTTTATTGAAACAAAGCGTTTTGTATTGAAATTTTTAATGTTCAATAAACACGAATTAAGTTTTCATATAAATGAAATATTTTTTCATAGGAATCGTAATACTTTTAAATGAAAACTGTGTTCATTTTCATGTAAAAGTCAAAACGCGCATACTATATTTTGAATGAAAACAATATTGTTTTGAAGAAAAACTTTTAAGTTTTAATAAAATAATAGGTATTTTTTCAGAAAAAAATATTTTTTTATATAAATTACTTATATTTATTTATAAGATATGTACAGATATACAAAAATATTTTTTTTTAATTCAATGTCAATGTCGGAATTTGAACCATTGCACCAGATGTGCTGTTTGAATTGTAATCACTTTCGGTCGGTGTTGTTATATCTGCAGATTCTAAGGAAAGTCTATCGTTGTCGAATATTATTTTAATATCCTGCAACTAATTTGAATATAAGTATATAAGGTCCAAAGTAAAAACCATAAAAACACTTACATGTAAATATTTTGTACGTGATCAAATTTTTTAAAAATTTTGCTCTTGGGGCATTTTTTGGAATTATTTCTTTAACCATGTCATCACTCATTTCAAGTAAACAATTTTCATCTATTTCATCTTCTGTATCAGTGAAAATTGGAATTAGTTGTGAAAATGCTGACGAGGTAAGGAAGCTCATTAACATCCATGTCAAAAAACACTACTGAAAGAACAAAAATGGTATTATTATCATTTAAAATTCAATAAATACTTTTATAAATTATTTGAATTTATATTTACCGATCAATTCTGCATACAACTATACACTTTTCAACAAAATTAGATTATTTTACGAACATGTTGCGTTGGTGGTTGTATAGCGTGTATTGTGCATGGATGATGCAGTTCAAATCTGTATTGTTTTTACTGTTCATTCAAACTGAGACTATCTTCATGTAAAACATTAAGTTTTGTATTGAATATGAAAAATTTTGTAAAAAGAAGTTTAGGTTTTCACCGAAAACGTTTAGTTTTATTTTGAGTAAGACTAATTTTATAACAAGAAGTTTATATTTTCATTGAAAATGTTTGGTGTTACCTCAAATAAGAACAATGTTGTATGCAGAAGTATTTGTTTTTATAGAAAACAGTTAGTTTTGAGTTGAGTAAGAAAAATTTTATAAGGATAAGTTTATATTTTGTACTAAGCATGTTCACAAGTTCAACGAATGTATATAAGTTTTAAATTAAAACTATTTTATTTTTGTAAAAAATATACAGTTTTAATTCAATATTTAAATTTTTTTGTTTCAAATGAGCAAATTCAAATGAAAAAGGCATTTGATTCAAAGTGTTGAATATATTGAAACAAAATATAAATTTAAAACTAAAAATATTTTTTAACAAAATTGCTCAAAATTTTATTTCAAAACTATAGTTTTTTAATCAAAATATATTATTTTGAATCTAAATAGAAAAATTGAAAATAGTGAATCTATTTCTTTCAAAACTTTCATTTTTCTCAGTGTAGGCGGCGACGGCCAATTTACCGCCGCGGTAAAAACCGCCCAGTATGTAACCAGCCTAACATATATAATAATATATACAAAATCTTGGATTATAATTATAATCCAAAAAATATTTAATTCGCTTTTATAAAACCGGGCGTTAAATACCAAATTGAAAAGTTTTGGATTATATCATAATATATTTTTCACGAAAATCTGTTCAGAGCTTCAAGTTAAATATCACTTCCGGTTTATCAATTTTAGCCAAAATCTAATATGTTGTTCCCCTTGATATGAAAGTCTTAAATACTAAAATTGAAAAGTTTTGGATTATATTTTAATATAGTTTTTCATTAAAAACTGTTATGTGCTCGATTTTATCCAAAATCTAATCAACTCTTTATATGAATGCAGAAAGCTTAAATACGGAAAATATAAATTTTTGGAAGTTTAATATAAGAGTTATCGAGGAAGAAAAAATCGTCACATATATGTATACAGACATCATCATAAAAATAGTAAAAACGTGTTATTCGCTGAAAATTCATTATCGAATTTTTGGACCGAAAACATTACCTCCCTTATCTACGGTATTACCGGAGGTAATAAGGGGTAGAAGGCGTTTGACTGAAGAAGAGATTGATACTGCGATGTAATGATTTTTCCACATTACTGCAATACTATACATGCAATATTACTATTAATGCAATAAAAGTAATAAAATATAGCGTTTTTTTTTTGTACAAACGATATTAAATTTATCGTTTGTTAAATCTCCCGCAATACGATGACGTATGCAGCATCTTTGGCGGTTCGCCGAAGTTATCCCCTTCGAGCGCTAGTTTAGAATGAAAACATGAACGTATGTCTTTTATATTTGATATTGAAACGTAAAATTCAATGTCAAATCGCAAAAAGCAAATTATTTGATTTTAAATATGCAAATGTAAAACCTAGAAAATACGATAAACACAGAAATTAAATTGTCAAATGTAAACATAAACAGGTGGCCGTGTTTTGCTTCTGCCTCTTTCTATACTAAAAATTAATAAGCAGAAGACGCACGTCATCAACCTGAATTTATCTTTATTTGTAAGTCAATACTTATTCCTTTTAGGGAATATAAAATTATTTGAAATAATTGTAGTTGATTTTCGTATTAGAACGGCAGCACTACTGAGAATGTCCATGTTTACATTGAATTTAAAATCGATCAAATATCGATCCTGTCCCTGTCACTTGATTGTCAGTGATTGTCAACTTATCTCATCCAGACACGAGTGACTTGAATTAATATAAATAATTGTAAATATCAAAGTAGTTATGTATTATTGTTTTGTAAAGAATATTAGAATTATCAATTTGCTGTCAATAAAATATATCAATATAATATATCGTTCTAGTTTATCTACCTATTGTACTAATTACAACAGTAAAGTATTTGTGAGTTGTGTTTTGTGCTATAGAATTACTGCAGTACCCAATTACCGGATAGGCTGACTAGGCTGCAGCCTAGGGCGCACAGATTTTGAGGGCGCACAATTTTCTCATTTTATTATAGTTTTTGTAGCACTTTGATTTAGTTAGAGCTAAGACGATCTAAACCTTGAGTATTTTTGGTTTGTTTTAATAAGTATTACACGATAATTCATCTGCATGTATTGTATACAGTAAGTTATACAACACGCATTGCATTTTCTAGAATAAATTAGTACTCCATGTAAACGTAGTAATAAGTGACGTCATTATCTAATAATATTTATTGATGACGTGCGTCTTCTGCTTGTTCATTTTTACCTTCCGCTACCCTTGATAAGGGAGGTATGGAGATCGTGCTAAAAATCGCATATCGAGATTTTGGTAAATGAACATGTTTTAAGGTCCCTAGAATCCAATTTTAACATTTTCACGGTGATGTCTCTGTGTGTATGTGTGGATCATCCACTCTAACTCAAATACTATCATTCAGAAAATTTTGAAACCTTGTATTTCGAACTTTTTCTGTAATGGAAAGAGCCCATTATATTTTGGTGTAAATCGATTAACCGGAAATGGCTCTTTACTAGAAGCTCAAAATACGTTTTCTTCGAAACGTACCTTTAAATGTTATTTTTTCGACATGTTATTATAAAAATTAAAGATTATTAAATTTTCTACAGATTTGCATTAATACTTTTTCTATATATTTTATGGATAAATTTAAAAAATTATCTATAATTTAAATCCCAGAACCTCCGCTTTAAACAAACAAAACGCAGTTATTCAAATGTATATAACTGACAGATAAATGTCACTACCAAAGAACTAATCATTTCAAAATAATATTAGTAACGTTTTAAAAAGAAAAAAGTAAATAGAACAATAGAAAAGGAATGCAATACAGTTTCCAGCATAAGTAAATATGTAGGTATGTATTTAGATTAATAAATATTAACGATTCACAAAAATATTTAAGCTAATTCTCATTTTTGGATTAGTGAATTCTATTCTATCCCGGTCTTTAATCTTTATTTTATTATAGCTCCGGTGGCTCAATGGTTAGAGCAACGCCTCATGTCATGAGTGCCCTCGGGGCTTTGGGTTCGAATCCCACTAAGGCAAGGATGTGTGTGATGTGAACCCACTCTGTAATTGGCATTTAATCCTATTGAGGGAAAAAGCTTGTTGCTAGGATTAGATTAGACAATATTTTAAGCTCGATTTTAAGAAATAAACTGTCAAAATTAGAGTAAAATTCGCTAATCCAAAAATAAGGATTAACTTAATCTTTTTTGTGAGTCGGGCTGTAAATGGCGGGAGGCATTGTGTTGGCCACACCGGATTTTTAGTATATGAACCACGTTTTAGGCACTTCAATCAAAAAATCAAAAATTCGAAAACACCCCCATCATTATTTTGTAAACATTCCAAAAGAAGATTGGTTGAGAACTTTTAAGAAGTGGACGGAAAGTGGTGAAGCGTATAATTGTCAAAGAGATCTACTTCGAACAAATTCAAAATAAAATTCTAAAAGATATAAATTATGTATCTTATTTTGAATAACTGCGTCTCGTATTTGTAAATTATAATAACAAGTCATGCTTATTTCATACATTTTTTGCAACTGAATGCAATTAAGAATAAAAAAAACTTTACAAACAAGAAATGTTTTTCTACGTTTTTTATAATAAAAATTAGGAATTTCCATATCTCAAGTACAAGGACCGATTAAAATGCACAATTTTGCACGTGTTTAGAAAATAATTATCCTGTTCAACTATGAGGTGAACAGCCGATAAATATCTATTTTGAAGGATCTTATAGAAAAAACAGATATGCGCAGCAATCGTCAATAGAAAATGCATGCAAAAGTTATTGACCCCAACAAATGTTCTTATCAATACACACTATTACCGTTCAATGTCATTCATTTTACGTATTAGCTGATAAATTTTGGACATCGGTAAAAATCGTGCTATCTGATAATGAAATAGATGACCTAGAGATTTATATATATACTGCGGCGGACCAAATGCGCTCAGTAGTTGCAACAATGTGGTCCTGGTTACCGTTGGTTCTGGCGGTGGCGTCCACCGCCGTGGCGCAAGACTTCCTAGAGGAGTTGGAATTATTTCCTCAGATAATAGAGGAGTTAAAGCAGAATTCTAATATGTCAAAGTGTCTGCCTTCACTGAAAAGTAAGTTATACTTTGGAGGGGTCGATATTTTTTTGCGCTGCCTACCTCTAGAAATTTACTAAGTGATTAAAAAAAGTGCAAATCCGATTCTGTAAAAATTAAAAGAACTCTGTCTACTAAAATAGTTATTTGTATATCAAGGCCGCGAAATCACTCTTTAGCGTACTGAGAGAAAAATTGTCGCCGAGGCCGCTTGCGGCCGAGGCAAAACAATCTCGAGGGCGCTAAAGGATTTCGCGGACAAGGTGTACACAATATTTTTTGTGCAACCGTAAAAAATATGTCATTACAAATTTTATTAATTTTAAGCAGTTTCATTGTAAATAGAAAGTTAGCTTTTGGGGTGGCTATGGGATTAATATTTGATAAACAAAACCATGCAATTCTCAAGTGTCAAAGTGATTGTTTACCTAATTTCGCGGCCGTTACCATAACAACGGTCACGAAATTTAATTTCGCGGCCTGTATTGCGGCTACAAAATGCTTATTTCGCGTTCGGTTGCACAAAATAGTTATTTGTATATCAAGGCCGCGAAATCACTCTTTAGCGTACCGAGAAAAAAATTGTCGCCGAGGCCGCTTGCGGCCGAGGCAAGACAACCTCGAGGGCGCTAAAGGATTTCGCGGACAAGGTGTACACAATATTTTTTGTGCAACCGTAAAAAATATGTCATTACAAATTTTATTAATTTTAAGCAGTTTCATTGTAAATAGAAAGTTAGCTTTTGGGGTGGCTATGGGATTAATATTTGATAAACAAAACCATGCAATTCTCAAGTGTCAAAGTGATTGTTTACCTAATTTCGCGGCCGTTACCATAACAACGGTCACGAAATTTAATTTCGCGGCCTGTATTGCGGCTACAAAATGCTTATTTCGCGTTCGGTTGCACAAAATAGTTATTTGTATATCAAGGCCGCGAAATCACTCTTTAGCGTACCGAGAGAAAAATTGTCGCCGAGGCCGCTTGCGGCCGAGGCAAGACAACCTCGAGGGCGCTAAAGGATTTCGCGGACAAGGTGTACACAATATTTTTTGTGCAACCGTAAAAAATATGTCATTACAAATTTTATTAATTTTAAACAGTTTCAATGTAAATAGAAAGTTAGCTTTCAAGGTGGCTATAGGATTAACATTTGATAAACAAAACCATGCAATTCTCAAGTGTCAAAGTGATTGTTTACCTAATTTCGCGGCCGTTACCATAACAACGGTCACGAAATTTAATTTCGCGGCCTGTATTGCGGCTGCGAAATGCTTATTTCGCGTCCGGTTGCACAAAAAATATTTTTTTAATAATCTGTTAATATTTTTTTACCTATTATTTACTATACTTTTTATACAACTTTAGTTGCCGTCAAATAAGTATGGACTGGAGATTTCTACAATGTTGCCAATTCATTGGCAATGTTAAGGTATGAAGAAGCGGCAATACCGCAGGGCAAGAAAAGGGATGCTGAGAAGGGAAAAAGTTGAGCATCAGCCCATACTTATTTGAAGGCGTCTATAATATCTAAATAAATAAAAATAAATATTATAATCGTCCAGTTAAATTTATTTCACACTAAATTGAGTATTGAATTAAATTAACGAATGCAACAAGAATTTTTGACAACAATAATTTAAATGACAACCTGGGAATTACAGTGTTATTCACGAAAAATGACTATTCAAGGACATTTATAAGACGTCTGATATAATATTACTTGCTGATAACGTCACTGCATTTCGTATCCATAGGCGTGCAACATTAATTATTTATTAATACATTTTAAATGAAAAAATAAATGTATTTTATTTGAAAAATTTTGCTTCTTGTAATAATGCCTTTCTCAAAGTTTTATCTTCTTCACCTACGGTTTTACATAAAACAAAAATATAGATTTGACGTAACCCATAAAATAGTAATTTGATTTGAATGTCAACAGCACTGGATACGGCAGTATAGTAGATAATTACATGTCTGTAACTCTACGACATACGTCACTTCTATTTTTAGTGTGTTAGATAGTAATGGCACTATTTACGTATATCTGTCACACCACACAAATTAAATAGACATACGTCAAATAATCTTTCTCTTTCTAATACAAAATGTTGCTAAGCTACTGCTACAGTGTGTTCAAAAAAATTCTTAACTCGGAATAGACTATGAACAGAGAAACGTATGTCAATTTAAAAATATTTAATTAAATGTCAATTTGACATGAAAGATTGTCAAAAATGTTATCTAAAGAAATCAAAGATTTTCTTCATGAATCTTATTTTAGAAATGAAAACAAATTCGAAAACGGCAAATGTTAAAGTACTGTATCCTTCTTTATTGTCTTTTCTCCTTAAAATTACATTTCAAGATTAATTTTGACATCTTGACATTTGAATTGAATAATGATCAGGCATACGTTTCTCTGTTCATAGCTTACTCCGAGTTTGGAATTTTATTGAACGCACTGTATAAAATGCTGTGTATTCTTTCTTCGAACAAATGAGCTTGAATAGTCATCTTTAGTTTAATTCGAATTTGTTTATTTTATTAAATTTACTATGGAACTAAATTCAACTGGATGTTTACAATAGTAGTCCTTAAATGATTTGAAAAAAGAAACATTTAATTGAAATTCATCATTATATTTTTTCGAAAGTCATGCTATTCACGCTAGAATTATTGAGAATAATAAAATCAGGAAGACCTTGGAAAACAAAATTTGCTCCATCGTGTGAAATAGTTGTTCATCTGTTATTTAAAATTAAGTTGCGAAAGTTATGGTATAGTTACAACCTTGCATCTGAGTTTAGTATTGCTGTGAGTAAAAATATGGAATTAAGCAGAGAGCATTTTCTAATCATGATTTATAATTTAACAGCTTTGACAGTTTTTATATCAGCCTGAAATAAATTTTACCAGGCTTAAATTTTAAGCGACCTTTAAACAAAAAAAATCTGTTGTCGTCAGCACATAACCTCTCGCCAGATATTTTACTTGGTTGTTGCATAAAACGAAAAATATTTTTAAATACATATATTCATGTCTCACTACAAAATAATTCTCACATATATTTGCAAAATCTATAGGATATTTTAATATAAATTATGTAAAATACATACATTTTCTTTATATTCAATATCCTGAATTTTTTTTTTCTACTTTCCTTTTCTTTTTCTTTATATTCGTCATTTTTTCGCAAATTCCTTTTGTATTTTTTTTACGTATATTCTTTTGCGTTGTTGACTTTTTTTTATTTTCATAATCTTCATAATGATGTACAAATATTTTTGACAATGGCATACAAATATTTTTGACAGTGACATTTTTGTGTCAATTACAAACATTTGAATTTCTTGTCTTGAAGTATTTCTTTATCTCTAAATCTATAGAAGATATAATAATGAATTTATATTTATCGAATAAAGAATTTAACGTTCTTTAGTATAAGTATTTACATAAATTTTCGATAAATAATATTTAGATGATTTTTTTCTTGTAACTACTACTTCCGGTTGTCCAATTGTTACCAAAACTTAATCAACTCTTCCCATTATTGTTAGATTGAGGAATCCGTAGTTAAAAATGTCTTAAGTCTTATAGTATTTGAGAAATCGTGGATCCAACATCCACACACACATACGGACATCATCGTAAAAATGTTATAATCGAATTCTAGGGAACTTAAAACGTGCTTATTCACTAAAATCTGGATATGCGATTTTTAGCTTAAATCCAATACCTCTCTTAGCGAGAGGTAAAAATGTAAAACTAAAGAAATTTTGATAGCATAATAATTTATTTGCAACCGGCTATAAGTAGGTAGCTTGACAGCTTTCGCAATTTTTAAGTCGCCAGAATATAATTTGACAGTTTTTAAGTCTCCTGGAAATTAATTAATTCTTGTAAAGTTTCGTTAATTATATGCAGACACATGTACTCATGTTTAAAAATTAAAATAGTTATTTGATGTGATGTAAGAAAAATAACACCTGGTTTGTAGTTTCTAAAAGTCATTATGCTCCTAAGTAAATAAATGCATGTATGGTAAAATTTAATATTATCAAATTTATGACATACTGATAAGAAAAATAGCAATTATTTGTTTATGTACAAAAGTAGTCGTATCGTACATTTTTTTAAAGTGTCAGATAAAATTGCCGCGAAACAATATAGTAATGTTTTTTAATATCAGTGCAAAGGGTCTCAGTTACTAACAACGCTAATTCGGTAATTTTTGAATGAGACTACTGGCACATACACTATATATATGATCCCTATACCGACCCTTATCAAGGGTAGCGGGATGTAAAAATAAGATTTGAAATAGTATATTAAAGAACGTGTTTTATAAGACATGTTTCTTTTCGCACGCGTCAAAATTTAAAAAACTCGCTAACGCTCGTTTTCTAATTGACAAGTGCGAAAGAAAATAAAATGAATTCTTTATACTATTTTTTATATTTTGCGCTATTTTTTATATTTTATACTATTTTTTATATTTTGCTCCTTCTACAATAACATTTACTTACTCAATTTGTGATTATATTTGTAACCATTTGTACATTTTCATTAAATAATCTTCCCTAAATAAAAAAAAAATAACAATTTCGACATTATATTATTAAAATGAATTGTCAATTAACTAAAAATAAATTAGGTAAAAATGGGTTAAAGAAACGTCATCTAGTACCAACCGTCTAAAACAAAAAATTACGTATCGTAATGACTTCACTATGAACACAAAATATAAAAATAAAAATTATTTTAGCATATTAAAAAAAAATTGTTGTCATTTGTAAAGTAAGCTTTGATCTTTGTTTTTATTTAATTACAATCTTGGAAACACTATCGGTAAACATAAAAAAAAATCTGGTGTGGCCAACACAATACCTCCCGCCATTTACAGCCGGAGTAACAAAAAAGATTAAGTTAATCCTTATTTTTAGATTAGAGAATTTTACTCTAATTTTGACAGTTTATTTCTTAAAATATAGTCTAATCTAATCCAAGTAACTACCTTTTTTTAAAACCCCTTAACAGGATTAAATTCCAATTACACAGTAGATTCACATTCAGACACATCTATGCCTTAGTGGGATTCCAACCCAGAGCCCCGAGCGCACTCATGACTTATGAGGCGTTGCTCTAAACATTGGGCAACCGGAGATATAATAAAATGAAGATTAAATTTTAAATACCGGGATAGAATAGAATTCACTAATTCAAAATGAGGATTAGCTTAAACATTTTTGTGAATCGTTAATTTTTATGAATCTAAATACATACCTATATAATATATATATATATTTACTTATGCTGGAAACTGTATTGAATTTCTATTGTTCTATTTACTTTTTTCTTTTTAAAACGTTACTAATATTATTTTGAAATGATTAGTTATTTGATAGTGACATTTATCTGTCAGCTACATACTTTTGAATACCTGCGTTTTGTTTGTTTAAAGCTTAGGCTCTAGGATTTAAATTATAGATAATTTTATAAATTTATCCATAAAATATATAGAACAAGTATTAAAGCAAATCTATAGAACATTTAATAATCTTTAATTTTTATAATAACATTAATCTCGAAAAAATAACATTTAAAGGTATTTCGAAGAAAAACTATTTTGAGCTTCTAGTAAAGTGCCATTTCCGGTTATCCGATTTTCATAAAAATCTAATGGGCTCTTTCCATTACAGAAAAAGTTCTAAATACAAGGTTTCAATTTTTTTTGAATGATAGTATTTGAATTAGAGTGGAGGATCCACACACACATACACACAGACACCAACGTCAAAATGTTAAAATTGGATTCTAGGGACCATAAAACGTGCTCATTTACCAAAATCTCGATATGCGATTTTTAGCACGATCCCTATACCTCCCTTACCAAGGGTAGCGGGAGATAAAAATGATCGTGAACAAATACATATAAGATCTTATTTACCCAGATGAAGGTACAAGAATGTACCGAAACGTCGGTTGTATAATAAAATAAATGCTGCGTGCCAGATTTCGAATAATTATTAACACATTACATAAGTACAGTTTTTTTTGTAAAATTTTTTTGTCGCAATTGTCCGCTAGTAATATATTGCGAATATGAGAAAAACTATCACTTCATTAATCATTAAATAAATACATGATTTTATTTGTCTTCTAGTGATTGACGCATCAGGCAAAATACCAAACGGAATCATGTACGGCAATTTAATCGATTTAGGCAATTTCGACGAATGCCTAGCTGTAAACGAATTCAACAACGAAACAGACGAAACAACACTAGGCAAATTCTGTGTTGTTAAAATAGCTCTGCCACTGACACAATTTTTGCCAGTTAAAACTTTTGGTGTATTGAATATGCATCACAGAGGAAAAAGGTCGATAATTCAAGGTATGGCTGGAGACAACAGTACAGGGCTGGTTATTGGGTGGTGCATTCCGCACACGTGTTCTATCACTGGGTTGATTGGTGCTATTAATGACATCTTGGGAAGACTATCACCAGATGGTGGTATTAAGGTTTTGCCTATTGTGGATGGTATATGCCAAACCAAGAATGATTTAGTGCAAGAGTTCAGTACGAACGATATCATGATCATGTAAGAATATAATTATATTTATTTAAAGGAATATTATTATTATAATTATTTTTATTTTAGAATATTTTTCTCATTCACCTTATTATTAATTGTACTTAGTACAATTTATGATATGTATATTCAACATAAAGGAATAAGTACGTATACCTATAAGAATTTTGATATACATATTAATAATAAATACATGGAAACTACTTCATGGGTCGATTCTATAAATCAAAAGGATTAAAAATCATATAAATTTGACGCGCAAATTATACTATAACACAATTCACGGAATGCACAAATTTTTGCACGCTACAGAAAACTGATGTCGGTCTTTATTTTTATTTATTTTTACCACAGGAATTTTCTATCGTCTTTTGTTTTTGAGCTACAGTTTAAAAATAGATTTTCGCTTATTTTGAAAATACCCCATATATCTCGCTTATTATGAGAGATAAAATAATATTTAAATAATTTTTGTTATTTACGAAGAATATTGTGGTACATACATACATACTTACATACATACATACATACATACATACATACATACATACATACATACATACATACATACATACATACATACATAAAATCACGCATTTCCCACTTAGTGGGTTAGCACAAACCCGAAATAATAAAAATACCATCATCCAAAAAAAATCAGTTTCTCTTTCAACAACATTCTTACTAATACTGTGGTGAAATTATTTTTGAAAAAATCAATTACAGATTATCAATTGTTTATTTCTAATGTTATTTTCCTATATATATATATATATATATATATATATATATATATATATATATATATATATATATATATATATATATATATATATATATATATATATATATTTCTAATTTATATATTGTACTTATGAATTTTGTCAAAGCCAACTATAAAGCCAAAGCAACTATATGGCCAGCACATTACCTTCCGTCAGTTCTATGTATTTTGTATAAATGTCATACAGAAAGTCCCTTGCAAAAGATTATAGTACGTATTTTATACAAAATCCATACAGAAAGATTCTAGCAAAAGATCCTATATTACTAGTAAAATTATAACACATACGTACTGTCAACTGCACTTTACACTGTTAGAGTTATAGCATAGCTGGCTAATATATATTTAATTTCTTTATAAATTTTTAACTCTGTATCCATTTAATATGAGGTATAAAATGCATTCAAATCGTATAGAGAATAAAATATTCTTTAATATTTATAATAACATTAAATGTGGAAAAATGATATTTAACATCGTTTTTTCAAGAAATACTGTTCAAATCTTCAAATGATGGTACTTCCGGTTGACAAATTATAATCAAAATCTAATCAGCTCTTCACATGGATGTAACGAGAGGAATATCAAAGAATTATAATTTCTGGAATTGTAGTAACACACACACACACATATTATAAATATATATATATATATATACAGGTGTTAATTAAAAAGCGGACCATAGGCGTTTAACATGGGAAATCAGTTTTTCCTTGCGCAAAAGTTCCCAATTAATTTTAGACAAAAGTGTTTCAAATAAAAGTTGTAGATAATTAAATTATACACCTGCGTCACTAAACAGATTTTATTTTGCATGTTTAGTAACCTGTAAAATCCGAATTGTAATTCTATAAATATTGCTCATTTGTAGTGATATCCATGCAATTTAAACAAAATTACAAAGAAATGCATATCGCTTGAACTGTCAGAAATTCGATTTTCAAATAAAAATTACTGATAATTATATTCTATCCTAAGTCCTTAAAAATATTTTGTTTTTATAATCTACATCTAAATTATTGCTTAGATTTTATTTATTTTTGTTTTCTAACCTGCAAAATCGAAATTCCGACAATTCAAACGATATGTATTTCTTTGTAATTTTGTTTAAATTTCATGGCTATCACTACAAATGAGTAATATTTATAAAATTTCAAATTGGATTTTACAGGTTACTAAACATGCAAAATAAAATCTGTTTAGTGATGCTGGTGTAGAATTTAATTCTCTACAACATTTATTTGAAATATTTTTGTTTAAAATTAAATGGGAAGTTTTGCGCAAAGAAAAACTGATTTCCCATGTTAAACGCCTATGGCCCGCTTTTTAATTAACACCCTGTATATATATATATATATATATATATATATATATATATATATATATATATATATATATATATATATATACAAAAACAAAAGAAAATTCCTGTGGTACCTATTAAAATTGTCTCAAAATTTGGCCCATAAAGACCTACATCAATTTTATGTAGCGTGCATAAAAAAGTTTTTCATATAAGGAACTCGAATTTGTACTGTAATATAACATTATTCTTCTGACATATAGAATCTATCCTTACAGAAATGACCATTTATTTATTAACACCAAGTATATTTTAGGACCAGTACATATACTTCTCATAGCTTTTTCTCTAAAAACTAATGGGAAAAAATGTCTTCAAGTCAGTAACAGTCCAAATCAATTATCCTGTATACATGGGATTAGAGTTATAAGTACCATATGGGTAATATATGCACACAGATATGCTGTTACCATTATGAGCCCATGGCTAAATATGAAAGATTTAATAACTGTAAATATAAAATACATTTTCTTTACAGCTTATAATTAATTATAATAATGTTTCAGTGGATAAATGATCCCATAAATATGTATATTTTGAACGGACCAGTCTCAGTGGACACATTCTTTGTTATGAGTGGATTACTAGTTTCATACGTTTTCTGTTTAGCGCAGGACAAGGGTGTTAAATTCAATATTATTTTGTTCTACGTTCACCGATATTTAAGGTATATAATATCTTCAAACTTATAACATAATTAATAATTATTAGTATTTTGTTGAAATCGATATTACAAGGATCATGCTAGAATTATTGAGGATAACACACAAAGTTCATATTTTTTACAATTTTATTTTAAATACGAGCCCTGCGCCCTGAGAATTAGCCTGCATCTATTTATTATAATTTTCAAATAAAATTACTAAATTGAATGCCTGAAATTGTTTCTCTCAGTTATTTAATGGGGTCTCATCATCGTGTGTCTGAGTGTCTGGTCTTTCAAATTTTAATGTGATGCACTCTCCACGCCAGCAATGAGTGCCCGTGAGGTGACGCCTGATAAACGCCCACACGGTACGGTTATGTCACATCATCATCATCATTCTCAGAAAACGTGTTGTTTTGAATGGATTCAAATCGTTACATCAGGTGTACCGCAGGGTTCTCATCTTGGACCCCTACTTTTTAATATTTTCATTAATGATATCCCAGAAAGTTTTAAATTTGCTAAATTTATCATGTATGCTGAAGACTTAAAGATTTACCATTCAACAGAAAGTGCTAATGACCTTGAAGCTATGCAAAATGATCTTAACACATTCGTGTAATATTGTAACAATAATTAATTAATATTTAACATACCCAAATGTAGTTATGTAAAATTCACAAGGAACAAAACAATTATTTCAGTTATAATTACCATTTAGATGGAAATATAATTAATAAAGTTTACAGCATTAAAGAATTAGGTGTTCTTTTTGACAGAAAATTCATGTTCAACCAACATAGACTACGTTTACACGTATGAGAAAAATTTACTTTGACTTGACTTTCAAAAGGCGACTTATAAAAAGTCTATTTAATGGTGCGTTTACACATAAGGTCAAATCTACTTCACTTTACGTTTGTTACTTGTCCTTCATTCAACTTTGACAGCAAAGTAAAGTTTGGTTATAATACGTGTGATGTTACCTATTTAACTATTATCATATAATCATAAAAAGAATAAATTATTTATAGAAAAAATAGATAGTAAACTAGTTACTAAATTTAAGCGCGATATTTTTAAATAATATAACTATGCAGCAACAATATTGGATGCGAAGTAAATTAAAAAATAATCGCATAAAATATTTTTTGTGCAACCGGACGCGAAATAAACATTTCGCAGCCGCAATACAGGCTGCGAAATTAGGTAAACAATCACTTTAACACTTGAGAATTGCATGGTTTTGTTTATCAAATGTTAATCCCACAGCCACCTTGAAAGCTAACTTTCTATTTATAATGAAACTATTGAAAATTAATAAAATTTGTAATTACATATTTTTTACGGTTGCACAAAAAATATTGTGTACACCTTGTCTGCAAAATCAGATCTCGAGATTGTCTTGCCTCGGCCGCACACGACTTTTTAAAAGTCACTTATATGAGTCAAATCTATTTTATTTTGGACTTGACTTTAGTACTTTTTTTGCTATACGTGTAAACATAGTCATATAGATTTTAAAAAAGCTTTCAAGGTGCTTGGCTTTCTAATCAGAGCAAGTTCAAATTTAAAGCATCCACCCACAATGTTATTCTTATATTATAGTCTAGTTAGAAGTCAATTAGAATTGCATCTATATGTTGGAGTCCACGGTATTTAACTTATATAAATAGATTAGAAAACATTCAAAATAAATTTCTAAGATTTTTAAGATACAGGTTTCCAGGATATAGAGTAAATTTACTTAATTTGGATAGCAGAAGAAAACTTAAAGATCTTACTTTTCGTTATAAACTTTTTAAAAATTCTGTAGACTCACCTTACCTTCTATCCAAATTTAATTTCAAAGTTCGTAGGCATAATTCTAGGTATCATAATCTGTTTGCCTTTAGTCGATGTAAAACAAATTCATTTCTTAACTCTACTGTTATTAGAATAAATAATACATTTAATGAACTGAATACTAAATTCAATTTGCCGGATATGTTTACAACACCATTCTTCATCTTTAAACGTTTCCTAAGTAGATTAATTCATTAAATTCATAGTTTTTGTATTCATTTTGTACTTGAGATTCTCTTTAATTGGGACTTTTGTCCAGTTGAGAGTTCGAATTTCAATAAATAAATAAATTACCGATATCTGCGTACAAAGCAGATTGAAACACCCATCAGTGGGTAATATATAATCATTACTATGTATATTCATATTCTTGGCGAGACAATCTGTTATTATCAAATTAAATAATATTAATAAGCTATAGAAGACTTATAATATAAAATGGGATAAATGTTCGACCAACCTCGCCTATTGTCAGTCCAATTTGGCCAACAGAGGCATAGAAGATCTCAGCATTTCAGGAAATCAGCTACCACTGCTACTTGAAATGTTTATTGGGACAAAATTTCAGTTATTTCACTATTTAGTCCACTAAAAACCGTCACAGATTAAAAATTTATGTCACGAAAGATAGTTTGACACTAAAAGAAACAAATATACACTATTTTAAATCCCCCGACAAAAGTTTTTCACCAAAATTGCACTTACTACGAGTCGAACACATTTTCATTTGTAGGTTGCAAATTCACTGATAAAAGACAGCAATAATACGAGTATACAACAAGCATCGGTCTTAATACTAGCTCGAACTTGTTCGTTAGAGTGGATCTGTAGTTTCACTGGTCGACACGAAATTTAAATAAAAATAATAATGAATTATTTATTCACAGAATTAATGTAGAATAATAAATAAATGATTGTTATTAAAAATAAAATAAAAATGTGACAACCAATGGCATTAAAAATATAAGCTTTAAGAATCAAGCTTTTAATATGACGAATTTTAAAATAAATGTCTAACTTGTGATATTCAACGGGTTGTTGTATATTGCCATATGACATCAGCTTTGGATGAATACTTTTGCCGATATTTGACAAATTAAGGCCGTCGCGCACTTGGGCGAGGCGAAGCTACGCGCGGCGAAGAGCCGTTTTTTCATTCAATATATTATTAAGTGTATACGCGCACTTTGGCGAAGCGAAGAGCAGAGCAGCAAAGCGACTTGCCGGAATACTTCGGGGAGAATATTTTTCTCTGCTCTTCTCTGCTCTTCGCTTCGCTGAGCTGAATTGTGCGATAGCGAACTACCTAAATCAGAACGAATACGCCCGAGACACATTGGAAATAGCCGGTTTAGAATTAAATTTCACACGTTTCATATCAAACAATACGTATAGGTTCTATGAAAATGTCAAACACAGAAGAGAAATTAGTTCTTCTTGTTTCAAAATAAAATACAACTGCTGTATGATATGCTATGTATATTAAGTTTATTAATTGTAAATATAACAATGTACATTACAAAATGTTGAATTTTAAGCAATTCATTAAATATTTGATCCAATAAATATGGATATGACAACTGAATATGTACTACCACTTAAAACAAAAAAAAAAACTAAATATATTATTATAAATAAAAATGAGGTCAATTAAAAAGGAGATTATCTATTTAGTTATACAATGTAGAAGAATTTTTCAAAAAATTTAGTTCTGAAAATTCCTTACATATTAAACGATTTCTAATGTACAAAATAGTATTGCAGACTCAAAAAAAAAGGAAATTAACTACTTGGTTACAGAATGTAGTAGAATATATCAAAAAATTTAAACATTTTTTCGGTCTCTCTGTACCATGGAATTTTGCCACTGCACTGAACCTACGGATGAAACAAAATAATTTATAAATTTGTCTCGTATTGATAGTGCCTGCGTTGTTGCGTTTTCTCCGATCTGTTTATCTTTCGAAGCAAACGCGGAGGTTTCTCGTTGAAAACTGCTCGCAAGTGCGCGTTGGTTCTAAAAATGACTCTTCGCCGCTCGTCGCTTCGCCGTGCTGCGCCTCGCCTTTATGACTAAAACGCATTTTTTTTTCACGTTTTGGAACAAATGCGTACGTTTGATGAGCTCTATCTCGGAAAGTACTGGACGTTTGGAGCTCAGCAAGATATCAAATCTTAGGAAATTTAATGTACTTTAAAATAGGGCTAAGTAATTTTTTTGTTCGACGCATAATTGCGGAGATATTGAGCAAAAAGTGAAAAAAAAACGAAAATTTACCAGTTTTTTGGGTGTTACGCAACTTGCACAGGTCTTTCAAAGCTGCAAACTTAATTTCTCACTATTGATTTAGGTCCTAACAACTTATAAAAAAAATTAGAACTACATGACTTTTTGCAAGGTCGGATGTATAAATTGACTGACCTATCTGTTCTATTGCGTACACTTAAATTTTCTGTAATCATTTGTCATACGTTGTTAGTTTTGTATGTATTCATACAAATTTTGTGAAAAACTTTAAAACGGTCTCCTATACGATGTATCTTGTCTACGGGACATTTTTCGTTTTAACTGGCAGTTAACAGACAGATTTAACAGAGATGAAAATACCGAGCTTAAATTCTTATTAACTTAAGTTTTGCAACTTAATTTCAAATGACAAAAAAATATGAAAAACGACTGTGCAATAATTCTAGCGTGACTCTCGTATAAAAAATTTATATGTAGACAAAAATCGGCGTGCATTCTACGTGATTTCTTTTTATTTAATAAATTATGTTATGTACCTAGGTTGACCCCAGTTCTGGCTGTGGTAGTATGGTTCCATGCAACACTCCTCCCATTTATGGGTTCAGGTCCATTATGGCCTTTAAATGCCTTTAACAAACAATTTTGTGTTGATTATTGGTGGGCGCCGTTAACTTACGTTCAGAATTATTACAACACTGAAAATATGGTAAATATACAGAAATATATTCATTGGGATAAATATTAATTTTGATTATATAGTGTGTAGGACAAACATGGTACTTGTCTACAGATTTCCAGTTGTTTATTTTATCGCCTATACTTTTATTACCACTTTGGAAATGGCCGAAATATACCATGGCTGCTTGTATGGTTTTACTCTTGGGATCTATGGCTATACCGTTTTCCATTTCTTATGTTAGGGATCTTGCTTCTTTCACCATTCAAACGTAAGTAGAAAAATTAGATTAGGGGTGAACATATGGATTTAACATGGGATTTTAATTTTATACAATTTTCTGCCCTCCTGTTCATTTATTGACAAAAAAATTTACAATGCAAAGTTTTACTTAATTAAAAGCTACACAGAAAATTGCTTTACATGTTTCATTATGTGTTTGCGGTTTCTTCACAATTTCAAAAACAAATTAAAAAATCTGATGTGGCCAGCACATTATCTTCCGTCAGTTTTATATATTTTGTACAAATTTCATACGGAAAGTTCCTTGCAATGATTTTATTTCTTGTGCAGTTGTACGTATTTTATACAAATTACATACAGAAAGTTATATATATATATATATATATATATATATATATATATATATATATATATATATACCGTGTGTCTATTTTAAAGGTGTACATAGGAGATTAGCATGGGAAATCAGTTTTTTGCAATTTCCTGCTCGCCTAATGATTATAAACAAAAATGCGTCAAATAAAAGTTTTAGGGTATAAAATTCTACATCTAAAACAATAAACAGAATTACCTTTACATGCTTTATAACGAAAGAAATTAAATATGAAAATGTCGATAATTACGTTAAAAATATCGACAGCCATGGAATTGAACAAAAAATAGATAAATGCTTGACGTTTTATCTGTCACAACGTAAGTTAACTCATTTGACGTTTCTGACAATTTGATTTGAACAAATATCGTTAATTATGGCAATAATAGAAATATAAAATTAATAAATAAAGTTAAGAAAATACAGTTTTGTTTAAATAATATGAACATATCAAAAATTCAACATTGCGTAAGAAAATTATGTATGATCGTGTTATATACTCTCAACTCATTTCCAAAACATCTACCTTAGTACTACACAAGGGGTCTACACTTATCATTCCTAACACTTTTTCTTGGAGTAACGCATGTTCTGCTCATTCTATATTCTGATTAGGAGGCTCACGTGTATTTTTTGAAGACACATTGGCAGTCTTTTCAAATTTTGTCACGAATTTAGCTCTTCATTCATATAAATGTTCATTTTTTAATCATTTCAGACAATAAAACTAGAGACAAAATCAAATTGTCAGAAACGTCAAATAAGTTAACTTACGTTGTGACGTGGTTGTGACGGTTGTGACAGATAAAACGTCAAGCATTTATTTATTTTTTGTTCAATTCCGTGGCTGTCGATATTTTCAGCGTAATTTTTGATATTTTCATATTTAATTTCTGTCGTTACAATGCATGGAAATCTAATTCTGTTTATTAATTTAGATGCAGAATTTTACGCTCTAAAACTTTTATTTGACGCATTTTTGCTTAAAATAATTAAGCGAGCAGGAAATTGCAAAAAACTGATTTCCCATGTTAATCTCCTATGTACACCTTTACGACAGACACACGGTATACATACAGATCATCGTAAAAATAGTAAAATTGTATTCTAGGGACCCTAAAACGTGCTAATAAGCAATAGATAAAAACGAATCATCGAATTTTTCAACCAAAGACAATATCATCCTTACCTAAAGGTGACGGAAGGTAAAAACTTCCGTGAATTAGTAGCAATCTGATGTGGCCAGCACATTACCTTCCGTCAGTTCCATGTCTTTTTTACAAATTTCGTACAGAAAGATCCTTGCAAAAATTCTGTTTCTTGTACATTACCTGCCCGGAGTTGTATGTGTCTTATACAAATTCCATACAGAAAGTTCCTACATATCCAGTAAAATTATAACACAAACATACTCTGTTAATGGCACTTGACACTGACATCTTTCAATCAGAATTTTCTATATACCTAATTTTTAACTCTATATCCATTTAATATGAAGTATAAAATGCAGTCAAATCGTATAGAGAATAAAATATGCTTTAATATTATATTAACATTAAATGTAAAAAAAATATTATTTATCATTGTTTTTTCAAGAAAAACTGTTAAAATCTTCAAATGCGGGTACTTCCGGTTGACCAATTATAACCAAAATCTAATCAGCTCTTCATATGGATGAACGAAGAGAAATACGAAAGAATTATATTTTTTGGGCCCTAAAATGTGCTTATTGATTAAAAACTCACCATCAAATTTTTTGACCAAAGACAATACCTTCCTTACCTAGGTGACGGAAGGTAAAAACAATATTATATTTTTTGTATTCCATAAAATATACTTTGTGTATCCTTTTGAAAACGCCAAATGACGTCACAACATGACTGAATTTTGGCGTCGTCTGGAACCATAATATTTTAAAACTATTTTTCACAATATACAGATATCCCAAAAAAACAAGGGACTCGAGAACTATTATAAATAGATCGTCATTTGAGGAAGAAGGCGCAGGTCACTAGATATTGGCGAAACTGTAAATTTTGCAGTATTTTATATTTCGAATAACTTCCAAATATGAAATAATATTGGATTTTGGTTTACTCTTCTTTAGGTCACTTTTATGTTCTTTCGAATGGCGATGCTAAGTTTTTTTTAATTTTTTATATTAAATCTGGAGTTATGGCTTTAATTTTTTTAGTAAATTAAATGAACATACATAACTTATACATCGTTGAAAAGATTAAAAATTCTCTTTTTAATTGTGTAACTTTCTAATATAGCGTCCTATGCATTTTTCTCAAATGACATTTTTTGGGAAAATTAAATAGAAATGTTATATGTAAGAACATTTTTTAAAATTATTCTAATAATAGAAAAGACCCTATACAAGAAAAGTATATTGAGAAACAAAATTTTGTCCCATATAAATCTACTATTTTATTTTCAATTAATACAAAAATGACGATATTTTAGAGCTGGAACCCAGGACTACAATATATATTACTACTACGGCGTTCACACCCGATATGGTCCCTGGTTAATGGGCTTTATGTTGGGCTACTATCTTTTCAAACTGAAGGAAGATAAAAATAAGAAAATCAAGCTCTGTACTTATCAAGTTGTATTTGGATGGATTACGGGTCTTGGACTATTAACGACTGTAATATTTTCTGGACATGATTTGATGTTGCATCCAACTACTCTAGGAAACGCTTTCTTTAATGGATGTCACAGACATGGATGGGCTTTAGGAATTTGTTGGGTTATTTTTGCTTGCTCGCAAGGATATGGAGGTATGGAATATTTAAAAAAAATTTGATGTGGCCAACACAATTCTTCCCGCCATTACAGCCCGAGTCACAAAAAAGATTAAGTTAATCCTTATTTTTGGATTAGTGAATTTTATTCTAATTTTGACAGTTTATTTCTTAAAATATAGTTTAATCTAATCCAAGTTACTACATTTTTTAAATCCCTTAACAGGATTAAATCCCAATTACAGAGTGGGTTCATATTCACACACATCCATGCCTTAGTGGGATTCGAACCCAGAGCCCCGAGGGCACTCATGACACGAGGCGTTGCTCTAACGATTGAGCCACCGGAGCTATAATAAAATGAAGATTAAATTTTAAATACCGAGATAGAATAGAATTCACTAATCCAAACATGAGGATTAGCTTAAACATTTTTTTGAATCGTTAATTTTTATTAATCTAAATACGTACCTACATATTTACTTATGCTGGAAACTGTATTGAATTCCTTTTCTATTGTCCTATTTACTTTTTTCTTTTTACAACGTTACTAATATTATTTGGAAATGATTAGTTCTTTGATGACATTTATCTGTCAGTTACATACATTTGAATAACTGCGTTTTGTTTGTTTAAAGCGTAAGCTCTGGGATTTAAATTATAGATAATTTTATATTTTTATCCATAATATATATAAAAAAGTATTCATGCAAATCTATAGAAAATTTAATAATCTTTTAATTTTTATAATAACATTAATCTCGAAAAAATAACATTTAAAGGTATTTTCCGAAGAAAGACTATTTTGAGCTTCTAGTAAAGTGTCATTTCCGGTTATACATACACACATACACAGAGACATCATCGTGAAAATGTTAAAATTGGATTCTAGGGACCTTAAAACGTGGCCATTTACCAAAATCTCGATATGCGATTTTTAGCATGATCCCTTTACCTCCAATACCAAAGGTAGCGGGAGATAAAAAAAACTATTATTGAGGCAGCTTACCTTTTTCATTATTATTCTTGGTAAATCATTTCACGTACCTATTCAAATAAGTACACGTAATTGACAAATAAACGACAATCAAAAAATGTATAAATGATTGTATAGTTTTGAGAAAAATCATAGTTTTAACATGTGACTTTGGTTTATAGTCTTATAGGTATATAAATGTATAAAAACAAAATATTTCGTAATTTTTGTCTTTAAATTCATTGATAAAGTAAGAAAATACTTTCCATAACAATAGGCAATTCCATCATTTTTTATATAATGTCATCAGAAAGTATAAGTAAAACTAAGACTATTGGTGAAAATCCGGTGAAAAAATCACTATTAGTAAGCGAGATATGGTCACCCGAAGTTTGAAAATATAGATGTGACGTCACGAATATAAGTTTTGTATAAAACTGTTTTCTTCGTAGATCTAAAATGTTCTTGTAATGTACGCTATTTTTAAATTATATTTATAAAAAACAAATTAATATTGTAACACTGTACAAATCTACATGCTTTATAATTGTAAGTGTATCAAAATTATTAAGTTTAATGCAAGAAATTTATATTCAAATAACAACTGTTTGAGAATTGCAGTACTGGACTGGTAGCCACATGTCCGCTATTTGAATTTGTCTACTTTCATTGGTAGTAGACTCCACCCCCTAACTCGGTATTCGTTATATAATTATAGGTGGTCTTTGAGTCGCCAATCAAAATAATATATATGGATTTCAATAAGTGACGAGCTACTAAATCAAAAACCCCCTTATTTCCGAAGTATTTCAATTATATCATTTTATTTCTTTATTAATATTCATTATTAAGCATCTACTTTCATTATTTTTTTACTAATTTCTCTTAATTCGATTGAGCTGTAATCCCCTATTGGTAGGCGAAATGTAAAAATTAATAAAACATTTATTCATATTATTTTTTTTAGGACCAATAAATGATTTCCTATCTTGGTCAGTATTCCAAGTACTTAGCAAATTCAGTTACACAATGTACCTGACACATTTAACCCTGTTGTACTTAATGTTAAGTGCTACCAGAACAGTAGAATATTTCACTGATTTCTTTACAGTAAGTTTTCAATAATGCTTCACAATTATTTTTTATTTACTAATTACTCTTTCTGTAGATGTATCGATTTTGGGGTGATTTCGCCTTTTGCCTAGCAATATCTGTTTGCCTAACTTTGGCCTATGAGTCGCCTATGGTATCCATAGAGAAAGTATTATTTGGCAGAGGGGAAACTAAAAAGAAAAAAGAAGTACAGGAAGTACGTCAAGAAGTTACTCCAGAAAATGGCCAAACAAATAAGGGTTTCGTACAAGATTAAGGAGAAGTTAACAGTAGCTGTAACTAATGTGCAATATTTTTCTAGTACTTAATATAATTAAACAATAAAAGTATTATTTGATATTGTTATTTTATCTAAACAAACTATTTTTTATCATTTGTACTACATATTTATCAGTAATAAACTATTTAATATGTAATACCACAACTGCGACTGATGTAAATAAATCATTTTTAATACTCTTTGTAAAATGAATTCATGTATTTATTGTAAAAGAATAAACAAATATTTCTGTGGAAAGAAATTAGTTGCGTAATCATTTTAAAAAATCTGATGTGGCCAGCACATTACCTTCCGTCAGTTCTATGTATTTTGTACAAATTTCATACAGAAAGTTCCTTGCTAAATTAAATATTCTATTTCTTGTACATTACCTTCCGGCAGTTGCAAGTATTTTATGCAAATTTCATACATAAAATTATTATTTTGTGACGTTTTCTATATACAGTGTAATGTATCTGTAGAAATAAAAGATTTATTATTATTATTATTATTATTATTATTATTATTATTATTATTATTATTATTATTATTATTATTTCTTGTACATTACCTTAAAGCAGTTGTATGTGTTTTATACAAATTCCATACAGAAAGCAAAAGATCCTATATTTCCCGTAAAATTATAAGACAAACACACTATCTCAATTTCACTTGACTCTGACATCTTTCAATCAGAATTTTCTTAATATAGTAGCTGTTTCCATAGCTATGGCTACTTTATGAAATTTAATTTCTTTATAATTTTTTAACTCTATATCCATTTAATATTAAGTATAAAATGCAGTCAAATCGTATAGAGAATAAAATATTCTTTAATAATTATAATAACATCAAATGTGGAAAAATTATATTTAACATAGTTTTTTCAAGAAAAACTGTTAAAATCTTCAAATAATGGTACTTCCGGTTGACCAATTGTAACCAAAATCTAATCAGCTCTTCACATGGATGTAACGAAGAGAAATACGAAAGAATTATAATTTTTAGAATTATAGTATTAGAGTTATCGCAGACGAAAATTTTGTTACACACACACAGACACACATACATACACATACACACATACAGACATCATCGTAAAAATAGTAAAATCGTATTCTAGGGACCCTAAAACGTGCTTATTCATCAAAAACTCACCACCGATTTTTTTGACCAAAGACAATACCTTCCTTACCTAAAGGTGACGGAAGGTAAAAACACTGGTTTTAGATACTAGAACAACCAAAGTCTTACTGGAAAGGAATTTAGAGGGGGGTGCAAAATAGACTAACTTTTACTAATAACTCATAACCTTGGCGTAATTTTTGATAGTAAGCTTTATTTCAATTTGCATTATGACCACATAAAAAAGTCTACTTTACATCGACTATATTATTCGTTAGTAAGATCAAAACTGGAATACTGTCTCCATATATGAAACCCTATTTACAACAAATATATAAGGCAACTGGAATCTGTTCAGAAACGATTCGTTAAATATTGTTTTCATAAAAAATATAAGCACTATCCCAGTTTTGAAATTACATATAACGAACTTTTATCTGACGCCAATATTATTTCTCTGTACATCGCCGAAAAATACAGTCTTGCTTATTTCTGTACAAAATCATTAACAATGTTATTAATGACAGTTGTATCCGTATTTCAAATACTACCTTCTGTCAGTTCTATGTATTTTTTACAAATTCCATACATAAAGTTTCAGTAAGAATATATATTTCCAGTAAAATTATAACACAAACATGTCAATTGCATTTGACACTAGCATCTGTCAATCAGCATTTTCTTAATATAGTAGCGGTTTCCATGATTATAGCATAGCTGGCTGCTTTATGAAATTTAATTTCTTTATAATTTTTTAATTCTATATCCAATGAATATGAAGTATAAAATGTAATCAAATCGTATAGAGAATAAAATATTCTTTAATATTTATAATAACAGTAAATATGGAAAAATTATATTTAATAGTGTCTTTTCAAGAAAAACTGTTAGTCTTAAAATTAGGGTACTTCCGGTTGAGCAATTATAACCAAAATCGAATCATCTCTTCACATGGATGTAAAGAAAAGGAATATGAAAGAATTATAATTTTTTGAATTATAGTATTTGAGTTATCGGATCCGAAAAAATCGTCATATACACACACATAGGTACATACATCATCGTAAAAATAGTAAAATCTTATTCTAGGGACTCTAAACAGTGCTTATTCATCAAAAACTCACCACCGAATTTTTTGACCAAAGTCAATGCCTTCCTTAATACCTAAAGGTGACGGAAGGTAAAAACAAGTATAAGGACTCGAGTATTGTGCGTTAAATATTGTTTTTGTCAGGATTTAAAAAAAAAAATCTTAAAAAATGAGTCTAATTTTCCACTCGGAAGACATCGTATATCTTTGGTGACTCTGCCGCCTTAATGGCTAGGCTCTAGTATTTTTTAGTTGCCCTAGCGTGTACCCTCTGATTTTTAAAATATTTAATTCTACAGTGTTAAACATGAACACCAACATTTTAACAAAAAATTACAGAATTTCAAAGAAAGTTTTCCATAAAGCCCCAATATTATTAAATTCTGAGCCTTTTTCTTAAAATAAATATTTTTGAAAAGTCTCTAGTTTAGCCAGAAAATGAAAATTTTGCAAATTTTAATAAAATATGAGACCGTCACTGCAATCTACAGACAAAAATCAATACTACATACTTGGAAATTTTTATAAAATATTAATAATTATTTTTATGTTTCATAACACATTCAGATAGATTAAATATATTGTAGTTTAAAGTATTTTGTGGATATTTAATTTTGTTATTGAGCAAAACCAATAAATGGATAGATTTTGCATTGGATGATCAAAAATCAATACATGTTCTGGCATCTGTATAGAATATCCTGAACTAATATGTTTATAATAAATTATTTAAACAAATGTATTTAAACTTATAAAATTATTTTTTAAATATGTTTTTCAATTTTATGCTTTAAAAATGAATAACAACTAATCTTTTGTAAATTGTTAATAACAATATTTATAACCTCAAATCTCAAATGACAGCTGACGGCAATTGTTAAACAATTGTACCTACAATGATTAGAAAAGAAAACAAATTTAGGCAATTTTTATTTGACTTCAAGGTGGTATTTGGTAAGAAAACATTTGTTTAAACAGCAGATATGCAAATAAGTTATATTTCAGGTGCTATAAACCGGTTTTAAAAATGTTATGGATATTAAAATAAATCAGTTTGTGTTTGGAGTACCTACTAAACTTGAAAAACTGGTTTTGTGGAAGTAAACTCGTTACAAAAACAATATTTTATGTATTATAATAATAGGGTAGGTATATTTGTAAATAATAATCATTATATGGCATTGTTATTACTAAATATGCATTGTTTATAGAATTGCAAATCAGCTGATTACAAGACTCATTGCAAACATTACAAATGTTTGGAGTTATCCTGCGAAGAATATTGTGGTTTAAGGGATAAAATATCATAGGACTAAACTTCAGGGGTTGTTTGTATGTTCTGGCTACTTAATTCAGTTTTGGATTACAGCCGAATAAGAATGCAGGCCAGTACAAATATCAAATAAATGAAATAATTCAGCAGTATTAAGACATTTTTCATGTTGTAGGTACTTGCGGATCTTACAAAACGACCTGCAGGTATCTCAAAAGTACAATGCGATGCAGAAAATTTTGCAAAAGATTGCCAAATTGTATTCAAAGACTCTACTAAGCATAACTCAAAGAGATGACGTGAAAGAACAAAATATTTGGGAAGAATTTCTTTAACATAGCCTAGAAGACAATAATTTTATTATTAATTTAGTATCTTTGTGCTAGAATTTAGTATCATTGTAAACTGAATCTGCTGATGTATAATTGTTTTACTTTTGATGAAAATTTTGTATTGAAAATTTTAACCAAGAAAAAATATAAGTATGTCAAATGAAATATATAATATTTTAACGATATATTATAACTATAGTTTATAAATTTAATACTTTTGTACTCAGAATTTCATGCTGAAATGAAATGGGAAGAAAACTGTAGGTGTCATGTCATTGTGATATAGGTATAATATTTTTTAATTTATTTCGTATTATATGTTTATTTCTGCAAACTACATTATAAGTACAATATTTCCAATAAGTTATTGTTAACAATTAATTTTTATAATATTCATAAACAATTAAAAAGTTCTTTTTTGTACACTTTTGTAATGGATATAACCAAATATAGTATTTATTAATATAAAAATTGGATAATACGTAATATTTTATTTATTAAGCTCCTAGAATACATATAATAGCAATAATTAATATAAAAATCATAATACATTGTCAAAATTTGAAGAAATTCCAGTTTTTATTTTGGTATTTAGGCGCCGGCGCTTCTCATATTTCACATACCACAAATAATTTGTTAATATAACACAAGACGTATTCAGGAATTTTTTTGCTAACCAATTCTGGAGTATATCTTCTCTGAAAATAAAGTTCAATAATTTATTTTCTACTTTTTATAAACTATTGTGTTATATTTGTCGATTTACATACAAACAATAGCCAAAAAACTATTGAAAGTTTTCTGAAAATAATTATTTTTAACTACGGTACTGGATTTGATGAAGGTCAGATGTTTGTTGAGAATAGGTAGAGACATCATGTGCAACGGTGGTTGCAATTAGTACTAACGACAAAAAGCAACAAATTATTATTTTAAAACAATTAATACGAAATGGTTTATTTTAAAATATAGCTGTATCAAATATTAAATTCTGAAAAATAGTGTTGTTTGTATATTTACTCAATGCCCATTGTAAGTATATTTGTTTATTGTTACTGTCATTTGACATTTAACATTGTAATTATTGTTTGTATTAATTAACAAATAATTAATGTAATTTTTTTTAGGCTAAATGTAAATAAACTCCTAAAAAAATATTTCTTAAAAATCATTATTTATAAATTGTTTATAAAATCATAGTTTATGTTATTGCCGAAAGATGCCTCAACTGGTATTGATTTTTGCTAATCCAATGCAAAATCAATCGATTTTTTTGGTTTTACTCAATAAAAAATTATATTGTCAAAAAATATTTTAAACTACAATATATTTAATCTGTCTGAACAAGTTATGAAACATAAAAATAATTATTAATATTTTATCAAAATTTCCAGGTATGTAGTATAAATATTTACCTGTAGATTGCAGTGGGGGTCTCATATTTCATTAAAATTTACAAAATTTTCATTTTCCGGCTAAATTAGGCACTTTTCAAAAACATTTATTTGAAAAAAAAGACTTAGAATTTAAAATAAGTGAGATATTATTTGAAACTTTTTTTGATATTCTTTAATTTTTTAATCTGACATTCCGGTAACCGTCAGCTGATTTTGTTGATATATAATAACAATAACAATACGTGGTGTAAAGAGTATAAATAAGTAAAGACTTAATTTAAGGGTGAAAACGGAATCTAAGAAAAACAGAAGGGTGCGTTTTACATTTAGAATGATTGTAGATATTACTATAAATCTAATAATATTGTTATATTTATTTATCAGATAGCAAATAATCATTTATATTATCAGATTCTTAATTTTAATATTTCCAATTTTAAATGGCACAAAACTGACCCCTGTGGTGCACTCTCCACGCCAGCAATGAGTGCCCGTGAGGTGACACCTTGTAAACGCCCCACGGTACAAATATGTCATCATCATTACCGATATCTGCATACAAAGCAGATTGGCACACCCAGCAATGGGTAATATGCCGTGATGATATATATATATATATATTTAATTTAAATCTTCAGATTTTGAGAATTTTAGATATAAAACAACAACAACGTAAATTCAAATTCTACATATTTATTGGAATACATTGATAGGAAATATAATATCAAAGATCTTATCACTAAATTTGAGATTACTAAAACATTTTTGTAAATGGGAAAGATTTTTTATCTATCAAGGAATCACAGATTAATTTTATCTTCATTTGTTATTAGATTATCATCATTGTGATAATTCAATGATTTGATTTGTATATACAAGATTGTATTCGAAAAATAATAAAATATGAATGAACATGACATATCATTTAAAAGTATTTTCTTAGAAAATATTATCTGCAAGTAATGCCACCTGGGCAACCGGATGCCTTATACCTTATACTACAGAAAAGCCAGGGGACAGGGAAAAAAGAGGAGTGTTACAATAGTTATTTATGTAACAAGTGTGTAAAGTAGTACTTTTTTAATCGAGTGCGATGTTTTACGCATGAGGCGCAGCCGAATACGGAAATTGTAGCACGAGACAAAAAATACTATTTTACACACGTGTGTTGCATACAGCATTTTTCCTACAACCGAAATGGCATCCAGTAGCTTCAAATACTGTTAGTACTCTTTCTTATAACACTGTACAAAATGTAACTTAAATACTTGGAAGAATCTCTGATAGACGATGATTAATCTTTTATAATGTACAAATTGTACATTTAATATTAATATTAAAAATTAGCTTAGGTTAGAATATACATGTCAAAATAATGTTAATGTTCTTAAAAATTAGATTAGTACTCAATCCGTTAAAAAAATATTAGATTTGTTTCATTGACAGTGTATATTCATATTTCTTAATAAATTGTATTACTTTCTTTATTATATACTACCTAATTATATACTTGACAGGCAAATTAACCGAATTTTAATGTTGCCTAGCAACGCTTATTTACTTTTCAAGCACTAGTGCGTGAAAAGTACTTTTCACGCACTAGTGCTTGAAAAGTGACACTTTACACACTGTAATGAGTGCGTGAAATAGCTATTTGTGTATTAAGAGCGCAAAATGGGACATTGTCGATTGAGAGGTTGTTGCCGCGCGACGCAGGAGCGAGGCATTCTCTCGAAATCGACAATGTCTATTTGCGCTCGAAACACACACAAGATTTTTTCTACAGTCGCCACAATGGAGTCCTCCACCATAACAAAAATTTATTTTTTATTTATTTTTACTTATCAGTATTTTCTATTCTTCTTGAGCTATTGCTTCAATCTAATCTAAGCATTTTATACCTTCGGTTTTGTAAATGAATGCCCTATTTTATTTTCACAGCAGTGCGGCATTTTGTTTGGTTGTGTAAGTGGGTAATGTGTAACTACAGTGTCATTAATTCCTGACTAAACGTTTCCATTAAGAATATAGCTAAGTAACATTTCTCAACATTGTATAGTTAGAAATTTGAGGAGCGAGCGTTTTTTCTACTTTGCCGCGCATGAGCGGCAAAGTGATATTTTGCGTTGACAAAAGAGAGCGCAAATGGCTACTTTGTATATAGACTGTAGAAATTAGCTATTTGTGTATTAAGAGCGCAAAAATGGGACATTGTTGATTGAGAGATTGTTGACGCGTGACGCAGGAGCGCGGCATTCTCTCGAAATCGACAATGTCCATTTGCTCTCGAAACACACACAAGATTTTTTCTACAGTCGTCCACCATAAAAATATAACAAAATGTACACTTTGTACTTACAGTACTACAATAGTTTTGCAGTGAAGATAGGAACGTATTCAAATATGACTTCAAGATATTGTTTTAGCTTTCGTTTTTACAAAAAATTAATGCCAACAATTTAATGAATATTATAAGTTTTGTATAATTTATTTGTTTCAAGTACATTAAACTAGTGCAGTGAAAAAGTAGATGTCCATTGGGAGCGTTCACGCCAAACTTTTGCAGGTGGCAGCACAACTGTTCACACAATTTATTTTATATTTAAGTTTAAATTATCGTTATTTTCCATTCTTCTTGAGCTATTGCTTTAATTTAATCTAAGCATTTTATACTTTCGTTTTTGTAAATGAATGCCCTATTTTATTTTCACAGCAGTGCGGCATTTTATTTGGTTATATATCAGATTGACTTATGAAACTGGTAAATGTGTAACTACAGTGTCATTAGTTCCTGACTAAACGTTTCTATTAACAATGTAGACAAGTGCTATTTCTCAACATTGAATAGTTAGAAATTTGGACAGCGAGCGTTTTTTCAATTTTGTCGCGCATAAGCGGCAAAGTGTCATTTTGCGTTGAGAGAGCGCGTAAATGTCTACTTGGTATACAGACTGTAGAAAAAATTATTTATTGTATAAAATAATACAAAAATATATAAGTAAAACTTATGCCTAATTATTTACGCTGGTTCAAATCCTTTATTCGTGTGGCCAATTTTTGGTTGATCTGTCGTCTTTTTATTATCCTTTCCTAAATTTAAAATATTAATAATTTAATTTTACATAAAATAATCTATTTTTACCTTTTCCAAATAAAACTTTTTCTATCGCAATCATAGGAGACTCATACGCCAAAGTCAATGCAATAGCAAATAGAAGAACAGCAACGAAATCACTCGAAAAATTATACATCTACAAAACAAAATTATTGGATTATAATACTACAAAGGTTGTAACGGAAATAAGTACATTAACCTCATCGAGAACAACAATATTTCCTAGTTACTTTTTACTTCCTTGTACGAAGTAAAGGAAGTATTGTAATCGTGAAAAATTTCGGTTTTGAGATTTCAACGGAAATATCCATTTTGACCATCCCTGAATGCATTCTGACTAATTTCGTCTGTACGTACGTACGTGCGTACGTATCTCGCATAACTCAAAAACAGTAAGCCGTAGAAAGTTGAATTTAGGGCTTCTATTCTATAACATCTAGTTGTGCACCTCCCTTTTTGGTCATAACATAATTTCCAGAAATGGTACTTTATTTGAAGCCTATAACAGATTTTAATGAAAAACTATATTAAAATATAAACCAAAACGTTTCAAATTTGGTATATTAGACTTTTATATCAATTGGAATAACATAGCAGATTTTGGTTAAAACAGGCTAACCGGAAGTGATATATTACCTGAAGTTGTTTAGAGAATTAAATTCTGCGTCTAGCATATTAAGTATTATTAAATTAGCCCTTTGTATAAGCGAGATATGTAAATTTAAAACTTATATTTTTTTGGTTTTTGTAATGAAGCTTACTATGGATTAGGACAAAAAATAACAAAAAAATAAAAAATAGATGTTAATGTCAAATTACGTCAAACACCTGCAATATTATAATTGGTTCTATACTTCATCTTCATATTGGTCTTGCGTACAAGGAAGTCGTGTGGTGTCCACATCAGATTTTTTTGTAAACCTTCTAGATATTGCGTTAAAAATTTACAAAGTTTTATCACATATTTCATTACCTGCCTAAAAACACCAAACAAAATGAAATTTTAAAGAAAAGATATCAAGAAATATTGTTGCTCTCTTCCACTTAATGTACTTATTTCTGTTACACCTGTATATGGGTGAAAACATACCGAATTTAGGTCTGTGAAATAAGATACGGTTCTTAAAGAACTACTCGTTACAAGTAAAACTATTATATGAGTTAAATACATTGTGTATGTAAAACGACCAAGAATATGGAATGCAGACCATGATAAGAAGGCGTTGATTGGACCTAAAATAAGAAAAGTAAATAATTAATTCCAGCCATCTTGAAAAGATTGAATGATTAGAATCCATGATACTATGAATACAAGATATGCCATTTAGATACTCAATTTTCGTTTGCCCCGCGCATGACGTCACTCATTGGTATGGTATGACTAGCGTAACTGAATATCAAAACAGGGGTGCGTTTAAAATATTTTCAATATTTTTCGTGTGTGTTAATTATAACAAAATATTTTGATCTTTAAACTATTTAGTTTGGCAATCCTTTGAAATAGGATTATTTTGAATTTCCTCTAACAGTAATTCCGACTCGAGGGTTGCTTACACCTGAGACAAACGAACTAGTATTTGCGGTATTAATTTTTTTAAATACATCCCTGAATCCTGTGGCTAAGGTAATTTTAAATGCCTCCTGGTATTGAGTACAATTCTAATCTTCTGTAACGGAATACATAAGGTATAATATTTTTTAATTTATTTCGTATTATATGTTTATTTCTGCAAACTACATTATAAGTACAATATTTCCAATAAGTTATTGTTAACAATTAATTTTTATAATATTCATAAACAATTAAAAAGTTCTTTTTTGTACACTTTTGTAATGGATATAACCAAATATAGTATTTATTAATATAAAAATTGGATAATACGTAATATTTTATTTATTAAGCTCCTAGAATACATATAATAGCAATAATTAATATAAAAATCATAATACATTGTCAAAATTTGAAGAAATTCCAGTTTTTATTTTGGTATTTAGGCGCCGGCGCTTCTCATATTTCACATACCACAAATAATTTGTTAATATAACACAAGACGTATTCAGGAATTTTTTTGCTAACCAATTCTGGAGTATATCTTCTCTGAAAATAAAGTTCAATAATTTATTTTCTACTTTTTATAAACTATTGTGTTATATTTGTCGATTTACATACAAACAATAGCCAAAAAACTATTGAAAGTTTTCTGAAAATAATTATTTTTAACTACGGTACTGGATTTGATGAAGGTCAGATGTTTGTTGAGAATAGGTAGAGACATCATGTGCAACGGTGGTTGCAATTAGTACTAACGACAAAAAGCAACAAATTATTATTTTAAAACAATTAATACGAAATGGTTTATTTTAAAATATAGCTGTATCAAATATTAAATTCTGAAAAATAGTGTTGTTTGTATATTTACTCAATGCCCATTGTAAGTATATTTGTTTATTGTTACTGTCATTTGACATTTAACATTGTAATTATTGTTTGTATTAATTAACAAATAATTAATGTAATTTTTTTTTAGGCTAAATGTAAATAAACTCCTAAAAAAATATTTCTTAAAAATCATTATTTATAAATTGTTTATAAAATCATAGTTTATGTTATTGCCGAAAGATGCCTCAACTGGTATTGATTTTTGCTAATCCAATGCAAAATCAATCGATTTTTTTGGTTTTACTCAATAAAAAATTATATTGTCAAAAAATATTTTAAACTACAATATATTTAATCTGTCTGAACAAGTTATGAAACATAAAAATAATTATTAATATTTTATCAAAATTTCCAGGTATGTAGTATAAATATTTACCTGTAGATTGCAGTGGGGGTCTCATATTTCATTAAAATTTACAAAATTTTCATTTTCCGGCTAAATTAGGCACTTTTCAAAAACATTTATTTGAAAAAAAAGACTTAGAATTTAAAATAAGTGAGATATTATTTGAAACTTTTTTTGATATTCTTTAATTTTTTAATCTGACATTCCGGTAACCGTCAGCTGATTTTGTTGATATATAATAACAATAACAATACGTGGTGTAAAGAGTATAAATAAGTAAAGACTTAATTTAAGGGTGAAAACGGAATCTAAGAAAAACAGAAGGGTGCGTTTTACATTTAGAATGATTGTAGATATTACTATAAATCTAATAATATTGTTATATTTATTTATCAGATAGCAAATAATCATTTATATTATCAGATTCTTAATTTTAATATTTCCAATTTTAAATGGCACAAAACTGACCCCTGTGGTGCACTCTCCACGCCAGCAATGAGTGCCCGTGAGGTGACACCTTGTAAACGCCCCACGGTACAAATATGTCATCATCATTACCGATATCTGCATACAAAGCAGATTGGCACACCCAGCAATGGGTAATATGCCGTGATGATATATATATATATATATATATATATATATATATATATATATATATATATATATATATATATATATATATATATATATATTTAATTTAAATCTTCAGATTTTGAGAATTTTAGATATAAAACAACAACAACGTAAATTCAAATTCTACATATTTATTGGAATACATTGATAGGAAATATAATATCAAAGATCTTATCACTAAATTTGAGATTACTAAAACATTTTTGTAAATGGGAAAGATTTTTTATCTATCAAGGAATCACAGATTAATTTTATCTTCATTTGTTATTAGATTATCATCATTGTGATAATTCAATGATTTGATTTGTATATACAAGATTGTATTCGAAAAATAATAAAATATGAATGAACATGACATATCATTTAAAAGTATTTTCTTAGAAAATATTATCTGCAAGTAATGCCACCTGGGCAACCGGATGCCTTATACCTTATACTACAGAAAAGCCAGGGGACAGGGAAAAAAGAGGAGTGTTACAATAGTTATTTATGTAACAAGTGTGTAAAGTAGTACTTTTTTAATCGAGTGCGATGTTTTACGCATGAGGCGCAGCCGAATACGGAAATTGTAGCACGAGACAAAAAATACTATTTTACACACGTGTGTTGCATACAGCATTTTTCCTACAACCGAAATGGCATCCAGTAGCTTCAAATACTGTTAGTACTCTTTCTTATAACACTGTACAAAATGTAACTTAAATACTTGGAAGAATCTCTGATAGACGATGATTAATCTTTTATAATGTACAAATTGTACATTTAATATTAATATTAAAAATTAGCTTAGGTTAGAATATACATGTCAAAATAATGTTAATGTTCTTAAAAATTAGATTAGTACTCAATCCGTTAAAAAAATATTAGATTTGTTTCATTGACAGTGTATATTCATATTTCTTAATAAATTGTATTACTTTCTTTATTATATACTACCTAATTATATACTTGACAGGCAAATTAACCGAATTTTAATGTTGCCTAGCAACGCTTATTTACTTTTCAAGCACTAGTGCGTGAAAAGTACTTTTCACGCACTAGTGCTTGAAAAGTGACACTTTACACACTGTAATGAGTGCGTGAAATAGCTATTTGTGTATTAAGAGCGCAAAATGGGACATTGTCGATTGAGAGGTTGTTGCCGCGCGACGCAGGAGCGAGGCATTCTCTCGAAATCGACAATGTCTATTTGCGCTCGAAACACACACAAGATTTTTTCTACAGTCGCCACAATGGAGTCCTCCACCATAACAAAAATTTATTTTTTATTTATTTTTACTTATCAGTATTTTCTATTCTTCTTGAGCTATTGCTTCAATCTAATCTAAGCATTTTATACCTTCGGTTTTGTAAATGAATGCCCTATTTTATTTTCACAGCAGTGCGGCATTTTGTTTGGTTGTGTAAGTGGGTAATGTGTAACTACAGTGTCATTAATTCCTGACTAAACGTTTCCATTAAGAATATAGCTAAGTAACATTTCTCAACATTGTATAGTTAGAAATTTGAGGAGCGAGCGTTTTTTCTACTTTGCCGCGCATGAGCGGCAAAGTGATATTTTGCGTTGACAAAAGAGAGCGCAAATGGCTACTTTGTATATAGACTGTAGAAATTAGCTATTTGTGTATTAAGAGCGCAAAAATGGGACATTGTTGATTGAGAGATTGTTGACGCGTGACGCAGGAGCGCGGCATTCTCTCGAAATCGACAATGTCCATTTGCTCTCGAAACACACACAAGATTTTTTCTACAGTCGTCCACCATAAAAATATAACAAAATGTACACTTTGTACTTACAGTACTACAATAGTTTTGCAGTGAAGATAGGAACGTATTCAAATATGACTTCAAGATATTGTTTTAGCTTTCGTTTTTACAAAAAATTAATGCCAACAATTTAATGAATATTATAAGTTTTGTATAATTTATTTGTTTCAAGTACATTAAACTAGTGCAGTGAAAAAGTAGATGTCCATTGGGAGCGTTCACGCCAAACTTTTGCAGGTGGCAGCACAACTGTTCACACAATTTATTTTATATTTAAGTTTAAATTATCGTTATTTTCCATTCTTCTTGAGCTATTGCTTTAATTTAATCTAAGCATTTTATACTTTCGTTTTTGTAAATGAATGCCCTATTTTATTTTCACAGCAGTGCGGCATTTTATTTGGTTATATATCAGATTGACTTATGAAACTGGTAAATGTGTAACTACAGTGTCATTAGTTCCTGACTAAACGTTTCTATTAACAATGTAGACAAGTGCTATTTCTCAACATTGAATAGTTAGAAATTTGGACAGCGAGCGTTTTTTCAATTTTGTCGCGCATAAGCGGCAAAGTGTCATTTTGCGTTGAGAGAGCGCGTAAATGTCTACTTGGTATACAGACTGTAGAAAAAATTATTTATTGTATAAAATAATACAAAAATATATAAGTAAAACTTATGCCTAATTATTTACGCTGGTTCAAATCCTTTATTCGTGTGGCCAATTTTTGGTTGATCTGTCGTCTTTTTATTATCCTTTCCTAAATTTAAAATATTAATAATTTAATTTTACATAAAATAATCTATTTTTACCTTTTCCAAATAAAACTTTTTCTATCGCAATCATAGGAGACTCATACGCCAAAGTCAATGCAATAGCAAATAGAAGAACAGCAACGAAATCACTCGAAAAATTATACATCTACAAAACAAAATTATTGGATTATAATACTACAAAGGTTGTAACGGAAATAAGTACATTAACCTCATCGAGAACAACAATATTTCCTAGTTACTTTTTACTTCCTTGTACGAAGTAAAGGAAGTATTGTAATCGTGAAAAATTTCGGTTTTGAGATTTCAACGGAAATATCCATTTTGACCATCCCTGAATGCATTCTGACTAATTTCGTCTGTACGTACGTACGTGCGTACGTATCTCGCATAACTCAAAAACAGTAAGCCGTAGAAAGTTGAATTTAGGGCTTCTATTCTATAACATCTAGTTGTGCACCTCCCTTTTTGGTCATAACATAATTTCCAGAAATGGTACTTTATTTGAAGCCTATAACAGATTTTAATGAAAAACTATATTAAAATATAAACCAAAACGTTTCAAATTTGGTATATTAGACTTTTATATCAATTGGAATAACATAGCAGATTTTGGTTAAAACAGGCTAACCGGAAGTGATATATTACCTGAAGTTGTTTAGAGAATTAAATTCTGCGTCTAGCATATTAAGTATTATTAAATTAGCCCTTTGTATAAGCGAGATATGTAAATTTAAAACTTATATTTTTTTGGTTTTTGTAATGAAGCTTACTATGGATTAGGACAAAAAATAACAAAAAAATAAAAAATAGATGTTAATGTCAAATTACGTCAAACACCTGCAATATTATAATTGGTTCTATACTTCATCTTCATATTGGTCTTGCGTACAAGGAAGTCGTGTGGTGTCCACATCAGATTTTTTTGTAAACCTTCTAGATATTGCGTTAAAAATTTACAAAGTTTTATCACATATTTCATTACCTGCCTAAAAACACCAAACAAAATGAAATTTTAAAGAAAAGATATCAAGAAATATTGTTGCTCTCTTCCACTTAATGTACTTATTTCTGTTACACCTGTATATGGGTGAAAACATACCGAATTTAGGTCTGTGAAATAAGATACGGTTCTTAAAGAACTACTCGTTACAAGTAAAACTATTATATGAGTTAAATACATTGTGTATGTAAAACGACCAAGAATATGGAATGCAGACCATGATAAGAAGGCGTTGATTGGACCTAAAATAAGAAAAGTAAATAATTAATTCCAGCCATCTTGAAAAGATTGAATGATTAGAATCCATGATACTATGAATACAAGATATGCCATTTAGATACTCAATTTTCGTTTGCCCCGCGCATGACGTCACTCATTGGTATGGTATGACTAGCGTAACTGAATATCAAAACAGGGGTGCGTTTAAAATATTTTCAATATTTTTCGTGTGTGTTAATTATAACAAAATATTTTGATCTTTAAACTATTTAGTTTGGCAATCCTTTGAAATAGGATTATTTTGAATTTCCTCTAACAGTAATTCCGACTCGAGGGTTGCTTACACCTGAGACAAACGAACTAGTATTTGCGGTATTAATTTTTTTAAATACATCCCTGAATCCTGTGGCTAAGGTAATTTTAAATGCCTCCTGGTATTGAGTACAATTCTAATCTTCTGTAACGGAATACATAAGGGTCAGTTTCCTTTCAAATCAAATATAGGGAAATGTTTTCAAAAGAAACCACATCTATTAAATAATCTAAACGTCAACTTTCATTCACTAGTCATACTACCTATATTTTATAATTTATACAGCTGCGTAAGTCACTGGGAGACGTCACAGCTGTAGAAAGAGATGCGTAATGTCATATCTTGTGTTTATAGTACTCGTATCATGGATTAGAATAGTGAAGAGTGTATAGCAGGGGTCACCAACCCAACGATCGCGAGCTACCGGTAACTCGCGTGGATCCTTCCGATAGTACGTAAGTGCTCGTATATCCGAAAAGAACTAAAATTTTCGTAAGTTCTACTCATGATTCGTTGCACAATCAAACAGACACTATCTGTGCTTTGTCCTGATCTTAGTACAGCATTAATAAATATTGGTAAATATATTTTCTTTTCTAAAATGTTCTGTGATCAGGCAATTTATTATTGTACGTGAAAGGGGAAAAACATGCTTCTGCACATCCCTTGAAAAACTGCAACTTTCAATTATAAGGTAATTGATTTTGCCTTTTTACTTCCTTGTACATACATAGTACATTGTAATCGCGAAAAATTACGGTTTTCAGATTTCAACGAAAATATCTATTATGACGTACGTACGTACGTATCTCGCATAACTCAAAAACGGTAAGCCGTAGAAAGTTAAAATTTTGTATTTAGGCCTGCTATAACATCTAATTGTGCATCACCTTTTTTTGGTCATTATATAATTTCCAGAAGTGCTACTTTACTTGAAGCCTATAATAGATTTTAATGAAAAATATTTTAAAATATCCAAAACTTTTCAAATTTAGAATATAAGACTTTTATGTCAATGGGAATAACATAGTAGATTTTGGTTAAAATAGGCTAACCGGAAGTGACGTATTACCTGAAGTTATAAATAGTTTTTCTTGAATAAAATTGGTTTTATTTTGATTTTAGAAATAGATGCTTCAAATAAGAGTTTTAGAGAATTAAATTCTGCATCTAGCACATCAAGTATTATTAAATTAGCCCTTTGTAAAAACGAGATATGTAAATTTAAAAATTAAAGCTTGCTATGGATTAGGACAAAAATACTAAAAAAAATCTTAATGTCAAATTACGTCAAGTACGTGCAAATTTATACTTAAGTCTATACTTCATGTTGGTCTTGCGTACAAGGAAGTCGTATTTTGTCCACATCAGATTTTTTTACATTCCGTTACCTTTAGGTAAGGAAGGTATTGTCTTTGGTCAAAAAATTCGGTGGTGAGTTTTTGATGAATAAGCACGTTTTAGGGTCCCTACAATATGATTTTACTATTTTTACGATGATGTCTGTATGTGTGCGTGTGCGCGCGTGTGTGTGTGTGTGTGTGTGTGTGTGTGTGTGTGTATGTGTGTGTATGTAACAAAATTTTCGTCTACGATAACTTCCGTACTACAATTCTAAAAATTATAATTCTTTCGTATTTCTCTTCGTTACATCCATGTGAAGATCTGATTAGATTTTGGTTAGAATTGGACAACCGGAAGTACCTTCATTTGAAGATTTCAACAGTTTTTCTTGAAAAAACTATGTTAAATATCATTTTTTCACATTTAATGTTATTATAAATATTAAAGAATATTTTATTCTCTATACGATTTGACTACATTTTATACTTAATATTAAATGGATATAGAGTTAAAAAATTATAAAGAAATTAAATTTCATAAAGTAGCCATAGCTATGGAAACAGCTACTTTATTAAGAAAATTTTGATTGAAAGATGTCAGTGTCAAGTGAAATTGACATAGTGTGTTTGTCTTATAATTTTACTGGAAATATAGGATCTTTTGCTATAAATTTTCTGTATGGTATTTGCATAAAATACATAGAACTGACGGAAGGTAATGTGCTGGCCACATCAGATTTTTTCTGGATACCTTGATTCACCAAGTATAGGTAGCCCACATTCCGTTCGAATTTTTTTAAGTAGCTCAATACATTGGAAAGGTTGGCGACCCCTGGTGTATAGATATTGGGTGAAAACTTGAACACCGAACATGGAACCGAACATAGCCCGTTAACACGGGAAAATCGTTTTTTGCAGACTGTTGCTCCTCGTTTCAACAGACAAAATTGTTGTGGTATCAATAGAAAGATATTTTTTTTTTGCATCAAATGACACATGTCCATACATGTAAATTACGTAATATTTGAGTCCCATAAAATACTTATTTATTTTCGTTCTTATTAACAAAAAGACAAACAATTGTAGAATATTTTGTAACAGATTTGCAAAAATTATAGGTTATAACGATGTACCACTTAAAGGGTCTCCTAATGGAGAAATTTTTGTTTAATGTAACCGACATTATACGTCTTATAGTTCTCGAGATCCGAATGCAGGGTGCGTTATTTAGGATAACAGTATAAGAACTGATAGATTTTCTCGTACCTCCATATCCTTGCGTGCAAGCATATATAACCCAACAAACTCCCATCGCCCATCCATGCCTTAAGAATCCATTCATGAAACTGTGCTCCAATATGGTACCTCCATTCGTGAGATTATAAGGACTGTATAGAGTCCCTCCTAATAATCCTAAAGCAACTATCCATCCAAAGGTGATTTCTACGGGATGCTATGGAATACATTCGGTTAGTTATATTGATATAGATACAAAATATGAGTTTTCGTTCGGACTGTGATTTTGTAATTCGAGATTAGTAGTTCTGAATCTGATGTAGACATGAATTTCCGGAACAGAAGAACTTGTATGTTAAAACTGTTATGTCTAACTATTCGGAAGAAGAATTTAAATGTCACTTTCTAATGAATAGAAATACTGCACATTACACAACGAATTATTGTTATTGATACTTCTCATAATTTATTTATTTGAAATTTGGTTTCTTAACAGGAATAAATCCTAATAATAAAGAAGCTCTAGCATTGTATACAAAAAAAAAAAAAAAATACAGGAAAAATTCAATGGACCTTTCCAATTTAAAAAGATAGAAGATATGCGCAATGGGGATCTGCGCATAGTAAGAACAACTGAGATCTATGACGTTTGATTCTAAAACTTTTAGACGTAAAATGTGAGAATATCTCGGATAACTTTGAAAAATCTTATCGAAATAAGTTACAAAAGCTTTTATTGAAGTTAAAATGTCTAACGATGTAAATTTTCAACGAGAATTTAATGACTGCAATATTTTTGACGTTTCGTTTGACAGCCCAACTGGCAGTTGTTCGTGCCATTTTCTTACTATTTTCTGCGATAGAAAGAGATAGCCCTTGATTGAAAAGGTCCATTACAGGGAATTTATTTTAACATGCAACATATGGTCGATCACTTCCATGGTTACACACTATCTCTGTCAAAAAATGACAGCAATGTAATTTTTGTCCATTTTAAAATGCAACATACAAAATTTGTAGTTATGTATTACCAATATTAATTTCCAATAAATTAGCCTATATATGATTAACAAAAAATAAAATCTTTAATGTAGCACATCTTAACAAACTTTAGCTTCCAATAATTGTTCAAAAATACCTATATTTACACTGGGGCAATATTCTAGTCGGTCGTAGAAAGAATGACACCATTTGTGATGTGTTCTAAAGGTATCTCCTGTGCTGCAGTACTTTTTATAATGTTGCATTTTAAAATAAATGGACAAATATTACATTGCTGTCATTTTTTGACAGTAGTAACCATGGAAGTGATGAATCATATGTTGCATTTTAAAATAAATTCTCTGTATAGGGCGCGAGCAGACACGTGACTCGGGCGTCCTTGACGTACTTGGAATCAGCTGATTTGTGTGCGCATGTCGTTTTGACAAGAACAGTGTCACTTTGACAAGACCAATGTTTAGACTCATTTTGGTTTTGAACTGCTAAAATGTTATTAATGTACAATTTTCATGCAGTAAAACACATGAAATTAAAAATAATAACTTCTCAACAGTTCAAAATTAAAATAAGTCAAAACATTGGTCTTGTCAAAGTGACATTGTTCTTGTCAAAATGACAAGCGCACACAATTCAGCTGATTCCTAGCACGTCAAGGACGCTCGAGTCACGTGTCTGCTCGCGCCCTATAAGAAATAAACAATAACAGTAACGTGATTATAAGATTTTTGTAGAAAATAAATAGTGGTATAGAGATAGTAAGTAGGGGAGACCGGTGTCAATTGTGACAGGTGTCAAATGTAACAAGGGTAGGTAACAGGGCCATCTTTTCGAAGTAGATTAAAAAGCGCTTGCAGAGCGAAGCAGAAAAAGTCATAGCTCTTTGGTATTTAGTGTAAGTACATACGCGCAAATACGGCGTCTGTTTCTGACGCATGTCTATAAATCGACAAAAAAAATAAATACAGGTAGTGACACACATTGCTTCTAAAACGCTATAATTGCTCTGCTCGGAAATATTTCAAGTTAAGGATCAGTTTGTGAGATATCTGCTTCATTTTAAGTTTAGATATAAATGCTTCAAATAAGAGTTTTAGAGAATTAAATTCTGCGTCTAGCACATCAAGTAGTATTAAACTCGCCGTTTGTATAAGGGATATATGTAAATTTAAAACTTGTATACTTTTTGGTTTTTGTAATGAAGCTTGCTATGGATTAGGACAAAAAATAACAAAAAAATAAAAAAAATAAATGTTAATGTCAAATTACGTCAAATACGTGTAATTTTATAATTGGGTCTATACTTCATATTGGTCTTGCGTACAAGGAAGTCGTGTGGTGTCCACGTCAAATTTTTTTTTAATAACAATATTGTCTATTTTGTATTCGCACCTGAAAGCATTTCTATATCTTGTGAATTTTATATAAAAACATTTCATGTTTTTCGTGTACGTTACAAAATTATTTATGTCTTGTTGGAAATGATGACTGTCATTGAGTGATTCAATAGCATGCCGCATATAACTTATCTGAAATAAAAACAATCTTCTTATTACTGTTTGCTCCGCCATTTTTCAATCTTTTGTGATTGAATAACAGTAATCATGAGAAAAGACTTATTCTGAAGGGGGCGTGTTGTGATCATAAAATTAAAGAGTGGGGCTAACGAATAACGAACGAAGAAATATAATATTCTTCTTGATCATGTTCACTTTGCTCAATTTTATCACGAATCACAGTCCGAACGAAAGCGGCTATATTAGTATATACATTTACCAGAGTGATTCTATTATGTCTAGATTTCCTAAGAGTGAATAGATAGTAGCCTAGCATTAAACCTATTAACCAAGTACCAAATCGGGTGTGAGTAGGTACGTAATAATATGCTTGGAAATCTTGGTTTCTAAAAGTAAAATACATACAATAATTATGAAATAAGAGGTAAATTTCTCGACTATAGTTTAAAAATTACTCGAAATCTGTCATACAGTAATTATTTTTAAAAATTGTTTTAGTATACTCGTACTTGTACATACATCAGGATGTAAAAAAGTATTTAAAAAATACAAAATGAAACTAAAGTGGTAAAATGGTACATGGCCGATTTTATAAATATCCACTTAATTTTAATTCCAAAGTAAATTTAACTAATTCATTTTCTTATGACATTAAAATCAATGCTGGCAAAAATCGCGTTGCATTTGTCCATTTCATTGGAGTTACTTTAGAAGACAATGAGGTGTTGCATGGTTTTTTCTTTGCTTTAATCGAAAGAATAAGAAAAAATATTTTACCCCTATTTTTTATTTTTTTCGTATTATTCTTTATTCATGAGAAATTTGTCTTTGAAATTATAATGTTTGAATATCCGCTTCCCCTTTCGCATGATGACGTTTGAAAGAACCTAACCAATGAGGGCGTGGCTTACATTTGCCACCGACGGAATTTAAACGAGTGACAGTCATGACAGCTGTCGACTACTACTGATTTTTGTATTTGGAAATAATGAAGCATGGTTGTAAAAAAGTGTTTTGTGCAGTGTGCCCAAATCGAACTGATAATAGGGAAACATAAAACATAGTGCCTCAAAACGAAGAAAGAAGAATGAAATGGTAGTTGCAAGTAAAGATAAAAACATAAAATCAAAACTTCTTTGTAGTAAGATCATTTTGAAATAAATATAAATATTTTTATAATTAAATAAGAACTATTGAATACATTTAATTTCTTAGCTGCAAAATGATGCACTCAGGCTGCGGTTTCTTATACCGGCTAATCTTTGCACTACTGGAGCATAAGAGAGATGGATTAATCCAGGATAAAACATTACTAGACGGTATTTCTTAAGACCACTACTGACGATAATGTCAATCTCCAACTGAAGAGGATCTATTCCAAACAATGTGTCGCTGGAATATGTTTTATATATGTTTTAATATGTTTTATTGTATTCTATATGTTCCTGACACGGAATAAATCCAAAAGTCAAAAGAGAAAATAAAGTGTGTGTGTATCATAAAGTGTCAGGTGTCAACTAAAATGGAAAAAAGAGAGAACGGGGGAAATATTTCTCAGCAATATACAAAGCAAACATGTTGGAGATAAATAAATGTAAGAAATATACATGAGATGAAATTTATAATGAATTTAATTTAATTTACCGGTTTCAGGATATTATTCTATTGTTTACATTTACAAAAGTAGGCTGGTAACTAAATAATAACTATGTATGTATAGTAATATTATTACCATACTGACTTGTTAACAACGGTCTACATTCGGTCTACTTTATTCTAAAGTAATAAACATGAGGAATAATTGTCATATTGACATATGTCAAAATAATTGTTCTGTTAACCATAGCAATCTGAAAGTAGCATTAATGAGAGAATTTCAAAAAATGATATTTATCAATAATGTCTTAATTTTCTGAAACCGATAAACTATTGAACAAACCACGGATGTTATTAATCATAACAAGCCTTAGATGTTTTAAAATCCTCACTCTACGAGCTCGGATTTATTTTACAGAATAAAATTTACTTCCTCGAACATCGGTGGAGTAATTTATTCTGTAGATTTACTTAGCTAGTATTTTTATTCTTGTTTTGACGAAAATCTCTGGAATAAATTATTTTGCTTCAAGAGTAAATTTTACTTTGATAGTGCATTACTTATCCATCTTTTATAATACTTGCCATTAAACTATGAGATATAATATAACGCTATAATATAATAATAAATACTATAATTATAATACTGTACTATAAGTCAGACCTTATGTCACACAGTTGTCATTAAAGCAATCATTGACGTTGATGTATGATACATTTGTTTTTTTTTTTCGTCCTCTTTCCAGTTTTGTCATTGGCTAATGTTTTTCTGACATCACAGGCAGTCTAATTTGGCGCCAATTCAAAAAGTATATTTTGAAATTGCTACTGTGCTTAATATATACAGATATTTGAACAGATAATCATATTTAATAATACTGTAGAACGTCGTTATTCGAATTTCAGAAGAAAAAGATATGTTAATTTTGTTTGCAACACCTCATTTAAGTGAACCTTTATAAAACCGGACCTTAATGTTATATTATTTACTTACGCTACTATGGCGAAAGAAGGTAACTCATTAAGATAAGTAATAGTAAACGGTATTGCCATAGAAGCCAATAGTAACACCACCATAGAATACATTGTATATTTCGGCCATTTCCGCAATGGTAACAGAAGAAGAGGAGACAATATATACAAGTGCATATCTATCGGCAAGTACCATGTTTGTCCTACGCACTAAAAATATTATATTATAAAGTTTTTTTATGCAGTTATTTTTGTATAATTCAGAACCATAAACGATTCAATTCTTTCTTCGTTAAATAAAAGGTTTGTTCGTTCCGCTAAGCTGCGTTTTACCGCAAAACGCGGCGGTAATTGTCGCTGCGTTTTGCGATTCACTGCCAATCGCCGCGGTAATAATTTAAGTTACTAAAAATTATTTTTCTGTTCGATCCGTTGGCGTTAATTTATTTTCGAAGATACTTCAGACTATTATAATTATAAAGGATACTCAGTGAAAATATATTATTCTACATTCCATTATTTTAATTATTTACTATTGTTATCATTTAAATTTACCTTATTACAAATCATAATTCATATGACACTGACATTTATATATTTTACAAATGTATTTCAATTTCTAAAACTGAAACATTACATAGCATACTTATTGAAAAAATAACAATTTTTTCCTAGTATTTATTTGTCAAACACTGTCATCCTGGCACTTCATATGTAGACGCGAACATTACCGCCGATTATTTTTATACCACCGAGTCATGAGCCACTGTAAAAATTATCACCGCCAGCTGCCGCGGCGTTTTACCGCAAGTTACTAGAAAAACGGAACGAACAGAATCTAGTGACTTTACAGTGAACCGCGAATCGAAAAGAACAGCAAATTTCACCGCCGCGGTTTGCGGTAGACGCAGGGTAGCGGAACGAACAAATCTAAAGTATTATTAATTTTAAAGTAAAATTAGCAAATAATTGCGTAGGCTTCCACAGTCTGAGTCATGAGAAATATTCGTTTTCCGAGAATGGACTGTGTCATATTTAGAGTCAGAGCTCAACGTTTCGCCCGCAGTCATATGGGGCATCTTCAGGAGCAAGGGGGATAGTACTGTCTTAAACACGGTTACCCGACGTGTCAACCACGCTAGAGGCCGAGTTTAAGCAACAAGGAGGGAGACTCAGTTTACAAGGTTACTCGACGTGTAAACCACGCTAGAGGCCAAATAAACCAAGTGACGAAAGAAGGCCGAGAAGACAGTTATATACTAATCTAAAGAGATACGGTAGATGAGCAGAGCTAATGAGAACCAATGGGAATCGAGTTCGTAATGGTAGATTGGGCGTGTCGTGTTCCGAGAATCACCGGTTTCCACATGTGGCTCAAGAAATAGCCATCATCCCGATTGATGTTATTCGGATGTTTCCATATTTCTAAAGTTTCCCTGTATTTACATCTGTAAAACTCAGGGACAGGAGCTAAAATGCGGGAATTTTCAAAATAAGATGTTATGTCCTGTGTTGTGTTGGAGTTCTGCGACCGCAGTTGTTAATACCATACCATTACGCAGACAGCGTTTGTGTTCTGACAATCTAGTGTGAACACTCCTTCCTGTTTCACCTATGTATACTGTGCCGCAAGAAGAAGGAATACTATAAACACCGGGTGACGACAAGGGTTCGCGTTTATCTTTAGTTTGGGGGAGTGTTTCTGAGATCCTTTGTGGAGGTTTAAAAAAGACCTTAATATTGTTTTTATTGAGAATTCTACCTATTTTGTCCGAGAAACCTTTAATGTAAGGGATAGATGCAAATGTTTCGAACGAGGTATCCACAGGTTTTTTGGGTAAAGGGTTTAATTGTCTATGAATTACATTGTTGATTAATTTTACGTCATAGTTGTTCTGGATTAAACTATGTCTGATGTGATCAAGCACCTGCTGTAGGAAATCAGGTTCAGAGATTTTGATGGCACGATGTACGAGAGCGTTGACTACTGAGAGTTTCTGCGAGGGATGGTGGTGAGAATTAAAATTGAGATACCTATCAGTGTGGGTGGGTTTTCTATAAACAGCGTGCCCTAACTGTCCGTTGGGTTTACGATTAACCAGAACATCAAGGAAGGGGACAGTTTTGTTATTTGGTTTATTTGGGCTCTAGCGTGGTTTACACGTCGGGTAACCTTGTAAACTGAGTCTCCCTCATTGTTGCTTAAACTCGGCCTCTAGCGTGGTTGACACGTCGGGTAACCGTGTTTAAGACAGTACTATCCCCCTTGCTCCTGAAGATGCTCCATATGACTGCGGGCGAAACGTTGAGCTCTGACTCAAAATATGACACAGTCCATTCCCGGAAAACGAATATTTCTAAAATTAGCAAATATCTTACAATCTCATTTGGTTTGTAATAATTCTGAATATACAATAAAGTTGCCCACCAATTATCAACACATTGCTTTTTAAAGAGTTCTGTCATGGGCCAAAATGGACCAGATCCAATTTTGGTTGCTATCGTTGCTTGGAGCCATACTACCACTGCTAGAACTGGAGTCAATCTGGATAAAAATAAAAATTACTATTTTGCGAAGTTTAAAAATTTTCGTATTGTACCTATGTATTCTTTTTGCTTTAACCCTACAGAACACGCACATCGGTCTGAGGGACCATTCGGCTAAAAAACAAGGTAGGTATATCGCCTTACCGGACAAAATATATAAATTGTAAATTAAATATACAATTAATAATACAAACTTTTATTTCATGTTTTGTATATTCATATGTGCCCTTGAGTAATAGACTAGAAAAGTGTAACCGTGAAATTTAGGCGCCAAATTCAAACTAAGTTCATAACGCTGAGAACATAATTTTACAGGCTTAAAAATTAGGACAAAAAATAACAAAAAAATAAAAAATAGATGCTAATGTCAAATTACGTCAAATACGTGCAATTTTATGCTTGGGTCTATTCTTCATATTAGTGTTGTGTACAAGGAAGTCGTGTGGTGTCCACATCAGATTTTTTAATTCACACTTGTGGTTACACAAATAATAGAAATTTTAAATATCGTAGGTCACTGAGACCGAATGTGTGTACTGAAGGGTTACAATATAGAGAATATTCTTTTACCTTAAATATCGATGTATGTAAAATAAGACAATGTTAAACTTGATCCCTTTTTCCATTTGTAAACAAAAGACATAACCTAATAACAACCCACCCAAAACAAAGAAAGTATCTACGGAAAGGGATGCATTTAGAATATACATATTTTTTGGCTCAGTCATCCACTAAAAATTTCTATATTAGTTTGCATATTAAAATAAAATCATATAGATAATTACTTCATTTATCGCCATAGTATTTATAACTGGCATCTGTCCGGTCGCAGCATATTTATGTCCTAATATCACCCACATCATGCTTATGGTCCTTATTCCATTCAAGCATCCTAATTGGTCCGAACTTTTGCTAATTGATAATAATTTTTGACCATTTGTTAATACGGAGAACGCTGTTAGAATTATATGGGCTGGTTCTAAAACAAATAGTAAGAATAAAAGACAGATTCACATATTTTTACCTCTCGCTAAGAGAGGTATTGGATTCATGCTAAAAATCGCATATCCAGATTTTAGTGAATAAGCACGTTTTAAGGTCCCTAGAATCCGATTATAACATTTTTACGATGATGTCCGTATGTGTGTGTGTGTGTGTGTGTGTGTGTGTGTGTGTGTGTGTGTGTGTGTGTGTGTGTGCGCGTGTGTGCGTGTGTGTGTGTGTGTGCGTGTGTGTGTGTGTGTGTGGATGTGTGGGCGTGCGTGCGTGTGTGTGTGTGTGTATGTGTGGATGTGTATGTGTGGATGTGTGTGTCTGGATGTGTGTGTGTGGATGTGTGTGTGGATTTTGGATCCACGATTTCTCAAATACTATAAGACTTAAGACATTTTTAACTACGGATTCCTCAATCTAACAATAATGGGAAGAGCTGATTAAGTTTTGGTAGCAATTGGACAACCGGAAGTAGTAGTTACAAGAAAAAATAATCTAAATATTATTTGTCAAAAATTTATGTAAATAATTATATTAAAGACTGTTAAATTCTTTATTCGATAAATATAAATTCATTATTATATCTTCTATAGATTTAGAGTTAAAGAAATGCATATAAAATAATTTGATGTAAAAAAATCTCAGATCAAACTACTTCAAGACAAGAAATTCAGATGTTTGTAATTGACACATAAATGTCACAGTCAAAAATATTTGTATGCCATTGTCAAACGGTAACTTATGAATGGAAATATTTATGAAATGAGGACAATTTGATAGAAATTAAATATAAAATTGTAAATTATAAGAATGAATAAATGTTTAACACAAGTTTAAAATATCTAACTGTTGGTATTTCACAAAGAGGGAGGTAAGTTCAGCTGTAGGGAAGTAAAAACAATCCTTACTTCCCGTCGCTAATACAATCCGATATCTTGACAGTAAAATAAACATACATCCCTACAAACAATGTCCTAATAGCCTACTTACGATATTGAGAGTGGGAAAAACCGGTTATACCATGTCGTCAAGGGTATATTCGCTTATCAATATATAGTATCTAAGTAAAATTCTCAAATGCCATTGGCTGAATTAATTATGAATTGTATAATCGTCATAAGATGGAGAACAATGTATGTAACAACGTAGGATACCTTTATAACCAGGGTATGGCCATGGCGTGGCTCATGTTTCGTCCGCCATTACCGGGCCAGAGGGTTATATGTGTCCTTGCGCAAATTATTATGTATTTTCGTAGCTAGCTATTTGTTTTATTTTAATGAAAAACACATTTAATTATCATTTTAATATGTATTTGTAGTGCAAGTAATATATTTTATTTTATTTACTTGTGTAGTTTGTTAAGATACCCACCACGATTACTGACATATTAAAAACAACTATAAATTACCAATATTAAGCACAATCATTTAAATTTTTAAAAGGTAAGTTTAGAATATACAATTATTATGTAAATAAGAACTACAGATATTAAATAAGATGTGATAATAACAACCCATGTCATATATTCTACATAACCTCTAAATGTATGTCTTAATAATAATTGTGTATCTCTTAAATTAATTAATTTTTATTACCTTTATAAATTCACAGTGTGATAATTTAATATTCTTTTATAATATAATATTACATTTATTTCAAATAAATAGGAAAATGAATTACCGATAATGGCGATGATCTTGGCCCATGGCCATACCCTGGTTATAAAGGTACCCTAGTACAACGGTTGAAGCGAAAGGATAATACCCTTGAATTCATCCGTATTTGACAGATAATTTGCTATTTTGATAACAATGAGAACGGAAGAAAGCATTATCAATAATATTGGAATGTACGTCATTTAATATTCATCGATTAAATCTTTTGATAATTTCATTTTGAGAAACGCTTTTTTAAACCACTTAAAAACACGTGGATATTTATTAGTAAATAGAACAGATATTTACTTACTAAATTCTCCTTTTAAAGCTCTAATTTATTTATACTTACTTTTCTTATTATAATGACAGTACATATCATACAGTGTACTAATTAACATTATGAATCCTGTTGTAGCTAGAAATGCTCTAAAAATATTAAAAACAATATAAATATTAATTGTCTTTTAGCAATAATTATTTATGTAACAAGTGTGTAAAGTAGTACTTTTTTGGTCGCGTGCGATGTTGTAGCACGAGACAAAAAATACTATTTTACACACGTGTTGCATACAACATTTTTCCTACAACCGAAATGGTATTGATGTTTCTCATAATACTGAGTCTACAGGCATCCAGCAGCTTCAAATACTGTTAGTACTCTTTCTCATAACAATGTACAAAATGTAACTTAAACACTTGGAAGAATCTCAGACAGACGATGATTAGACTTTTATAATGTACAAATTGTACATTTAATATTAATATTAAAAATTAGGTTAGGTTAGAATACATGTCAAAAAAATGTTAATGTTCTCAAAAATTAGATTAGTACTCAATCTGTTAAAAAAATATTAGATTTGTTTCGTTTATATTGTATATTCATATTTCTTAGTAATTTTTTTACTTTCATTATTATTTACAACTTAATTATATACTTGACAGGTAAATTAACCGAATTTTAATGTTGCCTAGCAACGCTTATTTACTTTTCAAGCACTAGTGCGTGAAAAGTACTTTTCACGCACGGTTGTAGGAAAAATACTTTATAATCGACTTTCTTACATGATCGCAATGTCATTCGCACTAAAATTTGTTTCTAAATCTTCTTTCGTTTGACATAAACTCTTCTTTGGAACCATAATATTAAAATCTGGCACCAATTTTCGGAAATATTCTCTAATAGCTTCAGTAAGTTCTACCATAGGGCAATTATGAGGCACACACCATCCTAATACAACGCCAGGACGGTTGCCATACGAAGCTATGGGCATTCTTTCTTCTATTTCTTCGGGTGATGCATCAATAAATAACTCATTTTTCGCAGCACCACCAAGCAACTCTAATGGTAAATCTATTTTCACTATGCAATATTTTCCTTTAGTTTCGCCGGTTTCGTTGTTATGGTGTTCTATTTTTAAACATTGGTCGAAAGCACCAAGGTCGTAAAAATTGCCGGAGAAGATACCACTGGGTATTTTTCCTGACGCGTCCACCACTAAAATTAGGGCAATTTTTAAGTGTCTGAAATGTTCTAATTCAAATATTTATACAAGTCACGCCAGGATACCGATTCTTGGAATATGAGAATTTTTTCACAAGGTGACATAAAATTTCATCTCACTCTCATCTCATTTCATATTTTCTCACTTTTTTAATTCCCGAAACAAAGTGAGATATATTTCACCTATCCAAATGGCCGAAATAATATTTCAAAAATTTTGTTCGAAAAGTAATTTCTGTATTTTCCAAGTGCTTTTAAGCAGCAGTTACTTCTCTTTCGTCAACCATGATATTTGTAATAATTTTATTTATAATATTAGTTAATGTAATTTTTTCTATAGTCTATACACAAAGTAGCCATTTGCGCTCTCTTTTGTCAACGCAAAATGTCACTTTGCCGCTCTAGAGCGACAAAGTAGAAAAAACGCTCGCTCCTCAAATTTCTAACTATAAAATGTTGAGAAATGTTATTTGACTACATTCTTAATGGAAACGTTTAGTCAGGAATTAATGACACTGTAGTTACACATTACCCACTTACATAACCAAACAAAATGCCGCACTGCTGTGAAAATAAAATAGGGCATTCATTTACAAAAACGAAAGTATAAAATGCTTAGATTAGATTGAAGCAATAGCTGAAGAAGAATGGAAAATACCGATAAGTAAAAATAAATAAAAAATAATTTTTTTTATGGTGGAGAACCCCATTGTAGCGACTGTAGAAAAAATCTTGTGTGTGTTTCGAGCGCAAATGGACATTGTCGATTTCGAGAGAATGTATCGCTCCTGCGTCGCGCGGCAACAACCTCTCAATCGACAATGTCCCATTTAGCTATAGTATTAAGCAAATTTCTATTTAACATTAGCGAGTGACATTGATTCTCACAACCAAAAAGGTGGGGAGATAAGTTTCACGTAGTGAGATGAAATGTGAAGTAGTGAGACGACAAAATTATTTCAAGAATTAAAGAAAAAATCCAACTACGTAACATGTAAATCACGTGACGTTTTTTCTCACTTCTGTCAAATCTCACTGACATCTCATTTTTCAAGAATTGCCCCCCTGGATTATTGAGAATGGGAAAATCAGGAAGGGCCGTGGATTTTACTCTGGTATAATGAATTTGAACGGAAATAGAATTCCGTTCAACACAACAAAGGACCTCGTGTCCTCCTGCAGTTGTTACGGAAAAGAAGATTTTCGCTGTTAAAAAAATAATCGAAGAAGCGTATTATATCCATTTATTTTATTAGTTAACAACAGTTTTAATCACCAGTTAGCTCTAACCAAAGGTGGTAAGAACAATTTTGCAACATAACCATTGGTTATCACTAGAGATGCATTCACAAATGAAAAATTTGGTTTATGGTTTTTGTTTAGGTTTAAGTAAAGGTGCAATCACAAATGAAAATTAGGTTTAGATTTATGGTTTTTACTTTAGATTTAAAGACTTTGGCTGCGTATTATGTAATGACTCCATTCACACTTCAGAATTTAGGATCTCTAAATCCAAATCATAAAGCTAAACATTGCAAGGTCCAAATTCAAGAATTAATAATAGATGGAGTCTAAGGTTAAATTTAACTAAAACTATTATAATTACCCCTTAACCTTAAAATTAATTTTAACAAAAACTATATACGTATTTCGAGAATTAAGTTCTCATCATCAGTAATACAACAAATGAAAGTTGAACAGAGTAGTCAAGATTACTCAACATGTCAACCATGCCATTTCCCATAACTGTGCCTTCATTTTGGTGGTAATAGTTTATCACCATCTTTAGCTAATTTATTTATGAGTAATTTCGAAATTGAATTTAAGAAAAACAACAATTATTTTCCTAGAGTTTGGATTAGATATGTAGATGATATTTTTGCCATAGTTAATACCAATAAATGCGATTTGAAAATGTTTCTGGACAGTTTAAATTCAGTTTTCCCATCAATTAAATTTACAATCGAAAAAGAAACCAATGAACAGTTACCTTTTTTGGACGTACTGGTTATTAGAAACAAGAACAAATTAGATTTTGATATCTATAGAAAATCCACGAACACTAATAGATTTATAACGGCTGACTCAAATCATTTTTGGCAACATAAATTAGCTTCGTTTAATTTCTTAATAAACAGATTAACTAAATTTCCTTTAAACAAAAAACGATTTAAAACAGAACTAAACTATACTAAAGAAATAGCTAAGTATAACGGCTTCCCGGTTAAAACTATCGATAAATTAGTTCATAAATTTAAAAATCGCCAATCCATTTCTAATTTTACAACGTTAACGCAATCTAATAATAAAAATAATAATAAATACTTAACACTACCGTACGATAAAGCTTCCAAAACTTTAAACAAAATTTTTAAAAAACATAATTTAACCGTAACTTACAAATCAAATAATACAATTAAATCGTTATTAGGTAACCCTAAAAATAAAATAGATACTAACAAAAAATCCGGTATTTATAAATTTAGTTGTAATGATTGTAATAAAGTTTACATCGGTCAAACTAAAAGACAAATTGACACTCGGTTTAAAGAACATTTTTATCATCTAAAAAGCGGTAATTCAGAAAAATCTAGCGTAGCTCAACATATGTTCATTAATAATCACACAGTTAACAATTCTAATATTAAACTTTTAAAACATATTAATAATGATAGATATTTAGATGCATACGAGAGTTTAATAATAAATAAATATAAAAATAATTTGATGAACGCAGATCTCGGTCCCATACCAAGCTCAAAACTTTTCAATTTATTACAAAGTTAAATGTTATTGGACGATTTAAAATTTAATGACTCAATATTGGACGAAAATTATCTTAGTTTATAGGTAATCATTCACCTGTGACTCCCATCCCTATATAATCCCAGTTCTCTCCCTCTCTGGCATGGTTGACATGTTGAGTAATCTTGACTACTCTGTTTAATTTTCATTTGTTGTATTACTGATGATGAGAACTTAGTTCTCGAAATACGTATATAGTTTTTGTTAAAATTAATTTTAAGGTTAACGGGTAATTATAATAGTTTTAGTCCAAATTTACGGTTTATGATTTAGTTTGACGTCACAAACTGCACCAATGAGAACGAGTCTGAAATGGTATAGATATATACACCCATCTTTATTTATTCATAGCCAATAAGAAAACAGTTTAGGTTACTTATATAAATAATAGTAGGCGTAGGGTTGCCAGATTGGGCTACTTTTCGCAGATTGGGCTATCTTTTTATTGTATTCGCTACTGAAAGTTGAGAGCTAGCGCCCGGCTACTGAGTTGGGCTACTAGAGAAAATAACTGGTTATTATTTTCTATTTTTTAATTTTGTCAACGTTTGCCTGTACTGAAACGTGAAAGTAGCAAATTATCACACTGTTATCTTGAATAACGCAAACAATGTTTGATTTATTTACATCACAAATGTATTCAAATTTAAGTTCAAGTACTGACACCGAGGATGAGACTGAAATAGAATGTTTACTTGAAATAATTAATAATTGTACTTTCTGAATATTTTCCGTTGATTAATTTAACTAATTTGTTACCTATTTAATTTAATACGTATTGCACATACATGTATATATTTATTTTTTATATTAATATTTAACTTTTGTATACTTTATTTTTATAAGTATTAACAACCATGTTATGTTCCATGTACATGTCATATAAATAAATTATAATAATTATATGGTATTTTTTTTCTAAAAATAAAAAAAAAACTCGCTACTTTGGGCTACTTTTTTTTTGGTTGTTGGCGACATTAAGATATTAAAATCTGGCAACCCTAGGCGATAGTTTGCCACATGTTAAACTGCATGCGCTCTGACGTCACATTCTATTTCAGATTACGTGACTTTTTCAAAATATTACACAAATTTCAATAATTAATTGTAAAATATCTAATGGATATTTCGTGATATTTTCAAATTTGAGACTCTTTAAGAAGTCATATTAAAATTCTTGCAACAGCCCTATTTAAAATATATTTTCAAAAACATGTTTAAGCACTTTGTCCAATCTGATTACATTGAATCCTTTATCCAAAAATCCTCAACATTCAACTAACATTCAAAGCTTCAGAAAAATCTCATAAAATTAATTTTGTAACAAATAATAAAATTTTAACTTACTGTCTAATGTAGGTTTACATTTCTGCAGATTTGGATTGTCTCCTACAATTTTTCTTATATTGATTGCTGTAGAACGCGATGCCACAATGAAGAGAAATAATATTTGCGACCACATGTTTTAGAATGATTGTAGATATTACTATAAAGCTAGTATTTATTCATCAGATAGCAAATAATCATTTATATTATCAGATTCTTAATTTAAAATCTTCAGATTTTGGGAATTTTAGATATAAAAAAACAACGTAAATTCAAATTCTACATATTTATTGGAAAACATTGATAGGAAATTTGTTATTAGATTATCATCATTGTGATAATTCAATGATTTGATTTGTATATACAAGATTGTATTCGAAAAATAATAAATTATGAATGAACATGACATCATTTAAAAGCATTTTCTTAGAAAATATTATCCTCAAGTAATGTCACCTGGTCAACCGGATGCCTTATATTACAGAAGAACCAGGGGTCAGGAGAAAAAATCTGGTGTAGCCAACCCAATACCTCCCCCATTTACCGCCGGAGTCACAAAAAAAGATTAAGCCATTGATTAAATAATACCTTGGTATTATTTAATCAACGATTAAGCTAATCCTAATTTTTGGGTTAGCGAATTTTACTCTAATTTTTGCAGTTTATTTCTTAAAATATAGTCCAATCTAATCCAAGTAACTATTTTTTTTGATAATAAAATGAAGATAAAATAATCATTAGCTTAAACTTTTTTGCGAATCGTTAATTTTTATTAATCTAAATACATACCTACATATTTACATATGTTGGACACTGTATTGATTTCCTTTCCCATTTTTCTATTTACTTTTTTTTTTAAACGTTACTATTATTAATTTGAAATAATTAGTTCTTTGACAGTGACATTTATCTGTCAGGTACATACATTTGAATAACTGCGCAACCAAGGAGTTTTGTTTGTTTAAAGCGTAGGCACTGGGATTTAAATTATAGATAATTTTATAAATTTATCCATAAAATATATAGAAAAAGTATTAATGCAAATGTGTGTAAAATTTAATAATCTTTAATTTTTATAACAACTTTAATCTCGAAAAAATAATATTTAAACGTATTTTTGGAATAAAAACTATTTTGAGCTTCTAGTAAAGTGCCATTTCCGGTTATCCGATTTACACCAAAATCTAATGGGCTCTTTCCATTACAGAAAAAGTTCGAAGTACAAGGTTTCAAAATTTTCTGATTGATAGTATTCGAACTATTAACATTTTAAAAAACTCAACACACGACACGCATACTTCCGATATTAACCCGAATTAAAAAAAATATTATTGAAATCTATTAGTATTTGACTTTGATTTTAATGGCAAAACGAGGAAAGTCCAGTATTAATAGATTTCAATAATTTTTATTTTAAAATGCAGATTAGTATCGGAAGGATGCTTGTCGTGTGTTGATTTTTTTAATGCGTTAATAGTTCTAATACATGAATAATTTATTTGAATTTTCGCTTCATATTTTAGAGCAGCGGTAACTTTTCCTCTTCGGCTAAAGTCGTAGGTATATAATCGTCTCGCTGCTTATTGCAGATAAATAAGTGCATAATAAAATAGTAAAAAAATCAGATTGATTTTTAATAATTTATTTAAATAAAAACACGGAAAGGGGGCGCAAAATTAAACAGGGAGGGCGCAAGACCCCTCAGAAATGGTCTATCGACGCCACTGGCTGAACTGGAGTCATCTGTCAAACGGTTGCTAACCGAGTCTTTAATGTTATTCACCTCTGAAAATAATGACTCGCAGGCATAGGTTGATGAAAATATTGTTAAAATAACATGAGCCAGGTTCTTCAAACAATTAAATGTGTTTGGTAACGCATTCCATGTTTCCAAAAAAAAAATATTAGCATTTTCACTTATATTGTCAATCTTTCTGTTTCAATTAATTCTAACTCTTTCCTTGTTTCAATAAATTTTTGAATCCATATTGAACTAGACTGGAAATCAATCAGCTGCATTTCAAAATCTTCAATTTCCAACCAATCGAATTGGGACAAATTCAGTTTATCAAATGACGTCACATCAGGGCACATAATAAACGAGTATTTCCGATAATTCTTTGAACTGAGAAAATCTCGCTGAAAATTCACACTTTTTTTCGTAGTGCATCATAAAGAATATTGTGATCAGTGACTAATGGCACGCGTGCCATTGGTTCGTCATCCCTGGTATAGTACCATATAAATCATACAGATGCTATTATGCTGATCCTCCGAGATAAAAATTATACTTTCTTCGAAATTATTATTTGTCATATCGTCTAGCAGGTGTTTTATTTACATATTTTATTTTTTTATCACAGAAATAGAAATACTAAGAAATCTCGATTAATAAACCAAACTAACAGGATAGATACAAGTGTTTATCGTATACCTATCTATCCGGTTAATCGCACAATATCTGATTTGTTTCGAGAAAAATAATAATTTATTCTTCTAGTTCAACTGTTCAACAGGACATTAGGTATAAGGATTACAAAACACCAAAAAATTATTACCTTTATTTATTGTTTGTGGTGCGTTTGTATTTGTGTATACGATTTAAAAAGAAATATTATACATTACTATTTGACTTTGATTTTAATAATACTTTTTTATGTATGTTCGTCTAATGTTGAATTTTTAAAAATGTTAATAGTTCTAGTACAGGAACAATTTATTTGAATTTTCGCTTCATATACAGGCGGTAACAGTTAAACGAGCTACCACAAATAATAGGGGATTATAGCTCAATCGAATTAAGAGAAATTAGTAAAAAATAGTGAAAGTATATGCTTAATAATGAATATTAACAAGGCCGGATTGGGAAGATTCAGCGGCCCGGGAAAATTCTAGCATGATCGGCCTCATTTGCAGTTTTTATTTTACATTTATAATTATATTGTCACAAAATAATAAATTAGTTTTGGTCTTGAATAATACGAATTTTGTGCCTACATAGAAATTGAACAGTTATAAAAGATGTTGAAATAAAAAAAAAACGCTCCTAAAAATAGTATTTAAAATATAGAACATTCTGTAGTTAAGAAAATAACATTAAGTTCGTTTAAAAATTGTAGACAATATTAAATTCTGAAGCAAAAAATTATCTGATCAAACCTAATTTTGAAAACGAAGAAAATAAAGCATTGAAAGATAACACAACCACGATTCTACCCACAGATAATGGAAGTGTTACAGTAATATTTGATACCAATTTATATGATCAGAAAATAAAAGAGCTTTTGAATCAAGGATATTATAAGAAACTTGGAAAACATTCTACAATATCTATAGAAAACAAAGTGTATCGTGTTCTTAAGAAATATAAAGAATTATATTCCGTTTAGAACAAGAACAGATCTCACTCCATATTTTAGCATGCTCCCACATCTGTACGGGGGGCTTCCAAAAATCAATAAAAAAAGATTTAAGCACCTCAGAAACCCGTCAAAAGTTCCATAAATTCTCCTACTTACAAACTATCACAATTTCTATTACCAATCATTCAGCCACTTGCCACTTCAAAGAAAAAGAACATCATTGTGAAGAACTGAAAACATTTTGTAGAACTTTTGAGCTAAATACAAAAAGAACCACAAAATCTTTTTGTCAGCTTTGATGTTGTAAGTTTATTTACGAGAAATTTTTAGAAATCATCAAAACAACGCTTGAAAATGATATCAACTCAAAAGATAGAATCGACTTGCCTCTTGATGGAATTATGGAACTTTTGCAGTGCTGCCTACAGAACTCATATTTCCAAGAAAAAGATAGATATTTTGTACAAAAAGATGGTTCTTCTCAGTTATAGTCAATTTATACATGGAATTTTTTGAAGAATTGGCACATAAGACCTAAACTTTGGCTTAGATATGTCGACGATAATTTATATTAGGTTCACAATGGAGAAAAAATCTCATGGAGTCCCTCCGTTCTTGGATGTTTTAACAGAGAAAACGAACCATGGACATCAGTCTACCCTACCGTAAACCAACAAACCAACACCAGACAATACCTTAATTCCAATCATTCCAATCATTCAAATTCTACAAAGTAGGAAATTATCAAAACCTCACATATTCGAGCTCGGACTATATCTGCAACACCGAACGAAATTTTGTCAAGAATCAGAAAATACTGAAAACGATCTAAATAAGAACTGTTACTAGGTGAGGTTAGTTAGATGATGCTACGTACTCAAATTTTAGTTTGTATCACCGAGCGGCGACCTCGAAAAGCCGCGACCTCTCGGGAAATTCCCGATTATTCCGACTGGCCAATCCGACCCTGAATATTAATAAAGAAATAAAATGATATAATCGAAATAATTCAGAAATAAGGGGGTTTTTGTTTTAGTAGCTCGTCACTCATATGAAATCCATATATATTATTTTGATTACCGACTCAAAGACCACCTATAAATATATAACGAATACCGAGTTAGGGGCGGAGCCTACTACCAATGGAAGTAGAGAAATTCAAATAGTGGATGCGTGGCTATCAGTCCAGTAGTGCAATTCTCAAACAGTTTTTATTTGAATATAAATATTTTGCATTAAAATTAATAATTTAAATACATTTCTAATTATAAAACATGTCGACTTGTATAGTATAATAATATTCATTTATTTTTTATAAATATAATTTATAAATAGCATATATTTCAAGAACATTTAGGTCCACGAAGAAAATAGTTTGATATAAAAACATATATACGTGACGTCACATTCATATTTTCAAATTTCGGAGGACTATAACTCACTTATTAACAGGAATTTTTCAGCGGATTTTCACCGACAGTCATAGTTTTACTTATACGTTCAGATGAAATTATAAAAAAAAAATGGTGGAATCTCCTATTTCTATATTATTAAAGATACAATAAAATAATATGAGACAGTCTTATAGAAAACCAAGGGGGACATTCAATTGGAGAACAAAATATACTGCTATTTGTCAATTTGAATTATTTAGGATAGATATCAAATAGAATACCGTTTATAAGGTTAACAAATATTTTTTTTCATATTAATTGAAACTCAATTGTTTTTCATACATACCTTAATGAAAATCTGGTGTGGCCAACACAATACCTCCCGCTCCCCGCCATTTACAGCCCGAGGCACAAAAAAGATTAAGTTAATTCTTATTTTTAGGGAACAAATTTTGCTCTAATTTTGACAGTTTATTTCTTAAAATATAGTCTAATCTAATCCAAATAACTACCTTTTTTTTAAACCCCTCAACAGGATTAAATCCCAGTTTCAGAGTGGGTTCACATTCACACACATCCATACCTTAGTGGGATTCGAACCCAAAGCCCTGAGGGCACTCATGACATGAGGAATTGCTCTAACCATTGAGCCACCGCAGCTATAATAAAATGAAGATTAAATTTTAAATACCGGGATAGAATAGAATTCACTAATCCAAAAATGAGGATTAGCTTAAACATTTTTTTGAATCGGTAATTTTTATTAATCTAAATACAATCCTAATACCTACATATTTAGTTATGCTGAATCGAATTCCTTTTCTATTGTTCTATTTACTTTTTTCTATTTAAGACTTTACTAATATTATTTTGAAATGATTAGTTCTTTGATAGTGACATTTATGTCAGGTCCATACATTTTAATAACTGCGTTTTGTTAGTTGAAAGCATAGGCTCTGGAATTTAAATTATAGATAATTTTATAAAATATATAGAACTAGTATTAATGCAAATATATAGAAAATTTAATAATTTTTAATGTATTTCTTGAAGAAAAACTAATTTGAGCTTCTAGTAAAGTGCCATTTTCGTTCATCCGATTTTCAACAAAATCTAATGGGTTCTTTCCATCACAGAAAAAGTTCGAAATGTAAGGTTTCAAAATTTTCTGAATGATAGTATTTGAGTTAGAGTGAAGGATCCACACATACATACACAGACATCAGCGTGAAAATGTTAAAATTGGATTCTAGGGACCTTAAAACGTTTTCATTTACCAAAATCTCGATATGCGATTTTTAGCACGATTCCTATACCTCCCTTACCAAAGGGTAGCGGGAAGTAAAAATGACTATATCAAATTTATTTAATTTTCAATTGAATTTTCCCTTTATATTTCAAGGAATTCTAAAATATGTTGTCAAATCATACTATGGCATTATATTCGATATCAGGTAATCAATGTCTGTTAATAATATGATTTATTAATTAATTTCTAATTAGACAGGTGCAAAATTTTTAGATAATTCACAGATAAATCAGAACTTTATGTAATTGACAGGTGTAAAAGATTAGATATAAAGATAGGAAATAGCTATTTGTGTATTAAGAGCGCAAAATAGGACATTGTCGATTTAGAGGTTGTTGCATTCCCTCGAAATCGACAATGTCCATTTGCGCTCGAAACACACACAAGATTATTTCTACAGTCGCCACAATAGGGTCCTCCACCATAACAAAAATTTATTTGTTTCAAGTACATTAAACTAGTGCAGTGAAAAAGTAGATGTCCATTGGGAGCGTTCACGCCAAACTTTTGCAGGTGGCAGCACAACTGTTCACACAATTTATTTTATATTTAATATGAATTTATCGTTATTTTCCATTCTTCTTGAGCTATTGCTTTAATTTAATACAAGCATTTTATACTTTCGTTTTTGTAAATGAATGCGCTATTTTATTTTTATTTATTGACTTGTGAAGGTGGTAAATGTGTAACTACAGTGCCATTAGTTCCTGACTAAAAAATTCCTTTAAAAATGTAGACAAGTGTCATTTCTCAACATTGAATAGTTAGATCGTAGGAGCGGCAAAGTTACATTTTGCGTTGACAAATGAGAGCGTAAATGTCTACTTGGTATATAGACTGTAGAAAATAGCTATTTGTGTATTCAGAGCGCAAAATGGGCATTGTCGATTGAGAGATTGAAGACGCGCGACGCAGGAGCGCGGCATTCTCTCGAAATCGACAATGTCCATTTGCGCTCGAAACGCACACAAGATTTTTTCTACAGTCGTCCACCATAAAAATATAACAAATTGTACACTTTGTACTTACAGTACTACTCAACAGTTTTGCAGTGAAGATAGAAACGTAATCAAATATGACTTCAAGATATTGTTTTGGATTTCGTTTTTAAAAAAATTAATGCCAATTTTGTAATGAATATTTTTTTGTATAATTTATTTGTTTCAAGTACATTAAACAAGTGCAGTGAAAAAGTAGATGTCCATTGGGAGCGTTCATGTCAAACTTTTGCAGATGGCAGCACAACTGTTCACACAATTTATGTATTTTATATTTAATTTTAATTTATCGTTACCTTCCATTCTTCTTGAGCTATAGCTTAAATCTAATAAGCATTTTATACTTTCGTTTTTGTAAATAAATGCCATATTTTATTTTCACAGCAGTGCGGCATTTTGTTTGGTTATGTAATATACCAACAGAGCAGTTATATATCAGATTGACTTATGAAGGTGGTAAATGTGTAAATATAGTGCCATTAGTTCCTGACTAAACGTTTCCTTTAAAAATGTAGACAAGTGTCATTTCTCAACGTTGAATAGTTAGAAATTTGGACAGCGAGCGTTTTTTCTAAATTGTCGCGCGTGAGCGGCAAAGTGACATTTTGCGTTGACAAAAGAGAGAGCAAATGGCTATTTTGTATATAGACTGTAGAAAAAATTATTTATTGTATAAAATAATACAAAAATATATAAGAAATACTTATGCCTAATTATTTACGCTGGTTCAAATCCTTTATTCGTGTGGCCAATTTTTGGTTGTTCTGTCGTCTTTTTATTATCCGTTCCTAAATTTAAAATATTAATAATTTAATTTTACATAAAATAATCTATTTTTACCTTTTCCAAATAAAACTTTTTCTATCGCAATCATAGGAGACTCGTACGCCAAAGTCAATGCAATAGCAACTAGAAGAATAGTAACGAAATCACCCCAAAAAGTATACATCTAAAAAGCAGAATTATTGGATTATAATACTCCAATGGTTGTAACAGAAATAAGTACATTTAATTTAACCAGTGACACAACTCAATGATACCAACAGTGACGTACCTAGAGCGGGGCAAACAGAGCAGGTGCCCTGGGCGCCACAACCAAGGGGGCGCCGCTTGGATCTCTTGGTATCCGTATGTAACTTGCGTGCCAGAATTTGAATTGTTAAAACTGTTGATTACTGTGCGTATTGACATTTTTTGGAACTGTTGAAGCTCTCTATCTGTTTTTTCATCGTCTACGCAACGCTGGGAAATACTCAAAAACGCTATGCCCATAGTTATTAAATCTAAGTCTAAAACAATATGGAGTGCAAAAGTGGAAGCTGTGAAGCCCATAAACAACTACCTTGACGGCATACTCCAAGTTCTCGAGACTATAATGGATGATGAAAATGAAACGAGTCAAACAAGAAGTGATGCTACGCAATTGTACAACCGTATGTTGACACTTGATTTTCTGACTCTACTTGGATTTTGGACGAGAGTATTCATTCCTATTAATAGAGTTTAGAAAAGATTGCAAGATATAAATATGAACTTTCATGATGCCGCCTTAGATTTGAAAGGTTTAAGAGATTATTTCCGCAATGAAAGAGAAACTTTGGTGACTGAAGCTCTGGAAATTGGACTTAGTCAAAACTGGGATGTTAAAACCGAAAAATGCCAACGGCGAAAAATCTTCGAATAGCCATGTAAATAATGTTGACTATTGCAGTTTCCATTGCTAGCAGTGAAAGATCTTGCAACAAATTAAAACTGATCTTAAATTATCTGAGAGTCTCCATGGGTTAAGTTCGATTAAGTGATCTTGCTTTGATGAGCGTTGAAAGAGAAGAAACTGAAAAGATCGATTTCGAGCACGTTATTAATGCCATTTTTTGATCGTAATGACCCCCGGAATATATGGTACAAGTTTGTCGGTCGAGTCGCGGAACACCCGTATATTGATAGTTATTTTGTTATTGTGCTGATTCATTTATGGTTGAAGTTACTTGATAATATTAGATGGATTTTTCAATAACAATACAAATGCCACATATCTCGCTACACTAAAGCGAGAAAGAAGTAATCTTGATCTTACATTGTTGATAGGGGGCGCAATTACGACCTGGGCACCATTTCAGTTAGGTACGCCACTGGATACCAACAATATTTCCTAGTTACTTTTTTAGTAAACCTTCCGTTAAAAAATTACAAAGTTTTATTACATATTTCATTATCTGCCTAAAACACAAAAAAAGAGATTTTAAAAAAAGATATCAAGAAATATTGTTGCTCTCTTTCATTTAATGTACTTATTTTTGTTACACTCAGTATTTGGGTGACAACATACCGCATTTAGGTCTGAGAAATAAGAAACGGTTCTTAAAGAACAACCCGATGCAACTAAAACTATTAAATGATTTAAATACATTGTATATGTAAATCGACCAAGAATATGGAATGCAGACCATGATAAGAAGGCGTTGATTGGACCTAAAATAAGAATAGTAAATTATTAATTCCAGCCACCTTGAAAAGATTGAATGATTAGAACCATGATCTATGAATTAAAGATATGTTATTTAGAGATCCCATTTTCGTTTGTCCCGCGCATGACGTCACCCATTGACAAGTCAGTATCAAATAGGCGGTGTGCACAAAAGTAGTCAGCGCCGACAGCGGACAAAAATGACAAAAGTGGTTACTCATTGAAACATAACAAGGTTATATTTTATGTCAGAATAATTTTAAAATATCTATTTTATAATATGTTTGCAATGAATGCGAATGATAGGACGTCAAATATCATGTGATGCAGTGGGAGATGTAATAATTCTAACAAAATTATCGATTGAAGTATCAAATTTTATAAATTTCTTAGAATATTATATGTGCGTAAGAAAATAAGTTTTCAACAGATATCTTCTGTTAACATGAAAAATTCTTTTAGGTTTACATATTTTCTTATTGTAAAAGATACTTATCGTATGAATAAAATTCAAACAATGGTCGTATGATTGAAACAATGAATTATATAAAAATGTGTTTCTTAAGTTAAAATTTGAACAAAATTTAATAAAAGAAGCAGAAAATTACCTTAAAATTGTATAATAATCATCCACTGATATCGTGAAATGCAGAAATTTTCTTCTTTCCAATCATCCAAGTTTTTAATCGCAATTTCCATGTATTCTGTATCTTATAATATTTAACTAATATTATAAATTATAATATAAAACTGAGTATAATAAATGGTTTACAGAAATCACATACATATATTATGAGAAAAATTACATTTTCTGTCACAGTACCTTCGCTGGTATTTTGACTTTTTTGATTGTCACATCACATAGATAGCATTTTAAATATTTTCTTTATTCATTTCAATATACTATGATGTATAATATTCATGCACAATGTCAACAACTCAAAATAAACTTGTAAATTGTATCACTTTCTCGAAATGTCAAAATTGATTGGGTAACCAAAAATGTCAATGTAGCCGTTAGAGGCGCTGACGCTCAAAATGTGCACATCGCCTATAGCATTGAAAACTGTCAATTGTATGATATTTTGGCTCAAAATAAATACAATTAATATTAATTAATGTTTATTTAATAAATAACAAAAAGTAAATTATTTTGTCCATTAATATAAACTTTTGGTTATTATGTATTATTTATTAAAATTATTATCATTACTACATGTAGGACAAACCAAAATACAAACAAATAAATTAACATCCCCAATTATATTTGTTTAAAAATGTCTGCTGCCTATGTCCCTGTATAGCTACTAGATAAATTACAGCTGACTCGTCCACCATTTTGGAGCCACTTAAATCATTCTATATCAACGTTACAGTATTATTAATTATAGAAATTATCCATAATGACGGATTATTCTGCTCCAAATTGTGCATATATTTTTCCCTAACCTCAATAATCTTAACGAACCGTATTTTTTTTGTTTTATTATTTTAAATAAATATAGTATGGCAAATATGGAAGTTATATTTAATTATTAAAAACAGTTAATACATAAACTTGTGAGAAATGTACTTTTATTTAATAATTTACTACTTTCATTTTGGCACCAATATGGCGGAAGAGCCAGTTATGTATTGTACTGTTGAGAAGTTATTTTTAATTTCATGTGTTTGTGCATTAATAATATTTTAGCACTACAAAATCAAAATAAGTCAAAACATTGGTGTTGTCAAAGTGACACTGTTCTTCTCAAAACGACATGCGCACACTAATCAGGTGATTCCAAGTATGTCAAGGACGCCCGAGTCACGTGTCTGCTTGCACCCTATACTTCATGTTGGTCGTATAGTGTCCACATCAGATTTTTTTTCTCACCAAGTATAGATAGCTCAGATTCTGTTTTTAAAGTAGCTCAATACATTGAAAAGGTTGGCGACCCCTGTTGTATAGGTACCGGGTGAAAATTTGAAAACCGAACATAGCCCGTTAACACGGGAAAATCGTTTTTGGCAGACTGTTGCTCCTCGATTCAACAGACAATTGTTGTGATATCAATAGAAAGATAATTTTTTTGCATCAAATGACACATGTCCATTCATTTTTACCTTCCGTCACCTTTAGGTAAGGAAGGTATTGTCTTTGGTCAAAAAATTCGGTGGTGAGTTTTTGATGAATAAGCACGTTTTAGGGTCCCTAGAATACGATTTTACTATTTTTACGATGATGTCTGTATGTGTGTGTGTGTGTGTGTGTGGATGTGTGTGTGTAACAAAATTTTCGTCTACGATAACTCTAATACTACTACTCCAAAAATTATAATTCTTTCGTATTCCTCTTCGTTGCATCCATATGAAGAGCTGATTAGATTTTGGTTAGAATTGGACAACCGGAAGTACCCTTATTTGTAGATTTTAACAGTTTTTCTTGAAAAAACGATGTTAAATATCATTTTTTCACATTTAATGTTAATATAAATATGAAAGAACATTGTATTCTCTATACGATTTGACTGCATTTTATACTTCATATTAAATGGATATAGAGTTATAAATTTATAAAGAAATTAAATTTCATAAATTAGCCAGCTATGCTAGAAACAGCTACTATATTAAGAAAATTCTGATTGAAAGATGTCAGTGTCAAGTGCAATGACATATTCGTAGTATATTTGTGTCAGGATCTTTTTGCTCGAAATTTTCTGTATGAAATTTGTATAAAATACATACTACTGTCGAAAGGTAATGTACATACAAGAAATTTGTAATCTTTTGCAAGGAACTTTCTGTATGGATTTTATAGAAAATACATACGCATTTACGAAAATTCTACCGGTAGATACCGCATCTACCGACTGTGTTCGAAAACCCTACCGGATTTATGAAGAATCTAATCTCAAAAAAAAGTAGTGATGCAAAGCGAAGCGTGCGCGGTAAAAGTGGAAATGTGTTCAAAGTAGGATTCTGCTCAGTTTGTTAACTACGTCAAATTTCTAACCTGTTTAAAATTTTCAATTTTATGTATCTACCCTATTTACCACTCGCGTTCTTAAAATAACGATTCTGGTAGCTATAACCTGATAAACAGCTATTTACTGGTAACAGTTTACCGGTAGAATTTTTGTAAATACCTCATATAACTGACGGAAGGTAATGTGCTGGCCACATCAGATTTTTTATTTTATTTTTATTTTTTTTATTTTATTAACTTCGGCCTTCCAACAGGACAATGTCCCAATAACAGGATGGCTCAAATAATTTACATAAATTATACATTTTTAAATGTAGCAATTGAGAATTGTTGAAAATTACATTAATAAAAAGAGATTATATACTAAACACTACAGAGAATAACAAACTAAATTAACTAAAAGAATTTACTGCATCTGTTACTTGTTTTTTGTATCTTGTTAAGGTACTATTGAATATATCTATTTGGTTGTTGTGCAATAAGTATTTATTGTATAAAAATGGAAGTCTATTTAACGCAGAATTAAAAGCAGCATTGGTTCTTCTAAAACCCAAACAAAAAAGATCAACTACTCTTGTGGTATAAGTTGGTATACGAAGTCCCAAGGGATGTAGTAAGTCAGGACAATCAATTTTATTATTGAAAATTTTATATAGATAAACTAGATCAATTATAGTTCGGCGCTTTTCTAATGTAAGAAGAGATAATTCATGATTTTGAAATTTATATCTAAAAAATCTACAAAATTTTTCTTGAATACGCTCAATTCTATTTATATGGACGGCGTATTGATGTGACCAACAAACCGACGAAAACTCTAATTGACTGCAAGATCTAATTAGGAAACCTAACATTTTAAATGCTTTTTTTATAATGTTATCTATGTTAATATCAAATATAAGCCTTTTGTCAAAGATAATTCCTAAGTCTCTAACTTCCGAAACTCTATTAATGATGTCACTTGAAAGAGTGTAAGAGAAGCATACATTATTTCTATTTCTTGTAAAAGTTATAGCATGGCATTTACTAATGTTCAAATTTAACTTGTTAATCCTAGTATATTCGTACAATCTGTTGAGATCAGATTGAATGGCTTCACAGTCATCATTATTTTTAATACGATGGTACATTTTTAAATCATCTGCGTATAGTAAAAATCTACAAAATTTAAAGCATTTTGAAATATCATTAATGAAGATGTTAAATAAAAGTGGACCTAAATGGGAACCTTGGGGAACACCCGATGGAATATAGACGTCTTGAGACTGGAAACCATTGATCGTCATGTAAATTACGTAATATTTGAGTCCCATAAAATAAATATTTATTTTAGTTCTTACTAACAAAAAGACAAACAATTGCAGGATATTTTGTAACAGATTTGCACAAATTATAGGTTATAACGATGTACCTCTAGAAGGGTCTCCTAATGGAACAATTTTTGTTTAATTTAACCGACTTTATATTTCTTATAGTTCTCGAGATCCAAATGCAGGGAGCGTTTTTTAGGATAAGCGTATAAGAACTGGTAGATTTTCTCGTACCTCCATATCCTTGTGTGCAAGCATATATAACCCAACAAACTCCCATCGCCCATCCATGTCTTAAGAAACCATTCATGAAACTGTGCTCCAATATGGTACCTCCTTTCGTGATATTAATAGGACTATATAGAGTTCCTACTAATAATCCTAAAGCAACTAGCCATCCAAAGGTGATTTCTACGGGATGCTATGGAATACATTCGTTTAGTTATATTGATATAGATACAATAATAGGAGCTTTTGTTCGGACTGTGATTATGATTTTCTAATTCGAGATTCTAGTAGACCAGAAAAGTTAGGTTAGAATTTGCCTTTGGCGCGAGTTCATAGTTTGAATTCCCTAGTATAGGTTTCATATAGGAGTTTAATTTTACAGACAAAAAAAGATATTTAAAAAAAAGAAATTAAGCAGCTCTTGCTAAGAATTCGATAGTTTGTTTATTCAGTAATATATTGCAACAGTTTAAACCTGTAGAAAAGGTAAATTAAGAAAATTATTAGAAATTAAAATGCTTGCACCAAGCATTTTAATTTCTAATAATTTTGCTTGCACCAAGCAAGGATACCGTATGTCGTTGACCCACCAGTAAATAGGACAGCACAATAGAAGATGAAGCATGCACGATCAAACTCAGACATACGTTTCATGAATTTGGTAGTGTTGTATTATTATTATTTAAATAATTATAAACTGTGCAGAGTTCATGTGAATATTATTGTACGAATCTGGAGATAAAGGATCGGTCTAAATGCTACATATAATGCTTTGCATAAGAAATTTACTTTTATGAGATTTTTCGGCCTTTAAAGTTGAGCAAAAATTTTTTTGGTAAGAAATACACGGGGATTGAAATTATGTTCTCAGCGTTATGAACTGAGTTCGAACTTCGCGCGTAAGTTTGACCGTTACACTTTTCTGGTCTGTTGTTCTGATTCTGATGTAGACATGAATTTTGCGGAACAGAAGAACTTGCATAAATAATTATGTAAAACTTTTATATCTAACTATTTGGAAGAAGAATTTAAATATCACTTTCTAATGAATAGAAATACTGCACATTACACTACGAATTATTGGTATTGGTACTTCTCAGAGCTGGGCAGTAACCAGTTACTTTTACGGTAACTTGTAACGTAACTTAGTTACTTTTTAAAATATGGTAACTGTAACTTAACTTGCTGAGGAAAAGTAGTTGGTAATTTTACGATTTTTATTTACTGGTTACTTGAGTAACTTAAGTTACTTAAAGTAACTCAGAAATTAGAATGTAACTAAAGTTAGTCAAAGTAACTTAAAAAGTGGAAGGTAACTTAGTAATAAAAAGTAACGTGGGCGAATAAAATTTCTATGAAATATTTTGTTGAGGCTGATGTCTTTCTCAGAAACACTAACTAAAACTGTTTTGTTTTGAATAAATGTCTGTCCAGAGTGGGAATGTTGAGCGCAGCATCGCGTTCGCGTATTTATTTTATTTCTTTTAATAATAAAACAATACAAACCTAACCTAAAACACAATGCAAATATTACTCATGTTTGTAATAAAATACGTTTTGTTTTTGAAGTATAATAGGGAATTCCGATCGTGACGTCACAACGTGCGCCACTTGCGGTAAAATCTTGAACTATGTGGACAAACAGACATTTTCTGTTGACATATGCCCGGTTAGTGATGAAAATGATTTTTTTAAGTGCATAGTTAGTGCCAGGGGCGAAATTTAAAAAGAAAAATATTGAAAATCATTCGGTGAATGAACAAATAAGATGATTAAAGTGTTGTGGTCTGAAAAAGTGCAGAAAAAGAGCGATCTTATTTTAAGGTTAGTTCAGGTTGGTTACTGGGTATTTATACTAACTCAAAATGTTATAACGTTTTTAGAGTTAAAAGTTGTATGAATGCAGAACGCAGTAATAATATATTACCCAGCATTGATGGTGGTAAATGGGTATCTGCGCCAGTTTCATGTAATACGTGTGTTGTAGTTGATGTAACTATAAAGTTGTGCTATTTTCTATCCCAAAATGTATCAAACCTATTTAACTACGGACCCAAATACCACTACTTCCACGAAACCATATAGTTTAGTTACGGATAAACCATGAGAGCGGCTTGGGAAATGGAATAAAATTAGCTCCTCTCGTATATTTTTTTATATTTATTCCTGTAATCATTCTTAGAGAGGCCATACGCGCACCTAGTACCCATATTTTTAATATAAAACACAAATTTCACAAGGCTATTAACTTGACATCACAATGACAGTTTCTTGTTTGTCCACATAGTTCACAAAAATACCGCAACGGGGCGCTAAAAATTCGCTTAATCGGAATCCCCTATTCCAGATGCAGTTAACGCGCCAAGTTTGAATTCTTTGAAGCACCGCAAACTCATGGTATAGATTTGTACACATTGACAAAAAGAAATGTACAAGATAATATAACTACAAGGGACATATTTGTACGATAGGAAAATGTATATGGCAAGACATGTACAGAGTGATATGTGTGCATTTGAAAATTTGTATGCATTCCCTCTGTAATGTGTAACTTTTATTTTAATAAATAATTTAATTCAATGTTATTGATGATTGATTTCAAGCCATATTAGGTAATAAAATAAGTAATTATATTCATGAATAATAGAGTTTTTGTACGGTAAACTGAGCAACTAAAAATAACACATTATTTTAACTTTTAATTCTAGAATTAAAAAGTCACTAAATGTTAAATTTGACTTATAAAATATATTATTTTCAAATGTTTTCCTCGCTTACAAATGATACGTTTTAATAAATTATAATTTGACTGCCACTAAATCATCAAAATTATTCTAATTTTCGGGTCATACAAAAAATAGTGTATTTTGTTCCAAGCACTGCAAAACTTGACATCGTCTTATTTTTGCAAACTCCCTTCTCACAAAATGAAGTGTCACTTTTAATTTTTATATTATAATGTAGGTCCGTTAATATTAACAATAATAATCTGATTGGGTGTTGCTAAGCAATAACATTAAAATTTAGGTTAACGTAGTGCAAAAACTCTCTGATATGTATACTATAGAATATCTAAGTCAACAGTCAAGTCTACACTTCAGTTCATTAAAAGTAGTTAGAAAGTAACTCAAGGTAACTAAGTTACTTTTAATGAGTAACTAGTAAATAACTTAGTTCTTTCACCAAAGTGACTGAAACTTAAGTAACTAGTTACATTTTAAAAGTAACTTTCCCAGCTCTGGTAATTTTGCACCATATTAAATTCAATGCTAAAAGAAGGGTGTCAATGAATATTTGTCTGTCTGTCGACAAAGAAATTCTTTAATTTCAAACAAATAATTTAAAAAAATAAGTCGTGTTGCTCGCTGTGTCGCCCGTATGCGACGCACACATCGCACCCTGTGACGGCGCGCCCCTTGTTGTGATCATAAAATTATGAATGAAGCTAACGAATAACGAACGAAGAAATATAATATTGTTCTTGATCATATTCACTTTGTTCAATTTTATCACGAATCACAGTCCGAACTAAAGCGGCTATATTAGTAAGGTAAGGTGGGGTAAGTGTGTTTCGGGGGTAAGTGTGTAAGCTGGAAATACATCATTAACTATTTAAGTACAAGTATAGACATATATGAATTAGTAGAGAAGGACTCTTGAACTACTGATGTCATTTGAAACGAAATTTTAAAAATTATTTATTTAGGCGGGAAGACCAATTCTTCCAGAACTTGTTGTACCGTGCATAGCATGTAGTTTGTTGATATTTTTTCCATCCAGTATAATCTCTTTACGGAGTTGTATATTTGAAGATTTTATTGCATAAATAAGCTAAGAAACAATTAAATTTTATCCTATTGTTGTTATTTTTATTCTATATTAGTTTGTTGTAAATATTTATTGCTAGTACACACTTGCCCATTTCAAATTTAACACCGGGAATGTGTGTACTACTTTTGAAGGGCAAGTGTGTAACTAATACACACTTTCCCTTATGCAATGATATTGAAGAAGAATTTAGAGATGAACAAGAACTGTTAGAATATATAGATAAAATAAATAAAGAACAAATCGATGCAGATGTTAATGATTGGGTTTTAATTGTTTATGCGGATAAAAAATCTCAGAAACAGTATGTTGGCCAAGTTATCTCAGTAAACAAAGAAGATGAAGAAGTAGAAGTAAAATTTACCCGGAAAGTGTGTTCGTTGAATCCAACAACCCTACATTATTTTATTTGGGCAGATCCTGAAGAATGCTCTTTCGTTGGAACACAAGATATCGTCATGATTTTTCCTAAGCCTTTTTTTCTTTTACAAATTATAATATTCTATAGGTCATAAAATATTTCATTTACTTGCTTACTTAAATTGCAATAAGAAGCCTTTAAGTTCTGTGTTTATACATTGTTTTTGTTTCATCAGATTTAAGAGAGTGTTTTTTTTTATTTTTCAAAGTTTATAACATTAAAAGTATAAGAAAAAATAAAAAGTACTAAACAGCTACAGAAAGTTTATATTCTATACTTTTACACACTTACCTCACAATTAGCTTGCCGTGACTTGTACACGAAACATTAGTCGAATACACACTTTCCCCATTTTTCGGGCGAAGTGTGTAATATAGACATCGTTTTTTAAAAAAAATGTGAATACATACTAATAGAGCATCGAATAAAGTTACAATGTTATATGCCTAAAGGCAAGATCCATGTATATATACTGCCGAAGTATGAAGTCTACATTTTAAATATTTTGGTAGAAATTTTGGGACACGTATCAACTATTGTTATTTTGCTACACATTTACCCCACCTTACCTTATATACATTTACCAGAGTGATTCTATTATGTCTAGATTTCCTAAGAGTGAATAGGTAGTAGCCTAGCATTAAACCTATTAACCAAGTACCAAATCGGGTGTGAGTAGGTACGTAATAATCTGCTTGGAAATCTTCGTTACTAAAAGTAAAATAGATATAAGATAATTATGAAATGAGGGATAAATTTCTAGACTATAGTTTAAAAATTACTCGAAATCTCAGTCATACAGCAATTATTTTTAAAAATTGTTTCAGTATACTCGTACACACCTCAGGATGTAAAGATATTTAATAAAAAATAAAAACAAAACTAAATTGTTTGTTTAATGTTAGGTGGCCGATTTTATAAATATTCACTTAAATTTACTTTCAAAGTAAATTTAATTAATTCGTTTTCTTATGACTAAAACTATTATAATTACCCCTTAACCTTAAAATTAATTTTAACAAAAACTAAATACGTATTTCGAGAACTAAGTTCTCATCATCAGTAGTACAACAGAATAGTCAAGATTATTCAACATGTCAACCATGCCAGAGGTCCTAACAACTCTGAAAAACAAGGGAGAGAACTTGGACGATTTAAAATTTAATGACTTATTATTATTGGACGAAATTTATCTTAGTTTATAGGTAATCATTCACCTGTGACTCCCATCCCTATATAATGCCAGTTCTCTCCCATGTTTTTCAGCGTTGTTAGGACCTCTGACATGGTTGACAGTCATGGTCGCCCGCAGACTTTTTTACAAGGTTGGTCGATATTTTTGTTGTAAGAATAAAATGCGCCGCAGGCGAATTTTTGATAATTTTCAAGGTCAAACGTGTTTTAATGCAAATAAGATAATATAGAGTTCTTTACAATGAAGCAAATTTTATAAATTCTTAAAAAATTAAAATCAATATTTTATGACGAAAATGCGTATGTACGAGCAAAAGCGTAGAATTGCCCCTTCTACTAGGCTTTATGATGCAAGATGCGAGCATAAGCAATAACTACAGAAACAGACAATCTGAAAATACAATGTTGCATTAAATTAAAATATTATATTACTGAGAAATAATATAATTATTCTATTGAACTGCTCAAAACAAAATGTATAATTAAATGTTAATTAAATCGCGCTCCTCACAAAGTACGGCAACCCTAATCATACGTAGGTACTTTTAATATAAATAAATATGCAATGTGTAATCATTATTTACTTTTCTATTTCTTTATTTCTATATAACAGTAAAATCGATAATTGTGAAAGTTTTGAGAAGAACGTGATCATAAAATGATTAGAATAATCTACGGCATATTAAAGAAAATACAACATCGAAGATAATGTAATATAATGTAAAAATAATTGCAATACACATTTAACAGTACATAACATAATTTACTCATTCTGACACTTCAGCTGTTTCGTACTTAGTAATAGATAAAATATAAGAAAATATTACCAATAATTATTAAAAAATACAATGATACATTGAAATGTAAAAATAAAATTATAATTTTATTTTTATAAATGGATACAGTCCATAAATGAAAGGGGGGTCAGCCGACCCTTTCGACCACCCCTGTGGGCGCCTATGTTGACAGTTGAGTAATCTTGACTACTCTGTTTAACTTTCATATGTTGTACTACTTATGATGAGAACTTAGTTCTCATCATGAGTAGTTAGTTTTTGTTAAAATTAATTTTAAGGTTAAGGGGTATTTATAATAGTATTAGTTATATTTAACCTTAGACTCCATTTATTATTATTTGTTTCTTATGACATTAAAATCACTGCTGGCAAAAATCGCGTTGCATTTGTCCATTTCATCGGAGTTACTTTAGACGAAAATTTAAGTGAACCTTTATAAAATCAGTCCTTAATGTAATAGTATTTACTTACGTTATTAATGAGAAAGAAGGTAAGTCATTAAGATAAGTAATAGTAAACGGTATTGCCATAGAAGCCAGTAGTAACACCACCATAGAATATATTGTATATTTTGGCCATTTCCGCAATGGTAATAGAAGAAGAGGAGACAATATGTACAAGTGCATATCTACTGGCAAGTACCATGATTGTCCTACACACTAAAAATATTATATTATAAACATTTTTTATGCAGTTATTTTTGTATAATTAAGAATCATAAACGATTGAATTCTTTCTTCGTTAAATAAAATATTATTAATTTTAATTCGAAGTAAAATAGCAAATATCTTACAATATCATTTGGTTTGTAATAATTCTGAATATACAATAAAGTTGCCCACCAATTGTCAACACATTGCTTTTTAAAGTATTCTGTCAATAGCCAAAATGGACCAGATCCAACTTTGGTTGCTATCGTTGCTTGGAGCCATACTACAACAGCTAGAACTGGTGTCAATCTAGATAAAAACAAAAATTACTATTTCGCGTAGTTAAAAAAAACTTCGATTAGTACCTATGTATTCTTTTTGCTTTAACCCCCCAGAACACGCACTAAATTTTTTACACATCGGTCTGAGGGACCATTCGGCTAAAAAACATGGTATATCGCCTTATCGGACAAAATAAATAAATTGTAAATTATGTTTTAGTTTTTATAAATTAAAAATATGTTAATAATAATACAATCTTTTAGTTTATGTTTTGTGTATTCATATATGCCCTGGGGTGCGTTCCAAAACCATTGCGCTTACTCTTAGAGTTTACGCGATAAACGTTCCAAAATTCGGAGTACGCACTCTAGAGCATACTCTTCGTATTCTGCTACGCTAGTAGGGTACGAAATACTCCAATGAGAATTTGCGTGTCTTACGCAAATTTTTACAACGAAACATAGAAATCGAGTTTGAAATAAAAATAAATCTTGAAAAGTATCAATATATTGGAGTAATTGATGCTTATCTATCTTATAAAAAAGTCATTTGAAAAACATAATAGTAAAACCTGTATTAATTGTAAAAAATGTGTTGAAAAACAGGAAGTGCACACAATAAATAATTTTTGGCAGTCAAAATGTCGTATCAAAAAGATATTTTCTTATTTTTAAGGTTATGTTATTTTATTTACTCAAAGCCGTTCATAAATACTCAGACAAATTTGGTCACGTTACCGTACTCCAAGTAGGGGATCCACTTACTTTGTATCTTTGTTTTGGAACGCACCCCTGAAGAATAGACCAGAAAAGTGTAACGGTCAAATTTAGGCGCCAAATTCATACTCAGTTCATAACGCTGAGAATATAATTTTAATCATGGTTGGCAAAAATCATGATTTTACCGCCCGCTACCCTTGGTAAGGGATCGTGCTAAAAATCGCATATCAAGATTTTGGTATATGACCACGTTTTAACGTTCCTAGAATCCAATTTTAACATTTTCACGATGATGTCTGTGTGTATGTGTGTGTGGATCCTCCACTCTAACTCAAATACTATTATTCAGAAAATTTTGAAATCTTGTACTTCGAACTTGTTCTTTATTGGAAAGATTATAAAAATTAAAGATTATTAAATTTTCTATAGATTTGCATTAATACTTTTTCTATATATTTTATGGATAAATTTATAAAATTATCTATAATTTAAATCCCAGAGCCTACGCTTTAAATAAACAAAACGCAGTTATTCAAATGTATGTAACTGACAGATAAATGTCACTCAAAGAACTAATCATTTCAAAATAATATTAGTAACGTTTTAAAAAGGAAAAAGTAAATAGAACAATAGAGAATGAAGTTTCCAGCATAAATAAATATGTAGGTACGTATTTAGATTAATAAAAATTAACGATTCAAAAAAATATTTAAGCTAATCCTAATTTTTTAGTGAATTCTATTCTATCCCGATATTTAAAATTTAATCTTCATTTTATTATAGTTTCGGTGGCCCAATGGGTAGAGCAACGCCCTCGAGGTTCATGTCATGAGTGCCCTCGGGACTCTGGGTTCGAATCCCACTAAGGCATGGATGTGTGTGTATGTGAACCCACTCTGTAATTCGGCTTTAATCCTGTTGAGCGGTTTAAAAAAAAGATAGTTACTTGGATAAGATTAGACTATATTTAAGAAATTTTCAAAATTAGAGTAAAATTCGCTAATTCATAAAACTTATTTTTTTTATTCGGGCTGTAAATGGCGGGTGGTATTGTGTTGGCCACACCAGATTTTTTTTAATTCACAACTTATGATTGCAGATATAATAGAAATTTTAAATATCGTAGGTCACTTAGATCGGATATGTGTTCTGAAGGGTTAAAAGAAGATATACAATATAGTGAATGTTCATTTACCTTAAATACCGATGTAGGTAAAACAAGGCAATGTTAAACTTAACCCCTTTTTCCATTTGTAAGCAAAAGACATAACCTACTAACAACCCACCCAAAACAAAGAAAGTATCTACGGCAAGAGTTGCGTTTAGAATGTACATATTTTTTAGCTCAGTCATCCACTAGAAATTTCTTTATTAGTTTGCATATTAAAATAAAATCATATAAATAATTACATTTTTTACCAAGATACTATTTATATTTGGCAACTGTGCGAGCATACCATATTTATGTCCTAATATCACCCACATCATGCTTATGGTCCTTATTCCATTTAAACATCCTAATTGATCCGAACTTTTGCTAATTGTTAATAATTTTCGACCATTTGTTAATACGGAGAACGCTGTTAGAATTATATGGGCTGGTTCTAAAATAAATAGAAAGAATAAAAGACAGATTCACATATTTTTAAAATAAATATTAAATTTTTCCCAAAGACATTATTCCTATGAAATATTTATTTATTTATCAACAGGCATTTTTCATAAGAATAAAAAAGTACAGCATGGAAATTTCGGCATTTATCAATACACCTAAAAGTCCTGACAGCTGATGTGACAAGGCGAGGGTAAGAGCAATAACAGATAAATAACTTTTTATAAACTTTTCTAAATTGTAGTTTCAATAACCATATTTTAACTCTGTTTATCTGTTTAAGTTACAAATGTCAAAATTCAGTTTAGAAATTCTTATCGTATTATGATTGTCACGACATTTATTTGTTGATCATTAGGTTTAGAAATTATTGTGCATACGTGCGTGACTTTGGATGCCCCAGCCTATGCACCCGTCCGTACCCCTAAGATAATCCTGTCCTGAAGATAGCGTTTTGTTTTTAAGAAGTAGTTCAGATTAGTTAGCCATGGGGTAAACATGTAAGAGTCGAAATTAGTTCGTCGCATCGGGAAGACGTGTCTTGTTTTTGGACATGTAGTGTCTTTTAGTTTGTAATGTAACAGTTTAGTACTTGCTTAGTTGTGTTAGTTATAATAATAATATAACTTTATTGACCACAGTCAACGGCGGGGTTCAGCCAAAGGCTGCTCTTCCACCCAACCAGTACATTAAATTACAAAAAAAATAGGAAAAAGTCAACATGAGTACATAGCATGAAAGTATAGCATAATAAGCCAAAAAGCAGATAAATAGGGTTAATTTGTTTACATTATAATAATATATTGAAAATAATTACTAATTTAAACAGAACAATTTTTTACATGAGTTTTGAAAGAGTGTAAAGAAAGAGATTTTAATTCACTTAGAAGATTGTTTTACAATTTGGGTGCAAGGTAAGAAAACGCATTTTTCGATTTATTTTTTTTTATATGAAGATACGATATACGAATTCTTATCACGTAATTGATAATGCTGTTCTTTTAATTTAAGTTTTTCATGTAGATAAGAAGGGCAACCTGTTAGTATGATCTTGTGAATTTGACAAAGATAGAATATCTTCACACGTTCATCAATATAATTAAGATTGAATAAAATACGAAATGACGAAATATGGTCATATTTACGCACATTATAAACAAACCGAAGGCATGAGTTTTGAAATAGCGTTATTTTATTTTTGTCGTTTTGTGTCAAGTGTGGAACATATACACATGCACAGTAGTCGAGTATAGGTAGTATCAAGGTGTAAATTAGTTTTTAATTTTATTTCTGCTAATAATAACTTGCAATACTGGCATAAATGTCGTAGTCTAAGTCTGGCAGCTATTAGTTTTTTTGTCAAACATTTCTTTGCGTGGATGTCAAAAATGTGTGGGCCGGTGCATTGTCTTGGTGGAAATGCCAATTTTTGCTTGCCCAAAGTTCAGGACGTTTTCGCCTTACATTTTCCCTTAAACGCCTCAAAATGTCCACGTATAAGTTACCCGTTACTGTGGTACCCCTTGGCACAAATTCGTGGTGCACAGCCCCCTGGCTATATATATATATATATATATATATATATATATATATATATATATATATATATATATATATATGTATATATATATATATATATATATATATATATATATATATATATATATATATATTCATGTTCTATTCGGCGAGCGTTGAGTCTAGATTACGGTACGGTATTTATTTCTGGGGTGCCTCAAATCCAGCTAACAAAGTTTTTGTAGCACAAAAAATAATTGTACGTTGCATTGCAAATATAACCTAGAGAACTTCTTGTAAAGATAGTTTTAAGGAATTAAATATCATGACTTTAACTTCAATTTACATCTACGAACTTTGTCTGTTCATTTATAAGAATAAAATATCATTTACCATGAGTTCAAGGCTACACGATTATGATACTCGTCATAAGAGCAATTTTTATATCCCAAAATCTAGATTAAATATTACTAAAAACTCTCCAAACAGATTGGGTTTAGAAATTTTTAATAACTTGCCTGAAAACTTAAAAAACGAAAATAATTTCAAACTTTTTAAAAAATCATTGAAGACTATTCTAATTGGACACAGCTTCTATGATTTGAATGAATTTTTTAACATGTAATTTGTATTATATTTATCTGACTTGTTCTATACACTGTATTATTGTGTCTACAGAATCTAATAAAATTATTATTATTATTATTATTATTATTATTATTATTATTATTATTATTATTATTATTATTATTATATATATATATATATATATATATATATATATATATGTATATGTACTTACTTTTTTTATTATAATGACAGTACATATCATACAGTGTACTAATTAACATTATGAATCCTGTCGTAGCTAGAAATGCTCTAAAAATATTAAAAACAATATAAACATTAATTGATTTTTAGTAAAATATTTTATAATCGATTTTCTTACATGATCGCAATGTCATTCGCACTAAAATTTGTTTCTAAATCTTCTTTCGTTTGACACATATCACCCATTGGAAGCGTAATATTAAAATCCGGCACCAATTTTCGGAAAAATTCGTTAATAGCTTCAGTAAGTTCTCCTATAGGGCAATTATGAGGCACACACCATCCTAATACAACGCCAGGATTGTTCCAAGACAAAGCTATGATCATTCTTTCTTCTATTTCTTCGGGTGAAGCATCAATAAATAACTCATTTTTCGTAGCACCACCAAGCAACTCCATTGGTAAATTTATTTTCACTATGCAAAATTTTCCTTTAGTTTCGCCGGTTTTGTTGTTATGATGTTCTATTTTTAAACACTGGTCGAAAGCACCGAGGTCGTAAAGATTGCCGGAGAAGATACCACTGGGAATTTTTCCTGACGCGTCCACCACTAAAATTAGGTTAGGTAAGTGTCTGAAATGTTCTATTTCAAATATTTATACAAGTCACGCCAGGATTATTGAGAATGGGAAAATCGGGTAGGCCGTGGAATTTACTCTGGTATAAAGAGTTTGAACGAAAAGAACAAAGGACCTCGTGTCCTTCTGCAGTTGTTACGGAAAAGATGATTGTTGCTGCGAAGAAGCTAATCGGCCTAATTCTCTAAGCAAAATTGTTAAAATTAACAACCATTTTCAGTTGTTAATTTCAATGTCAGTTGCTAATAGGCCTGCAGCGCACACCCATTTTAACTCCTTAACCGATGAGATTAAGGTAAACGGTTCAAACCAATTGCAGATAGTACATGTAAAAATGCACCTACAGTTGATTTTGACCGAAGTTTGGACAATGCCGACACATAAAAACCATAAAAATGCATTTTTTTTCAGTACGCTGTTCAAACGGAATTTACATTTTACTTCGCCATATCTTAGCTAATTTTATATATATTGATTTGAAATTTTAACACAATTAAGACTAAGTGAGACTTGAAATACTAACCTTTATCCGAGCTTTTAATATCAATTAGAAACAAAATGGTGAATTTTTCAAAAAATTCCAACGAATTTGTGAGATTCTTTTTTCGGATTAAAAAGTTGTGTTATGAATTTTTGAAATTCGCATTTTTCTTTATTCCACAGTGTAGTCGAATACTTGAAGAAGTTTTTTGGAAAGTTTCAGGTTAGAATATGGAGCGGTTCAAAAATTACAACAATATTCAGTCGATGCTTGAAATTGCTCTAGCGTGTATGTACTATTTGTCTATTGGAACCGTTTTCTCCTTTCATGCTTGGTTAAATATGTATATATATATATATATATATATATATATATATATATATATATATATATATATATATATATATATATAACAGTCTTTGTATATCTGCTTTATCCATACATATTAATTTTCGTTTTCGTCTTGTATGGGTTGTGAAAAACATTTTGACGAGCATTTACATAGTGGGCAACGTTTTATTTTTTTGCGAAAAGCAAGTGCACGGTTCAGCTTGACTGCATGAAGTAGATTTCGCACTACAATTGCAAATATATTTCTGTAGTAATTCTAGACTACTTGACCCTTCGAAAATTACTGGTATAATAACATTTCCTTCGCATCTCCAACCATATGTTGTTAAGTCAAGAGGTTTAATTATTGATTTGTGTGCATTATACCAAACGTAAGTTTGCCAATGACACCTTTTTAAATGTTGCAGAAGCGCAGGTTGTGATGGTGGAAGGTTGTCAACTGCGATTATTTTGGAGGTCGAAAGCATAACACGGAACTGATTAATATTTCTGTGAAATTTAGAATATATTCCGGGTAAATCATTTAGAGTAGCAACAAACCGAGTGCATACATTAATAATCTCATCTGATAATCCTTTTTCGAAATTACTCAGCAACATCAATTCTTCATCATTTAATTTTAGCGCTACTTTAAACGCTTTCGTTTTTCCAATGTTGGAAAACGACGAGATAGTATCGCATCCTGTAAGTGCATGTATCGATTGAAGTGCAAAACTCAATTATTTTCCCAATTCTCCAATGACGCTGTTAATTGGTATATATCGTCTCAAATCTTTTATTGTCGTTATTGTTCCAGTTTGAAACCATACCCGAATATTGGATCGAATTTTTGTACTATGAGAATAAAAACGTCCGTATCAGGCGATAAATGTGTTATAATTCGTGTATCTGCTTCAATATGGTTGGCGGATAAAATTGGGAATTCTTGCGAACCATTTTCGGTTATTAACTTTCTTGTAATATCTGTTTCATATCCACCGGCTAAGTATATTTTTTTTACATGAGAATGACTAGTTGGCAAGTGAATATTCATTTCAATGTATTTACATATATATAATACCAGCGATTTTTTATTTGCATCACTTCCAAGTAGGTACCTTGACCCATACAAGAATTGGGCGGTTAGCAGTAATATCGTAATGATAAGAGTTTTTACCATACCTGCAAACTCTTTCTTGATTTTTCGAATTCAGAACACTGTCATTTTGATCAAATATATAATGGACTTCTTTATAGCTTTCTATCAAATTTTGTAATTTATCAATGAAATATCGACCAATATCTTCAAAAAACTTAATATTCTTCGTGTTCAAGCTCTGAATTTCTGCCATTACATCTACTATGCATATCGACAGTTCAGATAAATTTAGTTTCGCATTTCTAGACACAATGTTTTTTTTTTAATAACATGCAATTAGTCTGATTTAGAAGTAGTACATACACGAGAGAGCGCGGCGCGCGATTTCGAGCGTCCACTAAATATTGTTGTAATTTTTGAACGGCTGCATATTTTGATCTGAAACTTTCCTGAAAACTTCTTCAAGTATTCGAATACACTGTGGAATAGAGAAAAATTCAAATTTCAAAAATTCATAACACAACTTTTTAATCCGAAAAAAGAATCTCACAAATTCGTTGGAATTTTTTTAAAACTTCGTCATTTTGTTTCTAATTTATATTAAGAACTCGGATATAGCTTAATATTTCAAGACTTACTTAGTCTTAATTATGTTAAAATTTCAAATCAAGATATACAAAATTAGCTAAGATATGGCGAGGTAAAGTGTAAATTCCGTTTGAACAGCGCACGGAAAAAAATGCATTTTTATGGTTTTTATATGTGTCTGCATTGTCCAAACTTCGGTCAAAATCGACTGTACATGCAATATTGCATCTATTATCGATTGCAATTGGTTTAAACCGGTTACCTCAACTTCATCGCTTTTTTCATTTCTAGAGCAGTTTTCGGGTATAAGCTGCAGGCCTATAAGTTCAAAATCCCAATTCACTATTACATCAAGTTGCTAAAATTTAACAACTAGTCGTTACGTCGAGTTGTTAATCTAGCAACTGCATTTCTCTCGTTGTTAGTATTGAACAATCGTTGGTAAATGGTTTTTCTTGAAAATTTTGTGTTAAGAAATAAATTTTTACTGGAAATAGAGGGACGACAGCAAAGGTAAACTATTTATAAACTAATATATACCTACATGCCCAATAATTATATACATTTTAAACAAGATTTTAGATTTATGCAAAGAAATTTGCGATATGTTAGTAATCCATTCTTCAAAAAAATATTTACAGACATATTCAAACTGAGCAAGTGTCGTTTAATTCGTGAATTAGATGGTTTCATATATATGCCCGAAGATCTCATGTTACAAGATGAAGGATTTACATTTATTCCAAACTTAAATATTTTAATTCTTAATATAGCACAAATTTTCAGATTCTCTCCGGGGAAAGATCTAAATTAAATTTTTTGAAATTTATTTTCTTTATCTCACAAATTTCTATTATTTTTACTGCTAAATCTTCTAGACGATGGTCATTTTACATTCCTGATGATGATTCCTGAAATATCGAAATCGATCGCATCGAATTGAATTTTCTTATCACTCATTATTAAAAACTCAAACGTCAAACGAATCAAAATCTGTCACTTTAGGTTGTGAATAGAGTAGAAATATGTACAAATATTGAGAATCGACATACCTTTTAACTCACTTGTAAATAATTTCACTGCTATATTTAACAACGATTGTTCAGAACGACCGTTTTTAACAATGTCGTTAATTATGTATTTACTGAATACCAATTGAATGACAGTTGTTACAAGAGTTGCTAAAAATCGTTGTTAATTCTCAGTTGTTACCTAACGACTATGTTAACAACTATCTTAGTGAATTAAGCCGAATATTTCCATTTATGCGGTAAATGTGCTTTAACTGAAAATTTGATCCTTAGCTTTTAATATTTATAGAATCATACACAATCACCTATATTTAATAAAAGTTATTAGTCGTTTTAGGCCCAAACCTACCTCCCTTAGTTAAAGTGACTATTTATTAACCATTAGTTAAGAATTAACAACAGTTTTAACTTCCAGTTATCTCTATCCAAAGGTGGTAAGAACAATTTTGCAACATAACCATTGGTTAGCACTAATAGTCCCTTTAACTAGGGGTGGTAGGCAAGCACGGATACAGGGGGATAAAGAGGGTAATTAACCCCCCCCCCCACTAAGCACTATACAGTTAAATTTGATTTCATTTATGTTTAAAAAAAATGCGACAGAAACAAGAAATTTTGTTAGAAATTACTAGAAATCTTTTCCATATAGTGTCAAAATGCTGAACTATGAACCTTATTCTGAATTCTTGACATTGAAAAAAGCTAATTTTCAATTTTCTTAATTTGAATACAAAATAATTCTATATACTATCAGTATAGCAATTTGCTAATTATCAGAAGTAATATCACAAGTCCTGATTTTATCGATAAATTTTTATTTTGCACGAATTTTTTTGCTTAGCAACAAACACGAAAGCAAACTGCATGGTAAATCCCGACTCCGAAGGAACAGGCTTTTTTACCTAATGCTGGTTTGCTTGAATGATTTTGCTTAAAAGCAAAAAGAATGAATGCTTAAAAATAAAAGTTTATCTGAGAAAATCACAGAGGTCGTATGGTATTTGGTGAGATAAAGATTCAAACCTTTATCCAAAAATCCTCAACATTCAACTAACATTCAAAGCTTCAGAAATATCTCATCAAATTAATTTTGTAACAAATAATAAAATTTTAACTTACTGTCTAATGTAGGTTTACATTTCTGCAGATTTGGATTGTCTCCTATAATTTTTCTTATATTGATTGCTGTAGAACTCGATGCCACTATGAAGAGAAATAATATTTGCGACCACATGTTTTAGATGTTTTACAGAATTACAATTGTTTGGTAAGCATATCTCTTAAATTAAACAATCTTTTAGTTAAATTTCCGTTTATATTTACAGGGCCGCTCCGTGCGAGCGGGCAGATTGTGCCCCGTACAAAGGCCACACAATTCTTGAAATGATTTAGTTTTTTCAGTACAGACGCCTTCTTTAAGGGGTTAATCTTCATATGCCCCCAAATGTTCATATTAATAATACTAGGTAAAAAAAAATGTATCGATCGATAGATCTGGTGTAGAATCAGTTTTATATCTCGTATATTTATTTATCTTTATTAAACCACTTAATCAAGCACTAAATCATTTTTAATTACAAAAGCTTAACTGCGATTTGCAATAATGACAATACAAATTTATACAAAATATACATACAATCTTCTTTTATTTACAAAATTACTTAATACTTCATAGAGACCATTCTATGTAGTGTTGTCGCAAAAATATTATCATTTATAATAAGAACTGCAGTAACGAGGCACAGAAAAGGCACACTGTAGATATATAAGTACTGTTTTACATCATACTTTGCACCACGATGTAGAATATTTAGTGGTCTCTACCGTCTTACAGCAATATTTTATTATTTATCTTGTAATATTAACAAATTTAGCGACACCTATTGCTATATCTTTCTCTCGCATAAGCTCTGTAGTAGGCAGCGAGAGAAAGTAGCATTAATGTGACGTCACAGTGACACACAACAAACCTCAAATATCTCGCAAAGTAATTATTAGAAATTTGTTTTTTTTTATCTTAATCGCTATTTATACTTCAAGTATAAAGTGTACATTTTATTGAATTTTGTTATGGTGCAGGACCCCATTATTGTTGATGGGTCTTATTCTTAATAACTCGTACTATTTCTAAAAAAATCTGATGTGGCCAGCACATTACCTTCCGTCAGTTCTATGTATTTTGTACAAATTTCATACGGAAAGTTCCTTGCTAAATTAAATATTCTATATCTTGTACATTACCTTCCGGCAGTTGCATGTATTTTATGCAAATTTCATACAGAAAATTATAATTTTGTGACGTTTTCTATATACAGTGTAATCTGCAGAAATAAAAGATTTATTATTAATATTATTTCTTGTACATTACCTTAAAGCAGTTGTATGTATTTTATACAAATTCCATACAGAAAGCAAAAGATCCTATATTTCCAGTAAAATTATAAGACACTATGTCAATTTCACTTGACACTGACATCTTTCAATCAGAATTTTCTTAATATAGTAACTGTTTCCATAGCTATGGCTACTTAATGAAATTTAATTTCTTTATAATTTTTTAACTCTATATCCATTTAATATTAAGTATAAAATGCAATCAAATCGTATAGAGAATAAAATATTCTTTAATATTTATAATAACATCAAATGTGATAAAATTATATTTAACATAGTTTTTTCAAGAAAAACTGTTAAAATCTTCAAATGATGGTACTTCCGGTTGACCAATTGTAACCAAAATCTAATCAGCTCTTCATATGGATATAACGAAGAAGTATACGAAAAAATTATAATTTTTGTAACTGTAGTATTAAAGTTATCGCAGACGAAAATTTTGTTACACACACACACACACATCCACACACACACACATCCACACACACGCACACACACACACACATACAGACATCATCGTAAAAATAGTAAATTCGTATTCTAGGGACCCTAAAACGTGCTTATTGATTAAAAACTCATCATCGAATTTTTTGACCAAAGACAATACCTTCCTTACCTAAAGGTGACGGAAGGTAAAAAAAAACTGATGTGGCCAACACATAACCTCTCGCCAGATATTTTACCTGGATATGTGCGCATAAAACGAAATAGTTATTTATGATATGAGTGTTAAAAGTGACATTTTATTTTGTGAGAAGGAAGTTTGGAACACGACGCGAAGCGGAGTGATCCAAACCTTCGAACATAATAAAATCACTTTTAATGCGTATATCATACACTATTTTTTCTACAAACACCATTTTTTAATTTATATTTGTATTTCTAATAATTTTTTGACATTCACTTTTAACACTAGTGTCAAAAGTAACAATGATCTGTCACTTTTAACACTGGTGTCATAAAATGACATTTTTAACGCTAAAAACATACATTAATACTTTTAATAGATTTGTAGAAAAATATTTTTAATTACAAATACATATATTCATGTCTCACTACAAATTAATTCTCACATACATTTTTAAAATCTATGGGATATTTTAATAAAAATTATGTACAATACATATATTTTCTTTATATTCAATATTCCGAAATTTTCTTTTTCTACTTTCCTTTTCTTTTTCTTTATATTTGTCATTTTTTCGCAAATTCTTTTTATATTCTTTTTTACATATATTCTTTTACGTTGTTGACTTTTTTTTTATTTTCATAATCTTCATAATGATGTACAAATATTTTTGACAGTGGCATACAAATATTTTTGACAGTAACATTTATGTGTCAATTACAAACATATGAATTTCGTGCCTTGAAGTAGTTTGATCAAATTATTTTATATGCATTTCTTTATCTCTAAATCTATAGAAGATATAATAATGAATTTATATTTATCGAATAAAGAATTTAACGTTCTTTAATATAAGTATTTACATAAATTTTCGATAAATAATATTTAGATGATTTTTTTCTTGTAACTACTACTTCCGGTTGTCCAATTGTTACCAAAACTTAATCAACTCTTCCCATTATTGTTAGATTGAGGAGTCCGTAGTTAAAAATGTTGTAAGTCTTATAGTATTTGAGAAATCGTGGATCCAACACACACACACGCACGCGCGCTCGCGCGCACACACACACACACACACACACACACACACACACACCGTCGTAAAAATGTTATAATCGGATTCTAGGGATCTTAAAACGTGCTTATTCACTAAAATCTGGATATGCGATTTTTAGCATGAATTCTTAGCGAGAGGTAAAAATGTACATTTAAGTAACCCCCCTGTTCCCCTATGAGAAAATTCTGCCTACGCCACTGCATTCTAATAATAGAATGGGTTTTTTCTAAATTGTAAACCATTTTTAATAGAAATTCCATTAATTAATTTCATTACAGTTGAGGAAAATTTTAATTTTAATATATATATGTACCTACCTACCTACTCTTTTGTTGAAATTCTAATTTATGTTTCTGATGTAAATAATAAACAGTAATTGTTTGTTTTTATTTTCAGGTCGACAAACTCTTTCTAAAATTGTTACAATATTCTGTGGAACAAGATTTAATTTTAAATATTTAAACCAACAAAATTAAGTTCGGTAAATTTATAATTTTTATGTAAAATAAACCATTATCTTTAATTAACATTATACAATAAAACACGTGCGCATATGTATATAATTTACAATTTACTACGACTTTATTAAATTATCATATGACTTATGTTACAAGTAACTTTTCTTGTATTTGATAACAATCAGGATATAAAATTAATTAACTGAATACTTAGCAGCGTAAAGATTACTAGACTTCTGTCGATAATACATATTTTTTTCGTATAATAAGTTCTCAATAGGGTCTTCCACCAAAGGAGCAAATTAGAAAATTGTTTATTTATATTAAAACTTAAGACCTAAAATCTATATGAAAGAAACTAACACAGTTTTAAATATGTTATTAGGTTTTACCGGTTTCAGGATATTATTCCATTGTTTACATGTACAAAAGTAGGCTGGTAACTAAGTAATAACTGTATCTGTATGGTAATATTTATTACCATACTGACTTGTCAACAACGGTCTACAAAATGAAAATAAAATAAAATGAAAATATAATGCTCTTCATTAATACGTACAGATAACGTTAGCCTGTCGTTCTAAATACGGTCTACTCAAGTAATAGACATGAGGAATAAAGCACATAATTTGAATATTTGTCATATTGACATATGTCAAAATAATTGTTCTGTTAACCATAGCAATCTGAAAGTAGCATTAATGAGAGAATTTCAAAAAATTATATTTATCAATAATGTCTTAATTTTCTGAAACCGATAAACTATTGAACAAACCACGGATGTTATTAATCATAACAAGCCTTAGATGTCTTAAAATCCTTGCTCTACGAGCTCGGATTTCAAACTTACATCTGCGGCAGTTATGATGTGCATAACATTCCTAGGTATGTTAATAACTATTAAATATTCAAGATTTTAACGCCCTTAACATCTACGTCACACATTTACTCGATTCCAAATTCTTACTACTTTCAATTTTCAATCCTTCTGCCTTCTGTTATCGCCTATTTTAAATCCAGAATCTATTTTCAAGTACAGTGTGTTCAATAAAATTCCTAACTCGGAGTAGGCTATGAACAGAGAAACGTGTCTGATCATTATTCAATTCAAAAGTCAAGATGTCAAAATTGATCTTAAAATGTAATTTTAAAGGGAAAAGACAATAAAGAAGGATACAGTTTATTGACATTCGCCGTTTTCTAATTTCTTTCGATTTCTAAAATAAGATTCAAGAAGAAAAGCTTTGATTTCTTTAGATAACATTTTGACAATATCTCATGTCAAATTGACATACGTTTCTTTGTTCATAGCCTACTCCGAGTTAGGAATTTTTTTGAACACACTGAAAATGAATGCAGTATATTAAATATATTTTTAGTTACGAGTAGGTAGGTATCTAAAATGTTTAGTTAAATACTATATTACAATTATAAGTTAAAACAGCACAGAAATACAGAATCATATTTTTAAGTTACTTATTTTTATGAAATAAAAGTTTTGTCTATATCTGATGAAACGAAAACTAAAACGAAAACATATAGAAGACATCCAAAAGCGAATGTCTCCTGCGAGATAATATTAATATAATTGCAATTTAATATAATTCACGTATTATTCATATGAAATAAATTGTGAAAAATTGTCAGCCATCAGGATTCGAACCCGAGACACCTATCTTGTCGGGATAGTGCTCTACCAACTAAGCTATAGGGCGCGGGCAAACAGTTCTTTTAAGTGTCCTTGAAAACATACGAGTATGTGCTGGAGCCCCACTTGTCAAAGTGACAGTACAGCCATTTTGTTGTGTTGTGGTGTTTGTCGTTTGTGTTGTATTTTTCTAGAATCTCAATGTTAATTGTACAACACCACAACACACAGCAAAATGACTGTACTGTCATTTTAACAAGTGGGGTTCCAGCACATATGTTTTCAGGGACACTTAAAACAGCTGTTTGCCCGCGCCCTATAGACCAGAAAAGTGTAACGGTCAAATTTAGGGGCCAAATTCAAACTCAGTTCATAACGCTGAACATAATTTTAATCCCCGTGTATTTCTTACCAAGGAAATTTTTGCTCAACTTTAAAGGCCGAGAAATCTCATAAAAGTAAATCTTTTGTGTAAAATATTATATGTAGCACCTAAACCGATCCTTTATCTCCAGATTTTTTTTCACATGAACTGTGCACAGTTTATAATTATTTAAATATTACTACAACACTATATAATTCAATGAACGTATGTCTCGATTGGTCCTACAACTTCGGTACGCAGCATAGCTTTTATTGCACTTGACCTATTTACGGGCGGATGAGGGTCTATCAACGACATACGGCATTTTAACTTATACGTAGCAAATTAATTTTTAATAATTTTCTTACTCTACCTTTTAAAGGGTTTTAGACTATTGCAATCTATTACTGAATAAACAAACTATCGAATTATTAACAATCGCTGCTTTATTACATAACATAATAGATTTTGGTTAAAATAGGCTGACTGGAAGTTATAGAAGTTGTTAAGAGTTTTTCTTGAACAAAATGGTTTTATTTTGATTTTAGAAATGAATGCTTCAAATAAAAGTTTTATAGAATTAAATTCTGCGTCTAGCACATCAAGTATTAAATTAGCCCTTTGTATAAGCGAGATATGTAAATTTAAATATTATGTACTTTTTGGTTTTTGTAATAAAGCTTGCTATGGATTATGATAAAAAAAATAACAAAAAAATAAAAATTGTACTTCGGGTTGCAAACAAATGGACTTTGAAAGTAACTATCTTGTAAGTAACCATGTAGTTATTTTAGTAGTAAGTGCTTCTTACCGGTTGAGGATGATTTTGGAGATGGAAGCGAAGTCGAGATCTCCAATACATCCGATATCCGATACTGATAGAAGAGCATTTACTGACCGTAATCCTTACTACGTTTTACTGCACGATCGACGCACAAAATTTTAAAAAAAGCAGAGTTGAAAATTATTTTGACATTCAAAATTTTAATGTACATAAAGATGAAAAATAATATACTACTCTTGCCCTACGGCTTGTCACCTCAATTTTTTTACTGGATATGAAAGTATATAGCCTCCTTAATATTCAGGTAAAATTTGAAACAGAAACTATTTAAATAAATGTACATAAAGTAGAAAAATAATATACTACTCTTGCCCTACGGCTTGTCACCCCAATTTTTTTACTGGATATGAAAGTATATGGCCTCCTTAATATTCAGTTAAAATTTGAAACAGAAACTATTTGAATTAATATACATAAAGATGAAAAATAGCAGAACAGAACACAAACTATTTAAATTAATGTACGTAAAGATGAAAACTAATGTACTACTACTCTTGCTAATTTAACTTTAATCGTTGTTTTTATTTATTTGCCGGGTCGCTTCCTGATCGGTAAATAAAACCCACTGCCTTGGAAACTTTATAGGTAAACATTTAAAAAATCCGATCGTACAAACAAATATTTTTGTAATAACTAATAACTAGTCGAGAAATATAAAATATCGATCTCATCTCGGTTTCGGATCTGTAATCTCGATCTCACTCTCGTTTTCGCACATTTTTTTAGGTCTCATCTCGTTCTCGCACGAGAATCTCGCGAGAGTCTCGCTATAAAAATAAGCGCTTGCGCACTACGTATTTACATAACTGTTTAACTACAAAAGACAAGTTCGCACCAATAGCACCGTCTTCCATGTATTTGCAGTCGTATAACTATAATAAAGAGACGGAACACTAATCTCTGGTCACCAAATTATTTCAATACGAACATAATGTTTATTCATTTACGGTCAACAGAAAATGTGATAAGTTAGTAAATAATTTAATTTGCCTCTAAAATATCCAATTTATCATGAAATTGTGCCTCTAAACTATTTCAATATGAACATCTGTTAACACATTTTTTGTAACTAAAAGTACCTACACTTTTTCATTAAATATATGCCACTATATAAGTAAGATTAAGTCATAAAAAAAAATTTGATGTGGACACCACACGACTTCCTTGTACGCAAGGCCAATATGAAGATGAAGTATAGACTCAATTATAAAATTGCACGTATTTGACGTAATTTGACATTAAAATCTATTTTTTATTTTTTTTGTTATTTTTTGTCCTAATCCATAGCAAGCTTCTTTACAAAAACCAAAAAGTATATAAGTTTTAAATTTACATATCTCGCTTATACAAAGGGCTAATTTAATAATACTTGATGTGCTAGACGCAGAATTTAATTCTCTAAAACTCTTATTTGAAGCATTTATTTCTAAAATCAGAATGAAACCATTTTATTCAAGAAAAACTGTTAACAACTTCAGGTAATATATCACTTCCGGTTAGCCTGTTTTAACCAAATTCTGCTATGTTATTCCAATTGATATAAAAGTCTTATATACTAAATTTGAAAAGTTTCTTTCTACGGCTTACCGTTTTTGAGTTATGCGAGATACGTACGTACGTACGTACGTACAGACGTCACGACGAAATTAGTCAGAATGGATTCAGGGATGGCCAAAATGTATATTTCCGTTGAAATCTGGAAACCGAAATTTTTCGCGAATACAATACTTCCTTTACTTTGTACAAGGAAGTAAAAACGCTACACTGGTAACCCGCCGGCAACCAATCACTCCGCTTCTCTCTGTTGGCTCCCAGCGAATATAACATCCTTTACTTTTCAGGGACGACAAGAGTTTTATTAACCGTGGTTTTAATTGGGGAGAAATAGGGGCTGAAATACTAATCGACTCTATATAGACAAAAAATATGGTAAATTCATATAATTTTCACATTTAAGTGTTCTATGCATGAATTAGCGTTGACTCCTCCTTGTACGGTGCATTTTTAATTGAATTTATGAATCAAAGCTATAAGGTTACAAATACTTTCTATTGCGAGACTCTCGCGAGATTTCTCGCTGTTGTTATATCGATCTCGCCTCGACTTTTAAACTGCAATCTCGTTCTCGTCTCGCATAATGCAACGAGACGAGGCGGGATGCGAGAGTACTCTCGCCTCGCCGTGCATCACTAATAACAACATAATTTTAAAATTTGTACCACAATATGTATGTGAATATTCTCACGGAAAGATTGTTCGGAGAAGCAAAAACAAAAAATGTGTAATTTATTGTAATTTAATTGTAATTTTATATTATTATTAGTTTTCATAAACAATTTTTTGTTTGTTTTCTTTTATCTCTATAAAAAGAATCATTTATTTATCCATAATCATTATCATTCTTATCACTTGTTATTTTTATATCACAATATTTGAACTATTTCTTTATCAGATTTAAAAATAAATTATCAAATTCCTGATTTTGAAGAGATTTCATAAATTAATAAATAAATCTTACGTAAAGAAATTGAACTGCTTATTATAATTATATATAACTTGACATACATAAATAACAACAATGAACAAAGATACCTCGTGACTATTTCTCATGATTACCTACATGTCATCATAATTTGTTGTCATAAATTTATTTAATAAACGTGGACTTCACACTTTTTATTCTCAATCAGTAAATTTTCCCCGTTAAAAATATATCACATCACGGCTCGTTACACATTATAATCCGTTGATCAAAATTATTGGAAGAGATTTTCAATCATTTTATTTTGCAGTTATGGAAATATGTTCATAACATTTGTGGTTTAACCTTGCATGAATTTTATCAAAACATAAAAAAGGAAAAAATCACAGAGCATGGATTGTAATTACTGGGCATATCCGTCAACAATCTATCATATAAAAGCTAGGGAATTATTTCGATCATTGTGCATCTGCCATCCACAGTAACAACATGCAGGTTCTAGCAGTAAGTTTTATACAAGTATTCATAAAATTTATATTTTCAGCAAATGCATTTTATCATTGCACGCGAAAACTAACTGCATGTATATTTAAAATATCTTTTAAAAATTGTAATATTTATGGGTCCACTTTATTTGCACATTAAAAAGAGTACATTAACAATACAATAGGATAAATAACAATAAAAAATAGTATACACATTAGGGTGGACCTTAAAAAGGGGTCAAGTCGAATTTTATCCGGGCCGTCCCCTAAAATGGGTCCAAATAAATTTTAAAAAATCTGGTGTGGCCAACACAATACCTCCCGCCATGTACCGCCCGAGTCACAAAAAAGATTAAACTAATCCTTATTTTTGGATTAGCGAATTTTACTCTAATTTTGGCAGTTTCTTTCTTAAAATATAGTCTAATCTAATCCAAGTAACCACCTATTTTGATAATAAAATGAAGATTAAATTTTAAATACCGGAATAAAATAGTATTCACTAATCCAAAAATGAGAATTAGCTTAAACTTTTTTGCGAATCGTTAATTTTTATTAATCTAAATACATACCTACATATTTATTTATGCTTAGTCGAATTCCTTTTCTATTGTTCTATTTACTTTTTTCATTTTTAAAGCGTTACTAATATTATTTTGAAATGATTAGTTCTTTGAAATTGACATTTATCTGTCAGTTACATACATTAAATAAGAAATTTTGTTTGTTTAAAGCGTAGGCTCCTGGATTTAAATTATAGATAATTTTATAAATTTATCCATAGAATATATAGTAAAAGTATTAATGCAAATCTGTAGAAAATTTAATAATCTTTAATTTTTATAATAACATTATTGTTGAAAAAATCGAAGAAATACTATTTTGTGCTTCTAGTAAAGTGCCATTTTCGGTTATCCGATTTACACCAAAATCTAATGGGCTCTTTCCATTACAGAAAAAGTTCGAAATACAAGGTTTCCGAATGGTAGTATTTGAGTTAGAGTGGAGGATCCACACATACATACACACACACAGACATCATCGTGAAAATGTTAAAATTGGATTCTAGGGACCTTAAAACGTGCTCATTTACCAAAAATCTCGATATTCGATTTTTAGCACGATCCCTATACCTCCCTTACCAAGGGTAGCGGGAGGTAAAAATTGTGCAGGCAATGATTCTGCTTAATATTAATATTTGACCGTGCCTAAATGCACTTTTTTTTCCCCCATTTAAATAATATTGGCTGGTATTCTGAGCTCGCGACTAAGCCTGACTAAGGAAGCAACTAGTTAGTCACCCGTCTAAAGTATGTATTGTAACATTATGATAGTCGGACGACTAGCTAGTCGCTTTTTTAGCCGGGTGCTCAGAATACCAGTCATTGGGTTTTGACATATTTTGGAACTGTATTTTTGTCAAAAGCAATAAGAGGTTTAAAATATCCACTCAATATTGAAATATATACTAGAGTGACCCGAGAATTAGTGGACCTAATTTAAAGTCCCAATCAAATAATCTTAAGACAATTGCAGATAGCTTTTTTGCATAGGCGTAGTTAGAGGGGTACTTAGGGGTGCTTAGCACCCCCAGATTTTAAATTAGCACCCCCAAACAAAATTTCTATAAATTTTAATAATTTTATTTTAGACACATCTATTTATTTTGACTGTTATATTAAATATTATCAACATATTAAAGAAGAATCTTCAAGTAAAAAGGGAATTTAACTATCATTAATGATGTAATAAAAATAATATTAGAAGGAAAGCTAATTGACTATGCCTTTTTTACTCATGGAGATATATTGAAATTCCTTCAAAAATAACAATATTGAAATTGAACCTATTAAAACTAGAAAAATAAAAAAAACGAGTCAACAATACCACTTTTGCAGTAAATAAAGATACTTTGAAAGCTGAAATTTCTATTCTAAAGAACATGATGAGCAGTCAAAAATTAAATGATATTAAAAGTGTACTTAATCAAGGTACATTTGGTAATTATTATAAACTTTATAAAATTACACTCTTTCTGCCTATATATTCAGAAACTTGTGAAAGATTATTCTCTGTTATGTGGAGAATTAAAAACTAGCTGAGCACTACTATATGTGTCATACACTTTACTAATTTAGTAGTAGGTAGATAAGTATTGAATATTGAAAATGTACTTTCGAAAAAAAATTATAATAATAAATAATACTTAAGATATTTTGCAAAAATTTATTCTTCTAAATAGAAACAGAAAATTAGCTTCGCACCGTGTTCCAAACTTTCTTTTCACAAAATAAAATGTCACTTTTAACACTTATATCATAACTATTTTGTTACTTTAAATAATATTTTATTTTTTTGTTTATAAATTAATCAAATAAATACTTTTTTTATTTTGTAAACCAACTTTTTTTCATTTTAAGGTAAGGGACTTTAGCACCCCCTAATTTTAAAGTCTAACTTCGCCTATGCTTTTTTGGGCTTTTGTGTGATAGTTTAACCATCTATAATCATCTTAAAAATATTAATTGGGATTTTAAATTTTGTCCACATATTCTCGGGTCATTCTAGTATGTATTCCAATAGTGAATGGATTTTTTAAACCTCTCATTGGCTTGGAAAAAATTAAGTTCTAAATGTGTCAAAACCAAATGTTATTTAAATGGGAAAAATTAAGTGCATTTAAGCACGGTCAAATATTAATATTAAGCGGAATCATTGCCTGCACAATTTATTTTAATTTATTTGGACCCTCTTTAGGGGACACCCCGGATAAAATTCGACTTTAAGCTTTTGTTGTTCATTTACCAATATGTATAAGTAAGTTTGTCCTTCTGACTCCAAAATTATTTCAAATTTTAAATAGCACAAAAGTGACCTCTGTGATACATTCTCCACGCCAGCAATGAGTGTCCGTGTGGTGACGCCCAGACGGTACGAATACGAATATGTCATCATCATTACCGATATCTGCATACAAAACAGATTGGCACACCCAGCATTAGGTAATATACCGTTATACCGAAATGATATATTTATTTAATTATTTATAATAATCGTAACTTAAATAATAAAAATTCAAATAATAATTAAAAACTTTGCCTTACAAAAGGTGATGTAGAAACAATTTTAACATATGTTGGTTGGGTCGGGACGAGGAAAAGTTCAAGTTTTTGAACTTGGGGAGGCTCGGCGCGAGCCGCCATCTTGGATCAAAGGTGCAAAAATTAGTTGTTTGGATTTTTTGTTATTTCTCAAAAACACTAGCCCGTATCAAAATTTTACAAGAATACAAAATTAAACCCCGTAATTTTTTATACTAAAAGAGTTGTTAATTTTTTTACCTAAGATGAACTCTCAAAGAGTTATGTCAAAAATTGTTAATCAGAATAACATTTTATGAAAACAATTTAAATTACTGAAAAAATGAACAATATTCGGTTTTTAATACTTAGTCTAATAGGTTTTATTATTTATAACAGTTTACAGTCGTCGTGGCATCGAAAGAAAAAAAAATTTTTTTTTTCAACACTTTTCTACAGATTCATAATCCACTCTGACCCGGTTAAAGATATGATAACGAAGGTTAAATTTTTGAATTCAGCATGAAATTCTTCATCATGTCATGTATTACACGATTTTTACCGATGAGCGCTTCGCGAGTTACTAACAAGTTAAACTTATAAGAAATCTCTCTAACATATTAAACATCTGCAAATCGGTTTAGTTCTCATTTTTTCATCTGAAATTTCGACATAAACAATATTACTGATTTTATACCGCTTATTGTCTAGACTAGACTGATTCATTTTTTTGCAAAAGATTTAAAAAAAATCTGATGTGGCCAGCACATTACCTTCCGTCAGTTCTATGTATTTTGTACAAATTTCATACAGAAAGTTCCTTGCTAAAGATTATATTTCTTGTATTTTACCTTCCGGCAGTTGCATGTATTTTATGCAAATTCCATACAGAAAATTTATAGCAAAAGATCCTATATTTCCAGTAAAATTATACGACACACTATGTCAATTTCACTTGACACTGACATCTTTCAATCAAAATTTTCTTAATATAGTAGCTGTTTTCATAGCTATGGCTACTTTATGAAATTTAATTTCTTTATAATTTTTTAACTCTATATCCATTTAATATTAAGTATAAAATGTAGTCAAATCGTATAGAGAATAAAATATTCTTTAATATTTATAATAACATTAAACGTGAAAAAATGATATTTAACATAGTTTTTTCAAGAAAAACTGTTAAAATCTTCAAATGAAGGTACTTCCGGTTGTCCAATTCTAACCAAAATCTAATCAGCTCTTCACATGGATGTAACGAAAAGAAATACGAAAGAATTATAATTTTTAGAATTGTAGTATGGAAGTTATCGCAGACGAAAATTTTGTTACATACACACACACACACACACACACACACACACACACACACACACACACACACACAGACACACATACATACACACACACGCACACACATACAGACATCATCGTAAAAATAGTAAAATCGTATTGTAGGGACCCTAAAACGTGCTTATTCATCAAAAACTCATCACCGAATTTTTTGACCAAAGACAATACTTTCCTTACCTAAAGGTGACGGAAGGTAATTAACAATACATATCGATAAATCAAATTTTAGTAGTAACAAAAAAAAGAAAATATTTTTTAATAAATATCATGTTTGTAATAAATTTTAAATTATAATTAAAGTTTGGATCGTTTTGAAACGCCGTACTTCCTACAATGAAACGCCGCTAGGTGACGAAGCAATAGTACATAATACATAACCCCGAATGGTACCCGAAGCGTGAAACAAAAGCATCACATGTTTTTATACCTTTTGAATTTTGACATAACCGTGATTGACATTTGAAGGTAGTACCTTGCAAGAGATGCATTATGAAATTAACAAGTTAAACGAAAATGTTCCTTAATTTAATACTCAGTTGTCATCTAATGATGTTATCAGTTTTAATTTTTTTATTATTTTCTGTGTTAATTTTGACTTTTGTAGAAAAATATTTTTTTAATTTTTGCTTTTTCATATTCTAATTTTGATAAATAACAGGATGTATGTATTTAAAATAAGAAAGTTTATGTCACTTCCTGCTAAACCGGTAGTAGTACAATTCAACTTTTTATGCAGTTTAATGCGTTTTTAATCTATTTTCTAAATATGTTCTATAAATATTACCTACATAAACTATTATTCACGAAAGATGACTATTCAAGGTCATTTGTGAGCCGTCTGATATAATATTACTTGCCGATCGTATGCATAGGCGTGTAACATGATATATTTATGGACACATTTTAACTGAAAAAATAAGAGTAATTCATTTGAAAACTATGTTTCTTACTAAATAATGCCTTTCTGCAAGATTTATGTTCTTCACTTATGTTTTTGCAAAATACAAAAACATAGACTTAACTTATAAACCAAGGAATAATAAATAATAAAAAGCAACTGGGTAAATATTAGCACAGAGGGCAGTATAGTAGATAATTAGGTATCTGCTATTCTACGACATATGTCATTATTATTTACAGTGTGTTAGAAAGTTATGCCACTATTTACATATAACTGTCACACCACATAAATTAAATAGACATGGTCAAATAATCTTTCTAGTACAAAATGTTGCTAAGCTACTGCTATAAAATGCTGTGTATTCTTTCTTCGAACAAATTACCTTGAATAGTCACCTTTCGTGAATAATAGTGTACACAGAGTAATCGAAACTAGCTGGTGTGCCGCTCCATACGTTTTTGACATTTGCCGCTTACTTAGTACGACAGCATTACCATTTCCATGGACGTACCTTACGAATTTTGCAAGTTGTCATAAAAATATTCCCAAGAACCGTCTTCTTTATGTTCACCCGAACGAAAATATGCTTCAAGAAGAAATATGTCGCGGGTCCTGCTCATTAAAAGTCATAATGAAATGAGATTAAATATTAAATGAATTTTACTCTAATTTTGGCAGTTTATTTCTTAAAATTTAGTCTAATCTAATCCAAGTAACTACCTTTTTTGATAATAAAATGAAGATTAAATTTTAAATACCGGGATAAAATAGAATTCACTAATCCAAAAATGAGAATTAGTTTGAACTTTTTTGCGAATCGTTAATTTTTATTAACCTAAATACATACCTACATATTTACATATGCTGTATTAATTTCCTATCCTGTTGTTCTATTTACTCTTTTCTTTTTAAAACGTTACTATTATTAATTTGAAATGATTAGTTTTTTGACAGTGTCATTTATCTGTTAGTTACATACATTTGAATAACTGCGCAACCAAGGAGTTTTCTTTGTGTAAAGCGTAGGATCCGGGATTTAAATTATAGATAATTTTATAAATTTATCCAAAAAATATATAGTAAATTTAATAATCTTTAATTTTTATAACAACATTTAAAGGTATTTTTCGAAGAAAAACTATTTTGAGCTTCAAGTAAAGTGCCATTTCCGGTTATCCGATTTAAACCAAAATCTAATAATCCATAATAGAAAAAGTTCGAAATACAAGGTGTAATTTTTTTTTGAATGATAGTATTTGAGTTAGAGCGGAGGATCCACACACACATACACACATATATACACACAGACATCATCGTGAAAATGTTAAAATTGGATTCTAGGGACCTTAAAACGTGGTCATTTACCAAAATCTCGATATGCGATTTTAGCACGATCCCTATACCTCCCTTACCAAGAGTAGCGGGAGGTAAAAATGCATAATTTAACCCTAATTTTATTGCTACAGATATTTGCGTTATTAATCTCTACCTCATTTGGGACCACAACTGAAGGATATTTTGACAACTCTGTTTATTCTAATAACGAAGAACCATCAGCCTTACCACAAGAAGTTCCAGAAAATAAACCAGCAACTGGCTGCTTTTCAAACGTGCCTGGGTCTGTTCAAGATGTAGACCAAAATAAGAACGACATCGATTCTGAAGCAGTTACTTCACCTCCTTTGCCATTATCAGATCCACTTCCTCCTCAATTTAAACCGTACACTCCTCCTGGACCTTTCCAAAGAAGATTTCATCCTAGTTTTGCTCCACAACCATTTGTACCACAACCACAACCATTTAATAATTTCATTCCTCCGCCCCAACCATTCAACTCTTTTGGTCCCCAACCATTCCCACCGCAACCATTTGCCCCCCAACCATTTGGACACAGAAATTTCTCTCCATTCAACCGTCCAGGAGGCATGCCATTCCAACCAACACCATTTTCTCCCTTCCAAAGATTTTCTTATCCTGGAAACCATCACAATGGACAACCAATAGTGATTGTTAAATTATTGCAACCAATTATTCTTCCTGTGGCAAGGCCAATGTTACCTGAAGGAGGCGAAAGAAACGCCGATGATGTAGTGGATAGTGAAAGATATACTAACGGCTTCAGAGGAATCAGAAAGTTGGGGAGATTTGGAGCAGAAAGATTACGAGCTGAAAAGCCTTTGCCATACAGAGAAAATTCTTTTGGTCCCTATAAGGTAGCTGATGAAGGAAATGTTCATATTACTGTAAAATTACATTAATTGTTACAATAACCACGAACAGTATTATTAATATATAATAAATATGTTTATTCTTTGTTATGAATAAAATATTGTTCTTTATTTCATTTCAAATGCAGATCCTCTAAAACGGAGTCATAAACTTTAGGGCTAAGAATGTTGTAAACTGAAGAGTGGTTTTCAACAATTCTGATACCCTAAATACTCTATTTTCACCCCTTTGGTCCTTCAAATAGACGAATTACAGTTAAACCCTTCAGAAAACTTTTAAGGGCCGTATCTTGGAAACGACTGGGATTTCAGCGATTTCCGTAGATTACGAATCCGAAGTCAGATTTTCTCTAAGGGCTAATTTAAAGAGCGAAGGGCTTAAAACCGCCCTTCGGGAAAATCTGACCTCGTATTCGTGTTCTACAGGTTTAAATTAGCCTAAGAAAATTTGTCCGGCCCTTCTAGCTCTTTTAATAACGGAGTTAGCGCAGGCCCTTCGTCATATACTTTAGGGCTAAGAATGTTGTAAACCCAAGGGTTTTCAATAATTCTGCGCAAGCCAATCGAAAGAGCGTGTCTTAATACCCTAAATACCCTATTTTCATCCCTTTGGCCCTTCAAATAGACGAATTACAGCTTAAACCCTTCGGAAAACTTTTAAGGGCCGTATCTCGGAAACGACTAGGATTTCAGCGATTTCCTTAAAATTTCGCGTTCCCTTATCACCCCTTGAAATGTAAGGGTCGTAGAATAACATATTTAAGTTTCAAGGATCTAGGGCCAAGGGTTTAAAAATCGCCTAATTGAAATTTGACAGCTTAGTTTTTTACAAAATTTGATACAAGATGTTGTAATTTTATTAATTTACATTTTTAGTAAATAAACTGCTTTAAAGAATTAATTATTTTATTTGTTATCTTTTATAATTTCAGATAAAAGAACATCCATTAACAGAGCTGGGCAAGAACCGCTATTACTTACAAGTCTAGATTTAAGTACGACGGAATTATTAAAATATGCTACTTTTAATATGGGGTGTATGCCTATTCGAAATTTTCAAAAAAGGATAGCTACTACTTTTTTGAGAGTAATGACAACGAATAATTTTTTGAAAAAATCTAAGGGGTAACCATTTACGATTTTTAGGATGTATAACATTTTTTATATACCTATCCGGAATTTAAATTGAGGCGTATACCTATTGAGAATTTAAACTCAGTAAATCGTGCATGGATGCTTCTTTTAGCATGGGGCGTATACCTACTGGGAATTTAAATTCAGTGAATCACGCATGGATGCTTCTTTTAAAATAAGGGGTGTACCTAATGGGAATTTAAAACTCAGTAAATCGTGCATGGATGCTTCTTTTAACGTGGAGCATATACCTACTGGGAATTTAATAACGCAGAGTTTTTAGAAAATATGGTGCATAGATGCTACTTTTAAGTAGCATCTATGCACGATTTTTTAGAAAATATAGTACATAGATGCTACTTTTTTAAACGCAGAATAAATTTAATAAATAGCTCAAGTCCTTCGTCATAAACTTTAGGTTTAAAAATATTGTAAACCGAAGGGTTTTCAACAATTCTGCGCAAGTAATAAATAAATACATACCTACCTTCCCTGTCTCATTATTTTAAATGGTATCTTTTCCTGAAATAAATGTCTTAAATAAAAGATTTTATTAATTTAAGCAATATTTATTAATTCATAATACAATTATGTTTATAATAATATACAACAATAATATGTCTTATTTTACAAACTAAATAGCTTAAATTATTATTTTTAAAATACTTTGAATTTACAATCCATTTTGCATAATTAAATGGGTAATATAAATATGTATATACTTACCTGAATACTGAAAAGTATAATGGCATATTTAAATAATATTTGGTATAAATTTTAATTGTTTTTTACTGTATATTTGTATTTTACATTGTTGTAATCTGTGTACAAATACTATTATTACCATAAAACTTATATACTAGTAGAAGTTTATTTTCCCTTACAGAATACAACAATATAAAACAAAACAATTCGTTGGTTAATAAATAAAAAAAATCATATTTTGTTTGACTTAGAAACACAAAAGCAATGTTAAATAAAGCTAGTTTTAATATTATTACACATCATATAAAAGTTGTAATAAAATATGTTACACCAATGAATTTAGCTAAATTGTATATCATTTGACTAAACATCTTGTCCGGCGTTCTACGTTCAGTTCTGTCTCTCGATGATCACACTTCTTCTACCTGCAGATCATCTGGAGTCTCTTCAATTCACTGTGACTATAAAATCAGAAATAAAATCCATGAAATACAAATTTACGTAAAAAATACAGTTGTTATACTTACCCAGTTATAATTTTATTGTAGTCTTTTCCTCAAGGTGAAGTAAATTTCCATTTTTCAAAGGATAAAATAGATGGAATTTTCAAATATAACTAGGAATTTGTTGCATTATATTTAAAAGGAAGTGAGAAAGGTAGTGAATTTGGTCACCAATCGATTTTTATGATCAAACAATATAGGTGAACCAATTTATATTAATGTATTTCGATAGATGAGCTTTTAATTTACTTATTATTATTTATTAACATAAAATGATGAAAATTGAAAGAAAATTGCTGTAACTCATAAAAGGTGCAGTCATAACTGATCCAACAGACGATTTTAGGGTGAACTGATCCACTTATACCTGAGCTTTTGACTTCTAAAAAATAGGTATACCTTAATCATAAAGGTCATATGGTAAATATATTTTAGTGCAACCAGACGCGAACTAAACATTTCGCAGACGTAATACAGCCAGCGAAATCAGATATCAAGAGATGGCGCTGATCGCATTAACCAATGGCCGCGTTCAGCACGGCGCAGCGCTGGCCTTAAACCAGGAATAGAGGGGAGACAATGCATGTTATGTATTTCGTCCTAGCGATTTTCGACCTTATTACACCGTCAGAATCAACTGCAAAAGGCTAGTCAGCCAGATGTGTTACATACGTGTACCGTTTTAACCTGTTCGTAATTTACATTACTTTTTATGAATATTCTTTCGTATTTATTATAATTATATAAAACAAAATCAAGAATATTTGTAGTATTTATTTAGATTTGGCCAACTGTAACATAACAGTATTTAACTGGTCGACTAGCCTTTTGCGGCTGATTCTGATATTGCAATAAGTTTCAAAATCGACTATGTCTTGTCACCCCTTTATCTGGTCTAAGGCGCTAGCAGCGCTGAGCACCAAAGTTTGCCGAATATAGTTACTGGACCAATCGCATTCGTCCATTGATTACGTTCGGCAAACTTCGTCACTCAACGCTGTACCGTTTTGAACGCGGCCTTTAGTACACTTTTTGTTGACATTTGTAATCGCAGCATTGCTGTCAATTGTTTTTTTTTAGTTTTTATATTATTTTCTCATTAGTATTTTTTATTTATAATTCAAGTATGTATAATAGAGTTTTTGTCGTCATATAATAATTCATGTAAATGTCAAATGTGTAACATTGTTTGTAGTTCTAATATTCGCCGCTAGTTCGAGTTTTCTTATTTGAAAATCCCAATAAACTAAAATCACTTTGAAAATTGACATGACGGATAATATTATAACATTGACAACAATAAGTTTTGTGGTTTTTTTTTAATAAATCCAATAAAAAATGTCAAATAGTTATTTTAGAAATTATCTCTTTTCAACGATTTTTTACAAAACTGTTTTGTTTATCAAATGCCAATTCCATCAAAGCCGCCTTTCTGTTTCAATAAATTCAAGCGGGGTCAAAACCACAGGAATGGTTATTACGAAAAGTACGTTACCGACCGTAACAAACTCAGGTATAAGTGGATTAGGTGACACTAAAATCGGTTATTGGATCATTGAGGCTGATAACTTATACTCTATTTTTAGTTAGGAATGGACTTGGTGGTGCTTCGGAGCCAGACTGTTTTACACACACTTATGAAATAGTTTTGTTTCGTGCAAGACATATTTGACAGCTCGAAACGTTAAAATTTGATCATTTTTAATTCCTTAATAAATAAACAGTTATTTAATTTAATAAAAACCCTGTACTTCAATACTTAAAAATGAATAATAAGTTTCACCACGTAGGAGCTGACACAATTAAAGAAATTATAGTAATACACCCGTTTAGTTATGACGTAGGCTACGTTTCCAAACAATAAAATGGCTCCCGCCTTGGTAACGGTTGCTATGTTATTTAAAATTAACCGCAAAACTAGTAGTGGAAGATTCCCTTTCCAAAATACCCAAATCTGAAGTATACGTGGATAAACTCAGTCGGGTTAGTATTTATTTACAACAGAAGAAAACTTTATAACGTGTTTCTGAGCCACTTCAATACCAAACTAATTTATAGGTTATGAGCGCCAAACGTCGAATTCTGGTTTAGCATAGCAACCGCCTTAGCAACGAGACGCCATTTTCTTGTTTGGAAACTTTCGTGACGTCACACTAAACTGGTCTATAAAGTTTATAACAACGACCAAATATAACTAGGCAAAACTTCATTTGGTTTTGATTTCGGCTAGCCAGACAGAGAAACTAGAGATGAAGATTATGTCTTGTCTAGTCCGAGTATTTTTTACTAGAGGTCACCACTGAGGCCACGTAGAGTAGCAGTGTCTAGTCTGAACGTTGCTCATTAGAGGCGCAAGTGTTCTTAGTTAAAATTTCGTGGTTAACATTTAAGGTTCACATTAAATAATTTAGAAGGTTTAATATGAAAGAAAAATAAACATGTCACTCACAAAACTACTACAACTACAAAACAAATACAAAATACACTTAGGGTACTTTTATAATCAGGGTATGGCCATGGCGTGGCTCACGTTTTGTCCGCCATTACCGGACCATCTGTTATATGTGTTGTTCTTGTGCAAATTATTATGTTTTCGTGGTTCTTTGTTTTATTTTAATGAAAAACACATTTAATTATCATTTTAATATGTATTTAAAGTCTAAGTAATATATTTTATTTACTTGTGTAGTTTGTTAAGATACCCACCACGATTACTGACATATTGAAAACTATAAATTACCAATATTAAGCACAATCATATAAATTTTTAAAAGGTAAGTTTAGAATATACAATTATTATGTAAATATGAACTACAGATATTAAATTAGATGTGATAATAACAATCCATATCATATATTCTACATAACGTCTAAATGTATGTCTTAATAATAATTGTGTATCTCTTTAATTTTTATTACCTTTATAAATTCACAGTGTGATAATTTAATATTCTTTTATAATATAATATCACATTTATTACAAATAAAGGGAAATGAATTACCGACAATGGCGGTGATCTTGGCCCATGGCCATTCCCTGATTATAATGGTACCCTAATACACTGTAGGGTACCTTTATAACCAGGGTATGGCCATGGGCCAAGATCGCCGCCATTGTCGGTAATTGATTTTCCTATTTATTTGTAATAAATGTGATATTATATTATAAAATAATATTAAATAATCACACTGTGAATTTAAAAAGGTAATAAAAATGAATTTATTTAAGATATATACAATTATTATTAAGACATACATTTATAGGTTATGTAGAATATATGATATGTGTTGTTATTACCACATCTAATTTAATATCACTAGTTCTTAATTACATAATTATATATTCTAAACTTATCTTTTAAAAATTTAAATGATTGTGCTTAATATTGGTAATTCTTAGTTGTTTTCAATATGTCAGTAATCGTGGTGGGTATCTTAACAAACTACACAAGCAAATAAAATAAAAATATTACTTACACTTTAAATATATATTAAAATATGTAAATGCGTTTTTCATCAAAATAAAACAAATAGCCACGAAAATAAATAATAATTTGCGCAAGAACAACATATAACAGATGGCCCGGTAATGGCGGACAAAATGTGAGCCACGCCATGGCCATACCCTGGTTATAAAGGTACCCTAATACACTGACACTCTACGTGGCCTCTAGTGAGAAATACTCGAATTAGACAAGACATATCTCTATCTCCAGTTCTTTGTCTGCCCAACTGAAATCAAAACATTCAGTGAGAAGAGATAGGGAATGTTTTGTCTAGTTATATTTGGTCGTTGATTTATCATAATATAGAATCACTGACTACAACTCCAGCTCTTACCAAATACGTTTTGTTGGATATTTTTCGCTTGGTTTGCGTTTAAACCAATCAAAAGTTTGGAATCGTAAGCCCTATTTTATTTTAAGTCCATTCTTAACTAGAATAGAATATAGGATATCACCCTCCAAATCAGTGTTTCATATTGACTTTTCTATATTTTAAAATAGCGGCCAACCATTTAATGACACAATATTATAGAGTTTTATAATGAATTCCCAGTTACATTTGAATAATCTTGACACAAAGTGATTTGCATGTTACAGCGATAAAGGAAATTATAAGAAATTAAATTGATTTGTTTATGCAATTTTATTAAAATAACAAAGAGCCAATAATGGGCTTCATATATGATGGCAGCATTATCTATCCAAATCTACTATGTAAGTTAATGTCCTACATTGACATCGCTAAATACCAACGCATAATAAATTATGGGAGTTTATAATATTAACATATCTTACTGCAATTTCCACAAAACGAGTTTATTTTTATCATTCTCAAATTAAAATAATTATTTAAAGATGACGGTTACTATTACAATATATGAATGCTGCACATGAAATTACTTATATACAAACAAAATAAATATGTGTCATTTATGTCATTAAATACAAACTCTGTGTGTGTGTTTTACTTATATACAAAATAAAGTCACTATTACTCTGCAGCATATGGATCACTTTCACAACTCAGGAAGATACAATTAGATTAGCACGGTCACTATATAAATATTCTGCTTTACAAACAAACATGCATAATAATCACTGTTCACATATTACAATTACATAAAATAGTCAATTATGTATAACAAGTGATTTAAGCCCGCTTATCATTTATTTTAATCAAGACAATTTTCAGCGGAATATAATTTACAAGTTTTCAAATCATTTTTCAGAGATATTAGCGTTTCAAGTTTCATAAAAACTATTTTATATAAATAAAATGTATGTAGGTACGCATACGTAATACATTTACAAATAATAATTATTACTAAATTTGCAATTAAAACATAACTATATACTACATTTTTTATTTCTTAACATCTTTACTGTATCTGGGGACACGTAAATATGTACCTAATGTGAATTGTAGGTACACGCTAATTAAATATTAGCTGTAATCGTTTATGACGTAGGCATTTAAAGTGTTCCTTTATAATTGTGTAAAAAAATTACACCACGCACATTAATTTATAAGATAAAATGGCCGGTTGCACAACCGTAACTTACAGTTATTTTTGTACAATAGATTCCTTTTGTCAAGTAAATCACTTAGGCTCGGGCCACACTATGCGTTTTGGCGGGACCGGTTGACCGGGAAGACAACAACTTATTGTTTTAAATGAATGCGTCCATACTGATACGGTTGCGGTCCGGTTGCCGGGTACTACCGCAGCATGTTGCGGTTTGACCGGACGGTCAATTTGTCGCATGACAACTACAACTCATTGTAAATAATGCGAGCGTTCACAAAGGTCTGGTTTTATTTTTTAATAGACAACGTATACTATTTGGGCTCTGTACTGATCAGACATTAGTCAGACTGTGTCCAAATCGGATTGTCAATGCTGCCGTCCTGTTTAGCGGGATATATGTGGACGCTGTATGATCCATCCCGTTTAACCGTATGCGGTTTTACCGGTCCCGCTAAAACGCATAGTGTGGCCCGGGCCTTACCGTTCAGGGGGCGCGACGGTAAGTAAATAAAAACAGCGATCAAAGCTTACAATGATTACTTTTTGACATTTCTTACAACCAATGAAATGTCCCATTTTGTGTCACGTGTCTGCGTTTTAACCATTCCTGTCATTATTATACTGAGAAAAGCTTTAGAGATTATTCCCGGGAATAATCTCTGTAGCTTTTATTTTTGTTGACATATGTCAGATAGTAATCAACACATAATAAAATGAGCGAAAAAGACCAATTTTGTGTCATTTCTGATCATGAAATAAACCAAAAATTAATGAAACTGCTTCTAGAAATACTATAATTAGTAATTATATCTTTTGATTATTTATTTTGCTTTGTCAAAGATTGACAACTGAGCTATGTAAAGAATGAAGCTAGTTAATTACGATAATGGTGTTACAATAGTATGACAGCCTGATTCAGTTGTTTGAAACTTGTGGATTAAAAAATAATCTAATTAAATATAATTCGAGAGTTCGATAATTTAGAAAATAATTCTCAAATCTTATATTTTTTAAAATTTTGTGCTTTGATTTTGAGAAAATGTTATAAGCATCACGAATGTTGAGGAATAGACCTTTTCAATTTAAAAAGATAGAAGATATGCGCAATGGAGATCTGCGCATAGTAAGAACAAATGAGATCCATGGCGTTTGTTTTTAAAAAAATTTGTCGTAAAATGTGAGAAATACATAAGATAACTTTAAAAATACTTATCGAAATAAGTTACAAAAGCTTTTATTGAAGTTAAAATGTTTAGCGATGCAAATTTTCACCGAGAATACATGTATTTTAATGACTGCAATATTTTTAACGTTTCGTTTGACAGCCCAACTGGTAGTTGTTCGCGCCATTTTCTTACTATTTGCAGCGATAGAAAGAGATAGCCGTTAAATTGAAAATGTCCATTACCGATCTCAGACAAAATTGAAGCTTTGGCTTCGCTCACTCCCCAAACATTTTCCTCGACTAGTAAACTGTCCTTACTGTTCTTAATAGTTAATGGATCTTTTACATCAACATTTCAAATAAAATTACAAATAGCGAAAAGTAAAAACTCTGGTAAAAACTTAACTATATTAAGGGCCGGTATTTCCATCTTCGGATAAAGTGCTGGATAACTTATCTGTCGGATAAATGAACAATATCGCATCAAAGTATGACATTCAATATAATTTACATCATTTATGCTTTTATTTCGATGCGATATTTTATCATTTATCTGATGGATAGTTATCCTGAACTTTATCCGGAGATGGAAATACCGGCCCTAAAATAAATTGTTACAAAGCGTTTGTGATGAATATTTTAAAACAAGAGAAAGATGAGATGGGAACCACATGAAGTGACAGATAATTGCGTAGTTGCCTGTTTGATATTAAAAAAGAACAAACAAAAATAAAATTGTAAAATTATTTAATTTTTTGTGTTGTTTAAATAATTTTTTATCGAAAATACATGCTTGTCCTTTATTTACTTGACAACATGGTGGCTTCTCATCTCTAGTTCATAAGAACTTCACTACGTGGCGTATTGAAAAATGACGTCACGGTGGAATAAAAATATAAAAGGTCCATATATTATTTTAAAGAAGGCAATTTAAGATCATCTACGAAATGTATGAATTAAGATTTTAACAGTAGTGCCGTTTACTTAAGTTTTTTTATGGGTATAGTGTAGTCAGTGGCGACTCGTGGGTTGAAGATTTGGTGGGTCAAATTTGGTAAATATTTATAGTACGCAGTTATCAAAATGTTTACAAATATAATTGTCCTTGATTTGGAACAATATAATTAGTAATATAAGTTTATTAATATGCAAAATATATTTAAATAGTTGTTAAGTCTATTCTTTTTTCTTTAGACTCTTCAAACTATATATTACTATATCATTGCAATTTGAGATATTTTTAATAAATGTCTTTTGGGGGTTCTGTAAAAATGTTTTTATTCCCTTAAGTGTAGAGAAGCAACCACAAACAAACAAATTTCATCACTATCCGCTACTCGCCTAATGCCTTGGTCATTGACCGTGTATAAGCGAATACGGTGCTGGTGGTCTTCGTCTAACGCAAGCCAAGTTACAATACGTTTGTGTCTATCTGACGCATGGGCTTGTATATGCAGCATATAACACAACGTGGTCACAAGTTTAATGTGACCCATGCAGCGCGCGCAAGCGCGCCATTCGTTGTCTTGCTTCAACACAGTGGTGTCGTATGCAAGCAATGCTAACGACACGATTGACTGTCTTTATAAAAATTAATAAATTCAAAATAGATATTTTATTATTTTTATTCTTTCGTTTTTTCTTTTTTGCTTTGATAAATTCGCGAGGTCATTGACCTAATGGAGGAACCGCCACTAAATATCAATAACCTAACGTACAAAACTCTGCCAGAGTTTTTGTGAGTTAAGTTAGGTTATTGTTGTTATATTTAGTGAAATATACTTTGCACATTGTAATACATCACTAAGTCAACGAAGGTTTGACAATCTGGCTGTTTTACACAACCTAACTTATTTAACGTGTACTTTTGAGTATTTTGGGTACCACGTTAGATGCCTACGTAATAAGCGGTGATGCCGTTTTAGCGTGTACCTACATTTCATATTATGGTCACATTAACGTGTCTCTAGACATTTCCTACCATCTTTCCGATTCCCACGGTTAATTTCCTAAATTGATACTTATCTAGTAACCGTGATCTTGGAGGTATATATGCTAGTTACTGTACTATGCTTTAACAATTCACAAATTCATTGCTTTTCATTGTTATTTCACTAACATCGCAAAAATAGTGTACAATTTCATATTCAGTCGTGGCCAAGAGCCTGTAAAATCCAACATAATAATAAAACTTAATCACAATACAAGATACAAATCATTTAAACTTACACATGCAATAATTAATTCCGACCTAATTTGTTCACTTGTATTCTATTTGATATTTGCTACAATTTTATCAATAACTAACTTATACATAAATTGATAAAGTGACTTGTTTGTTAGAGCAAATACAGTATCATCAAGGATGTAAAATTACCATATCTTATATTTGGTAAATTACCAGTAATTTACCGATTTAAATTGCCGTGCATTACCAAGAAATTACCGAAAAATTGCCAAGAAATTTCCGAATAAGCATAAATATTAAAATATGCAAATGGTATGCCAAACAATTAACAATACAACAAATAATTTTCACAAAAATCGTATATGTTAAATTAATTAATCATTATCAATGATGATTCGGATTGGTTTGGAATCATCAGGAAAATGATATTTCATTTGCAGCAGTTTCTAATGTCTATTGGGATTTTCAAATAAGAAAACGTAACTAGCGGCGAATATTAGAACTACAGACAGTGGTACACATTTGACATTTACATGACACTACAACCATATGACTACAAAAACTCTATAATACATACTTGAATTATAAATAAAAAATACTAATAAATGAGAAACTATTAAGAAAACTAAAGAAACACAATTGACAGTAATGCTACGCTGACAAATGTCAACAAAAAGTGTACCATTGTTTAATGCGATCAGCGCCATCTCTTGATACTTGAAAATCCCAATTGCCTATTTACAATAGAGACCTTGAAGGATGTTTAGGTACAGATGGCGCACGTTAAGTTGAGTCTACAATTTTAGATGTTGGGAGTGTTTTTTCTCTTTGAAATATTAGCACATAATATTTAGAAATAAATAATACTTTGTTCCATTTAAGCTATTCAGCAGATGGCGCTCATATATACGTCAGTTTAAAGTCACTAGATCATATAAAGTATCGTAATTGCATCAATTTGATTCCAAAATGAAGCGCCAGTAAACTGCACTTTACAAATGTCAACCAACCGTCAAGAAATGATAACTTTCATCCGCCATTTTAGTTCCACAGTCTCTGTCTAACATATGGTCCATACGTATTGCGGTACTTTATCGTATCTAGTGACTTTACGCCAGTTTTAAGTTAAATTACATTGGGTAAACTTGTTTCTCTCAGCCAATCGGAGAGTATAAAACTAACCCATATTCTTTACAATAGTGAATGGCTTAAATGAAATAAGGTTCAGAGTGATTGAATGTCACGTGACTTGAAAAAGTACTGATTATGATCAAAATTACCTTCCACGAAAAAAAAATAGTATCAATTTACTGGCAATGTCAAATTATGTTTCCTATATTACCGGCATTTGGAAACGTCAGCGGCGTTATGTATTTTGAAGTTTTTGACATACAATTTGTTTTTATCTTTTAAATTAAACTGTTATTTATTCAAATCGTTTCGTTAGAATGGTCGTTATGGAAGAACATGACAAGTTTATTTTGGAAGTATATTTTCTGTCAATCGTATTTCGCTATAGGCGATAGGAAATAAGCAATATGACATCTGGTGGTATTTTGAGGAACTATAGTTGACGGGATAATTTATACATGTGACATTTCTTTGACTGTATAAACACAAGTGTTATCTATTTTGTTCCTAATATTTGCGTTTGGGTATATAATATCTCTTAATATTAGAGACGTAACGCATAAATGAAATTAGTAAATGTCAAATTATCCCGTTAACATTAGTTCCTTTAAAAGCCATTTTGGCGCTACGATCTTATTTTCCATCGCCTATTACAACCATCACAACGATGCGGCAAACAAAAAATCAGAACGAGGCGGAACCTTCAATCATTCTGGATTACTCTGTACAAACGTCTATATATCTACCCCCTCCCCTTTTACATTTCGACCCATCCAAATAGGAATTTTAGGTTCTGCGCACACAAGGTCAGATTCAACTTAATGCGCACCATCTATACCGCTACTTAAGAAAAGATCATCCATTATTGAATAGCATAGACAGATCATTTTAAAAATTAAAAGCGCATGCGCTAAGTGTTAGACTGCACTGCAACAAAATATTAGTGCCGTTTGTTTATATGGCAGTGTTGTCGGATTCAGTTTTTTTAAATGTTTGTTTCGTTTATCAAATAATTATGATGGATACCATTTGAAGTGTTTTGTCTGGTTTGGAAATTAAAAGTGAGGTTATATGACTGACAACTTCTGTGTAGTTCTAAAACTACATGCCGGGGTCGTGTATAATTTTGTACTGCCGCCATTTAACGGCACTAATTTGGTAGTTCAAAAAGTAAATACAGAGGTCAATCAAATATCTGTAATGGTCTATATGCACACAATCATGGATTTAACTGCGTGTAACATCTGTAATTTGTCAATATTTTGGTAATTTCTCCGTAATTTACGGTAATTTATTTGGTAATTTACGCTTTTACATCCCAGAGTATCATATTTACCTGCAATATGAATCTAAATTGAATTAGATCAGATAGAGAAGATATTCCTGAGTCTTCTCGCTGAGAATTACACACAATTCTTAAGAATAAAAGTCTGCTTAAATGATGTTTGGAATCATTAGTGCCTTGATTGGAACCGAACCCATACTCTCCATACCGAAAAATGTTGCCGGTCGTCCAAGTACTTAGATGAGAATGGAAAACTGTTAGTGTGTGTTGGTTTGAGATAAATAGAGAAATAAATTATAAGAGAGATGGAAAAGGAAGGAAGTCGTGTTGTACTGTCGTGGTCGTGGGAAGATCACATACTGCAGGTAAGCGAAGAGAACTCTATGGTCTACGGTTATAGTGACGCTACAAGGAGTTTTGAACACATTGGCCACCTTTGATGGCGGTGGATTCTGTCCGATTTCCGATTGGCTTCGGGCGCATATATTGTAGATATAAGAAACTTATAGGAAACATGTATCTGTATACATTATTTATTCACTTTATTCACTATCATTACTCATGTATTTAAATACTATTATCAGTTGTTTTATATTGTTACTTATTATTAGCTAATAAAAATTTCATTTTAAAACCCTCGGTGAAATAAAATGACGAGATGCTGCACAATATATTTATAATTAGATTTAAAACGTACTTTGTCATACAACAGAGCTGGAGGCCTGCTACACCCCGAGCTCATAGTCTGCTGTTGCTGTCCCTCATTTCACTAGAATTAACCTAATGATATATCACTAGTAGGTAGACACAATCAGTCTCTAACGTCACACAGTCGAGTCAATAACACAATAAAACCAATTCGAGCTGTCCTCATGACTCCACTTGGCCGTGATGAACCAAATAAATATACGATCAGAAAAGAATGAACGACGACACTTGCTCACTAGATATCACCTCGGTCTACAGTCACTGTTACAGAATGTGTTAGTGGATGGCGACGGGGCTCTGCTGCACGCACACCCCGACCATGGGGCTATCGTCGCGCTCGGCCTGGTTGCCAGTGGGCCCCGCGTTCTGTAGCTTCGCCTCCGGGGCTCCGATGCTGCCGAAGCCGTGGTGCTGGCCGGTGTACGGCTGGTAGAATCCCACCATGGGCTCGGCGTAGTTCATATTACGGACTTGTTGTACCCCGTAGCGCCTTGCGTGCTGGTGGGCTGCCGTTGGTAGGGGCTCGATCTCCATGGCTGTCTGCGCTTGGGACTGCACCGGCCCTGAGCTGTACGCGGGGTACATGTGCTCTCGGCTTCGGCTGTTTACCATATTCATTCCTGCAATATCAACAGTTACTAACAAAACTGAAATACTAAGTACCTCCAACGCAATACACAGATCAAACGTATTTCAGTGCATTTATTACAGGGGAACTTCAATTCACATCAAATTACAAAATAAGACATAACATACGTTGGTTTTATTATCTACAATTCAAGAGTGGATAGATAATTGAAAGATATAAACATGTTTTACATTCCATTACACAATAAACCAGATAGTGCACAAGAATAGAACAAATCTATAAAATGAAAATTTATTCATTTCCTACAAAATATATATTAGGAATGAGTTGAGGTATTTATCGACAATATGACCGGTAAATATTAACCGAAATTATTTTAAACTACACTTAAGGGGCACTTAGTTAATTATGAGCAATAATAAGCAAATAACCTTATTATAAACTCTTTTAAATTATAGTTTACAATATTTCAACTTTGTTTTTCTTTGCAAATCAAAATTTTGTTTATAAATTCCAGGTGCTCTCAAAATTTCAGAGGATTATTTTCTGGAGTGTGGTAGGGCCCTAGTTTCAATTTCCCCCGCTAGGTGTATTTACTAGACATCCTTTTGGATCTCATCTATTGTATAGTATGCGACACTAGTGGAATTTTAGGGAACTAAATTAATGGCGGCCAGTAGGACTTGTCAAATATGTAAACGTCAATAATTATAGTTTCGTTTAACAGAAAAGAAGTTTTCACACTTTGATCTTATAATTTCTTCTAAAAATGTTCGAAAAATAAGCAAATTAAAGAAAATAAAAAATATGTACATCAAATAGTTCTGTCTTAAAGGGTATCTGAGTACAACAAAAAAGACGTATTCCATAATTTATGGCAGAGAAGAAAAACTTGATTGATTGAACGTATGAAAAAGAAATTTAAATATATCGGAAAGCTCTAATCTGATAAATATGACTGCTCTTTGCATTTTACTATGAATAATTATAATAGAATTTTGCAGGGAAGTCGAATTACGTCAAAAGTTGTAATTAATCATGAATTTATGAATTGCTGCCCGTCAATTATGTTTCTTGAAGAAGGATTCGACTAAACAAACTTAAAAATTGTGATGATTTGAACTGTTAACAATATTTTGAGTCAGATATGGAGCATTCAACATATAAAAAATCTGACATGTCCTACTGGCTGCCGTGAGAGGTGCGCTTACAGCGCCGCCAACGGATTCTGCGAATCCCAATTGTTCAAGCCTGAAGAGCCAGAGAAATTTTTTTCGACGAGTTTGGCGATTTTGCAATGGCGGACATTAAAAAGCATCGTGATAACATCTAGCTCTGTTTCTTGTTAGGGAAATCAGCAGCTTACAAAAAATTCGGGTCGATTTCGGACTGTTCTTTCAAATCCTGGCGCACGTTTAAACTGTTGGCTCTCTGATCGTTGGAAAGCACAAGTGGAACGAATTGCGCTGCAACAATTTTCATTTTTAAATTTTCAACCAAAATTATTTGGCATAAACTCCAGGATATTTCAGCGAGTTTCTTCAATTCATCGATTGTTCTACGACGATCAGGCATGATCGCAACACGGATTTTGCAATTCTTTCGGCTGTTCTGGAAGTCGAGAAACGTCCCGATCAAGGTTCATCTTTCATAGACACTCATAATTGCAATTTGCACAAGCGCATGGTTACGACTTCTAAACAAAGAACTGTCACCTCTGCACTCCAGCCATAGTTTAAGTTGTATTATCGTATGTTCAATATTATTAAACAAAAAAGTTGCCCCAGGCACATTTTCTCCCTTTAAAGTCATTTTTAAGAAACACAACGAACAAAACAAATCAGAATAGAGAATTATACAGAATGACAGGTACAGTACTACGGAGGGGGACGTAAGACAACGAGGGGGGGGGAGAGTTTGCTCTCACGCTCTAGCGTGTGATGTTAATTCTGTAAGTGACTTTCCACCACTCGTGCCATTTAAAATTCGTAAACCCTTGCTTAGATCAAAGCTTTCTCCCCGTAAGCTCTCCGAAACATTGTGACAGTTTCCGCTTCTGATTTAGACAACCAGCGCTTTTTTGGGCGAACTAGTGACTTTAGAAAAAAAATGTTATATACAAGAAATGATCAAGAGTAAGGGGCTAATTTATTAATAATAACAAACTGAAAATTCGACCAGTGGTTCTCAAGCGGCAGAACAAAATTATATTTTTTAAATGGTATCCTATATATTTTTTTAGCCCATTAGATAGAGAATTTTTTTCTGATTTTAACGATAAAAATATGGTATAGGGTTGTATAACAATTATTTCGAGAAAAATGGTATTAAAAATAATGTTATATTTCAATAGGCTACGCAATACACAGGTGTCTGTTGCCTAGTTACGCTAGTAGTAAATCCATTTTTATTACATTATTTCTACTTTTTAATACCATTTTTCTCGAAATAATTGTTATACAACCCTATACTAAATTTATATCGTTGAAATCAGAAAACAATATTCTATTTAAAGGGCTAAAGAATTATATAGGGTGCCATTTAAAAAAATATAATTTTGTTCTACCGTTTGAGAACCACTGGTTAAATATTCGGTTTGTTACTATTGATAATTTTTGGTATAAAATATTTTTCTCTAAAATTGTTAGTTCGCCCAAAAAAGCGCTGGTTGTTTTAAAGGAAACATTCTGTATATCACTGAAAAGCTTATAAAATAAGCAAAAAGACGAGACTATTTTCAACATAGGTTCCCACTTAAAAAATCATAAGTTTGTGTTATATCTCGAGAATTATTAAGTTTTCAAAAAATCCAATTGCGCCATTTTTTTCTATTTAGAAAACGGTAAAATTTTTGTAAAAACAATTTTTCTCTATCATAATATATAAGATATGATAAATTTTTAAAATGAGCGAAAAACGAGTTTTTGCCTGTAGCTCAGAAACAAAAGAAGATCGAAAATTCCTGTGGTGACTATTAAACTTTTCTTTCTTCTGAATGTGCAAACGGTTTTGCTCTATCATTAATATTACCCCAGATACTTTCAAAAAATATCGAAAATGAGACATTCTGTACAGTTGTTGATGCATTTTCTATTTCCACAACTTAAACAGTTCTATACTTGTGTTAGGTGTATCTTATTTAATGTATTTTGCAATGTAAAACACGTGTAATACATAACAGTTTTCATCTTTTCAAATAGAGAATAAAGAGAGTAATAAATGGAGCAATCAAACATCCAGTAGTCTTGCTACGTAAGCTACTCATTCTGCTATATGTACATGAAGTAAAGCATGCATGGATCATTCTCACTCAACTGAAACTGAAATAGTAGGTACAAACCAAGTTGGATCACATGTGCACGAGTTGGGAGGAAATCTAAGTCTACAGAGAGTATATGTATATATAACTGAAATGTGATATAATTATCGTTTACCTACAGTTGTTAGAGAAGACAGGGCCGACTTATGGCTCGCCCGTGCGAGAGAGTGTTAGTCATCGAGAGGAGACAAACTGACTTGGCACTGTTATATCTGCACACACATCAGTCATCCATCACAATCAGCTAACGAAACGAAACGTATACCGCAGGACAAGTTACACAGTTTAAGCCACAAGTTCACAAGACTTGCAAACCTTTGAAGCATACACTTATTGCCAATTAACAAGATAAACAGACACTTTTAAGTGCAAAGCTCCCACGAAAGATAAAGACTATTCAAAAGGAGTGGACCCAATTTTTAAGATCAATTCTGCACATTAAAAGGATAAAACACTTCATCTTCTTATTTATATAAATATATCATATGAAGAAATCTCTTTACAAGGAATGTTATACGATACTTATACAGGGTGTAAATGAAATAAGTACATTAAATTAAACCAGTAATGTAACTCGTCGAGAGCAACAATATTTCTTATGCCCAGTTTTATAAAAGATGAATAAGTAAATTACTAGCAAAGTAAAATTTACTCTTAAAGTAAAATTGTTTATTCTAGAGATTTTCGTTTTATAAAGCAAGAATAAAAATACTAGCTAAGTAAATCTACAGAATAAATTACTCCACCGATTTTCGAGGAAGTAAATTTTATTCTGTAGAATAAATTTGACACATCAACATTAATTTAATTAAATACATTATAAATTTCATTTTTTGCATTATTTTTACATTTATTTATATCCAATATATTTGCTTTGTCTATTTCTGTGTAATTTTTGCCCCGTTCTCTCCTTTTTTCCATGTTAGTTGACACCTGGCACTTTATGACACACTTTATTTTCTATTTTGACTTTTGTATTATTTCGTGCCAGGACAGAATACAATATTATTAAAACATTCTGCGGCACATTGCTTGGAATAGATCCTCTTCAGTTGGAGATTAACATTATTGTCAGTAGTGGTTTTAAGGGATACCGTCTAGTAATGTTATAGCCTGGTTTTATCAATCTCTCTTATGTTCCAGTAGTGGAAAGATTTACCGGTACAAGAAACCGTAGCCTGAGTGTACTACAGTATTCACACACTCTTCATGGAAGCTCTTTTCCTTGTCCCCAGTTAAAATGTAGTTGCAAATTTATAAAAAAATAAAATTTTATTACCACTCTGGCCTATAGGTTCTTAATATAGTGAAAAACAATATTAAATGTATATAATTATAGAAAATATTAAAATATCTATATGCAAAAATCACAAAATAATGACAGATGTCATGTCTCTGTCGGTAAATCACTAGGATAAAATATTTACTCTGGAAGTAGTTATTTTACTCCGTAACTTGTTTTATAAAACAGACATTTTTATTTACTCGTCGATTAAATTTACTTTCAAAGTAATAAGTCAGCAGTTTATTCGATGTTTATAAAACCGGCCATTAGTAATTTATTTTTTTCTAAATCTACTAGTTTTTGGGTTAAATTTTTTTAAAAGATTTATTATAGGGCGCGAGCAGGCACGTGACTCGGGTGTCCTTGACGTACTTGGAACCAGCTGATTTGTGTGCGCATGTCGTTTTGACAAGAATAATGTCACTTTGACAAGACCAATGTTTTAACTTATTTTGATTTTGAACAGCTAAAATGTTAATAATGTACAATTTTCAGGCAATAAAACATATGAAATTAAAAATAATAACTTCTCAACAGTTCAAAATTAAAATAAGTCAAAACATTGGTCTTGTCATAGTGACATTATTATTGTCAAAATGACAAGCGCACACAAATCAGCTGATTCCAACACGTCAAGGACGTTCGAGTCACGTGTCTGCTCGCGCCCTATACTCTATCCGTTTTAACAATAGAGTGGTGTGAAAGTAGGAGCAGTTTGATTTTGCAGTCTGATTGGATAATATTGGGGTTTTATCCAATCAGAAAACAAGATCAAACTGTTTCTATCTTCGCACCACTCTATAGTTAAAACGGATAGAGTTTAGATATTTAGTTACCCGCCTATGGTCATATAGAAAACATGGCTGATGCAGCCTGCTGTCTGCATTCAAGTTCGATTCAAACAGCACAAAAACTGTCGGCTGGTGTTTTTTTTTGCAGGCCCAGTAATTAATATTAATAAACGATCAAAGGAAAACATATTTATTATTAATAAAATCGTAACAGTATCATTTTTAAAATAAAGAAATTTAAATTTTGGATAACAAAATTATAAAATTGTGTATTAAACCAGGCTTCTAAACATTTGTGAATAGAGGAAGAGTTATGAGGTTAAGAGATGACTTATCGTCGACAAATCAAAATAGTTAAATACGTTATTCAAAAAATGTTAGTACGTACATACTCTTGTCCTTTTAAACGAGGTATATCAGTACCAATTAGTCGTCCATTTATTGTTCCCGCCCAAACATTGTTGTAATGAAATTTTGTACAGCTGAGTATTTTCGTCTGTTCAGATATGTGTATGGTATGAATATAACACTCCGTACTGTGATAATCTCGAAGATGTACAAGATTTGCAAATGTACATACGCTACTACAGATGCGAATAAATAAATAAATAAACCATAGGTAAATAATAAAAATATCTGTGTACTCGCTATTCGTACATGTAAGCATTTTGACAGAAAGTTTATTATTATTGTCAAAATTTAATGGCAACAACTGAAAAGACTGACAATTGCTAAAAAAAAGTTCATAGCTGTTTCTGTTGAATTCGTCCATTTACGGTTGTAAACATGCTTAAAAAATATGCGACTTCGAGAAAAAGTTATTAAAAATATTGTTGCTCTCAACGAGTTATATTGCTGGTTAAATATTATGTACTTAATTCATTTACACCCTGTATAACAGATATTTTCAGAGTAATCTATATTAAAATGTTTTAGTTGTAAATTTAACAATAATAGTGTTCAAAAAAATTCTTAACTCGGAGTAGGCTTTAAACAAAGAAACGTATGTCAATTTAATAGTGCATTAAGTATTAAGATCTATAAGGACAGTTTACCGATCGAAGACAATGTTTGGGGACTGAGGGAAGCGAAGGTCCTAATTTTGTCTGAGATCGGTAATTCTTTAACGTTCGTGATGCTTATACTATTTTTTGCACGATCGACGCACAAAATTTAAAAGAAAAATAAGTTTGAAAATTATTTTGACATTAAAAAAAATTACATATTTATTTTTGAAGTAAGCTTTGATTTTTGTTTTTATTTATTTACCGTCTCACCCATAAATGGTGGGTGGATTCCATGAAAGTGAGTTAACCCTTGAGTTACGCTAATCCAGGGTTACATACACAAATAGAGAATTTTCAGCCTATTTGACAGCTAACCTCAGGTGAAAAAATAATTCACCGATTTGCACGGGTTAACCCACAAATAGCAAAATGCATTTAGCCGATAGTCACGCGTCATATTTAACACAGAATTACTTTTTTTGTACGAAATATGACGCGTGAAATGACAACTGTCAGCCATATGCATTTTGCTATTTGTGGGTTATTCCGTGCAAATCGGTGAGTTATTTTTCAACCCGAGATTAGCTGTCGAATAGGTTGAAAACTCTCTGTTTGTGAATGTAACCCTGGGTTAGCGTAACCCGAGGGTTAATCCACTTTCATGCAATCCACCCTAAGTGAAGCACATCACTTACCGACGTGAGTCACATCACTTACTGTTCAGTAATTTGTAAATAAGACCTACTGTCTTGAACACACTATCGGTAAATATAAAAAATAACCCGATCGTGGAAAAAAATATTTAATTGAATGTCAATTTGACATGAAATATTGTCAAAATAGTTACACAAAGCTTAATCTTATTTTAGAAATGGGAACAAATTAGAAAATGGCGAATGTCAATATACTGTATCCTTCTTTGTTGCCTTTTCGCCTTAAAATTACATTTCAAGATCAATTTTGATAACTTGACTTTTGAAATGAATAATGATCAGACGTACGTTTATCTGTTCATATCCTATTAATGAAAGAAAATAAAATATATTTAAAAAAAGTAAAATTCTAAACCGATATTTTTTATCCATTCGATATGTAGAATTGATTCTTAAAAAGCAGTCAAATAATATTTATCGATATTCTACATATTTTAAATTTAGATAATGTGCATTAATAAATATAAGGCCTTCAAGTTCCACTATTATTTGGTTAAATTTATTTAGGACGTTTCGAGCAAAATCCGCTCATCTTCAGCAACTATAAAATTCAAGTTGAGAATTAAAAGTAAATACATATAATGTTGAAGCAGAATTACAATGTACACGTCAGCGAAACTTGGGCAGTTGTTAATGGGCCGTGTCAGCGGCGTGTTGCATCGTTGAATTGGGGGCCCATGCTCCATCTGACTACGCAGAGTATAATTTTCATGTAATTTTTACAACTTTCGCTAATGTACAACATTGTAATTCTGCTTCAACATTATATGTATTTACTTTTAATTCTCAACCTGAATTTTATAGTTGCTGAAGATGAGCGGATTTTGCTCGAAACGCCCTAAATAAATTTAACCAAATAATAGTGGAACTTGAAGGCCTTATATTTATTAATGTGTATTAAATATTAATACTAAAAATCATTGCTAGGTCTTCGTTTTTATTTGTATTAAATCAAAGGTTTTACAATCTAGTCTCGTTTTTGATATGTTTTCATTTGCTTGACCAGTCATACTTTAATAAATTCCCAATTCTTATAAATCATGCATTAAATTTAAACTTTAATCTATTGAATGCGATGATATGAAATTTCTAATCTGAATTTAAGAATTAAATTTAGCAATTTACTTGAGTGTAGCAATGAGTGTAACTAATGCGCCTGTAAATTAAATCAAAAATTTATTTCTCACCATGTTGGCTGCTGGTAGGTACAGTAATTTCTTGAAGGGGTGCGACGGCCGGACTAGAACTGTTACTGTTTGCTGTATTTGTGCTTTCATCGGCCGTCCGCTTGAAAAAATTATGCTGGAGAGCATAATACGGCGTTACTCGCGTCTTAGGATCGAAATCCAACATGCGGAGGATAAGATCTTTGAATTTTAAATAGTCAGACATGGAATGGCCCGGTTCTCCAACTCTTCTTCCTCCAGGTCCTCCGGACTCCACTCCAAGTATATCATGGAGTTTCTTTGTTCCTGGAAGTTTATATTTCTTCCCGTCTTTGCTTTTCTTTAAGACATATCTGCCATCTCCTGGAAGTTTATCGAAATATTTTCTTGTTTTATGTGCTTGGTCCAGCAAATGTTTCGGTGGCATTCCCAAAACTTCAACAATTTTATTCATTTGGTCGACTTCATTTGCTCCGCTGAATAACGGTTCCCCTGTATGCATTTCCACAAGAATACAACCCAGTGACCACATATCTATAGCCAGATCATACGGAATACCAAGTAGAACTTCCGGGGACCGATAGAATCGAGATTGGATGTATTGGTATATTCTCTGGCCCAACTGGCATGAGCTACCAAAGTCGACTATTTTGATAGCGGAGCGTTTGGGATTGCAGAGTAAGATGTTCTCTGGCTTGAGGTCGCAATGGATGATGTTGAGTTCTGGTGTGGATAAAAAGAGGAGAGCTGTGCAGAGTTGTTGCGCGAACTTGCGTGTGAGATTCAACGAGACACCGCGGAAGTTGGTGTTACGGAGAAGGTCGTATAGGTTGTAGGACAGCAGCTCGAACACCAAGCAGAGGTGGTTTCGCCACATGAAGTGTCGTTTTAATTTCACTAAAAAAAGAAAAATATTTTATTAAAATTGCCATCGCACATACAGGTTGTCTCACAACTCGCGCCCCAGAGCGAATGAGGAAACACGAGACTGCACTCGGATGTGTAATTTCGAAGAAAAAAAATCTAGCTTAAAAGATATTCGAGAAAAGACGTCTTAAAATTCACCAAGGGGTTGTCCTTAAATTACGTAACGCAAAATTAGGAAATTTTTGATACCCCCTCCCCCCCTTTGTAACGCACCCGTAACGCAAACATGAACCCCCCCCCATATATTACGTAACGCAGTACTTGACCCCCCCCCAATTTTTTACTGGATATAAAAGTATATGGCCTTAATATTCAGTTAAAATTTGAAACAGAAACTATTTAAATTAATGTACATACAGATGAAAAATAACAGAACAGAAACTATTTAAATTAATGTACACAAAGATAAAAAATAATGTACTACTCTTGCCCTACGATTTGTCACCCCAATTATTTTACTGTATATAAAAGTATATGGCCTCCTTAATATTCAGTTAAAATTTGAAACAGAAACTAATTAAATTAATGTACATAAAGATGAAAAAATAACAGCACAGAAATTAAAAGCATATGCATTTCCATATGCTTTTAACAAACTATTGAAAAGTTTTTCCTTATCAACACTACTTGAATTCATGTTTTAATATGAATTGCATTGCACGAATGAAAGACCACTAGTCCGAATTTGAACTGTGCCCGACATATTATGTTGACTGTTATTGAAAACAAACGACTGCCTGCATATACGAATTAGCACCGCGAAATTTGAATGTTTCAAAACTATTAAAGCAAGTTTAGCAATATTTTTTATAATTTATCGTTACGTAACGCACACATTAACCTTCCCCCACCCCCTCGTAACGCTGCGTAACGCTACTCTTGACCCCCCCCCCTTGAAGCGTTACGTAATTTAAGGACAGCCCCCAAATTAAATTTGACAAGGTGAATAAAAAAAGGCAAATTCTTACCATTTATTCAGCCGCTGATTACTTAGAAATGATTATAATTTTCGAAGAATGTGGACGTGACGCCAGAGAGGCAGCACGAGTCTATTCGGAACGTTTTCCGGATAGAAATCTAAATTTGTTGGCAGTGAAAAGTCAACTCTAAAGTGTCAAAATTACAGTAAGTCAAACAAATTTTGTAACTCACTAGTAGTATTTTTAAAACCTAGCAACCAGTTTTATTTTGTAATAATATCATCACACCTCAAGATATCCTTCCGGGATTGGTGGATTAAAAAGTCTTGTAACTCCGTTATGCAAGCAGCCACAAATTATTTTCTTCTATTTGTTGGCAACCTATTGTCGTCGGCAAGTGTCAGTTTCGTCTGGGGCGCGAGTTGTGAGACAGCCTGTATACAGGTTGTTTTAAAAACACTAACGTTAACCGTGAAGTACAATAAGCTCGATTATTTGATATAGCTTTTTCTTCCTCTCAATAGGGCCTAACTGTAAAATTTTTAACCAATCAAGGGGCCTATTTTATATCTCAGTGGTTATTAATTAACCACTGGTTAATTTTTTTAACCAATCAAGGGGCCTATTCTGTATCTCAGTGGTTAATATTTAACCACTGGTTAATTTTTTTAACCTATCAAGTATGTTGACATTTACCAAATTTTTAGTTGTCAAATCAATAACTATTGGATAAAAATTTTAATCATTGGTTAAAAATTAACCATCGAGTTACAGAATAGAGCCCCATATATGTTGACATATAAAAAAGGGAATTTTTAGTTGTCAAATCAATAGCTATTGAATAAAAATTATAACCAGTGGTTAAAAATTAACCACCTAGTTAAAGAATAAAAAATCTGATGTGGCCAGCACATAACCTCTCGCCAGATTTTTACCTGGTTGTACGCATAAAACGAAAAATATTTTTAAATACAAATACATATATTCATGTCTTACTACAAAATAATTCTCACATATATTTGCAAAATCTATGGGATATTTTAATATAAATTATGTACAATACATACATTTTCTTTATATTCAATATCCTGAAATTTTCTTTTTCCACTTTCCTTTTCTTTTTTTTTATATTCGTCATTTTTTCGCAAATACCTTTTATATTCTTTTTTACGTATATTCTTTTGCGTTGTTGACTTTTTATTTATTTTCATAATGGTGTACAAATATTTTGACAGTAGAATACAAATATTTTTGACAGTGACATTTATGTGTCAATTACAAACATTTGAATTTCTTGCCTTGAAGTTGTTTGATCTGAGAATTTTTACATCAAATTATTTTATATGCATTTCTTTATCTCTAAATCTATAGAAGATATAATAACGAATTTATATTTATCGAATAAAGAATTTAACGTTCTTTAATATAAGTATTTACATAAATTTTCGATAAATAATATTTAGATTATTTTTTTCTTGTAACTACTACTTCCGGTTGTCCAATTGTCACCAAAACTTAATCAACTCTTCCCATTTTTGTTAGATTGAGGAATCCGTAGTTAAAAATGTCTTAAGTCTTATAGTATTTGAGAAATCGTGGATTCAACATCCACACACACACATACGGACATTATCGTAAAAATGTTATAATCGGATTGTAGAGACGTTAAAACGTGCTTATTCACTGAAATCTGGATATGCGATTTTTAGCATGAATTCAATACCTCTCTTAGCGAGAGGTAAAAATAAGCGAGTTATTGTCCCCCGAAATTTGAAAAAACTGTTTTCTTCATGGACCTAAATGAATATTATTATACTCTACAAGTCTACATGATTTATAATTGGAAGTGTATTTAAATTATTAAGTTTAATGCAAAACATTTATATTCAAATAAAAACTGTTTGAGAATTGCAGTATTGGACTGATAGCCACGCCTTCGCTATTTGAATTTCTCTACTTCCATTGGTAGTAGGCTCCTCCCCTAACTTGGTATTCGTTATATATTTTTCATAATACCATACTGTTAAATGTGCTTTAACAGTATTGTATGCGCAACCAATATATGCATCAAAACAGCCACGGCCGTTATTTTTTATAACAGTACAATTATTAAAAATCATGTGTTCCAAAAAAATGGCAGCATCATGAAATTGTTATGGAGAGCTGTCACCTGTCAATATGCCAAATATTTCCAATTTTAAATGGCACAAAAATTGATCCCTGTGGTGCACTCTCCACGCCAGCAATGAGTGTCCGTGAGGTGACGCCTGGTAAGCGCCCAAGCGGTGCAAATATTTCATCATTACCGAATTCTGTGTACAAAGCAGATTGGCACACCCAGCAATGGGTAATAAGCCGTGATGATATATTTATATTTATTTATTTAAATAGAATTTTCAGAAGATATTTTGTTATTATGAAAAATACTGAACGTCACATGGCTGATATGCAAATAACTGACTCGGTTGATTGTAAAATCTCGGCTGTCGCCTCCATTTTACAATATTCAACCGCGTCTGTTACTTGCTTCATATCAACCTTATGACGTTAATAACTATATAGGCCGTCTTTGAGCCGCCAATTAAAATAATATATATGGAATTCATGAGTGACGAGCTGCTATAAAAAAACCCCCCCTTATTTTCGAAGTATTTCAATTATATCGTTTTATTTCTTTATTAATATTCTCTTAATTCAATTGCGCTGTAGTCGCCTATTAAATTAACAGTTTAACCAGAGATGAAAATACCGGGCCTTAATATTATTATAAGAAAACTTTCGTGTTTCTCACCTATATAATACTTGTTGTCAGCATCCGCCCTGTTCATCATCTCGAGCAATTTAACTTCGATCTGCGCTTGGTTGAGGAATGGTTTCTTGTTCTTGATGATCTTGATAGCGACGTGGCACTGCTCCTCGTGGTCGAACGCCTTCACCACCTGGCCGAACGAGCCCTTGCCGATCAAAGAATCGATCTCGTATCTGTCCAGGAACTTTTCACCGTTCTTGATGATGTAATCGTGGTTGTCATCGTCGTACCCGTCGTTGTACAGCTTGCGTTCTTTCTTGTGGGAGCTGTCTTCGCCCTGCGTTTGCTGCGCTCTTCGTTTCTTCTTCGCGTAGTATACCTACAAGAAGATGACAAGTTTTAATTCGGTCTACGTGTGCTTCGTTTCAGAGATATTTGCGTGAGAGGTAAAATTAAAAATTTTAATGTACAAAATTAAATATCAAAATATTTTCTTACAAAATTTGCTCAAAATTGGTCGGGGAGAAGCTGTATCATGGCCAGCACGTTCTCCAGATTTGACACCTCTCTTTTGTAAGGGGAGCTTTGGTGTCTTCCACCATAGTAACGAATTAGAACAGAGGTCATTTACATTCACAATTTATTTACTAAAGTAATCCAATATACGACGGATTCATGCAAATGATAATTATTTATTATATATGTAAGATAATTTTGGCAGGTGGTAGTGACAAAAAATATGCGCAAGAACTAAATAATTCCTATATAGAAGTTTGAGATAAAACTAATAATTTTTAGTGTTCTTTACATCTCCAATGTCCGACATTAGTAACATAGTGTCACAGACTAACAGATATATAAACATAACCTTTAATAATAAATGTTTCTTTCATTTTCACAAATTTTTCGATTTCAAATAAAATTTAATTTGCACCTCAGCAGTGAAGTTCCTTTTTATCACTCATATGGTTTATATCCCTCGGCCAAAAAGTAAGACTTCTGTGCCTTGATACATAAATAACTACACGTTATATGAATCATATTATTATCGATCGAACTCCGCTGTTTGAGAACAAAATGATTTACGCTAAAGAATATATAAAAGTGCAATTTTTTGACAGCTAACAGTCTGTAAAATATCAATTTTACCGCCTAGCAGTTAAAATATTTTTACTGACTATTACATAGCAACCGTTATATGAACGGGTAGCAACCGTTCAATAAACGCATAGCAACATAATTTGATGACGATAACTCAAAATATATATTAGAAATAATCATTAAATTAAAACTAATTTTCATTCGACAAAATAATAATGTCCTCTTTTGACCAATGGGGTAGAATAGTGTGACGTCAGAGTATAGCGCGAAATACGAAACATTGTCCTAAGCAACAACGATACTTTCAAAGTAGACTTTATTGACAGAACACATAAGGGTCAGAATTTAAAGGCTCGTAATTTGATGCTGATATTATTGTTATTATGAAAAAGTTAACTTTGAGATATTAATATCATCAAATTGTAAACATTTTTCTATTACTTAGCAATACAATATATACACATTAATAAATAACAAAGGTTTTAATTCAAATTGAAATCAACTCTGCACATTCTGAACTACAGAGTATCAAGTTTGCGCAGCTTCAAGCATATCCGAAAGTTTACCGACATACCGACCGAGATTTTGTTTGTTAGCGTTTTTGAGCATTTTCAAATCAGTTCTTTTCAGAACTTTAGATTTCTGCTTTTTAAGTATAAGGTACTTAAATAACTCAGTCTATCCACATTAATATATTAATAATATGTCGTATTCATAGGGTTCTGTAACTTCAAAATGGTTCGCTGTTTTTCAAAAGGGCTCTTCCGACCGCTTCACGCGATGTTTCACGAACATCTTCGAGATTGAACGAACATATAATTCCATGCAAAGTTTTTTAAAACTTAAATAGAATAACTGTTATTACAAATTAGGGTAATATGTTTTGTTTAATTGAAAGGGTAATATTCACACTTAACTGAATGATAGCTTCAATAGCTAACTTTTCTTAATTAAGATATTGGCGAGGAAATGAACTGCTTAAAATTATAGTTCTTATTTGCTGTGGCAATAAGGTTCACTTTGAAAGATGTGTTCACCGGTAGGGCAGTAGTTTAAATGAAGCGCGCCGCATTTGACATAATTACTGAACTACCCTATAGACTTATTTGTCTTTGTTCAAGAATTAGTTCCGCATTCTCTCGTTTCAGCGAACGGACTATAAATGCGAATTATTTATATATTAAATACGGTATTAATATTTAATTTTAAACGTTAAATTGATCTTAATAATTTAATTAGGTTTGGTGTAACCCATGTATACCCAAATCCTAAATACAAAATGTCAAAATGCGATACTGAACATGGCCTAAAACACTTTAAAAACTATTGATGTTTATTTCAGTACCATTTTATGAATGTAAGTTAAGTACCGAAATAAATAATACATTTTAAAATTAACTAATTAATATATTACCCAATGCAGATCTTCATAATTGAGATAATCAATTGCAACTGACATTACTCGAACACGTATTCTGTCAAAAGTGACATTCACAATTTCAGTAAAATAAGTAAAAACTAATAATCTTGAAAGATTAATATTGTTTTGGCAAAAAAGTCGCGTTTTTCAAGTCATTTTCCGAGGTTTTCTGTTCTAAAAGTGATCAAATTCAACTTGTGTACAAACTTTACGTTATGAAATTTTCATTGATAACATAGAAACTTATATGAACACACGTGCTGCATCAAAGAGCGATGGCGTATTGAAAAAATTTCATAAATGAAATTTTTACGCTCGATGTTATTTTAAAAGTGCATTTTTCTGATTACAGTCGGGAAGTTTAATCATTTATGGATTTAGCAACACGCGAACTTAGAAATAAAATGTTATGTAAATAAGAGAATTATGAACCATTCAAGGATAAATATAATCTCAAACCTTTTTATGGTTTTTTGTAGACAAAGTTATTATTATAGAAGTTTAATTCTATTTTAGCTGTCCTCGTAAAGACATGAATTATTTACGGTAATTTATATAGACATTTCTTTGCAAGAAATAGGATTTTGTATTTAAAGTATAAATGTACGATCTAATAAAAAATTTAAATAGAAAAAACTAATTAATAATTAATTCGGCCGTCTCATTGGTCAGAATACACAAAATTAGTTCACAAAAGTTAAAGTATTATCGCATTTGTAATTTTTAATATTCAGGTGGTACATTTTGTAGATAAAATATTATTGATTAAGTTATCGGTATTACTTGACTGATAGTATGCTGTAGGGATGATGAGAATAATTGGAGATGCAGTCGTGGTAAACAGTGTTTATTAAATAGTAATTTAATTAACTTTCCTACGTTTCGATTCCAAATGAATCATCATCAGGGATATTTAAAGTACAGTTAGAAAATATAGCTATTAACATAGCTAGGAATGTTATGTATATCATAACTGCCGCAGATGTCATTTTGAAATCCGAGCTCATATAGAGCGAGGATTTTAAGATATCTAAGGCTTGTTAAAATTTCTATTATTTCTGTAATCACAAATGTAATTTGTAAAGAATGTATTAATAATTTGAAAAACTAAAACATAATTTACAGTTTATTTATTAGCTTTAACATGTACTGGGGCTTATTTATTTAAATACTTATACAGGGTGTCTCAGGACGAACTTTTGCTATCGTTATTTTAAAAACTATTCAATATTATTTTACGAATTTTGGTATCTAGGGGTTTTCCCACATGCCCGTATCAACTAAAATATTCTCAAATCAGTAGCATATAATGCATAAGGGGGCCCAAAATAAAAACCATTAAGGCGCAGGATTTTTCAAAATTACACAATAGTTATTTATGATAAATAAAAATAAATAAAAATAAAAATAAAAAAATAAATAAAATAAAATCACTTTTAACACGTATATCATACACTATTTTTTCTACAAACATTAGTTTTTAATTTAAATTTGCATTTTTAATAATTTTTCGACATTCACTTTTAACACTAGTGACAAAAGTAACAATGATCTGTCACTTTTAATACTGGTGTCATAAAATGACATTTTTAACGCTAAAAACAAATATTAAAAAGCCCACTTTTAATAGATTTGTAGAAAAAATAAATTACCAAAGACACATGGAGCAAGTCAGAAATAAACTTCGTCGTATGAAAGAAAATGGACCACTAGCTGTTTATTATTGTAGTAATAAACAGATGCAATATACTTTCCTCAAACCACAATATCGTCCATTCAAAAAATTTCCGAAATCTAGCTAACAATGTTATCCAATCAAAATATGTGGCTGTGATGAAAAAAAAAAACGTAATGTCACTTGTTATATTTGTTTTTATTTGTCAAAATATATTATGGTATGACTAGGGAATGAAAGTTGACGTTTAAATTATTTTATAGATGTGGTTTCTTTTGAAACCCTACAGAAGAATAGAATTGTACGAAATATTAAGGGATGAAATTTTTGCATGAACCCATTTAAATATTGGCTAGGAAAGCACAGAAATACATTACAATATCTGGCTGAAAATAGATGGCCGCTAGGGTAACTGAATATCAAAACAAGGGTGCGTTTAAAATATTATAAACATTTTTGTTTATGTTGATTATAACAAAATATTTTTATCTTTAAACTATTTAGTTTGGCAATTCTATGAAATATAGGATTATTTTTAATTTCCTCTAACAGTAATTGCGACTCGAGGGTTGCTTACACCTGAGACGAACGAATTAGAATTTGCGGTATTAATTTTTTTAAATACATCCCTGAATCCTGTTGCTAAGGTCATTTTAAATGCCTCCTGGTATAGAGTACAATTCTAATCATCTGTAACGGAATACATAAGGGTCAGTTTCCTTTCAAATCAAATATAGGGAAATGTTTTCAAAAGAAACCACATAAATCTAAACGTCAACTTTCATTCGTTAGTCATACTATACCTCGTTTTTTACCCTAATGGTCCTAGACCAATGCGTGCACTTGTCAAAATTTAGTGCGTGTTCTAGAGGGTTAATGCACGTAAAATCAGTCAGCTTTAAACGCTATTTTCTATTTTCTTACCTACTGTAAATGAATACTATATTATGAAACCTAATTCGTTAAATACTATGTAAAAAGTACACTGTAAAACAGGCTTTATACGCAAAGAGCACTGATGTGATGTACACTGTTTGCCGTCTTAACAGTCTATAATGAAGTGTACCGCATATTTATTATCATAAATACTAGAAATTTACGTAAACAATAATTATTAATAATTATTCTGAATAAAATATAATATCCAAGAATGCCTTACGTCATCAATTAAAGAGATAGTTTATAGCCATGTCCATCACAGCTTTTCATTGGTTTGTTTACTTCTTTCCTCTTCATATAATATATAATTCTTTCACACTTTCACAATTATATACTTGGCCATAACGTTACACTGGTTACCCTTACATATTCATTTTTTTTTAATATACTTTGATATTTAATAAAATAAAGCCCCATGTTTAATTCATTCATTTATATGAATATTATATTTAAAATGCTGGCAACTATTATTATACCACTTTTCTGTGCAAAATCCCACAATTATATTGATTCAAATTTGTGTTAATGACGTTCATTCCTTGTCAATTGCAAATATATAAAAACTGCTTTGATGATTAGGTATTTAATAAATTGATATTTTTAATAATTTTGTCTTAATATCTTACCATTATTAATTTCAAATGATAATTCTTGTGACAATGACATTTATCTGTCATTTACATACTTTGGAATACGTCAATTGTATATCCATTGTTTTCATATTCAAAGCATAGGTTGCTCGATTAAAAAAAATGAAGTTGTTTTTGTAAGAAAAACTACGTACAGATGTAGAGATTCCAGTAAAGTGCAACTTTCCGGGTCGATTTGAATGGGCCCGTCCAACTTTTTTTGAATTTTTTATATGTTATTAAGAATTTAAAAATAGAAATACCGTATTTTTTGTTTTCTTGAAATTTTGCTTAATAACGCTTAAAATGATTATTAAAGTTTTGGCACGAAAGTTGTGACGAAACATCACTCCGCCATAAGTAGAGAGAACAGACATACGTTACCCTTAATATGGTAATATAAATATACGATAATAGACCTTTTCAATTTAAAGAGATAGAAGATATTCGCAATGAGGATCTGCGCATAGTAAGAACAACTGAGATTTGTTTCTAAAAAAAATTAGACGTAAAATGTGAGAATATCTCAGATAACTTTAAATAGTTATTAACGTCATAAGGCTGATATGTAGCAAATAACAGATGAGGTTGAATGTTGTAAAATCGAGGCGATAGCCGAGATTTTATAATCAACCGTGTCTGTTATTTGTATATCAGCCGTGTGACGTTCGGAATTTTTCATAATAACATAAAATATCTTCTTAAAATTCTATTTTCTATGGCATATTGACAGGTGACAGCTCTTCATGACAATTTCATGATGCTGAGATTTTTTTAGGAACACATGATTTTTAATAATTGTTCTGTTATAAAAAATAACAGCCGTGGCTGTTTTGATGCATATATCGGTTGAGCATACAGTACTGTTAAAGCACATTTAACAGTATGGTATTATGAAAAAATCTTATCGAAATAAGTTACAAAAGCTTTTATTCAAGTTAAAATGTGTAACGATGCAAATTTTAACTGAGAATACAGGTATTTTAATCAATGCAATATTTTTGACGTTTCGTTTGACAGCCCAACTGGCAGTTGTTCGCGCCATTTTCTTACTATTTGCAGCAATAGAAAGAGATAGCCGTTAAATTGAAAAGGTCCATTATTCAAATATATATATATATATAAATAAAAATCAGATAAGTAAAATTTATAATTTTGATTAGTTTTCATAATCATTGGTTTTAATTAATGTAGCTTTCTTTAATATAATATTGAAGGTTATCATACTCATCATACCATCACCTGTCGTTATTGTAATTGAAATAGAATTTAAGCTATATTGCTCTTAAAATTAATTGATTACAATAATCAAAACCTACTCGAAGATAACAATAAAAAGTAATCCAACATTTACATTCGTATTTCCTAACTGATTACAACAATGACAAGAATTAAGGCTACAATAATTAAAACATAAATTATAATATAATTTATTACCTGTATAAGAGAATAAGTAAAGTTTCTTTTGATGTTAATAAAAAAATAATCGGATGTAATAAATATATGTATGTATGTAGCATTTTTAAAGTCAATCACGTATTTATGAGCAAAATATGCATGATCCACACTGTAGTGACATTTCCACAGAGGAACTGGACGACTGTAATGACGCTAGCGTCACAGCATGGCGACCATTTTTCACAAAAAAAATAATTACATTATTATCGGTATATAAATACAAAATGTATAACAATTTTTATTTCGTTTTCATTTATTTATATTCAAAATTCATATGCAACATGTAATTTCTAAAAAGGCATAGATTTGGACGGGCTCAATTTACAGCTGTTTATAACAACTTTTTCCCGAAATCGTCAAGAAAATTTAATTTTCATGGCTATCTTGAGTCTTGAAAGTTTATATTTACAGTATTATAGTTGCCGTCAAATAAGTATGGTGATTTCTACACTGTTGCCAACGGGAAGTTATGAAGAAATGGCGACACCGCAGGGCAAGGGACAGGGTGCGGAGACGAGAAAAAGTTGAGCATCAGTTCATGGTCATACCGTTCATACTTATTTGACGGCGAGTTTAGTCATGTAGAATTTTACCTGACGCCTTTAATGTAATGGAAAATTTACTAATTTCACCAATGATACAATCTGATGTCTAAAGCTGCGTTCAGAGCTACCGAATTATAAATTACAATTAGCACTTACGATTAATACAAGCACTTTGACTTATGGCAAACAACGCTAGCGTTCACAGTGACAAAATTAAGAAGTTAAGTATAAGTGATAAGTATACAAACCCCAAACTTTTCACTTAGAATGGGCCCGTCCAACTTTTTTTGAATTTTTTATGTTACGAAGAATTTAAAAATAGAAATTCCGTATTGTTTGTTTTCTTGAAATTACGCTTAATAACGCCTAAAATAATTATTAAAGTTTTGGCGCGAAAGTTCTGGCATTAGCGTCACTCCGTCATAAGTAGAGAGAATCGACATACGTTACCATTAATACGTCAATATACAATAAATGTTGCATGAATAAAAATACGTATCCATTACAAACTGTGATCAAAAATCTTTAGAGCTAATGCTTATAAAGTAAGCCAAATAGTTATTATATAATTTCAAAATAAATATTTGTTTGATTTACTTACATGAATAGGTATAGGAGTAGTGTTAAATGTTAATTTATGTAAAACACCGATAGTACATATTATACATAAATAAAAATCAGGTAAGTAAAATTAATAAGTTTTGCTCGTTTTCATAATCAAGTTAATTATTCGCTTTAATTAATGTGACTTTAAAACTTTATTTAATATAATATTGAAGTTTTCATACTCACCTAGTGCCATTATTATAATTAAAGTAGTATTTATACTATTTTCTATTTATAATTAAATACAACAAAGACAGTACTGATTACAATAATCAAAGCATAACAATATAAAAAGTGATCCAACATTTACATTACTATTTACTAAATGATTACAACAATGACAAGTATTGAGATTACAATAATTAAAACATAAATTATAATATAAATTTATTTAATAAGTAAATTTGCATTTGATCTTAATAAAAAATTACTCGGATATATTAAATATGTGTTTGTTAGAGTATGTGTAAAGCCAATCGCGAATTTATGAGCAAAATATGCATGGTCCACTTTATAGTGACATTTTCACAGGGAAACTGGACTACTGTAATGACGCTGACGTCACAACATGGCGATCATTTTACGCTAAAAATTTTAATTACATTATTATAGGTATAAAAATGCAAAATATATAGCGATTATTATTTCGTTTTCATTTATTTATATTCAAAATTCATATGCGATATGTAAAAAATTCCTATTAATAAGCGTTATAGTCCTCCGAAATTTGAAAATATAGATGTGACGTCACGAATATAAGTTTTTATATCAAACTATTTTCTTCGTGGACCTAAAGGTTCTTGAAATATATGCTATTTCTAAAATATATTTATAAAAAATAAATGTATATCATTATACTATACAAGTCTACATGATTTATAATTGGAAATGTATTTAAATTATTAAGTTTAATATTTATATTAAAATAAAAACTGTTTGAGAATTGCACTACTGCACTGATAGCCACGCCTCCGCTATTTGAATATCTCTACTTCCATTGGTAGTACGCTCCGCCCCTAACTGGGTATTCGTTATATATTTATAGGCCGTCTTTGAGTCGCCAATTAAAATAATATATATGGATTTCATATGAGTGACGAGCTGCTATAACAAAAATCCCCTTATTTCCGAAGTATTTCAACTATGTCGTCTTATTTCTTTATTAATATTTATTATTAAGCGTATACTTTCAATATTTTTTCCTAATTTCTCTTAAATCAATTGCGCTGTAATCCCCTATTGTATTTTATAATTCAATAGCTCTGAACGCGTTAACAGAAGAATGTGCATGGCTTGTGGATAGAATGCCCAATAGCTACAGTTAAAATCCAATATTAAATGGCGGAATACTTGAATAACATAATTATTCAATTTTGTAAGTTTAAAATATATTAAACAAGTCGAAAGAAATTTGTAGAAATTTCTCATCATTTGCATAGGATTTAAAAATTAATAATAGATGGAGTCTAAGGTTAAATTTAACTAAAACTATTATAATTACCCCTTAACCTAAAAATTAATTTTAATAAAAACTAGATACGTATTTCGAGAACTAAGTTCTCATCATCAGTAATACAACAAGTGAAAAGTTAAACAGAGTAGTCAAGATTACTCAACATGTCAACCATGCCAGAGGTCCTAACAACTCTGAAAGAAAGAGGTAATTTAAACTTACATTTATGAATTACTTACTTAAACCTAAACAAGAACCGTAAACCTAATTTTCATTTGTGAATGCACCTTGAATGTAAGTTTAAATTACCTGAAAATTAGTTTTGATATGTACAGACATCTATGTAAATGCTTCAAAAGCAAGATTAAAATATCAGTAGAGCAGTACTCAACAAGACAACTGTGCTCCGTGAAACTATCATTCGCTTGGCATTAATGGTTATATTTCAGCAATTAAGTTATGACAGTCTCCATGTTCTTCTCGTATTTGTTTAAAAAGCCGAATCCACCAAGTGGATACTAAATAAATATAGGTGTATATATCTATATCATTTCAGACTCGTTCTCATTGGTGAAGTTTGTGACGTCAAACTAAATCATAAACCTAAAGTTTGGACGTTGCAATGTTTAGCTTTATGATTTGGATTTAGAGATCCTAAATTGTGAAGTGTGAATGGAGTCATTACATAATATGCGGCCAAAGTCTTTAAATCTAAAGTATAAACCATAAATCTAAACCTAATTTTCATTTGTGAATGCGCCTTTAGGTTGCTTTTTAATTCTTTATAATACATTGTGTTCAATAAAATTGCTAACTCGGAGTAGGATATGAACAGAGAAACGTATATCTGATCATTATTCAATCATCATTATTCATGGGGTCTCGTGGCCGCGTGCCTGAGTGTGGTTGCGAATCTGGGGAACCGATTTCGATCCCGATCGAATAGGGCTGTTGCAAGAATTTTTATATGCCTCCTAAGTATTAAATATAAAAAGATATCATTATTTAAATAGCCTCAAATTTGAAAATATCACCAAATATCCATTAGATATTTTACAATTGATTTTTGAAATTTGGGTAATATATTGAAAACGTCACGTGATCTGAAACAGAATGTGACGTCCAGCACATACATCTTCATCGGTTCCAACTAGTCCTTTACAGTGTCAATTCTTTGTTTTAATATATTGTCAAAGTTGTCAAACAAGTGTCAAATTTTGAGTTTGGTTCGTGTTAGATAATAAAAAATTCAATATAAATTGAGTAATTTACAGTATTGTATTGTGCTTTCTTGGAAAAATGCGTTCGGAACAAACCTACTATTGAATTTATAAATATGACAAAAGATGCGAAGAAAAGAAAATTGTGGCTGGAAGCAGTAGGTCGAAGAGCTGATGGTTGGGTTTTTACATTTTATTTTACCTTAACTCTTTAACACACCTTATTTCGGCAACAGTAAAACAATCGTTTCTGATATAAATTCAGCCATCATCCAGCTTTCGATTTTCGGTAAACAGTCCGACTTAGCTTGAGAGTATTCTGTATTAGCCATTATTACTTTATTACTCATTTATAATGGAAAATGTCAGCGTCAAATAACAGATTAGAAGTTTGTTATTAACATGTGACAAACTATCGCCTACGTTCATTTATCTAAATAATAAAAATGGATGGAAAAATTGTTTTTCTATTGGCTGTGAATGACGTAATGTACGTGCTTCTACGACACAGAAGTGGGGGGTTGTTTTTCATTACTATTTTTGGCGCCAATATTCGTATTTAATTATTTACGAAAATAACAACAATTTATTAAAAAAAAAATATTATTATTAATAAGAAAAATATTGCATAAACTTTCATTTAAAATACTTTTTGAAAAATGTGAAACAGGCTCATTTTAAATGGCACAAAATTGACATCTGTGGTGCACTCTCCACGCCAGCAATGAGTGCCCGTGAGGTAAACGCCCGCACGGTACAAATATGTCATCATTACCGATATCTGTGTGCAAAGCAGATTGGCACACCCAGCAATGGGTAATAAGCCGTGCTGATATATTTATTTATTCAATTCAAAAGTTAAGATGTCAAAATTGATCTTGAAACATATTTTTAGTACATTTGTACAAATAAACAGTTTTAAACAATTTATGGTGAGTGCTAAGAGGTTACTTTGCAGTGTTATAGTCTAGGGGCGTTTAATCGTTTTATGCCGATCCTTCGAATAAAAACTTTACAACAGAATATACATATTTTCTCTGGTAACATACATTTTGACGATAAAACAAATTTATCTCGTCTGTTCTTTGTTATGCAAAAAATTATCAACAAAAATATAGTACTACAACATATTTATTTATTTATTTGATGAAAAATATCGTTTATAAATCCCTCAACTCTAAAAATAGCTGAAAACAATAACAATACTCGCTACAAACAAACAAACAAATATCAGAAAAACAAAACACACAAACATTGGGGCCGGCCATAGCCAACTCCGACTAAAGCAACAATATTGCACTGGGATCTATTTGAATAAAGACCGCAAAGACATTCTGGCATTGAGGATGAGGAGGACGCAGTCGAACTCCATAGACAGTGGTGAGTGAAGTGAGTGAGTGAGTGACTCATGAAGCAACAGCCACTTGGGAGAGAGAGGTTGGTAAATAATGCACAGTGACGTACTAGCCCTAATAGTCTAAATACCAGTTACGAACACTACTATAGTGATACTGAGAACACAAATAACTCAAATTATAAACGTATATGTAAATAATGAGTTCATGTCAGTTGTGTAGCATGTTTTGTAGATACAATTTTAAAAAATCTGATGTGGCCAGCACAGACCTTCTGTCAGTTCAATATATTTTGTATAAATTCCGTGCATAAAGTTTCTTGAAAAGTTTCTATAATTCCAGTAAAATTATAATACGAACATACTATGTAAATTACACTAGACACTGACATCTGTCAATTAAAATTATCTGTAAATAATGAACAAAATCGCAACGAAAGCGGCCACTCTTATGTATAATTTTATATTAATCAACAAAAGTAGATGCGTTTTTCTTAGTTTTTTTTTACAAATTTACAGATCTGTAAGACTTATAGATTTGTTCAGAATTGGCCTATTAATTAATTTATTTTATTTTGGTATTATAAACTTGTTTATTTTATTTTGGAATCATAAACTTGTTTTTCCGCCCTCAAAAACCGGCGCAATTTGGCTTTTATCGCCCGAGAGCTTATAAAGTTGCCAAGCAACAGCTGTTTAAACGTTAAAATAATCGTTTTTAGATAAATATCAGTCAACATAATAAATTCGATAAAATACATTTTTTAACACCGCTGCTTGTAAAACTATTCGTATCCTTTCTCGTATACGTATTTTCATTTCTGTGGAAACAAATTGCTCTGGGCAGCGTCAAATACATTCGATATTTCTTTTGAATAATCGATATCTTTCATTTTCATTTGACAATAAATTAAAATTTGTTATAAACAAACAATACAGCTAGAAACCACAGCATACTTAAAATTCACAACGCCAGCACAACGATATCGAATATATATTCATTGAATCCTTGAATTTCGAGAACCAAAATAAAATAAAATGTATGTACCACGGGCATAATCAAGATTATAACACTTGGGAAAATTAAAGCTGTCCGCTACAAAGCAGATTGGCACACCCAGCAATGGGTAATAAGCCGTGATGATATATTTATTTATTTTATTTATTATTTAAAACAAAAGAAAAGTATTTATCTACATATGTCACCTCTCTACATAAAGTTGAAGTGCTATAATAATTTTGTGATTTAATTTAAGGTATTAAAATTGTTTCATAGCTTGCTATGTTTAATTTTGTATGGAATTTTATTAATACATATTTTAAAGATAAATGGTCGCCCTTTGGAAATGGTTGAAGAAAATCTAAGATATTTGGGTAACGTTATGAAGCTAATTCTATGTATATTCTAGAAAAAATATAAAAATACCGATTCCCTATGCTAGATTCAAACTTGTACCCATTTCCGCTAAAACCGGAAGTAATACAAAATTCTTGCAATGAACTTCTTTTGAGTCCCTTTGTCTAGTTTAAGTTTGTTTATTAACATTTTTTTGTATCTCTCAAAATAAACGAAATATTCTTGGTGCCGGACTTACGCCAAACACCCTGTATGTGAGTAGTAACGTAAAAAAAGCGTGGTGGGAATGAAAACATTTTTCTTTCAATATTCTTTCTAAATGTCATAGATTTCATTTTTTTAGAAATAGTTAGAGTCAAGTACAGACATTTTACTTTAATAATTTTCTATAAGTATCTATAGTAAAAATTTTTAGGCAGAGGAGTCACGTCATCAAACTTTGTAACTAGATAATGACGTATAATGACGTCACGAAAATAGTAGATTTACATGGTACACTAATTTAATTTTAGAAAATAATTGTATGTACCTGCGATGCTATTTATGTGATCAAGTTAATTTATTTAATAGTCGAATAATAATTGAATATCTTTGTAAAATTTAATATATTTCCAATTTATGGTATTGAAAATTCGGTGTAGGGCACACAGAGTCGGAGGATAATGCTTTCGGCATTGTAAAATGACAAAACAACACCAATAAAATGAAAGAGACAAAACAAAAATCACAACTGAACACAGAAAGAAATGAACAGACAGTACAGTAGTGTACAGAGGTTATGAATAAATAAAAAAACAAAGAAACACAACTCGAAAAACAGTTACTGTTTGTATTGAAAAATACAGATTTGATACGCAACAAGGCAACAGTAATGGAATTCTGAGAAAACACAACAAACAACGTAGACAAAAATGTTAATTATACGAAAAAGTAACGAATAACTAATGACAGTCGACGGTTGACAATTCCGGGAGAAACATGTCATGTAAACGTTTAAATATTGAAATCCAATAGTACCAACATGTGGTGAAAAAATGAACTACAATTATTTTAAATAAATTAAAACTCATTCAAAACATTATGTTCGACTTTAAAATAATGTAAATTTAATTAAAATGTACTTTACTTATAGTATGCAAAAAATAGTATTTATTTTCTTCGTTTTCCTAAACATATACATCACTCGTCCAATACTACAGTGATTTTTCATTTTGTAATGAAATGATGACGTGACTCCTCTGCCTAAAAATTTTCCCTATAGTAGAGTGTTTCTTTCGTTTCTAAGGTGACAGAAATAAATTAGTAAATAAACGAAAGATTCGTTTTTTTAAAGCCACCCGATATATTATATCCTCTCCTTTGATATTATGATTAAATCATACTGTTATAGCGCGTACCAAACGTCATGAGCTGTTGCGCAGGAAGCAAAACTCTTTATTTCTCTCTCTCCTATTGCCTGACGTTTCTCTATCTGTCTCTCTTCTTGATCTGCGCAATTCATAGTTCATGACATGTGGCACCACCTCTAACAATATCTCCATACGTCCTGAATTTAATTTACTGTTCTGTCCAGTATGAAACCTTACCCATCGTGGGCAGCCACCTATTTCCATGTCCCCGATAGCCATAGCATCTATTGGGAGCAATCACTCAACATATCCCCCGTGAGTAAGGAACTATACAGCTACAGCTCCAACACGGAGCAGAGGCTCGTGGCTCTATTAGAAGCCAAGTGCAGCTAGACCGCAACATCACCTGGCTTTTAGCGGACACAGGGACTAACTTGACTACCAAAGGGCGGATGGGAGACAGATAGAGAGAGAGAGAGAATTAAAAGTTGAGGAAAGAAATTAATGAAAACTGGGAATAATGAAAGAAATAATTGGGGTAACGGTAACGTCATGTACTGCATACAGTTTTAAATATTCTGTGATTAGCTTTACTTTTAATGGTGCACTGAATGCATAATAATTAAGGGTTGTAATATACTAATAAGAGAGAAGTAAAAGTAGATACGATAAAATGTGTGTACGAGATTTGATCAAAAATAACGAGAATTTTCTAATTTCGCGTGTTATTAGTTTTCACTAATTATTGAGCTCATTTTTTTTACAATATAGGTACTATGGTTTGTGAAGTGTATGTCAGGTATCATTCACATAGGACGGATAATATGTTTGATAAAAGTATTTTGATATGCTCGACGTTTTTTTTTTTTGTTTGAATATGATGAAACAAATCGTCTTAATTAAATTTTATGTTAAAAATGGTACAAAATGCAAGTAAAGTGGTGCAAATGTTGGAGTAATTAATAACAGAGTTTAATAGTATTTATCCAGATAATTATTTTGAGGATTTTTTTGTAATTTCCTCACCTCTTCGCGAGATTCAATTTCTAATTTGTGTACTATAATATCTGAGATATATTTTTACATCTATGTATCTATGTAAACTAAAACTTGTAAGGAACACAATAGGATATGTACAGGAGTAAATCAAAAAGTGGAACATAGGCGTTTAACATGGGAAATTAGTTTTTATTTGCGCAAACGTTACCTAATTATTTTATGCAAAAATACTTCAAATAAAAGTTATCTAAATAATGTGAAATTATTATTTTAGCTCTTCATATAAACGTAAAAATTAATTATAAAGTTATAGTTTTTATGAGTTTTTAGACTAAACTGCCATAAATTTATGACAAAAAATAAAGAAATGCTTAATTATTTACTGCCCATTAGGACTAAATTTAATTTACAATAGTATAATAACACAAAAGGGCAAACTTTTTTAGTTCTAATTGACAGATAAAAACAACGCATTTATTTATTTATTGACAAATCCATGGCCGCCTAGAGTAAAAGCTCCAGAAAACTGCAACTATAATTAATTTTTACGTTTCTATGAAGAGCTAAAATAATCATTTAACATGATTTATATACAGAATTTAATTCATCATACCTTTTATTTGAAGTATTTTTACATGAAATAATTAGGTAACGTTTGCGCAAAGAAAAACTGATTTCCCATGTTAAACGCCTATGTTCCACTTTTCGATTTACACCCTGTACATTGTTGTATTAGTATTATTTTTTTTTTTAATTTTTAAATATTATTTGAAGGTGTGTTGAAAAATGACGAAACAAAAATTGGAGACTAAGGAATATCAACCTCCAACATCTTCATACTTCTTCACATAACAAATTTAGTTGTAACTTTATGAACGACATTTTCAGCGTTTAAATATTAATCCTACTGTGGATTTTTAGTCTTTTTTGCGTTGGTTCCTTTCTTTTCTCATATAGAAATCTTCCGAAGAATTGCAATTGATCAAGTTTAATTAATGAATATTCAACAGGATATTTATCTCCTAATTTGTAAATTTCGGGAACCTGAATTATTGATATTGGATATACAAGCATTAAGAATTTGTTTTCCATGAAATTCTACAGAAACATATATAAGAAAAATTTATAAATATTATTATATAAAAGGTAATTAATGTTTATAAGATACCTTACGAGTTCTCCGTATGTTTTAAACATAAAAAATTCAAATAATATGGAAGCAAAAACTATGAACGTCTTGTTAGCTTTTAAATTTTTTAGTTTGATGTTTAAATTTTCCATTATATTTTTTGCGTTGCCATCTATAGCCGCTTTCTTTTTACCAAGAATATCAACTCCGAGTAACACGTATCTACCCTAAACCGTTCTTTTAAAAGGGGATAAATGATCTTGTACTACCTATTTTCTTCGTCCCCGCCCCCGAGAAACACCTCCTTTGAAAATGGATCAAATAGATCCTGAGCTGATCCCGAATGTCAATGTCACGTCAATATGACTGACTGATATATACCATATATATTTTGTCTTGTTTGTAAGCATTTGATATTAAATGACTGAAATAGAAGAAATTAGTTTATTTCATTCAGAAACAGAAACGTTATATCATGTTTCATTACCATAATAAATACATCCATATTTAAATACTCGAAGGTAAAATGATTTAATGTGTCAAAAACAAATCACACAAACAGCAGATTATAGCCACAAGCGAATTCAGCAGATTATTATGTTTTAAAAATAATACTATATATATGTTTCTATTTTCTACTTCTTATTTTAAAAATCATATTGTTCTTTTTAGGAGTAGTTCAGTTCAGTTCAGTACGAGGTAAGATCATTTCATTTTCCCCCTAAAAAGAAAGCGCCTACGTCTTCGTCATTTTTGTGTTTTACTGCCCTCTGAAGAAATATGCAAGGAACTATTTCTCCCGTGCTCCGTTTATCCCTCATCAACAAACATTTTGTCACAAGGCCACCCATAAATCTATCCAATCTCCTCTCTGTAGATAGTTGTCTCTGGTAGAAGCTAAGTCTGGACTAGAAGATGACCCTTAAAATGCAAGTCGATCTATTGTTACCCGTCATTTGGCCCACAGTTTTTAAAAGTTTTAAGCCTATATTTAAAGTAGCCGAACGAATTTTGTATGGGTAAATTTCTAACCATTTGTGTAGATTTTATAATTTGTTGAAAATATAAACCGGCCAAATTATTATAAGTTTGGGCTCGTACGTACCTATACTGTATACACTATACTGTATATAGTATACCACAGTGGTTATTATGGTGTTTGTGTTTATAAGGTAGAATTTTCCTTGTCCCCATGTCCATTCTCCTTGTGAAATATTTAAAATAAATTCATAAGCGCGTTATTTCCATCATAGATCTCCGTGATCCTTGCCGGATTTCCTAGGTGGGGTGATTTTACGAGTGTGGAGCCTTCTGCCGCTATCCAATCACGCCGGTCTCACGGCGACAATCTCACCGACGTAAATCCGTTTTTTTCTCATTTCTCCCATTCTGCCCTGCCTTTCTTTCTCCTTCTGTTCCACTTCCATCCGCCCACACACCCACCAAATATTTGTTTTTGCAATTCGTTTACAGTTTATGGCCAGAAAAATTACTCCAGGAACAATCAGAGAATTTTGAACACGAAGATGGCTTCCGCTATAGCTATATTATACGGGAGTTACATAGTTTTTTATTGCGGAATTTATAGGTTAGAAAACCGCAAAGACTTTGAAGTTTTTTAGGGGGAAAATTCAATTATTGTAAGATTCTTCAAAACAATATTGGACAAGAGTTTCAAATCGATGTTATAATAACGTATGTTACAAAAGTTTTTAGAAAAACTAACTAACAATTACGAGTATTTTACGAAAATCCTTGTATTAATTCATTTTCGTATTTATAATAAGCCCGTCTAACTTTTTTTGAATTTTTTATATGTTACAAAGAATTTAAAAATAGAAATTCCGTAATTTTTGTTTTCTTGAAATTACGCTTAGGCTTAATAACGCCTAAAATAATTATTAAAGTTTTGACGCGAAAGTTCTGACGTTAACGTCACTTCGTCATAAGTAGAGAGAACCGACATACGTTACCATTAATATGGCAAAATACAATAAGGCATGAATAAAAATACGTATCCATATCCATTACACACTGTGATCAAAAATCTTTAAAGCTAATGGTAATAAAGTAAGCTACATAGTTATTATATTATTTCAAAATATATATTTGTTTGATTTACTTAATGAATAGGTATAGGAGTAGTGTTAAATGTTAATTTATATAAAACTTCGATAGTACATATTATACATAAATAAAAATCAGGTAAGTAAAATTAATAATTTTTGCTCGTTTTCATAATCAAGTTAATTATTCACTTTAATTAATGTGATTTTAAGACTTTCTTTAACATAATATTGAAGTTTCATACTCACCTAGTGCCATTATTATAATTAAAATAGTATTTAAACTATATTCTATTTATAAATAAATATAACAAAGACAGTATTGATTACAATAATCAAAGCATAGTTCATAACAAAAAGTAATCCAACATTTACATTACTATTTACTTAAATGAGAATATAATTCATTAGTCACGTGGCATGTTTTCCGCCAATCTACATTTAGAACCTCCCTAGTTACATGTCTATCACAGCAATGATAAAAAACAAAGAAATATCACCTTATTTATATTCGTTACTAAGGGATTTGTTTTCTTGACAGTTAATTTTGAGTGTGCTATAATCGTTGGGTTGATATCAACAACGATGAAAATAATAAGGCAATTGTCAAATTAACCATGTTGTAATACAATATATTCAAAGTTAGGTTAGCAGCACACACAATGTGTCACAAAAATTCGTTAAATATAAGATCGTGATATGATTAATAATCGAAGATATTGCTCGTGAAACCGAAGCAACACATTTCACTCGTCCTTCGGACTCGTGAAATCTGCAACTCGGTTTCACTCGAGAATATCATCGATGATAATCATATCACTTCTTATATTACGTATGATTATAACAATGACAAGTATTGAGATTACAATAATTAAAACATAAATTATATTATAAATTTATTTAATAAGTAAATTTTCATTTGATCTTAATAAAAAATCTGATGTGGCCAGCACATAACCTGTCGCCAGATATTTTTCTAATTTCCTTTTCTTTTTCTTTATATTCGTCTTTTTTTCGCAAATTCCCTTTATATTCTTTTTTACGTATATTCTTTTGCGTTGTTGACTATTTTATTTTCATAATCTTCACAATGTACAAATATTTTGGAGAGTGGTATACAAATATTTTTGACAGTGACATTTATGTGTCAATTACAAACATTTGAATTTCTTGCCTTGAAGTAATTTGATCTGAGAATTTTTACATCAACATCAAATTATTTTATATGCATTTATTTATATCTAAATCTATAGAAGACATAATAATGAATTTATATTTATCGAATAAAGAATTTAACGTTCGTTAATATAAGTATTTACATAAATTTTCGATAAATAATATTTAGATGATTTTTTTTTATTGTAACTACTACTTCCGGTTGTCCAATTGTTACCAAAACTTAATCAACTCTTCCCATTATTGTTAGATTGAGGAATCCGTAGTTAAAATGTCTTAAGTCTTATAGTATTTGAGAAATCGTGGATCCAACATCCACACACACATACTGACATCATCGTAAAAATGTTATGATCGGATTCTAGGGACCTTAAAACGTGCTTATTCACTAAAATCTGGATATGCGATTTTTAGCATTAATTCAATACCTCCCTTAGCGACAGGTAAAAATTACTCGGATATATGAAATATGTGTTTGTTAGTGTAAAACCAATACCGAATTTATGAGAAAAATATGCATGGTTCACTTTATAGTTACATTTTCACAGGGACCGACTGCAATGACGCTGACGTCACAACATGGCGACCATTTTACGCTAAAAACTTTAATTACATTATTATAGGTATAAAAATACAAAATATATAGCAATTTTTATTTAGTTTTCATTTAATTATATTCAAAATTCATATGCGACATGTAATTTTTAAAAAGCCGAAGACTTGGACAGGCTAGTTTTTCCAACTATATATTAACATATGGTGATGATGGTTTATTAGGAACCGAAACGTCGGAGTTGTTAAATGAGTGACATTTTAATAAATTCATTTTACCAAAACCAATATTTTTTTCCCTAACATTCCTGATAGAGCAGAAAAATATTGTATAAAGTGAACAAATTAACAATTTCAAGATAGATAAAAATGTTTTCTTCTTGTATATTATTTAACAGTGCCGAAACAAATGTCCACAATTTGGGTTATATATCGGCTTCCCTTGCAATTAGTCTTTCTCGATCAGATAGGCCGTGTTCCTTATGTGTCGCCTTGCGCCTTCTGCTCGCTGGAGATAAGCGCGCGGGCGCATGCCGCACACATATGTGCGGTGCGTAGTTAATTATGATGCGAACGCGCTTGTATGTGCTGTGCCATTCTGTTTTGTTTAACCTATCCTCGATTCTGGACCAGCGAATGTTAATTGTTGGTGTAGGATATAATTGTTAGGGTAAATACACTCTAGTGAATTCCAACTAGGACGAATGGCAGTTCTACGAAGAAAGATAATAACGGAATAGAGTAAGCGTAAGAAATAGGATACGTAGTCTAGTTTAAAATAATATACAGAATGTCTCACAACTCGCGCCCCAGACGAAACTGACACTTGCCGACAATAGGTTGCCAACAAATAGAAGAAAATAATTTGCGGTTGCTTGCATAACGGAGTTACAAGACTTTTTAATCCACCAATCCCGGAAGGATATCTTGAGGTGTGATGATATTAGGCCTGTTCGTTTGTGCGTTCTAAATTGTCTGCAATGTGTTCGTTTGTAGTCGTGCGTATTGCACTAACTTGTCAGAACTGTACTACCTCCCGAGCTAGTACACTTAGTGCAGTTTATAACGTCACAGTAATTTGACAAACAGGCTGATGTGAACTTGTAATTGGCATTATATTTTTTCCAAAAAACGAAATCTAATCTAAATATGAATCAAAATAAATGTTTTCTTGTAAGAGATGAACATGAAAAAACCCTTTCCAATGAAAACTATTATTATTTTTGCGAGTTAACCTATAATTTGCACTAACTTGTCTAATTTGTGTTCATTTGTATTTAGAAAATAAGTGTACTATTTTGTACTAAACTGCACTAATGACGAATTCTCAGTACATGTTGTACAAATTAGTGTATTACAAACGAACAGACCTATTATTACAAAATAAAACTGGTTGCTAGGTTTTAAAAATACTACTAGTGAGTCACAAAATTTATTTGACTTACTGTAATTTTGACACTTTAGAGTTGACTTTTCACTGTCAATAAATTTAGGTTAGCGAAGGTGTCATCACTTATGATTCACAAGATTTCTGTCTGGAAAACGTTCCGAATAGACTCGTGCTGTCTCTCTGGCGTTACGTCCACATTCTCCGAAAATTATAATCATTTCTAAGTAATCAACAGCTGAATATATTGTAAAAATTTGCCTATTTTTATTCACCTTGTCAAATTTAATTTGACACTGACATTTTTCGAAAACTATAGTCGCCCACAAATTAAAGAAGATTTGAATTGTATAAAACCCTAGTAACGTAAAATTACGGCAAACACACGTTAAAGGTATAGGTCTCTGATTGGTCAATTTTAAGACGTCTTTTCTCGAATATCTTTTAAGCTAGTTTTTTTTTCTTCGAAATTACACAGCCGAGTGCAGTCTCGTGTTTCCTCATTCGCTCTGGGGTGCGAGTTGTGAGACAGCCTGTATTTACACCTCTTTCCTTTTATAACGCAATTTTTTATCTCCCGCTTGTATTTTGTACATTTTGAATTAAATCTGAGGCCACACAATGCCACTTAGGATTGGTTTTTTCACCTCTTGATAAAGTGACAGTTAACTTATCTGCCAGATAAAAGAAAAATATCGCATCATATAATTGACGTGTGTATAATTTTGTCAATTTATGCTCCAATATCGATGCGATTTTTTATTTTATCTAGCAGAAAAGTTAACTGACACTTTATCCAGAGATGAAAAAACCGGGTCTTAAAGTTAAAACAAAACAGGTTCCAAACCGATTTTAATATAATTAGCTATAAGAAGGGTCCTGTGTTCAAATCCTAGAGAAGGGTATGAATTTTTTACAAATCTTTCTTCTCTATTTGCAATGTGGTATTCTATAGATATTTATTTATATTTTTTCTGATAATATATAAAAATCTAGAATATATATATATATATATATATATATATATATATATATATATATATATATATATATATATAGGGTGTAAATGAAAGAAGTGCATTAAATTTAACCAGTAATGTAACTCGACGAGAGCAACAATATTTCTTAATAACTTTTTTTTCTAAGTCTTTTAGATTTTGAGTTAAAATTCTTTAAAGATTTACTGCATATTTCGGCGCGCACCCATGGAAAACATATGGCTGTTGTCGTAATCAAGTGAGATACAAACAGCTCAAAAATTGTCGGTTATCGGTTACACTTGCAGTCACAGTAATTAATAAACGAATCAACGGAAATAACATTTATTATTTATTAATTCGTAATAGTGCAATTTTTAAAATAAAGAAATATAATTTGGATAACAAAATTATAAAGTTGTGTATTAAACCAGGCTTCCTGTGAATAGTGGTAGACAAGGAGGGGCGAGGCAACGAGAGGAAGATCAAAAGCATAGTTATTAGGTTATGAGATGATTATTTATCGTCGATAAATCATAATAGTTTAAATACGTTATTCAAAAAATGTAAGTACAAACTTTTGTCCATTCAAAAGAGGTATTTGAGTACCTATAATTAGTCGTCCATTTATTGTTCCCGCTCAAATATGATTTAATGAAAATTTTTACAGTATTTTCGTCTGTCGAGATGTGTATTGAGCATAATAAATACACCTTCCCAAGTAAATTCAGTCTCATTAATGAACATTATGAGCCATTCCCAAAATTGAAATCTGTTATGTGCTGAAAACATAGAACTTTTTGCACATATTGGGCCCTATTCTTTAACTCGGTGGTTAATTTTTAACCACTGGTTAAAACTTTTATCCAATAGTCATTGATTTGACAACTAAAAATCCCTTTCTTTGTTTTATGTCAACATACTTGATTGGTTAAAAAAATTAACCAGTGTTTAAATATTAACCACTGAGATACAGAATAAGCCCCATTATGGATATAACTGTCGCTTTTTTTAAAATTGTCATATGTGACACTTCGTATTGTGAAGTGATAAAGATGTACAAGATTAATAAATGTGCGAATATTAAGAACAGAATGATTTGGTGATGATTTGGAAACGCTCCGTGTAAATGCGTTGGCACCTCCATGACACTGTCTTTATGTCAACCGTGATGTCAAGTAAAATATAGTACAGATACGTGTAAAAAACTAAATAAATAAACCATAGGTAAGTAATTACAATGTCTGTGCACTCGCATTTTGACAGAATTTTACCTTATTAACAAGTTTATTACTAATGTCAAAATTTAATTGCAACAATTGACAGGACTGTCAATTGCTAAAACAAAAAATTTCATAGCTATTGTTACTGCATTCAATTATCACAAAAATATTTGGAACGACTCGTCAATTTACGGGGTGGTAAAAATGCTAAAAAAATATGTGATTTCGAGAAAAAGTTATTAAGAAATATTGTTGCTCTCGCCGAGTTATATTACTGGTTAAATTTAATGCACTTATTTCATTTACACCCTGTATATACATTCTGTCGCTATATGTTTGAGGAGCATTCCCACAGCCACAGTTTGGATTATCAACTAGTCGACTAGTCCCTAGTCCCCATTTTTGTTTCCAATACTGACATCTATCATGATCAGGCGGAATCCGATTGAGCGTTGTCTTTCTAGGGATATCAAAGCCGCTTAAACGTTCTGCTAGATCAGAAATTAGGTTTTGTGAGTCTGGAACGTTTCATTGATTGTACTCGTATGAAACGTCAAAAACTAATCAAATAAATTACATTTAGTTTTTCAGTAACCTATTCATAAATATTTCGCGGTGCAACCCTATGGGTAAATGCAGTGAAGTTATCTGCAAGTAATATTATATCAGACGGCTCATAAATAATCTTGAATAGTCATCTTTCGTGAATAATACTATATAACATACACACACATAGACAGAAAGAAAATTAATAACTAGAGAAACATAAAATCAATTTGTATATAATTATAGAATGTGTAGTAAAAAGTGTATAGTAGAACGCTGTTCGCGCTAAGGTGCAAAATGCGTAGCCTTACTTCAGCGCGAGCGTGGCACCGACGCTATTAAATTTTAATTAAGTTTAATAAATACAGCAGAGGGCGAGTTGTTCGTTTTCCGGTGTAAAAACGCGTTCTCTGCCTTATGAAATTTCTTCGCACGGTTTGAATATGGCTGCGCAGCGCACTCAATTTTCGTTGTCATCTCTTTAGATGTGCTGGCCTGGTCTGAACTTTTCATTTGCGTTTAAATTGTCTGTCAGACCAAAGTCGGAAATAAGGCGAACGACTTCGCGATCTCTGTGCCTTTGCGGCCTTTAGCGACCATTACACCGCACTTTTCATTCTCTTCCAAGATTCACCACTAATATATGGGAGACGCAAACGCCGAGCAGGCTTCGATAACCACTTTTACAAATTTCTAATTTACACAACCTGATAAAAATGGGAATATGATTGATTTTTTTTTTTGGGATATATCCCCAAGGAATAGGCTTATCTCTATGCTGCCTTCAGTGGCGGATTTAGAAAATTATAATAGGGGGGGCACTAAATTCGGAAAAACTAATTTTAAATATATAGGGTGAGCCCCTCCCCCACCTCTCTAACTTTTGTATTGCTTTGTAAAAAATGCTTATATAACAGTTTTATTATTTTAAATATACTATTTAATGGCAGATGTAAATATTTTTTTATAAAATCAGAACATTTATTTTTTAAATAGCAACCTATAATTATTTTACTAAAATATAAACCCCCATTTTTTGTCTTTTTAATGATCTATTTAGGGTCCTGCACCATAACAAAAAATAATAAAATGTACATTTATACTTAAAGTATTACTCAATAAATAGGGATTAAGATAAAGAAAACCATTTTTAATAATTACTTTGGGAGATTTCAGGTTTGTTGTCAGGGTCACTGTGACGTCACATTAGTGCTACCCGTGCTACCTTTCTCTCGCTGCCTACTATAGAACTTGTGCGAGAGAAAGATATAGCCACAATAGGTGTCGCCGGTGACGTCACATTGACTCAAATTCAGTTAAATCAAAAACAATTAAGGCTTTTTTATACTACGGATTGCTTCAAAATTAAAAGAACTATCATTTAAAATAATAAAAAAATCAGAGTGCAGGACCCCAAACAAGTAAATGAGTTTGAGAAATAATGTTTATTCAAATATTCTAAGTAGCCATGTGAAAATAAATAAAATGCAACAATGTTATACAAAACAAGGTAAAACATCAAATTAAGTAATAAGAACAACATAAGACAAAAAATGGCGGTTTATATTTTAGTGAAATAATTATTGTTTGTTATTTAAAAAATAAAAATTGATAGTCGTATCTTTTAAATGTGACTTAATAAAAAATATCTACATCTGCCATCAAATAGTATAATAAAAATAATAAAACGTTTAAATGAACCATTTGTTCTATTACTTCTAATAAAAAAAGTTAGGGGGCATTTCCAAAATAATAAACAATTTGAAAAATAAATAGAAATTCTGTATTTTTATTAGTATGTTTATTTATCTATGATGTGTAATACGGGAATGATAATATGTAATAATTAATTTTTTAAAAATGACAGGGGGGGCACGTGCCCGAGTGCCCCCCCTCTAAATCCGCCACTGGCTGCCTTCCTCATAATTAAGAATTAAGTAATTAGGAAAGTTTATCACGATTTTACTTCGAAAGAAACACATTTCAAAAACAAGTTCAATTATAAATTTTAACTTAGAGACTGAAGTTCCAATTTGACTTGAGAACCCGGGAGATGACATATACCTATATGAGTATGTTTATCAGTGGCGTAACTAACGGGCCCGCATTGCGGGCGGGCCGGCTCTAGAGAGGCCCCACTATACATGATTTATAATTTTGTTACTACTGCGAAATTTTGAATTTAATATTTTTTTGTAACAACATACAAATTTATTTAGTCCATTATTTTTTTAATTGTCAATTTCCAAAAATAATATTGGCTAAGGGGCTATGCAAAATCAAGCTCTTTATTTTCTACCACATTTCGGCCGGTAGAATTTCGATTTCTTAGCAAATATTTTCCTGCAACTGATCCAGAGTTTTCCTTTAAAATAACCCCATAAACAGAAGTCTGGGGCTGTCAAATCAGGACACCTGGCGGACAATGTGTATTACCAAAACGTGGGATTAAATAACGATACGAGAAAGATTTTCGCAAAATTGCTACAATTTAAACTGTATGATATTGATCCATCTTGCTAATTGCTAATACTATATTTTGTCCAAGTTCTTTCATTTGGGATACCAAAAATGTATGAATCAATTCCCTGTAACTTTCACCAGTGGACTGTGCCACCAATTTTATTTACAAAAAAAAAGAAAACACGCCAATCACATTTTCATAGTAAATGCCACACCACAACATACAATGACTTCAGTGGGATGTAAAGGTGCCTAGTCTTGGATTTTCAGGCTACCCATATTGGCTATTTTGCTTCTTAACATGTCAACTTAGATGAAAGTGGGCCTAGTCACAATTTCCACAAGTTCTTGTGATTTGTAGTTCCTCATGATAAACGCTACAATTAAAACGGGTCCCAAAAACTTTTTGCGGGCGGGCCCCCGAACTCTTAGTTACGCCACTGATGTTTATATCAACGTCCTTAATCGGATTTAAGTGGATTTAGGATTAGAAATCGTATTTAAGAAAGCAATGTAAACGATCTGGATTGGATTTAGAATCGGATTCTAAATCGACTTTACCAACGAGATTTATACATAAATCCGATTTACATTCGCTAGATAAACAGCGATTTAACAGAAAATTCAATAGTAGGTACTGAAACAATGAAAAAAACGTATACCTTGTTCCATTTAAGCCATTCAGTATTGCGGAGCATAAAGAATAGTTTTGACCTCTCTGATTGGCTTAAATTAGAGACAAGAAACAAGTTTACCCAATGTAATTTCGGCTACTTCAGATTTGTGCTGTTGCCAGTGCCATCTACCGAATGGCTTAAATGGAACAGAGCGTAGAATAATTTATTCTTCTTTCATGGTTTTACTGTTAATATATGTCAACGTGGTGTCAACGATAAGCTAGTATAATTATTAGAAGAGCAATGAGAAATCCATGGACGCAACAAGAAACAGAATATTTTTTTAAATTAATCTTGAAAAGAAAAATAATTGATTTGTTAGATGAAAAAACTAAGTAAATGTTAGGTGAAAAATTCAAAATTGTCAAAAGTCAAAATTAATACTAGTCAATAATGTTCTACGCATTCTATGTAGCCATGCCAACAGTGTCAGTAATAAATCCAATTAAATCTACAGTAAATTCGAATGAACTTGATCGCTTTAAATTTTTCTGGTATAAACAGCAAGATTTAGGATTTATTTAAGTCTGATTTGATTAGAAATCTGATTAAGGACTTCGATATAAACTTACTCTATGAAAATTTAAAATGAGATTTGATTTTTTTTGTTATTTTATACACCGAAAGTTTCTGCAAACTATTTATAGAAAACAAAATTTTCCAGAAATTATTATTTTTTTTTGTTTCCGAAATACTCTCCTTTTAACTCAACACATTTATGCATTCGATAAAACCAATCGTTAAAGGAGGAAATCCATTCTTCTTGAGACACTTGAGAGACCATGTTTTTGAAGGCTTCAACCGCTTCATTTGCACTTATATATCGGAAATACACATTATTTCCTTTAATTTAGGAAATAGGAAGAAATCATAAGGTTCAAGGTCAGGACTGTTTGGTGGGTGCTCCAATAATTCCACCTCTGATTCTTTTAAATAGGCTTCAGTTTGCACAGCAATATGTGAGGATGCGTTATCCTGATGCGATACTAGTTTACTTCGAGGCTTATTTTCACGCACTTTTTCAAACACTAATTAAGACTAAGAATATTATAAGACACTTAAACACTAAGATTATTTATTTAAACAATATATAGCTCACTTATTTATTTATACAACTTTATTTATGTTTACCACTTGTCGACTATCTGTTTATATCACTAACTGTTCAATATGCGACGCTAATTTATATCAGACTGTCCAATGCCTTCGCCAACAGTGCTTATATACTCCGAGAACTTACTAGAACACTATTCCAGATTAAAACTCAAACACAATAGGTTACATCAATCGCGTAATTAAGCAGGTTCCGACAAGTCTTTTGCGTCATCGCTAAAAATAGACACTCGCTCGTCCCTGCGACAGCGGCGGTGATAGTGGCGGCGACGGCGGGCGCTGCACATTACAATATGAATTTTTGAAAGGCAAGCATGTTATATTCATCATAATGCTCTTCTGCAAAAATTGGGTGTCAATTTCAATTTTTCTCCTAATCTTGTTTCTCTTCTCAAATCTTATTTACATGCTCGCAAAATGACAGTTTGCGTTAACAGTTACAATTCCGATACTTTTATTGCCACTTCCGGTGTGCCACAAGGCTCTAATCTTGGGCCACTTTTATTTATACTATTTATTAATGACATCGTAGATGTTATTAAATATTCTGAAGTTTTACTGTATGCCGATGATCTAAAAATTTTTAAAACTATCAATTCTGTACATGACTGTTTTCTTTTACAAAAAGATGTTGAAAATCTTCTAACTTGGTCTCAAAATTCTAAATTATTTTTCAACTTCAGTAAGTGTAAGTTAATGAGTTACTTAGTAAAAAAATTTGTTTATACTTATTCTTATATTATGGAAAATACTTATCTTGATCGTGTATTTATGTTCAAAGACCTTGGTGTTATTTTTGATTGCAAGTTAAGTTTTCACTTACATATTAATTACATCACTAAGTCATCCATTAAAACTCTGGGTTTTATTATACGCTCATGTAAATCTTTCAATAATATAACAACTTTAAAACGTTTATATTTTTCTCTTGTGAGATCTAAATTAGAGTACTGTCTACAAGTATGGAACCCAATTTACAACAAATACGTATTACAACTTGAATCAGTACAAAAAAGATTTGCAAAATTCTGTTATTTCAAAACTTTTAAAGAGTACCCTAATTTTGATATTAACTACAACTTACTTTTGTCTGAAGTTAACTTAATTTCGTTACACTCTCGGAGAAAAATACAGTCATGTTTATTTGTGTATAAATTGCTAAATATTATTTTTGATAATACACTGCTTGGTAATCTTCCTATAAAAGTACCCCGGTTAACAACTAGAAATAAGGTGACTTTTCAACTTAATATTGTACGAACTAATTATGAAATGAAATCCCCAATTTATCAAATGTGATCTATATTTAATAGTATTCCATTTAACATCGATGTATTTTTTTCTTCATTTAGGGTGTTCAAACGTAATGTTTCAAATTTTTTTCGTTATGAATAATGTTATATATTTTCGTATATATTATTTCTTATTTGTTATTATTAGTTGTTGAATGTTTATAACTTAATATTATGTTCTAAAAAAAGCATATTATTTAATTAGTTTATTAACATGTATTTTTTTTATTGTTTTTGTGTACCGTTACTATGCAAGGTTTATTATTGTAGGGGAGAGTGGGGCAAGAGTGAACGGTTTTTTGATAATATGTAATAAATTTCATATATGAAATATTTCAGCAGTTTTATTGAACTCTAAATATAGTTCATACATTTGCTTACGTATAAAAAAATTTAAATAATTCTTTTCTGTTATAGTAAATAAACTGTATGTTTTTTTATTTAAAAAAATAAGTGTTCACTCTTGCCACGCATGGCGAGGCAAAAGTGAACGACTGCAAAATTGTTGCCTAAACACGACAAAAATAACATATATATTTTTGTCGGCATTTAGTTTAACGTTAGTGTATCCTTCGTGTACCCACTGATGACATTTTCCGCAAATAATTCGGTCTTCAACAGATGTACTGTATTTTTCTTTACAACAAATACAAATACAGTCGTCTTCATTAACAGTTGTCGTGTTATTACTATTGTTTTGCTTGACTATTACTGTAATCCAGAAGTAGATGCCTGCGATAGACCCCTTTTAATCTTTTTTGCTTCCTTTAATCGTTTTCCTTTTAAAATTTGCTCCAATTCTTCTTTATATGGGGAAATTGTTATAATTTCGGGGCAAGAGTAAACATAGTGTTTACTCTTGCCCCGTTTATTATTATCACAAAAATTGTTTTTATCCCGTGTTCTACGCCACTGTTTAAACTTTCTGTCGGCAAACTTTGTAGAGGATGGTACACACTTTAATGCAATATTCACTATTTTATTGGTTCTTTTTTATTTCACGTGCAATATAATAATACTTTGACTTTAATCTTGTATCAAAATGATGCAATATACAAACTTACCTGTAATTTTGTTTTCATAAATTTGACAATGTTCTTCTATTTCACGTATAAATGACAGTATAGTACCATGTTTTACCGCTAGGGTTGGTAAGCCGAACTGTATAAATTAGCGAGATATTTGAATTGTTTACTCTTGCCTCGCGTACACTCTTGCCCCACTCACCCCTATCATTCTTTTTTGGTGTAAAATCCTCCTGTAACTGGAACTTTATGTTCTGTAGGACTGGTTAAATAAATAAATAAATTACCGTGCGCCCTTTTTGTCAAATATGAGAGAGATAAATGTATGTTAATTAGTTCATGATACAGTTGATCTTGATTAGACATTTTGAAAAAATAAACCGTACCTTCTGCTAAAATGTAGAAATATCTCCTTCAGACAGTTTTTTTGATAATTGGTGTGAGGAGGATTTGTTTACACTTATTGATGTTCAATGTTTATATTAGATATCTATAATGTTGATTATTTCATTTCACGCATATTTATGTTAAAGGTAATTACAATCAACTTGACACAAACACAAAAATCTTGTGAGTGGTAACAGCTCATCAGTGGTCTGTCATAAATTATAGGTATGAGAAAAGAAGAAAACAAATCGTATTGCGCTTAGGAGGAAATATTTGACCTCACAAGTTGACTTGAAAAGATTACAACCATTATATGGTTTCGCTGTATGTTTTAATTGACTCGATGTTCATTTCTTCCTTTTGCTGCATCAATACAAACACCAACTGGCAGTTTAAAACAAAACAGGATCAACACAAACTGCTAAATTTACAAAATTTAATAAAACGATAAAAAATACGGGAAGGTATTGATGTTATTGAATGTCATTTTTCATTTTTAGTATTTTCTGCACAGTGTGCTTTGAATCAGCATTTGTTTCACGCTTTACAGAACAAAAAATAGCATTTTGAATTGATTTCCTCACATTTTACTTATGGAATAATAACATGGCAACTATTACAGCAATTTATATCTCTATTGGCAGAATTTCCAGATTTTAATCGGTATCCGAAGGGAATATATCTTTGTAAAATATTTATTGGTGCAGTAATTCGTTAGGAATGTAAAATTTTATGGCGTATTCATTGGAAGACGATAGAGATTTTTATGGAATGTGTAATCAGTGGAAGGGGATGAGATATTTATGTTGATTTGGCGGCGCTTAAGAGCATCTTATTTTGTGATTTCCTTTCAATCGGTCTGATTGTGTAATATTTAACCGTCTGGGGATGTGTGGGCGTTCTTGTCTGTAGGATTTACGCATCTCCCCCACACTGAGAATACAAATGTAAACAGTCCCACGACTTACAATCTTACATTAACTAGGCAGATTCCGACACACGCAAATAAATAAGAAAAACCTTACTGTACCTCCTACATTCTAGTTTGATCTCTTAAGGCCTGTGTCCATGATCCTAGAAATCGATCCGAGTTCTCGGATATAAGCCGCAATTCGATATCTCGGATCGTGGACACTACCAACTCGGACGCAAAAATCGAATAGAAAACTAGAATGGAAAAATGCGTTCTGTCACATTTTTTCGTACTAGTTGCTGATTTCATTTAACTGTTACCAATTTAAAATCTTCACGTTTGATGTTTGATAAGCTTGAAAATGATACGGTTATAAAATATTGCATAATTCTACTCATTTTTGATATTGATTATGAATAATTACTTATAAATAAATTAATATATTCGTTGTAAAAATTTAATTTATTTACTGCCGGGATAATTTTATGTTTTATTAGTTTTTAGTATTGGTAGAAATGGCTGAAACTAACTTCATAAATTCCACTAACCTGACATCTGTAGTCATACAAGTTCAATGTTTATGATCAAAAAATGTGATCGAGAACTCGGAACGATATCTAGCATCGTGGACACCGGCCTCTAATTCGCATTGTTAATGAATTTGTATTTTGATATCAACAGTATTTGTTTATGAATTTCTATTCCTGATTTATCTACCTAGCTATGAAAACAATATGCTATCGCGACAATTTTCTTATGTCAACTTTCTGTGACATTTTATGTCATCTCCAAATTTGGCTCCAATCGCTCAACATTTGTCATTTTTATATCAGTTTAAAGAAACGAAAATGAGTGATTTGAAACTTGAAGCATCATAAAATTTCTAACAAAAGAAGGCAGTAGCCCGAAGAATACCCATGAGAGAATGGTGGCAGGGTCCGGAGAAAATAGCCCGTCCTATTTCCAAGTCAAATATTGGTGCAAGTAGTTCAAAGGGGGCAGGGAATCCATTCATGATGACTCAAAGTGTGGAATACCTCTGGAAGCACGAACTGAAGAAATTATCAACAAAGTTGAAGATTTGGTGTTGACTGACCGCCGAGTAAAAGTTTCAGTTATTGCTAAAGAATTAGGATTATCAGAAACGAGTGTTTTTAAAATTCTACATGAAAATTTGGGAATGAGCAAAGTGTCGGCACGATGGATTGCCAGAGTGCTCAGTCCCGAACAAAAACTGTGTAGACGACAAATTTGCGAGGAGAATTTGACTGCTATTTCCCAAGATGAAGACTTTTTCTACAGAATTATAACCGGGGAAGAGAACTGGGTACACCATTTTGAACCTCCCACGAAACAAGAGTCCATGCAATGGATTCATAAGGGCTTTCCACCACCCAAGAAGGCGAAGACACAATGTTTTGCGGGGAAAGTGATAGCCACAGTTTTCTGGGACGCGGAAGGTATTCTTTTAATTGAGTATATGCCAAAAGGGACTACAATAACGGGGAATGTCTACAAACATACAATGAAGAACTTGAAAGCGGCTATACGCGAAAAAAAGACCGCACAATTATGCTCAGAAAACTCTGCTTCTACACGACAACTGCAGGGTGCATAAAGCACGAATTGTCCAGGCAGTAGACAATGAATGCGGCTTTGAGGAATTACAACATCCACCTTACAGTCTTGACCTCGCCCCTGTGACTATTGTCTCTTTCCAAAACTCAAAAAAACATTTAAGAGGGCGTCGCTTTTTGTCGAATGATGACTTGGAAAACGCCGTAAACAAAATAAATATATCATCACGACATACTACCCATTGCTGGGTGTGCCAATATGCTTTGTACGCAGATATCGGCAATGATGATGACATATTTGTACCGTGCGGGCGTTTACCAGGCGACACTTCACGGGCACTCATTGCTGGCGTGGAGAGTGCAATTTTGTGCCATTTAAAATTCGAAATATTTGGCGTCGGTCGGGATCGAACTCGGTTCCCCAGATTCGCGACCAGACACTCAGGCACGCTGTGAAGTCGTATTTTGCAAAATTACCAAGATTTTTTTTTTTTAAAGCATAGCTTTATTAGAAAAACGTTGGAATAAGTGTGAGTGTTAACGGTTCTTACGTTGAAAAATACATTTTTATTTGTTCTCTAACTCGTTGTTTTCATAGCTGCTAAGTAGATAACATAAAAAAACTCTCCTCGTACTTCTAAGCATTTTTTTTCTCTGTTTCGGTACTTCTCAAATCATAGAAATGTTTACAAACTAAAGTACATTTATTTATATTAATATTGTAATTTTCACTAGCCACTTGTCAAATTTTAAATATTACTTAAGTCTAGTCGACACAAAATGATGAAGAGGTAAGTTTTTGATAATTGCTGTCAATATGATGACGAATAAGGTCATGGAGGCAAATAAACCCCACCTTAATTAAAAATGGAATATTTTGGATTAGTAATCTTTTTTGGAAAAACTTTGATTATGTTGAACTTTGTTTCATTATATATTTTGAGAAGTAAAATCAATCAGCATTTTTAAAATTAATTTTCATATAAAAATACATTCTTCAAAAATTTGAGCCTTATTAAACTACGGTAATAGGGCCACTGAAGAAAATTAAACATTTTGAGAAATATAAACAAGTAATAATAATCTTTTTATATAATAATATTTACAATAATTTTAGCATAAGTTTTGCCTAAACTGAGCCATCTAGGCAGGCATACTTTTTTTCTAGTACACCCCATCACATTTCATGGTGTCATTTGAGGCACCTTATGCATTATATTACAGTACAGCTATGTTCTTTTCAGATTATTTTTTTAGCTTGATTTTATGGCGCCAAATTAACTGGGACTTATTTGCCCAGGGGTAGTAGAACAAATAAAGTTTATGTTTATTAATTTCTATTTGAAATCAGCAATTGATCCAAATAAACAATTAAATTTTTTTTAAATAAAATTTACGGTTGTTTGTCGGCAGTTTTTATAAAATTAAATATTCACAACAAACTCGAAGCAACGACAAAAGGGCAGTGCAAACGAGATGGTCGGTACAGCTAATATACATGTGATTTTCGGTGCATGAGCCTCAGGTATTTTAGTATTTTGCCTGAGTGTCAGGTCGCGAATCTGGGGAACCGGGTTCGATCCCGACCGACGCCAAATATTTCCAATTTTAAATGGCACAAAATTGACCCCTGTGGTGCACTCTTCACGCCAGCAATGAGTTTCCGTGAGGCGACGCAGATTGGCACACCCAGCAATGGGTAATGAGCCGTGATGATATATTTATTTATTTTATTTGAACCAACAAGATTTAAATTTTAAGCAAACCTAAAACATTTGACCATTCATTTCGTTGTAATATTGCAATTTAAGGACCGCTTAAAATTTAAGTTTCGTGGTAGAGTCTGTTCGCTGTAAGAATATTCCCAGGACGTCATTGTTTGTGTGCGCGAGAATATTTCAGACAAGCCCGTTAACAAACAATGGCGTGGCTAAAAGAATAGACTTAGCGTCCCGTTGCTATGCAGTTGCTCGTTGCTAAGGCAAGGCGCTAATTTGACTACTGCGCAGCCCCAAAGTAAAGGCGTATTCATGACTTGCCTGGCATATTCTTACAGCGAACGGAGGATACTTTGGTATATTCGGCAATACGTATTGTAAGTTAAGAATTTTTTCTGTTTCTTACCTCGTTGATGTGTTTGTAGGTCTTGATGAGATCAACGGAGAGTTTCCTGAGGGGGGCGGTGTGGGGCTCGCGGAAGTGGTGCGGAATGCGCGCCTGCATGGCCTGGATGTCCTGGGGCGTGCCGGCGGCACCGAGGGACGCACTCAGCTGCTCCTCGGCGATGAGCCGCCCGTACAGGGGCACGTGCCGCGCGCCGCCCCCTCGCCCCCCGCACTCCCCCACCACCACGCCGCCGCTGCCACCGGGTACTACAACAACAAGAAGAAGAAGATGTTAGTCATCAATGTTAAATATACATTAACAAGGGTAGACTTCGTTTTAAAATACTAATAAGGCTGTTGCAAGAATTTTTATAAGACTTCTATATAGGTACTAAATTTTAAAAGATATTGGTTTTTGAAGAGCCTCAAATTTGAAAATATCACGAAATATCCATTAGATATTTTACAATTCATTATTGAAATATGTGCAATATTTTGAAATAGTCACGTGATCTGAAACAGAATGTATGACGTCAGAGCACATACAGTTTAAGAAGTGACAAACTATCGCCTATTTTTATTAATATAAATAACGTAAACTGTTTTCCAGTATTATTTATTTAATTATTTAAGAAAATATAAATAAATAATTTTTTTTTACCGGTTTCAGGATATTATTCCATTGATTACATGTACAAAAGTAGGCTGGTAATAAGTAATAACTGTATCTGTACGGTAATATTACCATACTGACTTGTCAACAATAACGGTCTACAAAATGAAAATAAAATAGAATGAAAATATAATGTTCTTCATTAATACATACAGATAAAGTTAGCGTATCGTTCTAAATATAATCTAGTTTATTCTAATATAATAAACATGAGGAATAAAACATATAATTTGAAGATTTGTCATTTTGTCAAAATAATTGTTCTGTTAACCATAGCATTCTGAAAGTAGCATTAATGAGATAATTTCAAAAAATAATCTGCATTTTCTGAAACCGCTAAACCGTTGAACAAACCACGGATATTATAAATCATAACAAGCCTTAGATGTCTTAAAATCGACATCTGCGGCAGTTATGATAGTCTTAACAATCCTAGGTATGTTAATAACTATTATATTACTATGAGAATATAATTCATGAGTCACGTGACATGTTTTCCGCCAATCAACATTCAGAATCTCCCTAGTTACATGTCTATCACAGCGATGAAAAAAACAAAGAAATTATCACCTTATTTATATTCGTTACTAAGGGATTGGTTTTCTTTATTTGACATTGACAGTTAATTTTGAGTATAAAAATGTGCGATAATCGTTGGGTTGAGATGAACAACGATTAAAATAATCACGCAATTGTCAAATTAAACGTGTTGTAATACAATATATCAAAAGTTAGGTTAGCAGCACACACAATTTGTCACAAAAATTCATTATATTCTCTCAATAAATATAAGCTCGTGATATGATTAATAATCGAAGATATTGCTCGTGAAACCGAAGCAGCACATTTCACTCGAGAATATCATCGATGATAATCTTATCACTTGTTATATTACGTATGAAAATATTGCATAAACATTCATTTAAAATACTTTTTAAAAAATGTGAAACCAGCTTATTCCATATTTTGAACAAAACTCCTATACTTAATTATTATTTTTTTATTATTTATGCAGACACAACTGAGGGTCATATACCAACTGGATTCGCTCGTTTCAATTTTGAGACTACAGCATTCAGTGTTCCATGGCGATTATTCATCCAAGTACTAACTACTGACTACGATGCTTGAGTTGCGTTATTGAGAGAGTCGATAACAACGTACTCTACCGGGCCCTACTTCACCCATAATTTTTGCAACTACACTTTAGTTAAATGTGGGAAATTTTTCCACCTTTTAGAGAACAAAACGTTCATTCTCTTGTCTCAGCGAATGGTCAATATAGTTCGTTCGCTAAAACAAGAGAATGTGGAAATAATTCTTGGTGAGAGACGTGATTCTATTGGTCAAACTTCCACATTCTCTCGTTCAGAGAACAGAGTATAGTTCTATTTATTATAAAAAATGAAATCTGTACCTCCAAACCATTTATCGTCGTCATCTTGGTAAGAAGTAAGAGGTTCGCATAAAATTTCAATTAGCATTCACGAAAAACACGTATATTTTAATAGTATATTCCATGTAAATATCAATATGTTTCACATTATAATACGCCAATCTGTCATTAAACCATAAACATTATCCCAAATACTTTCCACTTCCTCCAAATTTTTGTAAAACTTAATCTTAGTTACTTTTAAGCGCCATTTTATACTTATTTTGTTTCAAATGATCAAACAAAAACAATTTTGATGAAATCCACAAATGTCACTGTCATGTAATGAAATTTTGAAGTGTAACAAATACTGTGTATTGTTTTTCAGACAACTATATTTTAAAGTTTTTATTTGAAACAATTTATATGATATCGATATAATAAATTCGTCCGAAGTCAGAATAAAACTACAAAGATAAAAATAATAATGCGTGCTGGCCAGCTAAGCAGATTTATGCTTCCAGGGCAGGAATGATTTATTTTGCGGACAGTGTCCAGACTAGTATTGAAATAAATTTTTCCTTTTTACAAATCTACTCATGGTTTATTTTTATTATGAATAGTTACTTGTTTACTACAGAGTGTTCGAAAAAAAAGAGACCACTAAAATTCTAAAAATATGAACTATGTATCTAAGCAGCGTTCAGAATTAAATAATTTCAATTTCCAATTTGAAATTCTACTTTGTAATTTTTACCTCCCGCTACCCATATCGAGATTTCGGTAAATGAGCACTTTTATGGTCCCTAGAATCCAATTTTAACATTTTCACGATGATGCCTATGTGTATGTGTAGATCCTCCGCTCTAATTCAAATACTATCATTCAGAAAAATTTTAAACTTTGTATTTCGACCTTTTTCTAATATACAAAGAGCCCATTAGATTTTGGTGTAAATCGGATAACCGGAAATGGCACTTTACTTGAAGCTCAAAATAGTTTTTCTTTTCTTTAGATGTTATTTTTTCGAAATTAATGTTATTATAAAAATGATTAAATTTTCTACATATTTTCATTAATACTTATCTATAATTTAAATCCCGGAGCCTACGTTTTAAACAAACAAAAATCTTTGGTTTCGCAATTAAAATATATGTAACTGACAGATAAATGTCACTCTCAAAAAACAAATCATTTCAAATTAATAATAGTAACGTTTTAAAAAGAAAAAAGTAAATAGAACAGTAGGAAAGGAAATCAATACGTTTCTAGCATAAGTAAATATGTAGGTATGTATTTAGATTAATAAAAATTAACGATTCACAAAAATGTTTAAGCTAATCCTCATTTTTGGATAAGTGAATTCTATTCTATCCCGGTATTTAAAATTTAATCTTCATTTAATTATCAAAAAAGGTAGTTACTTGGATTAGGTTAGACTATATTTTAAGAAATAAACTGCCTAAATTAGAGTAAATTTCGTTAATCCAAAAATAAGGATTAGCTTAATATTATTTGTGACTCAGGCTGTAAATGGCAGGAGGTGTTGAGTTGGCCATAGCAGATTTTTACATTCCATAGTATATTCCGCCACGACCGTGGCTATGGTTCAAGTGGTCAGGTCACTAAAAAGTGGTTGTGATTCGGAACATCTTGGTTAATTTGTGTCGATAAAGCAGCGAACCACCGCGTCATTTGAAATAAGTGACAACATAACTTTTGTCTATCCTTATACTGACGTAAATATTATACATACCAGTATATAGTAATTATATGTTTATACAATATTATTTATTATATTATAAGAAATAAGAAAATGACCACAACAACCACAAAAAAATTCTGGTCGTCGTGGTCACGAAAAAGTAACCAAAACTTTCAGGAACCACATTCCGAAATTGAACCGTGATCCTGAAATTAAGTTTTGGTTACATTACGGAACGTATAACCATAACCTTAGTCACCGCGGTTAAGTTACGGAATATACTAGAAATTGACACAGTCACAACAGCATGTACTTTAAATTTGAAGCATGCGCAAACCATCAGATTTCGCGTGAGTATATTATGCTTCTTGTTGACATTTCTGTACACATTTGTTTACATCGAGATTTTAACAGAAGATAACTAAAGCTGAAGACCTTTCTTGCGACTCATTTCACAAAAACGTCCAAGACAAACCGATATCTTGACAGTAAAATAAACATACATCCCTACAAACAATGTCCTAATAGCCTACTTACGATATTGGGAGTGGGAAAAATTTATTATGTTCTTCGGATTTTCTAACAGACAGTTTTACGAAATTTATTGTCTTTCTTTTTACTTTTGCAAAAATCTCAACTCTGCTCATTTCACACTCATCTCACTTTGAGCTGAGGTGAGGTGAAGCAAATGATAAAAACAACGCGAATTACGTATAAAGTATAAATTCGAATTAGAAATTGAAATTACTTGGTTGTGAACGCCGCTTTATTCTTAATAATTCTAGAATGGCCCTTGTATATAAAGAAAATCGACCTCTTGTTAGTGAATGTTTGGACTGGAAGATTCGTTGACTTCTATACTTCGGTGCGTTATGGAAATTCTGCTTCTACTCTCTTTTTATTTTTAATCAGGTTTTTGTTTAATTGCCGGAACAATAACGTACCGTTTAATAAGTTTAATCCGTATATCCTGTTAATTTATAAAGATAATGAACTTAAGTTGATTAGGGCACACGATGCTTTGAAAACATTCTTCATACACCAGTGGAAAAAAAATTTTAAGGGGCAAATTTGATAATTAACTGTTAATTATAAAATTTGGACTTCTTTAATTTTGAAGCTAAATGAAATAAGATACGATCCCAAACAAATAATAATTCAGCTGGTTTACATTATCAACAAATTATAAAATTTGAAAGCTAAACCGTTAGATATTTGCACTGTGTATAAATATAGGGCGCGAGCAGACACGTGACTCGAGCGTCCTTGACGTACTTGAAATCAGCTGATTTGTGTGCGCTTGTCATTTTGACAAGAACAATGTCACTTTGACAAGACCAATGTTTCGACTTATTTTAATTTTGAACTGTTGCGAAGTTATTATTTTTAATTTCTTGTGTTTTATTGCCTGAAAATTGTACATTAATAACATTTTAGTAGTTCAAAATCAAAATAAGTCAAAACATTGGCCTTGTCAAAGTGACACTGTTTTTGTCAAAAAGACATGCGCACACAAATCAGCTGATTCCAAGTACGTCAAGAACGCCCGAGTCACGTGTCTGCTCGCGTCCTATAGGAGGTGGGTGGTGGGTCAACTCATCAAAAATATCCGTGTTTACGAAGTTAGCATCCGCCAGATGTCTCAGCGTGTAAGATTCCCGACACATAGGTAACTGTCATCTGTCAATTTAATATGACATACGTTAATTAATTTTATGTAAATATTCGACAAAATGTACAAATATCGAAATAGTATATTAAAGAACGTGTTTTATAAGACATGTTTTTTTCGCACGTGTCAAAATTTAGAAAACGAGCGTCAGCGAGTTTTCTAATTGACAAGTGCGAAAAAAAGTCTTATAAAATGAGTTCTTTATACTATTTTTTATATTTTGCACCTTCTACAAACTAAAATATTTTTAAAAAACTGTTAATATTAAACCGAGTTGATTTAGGGAAATTTGTAAGTGAAATGTTGTAGTTGGTAACATTGAATTGACCACATTCAATTATTATTTGAAAGTTCATGTCATTTCAATATTTACGAACAAATTTAAGTGAATTTAGTGTGATCATGGAAGATGAAATCAGTTGCACTCCGCCTGAGCTGCGTAATATAGCTCAAACTACAGGAAATAATCTACTTCCTAAAAAATCGCGCGAGATTTATGAGAAAGAATTTGCAAATTTTGACACATGGTGTAAAGAAAATAATATCAAAGGCGTAACAGAGAATGTTTTGATTGCTTATTTTGAAAAAGACGAAAATATGTATTATTATTATTATTATTATTATTATTATATTCATTAAATAAAGTGATTAATTAAGTAAAAGAAATTTTGAGGTTATATTGAAATTTCTTATCTTCCAGCTTTGACGTTTGACAATTTAACCCTTTCAGCCTCAGTGTACAGGAAATTTTTATTTTTCTTATATTTGAATTAAAACTTGGTTTAAAATTAATTAAAAATAATTTTCTATCGTTCAAAGGTTCAATCTACAAATTTTTAGTACTACTAGGTCCATCTATGTGGACTAATTCGAACATTATATTAACATTTACTTACTCAATTTGTGGTTATATTTGTACATTTTCATGTAAATAATCTTCCCTAAATAAAAAATAATAATAATAACGACATTATATTATTAAAATGAATTGTCAATTAACTAAAAATAAATTAGGTAAAAATGGGTTAAAGAAACGTCATCTAGTACCAACCGTCTAAAACAAAAAATTGCGTATCGAAATGAAGGTCATTACGATACGCAATTGCGTATCGTAATGACTTCATTATGAACGCAAAATATAAAAATACTATTTCGTTGAAGGTTCTAAATCAGGAATAACATCCAATAAAGAAACAATTACGATTCACCATTCTTCGCAAAACATTGTGAATGCCTGGCGGAAAGTTGTACCCTCTCCAGCTAATAAAATCGTTAGTACTAAAGATGATATTTGCCAAAAGCATTTTAAAAATGAAGATATTGTACAAGAATGAGAATCTGGGGATGTACGTATTCCAAATAATTAATTATAACATCATGATTTATTACCCATTTCTGGGCGCACCAATCTCCTTTTATTTGTAGGTTTCGGTAATGACGATATATCTATAATTGTAGTTGAAAACGTTTACTAAGCGTTACCTCAAGGGCTCTCAAAGCTGCCATGGGGAACTCTTTTGTGCTATATGAATTTTTTTTTCAAATTTCAAGTTTGGTCAGTTGGAATCGAACCCTGTCCGCCAGAAACACAACCAATCACCTAACGCACACAGTTACGCGACCCAACTTAAAATTATAAGCGAAATATCAATAAAATTTGTGACATTTAGATTGTCATTTTATTTGTCATGTTAGTTCAAGCATGTTATGTGGTAGTGAACATTGTATAGAGGCGCTACATGTAAGGTTATAATCTCGGCGTACTGATCGCCGACATCAATCTGTCAACAAAAATAGATGAGTTTTCACACCTATGTTTATACAGCGTGATATTTGTTAATTATTTTGTCTCAATTTCATGGCTATCACTATTTTTCAGATGATTTTCTTCATTTTCGTACCTAATTTCTGCCGTTACAAAGTATGCAAAATTAATTTTGGTTATTGATTCAGATGTAGAATTTTATAATTTACAATTTTTATTTGATTTTACCTAATAGTATTTTATGTACCAAGGGCGTTACGATGATGATAATGCCAGGAGGGCGACGAGGATCTAGCCCGAGGGCCTTGTCGTCCGATGGGCATTATCATCTAGTAACACTAGATAAATATATTTGTGTAGTATTATTTCATTGTTATTTTACTTTATGTTTAATTTACATTCTTTCTTGTGTTGAAACATTAATTATTGTAAATGGATTTGTATATATTTTGCATCCACCCCGTAATTGGGATCTTGATCCTGTGGGATGGATGGGTTACTTTGAATAAATAAATAAATAAATAAATAAATAAATAAATAAATAAATAAATAAATAAACACTCGTGGTGTATACAAGATTTTATGTCTCACTAGAATATGTGAAAGAAGTTTTCATTTATAATCATTTTGATTACAATAATGCTTAAGCTTTGGCGTTACTAAGGATGTTGTTTAATTGTTTTGTTTATTATCAACATTTATTTATTTTGAAAACATCAACGGTCTATAACGTTGGAGATGATGGAATGGGTGAATTTGATGTTTCGGAAGCAATTTTATCGAAACGGTAGAAAGAAATTATTTTGAATGCTTCTGCATACTTTGAGGATGACAAACGCATAAATGTTCCTCTAATTATTCCATTCTCGTCTGTAGAAGATGTAAGTATTATATTTTGTGGTTCGTTTTCACATGACAGATCTCTATTCTTTATTTCTTATGCACTTATTTCTGAATATTATTACATTTTAGAGAGTTTGTACTGCTTTGGATGTGTCAAATGTGACGGTACATAATATCAAAGATGAATTCAAACGTGGATAAATATCGTCCCCAAAAAAATTAGTGATCCGTCATCCGTCCAAAATCAATGCGAAACATTGCAGTCTGCAATTCGACGTACTTACTACTTACATGTGTTGTGAAAGTAAACTATATTTTGATTATTGTAATCAATACTGTCATTGTTGTATTTAATTATAAATAGAAAATAGTTTAAATACTATTTTAATAATAATAATGGCACTTGGTGAGTATAATAACGTTCAATATTATATTAAAGAAAGTCGTAAAGTCATATTAATTAAAGCGAATGATTAACTTGATAATGAAAACGAGCAAAAATTATTAATTTTACTTACCTGATTCTTATTTATGTATAATATGTACTATGGAAGTTTTCATAAATTATCATTTAATACTACTCCTATACGTATTCATGTAAGTAAATCAAACAAATATATATTTTGAAATGATATAATAACTATCTGGTTTACTTATTACCATTAGCTCTAAAGATTTTTGATCACAGTTTGTAATGGATAGGTAGGTACGTATTTTTATTCTTGCAATGCAACATTTATTGTATATTATATTACCATTATTAATGGTAACGTATGTCGGTTCTCTCTACTTATGACGGAGCGACGCTAACGTCACAATTTTCGCGCCAAAACTTTAATAATTATTTTAGGCGTTATTAAGCACAATTTCAAGAAAACAAAAAATACGGAATTTCTATTTTTAATTTCTTCGTAACATAATTTTAAAAAATTCAAAAAATTGGACGAGCCCAGTAATGAATTTTAATTAAAAAGAAAATTTTCATTATATACCGTACATATTATTTATAATTTAAAGGCCATAAGCGATGATCGGATTATAATGAGAGCATAATGAATTATTATGCCCTCATATAATGCCCCGGTTGTTATAGATATGTTTATATACACCGTATCCTAGCCTGCAGATAAATGTGTGTGTGTATGAATTCGTCATGAAAATGACTTTCCAATTTTGCATCCATATCACGTTCTCATCTTGTTCTTCCCCTCCTGGGGTATGTATGCTCTTGTGCGTCACTTTGGATGTATAAAGTATTGTTTTTAGCATGGCGCGGTTTTTTCGTGCGTTGCGCCATTTTGGAACTCGTTTGTTTGGCGGCGCCACAGTACTGGAGATTTACTGTTGTGAATTTATTGCTCCGCTGGCCTGAGATCTCGCCTTTCCTCCACTCTTTTTAACTCCGGACCCCGGACTTTTTCCTCCTTGTGTTTTGTTTATTAGATGGTTGACGTGAAGGAACGGAATCATCGTTTTATTGACCAACGATGACATTATTTCGGCAGTTGTTAGAGATTTCAAATAGAAGCACGCTTTTTAATTGTTTATTGCTCTTTTGGAAATTGTTTTAGTGTGAGATACTGTCAATTCAAAACAACAATTAGTTTTTTTATACATATAATGAAACACAAGTTAATAAATCTAAAGTTTCTTTTAAGTGATTGCACAGTACCAGTTTTTTAAAAAATTAACTAACTGAACTTTCGCAACTTAATTTAAAATGACATGTAAGTAACTGAAATGGTAGTGCAAATTTTGTCTTCCACAGCCTACCTATATAATTCATTTTTTAAGATGGTATTTGTTATTGTTAGTGAACCACTAGTGTATGAAACTTGGGTGTCGCGACCATGATTAAACCATAACTTTTTAATGGCAACGCCAATAATGTAAATTTACTGTTTTTCAGAAAAATACATTCAATAGTAAACTTTCGTGTCTTTGCGTAAGTTATGATATCTGTAACGATTTAGTCAGAAAAAAATTAAATGTAAGTAATTGCGCCGTGTAATTTTTAAAATAAATTTTATCTGGCAGTCTATCCAAATGCCAAACTACTAATTTTTAATGACAGAAACAATTTTTTTATGAGTTGCCAATTTTCTGAAGTTGTTTAGGAGTAAGCTAACATTATTTAAATAAATAAATAAAAATAAATATATCACGGCTGGGTGTGCTAATCTGCTTTGTACATACATATCGGTAATGATGAAATATTTGTACCGTGCGGGCGCTTACCAGGCTTCACCTCACGGGCACTCATTGCTGGCGTGGAGAGTGCACCACAGAGGTCAATTTTGTGCCATTTAAAATCGGAAATATGTGGCGTCGGTCGGGATCGAACCCGGTTCCCACATGGGGCTCAAAGTGTTAAATGATCCATGTGCACTCTCCACGCCAACAATGAGTGCCCGTGAGGTGACGCCTGGTAAACATTATCATTACAGAAATCTGTGTACAAAACAGATTTGCACACCCATCAATGGGTAATATGCCGTGATGATATATTTTATTTAAAAATTTTTTTTTGTTAATACAAATCATTATTTTTAATTAAAAAAATATAGATTTATCATTGAATCACCATTAAATACAATAAATAATTTCTACTGAATAATATTTTAGTCCAAACGGTTCATTACGGAGCGTAATTAGCTCAAAGTTTTAAACAAAACTGACGAGCCTATGGATTCGGACCGTAGCCAATCATATCAAATACGTCCACTTCACTTTTTCCCCAACTGGGCGATGGACAATTGTGTAAATGCCAAGTGGGCGCCGAGCATCTGGGCGATAAAATTATAGATATATGTAAAATTGTGTGTTAGGTTAGGTTATATTTAAGTTTGTTTCGAAAAACAAGAACGTCATTTTTAACTATTTTTCCTGTTTCAAAAAATTCTCCAAACTGTAGTATGCCTACTAATCGTGATTTTATTGTTGTTTCTGTCGCCCAGATGTACGTCGCCCACTTCACTGTCGTCCAGTTGACCATCGCCCTTCATGAGTAACTCTGCCACTTATTCATAAAAGGCTGTAGACTTCGACTAGCCTACTCCTTGGTTAGTGTGAATGTGAAATATATTGAGTAAAAAGTAGAAACAGTTTATATAAAATGTCTTATGCGAAACAAACGAGGCGCGATAATAAACACTATTAGCATGGCCGTCCATGTTTTTAATTACCTCCTCGTTAATTAATAAACATTTGCTATAAACATTAAAACTGCGCTCAACTCGCTCTGAGCTGAAGCGGCCGTGGAAACGAACGCTTCACCAATTCTTGTTTATGATGTTGTTTGCAATTCATGAAAACACGTTCACAGTTGCCTGTTATATTTATGGGGCAAATAGTCCCATGTGCATTACGCAGTTATTTTTCAACCTGTCAACTGGAAATGAGCTTACATAATGTCGACCCGATTTTCGTCATCATGCCCCCAACAACGGATTATTTGTCGCTCAAGACAAATACCCATAACGGGATTTCATACGTAAATTACACCCAATTGTTTAAAACAGTTTACTTTAAAAATTAACAAGAATTTAGAATGAGAATCTGGGGATATACGTATTTTAAATAATTAAATATAACATTATGGTTTATTACGCATTTCTGGGCGTACCAATCTCTTTTTATTTACAGGTTTCGGTAATGACGATATATCTATAATTGTAATTGAAAACGATACCAAAGCACACAGCTACGCGACCCCATTTAAAATTACAAGCGAAATATCTAATTAAATTTATGACACTTAGATTGTCATTGTCATTTTATTTGTCATGTTAGTTCTAGAATGTTAAGGCGATTTCGGGCGACAACCGTTCACTTGCGGTATGTTGCGTTCAGGTACGTTCACACATTCGGGCGCTAGGAACAACATACCCGGTATGCTTAAATCAGTGCTTACAGCTGAACGGGTTTGCGAGTCGGGTCAGCTCTCTGTTCACTATTTCTATCTCTTTTTATCATGTCTTTTTTGAAATGTCAAAAGTCAAAACAGTCGGAGTCGTGGTCTTATGTCAAACAGGGTGACATTATATTCGTTGACTCTTTTTTGGACAAATATGGAAAAAACTATCTTTGTCCGTTAATGCATTTTAATTGTCAGACACTATTTTTGACAGTTTTAAATGTCGCAGAATATACATAACCACCAAGCACGGTGTCAACAAGTGAACCAAAGATTTTTGGCGCCACCATTAACCATATCATACCGTAACTAACCGTAAGTAATCCGAAGAAGTGAACGGGTATGTCGCCCGAAATCGCCTTATGTAAGGTTAGAATCTCGGCCACTGATCGCCGATATCAATCTGACAACAAAAATTGATGAGTTGTCACACCTTCTATATTTATACACCGTGGTTACATAGTTCATATTTCAAATGTATGTAACTGACAGATAAATGTCACTATCAAAGAACTAATCATTTCAAATTAATAATAGTAACATTTTTAAAAGAAAATAGTAAATAGAACCATAGTTATATGGAATGGATCTTAATACAGTTTCCGCAATAAATAAATATGTAAGTATGTACATTTAAATTAATAAAAATTAAATAGCGGGAGGTTTGGTGTTGGCCGCATCAGATTTTTTACCTCCCGCTAACCTTGGTAAGGGAGGTATAGGGATCGTGTTAAAAATCGCATATCGAGATTTTGGTAAATGACCACGTTTTAAAGTCCCTAGAATCCAATTTTAACATTTTTACAATGATGTCTGTGTGTATGTGTGGATCCTCCACTCTAACTCAAATACTATCATTCAGAAAATTTTGAAACCTTGTATTTCGAACTATTTCTGTAATGGAAAGAGCCCATTAGATTTTGGTGTAAATCGGATATCCGGAAATGGCACTTTACTTCGAAAAATACCTTTAAATATTATTTTTTCGACATTAATGTTATTATAAAAATTAAAGATTATTAAATTTTCTACAGATTTGCGTTAATACTTTTTCTATATATTTTATGAATAAATTTATAAAATTATCTATAATTTAAATCCCGGAGCCTAAGCATTATTAAACAAACAAAACTCCTTAGTTGCGCAGTTATTCAAATGTATGTAACTGACAGATAAATGTCACTGTCAAAAAACTAATCATTTCAATTTAATAATAGTAACGTTTTAAAAAGAAAAAAGTAAATAGAACAATAGGCAAGGAAATCAATACAGCATATGTAAATATGTAGGTATGTATTTAGATTAATAAAAATTAACGATTCGCAAAAAAGTTTAAGGTAATTCTTATTTTATGTTTAGAGAATTCTATTTTATCCCGGTATTTAAAATTTAATCTTCATTTTATTATCAAAAAAGATAGTTATTTGGATTAGATTCGACTATATTTTAAGAAATAAAATGCCGAAATTAGAGTATAATTTGATAATCCAAAAATAAGGATTAGCTTAATCTTTTTTGTGTCTCGGACGGTACATGGCGGGAGGTATTGTGTTGGCCACACCAGATTTTTTTAAATGGTATCTTATACTTATAATATTTTTTTAGTTCATTAGATAATTTCTTTCTGATATCGAGAAAAATGGTATTAGCCTCTTTTATTCTTTATCATTTTATTTCGTGAAGAATGTAAATTAAATTTAATTAATACTACAATTCGTTTCTTAATGAGTTTAGAAAGCTATGCCAAAATGAATTTTATTCTTTTATGCAGATATCTAATATTTCCTCCAAATGCATTTGATTTTTGCGAATTTCCATTTTCATATTTTATGCTTTGGAATAAATTCTGGAGTACATCCGCAAAATTACTAAAACTAAAGAAAGGTCAAGACAATAATTTTTAATGCCAGTTGTAAGTCCGGGAATCATGCAACGTCGTCGAGCATAACCTGATTTATTTGGGTCGGAATTTTATTCACATTTTTTGCGATTTTAACATTCGTGTCTCCATCTTGTTCTTGTTCACATCGAGTGACCAGTGATATTAAATGGACTTAACGACAGTCGAATATAATGGCTTGGGCTATAATTCTCATTCACAGAAAGCTAGCGCAGGACCGAATTCATATTTTCGAGGCCCGAGGAGTTAACGCTTTAGATTAATTTTTTTTCTTGTTTGCCAGGTTACTGCTTGGATCAGAGCTGGATTTATAGTAATAGAGATACTCACAAGTATGTTTTTCTATAATTATTTTTGAATTATGCCCCCCGAAACTCCCACATTTAATCCACCGATTATTCTTTTGGAATGATCTGCATTTCCGCCGACGCGTTCCGCATTATCTCTTCTCTACTCTCAAATGGGGATCTTTCGGTGGCCACTTTAATTTCGGAAACAACCAGAAATCGTAAGGATCAATGTCTGGAGACTAGGGAACTGGAGAATTCCATTTTTCGCAAAGAAAGTGTGTATCAGGTGCGATAAATGAGCTGGAGCGAGGCCACACGAGAATACAGGCTGAATTCGTAACGTCACAGCTAGCCTCTTGCTGTCACGCCACGCCTCGAACGGCAGCAGTGTAAGGATACGAAATAAACAGAATTTTGAACAAATGGGATGAGGGGATGAGGGATGCTTCCATTATGATGACTTCGTTTGTTTCCGGATCGTGCCTACACACCCACGACTCATCTCCAGTTTTTGACAAAACTTGGTGCAGCATCTTTGCTCAACACGTTCAGTAATTTTGAGCTAATCCGACGTTGTAACACTGAGTAATGTTGCAAAATATAAAGACACGCAAATCAACTTAGGCGAGACGTAAAGAGATGAGTTTTAGTTAAGTCAGCATTAATCGTTTAGAAACTCTCTCGCCGAAGTTTGATTCTTTAGTACGCATTTATGCGGCTCCTAAGCGAGGTTGCACTAGCTTTTGTAAAGCACAAGTGTAGATAAACGCCAAACAGTACTTGAATGTTTAACCAAATTGTAATTGTAATTGTATTGCAATATGTTTAGTTATTTTAAATATTTATCCTTAAATTACATGGTATTGGCATTAATTGAAATGAACCTTAAATAACAGTGAAAACTAGTGAAGTCCAATGTAGTGACTAAGAGGGTTCCAGTCAACAAGCATAGCAGTTAGTGATGTCAACTGGTACGAACAGTAAGTACCTTTATTCCAAAGTAAAATCGCTCCCAAATGGCCACCTTCCCTGCATATACGAGATTAGGGGTGTGTAAACATCTGTCTGTTTACATAACCCCGGAAAAAGGGATTCGAATCATTTGGAACTTTCGATTAAAGGTTATATATCGATTTGACATACGTTATATATAGACAAAGGGCTATTTGTATCGTTATCGATGTTATATTCGGAAGTTCGTAAGTTACAGTTGGCAGAAACTGTAAAACAACCTTCTGTCAGTAGAAATTGTGCGATTTTTCACAAGCTGTATATAAATAAACGCTTAGTAGCCCGCCGAAAGGTATTGACAGTCGGTACAATAGAACGTTGATATTAAACTTATGTTTAGCAGAACGGAAATCACCCTAAACGAAATGAAGATTCGATCCCTACTTTTTTACAATGTATACATGGAAAAACACCTCACATATCATTGAATGACGCACCCGATGACGAAGCGAAAATTTAGGAATGCGCATGAAGGTGTCCCCTTCCACTGTGGAAAGTGACACCGACCTACTGTTATTATTTTGCGCGGAAAAATTGTAGATTCTTTTAGACAGGCCTTGTACATCGACAACGAAAAGAGATATCGACTTGCGGATCAGCGCGTTGAGATGTATAAGTAGATATACAAAAATTAATTTTTTTAAAATTTTGACGGTTTTGGGCTAAAGCATACAGGAAGTTAACTTTACGCCATGCAGAACACGCTCAAATCCACAGCGTGTCAATTTGTCGTTAACACGTTGTTTAACGCCGGGCGTTGAAAGTTATTAGGACCCCTGAGGGCCTTCAGTTAGCGCCTCTTAATAAGTACGGCCCTGGATGAGAGCCGTATTGATGCCGTGCAGTTTCAGGCTCTCAAGATTGAATCATTTATGGGCTATTTTGGTCGTTTATCCAGCCAATAATGTTATCACGACAGATACATCAAAAACCAGTGGAGGAAATCGACTTGGATCGCCTGGAGGATTGCCTACTGCCCTCCGATTTACACATTTACGATTTCCGGAACAGGCCTGGATTCTACTGACATTTTTTCCATAAAACGAATGTCATTTAGATGTAGAATATCATCTGCCCCAAGATTTGAATGCCATAAAAACGAAATATTTCTGTAAACGCAACGAGTAAATCTGTTTATTTTATTTGGGGTATATCGCTCATAAAGTCTCATAGCACATTTGATTATTTACTGAAAACTCCCTTATCGTCTATAAGAATTCTCCCATATCTTTTTGACTAATTTGAAAAAATTAAATTAAACCAGAAAGGAGACTTTAGCACAATATTTCTACAGATAGATTAAAACCCTTTGTTAAACGAAACTTGCCGTATAATTACCGGTTGTTTAAAATCAACACCAGTTAACCAATTATACCTGCTTAGCGGCATAGCTCCACCTAACGTTAAACGGTCATCGGCCAGTATGGTATAGCGCTCCAAACAGTTACATGATCCTCGACACTCAATGTTCGGCCAAGAACCACCTCGGTCACGTCTAAAATCTAGACACAGTTTCTTCTCTTTAGTGCAGGGGTTCCCAAAATTTTTCTTAGGCGGGCCAATTTAATATTACCGAATTTTTTGGCGGGCCAAAAAAAAAACGGAATAAAATCAAAACAATAACCACGATTTTTTTGTTTTAAATATATTTAACTATTTCTTATTTTAGCACATGTAAACACTACTGCATTGTAGTCTCAAACAGAAACAGAACTGCGCGAAAGACGCATTTCGTTCATAATTTGAGCAACCAATAAGAAAAGACGATCTGTTTGTGCTTGCACGTTTTCCTATTTTTCGTCCCACCTCTAGTGAGTTGGAGCAGTGCATTTTTGAATATTCGTTAATTTGGCATAGGCCTGTATTGCTCAGGGCAACTGGGTAGGCAGGACAAGGTCTAGTGGTACAGTTGTAGTGTGCAGCACAGCGCACATCATTGAAAAAAACGATAAATTCGTTACTGACTTCTTCAAATTGTGTGTTGCATTTGATGCGCCAGAAATGATTAACAGTTCTGTATTTTTTTGAGACTACTATATTATATTTCTGTACAAATGTGTAATAACTAGACTAGACATACTACAATATTTTTTTTAAAATATAAACTAAACAATATTTTATTAATACAAACGCTTATGGTTAAAGTTCTGTAAGAATTTTTTAAAAATATTAAAGTATTTTATTGTATCTTATTTGTAATATTTATTATTTATTTTACTATTTACTTATTTATTTTTTAATAAAAATATAATATATCGTATCGATATCGCGGGCCGAATTCACAGGCTTTGCATTTGACTCGCGGGCCGCACTTTGGGAACCCCTGCTTTAGTACATCCAATGACACAGACCAAGACTGCAACAAGACGCTTAATGTGGGATAAGACATTAAAGACAGAAGATAAAGCAATGGGTATCCATCCAGATGAGAAACTACCACCAGGTAATGATCAGAAATGGCCCATTTGAAAATCGTTAAATCGCCTACGAAGTCAAAAAGGAAAATGTGCAGTAAATATGTTCAACTGGGAGTACCAAGCAATACCCACTTTATGTCATTGTGGTCAAATACAAACAATGGCCCACCTGCTCACGTGCACCCAGGGGCGCGCCGTACCATTGTGTCGCCCGTGTGCCAAGGCTCATCTTGACGCCCCCCCCCCCCAAATTCAACAGTTATAAAAAATAAGCATCGCCATTCGAAAGAAAATAAAAAAGTGGCCTAAAAAGGTGCAAACTAAAATCTAGTACTATTTCATATTTGGAAAGTATGTATTCACAAAAAACTACATTTTTGCCTGTATCTAGTGACCTACGGATTTTTTCTCAAATAACACATTAAAATGATCTTCTAATGGGGCAACAATTATGTGAACACGTTAACTTGAACAGCCTGTCTACTTTTTCATAGTTACCATGTTTTAAATAAACTACAATAATTGTTTTTACCCTTTAAAATTAATAATTCTTGCATTTTCTGCTTGAAACATAGATACATATATGGAAAGCTAAAATAAACTCTCTTTCAATCGTATTTTTTTGCGACTATGGAAATTATAACTTGGACCCCATTACTTGAAATCTAATAGTGATAAAAAATCTGAGCATCGTCGTTTGAAGGAAAATAAAAAAGGGTCCTTAAAGACGTGCAAACCAAAATTCCGTATAATTTCATATTTCGAAGATATTTATGAATATAAAAGGAGGTGGCTAGAGTACCGAACACGAGACCGTGTTCAAAAAATTAAGATATCAAACTGACATGGTTTTCGTAGTTTCTCTAAATATACCCCAACATTACCCAACCTAACGCCCAAACTCAGGCTTGGAAAACGCGGGCCAAGTATTATGCGTTAGGTGAGGTTATTATTGTTCTTTTTAGAGTAATATAATAGCAACCTTAGTAAGCTATTCAACAACGGTCCCGCGTTCGTGCCGGGATTTGAATTTTTAACAACGGTCCCTAATGTTAAGACACGTCTCTTCGTCGTTTCTAGTACTAAACGAGGTACTAAATCACGCCATGGGCAAATTTACCCTAATTTAATCGACTTCGTATCTCTTATAGTTTACGAGATCCCAATATGAGCCTCGAAAAACGGGCATATTAAATTAAAAAACTTAAGTCTTATTACAATTTTGCTCGGCGTGTCGCCCCTGACCAAGTGTCGCCCGTGTGCGACGCACACATCGCACCCTGTGACGGCGCGCCCCTGCGTGCATCAACTTAGAAGAGGAATGCACAAGAGAAGATCTGGCTAAGGCAACACCAGCTGGTAGAAACTGTGCAATTTTTTGGATGAATACTATTTAGATAGGCCACTTCTCTGCCAGTTTTTGCGGACGATTTTTCCTCTGGCATGAAGAAGAGAATCTTTACAGAAGATGCATCCTCTCTGTCCTAGTTAATGCCGGGCGATGCATAAGGCCTATTTCCATATTTTCCAAATTTGACTATTTATATTGTTATAACAACAAGCTCAGCTAACTCATTCCATGTGGTCCGGATGCGACATTTCGCTACCGAAAATCGGTCACTTCAGTATTTAAGGAGTGAGAAATATTTGTTGTAATGTTTTATATATTTATTGTGTATTAACTATTTATATTATGTATATGGTTTAGACACGAATAATAATAATAACAATAATAATAATAATAATAATTTATTTATATTTAAATTAAACTATAACGCATAAATATTTTCAAAGGTAATATATCAAGTCTTTTGTACTTACATTTTTTTTTTATATCCTGTATGCGGAAGTTCCCTAGCTTCTCACAAAATTTGCAGTATCATTATCTGATGGATGTTTCACATTTTGTCGGTTAGTGAACTTTGGAAAAATAACAGGAGCAAAGAAAAACGACATCTACATTATTCTTTATATCGAAATAAATTTGCCAAAGAAAACTTCAATATTTAATATAATGTTTATGTAGGAGGGTAATTTATAAAATCACCGGTTTCCATAAAGTTCAAAGTGTGGGAAACAATACAGGTAATGAGTGGAATTTATAGTGAAATATAATTTGCACATTTTCGAGAAGCTCTCACCCACGTGTAGGAGGTGACCTCTGACCTTTGGGCAAATCGATGAAATGCGTTGCTACTGCAAACATTTCATATTCCGAAATTTTAATCACATCTATGTTTGCTGCATTCTTTGTGGACTGCATAATTTTTTATTAATCGCGGAGTAGTTCTCTGGAATATTATTTCAAAACGAACACATGTCATATTTTATGTTTTTATTTAAAATTTACAGTTTTTGACCTAGTAGTGACATTCATATGTTTGAATAAACTAATTATACCTTGTTCCATTTAATCCATTCGGAATTGTAGAGAATAGGGCATAGTTATGAACTTTCTGATTGGTTTAAATTGGAGACAAGAGACAAGTTTACCCAATATAATTTCGGCTACTTAAAACTTGCGCTGATGTCAGCGCCATCTGCTGAATGGCATAATGGAATTGAGTATATAATAATTTTTTTCAAAAACCTGTCATACAAGCAATGCACGTATATTAATGCAATAAATAATGCGTTTAAAATAACATTAGGCACGAAATAGCTATTTGTGTATTAAGAGCGCAAAATGAGACATTGTCGATTGAGAGGTTGTTGCCGCGCTCCTGTGTCGCGCGGCATTCTCTCGAAACACACATAAGATTTTTTCTACATTCGCCTCAATGGGGTCCCCCACCATAACAATTTTTTTTGTATAATTTGTTTGTTTCAAGTACATTAAACTAGTGCAGTGAAAAAATTGAATGTCAATTGGGAACGTTCACGCCAAACTTTTGTAGGTGGAAGCAAAATTTATTTTATACTTTCGTTTTTGTAAATGAATGCTCTATTTTATTTTCACAGCAGTGCGGCATTATGTTTGGTTATTGTAATATACCGACAGAGCAGTTATAAGTCAAATTGACTTGTGAATGTGATACATGTGTAACTACAGTGCCATTAATTCCTGACTAAACGTTTCCCTTAAGAATGTAGACAATTTCTCAACACTGTATAGTTAGAAATTTGGACAGCGAGCATTTTTTCTTTGTTGCGCATGAGCGGCATGGCTACTTTGTATATAGACTGTAGAAAAATAATATTTTCACCACAGTCTTTATCAGACAGATCAGTCCTTTCCATTATTTTTCACGACACAAATGACAAAAAATAAAACGACGATTGCCATGCATAGCCTACTAATTTATTAGTTTATTATTTTGTCAAAATTAAATATTACTATTTCGTCAAAATTGAATAAAATATTGTATAAACCAAGTGAGTTAAGAATGTTTATTCACTCACAGAATTTAACCTTAAACTTTCTTTTAATAAATAAACATTATCTTAACTCACTTGGTATATAAATACCTAAAATTCTGATATATCCATTTTATGTATAATCACTAGAACTTTCATCCAGCAGAATTATTAATACATAAACTTTTATGTCTTCATTTAAAAATACTTTAGAGACATAATTTGTAGAAATGAATGAAAATTACTTACAGGTTTATTTAGACATTAGATTCGATCGCTATCCTGTTTTATGGAAATATTGAAAACTTTAATTGCATAAACTTTTGTCTATAATATTAAAATCTTTTATGTATAATAGCTTAATAAAAATAAAATAATTTTAACAATGCTTAATATAAAACACTATTGCTGGGAAATTCTACTCGTAACAGCCAATTAATTTTAAATGCCCATTTAATCTATAAAAAAAATCAAAAGTATGTCAGCAGTTAGAATTTTTTTATATTTGATTTTGATATACATACCTTTATTCATTAATTGGACATTAAAATTAAATGAATATTGATAATATTACAGGTCTGTATGGTTTTATTTAAATCTCACACTTAACGATATATTCTCGTACGGTTTTGTATTGTGAGATGAAGTAGAATTCCTTATCTTTTCGCAACAATATAATGACATTTAAGTTCGCCCCCAAAATATGTAATTTAGTAATACAGTGTGTTCAAAAAAATTCTAATATTTCGTCTTAATTTAAAATATTTAATTAAATGTCAATTTGACACGAAAAATTACCAAAAAATGTTATCAAAGCTTTTCTTCTTCTTTTTGTAATTAGAAAACGGCGAGTGGTAATATTCTGAATCCTTCATTATTGTCTTTTCTCCTTAAAATTACATTTTAAGATCAATTTTGAGTACTTGACTTTTGAAATGAATAATGATCAGACATACGTTTCTCTGTTCACAGCCTATCCCGAGTAGGATTTTTTCTGAACACACTGTAGATAAAGCTGAATTATGCCGTCAAAAATAGATCAATTTTCAAACAATCCAACCCTGGATATTTGCAAAAATTTAATAGTCTTAAAGCAATTTTATGTAAGTGTGCTAAGAAATTTCTTTGTAGTTTCAATGGTCCAGGACTGTTCAATAGGTTATGTTGATCCCTATAGAATTAAAAAAAACTGTACTACAGTCAACTAAAATTTAACTACAGGATGTTAAGAAATAAGTGTAAAACATATATAGAAAAAAGAGAAAAAGTAAAAATGAGTCGAAAAGTTTTATACAATATATGTGTTTGATCAATAATATTTTCCGTTTTCCGAGATATAAGGCATACTAGATTTACCTCCGCTATCTAAATGTTTTTTTTTTAAAACAATCAAATAATTGTGCAAAGTAAAATGTGGCCTTGACCAATATTTAATTTTCGTATAATTTCTTAACTATTACAAATTGAGAAAAATGTTTTATAATAAATTTAATCATAATTTTATAGACTATTTACTGGCATACACAAAATTTTGTTCGATCACTATCATTGAAAGTTTTTCTTGGCTTTAATACAAAATTACCTTTTCCCGAAACAGTTTATTTTTGGACACATATGTATAAAATCTTTCGTCATATTTTGACTTCTTCTCTATGTCCAATAAATGTGTTACACTTGTTCCTTATCACCCTATATTGAGAGCTTGTATATAGCTTTCGTTGCTTACGATTCCTAACCGGATTCACCGAGCCGCAATGTTTTATCACTGCCATATTGCCGATTAGATTTCAGCCCATGCTACATTTTATTTAAGATGTATATACTAAAATCAATGGGGTCCTGCACCATAACAGAAAATAATAAAATGTACATTTTATACTTAAATACTCAATAAATAGCGATTAAGATGAAAAAAAACAATTTTTTAATAATTACTTTGCGGGATATTTGAGGTTTGTTGTCTGTCAATGTGACGTCACATTAGTGCTACCTTTCTCTCGCTGCCTACTATAGAGCTTGTGCGAGAGAAAGATATAGCAATAGATGTTGCCGTGACGTCATGTTAGCATTAAAAATCAAATGCAGTCAAACTAAAAACAATTAGGACTTTTTAATACTACGAATTCCTTCAAAATTAAAAAAACTTTCATTTAAAATAATAAAAAAATCAGAGTGCAGGACGCCTTCAATATATGTTGAGACATACTATACCTGTATCTGGTAGTTCTGAGAAGAATAAGTTTTTAATTTAGTGCAATAACTTGTGGCAATAAAATTTTTACTTCAAAACTTGTTACTTTCCGTATTTAAGAGTTTATGTGGCGATATTTTTTATTCCCAGTAAAAATCTGAAAGCTTTTAAATATTCCTATGTAAGCATCGTTGATGTAAAAGCCGGAAAGTCGTATTTGTCGATCACGTAGATAAAATCCCAGGCGGTGACCTGGGGCTGGAGGGTTCGGAGCCGGCGACCGTTCCGGAGGACTCCGGAGCCGGATCGGCTCTCACCAATCCCAGTCACGGAGAGGTTTTATATTCATACCGACAGCACATATTTTACTTCATCGGCACTTCAAGCACGCGTCAATTTGTTGTTTAATTAAAACACGGTACACGTGAAAGCGACTTTACAGCGCCATCTTCTAGGACTTCGCAAAAGGATACCACCCAGGCACACTTCCTCAAGAAAAGATTTTATGGAAATACCGGGATTTTTACCTCCCGCTACCCTTGGTAAGGGAGGTATAGGGATCGTGCTAAATATCGCATATCGAGATTTTGCAAAATGACCACGTTTTAAGGCCATTAGAATCCAATTTTAACATTTTCACGATGATGTCTGTGTGTATGTGTGTATATATGTATGGATCCTCCACTCTAACTCAAATACTATTATTCAGAAAATTTTGAAACCTTGTATTTCGAACTTTTTCTGTAATGGAAAGAGCCCATTAGATTTTGGTGAAAATCGGATATCCGGAAATGTCAGTTTCCTAGAAGCTCAAAATAATTTTTTTTCGAAAAATACCTTTAAATGTTATTTTTTCGAGATTAATGTTATTATAAAAATTAAAGATTATTAAATGTTGCATTAATACTTTTTCTATATATTTTATGGATAAATTTATAAAATTATCTATAATTTAAATCCCAGAGTCTACGCTTTAAACAAAAAAAAAAAAAACGCACTTATTCAAATGAATGTAACTGACAGATAAATGTCACTATCAAAGAACTATCATTTCAAAATAATATTAGTTACGTTTTAAAAAGAAAAAAGTAAATAGAACAATAGAAAAGGAATTCAATACAATTTCCATCATAAATTAATAAAAATTTACGATTCACAAAAATGTTTAAGCTAATCCTCATTTTTGAATTAGTGAATTCTATTCTATCCCGGTATTTAAAATTTAATCTTCATTTTATTATATTTCCGGTGACTCAATGTTTAGAGCAACGCCTCGGGGCTGTGGGTTCGAATCCCACTAAGGCATGGATGTGTGTGAATGTGAACCTACTGTGTAATTGGGATTTAATCCTGTTGAGGGGTTTAAAAAAAATATTTACTTGGATTAGATTAGACCATATTTTAAGAAATAAATTGTCAAAATTAGAGTAAAATTCGCTAATCTAAAAATAAGGATTAACGTAATCTTTTTTGTTACTCGGGCTGTAAATGGCGGGAGGTATTGTGTTGGACACAATTTTTTATCAGTAAACATGGGCGTATGTCATTACCATACTTACATTTAAAATAATAGACAGCAATGTATTATCGTGTTTTTTTAAACACAGCGAGTTGTCAATGTCTTCAAACTGTTATGTCCATTTCAAAGTTTCTGCGAAATGGTATTGTCATTTTCATTTAACTGTATAATTTAATTTTTCTTATTATTAATTACCTTACTTGTACTGATTTTCTTTTAATGCTGTTCATTGACGTATCCTGTAGTTCTATAATTATAGATTTTTATAATAGTCGCTGGATTGGATCGCTTATTACAAGTAGCAGAAAATAAATCAGAAACTTGTCTTGGAATCATATTACACTTATACCATGTTATGATTTGTACTCTTTCTTCATTATACATATAAAACATTTTGAATATGACAACTCCCTATGTTCAGTTTTAAAAAAACGCGATAATACATTACTGTCAAGTCAATCTTAACTATGGTAGTGACAAAGTGACACACACCCATTAAATATAACTAAAACTAATAAAATTACCCCTTAACCTTAAAATTAATTTTAATAAAAAAAAGTTGTCATCATCAGTAGTACAATAAGGGAAAGTTAAACAGAGTAGTCAAGATTACTCAACATGTCAACCATGCCAGTGGTCCTAACAACTCTGTTTAACTTTTCATTATTGTACTACTGATGATGAGAACTTAATTCTCGAAATACGTATTTAGTTTTTATTAAAATTAATTTTATTAGTTTTAGTTACATACATCCATGTTCACTAATAATAAAAAAAACCCTGGGTATACAGGGCGAATCTCGGAAGACGTCTACCCGCCCCTCTAACTTTTTTTATAAGTAGGTAATATAAAAAATGGCTTATATAAAGGTTTTATTAATTTAAACATACTATTTGATGGCAGATGTAGATATTTTTTTTTATAAAATTAGGTGTACAAGATACAACTATCAACTTTTATTTTTTAAATAGCAACCTATAGTTATTTTAGTAGAAATAGACTATTAGGGCCTTAAGAATCAAAAATAAATTAGGTAAACAACGAAGAAAGAATTTATGCTTAATCCTTAAGGCCCCAATAGTCTATTTCTACGTTAATACTTATTTAGGATCAAAAATAGTTTCTTTTCAATATAATTATTTTACTAAAATATAAACCGCCATTTTCTTCTCTTTTCAACGATGTATTAGTTTTCATTAATGAATTTTAAAAATACAATGAAGAATAATCATTCCTTTTTGTGTATTGCTGGCTTTACAATGCGTTCAGTATCCTACCCTCCTTGAGGAATCCGTTCCCAGGACCTAAGAAATCCACCCGGTCTGGTTGGACTGTAGTGTCTTACGTTAAATGCGTCATAAACGTTTTGATGTTAAGCGTAAAATTCTGGTGTGGCGGTAGTAAATGTGAGCTTTTAGTGCCTGTATCCCGTCCCGTCCCGACAGGGCTTGCGTTGTGAGCTTGTTCCCTGCTTCCAATCATGTAGGGCCCTGTCTCCAGCAGATAGAAGGGCGCAACAGTGTGATCATGACCTACTAGATTACAACTACAACACTATCTATCAACAATATACCAAACCAGCACCAATAACAGAATAGTTATTTGTTTAATTAGGCATTAAAATGCCATATTTACAGTAAAGACTGACGTTTTATTGACGAGGCGAAGCCTAGGAAATGATGCTGAAGCTGTAAATCTGTTTAGTGATTTAATGATTATTATTAATGAATTCCTTTTTACCTCCCGTTAAGGGAGGTATAGGGATCGTGCTAAAAATCGCATATCGAGATTTTGGTAAATGACCACCTTTTAAGGTCCCTAGTATCCAATTTTAACATTTTCACGATGATGTCTGTGTGCATGTCTGTGTGTGTGCATGGATCCTTCACTCTAACTTAAATACTATCATCCAACAAAAAAAAAATTGAAACCTTGTATTTCTACCTTATTCTAATATGGGAACAAGCCATTAGATTTTGGTGCAAATCAGATAACCTGAAATGGTACTTTACTTGAAGTTCAAAATAGCTTTTCTTCGAAAAATAGCTTCAAATATTATTTTTTCGAGATTTGTGTTGTTATATATAATTAAAGATTATTAAATTTTCTACAGATTTGCATAAATACTTTTTCTATATATTTTATGCATAAATTTATAAAATTATCTATAATTTAAATCCCGGAGCCTACGCTTATACAAGCACAACTCCTTGGTTACACAAATGTATGTATAACTGCTAAATGTCACTGTCAAAGAACTAATCATTTTAAATTAATAATAGTAACGTTTTAAAAAGAAAATAGTAAATAGAACCATAGTTATATGGTATCTTAATACAATTTCCAGCATAACTAAATATCTATATATGTAAATTAATAAAAATTAAATAGCGGGAGGTATTGTGTTGGCCACATCAGATTTTTTTGAAAGTCATCGGCATTATGCGTTTGCTGAGCGGTTACTACGTAAAAACAAACAATAGGAAGTAGTAAAATTGATAATTTACAGACTGTTGGCTGTCAAAAAATCGCACTTTTAATGTCAATCGGAAAAAATATATACTAAAAATGAATAAGCAGAAGACGCACGTCATCAATAAATATTACTAGATAATGACGTTACTTATTACTACGTTTACATGGGGCACTAATTTATTCTAGAAAATGTAATGCATGTTGCACAACTTGCTGTATACAATACATGAAGATGAATTATCGTATAATACTTATTAAAAAAACCAATAATACTCAAGGCCTGGTTTAGGTCGTCTTAGCTCTAACCAAATCAAAGCGCCCCAAAAACTAGCCTAGTCAGCCTATCCGGTAATTGGGCACTGTAGTAATTCTGTAGCACAAAACACAACTCACTAATACTTAACTCAGAACAAGCTGTTGTAATTAGTACAATAGGTAGATAAACTAGAACGATATATAATATTGATATATTTTATTGACAGCAAATTGACAATTCTATATATTTTTTACAAAACATTAATACATAACAACACTATTATTCACGAAAGATGACTATTTAAGGTCATTTGTTCGAAGAAAGAATTCACATCACTTTATAACAGTAGCTTAGCAACATTTTGTATTAGAAAGAAGATTGTTTGACCTATGTTTATTTAATTTATGTGGTGTGACAGATTTACGTAAATAGTGGCATTACTTTCTAACACACTGTAAATAATAATGACATATGTCGTAGAATTACAGATATCTTATTATCTACTACACTGCCCTCTGTGCGAATATTTACCCAGTGGAGTTGACGTTTAAATCAAATTATTATTGCTTGATTTCTAAATTAAGTCTATGTTTTTGTGTTTTGCAAAAACGTAAGTGAAGAACATAAATCTTTCAGAAAGGCATGATTTAGAAAGAATAGTATATTCTATAACTAGTATGGAATAGATAATTTCCGCGCGAGCGAAAAGTTTGTAGACCGAGCCGTAGGCGAGGTCTACGGTTTCGCGAGTGGCGGAAATACTATTCCATACGAGTTTTAGACTATACTTTCTCTAACACTATTTAAAAAATATATTTTGCTCATCACTTGACATTTTTGCAAAAAATAATAAAATATTATTGATATATTATAAAAGCAATAATTTTTATTTAACTTACCATGTAAAGGCTTCAAAACGCGTAAAACAAGGCGTATAATTAGATTTTGTAATCATTTCTTTTATAATTTGACAGTTAAGGCAGTTGATGTGACAAATTCAAAAAAACAAAGCGCCAAGCAAAGCCGACTTGATTTTGAGAACAATTGCGTTTTCCCATGTATTTTAAATGGGTGAATTGAAAAACTAGTGGTCTGTGACTACCTATTACGGAATATTATTCCATAATAGTATGACAGAATGTCCCCATTCAGTAACAGTTTTCATGTACAGAATGTATGGATTCTATAGTAGTGTTAGAGAAACATAATTTTCAAATGAATTACTCTTATTTTTTCAGTTAAAATGTGTCCATAAATATTTCATGTTACACGCCTATGTATATGAAATGCAATGAAGTTATCTGCAAGTAATATTATATCAGACGGCTCACAAATGACCTTGAATAGTCATCTTTCGTGAATAATAGTTTACTTTGATATTTACAATTATTTATATTAAATCAAGTCACTCGTGCCTGGATGAGATGAATTGCCAATCACTGACAATCAAGTGACAGGATCGATATTTGATCGATTTTAAATTCAAATTTAATATAAACATGGACATTCTCAGTAGTGCTACCGTTATGATGAAAATCAACTACAATTATTTCAAATAATTTTATTTTCCCTAAAAAGAATAAGGATTGACAGAAATAAAGGTAAATTTCATTAATATATACGTTTCTTAATACTAGTATTTTTTATTTTCTTTTTTAAAAACCCTATAATTTCTACAAGTTATATTTCATTTTATAAGGTTTTTTTCAGGTTCATGACGTGCGTATGAAGGAAATTTAAATGTATTTCAATTCAAATTTCAAAATGATCAATGTCCTTATTTTTAAATTGTCTCCAAACATATCGAACTCATCTATACGACCCTATACGTATTATTATTGAAATTAGAATTTGAGTCCTTATAAGATCTATTCTTGTACTGGAGGGATAATTGTTGAAAATCTGTGTATGGGGTGTTGTAGGCAAATGAGCCTGGTACTTCGTACTTGTATTCGTATCGCAGACGGTCATGGTGATGTGTAGAGCAGTGGGTAATTTTCGGACATTTATATGCTAATGCCGGTGTTGTCCGTTGCGCGAAATAAGGATTTGCATTTTGGGAGACCACCGCTTGTCGGCGATTTGAGTAATGCCCCTAGATGCAAACTAGATACTCTTCTATAGCTATACCGTGATTCAATAGCAATAGCGGAGATCCTATCTCACAACAGCAGTGACTAATCATCATTATTATAATAAGATACGTAATTATAAATGAGTACCTATTTTTTATAAAACTTTTTATTTTACCGGAATCACACTTCATGTTCTTCGACGAAAACTTTTAAATTTCTATCAGCAGAAAATATATAATTACTCCAAAGAAAAAATATGTTAACAATTATTGAAATCTGTTAAAAGCTTACTTAAGACCAATTGTAAAATTGATGATTAACTACGTGTTTGCACTTAACTAGAAATTAACCAACTATTACTGGTTTTACAAATTATGATTAAGATTTAATTTGTGGTTTACTTTTACCACATTAGCTTGTAGTTAATAATTTTAAATTATACTTTGGCTAATAATTTCTATTCTGGCATTGTAACATTGCGAATTGTCAGTACCTATATAAAAAAAATACTTTTTTCTACAGTCTATATACAAAGTAGTCATTTGCGCTCTCTTTTGTCAACGCAAAATGTCACTTTGCCGCTCATGCGCGACAAAGTAGAAAAACGCTCGCTATCCAAATTTCTCACTATACAATGTTGAGAAATGTCACTTGTCTACATTCTTAATAGAAAAGTTTAGTCAGGAACTAATGGCACTGTAGTTACAGATTTGCCAACTTCACAAGTCAATCCAACATAACTGCTCTGTCAGTATATTACATAACCAAACCAAATGCCGCACTGCTGTGAAAATAAAATAGGGCATTTATTTACAAAAACGAAAGTATAAAATGCTTAGACTAGATAGAAGCAATAGCTCAAGAAGAATGGAAAATAAGGATAAATTAAAATTAAATATAAAATAAATTGTGTGAACAGTTGTGCTACCACCTGCAAAAGTTTGGCGTGAACGCTCCCACTTTTCCACTGCACTAGTTTAATGTACTTGAAATAAATAAATTATACAAAAACTTATAATATTCATTACAAAATTCGTATTAATTTTTTGTAAAAACGAAAGCAAAATAATATCTTGAAGTTATATTTGAATACGTTCCTATCTTCACTGCAAAACTATTGAGTAGTACTGAAGTACAAAGTATACATTTTATTGTTATGGTGGATGACTGTAGAAAAAATCTTGTGTGTGTCACGAGCGCGAGTAAACATTGTCGATTTCGACCCCATTTTGCGCTCTTAATACACAAATAGCTGGCACTATCTATACGAGACAAATTTATAAATTATTTTGTTTCATCCGTAGGTTCAGTGCAATGTTTAATTTTTTTGATATATTCTACATTTTTTAACCAAGTTGTTAATCTCCTTTTTTGTTGAGTCTGCAATACTATTTTGTACAATAGAAATTGTTTAATATGTAAGGAATTTTCTGAACTAGTTTTATAAACTGTTTTCACTTTTAAATCAAATTTATATTTTATACATTCAGTTCGACCAAAATAACTAATTTTTGACATTTTCATAGAACCTATACGTATTGTTTTGATATGATGTTTGAAACGTGTGAAATTTAGTTCTAAACCGGCTATTTCCATTTCCAATGCGTCTCGGCCGTATTCGTTCTGATTTAGGCAGCTGCGCTATCGCACACTTCAGATCAGCGAAGCGAAGAGCAGAGAAAAATATTCTCCCCCGAAGTATTCCGGCGAGTCGCTTCGCTGCTTTGTTCTTCGCTGCTCCAAAGTGCGCGTATACACATAATAATATATTGAATGAAAAAACGGCGTTTCGCCGCGCTTCGCTTCGCCTCGCCCAAGTGCTCGACGGCCTTAATACTACAATTCCAAAAATTATAATTCTTTCGTATTCCTTTTCGTTGCATCCATATGAATAGCTGATTAGATTTTGGTTATAATTGATCAACCGGAAGTACCCTCATTTGAAGATTTTAACAGTTCTTCTTGAAAAAACGATGTTAAATATCATTACCTTTAACCAGCGACTTAAATTCAAATAAGAGATAAATAACTGTTTAAAATGATAGTGCAAAGCCTACCTGATATTCTTATTCTGAATAATTCTAATTTGACCCTCATACAAATAAAAATAAGTTTTGCCAGAGGCACTCCTTGTTACAAATTATTTAGTGGGCTAGACCATTAAATATCACTTAAATAAACCATGTTAGGAAAATAACAGTTCGTTGAGGAAGGAAACTACGGTAATCTCACGATCAGATATCAATAATAACTAAAATTTTCCAATCGTGGATTAGGATCGGTTGAAATTAGTCTTATAAATCAACAAATAAACCTGTAACAGCACTGGCGTGATGCAGAATAAATCATTACGGGCCTGATTAGCACGTTGGCTATGGCGGAACGGGAAAGGCGGCAATAGGGGTTTCCACTATTTTTTTATTTTTTTATATGTTATTCCTTATGAAAACTTATATCTATTAGAATAAATAAAACATTTTTATTATAACAGGTTTTCTGTAAAAAAATTATTGAAAACAGTATTTTTTGCAACTCGTTTGAACGGCCATTTTTACCGCCCCGGCAGCGCGTAAATGCCCGGCTAATGTAGCCAATGCTTAACAGATGGTGTATGATGGTCTGTGCTCTAGAGTCAGTAGTGGCGTCATCTGTCAATTGATGGTATACTAACACTCTCCTATTACAGTTTTCTTGAACAACGCATAGAGGTGGGGATGGGAGTTTTCACCAAACAATGTTTTATTTCAAACATTCAAACTGTTTGTTTGTGATCTGTGTTACATAGTGATTCAACTCAAAAATTGTGTCTGTTTGTACTGCAATTCCAAATCCCTCGTCGACTGAACATCTGGGTAATATTAAGGCTTTCTTTCGTGGAATATTTGTATCCTGGTTTTTCCACAAATATTCTTTTACGGCCGTTTCAAGTTGTAAATAACTATAGGCAAAGGCATAACTTCTGGTAATCCCTTGAATACGCTGTTGGAGATTTACTAAATACCTTACAAATATTTAATCCACGAAATACAATAATCTATTAAATACGTATACCTTAGAAAATACTTTATCAATATAACATACGGCAAACAATAATAATTGTATTGTATTCACAATTTTAACTAGTTTAGAATATCTACTAACTTTCAATATTTTTAAATATAATGTTCTAATTTGAATGTGCTGCCATCTATTATCACATAGGAAGATATTGAATGTATTTGATGTATGTAGGTAAAATCGAATATTGTAAACTACTCCCATCACACACACATATATTGCCGGATAACATAGAAACTAAAATCGATCCGGACCGTGACGTCACTGGCTGGCAGCGTTTCAAGCGTAGTAAATTGTTTTCATTCATTTTTAAAAAATTGGAAACATATTTAACCATTTAATTAGTGTTTTCAGAAATGTTTTATGATATATTTTAGTGTAATAGTGTTATTTTTCACTATTTTGATTACGGTGGAAACCCCCATTAAAAAGTCCGGAGGCTTGGATGGGTAAGTGCTGCACTGCACAATCCCAGAGCAAGAACTCCAAACACGTACAACATTGCACTGCATACACTAACAAGAAACGTGCGCCGATCCGGGCAATAAATTCTCTAAGTACAGCCCTGTCTCGGCCACAAGTCATGAAATAAGATAATTATCCATATATCATAACTGTGCAGTTGCACATGCGAGATGCAGGGTGGAATTCAATCTAACTTTGAGATTCACTGCGTTATGGTATTGTAAGGTTCCAAGTTATATGTACATTAAAGAAGCGTTCATAGACAATAAAATAGGAATAAAAACAATTTAAAAAATCTGAAGTGGCCAGCACATTACCTTCCGTCAGTTATATGAGGCATTTACGAAAATTCTACCGGTGAACTTACCGGTAAACAGTTTTTTATCAGGTTATAGCTACCGGAAGCGATATTTTAAGAACGTAAGTGATAAACAGGGTAGATCCATAACCTATGAAAAAATTTGAAAATTTAAAACAGGTTAGAAATTTGACGTAGTTAACAAACTGAACAGAGTCTTACTTTGAACACATTTCCACTCTTAACGCGCGCGCTTCGCTTTGCATTACTACATTTTTTTAAAATTAGATTCTTCATGAATCCGGTACATGGATCTGGTAGATATTGAACAATTTTCGAACACGGTAACTTGTTACCACTCGTGTTTTCGAACACAGTCGGTAGATGCGGTATCTACCGGTAGAATTTTCGTAAATGCGTATATGTATTTTCTATAAAATCCGTACAGAAAGTTCCTTGCAAAAGATTCTAAATTTCTTGTATGTACATTACCTTTCGACAATTCAATCAGAATTTTCTTAATATAGTAGCTGTTTCTAGCATAACTGGCTAATTTATGAAATTTAATTTCTTTATAATTTTATAACTCTATATCCATTTAATATGAAGTATAAAATGCAGTCAAATCGAATAGAGAATACAATGTTCTTTAATATTTATAATAACATTAAATGTGAAAAAATGATATTTCCCATCGTTTTTTCAAGAAAAACTGTTAAAATCATCAAATGAGGATACTTCCGGTTGACCAATTATAACCAAAATCTAATCAGCTCTTCATATGGATGCAACGAAGTGGAATACGAAAGAATTATAATTTTTGGAATTATAGTATTAGAGTTATCGTAGACGAAAATTTTGTTACACCCACACGCACACACACACACGCACACGAACATACGCAAACACGCACATACGCACACGCGCAAACGCTCGCACGCACGCAAGCACGCACGCACACATACATCATCGTAAAAATAGTAAAATCGTATTCTAGGGACCTTAAAACGTGCTTATTCATTAAAAACTCACCATCGAATTTTTTTGACCAAAGACAATACCTTCCTTACCTAAATGTGACGGAAGGTAAAAATATTACACACATTTGTAAATATAACGCACGTCGCTAAAATAATACTTTGAACAATGAAATTGTGCAGGTGTTATAACGAAAAAAAAATGTAAAAGAATGACAAAGCATTTAAACAAACCTTTACTTAACCTAACGTAACGCACAAAACTTGGGCGTGAATAACTCGGGCGTTAGATTAGAGTAGGTTATGTTTATTTGCCTAGCATGCCAGAATCCTATTTAAATGTGCACATCGATTTTTCTTCATGTTCATTTGCCTAGCGTTTCATTCGTCTCATTTCGAATTTTTGAGTCGAAATTTGTCTGAATCTCTTCATATTTTTCCTTCCTTCTCTCAATCGATTTTTTTTGTATCCCTATAAGCTTAATTCAAAAACTATCTATGAAACACCACATCGGCAGTGAATCTCCTACTTTTTTGTCGTACTAAATAAATGAATATTTTTTTAAACGACAAAAGTATAGAAAACATTTTAGAACTCTATGGAAACAGTAAAATTTTGATAAGAAAAGTTGGTGTTTCATTATTCACTGTAAAAACGTTATTCTATAAGCAAACTACATATTTATCTCATATTTTTTTAAGTAAAACTATTTATTGTAGAAATCGATTCAATATTGCATTCTACTAAATATGTAAATGCGTATTAGTATTTTTTTATTAATCCTCTTCTAAAACATCTCCTATCAATATTTCAACAAAGCGGAACCAGAATATTGATCAGACCACAGCATCCGTTCTACAGTACCTGTACCACACGAGCGGCACAAAGGATAAAACAAATATCAAAAGGTCAAGTGTTAGACACACGTAATGTGCTGGAAACTGTTGGCTGCACTCAACTTGACACACGACAAACTATTAATGAGTGCAAGTTTTAATTGTCGAATCGTTTCAGAGTTCAAATAATTCATAAACAAAGTTAGGTATATAAAAAGGTAGGTAACTGTGATTGTTTGTTTTCTAAACGAACATTTATTTACTAAAAAATTGAGTATGTTATCTCGATAATTCAAGTGGCTTTAAGTATATTATGACTTGAAAAATCCTATTAGTTTCTCAACGGATTGAAAATAGGATTGAATTGTTTTCAATTTTCTTTAAATTCGTATTGACTAAAAAAAGATAGTTAAATACTCGATTATGCAGACAGACAGGGAGAGGTATATGATCTAATAGACCAGAAAAGAGTAACGGTCAAACTTAGGCGCGAAATTTAAACTCAGCTTATAACGCTGAGAACATAATTTCAATCCCGGTTTATTTCTTACCAAGGAAATTTTTGCTCAACTCAACGCCGAAAAATCTCATAATAGTAAATTTCTTATGCAAAGCATTATATGTAGCATCTAGACCGATCCTTTATCTCCAGATTCGTACAATAATATTCACATGAACTCTGCACAGTTTATAATTATTTAAATAATAATACAACACTACAAAATTCATTGAACGTATGTCTTAGTTTGATTGTGCATGCTTTATCTTCTATTGTGATTTCCTATTTACTGGTGGGTCAACGACATACGGTATCCTTGCTTGCACCAAGCATTTTAATTTCTAATAATTTTCTTACTTTACCTTTTCTACAGCTTTAAACTGTTGCAATCTATTACTGAATAAACAAGCTATCGAATTCTTAGCAAGAGCTGCTTAATTTCTTTTTTTTAAATATCTTATGGCGAAAAAACTGAACTATAGGTGGCAGGCCGGACGGTAGCAAGATGGCGGAGGAATAAGGAGAGTTCTCTCATACCTTATTGCTGGCAATATGCATTTCAAAATGCAAAGTATTTAACATGGAGAAAATGAACATAAAGTTAGGTGATATTTTGAATACATTGATCCTGCATGTCCTATAAAGGAAAACGAAACAGTTTTTAAGGCAGGATATGTATTACTTTGTGGAATAAGAGTTGATGGATCAGGTACAATACTGGGATCTTGTTTACAAATCAGTCATTTGAGTGGAGATCCTCATATGATTGAAATTTTATTAAATGAGAATATAAATTACTAGAAAGCAAAATTTAGCTGTAGAGCAGGATTGGGAGGCAAACATATTGTTGCAGTATTATTGCATATGAACAGGTTAGTAAAATTCAAAACTATATTTACTGTTTTACAACAAAAGTTATTATTATTATTATTATTATTATTATTATTAAATATTATGCTATTAATTTATTTGTTTATGGATTTGTGTATTACAGAGCAGAAGAAATAAAAAAATTAAGTTGTACCGATTTGGAACAAATAAGGGGAAAACTTGATAAATAATATAGTTTGGCTATAAAATTACAAGAATTTTACCATCCTGTTTTAAAAAAGAAAAAAAATTGAACCGATTGGAGATGTCAAAACTATATGGAAAGAAAATTTCAAGATCATATTTTGTCACTTGGGATTTAGTGTAAACTTACACTTTTTGACTTGTAATTACTGCATTGTGGCACTGAGCAGTACCTATGGCCTTTACTCATCATTATTTAAATCTGAAAATGTAATATACACTGTATATGTCACTTTCTTTTACAACAAATATAAATTAAACCTATTTAAAATTACATACATTTCAATGTATGTTATCAACGTTTCCTTATTCCTCTAGTTCACAAATCTGCCGCCAGACGTCACCTACTTTGAATTTTTTCGCCAATATGAAACATATACTAGGGAATTCAAAGTATGAACTCGCGCCAAAGGCAAATTATAACCTAACTTTTCTGATCTATTTCATCCTGGATATATAACCCCAAAATCTAAAAATTGTCCTGTTGTTATTTGTCTTCTCTTTCAAAAACATTAAAAAATTGTTTATAAATTAAAATAACAATAATAATAAAACTGAAGTGTCTTATAATTTATGTTCATTAAATGTCAGTTGTTTTCGTGTAACATTTTGAATCGTCATCTACAAATGAAATTCGTAAATTTCATAAACAAACATGTATATTTATTTGTAATATTACTCTTGTTAATTAAAATTTAACTTTCCCATTTCTGGCTTTTGAAGTCGACTTTTCAATTTTTAATTCGTACATCCTCCCACGCGTTGAGGGGGAACAAAGCTTATGATTGGAGTGAAAACTTATCCTATACGGAGCCAATATCACTATATCATCCGATCAGCCTCCAGGCATGACCTTTCACCTATACGAGTATGACAGCTTCCGCCCACATCCCTTCAAATAATTTAGAGGGAATAACGGAATACGATTCTGGCAGCTTCTAATTTTTAAACGCACAGTTATATTTGTTTTGATGTGTTGCTTCTTCTAATTATAGGAGAATTATTAAGAATAAAAAAATCAATGCAAACAAAATTCGCACTATGAGTTTAAACAGTTTATTTATCTATCATTGCAAAACTTTGTTAGAACTTGGTAATCAATTAGGAATACAGTATATCGTTGAGGGTAAAAATGTAGAATGAGCCAGGTTCGCATTTTTTAAAAGTAATTTAAATTAAAGTTTATACAATATTTTTCATACTAAAAATAATAATTTGTTATTTTAGTAAATAATTAAATAAAAAGCAACCCCCGCAATCCTGTGACGTCATAAAAAATAGTTTTAAATACAGGGCCGCGAAAAGATGCGTTAGAACCGGGGTGTAAAAAACATGCTGAAGCTATTTGTACCAGTAATAAGTTATATTTCAATACAATATTTTAAAATCGCTTGGCATACTAATCTTGATCAAATGCATTAGAGATTAGAATATGAAAATATTATAAATTCAAATTGGAGATTATAAAGAAAGAATAAAGACTTATGAACTATGTAAAATATATGCAGTATTTCTATAAAATCTAATATTAGTAAATTATCAAATAAGAAGATATAAATTAAACAAAAAAAATAATGCTTAATAATTAAAACTGACCAGTTTATTTATTTATTTTTTCTTTTCACCCACCTGTTTAGATACACTGAAAGTACACCAGTCATAAATACATTCAATGAAGTACCCAGAATATTTCATCTCTTTTTGGGCATCTATTTTGCTCTTTCTTTCTTGTAGACTTACAACAGGTAAATATGGCAACATGGTACTCCATAAGACCCTACACTGAACATAGAGTGTGGGACACTGTATAGATAAATTACAGCTGACTCGTCCACCATTTTGGAGACACTTAAATCATTCAATATCAGTGTTACAGTATTATTAATCATATAAATTATCCATAATGACTGGTTGTTCTGCTCCAAATTGTGCAAATCATTTGAGAAATGGTTATAATTTTTGCATGTACTTATGCAACACATATATTTTTCACTAACCTCAAAAATTTTAACAAACCGTATTTTTTCTTGTTTTATTATTTTAAATCAATATAATATGACAAATATGGAAGTTATATTTAATTATGAAAAATAGGTACTACATAAACTTATAAGAAAAGCACTTTTATTTCATAATTTACTGGTTTCATTTTGGCACCAATATGGCGGACGCGTTAGCTATACATATGTATTATCTAGTAGTTGTAGTATAAACTTTGACGTCACATTCTGTTTCAAAAAAAATGATTTTTTCAAAATATTGCAAATTTAAATAATTTATTGTAAAATATCTATTGAATATTGTGTGATATTTTGTATTTTGTACGATATCGAGACAGAAAATTCAATATTTTAAATTTGTTTTTTCGTTGTTTATTAATAGGTTATGTTAATGTTTAGAAAATGATTTATTAATGATCCCTATTACTGTATGGACTATTTTTATAACTAAACCATTTAAGTGGGTAACCTATACCCCACATACCACTGTTGAACAAAGTTATGTGACAAACGTTACTAACCTAAAAATTTGTCATGGAATAAAATTAGATTTTCCAATTCCGTAAGATAAGGTCAATGGAAAAATATTGTAACTAACACGTGTGTTAATTGGCGATTAATGATCTAACCAATTAAATGTCTCAATCATTAATCGCCCTCATTAACACAATTGATAGGTAATAGTTATTTAACTATTAAGTATGTTAGTTACAATATTTTTCCGTTGACCATATCATATTGAATTGCAAAATCTAATTGTATTCCATGACAATTTTATTTAGGTTACTAACGTTTGACACATAAATTGTTCAATAATGGTATGTAGTATCTACGGTTACCCACTAAAATTGTTTATTAAAATTTTTAAAAATCATGCCTTCATAGGGGTAATTAATGAACGATTTTCTATACACTAAAGTAATCTACTAATAAACGGTCAACGGAAAATAATTATTAAATATTTATTTATTATTTATATCGTGTAGGTACATTTTTAATTTACTCTTCCTAATTTAAAAACTTAGCTTAGAATTGAATCGCAACATTAATGTAACGCGTCTTTCTCCATTTTCCATAATAACATTATTAGTCTCTCTCGGGAAACATTATTAGAAACTCTGTTCTGTATAACTTCATTAATAAATCTAAACAACATTGCAAAACTTGCATTGCATTTGCATTTACATTTCATATCTCTATAGACTGCACCTGATCTCATCTAATCATTTCAAAATAACGTTAAGTTGAAATCAATATGGAACTAGTTCCCAAATCGCTTAATGGAAAAAGAAAATGAGCAGTAAGCGCTAAATTATTCATTTCTCTTTTTGCAAGCACAATGCGCTTGGAAATAATTAAGGTTCACCTCTAACTACGGAGTGTGTCTATAAATTTTGTTTTAAATTGTGTCTACACCCACATTAAGAATATGGAACGAAAGATACATTAAAGGACTTTTTTCGAACAGCTTGTTTTTTAACATAAAGCTTGTTTTTCTGAATGTGTACAAAATACTAAATAACATTATAGTATAGTGGGGTCCTCCTTGTTTTACTATTATATTTTTCTATTCCGGTGTTATTATAGGTCTATAAAAAACTGCACACACGTCGTTTATACGATCTATAAACGCACTGTTTGATACAATGTGTTAATATATGGGCCACGGGCTCACACGTGACCCTTAGTCTGTAGCCAATCCATGTTTGGCGTGAGACTGTCACTTTTCGTTGGCAGCAATTTGAGTTGTGGGTTTAATCATCAAACTGAAGTTTAAAAAGTTAGGTTGCTTTTTGTACTCGATTGAAGTTTTGTTGTATTTTTTTTTGTTTTGCTGCATTTTTGACTCTAAACACACTAAAAGAATCAAAAATGCAGCAAAACAAAAAAAACAACAAAACTTGAAGCTAATACATAAAATCTGATGTGGCCAGCACATTAACTTCCGTCTATTCTATATATACAGGGTGTAAATGAAATAAGTGCATTAAATTTAACCAGTAATGTAACTCGACGAGAGCAACAATATTTCTTAATAACTTTTTTACCTTCCGTCACCTTTAGGTAAGGAAGGTATTGTCTTTGGTCAAAAAATTCGATGATGAGTTTTTACTCAATAAGCACGTTTTAGGGTCCCTAGAATACGAATTTACTATTTTTACGATGATGTCTGTATGTGTGTGTGTGTGTGTATGTGTGGATGTGTGTGTGTGTGGATGTGTGTGTGTGTGTGTGTGTGTGTAACAAAATTTTCGTCTGCGATAACTCTAATACTACAGTTACAAAAATTATATTTTTTTCGTATACTTCTTCGTTACATCCATAGGAAGAGCTGATTAGATTTTGGTTACAATTGGTCAACCGGAAGTACCATCATTTGAAGATTTTAACAGTTTTTCTTGAAAAAACTATGTTAAATATAATTTTTTCACATTTGATGTTATTATAAATATTAAAGAATATTTTATTCTCTATACGATTTGACTGCATTTTATATTTAATAATAAATGGATATAGAGTTAAAAAATTATAAAGAATTTAAATTTCATAAAGTAGCCATAGCTGTGGAAACAGCTACTATATTAAGAAAATTCTGATGGAAAGATGTCAGTGTCAAGTGAAATTGACATAGTGTGTCTGTCTTATAATTTTACTGGAAATATAGGATCTTTTGCTTTTTGTATAGAATTTGTATAAAATACATACAACTGCTTTAAGGTAATGTACAAGAAATAATAATAATAATAATAATAAATCTTTTATTCCTGCATATACATTACACTGTATATAGAAAACGTCACAAAATAATAATTTTCTGTATGAAATTTGCATAAAATACATGCAACTGCCGGAAGGTAATGTACAAGAAATAGAATATGTATTTAATTTAGCAAGGAACTTTCCGTATGAAATTTGTACAAAATACATAGAACTGACGGAAGGTAATGTGCTGGCCACATCAGATTTTTTTCTAAGTCTTTTAGATTTTGAGTTAAAATTCTTTAAAGATTTGCTGCATATTTCGTTACCCGCCCATGGAGATCAAATGGTTGCTGCCGTATTTAAGTGGGATACAAACAGCTCAAAAATTGTCGGTTATCGGTTTCACTTGCTGTCACAGTAATTAATAAACGAATGAAAGGAAATAACATTTATTATTAATTAATTCGCAATAGTACAATATTTAAAATAAAGAAATTTCAATTTTGGATAACAAAATTATAAAGTTGTGTATTAAACCGGGCTTTTAATCACCTGTGAATAGAGGAAGACAAGGAGAAACGAGGGAACGAGGAAGAGTAAGAGCATAGTTATTAGGTTATGAGATGGTTATTTACATTGACGTATTATAGAAATGGACGCAACGTAGGTACTGCTTTACTGTATAAGCATTGACGCACACCTTAGAAAAGGATAGAGCTGTTAGGGGCAAAGTCAAAAGATTAAAAATAACACAGAGTGCTTAGGAATATTCATCTCATTCATCATAAATGACAATGTAAAATATAGTTCATATTCGATTTAACATAAAATATTTCATTCGTATATTAAATTATTTGTAAAAATAACAAAACTTTTGCTTTAGCTAATATTATTTATTTAAAACTATTTTTATATACATTTTTGGTATAGTCCGTCGATTGAAAATGATTTCTGCATCACAGAATGTTTGGATGGCTTAAAATTATCTTCTAACTGCAATAAGTCAGTCTGTTCACAGTTCATCTTTTTGATAACGAACTGTGCATCCATTTGCACTGCATGACATTACCATTTTAAAAGAAATCTGAAATATAAATGAAATCACACTTATATGCATAGCATGAATGACATTGACATATTACATAATACATTTATATAATACGTCAATGATGAATGACATAACCTGAATTACCAGCAAACTACATTCAAATTATTTCTATTTCACATTAAATCAAAATTACTCACTTTGTATTGTAACTAACTCTTAGTTAGAGATATGAATATTATTTTTACTAATATTCTGAGGAAATATATTGCACTTTTACTAGTTGTCACTACTGTCAGACCAGCAAACAAAACAACAGACCGCAACAATGTTCTTGTTTGACGTTGCCCCGCTTTTCTATCTTTCCTTTTCTAAGGTGAGCGTCAATTCCTCTCTCTCTACGTTGGGTCCATTTATGTAATATGTCAATGGTTATTTATCATCGACAAATCAGTTTAAATACGTTATTCAAAAAATTTAAGTACAAACTTTTGTCCATTTAAACGAGGTACATGAGTACCAATAATTAGTCGTCCATTTATTGTTCCCGTCCAAACATTTTTCAATGAAAATTTTTACAGCATTTTCGTCTGTCGAGATGTGTTTTGTGCATAATAAATACACCTTCCTAAGTAAATTCAATCTCATTAATGAAAATTGAGCCATCCCCAAAATTGAAGTCTGTTATGTGCTGAAAACATTGAACTTTTTGCACATGGTATGGATGCAACTGTTGCTTTTTTTTAAATTGTCATATGTGACACTCCGTATTGTGATAAACACGTACAAGATTAACAAATGTGCGAATATTAGGAACAGTATGATTTGGAAACGCTCCGTCTAAATGCGGTATAAACTCTATAACACTGTCTTTATATCAACCACAAATTAAAATGTAGTAAAGATACGAATAAATAAATAAACCATAGGTAAGTAATTACGTGTACTCGCAATTTGTAAGCGTAAGCATTTTGACAAAATTTTACCTTATAAACAAGTTTATTACTATAATGTCAAAATTTAATTGCAAAAACTGACAGGCCGGTCAATTGCTAAAACAAAATTTTTCAGAGCTATTGGTACTGCATTCAATTCTTAGAAAAATACTTGGAACGACTCGTTAATTTACTAAAAAAAAATATGCGATTTCGAGAAAAAATTATTATTGTTGCTCTCGACGAGTTATATTACTGGTTAAATTTAATGTACTTATTTCATTTACATTCTATATGTACAAATTCCATACATAAAGTTTCTTGCACAAGATTCCATATTAGAAGTACATTACTTTCTGCCAGTTCTATGTATTTTGTACAAATTCTATACAGAAAGTTTCATGTACCTAAGAGATTCTATCCATTAAAATTATAACAGAAACATGTCAATTGCACTTGGCACTGACATCTGTTAATCAGCATTTTCTTAATATAGTAGCGGTTTCCATGGTTATAGCATAGCTAGCTGCTTTATGAAATTTAATTTCTTCATAATTTTTTAACTCTATATCCATTGAATATGAAGTATAAAATGTAATCAAATCATATAGAGAATAAAATATTTTTTAATATTTATAATAACATTAAATATGGAAAAATGATATTTAACAGAGTTTTTTTCAAGAAAAACTGTTAAAATCTTAAATTGAGGGAACTTCCGGTTGACCAATTACAACCAAAATCTAATCATCTCTTTCTTGGTTGTAAAGAAAAAGAATACGAAAGAATTATAATTTTTTGAATTGTAGTACCTATTTGAGTTATCGGATCCGAAATATCGTCAGACTTACACACATACATACATACTCACAAACTCACCACCGATTTTTTTGACCAAAGACCAATACCTACCTTACCTAAAGGTGACGGAAGGTAAAATCCAACCTAACTTTTTTATAACATCCCTAACTTTTCAGCGTTGGCAAGAACTACATTAATCGTGATTTTAACTTGAATGAAGGAGAGACTAGAGTTTTAAGTTGGGCAAAAATTAGTTCTGTTCTATCCCACTGTTTGCCCGCAATCCCTGTACCTAAGGCATTACCAGGATTGTCGGATTTCAGTGTTTGCCGGCAACATATACAATCAGACAAAATTCACAACACACAATATACAAACTGTCAAAATGTGAAATTTCAATTATGTTTGCTCCTGAATACGGCCCTGTGGCGATTCTCAAACTATGATTATTTACTTTCGTTTTCTGTTAGGAATCCTCACACAGGTAATTATTGTATTAGGGTCTGGGGTAGTTGTAACAGAGTATCGCATATAATGTTTACGCTATAAATAATAAAAGATTGGCTAAATATTTAACGAGGTGGTCGTGGCGGCGGCGAAGCTATCGATCACGGGCTATAAATAGTCAACGGTGGCTTAGTTTTTGATAAGGGGTCAAGTGCTGTGAGGGAGGAAACCGGCAAGCGGCTATTGTAAATGCACCCATGGGGGGGGGGGGGGGTAAGGTCCCAAAAATTTGAACGTAGAATAGGATCATATACCATTTTATTTTATTTTTTCTGAAAAATAATTTATGGTGCACGATAAAAAAACGACTGTGTAAATGTTATTGTTTGGGACTGTATGTCTGCTGATGGGTTGGGGAATGTATGTATGATCATCCTAGTTGACATGTAAAAGGAAAAGATTCCGCTAACTTCGTTTCAGTATAACATACTTATAGTACTTTAAATTATTATAACGATATAAGGAAATGTTTAGCTCAGTTAGATTATTAACGGAACCTTCAATGAGGTCTTGCACTCTGATTTTTTTATTATTTTAAATAAAAGTTCTTTTAATTTTGAAGCAATTCGTCTTAACTCTTAATTGTATTTAGTTTAAATCTAATCTAATTTTTAATGTTAACATGACGTCATAACAACACCTATTGCTATATCTTTCTCTCCCAAAAGTTCTAGTAGGCAGCCAGAGAAATGTAGTACTAATGTGACGTCACAGTGACACTGACAATAAACCTCAAATATCTCGCAAAGTAATTATTAAAAAATCTGATGTGGCCAACACATGACCTCCCGTCAATTCCATGTTGTTGTTCCAATAAATAGAAAAGTCTGTAATACCAAATTTTGGATTATATTTTATAATGTTTTTCCTCGAAAATTTGTTAAGAGCTCCAAATTAAGTACCACTTCCGGTTTATCGTATAGGTATAATCAAAATCTAATACCAAATTTGAGAAATTTTGAATCGTTTTAATATATTTTTTCAAAAAAATCTGTATTTAGCTTCCTGTAAAGTAGTTTATCAATTTTAGAAAACATCTAGTATGTCGTTCTCATTAATATAAAAGTCTTAAATATCAAATTTGAAAAGTTTTGGATTGTATCAATTTATTTTTCACGAAAATCTGTTCAGAGCTTCAATTCAAGAATCACTTTCGGTTTATCAATTTTAGCCAAAATCTAATATGTTGCTTCCCTTTATATAAAAGTCTTAAATACTAAATTTGACAAGTTTTGTAATATATCCTATTATATTTTTCACGAAAATCTGTTCAGAGCTTGAAGTAAAGTATCACTTCCGGTTTATCAATTTTAGAAGAAATCTAACATGTCATTCTCATTAATATAAAAATCTAAAATTCCAAATTTGAAAAGTTTTGGAATATATCATAATATATCTTTCACGAAAATCTGTTGAGAGCTTCAAGTAGTCACTTCTGGTTTATTAATTTTAGCCAAAATCTAATGTTGAAAAGTTTTGGATTATATGTTAATATAGTTTTTCATTAAAAAAATGTTGATTATACCTATATGATAAACCGGAAGTGGTACTTAATTTGGAACTCTTACTTAACAGCTTTTCGAGGAAAACATTATAAAATATAATTCAAAATTTGGTATTACAGACTTTTCTATTTATTAGAACAACAAATTAGATTTTGTTTACAAACGATCAACTGGAAGTGGTACTTTACTTAAAGCTCATTGCTATTTCAAACATGGAATTGACGGGAGGTCATGTGTTGGCCACATCAGATTTTTTGTTATGGTGCAGGACCCCATTGTGTGTCTCAATTTTTGTATATAACTCGTTTTCAGCACTATTACATAAAGTAAATTAAATATTTTTAAAATTTGAAAACTATCATTTCATTCTGAAATATCGAAAGAAGACTATTATTTATTCTAAAGTATACGAATAATTTTGTGAGCCACTGTATATAGCAAATACATTTTTAATATATGTATTACTTAAATTACTCTCTACAGTCTACAATATCTCCTCCGAGATGAAAATATATTAAATTCCTTTATTTTTTATTTTCTCTTTTCTGACGAAGTTATTTACTTGTTTGTGTTTAATAATCGAAATGTGTATCAATTTTTCTTTACTTTTTATCGCCCCCAGCAAATATTATTCTATCCTTGATAGCATCTCCTTTAAAGTTATTTTAATCTATCCTTCTTAAGGTAGAATCCACATTTCGGCAAAATTTTCCGTACAAAAAGTATCAGAAATTCAGGCGCGCGCGGGAAGCTTGCTTGGAGGACTCTGACCTGAAGTATTAAAGTGTTCAGGCCGCCATCCCGCCACGCGTTAGACAGAGATAGACACATCACTTTCCCTACTTTGAATATTAGTGACGGATCGTTGAATGCAATAGTCGATGATGTGTTTTTATAAAAGTGAATTTCCAACATTCGACGAGAAATCAAAAGGATAATATTCGATACTTTTATCTGTTTACATAAGGAAATTCCTCAAATAATAGGGAACTGGTCTTTTTCTAAAGGCATTCTTATAACATGATAAATTACTACGATGAAAGTTACAAAAAATTCCAGGAAAACTTGTATTTTCCAGAGAGCGAACAATAACAAGTTTTAGTTTTTATTAAATATTAATTTTCTTGGGATAATAACTTACGATCACAGCGCCATATTGAATGTGGAAGTGAGCCTTTTCGGATAAGGTACTCACCTGAAAAAAAAGAAAGACCAATTAGTAATCAGTTTAAAACGAGTGTCTAATGATTATTTTAAAACAAGTCACATAGTATACTTTTTTTACGACTGCAAATTAATTCTGTTCAAAACTATAATGCCCGGTTGCAGACGAACAAATGCAACGCGATTTTTTGACAACAATGCTTTAAGTGTCATAAAAACAAGGAAACTGATTCGAAATAGTTCATTTTGATGATCCGCTAACTGAACAAGACGTTGATGAACGTGTTTGCAATGGACCTTTTCAATTTAAAGAGATAGAAGATATGCGAAATGGGGATCTGCGAATACTAAGAACAACTGAGATCTATGGCGTTTGTTTCTAAAAAATTTAGACGTAAAATGTGAAAAAAATCCTTGACAACATAAAAAAAATTTCTCGAAAGAAGTTACAAAAGCTTTTTTGGAGCTAAAACGTGTAACGATACAAATTTTCACTGAGAATACAGGTATTTTAATCTCTACAATATTTTTGACGTTTTGTTTGACAGCCCAATTGGCGCCAATTTTTTACTATTTGTACCGATAAAAAGAGATAGCCGTTAAATTGAAAAGGTCCATCGGGCATGTCTTACAGATCTATAAATCTGTAAATAATGAATAAAATCACCTCAAAAGCTCCCACATTCAAGTAAAATTTTATATTAATAAAAAATAGATGTGTTTTTGTCAGTTTTTATTCTTTTTACAGATATGTAAGACTTATTGTTTTGAATATACCATGGCCATGAAATATCAGAAAAACAGACACATTGTTTATTTCCACAGAATGATAGCTGTCAGCTACATCTACTATCTTCACCCCGTGTAGTTATAGAATTAACTGGTGTGAAGTTGTGAATAAGATGTTGTTTAGCGCTATGGAAACTAGTACGTCAGTGGCGGTGTGTAAACTTACAGTGAGGTGAGGCCAATATTTAAAAAAAAATCTGTTTCTTTTCAAACACAAACATTTTTGAACGCTACTTAAATAATCAACACATTGTTATATATTACCTATACCTATTGTAAATGTACGAAAATAAAAATATAGTATTCATTTGTACACTAAATAAATCCGGCGTTCTTTCATATTAGTAAATCTGTTGAAGAGCGAAACACTATTAGGCTGACGGCTAACGAAACACGAATGGCGGACTAGACACTATACAGTGCAACGTGCCAGCGTGCAGCCTAACCATACTGAAATCTCCCAACCACTTAACCGAAGCCGAGAAATTTTCATCTTCACGTATATTATATTATTACATTATAATTATTCCGACGCTTTTATTTTGCTATTTTACGTTTGTAAGATTATATTTTTACTTCCTTGTACAAAGTAAAGGAAGTATTGTAATCACAAAAAATTTCGGTGTTCAGATTTCAACGGAAATATCCATTTTGACCATCCCTGAATCCATTTTGACTAATTTCGTTGTGATGTCTGTACGTACGTATCTCGTATAACTCAAAAACGGTAAGCCGTAGAAAGTTGAAATTTTGTATTTAGGACTGTTATAATATCTATTTGGGCACCTCCCTTTTTGGTCATTCCATAATTTCCAGAAGTGGAACTTTATTTGAAGCCTATAATAGATTTTAATGAAAAACTATTATAAAATATAATCCAAAACTTTTCAAATTTGGTATATAAGACTTTTATGTCAATGGGAATAACATAGTAGATTTTGGTTAAAATAGACTAACCGGAAGTGATATATTACCTGAAGTTATTAACAGTTTGTCTTGAATAAAATGGTTTTATTTTGATTTTAGAAATAAATGCTTCAAATAATAGTTTTAGAGAAATAAATTCTGCGTCTAGCGCATCCAATATTATTAAATTAGCCCTTTGCATAAGCGAGATATGTAAATTTAAAAATTATATACTTTTTGGTTTTTGTAATAAAGCTTGCTATGGATTAAGACAAAAAAGTATAAAAAACGGCAATTTTATATTTGGGTCTATACGAGTATTTCATGTTGGTCTTGCGTACGAGGAAGTCATGTGGTGTCCACATGAGATTTTTTATATTTATATCATTCAAAAGAACTTATAATGAAAATATTAGTTACAAAGTAATTATTGTAATAATTTATTTACCGGTTTCAGGATATTATTCCATTGTTTACATGTACAAAAGTAGGTTGGTAACTATGTAATAACTGTATCTGTATGGTAATATTATTACCATACTGACTTGTCAACAACGGTCTACAAAATGAAAATAAAATAAAATTTAAATATAATGCTCTTCATTAATACATACAAATAACGTTAGCCTATCGTTCTAAATACGGTCTACTTTATTCTAAAGTAATAAACATGTGGAACAAAGCACATAATTTGAATATTTATCATATTGACATATGTCAAAATAATTGTTCTGTTAACCATAGCCATCTGAAAGTAGCATTAATGAGAGAATTTCAAAAAATGGTATTTATCAATAATGGTTTAATTTTCTGAAACCGATAAACTATTGAACAAACCACGGATGTTATTATTCATAACAAGCCTTAGATATCTTAAAATCCTCGCTCTACGAGCTCGGATTTCAAACTTACATCTGCGGCAGTTATGATGTGCATAACATTCCTAGGTATGTTAATAGCTATTATTTAACTTTTTTTAAAAAATATATCAGTTTAGTTAAATTACTCCCATTGATGTAAATAGTTCGTATTGTTGTTAAATGTGTCTCTTCTAGGTTGTTGGTATTTGTACAATTCAACATTGTTTATATTTATAAATGTTAGTTTATAAAACTGTGATAAGTAACATTACAATTAAAATAGAAATAAATAATAGTTTTAAATTTATGAAACCATAAAAAAATAACAACAGTAACAATAAATAGTAATTAATAAATCGTTTTTACAAAAATTAATTGAAAATAATATAAATATACTTTTTTGAAGTATTTTCTGTTGTAGCGCTTGCTATGAGATCTGCTCGGCACGAGAGAGGCCAAGTCACCGCTTGGCTCATCATCAGTAGCGTAGATAGGGAAAATCGTTCCGTCTCACTCGCACTTACATTTCCCCATGAGGACAGCACAATTTGGCCTCTTTGTGTAAATTCGCGTGAAAATAACGCTATTTAAATGGTTATTTGGCATATTATAGTAACAATAATTGTTTGTGAGTTCATATACCTATTATAGATTTATATTACTTCAATACATTTTAATAAAAAAATAAATTATAAAATTTTACAAATGTATTGAATTGAGGCCTAGCCTCATCTGACGCACCGCCACTGCAGTACGAGTACGTTGTTATTTAGTAACAACAAGAGTAGAAAATATATTAGTTTTGTTGACTTGTTATAGTATAAAAGGTTAAAAACTACATTACTGTTAATTGGTTTTCCACAAATATTGAATCTGTTTATTATAAACGCTAAACCGGTTTTTGAAAAATATGCTTCACTAAATCTGTATTTCGGTATACCTTTGATTGATTTTTTACGGTGTATTTAAGCTCCTCATTCGGTTATTTATTTTCAACACAGTACATAAACGGTGGCATCTATTATTCATTTTTCTAATTCAATTTTGAAGGTCATTAACCTTTTCATTTGATGAAAATCTATATTCATGATAAATGATCGTTACTTTAAATGAACCCCACACAAATTCACGAATTCGTTGATTAATTAGAGCAAATAAAAACAAATGGTAGTATAGAACAATTCCTCAGAAATGGAGTAGACTTCCAAACCACATGAAACAAAAACGAGTTGTGTTGAAAAAAGGTAAAACACATCATCAAAAAAGACTAATTTAATTTACGAAACCCAATTTCCTCTCACACTGAAATTTTAATATCAAAGCGAAATCACGTCATTTGCATTCAATTTTGCGCGGGAGCTTCTGTCTGGATGCATGTTAATTTTAAAAATGTGTGTGCGACCCTCGAGAATAATAAATTCGGAATTTAATTGTCTATATGCTGCTACATTACCCGCCACTCCACATTATTCTATAAGCAGGTGAACAACAAAGACTTCGTGGACACTAAAAATACGGCCCTATCACAAATTCATATTATTAATAAATAAATAAAATAAAATAAATATATCATCACGGCTTATTACCCATTGCTGGGTGTGCCAATCTGCTTTGTACACAGATGCGGTAATGATGAAATATTTACACCGTGCGGGCGCTTACCAGGCGTCACCTCACGGGCACTCACTGTTGGCGTGGAGAGTGCACCACAGGGGTCAATTTTGTGCCATTTAAAATTCGAAATATTTGGCGTCGGTCGGGATCGAACCCGGTTCCCCAGATTCGCGACCTGACACTCAGGCACGTGGCCACGAGACATTCATAAATAAGGTCATTAATTTAATAAAAATACAACCTTAAAAAATAAATTTGGGCCTTATTAAAATGTCGTAAGATAATAAAGCCACAGAAGAAAATTTTGAGAAAAATCAACAATGGGGTCATTAACCATATTCGGTCTTTGTCCGATTTAGAAATTATTTGTAATAACTGAGAAATTAAATTTTAAAAATTGTATGTTATACTTGAATTCCTTTCTGACGTATAATTCACGGAATGACATTAATGACGGAATTATCCGACCAAACCCGAATTTCAGATAATAACGAGTACATATCACGCCCCATACTTCTTATAACGCATACTTCTCATAAGTCATACTACGACGACAGCCGAACACGCTTCGTTTTCACTCGGAAAAATATTTGACATCCGCATTACTCAACTAAAATTTTATACAAGGCGACAGATCTTAAATATAAAATTAACAATATGATGATACGGACATGATGTGATATGTTTCCATTAGTTTTATTAAGATTTTAACAATATTTTAAGAATAATAGAAAAAAGAATATATTATCCTAATAATAATCACAATAATCAGCTGATGGATGTTGTCGTGGTAGCATTTAATTTTCAACAGCGAAATTTTTCTAAGAACAGTACGTTAATTTAATTATATTCTTATGCAGTGCACAGCTATAAGCTTCTGATGTTCTGTTTTTAGCTCATTGGAGAAATAAACTTTAAAATATTGTGTTTTGTAAAATTGGTGAGCTACTATACCGAAATACGAATACACTGTTTGTAATCATCTACAATTGATTTACTGCAAACAGAATCTCAAGGTATTTACACATCGATAAGAAAATAAGAAACGGAAATTTCAGATAGTTTTGTTCCAGTTCTACAGTATTCGTACTAATGGACTGCCTGCTTCTAATGCTACATAATCATACACTATTTTCTGTGTTAGAATATTATCGGTGGAAGATATATTTGTTGTATGTATTTATTTATTATATTTGTATAGGTACTACAAATATTTGCCTACCTTACCATTTTATTAATTGTTGAATACTATATTACATCTTCATTCAATTCCAAAAGTATTTAAAATGTAATAATATTTTTTTAAGTATCTGACAGATCGCTATATAAATTTCTTTTAAGAAACTAAAGAGACTTCTATTCTATTCTCGTAATATTGAACCTATCTTTCTATTTATGTATTTTTTCCGAGTGTATATCGAACTTTGCCGAGAGGACCCGAGATGAGTATGGCTTCTGAGAAGTATGAATCGTGCAGAGTATGAGCTGTGAGAAGTATGGATTGTGATATGCTCCCATAATAACAGCTGCTGTCATTGTCAACCACAGGGTATGGTATCATTGTTTGTGATTGCTTGAGTTGAAAGTGTGTCGAAATGGACCCTGGTTATACCAATAACGAAAGCTGGGAATCTTCCACTTGTTTTATAATTTTTTAGGTTACCGCCAATCAATTTAAAATATGTCCAATTTTCAGCATCGGATTCCAACTGGAGAATGTACAGAAATTTTGTTGTAAATGTTTATAATTGTTATTTTATAAATATACCTACATCAAAATGATCTTCACAAGAATACAACGTTCTGGTTTTGGTAATTTCATTGTCATCACATGGACCGTACACTGCCTCAAACCACATTTTACTAATTGTATGTTTACTTGGAACGTGAAAAAATATTTTCGTAGGCGTATCCTCAGAATTATTAAAACAACCAGGTACAAAACAATTACGTATTGCAGATATTATGAAACACTGGCGAGAAGAGCACAAATCTCTTTCGTCACAATAAATAAACTATCTTCTCTGCCACAGCTGAGATGCTAAACATGTGTCTCCCAAACGTCAAAACTAATTATGTCTCTCTCTTTTCCGTCTCTTTCTGATGTCTGTGATTGTGACGTCACAGCTTTCAAGGACATTCTATAGAGGGCAAAAATAACAGTTTTCGGAAATTAATAAAATATATTAAGAAATTTATTTGTTTCCATTTCTAAAATAAGATACAAGAAGAAAAGCTTCGATTTATTTAGAAAACATTTTTGACAATATCTCATGTCAGATTGACATTTAATTAAATATTTTTAAATTGGCATACGTTTCTTTGTTCATAACCTACTCCGGGTTAGGAATTTTTTTTAACATACTCTATTACCGGTATCAATGAGATGTGTGTATGTGTATAGAAAACCACATTAGTGCAACTAATATAAATGTGCCTCAGGTACCTTTGGTACTTTATTTTTAATTTTAATCTATTATGGGATGTCTCTTATTAACAGATTTCAATATTGAATATATATTAGATACTGGAAAGTTTTAAATTCATCTAGAGAGAAAATATGTCAAAAATAAATCCAGGGGAGTATGTATTATTTTGACAGTTTATTTGTCTAATATAGGTTAAAGGCTGCAGTGTATAGGGCGCGAGCGTCCTTGACATGCATGGAATCATCTGATTTGTGTGCGCATGTCATTTTGACAATAACAATCTCACTTTGACAAGACCAATGTTTTGACTTATTTAGATTTTGAACTGCTAAAATATTATTATTATACAATTTTCAGGCAGTAAAACACGTGAAATTAAAAATAATAACTTCTCAACATTTCAAAATTTAAAAAAATCGAAACATTGGTCTTGTCAAAGTGTCATTGTTCTTGTCAAAATGACATACGCACACAAATCAGCTGATTTCTTGCACGTCAATGACGCTCGAGTCACGCCCTATAGGCGGGGTGCACAAAAGTAGTCAGCGCCGACAGCGGACAAAATGGTTACTCATTGAAACATAGCAAGGTTATGTTTTATGTCAGAATAATATTGCAATTTATATTTTATAAAATATTTTCTATGAATGCGGATGATAGGACGTCAAATATTATGTGATGCAATGGGGGATGTAATAATTCTTACAAAATTACCGATTGCAGTATAAAATTTTATAAATTTCCTAGAAGATTATATGAGGAACAGATGTATAAGACAATAATGTTTCAACAGATATCTTCTACTAACATGAAATTTTCTTATAGGTATACATATTTTCTCATTGTAAAAGATACTTATCGTATGAATAAAATTTCAACAATGGTCGTCTGATTGCAATAATGAATTATATAAAAATGTGTTTCTTAAATTAATATTTGAACGAGATATAATACAAGAAGCAGAAAATTGTATTAAAATTGTAAAATACTTGCAGTTGTATGAAATAGAAATCTATCTTTGCCATAATTCGTCTATTTATTATAAATTTTGTACATGTAATGTTAAAGATAGAAATTCACATGGTTCATATTTTTTGTGTATTTTCTTTTCCGAACTTGTGCAACTGATTCCACTTAGAGCCTGGTATATTTACAATGAAGAATCTTCTGTATTTATTGCGAATATAAAAGAAAGATGCTAATATCCATACACTGATATCGTGATATGTAGAAATTTTCTTCTTTCCAATCATTCAAGTTTTCCAACTTTATAATCTCAATTTCCATGTATTGTGCATCTTGTAACATTTAACTAATATTATAAATTATAATATAAATTTAAATATATGAAATGGTTTACGGAAATCACACATATTATGAGAAAAATTATACTTTCTGCCACAGTACGTTCGCTGGTATTTTGACTTTTTTGATTGTCACATCACATATATAGCATTTTAGATATTTTCTTTATTCGTTTCAATATACTATGATGTATAATATTCATACACAATAGCAACAACTCAAAATAAAATTGTAAATTGTATCACTTTCTCGAAATGTCAAAGTTGATTCCGTACCCAAAAATGCCAATGTAGCCGTTAGAGGCGCTGACGCTCAAAATATGCACATCGCCATTTTAGTTTTCGACAATAATTTTATTACAGATGCATTAACAATTTTTTGGGGTTTTATTGTCAAATGTGTTTCTGTTGTAAAAAAAAAATGTAGTATAGAATAAATAGAAATATTAGTCAACGAAAGCAACAAATTTCACTTTTCCCGTTTGGCATCGTTTTGTTTTCAATCTTCCCGATCATGGATGGCCATTTAATCCTACCCTCAATTTTTTTTTGATGTTGCGCATGCGTTAATATCGCGTGCAAACATCCTGGTTGGCCATGCCCCATGCCTCCTGCTCGCAAAAACAAATGCCTGCATGTATAATTTCTTCTGTTTCTATTGGAGATGTTTGTTATTTTGGCGGGCGGCAGACGGCAGCACTGGCCACAGTTTAGCGTCAGGGGATGATTGATGTGATTTTGTTTTCCACTCGCCCTTTTTCCCTCATTCTTTTTGAATTTTGTTTTATACGATCTTTAATACACAATGGGGTTGTAATTATGCATAGTGTGAATATGATTTTTATTTTTGGTAGGTGTGAATTGGAAAACTACCTTGTAATTATGGAAATGTTGATAAAGAACGGATATTATTTCCATTATAGCTTTCAATAGGAACGGTCTACATAAAACAAGCGACCGGTTAGCACGTTAAATGCGCTGACAATAATCATGACAACGAATAGTTAATATAAAAACCGAAATAATAATGAAAGCTGCAACTTTTTCTTTTATTAATAATTTCTTTTACTATTCGAATGATCAAAAATGAATTGACTGTAATGGGGAATATTTTGAGAAAATATGATAAAAATTCCAGCACGAAATACAGTATACAGTGAATTATTGTGATGTACAAAAAATCTGATGCGGCCAGCACATAACCTCCTGTCAATTCCATGTTTAAAATAGCAATGAGCTTTAAGTAAAGTATCACTTCCGATTGATCGTTTGTAAACAAAATCTAATTTGTTGTTCCAATAAATAGAAAAGTATGTAATACAAAATTTTGAATATATATATATTTCCTCTAAAATCTGTTAACAGTTCCAAATTAAGTACAACTTCCTGTTTATCATTTAAGTACAGTCAAAATCTAATATGTTGTTTCAAATTATACACGAGTTTTAAATACCAAATTTGATAAGTTTTGGATCACGTTTTACTATATTTTTTCAAGAAAATCAGTTTATAGCTTTCTGTAAAGTACCTACACTTCCGGTTTATCAATCTTAGAAAAAAAATTAATATGTCGTTCTCATTAATATAAAAGTATTAAATACCAAATTTGAAAAGTTTTGGATCAATATATTTTTCACGAAAATATGTTCAGAGTTTCAAATAAAGTATTACTTTTGGTTATCAATTTAGCCAAAATCTAATATGTTGCTCCCCTTAATATAAAAGTCATAAATACCAAATTTGGCAAGTTTTGGAATATCACTTCCGGTTTATCAATTTTTGAAAAAATCTATATGTGCTTTTTATTAATATAAAAGTTTGAAATACCAAATTTGAATTTTTTTGGTATATATCATAAAATATTTTTCACGAAAATCTGTTCAGAGCTTGCAGTAAACTATCACTTCCGGTGTATTAATTTTACCCAAAATCTAATATGTTATTTCCCTTGATATGAAAGTCTTAAATACTAGAATTGAGAAGTTTTGGATTATTTTTTAATATAATTTTTTTAATAAAAACTGCTATGGGCTTCGAGTAAAGTATCACTTTCGGTCGTCCAATGTAACTCAAAATCTAATCAACTCTTTATATGAATGTACAAAGCTTAAATATGGAAAATAGTAATTTTCGGAAGTTTGTTGTAAGAGTTATCATGGACGAAAAAATTGTCTCACACCCACACACACACACACACACACACACACACACACACACACACACACACACACGCACGCACGCACGCACGCACGTACGATCGCACGCACGCATACACGCACACACGCACGCACACACACACACGCACACACACACACACACACACACACACACACACACACACACACACACACACACACACAAATAGTAAATTCGTGCTTATTTACTGAAAACTCACCATCGAATTTTTGGCACGATTACGTTACCTCCCTTACCTATGGTATGACGGGAGGTAAAAACCTGTTGTGGGGACCATAATCCGTGCTTATTTACTGAAAACTCACCATCGAATTTTTGGACCAATAATATTACCTCCCTTACCTTTGGTAAGACGGGAGGTAAAAAATGGAGAGAGCTCATGAACCTTTTAATAAAAATGACGTCTGCCTTATGTTACGGGAAAGTTGTTAAAATAATTCATAAATGCAGTAATTTAATAACTAGTAAAATGAAGGTCATTCGGGAATAACTGAATTTCCAAAGGCGTAAATTAATTCAAACTGAGCAATAAAAGGTGAAATTATACCAAATTGAAAGGAGAATGGCAAATAATGAATTCTCCTTCCTTGTGCAAACATAAAATAAAATTTAAGGGTTAATAAGCGTCAAAAGTGTGTATTATTCCGCCAGTTGTCGAAAATAACGTACGGTAAGCGGGCATAACATTAGTGCAAATGTGAAGTCCGGTGCGAGAAATACGCGGAATTAAAACATCAAAGTGGCCAGTCTTCTCCGCCTCAAGTGTCTCTAGACCCACATAAAATTGGATCATTAAATTTTATGAATGCCAAAATTACGGTCATCACTTAATGTAGCGGAAGGAGAAATATGGGCCGAGATTGTAGAATTTCGCGCCCTCGCCGTTTCGCCACGCCACGCCACGCCCGCCTTCGATGTGAAGGGCCGTTAAATTACTTTTTTCTTTCCCCCTGAAATATGACGGACTTATAAAATTATATCCATTCGTTACATCGGGAAATAACTCATTACCAACACCTACAAATTCGTAATTATCTTAACAACTTTTTTCTTTCATTTTCGCTAATTACAGGCGCTTAACACTTCCTGAAAAATTACTGAGTACTATTAAACAAATATACAGGGTGTCCGGATTTCGAAGGATACCATTGGGATCTCAGAAACTACAAGTTATGACTTCGGTTAAAAAACGTTGTGCACTTCGGGATCATATGTGCTTTTCATTTTCCAAAATATTTCATAGGTTATTAGATAAAGGCGAAAAACTAAATTTAGTCGATTTTTTCATTTTGAAATTTCTTCTAAACTATGAGTAATCTACAAAAATGTTTCACATAAAAAAGTTAGATATTTTTATTGTCTATCCAGTGGCGAACGAAAATAATTTTTTCTGCAGTCTAAATACAAAGTAACGATTTGTGCTCTCTTTTATAAACGCAAAATGTCACTTTGCCGCCCATGCGCGACAAAGTAGGGAAAACGCTCGCTTTCCAAATTTCTAACTACAATGTTGAGAAATGTCACTTATCTACATTCTTAATAGAAACGTTTAGTCAGAAACTAACGGCACTGTAGTTACACATTTACCACCTTCACAAATCAATCTGACATATAACTGCATTGTCGGTTATTTATATAACCAAACAAAATGCCGCACTGCTATGAAAATAAAATAGGGCATTTATTTAAGTATAAAATGCTTAGATTAGATTGAACAATATCTCAAGAAGAATGGAAAATAACGATAAATTAAATATAAAACAAATTGTGTGAACAGTTGTGCTGCCACCTGCAAAAGTTTGGCGTGAACACTCCCAATGGGCATCCATTTTTGCACTGCACAAGTTTAATGTACTTGAAACAAATATTTATACAATAAACTTATAATATACATTACAAAATTGGCAATATTTTTTTGAAAAAACGAAAGCCAAAACAATATCCTGAAGTCATATTTGAATACGTTCCTATCTTCACTGCAAAACTATTGAGCAAAACTAGTACATTTTATTATTTTTTGTTATGGTGGAGGATCCCATAGTGGCAACTGTAGAAAAAAACTTGTGTGTGTATCGAGCGCAAATGGACATTGTCGATTTCGAAGGAAAGTAATAACCTCTCAATCGACAATGCCCCATTTTGCGCTCTTAATACACAAATTTTCTTGGATTCAAAGCTTCAATTGGGTTTTTTTTTTATTTATTTAATCCTTTATCATTAAGGTTTAGGATTTGACAACGTTTCGGCCTTGATTAAGGCCATGTTCAATTCAGAACAATTGTAATTTACATATAGTAAAGTTGTCTCAAAAATAATAATTAATTTGGTATTGCTTTTTAACAAAATTAAATATAAACCAATACCAAATTAATTATTATTTTTTGACACAACTTTACTATATGTAAATTACAATTGTTCTGACTTGAAAATTGCCTTAATCAATAAAAAAAATAAAGGATTTAATAAATAAAAAAAAAACAATTGAAGCTTTGAATCCAAGAAAATGTCCTACAAACAAAATGTTGTTCCCATTGATATAAAATTATTAAACACTAAAATTGAAAAGTTTAGGATTATATTTTAATATAGTTTTTCATTAAAAACTGTTATGGGCTTTAAGTAAAGTACCACTTTCGATTGTCCAACTTTACGCAAAATCTAATCAACTCTTATATGAGTGCAGAAAATTTAGCTATGGAAAATAGAAATTTTTGGAAATTTGATATGAGTTACTGTGGAAGACACACAATCATATATCTGTGTGCACATATACATGATTGTAAAAATAGCAAAAACGTGTTGTGGAGACCCTATTTCGTGTTTATTCACTTGAAAACTCACTATAGAATTTCTGAATCAAAAACATTACCTTCCTTACACATGAAGGGAGGTAACAAAAATATTTCTTAAAGTTAAAAGACGCATGTCCGCTAGAAATACGAAACCAGTCAAGCAGTTCTCATTGTCTAATCCAGGAACAGGGTTTTCTGACTCCATAAAACACTTTAGCCCAGTCAGCTCATGTATTTAACTGCACATTGTAACCATGGATACGTATAAAAAATACAATGTGTTTCAAAACATGTGTCGGAAAATAAAGGGTGGGATTGGTTGGCCAATTATAAGAAAAAAAGTTCCTATTAACATGGTCCCAAGTGTCATAGAAATTACGGCCATAAAAACCTCACACAACCCTAAAATCTCCGTCTATGGCACATGAAAAAAATTGAATAAGCGCTTAAAAAGTAGCTAATATTAATGCTAAGATGTGTACAAAAGATGAGTTTTGTATCTCAAACGGTTCCTGAGATATCGTCAAAAAATATTTTTTTTACACCCTGTATGTCGAAAACGGTGTGTTTGCGGAACCATGTTAATGGGAACTTTTTTTCTTATAATTAGCCAACCAATCCCACCCTTTATTTTCCGACACATGTTTTGAAACACCCTGTATAATAGAAAATAAGCCTTGTCAAAGTTAAGAACGTGGTTAAAGTTGGGGGCCTTTATTTCATTTCTCAAATCATAGAAACGTTTACGCCACGTGGCAAGAAATGGCTAAATTTTATGTCTCCATTCAATAAGTTAATAACCATGGTCTGCTAATTTGCAATCATCTACCAATTCCTCATTGCCCTCTTTTCCCACAGATGAATAGGTCCTGTTAGGTCCTCAGGGACGGCAGTCACGTGAACAGGCGCCGCGCCGTCAACCACGTATAAGACGCTGGTAATAGAATTGACGCTTGGTTAACCTAGCATACAGCGTCCGCGTCGATGTGCCGCAATGCTTGGGAAGTGATTGAATTTTTTATTTTACACTCTACGAAGACGGAATATGTCATCAGTAGCCAATAAGAATGTTTATTACAGAGAAGTTTATTTTATTGATTTAAGATTTAAGAGATCCGATTCTAATGATCCAGACGATTTTTGATCTATGTTAACCCAGGTTATCACTTTGAACACATTTTTAAAAATACCTTTATTTGAAATCGTCACAAAAGTGTACAAAAATCGTCATTAAAAGTTTAGCAATCGGCACTAATGTAATCCATTATACGACGATTTTATTCAAATGCAGTGTTGCCAACTTTTAAACTTATGAAATTTATAAATATTTTATTGCTTAAACTAGAAATTTTTGAAAGAATATTGTAACGTCCTTCCAACACATTAACACATGCAAATATGTACTAGTCTTTTTATTTTAAGGTCCTTTATTTAAATTTCGTTGTCTAATTTTGAATAGGACTGTTGCAAGAATTTTTATATGCCTTCTAAGTATTAAATTTAAAAAGATATCATTATTTAAATAGCCTCAAATTTGAAAATATCACCAGATATTCATTAGATATTTTACAATTAATTTTTGAAATTTGGATAATATTTTGAAAAAGTTATGTGATTTGAAACAGAATGTAACATCACAACACATACATCTTCATCGGTTCTAATTGGTCCCTTATAGTGTCAATAGGGGATTCCACCATTTTTTAAATATAATTTCATCTGAACGTATAAGTAAGACTGGCGGTGAAAATCCGGTGAAAAAATTCCTATTAATAAGCGAGTTATGGTCCTCCGAATTTTGAAAATATAGATGTGACATCACGAATATAAGCTTTTATATCAAACTATTTTCTTCGTGGACCTAAATGTTTTAAAATATATGCTATTTCTAAATTATATTTATAAAAAGTAAATGCATATTATTATTCTGTACAAGTCTACATGATTTATAATTGGAAATGTATTTAAATTATTAAGTTTAATACAAAATATTTATATTCAAATAAAAACTGTTTGAGAATTGCAGTAGTGGACTGATAGCTACGCCTCCGTTATTTGAATTTCTCTACTTTCATTGGTAGTAGGCTTCGCCCCTAACTGGGTATTAGTTATATATTTATAGGCCGTCTTTGTGTCGCCAATCAAAATAATATATATGGATTTCATATGAGTGACGAGCTGCTATAAACAAAAATCCCCTTATTTCCGAAATATTTCAAATATGTCGTTTTATTTCTTTACTAATATTTATTATTAAGCATATACTTTCAATATTTTTTCCTAATTTCTCTTAAATCAATTGCGCTGTACTCCCCTATTCTCAAATGTCAAAATAGAAGTTTGTTATTAACATGTGACAAACTATCGCCTACGTTTATTTATCTAAATAACAAAAATAAATGTAGGTGATGGAAAAACTGTTTTTCTATTGGCTGTGAATGACGTAATGTATGTGCTTCTACGACACAGGAGAGGGAAGGGGTTTGTTTTTCATGACTATTTTTTGCGCAAATATTCATATTTAATTATTCACGAAAATAACAACAAATTATTAAAAAAATAATTATTAATAAGAAAAATATTGCATAAACTTTCTTTTAAAATACTTTTTGAAAAATGTGAAACAGGCTCATTATAATTTGAATCATATAACACTAAAATCGGCTGTATTATATAATTGATAAATGAGTATAACATTTATTTTCGATACTCCGTTAAAGAACTGAATGGTACAAAAAAACAAACATCTCCTTTCGTTAAAATTGTGTTCTTGTAGTACTTTTCTTTTTGTGGACATGACGCGCACCTGTCCATGACGTCAGCAATTACTCCAACACCTGCCCAGGAAAATCACTGCCCTTCCCCCGGCCCCGTCTATGTGTATCCGTCTTGTATTGTTATACATCCCTGCACTTCTGCAGTCGCAGCCTTCCCTGCAAATTATCCACCTGCGGATGCAAAACGAACCAGTGGCCAAGGGATCGAAGTGTCGCGGGGGTGGTGCGCGTCATCGAATGACGTCTGCACCCCACGCGTTGCATCTGCCACGTGGAGATATTTTTGCAAGTTCAAAGGCTTGTTTCAAAATAATTTTATCAATCTGCTCAAAAGAGGAATCCGGAAGGATGTTAAATCTAGAGACATATAAGGCAGGAAGTTATAAATAGTTGATGTATATAGGTTATAAATAAGTTCTTGTTGGTGTATTGTCATTTGAATGTACTCCTACTCATATGACGTACTTGGTGAAAATATTTACGTTGCAATTTACCTCACAATTTAATTGTTTGGGTAACAGACAACGCTGAACGATACTTGGAATTATTTTTAACGATTTCACATAATACGTTTTCAACGACAATAGAGCCTTTATACTTCACGTATTGTAAAAGAACATGAAGACATAGAACTTTAGGGATAAGCGTAATTATTTATTTTTGTACGATTGGTATTTTTTAATGTTTACCAATAGGTTATTCAAAAGTTATTTATTTACAAATTATTGATCGGTAAGGGATCGTGATTACTTACCTACCAGAAGGCGAGGCGGCAAGTAAATAAAAAAAAACCATTTAAGATATACTCAAAAATTTTGACTCTGTCGGGTCTAGTAATAAAACTATAAATATCGCAATTATGATAAAGCGGCATATACCTTACTTTCTGCAGTATAATACTGTTTGAATCGACCAATATTTTTGAGCCGCTTTATCCATACACTGAATCTTTCGTCTACCTGGTATGCATAGGAAAGTAGCCTTACAGTCCTTTAACATAAATTCTATTTTTGTTAGAAATAATATCTTATGGGAATGAAAACTGTAGTCCCAAAAATGTTCTAAACAATTTGTTGTACAGTGGTTTTAAATTTCCGTCATGATTCACACGATATTCACTGGATATTGAACTTACTCCAAGATCAATGTATAAGTAAATAAAATTATATAAGATAGCTGTGCTTTTATACTATACATTTGTAGAAGGGATGATTAAAATAGCGAGAAATATTAAATACAAAAATTAAATCCGCCCCCAGGTTTAAAAACCAAGACGCAGATTAGGTATTCTGTATAGTCATTAGGTACTAAATATTTCCTTGCAAAATATAAATTAACTTAAATTTTCGGAATGCTCAAATATACAGTTATTAAAATCTTTTTGTACGTAAAATAAATATACAATACTGATGATAAATATTTGTTAAAACTTCACAGTTAATTACATTAAACGAAACCGGATATTTATGTTATTGTACAGTTATTAAAATAATAAGTTTTTTAATCATCCCTTCTACAAATGTACAGTATAAAAGCACAGCTGTTTTTAATGACTACATAGAATACCTAATCTGCTTCTTGGTTTTTAAACCTGGGAACAGATTTAATTTTTGTATTTAATATTTCTCGCTATTTTAATCATCCCTTCTACAAATGTATAGTATAAAAGCACAGCTATCTTATAAAATTTTATTTACTTATACATTGATCTTGGAGTAAGTTCAATATCCAGTGAATATCGTGTGAATCATGACGGAAACTTCAAAACCACTGTACAACAAATTGTTTAGAACATTTTTGGGACTACAGCTTTCATTCCCATAAGAGATTATTTCTAACAAAAATAGAATTTATGTTAAAGGACTGTAAGGCTAGTTTCCTATGCATACCAGGTAGACGAAAGATTCAGTGTATGGATGAAGCGGCTCAAAAATATTGGTCGATGTCAAACACTATTATACTGCAGAAAGTAAGGTATATGCCGCTTTATCATAATTGCAATATTTATAGTTTTATTACTACACCCGACAGAGTCAAAAAATTTGAGTATAAAGTAAGCATTTACGAAAATTCTACCGGTAGATACCATCTACCGATTGCGTTCGAAAACACGAGTGGTTAATAGTTAACGTGTTTGAAAATTGTACCATATTTACCAGATCCATCTACCGGATCCATGATTTGTGGATCGCGTAATTCAGCCCGTAAATGCGGTAAATGAAGAATCTAACCTCAAAAAAGGTAGTAATGCCAAGCGAAGCGCGCGTTAAAAGTGAAAATGTCTTCAATGTTGGAATCGGAAGTAGCACTATGTTCAGTTTGCTAACTACGTGAAATTTCAAATCTGTTTCAAACATTTTTCATAGGTTAGAAATCTACCATGTTTACCACTTGCGTTCTTGAAATTTTGATTCCGGTAGTTGTAATCTGGTAAACAGCTGTTTACCGATATATACCAGTAACAGCTCACCGGTAGAATTTTCGTAAATGCCTAGTGTGTTCAAAAAAATTCCTAACTCGGCGGAGGCTATGAACGGAGACACGTATGTTTGATCATTTTTCAATTCAAAAGGCAAGTTGTCATAATTGTCAAAACTGAAATGTAATTTTAAGAAGAAAATATAAGAAAGAGGGAAACCGATATTTTAGTTATAGATGATTTGTTTGATTTCTTGGAAGGTAGTTAATTAACAATATCCTAAAAAACTGGTTCAACATGTATAAAAATCTGTTGCCAGCTCACCATTTCCATTTTATGTTATCGAAGTATCGTATATAAGTTTTGTCGTAATTTTAAATCTTTATAAGAAAACAGTCTTTTGTTATAATTTGAAATTCATACTAGGACGAAGTTTTTTCACATTCTTCTAAATTTTTAAAGAAGTTACTACTTCCAGTTGTTATTCAATTGTATCAAAACCTTTTAAACTCTTCCCATTAATGTCAATATTGACAAATATGTAGTTAACAGGTCTGGTCCTCGATTTTATAACTTTACATTCTGTCTGATTTCAAATTCTGTCAGAATTGGGTTTTCTCCACTACGAATACTACTGCTCCAGACCAATAGAATTTGAAATCTGACAGAATTGAGATTTCCCCAATTCTTTCTCCGGATAGATTTAATATTCTACTGGTCTGGAGCAGCAGAATTTGTAGTGAAGAAAACGCAATTCCGACAGAATTTAAAATCAGACTGAATTTAAAGTTAGAAAATCGAGGCCCTGATCTTACAGTTTTTGAGAAATCGTCCTTCCAACATCTCCACACATTAGTGGCGTATTATCACAAAAGCCATAAGCCTAAGAACCTGGTTTTGTGGCGCAAATTATTTTTGGTCCCTGAAAAGCTAATAAATTTAAAATTGGATTCTAGAGATCTTAAAACGTGCTTATTCAATAAAATCTGGATGACCTACATCTCTTACCTACGGTGGCGAGAGGTAAAAAATATGTAATAGTATATTAAAGAACGTGTTTTATAAGACATGTTTCTTTCGCACGCGTCAAAATTTAGAAAACGAGCGTTAGCGAGTTTTCTAATTGACAAGTGCGAAAGAAAGTCTTATAAAATGAGTTCTTTATACTATTTTTTATATTTTGCGCCTTCTACAATAACATTTACTTACTCAATTTGTGATTATATTTGTAACCATTTGTACATTTTCATGTAAATAATCTTCCCTGAATAAAAAAAAATAAATAATAATTTCGACATTATATTATTAAAATGTCAATTAACTAAAAATAAATTAGGTAAAAATGGGTTAAAGAAACGTCATCTAGTACCAACCGTCTAAAACAAAAAATTGCGTATCGAAATGAAGGTCATTACGATACGCAATTGCGTATCGTAATGACTTCATTATGAACGCAAAATATATAAATATGTTTAAAGTAACTTTCGTGGACAATAATTGGAAATGTGAATGGGTAATAAGCAATTTAATAAAATACTAAATAAAAAAAATCTAGTTCAAGTTTTGATTGTCAATGACAGCTTATGTCATTTATCATACCTTGCATTTTAATATAAACGCACGTGGTTTCTGTCAGAAATGGCGCATAACGCATTTGGAAATTCCACTCTTCATTTATTTATATTTATAATAGATTTTCCTTTCATTCTGAATTAAAAGCAACTAAAACAAGGTATTGTGCTTGGGCTTGTGCAAAGTGCATAACGTGAGGCGCCATGCAGACATTAGCAGGCGTTGCTTGAAACAATACCGCCGACCGCCGTGAGACTGCACAACTAGGTCACAAAAAATCGAACCGCACACGAGGATACCCAGATGCCTTGCCATCGCCAGCGCCGTTACACCACACCGTTCCGCCAGCCGCCACCAGCACAAGCACAAGCACGGTGTATTGTGATCTGACCGGGTTTCGCTTCTCTTCTGATGCAACAGCCACTTATTTCATTATACTCACAAAAGAGACGCACTTTAATACTATCATCCTGTGATAGCACTTTTTACTAACACCACACCAAATTTTCGTACCGGATGAGTCCAAACGCCTTTCAAATTCAACGATATATATATATATATATATATATATATATATATATATATATATATTTACATATATACAGGCTGTCTCACAACTCGCGCTCCAGAGCGAATGAGGAAACACGAGACTGCACTCGGATGTATAATTTCGAAGAAAAAAAATCTAGCTTAAAAGACGTCTTAAAATTGACCAATCAGAGACCTACACCTTTAACGTGTGTTTGCCGTAATTTTGCGTTACTAGGGTTTTATACAAATCAAATCTTCTTTAAAATGTGTGGGCGACTGTAGTTTTCGAAAAATGTCAGTGTCAAATTAAATTTGACAAGGTGAATAAAAAAAGGCAAATTCTTACCATGTATTCAGCCGCTGATTACTTAGAAATGATTATAATTTTCGGAGAATGTGGACGTAACGCCAGAGAGGCAGCACGAGTCTATTCGGAACGTTTTCCGGATAGAAATCATAAAGTGATATTGAGAGCTATCGCAAAGACGCATGAGACCGGTCAAGTTATGCCAGATCGAAAAGAAACTGGTGATGCTCCCAGAATCGCTCGTACAGTTGAGAACGAAGAAGCTGTTTTAAATGTCTTTGAGGAAGATGGTACCAGAAGTATCAGAGAAGTTGCGGGCCAATTAGGTATTTCCAGGGCTTCGGTATATCGAATTTAGAATAATCGTCGGCAACACCCGTATCATTACACTCGTGTACAGCATCTACAGCCGGAAGATTACCCTGCTAGAAGAGAGTTCTGTACGTGGTTGTTAAATCAAGAGATACTCGAACCAAATTTTGTTTCGCGGATTTTATTCGGTAAACAGGATGTTACAACGTTCATAAGTGGCATATTTGGGCAGAGGAAAATCCGTGCGCCACTTTTCCAAGAGCATTTCAGCATCGATATTCGGTAAATTTGTGGACTGGTCTGTTGGGGGATCGTGTGGTATGTTAAGATTATCAATTAATTTCTACATAATTTTTCCTCTCTAAGGTCGAACATTTCGAATTTCCTGTACGTTTAACCGGACGCATTTATGCTGAATTCAGACATAGAACTTCCAGATTTAGTAGATGAAGAGGTACCACCCGCTTTTCGTATTAACGAATGATTCCAACACGACGGGGCACCACCTCATTTTAGTGGAGAAGTGCGGGATATTTTGGACCAACAGTATCCTTACCGTTGGATAGGACGTGGTGGTACACGAAATTGACCCGCGCGGTCTCCCGATTTAAATCCTTTGGATTTCTTTCTTTGGGGACATGTAAAAAACTTCGTTTACAGAGAATCCATTGATACAGAGGAGGAGCTCAGAGTTCGAATTCAAGAGGCATTTACAACGGTTACTCAACAAATGATTATGGACTCTAAATTGAGCGATTATGTTTACAAATGAACGGAGGACATTTTGAGCATCTGCTCTGATTGAATCGTTCCATGGGTGTTATTACCATTGTATAAATTGCATTAAAATAAAAACGGTTCTTTTTAGAACCACCATTTGTTATTTTAATCTCAAAGAATTCAAATGACAATATTTTTACATAGCTGCTACAACACGTTGCACTGTACGATATAAATGATGATCTCGGATGACACCTTCGCTAACCTAAATTTGTTGACAGTGAAAAGTCAACTCTAAAGTGTCAAAATTACAGTAACTCAAACAAATTTTGTAACTCACTAGTAGTATTTTTAAAACCTAGCAACCAGTTTTATTTTGTAATAATATCATCACACCTCAAGATATCCTTCCGGGATTGGTGGATTAAAAAGTCTTGTAACTCCGTTATGCAAGCAGCCACAAATTATTTTCTTCTATTTGTTGGCAACCTATTGCCGTCGGCAAGTGTCAGTTTCGTCTGGGGCGCGAGTTGTGAGACACCCTGTACATATATATCGTTAAATTGTGGTGCTTGTAAATAGGTATGGATATAAGTTACTGCAGTTAATAGTATGTATTCCGTTATCCTTGTCTTAGCTAATTTACAAATTAGACTTGGAACAATAGCAGTAGAAATATCTAATTTGTGTTAGACAAATTAAGGGTGACAGGTGTTGGAGTGCATAGAAAACAATTATCATGGTTTGTATGCCATGTTAGCGCTCCGGCTCCGACACTTGGCTCGAATACAATTAGCACTCTGCACTTAATTAAGAAACAGAAAACGTGCAAAAATCGACCAACTACTACCGACCTAGCTCAGGACAATAACACTGAGATGTCGCTACGATCGTAAAACACAGGGAAGATATGCATTCATTACGTTAAAAACAAAACGAGAAGAAAGAAATTCATTAAATTAGTTCATACTTAACATAGAAGAATTTGTAGTAACTTTTTTCAAACAATAACAGAATTCTGTTTTATTAATTTGGAAAGATACGAAAGATATACATTTATTTGCAAGACAATTATTGTGCCTGAGTGTCTGGTCGCGAATCTGGGGAACCGGGTTCGATCCCGACGACGCCAAATATTTCAAATTTTAAATGGCACAAAATTGATCCTTGTGGTGCACTCTCCACGCCAGCAACGAGTGCCCGTGAGGTGACACCTAGTAAACGCCCGCACTGTTCAAATATGTCATCATCATTACCGAAATCTGTGTACAAAGCAAATTGGCACGCCCGTCAATGGGTAATATGCCGTGATGATATATTTATTTATTTAGAATGTCATGCAAGATTTTTCATTTTTAACTTTAATCGATAGAGTAATGAACAATAATAGACCCGTATTTTTTATTTTTCCTCAAACTGATCTTTAATACTGAAAAAATTACAATTAAAAATGACATTGTTCAAAACGTGGCTGATTTTCTTCGCCTCGTTCCTTGCCCAGTGACGTCAGCGTTTCATCAGCGAATTTTTTTTGACGTTTTAGAAATATATTGTTTACATACCTGTCAAAGTCGGTATAATTTCAGTGTTATCAGCTTTTATTAAAAATGAAATGATTCGAACAGGAATCTATTTAAAACGTTGAAAAAGCAATCAGAAATATAATACCTCTAAACACAATAAAAATTACAAGATTTTTGTCAAGAAAAAAAATTATGTAAATGATTACCTGATTTTTATTTTGGAAATAGTCATCCGAATACCATTCGTGGTTAAATTTTATCCTGGAAAAATTTTCCGATTGCTTTACTCGAACCTGTTGCCAATTTATCTCGTGACATTGATCAAAAATCACTCATTTGACAACTCGTTTTTTTTTATCAATGTCACTCAATAAATTGCTAGGCAACCGGGCTCTCGTAACAATCTGAAAAATTTTCCGGCAAAAATTTACCACTTATAAAACTCCGTTACCCCTATAAATTTCCGCTACCAAGTAAATAAACGGTTGTTACTGTTTATAACTGTCAGTGTGACAGTTAATTAATATTTCAAGTTTAAAAATAAAATAAAATAATTAAATTGCTTCATTTTGCGTTGTCTTTGGAATTTATCTCACCAGATACTACAAGACCTCTCTGATTTTCTCAGATAAACTTTTATTTTTAAGCACTCATTCTTTTTGCTTTTAAGCAAAATTACTCAAGCAAACTGACATTAGACAAAACCCCTCCTTCCTGGAAGTCGGGATTTACCATACAGTTTGTTTTCGTGCTTGTTGCTAGGCAAAAAAATTCGTGCTTAATAAAAATTTATCGATAAAATCATGAGGTCTTGTGATATTACTTCTGATAAAATAATGACCTCAATCGAAAACAAATAAGCACGAAATTCGAAATTTCTCGTTATTTTTTGGTCAAGAAGAAAAAAATCTGATGTTGCCAACACAATACCTCCCGCCATTCACAGCCCGAGTCACAAAAAAGATTAAGTTAATCATTATTTTACTCTAATTTTGACGGTTTATTTCTTAAAATATAGTCTAATCTAATCCAAGTAACTACCTTAAACTCTTCAACAGGATTAAATCCCAATTACACACACATCCATGCCTTAGTGAAGTGAGATTCGAACCCTCATGACATGAGGTGTTGGTCTATTATAAAATGAAGATTAAATTTTAAATATTGGGATAGAATTAGATTAGGATTAGAATGCACCCGTGGAATTCTCTAATCCAAAAATGAGGATTAGCTTAAACATTTTTGGGAATCGTTAATTTTTATTATTCTAAATACATACCTACATATTTACTTTTGCTGGAAACTGTATTGAATTCCTTTTCTATTGTCCTATTTACTTTCTTTTTAAAATTTTACTAATATTATTTTGATATGACATCTGTCAATTACATACATATGAATAACTGCGTTTTGATAATTTAAAGCGCAGGACTCGGGATTTAAATTATAGATAATTTTATAAATTTATCTATAAAGTATATAGAAAAAGTATTAATGCAAATCAATAGAAAATTTAATAATCTTTATTTTTATAATAAAATTAATATCGAAAAAATAACATCTAAAGGTATTTTTCAAAGAAAAACTATTTTGAGCTTCTAGTAAAGTGCCATTTCCGTTTAAACGATTTTCACCAAAATCTAATGGGCTCTTTCCATTACAGAAAAAGTTCGAAGGTTTCAAAATTTTCTGAATGATAGTAATTGAGTTAGAGTGGAGGATCCATACATACATACACACAGACATTATCGTGAAAATGTTTAAATTGGATTCCAAGGACCTTAAAACGTGGTCAATCTCGATCCTTATACCTCCCTTACTGATATATCGGATACTTAGATCATAGAAAGAAATAAAAGAAGAAGAGGAGTTCAGTTGTTCATAAATACATTACTTACAAAGGGTAGCGGGAGGTAAAATGCATACCATCTGAATTAGGAATGAACGCATTACGAATATAATAATAAATAAAATATTTTAAGTAAATGCCAGTTCTTCTAACGTGAATTCGACTATACGCAGGAATAACTGAATATTTAAAGAGATATATTGTTCTGCATGTGATGTATTCTTGTTAAAAGAGCAGTAATATTTGCAGGGTGTTTATAACGATTGAAGAGATCGATCTCTCCGTCAAGTTGCGAAGTTCTTTTCGCCGGCGATGCTATCACCACAATCCTCCAGAGGAATTTTTCCAAAGAAAAGAAAAATGTGAGATACACATCGGATTTTTTGTCGACAAGGGTAGAGCCGCTTCCGGAAGTTCATTCAACTACACAATAAAAAATAAAGACAGTTTAGTGTCAGGCCAAAGCCGAAGAACCAGGCCTACGGAATAGATAGGAACCAGCGCTATCTGCGTAATTTATGTCCGCCAAATTGTTCGCGATTAATTCATTATGTCCTGCCTCTTTTCAACTCTATAAACTCATAACAAAAACTACTCTCATTTCTTACATTTATCTCCACAATAACTTATTCCTTGCTCGACTTGCTCAATTCGACTACGGCTTCAAACTTTAACTTAAATTACTAACGGCGTTGTGCTCCTGCTGTCGCAGTCATAAATACGCATTTAAAGAGACCCACATGTTGTCTTCACCCGCCACTTCACAAAAAAATATCAACCATACTGGATGAATGAATTCAAGCACAGTAGATCACAGAAAACAGAGCTTTCCTTTAAAAAAATCATAATATAAATGAGGAAAGTTAACAATTGGTACAGGAACTGTCTCAGGCAGCATTTTTTTTGCCACGTCAATTTTTTCTTGATAACAAATTACAATGAACTCTATTGCCCAGATGCACCACTAATACCTACTTAAAACTTAAACTCGGTTTTATTCAGTTAGTCAATTCATTTTTATATTGTATATCCCACCTATCCTGGGCTCTAAAGTATGCGGTGTAAACAACCCGATATTTTTTTAAATTTTGTTCTAATATAGGTCACATAATTATGATTCTGGCCTTCCTCAGGTCATACGGTGTACGAGGTGTGTTCAAAAAATATCGCGAATTTTGTGTTTTTTCAAAAATTATGTATTTATTCATGAATATCTATTTTGTCCCCTTCAAAGTAATCCCCATGAGATATTATACACTTGTGCCAACGGTTTTTCCAATCTTCAAAGCACTTCAAAAAATCATTTTTTTTTATCTTGTTCAGCTCCTCCTTCGATGCCGTCTTTATCTCGTCAAACGTAGCGTAACGTCGTCCTTTCATGGGCCTCTTCAGTTTAGGGAACAAGAAAAAGTCACAGGGGGGCAGATCTGGGGAATACGGTGGCTGCGGCATCATTAGTGTGTTGTTTTTGGCTAAAAAGTCGCGCACAAGCAACGATGTGTGAGCAGGGGCGTTATCGTGGTGCAAAAGCCAATTTTTGTTCTTCCACAAATCCGGGCGTTTCTGGCGGATTGCTTCGCGCAAATTGCGCATAACTTGCAGGTAATATTCCTTATTGACCGTTCTACCCTGTGGCAAGAACTCATGATGCACCACGCCCCTGCAATCGAAGAAAACTGTCAGCAAAACTTTCACATTCGACCGAACTTGGCGCGCTTTTTTCGGTCTTGGTTCGTGCGGCAGCTTCCATTGAGATGATTGAACTTTGGAGCAAATTTGGGTCGTCGCGGACAGAGTCCAACATCTCATTAGCAATGTTCATGCGATGCTGTTTTTGGTCGCAATTGAGCAATTTTGGTACAAATTTCGCGGCGACCCGTCTCATGCCCAAATCATTGATAAAAATCGAATGGCACGAGCCAATCGATATGTTTAGGTCCTCAGCAACTTCTCTAACGGTGATTCGACGATTGGCCAATATCATTTTCTCCACTTCATTAATTTTTTCGTCTGTTGTTGAAGTGCTCGGGCGTCCGGCACGCTTTTCGTCGTTCACATCTTCTCGGCCTTCTGAGAGCATTTTGTACCACCGATAAACGTTGCTTTGGTCCAAGGTAGCTTCTCCGTATGCCACAGTCAACATTCGGAATGCATCCGCGCACTTAATTTCGTTTTTCACACAAAATTTGATACAGGTTCTTTGTTCCATTTTTTTGAATAGGTAAAAATCGAAGACGATCCAAAACACGTGCAAGCAAAGCAGCTGTCAACAATTAAGTGAACATTCAAAATGGCCGAGCTTGTCGACATAAGTGAGAGACATGAGTACCAACATAAAGCCACAAAAAGATCGAAATTCGAATATACGTAACCCGCATAAATTCAAAATTCGCGATAGTTTTTGAACACACCTCGTACTTCTTATGGGGTTATCACACGTACGCACGTATCTGTAGCCTGTCACACATTTTCTGCAACTTCAAGCGTTTCGTGCAACTTTTGACGTGTGATAGTGCGACAATTTTCCTGCAACTAGTTTTACATCTTGTTCGAATACTAGTCACACGTATCTGCAACTATCAAGATACGCATGCGTAGTAAAGGGGCTTAGGGAATAAAAATCCCTAAACTGTTTGACATTTGTTTGTAAACAGCTGGTAAACAGTACCAGATATTTAAAAATGGCTGGAGGAGCTGACTTGAAATAAGGTTATCACACCATGCAATCTTCTCTGAAGTAACCACGGATTCACCCATGTTTTTCTTTCTTTCTATGTCTCATAACAATAATACCGTTCTCACTTAACTAACCATAAAAATAACGTAGGAACAGCTAATAGTTTGTTGTTCATTTCTGATATTTTTCATCTAAATATAAATAAATGATTCAAACTTTAAAAAATGACAACAGGAATTAAATATCATGTGTACCAACGTCGAGACTAAAAAAATTCTATATTACTTGCAACTTTGTGTACGTCTGATAACGTAATTGCAAGTTGCAGCAACTGTTGTCAAAACAGTTGCAGATACGTGTATACGTATGATACCCCCTTTAGGACAATTCTCCATACAGGGTGTCTCACAAATCGCGCCTCAGAGCGAATGAGGAAACACGAGACTGCAATCGGATGTGTAATTTCGAAGAAAAAAAATCTAGCTTAAAAGATATTCGAGAAAAGACGTCTTAAAATTGACCAATCAGAGGCCTACACCTTTAGCGTGTGTTTGCCGTAATTTTACGTTACTATGGTTTTATACAAATCAAATCTTCTTTAAAATGTGTGGGCGACTGTAGTTTTCAAAAAATGTCAGTGTCAAATTAAATTTGACAAGGCGATTACTTAGAAATGATTATAATTTTCGGAGAATGTGGACGTAACGCGCCAGAGAGGCAGCACGAGTCTATTCGGAACGTTTTCCGGATAGAAATCTTGTGGATCATAAAGTGATATTGAGAGCCATCGCAAGGATGCATGAGACCGGTCAAGTTATGCCAGATCAAATGACAATAATATTTTCGTTTATCACATTTTACACAGCTGCTACATGTTGCACTGTACGATATAAATGATAATCTCGGATGACACCTTCACTAACCTAAATTTGTTGACAGTGAAAAGTCAACTATAAAGTGTCAAAATTACAGTAAGTCAAACAAATTTTGTAACTCACTAGTAGTATTTTTAAAACCTAGCAACCAGTTTTATTTTGTAATAATATCATCACACCTCAAGATATCCTTCCGGGATTGGTGGATAAAAAGTCTTGTAACTCCGTTATGCAAGCAGCCGCAAATTACTTTTTTCTATTTGTTGGCAACCTATTGTCGTCGACAAGTGTCAGTTTCGTCTGGGGCGCGAGTTGTGAGAGCCTGTATAGTCGTTGTGTAAGCGATTGTGAACCGAAAGAACTTGTAAGTAAAACCTATTTTCTATTGCTATAAGTTCACCATATGCGGTTTTCGCTATTGTAGTCGAAATTGCAGGGATTATAGAATCAAACAAATGATCTTGAACTAAACTATACACTTTAACGGGGTCTCGTGGCTGCGTGTCTGAGTGCCTGGTCGTGAATCTGGGGAACCGGGTTCGATCATGTCCGACGCCAAAATTTTTCGATTTTGATGAAATAAAAATAATCCCAGTGGTGCAATCTCCGCGTCAGCAATAAGAGCCCGTGAGGAAACGCTTGGTAACGCCCGCAGGGTACAAATATGTCACCATCATTACCGAAATCTGTGTATAAAGCAGAGTGGCACATCCAGAAATTAATTTATTTACTTATTTATTTATATATAAGTAAAGATTAATTAGAGAATGTGAGATGACGTCATTGGTCAACCGGAAGTAGCTCTTTTTAATACAAACATAGTTAATAGTATATTCCGTAACTTAAACATGACCATGGTTATGGTTTTCTTGTGGTTCACGTGGTTAGGTTATGGTTATTGAAAAGTGGTTGTGATTCGGAACATTTTGGTTAATTTGTGTCAGTAAAGCAGGGAACCACCGTATCATTAGAAATAAGTGACAACGTAGGTAACTCTATTTGTCTATTTTATAGTACCGTAAATATTATACATATCAGTATATATTAATAATAATTATATGTTTATACAATTTTATTTATTATTTTATGGTCATGAAAAAGTAACCAAAACTTTCAGGAACCACATTCCGAAATGGAGCCTCGATCTTGAAATTATGTTTTGGTTGCATTACGGAACGCTTAACCAGAACCTTGGTCACCGCGGTTAAGTTACAAAATATATTATAAATGTGATTTAAATGTTAGGAAGAAGTATGTTAGATTTTCAAAATAAATTTATGTAAACAGGAAAATATTTGTAATATTCCGAGTTGTGAATACTTGTAAGTTTATTTACACAAGGAAAATGAATACAGGATGAACGACACAGTTTCTTTGAGCTGTTTTTCAAACGTAGCAATTTGTTCGGAAAATGTAATTTTCTCATTACTGGATGCAAGTTTTCATAAATCATACATACTTGGTACAGATGTACCGCTTGTTCTTTTATAAATGATGTAGTTGCACAAGAAGTTCGTTATTTTCTCCATGTTGACTCGTCCATTTTAAATGCACTTTTTAGTTTTTGTCCTTTAAGTGAAAATATGAATGCTTATTAATCAAACTTACAAGCAGATGCCACAAAACAGAAGTTTAAACTACTTATAAGGTAAAAAAGGGGTATCATAATTTTGAAAATTCAACCAGCACCAGCGCAATTGAAGAAGTGATAGAGAAAATAATGTGTTATCAGAATTATGTTATATGTATGGTTTGTTCCTATATTGTACAATTTTATAGGGTCCCTAAATTTTTGAATTTACGTCATTGGTAACCGAGTAAATTGAATTTAAAGCCACGGTAAATATATATCTGATACGTGATTATTTTTAAAAAAATCTGATGTGGCCAGCACATTATCTTCCGCCAATTCTATGTATTGTGTACAGATATCATTGCTAAAGATTATATTTCTTGTACATTACCTTAAGGCAGTTGTATGTATTTGTATTTTATACAAATTCCATACAGAAAGTTTCTAACAAAAGATCCTATATTTCCAGTAAAATTATAACACAACATACTGTCAACTGCACTTGACAATGCCACCTTTCAATCAGAATTTTCTTAATATAGCAGCTGTTATAGCAAAGCTCTATATCCATTTAATATGCAGTATAAAATGCATAATTGTATAGAGAATAAAATATTCTTTAATGTGAAATAATAATGTGAAAAATGATATTTATCATCGTTTTTTCAAGAAAAACTGTTAAAATCTTCAAATAAAGGAACTTCCGGTTAACCAATTATAACCAAAATCTAATCAGCTCTTCACATGGATGTAAGGAAGAGAAATACGAAAGAATTATAATTTTTGAAATTGTAGTATTAGAGTTATCACACGCACACACACACACACACACACACACACACACACACACACACGCACACGCGCACGCGCACACGCACACGCACACGCACACGCACACACACACACATATATATATATACACGCACACACACATACACACACACGCACGCACGCACGCACACACACACACACGCACACACACACATCATCGTAAAAATAGTAAAATCGTATTCCAGGGGCCCTAAAACGTGCTTATTGATTTAAAACTCATCACCGAATTTTTTGACCAAAGACAATACCTTCCTTACCTAAAGGTGAAGGTAAAAAATTAATGTTAACGTAAAATTATGTCAAATACGAGCAATTTTATAGTTGGGTCTATACTTCTTGTGAGTCTTGCGTACAAGGAAGTCGTGTAGTGTCAACATCAGACTTTTTTGTCAGTCAATTTATATGAGTTTCGGGGGGCACAACACAAAAATAAGTAGAAATAAAGAATTGTGGGTATTGGCATTTAATGTATAAATAAATAAATAAATATATCATCACGGCATTTTACCTATTGCTGGGTGTGCCAATCTGCTTTGTTCGCAGATATCGGTAAAGATGATGACATATTTGTACCGTGCGGGCGTTTACCAGGCGTCGCCGCACGGGCACTCATTGCTAGCGTGGAGAGTGCGCCACAGGGGTCAATTTTGTGCCATTTAAAATTGGAAATATTCGGCGTCGGTCGGGATCGAACCCGGTTCCCCTGATTCGCGACCAGACACTCAGGCACTCGGCCACGAGACCCCATAATGTATCATCCATTTATTTTGTGGAAGGGAGCTATTGCCATAAATCCGGCCTATTTAATCTAGCAAACAAGAAAATATTAGAATCCAAATGGTTAACCAAAGAAAGATATTTCAGTGTATCTATGTAATCGTCATGGCCGACTAGTCATTTGTTGCTAATTGTTGGAAAATTCACGCATTATTGACTCAAAGTTAAATTGGTTGCAAATTGAATTCTGATACTGCAAGCAGCGATCAACGTGTACTTAATTAATAATGCAAATTATATCGTTGGCTAATAATATAAATGCGTGATGCAGCTACATATGTACTGCGTCACGAGAAAAATGTAAAGAAGAATGCAACCATGTTCATTTTATCCAACAACTATGTTAATTGCAAAATAACATTCTGCTTTTTTGCAGGACTTTTGCGTTGTTATTATAATTATAAGACGAGTATCATTGCAGAGACAGAAAGATTATTTTTATTATATTTTATTATTTCAATCTTCATAATTTAAATGTGGTTCTCCAAATAAACTCAAAATTTCCTGCTTCCTAATTATTTTAAGTAAGAAAGTTTCAAACAAAAACTGTAGAGCATAAAATACTTTTGCCCACTTTGTATCGGTAGACATTCGGTATGAAAATGTCGAAAATCACCTCCAAAATAGCGATACCCATGGAATTGCAAGAAAAAATTAACAAATGTTTAACGTTTTATCGAGAACGTTCCGCGCGGTCGAATTCCATGCGCTCGAAATCTCACGCGGTCGAAATTCCATAGGATCGAAATCCCACGCGGTCGAAATGTACGCCCACGACTTTGTCCGTTCTACAGAAATTCAAATATTTCCACAGCGTCGAATCCCACCCGGTCGAAATATTATACGATACAAATCCCTTGCTCCCGCACTATCTATGCTTCTTGGTAGTTCCGCGTCAAAGGTAATACATTAAAAAGAAATTTTAACGAACTATTTAATAAATGAAGCAGGAAAAGAATTTACCTATACATTTTAAATATACATAATAGTTTACTAATTATTTAATATTATAAAATAAGTAAATGTATTTTCAAGTAGACAAGTATGTGTAGATACATCAAGTTACCGTTATTGTCAAAATATACCGAGTGGAAGAAAATATATTTGGAAATAAAAGCAACATAAGTTTTGTAATAGTCACAGTAATACATAATTTTACAACTGAAATAAAGAATGAACTGCTTATTCACATAATATGACAGCTAATCTTTAAAGGCGGATCAGAAATTTTACTTAAAATGTATAGGTAAATTCTTTTCTTGCTTAATAGATAACTGTTCTCATCTTCTGAAGTTACAAATAATACTTAATAACCTAACTTGACAGAAAAATCGTTAAACATTTGAAGATCTAGGGAAAAAATTAAAATTTGGTATGACAATCCATATGGATATAATTCATCTTTTAAGATGGTACTTGTTATAGTTAGTGAACCACTAGTGTATGAAACTTGGGTGTCGCGACCATGATTAAACCATAACTTTTTAATGGCAACGCCAATATTGACTACGTTTATCTCGACGTTTGAAGCCGCTTGAATTTAGTAAATCCCTTTTCAATCTTCGAAATAAACGATCGAGATTAATGGCTCGAAAATTTCAAGTCAAGCCTATAAAATAACAGGCTTGGACTTACGAAGCGGCTTGACTTCTGTCAAAATAAACAGTGAAGCTTCAAATAATATAACTACGCATGCGTACATCCGCAATATGTTGCAGTGTTACTAAATTCATATTATTTGTTGGTTGTTTGCATTTTACCTCAGTTTATAAAAGTCAAGACATAAAATTTAGTAAAATCGTCGATACGAATTTAAAGAAGAATGAAAATAACTCAATCCTATTTTCAATCCGCTGAGATTAAACCAATAAGATTTTTCAAGTCATAATATACTTGAAGACGCTTGAATTATCGAGGTAAACGTAGTCTATGTCAATCTCACTTAGCATTGGCATCTGTCTATCATATTTTTACCTTCCGTCATACCTTGTTTTGGTCAAAAAATTCGATGGTGAGTCCCTGGAATACAATTTTACTATTTTTGCAATGATGTCTGTATGTCTGTGTGTGTGACGATTTTTTCTCCGTCGATAACTCCAACACTACATTTTTAAAAATTATAATTTTTTCGTATTTCTCTTCGTTACATCCATATGAAGAGCTGATTATATTTTGGTTATAATTGGTGGACTGGAAATACCCACATTGAAGGTTTTAACAGTTGCCTCTAGGCAGTCGCCTAGTTTTGCCTATTGGGTAATACGGCCCTGGAAGCAGCAAATTACGAAAGTGTCGGTCACCACCCTCAATACATCCTAAATTATTGATAATATCAAAAATGATATGTAATGATGACTTGACAACTAATGATTGTCCCCTTTAAAATAGTACTCTATGGAATTCCCGTAAGGTGAAAGTAGGCCCTGTTCCAAAAAGTTTTATTAGCGAATTATCTTTTGCAGGAGAAATGAGTAGAATTAAAGTTTTATAGCGAGAGTCACAGCTTTAACTTCATCATTTCCAATGCATTAACTCGAAAATCGTTTCAAAGTTACAAAGTAAAAATACCTTTTTATTTGTCGCTGGCCTGATGACAAAGATTACAACTAACATCTATTACAAGTTTCCTCAAAAACAAGAGATTCAGATGGATACATTTCTCGAAAAACAAGAAACTTCCATCATACACATACAGCAGTAACAGTAAACACGACAGTTAAATAATGTGAAATACGAGGACGAATCAAAATTTAACCACAATGTATTTCTTTTGAAATTCATATAGGGTGGTGGCTTTCACATGTAAAACCATACCTTCGTAATTACCTGCTTTCCTAATACTTTTAGGTAAAAAATCTGATGTGGCCAGCACATTACCTTCCGTCAGTTCTATGTATTTTGTAAAAATTTCATACAGAAAGTTCCTTGCCAAATTAAATATTCTATTTCTTGTACATTACCTTCCGGCAGTTGCATGTATTTTATGTAAATTTCATACAGAAAATTAATATTTTGTGACGTTTTCTATATACAGTGTAATGTATCTGCAGAAATAAAAGATTTATTATTATTATTATTTCTTGTACATTACCTTAAAGCAGTTGTATGTATTTTATACAAATTTCATACAGAAAGCAAAAGATCCTATATTTCCCGTAAAATTATTAGACAAACACACTATCTCAATTTCACTTGACACTAACAACTTTCAATCAGAATTTTCTTAATATAGTAGCTGTTTCCATAGCTATGGCTACTTTATGAAATTTAATTTCTTTATAATTTTTTAACTCTATATCCATTTAATATTAAGTATAAAATGCAGTCAAATCGTATAGAGAATAAAATATTCTTTAATATTTATAATAACATCAATGTGAAAAAATTATATTTAACATAGTTTTTTCAAGAAAAACTGTTAAAATCTTCAAATAATGGTACTTCCGGTTGACCAATTGTAACCAAAATCTAATCAGCTCTTCATATGGATGTAACGAAGAAGTATACGAAAAAATTATAATTTTTATAACTGTAGTATTAGAGTTATCGCAGACGAAAATTTTGTAACACACACACACACATCCACACACACACATACAGACATCATCGTAAAAATAGTAAATTCGTATTCTAGGGACCCTAAAACGTGCTTATTGATTAAAAACTCATCATCGAATTTTTTGACCAAAGACAATACCTTCCTTACCTAAAGGTGACGGAAGGTAAAAAGCTTCAAATAATAGTAATTGATAGCTGTATTCTTTTTGACCCAATTGAAACTCAGCTCAGTACATAACCGAGTTAAGCTGAAGTGAGTTGTGATGTGTGCAAAAAGAACAAGTTTTCAAGTTTTTTCAAGAACAATGTAACAAAACCATAACAACCATTCAAAGGCTACTTTGTAATTTAAAATACTACATCAATGGGCTACTTGCGTGCCATTTTTTTATTTAATATTTTTGAAGAGACGATAAAAACTTGCTACCCATATTTTTTCTTTTCGCAAAATTTTCATTAATTGGCAAAAAAAATTATTGAAATTTTTATTTTTAAATTATCTCCATGTATGACGTAGAATTACGCCGAACCAATGAATGGCCGTAAAGTAATAACATCGGTACGTCCAATAGCAACGGCATGTGCAGGTAATTTAAACATGACAGATCATCTGTTTAACGTTTGAATAGTAGTTTGGAGGTTAATATCTTCGTTTGTCATTTTACTCTTGTACGAGTATAAGCTAAGTTAAAATCATTCAAAATCCTGCTTAACAAATCGAAATACGTAATAAAAGTAACAGAAACCACGCAAATTGTAAATAATAAAGAAGAGAGACAGTGACAGAAAAATGAACTAATGTAAAAATCAAATTAAAACTCGCACTCGCTTGCTATCTACAGGTTACATTCTTAAATATGCATCCCTTTCTCTAGTTCAAAATAATGACGTCAAAGAAAATCTTCTTTCTTAATTTATTAAAAAACATAATTTTTTTTAAATAAAATTTATATTTTTACAGACTTTTTAACTTTACTTTAGGCATTTAGTGATAGATATCAGATTTTCAGTACCACGCAAGTAGCCTATTGACTTTTCAGTGTCAAATGATGAATGAAAACATAAAAATAATTTAAGAAGTTTTTTAAAAACAGTGTTAGATAAAACGTTGTATTAAACTTGTGTTGAATGTATATTAGTCACTAAAAATAATAGTTTACAACTCACCAACAATAGTAGAAAGACATTTATGTAAACCAATGAACAGTAGTCTTTCTACTATTGTTGGTGAGTTGAAAACTATTATTTTTATTATATCTATGACATTCTAAGTTTGTCTTGGGCATTTTTAATTAGTTTGCTGATTCGATTTGGGGGTAAAAGTTCGGGACGCCCATTTTTTGGTAAATTAATACATACTACACCTTTTACACATTCCCGTATTCTTCGGTAAATAGTCGTCTGTCCAATATTTTAATTCTCAAAAACGGTAACATTTCCATTTTCCACGTTTTGGATAATCTGTCCCAGAGGCGTAAACTTTTTATTTTGGTTGTGGGTGCACTATTTTTATTTTAAATATGGGTACCTATATGTTCTTATAAATGCAAATAATACAAAAAAAATAACATACTTATTTTATAATATATTAAATTGTGTACATTTAACATAAATAAAATTATTACAAAAAAAAAATAATACTCCTAATATTTATATACAGGTATCTCCAGAACACGTAAACATGGCTTAAACACAGATTCGTCGGCCCAAAGTAACACAATTTAACCTAATTTACCAATATCTGAAAAACAGAAAGTGTACCGTTTTGTAAAAAAAAATGTTGCTCATAATGACAGAACGCTTTGTTCGGTTTGAATGAAACTTAGGTGTCACGACAATGATACATTCAATGGTTAATTTTTCTGTCTCTGCGTAAGTTGTGATATCTGTAACGATTTGGGCAGAAAAAATTAAATATGAGTGACAGTGCAGTGCAATTTTTAAAATAAATTTCGTCTATCCAAATGTCAAGCAACTAATTTTTTGACAGTAACAATTGTTTATAGGTTGCCACTAATTTTCTTCGCAATATCCTATAATTATTAATATATTCGTTTGTTCGGCGTAATAGTAGTATTTTACTGTCATTATTATGACACGATTAAACAATGTCAGCTTACACTTAAACAACTTAAAAAGATTGACAACTCATTTTTACACTGTATGAAATATAAATAAAACGTTAGGGCGAAATTATTGTGGGGGCTGTGCACCCACACTTTTACTTTCTGTGGGTACATGTGCGTCCGTGCACCCACGTATTTTACGCCCCTGATCTGTCCAACTAACCTATAGATTGAAAGTTTGTATAACATCTTCCAAAACAGTGACTAGTTTATACGTTAATACTTAGGTATCAGAAGCATATTCTTCCTAAAAGTTCTTCCTTAATTCGTTCGTTAATAAAATGATTCGCTATGGCTACCCTGTTACCAGCCGACAAAAACCGATGTTTGGTTTGAAAGCTTGCCCCCCCCCCTTTCCATCCAATTTCAATCTTTCATGTAAAAACAATAGGCTGCGTGGCACTTTAGCGAACTTTGACCCAGGAAGGGAAGAGGGTATCGGGTACAGGGGACAGAGCATTGTCCACAGAATGTCAGTCACCGTGTTGAGATCGTGAGTCGGCTAAGTGGCTAATGACGCGCATATGAAGGGTAGACCGACGCTTCAAAGCCAAGTAGACGCACCAAGCTATTGCCCACGGCTAACGAACCACGAATACCACTTCAAATTGTTTAAACACTGATGAGATATAGTTTTTCTAAATGGATAAAGTGGTTTATGACCGTTCAAATGAAAGATACATAAACAATCTGATGTTAGCATTTTTAATTACATATTTATACGAGCGTCACACTAGACTTACTGAAAATAATGATATCAGGGAAGCCAAGAAATACAAAATTGACATTAATTTTAAACGGTCAACTCTAAAACGTTTTCTGTCGGATTTTGTCTAACCTAACTAAACCTAACCTAACCTACCTTAACCTAAACAAATTGTTGTCTCACATTAATCTATAAACCACGAGTTTGACGTTTGAATAGCTGTTGCTTGGCAACTTTATAAGCCCTCGAGCGATAAAAGTCAAATTGCGCCCGCTTTTGAGTTCGAATAAAGAAGTTTATGATTCCAAAATAAAATAAAATTATGGTGCATTTAAGCGCTTATTCAGAAATTATTGGCATTCGCAGAAAAAATGTTCAACTGGCTTATTCTGTAAGAATGTCGCTATACCATAACGTATCGTTATGATAAAAAAGTTGTTATATAACGATAATTTTCAAAAAGCGTATTCTGTAAAACCAACGTCGTTATATTGAAGTAGTTCGTGAACGATAAGGATTCACTTGTTGTTATTCAGTCCGTTAATGTCAAATGTTTGCAAATGGAAGGGTTAATTAATTTATTATTTATATTTGTGCAGGAAGAAATTGAAAATAGGTAACAAAACACTTATTCGTACAACAAATACGAGTATATAATTAACAACCATAATTACATTTTAGAAGAAATGTTGGTGGTCGTGAAAGTCTTTTATGGGATAATAATAATAATCCATTTGATAATCGTTTTTTACACATATTCTTTACTCAATAAAGAAATAATAATTAAAATAATAATGTCAATATTTTTTTACAAAATGACAATACAATGACAATTTAATTTACAATAATAGTTAATATCTTTTCTAAAAAAATTGGCTAAAATCGTTGTGACAAACGGTATGAGGACATTTATAACGAAATTACTTAGTGAATACGATTTTTACAAAATGTCGTTCAGGATCACATCGTTACATTTTAAATAACGATAGTTGTTATATAACGATATTTTTACAGAATAAGCCTGTAAGTGCAGGTAATATTGTTGAAGTGAACTATTTTGCATACTTTTGCGTAATTGTACATCGATTTTTTGACCCCTTAAGCCTGGTCTGCAGAGTGCATTTCGGGTTGAAATTTTAAAAATGCGAGCTATTAAAAGTAGATTAAACTTATATTAATCACCTCATCGCTGTTGTTGGACGAGGCGTTAAGGGGTGCGAGGTTGCAGCCCATCATTGCACAGACATGTAATGCGGTCAAATTACGCAATAGGGTAGGATCTAGGAGTGCTTCGGAAACATGGGTGATAAACGTAGGTTGTCTGAAACGGTTATAAATTGCCTTATTGGAAACGAATCTCTTTGTAGGATATTTTCTTGGATTCAGAGCTTCAATAGTTTTTTTATTTTATTTTATCCTTTATTGTTAAGATTTAGGATTTGACAACGTTTCGGCCTTGAATAAGGCCATTTTCAAGTCAGAACAATTGTGGTATACATATAGTAAAGTTGTGTCAAAAATAATAATTAATTTGGTGTTGGTTTATTTTTAATTTTGTTAAAAACCATATTTGAGTCTAAAACAAATAATATATTAATATAAAATAAAATATAACTTGTAAAAATTATTTGGTGCTATTTATTTTTAACAAAAGAAGAAAAAAATGATTCTATTTTAAGAAACATATGAATTTACATTTATTTCTAAATCAATCCTTATTTCTTTTTCGAAATATATAATTATTTGACATAACATGGTCATTCTCAGTATTGCCAACGTATAGTACAAAAATAAACTACATTTGTTTCAAATAATTTTATCTTCCGTAAAAGGAATAACGAATGACTTAAAAATAAGTGTAAATATCATTAATATAATACATTAGGATGAACCTTAAAAGGGGTCACGTAGAATTTTAACCGGGCCGCCCCCTAAAGGGGTTCCAAATAAATAAATGAATAAATGCACTTGATTTTCCCCATTTTATAACATTAGATTTCGACACATTTTGTAACTTTATTTTTTTCTAGGCAATAGGAGGTTTCAAAAATCCACTGAATGTAATATATACTAGAATGATCCAAGAATATGTGGACAAAATTTGAAGTCCCAATTATTATTCTTAAGATAATTATAGATGGTTAAATTATCGCACAAAAGCCCAAAGAAGCTATCTACAATTATCTTAATAATATTGATTGGGATTGATTGCCCACATATTCTCGGGTCACTCTAGTATATATTCCAATATTGAGTGGATTTTTAAATCTCTTATTGCCTTTGACAAAAATACAGTTCCAAAATGTGTCAAAACCCAATGCTATTTAAATGGGGAAAAATCAAGTGTATTTAGGCACGGTCGAATATTAATATTAAGCGGAATCACTGCCTGCCCAATTTTTTAATTTATTTGGAACCCGGATAAAATTCGACTTTGCCCCTTTTAAGGTCCACCCTAATATACATTACTTACAATAATCTCTACAAGTTATACTTCATTTTATAAGGTCAAAAGTGGAAAATCAAGCAACAAAATCAGTTCACATCACCTTCACAAATCGAAGAGATACATGCCCAACAGTCACATTAAATAACCAACCATTGCCACAAGTTAGAGAAGTCAAATATCTAGGGCTACATATGGACAGACGATTAATATGGACCAACCATATTAAAACGAAAAGAAAGCAACTTAATATAAAAGCGAAACAGCTGTACTGGTTATTGGGCCGAAACTCTAAGCTCTCAATTGAGAATAAGATCTTAATCTATAAAACAGTATTAAAGCCAATATGGACATATGGTATTTAACTCTGGGGTTCCGCCAGTAACTAGAATACTAAAATAATTGAAAGGTTTGAAACACTAAGAACGATACTCAACGCCCCCTCGTATGTGAGAAATACTACCATATATAATGACTTAAATCTAAAAACCGTCAAAAAAGAAGTCATGAATTACAGTAAAAAATATATCCGACGCCTTGAAATTCATCCAAACCCGAGTGCAACAAATCTACTGGACAGAGCTACGGAAACCAACAGGCTAAAACGACATAACCCATTATAGATACCTTATAGGTACCATTTACTTATTGTTATTTCTTAACAGATTGTAAATATTTTAAGGCACAATAAATAAATAAAAAATTATAAGGTTTTTTTTATGATGACGTGCGTCATTTTTAGCACAACATTGGCATGTGTATTATATCTATTGAGGGTGGCTCAATTTCTTGGGAAATGAAGTATATTTCACGCACTGAACATACCTTAAATGACAGCTAGATAATTACTCTTATTTAATTGTTTATACCTCTCGAGATTATTTTAATTAAAATCAATGTCCACACTTTTATATTTATCATTTAAGAATCGTATATACTACTTAAAATCCTATTTTAATGTCTTCTTGCAATTGAATTGACGTTGCTGTAACTTGAATAAATCTTTATCAATACAAATCGCACATAAAGTAAAAATTTTGCGTATTTGACGTAATTCCGCGAATGATTAAGGATCCCGCAGCCGCAACAATGGCGCCAACAACTCCATACATATAATTAGATGATATGCCGGAATGGCGAATGGCGACTGCACTGCTGTACACACTCTAATGATAGTTTGCAAACATATGTAATGAGACGAACATCAAACGAACACGTGTGTCTTTCTTCTATTTATGTGTGTAAATGTCTCTCACGCTCTCGTCAGCATTTCTTTTTCACAGGGAATTTACGCAACGTTTGACATACAGGGATGCGATTCGAATTTACTTTTGTTGGTATGAACACAAATAATATATATATATATATATATATATATATATATATATATATATATATATATATATATATATATATATATATATATATATATATTGGCATTTGTTAAGGAGTCACTTCCGTGAAGTTTATAAGGCGTCCTGACTTCCATATTAATTAATGGATATATATTATTGAAAATTACATATATAGGCTTAGGGGAACTTCTATATTAAGGTTTTCAAAAGAGGGGTAAAAAAATATTATTTTAAAAATTAATATACAATTGTACATACTTAAAATACAAAGTCACTTCCATCACTGTAATTGTGTACAAGATATTGAAGCGTATGACTGACTTCCGCAACGTAGCCAAATTTCATGTAAGCCAAACCACATTTCAGCAAAACATCAAATAAAGTACAGGTCTCACTCTGTGACATAATGGCGAATTTTGAGCTATTATCTTTGTTTAAAAAATCATAATTTTGTTGGCTTAGCTGTAAGTCTGCGGAACCGCTCCAAGCCATGCAAGTTCATTTCAGAGTTTTTTTCACAAAAAATTATGATTTATGTGCTATTCTGAATTTGATCTATTATATTTTTTTAAATATTACTTATTTACATAATTCGTTATGAAAAGAGTGATATTGTTTGATGAACACAATATTTGCCAAAACGAGCGAATCAACAATATCACGTTTTCGTAATGTGTTATGTTCAAAACTTTATCTAATTCCACTAAATAACTTAATAAATGCACAAAATTCTAGGTTTTTCTATCACAGCTCAATTTATATTTGAAAATCAATTTAACAAAGTGCTGCCGTGAAAATAAATGAGTTTAATTATTTTTTCTACAAATTTATTAAAAGTGGGCTTTTTAGTACTTGTTTTTAGCGTTAAATATGTCATTTTGTGACACTAGTGTTAAAAGTAAATGTCAAAAAATTATTAGAAATACAAATTTAAATTAAAAATAGTGTTTGTAGAAAAAATAGTGTATGATATACGCGTTAAAACACATATCATAAATAACTATTGTGCAACGTAAAGATTTTTTTACTCAGTTACGTAAATCGAAAATTATTTATTGAGTTCTTTATATTATTTTTTTGTATTTTACGCTTTTTATGACATTTAATAAAAAATAGTAATGTCAAAATTTAGGGAATTTTATTACTTCGTGGAATTAATGTGTGAATAAGAAGAGAAGAAATAGAGTAGTAAAGTTAAAAAGAGATAAAAAATATTGTATGGTTTTACAAAAATGAGCGGTGATATATGAATTTTCAATTTCTTTTTAACTTTACTACTCTATTTCTTCTCTTCTTCTTATTCTTAGTTTTATATTCAAAATTTCGTAAAATAAAATTCCTAACAAACGTTTGTATTCATTCATTGAGTGAGATTTGACATTTGGTATTCTTTGACATTCTTATCTACCAACCTTATAAAAATAAATTGTAGTAGTTTATTACAGCACGCACATAAGCTATTAACGAACTATTTTGAGTGCTATAACAGTTTGTTACAGACACAAATTACAAAATAGTACATTAATATACAAGTTTCATAAGACATGATTTTAGCGCACGCGTCATTCTTAGAAACGAGCGGCTTGCCGCGAGTTTTCTAAGAGGACAAGTGCGCTAAAATGTCATGAAACGTGTATTTTATACTATTTTTTCTATTTTGGTCATTTTTCAAAAAATGTGCGTTATTTCATGTCCAGGAATTTCAATTTCGGTTGTTTAATATGTACTTTATGAAACTCATTTGGAGGTCATAAAGAAGTACTTTATATATACACAATTTTCCGCGAAAAAATCAGTGTCACATGTTTCAAAATTACTATTATTTACTTCCAATCCTGCAAACATAAATTACCAATATACATTAGAAAATAAGTGAGAAAACTGTGAAATGAAATACAAGAAATCTAAACTTTTGTTTTGGGATCACTCTTAGACATTGGTTCATATTCCGAGCGCACTTTTATAATAAAGCGCTTTTATGTAGCGCGTTATTACATTATATTCTTACGAGGAGTGTGTTCTATAAAATCGCTTTTATTATAAAAATGCGCTCGAAATACGGGCCATTGTGTTTTCTGAAAACAACAATAACTACAATAAATTTATATTACAAAAAAAACCTAATGTGGCCAGCACATTAACGCCCGTCAATTCCATATTTTAGTTTTCAATAAAGTATCACTTCCGGTTGATTGATTTTGATATATTTTTCCACGAAAATTTGTCGAGTATCAAGTGAAACACTACTTCCGATTTATCATGTATAGTCAACATCTAATACGATATTTCCAATTTTAGACGAGTTTTAAATACCAAACATGAAAAGTTTTCAATTAAATTTTAAATATTTATTTCACGAAAATTTGTTCAGAGATTTAAGTGAAGTACCACTTACGGATTATCGTAGGAGAAGTAAATGTTACATATAGAAAACATCATCGTAGAAATAGGAAAAATTTGTTGTGCGGACACTAATTCGTGCTTATTCACTGAATACTCAGTATCGAATTTTTAGACCGAAAACATCTTACTTTCTTATGCAGGTGGATTGGCGGGATTTCTCATATACCTATTAGTGACGGGAGAATGTGGAAAAATGAAGCAGTCAATTAAAGAACAACCTGACTAAGAATTAATATTTAACTATACACATAATTCACGATATTAGTCTTACTTATCAAGATGTTATTGTGCATTAGTTAATATCCACACTTTTTCAACTTATGTCCGGTTTCATAACCGTTTGTTCAAGAATTAATAACTTAATAAAGTTATCATTCAATCAAATTTTTTAAAATATTAAAATGTCACTTGTTGATATTTTTCTAACATATTTTTTTGAAAGCGGGCATTCGTTGTCAAACCTAAGTAACATAAAAATTTTCACCATTAGCAAATGATAATAACATAAGACAAAAAAATTAAATTATCACCTGACATATTATTGCTTATTACTAGAGAATTTCAAAAAGTTGTTAAAAATTAATTAATCATCTTAACAGTATTACCACGATTGAAATTTAGCCACTTATTAAATTATCACAAATGAAAAATTTTGATATATAAGAAGAAATTTAATTGTTATTAATACTTATTGGTTAAAAATTTTATATGTGTGTTAAAAATAATCATTAATTCACAGAAATCCTCCGTATGTGCTACAGATAACAGTTGTAATTTTTTTGTGAATTTTTCACCCATTATTAATATATGATATTTTTTGTTTTATTTTGTTAATAAAAATGTATTATATAAATAGTGTTTCCAGTCCCACTCATCTTTGGAAAAAAACAACTACAATTACATACTACAATACACTGTTGCCAAGTTTTGGAAGTGACTTAGTACTTCCAAATGCTATATACACGTCGGAAGTCACATCGCATTGAGCATACCTGACACTAATAGCGATTACAACGCCAGCGGTAAACGCATGAACTAAAGTGACAAATTTAAGGGTACTGGGGGTATATTTGACTTCCAACACAATTTTCGTATTTACGCTTGTTTAGCCTTGTAGTGGTAGAAAAACATAAAATTACATAGGAAACGTTGTCACTTCCATTTTCGGAAGTCACAACGTTATATATGAAGTCACAACGCCCAGCCAGTTCCCGTATATGAAGTGACAACGTACCATGTGCACATATATATATATATATATATATATATATATATATATATATATATACGAGGGGGTATTGATATATAGTTAGCCTTGGATGGTTCCAATATCTGAAAGTGAATATGGTTGTTATGGTTACAACTATGATGTTTTATAAATAAGTTGACAAAGTTTGACATCTATAAGTTGAACGGTGATTAAACTGTGAATTTTTGAAAACGGCATGTTTGCGAAAAAGCTAGAATTTGAAAAAGTTGAGTTGCGGTCAGTTATTAAATATTTATTTTTGAAAGGATTATCCGGCAAAGAAATTTTTGCTGATATAACAGACACTTTAGGTGATCAGTGTCTTTCATATGCAACTATTAAAAACTGGGTTGCGGAATTTAAGAGAGGAAGATCAGATGTTAAAGATGAGCACCGCGCTGGAAGACCAATTTCTGTGACCACTTCGGAAAACATTGATTCTGTCCATGATATGATTTTAGCAGATCGACGAATTGGGCTGAAACGTATAGCGGAAGCATTGAACATTTCCTATGAACGTGTATTTCATATTGTTCATCACGACTTGGATATGAGAAAACTTTCGGCCAAATGGATTCCAAGATGCTTGAATGCTGATCAGAAGCGTTTTCGTTTGACAACGTCGAAGGAAATTTGCCGTCGTTTTGAAGCAGACTCCTCAACATTTTTGGATCGGCTTGTTACTATGGATGAAACGTGGATTCATCATTATGACCCAGAGACTAAAGAGCAATCGAAAGGTAAAAGATTTTCCACAAATGATGAAGCCATACATGCCGCTGAGGAGTGGTTTGCAGACCAAGACAAAGAATTTTTTTTAGAGGGTTTACAATTATTTTATAAACGTTGTGTTAAATGTGTAAGTCTTAAAGGAGATTATGTTGAATAAATAAAATTTTGTTTTGAATTATTGTGGCGTTTTATATGGTAGGCTAAGTATTTATCAACACCCCCTCGTATATATATATATATATATAAATAAATAATATATAGGCTGTCTCACAACTCGCGCCCCAGGCGAAACTGACACTTGCCGACGACAATAGGTTGCCAAGAAATAGAAGAAAATAATTTGCGGCTGCTTGCATAACGGAGTTACAAGACTTTTTAATCCACCAATCCCGGAAGGATATCTTGAGGTGTGATGATATTATTATGGTGCTAGGTTTTAAAAATACTACTAGTGAGTTACAAAATTTGTTTGACTTACTGTAATTTTGACACTTTAGAGTTAACTTTTCACTGTCAACAACTTTAGGTTAGCGAAGGTGTCATCCAAGATTATAATTTATATCGTTCAGTGCAACGTGTTGTAGCAGCTGTGTAAAATGTGTTAAACGAAAATATTATTCTTGCGATGGCTCTCAATATCACTTTATGATTCACAAGATTTCTATCCGGAAAACGTTCCGAATAGACTCGTGCTGCCTCTCTGGCGTTACGTCCGAAAATTATAATTATTTCTAAGTAATCAACGGCTGAATACATGGTAAGAATTTACCTTTTATATTCACCTTGTCAAATTTAATTTGACACTGACATTTTTCGAAAACTACAGTCGCCCTCGCATTTTAAAGAAGATTTGATTTGTATAAAACCCTAGTAACGTAAAATTACGGCAAACACACGTTAAAGGTGTAGGTCTCTGATTGGTCAATTTTAAGACGTCTTTTCTCGAATATCTTTTAAGGTAATTTTTTTTTTCTTCGAAATTACACATCCTAGTGCAGTCTCGTGTTTCCTCATTCGCTCTGGGGCGCAAGTTGTGAGACAGCCTTTATATTATATATATATATATATATATATATATATATATATATATATATATATATATATATATACATACAGGGTGTAACAGCTTAACGAGCTACCTCAAATAATTTCTATATTATTAAAGATACAAGTGGTTCTCAAGTTACAACACAAAACTATATTTTTTTAAATTGGATGATATCTATTTTTTAGAGTATTTTTTTCTGAATTCAACCATGTAATCATTTTATATTCTACCATAACACAAATATTGAGAAAAATTCCATTCAAATTTAAATAAATTTGATTTATATAGCTATTTTTTAGTAGGCTATGTATGAAAAACAATAACTGCTATCTATCACATTATTTATAAAGTTATTAACAAATATCTGTTTCATTTTAATTTAAGTTCAATTGTTTTTCATACATAGCCTACTGAAAAATAAATATAAAAATGAAATTTATTTAAATTTCAATTGAATTTTTCTCAATATTTTTATGTTAGGATATAATATGAATACATAGTTGAATTCAAAAAAATATACTCTATCGAATGCGCGTAAAAAATAAATGCCATCCCATCTAAAAAATATAACTTTGTGTTGTAACTTGAGAACCACTGGTTAAATATTTTATTCTGTCTTCGGATGACCCCCTTGGACTTCTATAAGTTTGTCTTATAGTATTTTATTGTATCTTTAATAATACAGAATTTATTTGAGGTAGCTCGTTTAGCTGTTAGACCCAGTATATTTAAAACATGAAAAATAAAAGAGTACTTACTATGAAAAGATGTACTATAGGAAAAACTTTTAACTTTGGACTCACCTGAAAAATAAAGAAATATGTTAGTATGAAAATCTATGCCCCATGGCAACAAATATAGAAAACCAACAAAATGTTTAAATCCGGATATGTGACAAGGCAAGTGCAGGACAATAATAGCAAATTATGGTTTCAGCAATAATATTTCAACTCTTAAAATTCTGTTTAGTCTTAGGATTGATTTACATAGCGGTATAATGACAGTACGAAGACGGTACAATGACGGTATGTCAATTACACGAGGCATTTACATTAGACGGTACCACGACGGTACGAACATAAAATACCATGACAATATAGTTTTGCTTTTATGTATTATGCCATTTTGTGGTGCATACATATATCATGTTTCTATCAAAAGTAGAATATATCGTGCAATGTTTAAAAATTTCTCAAATACCGACTTGGCTATAACTGCGCTTACTATTGTCAAAGAAGCAAATGAAGAAAATCCAGAAAATTTTACAAAACGATACTATTTTTTATGTACTTTCTGTAATAATCTGTAGTGTATATTCCACGTTTTTTTATAAACAGAGAACTTTTTTTCTATAAATGTATATGTATAATCATTTCTCATTTCTAGCTCATTTTGACTACATTTTGGTTTAACTAAAAGACAAATATGAAAAAGTCAATAACATGTCAAATGATTTTGGCATGAACGTCAACTTGAAGTGCACATGTGCACATACTCTTCAAACGCAACCTTCCACTCCCCCTTGCATGGAAATACTACGCTGTTACTATGATATACAATATTTTTTAATAAAAACAAAACTATACCGTACCCTGGTCGTATCGCTAATGTAAATCAGTAAATATCACTGGGCCGTCATTGTACCGTCATCCTACTGAGAACGTAGATGTAAATGGGTCCATTAAAATACATTGGACCAAGAAATACCGTACCGTTATTGTACCGTCATTTTACCGCTAATGTAAATCAAGCCTTAAGTGTCAGCGGTCTATATATTCTGTGTTTGAGACTCATGAGGAAAAGACACGTACAAATTTATTTATAATATAAAACTCTCAAAATCTCGTTGAATATATCTCTATATTTTCTCTTGGATATCTTGTGTGATTTTCTCCCCCATCATAAATAACGTTCTATCCTCATATTCGATTCTGTGTCTGTGCGATTAATCTTTTGATTTGGCGGTTATGAAAAATGAATGAATGATGTGCAATTGTTTGTTTAGGAGATGAATTTTCTTTTCTCTCGGTGCTCTGACAGACACGCAACGGCAACATGAGATCAAAGCAAGCATGGAATTGCATGGGAGACATGATAGTATTCAAGTAACCGCATCAGACTTTGTCGTTGAGAAGTTAGCTATCGTGTTCGCGAACGCGCTACTTGTATTTGTGTTGCGTTGCCTGTTGCAAACTACTTGCAAAATGGAGGATGCGAATTCTCTGATATGTTAATTTTATTTATTCAATAACACAGTAAACATTGAATACTAATATTCTAATTTGCCCTCTAAGCAAATATATTTGCCAAGGATTAACCTTACAGAATACACTAAATTCGCAACGTACCAATTAATATATACGTACTTTTCCATATTTCATCTGAGAATAGTAGTGAACATTAAAACTGAAGACCTCAGAGACAAGGAACAAAAGAACATTATATTTGTCACTAAGATATAGAATGCTTCTTTTTCTTCTTCATATATCCCTGATAGGTACCCGCAGTCAGGTATGGGATATCTTTTTATCATATATAATATCATAAGTGGTAAATTTTTGCCGGAAAAAATTTCAGATTGTTACGAGAGCCGGTTGCCTAGCAATTTATTGAGTGAAATTGACAAAAAAATCACGAGTTGTCAAACGAGTGATTTTTGATCAATGTCACGAGATAAATTGGCAACAGGCTCGAGTAAAGCAACAGGAAAATTTTTCCAGGATAAAATTTAACCACGAATGGTATTCGGATGACTATATCCAAAATAAAATTCAGGTAATCATTTACATAATTTTTTTCTTGACAAAAATTTTGTAAGTTTTATTGTGTTTAGTGGTATTATGTTTCAGTTTGCTTTTTCAACGTTTTAAATATATTCCTGTTCGAATCGACTCGTTTTTAATAAAAACTGATAACACTGAAATTATACAGACTTTGACAGGTATGTAAACAATATGTTTCTAAAACGTCAAAAAAATTTCGCTTATCCAAACTCACTTACTTGTAAAAATACATCTTATTGGCTTAAAGCGTGCGAAATTTTTTTTGTGACGGTGTTTTGTCGAAATGAAACTTGGTACCTATGTAGAATCTTGAATTTGGATTGGTTTATATATTTATGAGTGAAATAGTCAAAGTTAATTTTGAATTTTTACCTTTGCTATCTTTTTCATCTCGTCCAATTTTATTTCCGAGTTCTCCGATTTCTCCTTTCCATGTTTTCCCCGGTCTTCCTCTTCTCGTTTTTTGTTCATACTTCCATTTTCAACTTCCAGATTCTATAACAGTTCTTTCTATGCTGTTTTGTGTCTCGATTTTGTAACTTTAAATTTTACTGGATTTCAAATTCTACTAGAATTGGATAAGAATAATTAATCCAAATGATTAAAACTAAACTTTTCAAACTAAAATAATAATAATAAACTTACTTAAAGGATTATAATAGTAGCATCATAGTTTAGACTTCTATACGGAAGTACAGAATACAACTCTAGCTCCTATGACTTTCAACAGCTGACTGAAACTTTTTGTTACATATTTTTTGCTACTACTGTAAATCTGGTTTGCGTTTAGACCAATCAAAATACTGGAATCGTAATCCTAAGACATTCTTAACTGTAATGTAGTATAGTAGTACCTACACGGAGAGAAAACCATTGTACCACAAAAAATAAATATTATATACCGTAAAATAAATTATAATACGTTAGGGACAACAAAGTAACCATTGTACAATATACAACATGAATATTATACAAATTTTATATTTTATTATAGAAATTTGTACTATGTACCATTGTATACTATAAAATAAATGTTATTATAAGTGATACAATTTAATAGTATATGTTAGTACTATATTAAATTGTAAGTTTTACAATACTGAATTGTATCCGATAAAATTTAAAAATTGTTATTTTTAACACAGGAAAGTATACTATAACTTTTATAATATATCTTGTACTGTGTATATACCTTTAATAATTTAAAATGTTAAAACAAATCAAAAAAGATTATTACTTATAGTATTTATTAATAAGAAAATAAGTACATGTCAAAAATGTAAAAGAATAATTTACTATACATATAAATAAAAATACATTACGTGTACATAAGAATTAATTTGAGCGCATACATAGATATAATTTTCCATTTTTATGTACTACTGGATACATACTTAACAGTTTAGCCGTTGGTTCTACTTCATAACCATAAATATGAGAAAAAAAAGCATACTGTACGTAATTTAATGCAAACAAATCTTACAATATTTTCTTTAACAAGTATAAGAGATATTTTTCCGAAAACAGGTAACTCATCTATGTCGATATATAAATAGTAACCTATTTTATATAACGTTCCGAATACATCAACCCAATTTACACTGTTATAGTTCTCTGTTAATTCCACATCACTGATAATATCATTGTGATTAACAACTGCGCAACTATATTTTGAATTTTTTTTGTCTTCTTCAAAGCTAATTTTATTTAGGAATCTGTTAGCTACATTTAATTAATGTCTTATCGCAAGAGAATAACTAATATTTATTCTTGATGCAATGTTATTGACAGTTTTTTTCAACTCTTCATGTTTTGCTTCGCATGCAGCGTAAATTTATTAATCCAACATTTCTAACAAATTCGTCTGCCATTCTGCCACGAACTACACAACACAGTGCACTTGACTATTAAATATGTATCTTCTTGTTCGCTGATCGTTGAAGAAATATACGTATTACAGCACAGTAATCAGTAATAGGCTAGAGGCGACTGTCTGTTACGGTATAGAAACGACTGATGACTGGTACAGAACCATACAAGTTGCAACTTGCTTCTGTGTATACAAAATTACGTTGTAATTTGTAATACATACATTATAGAAATATTTAGTTTTTGTAAAAGGTACACAATATTTATTGTATTATTTGCTATGTTAAGTTATAAGTAATTTTAAACAATATATTATTTTACCGCTTAAAATAATTTTGTTGTAAGGTACAATTAATATGCAAAGTATAAAATATTTATTGTAAGATATACAATAAAAGTTTTAACAACAGAAGTTATGTAAAAGATATACTGCGGTTTTGTAAGTTCTACAACACCGTATTTTGAATTTAAATATGTTTGTGATACGTTTTATAATATAACACTTTATAATAATATTCTTACAATACATTTCTCTCCGTGTAGTGGTTCTTGATTTGTCATTCTCCTTTCTTTAAATTTCTTTCCCTTGAGCTTGAGGGAACCATTGAACATATGAGTTAAATTTGGAACAAGAACTATGTTCAATTCCGTAGACACATAAATTTCATTTAAAAATAGGACATGAAGTCAGACATTCTTCTCTCAGGTAATTATAAATTTCTGCATACATTCACAAAAACTTTATCACAAGTCGCAAATAAAAATTCCATTCCCAAAATAATGAACTCCCCAAAAGAGGAGAGTACGAGACGTCGGGGAGTAAAAAGCGGTCTATACTTCGCCAACGGGAAAAAACTACGGCATTCCTCGCTCCGCGCAGCGAAAATCCAGCAAGGTGCACTCTCCTTCGTCGCGCGCTTAATTAAGTTTGCAATTAAGACAATCAGAAGAGTGTTCCACTTCCCAACAATAAATAATTAAACGTTGCAAAAGATCCATTAACCGCAGCGGCAGCGTAGACCTGCACTTGATGCACTGAAGTCTTCATCTCGCAACCAAATTATTTATTAACGCACACAACTACCATAAAGATTTTTTACATACCTATATTTCTCTAGATATGAACCAACATGCAAGATATTAAAATATTAAAGGTAAATAATACAATAAGTAAACATTAAAATATGCCTCCGTAGTCCATACTATCTCTATATATGATGTTCATTTCTCGATTTATTTCATCATTACCAATATGTGGGTACAAAGCATATTGGCACACCCAGCTATGGGTAATAAGCCGTGATGATATATTTATTAAAAATAAATAAATAAATATATCACGGCATATTACCCATTGCTGGGTGTGCCAATTTGCTTTGTACGCAAATATCGGAAATGGTGATGACATATTTGTACCGTGCGGGTGTTTACCAGGCGTCACCTCACGAGCACTCATTGCTGGCGTGGACAGTACACCATAGGTGTCAATTTTGTGCCATTTAAAAATCGAAATATTTGTCGTCGGTCGGGATCGAACCCGGCTCCCCAGATTCGCGACCAGACACTCAAGCACGCGGCCACGAGACCCCATATATATTAATTTTTTTTTATTTATTTATTTATTTATTTTAACCTTCCGCTATCTTTGATAAGGGAGATATATCGAGATTTTGGTATGACTAGCGAATGAAAGTTAACGTTTAAATTAACGTTTAAATTATTTTATAGAACTGGTTTCTTTTGAAACCCCAGAGAAGAATTGTACGAAATATTCAGGTATGAAATTTTTGCTTGAACCCATGTAAATACAGGACTAGGAAAGCACAGAAGTATATTACTATGTCTGGCTGAAAATACATAGCCGACTAGGGTAACTGAATATGAAAACAGGGATGCGTTTAAAATATTTTAAACATTTTTTGTTTATGTTGATTATAACAAAATATTTTGTTTTTTAAATATTTAGTTTGGCAATTATATGAAATAGGATTATTTTCAATTTCCTCTAACAGTAATTCCGACTCGAGGGTTGCTTACACGTGAGACGAACGAACTAGAATTTGCGGTATTAATTCTTTTAAATACAACCCTGAATCCTGTTGCTAAGGTCATTTTAAATACCCCCTGGTATTGAGACAATTCTAATCTTCTGTAACGAAATACATAAGGGTCAGTTCCAAGGAAAGAAACCACATCAATTAAATAATCTAAACGTCAACTTTCATACGCTAGTCCTACTACACATGACCATGTTATAAGGTTCCTAGAATCCGATTTTAACATTTTCACGAACCAAAGTTTTAAAAACTTATTAGTTTTTATAGTTATAACACGAGGGGGCTACCGAAACTATGATGCTGGTGCTCTTGCATATACTTCTTTTATCAACTATAACACTTTAACTATAGTGGCCGATGTTTGGACGACCATTACTTTATTGAGGAGGAACACATACATATATCACTTGCGTGATGGATAATAGTTGAACACTTATATGAACACTTACACTTAAATAACTATATTAACAATTATAAAAGAAATAGTTTTTATTATTTTTTTCTCATTTATTGTTTAACTAGAATATATGGGCGATAATACATGCACTAATCTAATATATACAATTCACAATCCTTTTTGACCTGTTATCGGCGTTCTCTTCCACACACGCAAATTTATCAGCGACGGACTGGTCCTCTAGGACGCGTTCCCCTAAGTTAACAATTATCACAGGCGTGCATTATCATCTAATTAGATAGCCAGGAGGGGGTGCAGGAATAAGGTTGCTCCCACGTCCCAGACTTGGGCAGGTGCCCCGCAAATTAAATACGGCCTAACACCTCGTGGATTCCGGTACCCCTATCCGCAAAAGTACACACCCAGTGCTTGGACGAATTGCTGGAATACGGCTCTCGTGAATAGTCATTTCTGAGCCACTAGCGGTACCGTAGCCACATACGCATGTCCCAGACATGTTGAGTTCCCAGAACTCGACCTCCCAGACCTATCATGATAAACCCGAAGTTTATCCTATACGCCCCAGACGTTCTCGTGTATCTCAGCCTCTTAGTTGGTGTTTCTCACACTTCGGAGCATATAGCTCCACGGACCTAGAATTGTCCCAGACAACTCTTCGGATAATTAGGAAACTACTACATATGTTTGCGGCCACAAACAAATAATACAAATGTATATATCACACATATGCATATCAAATACACAAGCAGTGTATAACATATCAATCAAGCATCTGGTGATCCACATCATACTATACTTGTATAATAATTAGAATGACAGCGAGTTCTACCACTCACCTATAGTTACTCCAAGCAGCTAATCTTTTCTTTATTGACACCATTCACAGTTTCACCCACGTCCGCATATGACTGTTAGCTAGCACACACCAACTAAAACTAGCCCTAAACATTCAAGGGTCGGGGTAGTTATTGTAATTAGGAATGTTAAGTGTTTTTGCCTAACAGTGGCGTGCGACCGAAAAGTGAATCTTACAATTATTATTAATATTTACAATTATACTAAATAGAAAAAATAATATAATCCTAGAGATGCCGTTATGGCATCTTTACGTCAAAATACTCACGTTACGCAGAACGCGAGTCAAAACTAAAACTCTACATGTCTCACCGATATGAGAGACTAATAACAGACTTTGCGTGTCTTTTCCAAAAGAGTACCATCCACATACTAACTAAAACTAAACCGTTATCATCTTCGCGAGAGGATATCTAAGGGTTGCAGGCATAGTGCCCTGTGTCTCGCTCACGTACGCTTAATAATTAATTGTAAACAAATAAATATCAAGATTATAAACACTGAGACAACGTTGGGATATCAATTACCAATGATATAGTGAGATAAGACAGAACCCAATCGCTATTATAATATGATAAAGATTTGTAAACTAAATTTTGGCATTTATAACTTACATAGTGGCCTATTCAGAGATATAGAGTCATAAAGGTTGCTATGTATATAAAGATTGTTATCATAAAGACATTTGTAACAATCTTTATGAATTTGTCAATTCAGAACCTACGTCGGTATTATTAACCATTAACAATCTTTACAAAAAATACTTGTGAATGAACCAGATTATTTGACATTTGCTAACTTCATTAGACATATATGAACCTAATCTAACCTTAATCTTATCTGTCAACACTTTAATTTTTTTTTAAATAATGAATTGCCAATTATGTTTAGTACGCAAACGTTTTCCCAAAAACAATTAAAGAATAATATGATATTTATGTCATATTTAGAAACTTCTACATTATTTTCAGAACGGGTTTGTTAATTCCTACAAATAATCTCAACGTGATTGAAAATTTATGGGAAGGTTTAAATTTTTTATTATGACTGAATATGTAACGGAAACATCACATCACACAGAGTTATCAAGAATACCACAAAATGTCAAAAGTAACTTTCTTCCACCTCAGTCTTTATCGTTCTTATGCTCATTATTCAAGTAGAAGCAGAATGTATATACGTATAATAAACTGCATCCTTCTAAAATATAAAAACACCAATATTTGGCAGAAAGGTCAATATTAATAATATTTGATTGATATAATAAGCTGTCACATGTCAAATAACAACGTGATAACAACCATAAATACATAGTTTTAGCAGTCGTTATAATAAAGACTGTCAAAACGCTTAACAATTGTTGACAGTAACCACTTTCAGTACTGAGAATACCAAATTCGATTTTAACGATCTTTATAGTACATAACAACCATAAAGACCATAACGACTACACAAATATTGAGTTCTGAATAGGCCCCATAGATAACCAGTTAAAATATTATTCCGGCATTCCATATTGTTACATAGTATTATTGTTTCAATGCCCATAAGACCACGTCACACATGCATCTTATCTATTACAAATTCTCACTACTTTCAAGTTTGCTGCTATTGCCTTTTTGAAATCCGGAATATATTTCAAGTAAATTAATACATAAAATAACGAAACATTGAAAGTAAACCAAGTAACACTTGTTTGAATTTATGATGTCACGTCAAAATAATCAAAAAATTGTATTGCTTGATTTCTATCTTGGTCAGTAATTGCTAAAAGCAAGGATAAAAGTATTGTAATCATATATATCAAAAAGAAAAATGACAGACTTACTCCCTGAAAAATCAAAAGCCCGTTACGAGAGATATTATCAAGTTTTCATACGGTGGTGTGCCTAAAAAAAGTCAACAATTGAGAGATTGGGTTGGGACAAGACCAAGAATTTGCACTTTGATTATTTTATTTATTAGGGATAGGGATGTCTATTGTCTATGCTGCTATGCTGGAAGGAAAATAAGGTTAGGCAGATTAGTTCCTACATACGTAGTTTCTAAACAGACAACATGAATGATTCTAATGTTACCTACCCTTTTAGACATTCTTCATTAAAATTAATTTCAAACATTTGAAATAAAATAATTCTCATCAATCATTCCACAAATTTTATCATATATAATATCATAAGTGGTAAATTTTTGTCGGAAAAATTTTCAGATTGTTACGAGAGCCGGTTGCCTAGCAATTTATTGAGTGGCATTGACAAAAAAATTACGAGTTGTCAAACGAGTAATTTTTGATCAATGTCACGAAATAAATTGGCAACAGGCTCGAGTAAAGCAATCGGAAAATTTTTCCAGGATAAAATTTAACCACGAATGGTATTCGGATGACTATTTCCAAAATAAAAATCAGGTAATCATTTATATAATTTTTTCTTGACAAAAATCTTGTAAATATTTATTGTGTTTCGAGGTATTATGTTTCAGTTTGCTTTTTCAACGTTTTAAATATACTCCTGTCCAAATCGACTCGTTTTTAATAAAAACTGATAACACTGACTATTTCACTCATAAATATATAAACCAATCCAAATTCAGGATTTTACTTAGTTACCAAGTTTCATTTCGACAAAACACCGTCACAAAAGTTTTTTCGCACCCTTTAAGCCAATAAGATGTCGTATTTTTACAAGTAAGTGACTTTTGATAAGCGAAAAAATTTTGACATTTAGAAACATATTGTTTACATACCTGTCAAAGTCTGTATATTTTCAGTGTTATCAGTTTTTATTAAAAACAAGTCGATTTGGACAGGAGTATATTTAAAACGTTGAAAAAGCAAACTGAAACATAATACCTCGAAACACAATAAATTTTTACAAGATTTTTGTCAACAAAAAAATTATATAAATGATTACCTGATTTTTATTTTGGAAATAGTCATCCGAATACCATTCGTGGTTAAATTTTATCCTGGAAAAATTTTCCGATTGCTTTACTCGAGCCTGTTGCCAATTTATTTCGTGACATTGATCAAAAATTACTCGTTTGACAACTCGTAATTTTTTTGTCAATGCCACTCAATAAATTGCTAGGCAACCGGCTCTCGTAACAATCTGAAAAATTTTCCGGCAAAAATTTACCACTTATGATATTATATATGAAAATATACAGACTTTGACAGGTATGTAAACAATATGTTTCTAAATGTCAAAATTTTTTCGCTTATCAAAACTCACTTACTTGTAAAAATACGATATCTTATTGGCTTAAACGGTGCGAAAAAACTTTTGTGGCGGTGTTTTGTCGAAATGAAACTTGGTAACTAGGTAAAATCCTGAATTTGGATTGGTTTATATATTTATGAGTGAAATAGTCATTTGAAAATTTTGACATATTGACATTGCCGACTGATAATTATGCTAACAGATGGCGCTGGCAGATTAAATTAAAAGAAATTCAGTTTTATTTATTTAATTATTTACTATTATTAAACGAAAATTGCGGTAGCTAGCGTTTTTGTAGGCACTCTTTATTAGTACAAAGTAGATTTCTTTATTAATGGCCTCTTCAAACTTAAAAATATGGGTGTGTATTACTTTATTCGGTGCGGCAAAGTCATGGCATGTGTAAAATCGCAACTACCATGGACGCCAACGATGTGTGATTGTTATGTTTACACTTTAGGAGGCCAAAAAAACCATTGTGATAGCCATTGAATCAAAAGCAGAAAACCTCACACTTCGCCATTGGGTATATCTTGTTGGTTTTGCATGTATGACGTTGTTATGCCAAACAACCAAACAAGTCATCTTGTTCTCCCAACAGGTCCTCCTAATGTCCATCCTCATTTGCTTCATCCACTCCTGCAGCTGATGCAAACGGCAAATAAGAGCAAGAGCAACACAGCACCGCGGTTCAACATTCGATTTGTATACGGATGAGAGTATGTGCAGCTGAGGATATGCGGTCTGCACTCCCTGCATTCTATTTGTTCTTTTCCCTATTTATTGGACATACAGAGTCCGATACGACTTTCAATATGTCACTGATTCTACAATCATCACAAATATATCCAACGAAGATGTTTTATTCAAACAATGGTATAAATATATAACCATTTCATCACACTAGAACTGGTGATCAAGAATACAAAATATAAATAAAAATCAACATTCAAATTTTGGATCAAAGTTCTGATTTTAGCACGATCCCTACACTCTCAAAACAGAAGAGCGAAAAATTTTATCTTCTACGGAGTCAAAACTTTTTAAATTAAATTTGAGTATACTTTCATCTACTTGATTAAAATCTAATCGAAATGAGTAAAAATGGGTACTCAATTGAAGATGAAAATATTTTCATCTTTAAGTGTAAAATTTTTACACTATATGAGTATATTTGCCTGTTATCAAATGTCGATTAAAATGTACTTGTTTGATTGGTATAATTTTCTCTTCATTAAAGTAAAATGTACACTTTAAAAAAGCAAATTGTACTCATTAAATTAATTTAAATATTTTACTCTAATATTTGTTAAAATTTACTCTATACAGAGTAAAATTAGCGTTTTAGATTATATAATAGCTATATTCACTCAATGAAGTGTACTATTCGCGTTCCACGCATTCGCCGTACGCTGTACGCATGCGCCGTATATTTGCTTTCTGTTATTCTGTTCTTGTACTGCACTGCGTAATGTACGCGATCTTCCTGTTTTAACGGGTTTGTGAAATGGTGGAAGTTAGAAACGATGTAAAATGAATGTCGAAGAATTAAAAGACTTTATAATGGAAAATAGTGTGGACGAGGCAACAGCTAGCAGAATTGAAAATAAGTTGTATTATTTATATTTATTATACGAAGTTTACACTTGCTTTACATGTACAATATAAAATGAACTTTACCTGTTCATATTCATATATACATAGCGTGTACGGATATGCAAGAACTTGTAATTTTGTGAAAAATATATTCGTTTGTGTGTTCCAAACCGGCTGTTGTGAAGTTGTAATTGGCATTATCATTTTTCCAAATATCGAAATCTATTCTAAATATGAATCAAAAATTAAAAGAAATGTTTTCTTCTAAGAGATCAACATGAAAAAATCACTTTTGTGGAGAACTATATACACCTTTAAAGAATAAATATCACTAAAATAAAGAGTATTTTTTTTTCGCAAAAGTTATTTTTCACACTTTTGCGTAGAACTATATACACCTTTAATGAACAAACATCACTAAAATAAAGAGTAATTTTTGACAATAAAGGTTTATATTTCACACTTTTGTTGAGAACTATTGACACTTTTAAAGAATAAAAATTTTCATCGTTTAAGATTAAAATGTAATTATTAAAAGATTAATTATAAAAATACTCTTCTAAGAGCGAATTTAGTTTAATCGTAAAAGAGTAATAAAGAACTCAATAAGAGCGAAGCATTTTCAACACTCTACTCGAGTTGAAAATCACTCTATTTGGGCAAGATTCTCATCGTCTGTTCTGAGAGTGTAAACCTCTCTTACGAGTATAATTTTCAGATATAAAGTGCAATATTTCACATTATGTTTATATTCCACTAAGCATCCTTCTTCTAACAAGACTATTCAAAACGGAAATTGCTTTTAGATCATGTGAAAGATCGAAGTCTCACGCTTATTTACTTAAAACAACTACAATAATAATGTAATTTGCTTCCATTTAATCGCTGAGACGACGTCTTTGTAATAAAATAAACCGTAATTTATTTAGCTGTTAACAACTGTATTTAACTAAATTCAAACGAAATTAAACACAGATTGACACGATAGATAATAGGACACTGTCTGGGAATTTTACGCTAGCAAAAATTTTAATGTGTTACTTGTTTATATATTTTTTTTTATTTCTTTATCTAATTCCGTTGTTAAAATGTAACTTGACTTACTGGCTTAAGGCGCTAAACTAAATTTTAATCAATATTTGATACACTGTGGCTTCGATCGTATTGGACACGGCATGAAGAGTTGACGTTTAAATTATTTTATACATGTGGTTTCTTTTGAAACCCTAGAGAAGAATAGATTGCCGACTAGGGTAACTGAATATCAAAACAGGGGCGCGTTTAAAATATTTTAAACATTTTTCGTTTATGTTGATTATAAAAAAATATTTTGATCTTTAAACTATTCAGTTTGGCAATTCTATGAAATAGGATTATTTTAAATTTCGTCTAACAGTGATTCCGACTTGAGGGTTGCTTGCACCTGAGACGAACGAACTAGAATTTGCGGTATTAAATTTTTTAAATACATCCCTGAATCCTGTTGCTAAGGTCATTTTAAATGCCTCCTGCTATTGAGTACAGTTCTAACATTCTGTAACGGAATACATAAGGGCCAGTTTTCTTTCAAATCAAATATAGGGAAATGTTTTCAAAAGAAACCACATCTATTAAATAATCTAAACGTCAACTTTCATTCGATACTCATACTATACATGAATGCACCCAAAAAGTCGTGTAGGAACAAACCTTATATTTGAACATGAAATTAATTATCATTAAAAATGTTTGCCAATTTTCCAAGTTATGTTTGTAAATCCATGTTATTTGAAACTAATCAAATCTTATGATGTTACCAACATAAAAAAATTCATGGTATTCATATTTGGACAATAACTCAAATTCACTTTATAAATTTAGTGAGAAGTCGGCACAAAAAATCTTGAGTATCAGACGTCCAAAAACTGATTTGCAACTGCTCGTGTGTCAAAATAAACTCAAAAAAGTGCAATTTAGACTAGTGATATACTAAAAATGAATAAGCAGAAAACACACGTCATCAATCTGAGAAAAACCTTTTAAAATGAAATATAACTTGTAGAAATTATTAGGTGTTATTTATTTTTAGTTTCTAATATTAAGAAACGTATATATTAATGAAATTTGCCTTTATTTCTAAGTCAATCCTTATTCCTTTTAGGGAATATAAAATTATTTGAAATAATTGTAGTTGGTTTTCGTATCATAATGATAGCACTACTAAAAACGTCCATGTTCACATTGAATTTAAATTCGATCAAATATCGAACCTGTCCCTGTCACTTGATTGTCAGTGATTGTCAACTCATCTCATCCAGGCACGAGTGACTTGAATTAATATAAATAATTGTAAATATCAAAGTAGTTATGTATTATTGTTTTGTAAAAAAAATATAGAACTGTAAATTTGTTGTCAATACAATATATCAATATCACAGATCAATATAATATATCGTTCTAGTTTATCTATCTATTGTACTAATTACAACGGTTCTTAAGTCTTGTGCTACAGAATTACTGCAGTGCCCAATTAGCGGATAGGCTGACTAGGTTGCAGCCTAGGGCGCACAGATTTTGGGGGCGCACAATTTTCTCATTTTATTATTGTTTTTGGGGCGCTTTGATTTGGTTAGAGCTAAGACAACCTAAACCAGGCCCTGAGTATTATTGGTTTGTTTTAATAAGTATTACACGATAATTCATCTGCATGTATTGTATACAGTAAGTTATGCAACACGCATTGCATTTTCTAGAATAAATTAGTAACCCATGTAAACGTAGTAATAAGTGACGTCATTATCAAGTAATATTTATTGATGACGTGCGTCTTCTGCTTGTTCTTTTTTAGTATACTAATAATTATTTTTTCTGTTGTCTTCATTTGCAGTAGTAGAAAAAGTATAGTATAACTCTTTGTATAATTTACACTATTACATAAAATAAAAACTAAATGCATAGAAGTAATGTACTATCCACATCAGATTTTTAGATGTTGTCTCACTGCCAAAATATTTTCTCGGCATGGGAAAGTCCTCCATTAACACAGTCACATAATCACGCTTGCAAGACATGTTTCATTGAATTTTATTGCAATATAAAGTATTTCTGTAGTTGCAGTTTCATTTTAGTTGTAAAATCTTAAATGTATCCACATTGTTCGTCTGACCGTATAATGCAAAATTTTATGGATTCCCTCGCATAGCTACAATGTGTATAAAGTTCACAACGAATAACGTGTTGGCTGCGCTAACTTATATGTTTTATTAAGAATATTTGGTCCAAGAATGGACGGGCGTTATCGTAAATTCCAGCTTTGATTTGTATAGTTTGACAAAAGACATTTCACGCTCGCTCTTTTAAAATTGAGACGATTTATTCGTTTGCTACGAATTTTTATACCCTGTTTATCTTTATATTCGTTTATCGATACATAACTACGAAAATTACTGGCATTCAAGCTCGTATTTTAAAGAAAAATTTGGTCAACGATTGTTTTCCATATTTATAGCGTATAGGCGGTGTGCACAAAAGTAGTCAGCGCCGACAGCGGACAAAAACGACAAAATGGTTACTCATTGAAACATAGCAAGGTTATGTTTTATGTCAGAATAATTTTGCAATTTCTATTTTATAATATATTTGCAATAAATGCGAATGATAGGACGTCATGAACATGAAAAATTCTTTAAGGTATACATATTCTCATTGTAAAAGATACTTATCGTATGAATAAAATTCCAAGAATGGTCGTCTGATTGCAATAATAAAATTTATGTATAAAAATGTGTTTAAGTTAATATTTGAACAAGATATAATACAAGAAGCAGAAAATTGTCTTAAAATTGTATAATACTTGCAGTTGTATGAAATAGAATTCTATTTTTGACATAATTCGTCTATTTATTATAGATTTTGTACGTGTAATGTTAAAGATAGAAATTCACATGGTTCGTATTTTTCGTGTATTTTCTTTTCCGAGCTTGTGCAACTGATTCCACTTAGAGTTTGGTATATTTTCAATGAAGAACCTTCTTCATTTATTGCGATTATAAAAGAAAGATGCTAACATCATACACTGATGTGATATGTAGAAATTTTCTTCTTTCCAATCATTCAAGTTTTCCAAGTTTTTAATCTCAATTTCCATGTATTGTTCACCTTGTAACATTTAACTAATATTATAAATTTAAATGTGATAAAATGGTTTCCTAAAATAACACATATTATGAGAAAAATTATATTTTCTGCCACAGTACCCTCGCTAGTATTTTGACTGTCATATCACATATATAGCATTTTAAATATTTTCTTTATTCATTTCAATATACTATGATGTATAATATTCATACACAATAGCAACAACTCAAAATAAACTGTAAATTGTATCACTTTCTCGAAATGTCAAAATTGATTCGGTAATAAAAAATGCCAAGATAGCCGTTAGAGGCGCTGACGCTCAAAATGTGCACATCGCCTATAGGGCATCCAGCCAGTCAATGGGTTTACGTCATAAATATAATATCACTAGAAACAATGACGTCATGTGTTAATAAGTTTACATGAACATGTAAAACGGGTTAAAATATGATCTGTGGGTATCCTCCATACATACAAATCATTGTTACGGGGAGAAATAAGTTATTATACATCGATTAAGATCACTTAAGCTTAAGGTCATTGATTTCTGAACTGCAAAATAACAAGTAATTGTATATTTATCTCTGTCTTACTTATAGTTTCCTTCATTCTTTCTTCGATAGGTATGTCTTATAGCTTCATCTATGTCTTACTAACACATTTAGTGCCCTTATGACTCATCCTGTTTACGTTAACTGTCACGAAATTTCATTTTAATGTGAAATATCTGAAATTTAGATTTGATATTTTAGAGGTGTCACTATCAATGTTATGTTTATAAATAATTGGTGATATTTACCTTTTCTTACAATGATATACAATACAATTATTTACATTTATTAAAATATTCTATGTTGTCCTTCAGGTTAAATAATAACGGGAAAATAAAATAAACACCTGAGTAGAGGAAAAGCAATAGTGGTCGATTGTTCACAAAAAACGGTACATCCGTGAGTTTTATAAAATTTACTATCAAAATAATTGGTTGGAAACGCGATAGATCCACATGCAACGCATATCAATTTCTCAGAAACAATCCACACGCACTATATGTTTTGCGCTTTCATGGATTCCTAGTACATTGGGGTACAAAACTAGACCATGAAAATAAAATTAAGCAAGTATGGTTGATGATTTTACTAAAACCCGAAAAACGATTATTGAGTCATTTCTGCGCATTGTGATCGCCATATTTTCCCAAGAGACGCGGTAAACACAGCTTTGAATTTGACTAAGTATTTGATATACCAGGTGTAGCTAAAAAATAACGAGATTGATCTAAGAACACCGACTATTCAAAAAATTAAGCAAAAACAAATATTGTCATCTAAAATGTACCCTCGTCCCTGAACCCTACACCGCCCATGCGAATATTTCATTGTTGGAAGCAATGCTGTAGGCCTTTTCGGTAGGTAAAAGCTCTGCCGGTAACCAGCTCTCGTAACAATCTGAAAATATCCGGCAAAAATTTACCACTTAAGATATTATTTAGAGATGGGCGCGTGAGTAACTTTTTGTTCACGATCACGCACGCTCACGGAACTAAATATGTAATCACGACCAATCACGCACGACTTTTTATGTTTGATTCACGATCACTCACGCTCACGATTTTATTTTGGCACTCACGCCCGATCACGCCCGGCGGATCACGTTCGTGTCACGTAATTGTTTCTATATACATTTAAGCCTGCTTAATACAGTCATAAGTTGTTATCAAATTTGTTAACAAATTGGTAATAAGTTAGGTAACAGATTAGTTTAATTGAAAACGAATGTTTATGTACAAATAGATTGTTCTATTCCTTCAAATGTGACAAATATCATTATAAATTTGGTAATAAATTTGTTAACAAAATTATAATCGTGTCAAACGGGCTTAAAGATTTGTATATCTTTGGTGAAATCGGAGCAACTGTGTATACAATTTTGGATACAACAATAACACTATTTTTATGCAAAAATTACTGTTGATGACTTATTTGGACATAATAATGATATAAAGAATGTAAAGTAAAAGATAGAAATTGACAATTTTTTTCATAATAAATAGAAGAAAACTTGTACTCACACCCGATTAAATTTCAATCACGCTTGAACACGCATGATAATTTTTTAGTGCCTCACGCTCACGTCCAATCACGACGCAAAATTTACATTATACTCACGATCACGCGGGTCACGTCGTGACCCATCGTGACCCGACAAAATCACGGCCCGCGCTCACCTCTATATTATATATGACTATTTCACTCTTAAATTTATAAGACAATCCAAATTCAGGGTTCTACATAGTTACCAAGTTACATTTCGAAAAAACACCGACTCAAAAAAAAAATTCGCACCCTTTAAGCCAATAAAATGTCGTATTTTAACATGTAAATGAGTTTTGATAAGCAAAATTTTTTGACATTTTAGAAACATATTGTTTACATATGTGTCAAAGTGTGTATATTTTCAGTGTTATCAATTTTTATTAAAAACGAGTCGATTGGGACAGGAATCTATTTAAAACGGTGAAAAAGCAAACTTAAATATAACACCTCAAAACAATACCAGATTTTTATTTTGGAAATAGTCATCCGAATACCGTTCTTGGTTAAATTTTATCCTGGAAAATTTTTCCGATTGCCTTACTCGAGCCTGTTGCTAATTTATCTCGTGACATTGATCAAAAATCAGTTTCTGTCAATGCCACTCAATGAATTCCTACGCAACCAGCTCTCGTAACACTCTGCAAATTTTTCCAGCAAAACTTTACCACTTATGGCTGGTTTATGTGGATTTAATTTATAAATTTAGATTTGAAATTTACGATTTACCTTGTTGGTTTATAGTGAATTTAAACATATGAAATATGCCCAATCAACTTATATTGGGTCACGTGGTTTGACACAAATGGGATGACAGTTATATGATATTTATCACTTTTATCATAATCAATCTGTATTGTTCTATAGAAAATATTAATAATATATCTATATTTTCGGAATCTATTTGTCAAATCAAAATTAAAATGTTTCAACTGTCACTTGAAACTGTCATTTTCCCCATCAAAATCATTGTTTAAAATACTGTAAAACGATTGGACGCATTTACAAATTTACATTAAGGATATAAAATATGGTGATATTTTAAATGTAAATTCTAAATCATAAATTTCTTAAATTCATCATGAACCAGTAAAAACAGATATGTACAATTTATATTTATAAATGTAAATTCATAAATCTAAATTTGTAAATTAAATCCGTCATAAACCAGCTAATATGATATTATATATGAGAATTTATTTTAAAATGCAACATATGGTTCATCACTTCCATGGTTACACACTTACTGTCAAAAAATGACAGAAATGCAATATTTGTCCATTTTAAAATTCAATATTATAAATAGTACTGCAGCACAGGAGATACCTCCAGAACACATTACAAATCGTGTCCGACTAGGATGTTGCCTCAGTGTGAATGGAGGTATTTTTGAACATTAAATTTATAAATTTTTGTAGGCCAGAGTTTGTTAAGATGTCCTACATTAAAGTTTTGATTTTTTGTTAATTATATGTTGACTAATTTATTAGAAATTAGTATTGATAAAACATAACTATCAATTTTTGTTGCGTTTTAAAATGGACAAATATTACATTGCTGTAATTTTTTGACGGTAGTGTGTAACCATGGAAATGTTGGATCGGATCATATGTTGCATGTTAAAATGTATTTAATAGTTTACAATGAAAGATGTTTGAGTGACGCCTTTTGCAAAATTGATAAACTCCGTTACTTATGTGTATAATTAAAGAAAAGAACAAAAAGTGTAGGTTCAAAGCACGATCAAAATCCTATGCGTCATCAGGCGCCACAAAAAACAAAACCAATCAATAGCTCTCTGCCCTGTACCAAAGTTGGGAAGTACAGCTTGCCATGCAGGAACAAAAAGTGCAATCAAAATATTACAAGGGCAGATACTGTAATATTACCGAGGGAAACTTTTCTAATAACGAGTTAAAATCTGACACAACACTAGCTTCTGTTACAAGCGTAATTACAAGTCCAAGTCCGAAATTGGAACGCGTTGTTTCGGATCGTAAACTATCAAAGTCTGGGATCCGCACAACGCGAGAAAAACTAAAACTTTTGATATATGCTAAGCGTAGCTTTAATGAGGCGAACATAAGCTGAAATTAGTGTATGTGGTCCTCAGGATTTCTTTACGTACTTCCTCGACTTTTACGCATAATATATGACAGAAATAACGTATGCAACAAAAGTTTTCAGAAAAATGTTAATCTCCAAATTTTATTATTAAATGAGGTCTAATCTAGTTGCCTCTGGACATAATAAATACATAATACTTGTTTTATAACATGCCATGTTAAAAAAAATCTGGTGTGGCCAACAAAATACCTCCCGCCATTTACAGGCCGAGTTACAAAAAAGTTTTTTGGATTAGCGAATTTTACTCTAATTTTAGCAGTTTATTTCTTAAAATATAGTCTAATCTAATCCAAGTAACTACCTTCTTTTTAAACTCCTCAACAGAATTAAATCCCAATTACAGAGTGGGTTCACATTCACACACATCCATGCCTTAGTGGGATTCGAACCCAGAGTCCCGAGGGCAATCATGACATGAAGCGTTGCTCTGACCATTGAGCCACCATAATAAAATGAAGATTAAATTTTAAATACCGGGATAGAATAGAATTCACTAATCCAAAAATGAGGATTACCTTAAATATTTTTGCGAATCGTTAATTTTTATTAATCTAAATACATACCTACATATTTACTTATGCTGGAAACTGTATTGAATTCCTTATCTATTGTTGTTTTTACTTTTTAAAACGTTACCAATATTATTTTGAAATGAATAGTTCTTTGATAGTGACTTTTATGTGTCAGTTATATACATTTGAATAACTGCGTTTTGTTTGTTTAAAGCGTAGGTTCTGGGATTTAAACTATAGATACTTTTATAAATTTATCCATAAAATATATAGAAAAATATTAATGCAAATCTATAGAAAATTTAATAATCTTTAATTTTTATAATAACATCTCGAAAAAATAATATTTAAAGGTATTTTTCGTAGAAAAACTATTTTGAGCCTCTTGTAAAGTGCCTTTTTTGGTTATCCGATTATCATATATAATATAAGTGGTAAATTTTTGCCGGAAAAATTTTCAGATTGTTGCCGGTTGCCTAGCAATTTATTGAGTGGTATTGACAAAAAAAATTACGAGTTGTCAAACGAGTGATTTTTGATCAATGTCACAAGATAAATTGGCAAAGGGCTCGAGTAAAGCAATCGGAAAATTTTTCCAGATTAAAATTTAACCTCGTATGGTATTCGGATGACTATTTCCAAAATAAAAATCCGGTAATCATTTATATAATTTTTTTCTTGACAAAAATCTTATAATATTTATAAATATAATGTTTCAGGTTGCCTTTTCAACGTTTTAAATAGATTCCTGTCCGAATCGAATCGTTTTTAATAACACTGAAAATATACAGACTTTGTCAGGTATGTAAACAATATGTTTCTAAAACGTCAAAAAAATTTCGCTTATCAAAACTCACTTATAAAAATACGACATCTTATTGGCTTAAAGGGCGCGATAAAAATTTTGTGACGCTGTTTTGTCGAAATGAAACTTGGTAACTCGGTAGAATCCTGAATTTGGATTGGTTTATATATTTATGAGTGAAATAGTCACCCAAATCTAATGGGCTCTTTCCATTACAGAAAAAGTTCGAAATAGAAGGTTTCAAAATTTTCTGAATGATGGTAGGTATTTGAGCTAGAGTGGAGGATCCACACATACATACACACATAGACATCATTGCGAAAATGTTAAAATTGGAATCTAGGGACATTAAAACGTAGTCATTTACTAAAATCTCAATATGCGATTTTTAGCATGATCCCTTACCAAGGGTAGCGGGAGATAAAAAGTGCTCTTCTACAATGATAATGCACCAGCGCACACGTCCGCAATTTGAGTAGCCAAATTGCACGAATTGCATTACGAACTACTTCCTCATACACCTTACTCTCCCGATTAGGCTTCTTGTGACTTCTACTTCTTTCTAAACATGAAAAATGGCTAGGTGAGAAACGATTCACATCGAACAATGAGCCCTCGTATTTACCGAAATTTACAGGAATGTGAAGAAGTTGTAGTTAACCAAAAAGGGGCGACCCGAACTTTTGCCCCCCAATCGAATCAGCTGACTCTTTTAAAGTGCTTAAGACAAAGTTAGAACGTCATCGCGCAATTAAGTAACTGCCATAACTAGTGCCAATTTCTCGACTTTTAAATACTTTCTTCGTAGATACATCCACTCTTCTTCTCAGCTTGTAGATATATTCCGTACATTGTTACGTAGTGGAATGCGGAAAGATCCCTGGCGAGTATATGCGTGCACATACACTACAGACCGACGTGGCTAAAATTAGAGCCGCGAGAAATATAAGTCACGGTCACATGAGCTGTGACATCACTTCATTTAATGTGCAGTCACGGCCATGGGCGTGCTGACGGGAATTCCCTGGGGTCACCCACAGACGTAGAACATAAACAACATACCTGACCTCCATGTTCAACAAACAAACACACACAGTTATAGGGTTAGAGAAAGGAAGAGGTAATTTAATGTGGAAGAAAAGAAAACAAAATTTTCAAGACAGCTGTATTCTTTTTGGAATTCTTTTTGGAATATTTTGGATCATTGATGCGCAGATGGATTTTTCTGGCATATAGTCGTAAATGTACGCAGATAAATATATCCTGTTAAAATGACAAGAATGTAATAATTTGTGCATACAAAAATATTATTATAGTAAGTAAATATACTAACCAGTTTCATTTAGCGCAGACGCTATACTTTTCCACCTATTGTTTTTGGCCACTTTATTCTTGAATAAAATATCTGTTTTATCATATAAGTGGGGATATTTTTGAATGAAATATAATAATATACAAGCTTGTTCTTTATTTATTTTTCGTTTGCATAACCTAAAACTTACACACAAAAACAAATACACAACACACTGACGATTGTGAAGTGGAGCTCATGCGCAGTTGTGAAATTCTTTTACTTTAACGGTCTTAAGTTGAAAGTTGATCAACTTAAGGTCTTAAAGTAAAATTAAAAGTGTGCACATAAAGCAGTACATATATTAACACACATTTAACTTTTATAAAATAAAAGAAAAAGTAAAATAAAAAGTAGGCTGCATAAATCCACCTTTAAATGTATACGATTTGTAGTTCTAGTAAGGCTTAATTGTTTCATTTTCTTCTCAAACAGTGAAGTTCGATAATGAGGACTTATGATTTTAGAATTTTATGGTCGCCATCTACTGAATTCTGAAGTAACCTCTTTAAACAAAGACAACAAGCTCGAACAGAGAGAGAGAGAGTTAAGTATTACCATGATCTGTTAGATAGAATTAAAACAGTATTTAAATATGTTGAATAATTTTGTGTTTCGGTATTATTTTTTTAGAAATTATCATCAGCCAACAAATTATTGTTAATAAAACTGATCACTCATTCATACGTCAAACACCAAGGATAAATAAATCCGAGCAAATATCAAATCGGATTGAGACAATACGTCGAGAAGAGAAGAGAGGTCATGGTCATACAAAACTATCTCTCTCTGCCAGCTTGTCTTCCTCTAAAGAAGTACTGGACTCAATAGGGGATTCCACCATTTTTTTATATAATTTCATCAGAAAGTATAAGTAAAATTAAGACTATTGGTGAAAATCCGGTGAAAAAATTCCTATTAATAAGCGAGATATGGTCCCCCGATATTTAAAAATATAGATGTGACGTCAGGAATAGTTTTTATATAAAACTGTTTTCTTCGTAGATCTAAAATGTTCTTGAAATGTATGCTATTTTTAAATTATATTTATAAAAAATAAATTAATATTATAACACTGCACAAGTACATGCTTTATAATTGCAAGTGTATCAAAATTATTAAGTTTAATACAAAAAAAATATATTCAAATAAAAACTGTTTGAGAATTGCAGTACTGGACTGGTAGCCACGTGTCCGCTATTTGAATTTGTCTACTTCCATTGGTAGTAGACTCCACCCCCTGACTCGGTATTCGTTATATATTTATAGGTGGTCTTTGAGTCGCCAATCAAAATAATATATATGGATTCCATATGAGTGACGAGTCGCTAAAATAAAAACCCCCTTATTTCTCTTAATTCGAATGAGCTGTAATCCCCTATTCATAAGTCTCCAATGAAAAAAATAATTTTTTCTACAGCCTATATACAAAGTAGCTATTTGCGCTCTCTTTTGTCAACGCAAAATTTCACATTGCCGCTCATGCGCGACAAAGTAGAAAAAACGCTTGCTGTTCAAATTTTTAACTATACAATGTTTAGAAATGTCTCTTGTCTACATTCTTAATGGAAACGTTTAGTCAGGAACTAATAGCACTATAGTTACACGTTTACCAACTTCACAAATCAATCTGACATATAACGGCTCTGTCAGTATATTACATAACCAAACAAAACGCCAAACTGCTGTGAAAATAAAACAGGGCATTCATTTACAAAAACGAAAGTATAAAATGTTTAGATTATATAAGAGGAATAGCTAAAGAAAAATGGAAAATAACGATAAATTAAAATTAAATATAATCGTTATTTATTGAGTAGTACTGTAACTACAAATTGTACATTTTATTATTTTTTGTTATGGTGGAGAACTCATTGTGGCGACTGTAGAAAAATTTTTGTGTGTGTTTCGAGCGCAAATGGACATTGTCGATTTCGAGAGAATGCTACGCTCCTGCGTCGCGCGGCAACAACCTCTCAATCGACAATGTCCCATTTTGCGCTCTTAATACACAAATAGCTATTTTAAATATATTTCTCGTTTGTGGTCAATAATTCGACATAATAGATAATAAACAATTTTTTAAATCGTACAAATTAGAAATAAGCTTTGTGGACTAAAAATTCATGGACCTCACTGGCATTTGAACATATAGGACCCCTCCTATATCCAATATTTTATAATATAATTAATAAAAACCACGTATTCATATATTATAATCAATTTTTGATTTTTCCTGGCGTGGAATCATATAAACTCAAACAAGTGTTGGTTTACTTTCGTTGTATAATTATTTTCTGCATTTATTTACTTGAAAATGAACTCCGGATTTCACAAAGATGACAGCAGAAAGATTGAAATGTAGTAAGAATTTGGAATGAAGTAGATGTCTGAGTGAGAGAGGTGAAGCGAGAAATCAATGCTGACATGTGTGTTAAGGATATTAAGAACTCTAAAAACTAATAACTTTTTAAACTTTGTCAAGATCTACTTTGAATAATATATGACCAATTTTCTATTTTTTTTTATTAGGCTACACTATACAGAGTTTAAAAAACAATTCATCTAGAAATCATTATACGAAAACAATGAAAATAATTACTCCTACAGAATATCATAACAAATGATGAATTTCTGTAACAATTTCTATGACTTCCTTGTTCTACGCCAATGGATTTATGTACTTGCAGTGCTGGATGATGCTGCAAGATCTATAAATAACGTAAAAACATTTCACACTCTCTTAATAAACTGAGAATTGAATGATAAGAATAACTCTGCCACTAAAGCTAATATACTATGCATACAGAAAACAAACTTTGTACACATCAAAGAAATATTTTGTAGATCTACTTATATATTCGATTTCGTTCAAATTTTAAAAATAAATAAATATATCATCACGGCTTATTACCCATTGCTGGGTGTGCCAATCTGCTTTGTACACAGATATCGGTAATGATGAAATATTTGTACCGTGCAGGCGCTTACCAGATTTTAAAATCTGGCTATATCATTTATAATACAGAGTGATCAAAACCAACTAATAGTCACGTGACCCGCAACTTTCCTCAATGACATCAAAACTAGACTTCTAGGAAGAAAAGTTTAGTATCTAAATTCATGGACTTGCGAATTCTTATTATAAAGAATAAGCTTCGAAAATAAACTTGTGGGCCGCTAGTATGAACGGTGATTAAGGGTGATTAGCGAGCATTTGACTAGCATTGTTTTATCTCTGTCAATCGTTTAGAGATTATTTTAGAGAAAAATTCTTCAAATAAAAGATGCGGGCAATTAATTTTTCTATAACTATTATTTGAAGTATTTTCCTCTAAAAGGATCCATAAACGAATGACAGAGATAAAACAATGCTAGTCAAATGCTCGATAATCACCCTTAATCAGTTGTTCATACTAACGGTCGTGATATTCATCCGTTAAAACCATTTCGGGTAGTGTAACACGAGGGGGTCTACTAAGCTGAAGAGGATGATACTACTTCTTACTCCAACGATGACTAACTGACTGGTGGATGCATCGGATAATTGGTGTCCACGGCTTGGTGACAAGGAAGAACACACATACACCTACACTTCACACTTGATGAACACTACGGACATTTACGGACATGGACATTACTTGCTTGGAGATTTTCTGAATAAATAACTAAACCTTTTAACTAAATGATTACATTATTAATTGATACAACTAAGCCTAATATGTTATATTCCGAAACACAGCGAGCGGGCGATTAGCACGCGCCCCAAAACTAAAATACTGCATGTTCCGACAACTAACGTCTTCACGACGCGACTAATCTAGACTCTTTCTTGTTTACTCCATGAGTAACTAATGTCGACTCTTTAAAAACAAAGCGCTATCTTCAGGTCTGGACACGGTGTAGTATCTATAGGTGAGTGCACGACGTATTCCAATGCATTACGAAAAATGGCTAACTAACTGGGCTAGTTCATACAGTTTGCCGCTAGATGTCAGGTTTTGTTGCGACCCGGATTTTACACAAAATATTTAAAATATTAAATTATTCATATATAACGCATAATATTGTATATTTTCAATCATTACCTTTTATCTTTTGTCAGTTCTATGTATGTATTTTGTACAAATTCCATACACAAACGTTTCTATACTTCTAGTAAAATTATAAAACAACATATGTCAAATGCACTTGACATTGACAACTTTCAATCAGAAATTTATTTTAGTACCTGTTTCTGTGATTATAGTGTAGCTGGCTGCCGCTAAATTGCACCTTTTGGCACCTTAAAAAGACTATATTTCTCTTTATTTGATTCATACCCTGTTGTGCATCTTGTAGCAAAACATTTTTTGTCAAATGGTAACGGGTCAGGTTAGCGCCATTTTGTTTCCCAGTTACTTAGCCATGTCAACGTATCTCGTGCTCTCACCTATAGATACTATGGATTATCTTAGGGGTACAGGGTGCATAGGGTAGGGCATTTAAAGTCCCGCACGTATACATAATAATTTTTAAACTTAATGATCAAATAAATATCGTGACTATCATAATACGGTAAGAATTTCTAAAGTGAATTTTGACATTTATAATTTAAATAGATAAACAGAGTTAAAATTATGATTATTAAAACTAAAATTTAGAAAACTTTATAAAAAGTTATTTATCTGTTATTGCTCTTACCCTCGTCTTATCACAGTGGTAATTTAACCTAAAAAATCTCATTAATTAAACATATTAAAATTATTTTTGTAACTCATCAGGCAAATAACGAAATACACTAATAAGTCTTTAAAAAGAGTGTTATCGATATGTAATTATGAAACGCAAGTAATAAAGACGGTGAAAAGAAACAAAGAGCCTAACGGATATTTAAACAGATATTTGACAGAACAATACACGTCTATTCATTGAACGCAACTACTAATACTTATTTCCGCGGACTAAAATTTTGAGAACTATTCAGATCACGTGACTGTCAGTTGGTTTTGATCATCCTATATATCAGAACTGCTATACAGGATTATCTATATTAAAAATAAATATATTTTCTCTGGCGGTTCGTTATTTTGGATTTAATGCCGTACGAACTTAACGGATTACAGAAACTATTTAGTTGTGCATTCATACATTAAAGTCTGGTAAATAGCGGGAAACTAAAAACAATTGTTGAACAAGATAATAAAATGTGTTATTCTGTTGTTTCTTGCTACCTAGAATGTAGAATGTTTACGAGAAACCGGTATATGTTTAAATAAATTGTTTTACAAACGATGAACAGTTATTTTAATTTATTTCTCATATATTATGAAGTTAATGTCATTGTTTTCGTAGACACATTAGAAATAAGTACTAGTATTATCTACATAATAATACATCATCACGTATTTAACCTTAATTTTTAATAGGTAGTAGGTTTTTTACTACGTACATAATATTAGGTCTGTTAATTCTTTTTATTGTATTGCTTGATACAAAATTCGTAGAGTTTTTGGTTTAAAGGACAAGAATGCCTTGGAAAACAATTTGCTACACATTATTCCAATGTTGTTTTAATGTTATACTATAGTTTTTCTATTTCCAGAAACGGTGTTATTATGTTTCTATAAAAGCACTGTTTATCACTGAAAACACGACGTTTATAAGATCTATAAACGTACTGTTTTTGGCGCCTTTCGTATTCTAGAGGTGGTAGTCATGACAGATGAATTACATATAACCTCAAAATGGTAAGTTGTTTATGTTGAAATATTACTTCTAATTATTGATTTTTATCTTATCTCCAGGTGATAGGACTAGAAAGAAGAGAAATTTATAGCTATAGCTGTGTTAGTTCAGAAAGAAGAATCTGTGAAGTTAAACATTTTCAACTAAAGAATTATGAAATAAGAAACAATGCGTTCAGATTTACTTTGTCAAAACAATTTAAACGGTAAGTTTTATTTATTACAATTTAATTTTATGGTAATATTGAAATTTTTAGCTGATTGTATTGTTATATCAGGCATGTTTTGAAATGTATGGTGCACGTTACTTGCAATGTTGTCACTGTCAACTCAATTTGTGGCTACTTGCAAGTAAATATGAAAATTTTACGATCCATAATTTCCAGTTCCACATCGAGGCAAACTATCGAATATTCAATTTTTAAATATGATTTAGACATAAGTGCCATATACAAATACAACATATGTTTTGTATTGAAGAATGTAAGAACAGCTGTTGCTGTTGTGTCTGTAATTGAGCAGTCGATGTGTTGACAAAATGGTGGAATGTAAAAGTGTAGATCAATAAATTGTTCATTAATGCATTTCATTATTTAAAGAGTTTTATTTATGATATTTAATAAATTTACTTTTATTAGAAGATATGTCAAATCAGGTGGTTCATTAATAAACCGGTGGAGTACTTTGTAAGTATTGGTTTTCCTCTTACATAATTATATAATGCTTGATACAATGTTTTAATGTAAACGATCAGTCAGAATCACACAATACACGAACTGTCAAAATGTGAAATATCAAATGTTAGCGGGAAGCGCTACCAACATAACTTATAAAAAAACACCAAGACATATTTTTGACAATTCCTTTTTAAAAAAAATTAATTGTAAAATTACCTCAATAGAAAAAATAGTATAAAAAACATGTTAATGCACTCGTCTTGCTACTCGTTTTCCAAACTTGGACTCGTACGTTAACAGATACCTTATGATACTTGTGTTTTAATGTACTATTAATGGGGGACATAGACTCAACAACGGATACTCATAAAAACATATATTTGAATATTTATTTCCATTTTATTGTAACGTTTTTTATTTTAAATTTGAAGTCCACCTTATCTGATTTTAATCTAAAACATTGCAATCACGATAATGCAACCATTTCTTTTCAAGCAAAATAAAAAAGTGTTTCTTTTTCTATTGACATGAATACTTTTCTTGTAGTGTAAGTATGTGTTGAAAATTTTCCATTAAAGCGATTTACTGAACAATTTCTTAGGTAACGATTACATCAATAAAAATAAAAACGTACAAGAAAAAACGAAATCAATACATATTTTTATCGTGTGTTATTAGTGGGAAAAAAATCTGTGGATATATTTTAGGGTAGTTGATGGTCACGAAAGGGTAAATTAAATATTCTATACATATTTTATAGGGGATGAGCTAAATTCACTTACGCATGACCTTCTAGATCTGGTACGAATATATGATTGAATTCTGGATACTCACCTGAAAAAAATGCATATATTAGTCGTCATAACAAAAATATTAACTTATATAAATAATGGATTCACGAAAAAAAAAACATCCTATTAGTTATAGGAGGGTTCTGGGTTTAAATACCAGTGAGGTCCGAATTTTTCACAAATCCTTTGTTTTTTATATTTTTTGCAAGATCGTTTTTACCTCCCGTCATACCGTACGTAAGGGAGGTAATGTTATCGGTCCAAAAAATCTATGGTGAGTTTTCAGTGAATAAGCACGAATTAGGGTCCCTACAACACGATTTTACTATAACACGATAACTTTTATAACAAACTTCCAAATATTTCTGTTTTCCGTATTTAAGTTTTCTGCATTCATATAAAGAGTTGATTAGATTTTGGGTAAAACTGGATAACCGGAAGTGATACTTTACATGAAGCCCATAACAGTATTTAATGAAAAGATATATTAAAATATAATCCAAAACTTTTCAATTTTAGTATTTAAGACTTTTGTATCAAGGGGAACAACATATTAGATTTTGGCTAAAATTAATAAACCAGAAGTGATACTTTACTTGAAGTCCTGAACTGATTTTTAAAATATACTCCAAAACCTGTCAAATTTAGTATTTAAGACTTTTATATAAACGGAAGCAACATATTAGATTTTGGCTAAAATACTTTATTTGAAGCTCTGTACAGATTTTCGTGAAAAATAAATTAATACAATCCAAAACTTTTCAAATTTGGTATTGAAGACTTTTATATTAATGAGAACGATATACTAGATGTTTACTAAAATTGACAAACCGGAAGTACTACTTTACAGGAAGCTATAAACAGATTTTCTTGAAAAAATATATTAAAACATGATTCAAAACTTCTCACATTTGATATTTAAAACTGTTGTATAATTTATAACATTAGATTTTGACTACACCTATATGATAAACCGGAAGTCGTACTTAATTTGGAGCTCTTAACAGATTTTCGAGGAAAAACAATAAAATATAATCTAAAACTTGGTATTACATACTTTTCTATTTATTGGAATAACAAATTAGATTTTGTTTACAAATGATCAACCGGAAGTAATACTTTACTTAAAGCTCATTGCTATTTCAAACATGGAATTGACGGGAGGTCATGTATTGACCACATCCGATTTTTTTTAATGTTTACCGATAGGGTTTCCAAGCCAGCAGGCTTTATTTATAAATTACTGATCGGGAAGTGATGTGAATCGTAGATATGGGCTTTAGGATCCAGGAGAAATTTATTTAAACGAAGAAAGAATTGTGAAAAATTCTTGGACCTCGCTGGGATTTGAACCCAGAGCCTTCCAATCACTAGTCGGACGCTCTACCAATTGAGCCACGAGTTCCTGTTGAAGTCTATGAATCTTTCATAAGCCTTTTTACAAATCGTAACGAGTACACCTCACAATTTGAGATACTCAACTCTAACTTTGCGCAGTAAATATTATATTATTGTGAACATTAAGCCGTCACACACATGTAGAATAATTATTTGGGATCTAACCTAATGGACCTTTTCAATTTAAAGAGATAGAAGTTATGCGCAATGGGGATCTGCGCATAGTAAGAACAACTGAGATCTATGGCGTTTGTTTCTAAAGAATTTAAACGTAAAATGTGAGAATATCTCAGCGAAATAAGTTACAAAAGTTTTTATTGAAGTTAAAATGTCTAACGATACAAATTTTCACTGAGAATACAGGTACTTTAATGACTGCAATATTTATGACGTTTCGTTTGACAGCCCAACTGGCAGTTGTTCGCGCCATTTTCTTACTATTTGCAGCGATAGAAAGAGATAGCCGTTAAATTGAAAAGGTCCATTGTTTAAATCGTAGAAATGGTCTTTAGGATCCAGGAGAAGTTTATTTAAACGAAGAAAGAATGTGTAGAAATGGGATTTGAGTTCGAATCCTAGCGAGGTCCATGAATTTTTCACAATTCTTTCCTCTAGAAGAGTTTTGACGACTAACGACATCGACATGTTGAGTTTCAAAATATTTCAGTACTCCACTTTTAATACACAACAGTTATAGATATCTACTGACAATAACATCAAGACTAAATGTCATCTATAGCGCTCCATCTACGAATAGATCTGTCAATCTCAGACTTATAGAAAACGTCATGATAAATTTCTTCGAGTAGCTCGTCATCTTCGACTCTCATCATTTTATTTATAATAAAAATAAAACCAGAACAATTATTATGAAATGCATTGAATTCCAATGCATTGTACTCCTCAAGACCCTCTTACAAATGAGGGTGCATATAAAATATGCAGAGTGCTTTGGAAAACAAACTGAAAATGGAAATATCAAGCAGCGTTAGTAGGCGTCGTAAGAGTATATGCGTGGGGACTCGTTCTCCATTCTCCAAGACTCGTAAACCTATCAAATACTAGGCCTACTGAGAAGCCGTAGTCTTAAATTGTTTATGAATGCAATGGATGACTATTATTAGAGGATAAGGGTTGTTTATTATAGTTAATAGAGGGAACGTTTCGCAAAAGAGGAAACGAAGATAAATATCGATTCTGGGGTGGTTGAACGGTGATATGTAACACCGGAAATTCTCACTCGCTTGATCTTAGGATAAATTATCTTCTAATGGCCGTATGCACAGATGTAATCTTAAGTTCTATTTTGCCATTTATATATTTAGAGATATCTACTGACAATAATATCAAGACTAACGCCCTAATTCACTACGCAAAGTTGTTAAAATTATTGAATGTCAGCTGCTAAGTTCAAAATCCCAATTCACTATTACATCAAGTTGTTAGAATTTAACAACTAGTCGTTATATCGAGTTGTTAGAATTGAACAATCGTTGGTAAATGATATTTCTTGAAACTTTTGTGTTAAGCTAGGTTTCCAGCTCTTAACATAGTCACTGTTTTAGTCTTTGTTTTTGTATTTTGTCTTATGTTTTTGTTAGAAGATATTGGCCATTTCCAGCTGTTAACATAAGCACAGTCTTAAGTTTTTGTACTTATAATGTTTGTTCACTCAAAAAAGGAGCACATTTATAAAACTCTTTACAATGCTTCAAAAATTATATAGTTATTAATGATATTAATGATGAGTAGTAATCATTACTCAAATTAAGTAATAATGTAATTATTTTGTATAATTCCAAAATAACATTTGAAATAAAGCACGAAATTAATATGGTGAACGAGCCACAATATTTCTAATATTCCACTTTAAATTTCAATATTGTCTGTATATCTATAAGATGTGATATAATTTTATTTGTACTTATAATATAAAAAATATGATTTTTTTTTCTTTCTGTTGTCCATATTTATATTATCTCAACACAAAAATAATAACACAACCACCAAAATAATGACAGATACAACGCGTAGAACTACTGCGCAACATAAAAAGAGATAGCACTTACATCACTTATCTCTTTCCAACAGAACAGCGACAAAGACTATGACGAAAGTATGAAGCATGCAAACTTTGTGTTTATGCGCTATGACAAAGACAAAGACTAAAGACTAAAACAGTAGCTGGAAACGCTCAAGCCATTATGCGTATGACAAACTTTCAAGGTTATGACAAATAACAAAAACAGTGACTATGTTAAGAGCTGGAAACGTAGCTTTAGGAAATAAACTTTTATTGGAAATAGAGGAACGACAGCAATGAAAAACATATTTATAAACTAATATATACCAATAATTATAAAAAAATAGACAAGCGGCCTAATTCTCTAGCAAAATTGTTAAAATTAACAACCAGTTTCAGTTGTTAATTTCAATGTCAGTTGCTAAGTTCAAAATCCCAATTCACTATTACATCAAATTTAACAACTTGTCGTTACGTCGCGTTGTTAATCTAGCAACTACATTTCTCTCGTTGTTAGTCTTGAACAATCGTTGGTAAATAGTTTTTCTTGAAAATTTTGTGTTAGGAAAAAAACTTTTACTGGAAATAGAGGGATGACAGCAAAGGTAAACTATTTATAAACTAATATATACCTAAATTTCCAATTATTATATACATTTTTAAACAAGATTTTAGATTTATATTTCTCGTCTCGTCTCGCCTTGCGTGCATCACAATTTGAGTCGGATTTGGAGTACTAATTTTTTTCCCCGACTCCACACCCCTGATTTTTACCTCTCGCTAAGAGAAGTATTGGAATCATGCTAAAAATCGCATATCCCGATTTTAGTGAATAAGCACGTTTTAAGGTCCCTAGAATCCGATTATAACATTTTTACGATGTTGTCCGTATGTGTGAGTGTGTGTGTGTGGATGTGTCTGTGGATGTTGGATTCACGATTTCTCAAATACTATAAGACTTAAGACATTTTTAAATACGGATTCCTCTATCTAACAATAATGGGAAGAGTTGATTAAGTTTTGGTAACAATTGGACATCCGGAAGTAGTAGTTACAAGAAAAAAATCATCTAAATATTATTTATCGAAAATTTATGTAAATACTTATATTAAAGAACGTTAAATTCTTTATTCGATAAATATAAATTCATTATTATATCTTCTATAGATTTAGAGGTAAAGAAATGCATATAAAATAATTTGATGTAAAAAATCTCAGATCAAACTACTACAAGACGAGAAATTCAAATGTTTGTAATTGACACATAAATGTCTCTGTCAAAAATATTTGTATGCCACTGTCAAAAATATTTGTACATCATTATGAAGATTATGAAAATAAAAAAGTCAACAACGCAACAGAATATACGTAACAAAGAATATAAAAGGAATTTGTGAAAAAATGAAGAATATAAAGAAAAAGAAAAGGAAAGTAGAAAAAGAAAATTTCAGTATATTGAATATAAAGAAAATGTATGTATTGTACACAATTTATATTAAAATATCCTATAGATTTTGCAAGTATATGTGAGAATTATTTTGTAGTGAGACATGAATATATGTATTTGTATTGAAAATATTTTTCAATTTATGCGTACAACCAGGTAAAATATCTGGCGAGAGGTTATGTGCTGGCCACATCAGATTTTTTTTTATTGCGAACGATACAAGTATCTCCAAAAATAATCGAGATCCTAATGGTTAGTCTCGAAAAACGAACACCCATATTATATTCAACATTTCTCTGTGTAACTTATAAAATCCTGAAAAGAACCATGAACTGTAACAAATTTTTCCGTTAAAAATTAAAAATTGGAACTAAAGGTCAATCTAAAATAGCCTGCTCTCCCGTTGTGTCCTTCTCTACCTGTTTGGTTTGTTAAAAATATCGCAGTCCCCCTATAAATTGGTGAAATAATTTTAGAGGCCATCAATCATTCCGCTTTGCCTAGTGACATTTGTGTTCTTGGGCGGTTCGGGTATTTGTTTGTGTATACGGGATGCTAGTGCCTACTGTCCGTGAAATAACTCCATGACCAAGCAGCTTTTCGTCATTGTTATGCGGCTGTATTTCCGAATGTTCCAACGTATAATTTTGAGCCTGTTTAATATTCACATTCAAGGAGATTGTTTTGTAAGAAATGCCGCCATTGTACAGGAAATACATTTGCTTTGCTATTGTCAAAATAAACAAAAGTAGGCCTATTTTAGCTACGTTCTTCTATAGAATATAGTTCCTGATATGACAACGTATTTGTTATTAAATTAATTGAATCGGTGAGTGGATGTACAGCGTAATTCCAAAAACTTGGTTTATTTTTTTTTTTTTTCATTTTGATACACTAATTGAATCGGTAAGTGGAAGAACAGCGTAATTCCAAAAAAATTCTTCCAGTAAAAACTACATTAAAAAATCTGGTGTGGCCAACACAATACCTCCCGCCATTTACAGCCCGAGTCACAAAAAAGATTAAGTTAATTAATTATTTTTTGAATTTTACTCTAATTTTGACAGTTTATTTCTTAAAATATAGTCTAATCTAATCCAAGTAACTATCCCTTTTTCAAACCCCTCAACAGGATTAAATCCCAATTACAGAGTGGGTTCACATTCACACACATCCATGCCTTAGTGCGATTCGAACCCAGAGCCCCGAGGGCACTCATGACATGAGACGTTGCTCTAACCATTGAGCCACCAGAACTATAATAAAATGAAGATTAAATTTTAAATACCGGAATAGATTCGCTAATCCAAGAATGAGGATTAGCTTAAATATTTTTGTGAATCGTTAATTTTTATTAATCTAAATACATACCTACATATTTACTTATTCTGGAAACTATATTGAATTCCTTTTCTATTGTTCTATTTACTTTTTTCTTTTTAAAACGTTACTAATATTATTTTGAAATGATTATTTCTTTGATATTGACATTTATCTGTCAGTTACATATATTTGAATAACTGCGTTTTGTTTATTTAAAGCGTAGGTTCTGGGATTTAAATTATAGATAATTTTATAAATTTATCCATAATATTTACAAGCTGTCTCACAACTCGCGCCCCAGAGCGAATGAGGAAACACGAGACTGCACTCGGATGTGTAATTTCGAAGAAAAAAATCTGGCTTAGAAGATATTCGAGAAAAGACGTCTTATAATTGACTAATCAGAGACCTACACCTTTAACGTGTGTTCGCCGTAATTTTACGTTACTAGGGTTTTATACAAATCAAATCTTCATTAAAATGTGTGGGCGACTGTAGTTTTCGAAAAATGTCAGTATCAAATTAAATTTGACAAGGTGAATAAAAAAAGGCAAATTCTTATCATGTATTCAGCCGCTGATTACTTAGAAATGATTATAATTTGTTGTTTTAATCTCAAAGAATTTAAATGACAATAATATTTTCGTTTAACACATTTTACACAGCTGCTACAACACGTTGCACTGTACGATATAAATGATGATCTCGGATGTCACCTTCGCAAACCTAAATTTGTTCACTGTGAAAAGTCAACTCTGAAGTGTCAAAATTACAGTAAGTCAAACAAATTTTGTAACTCACTAGTATTGTTTTTAAAACCTAGCAACCAGCTTTATTTTGTAATAATATCATCACACCTCAAGATATCCTTCCGGGATTGGTGGATTAAAAAGTCTTGTAACTCCGTTATGCAAGCAGCCGCAAATTATTTTCTTCTATTTGTTGGCAACTTATTGTCGTCGGCAAGTGTCAGTTTCGTCTCGGGCGCGAGTTGTGAGACACCCTGTATTCTATTATGTTTTACTCGAAAATCTGTTAAGAGCTCCAAATTAAGTACCACTTCCGGTTTATCATATAAGTATAGTCAAAATCGAGTTTTAAATACCAAATTTGATAAGTTTTGGATAATGTTTTAATATTGTTTTTTAGAGAAAATCTTCGGTTTATCAATTTTAGCCAAAATATAATATGTTGCTCCCTTTCATACAAAAGTCTTAAATACCAAATTTGACAAGTTTTGGAATATATCCTAATATATTTTTCAAGGAAAATCTGTTCAGAGCTTCAACAAAAACACCCTTATTTGCGAAGTATTTCAATTATATCGTTTTTCATTATTAAGCATCTACTTTCAAAATTTTTTTCCAAATTTATCCTAACTCTCTTAAATCTTAAGTCCCCTATTCTGACAGATAAGTCGGTATCGAATATGGGTATGGGTAAAATGGATCACGCCCTCGATCTCAGCGCAATATTTAAAATGCTGACTTCTGAATGGCCAGCGGTAGAGACGTTTAGGTAAAGCAACGCAGAAAGATGAAAGTTGGTCAAGCCTTGCGTTGCGTCTGTTACGTTACTGCTTACTTTACTCCAATATAAATCATCCATAGCTGTAGCACATGATCATCTTTTTACCTTTACTGCGTTCGCGTTACCTCTTACGTTGCGTCATTATAAATCCAGCTTAGCTCCTTATCAAATAGTTATTGACGCTGGAATAGTTTTGATGGACTGATTTATGCTCCAAGTCATTTTGAAACGTAGTATACCTACATAAGAGTAATATACTGTTAGAAGTTAGATTAATAGAAAGTCGTTCATCTTTGGTGAACAGATGTCTGAAGGACAATTTATGAAATTGTTATGAATATTCGGTTATAACAGGCGTGTTTAAGTAGTTGTACCCTGTTGCCATGTTTATTGTGCAAAGCAATAGATAAGTTTCCTGATTTGCGGTGTTTCCGGCAAATAATCTCGGCACACGGCAACGCCAATGTGGCATTAGAATTCACGATGTTACATATGTAGTTAGTAGATACGTAAGTTATAACTGTAGAGTTGCGAACAATCAGGGAACTTTGTCGTTGAATGATGTTTATGTAGGTTTGTATTCTGTCTGTGCTGCTGCCTATATCTAGCCCATCTTGTTTACTATTGCTATAGTTTCCTGATTAATTAAGGATCATTCTCATTATTCACAATACAGGATTACAATATTAAATTATAGTTGCCTACGCTTGAATCTAATAGAAGTCTCATAAGCATTTACACCAGATTTTTTTTTACTTATAGAACAATAATTATATTACTATAACTACTAGCCGTGTTCTTTCGACCTGTGATTGTGATTATCTAAATCATGATTTGTATAATCGTGATTATTTTGAATCATGAAACAACAAACTCAAATAACATAAACACTACTTATAATGTCAAATATTATACAAACTAAATTATTTTATTTAATAATAATCTAATATCACCGTGTATATGAAAACATTAAATTAGTTTAAAAATGGATTAATTAAACATTGAGGTTAGAATACAGAAAACAAAAACACGTGATTCTTCCTAATCATGTTACATTGATCCATCAGATTGCGAATCACAAGTCGAAAGAACGCGGTTACTGTCTAAACACAACACAATATGGCGTGACTATTATACAAGGCTTATGTCACATTCTGTACAGTACCGTGTTAATGTTTACAGCCTATTAAAATTTGTATCCGATAGAAACAAATGTACTCCATCTAATTTTAATTTTTACTACTATTAGTAGAGAAAATTTTAAACAGGATGTTACACACACCCCAAACATTTAATCTGACTTGCAACAATGTACAGCAGATGTCGTGAACCTAGTTACAAAATCTGGCACTACGCGGCGTTGATTGTATTCACGTACAGTCACCCGCAAACGATCTATATCTTTTTTCCTTTACGCACTTATTGCATTTGAAGCATGCCTCAAACAGCTCCTTGTGTAGCGTACGTATTATTACCTCCCGCTACTCTTGGTAAGGGAGGTATAGGGATCGTGCTAAAAATCGCATATCGAGATTTTCGTAAATGACTACGTTTTAAGGTCCCTAGAACCCAATTTTAACATTTTCACAATGATGTCTGTGTGTATGTGAGTATGTGTGGATCCTCCACTCTAACTCAAATACTATCATTCAGAAAATTTTGAAACCTGATTTTCAAACTTTTTCTGTAATGGAAAGAACCCATTAGATTTTGGTGAAAATCGGATAACCGGAAATGGCACTTTACTAGAAGCTCAAAATAGTTTTCCTTCGAAAAATACCTTTAAATGTTATTTTTTCGAAATTAATGTTATTATACAAATTAAAGGTTATTAAATTTTGTATAGATTTGCATTAATACTTCTTCTATATATTTAATGGATAAATTTATAAAATTATCTATTATTTAAATCCCAGAGCTTACAATAGAAAAGGAATTCAATACAGTTTCCACCATAAGTAAATATGTAGGTATGTATTTAGATTAATAAAAATTAACAATTCACAAAAATGTTTAAGCTAATCCTCATTTTTGGATTAGTGAATTCTATTCTATCCCAGTATTTAAAATTTAATCTTCATTTTATTATATCAATGGTTAGAGCAACGCCTCATAAGTCATGAGTGCGCTCGGGGCTCTGGGTTCGAATCACACTAAGGCATGGATGTGTGTGAATGTAAATCCACTCTGTAATTGGGATGTAATACTGTTGAGGGGTTTAAAAAAAGGTAGTTACTTGGATTGGATTAGACTATATTTTAAGAAGTAAACTGTTAAAATTAGAGTAAAATTCGTTAATCAAAAAATAAGGATTAACTTAATCTTTTTGTGACTCGGGTTGTAAATGGCAAGAGGTATTGTGTTGGCCACACCAGATTTTTTTAATGTAAATAAAATAAATTTTCGATAAATAATATTTAGATGTTTCTTTCTTGTAACTACTACTTCCGGTTGTCCAATTGTTACCAAAACTTAATCAACTCTTCCCATTATTGTTAGATTGAGGAATCCGTAGTTAAAAATGTCATAAGTCTTATAGTATTTGAGAAATCGTGAATCCAACATCCACACACATACACATACACATATTAATGTTATAATCTGATTCTAAGGACCTTAAAACGTGCTTATTCACTAAAATCTGGATATGCGATTTTTAGCATGAATTCAATACCTCTCTTAGCGACAGGTAACAAATAAAAATCTGTTACAACCCATTAATCTCCCTGACTATTTTAAGATTGCTCCTCCTCCCCACCTCACCGCTAATTCATTCCCGTGGGTTGATTATGGTCTAGTCCTCGTCAGTTGGTATTCGATGCTCATTGAGCCGGGGCATTCTACAAGGGGCGCGAAGGGGCACAGGGCAGAGCACTAGGGGCTGCGGTTAATCTACCAAATATGAGAATACAGGGAGATATCGATTTCACATTAAACATGATATTACTAATACATGGGTGCAAGAGACCGACACTAGCCTTGCAAACTTCCAACGGCAAACTGGAAGAGAACAGAGTGGAAGGGAAGAATTGCAAATTGTGCAGAAATATCGATTTTAACCTCCTAATAACTATAGGTAAGGGAGGTATTGTCTTTGCTCAAAAATTCGATGGTTGTTTTTAATGAATAAGCATTTTAAGTTAATTGAAAAAATAGGAACAAATGGCAATTTTCTTCAATATTAATTTTAGTTCAGGGCGAACTTAAATGCCAGTTTTTATTTTGAAATGTCTAATTTTACCGGAAGCTATATTATTTAACGTGCACTTCTGCACATTCTGACCAAACGATGGAGCACATAATTACCTCATGCCCCATATACAGCTACCATGGAATCAAAGGCATCAATAAAATAACACCCGAAACTCTTCAGTGGGTAAAAGAACTTGATATTGCCTTGTTACTTCCTTGTACGAAGTAAAGGAAGTATTGTAATCGCGAAAAATTTCGGTTTTGAGATTTCAACGGACATAATTTCCAGAAATGGTACTTTATTTGAAGCCTATAATAGATTTTAATGAAAAACTATATTAAAATATAATCCAAAACGTTTCAAATTTGGTATATAAGACTTTTATATCAATTGGAATAACATAGCAGATTTTGGTTAAAACAGGCTAACCGGAAGTGATATATTACCTGAAGTTGTTAACAGTTTTTCTTGAATAAAATGATTTCATTTTGATTTTAGAAATAAATGTTTCAAATAAGAGTTTTAAAGAATTAAATTCTGCGTCTAGCACATCAAGTATTATTAAATTAGCCCTTTGTATAAGCGAGATATGCAAATATAAAGTTTATATACTTTTTGGTTTTTGTAATGCAGCTTGCTATGGATTAGGACAAAAAATAACAAAAAAATAAAAAATAGATGTTAATGTCAAATTACGTCAAACACGTGCAATTTTATAATTGGGTCTATACTTCATCTTCATATTGGTCTTGCGAACAAGGAAGTCGTGTGGTGTCCACATCAGATTTTGTATTTTAAAAATTATAATTATAATTCTAGTCAATATTTTGTTTGCATCCTTCAATTTATTTAGAAGCGATTATTTATTTGTATTGAAATTATAATTGAAGTATCAGCCTATTACTCATTGCTGGGTGTGCCAATCTGCTTCGTACACAGATTTCGGTAATGATGATGATATATACAGGGTGTAAATGACATAAGTACATTAAAGCTAACCAGTAATATAACTCGTCGAGACCAACAATATTTCTTAATAATTCTTTTCGAAATCGCATATTATTTTAGCATTTTTTCAACCCCGTAAATTGACAAGCCGTTCCAAGTATTTTTATAATAATTGAATGCAGTAGCAATAGCTCTGAAAAATTTTGTTTTAGCAATTGACAGTCCTGTCAGTTGTTGCAATTAAATTTTGCCATTAGTAATAAACTTGTTTATAAGGTAAAATTCTGTCAAAATGCTTACGTTTACAAATAGCGAGTACACAGACATTGTAATTACTTACCTATGGATTAATTATTTATTCGTCTATTTACTACATTTTAATTTGTGGTTGATATAAAGACAGTGTTATAGAGTTGCCAACGCATTTAGACGGAGCGTTTCCAAATCATACTCTTCCTAATATTCGCACATTTGTTAATCTTGTACATCTTTATCACAATAAGGAGTGTCACATATGACAATTTTAAAAAAGCAACAGTTGTATCCATACCATGTGCAAAAAGTTCAATATTTTCAGCACATAGCAGACTTCAATTTTGGGAATGACTCATAATGTTCATTAATGAGACTGAATTTTCTTGGGAAGGTGTATTTATTATGCACAATACCCATCTCGACAGACGAAAATGCTGTAAAATTTTTCATAAAAAAATGTTTGGGCTAGAACAATAATTGGACGACTAATTATTGATACTCATGTACCTCGTTTAAATGGACAAGAGTATGCACTTACATATTTTGAATAACGTATTTAAACTATTATGATTTGTCGACGATAAATAATCATCTCATAACCTAATAACTATGCTTTTGCTCTTCCTCGTTACCTCGTTCCTGCTTGTCTTCCTCTATTCACAGGTGATTAAAATCCTGGTTTAATACACAATTTTATAATTTTGTTATCCAAAATTTAAATTTCTTTATTTTAAAAATTGATTGTTTATTAATTACTGTGAGTGCAAGTGTAACCGATAACCGACAATTTGTGAGCTGTTTGAATACGGCAGCAGCCATTTGCTCTCTATAGGCGGGTAACGAAATATGCAGCAAATCTTTAAAGAATTTTAACTCAAAACCTAAGACTTTGAAAAAAAAGTTATTAAGAAATATTGTTGCTCTCGTCGAGTTACAATACTGGTTAAATTTAATGCACTTATTTCATTTACACCCTATTCGTTGAGTAGGTACATATTGCGTAAAAAAATATGAATGATTTGACCCTTTAATTGCTGGATTACACGTCGAATTTTTCGCAAAGTAATCCTTTTTGGTAAATAAACATTGTATTCGTGAAGACATTGTCCTTTTCTGCTTCCGCTCACCTGGCAGCTTGAGGCTTCATTATCCCCCCTTGCCGCGCTGACCCCTATAACTTCCGCTCATTCGCATTGTATTCACACAGATTGTATTTTTGTCTGGTCGACCTATTTCTGTTCGAGGGGTAATCATTGTGATTGTATTCGTATTCCTGCCGATATTTCTTCGGATTTATTCTTTTCTGAACGATAGATTTTTTAATGTGTTTTTTCTGATAGTTCTGGAACATGCACCAGAATAGAACTGGGATCAGGATTAATATTTTCAGGGATGAATTTTCTTAATCTTACTCCTGTTCTTATCCACTGACATAGTTTGAAAAATATTACACAGGGAGAATTTTTTTTTTGCTATTCACTACCGCTCAGCAATATTTGCTCACTTGTACATATATTCTTATTTTATTTTTTCTTGTTAAACATGTGGTTTGAAGAATGTTTTGATGACATTTTTACCTCCCGCTTCCCTTGGTAAGGGAGGTATAGGGATCGTGCTAAAAATCACATATCGAGATTTTGGTAAATGACCACGTTTTAAGGTCCCTAGAATCCAATTTTAACATTTTTAAGATGATGTTTGTGTGTATGTGTGGATCCTCCACTCTTAACTCAAATATTATCATTCAGAAAATTTTGAAACCTTGTATTACGAACTTTGTACGAACTCTGTAATGGAAAAAGCCAATTAGATTTTGGTGAAAATCGGATAACCGGAAATGGCACTTTACTAGAACCTCAAAATTTTTTTGCGAAAAATACCTTTAAATGTTATTTTTTCAAGATTAATGTCATTATAAAAATTAAAGATTATTAAATTTTCCATAGATTTGCATTAATACTTTTTCTATATATTTTATGGATAAATTTATAAAATTATCTATAATTTAAATCCCAGAGCCTACGCTTTAAATAAACAAAACGCAGTTATTCAAATGTATGTAAGTGACAGATAAATGTCACTATCAAAGAACTAATCATTTGAGAATAATATTAGTACCGTTTAAAAAGAAAAAAGTAAATAGAACAATAGAAAAGGAATTCAATACAGTTTCCAGCATAAGTAAATATGTAGGTATGTATTTAGATTAATAAATATTAACGATTCACAAAAATGTTTAAGCTAATCCTTATTTTTGGATTAGTGAATTCTATTCTATGTCGGTATTAAAAATTTAATCTTCATTTTATTATAGCTCCGGTTGCTCAATGGTTACAGCAACGCTTCATGTCATGAGTGCCCTCGGGGCTCTGGGTTCGAATCCCACTAAGGCATGGATGTGTGTGAATGTGAACCCACTCAGTAATTGGGATTTAATCCTGTTGAGGGGTTTAAAAAAAAGGTAGTTACTTGGATTAGATTAGACTATATTTTAAGAAATAAACTGTTAATATTAGAGTAAAATTCGTTACCTAAAAATAAGGATTAACTTAATCTTTTTTGTGACTCGGGCTGTAAATGGCTACACCAGATTTTTTTTAATATTTACCGATGGGGTTTCGAAGACAGTAGGTTTTATTTACAAATTACTGAACGGTAAGTGATGTGAATCACTTACCAATAAGGAGGCAAGACGGTAAAAACAACGATCATAGCTTACTTTCAAAATGACAACTAAAAGTTTTAATATGTCAAAATAATTTTTAAATCTTATTTTTTATTTTTGTGCGTCGATCGTGCAAAAAATCACGAACGTTAAGGAATTATCGATTTCACTGTTCTACTATTTTTATTTATTCTCTCTGTCGAGAACTGAAGAAAATACTCTCTGGTTAATTCCATATTTTCACTCATAACTAATTTAACTTTCCCAACTTAATTTCAAATGAAATAAGTAACTGTGTGTGTGCCCTACCGTATCATTAGCGTATGTATGTGCTACGCTGGTTAATTTTAAAAATCTGATTCCGCCTCTGTGTAGAGTCCACTTAACGTAGTTAGATCTAAACAAAACACTACCTGATAAATAATTGAGAATGTAGTTGTCTGGGAAATGGCATTTTAATTAAAACCAGTCGTCCCCGGGTTGATGTTTAGGGCTGAAAGGTCGAAGGACTAAAGCACACTAAAGGGTTTATGCAGACACGTGACCCGATCGACAGGTAGGCAAACATAGGCGACCGTACGCAGAGAAATTACTCGGCAAACAATATCTCCCAACTATTATTTATTACACAAGCCATACATTCATCATTAAGAAGATAGCTTTCTCGAAAGAGGTCGTGAGTTCACATCCCACTACCAATAAGAAGTTTGAGACAGTATAATCAGAGTTTAGCCGGAAGGAAGCCATATTTAGACTTAAATGGCAGATGGATTACTGTCAAACTTTGATAATTTAAAATACAGGTTTTAATTTAATGTACGAATGGGAAAAATATTTTTAAATACAAATACATATATTCATGTCTCACTACAAAATAATTCTCACATATATTTGCAAAATCTATGGGATATTTTAATATAAATTATGTACAATACATACATTTTCGTTATATTCAATATCCTGAAATTTTCTTTTTCTACTTTTCTTTTCTTTTTCTTTATATTAGTCATTTTTTCGCAAATTTCTTTTATATTCTTTTTTACGTATATTCTTTTGCGTTGTTGACTTTTTTTTATTTTCATAATCCTCATAATGATGTACAAATATTTTTGACAGTTGCATACAAATATTTTTGACAGTGACATTTATGTGTCAATTACAAACATTTGAATTTCTTGCCTTGAAGTAGTTTGATCTGAGAATTTTTACATCAAATTATAGAAGATATAATAATGAATTTATATTTATCGAATAAAGAATTTAACATTGTTTAATATAAGTATTTACATAAATTTTCGATAAATAATATTTAGATGATTTTTTTCTTGTAACTACTACTTCCGGTTGTCCAATAGTTACCAAAACTTAATCAACTCTTCCCATTATTGTTAGATTGAGGAATCCGTAGTTAAAAATATCTTAAGTCTTATAGTATTTGAGAAATCGTGAATCCCACATCCACACACATACGGACATCATCGTAAAATTGTTGTAATCGGATTCTAGGGACCTTAAAACGTGCATATTCACTAAAATCTGGATATGCGATTTTTAGCATGAATACAATACCTATCTTAGCGAGAGGTAAAAACATGTATCATAAGGCATGTTAACGCAGTCCTCCTTTGTAAAACTCGCCTAGCGGCTCGTTTTCCAAACTTGGACTTGTACGTTAACAGTTTGCTTTATGATACTTGTGTTTTAATATATAGTTTGTTCATAGATATAAGAAAACTATTCCCATTAGACCCCTGGAGTGAGTAAACCCTAAGTGGATTAAAGAAAATTAATGGTTGCATAAATGTCAAAATTTCCAGTGATGGATTTAGAATAATTGAAAATTTATTTTCCCGAGGTAATTTGTTGATTTTCATGGAATAAAACACAATATATAATAATACACATTTTTTTTATTAACAAAGTTACTAGTCTATATAAAAATAACAATCTAAGAATTATTTATTTGCTATTGCATGTATGTCACAGTCATATACATAATATTTTATAAAGAATGTTAACAATCAACATAAAAATAGAATTTGGAATAATTGAAAATTTATTTTCCCGAGGTAATTTGTTGATTTTCATGGAATAAAACACAACATATAATAATACACAATTTTTTTTTATTAACAAAGTTAAAAGCCAATGAAGAGAAATCTAAGCGACTGGAGTAGTGATGTAGGGTTGAAAAAGTCAATATAAAAATAACAATCTAAGAATTATTTATTTGCTATTGCATGTATGTCACTGTCATATACATAATATTTTATAAAGAATGTTAAAAATCAACATAAAAATAACACAACTTTGGAATTATCAATCTACTATGAACCTATGGTTGGTTAAACAGTAATCTTGTTTTATGTTAATGATAGAATTACCGTTAAGTATAGAAATTTTTAATTTTAATTGCAGTATTACGAAAAATAAGAGTAAAGTTCATTTTTCCTGTAATCCGGCCCCTTCAATCGGTGATTGGACCGCATGCTGTGGGGCGGTTTGCCACAGTCATTAGTGACCCAGGTAGATTTTCTTATATCTATGAACAAACTGTACTATTATATATTTACCCAACAAATAATTCCAATGCGTCTTTTCACACATTTTTAAGAAAATAGTTTCAGAAGTGTACGAAAGATGGAACAACTTTAAAGGGAATTAATGTAAAAATGTTGTACCTGTTTTCAATAAAATATGATTGACCAATTTCGGGAACATTTTGACATTACCTCGTAGACGTGGTTGCATGTTATTTGACTGATATACTAGTAGAAAGAGAATGGAACAATTTTAGTATAACAGTAAAGTGAGTTTAAGTTCCAAAAATACGATAGGTAATAAACATTTATTAGCTCTCATTCTGGGAGCAATAAATATATTGAAGAATCAAAACAAGTATGAAATAGTTTTTGGGAATTAAAAAGAAAAGAGTCCCCCACATTTGTGTCACGAGACGAGGGATGTCGCGCGCTATAATCGGTGCTCACAGCAGTTTTAATACTAAAACTTGCGAGATAGTTTATTATAAACGGAAAAAGAGCCGCTAACAGCATATCATATATACATCGAGCACCATCCGGAGTCGCTGGCAACGCTGCCAAATCTCCGCCGGCGCACACAATGGCCGACATGAAGCTGCGATGCCAAATATACAACACTTATTCATTTCAGAGATCATTATTAGCAATTACGACACAATAACGTGCGAATGTGAGAAAGACGAGATACCAACCACAGAATTCATTACACAAGATTTGGATACTGACAATGAATGAATATTCTCTGCTAACTATTATCTAATATTGTAAAAATTGCTGGCTTAAAATTATAAGCTTTATACTTGATTATTTGAAATTTGTTTTTCTTGGCGTTTTGTGGTAGTTAATTCTAGTTTAGTTTAATAAATACAATAAGAATGAATAGTTAAACTTTTTACTAACTTTAATATTTTATCATGTTGTTCGTAGATGTCAACAAAATTTCAGGGGGCCGAGGCTACGGGCAAGTTTCTTCCCACTAGAATTTTCCGTCAACGTTAACGTTATGTCTTTAATAGCGGAGGTACAAAATAACGGGTTTTCAAAAGTTCAGATTTTGCATAACGTTTTAATATCACGTGTATATTGTTTTAAATATCTGTCATTTTCATTGTATTATGGTAAAGAAATCAAAAACTAATGTTTGCTATATAGCTCCAAAAAGGTGTTCGACATGTTCACAGCTCTGAAAGAAAATAAAAATCCTGGAGCCCCGTTCAGGTTTCTTTGAATAATAATTAAATTACACAAATTTTCGGAAAGGTTCATATTTGTCACGTCTCTTAGCAATCTCAAATTATCGTCGATGTTACAATTAAAGTAATAAATAGGAAATTGTCGAATGTTTGAGTTCTGACTGCAAAACAAAAAAATTCTGACGTTTTAAAGTAAATTCTGTGCATACCGGTGTGAATAAAAATGCCAGGAAAAATAAATTGACAAAAAATGTCACATATCCCATTTTTATCTTTTTATCGTTCTTAAAATATCGATTTCGGTAGCTATAACCTGATAAAAAGCTGTTTACCGGTAACAGTCCACCGGTAGAATTTTCGTAAATGCCTCATATAACTGACGGAAGGTAATGTGCTGGCCATATCAGATTTTTACCTTCCGTCACCATTAGGTAAGGAAGGTATTGTATTTGGTCAAAAAAATTCGATGAGTTTTTAATGAATAAGCACGTTTTAGGGTCCCTAGTATACGATTTTACTATTTTTACGATGATGTCTGTATGTGTGGATAGATGTATGTATGTATATTTTATTCGCTATACGATTTGATTACATTTTATCTTCATATTCAATGGATATAGAGTTAAAAAATTATAAAGAAATTAAATTTCACATAGCAGCACATGGAAACATCTACTACATTAAAGGCCGGTATTTCCATCTTCGGATAAAGTGCGGGATAACTTATCTGTCGGATAAATGAACAATATCGCATCAAAAAATGACATTCAATGTAATTTACTTCATTTATACTTTTATTTCGATGCGATATTTTATCATTTATCTGACGGATAGTTATCCTGAACTTTATCCGGAGATGGAAATACCGGCCCTAAGAGAATTTCTTATTGACAAATGTTAGCATCAAAGTGCAATTTACATAATATGTTTGAGTTATAATTTTAATGGAAATATATAGAATCTTACAAAAAAAATTCTGTATGGAATTTGTACAAAATACATAGACCTGACTGAAGGTAATGTACTGGAAATATGGAATAATTTGCAAAAAAACTTTCTGTGTGGAAATTGTACAAAATACGTAGAACTGAGGAAAGTTAATGCGCTGGCCACATCAGATTTCTACTTTTACTGCAAATTGCCAAACTGCCAAAATTTTATTTAATACACTGCACAATATTGCTAATATAGGCGTTAGCGCATACGTCTTTCGGGAAAACGCTGTGCAAAATCTCTATTTTGGGATTGGCGAAAATTTGGTAGAAAGATCTATAGAGTGGAAATAAATTAAAAATTTTACTAGCCCACTGTTCCGCGTAGCTTTCTGTCATATTTGCGAATGTTTAGATTAGGCTGTTTTTAGATAATTATAATCTCTGTAATATTCGTATAACAACATTTGAAGATCCAGAATAAACATATAAAGTTATCTTTAGTTGTTAAATAATAACACATACTTGACACTTGATAGAACGTACCAGGGCCAGCCTAAGCTACAGGTAAGTCAGGCGACCGCCTGGGACGAAATTGGTTTAGGGCGACATTTTTTGAAACTATTTTTTTGCAAAATAAATTAAAAATCAAATTATAAGTTTATTGACTCGTTCAGTAAGTAGCTTTAATCATAATGCTGACAATTCCAGTAGCAGCAAACTTATATTAATTAAATCCTATTTATATTTTTTATGTTGTACTAAGAAAGAAGAAAGGTTAAATTCGTTGGCGATTATATCAATTAAAAACATTGTCATATCAAATACTGAAGAAGTAATTGTTGTTCAGGAAATCTACTGAAAAATACCCCCAACATAAAAAAAAAATGCTACAAAAGCTTTTATACGGAATCCTGTACAAAAAAATACACTGATGCAACAGCCCCTCGCCAATTTGGAAAAAGAAGACACATTTTGGTTTTTGACATTTTTCTTGAAAACGGTGATCCGTATCGAAATTTTATACAAAACAAGATTCTTATATTTTTTACCGAGGATGAACCGCTAAAGACTTAAATTAGATTTTTCGAATTGCAAAATAACGAGAAGTATTTATACCGAGACTTATACCTACATTGAGAAATATTTTTTTCTTTCCCTACATACAGGCTTAGTCACGGAAGAGTTATTTTGAAAGTCCGTTTGTTTGCAACCCAAAATACTAAAGACAACAGACCATATTTAATTGTTTAATGTCAAAATGACAGAACCATCACTAGACAGGAAAAGCAATCGTGAATTAAATATTTTATATTTTTGAGAGGAAGCTAAACGCTGTTGTAAATTGTATTTCGTGTTGCACACAAACGGACTTTGAAAGTAACTCTTACCTATAAAAAAACTACAGTTAGTAAATATTAGAAAAAAAAAATCATTTTTTTCGAATTGTTTTTGTTTAAATATTTGTGTGACCGTATTATAAAATCAAACAACTATCCCATATTCATTATCCTGTACCACTGTTGTTGTGTGAGACAATTATACACCGTTAGCAGTTAAACAGTGCCAAAACCCCAACATAGTATTAGTTCTTCCACAGCCGCAACCCACGTATCCTCGTGTGTTCTCTTCTGTTCGTCTGCCGCCTCCGCGTCATTCCAGCAGTCGGTTGGCCAGGTTTAACGACGTTACGCCGAATTAAATTGTTATGGCGCGTCCACAATTAACGACCTTACACTTAGTTCGCAGCGTTGTAATCATCTCGCCTTTATTACGCCAGATTGCTCATACACGGGCATAAGCAAGGCATACAATGTTTGTTTACGTCATTATTGCTCATAAGGAAATGGATTCATTGATTAATTGTTACACGATTATTGTCATTACAGACTGAGGAAATTGTTGCTTATGATGGTCAATCAACATTCAATTCATATAATATATTCTTCAAGATGTCTGTGGTTTAATGCAAGAATATCAATACCAATTTTTGAAGAAACTTCATTTAAATTTTCAATTTAAGTGATCTGTAGTTCTAGACCTGAGAGTGGAAGGTCAATAACTGTTAGAAATGACGAAAATTCAAGATTGGTACATAATGAACTGTTTCAGGTTTTCTGAAAATCGTTTCTGTTTCTATCAATCGCTTAATAGCACAATTTATGCTAGAAAGTGGCCATAAATATCAACAAATGCTTCATTGTTACGTACACACGCAAAAAGAATAACTTTACTCATAATTATGCAGTAAATGATACCATTCTTACGCGAAAATGTTCCATTAAAGATTTAGGTGTTACTTTCACTTCAAATCTCAATTTTAATGAGCATATTGTTAATATATGTTCATCTGCCAGTAAAACTTTAGGCTTCATTATTCGTATATGCAAAATGTTCCATGATGTTACAACTTTAAAATCATTATATTTTGCGTTTGTTGTAAGTAAATTAGAGTACGCCAGCCTAATCTGGTATCCTTCGTATGCCAGTCAAAATATGCAACTAGATCGCATCCATAGAAGATTCCTGAAATATCTTTCATTTAAAGAAGACAATATTTATCCAGACAGAGATGTTGATTTAAATTCTCTTCTAGAGCGTCATTCCTTACCTTCTTTAGTTTTCAGACGAGAAGCCTGTAGTTCCAGATTTCTTTGGATGCTTCTCCACAACTATATAGATGCACCATATCTGCTGTCATGTGTGCCATTCCATGTCCCAAGGTTGGCTTCAAGACAAGGCGGATCGTTTCGCCTACCCGTTACACGTACACTTATTTTGCAGCGCTCACCTGTTCACTTAATGTGCCTCAATGCTGACAAAATGTACGAAGATATATTCACCTAACTATGTATCAATATTTCTGATTTTTGTTTTGTCATGTTGTAATATTTATATTTATTATTGTTTCTATTAATTTTACCCTGTAATTGGCCTGCTGTTGGGTAAATAAAGCGTATTATTATTATTATTATTATTATTATTATTATTATTATTATTATTATTATTATTATTATTATCTCTTTCCTCAAAATTCTTCCAAAATTTTTGGCCATGCCAGTTTTTTTCTTAACATCTCTAAGTTAGATTTACTTATGTGAGGTGCCATTATTAGAAGTAATCTCAAGATAATTGGACGAAACTTAAAGCAAATTCATAACAATGTTACTAACAGTACAGTTCGGATCGTTTGTTTCAATAATAGCATAATTCAACTAAAAAGTTGATTATAAAATTATCAATGTGTAATAGTAGCTATACCTGGTGGCTTAGGCCAACCGACACACGGGGGATTATCATGGAAAATCAGTTAATTGTGAATAGTATCTCCCCAGTGCAAAATATTAAGAAGTTTGAATGATTATCCGGGGATACTAATTCTATGAATTATATTTGAAATTAGTCAATCTACATGTGTAATAATAGAAGAAATTAAGAAAAATTATCGAATTTCCAGAATTGTTGTTCATATCCCGGAAAAATAGTTCCTAAGCAACGGTTCAAATAGCATAATGGTAGCGTGTGCGCTTGGTAATAAACAAAATTCGTAGAATCGGGTTCGAAACCAGTCGAGAGCAAATATATTTTTTTAATTTTTACTTTTCAAAATAATTTTTATCACACTGATTACAATAAATATTTTTGGATTTGTTTAAACGGATCAATTAAATGGCCTGCAAGATCTCCTGCCCCTTAGATTTTTATCTTTGGGGTCATTTAAAATAAAAAGATCTTAAAGCGACAATGAGAAATGATTGCAGCCTTATTTCAAATCGACAACAATGTTATGATCGTCTCGGATTTTGCTTAGTACAAAATGACGGTCATTTCGAATGTTTGTTCTAATTTTTTAATTCTTTCGGTTGTATTTAGTGCGATTTTATAAAATAAATAAGTTGTTGTGTATAACATAGCCATTTTATTAAATATTAATGAAAAATTAAAAACATATTAATAATAAAAATTATTTTGAAACGTAAAGATTTAAAAATGTTTTGCTGTCGGCTGGTTTCGAACCCGTCTCTCCGAATTTTGTTTATTACCAAGTGCACTCGCTACCACCATATTATCAGAACCGTTTCTTGGAAACTATTTTTTTCGGGATCTGAAGAAAAATCCTGGAAATTCTACAATTTTTCTTAATTTTTTCTAATATTCATAGAATTCGTATCCCCGGATAAGCATACAAAATTTCAACTTAATATCTTGCACTGGGGAGATACTATTCACAATTAACTGATTTTCCATGGTCATCTGCCATGTGTCGGTTTGGCCTACGAGACCCGGTATTTATACATTTATATATGAGAAAATGAATTCTAGATTTGAAGTATTAAGAAGAATTTGGTGTAGAATAAATGTGTGATGTAAATGATAGGGCGAGGTTAAGAACATTAAAAACTCAAATATTAAAAAAAAAACTAAATAATCCTTATTACTTATTAGAGTTTTAATAATTAGTTTTCATATAAATGATCCACTATTTTCTTTCTTTTTACTATTATAGATATTTAGCGATCGTACCTACACATCGTTGTTTTTCTGTTATAATAAGCATAGATAAGAAGTTTTTTTTATATTTATTAAAATTGAAAGTGCATATTATACATACATATTTGAATATTATGCATAATATAGCATGCATCATAAATTCTTCCCATCTAGTACTTACATTATGTAGTTTTAACTGATTAGAATTCAACATAGATATCCAGGCTGTAGTATTTTACAATGTATACTGTCTTACGTATACGTACTCTTTGTTCGGTCCGTCTACGAAGAAAGTCCAAGTCCACACTTCATCATCACTTAACTAATAGGTACAGTTTAGAAAGAGTGATAGATAAACAGTATGTATGTTTATAACAATGATTCTTATCTTCACAAATCGATGAAAACAAAGTGTGTTAGCATAGCAAATGTTTTAATTTTAAATCACGATGTACTACAACGTCACTAGTGTGCTATCTAGTACTAACTAGACCTAGCTACAGTAAGAACTACAATATAAAAGATATCAGGCCAGCTGAGCTTCAGTAATGATTATTTCAATATATTGGGTATATCCAGGTTATCCATTAGGAAAAACCCTTTAATCATAGTCGCTAGACATCCTGGCACCTTACTTGTACCTGTATCATTACTACATTTATACATAAAAAATGATGTCCACAATTATTATGTTTAGTTATGGACCGGATTTTACTCTTATATATGCCTGCGTTCACCTGGAATAGCGCTAGCATAGCAAAAATATAGCGCTGTTTATTGACTATTAACTGACACTCCTATTTGTCTAAAATATATTAATTTTTAGATTAATCGAATATTATTACCTACATAAACAAAAAATATATTTCCTTGTATTTTAACAATTTGTTACAACGAGTAGTTAACCTCGAATTTAAAACGTAAACATAACAAAATAAAAATCTGATGTGGACACCACACGACTTCCTTGTACGCAAGACCAACGAGAATATAGATCCAATTATAAAATTGCACGTATTTGACATAATTTGTCATTAACATTTTTTTTTATTATTTGTACTTTTTTGTCCTAATCCATAGCAAGCTTTATTACAAAAACCAAAAAGTATATAATTTTTAAATTTACATATCTCGCTTATACGAAGGGCTAATTTAATAATATTGGTTTTGCTAGAAGCATAAAATTTAATTCTCTAAAACTATTGAAGCATTTATTTCTAATATAAAAAAAATAAAACCATTTTATTCAAGAAAAACTATTAATAACTTCAGGTAATGTTACTTCCGGTTAGCTATGGATTAGGACAAAACATAATAAAAAAATCTGATGTGGCCAGCACAGTTATGTATTTTGTACAAATTTCATACAGAAAGTTCTTGTACATTACCTTCCGGTAGTTGTATGTATTTTATACAAATTCTATACAAAAAGTTTCTAGCAAAAGATTTCATATTGCCAGTAAAATTATAACCCAAACATACTATGCCAATTGCACTTGACACTGACATCTTTCAATCATAATTTTCTTAATGTAGTACCTGTTTCCATAGTTGTAGCATAGCGCTAATTTATGAAATTTAATATCTTTATAATTTTTTAACTCTATATCCATTTAATCAAATCGTATACAGAGGTAATGCCATGCCATCATGAAACAAAAAAATGGGGGTCTCGTGGCCGCGTGCCTGAGTGTCTGGTCGCGAATCTGGGAAACCGGGTTCGATCCCGACCGACGCCAAATATTTCCAATTTTAAATGGCACAAAATTGACCCCTGTGGACCACTCTCCACGCCAGCAATGAGTGCCCGTGAGGTGACGCCTGGTAAACGCCCGCACGGTACAAATATGTCATCATCATTACCGATATCTGCGTACGAAGCAGATTGGCACACCCAGCAAAGGGTAATATGCCATGATGATATATTTATTTTATTTATTTAAATCGTATACAGAATAAAATATTCTTTAATATTTATAATAACGTTAAATGTGAAAAAACGATATTTAACATTGTTTTTTCAAGAAAAACTGTTAAAATCTTCAAATGTGGGTACTTCCGGTTGACTAATTATAACCAAAATCTAATCAGCTCTTCATATGAATGTAACGAAGAGAAATACGAAAGAATTATTAACTTTTGAAATTGTAGTATTAGTTATCGCAGGGCAACACACTCATACACATATAGACATCATCGTAAAAATAGTAAAATCGTATTCCAGGGGCCCTAAAACGTGCTTATTGATTGAAATTAGTCAAAATGGATTCAGGGATGGTTAAAATGGATATTTCCGGTGAAATCTGAAAACCGAAATTATTCGCGATTACAATACTTCCTTTACTATATACAAGAAAGAATGAACGCGAGCAATGTGTTGACTAGGTCAATTTAAGTAGATAATAAGTGCGAAAATATCAAAGCCTGATCTTGTTTTTTAATAAATAAAAATCTGATGTGGCCAACACATAACCTCTCGCCAGATATTTTACCTGGTTGTACGCATAAAACGAAAAATATTTTTAAATACAAATACATATATTCATGTCTCACTACAAAATACTTCTCACATATATTTGCAAAATATATGGGATATTTTCAAATAAATTATGTACAATACATACATTTTCTTTATATTCAATATCCTGAAATTTTCTTTCTCTACTTTCCTTTTCTTTATATTCGTCATTTTTTCGCAAATTCCTTTTATATTCTTTTTTACGTATATTCTTTTGCGTTTGAGTTTTTTTTATTTTCATAATCTTCATAATAATGTACAAATATTTTTGACAGAGGCATACAAATATTTTTGACAGTGACATTTATGTGTCAATTACAAACATTTGAATTTCTTGCCTTGTAGTAGTTTGATCTGAATTATTTTATATGCATTTCTTTATCTCTAAATCTATAGAAGATATAATAATGAATTTATATTTATCGAATAAAGAATTTAACGTTCTTTAATATAAGTATTTACATAAATTTTCGATAAATAATATTTAGATGATTTTTTTCTTGTAACTACTACTTCCGGTTGTCCAATTGTTACCAAAACTGACTCGACTCTTCCCATTATTGTTAGATTGAGGAATCCGTAGTTAAAAATGTCTTAAGTCTTATAGTATTTGAGATATAGTGAATCCAACATCCACACACACACATACACACACACACACACACACGCACGCACGCACGCACGCACGCACGCACGCACACGCACACACACACACACACACACACACACACACATCCACACGCACATACGGACATCATCGTAAAAATGTTATAATCGGATTCCAGGGACCTTAAAACGTGCTTATTTATTAAAATCTGGATATGCGATTTTTAGCATGAATACAATACCTCTCTTAGCGAGAGGTAAAAATGACGAATCAAATGCACCCTCTTATTAAACAGCCGTAAAAGAAGGATTAGAATTAACGAATTAATAACTTGAACTGTACTAAGAGTGTATTTTCCTTAAACACGGTCAGTAGTTGCAATTTAAATTTCAATGAAGTAACAATTTTTATTTTGCATAAAAATGGCTGAATTTGTTATTGGCTTATATTAAAAAAAAAATAAGATGTCCGCTTTTGAAAATTATTTCCAATTTCCGAATAGGCCACAATCTTGTCGTTCCACGACAGAGAGCCATAAAGGTAACGTCTGATAAATATCAAATTAATAAGCCGTGATGATATATTTAATTATTTCCGTCAAATCCAAAAAAATTATTGAAGAATTTAAACCTTGGCTGTGAGACTTTGGCGTCAAAATCATTCATAACTCCTTGGAAATTTGGCGTCGAGTTGTCGCTGATTATAAAAATAAATAGGTTGCATTTTTTACCTTGAAACAATATTTGCATACCCTGCAGAGCTTTTTTCCTCAAAATGTACTAAAAATACATGCAATGATACAATCAATACGCGGTTTGTTGCAGCGAAAGGTCATTCACGATCTAACGACCTCACGAGAGATCGAGATGACTGATTTGCCTTACCTAGCCTAACATTTCAATTCGCAGGTCCGGTTCTACTCGTATCGTATTGATTTCTATATCTAAACATACTACGATAAATGTACGCTAAATTAAATTCAAACAAACGGACACCACAAACACAAAATTGCGCTAAATAAAACTACATCGTAGTTTTCACCAATAAATTTTAACTAACAAATGAGCGGCTAAGTGGAAGGGCATTTTTAGAGCAAAAAGAAAAAAATATAGTAAAAGATAACAGTGTCAAGTCATTTTTCAACATAGAAAGTTAAAATTACTTTATACTAAAATAGCATTAGGTTTTGGAAGACATTTTTATCGCAGGGCTGCCAGCAAAAAGTATGCTTAAAATAGTGACCATTTTTATAAAAAAGATGACTACAAAGTGAACAAATCTTAAAAAGTGTCTAAAAGGGAGACCATAATAATTTTTATTTGAACTAATGAAATTGTGGAATCTTAAGCAAGCTAAATGAAGTCACCGAAGTAATAAAACTATGCAAATGGAACTAGATAGGACATACACTGTGAAGAACAGACAACAACATTGCATAAATGGCCTTAGATTGGAACCCACAAGGTTCTAGGAGCAGGGGCGCGCAGTCACAACTTGGAGAACAAGCGGGAAAAACCTGGTCCGACATAAAGGCTCTAGCAACAAACAGAATAAGATGGAAAGCTTTTGTAGAAGCCCTATGTTCCGCACAGGAATATAAACAGGATGTAAATGAAATAAGTACATTAAATTTAACCAGTAATATAACTCGTTGAGAGCAACAATATTTCTTAATAACTTTTTCTGGAAATCACATATTTTTTTAGCATTTTTTCAACCCCGTAAATTGTCGAGCCGTTCCAAGTATTTTTCTAATAATTGAATGCAGTAGCAATATCTCTGAAATAATTTGTTTTCGCACTTGACAGTCCTGTCAGTTGTTGCAATTAAATTTTGACATTAGTAATAAACTTGTTTATAAGGTAAAATTCTGTCAAAATGCTTACGTTTACAAATAACGAGTACACAGACATTGTAATTATTTATCTATGGTTTATTTATTTATTCGTATCTTTACTACATTTTAATTTGTGGTTGATATAAAGACCAGTGTTATAGAGTTGCCAACGCATTTAGACGGAGCGTTTCTAAATCATACTGTTCCTAATATTCGCACATTTGTTAATCTTTATCACAATACGGAGTGTCACATATGGCAATTTTAAAAAAAGCAACAGTTGTAGCCATGCCATGTGCAAAAAGTTCCATGTTTTCAGCACATAACAGGCTTCAATTTTGGGAATGGCTCATAATGTTCATTAATGAGACTGATGTATTTACTTGGGAAGGTGTATTTATTATGCACAATATCTCGACAGACGAAAATGCTGTAAATTTTTTTATTACAAAATGTTTGGGCGGGAACAATAAATGGACGACTAATTATTGGTACTCAAGTATCTCGTTTAAATGGACAAAAGTTTGTACTTACATTTTTTGAATAACGTATTTAAACTATTATGATTTGTCGACGATAAATAATCATCTCATAACCTAATAACTATGCTTTTGCTCTTCCTCGTTACCTCGTTCCTGCTTGTCTTCCTATATTCACAGGTGATTAAAACCCTGGTTTAATACAGAACTTTATAATTTTGTTATCCAAAATTTAAATTTCTTTATTTTAAAAATTGTACTATTACGAATTAATTAATAATAAATGTTATTTCCGTTGATTCGTTTATTAATTACTGTGATTGCAAGAAGTGTAACCGATAACCGACAATTTTTGAGCTGTTTGTATAGTACTTGAATACGGCAGCAGCCATTTGTTCTCCATGGGCGGGTAACGAAATATGCAGCAAATCTTTAAAGAATTCTAACTCAAAATCTAAAAGCTTTAGAAAAAAAAGTTATTACGAAATATTGTTGCTCTCGTCGAGTTACATTACTGGCTAAATTTAATGCACTTATTTCATTTACACCCTGTATATATATTTATAATAATTTGTGTGGCGCGATAAAATACGACGGTGTAAACATTGTTGTTTAAGGCTGTATGTGTACGAATAATTTTGAAATGTTAAGGTTTGAAAGGCTTTCTAGATATTTCATTTACCATATTTACATTTACATTTAATCCATTAGCCGATTCACAGAATGAAATCCTAGTATCTCAGTTGCGATAATGACATTCAGTGTACGAGCGCACGTATTGATTCCTCAGGTCGCAAAAATTAACAGCAATCGGCCATCAGGCGTACGAGCTTAGTAGTACTACTGGCTACTACAGCCAGTCAGAAACAGGGATGCTGGTGACGTCACCAGGCACGTGTGGTTAAATATGAATCCATGCAGTGGACGCAGACAGGTAGGTCAGGCTAGGGCACCGGGCCATCAGAGGTAATGAGGGCAATCAGGAGGATAGGTCATCTGACGTACGTTACGTACACCGGTATAGAGAAAAGAGAGGGGAGGTATTGACGTGTGGTGTCTGCGGCAATTGGTGGATGACGAAAAAAATATGTACAGGATGTACACATTCAGCAATATTGAATTTTCTGTTCCTTGAAAATTGTAATTAATATCAGTGCTATAATCAGTGGCGTACCCAAAGGGAGGGCGATCGCCCAACCCCCTGCACCCCCCCCCCCCCCGACCTACACATAATTTTTATATATCAGTGATATCGCAAGTTAGTTCTAACAATTGTCATAAAATATTGTTCATTTATCTCGAAATTTCTTCTAATAATGGCCCCTCACTTAAGTATATCTGACTTTAGTATCGTGTCACTGGTACGACACTAGGACACTATCCTATACGTGTGTATTTGAATTTAGTGACCTCCAATAGGCTCGCTTTACGCGCTAGCATACGCGTACGAAAAATGTCTGCCTCTAGGAGGAAATATTATTTATTTTGATATCAATGTTAGTATAGTACTATGAATATTTTTGAAATAGCATTCTTTTAAAACCTTTTCCGGTTTAAATTAAAATGTAAACATACAGAAAATACCTGAAACCTAATTCAAATGTCCATTTTATAAAAATAAATATATAATAATTGTTCTAAATTAATAAAACCCGTTAAAAAGTACATATAAATTTTAGTGTAACCATAATATACTGAGGCGGTCGATAGAAATGTAAAATAAAATAAATATAATATTTCTCTGGGTCAATCGGTAATCTAAAAAAGATTTTTAGAATTTTTTTATCTTTATTATTATTTGGACAGCCTTTTACACAATAATATATATTATACCCTCCGCATAATGTCTAGTAGTCTAGTCTGGTAGTCATAATATTCTTGCGCTGAACCGCCCTACACACGAACGCCGTCACTCCGTCACTGGCAAAACCTGGCGTACCGGAGTACGGCCAATCTCCTTATGTTACCCCTCCCTGGTCAAAGTTCACGTACACATAGCCATGAGCACACGGACAGCAATACATACAATAGTGTCGCTTCTGTTGACATTAGTCATGTATATATTCTGTGGTATCGTTCAGAATAAAAAAGAAATTGCAACTCGTTAGCAAGATAAAAATTGGCGTGATGAAAAAATTGCGCTAGAATTTTCAAGTATAAATCATGCTATTAGGTGACAGATTTTCTTGTTTAATGTTTCTAATATTTTTAATGTACCGTTCCTATACCTTAATATATTTTTAAAATCTCTGCTTTTATTTTAAATATGAGAAAATGAGTATATGAAATTATTTAAAATATGTGTATATTAGGGTGGACCTTAAAAGGGGTCATGTCGAATTTTAACCGGGACGCCCCCTAAAATGGTTCCAAATAAATAAATAAAAATTGTGCTGGCAATGATTTCGCTTAATATTAATATTTGACCGTGCCAAAATTCCCTTGAGTTTCTCTAATTAAATAACATTGGGTTTTTATACATTTTGTAACTTTATTTTTTCCCAGCCAATAAGAGGTTTCAAAAATCCACTCAATGTTGGTATATACATTAAAATGACCCGAGAATATGCGGACAAAATTTGAAGTCCCAATCATTATTCTTAAGATAATTATAGATGGTTAAACTATCGCCCAAAAACCCAAAAAAGGCTATCTACAATTGTCTTAAGAATATCACTCTAGAATATATTCCAATATTAAGTTAATTTTTTTAAACCTCTTATTGCCTTTGACAAAAATACAGTTCCAAAATGTGTCAAAACCCAATGTTATTTAAATGGGGAAAAATTAAATTCATTTAGGTACGGTCAAATATTAATATTAACCGGAATCATTGCCTGTACATTTTTCATTTATTTATTTGGAACCACTTTAGGGGGCGGCCCGAATAAAATTCGATTTGACCCCTTTTAAGGTCCACCCTAATGTGTATATTAAAAAAAATCGCGAAAAGTATATACACAAAAATTAATATATGAATCGGTACGAATTGTAAATTTTCCAGGTCAATTATCTATATAATTGTCGTATAAGCGATTATGAACCGAAAGAGTTGTAAGTAAAACCTATTTGCTATTGCTATAAGTTCACCATATGCGGTTTTCGCTATTGTAGTCGAAATTGCAGGGATTATAGAAGTCAAAGAAATGATCTTGAACTAAACTATAGTCATTTGTTAAAATGTTTGCTGGACGAGCTACAACTCATATTTCCAATATTTGGACTATTGTTTTTGCTAAAAGCGTAAAAGCTCCTCAATTGCAAGCAATTTATTTTTAAGTTACCTTTGACAAAACTAGATTATTTTATTAATTTAACATAGATAAAATGATTAGCATTGAATTCACCGTTGCTACGATATTAACAGAATAAAGCAATTACGTTTATCCGTACGTTGGATTTATGTAGATTCTTGTAAGAGGGATATCATATTTGCAGGTTGCCAGGATACAGAAAAGGACTTACAAATTGTAGTATATACCTCCAATGATATTCGGACATAAGTATCTAACAGCATTTTTCTTTTTAAATAATTTGGAAGTAAAGTTTAGATAAGTTTTCGGGAAAAGTTAGACATCTTCATCAAATAGAAACATTTTTTTATTGTAACATTGACATAAGGGTTTGTTCCTATAAACTAAGGGGATAAGAAATTTGATTTTACAGCAATGATAAGAGACCATTATCTTAAATGTAGCGCAGTTTTTAATACCTTGTCTCATTTGTCTTTGGACGATGTAACTGTTGTTCGTTTTGGTACGCTAAGAAATGCCCAAAAGTCTTCAATCTCTATCTCGGATTTTTTTGTAAAATGTTGGCTCTTTAATACTCTACAGAATCGAGAAATTCCAAGGATGTTCTATAAAACACTGGATAGCTGACATACGTTAAACAAGTGAGGCAAGTGGTGGGGGTACGGCGCCATTTGCAAAAAAGGCAAAACGTCAAACGTTCGTTGGTCTATTATTGCAGTATATAGTAGTTTTCTAGAATAAAGTGGTGTTTGTGTTGTGTTCTTAGTGAATAAATACTTTAAGTGAGATATTTCCATAATAAAAGGCAATATGCCGTCTTCCTGTAGTGCTTTTGGGTGCACATATAGACATAGAAAGGATAACCATCAACAATTTTTCAAGTATTACTGTTCATATATATGTATACATATTTATTCATGTTATTGTTTTAAATATTTTACAGATTTCCTTTAAATACTTGTGGTATATTACGATTGTGGATAGATGTCATAAAAAGAAAAGATTTCACATCTACAAAAGTATAAAAAATTTGCAATGATAATTTTCTTGAAACTGATTATTTGAAAAGGCCTGAAACATATATAAGAAGATTAAAACCAGACTCAGCATCTTCTGTATTTCCTAATTTTCCACCACATTTGCAAAAATAAGCAAATATTATTTTTAAATTCATAGTCCTATATTATTGTGAATTGGCTATATATGTAATAAATGTATAAAAGGATAAATAAATTTGTTTCTATTATGTAATTTTAAATTTGGCGCGTATTTTGCCTTTTCTGCAAATGGCTGCCTTCCAGTTGCTTGCCTCACAGATGACTACATGCACAACATACAAGTTAGCAATCTAGTGTATATATTTTTTTATCCTTGGGAAATTCGCTCAAGTTGAACCGCTGTTTATTTGGTTACATTTACTGAGTTTACATGCAGTTTTGAAACCGTTTTTAGTTTTGAAAACGCTATGTATACAGTGTCAAAACGGTTTTGAATTATCTCAAACCAAAACTAAAATTCATGGGTTGGACTTGAAAACTAGTTTCAAAACTACTCATGTAAACACTTAAAATTCATTTTCGATACTACACATGAGTACATGCGTACATAACGTTTCTGTCGCTTTGTGTTACTAACCTTCAAATATACTGACAGTTGTGTAGTTTTAGTGCGTAGTGGTACGAAGTATAAAAAATAATTGGAATAATAGCAAAACGAAGTATTTGGAGTGAAGAGGATCTGTCACTTACATCAGCTAAATGCGCATGCGCCGAAACTGATTTCAAATCAATTTTTAAACTTGTTTTGAAAACTGCATGTAAACAGTTATGCATAATCTTGACTGAAAACTGAAACCATTTTCAAAACTGCATGTAAACGTAGTAATTATTTCTTTTTCGAAATTTTAAATCATTTAGGACCTAAGTTCTGCTAACAATCATTTACAAAATTCTAAATCGTCGAGATAATTTGTGCAATGACGTTCTAACTTCATCTTGAGCACTTTAATGAGCCTGCTGATTCAATTTGTAGGCAAAGTTTGGGTCACACACTTTTTGGAAATCTAATACATACTACACCTTCTTCACATTCCCGTATAGTTCCGCAAATAGTCGTCTGTCAAATATTTTGATTCCCAAAAACGTTAACAATTTCACGTTTCGGCTATCTGTCCAACTAACCTATACATAGATAGATTTGCGTATTTCAAGTTTGTATAATATTATTCAAAACTTTTTCGGGCAAACTATTATGTACTTATTATGTCCAGTGACACCTAGACTAGACCTCATTTAATAATAAATTTTGGAGACCAAAATTTTTCCGTAAACTGTTGTTACATACGTTACCAATAAATAGTAAAATCTCAAGGTGTTCCATTTCCTTTATTTTGTGTAACTACTGGTACATAGTAAGAATTCTCGGTGCTAATGAAATTAACAAAGACGGTTTGTAGAAGGAGGATTTATAGCTACCTTGACTCATCATTTTAGCTAATGGAAGGCTGGGAGATCTCGAGCAATCTGTCTTTATTCCGCACCTGAATACTTAACGACCCGACACAATAAGAAAGGTTTGCTTGCTCTTTGCGGGAAACACTTTGATTTCCTAGAAGTACATCTTTTGTACTAATCCGAGAAATGAAACTACCTCTGATATTGTAAGAATTTAACGGTATCGTCAGATATAAAAGATTGGTTATTATGTAGTTATGCCTAAGTAAAGATATTAAGGATTTTGAACATTATAGTATTTTATGTACCAAGGGCGTGACGATTATGATAATGCCAGGAGGGCGACGAGGGTCTAGCCCGAGGGCCTTTGGCCCGAGGGATAGATATCGTCCGATGGGCATTATCATCTAGTAACGCTCGTGGTGCATACAAGATTTTATGTCTCACTAGAATATGTGAAATAAGTTTTCATTTATAATAATTTTAATTACAAAAATGCTTAAGCTTTGGCGTTGCTAAGGATGTTGTTTAATTGTTTTGTTTATTATCAACATTTATTTATTTTTAAAACAGAAACGTTTTATATCGTTGGAGGTTATGGAATGGGTGAATTTGATGAAGATATTTTATCGAAACGGTGTCAATTATTTTGAATACGTTGAGGAAGAGACACGCATAAATGTTCTCCCTAATTATTCAATTCTCGTTTGTAGAAGATGTAAGTATTATATTTTGATGTTCTTTATTTCTTAGGCACTTATTTATTAATATTATTATATTTTAGAGAGTTTGTACTGCTTTGGATGTCAAATGTGACGGTAAATAATATCAAAAATTAATTCAAACGTGGATAAATATCGTCCCCAAAAAAATTAGAGATCCATCATCCGTCCAAAATCAATACGAAACATTGCAGTCTGGAGTTCGACGTACTTATTATTTACATGTGTAGTGAAAGTAAATTGCATTTTATGACCCTTTTCATAATAAATTTTAAGTATTATAATTAAATTAAAAATGATTTCTGCGTTGTGCTTTCAAAGCTGTTTTATCATCATATTAATTGTTGTAATCAATTAATATATTAATTGTTGTAATCAATTAATGTATCAATTGTTGTAATCAATCCTTATTATTATTGTATTGACTATAATTTAAAAAAAAATTCATTATATAATATACCGTTCATATTATTTCTAATTTAAAGACCATAAACGATGATCGAATTATAATAAGGGCATAATGAACTATTATGCCCTCCCATTATGCCGCGGTTGTTATAGATATGTTTATATACACCGTATCCTAGCAATAAACAGTTCATAATACTTTAATGAGAGTGAGACATAAATTAATTTTTAAACATTCATTTTAGGTTGTTGTTACATAAATAGTTTTATTTTGACATTGTCGAACACTACTTTACGGCCGCATTTACATTACGAACTCAGTTGTGAAACATTTAAATTTAGTGTTATATTACATGTAGCATTGTAGCTTCATAAATTTTAAGCGGAGTATTGGAAAAATGTTTACCGCTGTCGCTATAGCTCATTTTCTTGCGTAACAAATTAATTATTGTAGTTATTTTACGTGCGTCGTGCGGGCGTTTACCAGGCTTCACCGCACGGGCACTCATTGCAGGCGTGGAGACTGCACCACAGGCGTCACTTTTGTGGCACTTAAAATTCGAAACATGTAACTATTTTCATTAATTTGTAATAGAAGTTTCTGAAGCTGTGGAAGTTTATTTGTAGGATATATTCTTGGATTCAAAGCTTTAGGATTTGGCAACGTTTCGGGTTAAATAAGGCCATTTTTAAGTCAGAACAATTCTGGTTCACATACAGTAAAGTTGTGTCAAAAATAATAATTAATTTGGTATTGGTTTATATTTAATTCTGTTAAAAAAAAGTTTTGAATCCAAGAAAATATTCATTATTTTTTGTATATCTTGACTTTCTTATCTAAAATAATTAAATTTTGACTATGATTCGTCCTCCATTGGTGATGATACGTATGCCAACTTATGATTTTGAAAAAGTTTTAACCCTTTTGTGTTCTGTTTTCTACCTCCCGCTACTCTTGGTAAGGGAGGTGTAGGGATCGTGCTAAAAATCGCATATCGAGATTTTGGTAAAAGAACACGTTTTAAGGTCCCTAGAATCCAGTTTTTACACTTTCACTGTGATGTCTGTGTATATGCGTGTGTATGTATGTGTGGATCCTCCACTCTAACTCAAATACTATCGCTCAGAAAAATTTGAAACTTTTTACTTCGACCTTTTTCTGTTATGGAAAGAGCCCATTAGATTTTCGTGTAAATCTGATAACCGGAAATGGCACTTTACTTGAAGCTCAATAAAAATATCTTTAAATGTTATATTTTCGAGATTAATGTTATTATAAAAATTAAAGATCATTATATTTTCTACAGATTTGCATTAATACTTTTTGTACATATTTTATGGATAATAATAAAATTATCTATAATTTAAAACCCGGAGTCTATGCTTTAAGCAAACAAAACTTCTTGGTTACGCAGTTATTCAAATGTATGTAACTGATAGATAAATGTCACTGTCAAAGAACTATTCATTTCAAACTATACTTCATTTCACGTAAGCAAATAGTGTTGTGAAGATAGGTGCAGTTTGATCTTGCTGTTTGATTGGATGCTATCGGAGTATTATTCAATCAAAACACAATATAAAATGCACCTATCTTCCCATCACTATTTTCTTACGTGAAATGAAGTATAATAACAGTAAAGTTTTAAAACGAAAAAAGTAAATAGAACAATAGGAAAGGAAATTAATACAGTTTCCAGCATAAGTAAATATGTAGGTATGTATTTAAATTAATAAAAATTCGCAAAAAAGTTAAAGCTAATCCTCATTTTTGGATTAGTCAATTCTATTCTATCCCGGTATTTAAAATTTAATCTTCATTTTATTATCAAAAAAGGTAGTTACATGGATTAGATTAGACTATATTTTAAGAAATAAACTGCCAAATTAGAGTATAATTCGCTAATTCAAAAATAAGGATCAGCTTAATCTTTTTTGTGACTCGGGCTGTAACTAGTGGGAGATATTGTGTTGGTCACACCAGATTTTTAACTATTGTTATCTTACGCTTTTCTTATTGTACGTAAATTTTTCTAAGATATGTCATAGCTCATAGGTGTTAATAAAATGTCTAAGTACTGCATTCTTGACATACAGGGTCCTCTTCATCTCGTAATTCTTTTTTGGTACCTCGTTAACATTTGTCCAAAGTTCATGCAACAGAATCCATAAATCTATTTGCAGTATGCTTCAATGAATTTGTGCATCTACGTACGCGAAAGGTCACTACTAGTACTACATCACATTTGCATCTCTTGCATTCACCAATCCCGTACTCCGGTTATGGAGATCTGACCAATCGGGGGCCAGCTTTGCGCTTAATCAAATAAACTATTTAAAGACCAATTACGATAGGAGGACGGACACGTGTGACAGTTTTGTGACGGCTAGGTCCGGCTGCTTCATTTGCAATCTACGGCAGTAAGCCGAGTCGATGATGAATTTGTTATGGGATGTTCTAATTTTAATTAATGCAAATGGATATCTAATTAATACACCTACGTACGGAGGTAATAGTAAACTATTGATTTTGGACTTAATTCATGCGAAAACGGTGCTCCAAATATGTAAATGATACTATATTTTACTCACTACGAATAAAAACGAGACGCGGTGACACAATTAAATAACAGTGCAATTCTAACCTACCTAACTGATCTGTCTCAAATGATTAAACAGCTGAATTTAGTGTTAACTGATCCACTTATACCTGAGCCTTTGACATCCAAGAATTTAGTAAACATTAATCACAGAGGGAGATCATAGAAGTATAACCTATTCTGAAGGTATGCAAGACATGCAGGCTGTTAAACAACTTTAAGCAGTGGCAGGATTAAAAAATTACAACAAATATTCGAAATGGCCACCATTTTGTATTAAGCAAAATCCGAGACGATTATAACATTGTTGCCTCACTTTGCTCAGCTGTCGATTTGAAATAAGGCTGCAATCATTTCTCATTGCGTTTTAAGATCTTCTAAAGTTGTCAATTCATAATGGCCGTAAATTTTTGATTTTAAATGACCCCAAAGAAAAAATCTAAGGGGCAGGAGATGTTGCAGGTCATTTAATTGATCCATTTAAACAAATTCAAAAATATTTATTGTAATCAGTGTGATTCAGATTTTACAAAATATAATTTATGATTGAAATAATGTTATTTTTTATTAAATATGAATAAAAGATTAAATACATATTATTGATAAAAATTATTAATATAAAGTAAAAATTAAAAAATATATTTGCTCTCGACTTGTTCCGAATTCGACTCTACAAATTTTGTTTATTACCAAGCGCACACGCTACCATTATGCTATTTGAACCGTTGCTTAGGAACTTTTTTTGCGGGGTATGAACAACAATCCTGGAAATTCGATAATTTTTCTTAATTTCTTCTAGTATTATACATGTAAATTGACCAATTTGAAATATAATCCTTAGAATTAGTATCCCCGGATAAGCATACAAAATTTCAACTTAATATCTTGGACTGGGGAGATACTATTCACAATTAACTGATATTCCTTCTTAATCCCCCATGTGTCGGTTGGCCTAAGACACCCGATATAAGCCCATGCGTCAGACAAAGACAAACGATATGTATCTTTGCTTGCGTTAGACGAAGACAACCACCACCCTATTCGCTTACACACGGTCAATGACCAAGGCTCTTCTAGTAGCGGAAAGTGGTACTGATGGCAGCGTAAGCTCGGTTATATAATTTACCAGGCAGTTCAAGAAACTTAATAAAACTAAAAAGCAATATTGCATTAAATTATAAAAATCGTTTGAAAATAAAAACAAAAGGCCGTCCGAAGCCAAATCAAAAATTAAAAAGACTACGAAGGATGGACGTAGGGAAGTGCAAATATTTACCAAATTTGGCCAACCATATCAACCCACGAGCCGCCACTGACTTTAAGGGCATATAGCCCTGACAAAAAGAGTAAAAAAGCTCATTATAAAATCTGCTGTAGAAAAACAAAATTAAATTAAATTTAAAATTAATTTTAAAATTAGTTTTTCTCATTTAGTTATCTTTCGTACAATTTAAAATGCATTTCCTTGAAGTAAATAATTTCAGACTTACGGTCGCCATTGGGGAGATAAACTTTAGCTAAATGGAGCTTTAGTTCTGCGTACTCACCTGCAACAAAAGAAATATAAAGATTAATCAACGAATCGAACAAAAAAGTCATTAAATAAAAACATAAAAAACAAGTGAAGTTTTATCACCTCAAAACAAAGACCTCACAAACTGATGAGGAATTTTACAGTCTCCCTCTCGAGCGCCCATTAAACTTGCAACTCAGGGAAGTACTGTCTTATTTGACTTTTCAAGGCAGTAAAAATCTGATAAGGATAAAAAAACTTTAAACATAAATTTAATGCACCCCAAAGTGCTATTACATTCATCTTGCAGCACTGTGCGTATCATTTGGAAATTTCACGTATATGAGAAACATATTAACCGTGAACAATTGCCGGTTGTAAAAGTTTTGTTTTTACTTTCAAAAAATTTCGCTATTAACATAGGCAAATGACTTTAGAGCAGAAACCAGTTTTATTATTACTAAGCAAAGTTCACAAATTTGTAAAAAACATGTTATTCGTTTTCTGTCAATAGGTACATAACTGTATTTAATTTTTAATATAACTCAAACCTATGGTGCACAGTCGGTCTACGTCAGCTTTGAGAGCCTGGCAGGTAACATCTGGTAAATGCCTCAACGGTACATACGAGGGTACCCTTTTATATTTCGGGATTAGAGAACAAAAACAAATATTAATCATCGAAAATAGCTTTACTGTTTTTCAAAATATTCCCCATTAAGATCTATACACTTTTGCATGCGTTTGAACCAATTGTCGAAGCACTTTTGCCACTCTGATTGAGGTATCTCCAAAACATGCATTCTGAACGCATCAACCGCTTCTTCAGGTGTCGAAAAACGTTGACCTCTCATTTTATTTTTTACGTACGGGAATAAAAAGAAGTCATTCGGTGCCAAGCCAGGACTATACGGCGGATGACTCATCAAATCGATGTTTTGAGTGCTCAAAAATGCAGTTGCTTGAGCCGAGGTGTGAGAGCTCGCATTGTCGTGGTGAAGAGTGATCCGTCTTCGGCGGTTGGTTTTCCTGATTTCTTGGAAGACAACTGGCAAACAAATGGTTGTGTACCACTCAGAATTGACTGTTCTGCGTTGTTCTAGTGGTACGGCTGCGACATGTCCAGCTTTTCCGAAAAAACAGGCGACCATTTGCTTGGAAGTGCTTCGTGCGCGAACAACTTTTGTGGGATTTGGCTCATCTTGAAACACATACAGTCGACTGCTGTTTACTTTCGGGCTCATACGCGTAAATCCACGATTCATCACCTGTCACGATGTCATAGACGTGTTTCGAAGCACCGCGATCGTATTTTTTGAGCATTTCTTTCGACCAATCGACACGAGCCTTTTTTTGAGCGATTGACAAATTGTATGGGATCCAACGCGAACAAATTTTTTTGACAGTCAAATGTTCATGCAATATTGAATGTATGCTGGTCCCACTAATGCCTAAGGTTGCCTCAATCTCACGATAGGTCACATGACGATATTGCAATATCAGTTCGCGCACAGCATCAATGGTTTCCGGAACAACAACTGATTTTGGACGACCTTCACGAAATTCGTCTTGGAGTGAACTACGACCTCGGTTGAATTCACCATACCATCGATAAACACTGGTCCTTGATGGAGCTTCATCGCCAAAAATTGAATTAAGTTCATCGATGCACTGTTGTTGACTTAATCCACGTCGAAAGTTGTAAAAAATAATCGCACGAAAATGTTCACGATTTAATTCCATTTTTTGGCCGAGATGAATCTTTTAAGTTACTGTAAACAACACAAATAGCGCTCGTATGTCAAAACGTTCTGAGTACGTATAACCTCAAAAATGTCAGACTTTACGATAGAGCTGTCAGTTGCCAGATTGCAACACTAGGGTTGTCCAATCCCGAAATATAAAAGGCAACCCTCGTATAAATCGTCATTACCGAAATATACAAACAAAAAAAGGTTGACACCAAGTAATAGGGTATATGCCCAAATTTACAGAAAACATTAATTGTAATTTTATATTATTAATACAAGTGTAGAGTAAGAAATAGCATACCTGTATTTTCTTAAATTAGTTACAGTCGAACTTCAGTAAGTCGAACTTCGATAACTCGTATTTTGGATAACTCGAATCAAACTGGTTGGCAATAGCGCCAAGAGTGAGAATTATGGGTAATTTTTACTTGATAACTCGAACTTCGATTACTCGAATATTTTTATAATTCGGGCAGAATATTTGGCACTAGCTTCAATATGTCGAATTCTGGGGGAAACCCCTATTACGTGATTTTGTAATAGGCGTTTTTGTAACATGATGATGGAGGCAGTTCGGTTTCTGTACTACTGAAGTTCAAACATATGCTTTGTTAATTATTATTAAGTGAAAAAAAAAAAATTACTGTGCCTACTTGATTTATCACGTTTAAGACATTTTCATTGCTGATATGCCATTAAAGCGTACTTTAAAAACTTTATCTATTGATGAAAAATTTAGATTGACCAAAGAAGTGGAAAGTGGTTCACGAAAGAAAGATGTAGCTCTGCAATATGATGTTCTGGCAAGTACAGTGACTATGTTTACACCTACAGGAAAAAAGTACTTTGACTTGACTTTGACTTTCAAAAGGCGACTTTTGCCGTTGTGTAAACACTCTCGCCTATTACTTTTCTTCCTAAAGTCAAGTCCAAAATAAAATAGGCATACTTTACTTTACTAACAGTGACATCTAGTTTTCATCCACAAATTCCTAGATATTTAATTACACAATTTGTGTTTTATATCTGAATTTAAAATATTTTCGAATTTTAAAATATTTTATGCGATTATTTTTTAATCTACTTCGCATCCAATATTGTTGCTGCATAGTTATATTATTTAAAAATATCGCGCTTAAATTTAGTAACTGTAGTTTACTATCCATTTTTTTATATAAATAATTTATTCTTTTTATGATTATATGATAATAGTTAAATAGGTATCTTACATCACACATATTATAACCAAACTTTACTTTTCTGTCAAATCAAAGTTGAGTGAAGGACAAGTAAAAAACGTAAAGTGAAGTATATTTGACCGTATGTGTAAACGCACCATTAAATTGACTTTTCATAAGTCGCCTTTTGAAAGTCAAGTCAAAGTAAATTTTTCTCGTACGTGTAAACGTAGTCAGTGTCTACTGTTTTTAAAAAGCCGGCTTTGGTCAGTATTCTGAGTGGGACGAAGTGGATGAAATTCCTTTGATTTTCATAAGTGAACATATGAATGAAAAACGTGAGGAAGAAATTCAACTGCAATTGGAATATGAAGCTTGGAAAAATGTCAAAATTACACCAGAAGCTGCCACCTTAAATGATTTTATACATGTGGATGATGATATTGTTACTTCGGAGTTTCCCACAGATGAAGATATTGTCGAGCTCTACAGATTCGGATTCAGAGATGTAGAGCTCGACAATACAGATGATAGTGAAAGTGATATGATGGAGGATGATTTGCAGCAACCACCTTCAAACGAGTTGGTTGAAAATTCGTTGAGCGTTTTGCATTCGTATTTAAAAACCAATGAACATACAACCGATTCCCTGTATAATGGTTTAAATAACATTGAAGCTTTTTTATTAAAAATCAAAATAAAAAATTCAGTTACAAACAACTGACTTTTTTACACTAAAATAATGTTTATAACTTTGACCTGTATATATATATCAATCTGTATATATCATATAATAAGTGATTTTTACTCAAATAAATACATACATACATAAATAATATTTATACATATGCATTTTATTTAATAACCCGAAGTCTTGATAACTCGAACTCTTTTTGTGACAAGTCAAGCTTTGAGTTATCGAAGTTCGACTGTATATATAAATAGAATTTGAGAAATACGGCATTAAAAATTTTATGACGCCGCCGAGTATAAGCTAAGTTAAAATCCTTCAAAATCTTGCTTAACAAATCGAAATACGTTATAAAACCACGCAAATTGTAAATAATAAAGAAGAGAGACAGTAACAGAAAAATGAATGTCAAAAAATTAAAACTCGCACTCGCTCGCCATCTACAGGTTACATGCTTAAATATGCATCCCTTTCTCCAGTTCAAAATAATGACGTCAAAGAAAATCTTCTTTCTTAATTTATTAAAAAACATATATTTTTAAAAAAATAAAATTTATATTTTTACATACGTTTTCAACTTTACTTTAGGTATTTAGTGATAGATATCACATTTTCAGTACCACGCAAGTAGCCTATTATGCAAAATCTGTTAGGAACTTGTTACTTATTTTTAAAACATTTATTAAGAAAACTTGATATTATGTATGTAACTTTTTATTTTTGCAATATCATTGTCTTTTATCTGTGGCAAAGCTCTAAAATAGTTGATTTTTGGTTTTTTTAGAATAAAGAATAAATATTTTAAAAATTTACAAAGTTACGTACCTAATTTCATGTTTTCTAGGAACAGGGGTTTAAATTTTATTATAAATGAATGACAAATACATTCATTATTAGTAACAACCTGAGACGTGTTTTATGTATTTTCAACGCTAAATTATAAATAAAAAGTTACAGACATAATATCAAATTTCTTTTAATAACATAATAAAAATAAGTTACAAATTTGAAACAGATTTTGCATAATTAACAAAAATTTAGAGCCTCTTTTCGTTAATTTGGAATAGCATAGGCAGAAGCACAGATCATCCACTTAAGGGGATCGTCTAGTCCTCAGTCTACTCTTTTCCAAATGATCGAAAAGAGGCTCTAAATTATTGTTAATTATGCAAAATCTGTTAAGAATATGTAACATAATTTTGTCATGTTATTACAAAATCTTAATATTATGTCTGTAAGTTTTTATTTATACATTAGCGTTGAAAATACACAAAACACGTCTCAGATTTTTACTAATTATGGCTGTATTTGTCATTTATTTCTAATAAAATTTAAATCCGCGCTCTTAGAAAAGATGAAATTAGGTTCGTAACGTTTTAAAATTTTAAAATATTTATTCTTTATTCGAATAATTAACTTCAAAATTGACCAAAAATCAACAATTTTAAAGCTTTGCCACAGACATAAGAACAATAATATTGCAAAAATAAAACGTTACAGACATAATATCAAGTTTTCTTAATAAATATGTTAAAAATGAGTAACAAATTCCTAACAGATTTCGCATAATTGGTAGAATTGTAGAGCCTCTTTTCGTTCATTTGGAAGAGCCTAGACGATCCCCTAAGATGTATAAGTGGCCAGCTTACAGCATCCAAGTGTGATAAATACAAGTATCTGTATTTTTTTTTATGGCAAATAACAAATTATCGGTAGACGGAAATCGAATGCACGGAACATGGTTTAGTTGACTACAATGAGTATCAGACTGATAGATACGTATACGTGATCTTTAAAAATAAATATTTCTTTCATTTGCACTATTTTTAGATTAATAAAATTTAATATGCACCTAAGCACTAAAGTTCCTTTTTATCACTTATGTGGTTCAATTCCACATTCGTGATACATAAATAATTATTTGTTTATTATTGACAAATTAAAATATATAATATTCCACAACGGAAATGCGTTAATTTCTATTTACATATTAATGTATTCTATTTAATAATAATAACATATTATAAAATATACAGATTAAAAAAGCTAATGATGACTAGAATGACAAGCAAACATATTTTAAATGAAGTAATGAGTTTTTAAAAAAAACTACAGCTTTGTATAAACAACGGTGATGATTTTATCGAAAGTAATATGATATAGTACACGTTATTTCTGCTTTAATGAATCCATATTTAATATGTAAAGGGTAGATATAAGTCATAGTAGGTGTAACTCCCATTTATTACGATAAAAAATACAATATTTACATTGTTACATTGAATAAATAACAATATTTGCTGCCATGTATCAACTTACAATATGTTAATTTTTCACATTAGAAATCGTAAATAATTGCAATAAGAGTTGAACTCTAATTTCTTGAAATTGTGTAAGCGACGTATTTTTAACATAAGTCATTGTTTCACCGCAAACTTCAAGGTATAAATAGCTTTCACCTTCGAAATTTCGAAGAAATTTTAGTGAGTCAGTTAGTTGCCATTCCTTTTCTTCATAAATAAAAAGCAAATATTGCAAGTATTCATACACAATCGGTTAACATTTTTGAACAATGCATATTTCATACCACGTCACTATGGTCATATACAGATTGGTGACCGGCACAACCAAATATATAGGACTTCCCTAATTAAGCGTTTTCCATTTATACGCAATTGCGTATCGTATTGACCTTCATTTCGATACGCAATTTTTTGTTTTAGACGGTTGGTACTAGTACTAGATGACGTTTCTTTAACCCATTTTTACCTAATTTATTTTTAGTTAATTGACAATTCATTTTAATAATATAATGTCGAAATTATTATTATTATTATTTTTTTATTTATTTAGGGAAGATTATTTACATGATAATGTACAAATGGTTACAAATATAATCACAAATTGAGTAGGTGAATGTTATTGTAGAACGCGCAAAATATAAAAAATAGTACAAAGATCTCATTTTATAAGACTTTCTTTCGCACTTGTCAATTAAAAAACTCGCTAACGCTCGTTTTCTAAATTTTGACGCGTGCGAAAAAAATATGTCTTATAAAACACGTTCTTTAATATACTATTAGTGCGAATTTTTTAAGTGTTACGTTTCAATTATACTTTTTGAATGAAATGAACCTACTGAGTAGGTACAACTTCTGCGATCGTCAGTTCTTTTCACTCAAGGTTGCTAAATTCATATGTTTTGAGTTGTAAAAAGTGTCTATGTAAGTACAATGGATATAAAAATATTAAGTTTGTTAATAATAGAAGAATTATTGGAAACGTACGTTTGTAAATATACAGAGAATTTATTTTAAAATGCAACATATGGTTTATCACTTCTATGGTTACACACTACCGACAAAAAATGACAGCAATGTAATATTTGTCCATTTTAAAATACCAGACCTCATCAGAAATGGTGTCAATTCTTTCTAAGATTGCCTCAGTGTAAATGAGGGTATTTTTGAACTACATTAAAATTATAAATTTTTGTAAGCCAAAGTTTGTTAAGATGTGCTACATTAAAATTTTGATTTTTTATTAATCGTAGGTAGGTTAATTTTTTGGTATTAATAAGTACTAATAATACAAAACTACAAATTTTGTATGTTGCATTTTAAAATGGACAAATATTACATTGCTGTCATTTTTTGACAGTAGTGCGTAACCATGGAAGTGATTGACCATATGTTGCATGTTAAAATAAATTCTCTACAAACAAATAAACAGTTGAGGATGTACTTATCATCTCTATTTGACAATGACAGCTAACAAACTTGCACTAGACTTTTTTAACATGTTTCATTTAAAATGCACTACGCATATGTGTAACAACAACTACTGCCGAGCATGACGTCATTAGCTGCACTATAACTACTAGATAAATCACAGCTGACTTGTCCGCCATTTTGGAGCCACCTCAAACATTTGATATCAGTTTTACAATATTGTTAATCATATAAATTATCCACAATGACGAGTTGTTCTGCTCCAAATTGTACAAATCATTTGAGAAATGATTATAATTTTTACAGGTATAAGTTTTATTACATGTATTTTTCAAAACTTCAAAAATTTTAAGAATCGCATTTTTCTTGTTTTCTTGGAATATTTTAGCATACTAAATATAATATGACACATATGGAAGTTATGTTTAATTACGAAAAATTTACTGCGTTTATTTTGGCTCCAATATGGCGGACGAGTCAACTATGTATTATCTAGTAGCTGCAACTAAATATGTAAATGGAAACGATATTAAATAAAAAAGCTTTAAAAAAAGTTGCCGAGCATAAAATTCTACATCTGAATCAAAAAGAAAAATTATTATTTTTTTATTCTTAGGGTTTCATGAATGTTTTTGATTTAATTTCAAAGTCTTAAAATAAATAAAAATATAAATAAATATTTATTATTAAAAAACAATTGATTATTTTAAGATATAAATAAATAATGTCAAGTACGTAGGTAACGATTATATTTTGAATGGTGACATTTACCCTTTGTAAGAATATTAATAATTAATTTTTATACTCACAAAAGTCTAGACTGCCTTTAATCAACTTATTATTTATGAACTTCACTATTTCTCGAAGGAATTTTAAAAATATATTCTCTTGATTGAATATAAAGTAGAGTGTTCTGCTCCAAGCCAAGTAGTATAATAAAATACGATTAAAAATTTATTCTTTTAATCCAGAGCTAATATAATACGTCTTCTTGCTCGCTTTCATGCACTATATATTTTTATGAATTATAAATTAGTGACATTCATATTTTTGGTAAAAACTTTACATTGAAAATAAATTTAAAAAGAGATATAATTTTATGTTTTCTTACCATTCCTAAATGCTTTATTATTACAAGAATTGTGAAAATGACAGTTTATTATTTTTAAATTAATTGCGTATTGGCATTCAATACGCCTTCACTATTACAGTATAATATACTTTCGCACCTGCTTTTCAAATAACATATAGAAAACTGTTTAAATTAATATGATTTTCTTATTCTCAGTATCTGGTGTTAATAGTCTAGTCTACCAACTTTGTAACACGTAGGGGGCGCGGAAGAAGAAGCTTTGATGATGTGCGCTTACTTGTTTTACAACGATGACAACTTTAACTGATTGGTGGACGCTTGAATGATTAGCGTGCACAACTTTGGGAAAAGTGAGGAACATTTACACTTCCACTTCACACTTGATGACATATGAGGGATGCTGATGAACACTTAGATTTATGGACATGGACTTCAATGACATTTACTAACTAAAGCTTATTTAGACATATTATACAGTTAATTAATTTATTATTATTAAACTAAACATTACTGAACAATTAAACTGAAGATTAAACAAATTACATTCTTAGACAGTGGTCTGGCGATAAGCCAACTCCCAAAACTAAAACACTAAATGTTCCAATAACAAAGACGTGACAAACTAATGCAGACTATCTCAAAAATAAAGAGTTCTTCATGCGCAGATATCACGAGGGAATGCAGAGTACAGGATAAAACATCCGTAAGCTAGTAATAACTTAAATACTTAATTGTCAACACATAACTGTTAAAATCTTCGGACAGAAAACAAAACCGGCTGTGGGAAAAATGATAATTATTTCTAAACAAAATTTTGATGAAGGCCCACTTTTACAATTCATGGATAAACTATGGTATAGCTATCGGAGGGATAACTTTATCCTTGTAATTATACCTTCGATAAACAAGACTGTCTTTTACAATGCATTTTTATCTATCAGGTAGTTGTACGAAGAATTACGTTAATCACTTTAGGTTGGTACTGACACAATAAAATTATCTTCTTGTAAGACTACTTTTTTTCAATATTGTTATTATATCTACGTTCTAATTTGCATTTTCACGATGTTAGATGCTATAAAGAATGTTTTTGATTCTGACAGTGATGATGAAATACTTGATTGACATCTTTCAAACGTATGAATACTAACACATCGTTTATACGTGGTACCCATAAGAACAAGGGATAAAGTTATCCGAGGTTTATACGACCGATTTCCATGGGATAAAAAATACTGGTGGTTTATTCTATCTGGGGTTTATCCGAGGTTTGTAAAATACAAATTTCAATTTTATACCTGGTATAGCGTTATACGAGGTTTATCTAATGATTGTAAAAGTGGCCCTAACAAAGATAAGATAGAAAAGTTTATAAAAAGGTGTTTGATTGTTATTGCATGTACCCTTACCTTACTACAACTTCTTGAAATAAGATGTGGATGGTAGAAGTGGATCACTTGACAATAAAATCGGCTGTTGAAAGAAATTCTGAACCTTAAATATACAGTATAATATTCACATTCACTTGTCTCCGTATGTATGCAGGGATTTAATTGTGTGTCGGGCAGCTGTAGCTTTTGGGATCATTACTTTCCATGCACATATGTGTGAAATGCCGTGAATGCAGCGGCATAATGCACGAACCTACCCCAACACGATTCGCTTGAATCCCGGCTAGCTGTAGCTGTTGTTTACTATGTATACTGCACACACACACATACACACACATCCACACACACCCACTATACACAACAACCAGACGCACATATCAAAATGGACATCATCGGCATAGGGGATTGTTTGTAATACATTATCGGATGCGAGTGAATTTAATGCAGGGGGTGATTATTGAAAGGGATGTTTCATTTCACAATTTCAAATGTAAATAATTTCATAATGAGACGGTACGTTACCAACAGAAAATTCAATTTTAAATTCTATACTCTAAAACTCGAATATTGTACGGTGATTGTACATCTATATACAGTACGAGCACTTGACAGTGGACACAATATTTACGATTATTTTTTTCTTACCTCCCGATTCCCTTGGTAAGGGAGGTATAGGGATCGTGCTAAAAATCGCATATCGAGATTTGGGTAAATGAGCAAGTCCCTAGAATCCTATTTTAACATTTTCACGATGATGTCTGTGTGTGTGTGGATCCTCCACTCTGACTCAAATACTATCATTCAGAAAATTTTGAAACCTTGTATTTCGAATGTTTTCTGTAATGGAAAGAGCCCATTATATTTTGGTCAAAATCGGATAACCGGAAATGGCACTTTACTAGAAGCTCAAAATAGTTTTTCTTCGAAAAATACCGTTAAATGTGATTTTTTCGAGATTAATATTATTATAAAAATTAAAGGAAAAGAAGAAAAATTCTCGGAAATGCAGTCAAGATAATATGTTTATTTGATTATGCCGACATTTCGATCATACTATGATCATCCTCAAGGTTAAATCAAGTCAGGTGAAACTATGTTTTATAATAAGGATATTCATAAAAATTTATATTATAAAACATATTGTTCTTTATTTCAATTATAACGAGTGTATTTTCACACTAATTCACAAATGGTTAATATTATGTGCAAATATTTCTTAGTTTCACCTGACTTGATTTAACCCCGAGAATGATCATAGTATGATCGAAACGTTGGCATAATCAAATAAACATATTATCTTGACTGCATTTCCGAGAATTTTTCTTCTTTTCCTGCTTCATTATCCCAGTCGATCATCGTTACTCCAATAAAAAATAAAGATTATTAAATTTTCTATAGATTTGCATTAATGCTTTTTCTATATATTTTATGGATAAATTTATAAAATTATCTATAATTTAAACAAACAAAACGCAGTTATTCAAATGTATGTAACTCACAGATAAATGTCACTATCAAACAACTAATCATTTCAAAATAATATTAGTAACGTTTTAAAAAGAAAAAAGTAAAAAAAACAATAGAAAAGGAATTCAATAGTTTCCAGCATAAGTAAATATGTATGTATGTATTTAGATTAATAAAAATTAACGATTCACAAAAATGAATAAGGTAATACTCATTTTTGAATTAATTCTATTCTATCCCGGTATTTAAAATGTAATCTTCATTTTATTATAACTTCGGTGGCTCAATAATAAGAGCAACGTCTCATGTCATGAGTGCCCTCGGGGCTCTGGGTTCGAATCCCACTAAGACATGGATGTGTGTGAATGTAAACTCACTCTTTAAATGAGATTTAATCCTGTTGAGGGGTTTAAAAAAAGGTAGTTACTTGGATTAGATTGGACAATTTTAAGAAATAAACTGTTAAAATTAGAGTAAAATTCGCTAATCCAAAAATAAGGGTTAACTTAATCTTTTTTGTGACTCGGGCTGTAAATGGCGGAAGGTATTGTGTTGGCCACACCAGATTTTTTTATCTTGAGGTCATATGGCCGTGTGACTGAGTGTTTGATAGCGAATCTGGGGACCCGAGTTCAATACCAACTGACGCGAAAAGTATTTTTAATTTTAAATGGCACAAAAGTGACTCCTGTGGTGCACTCTCTACGCTAGAAATGGTCGCCTGTGAGGTGCCTCCTGGCAAACGCCAACACGATACGAATTATGTCATCATTTTACCGATATCTGTGTACAAAACAGATTGGCAGCCAGGTACACCTCGCTTCTCTCAGTCCCCAACATTGTCTTCGACCGGTAAACTGTCCTTACCGTTCTTAATACTTAATATACAATATTATATGATTTACCCAGTTTATATTTATTTCATACTTATGTACCTATCTAAAATATATGTACACTGCTCAAAACTCTACAGGGATATTTTAATAACTAACTTTTAATTTTGTAAAATATCCCTGTACGGTTTTGAGTAGTGTATAGGTTCTTTTTTTAAAATATTCTTATATTAATAATATCCTTAAAAAGTTACTATTGGGAAGAACATGGGTCATTTATAATAACTTCCAAAAAAGTTTCTTAAAACAGCGTTTTAGTTAAAACCGTGATCGTGGTACGAGCCAATGTGACTAAACGAATAACAATTGAGACTTTCTAGAAATACAGACTGCTTTTAAATGAAATGAAAATGCGGAAGACCCTGTTCTGCAAATTTATATTTATTGTCAATCCTAAAATTCTATAAGTTGATTCCCTTCAGACACTATTTCATTTGTTATACTCATAGGACAAGCGACACTAATTACATTGCCCCAGTAATAACCTCGGTAATAACCCCTGACCAAGTTTTGCTGAATCTTTCCCTACATTGATATGAATTAGCCCGCTTTGCGTCCTGGTCCCGGTGGCCGAGTTAAGAATATACGAGGTGTGTTCAAAAAATATCGCGAATTTTGTGTTTTTTCAAAAATTATTTATTTATTCATGAATATCTATTTTGTCCCCTTCAAAGTAATCCCCATGAGATATTATACACTTGTGCCAACGGTTTTTCCAATCTTCAAAGCACTTCAAAAAATCATTTTTTTTTATCTTGTTCAGCTCCTCCTTCGATGCCGTCTTTATCTCGTCAAGCGTAGCGTAACGTCGTCCTTTCATGGGCCTCTTCAGTTTAGGGAACAAGAAAAAGTCACAGGGGGCCAGATCTGGGGAATACGGTGGCTGCGGCATCATTAGTGTGTTGTTTTTGGCTAAAAAGTCGCGCACAAGCAACGATGTGTGAGCAGGGGCGTTATCGTGGTGCAAAAGCCAATTTTTGTTCTTCCACAAATCCGGGCGTTTCTGGCGGATTGCTTCGCGCAAATTGCGCATAACTTGCAGGTAATATTCCTTATTGACCGTTCTACCCTGTGGCAAGAACTCATGATGCACCACGCCCCTGCAATCGAAGAAAACTGTCAGCAAAACTTTCACATTCGACCGAACTTGGCGCGCTTTTTTCGGTCTTGGTTCGTGCGGCAGCTTCCATTGAGATGATTGAACTTTGGTTTCCACGTCATAACCATAAACCCACGATTCGTCACCAGTTATGACCCTCTGGAGCAAATTTGGGTCGTCGCGGACAGAGTCCAACATCTCATTAGCAATGTTCATGCGATGCTGTTTTTGGTCGCAATTGAGCAATTTTGGTACAAATTTCGCGGCGACCCGTCTCATGCCCAAATCATTGATAAAAATCGAATGGCACGAGCCAATCGATATGTTTAGGTCCTCAGCAACTTCTCTAACGGTGATTCGACGATTGGCCAATATCATTTTCTCCACTTCATTAATTTTTTCGTCTGTTGTTGAAGTGCTCGGGCGTCCGGCACGCTTTTCGTCGTTCACATCTTCTCGGCCTTCTGAGAACATTTTGTACCACCGATAAACGTTGCTTTGGTCAAAGGTAGCTTCTCCGTATGCCACAGTCAACATTCGGAATGCATCCGCGCACTTAATTTCGTTTTTCACACAAAATTTGATACAGGTTCTTTGTTCCATTTTTTTGAATAGGTAAAAATCGAAGACGATCCAAAACACGTGCAAGCAAAGCAGCTGTCAACAATTAATTGAACATTCAAAATGGCCGAGCTTGTCGACATAAGTGAGAGACATGAGTACCAACATAAAGCCACAAAAAGATCGAAATTCGAATATACGTAACCCGCGAAAATTCAAAATTCGCGATAGTTTTTGAACACACCTCGTAGTTTATCCTTGAGCTTCAACACTCCGGCATCCATATATCAGCATTTCAATTCAGCTGGTAATGAAAGAGATCTTTGTCGAGAAGTAATACGTTTCCTCCCGGACAATAGATCTTCGGTGTGGCTGCATTTATTACAGAATGCATCGTCTTGCATCAGAGAGAAATTGCCATAGAATGAGGAATTTTCAATGCGGATGAATGTTTAATGTCACGGGTAATTAAAGATTTTTTATTAAATTGATAATGCTACTCGGGGCTAATTACTTTCATACCAACAAAGATGTAAAGGATAAATCTCGGTCAACACAAATAAATAAAAATGCATTGCAAAGGTATGAAGAATTACTCGAAATTTCAGTCAAACGGTACTTATTCTCTTACAACACAGACGTTTCGGTACACTCTTACACCTTTCTACACCATTTTAAATAGGTAATTCTTACAAAGTATTTGGACATTACAAAGAAACATGTTAACATCAAGTTATGATTCCTGTTAGGAAATCAGCAGCAATGCTTGGTAGAGTTTACAAAAAATCCAGATCAATTTTGACTGTTATTTCAATAGGGGCATACAGCGCAATTAATTTAAGAGAAATTAGAAAAAAATATTGAAAGTACATGCTTAATAATGAATTTTATAAAGACTCAAAGACGGCCTATAAATATATAATAAATACCCAGTTAGGGGAAGGAGCCTACAACCAATGGAAGTAGAGAAATTCAAATAGCGCAAGCATGGCATCAGTCCAGTATTACAATTCTCAGACAGTTTTTATTTGAATATAAATATTTTGCATTAAACTTAATAATTTAAATACACTTCCAATTATAAATCGTACAGACTTGTACAGTACAATAATATTCATTTATTTTTTATAAATATAATTTATAAATAGCATAGAAAACAGTTTGATATAAAAACTTATATTCGTGACGTCGCATCTATATTTTCAAATTTCGGGGGACTATAACTCGCTTATTAATAGGATTTTTTCACCGGATTGTCACTGACAGTCTTGCTTTTACATATAGGTTCAGATGAAATTATATTTAAAATATCTGATGTGGCCAGCACATAACCTTCCGTCAGTTCCATATATTTTGTACAAATTCCATACAAAAAGTTTCTTACACAAGATTCCATATTTCAAGTACATTACCTTCTGTCAGTTCTATGTATTTTGTACAAATTCCATACAGAAAGTTTCGTGTATCTAAGAGATTCTATATTTCCAGTAAAATTATAACACAAATATGTCAATTGCATTTGACACTGACATCTGTCAATCAGCATTTTCTTAATATAGTAGCAGTTTCCATGGTTATAGCATTGCTACCTGCTTTATGAAATTTAATTTCTTTATAATTTTTTACCTCTATATCCATTTAATATGAAGTATAAAATGTAATCAAATCGTATAGAGAATAAAATATTCTTTAATATTTATAATAACATTAAATATGAAAAAAAATATATTTAACAGTGTTTTTTCAAGGAAAACTGTTAAAATCTTAAAATTAGGGTAACCAAAATCTAATCATCTCTTCACATGGATGCAAAGAACAGGAATACGAAACAATTATAATTTTTTTAATTGTAGTATTTGAGTTATCGGATCCGAAAAAATCGTCACACACACATACACACAAACATCATCGTGAAAATGTTAAAATTGGATTCTAGGGACCTTAAAACGTGGTCATTAACCAAAATTTCGATATGCGATTTTTAGCACGATTCCTATACCTCCCTTACCAAGGGTAGCGGGAGGTAATAATTGTACTGTTATAAAAAATAACGGCCGTGGCTGTTTTGACGCATATATTGGTTAAGCATACAGTACTTTTAAAACACATTTAACAGTATGGTATTATGAAAAACTCTTTTTGAGTTAAGCCGCAAATTTTTCAATCAATCCTGGTACACTATACTCTGTTTTTAAACTATAGACAGTAACTAGAAATTCTAGTGAGAAAATCAACGCCTGTGATTGGCTGCTGCGCTATTTCGTGAAGCCGCATTTAACCAGACGAAATTTCAAGTTAACCTTCAAACGTAATTGAAACGTCAAACTGTCAGTAGTTGTCAAATCACTTGTTGAATTTGCATGTGTTTTTTGTTTCATTTCTCTTTTTGTGATATTTCACGAATAAAAACAGTTCTTTTCAGAACTACTAGTATTTCATTAACGCTATGTATTTTTACCTCTCGCTAAGAGAGGTATTGTATTCATGCTAAAAATCGCATATCCAGATTTTAATGAATAAGCACGTTTTAAGGTCCCTAGTATCCGATTATAACATTTTTACGATGATGTCCGTATGTGTGTGTGTGTGTGTGTGTGTGTGTGTGTGTGTGTGTGTGTGTGTGTGGATGTGTGTGTGTGTGTGTGTGTGTGTGTGTGTGTGTGGATGTTGGATTCACTATATCTCAAATACTATGAGACTTAAGACATTTTTAACTACGGATTCCTCAATCTAACAATAATGGGAAGAGTCCAGTCAGTTTTGGTAACAATTGGATAACCAGAAGTAGTAGTTACAAGAAAAATATCGTCTAAATATTATTTATCGAAAATTTATGTAAATACTTATATTAAAGAACGTTAAATTCTTTATTCGATAAATATAAATTCATTATTATATCTTCTATAGATTTAGAGATAAAGAAAGGCATATAAAATAATTTGATGTAAAAAATCTCAGATCAAACTACTACAAGGCAAGAAATTCAAATGTTTGTAATTGACACATAAATGTCACTGTCAAAAATATTTGTATGCCTCTGTCAAAAATATTTGTATATTATTATGAAGATTATAAAAATAAAAAAAGTCAACAACGCAAAAGAATATACGTAAAAAAGAATATAAAAGGAATTTCCGAAAAAATGACGAATATAAAGAAAAAGAAAAGGAAAGTAGAAAAAGAAAATTTCAGGATATTGAATATAAAGAAAATGTATGTATTGTACTTTGTACATAATTTATATTAAAATATCCCATAGATTTTGCAAATATATGTGAGAATTATTTTGTAGTGAGACATGAATATATGTATTTGTATTTAAAAATATTTTTCGTTTTATGCGTACAACCAGGTAAAATATCTGGCGAGAGGTTATGTGTTGGCCACATCAGATTTTTATATTATCATTTATCACACTTTCTTTTTATTTGTGACTTTCATTCAGTATTTTTGATTCCGCGTGCTTTTATATTTGAGAAGATGAGTTGTCCAAGCTCAAGTGCAATGCTTTATGTTTCACCAACGAAGAAACGTCGGCGTCTAGATTTGGAACACTTTTCTGTAGCTGAGAAGCAGTGCGCTTTAAATATGTATAAGAAGTTAGTGACCGATTCGCCTGACATGAAAATCACAGCTATTGTAATAATGCAAATAATTAATTAATTTATAATTAAAGGTTATGTATTTATGATTTTATATGAATAAATTCAATAGATTATCTATAATAGTTTTGGTCAATGAAAATATAACCTGGAAACAGTGCCGTAACTAGGGCGTGGCAAAGGTGGCGTACGCCACGGGCGCAAAATTCTTAGTGGCGCAAAATTTTAATCATTTATATGGTTTTATATCATATATTTCTAAAATCTATCTAACAAATAATTATCTACAGATAGGCTAGTCGGCAAGGTGTTTATTGTGAAAATAATTGGTGACAAGCTGGCGTGAATTTTATTCTCTTTATTGGGATCTCCAAAAAGACATACTAATTTTGCACCCTCTAGCGACCCCATATTTTGCCTTTATCTTAAGTTAAAATTTTACAACAATACAAAATTAAAGCTCGTAATTTCCTGTACATAATAGGGTTCGTACATTTTTTGCCTAGGATGGTCTCTCAAAGAGTTATGTTAAAAAATAGTTAACCAGAATAACAATTTATGATAGAAATATAAATTACTCAAAAAATTAACAATATTAGGTATTTAATACTTTGTATCCATCTTGTTCCATTTAAACCATCCAGTATTATAGAGAATTGAGCATAGTTTTGAACTCTCTGATTAGCTGAATTGGGATACAAGAGTTACCCAATGTTTTTTCGTCTGCTTAAAAATAATAGGTTTTTCTATGTATAACAATTTATTATTGATGATTTTTGAATAATTTTTAAAACTCTTTCCTATAAATTCATCCACAACTCTGACCCGGTTAAAGGTACGAACACTGTTTGAAAATTTGAATTCAGCATGAAATTCTCCTTCATGTCATGTATTATACCTTGTTCCATTTTAGCCATTCAGTATTGTGGAGAATAGGAAATAGTTTTGACCTCTCGGATTGGCTGAAATTGGAGACATTAGAAACAAGTTTACGCAATGTAATTAAAGCTGGCGCTGATGCGAGCGCCAACTGCTGAATGGTTTAAATGGAACAGAGTATAGACGATTTTTCCCGTTGAGCGGTTCGCGAGTTACTAACAACTTAAACTTACATGAAATTCCTCTAAAATTTTAAACATCTGCAAATCTATTTAGATCTCATTTCATCTGAAATTTCGACACGTGTTAAATACCTATTGTTTATCTTTAATCGTGTCAAATTTTTAATATAAGAACTAATCCGATTTGCAGTTGTTTTAAATTTTAGAAAATATTCATGTAAGTTTAAGTTGTTAGTAACTCGCGAACCGCTCATCAGCAGTTTATTTTGTTTTTATTTTCTTGATACGTAGGGGCGCAAATAATTTTTTTGCCACAGGCGCTCAAAACCCTAGTTACGGCTCTGCCTGGAAAGTATAAATTCTGACGTGACCTTCATTTTAACATTTCAATTCCCCCGCCAAATAAATCTAGTGACTTCTAGCGGTGTAAATGTGACTTCGTCTAGTGCTGTCTATAATTTAAAAACACGGTATAATCCATTTACACATAACCTTCGATAATCCAAAGAAGTCTAACATCCTAATGAGCAAATCGTCAATTATTCGTCCATTCTGCACATCCAAACACCCATTGCTACTAATTCTCCATCATTCTTTCCTATCTTCGTGTATGTAGTAGCCTAGTAGCGCACCTTCCTTCCGCCATCGCCATGTCTGGCGCATCGCATCAGCTGCACGGCAAACGACAACGGCAAGGGCCGTAAAGGCTGCGAGACAGACACTCCACTAGCACGCCGCCAGCCTGCCAGACCGAGATCGAACACGGCCGTGACGTCACCGCCCTGTGACCATAGCAACGTCCGCGAGCCGAGAGAGACGCCGCCCCACCCCCGCCCTACCATCCGCAAACGCCGACAGAGCACACTATGCGATGCGAGATGCACTCGCGAGATGGGGATGAAATGGAAGAGAAAGAGGTGGACAAGGATACCCATATTTTGGGAAGAAAATTACAAATTTTTAAAGGACTATCGTCAAGATGTTCATACAATTTGCAAATGACGAATTTGGAGCAAAACATATTAATATAAGCATGTAGTGGTAAGAGTCGCTCTGTGGGTATTAGGCGCCTTCGTGCTATGTTACATTTTAGCGCCCCTTCCCCTCATGATGTAAAATTTGCAAATTAAAGTTTAAACTATGATCTTCAAAAATGCTAGATTTATTATATTGATGAAATTTTCCTAGATTCATTCTTGTAATCAATAGGTTATAATCTAAATCGTTTGTTGTAATCAACAATTTTGCAAAAGATTTCAGAATGGACTTTAAAAAGATGGAAGATATGCGCAATGGGGATCTGCGCATAGTAAGAACAACGGATATCTATGGCGTTTGTTTCTAAAAAAAATAGACGTAAAATATGAAAATATCTCAGATAACTTTAAAAAATCTTATCGAAATAAGTTACAAAAGCTTTTATTTAAGTTAAAATGTCTAACGATGCAAATTTTCAAATTTAATAACTGCAATATTTTTGACGTTTCGTTTGACAGCCCAACTGGCAGTTGTTAGCGCCATTTTCTTAGTATTTGCAGCGATAGAAAGAGATAGTCGTTAAATTGAATAGGTCCATTGTATATGCATTTAATTCTTTGCAAAATGATAATTTAAATATTGGATTCATTGTGGGATTCATTCTTGTAATCAATATTCTTGAGTTATAATCAATATATTCATTGTTGTAATCAACATTTTCATAGTTATTATTACAATATAACAATGCTAGAATAATAACGAACCCATTGATACGATAATTATTTTACTTATAATTAGAGCTCTAATGCAAACAAATTAAAAAATATGTTGTTCACTTCTATATTTTAATTTGTAAGCTTTATAGTAATTTTTTCTTTACGAATAAAAATTTACTATTATTTACTTTACTGTCATGAAACGGCGCCCCTCAAAGTCAGGCGCCTTTGTGGGGGCACAACCTGCCCACCCGCACGGCGCGGCCCTGGCACTCGCTCGCCATCTACAGGTTACATTCTTAAATATGCATCCCTTTTTCCAGTTCAAAATAATGACGTCAAAGAAACTCTTCTTTCTTAATTTATTAAAAAACATAATTTTTTAAAAATAAAACTTATATTTTTACATACGTTTTCAACTTTACTTTAGGTATTTAGTGATTCAGTACCACGCAAGTAGCCTATTGTACTTAATAGCAGGCGGCATTTACACTGACCTTAGTAACAGGATTCAGGGAAGTATTTAAAAAAATTAATACAGCAAATTCTAGTTCGTTCGTCTCAGGCGTATAAAGTTTTTCATAATTAAAAGTAGGTCCAAAATTATTCTTACATTTTTTTAAAACTATTATTGGTTTCTTCAAAAGTTTAAAAAAGACAGGCAACCAGCAATAACCCTTTAACATCCCAATGCCAGAACTTTTACACGCGATAATACTGATGGCGAACAATCACTATGTTTCTAGTATTTGGACAATTTTTTTAGTAGCAATTTAAATCCCAATGTTGGATAAGTTATCCTGAACAAACAATATTTTCTATAACTTGTTTTTCTTATATTAGTGGAGTTCCTATTGTTGTATCTGGTGTTGGTGGCATCTTGCTCGGGTTGTTCTGCGGCTAACTGATTGAAATGCCCGCTGCCACCAAATTGTCGCACTGTGACCGCATTGCATTTGCTTCGCGGCACGTGCCTTTAGTTCAATTGCCACAGACAAATTTTAATTAGTAAGACCCGGTAATTTCATCACTGGTTAAACTGTCTAATGTCAATTAAATGTCACAATAAAAAAAAGTTACGCTACAATATATATATATATATATATATATATATATATATATATATATATATATATATATATATATATATATATATATATATATATATATATATATATATATATATATATATATATATATATATATATATATATATATATATATATATATATATATATATTTATTTGTTTTTTACGCCTGATTTTCTATTTTCAATTTTATACAATTTTCTATCAATTTTCTTTTGCGTCGTATATTACAACAAAGCAGATGTTCTCCCGTTGGTAGTAGTGTGCGTGCGCCGTATGGCTTCGCTCGTACCTAGAATCTCCGCAGGTGTCTGATGCCCAATTAATGGGTAATTTATCAAACGCTAAAAGGATTACACCTCTACCATTCACACTGCCTTTTTATTCTTCAAGCTCAATTGAAAAACAGATCATTCTTGCTGTGCTAATCAAACAGCGAATATTCTATGAAACGCTAACTTGGAAAAGGTCACATTTTTAAAATTTTACAGAAAATACTTCATTTATATTAAAACTACACCTTAAAATAGGGGATTACAGCTCAATCGAAATAAGAGAAATTAGTAAAAAATAGTGAAAGCAGATGCTTAATAATGTATATTAATAAAGAAATAAAATGATATATAATAAGGGGGTTTTGTTTCAGCAACTCGTCACTCATATGAATTCCATATATATTATTTTGATTGGCAACTCAAAGACCACCTATAAATATATAACGAATGCCGAGTTAGGGGGTGGAGTCTATTACCAATGGAAGTAGACAAATTCAAATAGCGGACACGTGGCTACCATTCCAGTACTACAATTCTCAAACAGTTTTTATTTGAGTATAAATTTCTTGCATTAAACTTAATAATTTTGATACACTTGCAATTATAAGGCATGTAGACTTGCACAGTGTTATAGTATTGCTTTTTATAAATATATTTTAAAAATAGCATACATTTCAAGAACGTTTTACATCCACGAAGAAAACAGTTTTAAATAAAAACTTTTATTCGTGACGTCACATCTATATATTCAAACTTCGGAGGATCATAACTCGCTTATTAATAGGAATTTTTTCACCGGATTTTCACCGATTGTCTTAGTTTTACTTATACTTTCTGATGAAATTATATAAAAAAAAATGGTGGAAATGATAAACTATTAATGTATAAAAAAGTTATTGGTTTTTACATTATTTCAGTTTTTAATGTCGTTAACATGTAAGTCACACTTTTCACTACTTTCAAGCCTTTTGCTATTCTATCACTTTTTTGAAATCTGTAGTCCATATAGGTACAAGTCAATAAATTCAGAAAAACGAAACACTTGCGTTTGTATGAAGATAAAACATATGTTAATGACATAGCTTGCCACTAACAATCAAAACTTGGACTATAATATGTATATTTTTTATTAAATATTTTATTTTATTTTGGAAGCTTTTGTAATTTATTTCGGTAAGATTTTTTAAAGTTATCTAAGATATTTCTCACATTTTACGTCTAAATTTTATAAAACAAACGCCATGTATCTCAGTTGTTCTTAATATGCGCAGATCATCATTACGCATATCTTCTATCTCTTTAAATTGAAAAGGTCTATTGTGGGCAAGCATAATAATTCTATGAGCATCAAACAAAAAAATGTTAACTTCTGACGTTTCTGCATTTATATTTTACTCCGTACAGTTACATTCGTGTATTTCAGACAGTAGAGAAGTCAGCGATACATAGTCAGAGGAAATGAAACCGATTCCATTTCATCTGACAACAGGATCCATGACATCCTTGTTGCTATCACACTGAAGTAAGTCAGCGATATGAACCGAAGTCACAGATAATGCGTGACAAGTCAGAGATACCACTTTTAGTGTGATGTGGCCTTCAGTGTTTCATAAAAAAACTGCGTTTTGTTTGTTAAAAGCGTAGGCTCTGGAATTTAAATTATAGATATTTTTACAAATTTATCCATAAAATATATAGAAAAAGTATTAATGCAAATCTATTGAAAATTTTATAATCTTTAATTTTTATAATAACATTAGTCTCGAAAAAATAGCATTTAAAGGTATTTTTCGAAGAAAAACTATTTTGAGCTTCTAGTAAAGTGCCATTTCCGGTTATCCGATTTTCACCAAAATTTAATGGGCTCTTTTAATTACAGAAAAAGTTCGAAATACAAGGTATAAAATTTTTCTGAATGATAGTATTTGAGTTAGAGTGAAGGATCCACACACACATACACACAGACATCATCGTGAAAATGTTAAAATTAGATTCTAGGAACCTTAAAACGTGGTCATTCAGCAAAATCTCGATATGCGATTTTTAGCACGATCCCTATACCTCCCTTACCAAGGGATGCGGGAGGTAAAAAGGAAAGCATTAACGATGATTTTAATGTTAGTACACAAAAAATGTGCTACTATATCGTGTTATCTTGTAATTAATAATAAAAAAATATGACCGTAATAAGATAAATTATAATCCGCCCTTTAGAAAAAACCTGTGCGTGGGAGTATAATTTCGTATCAAAGAATGATGAATATGCTTATTTACAACATAAAAATATTCTGACAGTTTGTTGCTAGGCGAGATAATAAAACAACATTGAGAAAAACTGGTACGCTAGAGCACTTGCAACATAAATTGTCGTCCAATCATAATCGAATCAAGAAGGAGAGGAAACAACTAAACAAAAATCACAGCATCACAGGCTGCGTTGAACAAACAGCGGAACCAGGAAGGCACAGAGCAGCACAGAATGCGAATGTGAAATTCAGGGCGGCGTGGCAAACAAAACAGTGTACAAGTATGGCGCCGGGCCGTGGCCTTACTTACCAGATTACATGTAAGTAGTAGATTTGCGATGAGCTGGTCGGAAAGATATAAACGCTGCTGTCGTAAACTGGACATTACATGAAGAAGATATTCAGATTTCGACCAATAGCTGTTCTTATCAGCATAAGAAAAAATACGTACAATCAAATTTCTATAAAAATGGCATTCCAATATGAAGACGAAATTTTGTCCCCAAATCGAATAAGCAGCCGTCAAAGTGCCCAAGTCAAAGTTAGAATGTTATTGCGCAAATTAACTCGACGATTTAGAATTTTAAAGACGCAGAACTTTGGTCAGACTGTTTAAAAATTAAATAAAATTTCGAAAAAGAAATGGATACAGGTCGAAATTGGCTGAACGTTAAATATATATTTAAAATAAAATTCTAAAAAATATGAACCATGTGTCTTAGGCTTGATTTACATTAGCGGTACAATGACGGTACGATGACGGTATGGATACTTCTTGCTCCAATGTATTTTAATGGTCCCATTTACACCTACGTTCACGGTACAATGACGGTACGATGACCAGCCTTTGATATTTACTGATTTACAACCCGTCACCGTACCGTTATTGTAACGCTAATGTAAATCAAGCCTTAAGGTGCATTCACAAATGAAAATTAGGTTTAGATTTATGGTTTATACTTTAGATTTAAAAACTTTGGCCGCATATTATATAATGACTCCATTCACACTTCACAATTTAGGGTCTCTAAATACAAATCATAAAGCTAAACATTGCAAGGTCCAAACTTTAGGTTTACGATTTAGTTCGACGTCACAAACTTCACCAATGAGATCGAGTCTGAAATGATATAAATATATACACCCATCTTTATTTAATATCCACTTGGTGGATTCGGCTTTTTAAACAAATGCGAGAAGAACATGGAGACTGTCATAACTTAATTGCTGAAATATAGCCAATAATGTCAAGCGAATTACAGTTTCACAGTGCACAGGTGTCTTGTTGAGTACCTACTGCTCTACCGATATTTTAATCTTGTTTTGAAGCATTTACACAGATGTCTGTACATATCAAAACTAATTTTCAGGTAATTTAAACTTACATTATGAATGACTTAAGGTGTATTCACAAATGAAAATTAGGTTTAAATGTATACTTTAGATTCAAAGACTTTGACTGCATATTATGTAATAACTCCATTCACACTTCAGAATTTAGGGTCTCTAAATACAAATCATAAAGCTAAACATTGCAAGGTCCAAACTTTAGGTTTATGATTTAGTTTGACGTCACAAACTTCACCAATGAGAACGAGTCTGAAATGATATGAATATTTACACCCATATTTATTTAGTATCCACTTGGTGGATTCGGCTTTTTAAACAAATGCGAGAAGAACATGGAGACTGTTACGGCGCACAGGTGTCTTGTTGAGTACTGCTCTACCGATATTTTAATCTTGTTTTTGAAGCATTTACACAGATGTCTGTACATATCAAAACTAATTTTCAGGTAATTTAAACTTATATTTATGAATGGCTTACTTAAACCTAAACAAAAACCATAAACCTAATTTTCATTTGGAATGCACCTTTATCCTCACTAATTCTAGCACAGTTCTTGTATAATAGATATACCTGTGGTCGTATACAGAGATGTCTTGAAATTGATGAATATTTTACAGAAAACTGTTTAGTACAAATAGAGCATTGCATTTTAATTTTTCTTAATGCGCTACTTGTAATAAATGGCTCTCAGTCAAATACAAATTACAGAACAAACTTCTTGTCGTTTGGTCTTCTAAAATATATCATTAGCTTAGAACTGCTTTCGTACGTGGTCGCTCATCCACCAGTGCAGAACCAGACACAGATTAGACTGTCCTGATCGAGACGTACTTACTACTTTATTATCTACAATCCATATAAGATTCACTTTACTAAATCAACACCAACGTACGTGATCCGATCCAATCGGAAAACACTAAATTGAAAAAGCCTAAATTTCAAGAAAATTCACCGATTTACGAGTAGTAGTAACTCAGCTAGTGCGCACTGATTACATAAATGGAAAACTAGTTATGCACTCGGCGTAAAAAGTTCGTACTAAATATACAAATGGAAACTGTAAAGGTGCATTTGTGACAATGCGAGGGTAAGAGCAGTAATAGATAAATAACTTTTTATAAACTTTTCTAAATTATAGTTTCAATATTCATATTTTAACTCTGTTTATTTATTTAAGTCAAAATTCAGTTTAGAAATTCTTTTTGTATTATGATAGTCACATTTATTTGTTGATAATTAAGTCTGGAAATTATTATGTATACGTGCGTGACTTTGAATGCCTAGCCTATGCACCCCGTACCCCTAAGATAATCCTGTCCTGAAGATAGCGTTTTGTTTTTAAAGAGCCCAGTTTAGAGAGCCATGGGGTTCGTCGCGTCGGGAAGACGTGTATTGTTTTGACGAAACAGGTAGTGTCTTTTAGTTTTGGGGCGACGCCCGCCCGCTGGGTTACAGAATGTAACTTATTAGTAATGGTATAGTTGTATTAGTTTAAATGTAAATAAAGTTTAGTTAGTTATGTAAATCATCAAGTTGTGTCCATCATGTCCGTAGTGTTCATCAAGTGTAAGTAAAGTGTATGTGTGTTCTTCATTCTCAAGTGAGTTCTTCGGCACGAAGTCGTGGACGCCAATCATCCGAGGCGTCCACCAGTTAGAGTCAGTGTATCATCGTTGGAATCATCAGTAGTATCATCATTCTACTCCACACCCCCCTCGTGTTACACATTCACAAATGAAAATTTAGTTTATGGTTTTTGTTTAGATTTAAGTATTCATAAATGCAAGTTTAATTTAACTCTAATTTAGTTTTAATTGTACTGACATCTATGTAAATGCTTCAAAAACAAGATTAAAATATCGGTAGAGCAAAACTTAATAGATACCCGTGCGCCGTGAAACTGTCATTCGCTTGGCATTATTGGTTATATTTCAGCAATTAAGTTTTGCCAGTCTCCTTGTTCTTCTCACATTCGGTTTAAAGGCCGAATCTACCAAGACAATACTAAATAAAGATGGATGTATATTTGTATATCGTTTTAGACTCGTTCTTATTGGTGAAATTTGTGACGTCAAACTAAATCATAAAGCTAAAGTTTAGACCTTGCAATGTTTAGCTTTATGATTTGGATTTAGAGACACTAAATTCTGAAGTGTGAATGGAGTCATAACATAATATGCGGCCAAGGTCTTTAAATCTAAAGTATTGGCGACTAAAACTACCGATAGCGGCGCTAGTGTTGAGCATACACATGCTCTGAAAATGGTATTGTGCTATAAGATCGCATACAGAAACATTGTATAATATTCGTTTTGAAGTTTACTAACAAATTCATTAAACTTAATAGTGTTAGTAATAATTTTGTGTAAATTATAATGACATTCGAAGAAAGTTATCTTAGACTAATTTCCAAGGAAATGTTTACGTATTTGGAGGTAACAAATTCTTCTCGAAGTTTTATAAAATGGGGAGAATTGTTGAATCGTGGGTTGTTATTTTTATGTGCCGTTAATGAACATAGTGCTACAGACTGAAAAAAAATTGGGCTGTGTTTTAAACAAGTGCTCTAACGTCACATCCTCATGAGATTAGAAGAACTTTAAATTTACAATTGATTATTTACAAAATGCTCTTGTATAGCTGGCAATCATAGTGGCCAGTACAAACACATTATAGCTGTCTTAATACCATATACAGCGACTTTATTTTAACATGCAACATATGGTTTATCACTTCCATGCTTACACACTCCTGTCAAAAAATGACAGCATGACAGCAGTGTAATATTTGTCCATTTTAAAATGCAACATTATAAATAGTACCTCCAGAACACATCACAAATGGTGTCAATTCTTTCTACAACCGAGTAGGATATTGCCTCAGTGTGAATGTGGTTATTTTTGAACATTTATTACATTAAAATTATGAATTTTTTTAAGCCAAAGTTTGCTAAAATGTGCTTCATTAAAGTTTTGATTTTTTGTTAATCGTGTATAGACTAATTGATTGGAAATTAGGACTGATAATACAAAACTAAAAAATTTGTATGTTGCATTTTAAAATGGAGAAATATTACATTGCTGTCATTTTTTGACAAATGTAAGAAATATATTGAATGCTACACATAAAGTGAAAAGTGTATTATTTTACTTTGGTCAGGAAATAATACAATACTTTTCATTTTTGTTGTCATCTCATGATTCGTCACTTGTTTTCCAGTTCGTATTTTCATAATCCAGCCCTCTCTTTTGTTGATAGACTCCATTTTACCAAATTTATTTTGGATGTCACTCTTCCTCTCACCAATTTTTGGGACAGGTAATTTCTTACTACCCCGAGAATGACAGCCATGACCGCAGCAATTGACGTTGATAATATATTTTCGTTTTTTGCTCATATTGCAAAGTAATTTATATGTACTTTAAAACAAAAAGACAAGCAAGAAACTTGCAAGGAATCCAATGCACTATTTATATTTACTATAAGTTGAATAATATGAATACCATTTTCAAGAGTTGCAAATATCGTCCGCTTGAAGTATCATTCACAACAAAAAAATTAACGTAGCGGTAGAATTAGTGGCAGTGGTAGTGGCCTGGGTAAAAAATTGAATGCGTTATAGAAAATGTATTCGTTCACATCCAAAAATTAAGAAAATTAGTAGTAGCGCAGTGGCAATGGCAGCGGTGGAAGTTTGCAATCTCCAAACTTCTACGTTGCCACTACGTTACCGCTTAATTTTTTTGACAGTTTCGACGTTTATTGACATCTGATTTCTTATTTCATCAGATAAAATGAGCAACTGAAAAAGGATCACTTTGTGGTGTGCCTTAGACGTTGCGCTATATAAACAAACATACTTATTAACAAACTTTGCACAATTAAAAGTGAACACGTAACTTACCATTTTCGCCTATTTCAAAGGCAATTTGTGCCCACGCATTTTCTTTTTTTGAAATAATTTTAAACTCCCTTAATCTCTTCGCTTATCTCACACAATGGAGTGCTTGTGGATAAATGTAATTAATAAGTCATCATCTATGTCAGTTGCTTTTTGTGCAAAAATAAAATGAGAGCTATAACTGTCAACCTTGCATCCTAGTAATTTATAATAAAAATTTCCTAGAAACTATAATTTCAATAATTTTTCATTGTGAACGGAATTAATTTTTACTATAAATTTCTTACGCTACCGATGCCACTAATTCTTACACTACCGCAAATTTTTTTATTCTGAATGGGCCTTGAGGAATTTACGTTAATTTTAGTCGCCAATAAAACATAAATCTAAACCTAATTTTCATTTGTGAATGTACCTTAAGTTTAAATCTGTAAAAATTCTAATTATAATTTAGGTACATGTTTTCCTTCTGCGTTTACGCAACGTGGGCCACAAGAATTGGCTTTTTGAATTACACACCCCTATTTTTAAATTTATACGATTAACTTTTTATCAGGGTTTTTGTGACAAACATACTAACTACAAGAGAAAATAAACGTTTTCGGCTAAGTTTAGTTTACTCGCGCACAAAGGAAATGGCGTTGGTGTTTGTCTCCAGTTGGTTATTGCCTGATGCGGTGCAACTTCTTCTGCAGGAGGTTAGAGATATTTTTGGGCACTCATCCAGTCTACACCGTTTCCCACTTAACCAACTACAAATAACTGTGACCTACGGGCATGGACTCATTGATAAATCTCAACAAGGATTACAAAAATAGATAGAATTTCATGCACTAGATTACACACTATACGTAAAATAATCTTACTGTTCAAACAAAAATAGCGTTTATATTAAAGGAAAGAAAAGAATACAATAATAGCAGAGAATACCAAAACGAACAACGGTTAGAGACCAGAATATTTCTGACGATCCGCCACATTGAAGATAATGGTCACCTATCAGTGTTGTAATAGTATACAGGGTGTTCATTTTAAGTGATACACTATTGCTATCTCGAAAACTATGAGATCTACGACGTCGGTTAAATTAGCAAACAATTTCTATTTTATAAGACTACATTAATGAGTAAAACAAGATTTTTTTTTAGTGTTCTCAAATTACTGGGTGCTACTTTCTTATTTTAAATGGTAACATATTTTTTTTATTTGTTTATTCGATTCAGTATTTTTTTCTGAATTCAACGATATCCATATATAGTACTCTACTATTACAAAATATTTGAGAAAAATGCAAAATTAATAATATATCATTTTAATTTAAATATGACTATACAAAGAGCGCCATGGAATTGTACAGTGTTATAATATTAATTTGTTTTTTATAAATATAATTTAAAAATAGCACACATTTCAAAAACATTTTAGATCCACGAAGAAAACAGTTTTATATAAAAACTTTCAGATAAAATTATATTTAAAAAAATTGGTGGAATCCCCTATTATACCATATGGATTGTTGGAATAATGTTGATTCTAACATAATTTTTAGTTGTGGAATGTGTAGTTTCCAAAATAGTTTTGGAGAAAATTAGATTCCTTATCACCTTAGTTTATAGAAACAACCCCTTATGTCAATAATTCAGTAAAAAAAATTTTTTTTTCTATCAAATTTTTTAAAAAAGTCGGCCTGAAAATCATTTCCGGACTAATTTGAGTCTTGAAAGTAAGATTTCCATGACTAGTCATTTTTATTTTCCACTGTCTGTAGGAACAAACACAAATAACAGGAATACCTAACAATTTTTCAAAAACTTTATTTAGAAACAATGAACTAATTCAGTTATGTCCATCGGTACTTCATCTTCACCATCAAAATCATGTTCGCATTGCGACATCGTTTTCAAAAGGAAAATTACCGGTAGCAAGAAAGCAAACACAACGCGTCAAATTTTTATAATAATAAAATTTTTCACTTTGTTTACTTCTCATGACAACGTTTTCTAAAATTTGTCACAGCTCTGATGATTTATGCAAACCTAATTTTTTCTATAATTTCAAGCTTCTATAATTGCCGATTTAAAGAAAAATAGAATACATCACGCGTCATAAAAATGTCTTTGCTTGACTCGGAGGCTTTAAAGAAATGCTCGGACGCTGCGCATCTTCGCGTTCTTCAAACAAGCCTCCTCGTCTGCAATGAGACATTTTCACGACTTGTAATGTAATGTAATATATTATTTGTTTCATAAGAGGCAGGGAATTCGTTCAATGCATGTCTTCATTTCAACAGAGCAGCACAAATAATGCCAATTCAATGTAAAAGCAAGCAGGGACCGTTATGTGTCGACTGGTCATAATTACGATATTTATAGTTTTATTCCTAGATCCAAGAGACAATTTTTCCGACTACACGAATAGAACCATGTCTCCGTTAAAACCATTAAAATTTATTTAGCAAAACAATTAATAGTGAATTTAGAGTATCTGATCTTCGTTATCTGTTATCTAGTATAATAGTGGGACCGAATTAATTCATTTCCATGTAAATTACCAACACACCTCAATATTTCTCATCGAAATGAACATAAGAAATTCGTGTTTCGTTGCTTGTACCCGGCCTATTCTAAAATAATTAAAAAGAAATTGTCGGCAACGTAGCGTGCTGTGCTGGCTCCCCAACTGCATAGATAATACCCAGAGATATTACCAACATGTGTTTCTAAAATCCCTAGACATGCAAATCACTCCTTACTCATTACTTTGAATTTCGCGCGATTTTTGACGCAGCTCATATTAGTATTCACCTTGTGTATAGCCTCATTTGCATCAGGATGAATAAATATTTCATAGGTGCAAAAGTAATCTGCAGGTGAAAAACTTGGCACGAGAGGAAGTTTTCTTTTTGCGCGAGATTAGCAGGCGCAAATAACGCCACTTCCGGTTTTCATGTTACTTTTTATTTTACTGATAAACTCTACGGAAAATCATGTAGAAAATATCTAATTACATGAAAAATTCATTACGTTTACAATAATTCTACGCCTTGTTTAAAAAACTTGTGAATGATAAACATCTTATGTTCAGAATTTAAAATTGTTGTAGATAATCATTTTATACACTCTTGTTAGCCAGACTTTTCATAAAATACAAATCTTCGATAAAGATCTTTTTAACTACATTTAATTTAAAACGGTTAAATTTTAAACTGCATTTAATTTATTTTTAGATTATCATTATGTTCAAAAGATATAAAAAGATATACAGATAATTTCAAGCACAACCCCAAATGTATTCGTACCACCTGTAAAATATACTATGAATATAAAATAGTATATTACTAACCGAGGTGGAAAGTGTTACAGAGGGCGTAGATAGCTATAGCTTGAGACAATGAAACTTTTCACCGAGGTTTGTATATTATTTTTTGTGCAACCGGACGCGAAATAAGCATTTCGCAGCCGCAATACAGGCCGCGAAATTAAATTTCGTGACCGTTGTCATGGTAGCGGCCACGAAATTAGGTAAAAAATCACTATGACACTTGAAAATTGCATGGTTATGTTTATCAAATGTTAATCCCATAGCCATTTTGAAAGCTAACTTTCTATTTACAATGAAACTGTTTAAAATTAATAAAATTTGTAATTACATATTTTTTACGGCTGCACAAAAAATATTGTGTACACCTAGTCCGCGAAATCCTTTAGCGCGCCCTCGATATTGTCTTGCCTCGGCCGCAAGCGGCCTCAGCGACAATTTTTCTCTCGGTACGCTACAGAGTGATTTCGCGGCCTTGATACACAAATAACAAATAACTATTATTCACACTCTAAAATAAAAAATCTAGTGTGGCCAACACAATACCTCCCGCCATTTACAGCCCGAGTCACAAAAAGATTAACTTAATCCTTATTTTTGGATTAGCGAATTTTACTCTAATTTTGACAGTTTATATTTCTTAAAATATAGTCTAATCTAATACAAGTAACTACCTTTTTTTAAACCCCTCAACAGGATTAAGTCCCAATTACAGAGTGGGTTCACATTCACACACATCCATGCCTTAGTGGGATTCAAACCCAGAGCCCCGAGGGCACTCATGACATGAGGCGTTGCTCTAACCAATGAGCCACCGGAACTATAAAAAAATGAAGATTGAATTTAAATACCGGGATAGAATAGAATTCACTAATCCAAAATGAGGATCAGCTTAAATATTTTTGTGATTCGTTAATTTTTATTAATCTAAATACATATTTACATATTTACTTATGCTAGAAACTGTATTGAATTCCTCTTCTATTTACTTTTTCCTTTTTAAAACGTTACGAATATTATTTTGAAATGATTAGTTCTTTGATAGTGACATTTATATGTCAGTTACATACATTTGAATAACTGCATTTTGTTTGTTTAAAGCGTAGACTCTGGGATTTAAATTATAGATAATTTTATAAATTTATCTACAAAATATATAGAAAAAGTATTAATGCAAATTATAGAAAATTTAATAATCTTTAATTTTTATAATAACATTAATATCGAAAAAATAACATTTAAAGGTATTTTTCGAAGAAAAACTATTTTGAGCTTCTAGTAAAGTGTCATTTCTGGTTATCCGATTTTCATCAAAATCTAATGGACTCTTTCCAATACAGAAAAAGTTCGAAATACAAGATTTCAAAATTTTCTGAATGATAGTATTTGAGTTAAAATGGAGGATCCACACACATACATACACACAGACATCATCGTGAAAATGTTAAAATTGGATTCAAAATATACGTAATTTAATTTATCCTTTTAATTTTGTTGAAACATCCCGCATGATATTTTCTATATTCTTGTTCTTGTTAAGAATAATTCGGATGATAGTGTTCTTTCCTTTCGTTTCCTTTCTGGCTGGTTCCTTTCCTCTGTTGAACACGAGACTCGGGTATTAATAGATATGATGATTCACTTAGAATTCTCGTCTCGAAGCGATGTTTGGGTTTGACTTGACTGGACCGTCGCGACAGCATCGGGTAAAACCCACCAGCACCAACCCAGCCAGAAATCGTAAATTACCGAGTAATGGGATGGAAATGCTCTGCTTTGTGCAGAAATAAGAAAATATGCATTTACATATAAATTCACCACTAAGTGGAACATGTTTATAAATGTCTTATACTTATTAGATTATTCTATTAGTACGAATAAACGTTCTGTTTCAGACTTAATATAAAAAGAGCCAGACAAATTAATGGCGGAATAAATATGTCACCACGCCTTCCGTCAATGTTTATATTTTTACACACAAAAACAAAATAACATATGTCCACATAAGTTTTTGAAATTTTTTTGAATCGACGATACTATGATTTAGGAAAGTATACTGAATCTGTTTATTACTACAACAATTAACCTAATCTTTAACATTCATAAATTTATTGGTATTATTTAATAGTTCATATGATGTTAGAGATGATGAGATATAATTGGAGATACAGTCTTGGTGAACAGTGTTTGTTAAATAGTAATTTGATTAACTTTCCTACGTTACGATTCCAAATGAATCGTTAAGGTACAGTTGGCAAATAAGATCATTACATTACAAAATCAATAAATCTGGTGTGGCCAACACAATACCTCCTGCCATGTACCGCACGAGTCACAATTTTGGCAGTTTATCTCTTAAAATATAGTCTAAAGGCCCATTCGGAATAAAAAAATTAGCGGTACTGTAATAATTAGTGGCATCGGTAGCGTAAGAAATTTATAGTAAAAATTATTTCCGTTTACAATGAAAAATTATTGAAATTATAGTTTCTAGGAATTTTTTATTATAAATTACTAAGGTTCAAAGTAGACAGTTATAGCTGTCATTTTATTTTTGCACAAAAAACAACTGACATATATGATGACTTATTAATTACACTTATCCACAAGCAACCCATTGTGTGAGATAAGCGAAGAGATTACGGGAATTTAAAATTATTTCAAAAAAAGGCGTGGGCACAAATTGCCTTTGAAATAAGCGAAATGGTAAGTTACGTGTTCACTTTTAATTGTGCAAAGTTTATTAATAAGTCTGTTTGTTTATATAGCGCAACGTCTGAGGCATACCACAAAATGATCCTTTTTCTATTGCTCATTTTATCTGATGAAATCAGAAATAAGATGTCAATAAATAAACGTCAAAACTGTCAAAAAAAATTAAGCGGTAGCGTAGTGACAACGTAGAAGTTTGGAGTTTGCAATTCCTACCGCTGCCATTGCCACTGCTTTACTACTAATTTTCTTAATTTTTGGATGTGAACGAATACGTTTGCTATAACGCATTCAATCTTCTACCCAGGCTACTATTACTATTATTATTATTATTATTACTGCCACTAATTCTACCGCTACGTTAATTTTTTTATTGTGAATGATACTTAATAAAGTTTAAATTTTAAATACCGAGATTAAATAGAATTCACTAATCCAAAAATGAGATTTAGCTTAAACTTTTTTGCGAATCATTAATTTTTATTAATCTAAATTCATACCTACATATTTACATATGTTGGAAACTGTATTGATTTATTGTTCTATTTACTTTTTCCTTTTTAATAAGTTACTATTATTAATTTAAAATTAGTTCTTTGACAGTGACATTTATCTGTCAGTTACATACATTTAAATAACTGCGCAACCAAGCGTAGGCTCCGGGATTTAAATTATAGATAATTTTATAAATTTATCCATAAAATATATAGAAAAAGTATTAATGCAAATCTGTAGAAAATTTAATAATCTTAAATTTTTATAATATCATTAATGTCGAAAAAATAACATTTAAAGGTATTTTTCAAAGAAAAACTATTTTCAGCTTCTAGTAAAGTTCCATTTCCGATTATCCGATATTCATCAAAATCTAATGGGCTTTTTCCATTACACAAAAATTTCGAAATACAAGGTTTCAAAATTTTCTGAATGATAGTATTTGAATTAAAGTGGACGATCAACACACATACATCATCGTGAAAATGTTAAAATTGGATTCTAGGGACCTTAAAACGTGGTCATTTACCAAAATCTCGATATGCGATTTTTAGCACGATCCCTATACCTCCCTTACCAAGGGTAGCGGGAGGTAAAAAAGGGGATTCCCCTAAAATGTCAAGAAACAAGAAATATAAAGAATTCTTGAAACAAGACAAGAATTATGTCGCCAAAAAATGAGCACGACAAGAATATTTTATTTTCTATTTTCTTGTCTTGGAAATCAAGCCAAGACAAGAAATGATCAGCGAGACAAGATTTCTTGTCTTGATGAAACACTATTGGAGATGCAGTCTTGGTGAACAGTGTTTATTAAATAGTAATTTCCAACGTTTCCATTCCAAATGAATCATCATACTGACCGCCATGACAGGTACGCTTACAGCGCCACTAACGGATTCTGTGGGTCCCAATAAACGTTTTTATTTTTAACTAAGTATCTTGATTAATAAAATCTCAAAAATTAAATTGCCTTTATAAAACTTCAACTTTGTTTGCTTTAGCAACTGAACGGAATAGAATAGTTTGTATAAAACTCTACAGTTGCTAAAATACTGCTAAAATTTGTTACATTGGTTTATTTTCTAAACTTTATATCTTTACAAATCGTCTGCTGTGAAATTAAAGTAAAGCCAATCTACTACAATTTAAGAACAATAGACAAAGTCTTAATCTGAATGTAATTGAAAGAACTCTGTCGGCAATTAGTGGTTGATTTGTTTGTGATTCGTCGATTTGCGATCCGATCCACACATCGAACATCGGACACAATGCCCGTGTGACAGAACAAAGACGAGTGGTCAGTGACCAAACCAAACCTCAAGCTGACCGGTCGGACGAGTCTAGTGGAGAGGGCGGGGGAACTCAAGAGGCGCCCTGGGCTTCCTAACCTTCCACGGACATCTGTTGAATGGGAGCTGGTGCTCAGGATTTGTTTTCATCGGAGTAGGCGGGAAAAAGACACTAGGATGACATTCAATTGAAAAGACACTAAATTGAATGTCTTTTATAAATTGTTTCTTTCTATATCTGCACATGTTAAGTAATGGCGCCGGCAACTGTCAGCTGGGACGACAAACAAAACGTCAAATATATTGCAGTTACTAAATTACTTGTGTCCTCGGTGAAAATTTGCACCATTTGACATTTAGTATTGATGATGACATATATGTACCGTGCGGGCGTTTACCAGGCGTCACCTCACGGGCAAACACTAATAATAATAATAATAATAATAATAATAATAATGATAACTTTTTTTATTTCGGTGTTCTTAGGAGTCTATAAAAGCACTGATTATCACTGAAAACACGACGTTTAGAAGATCTATAAACGTACTGTTTTTGGCGCCTTTCGCATTCTAGAGGTGGTAGTCATGACAGATGAATTACATATAACCTCAAAATGGTAATTTGTTTATGTTGAAATATTACTTGTAATGATTGATTTTTATCTTATCTCCAGGTGATAGGACTAGAAAGAAGAGAAATTTATAGCTATAGCTGTGTTAGTTCAGAAAGAAGAACCTGTGAAATTAAAATCTTTCAACTAAAAAATTATGAAACAAGAAACAATGCGTTCAGATTTACTTTGTAAAAACAATGTAAACGGTAAGTTTTATTTATACAATTTAATTTTATGGTAATATTGCAATTTTCAGCTGATTGTATTGTTATATCAGGCAGGTTTTGAAATGTATGGTGCACGTTACTTGAAATGTTAACACTGTCAACTCAATTTGTGGCTACTTGGAAGCAAATATGAAAATTTTACGACCCATGATTTCCAGTTCCACGTCGAGGCGAACTGTCGAATAATAAATTTTTAAATATGATTTAGACAATATATATTTTGTATTGAAGAATGTAAGAACAGCTGTTCCTGTTATGTCTGCAACTGAGCAGTGTATGTGTTGACAAAATGGTGGAATGTAAAAGTGTAGATCAATAAATTATTCATTAAAGTATTTCATTATTTAAAGAGTTTTATTTATGATAATAACTAACATTAACCAGCGATCCCGATTCGTTATTTGATAAATTTACCTTTATTACATGATATGCCAAATCAGGTGGTTCATTAATAAACCGCTGGAGTACATTGTAAGTATTGGCTTTCCTCTTCCATAATTGCATAATGCTTGATACAATGTTTTAATGTAAACAATCATACAATACACAAACTGTCAAAATGTGAAATTTTAAATGTTAGCGGGAAGCGTTACCAACATAACTGACAAAAAAAACACCAAGACATATTTCTGACAAGTCCTTTTAAAAAAAATCTAATTGTAAAATTACCTCAATAGAAAAAATAGTATAAAAAACATGTATCATAAGGCCTGTTAATGCACTCGTCCTTTATAAAACTCGCCTACCAGCTCGTTTTCAAACTTGGACTCGTACGTTAACAGATTGCCTTATGATACTCGTGTTTTAATGTACTATTATATTACTGTAAGTGCAACTAATAAAAAGATTTTTATGCTTCTTTAAAAGTGGTCCATCTCTCCTCCACTTCCCCTATAAATTACAATTGCTTATTATCTAAATTTGTGTCTGTCTTGTATTTACAACATGTTTAATTTATATGAGTAAATATACTCTTAGCTATTTAACTGAATGCGTTTACAAACATTCATTTAAATCTCATGAGTAGATCCTCATCTCATTATTAAATTATCCATTTATTAATTTAATTATACGGCATTGAGAGCATCCAGTTATATAAGGTTTTGTGTATCATAAAAAGTGTAACATGTTAAAACGAAGTAAAAGATTTCCACTTGGTGGTAAGTGAAGCAGACATGTTAACGTTAACGCACAAACTAGATGCAGTTCAGGATTAATTAAAATCAACATTAATTACGCGTTTGCAGCGGTTGTAATATAATTAGCGATTCGATTATGTTGCCACGTGCCTCTTAATGCAGTGATTAGGATGCAATGCAAAGCATGTGTATGGCAAAAAAACTCAAAATAATTGTCTTTGATCCAGAATCTGACCGTTATATTAATTCAAATTTAAATTTATTTGTCTCATTAAAGTATTATGAACTGTTTATTGCTAGGATACGATCAGGGTATTATATGAGGGCATAATAGTTCATTATGCCCTCATTATAATCCGATCATCGTTTATGGACTTTAAATTAGAAATAATATGAACGGAATATAATCAAAATTATTTTCTTTTTAATTATAATTCCTTACAATAACAATAAGGATTGATTACAACAAATAATACATTAATTGATTACAACAATGAATATAATAAGAAAACAGCTTTGAAAGCACAACGCAGAAAACATACATTTAAATAGCAAATATGTTAAATTGTAGACTGTAATGTTTCGCATTGATTTTTGACGGATGACGGATCACTAATTTTTTTGGATACGATATTTCTTCTTCCACGTTTGAATTCATTTTTGATATTATTTACCGTCACATGTAATACGTCTAAAGTAGTACAGTCTCTTTAAAATGTAACAATATACAGAAATATCTGTCATGTGAAAACGAACCTGAAAATATAATACATTTCTACAGACGAGAATGGAATAATTAGGGGAACATTTATGCGTTTCTCTTCCTCAAAGTATGCAGAAGCATTCAAAATAATTTCTTTACACCGTTTCGATAAAATATCTTCCGAAACATCAAATTCACCCATTCCATCATCTCCAACGATATAGAACGTTGATGTTTTAAAAATAAATAAATGTAGATAATAAACAAAACAATTAAACAACATCCTTAACAACGCCAAAGCTTAATCATTATTGTAATCAAAATTATTGTAAATGAAAACTGATTTCACATATTCTAGTGAGACATGAAATCTTGTATGCACCACGAGCGTTACTAGATGATAATGCTCATCGGACGACATCTATCCCTCGGGCCCGAGGTCCTCAGGCTAGATCCTCGTCGCCCTCCTGGCATTATCATCATCGTAACGCCCTTGGTACATAAAATACTATTATGTATATTGTATATGGTTTGGAAACGCCAATAATAATAACAGTATGTTAAATGGCACAAAATTGACCCCTGTGGTGCATTCTGCACGCCAGCAATGAGTGCCCGTGAAGTGACGCCTGGTAAACGCTCGCACAGTACAAATATGTCATCATTACCGAAATCTGCGTACACAGCAAATTGGCACACCCAGCAATGGGTAATATGCCATGATGATATATTTATTTATTTATTTATTTATCATTACAAACCGTTTTTTTAACTAAAAATTTTAACAATACGAATACAAGAATAATCGCTGTAAACCGGATATTTCGCTAATCCGGATTGGGTGTGTTTTTATAAGTCCGGATTAACGAGGCTGCACTGTATACCGAAGTAATTTTTTTAATGTAAAAATGTATTGTTGGGGAGAGTTGTTGCCGGGCGCCCCTGAACGGCGCTCGACTTTCAATTATTTATGAAAAGTATGAACGCGAGCGCGATCATAGCGATATCTTGCCGGCGAAAGAGAAAAACGAGCAAAACTTTTGAGAAACGCACTCGTAAACCACGGTAATTACCGAATTATCGTAAATCGTCTGCGACGAGTGAGGGAGACAGACTCACCACCCTCTTACACTAGTTGTCTTTCTTTGACAAACACCAGTCAACTGGTCGCAAATTATTCATGAGCGCAATAAAATCCTAAATATACAAAATATAAAATTCGCCAGACACTAAACCGAGTTACGAGTTCCATTAGCATAGGAACAAGAGTTTGTGAATGGATGGCATACACCGGAAGTCTTACTTGCCCACCGGAACTAAGGTTACCGCGGAACGAGAACTTTACTATAAAAATAAATACCGCTTCTTGTACCTCTACCAAAATCTCGCTAAATGTACAATTGCTGTACCCAGATTATAAATTGAAATAGAAGTATACTAAATTTAATAATGTTACAAAGATTACGAAAATCAGGTAGGGTGTGGAAAACAAAATATAAACAGTTATTTACATGTCATTTAAAAGTCACGAAAGTTAATTTAGTTATGAATTTTTTGACGTATCTTTGTAAAAAAATCTGATGTGGCCAGCACATTACCTTCCGTCAGTTCTATATATTTTGTACAAATTTCATACGGAAAGTTCCTTGCTAAATTAAATATTCTATTTCTTGTACATTAGCTTCCGGCAGTTGCATGTATTTTATGCAAATTTCATACAGAAAATTATTATTTTGTGACGTTTTCTATATACAGTGTAATGTATCTGCAGAAAAAAAAGATTTATTATTATTATTTCTTGTACATTACCTTAAAGCAGTTGTATGTATTTTATACAAATTCCATAGAGAAAGCAAAAGATCCTATATTTCCAGTAAAATTATAAAACAGACACACTATGTCAATTTCATTTGACACTGACATCTTTCAATCAGAATTTTCTTAATATAGTAGTTGTTTCCACAGGTATGGCTACTTTATGAAATTTAATTTCTTTATAATTTTTTAACTCAATATCCATTTAATATTAAGTATAAAATGCAGTCAAATCGTATAGAGAATAAAATATTCTTTAATATTTATAATAACATCAAATGTGAAAAAATTATATTTAACATAGTTTTTTCAAGAAAAACTGTTAAAATCTTCAAATGATGGTACTTCCGGTTGACCAATTGTAACCAAAATCTAATCAGCTCTTCCTATGGATGTAACGAAGAAGTATACGAAAAAATTATAATTTTTGTAACTGTAGTATTAGAGTTATCGCAGACGAAAATTTTGTTACACACACACATCCACACACACACACATCCACACACACACACATCCACCCACACACACACACACACACACACACACACACACACACATACAGACATCATCGTAAAAATAGTAAATTCGTATTCTAGGGACTCTAAAACGTGCTTATTGAGTAAAAACTCATCATCGAATTTTTTGACCAAAGACAATACCTTCCTTACCTAAAGGTGACGGAAGGTAAAAAATAATGCTGCAGTTATGGAAATAAGGAGCCTGTTTCACATTTTTCAAAAAGTATTTTAAATGAAAGTTTATGCAATATTTTTCTTAGTAATAATTATTTTTTAAATAATATGTTATTTTCGTAAATAATTAAATAAAAAGATTGGCACCAAAAGTAGTCATGAAAAACAACCCCCCACTCTCGAGACGTAGAAGCACATACATTACATCATTCACAGCCAATAGGAAAACAGTTTTTCCATCACCTACCTTTATTTTTGTTATTTAGATAAATAAACGTAGGCGATAGTTTGCCACATGTTAATTTGACGCTGACATTTCCCATTATATATAAGTAATAAAGTAATAATGAGGAATTTATATCAGAAAACGATTGTTTTACTGCTGCTGACATAAGGGGTTATTAAAGAATTAAAGTAAAATAAAATGTAAAATCTTATCCATCAGCTCTTCAACCTACTGCTTCAATTACAATTTTCTTTTATTCGCATCTAGCAGTATTTTTGCAAGAAGGCACAATATAACCGTAAATTATTCATATTATATTAAACGTTTTATTATCTATTTATAACACGAACCAAACTCAAAAATGTGACACTTGTTTGACAACTTTTACAACATACTTATAACACTTGTAACACAAAAAATTGACATTATAAAGGGACCAATTGGAGCCGCTGAAAACGTATGTGCTGTGACGTCACATTCTGTTTCAGATCACGTGAATTTCAAAATATTATCCAAATTTCAAAAATTAATTGTAATATTTAATGGATATTTGGTGATATTTTCAAATTTGAGACTATTTAAATAATGATATATTTTTAAATTTAATACTTAGAAGGCAAATAAAAATTCTTGCAACAGCCCTATTTAAGAAGACAATAGAGCCACTTATATGGCAAAAGAATAGAGCATCAATTGAAGATTTGATCTTCAGCTATTAGTAGAATCTTACACGATCATCTGCATTTAAAAAAGTTTTCAGTCGTTTTATGCCATATCAGCTTTCTGATTTCCAAAAATCAGAACTTGTAAAAATTTGCTGAATAACTTCAACACTGTCAAATAGTGGTGGTGGACCCCAAATGTTCCAAAAAATTATAGTAGTATATGAATTCTTAAAGATGGAAAAACATATTTTTATGGGCAATATTTATGAGATACATCTTCTAAATTATTACAAATATATATATATATATATATATATATATATATATATACAGGGTGGGGCAGAAAAACCTATCCGATTTCAAAACGTTATAAAATTAAAACCACTCAACTTGTCAAAAAAAATTTTTATTAACATATCGCAAATTTTATGCCATTTTTAAATTTCAGTTTTGAAAAGCACATCACTCAAATGTCGTCCTTGGGAGCGGATACACTGATTTAGGCGCTCGCGGTAGCTTTCCATGACTTTCACCGTCATTTCCACAGGAATTTCTTCAATTGCCCGAGCAATTTCCCTTCGTAAAGCAAGAAGGGTCCTTGGTCGATGCTGGTAAACCTTCGATTTGAGGTAACCCCAAAGGAAGAAGTCACATGGAGTGAGATCCGGTGAGCGCGGCGGCCAGCCAAGATCACCTCTCAGGGAAATGAGGCGACCGGGAAACAGTTCCCTGAGAATGTCCATTGATCGTCGCGATGTGTGGGCGGTTGCACCATCCTGTTGAAACCACACATTTTCCACGCCATTTTCTTCCATTTTGGGTCTAAGAAAATTTTCCAGCATGAAACAATAGCGCTCGCTGTTGACCGTTACGGTTTGCCCATTTTCTTCAAAAAAGTAAGGCCCCCAGACTCCTAGGCGGGAAAGAGCACACCACACAGTCACTTTTGGGCTATGGAGGGGTTCCTGATGGATTTCTCGAGGATTTTCGTCACTCCAATATCGAAAATTCTGCCTGTTAACGGCACCACAAAGGTGAAAATGGGCTTCGTCCGTGAAGAGCACAACATCGTCGTTTGGGAGTTCTCGGAGATCGCGACACAGGTTCGTACGGGTTTCAAAATCCCTTTCACTTAATTCCTGTGCAACAACCATTTTGTAGGGATGCATTTTGAGGTCCCGGTGCAAAATGCGCCGAATACTGCGGTTGGAAATCGCCAAAGCGAGCGAATGTTTTCGCGCCGAACGACGCGGGGAACGTTCAATCGCGGCTCTCACATTGGCCACGTTTTCAGGTCCTGTTGCTGTCCTGGGACGTCCAGGCGACTTCTTTTTCAATGCTGAACTCGTCTGTCTAAAATTTGACACCCACACTTTAATCGTAGCGTGATGTGGAACAGGATCATGACGCCCGAGTCCGAAATGAATTCGAAAAGCACGTTGTGTAGCAATTATCGAACCGCCGCATTCGATAAACCGCTCAATAACAAAAGCACGATGTTCACCAGACCAAGGCATGTTGACTACTGACAAATGGCATAAAACCGGCTTTCTAACGGTTTTTACCCCACTACTCTACCTGCTCCCTCTTCTGGGAAAAAGGGATTTGAAATCGGATAGGTTTTTCTGCCCCACCCTGTATATATATATATATATATATATATATATATATATATATATATATATATATATTAAACGTAATCTAGACGTACAGAATGTACAAATCAAGATAACCGTTAACTGAAAATATAGAACACAGAAAATAATAGAAATGTAGAGAAAACTTTTCGATACGCCCCTGAGCAATCTCTTATGGTTTATATAGAGTGCTTTACAGAAACTACGAGTATAAAACTATAAATATTATGATTGTTCTTTCAACGATTCTAATATGAGTCACTTTATATATTTTTATGTCTTACTTTGTTGAACTTTCTACAATTTTAGCAAATATTTTATTCGCTAGAGGCGTTGATTTTATCAAAGAATGTCAACGCTATATTTATTTTCACAAAGTATATTTACATGTCCGCATTACTTTATTAAATTCAAATAAACTCATACGTATAGAAATTATAAAAACTATTATAAATATAGAGATTTTAGAAACAAAATAACGTAAAAAATATATAAATTCAAAGCTAAAACAATGGCACAAAATTGACTATGTAAACCCGAAATAGGAAAATAATTTTAAAAGAACTTTTTATATTTTGCGTTTATAATGAAGTCATTACGATACGCAATTGCGTATCATAATGACCTTCATTTCGATACGCAATTTTTTGTTTTAGACGGTCAGTATTAGATGACATTTCTTTAATTCATTTTTACCTAATTTATTTTTAGTTAATTGACAATTCATTTTAATAATAATATAATGTCGAAAATATTTTTTTTTTATTATTATTTAGGGAAGATTATTTACATGAAAATGTACAAATGGTTATTATTTAATCGTATCCAATAAAGTGGTACAAATCTGAATTTATAAAACAACAACAAGGATGTATATAGATATCCACTGTTGTGTTCTTCATATATCCTTAAATTTGTTTCCACTTGTTGGTACAAATGGTTACAAATATAATCACAAATTAAAAAGTAAATGTTATAGTAGAACGCGCAAAATATAAAAAATAGTATAAAGAATCATTTTATAAGACTTTCTTTCGCACTCATGTCTTATAAAACATGTTCTTTGATTTTATGTCCAAAACTAGTGTGCAACTAGTCCAAATAAAATTAAATCAACTTACTGAGCCGTCGACTGCAAAATTCCTCAAATTGTTATCTTATGGTACTCACCTGAAACAAAATAAAGTCACATTAACATTGAAACATTTAGACAAATTCGGGTAAACAAAGAAAAGTTGGGGACCAATTAATCTGTATAAAACTAGAGCAGAAACTCTAAAACTTTTACAACCTCATTTATGAGCAATTAAAAATAATACAACCGTGACATACAAACAAAACCAACGAGAGGCGTTATAAAAACTAATTACAAAGTTAAAAATTTTAATTGATCATTATTATAATAACAAATAGATTATTCTAAGAAGTATGTACACCAATTTTACCTATTTACTACGCACTAAATACTCGAGATTCCTACATATTCATTAATATTGACATTGGAAATTTTAATGGTGTCAATGACATAGCATACTTCAAGGAAAGTTGTCTACATACACATTCAAAACATTTATTTTCACCATGAGATATACAAATTGAATAACATGCAATATGACTGTAAGATTGTAAAATAACGCTAACTCAAAGAAGTTTTGATAAGCTAGAAGCGTTTTGTAAAATAATTAGATATTTCAAAAAACAATGGATTGTACTATTTAATAAAATTTTATTTTCTTTAACGTTAATATTCATAAATAAAATAAATATAAATTTACCATCATGGCTTATTACCCATTTCTATGTGTGTGTGTGTGTGTGTCAATCTAATTCTAACGTATTAACGTTTTAAGAAAAAAGCTACACCTCTTCATCAAACATTTTTTTACGAAAAATTGACATAATGCGTTCTTTGTTCCTAAAAACTAAGGCAATAAGAAATCTAATTTTTGATAAATAATAGGGGACCATTGTCTTCAATGCGACGCCGTTTTTTAAGACCTTGGGGCCGTAGTCTATTCCCCAAAAACGTTAACAATTTCACTTTTCGCCTATCTGTCCCACTAACCTATAGATAAATTTGCGTATTAAAAGTTTGTACATTTTTCTAAACTTTTTCTGGCAATTTTAACATGGTATGTTGTTATGGTTGTTATGTTTATTTTGTTATGGAGTCTCGTCGTCTCGTGGCCGCGTGCCTGAGTGTTTGGTTCAAATTTTAAATGGTACAAAATTGACCTCTGTGGTGCACTCTCCACGTCAGCAATGAGTGCCAGTGAGGTGACGCCTGGTAAACGCCCACACGGTATAAACATTATTACCGAATTCTGTGTACAAAACAGATTGACACACCCAGCAATGGGTAATATGCCGTGATGATATATTTATATTTATTTATTTTTACCTTCAGTCACCTTTAGGTAAGGAAGGTATTGTCTTTGGTCAAAAAATGCGGTGGTGAGTTTTTGATGAATAAGCACGTTTTAGGGTCCCTAGAATACGATTTTACTATTTTTACGATGATGTCTGTATGTGTGTGTGTGTGTGTGTGTGTGTGTGTGTGTGTGTGTGTGTCTGTGTGTGACAAAATTTTCTAATGCGATAACTCTAATACTACAATTCCAAAAATTATAATTCTTTCGTATTTCTCTTCGTTACATCCATGTGAAGAGCTGATTAGATTTTGGTTATAATTGGTCAACCGGAAGTACCCTCATTTAAAGATTTTAACAGTTTTTCTTGAAAAAACGATGTTAAACATCATATTTTCACATTTAATGTTATTATAAATATTAAAGAATTATTTATTCTCTATACGATTTGAATGCATTTTATACTTCATATTAAATGGACATAGAGTTAAAAAATTATAAAGAAATTAAATATCATATATATTAGTCAGCTTTGCTATAACTCTGGAAACAGCTGGTACATTAAGAAAATTCTGATTGAAAGGTGTCAGTGTCAAGTGCAGTTGACAGTATGTTTACGTTATAATTTTACTGGAAATATGGGGTCTTTTGTTAGAAACTTTCTGTATGGAATTTGTATAAAATACATACAACTGCCTTAAGGTAAAGTACATGAAATATAATCTTTTGCAAGGACCTTTCTGTATGACATTTATCCAAAATACATAGAACTGACGGAAGGTAATGTGCTGGCCACATCAGATTTTTTATTTATGTTATAAAAGAATTATTATGTATTTATTATATACAGTAACTACTAGATTATATATCTTAGAGGGTAAATTTTTTCTCAAAATTTATGTTACATACGTTATTCGCAGAGGTCGGCAATAACGATATACCGGGTGCTCATTTTATTTTGTCCACTATTGGTATCTCGAGAACTATAGGAGCTATAAGGTTGGTTAAATTAGCATACAATTTCTATTTTACTACACTATTTTAATTTTAACTTTGCTATTTTAAATAGAACTATATATGTTTTATATGCTTATAGATAGATAATTTTAGTCTGAATTCAGTGATATAATATTTTTATACCCTTACATAACGATTTTTTGAGAAATATGTATATAAAGCTTATATTAATTTGATTAAAATATAGGGTCTCGTGGCCGCGTGCCTGAGTGTCAGGTCGCGAATCTAGGGAACCGGGTCTAATCCCGACCAACGCCAAATATTAAGTTCCCGTGAGGTGACGTCTGGTAAGCGCCCGCACGGTGCAAATATTTCATCATTACCGATACTGCATACAACGCAGACTGGCACACCCAGCAATGGGTAATAAGCCGTCATGATATATTTATTTATTTATTTTATTAAAATATGGATATTCACTTCTTTCTATCAGGACACTCCTATTCTATGTAGAAAAAATAACATGTATTAATTTTTTCCATTCGTGGTATATTTTAATCAAATGATTATAAATATTTATATGAATTTTTCTCAAAAAAAAGTTATCTAAGGAAATGTAAATCATATACCACTGAATTCAGAATAAAATTTCCTATTTAATAAGTAAATAAAAAATATATGGTCCCATTTAAAATAACAAAGTTAGTCCACACAGTTTGTAAACCACTGTTTGAAAAAAAATTAACATTAAAATAGTGTAGTAAAATAGAAATTGTTTGCTAATTTAAGAGATAGCAATAGTGGACAAAATAAAATGAACGTCCTGTATATGTACCGCTGGGTGTTGAAGATGACAATGGGGCCCTACACTATTTCTTTAATTTTTTTATTAAACCATCTAAATTGAAAGCTATTTCTACTTCTAAAGTGTTAATTGTTATTTGAACTCACACCCGCAAAACTCGGACCATTACAGTCGTTTTTGTATAAAACTATAAATAAAATTAAAAAGAAAAACTACTAAAATTGCTTGATTAAAAGCTACTGATTTTCGAAAGGTGTTATATTTTGTAGCTGAAATCACAATATTCATAATCTGATTCCCTTGTTGTCGCATTTGAATAAACAATACAATAACAAAGAGTAGGTACACAAACTTTAACTCTTCTTAATTTTTTGCTCCGCGCAAGAATCCTCCGCTGTATGCAGAGTTAAACTTCTCTATTCCAAATATAATAAAATATTACAATGTTTCTTTAGAAACAAACATGCAACTTCAGCTTTAACTTTATCACAAAAGTAAACAAAACAGTGGAACTACTCGAGCGTTCCTTTCAACTCATTTCTTATTAGAATGAAATTAAAAATGCAGAAGTGCATTATCGTAATGCAGAGGAAGAAAGCGCTTTGCAGCGACCTCTCAGTCTAACGTGGAACTTTCCATGGTGAGTCAACCGTCTACGAACGGCTACAGACACAATGCAGACTCAGACAGTGAAAGGACAAACCAGTTGTTGAGAAACAAGTGTCAATCATTTTCCAAGTTATGCAATTGTTTTTAGGACATGTGGGAGCATTGGGGCCAGATGGAAGATATTCGTTTTGGATGAATTATTAATAAGATGACATAAATCTCATATTTAAATAATTATTTATTCATTATAGGGTCTCGTGGCCGCGTGCCTGAATGCCTGGTCGCGAATCTGGGGAACCGGGTTTAATCCCGACCGACGTCGAATATTTCGAATTTTAAATGGCACTAAATTGACCCCTGTGGTGCACACTCCACGCCAGCAATGAGTGCCCGAGAGGTGACACCTAGTAAACGCCCGCACGGTACCAATATGTCATCACGATTACCGATATCTGCGTACAAAGCAGATTGGCACACACAGCAATGACTAATATGCCGTGATGATATATTTATTTATAATATAATAATAGTTATTTATATATCAAGGCGGCGAAATCACTCTTTAGCGTACCGAGAGAAAAATTGTCGCCGAGGCCGCTTGCCGAGACAAGACAATCTCGAGGGCGCTAAAGGATTTCGCGGACAAGGTGTACACAATATTTTTTGTGCAACCGTAAAAAATATGTAATTACAAATTTTAATAATTTTAAACAGTTTCAATGTAAATAGAAAGTTAGCTTTCAAGGTGGCTATGGGATTAACATTTGATAAACAAAACCATGCAATTCTCAAGTGTCTAAGTGATTGTTTACCTAATTTCGCGGCCGCTACCATGACAACGGCTGCGAAATGAATTTCGCGGCCGTTACCATAACAACAGTCTCGAAATTGAATTTCGCGGCCTGTATTGCGGCTGCGAAATTCTTATTTCGCGTCCGGTTGCACTTAAATAAATAAATAAATATATCATCATGGCATATTACCCATTGCTGGGTGTGCCAATCTGCTTTGTACGCAGATATCGGTAATAAAAATGACATGTTTGTACCGTGTGGGCGCTTACCAGGCGTCACTTCACGGGCACTCATTGCTGGCGTGGAGAGTGTACCACAGGGGTCAATTTTGTGCCGTTCAAAATTCGAAATACTTGGCGTTGGTTGGGATCGAACCCGGTTCTCTAGATTCGCGACCAGACACTCAGGCACACGGCCACGAGACCCCGTATTAATAAATTTAAGTTTATTGATGCAGTTTTTAATTATGAACATTTTTTTGTATTTTCACTTTTGTTCTAAAATTTATAGGGCAGATATTAGAGCCATATGGAAATTTTGCCATTGTATTTCCTATAAAAAATAAATAAATAAATAAATAAGTAAATAAATATATATATCATCACGGCTTATTACCCATTGCTGGGTATGCCAATCTGCTTTGTACGCAGATATCGGTAATGAAAATGACATATTTGTACCGTGTGGGCGCTTACCAGACATCACTTCATGGGCACTCATTGCTGGCGTGGAGAGTGCACCACAGGAATCAATTTCCATTCCATTTTTAAAATTGGAAATATTTGGCGTCCGTCAGGCTCACAGACACCTTATTGTAAGATTATAATACTTAATATTCATCCAAGAAATGCAAACATTTCTTCGGGCAATAAAATCAACAAAAAAAAAGAAATATATGAAAATTAGATGGCATTTCTTTTGACCGGATGCATATTTTAAATTTTTTTGTATTTATTTATGTACAGTTTGTTTGTAGCACTTAAATAAATTTACAAGTTTAATGAATGCAGTAAAAATAATCTTTCCTCAACTGCTGAGAATTAACTAAAGATTATAATTAGTAAAGAATCATAGTTTGTACTGTTTATTTTACTTTGTGATTTTACGGTATAATTTTGTTATGTCTTTATGTAAGAATAAACTACGTCCCTCGTTTGTGATTCTTGCGTGTTGTGTTTAACGTTTTCGTCCCGGTGTTTCAGATTATTCAATTCATTTTTGTGCGTTATGGCTGATTTTTCTCCAAACTACACTTATCTACTCAATCTTTCCAGATATTATGAATTTATCGGCAAATAAATATTTGGTGAACGTTTAAGCAGTAATATTTTGCCGTTAACAACTTGCGTGGTCTACGAATATTTCCAATAAATTTCTAGTTCTTTATGATATTTTTTTTATATTCCTTAGTACAACACTTTCTACAATCTTAATATAGTATATGTTTCCATGGTTATAGCACAGCTTGCTGCTTTATGAAATTTAATTTCTTTATAAAGTTATTACTCTATATCCATTGAATATGAAGTTTAAAATGCAATCAAATCTTGTAGACAATAAAATATTCTTTAATATTTCTAATAACATTAAATGTGAAAAAATAATATTTAACAGCGTTTTTTCAACAAAAACTATTAAAATCTTCAAATTACGGTACTTCCGGTCGACCAATTGTAACAGAAATCTAATCAGCTCTTCATATAGATGTAAAGAAAAAGAATACGCAAAAATTGTAATTTTTGGAAAGGTGGTATTGAAGTTATGCGATCCGAAAAAATCGTCACACACACACATCCATCCATACATACATACAGACATCATCGTAAAAATAGTAAAATCGTATTCTTGGAACCCTAAAACGTGCTTATTCATTAAAAACTCATCATCGATTTTTTTTACCAAAGACAATACCTTCCTTACCTAAAGGTAACGGGAGGTAAAAACCACAAATTTTACATTTTCGCATATCGTGGGTATACTACTAAAAGTGATCACTCTGATAAATTGGCATTAAATATTTTTCCGGTAATTGAAAAAAAATCAAGATTTAAATGTTTGCTTTATTTTCTAATATTTTTCCTGTTTTAGAAGTCATTACTTTTTATATTTTATAACATTTTTACCTTCAGTCACCTTTAGGTAAGGTCAAAAATTTCGATGATGAGTTTTTAATTAATAAGCACGTTTTAGGGTCCTAGAATACGATTTTACTATTTTTACGATGATGTCTGTATGTATGTATGTGTGTGTGTGTAGCAAAAATTTCGTCTGCGATAACTGTAATACTACAATTTCAAAAATTATAATTATTTCATATTATTCTTCGTTACATTTATATGAAGAGCTGATTAGATTTTGGTTACAATTGGTCCACCGGAATTACCGTAATTTGAAAATTTTAACAGTTTTTATTGAATAAACTATATTAGATATCATATTTTCGTATTTAATGTTGTTATAAATATTTAAAAATATTTTATTCCCCATACGATTCTACTGCATTTTATAATTCATAATAAATGGATATAGAGTTAAAAAATTATAAAGAAATTAAATTTCATAAAGTAGCCAGCTTTGGAAACAGCTACTCTATTAAGAAAATTCTTACTGAAAGATGTCAGTGTCAAGTTCAATTGACATAGTATGTTTTTCTTATAATTTTACTGGAAATATAAGTTCTTTTGGTAGAAACTTTCTGTATGAAATTTGTATAAAATACATACAACTGCCGGAAGGTAATTTACAAGAAATAGAATCTTTTGCAAGGAACTTTATGTATAAAATTTTTACAAAATACATAGGATTGACGGAAGGTAATGTGCTGGCCACATCAGATTTTTTTGTAGTGTAAAGTAATTTTTGACTTGGTCACTTTAAGCAGTAGGTATACCTACCCACGATCACGATATATCTAGTGACCTATGCATTTTGTCGCAAATAACGAAATACCATTAAAATAGTCTCTTATTAGGGCTTTTTTGTCTAATTTAACTGGCATCGTATTTCCTATAGTTCTTGAGATCCCTATGTTAGACAAGTTATCCTGGAAACCTTGCATAATATATTTTTAGTGTAAATTATAAATTAACTGGGTGTTTTATTAAACAAAATGTTTAAGTAAAGTCGATACAAACGACTGTAATATCAGTGCCGGATTAAGGAAATATGGGGCCCTAGGCAAAGAGTTAAAAACGATAATAAATACGTACAATATTGAAATTTTGGTTTATATTTTGATATAATGCACATACAAAATTTAAACAATAAAAAATAATCGAAAAATGAAATAGAACCAGTACATAATAATGCAACACAAGTTAGAAAACTATTTAATTTTGTTGTCCTAAAGTAGGTACTTCTCAAATAATTTTTTATTCTTTTGAGAACTGAATATGTTCTCTTTCCACCTGTATTGCTTATTGGCAAAGTTAGATATAATCTTAAAATAATATCCAAATTTGGGATTGTTGCTATTGTATTATTTTGTTGAATAAATGAATGTATTAATTCTGGTTTTGATAATTTGCAAAGAATAGTGCTCGCATAGTCGCACCACCAGATACCAGATGGCAGACGAATGTATAGACGATTAGGGTACCATTATACCCAGGGTATGGCCATGGCGTGGCTCACGTTTCGTCCGCCATTACCGGCCCGTCTGTTATATGTGTTGTTCTTGCGCAAATTATTATGTATTTTCGTAGCTATTTGTTTTATTTTAATAAAAAACATATTTAATTATCATTTTAATATGTATTTAAAGTGTAAGTAATATATTTTATTTTATTTACTTGTGTAGTTTGTTAAGATACCCACCACGATTACTGACATATTGAAAACAACTATAAATTACCAATATTAAGCACAATCATTTAAATTTTTAAAAGGTAAGTTTAGAATATACAATTATTATGTAAATAAGAATTACAGATATTAAATTAGATGTGATAATAACAACCCATGTCATATATTCTACATAACCTCTAAATGTATGTTTTAATAATAATTGTGTATCTCTTAAATTAATTAATTTTTATTATCTTTATAAATTCACAGTTTGATAATTTAATCAGCCCTATTTTGTAAGAAAGTTGTTATTTCTTAGCAACGTTGTTATTGCAAATAACCAATAATAATTGAGAACACTGAATAAAACATGAAAATGGCAGGCTTTACATTTGTTTCTATTGGTTAAAATTTATAGCAACGTTGCTAAGACTTAACAACTTCTTTACAAAATAGGGGTGAATATTCTTTTATAATATAATATCACATTTATTACAATAAATAGGGAAATGAATTACCGATAATGGCGGTGATCTTGGCCCATGGCCATACCCTGGTTATAAAGGTACCCTATAGACGATAATTCCCTACTTTTAATTCAGTTCTATGAATCTACATAAATATTATTTTCAGTTAGCTTTAGCTAAAATATATTGCATATTGGTTACAAAATAAAATTCAAAATAATTGTTAATGATGCATTTCTGATTTACAGGCATTAGTCATTTCCGGGCCCTAGACAATTGCCTAGTTTGCCTAGGGGTTAATCCGGGCCTGTGTAATATAACAAAGAAATGAGGAAGTATGTATGAGAAATATAAGCAATTATAATACGTAATGATTTATGAGTTGAAAAAATCTAATAACTTTTGTTAATAAAATATTTAAAACAGTAGATATACGGTGTGAAAATTGCTGGGCGTGTGAGAACATCCTCTGCTCGTTTGATCTTTTCATCTTGAGAAAATCGCCGGGCGCGATGAGTGGTGCGATAGGGAATCAGCTCGTAACTGCATTGTCATCCACTATCAAAGTCATATTTCCTGTGGAACAAGTGTAGTGATGATCACATCCGGTAGTCGTCTCTCAGTTTACTCATAAAACATAAAACTGTTCATAAAACCATCGCATCGGCGTTCGCTATCTCCTCAGCTCAGCCATTGCCTCTGCCGTATCAGCGTCTCCAATTACCACTAGCACAATTACACATCTGATGAAAACTTCGTCTAGGAGAATTAGCTCGGACAGGCTAAGTGTTTCTATTTCAATTTGTGTTCCATTCCACGGAATTTAATTTGTAAAGGAGAGATTATGGCTGATGGGTGATGGCCGATCAAAAAGCAACGCCATCTCAACTCCTAACTAAATAACGAATGCGTTATCGTATGTTATAAAAACGAGAGGGATGTTGTCTTTTCCTATATGTGAATTGAAGGTGAGTTTCACGTGGTTCAGTTTGAACTACGATGGAAAATAAAGGAGGTTTTCAAAATTAAAGAACCAAATTAAATAAAGAAACTAAAACAAGTAGCATAGGCGCCGCAAGCATGGGTACTCTGGGTGCGCAAGCACCCATACTAAATTTGTAATGGGTGCAGAGCACCCATACAAATTACTCAGTTATTGACGTTTTTGAGTTACCGATTTAAAGAAGAAAAAACGCAAATACCAATTGTTATTTTTAAACCTTACTAGTGATGCACGACGAGGCGAGAGTACTCGTCTCGTCTCGCAGCATTATATGAGACGAGAACGAGAACGAGATTGCAGGTTAAAATTCGAGGCGAGATCGATTTAACAATTGCGAGAAATCTCGCTGTTTTATTTTGTATTGAATTTTATTAATACATGAAATGGTTAAAGAAAATTTATAATATTTTGATATCATTGTGAAGCTAATTAATTTTATATACATTCTGAAGAAAATAATAAAAATACAGATTCCCTATGCTAGATTTAAATAAGTTGTACCCATTTCCGCTAAATCCGGGTGATACAAAATCCCTACTATGATCATCTTGTGAGCCCCTTTGTCTAGTTTAAATTTCCTTATTAACATTTTCTTGAATCCCTCCCGGACTTACGCCAAACACCCTGTATAAGCAGTTTTTAGATTTCTTAAAAGAAATACAAAAAATGTAGTGTGGCCGACACAATACCTCCCGCCATTTACAGCCCGAGTCACAAAAAAGATTAAGTTAATCCTTATTTTTGGATTAGCGAATTTTACTCTAATTTAGACAGTTTATTTCTTAAAATATAGTCTAATCTAATCCAAGTAACTACATTTCTTTAAATCCCTCAACAGGATTAAATCCCAATTACAGACTTACATTACAATTACATTCACACACATCCATGCAGTGGGATTCGAACCCAGAGCCCCGAGCGCAGTCACGACGTACGAGACGTTGCTCTAACCATTGAGCCACCGGAGCTATAATAAAATGAAGAATAAATTTTAAATACCGGGATAGAAAAGAATTCACCCGTGGAATTCACTAATCCAAAAATGAGGATTAGCTCAAACATTTTTATGAATCGTTAATTTTTACATACATACATACCTACATATTTACTTATGCTGGAAACTGTATTGAATTACTTTTCTATTGTTCTATTTACTTTATTCTTTTTAAAACGTTACTAATATTGTTTTGAAATGATTAGTTCTTTGATAGTGACATTTATCTGTCAGTTACATGCATTTGAATAAGTGCGTTTTGTTTGTTTAAAGCGTAGGCTCTGGGATTTAAATTATAGATAATTTTATAAATTTATCCATAAAATATATAGAAAAAGTATTAATGCAAATCTATAGAAAATTTAATAATCTTTAATTTTTATAATAACATTAATCTCGAAAAAATAACATTTAAAGGTATTTTTCGAAGAAAAACTATTTTGAGCTGGTAGTAAAGTGCCATTTCCGGTTATCCGATTTTCACCAAAATCTAATGGGCTTTTTCCATTACAGAAAAAGTTCGAAATACAAAGTTTTAAATTTTTCTGAATGATAGTACCTATTTGAGTTAGAGTGGAGGATCCACACACACATACACACAGACATCATCGTGAAAATGTTAAAATTGGATTCTAGGGACCTTAAAACGTGGTCATTTACCAAAATCTCGATATGCGATTTTAACACGATCCCTATACCTCCCTTTCCAAGGGTAGCGGGAGGTAAAAAGTCAACAGGTGTCAAATCTGGTCGAAGAACTTAATCTAGTACATCACACCACATCAGCTTTGAGTACCCATACAGTAATGCTTACGGTACAAATGCATTATTATTGCAGAAATTTGTATTGAGTTCATTTGCACTCTTTATAGTTCATTAGCTCAACTAAAATCAAGAAACACAAAGCTAAGTAATTTTAGTAAGTTATAGGTAATAACACATATTAGTTTCTACTTCTATGAATACATCAAAACTATTTTAACAAAAATCTGATGTGGCCAACACATAACCTCTCGCCAGATATTTTACCTGGTTGTACGCCTAAAACGAAAAATATTTTTAAATACAAATACACATATTCATGTCTGACTACAAAATAATTATTTTAATGTAAATTATGTACAATACATACATTTTCTTTATATTCAATATCCTGAAATTTTCTTTTTCTACTTTCCTTTTCTTTTTCTTTATATTCGTCATTTTTTGCCGCAAATTCCTTTTATATTCTTTTTTACGTATATTCTTTTGCGTTGTTGAATTTTTTATTTTCATAATCTTCATAATAATGTACAAATATTTTTGACAGAGGCATACAAATATTTTTGACAGTGACATTTATGTGTCAATTACAAACATTTGAATTTCTTGCCTTGTAGTAGTTTGATCTGAGATTTTTTACATCAAATTATTTTATATGCTTTTCTTTATCTCTAAATCTATAGAAGATATAATAATGAATTTATATTTATCGAATAAAGAATTTAACGTTCTTTAATATAAGTATTTACATAAATTTTCGATAAATAATATTTAGATAATTTTTTTCTTCTAACTACTACTTCCGGTTGTCTAATTGTTACCAAAACTGACTGGCCTCTTCCGATTATTGTTAGATTGAGGAATCAGTAGTTAAAAATGTCTTAAGTCTTATAGTATTTGAGATAAAGTGAATCCAACATCCACACACACATCCCCACACACACACACACACACACACACACACATACATACGGACATCATCGTAAAAATGTTATAATCGGATTCTAGGGACCTTAAAACGTGCTTATTCATTAAAATCTGGATATGCGATTTTTAGCATGAATACAATACCTCTCTTAGCGAGAGGTAAAAAGCATTGAAGACTCAACTACCTTGTCGAATTATGTTTCGCTAGTTAAAATTACCATTTCACCTTCAAACATCTATTTATTTCTTCGTAAATATCCAAACAATTTGGTGACCCTTACAGAAGACGGAAATGGTTGTTGGGTGATTAGATAACCGGCGTTGTCCTTGAAGTAAAGTTAGGTTTAATGTTCGGTCTGTTTGACAGGCTGCCAACATTGGAGGCATGACTACAGGTACTTAACACCAGCGCGGTGACTGTACTAACAGGGAAATGTCTCGTCTACATCAACAAATAAACAAATATAACCTGGCCTTAGAGCGAAATTAGCTTCAATGATTCGGGTTGTTGCTATGAGAAAGGCACTATATAAAACAATCGAGAATAAATACGCGTGCAACCAAGATAGTTTTGGCGCGATGGAGTACTTTGATAATTTCACCATCGGGACATGTATGAGAGGATACAAATTCTGCTTTTAATAACAAATATGTATTGCTTTTTCCTGACTCTGTAATATTGTTATAAAATTTGAGAAATAACAATACTACCAGTGGCGGATTTAGAAAATTATAATAGGGGGGGCCATAATTTGGAAAAACAAATTTTAAATATATAGGGTGAGCCCCCCCCTCCCCCACCTCGTTAGCTTTTGTATTGTAATAAATTGCCCATATAAAAGTTTTATAATTTTAAATATGCTATTTGATGACAGATGTAAATATTTTTTTTATAAAGTCAGAACTTTTATTTTAAAATTGCAACCTATAATTATTTTACTAAAATATAAACCCCCATTTTTTGTCTTTTTAATGATGTATTTGGAGTCCTGCACCATAACAAAATATAATAAAATGTACACTTTACATTTAAAGTATTACTCGATAAACAGCGATTAAGATGAAGAAAACAATTTTTTAATGATTACTTTTTGAGATATTTGAGGTATGTTGTCAGTCTCACTGTGACGTCACATTAGTGCCTTTCTTTCGCTGCTTACTATAGAACTTGTGCGAGATATAACAATAGGAGTCGCCGTGACGTCACGTTGACTTTACAAATCAAATTCAGTTAAACCAAAAACAATTAAGACTTTTTAATACTACGAATTGCTTCAAAATTAAAAGAACTTTCATTTAAAATATAAAAAAATCAGAGTGCAGGATCCCAAACAAGTAAATGAGTTTGAGAAATATGAGAAATAATGTTTATTTAAATATTCTAAGTAGCCATGTGAAAATAAATAAAATGCAACAATGTTATACAAAACAAGTTAAAACATCAAATTAAGTACCTAATAAGAATAACTTAAGACAAAAAATGGCGGTTTATATTTTAGTGAAATAATTATTGTTTGCTATTTTAAAAATAGAAGTTGATAGTCGTATCTTTTAAACGTGATTTTATTAAAAATATCTACATCTGCCATCAAATAGTATAATTTAAATAATAAAGCTTTTATATGAACCAATTGTTCTATTACTTACAATAAAAAAAAGGTTAGGGGGTGCATCTCCAAAATAATAAAGAATTCGGAAAATTGTGTATTTTTATTAGTATGTTTATTTTTTTATTTATCTATGATGTGTAATACGTGAATTATAATACGTAATAATTAAATTTTTAAAAATAACAGGGGGGGCACGTGCCCGAGTGCCCCCCCTCTAAATCCGCCACTGAATACTACCTACTTTGGGAAAACTATATTGATAATATGGCCAGTATGCGATTTAACGACATTAATAGGCCAATTCTGAACATTCATCTGTAAGGCTTGATTTACATTAGAAAATCCAGAAAATTTTACAAAACGATATTACTTTTTTTTTGTATATTCTGTAATAATCTAGTGTATATTTTAGGGATCGACCGATGCCGATATCGGTATCGGTATATCGGCCATATCGTCTTCTTGGCCGATATCGGTATCGGCCTAAAAAATATAAATTGCTTAATATTTCAGTTGCTAAGGATTTTTTAAAGGAAATTAAAATAGAAATACAAAATAAAAAATCTGATGTGGCCAGCACATTACCTTCCGTCAGTTCTATATATTTTGTACAAATTTCATACGGAAAGTTCCTTGCTAAATTAAATATTCTATTTCTTGTACATTAGCTTCCGGCAGTTGCATGTATTTTATGCAAATTTCATACAGAAAATTATTATTTTGTGACGTTTTCTATATACAGTGTAATGTATCTGCAGAAAAAAAAGATTTATTATTATTATTTCTTGTACATTACCTTAAAGCAGTTGTATGTATTTTATATAAATTCCATAGAGAAAGCAAAAGATCCTATATTTCCAGTAAAATTATAAAACAGACACACTATGTCAATTTCACTTGACACTGACATCTTTCAATCAGAATTTTCTTAATATAGTAGTTGTTTCCACAGGTATGGCTACTTTATGAAATTTAATTTCTTTATAATTTTTTAACTCAATATCCATTTAATATTAAGTATAAAATGCAGTCAAATCGTATAGAGAATAAAATATTCTTTAATATTTATAATAACATCAAATGTGAAAAAATTATATTTAACATAGTTTTTTCAAGAAAAACTGTTAAAATCTTCAAATGATGGTACTTCCGGTTGACCAATTGTAACCAAAATCTAATCAGCTCTTCCTATGGATGTAACGAAGAAGTATACGAAAAAATTATAATTTTTGTAACTGTAGTATTAGAGTTATCGCAGACGAAAATTTTGTTACACACACACATCCACACACACACACATCCACACACACACATACATCCACACACACACACATACACATACAGACATCATCGTAAAAATAGTAAATTCGTATTCTAGGGACTCTAAAACGTGCTTATTGAGTAAAAACTCATCATCGAATTTTTTGACCAAAGACAATACCTTCCTTACATAAAGGTGACGGAAGGTAAAAACAAATCAAGTTTATTCTTATTCAAAATTTAGCAAAAAAGTCATTAAAAATAAAAATAAAGTTACACACTAAGTTAAACAAATTAATATTTAAAGTTAAGTTTTGGAAAGTTGTAATGTAACAAAATTAAGCTTTCTGCTCTTTCCGGAGTTGTTTGCAACTTGTACATGAAAAATGACTTTTTTTGCATTTGCTCTGCATTTTTTTTTGTCATTTATTTATGGTTAATGCGTGTAACAGTAATATTATATCATTATAAACAGAGCCGCGCCGTGCGGGTGGCCAGGTTATGCCCCGCACAAAGACGCCTGACTTTGAGGGGGGCCGTATCAAGACAGTAAAGTAAATAATAGTAAATTTTAATAAAATGCTATTTCTAAAGACAAAATTACTATAAAACTTACAAATTAACGTGATAGAAGTGAACAATATATTTCTTTAATTTGTTTGCATTAGAGCTCCAGTTATACGTAAAATAATTATCGTAAAACTATGAAAATGTTGATTACAACAATGAATATATTGATTATAACTCAAGAATATTGATTACAAGAATGAATCCCACAATGAATCCAATATTTAAATCCCTATTATCAGTTTACAAAGAATCAAATGCATATACAATTCTGAAATCTGTTGTAAAATTTTTGATTACAACAATCGATTTTGATTATAATCTATTGATTACAAGTTATGAATCTAGAAAAATTTCATCAATATAATAAATCTAGGCGCCTAATACCCAAGGAGCGGCCCTGATTATAAATCACTTTTACCTCATTTATACAGCAAAAAAATTACGACAAAATTTTATGGCCGATATATCGGTATCGGCCGATATCGGATATGAGTATATCGGTATCGGCCACAAAAAATCATATCGGTCGATCCCTAGTATATTTCACGTTTTTGTTATAAGCAGAGAACTTTTGTTCAATAAATGTATATGTATAATAATTTCCCATTTTTAGCTCATTTTGACTACATTTTGATTTCACTAAAAGACAAATATGAAAAAGTCAAAAACATGTCAAATGTCAATCACCTACTAGCATATGTTTACAATTCACTCGGCTGATTTTGGCATGAACGTCAACTTGAAGTGCACGTATTCTTCAAACGCAACCTACCACTCCCCCTTGCATGGAAATACTACGCTGTTACTGTGATACACAATATTTTTTCAATACCGTGGTCATATTGCTAATGTAAATCAGTAAATATCACTGGGCCGTCATCGTACCGTTATCATACTGAGAACGTAGATGTAAATGGGTCCATTGAAATACATTGGACCAAGAAGAATCGTAGGTTCGTGTACAACCCGAAATACAATTTGCAACAGCGTCTAGCTTCCTCTCTTAAAAAAATAGAATATTTAATTCACGATTGCTTTTCCTGTCTAGTGATGGTATTGTCATTTTGACAAAATTTCAATGTTGTACGTATTTATTATCGTTTTTAACTCTTTGCCTAGGGCCCCATATTTCCTTAATCCGGCACTGATATTACAGCCGTTTATATCGACTTTACTTAAACATTTTGCTTGATAAAACACCCAGTTAATTTATAATTTACACTAAAAATATATAGGGTGTCCAGGATAGCTTGTCCATCACAGGGATCTCGAGAACTATAGGAGATACGATGCCAGTTAAATTAGACAAAAAAGCCCCATTAAGAGACTATTTTAATGGTATTTCGTTATTTGCGACAAAATGCATAGGTAACTAGATATATCGTGATCTTGGGTATACCTACTGCTAAAAGTGACCAAGTCAAAAATTCCTTTACACTACAAAAAAATCAGATGTGGCCAGCACATTATCTTCCTTGCAAAAGATTCTATTTATTGTACATTACCTTCCGGCAGTTGTATGTATTTTATACAAATTCCATATAGAAAGTTTCTAGCAAAATAACTTATATTTCCAGTAAAATTATAAGACAAACATACTATGTTAATTGAACTTGACACGGATATCTTTTTTTGGAAAGGTGGTATTGGACACACTTACATACATCCATCCATTCATACATACAGACATCATCGTAAAAATAGTAAAATCATATTCTAGGGATCCTAAAACGTGCTTATTGATTAAAAAGTCATCATCGAATTTTTTACCAAAGACAATACCTTCCTTACCTAAAGGTGACGGAAGGTAAAAATCAACAGGTATCAAATCTGGTCCAAGAACTTAATCTAGAACATCACACTACAACAGCTTGGAGTGCCCATACATACTGATGCACGACGAGGCGAGAGTACTCTCGCGTCTCGTCTCGTCTCGTTGCATTATGCGAGACGAGAACGAGAGCGAGATTGCAATTTAAAATTCGAGGCGAGATCAATATTACAACTGCGAAAAGCGAGAAATCTCACGAGTTTCTCGCGAGTCTCGCAATAAAAAGTATTTGTAACTTTATTGCTTTGATTCATAAATTCAATGAAAAATACACCGTACAGGGAGTAGAGTCAACCGTAATTCGTGCATAGAACACGTGAATGTGAAAATTTTATGAATTAACTATATTTTTTTTGAGTCTATCTAGAGTCGAATGATATTGGTCGCAGAGCGAGGAAATGCAAAATAAAGACTAAATCGGTTTTGCATTTAATAAAACTAGTTTTTCTCCAACATTTCAGCCCCTAATTCATCCTAGTTAAAACTACGGTTAATAAAATTCTTGTCGTCCCTGAAAAGTAAAGGATAGGAGCCAACACGGAGTGAAGCGGACTGATAGGTTGCCAGCGGGTTCCCAGTGTAGCGCTTTTTTGATTACAAGAATCGATTTTGATTATAATCTATTGATTACAAGTATGAATCTAGGAAAATTTCAACAATATAATAAATCTAGCATTTTTGAAGAACAAAATGTATAGTTTAAACTTTAATTTGCAAATTTTACATCATGAGGGGTAGGAGCGCTAAAATATAACATAGCACAAAGGCGCCTAATACCCAAGGAGCGGCCCTGATTATAAATCACTTTTACCTCATTTATACAGCAAAAAAATTACGACAAAATTTATGGCCGATATATCGGTATCGGCCGATATCGGATATGAGTATATCGGTATCGGCCACAAAAAATCATATCGGTCGATCCCTAGTATATATCACGTTTTTGTTATAAGCAGAGAACTTTTGTTCAATAAATGTATATGTATAATAATTTCCCATTTTTAGCTCATTTTGACTACATTTTGGTTTCACTAAAAGACAAATATGAAAAAGTCAAAAACATGTCAAATGTCAATCACCTACTAGCATATGTTTACAATTCACTCGGCTGATTTTGGCATGAACGTCAACTTGAAGTGCACGTACTCTTCAAGCTCAACCTACCACTCCCCCTTGCATGGAAATACTACGCTGTTACTGTGATACACAATATTTTTTCAATACCGTGGTCATATTGCTAATGTAAATCAGCAAATATCACTGGGCCGTCATCGTACCATCATCATACGGAGAACGTAGATGTAAATGGGTCCATTGAAATACATTGGACCAAGAAGAATCGTAGGTTTGTGTACAACCCGAAATACAATTTGCAACAGCGTCTAGCTTCCTCTCTTAAAAAAATAGAATATTTAATTCACGATTGCTTTGCCTGTCTAGTGATGGTACTGTCATTTTGACATTAAACAATTAAATATGGTCTGTTGTCATTAGTATTTTGGGTTGCAAACAAATGGACTTTCAAAACAACTCTTCCTTGACTAACCCTGTATATAGGGAAAGAAAAAATATTTTTTAGTGTATGTATAAGTCTCGGTATAAATACTTTTCGTTATTTTGCAATTCGAAAAATCTAATTTAACTCTTTAACGGTTCATCCTCGGTAAAAAATATAAGAATCTTGTTTTGAATATAATTTCGATACAAATCACCGTTTTCAAGAAAAATGTCAAAACCCAAAAAGCGAGGGGCTGTTGCATCAGTGTATTTTTTCTGTAGGTACAGGATTCCGTATAAAATCTTTTGTTGCAATTTTATTTTTTATTTTTGATGTTGGGGTATTTTTCAGTAGATTTCCTGAACAACAATTAGTTCTTCAGTATTTGATATGACCATGGTTTTAAATAATATAAACGCCAACCTTTCTTCTTTCTAAGTATAATGTAAAAAAATATAAATAGGATTTAATTAATATGTTTGCTGCAACTGGAATTGTCAGCATTATGATTAAAGTTAGACACTGGATTTTTATTTTATTTTGCAAAAAAATAGTATCAAAAAATGTCGTCCTAAAGCAATTTCGCCCCAGGCGGTCGCTTGACTTGCCTGTAGCTTGGACCGGCCCTAAATCATCATCAGGGATAGTTAAAGTATAGTGGGAAAATAACATCATTACATTACAAAATCAAAAATGTAAGGATGAAAATGTCGTCAAAAAATATCAGAGGTAATAAAATGCGTGCATACAGCAGCAAATATATTTATTTTTAGTGAAGTGGTATAAACAATTTGTTTCGGCGATAGAGTTAGTAATCTGTATGGCTTAAATTTAACAGTGTGTGCGGGGTAGGTAACGATATATTTATCTGTATAAATTAAGGGTTAAAGGTTTGTGGGGTAGTTATATATGGCCCGTATCCACTGTGGCCCTAATAAAATTTAAAGGGAATGGCTAATGACAACATTAACGTCACACGAGTGATTTGTTTATCTATTGCATTATAATTTGCTATGAATCAAACGGCGCTCAACAGAAACACACTTGAAAATGAAGATGTCGAAGCAGTGTCAGTGATCACAGTAATTTGAAAGAGAGTCCAGCAAATTTTCATTATTGAATATAAATAATATAATATGATAGCTTATAGTTAGTAATTTTTTTTTGGTAAATTGAAAAATATCATAGTTATTTGTGCCTTCATTATATCAGAAAATTTGAATTTTAACATTTACTTGATCAATAGAGGGTTATGATTTTGACGTCACATGCAAGAAAGAATGCGACGATGTAGAAGTTGAGATGGAAGATCAGATTACAAACAAACCATCGCCATTTTTAAAGTTCTGTCTTCTGTCACTTGTGTTTTGATAGCTGTGGAAACTTAAAGTAGTTCACATTTGTCATGTATTCTTTATAATTATAGCGGAAGTAACTGTTGCAAAGACCATACACTCACTTCATATTTGGCACCATCGTGCAACTGTCACCATGACAGCGATTTGTTTGTAAAATAGCAACGGAATGAACTGAGTTACAAGTGTAGTACAAGGAAAATATCAATAGATGGCAACCTGAAAATATACCTCTGTATAACCCTCCATTGTTTTATTTCGAACAATTCAAATAGCCTAAAAAAAATGTAAAATGTTTTTTGAAACCGGAGCGAATTTACTATTTACACGCCAAAAAGTTGCATTTCCCTGACTAGTCACGAAAATATTTAAACGTTTTATTTAAAATTTTATTGAATATTAATATTTATAATAGAAACAAAATCGCTGGGTTCAGTCAGTTTATTAATAAAAAAATTCAATCCGACGTTTCGGCTGTACTACGGCCTTCATCGAGGAATGCTACAATTTTTAAGTACATTTAACAACACATAAAACAAAAATTAAACAAATACTTACGATTTTTTTTTAGTAATCAACATCGCCATACGAATGAAAAATATAAAAGTCACGAATCTTTCCAATACAATTATTGTGTTTTGTACATTGAATGTCTAAAAAGAACTTCGTCTCAATTATTTACTTCACAAGCCATTGCAAATGAACAGAAACGCACGGATCAAAAATGCAAAGCCGACAGTAGTTTATTGATTTTCCTTTATTTACTCATTTTTTCTGCCTTATTCACAATACGAAATTAGTAGTTAGTGTTAGTAGTTATGGTTAGTATTTATAATTAGTCGTTAAAGATTGGTAAACAGCATTCACAATATATGAAATTAACGACTACGAATAACAATATTTGTTGGCAAAATAGTACATTTGATTAAGCTTTTACTGCCTGCAACCTAGAATACTGATATTTTTATAAGACACATTTTAAAAATGTTTATTTATAACAGAATAATAAAGTCAGTACCTTTCAAATTCTACTTCAATTTAACAAAAATGTAATTTATTTCCTTTTAAAACAACTGTCAAACTCAAAAAATGTCACATCTTTTTTTTCTCTGTTCTGTGATTGGTTACTCTGTTAACCACTAACCATAAGTTTGGAGCTTACAAACTCTTGCGCTAACTGAACTTAGCGCAGACCTGGGCTGCGCTAATTTAAATATTGTGAACGCTAAACTACAACTACGTATGCCAAGCTTTCTCCGCTAATCGTAACTACTAATACTAACCATTAATTTCGTGTTGTGAATGAGGCTTAAGAGTGAATTCCTGACTGATGTAAATATCTATTTTAATTTTTTGTCATTTCAAAATATTCAAAACAAATAATACGACAGGTAAACGTAATAATTTCCCAAAAAAATGAAGGCTCAAATGTCATGAGAAATTGATACTTTAAATTTTTAAAATATAATTTCAAAAAAATAATATCTATGCTCTATTCCATTTTAGCCATTCACATCAGCGCTAATTTTAAGAAGCCGAAATTACATTGGGTAAACATGACGGTGAAATTAGCAGCCGATTCGCAGCAGCCGATTCGCGGTTCAAGTAAGTGTGAACCAGCCTAACGCTGAACGAATAGATGCACTACCAAGACCAAGCATGATGTAATGAATTATATTAAATGTGTAATCTACGCATTAATGTTATTTAGAGACACAATAACAATATGTAGATGGAACAAAAGGGTACATTACAACAATATAATGTTAATACTATTAAAATTACGCCAGTGTTTACAACAACTTGACAATTATGTCTTGGTCGAAATGCGCGGTAAAATCAAAATAAAATTATATGAATTGCTCTAATATTATATTATACTTCTTTTTAATAGTATCCCTATATTGCTAATAACAAAAAGCAATAACGATATTAACCTCTGGACCCGTAGGACAACTTGTATGAATTAATTACCGTAAAAATTTTGTCGCCCGTGACTTAAATAATTTATATAATTGTTATTAATGATAGTCTTAGTTTCTAATTTTGCTAATATTATCCCTATATTGTTACTAACAAAATGCAATAACAATTTTATCCTCAGGACCCGTAGGACAATTTGTATGAATTAATTATAGAAAAATTTCTGTCATCCGTGAATTAAATAATTAATATAATTGTTATTAATGATAGTCTTAAATTCTAATTTTGGTAATATTATCCCTATATTGTTACTAACAAAATGCAATAACAATATTATCCTCAGGACCCGTAGGACAATTTGTATGAATTAATTATTGAAAAATTTCTGTCACCCGTGAATTAAATAATTAATATAATTGTTATTAATGATAGTCTTAAATTCTAATTTTGGTAATATTATCCCTATATTGTTACTAACAAAATGCAATAACAATATTATCCTCAGGACCCGTAGGACAATTTGTATGAATTAATTATTGAAAAATTTCTGTCACCCGTGAATTACATAATTAATATAATTGTTATTAATGATAGTCTTAAATTCTAATTTTGGTAATATTATCCCTATATTGTTACTAACAAAATGCAATAACAATATTATCCTCAGGACCCGTAGGACAATTTGTATGAATTAATTATTGAAAAATTTCTGTCACCCGTGAATTACATAATTAATATAATTGTTATTAATGATAGTCTTAAATTCTAATTTTGGTAATATTATCCCTATATTGTTACTAACAAAATGCAATAACAATATTATCCTCAGGACCCGTAGGACAATTTGTATGAATTAATTATTGAAAAATTTCTGTCACCCGTGAATTAAATAATTAATATAATTGTTATTAATGATAGTCTTAAATTCTAATTTTGGTAATATTATCCTTATATTGTTACTAACAAAATGCAATAACAATATTATCCTCAGGACCCGTAGGACAATTTGTATGAATTAATTATTGAAAAATTTCTGTCACCCGTGAATTAAATAATTAATATAATTGTTATTAATGATAGTCTTAAATTCTAATTTTGGTAATATTATCCCTATATTGTTACTAACAAAATGCAATAACAATATTATCCTCAGGACCCGTAGGACAATTTGTATGAATTAATTATTGAAAAATTTCTGTCACCCGTGAATTAAATAATTAATATAATTGTTATTAATGATAGTCTTAAATTCTAATTTTGGTAATATTATTCCTATATTGTTACTAACAAAATGCAATAACAATATTATCCTCAGGACCCGTAGGACAATTTGTATGAATTAATTATTGAAAAATTTCTGTCACCCGTGAATTACATAATTAATATAATTGTTATTAATGATAGTCTTAAATTCTAATTTTGGTAATATTATCCCTATATTGTTACTAACAAAATGCAATAACAATATTATCCTCAGGACCCGTAGGACAATTTGTATGAATTAATTATTGAAAAATTTCTGTCACCCGTGAATTAAATAATTAATATAATTGTTATTAATGATAGTCTTAAATTCTAATTTTGGTAATATTATCCCTATATTGTTACTAACAAAATGCAATAACAATATTATCCTCAGGACCCGTAGGACAATTTGTATGAATTAATTATTGAAAAATTTCTGTCACCCGTGAATTACATAATTAATATAATTGTTATTAATGATAGTCTTAAATTCTAATTTTGGTAATATTATCCCTATATTGTTACTAACAAAATGCAATAACAATATTATCCTCAGGACCCGTAGGACAATTTGTATGAATTAATTATTGAAAAATTTCTGTCACCCGTGAATTAAATAATTAATATAATTGTTATTAATGATAGTCTTAAATTCTAATTTTGGTAATATTATCCCTATATTGTTACTAACAAAATGCAATAACAATATTATCCTCAGGACCCGTAGGACAATTTGTATGAATTAATTATTGAAAAATTTCTGTCACCCGTGAATTAAATAATTAATATAATTGTTATTAATGATAGTCTTAAATTCTAATTTTGGTAATATTATCCCTATATTGTTACTAACAAAATGCAATAACAATATTATCCTCAGGACCCGTAGGACAATTTGTATGAATTAATTATTGAAAAATTTCTGTCACCCGTGAATTAAATAATTAATATAATTGTTATTACTGATAGTCTTAAATTCTAATTTTGGTAATATTATCCCTATATTGTTACTAACAAAATGCAATAACAATATTATCCTCAGGACCCGTAGGACAATTTGTATGAATTAATTATTGAAAAATTTCTGTCACCCGTGAATTAAATAATTAATATAATTGTTATTAATGATAGTCTTAAATTCTAATTTTGGTAATATTATCCCTATATTGTTACTAACAAAATGCAATAACAATATTATCCTCAGGACCCGTAGGACAATTTGTATGAATTAATTATTGAAAAATTTCTGTCACCCGTGAATTACATAATTAATATAATTGTTATTAATGATAGTCTTAAATTCTAATTTTGGTAATATTATCCCTATATTGTTACTAACAAAATGCAATAACAATATTATCCTCAGGACCCGTAGGACAATTTGTATGAATTAATTATTGAAAAATTTCTGTCACCCGTGAATTAAATAATTAATATAATTGTTATTAATGATAGTCTTAAATTCTAATTTTGGTAATATTATCCCTATATTGTTACTAACAAAATGCAATAACAATATTATCCTCAGGACCCGTAGGACAATTTGTATGAATTAATTATTGAAAAATTTCTGTCACCCGTGAATTAAATAATTAATATAATTGTTATTAATGATAGTCTTAAATTCTAATTTTGGTAATATTATCCCTATATTGTTACTAACAAAATGCAATAACAATATTATCCTCAGGACCCGTAGGACAATTTGTATGAATTAATTATTGAAAAATTTCTGTCACCCGTGAATTAAATAATTAATATAATTGTTATTACTGATAGTCTTAAATTCTAATTTTGGTAATATTATCCCTATATTGTTACTAACAAAATGCAATAACAATATTATCCTCAGGACCCGTAGGACAATTTGTATGAATTAATTATTGAAAAATTTCTGTCACCCGTGAATTACATAATTAATATAATTGTTATTAATGATAGTCTTAAATTCTAATTTTGGTAATATTATCCCTATATTGTTACTAACAAAATGCAATAACAATATTATCCTCAGGACCCGTAGGACAATTTTTATGAATTAATTATTGAAAAATTTCTGTCACCCGTGAATTAAATAATTAATATAATTGTTATTAATGATAGTCTTAAATTCTAATTTTGGTAATATTATCCCTATATTGTTACTAACAAAATGCAATAACAATATTATCCTCAGGACCCGTAGGACAATTTGTATGAATTAATTATTGAAAAATTTCTGTCACCCGTGAATTACATAATTAATATAATTGTTATTAATGATAGTCTTAAATTCTAATTTTGGTAATATTATCCCTATATTGTTACTAACAAAATGCAATAACAATATTATCCTCAGGACCCGTAGGACAATTTGTATGAATTAATTATTGAAAAATTTCTGTCACCCGTGAATTAAATAATTAATATAATTGTTATTAATGATAGTCTTAAATTCTAATTTTTGTAATATTATCCCTATATTGTTACTAACAAAATGCAATAACAATATTATCCTCAGGACCCGTAGGACAATTTGTATGAATTAATTATTGAAAAATTTCTGTCACCCGTGAATTAAATAATTAATATAATTGTTATTAATGATAGTCTTAAATTCTAATTTTGGTAATATTATCCCTATATTGTTACTAACAAAATGCAATAACAATATTATCCTCAGGACCCGTAGGCCAATTTGTATGAATTAATTATTGAAAAATTTCTGTCACCCGTGAATTAAATAATTAATATAATTGTTATTAATGATAGTCTTAAATTCTAATTTTTGTAATATTATCCCTATATTGTTACTAACAAAATGCAATAACAATATTATCCTCAGGACCCGTAGGACAATTTGTATGAATTAATTATTGAAAAATTTCTGTCACCCGTGAATTAAATAATTAATATAATTGTTATTAATGATAGTCTTAAATTCTAATTTTGGTAATATTATCCCTATATTGTTACTAACAAAATGCAATAACAATATTATCCTCAGGACCCGTAGGCCAATTTGTATGAATTAATTATTGAAAAATTTCTGTCACCCGTGAATTAAATAATTAATATAATTGTTATTAATGATAGTCTTAAATTCTAATTTTGGTAATATTATTCCTATATTGTTACTAACAAAATGCAATAACAATATTATCCTCAGGACCCGTAGGACAATTTGTATGAATTAATTATTGAAAAATTTCTGTCACCCGTGAATTACATAATTAATATAATTGTTATTAATGATAGTCTTAAATTCTAATTTTGGTAATATTATCCCTATATTGTTACTAACAAAATGCAATAACAATATTATCCTCAGGACCCGTAGGACAATTTGTATGAATTAATTATTGAAAAATTTCTGTCACCCGTGAATTACATAATTAATATAATTGTTATTAATGATAGTCTTAAATTCTAATTTTGGTAATATTATCCCTATATTGTTACTAACAAAATGCAATAACAATATTATCGTCAGGACCCGTAGGACAATTTGTATGAATTAATTATTGAAAAATTTCTGTCACCCGTGAATTAAATAATTAATATAATTGTTATTAATGATAGTCTTAAATTCTAATTTTGGTAATATTATCCCTATATTGTTACTAACAAAATGCAATAACAATATTATCCTCAGGACCCGTAGGACAATTTGTATGAATTAATTATTGAAAAATTTCTGTCACCCGTGAATTAAATAATTAATATAATTGTTATTAATGATAGTCTTAAATTCTAATTTTGGTAATATTATCCCTATATTGTTACTAACAAAATGCAATAACAATATTATCCTCAGGACCCGTAGGACAATTTGTATGAATTAATTATTGAAAAATTTCTGTCACCCGTGAATTAAATAATTAATATAATTGTTATTAATGATAGTCTTAAATTCTAATTTTGGTAATATTATCCCTATATTGTTACTAATAAAATGCAATAACAATATTATCCTCAGGACCCGTAGGACAATTTGTATGAATTAATTATTGTAAAATTTCTGTCACCCGTGAATTAAATAATTAATATAATTGTTATTAATGATAGTCTTAAATTCTAATTTTGGTAATATTATCCCTATATTGTTACTAACAAAATGCAATAACAATATTATCCTCAGGACCCGTAGGACAATTTGTATGAATTAATTATTGAAAAATTTCTGTCACCCGTGAATTAAATAATTAATATAATTGTTATTAATGATAGTCTTAAATTCTAATTTTGGTAATATTATCCCTATATTGTTACTAACAAAATGCAATAACAATATTATCCTCAGGACCCGTAGGACAATTTGTATGAATTAATTATTGAAAAATTTCTGTCACCCGTGAATTACATAATTAATATAATTGTTATTAATGATAGTCTTAAATTCTAATTTTGGTAATATTATCCCTATATTGTTACTAACAAAATGCAATAACAATATTATCCTCAGGACCCGTAGGACAATTTTTATGAATTAATTATTGAAAAATTTCTGTCACCCGTGAATTAAATAATTAATATAATTGTTATTAATGATAGTCTTAAATTCTAATTTTGGTAATATTATCCCTATATTGTTACTAACAAAATGCAATAACAATATTATCCTCAGGACCCGTAGGACAATTTGTATGAATTAATTATTGAAAAATTTCTGTCACCCGTGAATTACATAATTAATATAATTGTTATTAATGATAGTCTTAAATTCTAATTTTGGTAATATTATCCCTATATTGTTACTAACAAAATGCAATAACAATATTATCCTCAGGACCCGTAGGACAATTTGTATGAATTAATTATTGAAAAATTTCTGTCACCCGTGAATTAAATAATTAATATAATTGTTATTAATGATAGTCTTAAATTCTAATTTTGGTAATATCATCCCTATATTGTTACTAACAAAATGCAATAACAATATTATCCTCAGGACCCGTAGGACAATTTGTATGAATTAATTATTGAAAAATTTCTGTCACCCGTGAATTAAATAATTAATATAATTGTTATTAATGATAGTCTTAAATTCTAATTTTGGTAATATTATCCCTATATTGTTACTAACAAAATGCAATAACAATATTATCCTCAGGACCCGTAGGACAATTTGTATGAATTAATTATTGAAAAATTTCTGTCACCCGTGAATTAAATAATTAATATAATTGTTATTAATGATAGTCTTAAATTCTAATTTTGGTAATATTATCCCTATATTGTTACTAACAAAATGCAATAACAATATTATCCTCAGGACCCGTAGGACAATTTGTATGCATTAATTATTGAAAAATTTCTGTCACCCGTGAATTAAATAATTAATATAATTGTTATTAATGATAGTCTTAAATTCTAATTTTGGTAATATTATCCCTATATTGTTACTAACAAAATGCAATAACAATATTATCCTCAGGACCCGTAGGCCAATTTGTATGAATTAATTATTGAAAAATTTCTGTCACCCGTGAATTAAATAATTAATATAATTGTTATTAATGATAGTCTGAAATTCTAATTTTGGTAATATTATTCCTATATTGTTACTAACAAAATGCAATAACAATATTATCCTCAGGACCCGTAGGACAATTTGTATGAATTAATTATTGAAAAATTTCTGTCACCCGTGAATTACATAATTAATATAATTGTTATTAATGATAGTCTTAAATTCTAATTTTGGTAATATTATCCCTATATTGTTACTAACAAAATGCAATAACAATATTATCCTCAGGACCCGTAGGACAATTTGTATGAATTAATTATTGAAAAATTTCTGTCACCCGTGAATTACATAATTAATATAATTGTTATTAATGATAGTCTTAAATTCTAATTTTGGTAATATTATCCCTATATTGTTACTAACAAAATGCAATAACAATATTATCGTCAGGACCCGTAGGACAATTTGTATGAATTAATTATTGAAAAATTTCTGTCACCCGTGAATTAAATAATTAATATAATTGTTATTAATGATAGTCTTAAATTCTAATTTTGGTAATATTATCCCTATATTGTTACTAACAAAATGCAATAACAATATTATCCTCAGGACCCGTAGGACAATTTGTATGAATTAATTATTGAAAAATTTCTGTCACCCGTGAATTAAATAATTAATATAATTGTTATTAATGATAGTCTTAAATTCTAATTTTGGTAATATTATCCCTATATTGTTACTAACAAAATGCAATAACAATATTATCCTCAGGACCCGTAGGACAATTTGTATGAATTAATTATTGAAAAATTTCTGTCACCCGTGAATTACATAATTAATATAATTGTTATTAATGATAGTCTTAAATTCTAATTTTGGTAATATTATCCGTATATTGTTACTAACAAAACGCAATAACAATATTATCCTCAGGACCCGTAGGACTATTTGTATGAATTAATTATTGAAAAATTTCTGTCACCCGTGAATTAAATAATTAATATAATTGTTATTAATGATAGTCTTAAATTCTAATTTTGGTAATATTATCCCTATATTGTTACTAACAAAATGCAATAACAATATTATCCTCAGGACCCGTAGGACAATTTGTATGAATTAATTATTGAAAAATTTCTGTCACCCGTGAATTACATAATTAATATAATTGTTATTAATGATAGTCTTAAATTCTAATTTTGGTAATATTATCCCTATATTGTTACTAACAAAATGCAATAACAATATTATCCTCAGGACCCGTAGGACAATTTTTATGAATTAATTATTGAAAAATTTCTGTCACCCGTGAATTAAATAATTAATATAATTGTTATTAATGATAGTCTTAAATTCTAATTTTGGTAATATTATCCCTATATTGTTAGTAACAAAATGCAATAACAATATTATCCTCAGGACCCGTAGGACAATTTGTATGAATTAATTATTGAAAAATTTCTGTCACCCGTGAATTAAATAATTAATATAATTGTTATTAATGATAGTCTTAAATTCTAATTTTGGTAATATTATTCCTATATTGTTACTAACAAAATGCAATAACAATATTATCCTCAGGACCCGTAGGACAATTTGTATGAATTAATTATTGAAAAATTTCTGTCACCCGTGAATTACATAATTAATATAATTGTTATTAATGATAGTCTTAAATTCTAATTTTGGTAATATTATCCCTATATTGTTACTAACAAAATGCAATAACAATATTATCCTCAGGACCCGTAGGACAATTTGTATGAATTAATTATTGAAAAATTTCTGTCACCCGTGAATTAAATAATTAATATAATTGTTATTAATGATAGTCTTAAATTCTAATTTTGGTAATATTATCCCTATATTGTTACTAACAAAATGCAATAACAATATTATCCTCAGGACCCGTAGGACAATTTGTATGAATTAATTATTGAAAAATTTCTGTCACCCGTGAATTACATAATTAATATAATTGTTATTAATGATAGTCTTAAATTCTAATTTTGGTAATATTATCCCTATATTGTTACTAACAAAATGCAATAACAATATTATCCTCAGGACCCGTAGGACAATTTGTATGAATTAATTATTGAAAAATTTCTGTCACCCGTGAATTAAATAATTAATATAATTGTTATTAATGATAGTCTTAAATTCTAATTTTGGTAATATTATCCCTATATTGTTACTAACAAAATGCAATAACAATATTATCCTCAGGACCCGTAGGACAATTTGTATGAATTAATTATTGAAAAATTTCTGTCACCCGTGAATTAAATAATTAATATAATTGTTATTAATGATAGTCTTAAATTCTAATTTTGGTAATATTATCCCTATATTGTTACTAACAAAATGCAATAACAATATTATCCTCAGGACCCGTAGGACAATTTGTATGAATTAATTATTGTAAAAATTCTGTCATCCGTGACTTAAATAATTAATATAATTGTTATTAATGATAGTCTTAATTTCAAATTTTGGTCATATTATCCACATATTGTTACTAACAAAATGCAGTAACAATATTATCCTCAGGACCCGTAGGACAATTTGTATGAATTAATTAATGTAAAAATTCTGTCATCCGTGACTTAAATAATTTATATAATTGTTATTAATGATAGTCACCCGTGACAAATCATTTTTATAATTGTTCTTAAAGACAGCGTTTGTCACTAATTTTGCTAATGTTAGCCCTGAATTGTCACTATCTAAAACAATAACTAGTTTTCGTATAAACCAAACCTGTAGAATAATTTATAATCAATTATATTAATAAGCATTTAAATTCTAGCATACCCATTAAATAATTTGGGTTTATATTATTAATGATAGTATGAGTTTATTGTAATAATAATAATAAATAAATTCTGTATAAAAATATTTGCTGTTTTGCTTAATGGTCTTATTCCCCTAATATCAACGTCTCCCACCATCAAATATTTACACCAATAGGGATAAATATATAAACGATCTTAAACGAAGGACTCCGTTCATTTACGAATGACGTGCAGTGTTAGTTGTTAGGCTAGAGCGTTAGATTCTTTGCTCACTCTTACTTTATTTGTTGAACTGTTACTTTATGTTTTTGCTGGGTTGATCTTTGTTTAACAAATTCGTTGCAGGCATCTTGTGTATTTTGTTGGGTCTCGCAGAGATTGTTGATTTTTATCGCTCGAACTGCTATTATTTGGCATTGTTTGTTCTTAATTTTTACATTTCGGTATTTTTCATATTATTAGTTTTAATTTAATACGTATATAGGTACTTTGACTTATATTTTTCTGTTGTTTTAGCGTGCATCTAGTTCATAATTTGCTATACTCGTATTTTTTAATACAAGTATTTGAAAATATTTCCGTTTTGTTTTTGAACAAAGCACGGCAATACTTCACAAATTTTTAATTATCACTTCTGTTTCGATAATTTTGTTTTCGTTATATCTTACATTATTTGTATGTCATTTGTACATACATTAGTATTGTAGTTGAATACATCATTTTTATTATCACACACTATCTCTGTTTTTTTTTTTGTCTTCACGTAAAGGCATCTGTGCTAATTGTCGTTCGCATTATTTCGTGTTTTTCGTCGCCTTTTGACTTGTTCCATTTGTTGGTATTTACTTTACATATGATATAAATTTGATTCTATTTTTCTGACTTTATATAGTCTTTGTCGTTTACTGTTTGTGTGCTTCTTATTTATTTCATAATATAGTCTTTTTAAACAGATTATATTTTTTATCTATACCATTTGTTGGTAATCATTTTTTTTGTTTGTACCATAATTTGGTAACAGTATAGTTTGTTTTTCTTCCTGTTTATATTTTTTCTTATTATTCGTAATATAGTAATTATGAACATTTTTTTTACATTTTGTATCTGTACCATTTGATATTTGTTAATAATCATTATAGTTTTAGTAGTTCTTACTATAATTTAGTACTTTAATTTCTTTTACTGTTCGTATTATATCTTAATTTTCCTAATATAGTCCTTTTGGATTTATATTTTACATTCTGTACCATTTGTTGGTACCTATGCATTTTACTTCTAGTACAGTTCTTACTAAAATTTTGTAGTTCATCGAGTACTGTTTGTATTACATTTTATTTTGCGATTTATTCCAAGTTTTGTCTGTACCATTTTTAGGTACCTATTCATTTTACTTCTAGTGCAGTTCTTAATATAATTTTGTAGTTTATTTGTCTTTTACTGTTTGTATTACATTTTATATTTCGTAATAGTCTTTTGGGATATATTACATTTTTTTATCTGTACCATTTGTTGGTACCTATTCATTTTACTTTTAGAACACTTCTTTCTAGAATTTTGTAGTTTGTCGATAACTGTTTGTATTACATTTTATTTTTCGATTTATTACATTTTTTGTCTGTACCATTTTTAGGTACCTTTTCATTTTACTTCTAGTGCAGTTCTTAATATAATTTTGTAGTTTATTTGTCTTTTACTGTTTGTATTACATTTTATATATCGTAATACTCTTTTGGGATATATTACATTTTTTTATCTTTACCATTTGTTGGTACCTATTCATTTTACTTTTAGTACAATTCTTACTAGAATTTTGTAGTTTGTCTATTACTGTTTGTATTACATTTTATTTTTCGTATATAGAATTTGCGATTTATTACATTTTTCATCTGTACCATTTTTTGGTACATGTTCATTTTCCTTCTAGTGCAGTTCTTTATATAATTTTATATTATATTTGTTTTTTAATGTTTGTATTACATTTTATATTTTGTAATAGTATTTTTTGATTTATTACGTTTTTTATCTGTACTATTTGTTGGTACCTATTCATTTTACTTTTGATACAGTTCTTACTATATTTTTGTAGTGTGTTTGTCTTTTATTTGTTGTATTACTTCTTACTATTTGTAATATAGTCTTTTTGACTAGTTTATTATAAGTTTAACTTTACCATTTCTTTGTATTCACTTTACTTTTAGTACTGTTATTGTAATTTTGTAACTGTATAGATAGATTGTTTTCCTGTTTGTACTACTTCTTATTTTTCATAATATAGTTTTTTTGGACTTATTTATTAATTTTTTTCTGTACCATTTGTTGGTATTCTTTGTACTTTTAATACAAATATCACTATAATTCTGTGACTATACATTTTGTCGATCACTGTCTTATGTTATAGTTATTTATTCTTATTTTTATATTAAAATTTCTTTTGATTCCAATATTATACAATTTGTCTATTCTTTTGCTGTTGTTACTTTTGACGTTGTATAAATTCAAATAAATTTAATCTTAAATATGGGTAAAAAAAGGACTTCAGTAAGCGAAGTCGATAAAAGGTGTGATTTATTTAAAAAATTTATATTAAGTACAACGGTAGAAAATATAAACCGTTTCACAAATGATGTATATTCTTCAAAATGTTCAATTTATTCTGATTTCTGTCGGTTTGTTGGATCCAAAAACCATGTCAATAATAGAAATAAATATTTCAGGTTTTGGTTGCGACACAAGGAAGATATTGTAGGTCGTTTAAATAGTACTTCTGTTGACAGTAGTAAATTAAATGTACCCCAAGATAAAATGGAGATTGTTGAAACGCCTTCTGCATCAAATCAAATTAATTTAAATTTTAATATTGAAAAAAGTTTTGCTGTCACGGTTTCACAGCCTGACGACAATAATATTGTTTTTAACAAAGATCATGACGTCGTCAATTTTGCCGATCTTCCAGAAAACTGTGCAACTACTTCAGAAGATAAAATAGTTATGAAATACTTGGAAGAAACGAACATAACAATTCCTGGTACATTTTGGAAAAAATATTTTATAAATAAAAAAACACTTTTGAAAGGATGGACCGATGATTTTAATATTTATTTTAATGAACATTTTCCGTACTGCGTTTTAAAATTTTTATGGCATAAATGTTATTTACCTTCCCGTAAAAGCAGAAAATATTATTTTGTCGCCAAAGCCGAATGCAAACATAGTGGTTGCACAAAATTTAAATTCTCCACGAATGTGAATATTTTTAACGCAGCAGAAGTTAAGATATCTGTTCTTTGTATTGGAAAAGTTAACCACACTGGCACCGAAAGACACAGACGATTTATTAAAGGAAACGAGAGACAAAAATTTGCAAAAGCACTTCAGCACGAGGCACCAAGTGTTATTAAATATAAACAATTACAAACTGCAGATGAATATATTTTGAATGCTGGCAATTTAAACCACCTTCCAAATTTAAATATTTTAAAAAAGATATCTAGTGAAACGATACAGTCAGAAGATTTAGACAGAAATATTTATGAAGACCTGCTTAAACAGAAACAGAAAAGTAGCAAAGAATGGAAAAGTAAACATATAAAGGGATATATACAAGACATTAGTTTACAACCATTTCACGTTCGGCTTCAAACCGAAATGCAGATAAAACACCTCATCTCTCTTAAAAAAGAACCCGTATTTTTGTATTTAGATTCTACGGGAAGTATATGTTCTCGTCCGCCTGGTATTGATAAACAAATTTATTATTATGCTCTTGTTCTCCCAAAAATTAATAAGTCACCCATACCAATTGCCGAGTTCATTTCATCAGGTCACAATATACCGAATATTCAATATTTTCTTACATCTTTCTTATATGATGTTAACCGCATTTATAATGGAAAAAGACAATTAATTTCTAAAATAGAAACTGATTTCAGTATGGCACTTATACAATCTGTTCTTCTATCTTTTAACAAAATGAATTTAGCTCGATATTTACAGGAAACATGGCAATATATAAATGAAGCAACAGATCTGAAGAATATCGTTATTCTACATGTTTGTTCTACACATTTCTTCCACGCTGGTACTATAAAAATAAAATCATTGACAAAGAAAGGTCAGGTAAGAATATTACTGAAGTCTATTTTTGCTGCACTCATTCATAGCAATGACATGACATCAGTTACAATCTTTTGGAAGAACATAGTGAAAGTTTTCAGTTTGCCGTTTGAATGTTCTGACTTCAGTGATGCCATGAATTATCTAAAGTGTAGTAGTAACATTTTAAGAAAGTTTAAAAAAGAAAAAATAAATTTACCAGGTTCTGCATCTCATTCATCTCTAAGGAAAAATTCGCCTTTTTATTTATATTTTAATCAAATATACGAAGATATTCTGCAATACCCCCCAACTGACAAACACAACGAATTTTATTTACCCGGTTTTGTGAATTACTTACTACGTGATTTCTTTCCGTTTTACCCAATAGTGTCAGGCATAATCATAAAAAAATTTAATATAAGAAAAGACAATAATGCAATAGTTGAAAACTGGTTTAAAATTGTTAAAAAAGATACCTTTCGCCGGAAACTACGAATTAAAGCTCCAAGATTCGTACGCAAAATGGAAAGTCTCCTAAAAGGTCGAATTTTAGACCACAAATATTCCTTAGATTGTACAAAAAAAAAGACTACATTAATACATCAAAATCAAAACAACAGCTTTAATATATCTCTTTCCCAGGAGACTTGGAGAAAACCAGGAACACCGGTCCACAATACCCAAAACCAAAACTCTTTTTCTCAGTTTTTAAAAAGTCCCCAAGAAATTGAATGCACATCATCACAACTAATATCCAGTAATAAACGGCATATTCATAGTACACCCCAAGATGAAATCCCAGCTAAGCTATTAAAATTAGATTTTTCTCCCATAGCCAAAGTTAAAAGATGCTTGAATTTTAATCTTGAAGATTGTACGCCACCTTGGTTTTCGATTGCTAAATATCCATCTATTAACAAAGAGCGCTATGAAATAAGTAATTTTGTTTTGAATTCTATATCATTGAATACCCTTTTTAATTTTAACTGGTTAGATGATCAAATTATTAACTCTATTCTTTGTCTTATATGCCGAAAATATGCATATGATACCAAAAATATTTTGCCTTTTGACACTTTCTTCATTACGAAATTAATGTGCGAAAGATTTTTTTCTCTAAATAGTTGGGGACGTAACATTGATGTCTTAAGTAAAGACATTTGGCTTATTCCCGTTAATATGCATTCCTCACACTGGACATTAATTGTTGTTTTCTTGAAGTACGAATATATTTTATATTTTGATTCTCTACATGGCTCAGTTCCAACTGAAATCATGAAAAGATTCTTTACCTTTTTAAATAATCAGTTTCTCTTAAAATATAATAAAAACATTAATCCCGATGACTGGACAATATATAATTGCAACGATATACCTAGTCAAAGAAAAGACGGTGAAGTAGGCTCAAATTGTGGAGTGCATATTTGTGTTTGGTCTTTCTTAATAGCTAGCGGTAAATATTACAATTTCAGCGAGGATAACATGAACCAAATTAGGATGTGGATTATGAACATATTGATCGAAGAAGACGGAAAATTATCCACGACACAACATGAAAGACGTAATTATAGACTCATGTTTGATGACGAATCTTTAAATATTTGCAAATTTTCGAAGAGTTTACCAAAAATTATTAACGGTCCACCAGGTGAATTCACATCAACAAAAGGTTTCATAAAAAATTTATATGCATAAAAAATATCACACAGTAGGATATTCGAATGAATTTATTTTATTTTCTGACACTTTCGCATATTTGTGATCTAAATCTAAAATTCTGAATTCTTTTTTATTTAATTTGCGCGAGAAATGAATTTTTATATTTTAACATTTGAATTTTATCGGATGTGACATAGGTGCTGCTGACATTAAAGATCCATTCAAAGCATCATACATCGCTCGTTTCTACAAATATTCTTTGGTACTTTGTTATGGGTCCATTGATAACATCATTCATCCATGGGATATCCAGTACATTTCGTTACTGTCTGTCTCCGTACGGAATTCTTATTGTTACCAAACATCCTGACATTTTTTTTTTATCTCAGTTTAACTCCAAACACTTGCCTAGAAAATTTACAGCAACCCACACATTGGCCGTAAAATTTTAGGGTCTATTTTATATAGCGTCAAATAATAGCGCCATATCTATGAATTAGCACCCGAACTATTTCCGACTAATCTTCATCAACATACCCTTCAAGTCTTATTAATATTGGTTCAGTACAGTTCTCGTACGGGCGTAGTTTGTTTCACCTCTTAGACCTGCCACGTCATGGATGCATCCGTCGATCAGCGATACGCAATCCAATTTTGTGTTCGTTTATGCTAAGAACCAACATTACCGTTTGCTTTAACAAAAAAAGGAAAGGGAACCACTACGATGATGTAACGCACACGCAAACGTAACGAAGGTATTAAACAGAATTCCAGTTTCAGAACGACTTGAATGGACTGAAGGACCGCGCCAAGCGCTGTGTAATGGCATTTATCTTATTTATAGGGAAGTCCTAAAACTTTATAGCTACACTGTGTTTACTCTCAAAAAATATTTCAGCACCTTTTTTGTCCCGCGCGAAATCAGTTCTGTGCACATATATTACATTTGCGCCAAAATAATTGTGTCGCAGATATTTCTGATTTGTAAAAAAAATAAAAATAAATATATCATCACGGCATATTACCCATTGCTGGGTGTAACAATCTGCTTTGTACACAGAATATTCGTACCGTGCGGGCGTTTACCAGGCCTCACCTCACGGGCACTCGTTGCTGGCGTGGAGAGTGCACCACAGGAGTCAATTTTGTGTCATTTAAAATTTTAAATATTTGACGTCGGTCAGGATCGAACCCTGGTTTGTCGCTAAATAAATATTCTCAGTGCCTAGTTACAATCTATTTTATTCGGTTACGGTCACCATCATACTAGCAACAATTAATTAACTTAGTTACCAAAAAGTATGAAGTAGTGTTTTTATCTGTATAGCTTTGATTCGTAAATTCATTGAAAATTGCATCGGAAAACGATTTCCAAGTATTATGAACAACGCTAATGCGTGCATAGAACACGTGAATGTGATAATCATATGAATCCAATAAATTTTTAGATTTTACTCGAAGAGTAGAGTCGATTGATAACAGTTCTAGCATAATGATATGCAAAACAAAAAATTGCTTTTGCATCCGAGACAGCTAGGTTTTTTCCAACATTAAATTCATGCCCTTCCTTCATCTCAATTAAAACCACGGTTAATGGAGTTCTTGCCATCTCTGAAATGGCGGAACGAGGGGAGCCAGCATGGAGCGAAGCGGAATGTTTAGCTTCCGGGGGTCCCAGTGTAGTGATCTATTTTTATTACTAACGACGGGAATGCATTCAAATTCAATAAAACAATAAATTATTTAATTATTATCGTTAGTTTGTGACACTTAATCATATACATACATATTTTTGCCAGTTTAGGCAAAGAACAGTATCAATAATTTGATCATCTAACAAATTAAAATGAAAGAAGGTATTTAATGATACAAAGTTCTAAACAAAATTACTTAATAATGCTTTTGTTAACTGATGGATATTTAGCAATCGAAAACCAAGGTGGCGTACAATCTTCAAAATTAAAATTCCAGCATCTTTTAACTTTCGCTATATGAGAAAAATCTAATTTTAAAATCTTAGCTGGGATTTCATCATGGGGTGTACTATGTACATATATGCCGTTTGTTCCTGGATATTATTATTAGTTGTGATAATAATGTGCATTAAATTTCTTGGGGACTTTTTAAAAACTGAGAAAAAGAGTTTTGGTTTTGGGTATTGTGGACCGGTGTTCCTGGTTTTCTCCAAGTCTCCTGGGAAAGAGATATATTAAAGATGTTGTTTTGATTTTGATGTATTAATGTAGTCTTTTTTGTACAATCTAAGGAATATTTGTGATCTAAAATTCGACCTTTTAGGAGACTTTCCATTTTGCGTACGAATCTTGGAGCTTTAATTCGTAGTTTCCGGCGAAAATTATCTTTTTTAACAATTTTAAACCAGTTTTCAACTATTGCATTATAGTCTTTTCTTATATTAAATTTCTTTATAATTATGCCTGACACTATTGGTAAAGTGGAAAGAAATCACGTAGTAAGTAATTCACAAAACCAGGTAAATAAAATTCGTTGTGTTTGTCAGTTGGAGGGCATTGCAGAATAAATATAAATAAAAAGGCGAATTTTTCCTTAGAGATGAATGAGATGCAGAACTTGGTAAATTTATTTTTTCTTTTTCTTAAAATGTTACTACTACACTGTAGATAATTCATGGCATCACTGAAGTCAGAACATTCAAACGGCAAACTGAAAACTTTTATTAAGTTCTTCCAAAAGATTGTAACTGATATCATGTTATTGCTGTGAATGAGTGCAGCAAAAATAGACTTCAGTAATAATCTTACCTGACCTTTCTTTGTTAATGATTTTATTTTTATAGTACCAGCGTAGAAGAAATGTGTAGAACAAACATGTAGAATACGATATTCTTCAGATCTGTTGCTTCATTAATATATTGCCATGTTTCCTGTAAATATCGAGCTAAATTCATTTTGTTAAAAGATAGAAGAACAGATTGAATAAGTGCCATACTGAAATCAGTTTCTATTTTAGAAATTAATTGTCTTTTTCCATTATAAATGCGGTTAACATCATATAAGAAAGATATAAGAAAATATTGAATATTCGGTATATTATGACCTGATGAAATGAACTCGGCAATTGGTATGGGTGACATTAATTTTTGGGAGAACAAGAGCATAATAATAAATTTATTTATCAATACCAGGCGGACGAGAACATATACTTCCCGTAGAATCTAAATACAAAAATACGGGTTCTTTTTTAGGAGAGATGAGGTGTTTTATCTGTATTTCGGTTTGAAGCCGAACGTGAAATGGTTGTAAACTAATGTCTTGTATATATCCCTTTATATGTTTACTTTTCCATTCTTTGCTACTTTTCTGTTTCTGTTTAAGCAGGTTTTCATAAATATTTCTGTCTATATCTTCTGACTGTATCGTTTCACTAGATATCTTTTTTAAAATATTTAAATTTGGAAGGTGTCTCTCTTTTCCTTTAATAAATCGTTTGTGTCTTTCCGTGTCAGTGTGGTTAACTTTTCCAATGTAAAGAACAGATATCTTAACTGGTGCTGCGTTAAAAATATTCTCATTTGTAGAGAATTTTAATTTATGACAATAAGCTCAAAACCATGCTATATATATATATATATATATATATATATATATATATATATATATATATATATATATATATATAAATTTTGATTTTGATTTTGGAATCGAAGTTTTCAAAAAAAACTAATTTTTATATTCTAACTTCAAATCTTTACTTAAACAGATTCGTGGTTGAACATAGTAACAGTTTGTAGAAAGTGATAAAAATGACGCCTATGGCTAACTATACACTAGTTTATATACTAAGTTTATCGTAAACAAACTTGATAAGAAATAATGTCATTTGTGATAGTAGTGAATCATAATTCCTCCCCTTCAAGAAATGACATTATTTCAGATGATTCAATTCTAAATCTACCTTTTCTTGGTTCACAATTTTCTTCTGCTTATATTCTAAAATACGAGTATATATTCTTTTTTTACATAATATGAGTACAATAATGATACTTATAATACTTAATATAATATATAATATAGGTATATGGTGATTATTACCTTTTGTGGATTTGATTTGGTCTAAATGTGTAATGTTTATCTTGACTCTATTTAATTTATTTATTTCTGGTATTTGTTTAATTTCTATTTCTTTTATAGTGTCAAAAATGTATTCTTGGTATAATGGTTCGTACTTTTGGAATTACCAATTTTTTATGGTGCAAATATCTTGTTCATTGATGAAGATACCCTGTACTTGTTTATATTTGTAATTGTCTCCGCAATTAAATTCTAAATTTTGAAGATTTGGGGAAAATATAATTACTTTATTTGTAAATGGTATTTGTGAAATGTAATTTTTGTTGCAATCTCTTGGCTTAGACAATCATCATATATTTGTTTGTTTAGTATGTTATTAATACAGTTACTAATAGGGTTATAATTTGTTATACAATATTTGTTATTTATAAACTTACATATGGCTATATATATATATATATATATATATATATATATATATATATATATATATATATATATATATATATATATATATATATATGTTATTATAGTTAATAATCATATTGTTTTCCTCTGCTAATTGTTTGTATGATAAATCGTAATATGGTATTGGAGTGATTTGTTGAATTGGATATAAGTTTTTTTGTGTAATTTGGGATCGCTAATAAGATGTGTATCTTGTTATTCTGTAGTGTACAAGTAACATATACTGTTTCGAGTGTTTGTAGTATATTTGGGTTTTGTGTACTGTTTTGGAGACTACTAGGATCTATTATGGTTATATCTAATTGATTAAATTAACCACTGTTTAGGTTGATTGTTGATGGAGTGAAGATTTATGTGTTTTCACTTGTTCGATCGCACAGTGCAACAATTGAAATTGTTGAATAAAGTGTTGTGCAGATTTACGGCGAATTTCAGCACACTGCCTTCTTTATTTGCGATCCTACCGACTGCGCCAATTTTGATTTTGGAATCGAAGTTTTAAAAAAAAAAATTATTTTCTAACTTCAAATCTTTATTTAAACAGATTCGTGGTTGAACATAGTAACAGTTTGTAGAAAGTGATACAAACGACGCCTATGGCTAACTATACACTAGTTTATATACTAAGTTTATCGTAAACAAACTTGATAAGAAATAATGTCATTTGTGATAGTAGTGAATCATAATTTATATATATATATATATATATATATATATATATATATATATATATATATATATATATATATATATATATATATATATATATATATACAGGCTGTTTCCTTTAAAACAACCAGCGCTTTTTTTGGCGAACCAACAACTTTAGAGAAAAATGTTTTATACCAAAATTGATCAAAAATAAGAGGATAATGTATCAATAGTAACAAACCGAGAATATAACCAGTGGTTCTCAAATAATAGAACAAAATTATATTTTTTTAAACGGCACCCTATATAATTTTTTAGCCCTTTAAATAGAATATTAGTTTCTGATTTCAACGATATAAATATAGCATAATTAGAAATTAAGACTATCATTAATAACAATTATATTAATTATTTAAGTCCGGATGAGAGAATTTTTACAATAATTAATTCATACAAATTGTCCTACGGGTCCTGAGGATAATATTGTTACTGCATTTTGTTAGTAACAATATATGGATAATATAACCAAAATTTGAAATTAAGACTATCATTAATAACAATTATATTAATTATTTAAGTCACGGATGACAGAATTTTTACAATTATTAATTCATACAATTTGTCCTACGGGTCCTGAGGATAATATTGTTATTGCATTTTGTTAGTAACAATATAGGGATAATATTACCAAAATTAGAATTTAAGACTATCATTAATAACAATTATATTAATTATTTAATTCACGGGTGACAGAAATTTTTCAATAATTAATTCATACAAATTGTCCTACGGGTCCTGAGGATAATATTGTTATTGCATTTTGTTAGTAACAATATAGGGATAATATTACCAAAATTAGAATTTAAGACTATCATTAATAACAATTATATTAATTATTTAATTCACGGGTGACAGAAATTTTTCAATAATTAATTCATACAAATTGTCCTACGGGTCCTGAGGATAATATTGTTATTGCATTTTGTTAGTAACAATATAGGGATAATATTACCAAAATTAGAATTTAAGACTATCATTAATAACAATTATATTAATTATGTAATTCACGGGTGACAGAAATTTTTCAATAATTAATTCATACAAATTGTCCTACGGGTCCTGAGGATAATATTGTTATTGCATTTTGTTAGTAACAATATAGGGATAATATTACCAAAATTAGAATTTAAGACTATCATTAATAACAATTATATTAATCCTGTAATTCACGGGTGACAGAAATTTTTCAATAATTAATTCATACAAATTGTCCTACGGGTCCTGAGGATAATATTGTTATTGCATTTTGTTAGTAACAATATAGGGATAATATTACCAAAATTAGAATTTAAGACTATCATTAATAACAATTATATTAATTATTTAATTCACGGGTGACAGAAATTTTTCAATAATTAATTCATACAAATTGTCCTACGGGTCCTGAGGATAATATTGTTATTGCATTTTGTTAGTAACAATATAGGGATAATATTACCAAAATTAGAATTTAAGACTATCATTAATAACAATTATATTAATTATGTAATTCACGGGTGACAGAAATTTTTCAATAATTAATTCATACAAATTGTCCTACGGGTCCTGAGGATAATATTGTTATTGCATTTTGTTAGTAACAATATAGGGATAATATTACCAAAATTAGAATTTAAGACTATCATTAATAACAATTATATTAATTATTTAATTCACGGGTGACAGAAATTTTTCAATAATTAATTCATACAAATTGTCCTACGGGTCCTGAGGATAATATTGTTATTGCATTTTGTTAGTAACAATATAGGGATAATATTACCAAAATTAGAATTTAAGACTATCATTAATAACAATTATATTAATTATTTAATTCACGGGTGACAGAAATTTTTCAATAATTAATTCATACAAATTGTCCTACGGGTCCTGAGGATAATATTGTTATTGCATTTTGTTAGTAACAATATAGGGATAATATTACCAAAATTAGAATTTAAGACTATCATTAATAACAATTATATTAATTATTTAATTCACGGGTGACAGAAATTTTTCAATAATTAATTCATACAAATTGTCCTACGGGTCCTGAGGATAATATTGTTATTGCATTTTGTTAGTAACAATATAGGGATAATATTACCAAAATTAGAATTTAAGACTATCATTAATAACAATTATATTAATTATTTAATTCACGGGTGACAGAAATTTTTCAATAATTAATTCATACAAATTGTCCTACGGGTCCTGAGGATAATATTGTTATTGCATTTTGTTAGTAACAATATAGGGATAATATTACCAAAATTAGAATTTAAGACTATCATTAATAACAATTATATTAATTATTTAATTCACGGGTGACAGAAATTTTTCAATAATTAATTCATACAAATTGTCCTACGGGTCCTGAGGATAATATTGTTATTGCATTTTGTTAGTAACAATATAGGGATAATATTACCAAAATTAGAATTTAAGACTATCATTAATAACAATTATATTAATTATTTAATTCACGGGTGACAGAAATTTTTCAATAATTAATTCATACAAATTGTCCTACGGGTCCTGAGGATAATATTGTTATTGCATTTTGTTAGTAACAATATAGGGATAATATTACCAAAATTAGAATTTAAGACTATCATTAATAACAATTATATTAATTATTTAATTCACGGGTGACAGAAATTTTTCAATAATTAATTCATACAAATTGTCCTACGGGTCCTGAGGATAATATTGTTATTGCATTTTGTTAGTAACAATATAGGGATAATATTACCAAAATTAGAATTTAAGACTATCATTAATAACAATTATATTAATTATTTAATTCACGGGTGACAGAAATTTTTCAATAATTAATTCATACAAATTGTCCTACGGGTCCTGAGGATAATATTGTTATTGCATTTTGTTAGTAACAATATAGGGATAATATTACCAAAATTAGAATTTAAGACTATCATTAATAACAATTATATTAATTATTTAATTCACGGGTGACAGAAATTTTTCAATAATTAATTCATACAAATTGTCCTACGGGTCCTGAGGATAATATTGTTATTGCATTTTGTTAGTAACAATATAGGGATAATATTACCAAAATTAGAATTTAAGACTATCATTAATAACAATTATATTAATTATTTAATTCACGGGTGACAGAAATTTTTCAATAATTAATTCATACAAATTGTCCTACGGGTCCTGAGGATAATATTGTTATTGCATTTTGTTAGTAACAATATAGGGATAATATTACCAAAATTAGAATTTAAGACTATCATTAATAACAATTATATTAATTATTTAATTCACGGGTGACAGAAATTTTTCAATAATTAATTCATACAAATTGTCCTACGGGTCCTGAGGATAATATTGTTATTGCATTTTGTTAGTAACAATATAGGGATAATATTACCAAAATTAGAATTTAAGACTATCATTAATAACAATTATATTAATTATTTAATTCACGGGTGACAGAAATTTTTCAATAATTAATTCATACAAATTGTCCTACGGGTCCTGAGGATAATATTGTTATTGCATTTTGTTAGTAACAATATAGGGATAATATTACCAAAATTAGAATTTAAGACTATCATTAATAACAATTATATTAATTATTTAATTCACGGGTGACAGAAATTTTTCAATAATTAATTCATACAAATTGTCCTACGGGTCCTGAGGATAATATTGTTATTGCATTTTGTTAGTAACAATATAGGGATAATATTACCAAAATTAGAATTTAAGACTATCATTAATAACAATTATATTAATTATTTAATTCACGGGTGACAGAAATTTTTCAATAATTAATTCATACAAATTGTCCTACGGGTCCTGAGGATAATATTGTTATTGCATTTTGTTAGTAACAATATAGGGATAATATTACCAAAATTAGAATTTAAGACTATCATTAATAACAATTATATTAATTATTTAATTCACGGGTGACAGAAATTTTTCAATAATTAATTCATACAAATTGTCCTACGGGTCCTGAGGATAATATTGTTATTGCATTTTGTTAGTAACAATATAGGGATAATATTACCAAAATTAGAATTTAAGACTATCATTAATAACAATTATATTAATTATTTAATTCACGGGTGACAGAAATTTTTCAATAATTAATTCATACAAATTGTCCTACGGGTCCTGAGGATAATATTGTTATTGCATTTTGTTAGTAACAATATAGGGATAATATTACCAAAATTAGAATTTAAGACTATCATTAATAACAATTATATTAATTATTTAATTCACGGGTGACAGAAATTTTTCAATAATTAATTCATACAAATTGTCCTACGGGTCCTGAGGATAATATTGTTATTGCATTTTGTTAGTAACAATATAGGGATAATATTACCAAAATTAGAATTTAAGACTATCATTAATAACAATTATATTAATTATTTAATTCACGGGTGACAGAAATTTTTCAATAATTAATTCATACAAATTGTCCTACGGGTCCTGAGGATAATATTGTTATTGCATTTTGTTAGTAACAATATAGGGATAATATTACCAAAATTAGAATTTAAGACTATCATTAATAACAATTATATTAATTATTTAATTCACGGGTGACAGAAATTTTTCAATAATTAATTCATACAAATTGTCCTACGGGTCCTGAGGATAATATTGTTATTGCATTTTGTTAGTAACAATATAGGGATAATATTACCAAAATTAGAATTTAAGACTATCATTAATAACAATTATATTAATTATTTAATTCACGGGTGACAGAAATTTTTCAATAATTAATTCATACAAATTGTCCTACGGGTCCTGAGGATAATATTGTTATTGCATTTTGTTAGTAACAATATAGGGATAATATTACCAAAATTAGAATTTAAGACTATCATTAATAACAATTATATTAATTATTTAATTCACGGGTGACAGAAATTTTTCAATAATTAATTCATACAAATTGTCCTACGGGTCCTGAGGATAATATTGTTATTGCATTTTGTTAGTAACAATATAGGGATAATATTACCAAAATTAGAATTTAAGACTATCATTAATAACAATTATATTAATTATTTAATTCACGGGTGACAGAAATTTTTCAATAATTAATTCATACAAATTGTCCTACGGGTCCTGAGGATAATATTGTTATTGCATTTTGTTAGTAACAATATAGGGATAATATTACCAAAATTAGAATTTAAGACTATCATTAATAACAATTATATTAATTATTTAATTCACGGGTGACAGAAATTTTTCAATAATTAATTCATACAAATTGTCCTACGGGTCCTGAGGATAATATTGTTATTGCATTTTGTTAGTAACAATATAGGGATAATATTACCAAAATTAGAATTTAAGACTATCATTAATAACAATTATATTAATTATTTAATTCACGGGTGACAGAAATTTTTCAATAATTAATTCATACAAATTGTCCTACGGGTCCTGAGGATAATATTGTTATTGCATTTTGTTAGTAACAATATAGGGATAATATTACCAAAATTAGAATTTAAGACTATCATTAATAACAATTATATTAATTATTTAATTCACGGGTGACAGAAATTTTTCAATAATTAATTCATACAAATTGTCCTACGGGTCCTGAGGATAATATTGTTATTGCATTTTGTTAGTAACAATATAGGGATAATATTACCAAAATTAGAATTTAAGACTATCATTAATAACAATTATATTAATTATTTAATTCACGGGTGACAGAAATTTTTCAATAATTAATTCATACAAATTGTCCTACGGGTCCTGAGGATAATATTGTTATTGCATTTTGTTAGTAACAATATAGGGATAATATTACCAAAATTAGAATTTAAGACTATCATTAATAACAATTATATTAATTATTTAATTCACGGGTGACAGAAATTTTTCAATAATTAATTCATACAAATTGTCCTACGGGTCCTGAGGATAATATTGTTATTGCATTTTGTTAGTAACAATATAGGGATAATATTACCAAAATTAGAATTTAAGACTATCATTAATAACAATTATATTAATCCTGTAATTCACGGGTGACAGAAATTTTTCAATAATTAATTCATACAAATTGTCCTACGGGTCCTGAGGATAATATTGTTATTGCATTTTGTTAGTAACAATATAGGGATAATATTACCAAAATTAGAATTTAAGACTATCATTAATAACAATTATATTAATTATTTAATTCACGGGTGACAGAAATTTTTCAATAATTAATTCATACAAATTGTCCTACGGGTCCTGAGGATAATATTGTTATTGCATTTTGTTAGTAACAATATAGGGATAATATTACCAAAATTAGAATTTAAGACTATCATTAATAACAATTATATTAATTATGTAATTCACGGGTGACAGAAATTTTTCAATAATTAATTCATACAAATTGTCCTACGGGTCCTGAGGATAATATTGTTATTGCATTTTGTTAGTAACAATATAGGGATAATATTACCAAAATTAGAATTTAAGACTATCATTAATAACAATTATATTAATTATTTAATTCACGGGTGACAGAAATTTTTCAATAATTAATTCATACAAATTGTCCTACGGGTCCTGAGGATAATATTGTTATTGCATTTTGTTAGTAACAATATAGGGATAATATTACCAAAATTAGAATTTAAGACTATCATTAATAACAATTATATTAATTATTTAATTCACGGGTGACAGAAATTTTTCAATAATTAATTCATACAAATTGTCCTACGGGTCCTGAGGATAATATTGTTATTGCATTTTGTTAGTAACAATATAGGGATAATATTACCAAAATTAGAATTTAAGACTATCATTAATAACAATTATATTAATTATTTAATTCACGGGTGACAGAAATTTTTCAATAATTAATTCATACAAATTGTCCTACGGGTCCTGAGGATAATATTGTTATTGCATTTTGTTAGTAACAATATAGGGATAATATTACCAAAATTAGAATTTAAGACTATCATTAATAACAATTATATTAATTATTTAATTCACGGGTGACAGAAATTTTTCAATAATTAATTCATACAAATTGTCCTACGGGTCCTGAGGATAATATTGTTATTGCATTTTGTTAGTAACAATATAGGGATAATATTACCAAAATTAGAATTTAAGACTATCATTAATAACAATTATATTAATTATTTAATTCACGGGTGACAGAAATTTTTCAATAATTAATTCATACAAATTGTCCTACGGGTCCTGAGGATAATATTGTTATTGCATTTTGTTAGTAACAATATAGGGATAATATTACCAAAATTAGAATTTAAGACTATCATTAATAACAATTATATTAATTATTTAATTCACGGGTGACAGAAATTTTTCAATAATTAATTCATACAAATTGTCCTACGGGTCCTGAGGATAATATTGTTATTGCATTTTGTTAGTAACAATATAGGGATAATATTACCAAAATTAGAATTTAAGACTATCATTAATAACAATTATATTAATTATTTAATTCACGGGTGACAGAAATTTTTCAATAATTAATTCATACAAATTGTCCTACGGGTCCTGAGGATAATATTGTTATTGCATTTTGTTAGTAACAATATAGGGATAATATTACCAAAATTAGAATTTAAGACTATCATTAATAACAATTATATTAATTATTTAATTCACGGGTGACAGAAATTTTTCAATAATTAATTCATACAAATTGTCCTACGGGTCCTGAGGATAATATTGTTATTGCATTTTGTTAGTAACAATATAGGGATAATATTACCAAAATTAGAATTTAAGACTATCATTAATAACAATTATATTAATTATTTAATTCACGGGTGACAGAAATTTTTCAATAATTAATTCATACAAATTGTCCTACGGGTCCTGAGGATAATATTGTTATTGCATTTTGTTAGTAACAATATAGGGATAATATTACCAAAATTAGAATTTAAGACTATCATTAATAACAATTATATTAATTATTTAATTCACGGGTGACAGAAATTTTTCAATAATTAATTCATACAAATTGTCCTACGGGTCCTGAGGATAATATTGTTATTGCATTTTGTTAGTAACAATATAGGGATAATATTACCAAAATTAGAATTTAAGACTATCATTAATAACAATTATATTAATTATTTAATTCACGGGTGACAGAAATTTTTCAATAATTAATTCATACAAATTGTCCTACGGGTCCTGAGGATAATATTGTTATTGCATTTTGTTAGTAACAATATAGGGATAATATTACCAAAATTAGAATTTAAGACTATCATTAATAACAATTATATTAATTATTTAATTCACGGGTGACAGAAATTTTTCAATAATTAATTCATACAAATTGTCCTACGGGTCCTGAGGATAATATTGTTATTGCATTTTGTTAGTAACAATATAGGGATAATATTACCAAAATTAGAATTTAAGACTATCATTAATAACAATTATATTAATTATTTAATTCACGGGTGACAGAAATTTTTCAATAATTAATTCATACAAATTGTCCTACGGGTCCTGAGGATAATATTGTTATTGCATTTTGTTAGTAACAATATAGGGATAATATTACCAAAATTAGAATTTAAGACTATCATTAATAACAATTATATTAATTATTTAATTCACGGGTGACAGAAATTTTTCAATAATTAATTCATACAAATTGTCCTACGGGTCCTGAGGATAATATTGTTATTGCATTTTGTTAGTAACAATATAGGGATAATATTACCAAAATTAGAATTTAAGACTATCATTAATAACAATTATATTAATTATTTAATTCACGGGTGACAGAAATTTTTCAATAATTAATTCATACAAATTGTCCTACGGGTCCTGAGGATAATATTGTTATTGCATTTTGTTAGTAACAATATAGGGATAATATTACCAAAATTAGAATTTAAGACTATCATTAATAACAATTATATTAATTATTTAATTCACGGGTGACAGAAATTTTTCAATAATTAATTCATACAAATTGTCCTACGGGTCCTGAGGATAATATTGTTATTGCATTTTGTTAGTAACAATATAGGGATAATATTACCAAAATTAGAATTTAAGACTATCATTAATAACAATTATATTAATTATTTAATTCACGGGTGACAGAAATTTTTCAATAATTAATTCATACAAATTGTCCTACGGGTCCTGAGGATAATATTGTTATTGCATTTTGTTAGTAACAATATAGGGATAATATTACCAAAATTAGAATTTAAGACTATCATTAATAACAATTATATTAATTATTTAATTCACGGGTGACAGAAATTTTTCAATAATTAATTCATACAAATTGTCCTACGGGTCCTGAGGATAATATTGTTATTGCATTTTGTTAGTAACAATATAGGGATAATATTACCAAAATTAGAATTTAAGACTATCATTAATAACAATTATATTAATTATTTAATTCACGGGTGACAGAAATTTTTCAATAATTAATTCATACAAATTGTCCTACGGGTCCTGAGGATAATATTGTTATTGCATTTTGTTAGTAACAATATAGGGATAATATTACCAAAATTAGAATTTAAGACTATCATTAATAACAATTATATTAATTATTTAATTCACGGGTGACAGAAATTTTTCAATAATTAATTCATACAAATTGTCCTACGGGTCCTGAGGATAATATTGTTATTGCATTTTGTTAGTAACAATATAGGGATAATATTACCAAAATTAGAATTTAAGACTATCATTAATAACAATTATATTAATTATTTAATTCACGGGTGACAGAAATTTTTCAATAATTAATTCATACAAATTGTCCTACGGGTCCTGAGGATAATATTGTTATTGCATTTTGTTAGTAACAATATAGGGATAATATTACCAAAATTAGAATTTAAGACTATCATTAATAACAATTATATTAATCCTGTAATTCACGGGTGACAGAAATTTTTCAATAATTAATTCATACAAATTGTCCTACGGGTCCTGAGGATAATATTGTTATTGCATTTTGTTAGTAACAATATAGGGATAATATTACCAAAATTAGAATTTAAGACTATCATTAATAACAATTATATTAATTATTTAATTCACGGGTGACAGAAATTTTTCAATAATTAATTCATACAAATTGTCCTACGGGTCCTGAGGATAATATTGTTATTGCATTTTGTTAGTAACAATATAGGGATAATATTACCAAAATTAGAATTTAAGACTATCATTAATAACAATTATATTAATTATTTAATTCACGGGTGACAGAAATTTTTCAATAATTAATTCATACAAATTGTCCTACGGGTCCTGAGGATAATATTGTTATTGCATTTTGTTAGTAACAATATAGGGATAATATTACCAAAATTAGAATTTAAGACTATCATTAATAACAATTATATTAATCCTGTAATTCACGGGTGACAGAAATTTTTCAATAATTAATTCATACAAATTGTCCTACGGGTCCTGAGGATAATATTGTTATTGCATTTTGTTAGTAACAATATAGGGATAATATTACCAAAATTAGAATTTAAGACTATCATTAATAACAATTATATTAATTATTTAATTCACGGGTGACAGAAATTTTTCAATAATTAATTCATACAAATTGTCCTACGGGTCCTGAGGATAATATTGTTATTGCATTTTGTTAGTAACAATATAGGGATAATATTACCAAAATTAGAATTTAAGACTATCATTAATAACAATTATATTAATTATTTAATTCACGGGTGACAGAAATTTTTCAATAATTAATTCATACAAATTGGCCTACGGGTCCTGAGGATAATATTGTTATTGCATTTTGTTAGTAACAATATAGGGATAATATTACCAAAATTAGAATTTAAGACTATCATTAATAACAATTATATTAATTATTTAATTCACGGGTGACAGAAATTTTTCAATAATTAATTCATACAAATTGTCCTACGGGTCCTGAGGATAATATTGTTATTGCATTTTGTTAGTAACAATATAGGGATAATATTACCAAAATTAGAATTTAAGACTATCATTAATAACAATTATATTAATTATTTAATTCACGGGTGACAGAAATTTTTCAATAATTAATTCATACAAATTGTCCTACGGGTCCTGAGGATAATATTGTTATTGCATTTTGTTAGTAACAATATAGGGATAATATTACCAAAATTAGAATTTAAGACTATCATTAATAACAATTATATTAATTATTTAATTCACGGGTGACAGAAATTTTTCAATAATTAATTCATACAAATTGTCCTACGGGTCCTGAGGATAATATTGTTATTGCATTTTGTTAGTAACAATATAGGGATAATATTACCAAAATTAGAATTTAAGACTATCATTAATAACAATTATATTAATTATTTAATTCACGGGTGACAGAAATTTTTCAATAATTAATTCATACAAATTGTCCTACGGGTCCTGAGGATAATATTGTTATTGCATTTTGTTAGTAACAATATAGGGATAATATTACCAAAATTAGAATTTAAGACTATCATTAATAACAATTATATTAATTATGTAATTCACGGGTGACAGAAATTTTTCAATAATTAATTCATACAAATTGTCCTACGGGTCCTGAGGATAATATTGTTATTGCATTTTGTTAGTAACAATATAGGGATAATATTACCAAAATTAGAATTTAAGACTATCATTAATAACAATTATATTAATTATTTAATTCACGGGTGACAGAAATTTTTCAATAATTAATTCATACAAATTGTCCTACGGGTTCTGAGGATAATATTGTTATTGCATTTTGTTAGTAACAATATAGGGATAATATTACCAAAATTAGAATTTAAGACTATCATTAATAACAATTATATTAATTATTTAATTCACGGATGACAGAAATTTTTCTACAATTAATTCATACAAATTGTCCTACGGGTCCTGAGGATAAAATTGTTATTGCATTTTGTTAGTAACAATATAGGGATAAAATTAGCAAAATTAGAAACTAAGACTATCATTAATAACAATTATATAAATTATTTAAGTCACGGGCGACAAAATTTTTACGGTAATTAATTCATACAAGTTGTCCTACGGGTCCAGAGGTTAATATCGTTATTGCTTTTTGTTATTAGCAATATAGGGATACTATTAAAAAGAAGTATAATATAATATTAGAGCAATTCATATAATTTTATTTTGATTTTACCGCGCATTTCGACCAAGACATAATTGTCAAGTTGTTGTAAACACTGGCGTAATTTTAATAGTATTAACATTATATTGTTGTAATGTACCCTTTTGTTCCATCTACATATTGTTATTGTGTCTCTAAATAACATTAATGCGTAGATTACACATTTAATATAATTCATTACATCATGCTTGGTCTTGGTAGTGCATCTATTCGTTCAGCGTTAGGCTGGTTCACACTTACTTGAACCGCGAATCGGCTGCTGCGAATCGGCTGCTAATTTCACCGTCATTGGGTAAACTTATCTCTTGTCTCCAATTTCAGCGAATCAGAGAGTTCAAAACTATGCCCTATGCTCTGCAATACTGAATGGCTTAAATAGAGCAAGGTATACTGTATTTTTTAATGAAATTGCAAGTATTTGGCATCACTGTAAAGCTAATTTAAAAAACCTACTTTCCGAAAATAAAAAATATATATTCCATTTCATATATAAAAAACGGCGAAACCGGAAGTAGAATTCTGGATCATTTAACAACAAAAATAAATGGGCATTTACGTTCGCTCCAATTTTGTAATTTAAAGGTCTAAAATTATTAAACACACCCAATTTATTCAATAACCTGTATTATGCCAGGACAATCATCCAGTTTTGTTTGTAGGTTCAAAAACCTTCAATAAATTCAACCTAATATGAGTTGAATCCAATTTTCACTGAATTGCTGGATCCATAACCACCCAAATAATTCTTTCTCTTGTGTTCTATTCTATTTGCAAGTAAATTTGGTCGTAAATTAGCATCATCCACTAATTCTCACATCTTTTACTTCTTAAACTACAAAACACTTCCCAGCAAATTAGCATGAATTTTGGGCGATGTTATAACCCTCGCTTCGCCGGGGTCCTTTCCGCGTGGAAGAGTGAGAAAGAGCATTGGCAGCGAAGCCTATCTTGCTATCTTGGAATACCACCTTATATTGCTGTCATGCGACGCAATTTATGAACTAAATATTCCAGTCTTATGGGTGCGATATAAATTTCTCTCTGAACCACGTGGAAACGGCCGAAAACGAAGGAATTCCGAGAAAACGTGTCGCAGAAACACTCAGGAATAGGGGGAAGATTTTATCCAATCCAATAAACATATAGTCCACACTGAAGCGATGGGTCATTCAAATATCATAATAACACATATGAATAGGGAAATTGCATTTTGAACAAATTTGATTTGTTTTTAATTATGAGTTCTACGTGCCCTGATCAATACTGCATTTCGTTCTACAGTAGTTCCAGTATAGCAACTCATTTCAAGGTTGCATGCGCAAGAGCAAAGTGAAAGGGAAATTATGTTGTACAGTCTCAAGCATAAAGCATAGTACCATATAATTCGTAAGCACGAAGAGATGGGAAGATTGCCGAGCAGACACTAAACATGTTGCACGGACAGTGTTGTATTGTTATATCTCTCGTTTCAACGTGATATCGTATGTTATATTTTGCGCTAACCAGATGAGTTCCTATTCTGGAAGACCTGTCAATGCTAAACACACATACAGAAAGTATTTAGTTTTGCGAGGTTAAATATTGTAGTGAAGTTATTACCAAGCAAGTTAAAAGGCATATCGATTTCCAATATTTGTACATATTTCTACTCTACACGCAACGTAAATGACAGGTGACAGATTTTGATTAGTTTGTCATTTGAGTTTTTAATAATGAGTGATGAGATAATTCGGGAAGCAAGATGTTCCGCGGAACAATTCTCTTATTCTAGATTACATTTGTGAACATAAAAATTAAATGACAAAGCTTGTTTTGCATTTCATTTCTGCTAGTTGGTAATTTTACAATAGGGTATTCTCTGAGGACTACCAATATTAAAAATTTATTAAAAATATTAGTGTTGATAGGTAAACAATAGGGAAAAAACAAAAAAATATATTATTAATTGATTGTTACAAAAGATATAAAGCATGTAAATTTTGCTGATGTACTAGATGACCTTCCAATGGGAGACCAGTTGAAATCCCTACTCCATGTTCGAATGTGATAAGAGACCGCATGAACCACTGATATACTCAAATTTTTTAACTCTGTCGGGTCTAGCAATAAAACTAATTATGACAAAGCGGTATATTGCCGCTTACTACTTGTATTATAACATTGGATATCAACACCGCTCTGTTGAAATTCTTGGGTTCGCCACCTACTGTGAGTCCTAGAGTATAGTAAAATAATCTCACTGTTCCTTGAACATAAATGCTATTTTTGTATACTGCTATAGTTTTATTACTAGACCCGACAGAGTCAAAAAATTTGAGTATAGCACATAGCTGGTACTGTACAACTAGTACGTCACTATCACGTGACAGAACAAAATTAAATTTTAAAAATTAATATCTCGCTTATTAAAAGGAATTTTTAACTCGGGTTTTTAAAAGTACTCTTAGATATAACTGTTCTTTAAGAATAATAAATAAAAAAAATATGAGAGAATACCCTATTGTTGATTGACTTCACGGAAAATTGAAATTTTGCCCTGTAATAATAAATTAAGTATTAGGAGAATCTGAAAATTAGTTCAATATTAAGAATTAAAACATTTAAGTTATACAGTTTTCATTCACTTTAAAATTATTTGGAATAAATATAAATCTTTCATCTTGTGACATGAGATCATCCAGTGCCATCCAGTTCACGAATTAAATCATGGACAACACCTTATTCTTTTTGAATATTCAAAAATCTTCTCTAAAAAATGTATACATTTAATTATTGGTCATGCAGGTAAATAGTAGATTATAAATAGTTTATATTTGCTGTCGTTTCCAATAAAAGTTCCTTTCCTGACAAAATTTTCAAGAAATACCATTTAGCAACGATTGTTCAATACTAACAACGGGAGAAATGCAGTTGTTAGATTAGCAATTCCACGTAACGACTAGTTGTTAAATGTTAGCAACTTGATGTAATAGTGGATTGGGATTTTGAATTTAGCAACTGACAATCAATTTAACAACTGAAAAAAATGGTTGTTAATTTTAACCATTTTGCTTAGTGAATTAGGCCGAATATTTCTAAACGTTCTATATGCAGTATGTGAATGTGGCGAAGTTACTAGGGTCACGCTAGAATTATTGAGAATAAGACAAATGGTTATTATTTAAAAAAATATATATTAAATATGTTCGGCCTTCAACAATAAAAGCCTTGACGACTTTTTTCTTCCACTTCTTAAAATCTTACAACCAATCTTCTTTTCGATTGCTTTCAAAATAATAATGCATTGCATTATCGCAGCATCAATTTCTTCTTCAGACGAAAATCTTTTGCCTCATACAATTTTTAAACCAAAACATAGTCTTCTCGCTTTAGCAAATTAGGAGAGTATAGAAGATGTTCTATTACTATTTTTTCTCAAAAACTTTAACTTACTTAGGTGGCAGCCTCTAGTAATTCCTAAAACGTCGTGAACAGAATCGTTTGGAAATATATATAAGTTTGTGACGTAAGCTAAGAAACTTCGAATTATATTAGAAGTTACGAAATGACGGCGCATTATCTGTGTAGATATGTCAGAAGGCCTCGTGACAATGTTCCAAATACAAAGTATGTCAGTGATTAGCAAATAGTGAGTGACGTCACAGATAACAAGTGACAAGTCTGGATACCCCTTTACCTCTTCACGTCCCACCATCGTACATTAATAACATTATCTCAGTAATAACGATAGACTACGTGTTTCACAAAATTAGATGACTACGAAAATTATTCCAATAGATATAGTCAAATTCTGAGGTTGCTGTCAGTTTCAATGCATTCATTTTTATGAATTGGGCTTTGGCAGCTTGTACAAGCATACCTTGCAAAACACGGAGATCTATTCAGTATAATATCATACACAGAGCCCTATAAAATTTTAGGACACAATTTACTCTTCAATATACATTCCTTCTTGAATTCACAAGCGTTTGGCGCGGTCCTTCAGTCCATTCACGGCGTTCTTGAATAATAAAATTAAGATGCTGTTCAATACCTTCGTCTCGATGATTTAAATGTGTGTTACATCATCGTAACGCTTCCCTTTCAGCTTCAATTTTATTTTGAGGAAGGAGAATAGTCAGCCGGGGCCAAATCAGAAGCATACGGAGGATGAAGCAACGCACAGTGACATTTTCGGAGGACAGAAATTGGCGCATGACTGCGCGCGCACATCTTTCGTTTTTCTTTAAATCGTCAACGATAGTCAATCCAGCTGTTTTATGTCTATGTTCAACTACTCTGTAACCATCTTAATCGTAACACTTCTATCGAAAACCAACAGTTGTCGAACTGCTTCAATGTTTTCGACGTTTCCGCTTGATGCGAGGCGGTCACTCTTTGGGTCATCTTTGTTTTCATTTTATCCATTGCCAAAACGTTGCAATGTGTCACTTAAGCATCCCCAAAAGTTTTTTAGACCAAAGCAAACAATTAGGTTGGATCTTTGCACAAACCAACATAAAATTTAATGGGGACTTATACAATTCAAACTTTTCGGACGCCATCTGAGTAAAAATGTATTTAATAAGTAGCTATGTAGTGAGCAAGATATAGTTCTATAATTCGACCTTTATCAAACATGTGAACTGCCACGTGATCACAACAAATGTTTGAAATGAAACGTAAACTGAACACATTTTTACCTCTCGCTAAGAGGTATTGAATTCATGCTAAAAATCGCATATCCAGATTTTAGTGAATAAGCACGGTTTAAGGTTTTACGATGATGTCCATGTGTGTGTGGATGTTGGATCCACGATTTTTCAAATAGTATAAGACTTAAGACATTTTTAACCACGGATTCCTCAATCTAACAATAATGGGAAGAGTTAATTAAGTTTTGGTAACAATTGGACAACCGGGAGTAGTAGTTTCAAGAAAAAAATCATCTAAATATTAAATTTATGTAAATACTTATATTAAAGAACGTTAAATTCAAATTATTGGTTATCTACAAAATGTTTCTGTAATAATGAAAATGTTAATTTCAACAACACTATTCAAATTAAAACTTCTTACCTCACAATGCATTGCATATATCGATTAAATATCGGCTCTTCCAATGTTTATAAACCACTGATGACGCCCCTCTTCAACATTTGGTATACCAAAAAAAATTGAGTACGTATTCTATCTTTATTATGATGACAATTAATTGCACAACATATAGTGATGCACGACGAGGCGAGAGTACTCTCGCATCTTGTCTCGTCTCGTTGCATTATGCGAGACGAGAACGAAAGCGAGATTGCAGTTTAAAATTCGAGGCGAAATCGTTATAACAACTGCGAGAAGCGAGAAATCTCGCGAGAGTCTCGCAATAAGAGTATTTGTAACTTTATAGCTTTGATTAATAAATTCAATGAAAAATGCACCGTACGAGGAGTGGAGTCAACGCTAATTCATACATAGAACGCGTAAATGTGAAAATTATTTGAATTCACTATATTTTTTGAGTCTATCTAGAGTCGATTCGATTAGTATCGTTCCCAGAGCGAGGAAATGCAAAAATAAAGACAAAATCGGTATTGCATCCAATAGAACTAGTTTTCTCTAATATTTCATCCGCTAATTCGCCCGAGTTAAAACCACTTTAATAAAACTATTATCGCCCCTGAAGAGTAAAGGATATTATATTAAGGGTCGATGGGAGCCAACAGGGAGAGAAGCGGAGTGATTGGTTGCCGGCGGGTTATCAGTGTAGCGGTTTTTTATGACTTAATCTTACTTAAATAGTGAAATATGTTTAATGAAAAACTGTAGGTACTTTTAGTTACAAAAAAATAATACTTTAATGTTTATTTCGTTTTACTGATGACAAACAGAATGTGTTAACAGATGTTCGTATTAGAGGTGGGCACGGGCCGTGATTTTGTCGGGTCACGATGGGTCACGACGTGACCCGCGTGATCGTGAGTAATATTTAAATTTTGCGTCGTGAGTGGACGTGAGCGTGAGGCACTAAAAAATTATCGTGCGTGATCAGGCGTGATTGAAATTTAATCGGGCGTGAGTACAAGTTTTCTTCTATTTTTTATTTAAAAAAATGTCAATTTTCATCTTTTACTTTATATTCTTGTTATTATTATTATGTCCAAATATGTCATCAACAGTATTTTTTGCATAAAAATAGTGTTATTGTTCTACCCAAAATTGTATACACAGTTGCTCCGATTTTACTAAAGATATACAAATCCTTAAGTTCGTTTGACACGATCATAATTTTGTTAACAAATTTGTTACTAAATTTATAATGATATTTGTGATGGAATAGAACAACCTATTTGTCCATAAACATTCGTTTTCAATGAAACCAATCTGTTACCTAACTTATTACCAATTTGTTAACAAATTTGATAACAACTTATGACTGTGTTAAACAGGCTTAAATGTACATAGAAACAATTACGTGACACGAACGTGACCCGCCGGGCGTGATCGGGCGTGAGTGCAAAAATAAAATCGTGAGCGTGAGTGATCGTGAATCAAACATAAAAAGTCGTGCGTGATTGGTCGTGATTACATTTTTAGTTTCGTGAGCGTGCGTGATCGTGAACAAAAAGTTACTCACGCGCCCACCTCTAGTTCGTATTGAAATAGTTGGACATTTTAGAGGTAAATTAAATTATTAACTAACTTATTACATTTTGTGGTGACCGTAAATGAATAAACATTATGTTCGTATTGAAATAATTTGGTTATACGATTGCAAATACATGGAAGACGGTGCTATTGGTGCGAAATTGTCTCTTGTAGTTAAACAGTTACGTAAATACGTAGTGCGCATGCGCTTATTTTTATAGCGAGACTCTCATGCGAGAACGAGATGAGACCCAAAAAAATGTGCGAGAACGAGAGCGAGATCGAGATTACAGATCCGAAAACGAGACGAGATCGATATTTTATATTTCTCGTCTCGTCTCGTCTCGCATACATCACTACACAGCAATAAGGCATTATCTGTGGTAAATTCTCAGTTTATTTTTTTAACACAAAAATTATAACTGGTATATACTAATGACATTTGACACGTGCAACAGCAGCGCAATTATTATTGTTACTTTTTAAGGCCAAGATGGCCGCCATGGCGGAACTGTAGTATATCTACTGACTTTGGAGCTACAGAAATTTAAATAGCCAGACTGTGCATGCACCATGTAAATATATGAAAGGTATAGCCGCAAGCAGAAGCAGGAAACGAATATTCGTTACACATCTTTACGTATTATTTTAAAAAGGATTTGCCTTTGTCTCTGTTCTCAATTCAACACAGACAACAGCCAAGAAATACAGTCAAGAGATCACAAACGCCGGTAACAGGGCGATAATTCGATATGGTCACTCAGAATTGACCATAGCAATTATTGTTGAAGTCTTCGGCGAATAATTTCATAAAACAAGTTTATAGTGATGCGCATTTAAACTATTGTAGAACTTCATAATTTATTTGACAGTAGTATTGTCTAAGACTGTCACAAAGTAATACCCAGAAATATCAAAATAATAGTTATTTATTATATGAGTGTAGCCCGTGTAATAATTATTGTCTGTCATAGGGAATTATTTGAAAGAAAAATACATTAAATTGAGTGAAAATGAAGACCTTCCTTTAAAACGTATACACTTAGAAGTATAAGCAGCATCTTTGAATTTAATTCCGCAGCAAGTAACTACTAACTCGTTCCTCGTTTTCGTTTCATCAGCCGTACATGACAGCTGTCATTGTGTTAAGATAAATAATCTATTTTAGCATAAATGTTAATATTAATTTAAATAAATAAGTTTCATAATTTTAAATTATTTCAATAATAAAATAATTTTGTAAAATTGCTTTTTATTTATATTAAAAAAAAACACACAAAAATCAGTAATAATTCCTCCGTGACTTCTAAAATATTCTCTCACAGAGTGACTAATATTGTACATTAGTTATTTCAAATAACCATAGTAACAAGTATATTATGAGTCGGTGTGTAGTGATGCACGACGAGGCGAGAGTACTCTCGCATCTCGTCTCGTCTCGTTGCATTATGCGAGACGAGAACGAGATTGCAATTTAAAATTCGAGGCGAGATCGATATAACAACTGCGAGAAGCGAGAAATCTCGCGAGAGTCTCGCAATAAAAAGTATTTGTAACTTTATAGCTTTAATTCATAAATTCATTGAAAAATGCACCGTACAGGGAGTGGAGTTAACGGTAATTCGTGCATAGAACACTTGAATGTGAAAATTATATGAATTGACTATATTTTTTTGAGTCTATCTAGAGTCGAATGATATCGGTCGCAGAGCGAGGAAATGCAAAATAAAGACTAAATCGGTTTTGCATCTATAAGAACTAGTTTTTCTCCAATATTTCAGCCCCTAATTCATCCCAGTTAAAACTACGGTTAATAAAATTCTTGTCGTCCCTGAAAAGTAAAGGATCTTATATTAAGCGTCGATAGGAGCCAACACGGAGTTAAGCGAAGTGATTGGTTGCCAGGGAGTTCCCAGTGTAGCGCTTTTTTATGAGTAAATCTTACTTAAATAGTGGCATATACATAGTTAATGATAAAGTGTAGAAACTTTTAGTTACAAAAAAATAAAAATTTTAATGTTTAATTAGCTTTACTGATGTCAGAATGTATTAACAGATGTTCGTATTGAAATAATTTGGTGGCTAGAATTTAGTGTTTCGTCTCTTTATTATAGTTATACGACTGTAAATACATGAAGATGGAACGATTGGTGCGAACTTGTCTTTTGTAGTTCAAATGATACGTAAATACCGAGGTAAATACGTAGAGCGCAAGCGCTTATTTTTACAGCGAGACTCGCGCGCGAGAACGATACGAGACCCAAAAAAATGTGCAAGAACGAGAGCGAGATTGCAGATCCGAAAACGGGACGAGATCGATATTTCTCGTCTCGTCTCGCCTCGCGTGCATCACTATCGGTGTTGGATAAAAAGTTTTTACAAATTTCTTTCGACTAGAATAAAATATAGATTTTAAACTTACAAAAACTGAATGTTCAAGTATTCCGCCATTTAATATTGGGTTACATCGCCATCAAATGTAATAACAACTTTAATTCCATTGGACATTGTATCCACCCTTGCACATTGCAATAAATCCGGACTAAAAGATGACCCTTTATATGCCGGTCGAACTATTATCATCCGTCATGTGGACCAGTTTTTTTTTTTAATTTTTGTGTCTAATGTAGTCGAAATAATTTAACTAAAAATTCTCACGATTTGTATAGATTGTATAATTTATAAATCGGACGAAATATTATAATCCTGGGCTCGTATATGCCACCTACTGAAATCTGTCGAAGTCCAGAAATGCAACTTGTAACATTTATGTTTATATTTATTTGAGCTTTTTGAAATGCTTGTGTCCCCGCTTGAATGTAACAAGATATAAATGTAATAATAGATGAGTGTGGTATATTTAGACTTATGTTGTAACAGTTGCTAGATAACTTGGCCATTGTAAACCAGAAGCGAAGAGCCTCCTACCAAAATTATACACACCAGTTGGCTGCCTGCCCTCGAAACTTCCACTGTACGAGTGCGTATATCACAGCTGACTGGCGGCCAACATTCGCACCTTTCCTTTCGTTTCAATCTACGAACAATATAGGAGCACCCTATCTTCTACAAAGAACAACCCCAGGTAGAAAACTAGCTCAAAACAATTAATCATCTGCAAAATTCTCGAAACATGTAACAGACTGGTGTTGTCCTAAGTGATCCGTGTCATTTGAACCAACAGCTGGTTTTAGTGACAAGTGATCCACTTCTAACTGACCCTTCGACTTTCAAGAATTAGGCATGCTTTATTCACAGCAAATAACTCTTGGATTTTGACATGAGTAATACACAGACTGACTTACTGGCCTATTCTTGTAACTCAGTTGTTAATTCTTAACCGTTTTTAACAATTGGTTAAAAAATTAACCAATCAAGTATGTTGATATGTAATAAAAATTGGATTTTTAGTTGTCAAATCAATAGCTATTGAATATCATTTATAACCCTCAGTTAAAAATTAACCACTGAATTACAGAATAGGCCCGTAAAAAGCTAAAAGGTTAACATCTTCATGAGAGGATATATGATGCGTGGAGGATATCATATGGCATCCATAACCAAATATCAACCCTACACGTAGGCCTGCAAAAATTTATAGACTGAATTATCAACACTCTAAATGTCTAGACCACTGATATCTAGACATAAACAGTTATAGAAAAATGAAAATTATTTCAAAACATAATTTTAACATACAAAGATAAACAGAGTTGAAAAATTGTTACTGAAATTATAATTTCGAAGAGTTCATAATAAGGATATTTGCTTATTATTGCTCTACACTCGTCTTGCTACAGTATAACCATACGAAACTGCAATTCTTTGCTATTAACGCATGGTTTTAAAGTTTTGAGAAAATTTTTAGCTGTTTTGTATTTATACCAAATAACGTTTAATCAAATTGTCGCTAGAAACAAAATATCACATTTAGCTTGTTTTCATTTTGACAGTTTAGTTTTTTCGATTTGATGCAGCAAAATGTCATATAAGTTAGATATTTGTAAAGGAATTTACAATCATGTTGGACGCATGCCTAAGTGTGATATTGTTGCATTTTATCGCGAGCACAATTACTCTGTGGCAACAATTTTTCGGACAATAAAAGATTGTGAAGAAGGTATACCCAGTGTTAATTTTCCCAAAAGTGGCCGACCAAAAATTTTGAGCCACATAAGAGAACAAAGATTAATTGCACCCGTTAAAGACACAGTTGGAGTGTCAAGGAACTGTAGTCAGAAGATTCGATGTTTCGAAGACCACTGTTTTTAGAACACTTTCTCGAAATGACGTGGTGTTTCGAAAAAGAAGAAAGGCACCAAAATATACCGTGGCCCAATTAGAAAGAATCCCTAGGTGATGCCGTGCTTTAAGGCGCATTCATTTCCTCAATAAACTTATTTTAATAGATGACGAGAACTATTTTATCCTGTCCCATTCAGAGATGAAAGGAAACTATGGTTTTTATACTAATGACATGGAAAACACACCAGACAATGCCAAGTTCGAAGGTAAATCTAAATTTTAGTATGGTGTGCCATTTCTGAAGTCGGATATATCTCGCAGCCGTACATTGGTCGTGTTCGAGGAGAAGCTTCAACTGCACAACTTTATATTCAAAGATGCCTCTCTAAATATATTCAATTTCTAAAAACACATCACGCCAATGATATAATGTTTTGGCCTGATCTAACTTCATACCATTACGCCAGAATAACTAGAGACTGGTATAACGAAAACAACGTAGACTTTGTTCCGAAATTGGACAATCCTCCCAATGTACCTCAAACTCGACCAATAAAGAATTTTGGTCAATATTGACCAGAAAAGTGTAGAACAAGGGATGGGAAGCTACAAATGAAGAACAATTACGACGTCACATTTACCAAAAGATTCGAGAAATCGATCCGATGTTGTCGACAGGATGATGAGGCAATTCAGAAGATAATTAAGGGCCATTGAAGATAATGGTCCATTATCAATAATTTAAATATTAAATATTAATTGTTATACTTATTGTTAATTGTTGTAATAATTAGTTTAAAAAGAAAGAGTTTTAAAAAAGTTATCAGTATCTAAAATTTGTCTCAAAACTTTAGGACCTTACGTTATGTAAACAATGCCACCATCTTTCCTTCTTTCTATCATAATTCACCCCTTGCCCAACAAGTCATACAAATAAGAATTCCTGTGGATAGAGAAGAGCCATAGCATCAAATAGAACGACATGAGTTGGGATAATATGCCATGAACATGCAACTAGCTGTCGCTGCAGCTGCAAACTGCATGTCTCTTCCAAGCGAGCTCCCAGAGATCCCAAATCATTGCGGGAATGTTCAGAGGAGAGAATGTGAACTTCGATCATGGGAAAAAAGAAAATTATTCAAAAGAACGAAAGTACATAGGGATAAAGGTTGTTTGATCATAGAAAAAAGTATGATACAGTTCAAAGAATAGATGGCCAAGGTTATCTGTGTATGTGGTCATAAAGTTTATTTTCTATGGATAAATATTCATTATGACACTAATTCGTTGTTTGGCAATAGGGGATTTCACCATTTTTTAAATATAATTTTATCTGACCGTATAAGTAAAACTAAGACTGTCGGTGAAAATCCGATGTCCCCTTAATTTCAGATATAAATATATAATTTATGTCTCACTAAAGTATTATGAAAAGTTTATTGCTAGGATACGGTGTATATAAACATATCTATAACAATCGGGGCATTATCTGAGGGCATATTAATTCAATGTGCCCTCATAATCTGATCATTGCTTATAGATTTTAAATTAGAAATAATATGAACGGTATATAATGAAAATTATTTTCTTTTTAAATGTAATTCATTACAATAATAATAAGGATGGATTACAACAATTAATATAATAAGAAAACAGCTTTGAAATCACAACATAGAAATCATTTTTAATTTAATTATAATACTTAAAATTAATTATGAAAAGGGCCTTAAAAAGCAATTTACTTTCACCACACATGTAAATAGTAAGTACAGACTGTAATATTTCGCATTGATTTTTGACGGATCCCTAATTTTTTTGGGGACGATTTATTTATTCACGTTTGAATTCATCTTTGATATTATTTACCGTCACATGTGACACATCCAAAGCAGTACAAATTCTCTAAAATGTAATATTTAGAAATAATTGCGTAAGAAATAAAGAGCTGAGATCTGTCATGTGAAAACGAACCTCAAAATGTAATACTTACATCTTCTACAGACGAGAATGGAATAATTAGGGGAACATTCAGCATTCAAAATAATTTCTTTACACAGTTTTGATAAAATATCTTCCGAAACATCAAATTTACCCATTCCATTATCACCAACGATGTAGAACGTTGATGTTTTAAAAATAAATAAATGTTGATTATAAACAAAACAAATAAACATCATCCTTAGCAACGCCAAAGCTTAAGCATTGTTGTAATCAAAATTATTATAAATGAAAACTTATTTCACATATTCTAATGAGACATAAATTATTGTATTGTAGATGATAATGCCCATGGGACGACATCGCCCTCCTCGTCGCCCTCCTAGCATTATCATCATCGTAACGCCCTTGGTACATAAAATACTATTATATTCATTTTTGTACTACATCCATATCTTGTTTCTCGTTTCCTATTGTTCTGTTGTTTTACAATTAATAAAGATTTATTTTTGAAGAATTAAAGGTGTTATTGATATTTCTATCTAAAAGAAAATTGGGGGGCATAATTTGAAGTTTGTCTCACTTGTTTAAAAATCACCCTCCGGCTCTGCATCTGGTATAAGATAATATGCGACTAGTGGTAATTTTGGTGAGGTAGGTTTTCGTTTGAAGAAGAGATTGATGCTGCAATTCATGATTATTTTGAAGTCATTCCCAAAGAAGATTGGTTGGAAGAAAAGAATAGCGAAGTGTATTTATTATTGTTTAAGGGAATTATTTTGAATATATTTAAAATAAAATTCTGAGAAATATATACAGGGTGTTCTGAAGTCGATGAATATTTTACTGAAAACTGTTTAGTACAAGTAGAGCATTGTATTTTAGTTTTTCTTAGTGCGCTACTTGTAATAAATGGTTCTCAGTAAAATACAAATTACAGAACACACTTGACGTTTGGTCTTCTTAAATATATCATTACCTCCTTTTTTTAACGTACTTACTAATAGACCAGAAAAATAAGGTTAGAATTTGCGTTTGGCGCGAGTTCATAGTTTGAATTCTCCAGTATAGGTTTCTTATGGAATTGTGATTTTACTGCCAGAAAAAAGATATTTCGTAAAAGAAATTAAGAAGCTCTTGTTAAGTATTTTATAGTTTGTTTATTCAGTAATAGATTGCAACTGTTTAAAGTCCTTGATAAGGTATAGTAAGAAAATTATTAGAAATTAAAATGTTACTTATAAGTTAAAATTCCGTATGTCGTGGATAGTCCGCCACCCGCCCGTAAATAGGTCAAGTGCAACACAAGCTATGCTGCGATTGGCTGTGTACCACAGTTAAAGCACCAATCGAGATATATATTCATTGAATTTTGTAGTGTTGTATTTTTATTTAAATAATTATAAACTGTGCACAGTTCATGTGAATATTATTGTTGAGCAAAAATTTTCTTGGTAAGAAATACACGGGGAGTTAAATTATGCTCTCAGCGTTATGAACTGAGTTCGAATTTGGCGCCCAAATTTGACCGTTACACTTTTCTGGTCTATTTGAATATAATTAAAATAAAATTCTAAAAAATATGAAACATGTGTCTTTTTTTCAATAATTCTCATAACGAGAAGCTATAATTCATTTGTCTACTTGTATTATTTATGTATAAACTATCATATTGAAGCGAGTACGTGTAAATAAACAAAGCAAACAATAATTGCTGGAATGAAATGCGTAGCATCCCGTAATATTTACATTTAATCACATCGTTCGCGTTTTCTTGCAAGAAATACCAGTGTTGTTATTAAAAAGAATGAGAGCAAATCTAATAAAACCGCAATATGTGTCTACGTAGACAACCAACCACTGCATCCCTTGCAGCGGCTAATGAAATACCACGGGCCTTCAGCTTCAACTCAATTTCAGGGAAAAATTACAGACTAGCTGATGACTTTGTCAGCAGCAGAACACTTATTGTGTTGTGCTAGGAACGCCAGATCTGATTGACCTCAAATGCAATCAGGAGAAATATATGACATGAAAAACGAAGAAAATGCTGCTGTATTCGAGAAGCAGGCCATTACAATGTAAATAAATAACGTGAGCGGCACAGAAAAGCTCTTTAAGTGACTCCGAGTTCAAAACTTAACGAATCAACTGCCGCAGAAGATTAGGTTTTATGGCAAATATGTCGCTTTTTCAAATATTTCTGAAGTTCAAATTTATAGTTTGTTCACTTTTAAACATTAAATTTAGAAAATTCTTTCTGTAAATTCTGACAATCGGTAGAAGCAGGAATTGAAACACAACTAGTAATGATAATTACTTTAATATGTAAGCTAATTTTTTTTCAAAGCCATATAGTCCACTCCGGTTAACGCTATATCGTTATAGAGTTGGTGCCAAATGTCATGATGAGCTATGAAATGCACAGAACAAGAAGAGACAGCTAGAGAAAGATCAGACAATAGGAAAGAGAGAAACAGAAAGACAGAGTTTTGCTTTCTGCGTAACAGTTCATGGAAACTACAAATTCCACAACTATATAATTATGTTGGAATCAACAAACCATATGGTATAATTCCGTATGGCGTTTGGAATAATTCCACATGGCTCTCGGTACATCACAATGGCTCGTACCACGAGCAAGGTTTTAAATAAAACGCTGTTTTAAGAAATGTCATCTGTTTAACCGCATATTAGCGCAGAATATCAAATATCTTGGTTCGGTTACTATGGTTATAACTCGTTGTTTTATATTTATTTATTTCGGAACTCGCGTTTGACGTTTTGAAGTTTTATGTTAATTTTTACACATTTTTGGAAATCTCTAGAGCAGTAAGTTTATCTAAATAATATATTAATTAGAAAATTAATTAAATAACATTTTGTAGGAAAATGTACGCTATCAGAAATAAGGGAACTTGCTTATCATACAGCGGGCCAGATATTACGAAAAAAAGCAAAAGAATAGCTATTAACATACCTAGGAATGTTATGCATATCATATCTGCCGCAGATGTAAGTTTGAAATCCGAGCTCGTAGAGCGAGGATTTTAAGACATCTAAGGCTTGTTATGATTAATAACATCCGTGGTTTGTTCAATAGTTTATCGGTTACAGAAAATTAAGACATTATTGATAAATATCATTTTGTGAAATTCTCTCATTACTTTCAGATAGCTATGGTTAACAGAACAATTATTTATATTTATTTATATGTCAATATGATAAATATTCAAATTGTGTGCGTTAGTCCTCGTTTATTACTTTAGAATAAAGTAGACCGTATTTAGAACGATAGGCTAACGTTATCTGTATGTATTAATGAAGAGCAGTATACTTTCATTTTAATTTTATTTACATTTTGTAGACCGTTGTTGACAAGTCAGTATGGTAATAATATTACCATCCAGATACAGTTATTACTTAGTTACCAGCCTACTTTTGTACATGTAAACAATGGAATAATATCCTGAAACCGGTAAAGACATAAATGCTGTTATTATAAGCAATTTATGTACTAGTGTCAAAAAAATATGGTATACGCTAATTGTTATAATCAATCAACTTTTGTTGCATAATTTCTAAATTCTTGTTGGAGAATGTATAGTCTACAACACGTTTGGAATGGTATAATATATAAATAAATATGGGCCATGTTTGTAGAATATATTATACCATATTGCGACTTAATTTTTATGTGTGTGTGTGCGTGCGTGCGTGCGTGCGTGCGTGTGTGTGTGTGTGTGTGTGTGTGTGCGCGCGTGCGTGCGTGTGTGTGTGTGCGTGCGTGCGTGCGTGCGTGTGTGTGTGTGTGTGTGTGTGTGTGTGTGTGTGAGTGTGTTTAGGTGTGACAAAATTTTCTAATGCGGTAACTGTAATAAGTACTACAATTCCAAAAATTATAATTCTTTCGTATTTCTCTTCGTTACATCCATGAGAAGTACGGATTAGATTTTGGTTATAATTGGTTAACCGGAAGTACCCTCATTTGAAGATTTTAACAGTTTTTCTTGAAAAAACGATGTTAAATATCGTTTTTTCAAATTTAATGTTATAAATATAAAATAATATTTTGATCTCTATACAATTTGAATGCATTTTATACTTCATATACTTATTCACGAAAGATGCCTATTCAAGGTCATTTCGCCGTTCAAAAGACGTAAAGGCGTATCTCATTTTTTACAAGTTTACAGTAGAGCAGTTTAAAGAAAAGTGACGCTCTCATTTTCTCGATAAGTTAAACACGATTGATTATAATGTACTTCATTTACCACTTTTATAGTTAACGATAATTGATAATCACTACAAGTATGACAAATCGTTGCTGACTTCATTATTATTATTATTTTTTGACTTTTATATGAGATACGTCTTTACGTTTTGCTTATAACAAAAGTTGTACCCTGATTTACCGAGATACGTCTTCTCAAATTAAAAAGTAAATAGGTTTTAAATTCAAAATTCGGTATAAAAAATTAACACACAAAATGTAATTATTTTAATAATATATTTTGTAAGCAACAAAAGACAAAAAAAATAACATTATGTTGTCTGGGTACTAACACTCGACCGCTAGCAGCTTAGAACAACAAATGACCCGCCCTTCCTTCGCTAACATCGCTGATTGCAAGTAGATACCAGATTAACAACAAGAACACACACGAAAAATTTGAGATAGGCCTAGCATGATTGTATTGATCGCACTTTTTTAAATGGTGAAAGAAAGTCGTAACTTGAGATACGTCTTATGTCCATTTAAAAATTTATGATTTAGAGGCGTATCTCAAGATACGCTTATACGTTAAAATATTTTCATTAAATATTTGACATACGCCTGATACATAGAATTCCATAAAATTTAAACGGAGTTAGATTGAGATACGCCTCTTATTCACAACACGGGGAACACGGGTATCTGTTTAAAGGCGTATCTAACTCATTTTAGCCAAATTTTGAGATACGCCTTTACGTTTTGTCAACGGCGATTTGTGAGCCGTCTGATATAACATTACTTGCAGATAACTTCATTGCATTTCGTTTGCATAGGCGTGCAACATGAAATATTTATGGACACATTTTAACTGAAAAAATAAAAGTAATTTATTTGAAAATTCTTCACTTATGTTTCTGCAAAATACAAAAACATAGACAACTTATAAACCAAAGAATAATAATTTAATTTAAACGTCAACGCCACTGGGTAAATATTAGCACAGAGGGCAGTGTAGTAAATAATTAGGTATCTGTAATTCTACGACATACTTCATTATTATTTATAGAGTGTTAGAAAGTAATGCCACTATTTACGTATATCTGTCACACCACATAAATTAAATAGACATAGGTCAAATAATCTTTCTCTTTCTAATACAAAATGTTGCTAAGCTACTGCTGTAAAGTGATGTGTATTCTTTCTTCGAACAAATGACCTTGAATAGTCATCTTTCGTGAATAATAGTATACATAGAGTTAAAAAAAATATTAAGAAATTAAATATCATATATTAGCCAGCTATCCTATAACTCTGGAAACGGCTGCTATATTAAGAAAATTCTGATAGGATCTTTTGCTATGGAATTTGTATAAAATACATACAACTGCCTTAAGGTAATGTACAAGAAATAGAATCTGTACAAGGAATAGAATAGAATTGCAAGGAACTTTCTCTATGACATTTATACAAAATACATAGAACTGACGGAAGATAATGTACTGGCCACATCAGATTTTTTTATTTAAGTGTGTAAAGGAGGAAAAACCCTTCTGTTGCTATCGCTCATGGCCTATTTTGTTACTATAGGAATCTCGCATCATGGCGTATTCCAGTAATATAGTATTGTGTTCAGTGACTATATCTAATGGGGAATACTTTGAAATTAAAGGGGCCAATATTAATATTGAAGAATATATTAGATATTACTTTTTGAAACGAATGAAAATTCCCGTTTTTTTATATCAAACCTTATAAAATATCTATTTATGTATGTAAAGCCGATTTAAATTTTGAAAAATAATTTACTATGTTTAACCATGTGGATAATCTATATCTAATGGCATAGTTGAAATGATCCAATCTATTTGTGTGTATGAGTAGACAATAATTCGTTTTTCGTGTCATTTTTTAACGGTTTCCGAAATGAATATTTCATTCTGACAATCGAATATGAATATTCACTTGCGGTGGTTTCTTTCGTTTCCTGTTCATAATTTAAATACTATTGTTAGTATTCACGTTTTAGTTTCAACCCCACGTCATTTCGGCTCATTTTTCATTCGGTTACTGGTAAGACTTTACATTCGCTAATTTCTCATAAATCAACACTAATTATACGGTGGGTTCGCGAGAGAGTATTTCATTTGATAGACTTGTAGAATCGGAACGGAGTTGACTATATACAACGACGTTGAATACAACGACAACGGATCAATTTTAATAATGGGGACTTATACAATTCAAACTTTTTGGACGCCATCTAGTGAGTAAAAAAGTACTTAATAAGTAGTTATGTAGTGAGTAAGATTTAGCACTACAGTTTGACATTTATCATGTGATCCAGCACGTGATCACAACACTGTTAACTGCTTTGAAAGGAAATGTAAACATGTCAGACTGAACACATTTTTATATAATTATTTAAGTATATGATCTACTCAGTGCATACTAGAGGTGGGCGCGTGAGTAACTTTTTGTTCACGATCACGCACGCTCACGGAACTAAAAATGTAATCACGACCAATCACGCACGACTTTTTATGTTTGATTCACGATCACTCACGCTCACGATTTTATTTTGGCACTCACGCCCGATCACGCCCGGCGGGTCACGTTCGTGTCACGTAATTGTTTCTATGTACATTTAAGCCTGTTTAACACAGTCATAAGTTATCAAATTTGTTAACAAATTGGTAATAATATTGATATAGTTACTGTTGGGAACTAAATTATAGTTGAATGAAGGATATTAAAGGCCTTTAAGTTCCGTATTGTTGTTGATATTATTTTATTTTATTCAGACGTTTCGGTCAGTATTTAAATTAACATTATTCAATGTAATAATGTTAATTTAAATTGTAAAATTGGTAAGTTGATCTTTGCGTAAATTGTATTTTGTAATATTGTAATTTATATTTGTATTTTTAAATTATGACACATTTTATAGCACTGAGGATGGTCAAATACTGACCGAAACGTCTGAATAAAATAAAATAATATCAACAACAATACGGAACTTAAAGGCCTTTAATATCCTTCATTCAAATTGGTAATAAGTTAGGCAACAGATTGGTTTCATTGAAAACGAATGTTTATGGACAAATAGGTTGTTCTATTCCATCACAAATATCATTATAAATTTAGTAACAAATTTGTTAACAAAATTATGATCGTGTCAAACGAACTTAAGGATTTGTATATCTTTAGTAAAATCGGAGCAACTGTGTATACAATTTTGGGTAGAACAATAACACTATTTTTATGCAAAAAATACTGTTGATGACATATTTGGACATAATAATAACAAGAATATAAAGTAAAAGATGAAAATTGACAATTTTTTAAATAAAAAATAGAAGAAAACTTGTACTCACGCCCGATTAAATTTCAATCACGCCTGATCACGCACGATAATTCTTTAGTGCCTCACGCTCACGTCCACTCACGACGCAAAATTCAAATTGTATTCACGATCACGCGGGTCACGTCGTGACCCATCGTGACCCGAAAATCACGGCCCGTGCCCACCTCTAGTGCATACCTTGCAATTAATTCATGGTTATTTCCACTTTTCTTCAAACCCCGGCATTCTAACCATCTTTTCAACTGTAAGACTGAATGGTTTTCCACGTTTTTAAACACAAATCGTGCCCCCGGTAGATCATCGTGTTAAAGACATTTATTTGTGAACTTGGTTTTTTAGTGATATTTCAAATTCAAGGATCATTACACTTTAGTACAAGAGATAATTAATAACAGGCACTATACAAAATAACATAACCAAAGTTTGCTGACTAAATAACAAACAACTTGTTGGATCAACGAAGCGAAGTGCTGAAGGGGGGAGCATGTGATTGACTCGGCCATGGTATATCACCTCGCCTTTTCTAAAAATTTGTTGTCCTTTTCTAAATTGTGTGGAGGGAGGTCCGCCGCCGATCCGCCGCGGGTGACGTCAAATTTATAAGTCCCCATTTCTACTTTCCTTTGCTATTCTTAGAATATACCTTGCGGTTAAAAAACCGTTAGACGATGGATATTGGATTTTCCAAAATGATTTTACCTGAGTTTAGGCGGGATTGTGAAGGTTTTGTAAACTGAGGATCAGAGATTTATGTTAGCAGATGTTTTGTTATTGATGTCACCATAAATTTTAATCTATATGATTCTATTGTACATGGGTATTTTGGATTAGTTGAAGAAAAATTCAGGTATTCCCATAATACATTTTAAAATTTCTATGGTAGTATTCCAAGTTTCCAAGAATTGTTTTGGATAATTTCGACTTGTTTCTACCTGCATACATAAATTTAGGTATTTATAATACGCAAGTTTTGCGACAGTGAAGTTTGAATTTCAAATTTATTTATAATACTTGTCAGAAACAGAAATTGATATAAATTTTACAAAATTTGATATTTGAAGAAAAAAATCTGTTTTTCTATTAAACGCCGATGTCCCGTATTCTCACCTCTTTGAAGTAGCGCTACTTCCGAAAAATCGCTACTTCAGCTGTCAAATGTCAAGTTTAATGTTAAAAATTAGAGAAATAAAAATAAATTAAATTGTAAATAGCACTTATTTTAAATATTATAGGTTTTAATTACAATAATATGAAACCTATTCTTGTCTATAAATAAATTTAAAAAATCGAAATAACGCTACTTCGGAAGTAGCGATACTCCAAGAGGTGAGAATACGGGCCATGTCTCTGCCAAAGATTCACGTTTTCACTCAGTATACAAAAATATATGTTTCTTTATATGTATGTAAATATTTGGAATTATCAAGTAATATTTATACCTGATTACATGTATCTTTGGTTTCCTAGCAAAAACACTTATGTCGCTTTTAGGCGATTTTCTGTTTCGACATGTGTCGAATAAAAAGAAGAATGGTGTCATCCTCTATAGTATGGTATGACTAGCGAATGAAAGTTGACGTTTAAATTATTTTATAGATGTGGTTTCTTTTCAAACCCTAGAGAAGAATAGAAATGTACGAAATATTCAGTTACGAAATTTTTGCATGAACCCATTTAAATACTGGACTAGGAAAGCACAGAAATACATTACTATTTCTGGCTGAAAATAGATGGCCGACTATGGTCACTGAATATCAAAACAGGGGTGCGTTGAAAATATTTTAAACATCAAATATAGGAAAATGTTTTCAAAAGAAACTACATCTATTAAATAATCTAAACGTCAACTTTCATTCCCTAGTCATACTATAACAATTATAACAAGGGTTATCATATTTATTAAAACAAGAAAGTTTTAAAAGTTTGTAGTTCTTAAAATTTTCGAGTTTCTAATGCTCTTAACATCTACATCCCTCTTCTCTATTCTATTCCAAATTCTTACCACTTTCAAACCTTCTGCTATCACCTTTTTGAAATCCGCAATACGTTTTCAAGTAAACGAATACAGAAAATAACGAAATATCGAAAGTAAACCAAATAAAATTTGTTTGAATTTAAGATGCTACTCCAGACAGGAAAAAAATGCGTTTGATTGCAAACAAATCTTGGACTATTTATTAATCATTTTATTAAATTGTTGATTATCCATATCTCCATTTATTAACCATGAAAACTATTTCATACATATTTATATATTTTTATAAATTGAAATAGATCAATTAATTTAAATGATTGCAATTATTAGAAATACTCACAAAATGATTTTAACAACTATGTACGTCATAGAATATTGAAAAAATAATTGCACCAATACTTTAATTGGGGATTAAACAAAAAAAAATAAAATCAACAATTTATGATACATTTTAAACGCTGAATTTAATTTTTGTATAATTCCCAACAACATATTGGTGCAACCGGCCGTAAGACTTTCTAAAACTAAATACTGCTTAAAATGTAGATGAATTTTAAACAAGGCTGTGTCACTTCTCAGACTTTACTTAAGTATACCTATTTAAACCACTGATTTGTATCTTTAATTGATATTTACATTAAAATGCGTAATTTACAAATGCCAATGTCTGGGAACAAACTAAAAATGGGTTTAGGTTATGCACAAAAATTACATAAGTACTCCAACTAAAACTGAACAAAAATTTAATAAATTTTATTTAAAAAAATATATACTTCGATAATTGGAGCAAAAGAATCTAATCTTCGTAACGTTGCCCAACTTATCAAGAACTATTAAAGATACAAGCAAAAAGTTAGGCTATGTTGATTTAAATAGTTTTTATAATTTTTACCTCCCGCTACCATTGGTAAGGGAGGTATGGGGATCGTGCTAAAAATCAGATATCGAGATTTTGGTAAATGACCACGTTTTAAGGTCCCTAGAATCCAATTTTAACTTTTTCACGATGATGTCTGTGTGTATGTGTGGATCCTCCACTCTAACTCAAATACTATCATTCAGAAAATTTTGAAATCTTGTATTTCGAACTGTTTCTGTAATGGAAAAAGCTCATTAGATTTTGGTGAAAATCGGATAACCGGAAATGGTACTTTACTAGAAGCTCAAAATAGTTTTTCTTCGAAAAATACCTTTAAATGGTATTTTTTCGAGATTAATGTTATAAAAATTAAAGATTATTAAATATTCTATAGATTTGCATTAATACTTTTTCTATATATTTTATGGATAAATTTATAATATTATCTATAAATTTAAATCTCAGAGCCTCAGCTTTAAACAAACAGAAAGCAGTTATTCAAATGTATGTAACGGACAGATAAATGTCACTATCAAAGAACTAATCATTTCAAAATAGTTTTATGAACGTTTTAAAAAGAAAAAAGTAAATAGAACAATAGAAAAGGTATTCAATACAGTTTCCAGCATAAGTAAATATGTAGGTATGTATTTAGATTAATAAAAATTAACGATTCACAAAAATGTTTAAGCTAATCCTCATTTTTGGATTAGTGAATTCTATTCTATCCCGGTATTTAAAATTTAATTTTTCGTTTTATTATAGCTCCGGTGACTCAATGGTTAGAGCAACGTCTCATGTCATGAGGGCCCTCGGGGCTCTGAGTTCGAATCCCAATAAGGCATGGATGTGTGTGAATATGAAGCCACTCTGTAACTGGATTTAATCCCGTTGAAGGGTTTAAAAAAACGTTGTTACTGGGATTAGATTAGACTATATTTTAAGAAATAAACTGTCAAAATTAGAGTAAAATTCGTTAATTAAAAAATAAGGATTAACTTAATCTTTTTTGTGACTCGGGCTTTAAACGGCGGGAGGTATTGTGCTGGCCACACTTTGTTTTCTTTTTTGACTGATGATAAATAATGTATTTATATTTAAATAAACAATAAAGAAAACATTAAATTATTGTCAACTATTCTTAAATAAAAATAAATGCATATATTTCTACTGTAATTAAAACGATTTGTGTTTAATTTACCTGGCATTTTAGAGAATCATATTCCACACCTTAGAAACTTGTAGCACGTAATCCATCCAAAAGCAAACAGTCTAATTCACATATTCACTATTCACAAACCACAAAATATCAAACTTCTCACGTGAGGAACTGAATTTTCACACCGAGTTGACAATTAACTAACCTAAAATTATTTGCTACAGAACCCTCGAAAGCACATGTTCAGCACTTCAAAGAACTACTTGCAGTTTGCGTAAAGAAACTCAAAGTTAGACTCGTTATCAGAGAGCAATCAACGTACGTAGTTTTCGTTATCTCGTACACAAATCTCTGAAGAAAGTTCGCGTGGAGAGAGGTTAATCCCAAACCCTAACACCTGGCGTCTACGGCCCGACTTGTCGAGCTATGAAGAGAGAATCGTCATCGTGGCGGAAGTTGAGTTGAATCTGAGGTGGGAAGAGATGCTTGCCAACCGATCTAGTGCCAAAGAATTCAGTTTTATTTATATTTATAGACGGTCTTATTAATATTTCTGTCTTTTATTGCAGATAAACGAGGGAATCGTTATTGTTACCGTATCTGATTCAATGGGTAACAAATGTTTGTAAAATGATTGAAATTAAGATAATAACAATACGTGGGTATGAGTTCAATGATTGTTTTGTGTGGGATTGACCTATTTTAAACGATGCAAATTTAAAATTAAAAGTATCAGACTTCAAACGAAAGTATATAAATATTATTAAACTTATTTCATGTTCCGTGAGTGGGTTTGATTTGTCTAACAATATGAAAAATGTGATTCAGGGTAACCAACAGTTAGAGAAAGTTAGGGAATCATGGAAAAGTTAGGGAATTTAGTATTACCTAAAAATATCAGGGAATTTTTATTAATTGTCAGGGAATTTTTATTAATTGTCGAAGAATGGACCTTTTCAATTTAAAGAGATAGAAGATATGCGCACAGTAAGAACAACTGAGATCTACGATGTTTGTTTCTAAAAAACTTAGACGTAAAATGTGAGAATATATCACATAATTTTAAAAAATCTTATCGAAATAAGTTACAAAAGCTTTTATTAAAGTTAGAATGTCTAACGATGCAAATTTTCACTGAGAATACAGGTATTTTAATGACTGCAATATTTTTGATGTTTCGTTTGACAGCCCAACTGGCAGTTGTTCGCGCCATTTTCTTACTATTTGCAACGATAGAAAGAGATAGCCGTTAAATTGAAAAGGTCCATTGTACAAAAAAATTCCTAACTCGGAGTAGGCTATGAACAAAGAAACGTATGTCAATTTAAAAATATTTATTTAAATGTCAATTTGACATCAACGTTTTTCTTGTTGAATTTCATTTTAGAAATGGAAACAAATTAGAAAATGGCGAATGTCAATATACTGTATCCTTCTTTATTGTATTTTCTCCTTAAAATTACATTTCAAGATCAATTTTGACATCTTGACTTTTGAATTGAATAATAATCAGACTTACGTTTCTCTGTTCATAGCCTACTCCGAATTAAGGATTTTATTGAACGCACTGTATATTGAAAGACTAGTATTACAAATTGACATTGTAATACGTGTTTTTCCTACAATTTTTCTTATTTCGAATTAATTTACTTTATTGCAAAATAAGGGATCTCGTGGCCGCGTGCCTAAGTGTCTGGTCGCGAATCTGGGGTACCGGGTTCGATCCTGACCGAAGCCAAATATTTCAAATTTTAAATGGCACAAAATTGACCTCTGTGGTGCACTCTCCACGCCAATAATGAGTGCCCGTGAGGTGACGCCTGGTAAACGCCCACACGATACAAATATGTCATCATCAATACCGAATTCCGTGCACAAAGCAGATTGGCACACCCAGCAATGGGTAATATGCCGTGATGATATATTTACTTATTTATTTTATTTTATTTATTTCAAAATTATCATTGAAAGAAATATTAAGATATCAAGGTTGGTGACATTGACAGCTTCAATAAACATTTGAAATATAATTTATTTTGCCATGAACCTACAAATAAATACCTTGAATTTTAATGTAAATGAGTACTTTACTATTTGGTGTAAATATTTTACTACAAAAATATTTCTGTAATTTTCCATGAGTAATGACAGGTAATGACAACTAAAATGAAATATTTATTTGACACTTCAACTAAGTTACCAACTTCACAATTTAAAAAATCCCCATAAACTTTTATACACAATTGTTTATTGTAAATTTGTTTTTGACAAAAACAGTTGTATAAAATCCACTTTGTGTACGCGAAATAGGAAATAATTATTTTTGTATTAAGTACGGGAAATTAGTGATTCTGAAATCAATATTATGGAGTTTCATAATCAGGTTTTTTTGCAATCGCCAAAAAAATTAAGAAAACTACAAAATATCTATACTTCATTTCACGTAAGAAAATGGTAGATGGAGCTTGAGAGTTGACCGTTTTTACATACATTAAATAAATAATTTAATTCGTGAAACCAAACCTTGTCAATGATAAATATTTATATCTGTAAAAATATACAAGACCTGAATATTAAAAATTGCAACATGGTTAAACATCATTTAATTCTGTAGATTTTATTTGATAACTGACAACTCAGAGGTGATATTTTTTACCTCCCGCTACTTTTGGTAAATGACCACGTTTTAAGGTCCCTAGAATCCAATTTTAATATTTTGACGATGATGTCTGTGTGTATGTGTGGATCCTCCACTCTATCTCAAATAGGTACTATCATTCAGAAAATTTTGAAACCTTGTATATCGAACTTTTTCTGTAATGAAAAGAGCCCATTAGATTTTGGTGAAAATCGAGTAACCGGAAATGGCACTTTACTAGAAGCTCAAAATAGTTTTTCTTCGAAAAATACCATTAAATGTTATTTTTTCGAGATTAATATTATTATAAAAATAAAAGATTATTAAAATTACTATAGGTTTGCATTAATACTTTGTCTATATATTTTATGGATAAATTTATAAGATTATTTATAATTTAAATCCCAGAGCCAACGCTCTAAACAAACAAAACGCAGTTATTCAAATGTATGTAACTGACAGATAAAAGTCACTATCAAAGAACTAATTATTTCAAAATAATATTAGTAACGTTTTAAAAAGAAAAAAGTAAATAGAACAATAGAAAAGGAATTCAATACAGTTTCCAGCATAAGTAAATATGTATATGACTTTAGATTAATAAAAATTAACGATTCACAAAAATGTTTATGCTAATCCTTATTTTTGGATTAGTGAATTCTATGCTATTCCGGTATTTAAAATTTAATCTTCATTTTATTCTAGCTCCGGTGGCTCAATGGTTAGAGCAACGCTTCATGTCATGAGTTCGAATCCCACTAAGTCATGGAAGTGTGTGAATGTGAAGCTACTCTGTAATTGGGATTTAATCCTGTTGAGAGGTTTAAAAAAAAGGTAGTTACTTGGATTAGTTTAGACCGAGGTTTAGACTATATTTTAAGACATAAACTGTCAAAATTAGAGTAAAATTCGCTAATCCAAAAATAAGGATTACCTTAATATTTTTTGTGACTGTGGTTGTAAATGACAGGAGGTATTGTGTTGGCCACACCAGATTTTTTCCTTTTGTGAACTAGGTTCTGGCTTTTATGTGGTTGTAATTTGCTATTATCTCTGATATCGAACATTTCAAAAAATAAGTCTTTGGAGATATTTTGTTCCTCTTTCGATCTGAAAAATTTCAACATTATAAAAGATGAACAAAACATCTCCAAATGTTCATGTCAATGGCAAATACCAGGCGTCACCTCACTGGCTCTCAAAGCTGTTGAAAATTGAATATAATTTTCAAGTAACGGTCACCTGCTGTTACAGTTATGAGTTAGTAAAGTGACCGTATAAATTTGTGTGTTGGGTACCTCTGGTTTTGCGTCTCCAGTCCAGTGTCCATTTCCTGGAGGTGGATGCTAAACAGCCCGCGGTCTATTTCCGCTGCAGGCGTACCCGCATTGCTATCGTTTCCTCCATTGTCATATCTCCAAAGTCCAAACTTTCCAGACAATGCGCTGCGCGCCTCGCGAATCCGCGATCCGCCAACTCATACTACCAAACCAACCTGCATACACCAGGACGAAAACTCCAATCGAAAACGTTTGATAATTTCATAGAAAGAGATTCTACATTTTGCTTTTTCTTTTTATATAAATAAAAGAGAAATTTAGCTTCAAGTTAAAAATCAACATTATCTTGGGTATAATATAATGCATGGTAACCACTGTAATCAGCACAGCCGAACATAGGACTTTAATAAGTAATTTTAGGTAAAAAAGCTTTAAATAAAAGTTGTAGAGCATAAAATTAGTAATCAATAAACAAAATTAATTTTACATGCTTTGTAACGGCAGAAATTTAGATAGGTAAATGTCGAATATCACATATCACATCCAAGATAGTAATAGCTAATAGCCATAGAATTAATCTTGAAATGTAATTTTAAGGAGAAAATATAATAAAGACGAATATAGTATAGTTCGTCTAGGGATCATTTTCCGAAGACTCGTTATCGTTTTATTATGGGTGCACAATAGCTAAAACCGCAATGCCAAAATATTTTGGTCCGTACAGTCGACCAGTTCAGTATTTGCAATGCTGGTATATATTTTACGCCCAGTATTCGACTGTAGACCAAGACTGCACTTTCCAGATTTTCTAAACCGATGGACAACAAATCGTGTTGAATGTTTACAATGGACTTTTGGAGGCATATGAAGAATCAGTTGCTCTTAAGAAAACTTGCCAGCTAACAAAGGTATGTGATAAAACTGTTAAAAAAATTATCAGAATAGGTGGTCCGGTACCTAAAAGAGTTCGAAAAGATTCAGGTACTGACAAAATAGATGATTTTACGAAACAATATATATATATATATATATATATATATATATATATATATATATATATATATATATATATATATATATATATATATATATATATATATATATATATATATATATATATATATATATATATATATATATATATATATATATATATATATATATATATATATATATATATAGTACGAACAATACATAATTCTTATGCTAATAATATTGTTCACACATTATCATCTTTACATGCCACGTTAAGAAAAGATATTTCTTTTGTACCTTCTCGAGCATGCCTACATTAGTCTTTAAAGAAAATGGGTTTTGTTTACAAAAAATTAGATCAAAGACAAGCAGTACTAGAACAACCGCGAATAGTTGAGTTACGGCACAAATATTCAAATGAAATTAAATCGTACCGCGAAGCAGGGAAAAATATTGTCTATCTACATGAAACATGGTATGGCACGCATGATGTTGTTGAGAAAGGATGGGTTAATGATAAAGGTAAATGTTCGCTAAATGCACCTGTATCGAAGGGACGACGAATAATTATTTTACACGCTGGTGACGAGAACGGCTGGATTAAAAATGGACTTTTGTTATCAGCAAAAGATTTCAAAACATCTTTTGCAGACTATCATGAAAATATGTCGGCTGAACTCTTCGAACGTTGGTTTGAAAATAATTTACTTTCTAATATTGCACCAAATTCAGTAATAGTCATGGATAATGCCACCTACCATTCGCGACAAGAGAATAAAATTCCGACGACAGCAACAAGAAAGGCTGAAATAATAGATTTTTTAGTAAAGAAAAATATGCCAATACCAGAAAGGGCAACAAAAAATTATTTACTTAAAATTATAAAAGAGCAGAATTTTGATAAGTCTTACGTTATAGACAATATGGCACAACAGACAGGGCATAAAATATTACGTTTACCACCTTATTATTGCATATTCAATCCGATTGAGTTAATTTGGAGCCAACTAAAAAACAATGTTAGATCAAAAAATGTATCACCACAATTAAATTCTAGTGTAGTTCAATTAATCAAGGAAGAAGTTGAAAATATTGGCCAGCAACAATGGAATAACTGTATTCAACATATTATAAAAGAAGAAAATAAATTTGTATCACTTTACAAAGACGTGAATCCATTAATTACATCTTTAAGGGATTCAAATATGTCCGATAACAATTCTGAAGACGAGGACGAGTGCACTATGTCCGAATAAATATTCATATATTTTTTTAAATGACATGTGGGGAAATCGCCACTATGAACAAAGATTAACGGTCCGCAATCAGTACCGCCTGGGTGGTCACGGAAATCTGACTATACAATATATTTTTTAAAACAGTTAAATATTAAACAATTTTTTTTTTACTAATTTGGAAAGTAAAATGTGTGAAATGAAATATTTCAAACCCCTACTCAAATTTTTCATTACAGCCCTGGCACATGCCAGGCTATTGGGACCCTCTATTGTACTGCCGTAATAAAACGAGTCTTCGGAAAATGATCACTAGACGAACTATACATTGCCATTCGCCGTTTTCTAAGTTATTTCCATTTCTAAAATTCAAGAAGAAAAGCTTTGATTTATTTAAAACACATTTTTGTCAAATTGACATTTAATTAAATACTTCACACTCGTATACATCGTAAAAGACTACATTGTATATAAATATAAACACGTATAAAGTCTTTTATATATCTAGAACGTGGTGGTAAAATGATAATAAACAACCCTATTCATTTCCCGCCATTTGGATGCACAGTCACACTTTAACTCCATCTGGCAGAAAATCTGCAGCATTAGAATACAAGCATTGCGATTGAATTTCATTTCATACACATACCTGTCTTCCTCGCGTTACATTTAACGGTTATGTTTGTGAAACCACGGGAAACGCCCGATCGGTTGTCATCGCAGTTACCGCGCGTATCTGTTTCCAACAAGAATCCCAACCTAATTCCGTAAAAACTGCCTCCTATAACTACCATCAACCCGAAAGGAAGAGAAGACATCGATTCTAAATGGAGACCATTTTAATAATAATGGATAATAATATTTATTTATTTATTTAAATGTACAAACAGCTGGTAAAAGCTTGTGTCAAATTCGACTGTCATCTTTGACCAATGACTTTAAGAATTTAGTAGTCTGAGATTCAGATCTTGATAACACAGATTTTTATTAAAATTGATTTTATTTCATACTGTGTCGCTTTTCCATTGTTTACAGGAGTGATTTCAGTCCGGTAAATGAGGTTTTACGGTACTGTATTGTTACTAAGCAACCTATTTCTTATTATACTGTCAAACACATATAATTTACGATGAAATTCAAAATGAAATAGAATATTTTATTTGTAATAACATTAATTTCAAATGAAACTATTTATTTCCAAATAAATATGAGAATTAACTACATTTTGTTCATCAGGAGCATAGACACACGGAGTATTTGGACCATAAGGAAGAACTACTAATTTTCTTCGACTAGAAAATTATGAAAATTCTATAAAGAGAAAAACTGCAACATAATAAACACCAGGGCAGCGAACCCGCCAGAAACTGGGTTCGGTTCAGGTTCAGGTTAATTTTTTTTTTTGAGTGATGGGTTCGGGTGCAGTTATGCTTCAAGCGTCAATAAAATTTGCGGTTTTGTTCCGGGTTCAGGTTCGGTTCGATATAATGATTTTTTTTTGATAAGCTTCAGATAGAGATCATTCAAAAATTAAATATATCGGGAATCCGAATTTTAGTTTTAGCTACACGCTACATCACAACAGCAAATGACAGGTTTCAAGTTTCAACAAGCATAAATACGCGCCAGAATTAAAGTAACGCAACAGACCACACAGGCAGCAACGCAGACGCATAACTGCGCGCGCTTACCGCTTATGTTTTAAACAGAAACTGAACCTGAACCGGAGCTGAACCCTGAACCAAAATTTTAATATCCGGTTCGGTTCTGGTCCGAGTTCTATTGAAAAATGTATCTCAGGTTCGGTTCTGGGTTTGGGTTCGCTAAAATGTTACGGTTTGGTTCCGGTTTTGGTTCGGTTCGGGTTTGGGTTCGATGCCATGACAAACACTAATTCACCACAAAAAACCAATATTCGTTCCTATGTCTTTCAGCAGATTTTTTCGGGATCAATAGGATTTGATCAGAATTATCGTTTTTCATACTTAATTTTGAAAAATATGTGAAATGATATGTGACAAATAAAACAAAATTGGTTGCTGTCATTACTGTTTTATTTTTATTAAGTCCAAGAGACGTGATTTTTTTAAGAACGAAAAAACAGAGGAATTATTGTAAATTTTTGTCCAAAAATGCGACGCAGGTATGAAATAAAATGTTATACGTTCGTTAAATGATTTTCACAGTACTCATTTCGAAATTCCTGACTCGACTACTTCGTCGCCTCGTCCGGAAGCATCTTACTCAGAGTTCTATGTTGTTTTCTTTTTCTAAAATAGACTACCAAGAATTCAACGTAGAATTCTCAAAAAAATACCAAGAAATTGTTGATGCAGTTTCTGCAGCTGATCTGAATTTATTACTAACGAAATATAGAAAGTTGTACGATGTAGCTTATAAACTTATTATAATAATAATAATAATAATAATAATAATAATAATAATAATAATAATAATAATAATAATAAGAATAATATTTACTTTATTGAGAATGAAAAAAAAAAACTCAAAGGCGAGGTTCAGCCAAGGCTGTTCTTCCACCTAACCAGCAAATTACATAGAAAAACAAATGTAGTCTAACAAAAATATCAAATATATAGATCAATAAATAGATGCATATAAGAACTGAAATAGTATATAAAAGACAAAATGAATTAAAGACAAAAGTAAATACAAATGTTTACACGTACCTTAACTATTAATTACAGGTTATTTGTAAAAGTTTTGTACATGGTTTTTAAATGAACTATATGACAGAGATTTCCAATCATTTGGAATATTATTATACAGTGTTGGAGCTAAGTAGGAAAAAGAGCTCTTAAATTTAGTTTTATCGAAAGATGGTACTGTGTACAAGTCCTTGCCACGTAAATTATAGTAATCATTTTTCAAAACTAGTTTATCGTACAGATATTTAGGACACTCTGTAATTTTTATTTTGTGTGTAAGACAAACTAAAAGTATTTTTAATCGATTATTAATAAAATTTATACCAGCTGCAGAGCGATATTGGGAGATGTGATCATATTTTCGCACACTATACACATATCTCAAGCAACTGTTCTGAAAAAGATCAATTTTGTGTTTATCACCTTTAGTTAAGTTCGGTATGTAGACAGAAGCACAGTATTCTAACAGTGGAAAAATTAATGAATGGACAAGTCGAAGTTTTACTTCAGAGGATAACAAATAACGGTATTGGTATAATATTTTAAGTTTAAATTTGGCAGATGTTAATTTCTTGATTAAGTGCTCACGAAAAAGCAATTTTTCATCTATAGAGATACCCAAACTCTTGACCACAGTACTACGTTGCAATGTTGCACCATTAAGTACAACTGTTGGTGTTATATTTGTGCCATACACAAGTAATGATGATTTACTAGCATTAATTAAGAGGCTATTATTTTTAATCCAGGTAGAAAAATTTTCTAGGTCCACATTGACAAGCGCCATGGTTTTCTTAGTTTCATTTTTATTTATTGTTGCTATAATTTGCGTATCATCATCATCATCATCATCATATATATATATATATATATATATATATATATATATATATATATATATATATATATATATATATATATATATATATATATATACAGGGTGGTGGCGGTTAGGGGTGAACATAGGGATTTAACATGGGATTTTAGTTTTTTGCAATTTCCTGCTCTCCTGTTCATTTTACGGCAAAAACCGTAGAGTACAAAATTGTTCAGAATTAAAAACTGCATATAAAAATGTATTTACATTTATTATTATGTTTTTGGTTTCTTCACAATTTTAAAAAGAAATTTCAAAATTTCTGTTATTTTGTAGCAATAGCCATGGAATTTATTTTTTCTGGTTGTCAAAAATTATTTATAAACGCCAACCATGCGTTAATCTAACTTAAAAATTAAATAAAAACAAACAACTTTTAATTTTAATACGCATTTTTTATTAGGTATACCATTTAATAATAAACCAATTCAAAATGTATCAACTACGTAGAATTTTGATTTATCATAGCCAATACCAGTTCTTCATTCACTTCGTTATGACGTCTTCTATTATTATCATTATTATTATTATTACATATTTCCTTCATTACCTTCGTTCACAGCTACATTAGCTGTGTTCTCAAATTTTTTAACAAGTTTAGAAATTGTTGCTATAATAGGAATTGGTGTATTTTCGTACTTCATGGAAAACAAATTACGTGTTCTTCTAAAACTATTTCCACCATAATAATTTTTTATAACGAAAACTCGAATAAACATTCATTATTAAATTAACTTTTTATTAGAGAAAATTTCAAAAATTTGACAGAAATTGAATGACATTTGCTACAAATTAACAGAAATTTTGAAATTTCTTTTTAAAATTGTGAAGAAACCAAAAAGATAATAATAAATGTAAATACATTTTTGTATGCAATTTTTAATTCTGAACAATTTTATACTCTACAGTTTTTGCCGTAAAATGAACAGGAGAGCAGGAAATTGCAAAAAACTAAAATCCCATGTTAAATCCCTATGTTCACCCCTAACCGCCACCACCCTGTATATATATATATATATATATATATATATATATATATATATATATATATATGTGTTGAGTACTGCTCCACCGATATTTTAATCTTGTTTTTGAAACATTTATACAGATGTCTGTACATATCAAAACTAATTTGCAGGTAATTTAAACTTACATTTATGAATGACTTACTTAAACCTAAACAAAAACCATAAACCTAATTTTCATTTGTGAATGCACCTTGAGTGTGCAATTTAGGAATATACTGCATACTCGTACATGCCAAGCACATTTTATTATAATTGTTTTTTACTGTTATAAAAGTATTTAAAAAATATTGTTAATTAATAAATAAAGATATATCTTGGTTGAAAACATGCAAAGCTGTGCAAGATCCCTGATCAAAGCCTGTGATAAATTCCCCCTTCGATATGATTAATTCGGAACATCTTTCCATTTGTAAAAAGGGTTGGGTTCAACGACATATCCCGAGGGCGCGGCAGCTGCTGCTGCATGCAGTCACGTGATTCCACCGCCCTTAACCCTTAGCTCGCAGGTGAGCGGGGTGAAGCAAAAGCTGCATTGTTGACATCAGATTCTCCATGTCGATTCGGGTTATTAAATCTCTAATTAAAATCAACTTCTCCACTCTCAACTGACGTTGACATCGAAGAATTTAATAGGGAGAGTCAAATTATTCGAAAAGGAACATGGGCAGTAGTTACTGCTTTTGGATAATATTAGTGGCTTATGCAAGTGTTAATGTTAATACACGGGACACTCTAGAATGAGGTGTTGCAAAAAAAACATATCTTTTTTCTTCTTCGAATAAGTACGTTCTGCAGCCCTATTAAATATGAATTTGTTCAAATTTCTGTATATATTAAGCACAGGAGTAATTTAAAAATATACTTTTTGAATTGGCGCCAAATTACACTGCCTGTGACGTCAGAAAGACATTATCCAATGACAAAACTGGAAAGGTGTGGATTGCTTTAATGACAACTATGTAACATAAGGTTTGACTTAATAGTGCAGCGTGATTTTTGGTTCTTTAGCGTAGTTCTTAGTTATTTATTATTATATTATAGCGTTAGTTTATGCCCACTATTATAAAGGATGGATAAGTAAAGCACTAGCAAAGCAAAATTTACTCCTGAAGTAAAATAGTTTATTCCAGAGATTTTTGTCAAAACAAGAATAAAAATACTAGCTAAGTAAATTTACAGAATAAATTACTCCACCGATGTTCGAGGAAGTAAATTTTATTCTATAAAATAAATTTGACACATGTCAACATTAATTGAATTAATTTCTTAATAAATTTCATCCCATGTATTATTTTTACATTTATTTATCACCAACAAGTTTGCTTTGTCTATTTCTGAGTAATTTTTTCTCCCGTTCTCTCTTTTTTCCATTTTAGTTGACACCTGACACTTTATGACACACACACGCACACACACTTTATTTTCTATTTGACTTTTGGATTTATTTCGTGTCAGGAACATACAGAATACATTATTATTATAACATGTATACATATTCCAGCGACACAATGTTTGGAATAGATCCTCTTCAGTTGGAGATTGACATTATCGTCAGTAGTACCGTCTAGTAATGTTTTATCCTGGATTTATCAATCTCTCTTAAACTCCAGTAGTACAAAGATTAGTCGGTATAAGAGACCGTAGCCTGAGTGCATCATTTTTCAGCTTAAAAACTAAATGTATTTAGTAGTTCTTATTTAATTATAAAAATATTTATATTTACATCAAAATGATCTTTACAGCAAAGAAGTTATTTCTTCGTTTTGAGGCACTACCAGAAATATTTTTTCCTATTATCAGTTCTATTTGGGCACACTGCACAAAACACTTTTTTACAACCATGTTTGATTATTTCCAAATACAAAAATCAGTAGTAGTTGACAGCTGTCATGTCTGTCACTCGTTTAAATTCCTTCGGTCGCAAATGTAAGCCACACCCTCATTGGTTAGGTCCTTTCGAACGTCATCAGGCGAAAGGGGAAGCGAAAATTCAAACATATAATTTCAAAGGAAATATTCTCATGAATAAAGAATAATACGAAAAAAATAGAAGTAAAATATTTTTTCTTATTCTTTAGATTAAAGCAAAGACAAAAATCTGATGTGGCCAGCACGTAACCTCTCGCCAGATATTTTACCTGGTTGTACGCATAAAACGAAAAATATTTTTAAATACAAATATATATATTCATGTCTCACTACAAAATAATTCTCACATATATTTGCAAAATCTATGGGATATTTTAATATAAATTATGTACAATACATACATTTTCTTTATATTCAATATCCTGAAATTTTCTTTTTCTACTTTCCTTTTCTTTTTCTTTATATTCGTCATTTTTTCGAAAATTCCTTTTGTGTTCTTTTTTACGTATATTCTTTTGCGTTGTTGACTTTTTATATTTTCATAATCTTCATAATTATGTACAAATATTTTTGACAATAGCATACAAATATTTTTGACAGTGACATTTATGTGTCAATTACAAACATTTGAATTTCTTGTCTTGAAGTGGTTTGATCTGAGATTTTTTTACATCAAATTATTTTATATGCATTTCTTTATCTCTAAATCTATAGAAGATATAATAATGAATTTATATTTATCGAATAAAGAATTTAACGTTCTTTAATATATTATTGAGAATAAGAAAATCTGCTAGGCCGTAGAAAACAAAATTTACAATGCTCACGACGCAGAGTAGAGTTGATTCAAAATGCACTTTTTATATAAAATATTAAATTTTTATTTAAAATTGATTAGTTTTATGGCGCGCTTTTACAAGTTAACAGTGATTATCGAAATAGAATATTTACTTAACGGTAAAACAAAAATTTGCCTTTACTGTTTACCTTTGCCTTGAATATATAATAACAAATTTATATTTGCAATATCAGTGAAATAAATACTGGCTTCAATCTAAATAGATTCTCTCCTTTCTGAGTGATGGGGTTAATTTGTGTTGGCCAGAGCCTAGCCTAAATCGATCGCATGAAACTGTATCCTCTTTCACGTAAGAAATTCCATCTCGCCAGAATTTCGTTAGCACACATGGGCAACGTAGACCAGAGGGCATTCCGTTAACGTGATTAGCGTGTAATATGAACGAAAATAGGGTTCCATTCTCATAGATAATTCAATAAACGGTCATGATGGAGCCTTCGCACTTGCTGTGTCCTCTATACAGGACAAGAGATGCGAGATATAGTAGCGACAGGCAGCTACAGATGTAATTGTACGCATAATAGATGACCAGACGCCGATTAAAAACATCCTTCGCATTGTATATAAATAATTTAATAAGTTGAATCGAAGACAGAAAGGACGAGGATGACTTTTAGATGTTATTTAATGGGGATTTCCACCAGAGGCAATTTTGTATTAAAATCGAAGAAAAATTAAAAAAGATCGAACAAAATTTGGGAATAGCCACTCAAGCCCTACGAAAAATCTGTGAAATTATTTTCAATTTATTTTCACTCTCTTGTTATATTATTACTGAGAATGTAATTCATCAGTCACGTGACATGTTTTCCGCCAATCAACATTCAGAATCTCCCTAGTTATATGTCTATCACAGCGATGATAAAAAACAAAGAAAGTATCACCTTATTTATATCCGTTACTAGGGGATTTTTTTTCTTAATTTACAACATTGACAGTCAATTTAGAGTATAAAAATATGCGGTAATCGTTTTTGATATCAACAACGATGAAATTAATAAGTCAATTGTAAGATTAACCATGTTTTAATATAATATATGAAAAGATAGGTTAGCAGCACACACAATGTGTCGCAAAAATTCATTATATTCTCTCATTAAATATAAGCTCGTGGTATGATTAATAATCGAAGATATTGCTCGTGAAACCGAAGCAGCACATTTCACTCGTCCTTCGGACTCGTGAAATCTGCAACTCGGTTTTACTCGAGAATATTATCAATGATAATCATATCACTTCTTATATTACGTATGAAAATATTTGATTAATAGCAGAAAAGTGTAGTTTTGACATTTTCATTCTGCCGGTAATACTGCTCAAAGGTAAACAAAAAGTCTTATTTAATCGAAGTGTTTACTCTTAAGGTGCATTCACAAATGAAAATTAGATTTAGATTTATGGTTTATACTTTAGATTTAAAGACATTGGCCGCATATTATGTAATAACTCTATTCACACTTCAGAATTTAGGGTCTGTAAATCCAAATCATAAAGCTAAACATTGCAAGGTCCAAACTTTAGGTTTATGATTTAGTTTGACGTCACAAACTTCACCAATGAGAACGAGTCTGAAATGATATAGATATATACACCCATCTTTATTTAGTATCCACTTGGTGGGTTCGGCTTTTTAAACAAATGCGAGAAGAATATGGAGCCTGTCATAACTTAATTGCTGAAATATAACTAATAATGCCAAGCGAATGACAGTTTCACGGCGCACATGTGTCTTGTTGAATACTGCTCTACCGATATTTTAATCTTGTTTTTGAAGCATTTACACAGATGTCTGTATATATCAAAACTAATTTTCAGGTAATTTAAACTTACATTCATGAATGACTTCCTTAAATCTAAACAAAAACCATAAACCTAATTTTTATTTGTGAATGCACCTTAAAGGTACATTCACAAATGAAAATTAGGTTTAGATTTATAGTTTATACTTCAGATTTAAAGACCTTGGCCACAGATTATGTTATGACTCCATTCACACTTCAGAATTTAGTGCTTCTAAATCCAAATCGTAAAGCTAAACATTGCAAGGTCCAAACTTTAGGTTTATGTATTAATGTGACGTCACAAACTTCACCAATGAGAACGAGTCTAAAATGATATAGAAAAATACACCCATCTTTATTTAGTATTCACTTGGTGGATTCAGTCTTTAAAGCAAATGTGAGAAGAACAAGGAGCCTGGCAAAACTTAATTGCTGAAATATAACCAATAATGCCAAGCGAATGATAGTTTCACGGCGCACGGGTATCTGTTGAGTACCGTTCTACCGATATTTTAATCCTTTTTTGAAGCATTTACATAGATGTCAGTACAATCAATAAGGTTAAATTAAACTTGCATTTATGAATGACTTACTTAAATCTAAACAAAAACCATAAATCTAATTTTCATTTGTGAATGCACCTTTATATCTCCAAAACTATTGAATATTAGAACAATGTTGATTAAGCTTTTTTACTCATTTTGGTCAGTACTATATGCCCTCAGAGCTTGTACCTGAAGTTATGAAATAGCCTGTACATTTTTTTTAACTTTTCGGAAGTATGAACGAATATATATATATTTGATTTTTTGTGTGAGCGGTTCGGTATCCCGTAAAAACTGTAAACTATTCTTCTTTCTTGTTTTTGTGGGGTAAAAATGATTACACGTTCTTTGTGTAGTAAAAAGAGGAGTATTTGTTGTAAAGAGAAAACTCCAACTCTTCCCCACGGATTGTGTGTCGGTTGCGCGACGCGGTGCAATTTGCTAAGTCTTGGGATTGGGATTGCAGTACACCATACCGCGGTGGTTACACTAAGTATCTTGCCGAAGCATTTATATGTAACCAACCCGCACAAGCTTTACAATATTCATCATTACATGGCTTCTCTCAAACCAACATCACGCCATATCTAATTCACTAATTCATAACACAAACAGATATCGGTAATGATGATGACATATTCGTACCGTGCGGGCGTTTACCAGGCGTCACCTCACGGGCACTCATTGCTGGCGTGGAGAGTACACCACAGGGGTCAATTTTGTGCCATTTATAATTCGAAATATTTGGTGTCGGTCGGGATAGAACCCGGTTCCCCAGATTTGCGACCAGAGACTCAGGCACGCGGCCACGATATCTGCGAACAAAGCAGATTGGCACACCCAGCAATGGATAATATGCCGTGATAATATATTTATTTATAACGCAAACATGGGTTTATTTTAAATGTACTTCTAGCCTGACTAGGTACACTAGTTGCGTTCTTTTTATCATTTGTCTCACCGCACCTCAAAGTGAGATAAGTTTGAATTGAGCTTTTTTGAGATTTCTTAAAAGTAAAAAGAACAACAAGACAATAAATTACGAAGAACTATCTGATAGAAAATCCCTAGTACTATCCTCTGAACTTGACGAAAATAACAAATTGTCCATATCACTAATGTCATCATTTAATAATTGCTCCTAAAAATAAATTTAAAACATATAGGCTGGTAGCACGAGCGTGGTTCTAACACCGGTTTTAACTAAAATCATACTAAGAATCCGACATCTGTACATGGCAAAGACTAATGATAATAATGAACATTTGTCCTATCTATTATCTTTTTAATTTTACACTTAATTTTACTCTTAAGTTCTTTTAATTAATATTTTACGATAATAGCAGTAATTACGATGACCACCATCTATGAAATGAAGACATTATGATTTTATGGGTTGGTATGTGGCATGTTTGAAGACAAAACATCACAGATACTATTTTTGTTTGAAGTATTGTTTGGAAATGCAGTGTTCATTCCCATAAGATATTATTTCAAACAAAAATAGCATTTATGTTAAAGGGACACTAAAAATTATTTTACGTTATACTGAATCCTAAACACGTCTTATTACAAAGCTCTGTCCGCTCTGTCTCTAGTGGTAAAAAAATTTACGGGCTGTTAAAGATTGCACAAAATTGACCCCTGTGGTGCACACTCCACGCCAGCAATGAGTGCCCGTGAGGTGACGCCTGGTAAGCGCCCGCACGGTGCAAATATTTCATCATTACCGATATCTGTATAAAAAGCAGATTGGCACACCCAGTAATAAGAATAAGCCATGATGATATATTTATTAATTAATTTATTTAAAACCATGTATACAGATTTATTTATTCATATTTCGCTTCGCCATATGTTTTCAAAGACTATTTCGAACAAATAGTTTAATGTATTGTGTTGTAGGTTCCAAATTTTTTTTTTCAATTTTTTACGATTCAGTATATCATAAAACATTGTACAATGCTCAAACGTTACCCGAAATTTACGTACTCGCACGGATAACACGCTCGCTTCTCTCGCTCGTTAGGTACCGTGCACGCCCGTAAAGTTCTGAGTAACGGTCTTGCAATGTAAATTACTATTACAGCAGGCAGAGAAAGCATCATTGCATCCAATATTAGAGTACGTGCCATAGCGTCTAAATGTCAGCGCCCAAAGTTCATACGTCTAAATTTCACAGCTCCCAAATTTTACAGGGTCTAAATGATACCCCACCACTAATTGTCACAACGTCTAAATTTATGCTGGCTTATTTCGGGCACTACAAGTGGTGTTGGTAATAAGCAAACTGTAAACATTTATTGTGAATTGTGCAACAGAAAGTGTATCTACTCGTTATCTAACCAAACCCAACCTAACCTAACCTACAGTGACCTCCGCTTGGCCACGCCCACGTATTCCGTTGGCGAATTTTATATATTGATATATATTTGTCTTTCAGTGCACATTCTTCATTAACATTACATACCCGTAATGTCTTCGTAAAATATTGTACATTTTACAAAAATTAACAAAATTTACTCAATAATAATATTTTCAAACGTAATTATTTCTATTAATAATGTGAAATACATAATAATAATAATAGAAAAACCAATAAAATACCGTTAATAAAATATATTTAAAAATATAAAGAAAAATTCAAAAATCCCTAAACGATAACGTAAACCATTGACTTGCTGGATGTCCTATACACGCACTGTGGTGCTGTATTAACTATACAACTAACTCGCCATCTGTTGCATAATTCAAAACAAATGATAACATATTTACAGTTTGCTGTATTACCAATACCACTTGTAGTGGTCGAAATAAGCCAGGACAAATTTAGACGCTGTGACAATTGGTGGTGGGGCATCATTTAGACGTTGTAAAGTTTGGCCGCTGTGAAATATAGACGTCATGAAATTTAGACGTATGGCATTTAGACGTATGGCATTTAGACGCTGTGGAATGTTTCGCTATATTACAAGGCAAACTGTGAGCAATATGCCGCTTTATCATAATTGTAAAACTTATAGTTTTATTGCTGAACACGACAAAGTCAATTTTCTTGACTGTACTGTAATGCCACACTGTTCGCCATAGATAGCCGCTGGACCACTCCTTTGAAAGAGGAAGAGTCTCTCTATACGAGGGTGGTGTCAACTTTCCGAAACAAAATTCCATACTAATATAAATCCAGCTCAGATATCATAGTGGCAAAAAAATTAAATCCAAAGTGTTCAACTAAATAATATACGAAAGTATAAAACTTTTGTTCATATTCTCATATTTAGCGTTCAATATAATTTTGCTTAGTATGACAAATAACATTAATACAAATACCTGTCCTATAAATTACTTACAAAGATGTTAAAATGGAATTAGGGTTGTGTTTTGTCCAGCCAGTCGCTGACAGATAAAATAAGCAATAATTTACCGCTGAATAATTTACTTTAAATGATATAGGGCTCGAGATTAGTCCAGGATAAAACAGGATTTGTCTCCGCTATCCTTATTAGATTCACGCCATGGAAAAATCTTCCTGCTCGATGTTAATCGCGTATTTTCTTTCTATTTCTCTTTCTTTGATTTCCGTCAACAATCCGAAGTTTAAAGTCGACCATGTGCAGCTGATTTATAGGGGAAAATTAAATTTGTTTCACATTTTCTTGCAAATTGAGAAACAAGTTAAATTAAGTCTTAACTCATTGGTTAGTATAACAATTAAAAGTTAGCGAAAGAAGAGAGTCTATTAAATATTTAACCTTACCAAATGAAGATAACGTAAGATTTGAAGAAGGAGGAGGCTTACCTGCAAAAAAAACATAAATATTAGAAAAAAATTATATGATGGGGTCATTTACCATATTTTTTTATTTTTTTTTTCTGAAATTTCAACTTCATATATAGTATTTGGTCTTTGTCCGATTTAAACATTATTTGTAATAACTGAGAAATTAATTTTTAAAAATTGTATGTGTTACTTGAATTCCTTTGTGATGACGTAGAATTCACGGAATGACATTAATGACGGAATTATCCGACCAAACCCGAACCTGTATACTCTTAACAAGATGTTTCAGATAATAACAGCTGCTGTCATTGTCAACCACATGGTATGGTATCATTGTTTGTGATTGCTTGAATTGAAAGTGTCGAAATGGACCCTGATTATACCAATAACGAAAGCTAGGACTCTTCCACTTGTTTTTTTTTGCACGATCAGGTTATTTTTCATATTTACCGCTAGTGTTTCCAAGACAGTAGGTCTTATTTACAAATTACTGACCGGTAAGTGATGTGACTCACGTCGGTAAGTGATGTGCTTCACTTACCGTTCAGGAGGCGAGACAGTAAATAAATAAAAACAAAAATCAAAGTTTATTTCAAAAATGACAATTAAATTTTTTTAGTATGTCAAAATAATTTTCAAATCTTATTTTTCTTTTAAATTTTGTGCATCGATCGTGCAAAAAAAGTATAAGCATCACGATCTCAGACAAAATTGGAACTTTCGCTTCGCTCAGTCCCCAAACATTGTCTTCGATCGGTAAACTGTCCTTACCGTTCTTAATACTTAATATACTATTAGGGTTGCCAATCAATTTAAAATATGTCCAATTTTCAGCATCGGATTCCAACTGGAGAATGTACAGAAAGTTTGCTGTAAATGTTTATAATTGTTATTTTATAAATATACCTACATCAAAATGATCTTCACAACAATACAATGTTCTGGTTTTGGTAATTTCATTGTCATCACATGGACCGTACACTGCCTCAAACCATATTTTACCAATTGTATGTTTACTTGGAACGTGAAAAAATATTTTCGTAGGCATATCCACAGAATTATTAAAACAACCAGGTACAAAAAAATTACGTATTGCAGACATTTTAAAACACTGGCAGGAAGAGCACAAAACTCTTTCGTCACAATAAATAAACTAACCTCTCTGCCACATCTGAGTTGCTACACATGTGTCTTCCAAACATCAAAACTAATCATGTTTTTCTCTTTTCCGTCTCTTTCTGATGTCTGTGATTGTGACGTAACAGCTTTCAAGGATATTCTATAGAGGGCAAAAATAACAGTTTTCGGAAATTAATAAAATATATTAAGAAATTTATTTGATTTAATTTTAAGTATTTTCTTACATTATTTAGATGTGAACTAATGAATTCATGAATGTGACCTCACATCAAAAGATTTGACAGGTAAAACACTTTTATCGTATCGCTTGTAAGTTGAAGGAGGAAACCCCGTTATTCGTTGTCGGGCCCTCATATAAACAGTCTGAAACGTGCTTTAAAAAATTGTCCGTAAAATAAATACTTTATCTCCTTTGTGAAGTTCTTAAATATATCCTATGGAATTAAGAACGTTTTAAGGTTATGAATTTATAAATGGTTTGTTTGTTTTGTAGCAGCATAACTCAGAAGCCGTAAACATCTGGTAGGGAAATAAAGATTCCTAATATAAAATTTACACCAAAATATACAAGTCAAACAACTGTTGCAAGGAACATTTTTCTCGGCAGAAAAATCTTGTTGCAGGCATGTAAATCCATTCTAGTTAAATATGTAACACCATCATTCCACGATAACGTGCAAGGCTGACTCTGTTCGCTTCGACGATGTTTAAAACACAGTAAAATTCTAGGAATGTTTCATACTGATATTTGAACGATTTTCAAAAGAAGTAATAATGATGAACAACAAATTGTAAGCGAACCATATCGTTCAAAACCTATCAATTAATGTACACAAACACAAGGTCGCTAAAAGAAAATGTTGAAGAATTCTAATATGACTGAAATATGACTACACTTGTAGTAGTCAATAGAAGTATACAGATAAGTTACAGGATTTAATTTAGGAGATACACTTCTTTTGGCCTTTTTGGAAAGATTTTTATTTTTGACATTACTTCTTTATATTTTTGAATGTTTGGAAGGCCCAATGGCCCTCGTCTTCAGCAATCTAATTTTGTTTTTTTCACAGGTCATGGATTTACACTTAATTATGCCTTTTTTCCTCCCGCTACCCTTGGTAAGGGAGGTATAGGGATCGTACTAAAAATCGCATATCGAGAATTTGGTAAATGACCACGTTTTAAGGTCTCTAGAATCCAATTTTAACATTTTTACGATGATGTCTGTGTGTATGTGTGTATGTGTGGATCCCCCATTCTAACTCAAATATTATCATTCTGAAAATTTTGAAACCTTATATTTTGAACTTTTTCTGTAATGGAAAGAGCCCATTAGATTTTGGTGAAAATCGAATAACCGGAAATGGCACTTTACTACAAGCTCAAAATAGTTTTTCTTCGAAAAATACCTTTAAATTAGATTATTGAATTTTCTATAGATTTGCATTAATACTTTTTCTATTTATTTTATGGATAAATTTATAAACTTATCTATAATTTAAATCCCAGAGTCTACGCTTTAAACAAACAAAACGCAGTTATTCAAATGTATGTAACTGACAGATAAATGTTACTATCAAATAACTAATCATTTCAAAATAATATTAGTGACGTTTTAAAAAGAAAAAAGTAAATAGAACAATAGAAAAGGAATTCAATACAGTTTCCAGCATAAGTAAATATATAGGTATGTATTTAGATTAATAAAAATTAACGACTAACAAAAATGTGTAAGCCAATCCTCAGTTTGGATTAGTGAATTCTATTATATCCCGGTATTTAAAATTTAATCTTCATTTTATTATAGCTTCGGTGGCTCTATGGTTAGAGCAACGCCTCATGTCATGAGTGTCCTCGGGGCTCTGGGTTCAAATCCCATTAGGGCATGGATGTTTGTGAATGTGAACCCACTCTGTAATTGGGATTTAATCCTGTTGCAGGGTTTAAAAAAGGTAGTTACTTGGATTAAATTAGACTATATTTTAAGAAATAAACATTCCAAAATAGAGTAAAAATCGCAAATTCAAAAATAAGGATTAACTTTTTTTGTGACTCGGGCTGTAAATGGCGAGAGGTATGGTGTCGGCCACGCCAGATTTTTTGTTTTGTTATTTTACGCAGAATTACATGATTGATAAAGTTTTCTAAATTTTGAGGTTGTGAGGCCGAGAAATGTGGAAGTCTTCCTAAAATTCTAGCGTGACCTTCAAACCTATTAGAAATTGTACAAAGCTGATATGAGTGTATCAAGAACCAACTAATTCTATTTAATAATTATTAAATTTCCTAGCAAACAGGCTCAAATAATTCGAAGAAAATTACATTATAATCTTATCCTCGTCCTTCGGTTTGCGTTGTTATCGCAATTGAATTGCATGCTCCTTCAGGAGTAAAGAAATATATTCTCGGTATTAGGTTGTTGTAAATACTTATGGATCACAATTAATAGTTCTCCGTATTTGACGAATAGACTGCAGACACAAAATGAACTGGAGGCACATTCCGAAGTCCGTTTGATTTATTTTATAGTCTATGCTTACTTGTTGAGACTGTCTTCTAAAAGTTCCGACGTCTCTACACATAAATCTCAATTTTCTTTCAAAACTCTCACAAATCTTAACCCACTCTGAATTTGAATCGAAATTCATCATCGGCTAGAACTATCTCACCACCCACAATTCAATACCAACATTTTTTTTTTAATGAAACTTCATCTAAGTTGAAAGCGGTCTGTAGATCTAGAGAGCCTTAATTGATTTTCGGTAAGCCGTAATAATTTTTGCTCAATTTGTTTCAAACAATGGAATTCGCTAATAATATGAATCACTTAAATTGATCTATTTCGAAATAAAAATACAAATAATGTATGGTTAAAATAAAATATTGTAACGTGGAACGCCCGCCGTACGTATTTATAGCGATGACGCAATCACGCTAGCAGCCGGGCTACGTTGGCAAACAGGTCGCGACGTGTTTAATTACTTCCGGTCGTCTGAACCTCTTGTGTTCATTGTTATTCTGCGGTCGAACATTCTAGAGCTTTTCTAGAAGATAATGATAGCTGTATAAAACGGACGTAGCTGTGTTCGGGAGTTAGTTAATTACCTGGAGTGTTAGAGAGTAAAGTGTTAGTGTATCGTAGTGAGCGTATACAGTTGGTGTCGAGTAGGAACTCGGGAAGTTACTGGTATATTATGATAGCTGTGGATGTGAATACTCGGTAGTGTTGACGAGTATTGGGAAGCTATAGTGTACAAGGACAGTAACAGCGAGTCGGGAAGTTACTGGTATACCGGGATAGCTGTTAAAGAGAATACTCGGTAGTGTTGAAGAGTATTGGGAAGCTATACGGGGACAGTAACGGCAAGTGAATGTGAATACTCGGCACTGGTGTTGAAAACTTGTGGCATGCGAACAGTCGGTGATACTGAGGCTGTAGAAGTTAGACAGAGAGTTACATAAATAGACAGACAGTGTTGTGAAAGAGGTGACTTCTGCCCGAGCAGTTGAATATACAGACGCTGTTGAGTCAGTTGAGTACATAGACGCTGTGGAGGTCGGCAGTCTAAGATTGGAACGCGTAGTGAAATAAATAATTTGTAATATCGTGGAAATAAATAGTAGTGTTAATTGATTAAATAAATAGTGTAAGTGTTATCTACTTAATTATAGTTTTAGTCTTAATTTGTTTTTAATAATTGTTTAATATTAGTAAAAGTAACTTTCATTATAGTTTAATAGACACTTAATTTTAATTAATAATAATTGTCTAATATTTACACTTCACCCAAATAAATAAAAACGTTACATTACAATATATAAAATATAAAATAAGCAATTTAATAAAATCATTTATATGGAATGGAACTTAATACAGTTTCCAGTATAAGTAAATATGTAAGTATATATATTTAAATTAATAAAAATCAAATGGCGGGAGGGATAGTGTTGGCCACATCAGATTTTTCAAAAAGTGTTTCAAATAAAAGTTTTTGCAATATTTTTCATCGTAATATAAAAATAATAATAATTTAATGCTTTATAAATAATTCAATAAAAAGATTGGTGCCAGAAATAGTCATGGATAACAACCCTCCACCCCTGTGACGTCGGAGCAAAATGGGACATTGTTGATTGCGAGGTTGTTGACGCGCGACATAGGAGCGCGACATTCTCTCGAAATCGACAATGTCCATTTGCGCTCGCATCAGACACACAGTCGCCTGGCTTGCCTGTAACTTGAGCCGGCCCTGGTATTATGGTAGAGGACCCCATTGCAAAATTTGATTTATATGAATTACCCAGTTATGAATGAAATTTCAATAAACATAATATATATTATTGTCTTAATAATGCAAGTAATACCTTTAATACCAATTAAATATTCTCGTTGTGCGAGCTTAAATCATCATAAAATCACTTGAGCATTTAAACCCAGTGTCTGTGCTCCCGTATCAATATTCAGGGCGAATGCATTGTTAAGGAGTGAGTTTCCTCCGTCAACAATGGCTTCTGCATTTCGGCCCTCTGCCTATGAAGTGTGGCGAGATAGCGACAGAGAGGCTAGTGCACTGAATTCACCGCTATCTGTATCGCGCCATATCAGGGATATTTATTCCCCATGCTAGTGGAAGTTTGACACAAGAACTATTGTGTGCTACGGATTCTTTCGTGGTTCGATGTTTGTTGAATTTAATATTTCACCGCGCGATGTATGTTGAATTAAAATCCTTCCGCTCCAAACGGACACGGCGGACCTTATCGGACTGTTTAGTTTTTATACAAAGAGATAGAGGTGATGAATGGTTACAACCGGACATTATTTCATTACTTACTCTGAAATTACGTCGATATAAGTAATTAATTACCTCTAAACCTTTAAATGAAAAAAGTTCAAGAGAGTCAGACATCTAATTAAACGGAAAATCTGATTTTTATCTCAAGCATCTTCATCGGAAAGAAGTGTTCATTGGTATTTTTAAGAAATTTTAATTTCTTTGAAAATAATTTTATCCGCCTATTTAACTTTTATTAAATACGAGCCTAAACTCATTTTAGTTGGGCCGGTTAACATTTTCAAAAAAAATCTGATGTGGCCAGCACATTACCTTCCGTCAGTTCTATGTATTTTGTACAAATTTCATACAGAAAGTTCGTTGCTAAATTAAATATTCTATTTCTTGTACATTACCTTCCGGCAGTTGCATATATTTTATGCAAATTTCATACAGAAAATTATTATTTTGTGACGTTTTCTATATACAGTGTAATGTATCTGCAGAAATAAAAGATTTATTATTATTATTATTTTTTGTACATTACCTTAAAGCAGTTGTATGTATTTTATACAAATTCCATACAGAAAGCAAAAGATCCTATATTTCCAGTAAAAATTATAAGACAAACACACTATGTCAATTTCACTTGACACTGACATCGTTCAATCAGAATTTTCTTAATATAGTAGATGTTTCCATAGCTATGGCTACTTTATGAAATTTAATTTCTTTATAATTTTTTAACTCTATGTCCATTTAATATTAAGTATAAAATGCAGTCAAATCGTATAGAGAATAAAATATTCTTTAATATTTATAATAACATCAAATGTGAAAAAATTATATTTAACATAGTTTTTTCAAGAAAAACTGTTAAAATCTTCAAATGATGGTACTTCCGGTTGACCAATTGTAACCAAAATCTAATCAGCTCTTCATATGGATGTAACGAAGAAGTACACGAAAAAATTATAATTTTTGTAACTGTAGTATTAGAGTTATCGCAGACGAAAATTTTGTTACACACACACATCCACACACACACACATCCACACACACACACATCCACACACACACACACATCCACACACATCCACACACACACACACACACACACACACACATACAGACATCATCGTAAAAATAGTAAATTCGTATTCTAGGGACCCTAAAACGTGCTTATTGATTAAAAACTCATCATCGAATTTTTTGACCAAAGACAATACCTTCCTTACCTAAAGGTGACGGAAGGTAAAAAACTTATGCAAATGGTGAGAAATAGGGGAGTCCACCATTTTTACCTTCCGTCAACTTTAGGTAAGGAAGGTATTGCCTTTGGTCAAAAAATTTGGTGGTGAATTTTTAATGAATAAGCACATTTTAAGGTCTCTAGAATACGATTTTACTATTTTTACGATGATGTCTGTATGTGTATCTGTGTGTGTGTAACAAAATTTTCGTCTACGATAACTCTAATACTACAATACCAAAAATTATGATTCTTTCGTATTCCTTTTCGTTGCATCCATATGAAGAGCTGATTAGATTTTGGTTATAATTGGTCAACCGGAAGTACCCTAATTTGAAGATTTTAACAGTTTCTCTTGAAAAAACGATGTTAAACATCGTTTTTTCACATTTAATGTTATTATAAATATTAAAGAACATTGTATTCTCTATACGATTTGACTGCATTTTATACTTCATATTAAATTGATATAGAGTTATAAAATTATAAAGAAATTAAATTTCATAAATTAGCTAGCTATGCTAGAAACAGCTACTATATTAAGAAAATTCTGATTGAAAGATGTCAGTGTTAATTGACATATTCGTAGTATATTTATGTTATAATTTTACTCGAAATATATGATCTTTTTGCTCGAAACTTTCTGTATGGAATTTGTATAAAATACATACAACTGTCGAAAGGTTATGTACATCTAGAATCTTTTGCAAGGAACTTTCTGTATGGATTTTATAGAAAATGTGTTCGAAAACACGAGTGGTAAAAAGTTACCGTGTTCGAAAATTGTTCAATATCTACCAGATCCATCTACCGGATTCATAAAGAATCTAATCTCAAAAAAAGGTAGTGATGTGAAGCGAAGCGCGCGCGTTAAAAGTGGAAATGTGTTCAAAGTAGGACTGCTCAGTTTGTTAACTACGTTAAATTTCTAACCTGTTTTAAATTTTCAAATTTTTTCATAGGTTATGGATCCACCCTGTTTACCACTTACGTTCTTAAAATACTAATTCCGGTAGCTATAACCTGATAAAAAGCTGTTTACCGGTAACAGTTCACCGGTAGAATTTTCCTAAATACCTCATATAACTGACGGAAGGTAATGTGCTGGCCACATCAGAATTTTTAAATATAATTTCATCTGAACGCATAAGTAAAACTAAGACTGTCGGTGAAAATCCGGTGAAAAAATTCCTATTAATAAGCGAATTATAATCCTCCGAAATTTGAAAATGTAGATGTGACGTCACAAATATAAGTTTTTATATCAAACTATTTTCTTCGTGGACCTAAATGTTCTTGAAATATATGCTATTTTTAAATTATATTTATAAAAAATAAATGAATAGTATTATACCGTACAACTACATGATTTATAATTGGAAATGTATTTAAATTATTAATGGTTAGGAATGATTCGACTGTAGAAAGTATTAATAAATGGAAAATAACGGAGCTGCAGTCACTTCTTGTTGAAATTTTATTGAAATTTAAACATATAACGAATGTTTCGATCACAATTTGATCATCATCAGGGTAACGTTTAAGGATAAATTTAGAAACACATGAAAATGAAAAAGTTAAACGCTACCCTGATGATGATCAAATTGTGATCGAAACGTTGGTTATATGTTTAAATTTCAATAAAATTTCAACAAGAAGTGACTGCAGCTCCGTTATTTTCCCTTTATTAATTAAATTATTAAGTTTAATGCAAAATATTTATATTCAAATAAAAACTGTTTGAGAATTACACTGGACTGATAGCCACGCCTCCGCTATTTGAATTTCTCTACTTACTACTGGTAGTAAGCTCCGCCCGTAACTGGGTATTCGTTATATATTTATAGGCCGTCTTTGAGTCGCCTTCAAAATAATATACCTATATGGATTTCATATGAGTGACAAGCTGGTATAACAAAAATCCCATTTTTTCCGAAGTATTTCAATCATGTCGTTTTATTTATTTATTAATATTTATTATTGAGCATATACTTTCAATATTTTTTCCTAATTTCTCTTAAATCAATTGCGCTGTAGTCCCTATTTCTACAAATTTCTTTTGACTAGTTTAAAATATACATTTTAAACTTACAAAAACTGAATTTGTTATTGAAGTATTCCGCCATTTGATATTGGGTTTCATCACCTTTATTAGTAATACCTGCACATTTTCCTGTGAGTATTGTCATGCTCCGGTCGGCCATCAACATGCCGAAATGACCAGGTCATTGCCAAAGTGAACAAAGAGTACTACAGGGATGTCCTCCGACGCCTACGTGATGCTGTGCGGCGCAAAAGACCGAAGTTGTGATCAACAGGAAATTGGCGCCTCCATCACGACAATGCTCCAGCACATTCCTCGCACTTGATTCAGTCTTTTTTGGCGAAGAACAGGACTCGTGTGGTTCAACAGGCTCCTTACTCTCCTGATATGACCCCCTGCGACTCCTGACTGTTTCCCAAACTCAAGAGACCATTGAAAGGAACGCAATTTCAGACAGGAGAGGACATTATGGCTGCAACGACAGCCGAGCTAAACTCCATTCCGAAAGAGGCTTTCGCGGAATGCTTCCAACAATGGCGACACCGCTGGGAGAAAAGTGTGGAGTCCCAAGGAGACTACTTTGAAGGTTTCCAACGCTCCAGGTATGCCAGTTCTTTTCCCCGGCCAAAGGTCGGATACTTTTCTAATAGACCTCGTACGATTTTTATCACCGTTCCACACTTATCAATTAATTTTGTTAGTGTTCTTAAAACTCCAATAAAAAAATATTAATTAAGAAAATGATACAATTATTTTATTTTCTTGATTTTTGTGCAATAATGGATGAATCATTCGAAATTTTCTTAAGAGAATCGGAGAGTATTCTCCCTTGGCAAACATTTTTCCGAATTCCTGGTAAGTCTTATTGACATTCCAATATAAATACATCTGCTCCTGCGTCTGGTGTAAGAATAATTTAAAAGAAAAAAGAAGTCTGAGTTCGTTTATTTGATGAGTATTTGCGTTATTAGCGTCTTAGCGACTTTTCTGCGAAAGCGTCAGTCGTTGAAAAATATGCGTCGGAAGCATCAACGTCAATAAAACACGACAACAGAGTGGGAGTCATCGATCTTGAACGTCTAAAATTAGTCGAAATAAAATGGCGAAGATGAATCATTTTTGTCTGCGTCGTTTCCTATTCCACCCCTCGTACAAAGCTGTGTAAATAATGCTCCGTAAACAGAAACGGCTTCGAATAGAAGTCAAACAGCGACGACGAAGTGACGAGCAGACGAGAAGGCGAGCGGGAAGCGATGGAGTTCGCTCTACATTCGGGAACGAGCAATGCACTACACAACTAAACGACAGATCGTTCTGCTAATTTACCTCTCCATTGCAATGTCACTGTTGCATCGTTCAAAACTGTGTTAAATGATGAAACAAAATCAACAATCTAATAAGAATAATAATAATAATGATGTGATCTAGATTAGGGTGTCAGGCCACTGCGACTCATCAGCGATGGGAGCGGTCAGATTCTGTAAATAAAACTCTGTGAATATAAATAATCAGAGCTGGGCAAAGTACCGGAAAATAGTACTTGAAGTACAAGTACCAAGTATCTTGATGTTTCTAAATGTACTTGAAGTACAAGTACTTTTTTAGTTTCTAAAGTACTTGAAAGTACCAAGTACTTGAAAAAGTACTTGTAAATTTGGGTGCAAGTACTTTTTCAGATAATTGATATTTTTTTGATTATATGGACCTTAAAAGGTGATTATTGACAAAAATTTCAATATGCGATATTTATTTGATTATTTAAAACAAGATGTTATAATGACGTCATTTTTACATCATGTGATCGCCAGGGGATACGTCAAAGTCCCAGCACTGTTAGATAATACAAAGATTATATGGTATATACAGTGTGCAGATTAGAATTAATTTATTTATGCCAAAAAAATTGCAAATATATCTTTACTTTCATATTATCGCCGTAAATATATTTATTAATGAAATTCGCATGATTATGTACTACAGGAATAACACCCACACCACTGCAAAAGAAACACTGACAGACATTGTTAATTTTTAAATTATTCATCGCACTTCAAGTACATTTAAAGTAATTCAAGTACATTTAAAATACTTCAAGTACATTTAAAATACTTCAAGTACATTTAAAGTACTTCAAGTATTTAAAATTACTTCTTTTATTGTACTTCAAGTATTTTTCCAAGTATTAAGTACCAAGTACGTGTGAATAGACTTACTTTGTCAAGTACAAAGTACTATAAATAGAAAGTACTTCAAGTACAGTACTTGAAGTACTGCAAGTACTTGCAAGCCCAATGAAGTACCTTTCTTGCAAGTATTGCCCAGCTCTGTAAATAATTCGGCGAATAGTACAGACGTGGTTAATATCCTTAACTCTCAACATAATTAAATAAGAAACAATCTTACAACATTCGCCGATCAGTGTTTACAGCAACTGATCTAAAATCATCGATGCATTAGGGCAGGGCCTCTATTCTCGAATCTAAACGTAGACGTTTGCGGCGTTCGAAACGTATGAATTGAGGCGTCCGTTTCATGAACGTTATATTTCTAAACTTACAACTTTCATACGTTTGACAACGGGCGGGGACTGGGCCTCTATTCTCGAATCTAAACGTATACGTTTCCGGCGTTCGAAACGTATGAAATGAGATTTTGGTATTCTCCAGCGTCCGTTTTATGAACGTATATGTTTCTAAACGTACAACTTTCATACGTTTGACGACGAGCGGGGACTGACCATTCGTTCAATGAGTTTTCCATATGTTTACATCTAAGTGCAATAATTCTATTATAAATTTATTTAGTGATGAATTCGGTTATTATTTTTTAAGGCAAGTATATTTTGAAAGATATAAATTTAAATTGTATAATATATGTATAATAGAAATATGATAAAAGTATTTAACCCATCTGTAATTTGTTATTCCTAAGTGACTGATTTTCGGTAGCGAAATACCGCAACCGGACCACAATAATAGTTACGAAACAATCATCCTTCGCCACACATTCCTGTCTAAACACACTTCTTTCGCCTCGGTTACATTCATAATCGCATTCATACACGCTCTTCTTCTCTTCCCACTCGGAAACTTTCTCTCTTTTAGTAGCTTATCAATCACTTCCATCCACTTACACACTGGACGGCCACGCATTCGAACACCCTCAATTTCACCAAGATATATATATATATATATATATATATATATATATATATATATATATATATATATATATATATATGCTTTACAAGACGTTCACTCTTCATTCTCTCCACATGACCAAACCATCTCAACTGGCTCATTCCTACTCTCTTAACAACATTCTTCCTAACCATACATTCTTCATACACCAAATTATTCCTCACGCGATCCCGTCTTACATATCCACATACTCCACGTAAATACCTCATTTCCACGGCAGTCACTCTCTTTTTATGCTTTCCCGTCTATGCCCAACATTCGCTTCCATACATCAAAGCAGGCAATAGCACTCCATTATACACACTTAAACGAGCTTCTCTAGATACGTTTACGTTTCGAGCAAACGTACCCAGAGCACCCATTACCTTACACCCCGCACTCACTCTCCTTTCAATTTCTCTATCAATTTGAACATCCCTTGACATCATGCTACCCATTCTCTCTATCATTCTTCTGAGTTGCTCTTCATTTTCACCTAAAGCAACTACATCATCCGCGTACGCTAACGCAGGCACAATACTTTCACCAATTTGTACACCATCCATTTCACTCAATGTTCTCCGCAACAACACATCCATATACAAGTTAAACAACCACGGAGGCATACCACAGCCCTGTGTCATACCAACATTTATTCGAAACCAATCACTCAACCTACCATCTATTCTTACAGTAGCCTCACTACCCTCATATAATGCACGAATCGCTCCCAGCAAGTTTCCACTCACGCCGTACTCCCTGAGTACATCCCACAAAGTATCTCGAAAAACACTATGGGAAGAAGTGTGTGGAGTCCCAACGAGACTACTTTGAAGGTGATTAGGTTTCTAACGCTCCAGGTATGCCAGTTTTTTTCCCCGACCAAAGGTCGAATACTTTTCTAACATACCTCGTATGTATGTAAATTGATAAAAGCACTTATATATTTATATATTTATCTATTATTTTTAACATCAATTACGTACGTCCACGTAAAATAACACCCTCTTTCTCTCCCACATGTATTCTATTAAGTGAACACATTTATTCAACACTTGCTCAATTTAAGAAATTTATTCTACTAGTTGTAGTTAATATAAAGCTCAGCGGAAAACATCATCTGAATGATTTTATTGAGTATTAGCATACCAATAGAGATAAACAAATGTTAGATAGATTATAATAAACTGCTTATAAAGTGGAATCAAATTAATTATATATACTGTATATTTCTTATGCTGGTAGAGGCGTTAAGCTGCTATGACACAAGCTCATTTAAAAGAGTTCGTTCCACAAATACATCACACAACTTGTTCTTGATTGCAACATATTGCTTATGATTCATCATCAGCATCACCATCAGCATCTGTAATATTATAACAATGATCTTTGTCTGGTTCGATTTCCGTTATCCCGCATTCTTGGTGTGAATGTTGGTCGCGAAAGGAGTCCAGTGTCTCGAGCAGTGCATGCACTCGGCTGTCTGATGGCGCGAGGCACAAAAGTTGAAGAGCCGCCGAGGAATGTCTGGAATCCCGTCGGCTCAAGCCATCTCCGGGCATCTCAACGCACGGAGACAACGGAAGGAAGATGCAAAAGATGCACTCGGTGTATTAGACATAAAATGATAATGATAAGTGACAAATTAAAAGTGAGAAAAATGAGGTTATTCAACATGTGCATAGAAATCGACCGCTCCACAGTTTTGAATTTAATTATTTTTACCTTCAGTCACCTTTAGGAAGGAAAGGTATTGTCTTTGTGTAAAAAAATCGATAGAGTTTTTAATGAAAAAGCACGTTTTAGGGTTCCTAGAATAAGATTTTACTATTTTTACGATGTCTGTATATATGTCTGTACGTATATATGTATGTATGTGTGTGTGACGATTTTTACGGATCCCGTAACTCCAATACCACCTTTCCAAAAATTATAATTTTTGCGTTTTCCTCTTCTTTACATCCATATGAAGAGCTGATTAGATTTTGGTTATAAATGGCCGATCGGAAGTACCCTAATTTGAATATTTTGATAGTTTTTCTTGAAAAAAGACTGTTAAATATTTTTCCATATTTAATGTTATTATAAATATTGAAGAATATTTTATTCTCTATACGATTTGATTACATTTTATACTTCGTATTCAAAGGATATAGAGTTAAAAAATTATAATAGTTATTTATGATATGTGTTAAAAGTGACATTTTATTTTGTGAGAAGGAAGTTTGGAACACGACGCGATGCGGAGTGAGCCAAAACAAAATAAAATCACTTTTAGCACGTATATCATACACTATTTTTTCTACAAACACATTTCTTTAATTTAAATTTGACCTTCATTTCGATACGCAATTTTTTGTTTTAGACGGATGGTACTAGATGACGTTTCTTTAACCCATTTTTACCTTATTTATTTTTAGTTAATTGACAATTCCTTTTAATAATATAATGTCGAAATTATTTTTTTTTTATTTAGGGACAATTTTAAGGAATGTTTAATAATTAATGTATCTGTTGGAATATTTTGATGAAAATTGGTATACTTATGTTTTTTGGTACGAGGAATTTACTGGTGAAGTCGTTGAAGGTGTACCGTACACCCATTTTTGGGTATGAGGATGGTGTAGTTTAAAAAAGGGTGGAAATTTTTAAAAAATTACAAATTCTGAAAATTTGTATTTAAGTAGATTGAAGGGTGTAGATTTAAGATTTTAAAACCACAGGTCGATATCTCTTTTCGTGTTCGAGATATTCGGCCTCAAAACTTTGCTCATAAATGCCCATTTTTGGGTCATATCCCAAAAATGGTCAATTATATACCGCTGGCGATATCACCATTAGATTCTACGAGCAAAATTACATAAGGATACCAATTTTCATAATTTTTGAACAACTATTACAATCTCCAGAAAGAAAAGTCTGAAAATGGCCAAAAATCGCAAAAAATCTAAGGGTACCCCTTGCGATTTTTTCAGTTTTTGACAATTTTAAGGAATGTTTAATAATTAATGTATCCGTTGGAATATTTTGATGAAAATTGGTATACTTATGTTTTTTGGTACGAGGAATTTACTGGTGAGGTCGTTGAAGGTGTACCGCACACCCATTTTTGGGTATGAGGATGGTGTGGTTTAAAAAAGGGTGGAAATTTTTAAAAAAATTAAATTTCAGAAAATTTGTATTTAAGTAGTTTGAAGGGTGTAGATTTAATATTTTAAAACCACAGGTCGATATCTCTTTTCGTGTCCGAGATATTCGGCCTCAAAACTTTGCTCATAAATGCCCATTTTTGGGTCATATCCCAAAAATGGTCAATTATATACCGCTGGCGATATCACCATTAGATTCTACGAGCAAAATTACATAAGGATACCAATTTTCATAATTTTTGAACAACTATTACAATCTCCAGAAAGAAAAGTCTGAAAATGGCCAAAAATCGCAAAAAATCTAAGGGTACCCCTTGCGATTTTTTCAGTTTTTGACAATTTTAAGGAATGTTAAATAATTAATGTATCCGTTGGAATATTTTGATGAAAATTGGTATACTTATGTTTTTTGGTACGAGGAATTTACTGGTGAGGTCGTTGAAGGTGTACCGCACACCCATTTTTGGGTATGAGGATGGTGTGGTTTAAAAAAGGGTGGAAATTTTTAAAAAAATTAAATTTCAGAAAATTTGTATTTAAGTAGTTTGAAGGGTGTAGATTTAATATTTTAAAACCACAGGTCGATATCTCTTTTCGTGTCCGAGATATTCGGCCTCAAAACTTTGCTCAAAATGCCCATTTTTGGGTCATATCCCAAAAATGGTCAATTATACACTGCTGGCGATATCACCATTAGACTCTACGAGCAAAATTACATAAGGATACCAATTTTCATAATTTTTGAACAACTATTACAATCTCCAGAAGGAAAAGTCTGAAAATGGCCAAAAATCGCAAAAAATCTAAGGTGTACCCCTTGCGATTTTTTCAGTTTTTGCAATTTTAAGGAATGTTTAATAATTAATGTATCTGTTGGAATATTTTGATGAAAATTGGTATACTTATGTTTTTTGGTACGAGGAATTTACTGGTGAAGTCGTTGAAGGTGTACCGCACACCCATTTATTGGGTATGAGGATGGTGTGGTTTAAAAAAGGGTCGAAATTTTTAAAAAATTAAAAATTCTGAAAATTTGTATTTAAGTAGTTTGATGGGTGTACATTTAAGACTTTAAAACCACAGGTCGATATCTCTTTTCGTGTCCGAGATATTCGGCCTCAAAACTTTGCTCAAAAATGCCCATTTTTGGGTCATATCCCAAAAATGGCCAATTATACACCGCTGGCGATATCACCATTAGATTCTACGAGCAAAATTACATAAGGATACCAATTTTCATAATTTTTTAACAATCATTACAATCTCCAGAAGGAAGAGTCTGAAAATGGCCAAAAACAGTCGGCAGTTTGGGTCTTTGAGAATGAGTTGACCCCAACAAAAGTTATTCGCGAAAAAAGTCGAAACAAAAAGATAGTCGCCACATTTTTTTGAATTATTGGACATTTTTTGCACTGTATCACTCGAGGATCGTCGTACTGTTAATGCTGAATGGTACACTACCGTTTGGTTGCCTCAAGTTCTCCAAAATGTTCGCGAAAAACGTCCACGGGGAAGGATTATCTTGCATCAAGACAACGCTCGGTCACACTGCTGCTCGAACGGCTGATTATTTGAATGTCCAAAACATTGAAATAATGGGTCATTCGCTGTGTAGTCCAGACTCCAGACCTGGCACCTAATGATTTCTTTTTATTTCCACGTGTAAAGGATAAGTTACGGGGTTTACGTTTTACATCAGCCGAAGAAGTTGTTGACGCATTCATAAATGAAATAAAGAAACTAACGCGGGAAGATTGGAGCAAATGTTTTGGAGATTGGTTTTCACGGATGCAAAAATGTATTGATTGTGGAGGGGAATGCCTTGAAAAATTATAAATAAATATGTTTTGGAAGTAAATTGTGTATTACTTTACTAGGCTCAGCGGAAAGAAAACAACCCTCGTATTTATTTATTTAATTATTTATTTATTTATTTATTTATTTATTTATTTATTTATTTATTTATTTATTTATTTATTTATTTATCTATCTATCTATCTATTTATTTATTTATTTATTTATTTATTTATTTATTTATTTATTTATTTATTTATTTATTTATTTATATATTTACTTATTTATTTATATTTTGTTTAACAAAGTCTGTGGATAAAATCCAAGTCAATAAGCAAATAAATCAAAAAGAACACTGAAAACACTATAATATAAGATTGTGGATGCTCCTCCCTGAAGTGTAAGATTTCAGAGACCCTTTACGAAGCCTTGGCTTTTGTAGAGCCGTGCATTTAAAACAATGGATTTCAATTATTTCGCCACTTGTTGCCAGGGTAATCTTGTTAGGGTCGAATAATTCATTACAAAAACAGTTGTAAGAAGGCGGGAGCTTTCGATCATTAAGATAATTTGTCTTCGCGGCAAAGCGCACACCACCCTTTCTGGCAGTTTTTAATTTCTTGCCAAGATGCCGGCAAGTTAGTGGCCTTTTCCCTTCCACTTTGTACCGCTTCGTTTATTCCACGATGGAGTATAAATATTTTCAAAAACTTCCTTACACAAGATTAAAAAAAGTATTGTTGATAGGTCATCTTCATTATTTTACCAACATTTAATAGCTATTTGTGTATTAAGAGCGAAAAATGGAACATTTGCGCTCGAAACACATACACAAGATTCTTTCTACAGTCGCCAAAATGGGGTCCTCCACCACAACAAAAATTGATTTGTTTCAAGTATATTAAACTAGTGCAGTGAAAAAGTTAATTGCCATTGGAAGCGTTCACGCCAAACTTTTGCAGGTTGCAGCACAACTGTTCACACAATTTATTTTATATTTAATTTTAATTTATCGTTATTTTACATTATTCTTGAGCTATTGCTTCAATCTAATCTAATCATTTTATACTTCCGTTTTAGTAAATGCTTGCCCTATTTTATTTTCACAGCAGTGCGGCATTTTGTTTGGTTATGTAATATAACGACAGAGCAGTTTATATGTCAGCTTGACTTGTAAAAGTGGTACATTGTAACTACTGTGCCATTAGTTCCTAACTAAATGTTTCCATTAAGAATGTAGACAAGTGACAATTTTTCAACATTGTATAGTTAGAAATTTGGACAGTGAGCGTTTTTCTACTTTGTCGCGCATGAGCGGCAAAGTGACATGTTGTGTTGACAAAAGAGAGCGCAAATGGCTACTTGGTGTATAGACTGTAGTTTTATATAGTCACTCTCCAAAATGAGCTATATGACCACTTTTTTACCTTTCGCTAAGAGAGGTATTGAATTCATGCTAAAAATCACTTATCCAGACTTTAGTGAATATAAGCACGTTTTAAGGTTCCTAGAATCCAATTATAACATTTTTACGATGATGTCCGTATGTGTGTGTGTGGATGTTGGATCTACGATTTCTCAAATACTATATGACTTAACACATTTTTAACTACGGATTCCTCTATATAACAATAATGGGAAGAGTTGATTAAGTTTTGGTAACAATTGGACAACCGGAAGTAGTAGTTAGAAGAAAAAAATCATCTAAATATTATTTATCGAAAATTTATGTAAATACTTATATTAAAGAACGTTAAATTCTTTATTCGATAAATATAAATTCATTATTATATCTCCTATAGATTTAGAGATAAAGAAATGCATATAAAATAATTTGATGTAAAAATTCTCAGATCAAACTACTTCCAAGCAAGAAATTCAAATGTTTGTAATTGACACATAAATGCCACTGCCAAAAATATTTGTACATTATTATGAAGATTATGAAAATGAAAAAAGTCAACAACGCAAAAGAATATACGTAAAAAAGAATATATAAGGAATTTGCGAAAAAATGACGAATATAAAGAAAAAGAAAAGTAGAAAAAGAAAAGTTCAGGATATTGAATATAAAGATAATGTATGTATTGTACATAATTTATATTAAAATATCCCAAAGATTTTGCAAATATATGTGAGAATTATTTTGCAGTGAATATATGTATTTTTATTCAAAAATATTTTTCGTTTTATGCGTACAACCAGGTAAAATATCTGGCGAGAGGTTAAGTGCTGGCCACATCAGATTTTTATACTTTATTTCCTTAATTCGACAATGGTCATATAGCCCATTTCTGATAATTCCGGAAAGGAATATCGTCTACTCCATATCAAATGCAAATTATATAATAATTGTTTATATTAGTTTGTAATATGTATAAAACAATATTTGGGTAAAGTTATGTTTATATTTGGCAAATATATTATTAATTTTCCGACTAATGAAAGAAAAATGTAACTTTTTATTAATGTAATTTTTAATGCGTGTCCTTTTTTGTCCGCCAATATATTTTATATCACCCTTTTCCAAAATTTAGAGCACGTAATTCGCAAAATGAAATATCAAATTCCACTGTGACATGCAGTCGTTAATTTTATTAATATTTTATACGATTCATCCCGGGTTATTTTATACATATTTTCCTTTATGATTCACAACAGTGCTCATAAAAATTCTCTATCTTATTTCGTCGACAACGGCGGAATTTTATTAAACTCATATTACGCTAATCAAGTTGAATGCATCATTTTATATGTCTGCTGGGCTACAATAAAAATAATACGCTTGTCTATCAAAAATTTACGGCCTTGTCTTCTCCCACGCTGTAAATTTGACACTTTTTTAATCACTTCGCATTATTTTAATTCTCTGAAATTTGTTTTATGTTAATCTGTCATCAAAGGACAGGTTTATGGTTTTTATGAGCTTGGTTGATTAGTTTTTAGTATTTTATAAAAGGCTTCTAGTAAACGACCAACTTCGGAGAATTTATATTCTTTAGAAGGCTTCTATTTTATTGGATTGATTTTTTAATACGGTGAAAAGAAAGTAATTGATCAAATGGAACCCAATCAGATTATGTTTTTATTATATCTGTTATAAAAAACATTTTAAAGAATTGTTATGATTAATTTCCTCGAAAGATGAATTAGTGCTTCTTTTATTCAGTGAAACAATTGAAGACCTGGCAAAAACAACCTCCGTCCATTTTTTACCTCTCGCTAAGAGAGGTATTGGATTCATGCTAAAAATCGCATATCCATATTTTAGTGAATAAGCACGTTTTAAGGTCCCTAGAATCCGATTATAACATTTTTACGATGATGTCCGTGTGTGTGTGTGGATGTATGTATGGATGTGTGTGTGGATGTGTGTGTGGATGTTGGATCCACGATTTCTTAAATACTATAAGAATAAAGACATTTTTAACTACGGATTCCTCAATCTAACAATAATGGGAAGAGTTGATTAAGTTTTGGTAACAATTGGACAACCGGAAGTAGTAGTTACAAGAAAAAAATCATCTAAATATTATTTATCGAAAATTTATGTAAATACTTATATTAAAGAACGTTAAATTCTTTATTCGATAAATATAAATTCATTATTATATCTTCTATAGATTTCGAGATAAAGAAATGCATATAAAATAATTTGATGTAAAAAAATCTCAGATCAAACTACTTCAAGACAAGAAATTCAAATGTTTGTAATTGACACATAAATGTTACTGTCAAAAATATTTGTATGCCACTGTCAAAAATATTTGTACCTACATCATTATGAAGATTATGAAAATAAAAAAAAGTCAACAACGCAAAAGAATATACGTAAAAAAGAATACAAAAGGAATTTGCGAAAAAATGACGAATACAAAGAAAAAGAAAGTAGAAAAAGAAAATTTCAGGATATTGAATATAAAGAAAATGTATGTATTGTACATAATTTATATTAAAATATCCCACAGATTTTGTAAATACGAGTATATGTGAGAATTAGTTTGTAGTGAGATATGAATATATGTATTTGTATTTAAAAATATTTTTCGTTTTATGCGTACAACCAGGTAAAATATCTGGAGAGGTTATGTGCTGGCCACATCAGATTTTTTAATTTGTCATAATCAAAGAAAGAACTTTCTACCTACCTTACTTTAAAACGTAATAACTTGTAACTAACATACTTTTTCCAAATTTAAGTATTACAAAACTCTTTGGCATTCTTGAAAGTAAATATCGTTATATGTAACTCGTATTTACAATATTTGAACTAAAATTGTTTATGCCAAGACCTCCTATTGCCATTTTGATTACTTTTAACATTGTCCTTACCAAGGATATTAATATATACACTGAATTACTAACTTGTATGTTGTGCACCTAGTCATCTGTGAGGCAAGCAACTGGAAGCCAGCCATTTGCAACTTAAATTCTACGCCTAGCTATTGGTCTTATAAAGAGATTAAAGGGCAAAATTTCAATTTTCCGTGATGTCAATGAACGATTTGCAAAATTTCCATCTAGCAGTTATCAGAAATGAAATGCTAAACCAGCTTTGTCATTTAATTAGCCCAAAATCATCATGAAATCTACCATTAGAGAATATTGTTCAGCAGAACACCCCGAATTTTCTTATCAATCATTAATTAAAAACTCAAACGTCAAACTAATCAAAATCTCTCACTTTACGTTGTCAATACAGTAGAAATATGTATAAATATTGAGAATCGACATGCCATTTTTTAACTCATTTGTTAATAAAGTCACTTCTATATTTAACAACGAATTTCAGAACGACCGTTTTTAAACAATGTCGTTAATTATGTATGTACTGAATACCAATTGAAGGACAGTTGTTACAAGAGTTGTTAAAAATCGTTGTTAATTCTCAGTTGTTCCTTAACGATTATGTTAACAACCATCTAAGTGAATTAGGCCGTATACTACGACTTGTTGACAAACAAATTTCCTGCTTTTATTGGTCCGTTGGCAAAGAGTTTGAGCAGCACTGGTGAAAGCAACAGCGCAACAGTAATATACTACTCACTTTTCACAGGCGAGACGACAACACTAGAACTCATTTTAAAATTAAGTTCTTTTTTCCGACGGGTGTTAAGTAATTCAGTTAGTTTGCCAGACAGTAAACACGGTACAAAATATATTTACCTTCTCGCTGACATATTTCACTGGTACTGGTACACACAAAAATCCAGTTTATTCTTCGTAAACACATTTTACATATTTTCAAATTTCAACTACATTTACCAACACAATATTTTTAAGACAATAGCGATTACCATATTTTATAAATTTTCCATTAGTGTATTCCTAGGAAATGCCAAACATTTGTGTGTATACTATTCTTTCATATATGTAATAATAAGGACCTACAAACCAATCAAAATCATAGATAATAATAATATTAGTAATAATGTAACGTTTTTAATTATTTATTTATTTATTTATTTGGGTGAAGTGTAAATATTAGACAATTATTATTAATTAAAATAAGTGTTCATTAAAATATAATGAAAATAACTATTACTAATATAAAACAATTATTAAAAAAAAAAATTAAGAGTAAAAGTATAATTAACATGGGTATTTATATATACGATCTTACTAATTATTTATTTCGACTATTTATATCATTGTTTATTTACATCACGTTCAACTGTCCGCCTGCCGACCTCCACAGCGTTTATATACTCAACTGACTCAACAGCGTTTGTATATTCAACTGCTCGGACAGAAGTCACACTTTTCACCTCACTATCTGTCTATTTATGTAACTCTCTCTTTCTCTTCCACAGACTCAGTATCACCGACTGTCCATATGCCACAATTCTTCAACACCACTACCGAGTATCCACTTCCACTTGCCGTTCTGTCCCCATATACCTAACTTCCCAATACTCTTCAATACTACAGAGTATTCATTTCCACAGTTATCCCGGTATACCAGTACCTTCCCGACTCGCCGTTACAGTCCTTGTACACTATAGCTTCCCAATACTCGTCCACACTACCGAGTATTCACATCCACAGCTATCTCAGTTAACCAGTAACTTCCCGAGTCCTCTACTCGCCCCTTTTCTGCATACGCTCACCACGATACTGCTCTGCTTCACTAACACTCTATATGAATGTCTCTATATGTCTCTCCATGTAACTAACTAACTTTCGAGCATATCTGCGTCCCTTTTATAAAGCTGCCATTAACTTCCAGAGAGCTCCAGAATGTTCAACCGCATAATAACAATGAACACAAAAGGTTCAGGAGACCGGAAATAATTAAACACGTCGCGACTTGTTTGTTTACGTAGCCCGGCTTCCAGCGCGATTGCGTCATCGCTATACTTAGACGCTTTTTCAGCGTAGCAGCGGGGCTCACACGTTACAATAACAATAATAATAATAATAAGATGCCTGAGGAAAATAGAGCCCAACGTGTATTAAGGCGCATGTAACGAAAATCACATTTATATTAGTTGCACCGCTCTCGTTTTTTACACATTCATAGCTAACGGTAAGGAAAAGGTAAACCAAAAGTGCCATCTCGTTTGCACTGCCCTAGTGACGTAGCTTCTAATTTGTTGTGGGAAATTATTGCGGATATTCTATTTTATAAAAACTACCTAGAAACAACCGTAAGTTGTGTTTTATTTTTCTGTTGTGTATGTGCTTCAATTACTCCTTGAACTTTATAATTTGAGAAACAAGATCATTTTTATTATTTTGAAAAAACATATTTAATAAACAGAAGCTTTATTTATCCTACCCCGGGGCAAATAAGGCCCAGTAAATATGGTGCCAAAAAATATGAAACAAGGTAAAAAAATTAAAAATAATCTTTAAAAAAAACATCGGAGTCATGGGTTTTCCATAGTTGTAGTTCGAAGTGGACGCCTGAGTAACTTTTTGTTCACGATCGCGCACGCTCACGTAACTAAAAATCTGGTGTGGCCAACACAATACCTCCCGCCATTTACAGCCCGAAACACAAAAAAGATTAAGTTAATCCTTATTTTTGGATTAGCGAATTTTATTCTAATTTTGAAAGTTTATTTCTTAAAATTTAAAATATAGTCTAATCTAATCCAAGTAACTACCTTTTTTTAAACCCCTTCACACACAGCCATGCCCTAGTGGGATTCGAACCCAGAGCCCTGGCCTGAGACCACTCATGACATGAGGCGTTGCTCTAACCATTGAACCACCGGAGCTATAATAAAATGAAGATTAAATTTTAAATACCGGGATAGAATAGAATTCACTAATCCAAAAATGAGGATTAGTTTAAACATTTTTGTGAATCGTTAATTTTTATTAATCTTATATATACCTACATATTTACTTTTTTACATTATTATTATTAATTATCTAAAAATATTTTATTTTTAATTAAGGGGGAGGGCTTATTTGCATCTATGACCTTAATAGAGAAATTTGAATTTACCTATTTGTCTCTTTTTAAAAATTATTAGAAAAACTATAACTACCTATATCATAAAATATCTCAAAGGAATTGAGTGTCCGTGTAGAGAAGGCATAAATTCGGTTCATATAACAAGAATATGCAAATATTGATCTCTTTCCATTTTTTTCTATTAGCAATATGTAGATTAAATTAAAACATCTGTATTACGTTAAAAGTTATGGGTATACAATTTTATTAATTGCATTTATTTCCCAGAAAAATTACAGGTGTAATAATACAGTAACCCACTTATTGTAAACATAAGTGTGACAATTTTTGCTAATATAATTTCAGTAATAGTAGCCTATAAATAACACAAATGTGGCCTGTAATAATATAAACATTGGTTAGGTTCCAATCTCGTTCGATAAGATTCGTGACAAATTTACAAATTTGATTTATACTTCGCTATAAATAATACTAGGAAATTTATGCTTAATCTTCGTGTAATTGTTTAGTATGATTCTTTTTGTTTGTATTTCACTGCACATTTTGTTTATTAAACTTTGCAAATGTTAATGTTTTTAGACTGTTTAGTAACTGTTAAAAAAGTAAATATTTTTATGCAACTACGTAGAAAGAAATTAAGGTTAGCAAAATATTTAGTATTTTTATTTTATTTGGGTTAGTTTTGTTAAAAATAAAAGTGTTTTCCTAGACAGAGTATATTTATTTTATACTTAGTGAACGCAAAAAACTTCTTTTGATAAATCAGTGCAAAGGGTTTATTTGGGGTTATATTATTGATGAAGCTTTGATCAGAAGTTGGTGCATAATGCAGTCGAGCTGCTCGAACCACAGTAACAAATCCCGCGGTGTATCACATATGTTGTGCAACACGCACCCGATTAAAACCATAATCTCATAAACAGTGTCATTACAATAGTAGTGGACACTACATTATTTATCGGCTTCCAGTAAACATCAGGATTCAAAAATTCGATAGTTTTTTCTAACGAGAAATTCCAACGACTAGTTTTTAACCAATCATGATGCAAAACACTTGAAAATTTAACCAATAATAATAATAATAATATAATAATTCTTTATTGTATTTAAAGTTTATTACAACTGATATTAATGGGGGTGACTTAATTTTCTCATATATTTTGTAACTTCGACGGTTTGTACATTAAGTTGATGGAGATGAGATGATGAAAGGACACACACGAACACCCAAAGCCCCTGGTGGGAATCGAACCCACAACCTCAGAGTCGAGCGGTGACGGTCGCTTCGAGCGCTGTTCGCTGCCTCAAGCCACACGACCACCGAGGCGGCTGAAAATTTAACCAATGGTAACAGTATATTATACTGATGAAACTCCGTTACCCCGATAAATTTCCGATACCAAGTAAATAAACAGTTATTGTTGTTTATAACTGTCAGGGTGGCAGTTAATTAATATTTTGCGTTTTCTTTGGAATTTATCTCACCAAATACCATACGATCTCTCCGATTTTCTCAGATAAACTTTAAATTTTAACACTCGTTCTTTTTGCTTTTAAGGAAAATCACTCAAGCAAAACTAACATTAGAGGCGATTTCGGGCGACATACCCGTTCACTTCTTCGGATTACTTACGGTTAGTTACGGTATGATATGATTAATGGTGGCGCCAAAAATCATTGGTTCACTTGTTGACACCGTGCTTGGTGGTTATGTATACTCTGCGACATTTAATACTGTCAAAAATAGTGCCTAACAATTAAAATGCATTAACGGAGAAATATAGTTTTTTCCATATTTGTCCAAAAAAGAGTCAACGAAAATAATGTCACCCTGTTTGACATAAGACCACGACTCCGACTGTTTTGACTTTTGACATTTCAAAAAAAGAGATAGAAATAGTGAACAGTGAGCTGACCCGACTCGCAAACCCGTTCAGCTGTGAGCACTGATCCAAGCATACCGGGTATGTTGTTTCTAGCGCCCGAATGTGTGAACGTACCTGAACGCAACATACCGCAAGTGAACGGTTGTCGCCCGAAATCGCCTTAGGTAAAACCCCTCCTACTTCGGAGTCGGGATTTACCATGCAGTGCAAAATACAAATTTATCGACAAAATCAGGAGGTCTTATGATATTACATCTGATAAAAGTTTATTTTATTTCAAACATTGTATACTAAACTAGAGAACTAGAGCCTAGCTATAGGTCTTATAAAGAGATTCTAACTTGTACTGGTGTGAATGAGCTTCTATTGCTGGTGCATCTTCGTGTTGGTTAGAGCGATAATGTATGTAAATGTTTTAATTATGTTTATCATTTTGGCACTGTTTTACGTATCTGACAACTTAATACTTGGCAGTGAAAGTTAGAAGAAGTGTTTCTAGTGGTTATTATCTCAAAATTTACATTTGTCTTTTTGACATTAATTACGGTGATAATAAGGTAATGTGCTATAAACGCAGCATGAGTTTGCATAACTAAACTTTGTTTAAATAACGACCGCGGACCGAGACTCACCTACTGCTTCACATGCGTTTCTCTTACCTTTTTTACACACTGATAATTTCTCGCAAACAAAAAATTCGACTATGTTTAATTAAATTTCATATGATATACGGCATATGAAAATGTGTTTTAAAATATTGTCAGAAGTATAAAGTTGTATATTTAATGTAGAACGCGAAAAGTTAACCACTTGTTATATTTTAGTTTTGTTTTGCGCAGTAACCATAAAATGCATTTCCTAGTTTTTAGTTTTATGAAGTATCAACTAAATAAATGAAATGAAGTTTGGCTCAACACGGAAATAGTTATTAGAAAGCTAATTCCACGTGAAATACGTATTTCAGGTCTCCCCATATACTTCTCCAGAAATATCCCAAAAAATCCTGCCGTTCCTCGGCCGCTATCTTGGTTTTTTCAAAAATTGCCATAATAGTCCAGTAATTGGGTTGATTTACATTGCAAAAGGTCGGATATTTTAGATTTTTGGATATGTTATACATTTAGGCGACCTAATAAAAAATACAAGTTTTCGACCTTGGGGCCCTTCGAAAAGCGTCGCCAACTTAGAAAAATTATGCGAAAAGGTTTTTTCAAAATTTCCTTAATGCTTCTTTTGGACCATATTTTATTATATTTTTTTACAAATTTATTATTATTCATTAATAATTATATATATATATATATATATATATATATATATATATATATATATATATATATATATATATATATATATATATATATATATATCAATTAATTTCTATATTATTAAAGATACAATAATATACTATACGGCAATCTTATAGAAGGCCAAGGGGGACATATAGAAAAAAATATTTTTTTAAACCAGTGGTTCTCAAGTTACATCACAAAGTTATATTTTTGTAAATGGGATGATATCTATATATTTTTTAGGCCTATTTAATAGAGTCTTTTTTAATGAATTCAACAATGTAATCATTTTATATCCTAACATAACAAAAATATTGAGAAAAATTCAATTGAAATTTAAATAAATTTCGTTTTTATATTTATATTTTTCAGTAGGCTATGTATTGAAAACAATTGAACTTGAATTAAAATTAAACATATTTGTTAATAAGTTTATAAATAATGTTATCCTTGATTTCCGTCGTAAATAATTCACGTTGTCACTATTTCTAGTGATCTAATTCCCTGCCTTACCGACACAAATTAACCAAGATGTTCCGAATCACAGCCACTTTTTAATAACCATAACCTGACCACGTGAACCACAAGAAAACCATAACCACAGTCGTGGTTAAGTTAGGAATATACTAATAATTATAGACAATACTTAAATTAAACATATTTATATATTTTTGTAAATGTTGAAATTGATGAGTTTATATGACTCCGATTATTAGCAAACTCTACAGTTTCAAAACAAAATCTACATAAATTATTTAGAAACATATATTATAGTTTTGTCACTTATTTCTAATGATGCGGCGATTCCCTGATTTACCGACACAAATTAACCAAGATGTTTCGAATTACAACCACTTTCAATAACCATAACTTGACCACGTGAACCACAAGAAAACCATAACCACACTATACTAATACTCGTATTTATAAACGACAATAGTTAAATTAAACATATTTATATGTTTTTCTACAGTTTATATACAAAGTAGCCATTTGCGCTCTCATTTGTCAACGCAAAATGTCACTTTGCCGCTCTAGCGCGACAAAGTAGAAAAAACGCTCGCTGTCCAAATTTCTAATTATAAAATGCTGAGAAATGTCACTTGTCTACATTCTTAATGAAAACGTTTAGTCAGGAACTAATGGCACTCTAGTTACACATTAACATCTTCACAACACAAGTCAATCTGACATTATAACTGCTCTTTCGGTATATTACATAACCAAATAAAATGTCGCACTGCTGTGAAAATAAAATAAGGCATTCATTTACAAAAACGAAAGTATAAAATGCTTAGATTAGATTGAAGCAATAGCTCAAGAAAAATGGAAAATAACGATAAATTAAAATTAAATATAAAATAAATTGTGTGAACAGTTGTGCTGCCACCTGCAAAAGTTTGGTGCTCCCAATGGACATCCACTTTTCCACTGCACTAGTTTAATGTACTTGAAACAAATAAATTTTTGTTATGGTGGAGGACCCCATTGTGACGACTGTAGAAAAAATCTTGTATGTGTTTCGAACGCAAATGGACATTGTCTATTTCGAGAGAATGCCGCGCTCCTGCGTCGCGCGTCAACAACCTCTCAATCGACAATGATCCATTTTGCGCTCTTACACAAATAGCTATTTTGTTAATGTTGAAATTGATGAATTTATATGACTCCAATTATAAGCAAACTCCACAGTTTTAAAACAAAATCTGCATAAATTATTTAGAAACATATATTATAGTTTAAGGATAAACAATTAAAATTTTCTAGAACAACATAATAAAAAAAATAAAGAAGTAAAGGAGGACGCCATTGAGAGAAATAATAGCCATACAGATTCTTCATTAAAATTTAACATAGTTGAAGAAATATCTTATCCCAAGTCCGGAAAGGAGTTAAGAAACTCATATATCGCTCATCTTTTTATCTTTGTGTTTGGATTGGCATTTATATCATCTTGAGATCTGATGTGATCACCTGATCCGTATCCTACGTGGTCTAGATTCCTGTCGCGATCGCGATCCATGTCTTTTCGCTCCACATTCGGATCTAATTTTACCAGGAACCCAGAACTCGTCGCACAGCACTGCAAAGCACAGTGCTGTGTGTCAGTGTTATGTGGGGCTATAAATACATCGAGTCGGCGGACAGTCAGGTAACAGGAGACGGGACGAGTACCAGATGATGTTTCCGCATACTCCAACGCGGATAAATATAGACATGCGCTCTAAACAATCAGCAAACTTGCAACATAGGGAAGACACAAACTATAGTTAAGGGTTCAGTATTCTAAATTCAAAATCAATCAAAGTACTGTAATATTATTATGCGTTTGTGATATCCTCATTTCTTTTACCAATTGATTTTGTAAAACTACTTTATATGTTTGCCTATTTTCAGGGTACTAATGAATGGTATAACTAGCGAATCAAAGTTGACGTTTAAATTATTTTATATATGTGGTTTCTTTTGAAACCCTATAGAAAAATAGAATTGAACGAAATATTCAGGTATGAAATTTTTGCATGAACCCATTTAAATACTGGACTAGGAAAGCACAGAAATACATTACTATGTCTGGCTGAAAATATTTTAAACATTTTTCGTTTATGTTGATTATAACAAAATATTTTGATCTTTAAACTATTTAGTTTGGCAATTCTATGAAATAGGATTGTTTTTAATTTCCTCTAACAGTAATTCCGACTCGAGGGTTGCTTACATCTGAGACGAACGAACTAGAAATTGCGGTATTATTTTTTTTTTAAACATCCCTGAATCCTGTTGCTAAGATCATTTTAAAAGTCTTCTGGTATTGAGCACAATTCTAATCTTCTGTAACGGAATACATAAGGGTCAGTTTCCTTTATGTTTTTATCATTCACTAGTCATATTCCTGGGTAGCGTTACCAATTATGAAGAGCCAGGGAAAAAAAGTTGAAAGTCGCAAATTGTGCGTTTTTCAGTATGCGAATTTTATGTTTGAATTTGAAACCCCTAATGTTTTTTGGATGACAAAGTATTCTCAATGTTAAGCCAAAACTCAGATTGGTTATTTCTTAACATTGTTATACCGACAGATGGTTCGAGTTTCAACTTATGTGGGACCTAATACAAGTTTTCCAATCTGACTACCAAATCTACTAGGCAAAAATGAAGAATGTCCAGGAACTCAAATATTTTTGAAATTCAACGTTATCCTATTTTTAGTAAGAAAAAACAATGTAGCTACAAACCCTTACTTTTTGTTCAAATTTGAGAATATTAGAGTAAATTTTTTAAATAATTTATGGGTAATGATGAAGGTAAGCTTGAACTGTTTCATCGCAGAGTTTCGAAAGATTTTGAATTCGCATATGTTATTTTCGAATTGGTTCTGAAACGTGGATAGAATATTTCAAATGTTTACAGGAACAATCTTCACCAGTTTCATGACTTTGCATTCTAACCTTTTTCGCTACATCGGTCACTCGTCCAAACTTTTTCCGTCTTTTGGTGGTTTTATTAATGCTACCCATATTTAATAAGTACATTATTTATCATGTAACTCAGTGGTTAATGTTTAGCAACTGGTTAAAGTATTTCTGTAATAGATAGGTACTAATTTAGCAAATAAAAATGCAATTTTTGTGGCTGAGCGGCTGAGCGCACATCTCGTTGCTCGCAGTGACGTCACCCAAACAATGTTCCGTGCGTTCGATCCCCGTCGACCGACAATGTGTGATTTGTCGTAAAATAATATATACAGCTACTTGTATTTATCACACACGGATGCTATAAGCTGGGCACTTATACATCTTAAAATAAATGTAGCAATGGCTGAAATCCAACCGGCAGTACGGCAGTGGTAAAACACTGCGGCTCGGTGAGTCCGGTTGGAAGGGCAATCGGCGTCAGCTGTATACAAGCCCTAAATAGATAGAATATACCAATTTTTAAAAATTAACCACTACACTGAGTTATAGAATAGGCCCAATTATCATCAGATAGCTACGACACCGTTCTTCATTTACAAATCTCGTACTGAACAGAAATCGGCTGACGCTTGCGCAATAGCTGTCAAATGGACATTCCTCTTTTTATACCCCGACATTCGTCCTATTTAGATCTTGTATTGCAATTTCTCATGCCTGAATTTTAAGACTGTTACCGTTTTTGCTTCTTTTAAATATGCCATTTGAATGTTCCACCTTCATGTATAAGTAGAACCAATCATCTCATTTGCCTAGAAAATGGACATAAACTATTATTCACGAAAGATGACTATTCAAGATCATTTGTGAGCCGTCTGATATAATATTACTTGCAGATAACGTCATTGCATTTCATATGCATAGACTAACATGAAATATTTATGGACACATTTTAAATGAAAAAATACGAGTCATTCATTTGAAAATTATATTTCTTTCTCTCTGAGAGATTCATGTTCTTCACTTATGTTTCTGCAAAATACAAAATAATAGACTTAACTTATAAACCAAGGAATAATAATTTGATTTAAACGTCAACGCCACTGGGTAAATATTAGCACAGAGGGCAGTGTAGTAGATAATTAGGTATCGTAATTTTACGACGTATGTCATTATTATTTATAGTGTGTTAGAAAGTAATGCCACTATTTACGTATATCTGTCACACTACATAAATTAAATAGACATAGGTCAAATAATCTTTCTCTTTCTAATACAAAATGTTGCTAAGCTACTGCTATAAAGTGATGTGTATTCTTTCTTCGAACAAATGACCTTGAATAGTCATCTTTCGTGAATAATAGTATACATCCTTTTTTCCCCGGCTCTTCGAATATAAAATACAGTAATGTTCACTTATTATAGCGAATCACTTTTTATTACCTTATTAAATCTGTATCAGATACGAATAAAATGTTATGGTAATGTTAAAAATTAGTTGGAATTAAAAGCAATCTTGTTAATATAAGAAAATAATTCCCGCTTGTTGGTAACGGCCTAACGGCGTTGTTCGTTTGCAATTTGTATTTTTGTGATGCTGAAAGCATGGAGTCATTGAAAGAGCAAGAATTGCTGGGGTTTCTTTTCACATTTGTTGCGCGTTTTCGAGATAATGCTGTCCTTTATTCGCCTTACTTGAGGAATTACACGCTTCTTTACTTCATTTTCAGTCATGCCTATGCATTTGTTTCCGCCTTCTCTTTTTTGCCTCATTTACTTCGTTTAACTAAATTCTCTTTGCTGCTTCTGCTGCTCTGCTCGCCACTTTCAGAATTAAATCTCACACTCTCCAAATATCTAATCAAATATAGAATGTTTATTTTATTTTGTTTTTTCCATTGCCAAGGAAACGCTCTCAGCTGTTACTGTGCGACAAACGCTTACTTGATGTTGCAGTATTATTAGACGCCCGATTTATTTTATGTTGCAATCTAAATTATATCTAAACATATCGCGCACCTGTTCTTCAATATCTACTTTGCTCTTATTACAATATATATGTCTGCTTTGTTTAATATTGAAACGTACTGTACAATTTAATTATTATCATAATTATGTAGGTACACAAAAAAATTACAGCAAAAATAGTACATAACATAAATTACAGAAGGCAAGGTATTCTAGCACAAGTTACAAACTCGCTCATGAGCGCAAAGCGGTGAATACTTGAATAGGGGATTACAACGCAATTGAATTAAGAGATATTAGGAAAAAATATTGAAAGTATATGCTTAAAAATTAATAGTAATAAAGAAATAAAACGCTTTAATTGAAACACTTCGGAAATAAGGTTTTTGTTATAGCAGCTCGTCACTCATATGAATTTCATATATATTATTTTGATTGGCGACTCAAAGACGAAATAAATAACAAATACCCAGTTAGGGGGAGGAGCCTACTACCAATGGCAATAGAGAAATTCAAATAGCGGAGGCGTGGCTATCAGTCCAATACTGCAATGGGCTACTTGCGTACCATTTTTTTTTTATTTAATATTTTGGAAGAGACGATAAAAACTAGCTACCCACATTTTTTTTGGCAAAATTTTCATTAATTGGCCAGAAAAAAATTAATGAAATTTTAATATTTAAATTACCGCCATGTATGACGTAGAATTACGCCGAACCAATGAATGGTCGTAAAGCAATAACATCGGTACGTCCAATAGCAACGGCATGTGCGGGTAATTTAAACATGACAGATCATCTGTTTGACGTTTGAATAATAGTTTGGAGGTTAATATTTTCGTTTGTCATTTTAATCTTGTACGAGTATAAGCTAAGTTAAAATCCTTCAAAATCCTACTTAACAAATCGAAATACCTAATAAAAGTAACAGAACAACGCAAATAATAAAGAAGAGAGACAGTGACAGAAAAATGAACTAATGTCAAAATCAAATTAAAACTCGCACTCGCTCGCCATCTACAGGTTACCTTCTTAAATATGCATCCTTTTTCTCCAGTTCAAAATAATGACGTTAAAGAAAATCTTCTTTCTTAATTTATTAAAAAACATATATTTTTTTTAAAATAAAATTTATATTTTTACATATGTTTTCAACTTTAGGTATTTAGTGATAGATATCAGATTTTCAGTACCACGCAAGTAGCCTATTCTCAAACAGTTTTTATTTGAATATAAATATTTTGCATTAAACTTAATAATATAAATACATTTCAAATTATAAATCATGTAGACTTGTACAGTATAATAATATTATTTATTTTTTATCAATATAATTTAGAAATAGCATATATTTCAAGAACATTTAGGTCCACGGAGAAAACAGTTTGATATAAAAACTAATATTCGTGCCGTCACATCTATATTTTCAAATTTCGGGGGATTATAATTCGCTTATTAATAGGAATTTTTTCACGGGATTTTTACCGACAGTCTTAGTTTTATTTATACGTTCAGATGAAATTATATTTAAAAAAATGGTAGAATCCCCTATTGCCTTCTGTAACGTATGTTTTATACTATTTTGTCTGTTGAGGCTTTCATTTCCATGAAGCGAAATTTTTGGTAGAATTATTAACTTGGTGTGATTCGTGCTTTTTATTCTGTCCGTTGTGTAGATATTTAGTGTATTTATTGTGGTCATTCCAATCTCAAATAACAACTAACCAACCATGTTACTCTAAAAGTTCCAAATAAATACGGCCTAGTTGTCCTTCGTAATTAAATGGCAGGAGGTAATGCAGTGGCCACATCAGATATTTTGTCATAAAAATAGAATTGATCACATAAAATCTACGAGTAAATTCATAACATAGAGTGTATTCTAAAATTTAAATACAAACAAAGAAATTAAAGCCACCATAGAAATCTCAGATCTGGCGATAGTGGTATTTCCTCCATGTAAAGTTTCGTGTGTTCTCGCAGTTGCAACCCACGTTTTATTCGAAATAGTGCATTTTATGTTGACACAATTTCAGGCTTTATAGGTGCAACAAAGTATGTATTAGTTTAATTGGATTGTCCATTTAACGAAACATGACGAAGGAAACATGTAAATCGTGACTTGGTGCCTTTAACAGGAGAACATAGTTTAGGTTTGTACGTTAATTCTCTTGCAATGCACGTCCACAAACGGCCCAACGGATTGCGATGGTTTAATATTTTCTCAACATGCAACTACGAACAATTATGATACGATATGACATGGCTCCGCAAAACAATGAAAAACCAATTGTTTCTTTCGATAACAATTCTTTCAATCGTTGCAATTTATTTGCCTTTTAATTCGTAATATTCGAGGTTTGAGCTGTTTTTTGGCGAGTAATTGGATTGAACTGAAACGTTATCAATTTTGAACCGGTTTTGAACAACGGACATATGTCATTTTGAGTTTATAACCTTACAAAATTTAAAAAAACTTCAGGAATTTCTGGTTGATATTGCAGATTCGTCATCAATATGCAATACAATATCGCCTATTTCTCCATTTACTAGTTCATTAGGTTTCTTATTATTGTTCAGTTTGCTAAACCTAAAACGACTGTTTTGAACCGGCTGACAAAACGGTTCGAACACGGTTTAACCGCTTGCGTCAGTGACGTTACCGTTGCAACGCTAAAATAAACTGCTTTGAAGCAGGTTAAACCGTTTTTGAATCAGTGTATCGCCAAAAACAGGTTTGATCAAAAATTAACGACAACTTTTGACTTATTTTTTGTCACATTCTTAATATCAAGTTTCATTTACTTTGGACGACTAGTTAGTGCATGAAAACTGTATAATGACGAAGCATTTTGACACTTTCAGCGTATTTTCTTATTTAATAATAACGGAATTAAATTTTTAGTGCTTCTGACGAGACGAGACATTCTCGAATCTCGCCTCGTCTCGAAATTTCTCGTCTCGCCGAGACGAGAAAGCTTTTTAAACTCACGAGACGAGACGATACTTACATGTCGAGATTCTCGACAATTATTCCGAGATTTCTCGACAATTTTTTGTATTTTAAAAAGTACAGTTTTTTATATTTTCATTGAAACATTTTGTAAATTTGTTTTAAAAATTGTCATATTATTTAAATTATAAATCTAATACAGGATCAGGCTAAAATTTCTTAAATAAAACTATCTATATTTAGCTACAAAACGATCAGATAAAGCAAAGGACATTTTAAAATTTTGGAATATGCATCAACGTATTTATCCTTATTTAACCAAAATGGCACGAGATTTTTTAAGTACACCAGCTACTTCCGTACCATCGGAAAGATTATTTTCGCAAGCTGGTCTAGTGTTATGAAAACAGAAATCGGCTTAATGAGGATTCTGCAACGAGAATTTTGTTTTAAAATCATGGTTAATAGCAAACTTTTTAACTGGATAAATAATGTAACAATTTGCACCTCCAGACGTAAAATTTTAAACTTGATTTAAATAAATAACAGCAGTTCGATTGTTTGACAGTAATGTCCATTATTTTAAATGATATCTAACTTCGCTTTTCATTTTTTTTTTTTAAGCAAAGCATAAAATTTGCCTTTTGGTGGTGCAAATTGCTTGGCTGGTAGTATGAACACTACAGCGAGCAGTTGATTAACATTGTTTTATCTCTCAACTCTCAATCGCTTATTAATTATTTTAAAGAAAAATAATTCAAATGAAAGATGCATATAATTAAATGTTACTACGACTGTTATTTGAAGTATTTTTCTCTAAACTAATTCATAAATGTTTGACAGAGATAAAACAATGCTAATCACCCTTACTTAATTAGTTTCTGGGCTCGATCGTCTCGTCCGAAACACTATAAATTTTGTGTTAAAAATGGAATAAAGTACTTTGAAGTGACGCAAATATTGGAAATATATGTCGAAACTAAAGGTTTATGAATGGTACAAATACAAACGTTTTCAAGAGGTCTGTGAAGACGTGGAAGGTGCCATGAACAACCAATGTAAACATAATAGAAATTTAAGATATTATGTCGAATTCAGCACTCTTCTTTTACTAATGAAGCTTATCTAAAAATAACAAAATAAAGAGAGACACACTGGTACATTAATAAGAAAAAGATGCAAGCTATATCCCTAGAAGAGTGCTGAATTTGGCCCATTGTATTTAGTAATCGCCATCCACTTTAGGGAAGGTTACTGAGGAAGTTGGTATTTCATTTGATTCAGGCAAAAACAAAATTGTGTGCAAACAATAACTCCTGGATTTTGTATCATGACCAAGCATCGGCTCGCAGTTTACTACTCGTGATTTTTTCACCAAAAACAACATATTGAAGCCGTAGCCTTCGTATTCACCAGACATGACCCCGTTCTCTTTCCTCTTCCCAAAGATGAATACGTCATTTTCGGAAATAGAGGAGATAAAGGCAAAATCTCTGAGAGAGCTGCAGGCTATACCACACAGTGTATTTCACAAGTGTTTTTCACATTGGATTTTTAAACTAAATAAATTTCAATAAATGATATTTTCATTCTGAACTTTTAATGAATTTAAAAATAAATCCCCTGCTGATGTGTGCATGTAAAGACTTACGTATTTTTACGTCAGTGTTGTTAAGTAAACGAACCGTAGCCGTCCACGTAGAACTCAAGGGGTACTCACCTGAAAATAAAATACAAATATTAGTTAAAGAGAAACGATACATTTATTTAAGTAAATAGCAAATATAAGTAGTTACTTTCAATGCCCGCGCTCAAATCGAAAACAAATAAATGTTTCCACTCAACGACAGTTAAATAAAATCAAATACGAATTACTTTTCAATATTTTTCAACGGTGATATTTTTTTCAAAACATGACTGATATGGAATTACATTTTATATTTAGCTGATTTTTCTCCAATTTCATTGTAACAATATACACAGTATTGTGACAAGGCGAGGGTAAGAGCAATAATAGATAAATAACTTTTTATAAACTCTTCTAAATTATAGTTTCAATATTCATATTTTAACTCTGTTTATCTAAGTCAAAATTCAGTTTAGAAATTTTTTTCGTATTATGATAGTCACGACATTTATTTGTTGATCTTAGTCTAGAAATTATTGTGTATGCGTGCGTGACTTTGGATGACCTCGCCTATGCACCCCGTACCCCTAAGATAATCCTGTCCTGAAGATAGCGTTGTTTTAGATAGTCGGATTAGATACTCGTGAGAGTTAACATGTAAGAGAGCCATAGAGTTCGTCGCGTCGGGAAGACGTTAGTTGGCGGAATGTAGTCTTCCAGTTTTGGGGCAACGCCCGCCCTCTGCGTTACAGAATGCAGAGCCGGATCTAGATATTTTAGCACCTGAGGCAAAAAGAAAAATTTCGCCCCTCCCCCTCCCCAAGTGTTTTGAAACAAATATATTTGTGTTTTAGAAAATGTATGTAGGGATACATATGTAAATAGAAAATAATATATATATATATATATATATATATATATATATATATATATATATATATATATATATATATATATATATATAAATTTAGAGTAAATTTTATTATCTAGGCACATACAATGTCAACAATAAAGAAAAAAACAAAGAATATTAATGATAAATAAACAGTTCTTCTGTATGAACCACAAGAAATAAATATACACTAATATAACCATTAACAAGAAACTCACAAAAAAAGAACGTACCTATAACTTCTTATAATTATTATTACAATACCACTTTTCTGACTTTAATTGTTACAAAGTCGTCAATTATTTTATCAAAATTTATATACTTACATATTCCTTGCTCAATCGACAAAATGGTCATATCTGACAATCTCTTTTGACTGAGCATCGATCTTAGATAATTTTTAATCAACTTAAGTTTACTAAAAGATCTTTCGCACGAAGCAACAGTAACGGGAATCGATAGAAAAATTCTTAAAGCTACTTCGGGGTTGGGGTACGATTCTGTTAATCCTTATTCATGTATAATTTTTAAAGCTAGAGTTACATTGGGAAGAATGGACCAAGCGTGTATCTTAAAACTCGAAATTACATCTGCTCTTTCTATAGCATTTAACTCAATTATAATTTGGAGCTAAATTAGCAGTTGGTTTTTGCAAATCACACTCATAACGGCTAGTTTCTCACCAGAAAGAAATCCAAAATCTGATGTTACGTTGTTAAGTTTTTCAAACCTCCAGTTTAAATAAAATATAAGAGCATCCAATGATTGATTTATTTAAATTACAAAAAGTTTCTGGTCAGAAAAATTGCTTCTTTCATCTTGTGCTTCACACATATGCAACCTCTTTATCCTCCTTTTTCTTTTATTTTTAATTTCAGGTGTAATTTTTAAACGTTCCGCAATATTTTTGCATTCTTCAAACACGTCTTCGAAACCATGACCTAGATTTCTTGCAAACACATTACCAGTCCTCTAATAAGTTTAGATGCCTTAAGCACAGTTATTTTTTTTGACTGTACTACTTTATCTACTTGAGTTAAAATATTATTCCAAATTGATAGCGTACACAAAAAATTGTAATTAATTTTCGATTTTATGTCAATTATTTCTGTAAGATCAACTTACGAAGGCATGTGCGCAGCACGTAGGAGCCCTGTCATAAATGTTGATTGCATTAGCTAAAAATAAATTCAGTTAATGTAATTTTTATTATTACATATTGCAAATGAATTATCTTCATTATTGAGGTAATTATCTCAATGAAGCGCTTTTATAAATAGGTAGTAAAAAATGCTCTTTTGGTTGGCGCCCCTTAAAACTTTAAACCTGAGGCAAGTGCCTCGCTCGCCACACCCTAGATCCGGCCCTGACAGAATGTAACAGTTTTGTTAGTTATGTTTAATTAGTTAATATTCTAATCATGTAAATAAAGTATTAGTTAGTAAATCACCAAGTTGTGTCCATGTCCGTACATAACGTAGTCTTCATTAGTGTAAAGTTAAAGTGTAAGTGTATGTGTGTTCTTCCTTCTCAAGAAGCCTTCGACACGAAGTGTTGAACACCAACCATCAGAGGCGTCCACCAGTAAGTGAAAAGTGTATCATCGTTGGGAGCAATACGGAGCATTAAGAACTCAGTAGCAGTCATCAGTCCAGATCCACCCCCCCCCCTCCCCTCGTGTTACAGTATAATCAATAATAAACATGAATGAACTACAAGTTCAAGTATTTGTTCATCTGCATTTTTACATTTTATTTTTCTTATAGCGTTTTCCATTTATTTATTTAGTTTTGCACTCAGAGCAGGCAATAACGTCATGCCCGGCAGCTTATTTATAGATCCTATCCCAAATCAGCACCAATCGATAACCAACACTAACCGAGGTAACTTTCTACCAACCTCACCGAATTTACCAAAAGTGATTTCTGTGCGTAAGGGTGACATTATTGTTGGTATTTTTTTGTAAAAAAGGAAATAGTACATAAAAAAATAAAAAATATATCATCACGGCATATTACCCATTGCTGGGTGCGCCAATCCGCTTTGTATGCAGATATCGGTTATGATGATGACATGCGGGAGTTTACTAGGCGTCACCTCACGGGCACTCATTGCTGGCGTGGAGAGTGTACCACAGGGGTCAATTTTGTGCCATTTAAAATTGGAAATATTTGGCGTCGGTCGGGATCGAACCCGGTTCCCCAGATTCGCGACCAGACACTCAGGCACACAGCCACAAGACCCCATATCATTTAAAAAAAATCTGATGTGGACACCACACGACTTCCTTGTACACAAGACCAATATGAAGTATAGACCCAAGTATATAATTGCACATATTTGACGTAATTTGACATTAGCATTTTTATTTTTTTGTTATTTTTTGTCCTAATCCATAGCAAACTTCATTACAAAAACCAAAAGTTTTAAATATACATATCTCGCTTATACAAAGGGCTAATTTAATAATACTTGATGTGCTAGACACAGAATTTAATTCTCTAAAAATTTTATTTGAAGCATTTATTTCTAAAATCAAAATGAAACCATTTTATTGAAGAAAAACTGTTAACACATTCAGGTAATTTGCCACTTCCGGTTAGCCTGTTTTAACCAAAATCCACTATGTTATTCCAATTGACATAATAGTCTTATATACCAAATTTGAAAAGTGTTAGATTATATTTTAAGATATTTTTTCATTAAAATCTATTATAGGCTTCAAATAAAGTACCATTTCTAGAAATTATGTAATGACCAAAAAGGGAGGTGCACAACTAGATGTTATAGCAGTCCTAAATACAAAATTTCTAAGTCAAATATTGGTGCAAGCAGTACAAATGGGGTAGGAAATCCATTCATGATGACCCAAAGTGTAGAAGACCTCTGGAAGCACGAACTGAAGAAATCAACAAAGTTGAAGATTTGGTGTTGACTGACCGCCGTGTAAAAGTTTCAGTTATTGCTAAATAATTAGTAATATCAGATTCATAAGGGCTCTCCCATCACCCAAGAAGACGAAGACACAATGTTCTGCGGGGAAAGTGAAGGCCACAGGTCCCGTTAAACCCGTTCCACCAAAACGCATAATTTGGCCCGAGCCATGGGCTCTGCACTGATGAGATGTTGGTCTGACTGTGTCCGAATCTGGTTGTCATTGCTGCCGTCCTGTTTAGCGTGATATATGTGAACGTTGTGCGATCCATCCCGTTTAACCGGATGCGGTTTTACCGGTCCCACCAAAACGCATAGTGTGGCCCGGGCTTTACAGTCCTGACCTCGCCTCCTGTGACTATTATCTCTTTCCAAAACACAAAAACATTTGAGGGCGTCGCTTTTTATCGAATTATGACTTGGAAAACGCCGTGGAGTCGTATTTTGCTAGGTAGATAACATAAAAAAAACTCCCCTCGTAGCAAAAAAAAAACTTTACGTTTTGCCGCAATACAAATGCTGAATGGTCCAAAGAGCCAATCCGTCCCTGCTTGCTTCATTTCTGCGTAAAACGATTCTCTTCTCTTGTATTCATTTCCCCAATCTGAGTTAAAAATAATGGTAGAAATTGCAGTTCCATTTTTGATTCTACTAATTCTAGTTAAAATTTCCGTGTGTTGGTTTTTCGCATCAACAGTGTCTTGATTTTCATTTGCAAATTACATCCCAACATGAAACATCTCTCCATTTTCCACGGACACAATTGCGTAATTTAAACTGAAATTCGGCGGTGCGAGTGCGCACCTCGAGCACGTGAACATTATGTTTATTACATTTTTCCACGGCCGTCGGCTCGACTTAAATTAATTAAAAACAATTTTTCAAACGGAGATAACAATCAGGTATGTTAGCTGTGGGGTAGCTAGCGCAATATTTTTCCCCAAACTCGGAAAGAGCAGTTAGAGGGGATGTTCTGCGCGTGCGCGAGGCTGTGCAGGCATTAATCATATACGCATGGTACGAACACGCGTTTTCCATTCAAATTATTCTCAGATTAGTCTCGAGCCAGACTTAAGCGGTCCATATTTCCAACGAAAAAAGCGCCGTTGATTAATTGTTATATTGTGACGGCTTGCGGAGGGTTTATTGTTCGTTCCTTCCCCCACCAACATTATTTACTACTGTGTTTTGATGATTCATTGGCCTCGCTACTTCATTCCAGATTTTGTCCTTTCGGGCACACCTAACCCTGCGGTCAAGTCCTAAGTAAACAACAAGATGTACCTTCCTATTTACCAAAGATATCAAATACGCTGAAAAAAATTTATATGGTATCAGACAGAAAATTATTAGGGACTGTAACCTTCCTAAGCAAAAGGTTGATGAACTGAATTTTCCACAGCGTCTAAATGTCATAGCACCCAAATTTCATAGCATTTAAATTTCTAAATGATGTCCCACCGCCATTTGTCGCAACGTCTAAATTTGTCCTGACTTATTTTGGCAACTACAAGTGATGTACGTAATACAGAAAAAATTGTAAATATGTTAATGTTTGTTGTGTACAAAGCTAGTAGATATACTAAAGTACTGCTATGGCGGCCATCTTGATTTTAAAAAGCAGCAATAGCGATTTTTGTGTCGCTAGAGGCGCTGATGTTGCAGGTGTCAAATGTCACATTGGTATTCACCAGTTTTAATTTTGGTGTGTTAAAGAAAATAAAATAAAATGAGAATTTACCACAAATAATGCCTTGTTGCTGTGCAATTAATTGTCATCATAATAAAAATAGAATACATTTTTTTTGCATACTAAATGTAGAAGAGAGGCGTCATCAGTGGTTTACAAACATTGGAAGAACCGATATTTAACCAAAATATGCAATGCATTGTGAAGTGAGAACTTTTAATTTGAATAGTGTTGTTGAAATTAACATTTTCCATTAGTACAGAAACATTTTGTAGATAGCCAATAATTTGACATTACCAATATTACAGAAACCTGCAATAACACAAATACAAATAAAAGCGCCTCTACCGGGGAAAAAACGATTTTGTTGCTTTTTAAGGCCAAGATGACCGCCATGGCGGTACTTTAGTATATCTACTGGCCACTGGCTGTGGTTGTGTATAGGGTACTTTTATAAGCCGGGTATGGCCATGGGCCAAGATCGCCGACATTGTCGGGCTCATGTCAAACCTACTGAGAATTCATTTGCCGATTTATTTGTAATATTAAATAATCACACTATGAATTTATAAAGGTAATAAAAATTAATTTATTTAAGAGATACACAATTATTATTATGACATATATTTAGAGGTTATGTAGAATGTAGGGTATGGGTTGTAATTATAACATCTAATTTATTGTATTTCCGTCACTTAACCGCGCTGACCAAGGTTCTGGTTATGCGTTCCGTAATGTAACCAAAACATAATTTCAGGATCGCGGTTCAATTTCGGAATGTGTTTCCTGACAGTTTTGGTTACTTTTTCGTGACCACGACAACCACAAATTTTTTGTGGTTGTTGTGGTCATATTCTTATTTCTTATAATATAATAAATAATATTGTATAAAAATATAATTACTATATACTATATACTGATATGTATAATATTTACGTTAGTATAAGGATAGACAAAAGTTATGTCGTCACTTATTTCTAATGACGCGGTGGTTCCCTGCTTTACAGACACAAATTAACCAAGATGTTCCGAATCACAACCACTTTTCAGTGACCATAACCACGGTCGTGGTTAAGTTACGGAATATACTATTAATATCTGTAGTTCTTATTTACGTAATAATTATATGTTCTAAACTTACCTTTTAAAAATTTAAATGATTGTGTTTAATATTGTTGTTTTAGTTGTTTTCAAAATTTTCAGTAATCGTGGTAAGTATTTTAACAAACTACACAAGTAAATAAAATAAAAATATTACTTACACTTTAAATACATATTAAAGTGATATGTAAATGTGTTAAATAAAACAAATAAACACGAAAATACATAATAATTTGCGCAAGAACAACACATATGTATGACAGAGGGCCCGACAGTGGCGGACGAAACGTGAGCCACGCCATGGCCATACCCTGGTTATATAGGTACCTTAGTTGTGTAGTTAACACAGCGCCACAGTAGTTAGGTACTACAGTAGTTAACCCAGTTAACCAAATAAATACTGTACAATTTTTCACGAACACATTATAGGTATGTAATGTAAATGAAGAATGTACCCAAATATATTTCAATATATAAAAATCGCCAGAAAGCGCTTCGTCCGAATCATTCAAAAACTGAATACGTGCGAACGTGGACGTAGCCAAGCGGAGATCACTGTAGGTTATGTTGGGTTTTGCTAGATTAGATACGCTTTCTGTTGCACAATGCACAAGAAATATTGACATATTTACAGTTTTCTGTATTACCAACACCACTTGTAGTGACTGAAATAAGCCAGGACAAATTTAGACACTATGAAATTTGCGCGCTATGACATTAGGACGCTATGGCACGTACCCTCTGCTGTAATACGAATGACAGTTAAGAGTACTAAACCAAACGCACATACAGTTGGAGACGGTACTGCCACCAACGGTCTTGTCAGTTATCAATACATTTACAGGTACAGTAATACTTAGTATATATAGCTAAAATAAAGAGTTTACAATTATTTGCTAGCTTAAGTACACATAATGCAACAATGATGCACTATACGAGTACATTTGCCATAGTCTTGCAGCTGCAGTAATACTAGCTTTAATGTCTATGAAAACAGAAATTACTACTGTAAACAAAATAAGAATTTATAATTATTTTCTAACATCCATCGAAGTGCAACAATGTTTCATGTTTACAACTATGCTTAGACTTTACGGTGTAGTAATATTTAGTGAATAGCTAAGAGCACTTGGATCTGGTTTATGAGTTTGGTTAAAATAACGATAATGAAGTGGTGCGGGACGTAATTGGCTAAGCGATCTCGCCTCCCGTATCAAACGCTTACAAGACGTTGGCGACGTCGAGCTAATGCCGGCTGCCGCTGCAGGTTAATATTCATAAGAAGAAAAGCTCTTGCGGTTCTGAAGCTTTGTCTGCAAAGATACCAAGATACGTGTTATCTTCCCCTAGGAATGCAAGAGATAGTGTGACCAACAATTAACGAACAAATAGATTAATAAGTTTTAAGACGTATTTAATCAAACACCACATGCATGTACTAACTGTTTTAAATGTGGTCAGCCTCTCGTCAAACGTTTGTGAATTAAGAATGAACATCATGTTAATGTCTGACTTTGTTACTCACATTTTGAGTGACAAAGATAGACATACATAATTGTTCATTCTTTGTTCAAAAACGGGTGACGTGAGGATCACCACATTTAAAACACAGACTAGGTTTAATCTCCACATAGGTATCTGTTATTCACAGCTCAAATTTAAAAACCAGAGGCCAATCTAATAATATAATTAATATACAGGGTGTAAATGAAATAAGTGCATTAAATTTAACCAGTAATATAACTCGTCGAGAGCAACAACTTTCTTAATAATTTTTTTCTATATCTTCTAGTCTTTGAGTTAAAATTCTATAAAGATTTGTTTAAAATTTCGTTACCCGCCAATGGCAAGATCTCTGCTGTCTGAATCAAAGTTCGGTGTACACAGAACAAAAATTGTCGGGTGGTGGTTGCATATTTGCAGACACAGTAATTAATAAACGATCAACGGAAAACATATTTATTATTAATAAATTCGTAATAGTACAATTTTTAAAATAAATAAATAAATTTAAAATTTGGAAAATAAAATTATAAAATTGTGTATTAACACAGGTTTCTGAACTTGGGTGAATAGAGTAAGAGCGTGAGGAAGAGCATAATAGTTATGGAGGTTATGAAATGAATTTTCGTGTGTCAACACAGCAAATAATAATAGTTTAAATACGTTATTCAAAAAATGTAAGTACATACTGTTGTCCATTTAAACGAGGTAGGATTATATGAGGACCAATGACTCGTCAATTTATTCCCGCCCAAACAATTAATAATATTTTTTGTTGAAAATTGTGTTTCCTTCTTACAGTATGAGGATTTTTGTGACCAAATAAGTGTATAATATATCCAGCCCTATCAATTTATTTATTCGTTTCGAACTAGAGTATATACAAGTATGTAGATAGTGACAGCAGAATGTGTTAAATATAAGGTCATTAACTTATGTTTCTTCATATATCCTCTACTTGATACTTGGCTACTACTAGGTCGTAGTTGCAAAATTCTACTGGTTAAAAACCAGTACCCAGGGTCGCGATGAGGACGCTTCTGCAAGACCCGTTTTCCATGTACCATTTTATTTTAGACAGCTGTCAATGTTGACATTTTCATCATCAAACACTTTACACAAAATTTTGAGATCCCAATAGAAATTATAAACCAAAAACACGCAATATTTATTGAAGAATTGACTTATAGTACTTATAACATTTAAAAATTTTATTTTACACTAACTTTTTATAAAAAAAAACGCCCAGGTGTATCTATGACGTTTGTATATCAATGAACAATAACAACTCATTCGCAAAATTGAAATGCTGGAAACAATGAAATTTTTGCACATGGTATGGAAGTAACTGTTGCTCTTTGAAAATATTCCAAATTGTCATGTGTGACACATCAAACTGTGATAATCTCGAAGATATTGTATGTGGTAAAACATAAATTTACGAATATTACGAAGAGGATGATTTTCGTGTAACTTCGTTGAGTTTAAGATGATCTTCACCATAGGTAATTACAAAGTCTGTGTATTCACTATTCATAAACATAAGCATTTTGCCAGAATTTTACCTTCTAAACAAGTTTATTACTAATGTTAGAATTTAATTACAACAACTGACAGGACTGTCAATTTTTTTCATAGCTATTGCTACTGCATTCAATTATTACAAAAATATTTGGAACGACTCGTCAATTTATGGAGTGGTAAAAAAGTTAAAAAAAATATGCGATTTCGAGAAAATGTTATTAAGAAATATTGTTGCTCTCGACGAGTTATATTACTGGTTAAATTTAATGTACTTACGGGCCTATTCTATATCTCAGTGGTTAATATTTAACCACTGGTTAATTTTTTTAACCAATCAAGTAGGTTGACATATAACAATAAAAGGGATTTTTAGTTGTCAAATCAATAACTATTGGATAAAAATTTTAACCAGTGGTTAAAAATTAACCACCGAGTTACAGAATAGGGCCCTTATTTCATTTACACCCTGTATAACTACATTCCGGGTGTAACACGAAAAGCGAGTCATATTAACATGGGAAAACAGTTTTTCCTTGTTCAATAGTTGCCTATTTATTTTAGACAATAATGTTTCAAATAAATGTCGCAGAGAATTAAGGGGATCGTTTACGCTTTTCCAAATGAACGAAAAGAGGCTCTTCATTTTTACCAATTATGCAAAATCTGTTACGAATTTGTTACTTATTTTAAATATATTTATTAAGAAGACTTGATATTATGCCTGCAACTTTTTATTTTTCAATATCATTATTCTTATATGTGGGGCCAAGCTCTAAAATTGTTGATTTTTTTTGATTAATATTAAAGTTAATTTTTCGAATAACAGCTAGACTAAACAAAACCCGCGATGAGAAAAATGATAATTATTTCTAAACAGAATTTTGAATAACACAGATATCAAGTAGAAATATTATTCCTAAACTATAAGGAAAAGTTCATAAAAAGTTATTTATTTGTTATTGCTATTACCCTCGTCTTTCTTATCACAAATGTCTTATTAAACAACCCTCGTATGTGACGCAGAAATAGAGATGAGGAACTAAATCATATTGCAACAGGCATTCATGTGTAAAAACTGAAACTAGCCACGGGCGAGTAAAGTCCGAGTTAAAAATAAAAACATTCTGCAATGGCCTTGCACGAATGCAGCTAGAGATTGCGAAGAGGAAGGAATGTTTCGCGGCAGCCTTGAGCTGAGATCTTGACTCAGAGTCAGAGTAGAGGAGCCCACTCACATGAGGATGAATGGATGAGGCTGAAAAACTGGAAATTATGAAATAATGCACAAGAACTTCTCAGAACGCAGAAGGACACGCATTATTACTTCGAAGAATGCTTAGAATTAACATAAGTGTAATTGATATTGTCAATGCTATCTTCTACCGTTTCTATGATACTGCCGTGATTTAGTAAAGGGCAGTATCTAATTTGCGCAATGTTTGAAGTAAATAAGGATTTAGTGTTTGTGTTATAATTATACTCGTAAACTAAACTCCTGGACAAAATTAATGCACCACCTATTTTTAACTCCCGTTACCCTTGGTAAGGGAGATATAGGGATCGTGCTAAACTCGCATATCGAGATTTTGGTAAATGACCACGTTTTAAGGGCCCTAGAATCCAATTTTAACATTTACACGAAAATGTTTGTGTGTATGTGTGTGTATGAATGTGTGGATCCTCCACTCTAACTCAAATACTATCATTCAGAAAATTTTGAAACCTTGCATTTCGAACTTTTTCTGTAATGGAAAGGAGCCCATTAGATTTTGGTGAAAATCGGATAACCGGAAATGGCACTGGTGTAGACGCTCAAAATAATTTTTCTTCGAAAAATACCTTTAATAGTTATTTGTATATCAAGGCCGCGAAATCACTCTTTAGCGTACCGAGAGAAAAATTGTCGCCGAGGCCGCTTGCGGCCGAGGCAAGACAATCTCGAGGGCGCTAAAGGATTTCGCGGACAAGGTGTACACAATATTTTTTGTGCAACCGTAAAAAAATATGTAATTACAAATTTTATTAATTTTAAAGTTTCATTGTATATAGAAAGTTAGCTTTCACGGTGGCTATGGGATTAACATTTGATAAACAAAACCATGCAATTTTCAAGTGTAAAAGTGATTATTTACCTAATTTCGCGGCCGTTACCATGACAACGGTTGCGAAATTTAATTTCGCGGCCTGTATTGCGGCTGCGAAATGCTTATTTCGCGTCCGGTTGCACAAAAATGTTTTTTTTTTCGAGATAAATGTTATTATAAAAAATTAAAATTATTAAATTTCTATAGATTTGCATTAATACTTTTTCTATATATTTTATGGAGAAATTTATAAAATTATCTATAATTTAAATCCCAGAGTCTACGCTTTAAACAAACAAAACGCAGTTATGCAAATGTATGAAACTTACTGATAAATGTCACTATCAAAGAATTAATCATTTCAAAATAATATTAGTAACGTTTTAAAAAGAAAAAAGTAAAGAGAACAAAAGAAAAATAATTCAATACAGTTTCCAGCATAACTAAATATGTAGGTATGTATTTAGATTAATAAAAATTAACGATTCACAAAAATGATTAAGCTAATCCTCATTTTGGGATTAGTGAATTCCACGGATGAATTCTATTCTATCTCGGTATTTAAAATTTAATCTTCATTTTATTATAGCTCCGGTTGCTCAATGGTTAGAACAACGCCTTATGTCATGAGTGCCCTCGGGGCTCTGGGTTCGAATCCCACTAAGGCATGGATGTGTGTGAATGTGAACACACTCTGTAATTGGGATTTAATCCTGTTGACGTGTTTAAAAAAAGGTAGTTACTTTGATTAGATTAGACTATATTTTAAGAAACAAACTGTCAAAATTAGAGTAAAATTCGCTAATGCAAAAATAATGATTAACTTAATATTTTTTGTGACTCGGGCTGTAAATGGCGGGAGGTATTGTGTAAGCCATACCAGATATTTATTTTTGTTAATTATATCGGTAACTGTAAAAGCTACGAAGTCGGTTAATACCAGTTCTAATTATTTATATCATACACAACATCTTGAAGAATTTCTGCATGAAGATACTGGTAGGAAAGTATGCAGACCATTCGTCGTTCGTGTTTGAAGGAGAAATCTCTATCCGCCTACCATGGAACATGCAAACCGAGTGATCACTTTCTATTGTGCTGTCTGCTGGGATTTTGACGGCCGCGTTTCTAACCCAATGGCCTAGAATTGCATACCGTAGCACATGTGTTCACAGACAATACACGTGTGAACATTTAAACACGTCAAGCTTTCAATAATGCATGAATGATGGCCAAAGTTGAAGATTATAAGTCGATAGTTGTGTACCAGTGATAAAATATCAAACATTGACGCAGGCACCGGACAGCTAAATGAATGTGCTAAAACACTATCATAGTTCCAGGAAGCAAACTGTAGAAGCGCGACAGTGCTTAAATTTTAAGATAATGGATTAAGTCACCTTTGAATTGAAAACATTTTGTAATATTTTGTATTGTAAAGTCATATAAGTCATCACACATGTCACTGAACCGACGCTTTATCATCATTAATTATTTGGTAATTCAATTTGTAAAAGTTTATAGTTTTAGTTATAGTGTCAGTAGTAATTTATTTCATGATTTCTTTTGACGTAATATAGATCTGAAATTCAATAAACTGATGAACATTCGTTGTGCTGTTTGATATAAAGTGCAGTGCAAAGAAGCGGATAGACGTTTAACTTTTATATTTAATGACGAAATATACCATTTGCAATACCATTTATCTTACATATAAACAAATATTAAAATAGAAGTGTATGTCTAAGTGACTAGTAATTTTAAATTTATTTAGAACTGAATTTATAGTTATTGTTTTGTGATTATTTAAAATATACATATGAATTTAATTCTCTTATTTTATTGTCAAAATTTCAATTCGTGTACAGGGTGCGAGCGACCTTGACTTGCTTGGGATCAGCTGATTTGTGTGCGCATGTCATTTTGACAAGAACATTGTCAATTTGACAAGACTAATGTTTTGACTTATTCTGATTTTGAATTGCTTAAATGTTAAATATTACAATTTTTAGGCAGTAGTTCACATGTAATTAAAAATAATAACAATTTAGCAGTTAAAAATCAAAATAAGTCAAAACATTGGTCTTGTCAACATGACATTGTTCTTGTCAAAATGACATGCGCACACAAATCAGCTGATTCTAAGCATGTCAAGGACCCTCGAGTCATGTGTCTGCTCGCGCCTTATACAATGACATGTCACCTATGTCACAGTCAGAGCTTGGCAGTAACTAGTTACTTTAGTAAGTTAGTTACTAACTAGTTACTTTTACGGTAACTTGTAACGTAACTTAGTTACTTTTAAAAATATGGTAACTATAACTTAACTTGCTGCGGAAAAGTAGTTGGTAACTTTACGGTTTTTAGTTACTAGATACTTGAGTAACTTAAGTTACTTAAAGTAACTCAGAAATTAGAATGTAACTTAAGTTAGTCAAAGTAACTTAAAAAGTGGAATGTACCTTATTCATAAAAAGTAACGTGGGTAACAGGATGACATGTTAATAAAGTAAAGAATCACGTATCACATGTAGGATTTTCGCATGGAGTTTATAAATAATAAAACAGTGTTATTATATTCGTCCTTAAAATTATTGCTCCAAAGTTCAATGAAAAAGTATAAATAATGTGTTTATTTTAACATTTCACTTTCATGTGTCATTCCCAGAACATTCAAAATAGAAGTTATCTTTGCCAGAACCTTTCTCAATTTGTGTTTCAGTGAGCAAGTAACACCAATTTAAAAATGGGCCAATTTTTAAATAAAACAAGGAACTAACACATTTCCTATGCAATTATTCATTTTTTGACCTAAAATACTGCTCGGCCTAAATTCTAATCTCCTAAAATGTCTTTGTTGACCACCGAGACAGAATTTCTCTAGTGGGCGGAAACCAAGCGACAACCTTTCCTAATATGGATGGTGTATGGTGTCAATCCCACATTCACAAAGCAAGGTGTATGTGTAACACTGCAGTTAGTATGAATAATATTTATTTTATCACGAACCTTGCATAAAAAGATTTGCATGTTATCGTCAGCGACGAGGATACCAGCTCTAGGTCAGTTGCATAAAACAATTTCTTCTTTATTAGGCAGTAAAAATGTAGCAAAAAAATTCGGAAAAAGTTAGGGCTCTTCATCAAATAGAAACATATTTTTTACCTCTCGCTGCCTTTAGTAAGGGAGCTATAGGGATCGTGCTAAAAATCGCATATCGACATTTTGGTAAAGACCACGTTTTAAGGTCCCTAGAATCCGATTTTAATATTTTCACGATGATATCTATGTGTATTTTAACTCAAATACTATGATTCGGAAAATTTTGAAACCTTGTATTTCGATCTTGTTCTAATATGGAAAGAATCCATTAGATTTTGGTATGGCATTTTACTTGAAAGCTCAAAATAGTTTTTCTTCCAAAAATACTAATATTATAAAAATTAAAGACTATTAAATTTTCTACAGGTTTGCATTAAAACTGTTTCTATATATTTTATGGATAAATTTATAAAATTATCTACAATTTAAATCCCGGAGCCTACGCTTTAAACAAACACAACTCCTTAGTTACACAGTTCATATCTCAAATATATGTAACTGACAGATAAATGTTACTGTCAACGAACTAATCATTTCAAATTAATACTAGTAACGTTTTAAAAAGAAAATAGTAAATAGAATCATAGTTATATGGAATGGAACTTAATACAGTTTCCAGCATAAGTAAATATGTTGGCCACATCAAATTTTTATTGACATAAGATGTTGTTTCTATTATTAAATTTTCTACAGGTTTGTATTAAAACTGTTTCTATATATTTTATGGATAAATTTATAAAATTATCTATAATTTAGATCCCGGAGCCTACGCTTTAAACAAAAAACTCCTTGGTTACACAGTTCATATCTTAAATGTATGTAATTGACAGATAAATGTCACTGTCAAAGAACTAATCATTTCAAATTAATACTAGTAACGTTTTAAAAAGAAAATAGCAAATAGAACCATAGTTATTCGGAATGGAACTTAATACAGCTTCCAGCATAAGTAAATATGTTGGCCACATCAGATTTTTAATGACATAAGGTGTTGTTCCTATAGGGCGCGAGCAGACACGTGACTCGAGCAACCTTAAAATGCTGATTTGTGTACTTTGACAAGTACGTCAGTTTGAAAAGGCTAATGTTTTGACTTATTTTGATTCTGAACTGCTAAAATTTATTATTTTACAATTTTCAGGCAGTAAAATACATGAAATTAAAAATAATAACTTTTTAACAGCTCAAAATTTTAAAAAATCAGAAGATTGAGCTTGTCAAAGTAACATTGTTCTTGTCAAAGTGACACGCGCACATATATCAGCTGATTCCAAGCACTTCAAGGTTGCCTGAGTCACGTGTCTGCTCGCGTCCTATAAACTAAAGAATAATAAATCTAATTTTACAACACTGATAGGCAACCATTACCTTCAATGCGAAACAGTTTTTTAATACCTTGTCTCTTCTGTTCTGAGACTTCAAATTTTGTCCACATATCCTCGGGTCATTTTAGTATATATTCAAATATTGAGTGGATTTTTATACCTCATATTGGCTTGGAAAAAATAAAGTTCCAAAAATGTATCAAAATCCAATGTTATTTAAACAGGGAAAAATCAAGTGCATTTAAGCACGATCAAATATTAATATTAAGCAGAATTACCTGCACAATTTTTATTTATTTATCTGGAATCACTTTAGGGGCGGCCGGGATAAAATTCGACTTGACCTCTTTTAAGGTCCTCCCTGATAAATATATAAAGTTCTTGGACAAATAACTGAACTAATCTGTTTGAAGAAGAAACCTAAGTTGCTTCAACCAAGGTTGCCAGTTTCCATCAACCAAAATTGACTAAAGTAATATCGTCTTTAGGCGACTACCACAAACACTTACAAATTTGCATTTTAGAAACTATTTAGTGTTTATTTTGTGAGAAAGGAATTGTCTTGTACTCTTCTTATGTTCATTTTAAGTGCTGTTTTATCTTTCCCGTGTATAATTCTGTTACATTCGCGTCTGATGACATGCATGTCTGACACATACCAACTGGGATTGTCTCGTTAAGGCATCTTTGAAGTCTTTGCGACTATCGTACGGAGATCATTGCATATGCACACAGAACTACCCGGGTCACTGCCACGGCTTATGAGACTGATGGATCAGTTGAGCATATGTTCATCTCAAAAGATACAGATAAGGACGGACAGGTAGTTGAATGATTCTGGAAGATAACTGCCCATATGCTGGCCCCGCTTTTATAATAAAAGTAATGGATAAAAGAACCGTATTATAAATGTGACAGCTTTTATGAAACAGGATTTACATTTTCAACAAATTAAAACATACACACACACAGTGAGAAATTTCTAAAAAATTCTTACGACTATTTATTATTTTATTTTAAATATGCAATGCTCGACAGACTGCAAACTCAACGCTGGTCTATTATCTGAACAGAGAGATGCGATCTTCAAAAAAATTAATGGATCGATAAATTTTAAGATCATGTACAAAAGGCATTTGGTGTTTACAATAACAGACGAAATATCATCGATGAACATAAGGAATAGAAGAGGCCCAACGTTAAACCCTTGAAGTAGACCTGATGTGGTCATAAAAGTATTTGATTTACATCCACTAATAGGGCTGTTGAAAGAATTTTTATATGCCTTCTAAGTATTAAATTTAAAGATATCATTATTTAAATAGCCTCAAATTTAAAAATATCACCAAATATCCATTAGATATTTTACAATTAATTTTTGAAATTTGGATATTTTGAAAGTCACGTGACCTGAAACAGAACACAACACATACATCTTCATCGGCTACAATTGGTCCCTTATAGTGTCAATTTTAGTGTTGTGTCACAAGAGTTTTGATAAATATATTGTCAAAGTTGTCAAACAAGTATCAAATTTTTGAGTTTGGTTCGTGTTAGATAATGCAAAATTCAATATAAAATGAGTAATTTACGGTATCGTATTGTGCCTTCTTGCAAAAATGCGCTAAGAACAAACGTACAAAAAATGCGAAGAAAAGAAAATTGTGGCTGGAAGCAGTAGGTCGAAGAGCTGATGGTTGGGTTTTCACATTTTATTTTACCTTAACTCTTTAACACACCTTATTTCGGCAACAGTAAAACTGTCGTTTTCTGATATAAATTCAACCATTATCCAGCTTTCGATTTTCGGTAAACTGTCCGACTTAGCTTGAGTGTATTCTGTATTAGCCATTGTTACTCGTTTATAATGGAAAATGTCAGCGTCAAATGTCAAATTAGAAGTTTGTTATTAACATGTGACAAACTATCACCTACATTTATTTATCTAATAACAAAAATAAATGTAGGTGATGGAAAAACTGTTTTTCTATTGGCTGTGAATGACGTAATGTATGTGCTTCTAATTTGTTATTATTTTCGTAAATAATTATTAATAAGAAAAATATTGCATAAATTTTCATTTAAAATACTTTTTGAAAAATGTGAAACAGGCTAATTTGAACATAAAACTTACGATTCTCTAGATTTGAGGAAATCAAATGTAAGAGCTGCTGAAATTTAAAAAGTTTCAAGTTATTGAAATATAATCTAATGATCTATTTTGTGCTTTATGTTTTGGCAAAATCAGTATAAATGACATCAATTAAACTTTTGGCACAATATGAAAAACCCAGTGCATACAATAAAACCTACATTACAAGACATATGAGACAGAAGTATGTGCAAGGCTAGTGGATACAATACCTAATAAAATTAAAGCTTATCTAACTAATTAGGGCGATGTAACCCAATATTAAATGGCGAATAACATATTCAGTTTTTGTAAGTTTAAAATCTATATTTTAAAAACCTTGTATTTTATTTGTAGATATTTCTCACCATTTACGTAGCATGGGCTCATTTTGTACTAACGAATTGATTGTTGAAAGATGATGTAAAGAGAAAGAGATGTTGCTGCTTTCAAATCCACTTCATCAAAACAATGTCTAGAAATGAATTTTATGATGTATTTTGACGGAGAACAGAAAAATATTCGATGTAAATGTCAAAAGTTTTATAGATTACTAGATAGCTGCTAGGTATTTTATAACTCACGATCACGAAGTATTAAAACAATACGAATGTGAAAACAATATATGTACATAAACAGAGAACTATAAAATGTTTTTTTTTTTTACTTTAAATATGTTTTTATATACGTACCTCGTCCCATATCAGTTAACCTACCAGTTTTCATTTTACACGTTGGACGCTGCTTTAATTTAGACATTCTTTGGTTAATCCCAAAGTTTATTTACCTTTACTCGAGTGCCTGAATATATACACGCACACAACTGCTTTTCCGACCAGATTGGATAACATTAATGCGACTAATGGCCATTTGCACCACTGTAAGTTAAAAATAAAGTTTAGTTAATCTTCAGTTTAAGGTAACTGTCAGTTAATTTTAACTTACATTGCACCACTTGAGGTTAGCTACGGATTACGTTACACTACAGATTTACGTTTGATCTAGGGGAATTTAGTAATTTTTACGCACTTCAGGGTATGCTGTCAAGCTAAATATAAATAATATTTTTATATTTGAGAATAATGGACTTTTTCAATTTAAAGAGATAGAAGATATGTGCAATGGGAATCTGCGCATAGTAAGAACAACTGACATCTATGACGTTTGTTTCTAAAAAAATTAGACGTAAAATGTGAGAATATCTCAGATAACTTTTAAAAAAATTATCGAAATAAGTTACAAAAGCTTTTATTGAAGTTAAAATGTCTAACGATGCAAATTTTCAATACTGACTGCAATATTTTTGACGTTTCGTTTGACAGCCCAACTGGCAGTTGTTCGCGCCATTTTCTTGCTATTTGGAGCGATAGAAAGAGATAGCCGTTAAATTGAAAAGGTCCATATTAATTATATAAAATCAAAGGAAGTATTAATATTATTATTATTTATATTGTATTTAATAGTTATTAGTTTGTAGAATTATAGGTTATATGTTATTTACCATATTATTTATTTACGGGTTAGCCCGTTCGTAAATTCTTCTCGGAATGCCATATATAATATCAAAATCAAACAATTCATCATCTTCTTCGTCAAATACTACATTATCATGAATTATATCCGTAGTTCAATATCTGTTCATAATAATTACATAATATATTTTTTACAATCAATTATTATTACGTTCTGTTTTACAATACTTTACCTGTATAAAAATATAAAAAATTCAATACGTATACTTTTTTTTACAAAAATACTATTGAAAAGAGGTTATCCCAATTCTTAAACCGTACAAGGAGTCGGGTTTAAGTTAAACTTCACAAACGTCACCTTAATCTTCTGTTAAGAATCCGTTCAAAGCATACAAAAATTTAAACTCAACTTAATCTACAGATTAGCGTTAAACTCCAATGGTGCAAATGGCCATAAGACCCACTTTTACAATTGATGGATAAACTATGGTACAGCTATCGGAGGTATAACTTTATCCTAGCAATTATACCTTCGATAAACAAGACTGTCTTTTACAATGCATTTTTATCTGTCAAATAGTTATACCAGGACTTACGTGAAATTACTTTAGGCTGGCACTGGCACAATAAAATTATCTTCCTGTTGATTATTTTTCTTCAATATTGTTATTATTTCTGCATTCTAATTTGCATTTTTTATGATGTTAGATGATATAAATGTTATTTTTGATATTGACAGTGATGATGAAGTACTTGATTGACATCTGTCAAACGTATGAATAACAAAACATCGTTTGTGTTTACGTGGTATTATTAATAATAAATCATATCAAATATATCAAAATATGATTTTAATGTAGAACATGGTTTGTATTCAAACAAATATTTTTTAAAAAATCGTTTTTTAAAGATCACTTTGAAATTAAATATTGAAATTTGAATTTGACAGTTCTTAAAACAACGTTTTAGTTAAAACCGTGCTTGTGGTACGAGCCATTGTTATCAAAGATTTATACGACCAATTTCCATGGGATAAGAAATACTGGTGTTTATTCTATCTGAGGTTTGTAAAATACAATTTCCAATTTTATACCTGGTACAGCGTTATACGAGGTTTATCTAATGATTGTAAAAGTGGCCCTTAAACGCCTATAAGCGTCGGCGACACCTTCACAACATATCAGCCGTCGCTTATAAGCGTCAACGGCATCCAACGTGTTAATATATGATAAAAGGTTAATCTAGTCGTATGATCACGAAAAAAAAAATCTGGTGTGGCCAACACAATACCTCCCGCCGTTTACAGCCCGAGTCACAAAAAAGATAAACCTAATCCTTATTTTTGGCTAACTCTAATTTTGGCAGTTTATTTCTTAAAATATAATCCAAGTAACTACCTTTTTTGATAATAAAATGAAGATAAATTTTAAATAACGGGATAGAATAGAATTCACTAATCCAAAGATGAGGATTAGCTTAAACTTTTTTGCGAATTGTTAATTTTTATTAATCTAAATACATACCTACATATTTACTTATGCTGCAAACTGTATTAAGTTCTATTCCTAACTATGGTTCTATTTACTATTTTCTATTTAAAACCTTACTATTATTAATTTGCAATGATTAGTTCTTTGACAGTGACATTTATCTGTCAGTTACATACATTTGAGATATGAACTACGTAACCAAGGAGTTATGTTTGTTTAAAGCGCAGGCTCTGGGATTTAAATTATAGATAATTTCATAAATTTATCCATAAAATATATAGAAAAAACATTGTCAACTGGGCAAAGACGACTGGGCTATGGGCAACTGCGCGACAGCCAAGCGGCACGTCACTTTTAACAATTTTTCTTTTTGTAAAATAGTCCACCAAATTATATGCCACACACGTCACGACACAAGTCGATGTAAAGATTTAATTATCCAGTAAAATTTGCTCGATAATAAAAAATAAAATCCATAGCTTGCAATAATAGGACACTAAACATTTCAATTAAAATTGCTACTTTTTGTACCTTCTCTGTTTTATTCGTTCATTCGTTGTAACAGCAATCATTTTGTTCGTTAAACATAAAATCTTTATTTTTAAGAAAATGAAAAGACTTCATCACAAGTTTCATTAAAAGCGTGAAATTTCTGTCTTCATAAATGTTAAGGAACAAATAAGAAATGCAATAATAATTTTGCAAGCATAAAAAAGGAAAATAAGATATTTTATAGTTGTTTGCTAGATAAGCGAGTAAAGATGGTAAATGGAAAAGGCTTGAGGATACTAGTGAAAAAATGTTCGAAGACATTATTAAAATCTGATTAAAAAAAAAAAGTTTTCTACCTTCAATAAAATTGGAAAGTTAACCATTGTTTAATCCATTTCTACCTCCCGCTACCCTTGGTAAGAGAGGTATAGGGATCGTGCTAAAAATCACATATCAAGATTTTGGTAAATGACCACGTTTTAAGGTCCTTAAAATCCAATTTTAACATTTTCACGATGATGTATGCGTGTATGTATGTGTGGATCCTCCACTCTAACTCAAATACTATCATTCATAAAATTTAGAAACTTTATATTTCGAACTTTTTCTGTAATGGAAAGAGATTAGATTTTGGTGAAAATCGGATAACCGGAAATGACACTTTACTAGAAGCTCAAAATAGTTTTTCTTCGAAAAATATCTTTAAATGTCATGTTTTCGAGATTAATGTTATTATAAAAATTAAGATTATTCAATTTTCTATAGATTTGCATTATTACTTTTGCTATATATTTTATAGATAAATTTATAAAATTATCTATAATTTAAACCCCAGAGTCTACGCTCTAAACAAACAAAACGCAGTTATTGAAATGTATGTAACTGACAGATAAATGTCACTATCAAAGAACTAATCATTTGAAAATAATAATAGTAATGTTTTAAAAAGAAAAAAGGAAATGGAACAATAGAAAAGGAATTCAATACAGTTTCCAGCATAAGTATATATGTAGGTATATATTTAGATTCACAAAAATTAATGATTCACAAAAATGTTTAAGCTTCCTCATTTTTGGATTAGTGAATTCTATTCTATGCCGGTATTTAAAATTTAACCTACATTTTATTATAGCTCCGGTGGCTCAATGGTTAGAGCAACGGTTCATGTCATGAGGGTTCTCGGGGCTCTGAGTTCGAATCCCACTAAGGCATGGATGTGTGTGAATGTGAACCCACTCTGTAATTGGGATTTAATCCTGTTGGGGGGTTTTAAAAAAAGGTAGTTACTTGGATTACACCAGACTATATTTTAAGAAATAAACTGTCAAAATTAGAGTAAAATTCGCTAATCCAAAAATAAGGATTAACTTAATCTTTTTTTGTAATTCGGGATGTAAATGGTGGGAGATATTGTGTCGGCCACACCAGATTTTTTTAATTCCTTCGATACCTCCGAAACAAAGAGGAATTCTCCTGTAGGTCATATAACATTTTTTGTTCGTAATGACCCCGGAATATATGGTATAAGTTTGTCGGTCGAGTTGCGGAACACTCTGTATAAGATCATAAACTATTTTGTAATAACTCGCAATAAACCAAATGCATGCTGAACATACTCTTGATAGGTGAAGGTAATAGAAGATTACAGCTCAATCGAATCAAGTGAAATTAGTAAAAAAATAGTGAAAGTATATGCTTAATAATGAATATTAATAAAGTAATAAAATGATATAATTGAAATACTTAGGAAATAAGGGGGGTTTTGTTTTAGCAGCTCGTCACTCATATGAAATCCATATATATTATTTTGATTGGCGACTCAAAGACCACCTATAAATATATAACGAATACCGAGTTAGGGGCGGAGCCTACTACCAATGGAAATAGAGAAATTTAAATAGCGGAGGCGTGGCTATCAGTCGTAATGCAATTCTCAAACAATTTTTATTTGAATATAAATATTTTGCATTAAACTTAATCATTTAAATACATTTCCAATTATTAATCATGTCGACTTGTACAGTATAATAATATTCATTTATTTTTTATAAATATAATTTAGAAATAGCATATATTTAAAAAACATTTAGGTCCACGAAGAAAATAGTTTGATATAAAAACTTATACAGGATGTTTTCTTTAAAACAACCAGCGCTTTTTTGGGCGAACTAACAACTTTAGAGAAAAATGTTTTATACTAAAAATGATCAAGAATAAGGGGATAATGTATCAATAGTAACAAACCGAATATTTAACCAGTGGTTCTCAAACGGTAGAACAAAATTATATTTTTTTAAATAGCACCCTATATAATTTTCTAGCCCTTTAAATAGAATTTTATTTTCTGATTTCACGGATATAAATATAGCATAGGGTTGTATGACAATTATTTTGAGAAAAATGGTATTAAAAACTAGAAATAATGTAATAAAAAATGGGTTTACTACTAGCGTAACTATAAGCAACAGACGTATTGCATATAGCCTATTGTAATATAACATTATTTTTAATACCATTTTTCTCGAAATAATTGTTATACAACCCTACCATATTTATATCGTTGAAATCAGAAAAAAAAATCTCTATCTAATGGGCTAAAAAATTATATAGGATACCATTTAAAAAAATATAATTTTGTTCTGCCGTTTGAGAACCACTGGTCGAATTTTGGGTTTGTTATTATTAATAAATTAGCCCCTTATTCTTGATCATTTCTTATATATAACATTTTTTTCTAAAGTCATTAGTTCATCCAAAAAAGCGCTGGTTGTTTTAAGGGAAACATTGTATATGTAACGTCGCATCTATATTTTCAAATTTCGGAGGACTATAACTCGCTTATTAATAGGAATTTTTTTACCGGATTTTCTTCGACAGTCTTAGTTTTACTTATACGTCCAGATGAAATTATAAAAAAATGGTGGAATACCCTACTGGCATTTTGAGAATATCAGATAAACATAATATAAATTGTACCCCTATGGTAAAAACGTTTAACGTCAGTTTTGACAATTATTTTTTCCAGTGAACTACGACATAATTGGTCAGTTTTAAGGGGTCCAGTTCTTATAAAAAGCATAGAAAACAAAAATGATTGCCAGATTTACTTTCAACGGTTAAGCATTGTACGCTTACTTAAATAACAGCCTGTATAATATACTGTTGCAAGTATAGAAAACGAAAATAAGATATTTTATGGTTGTTTTGGCAGATAAGCGAGTAAAGATGGCGATTGGAAAAGGCTTTAGGATAATAGTGTAAAAAATGTCCGCAGTCTATGATTAAAGAAAAAATGCCAAAGCTAAGTTATTGTTAGTGGAAAAAGTTGAGATTTGGGGAAAGAAAATTTATATAGTACAATCCAACAAAATGACTTTGTCCTCCTCCTTAATCCACTTTAGGATCAGGCAAGCGATGATAAAACATTTGGGGAATAGTTTTCATTCTCCATGACAGGCGAAATGAAAAATGTACAAGAAGCCAATCAATAATAACGTTGCTAGTAGTGCGGAAATTTCTCCTACTCCTAGTCCTATAGGGAACTTTATACACACAGATTTATGTTATTTTTTGCGTCTGTTTCTTCATTTCAATCACGTCCACGGCTCGGGTATAATAACCGGCATTTGTTTGGCGTGCGTTGGCATGGCGACGGCGGACGGCGGATGGAGGACGCGAAGGCGAAGGCGATTCGCAGTTGTTGTTCGCGGCGAAGAACAACTGCGGGCTTTAATCAAGAGGTATCTAAGATAGAGCGATCAATCAGACCAAGCCACGACCAGTAAGACTCAAACTCTCTATACATTACTAGCTACGATGGAAACTACACATTCGACAGAATCTGGAGGATGAAACCTGGCCACAAAAAAAATATATTTTATATGAAATCGTTACTAAATAAATTTTTATAAATTTTATGAACTTATACATTTTTATTATCTTTAGAAAAACTTCAATATATTTTTCAAAAAAACCCTTATTTTTTTCGATTTTTGTATTTCATAATTCTCATATACAGGCTGTCTCACAACTCGCGCCCCAGACGAAACTGACACTTGCCGACGACAATAGGTTGCCAACAAATAGAAGAATATAATTTGCGGCTACTTGCATAACGGAGTTACAAGACCTTTTAATCCACCAATCCCGGAAGGATATCTTGAGGTGTGATGATAATATTACAAAATAAAACTGGTTGCTAGGTTTTAAAAATACTACTAGTGAGTTACAAAATTTGTTTGACTTATTGTAATTTTGACACTTTAGAGTTGACTTTTCACTGTCAACAAATTTAGGTTAGCAAAGGTGTTATCCGAGATCATCATTTATATCGTACAGTGCAACGTGTTGTAGCAGCTGCGTAAAATGTGTTAAACGAAAATATTATTGTCATTTGATCTGGCATAACTTGACTGGTCTCATGCGTCCTTGCGATGGCTCTCAATATCACTTTATGATCCACAAGATTTCTATCCGGAAAAAGTTCCGAATAGACTCGTGCTGCCTCTCTGGCGTTACGTCCACATTCTCCGAAAATTATAATCATTTCTAAGTAATCAGCGGCTGAATACATGGTAAGAATTTGCCATTTTTTATTCACGTTGTCAAATTTAATTTGACACTGACATTTTTCAAAAACTACAGTCGCCCACACATTTTAAAGAAGATTTGATTTGTATAATACCATAGTAACGTAAAATTACGGCAAACACACGTTAAAGGTGTAGGTCTCTGATTGGTCAATTTTAAGACGTCTTCTCTCGAATATCTTTTAAGCTTGATTTTTTTTCTTCGAAATTACACATCCGAGTGCAGTCTCGTGTTTCCTCATTCGCTCTGGGGCGTGAGCTGTGGGACATTCTGTATATTATGTCATAGTAATTTACATTGCAAGACCGTTAAGGTACATTCACAAAGGAAAATTAGGTTTAGATTTATGGTTTATACTTTAGATTTAATGACTTTGGCCGCACATTATGTAATGAATCCATTCACACTTCAGAATTTAGAGTTTTCTAAATCCAAATCATAAAGCTAAACATTGCAAGTTCCAACTTTAGGTTTATGATTTAGTTTCACGTCACAAAATTTACCAATGAGAATGAGTCTGAAATGATATAGATATATACATCCATCTTTATTTATTATCCATTTAGAGGATTCGGATTTTTAAACAAATGCGAGAAGAACATGGAGACTGTCATAACTTAATTGCTGAAATATAACCAATAATGCCAAGCAAATGACAGTTTCACGGCGCACAGGTGTCTTGTTGAGTACTGCTCTACCGATATTTTAATCTTGTTTTTGAAGCATTTACATAGACGTCTGTACATATCAAAACTAATTTTCAGGTAATTTAAACTTACATTTATGAATGACTTACTTAAACCTAAACAAAAACCATAAACCTAATTTTCATTTGTGAATGCACCTTTACTCAGAACTTTACTGGCGTGCACGGTACCTAACGAGAGAGCGAAGTTACAAATAACTATTACGGGCAGAGCCCGTAATAGTTATTTATGTAACAAGTGTGTAAAGTAGTACTTTTTTGGTCGAGTGCGAAATTGTAGCACGAGACAAAAAATACTATTTTACACACGTGTTGCATACAACATTTTTCCTACAACCGAAATGGTATTGATGTTTCTCATAATACTGAGTGTACAGGCATTCAGCAGCTTCAAATACTGTTAGTGCTCTTTCTCATAACACTGTACAAAATGTAACTTAAACTTAGAAGAATCTCAGACAGACGATGATTAGTCTTTTATAATGTACAAATTGTACATTTAATATTAATATTAAAAATTAGGTTAGGTTAGAATACACGTCAAAAAATGTTAATGTTCTTAAAAATTAGATTAGTACTCAATCTGTTAAAAAAATATTAGATTTGTTTCATTTACAGTGTATATTCATATTTCTTAATAAATTTTATTACTTTCATTATTATTTACTAACTAATTATATACTTGATAGGTAAATTAACCGAATTTTAATGTTGCCTAGCAACGCTTATTTACTTTTCAAGCACTAGTGCGTGAAAAGTACTTTTCACGCACTAGTGCTTGAAAAGTGACACTTTACACACTGTAATGAGTGCGTGAAAAGTACTTTTCACGCACGGTTGTATGAAAAACCTTTTTTTATCACTAGAGACAGAGCTCTGTAATAAGACGTATACGATTCAGTATAACGTAAAGGTTATTTCAGAATATTTATACAATTTTGTACAACTTTCTTTATATTTTGAAAAACTCTTTATTTAAGATCGTATTGTAACCTCATAAAAAATTGTTTCAGCTGTAGGCCCGAGATGTCACTATAAGGCGAAATCGATAGCCACAAAGCAAATTTTTTATGAAATAAAACATTTTTTTAAAACTTCAGTGTTCTATTCCTCAAACCTATTTACGTTTTTTTTTATAACTCATTTGGTTTATTTTTCTCAGCCCTGTATGGTCTCGGCAACTAAATTAGTTAAGAATTTCATTACCACACTCTTTCTTCATTACCGCACTCTTTTTCTATACCTGGAGGCGTTTACCATGACGTCACCTTACAGACTTTCAGAGCCGAATAAAGATTTTTAAGAAAAAATTATGTATTTTATGGGGTCTCGTTGCCGCGTGCCTGAGTGTCAGGTCGCGAATCTGGGGAACCGGGTTCGATCCCGACCGACGCCAAATATTTACAATTTTAAATGGCACAAAATTGACCCCTGTGGTGCACTCTCCACGCCAGCAATGAGTGCCCGTGAGGTGACGCCTGGTAAGCGCCCGCACGGTGCAAATATTTCATCATTACCGCATCTGTATACAAAGCAGATTGGCACACCCAGCAATGGGTAATAAGCCGTGATGATATATTTATTTATTTATTATTTATTTATTTTACCGGAAGTTAGGTACTTACAAAATGAACAATAATGTGTAGGAGCCCAAAAATTAAAGCAATTAAGGCACAGGCTTTTCAAAAATTGCAAAATATATTTTAAAAACCGTCAAAAACTCATGGGGCAAGTCAGAACTAAACTTCGTCATATAAAAAAAAATGGGCCACTAGCTCTATATTCCACACGACTGTTAACGCTTAAGCTATGTTAATTGTTGAAGTAATAATCAGATTCAATACGTCCATTCAAATTTTTTTCGAAAACTTATGTAACAATTATGCTATGCAACTTTTGCTATGTTGTCCACTAATGGGTACTATACTATCTACAACTTTCTTGTGTTCTAGTTCGAAGATGAAAGCTGCATCCAAGTTCCCCGTTGTTGAGAATCGCTGGTCAAAGTAAAGAGAGGAGACAGACTTGCCTTCGTCAATGTCCAGCCTGCACTCTCCGGGGAATTACTCATTACGGAGAGAAGATGCACCACGTGCCGTTGCCGCCTACGATCATTTTAAACAAAGACAAATGAAAACTATCAACAACCAGGCTCCATACAGTAATCAATACCAAACTTTCTTATTTCCAAACCTAACAAATTGTGCACCAGATAATACATTCGCTTCGATACACAATTTAAAATATGAGACTTGAGAGTTTTAATCAAAAATAGGTACCCCATACCCCACACAAAGAAAAGGATGAATTATTGGTCATTTTTTAAAAAATATATCTTAATATCAAGATGCAGGGCCGGCCCAATCTATAGGCAAGCCAGGCGACCGCCTGGGGCAAAATTGGTTTTAGGGCGACATTTTTTGAAACTTTTTTTTTGCAAAATAAATTAAAAATAAAATTATAAGTTTATTGACTCGTCTAGCTTTAATCATAATTCCAGTTGCAGCAAACTTATATTAATTAAATTCTATTTTTTTTTTTTACGTTATACTAAGAAAGAAGAAAGGTTAAATTCGATGGCGATTATATCAATTAAAAACATTGTCATATCAAATACTGAAGAAATAAGTAATTGTTGTTTAGGAAATCTATTGAAAAATACCCTAAACATAAAAAAAATTGCAACAAAAGCTTTTATACGGAATCCTGTAGAGAAAAATACACTGATGCAACAGCCCCTCGCCAATTTGGAAAAAGGCGACATATTTTAGTGTTTGACATTTTTCTTGAAAACGGTGATCCATATCGAAATTTTATACAAAACAAGATTCTCATATTTTTTACCTAGGATGAACCGCTAGAGTTAAATTAGATTTTCCGAATTGCAAAATAACGAAAAGTATTTATACCGAGACATATACATACACTGAGAAATATTTTTTCTTTCCCAATACAGGGTTAGTCACGGAAGTGTTATTTTGAAAGTCCGTTTGTTTGCAACCCAAAATAATAATGACAACATACCATATTTAATTGTTTAATGTCAAAATGACAGAACCATCACTAGACAGGCAAAGCAATCGTGAATTAAATATTCTATATTTTTTTTAAGAGAGGAAGCTGGACGCTGTTCTAAATTGTATTTCAGGTTGTACATAAACGGACTTTGAAAGTAACTCTCCCGTAACTAATCCTGTATATGATATTAGACAAAAATAAACTGAATCTGTAGAATCCAAAAAAAAAAAAAAATTCTCTGTATTTTAAATATCCAAAATATTTTCAGAAGTAATATCACAAGACCTCCTGAATTTATCGATAAATTTTTATTTTGCACGAATTTTTTTGCTTAGCAACAAACACGAAAGAAAACTGCATGGTAAATCCCGACTCCGAAGGAGGAGGGGTTTTACCTAATGTCAGTTTGCTTGAGTGATTTTGCTTAAAAGCAAAAAAATGAGTGTTTAAACATAAAAGTTTATCTGAGAAAATCAGAGAGGTCGTGTAATATTTGGTGAGATAAATTCCAAAGACAACGCAAAATGAAACAATTTAATTATTAATATTTTATTTTTAAACTTGAAATATTAATTAACTGTCACACTGACAGTTATAAACAATAACAACAGTTTATTTACTTGGTAGCGGAAAATTATCGGGGTAACGGAGTTTTATCAGTATAATACTGTTCCCATTGGTTGAATTTTCAAGTGTTTTGCATCATGATTGGTTAAAAACTTGTCGTTGGAATTTATCATATATAATATCATAAGTGGTAAATTTTTGCCGGAAAAATTTTCAGATTATGCGAGAGCTGGTTGCCTAGCAATTTATTGAGTGACATTGGCAAAAACATCACGAGTTGTCACGAAATAAATTAGCAACAGGCTCGAGTAAAGCAATCGGAAAATTTTTCCAGGATAAAATTTAACCACGAATGGTATTCAGATGACTATTTGCAAAATAAAAATCAGGTAATCTTTTATATATTTTTCTTCTTGACAAAAATCTTCTAATTTTTATTGTGGTTTGAGATGTTACATTTAAGTTTGCTTTTTCAACGTTTTAAATAGATTCCTGTCCGAATCGACTCGTTTTTAATAAAAACTGATAACACTGAAAATATACATAATTTGACAGGTTTGTAAACAATATGTTTCTAAAACGTCAACAAATTTCGCTTATCAAAACTCACTTGTAAAAATACATCTTATTGGCTTAAAGGGTTCGAAATTTTTTTTGTGAGGGTGTTTTGTCAAAATGAAACTTGGTAATTAGGTAGAATCCTGAATTTGGATTGGCCTAAACATTTATGAGTAAAATAGTCAAAAAAAATTCATTCAGATTAAGATTCTGTAATTGTTCGCGAGTTATGGATACAAATCGCATCTTCTCTAATTTTTGTACCTACATAATGTAAACAAAATTGTAATAAATGGGGAGCGCAATTTACAATTTTCGCCTGGTGTGCTCAAAAATCTCGGGCCGCCACTGTCAAGATAATCAATGATACCAAATATATTTATTTCTTGAAAGACTACCGATGACAATATACAGTGTGTTAATTACTTCCCATTTAATTTTAGACATATTTGTTTCAAATGCTAATTAAATTGTACTCTTAAATCACTGATCAGATTTTAATTTACACGTTTTATATTCATAAAATTGTAAATTCAAAATTGAAATTTTGGTACAGGTAATCATGGAATTTAAATAAAATTAAACTGTTAGAAAATATTGTACTGTGTAAGAAATACCAGTAACTTTAAAATATATTGATAATTTTTAGATTTGAAACCAAAATTTAGAATTTATTAAAAAATGTGTAATTATATTGTCTTAAAGAAGTACGCACTTCACTGTAGGTATTTTAACATTTCAACTTTTGTATTAAAATCTTCCTTCATCAAAACATTATTCTTTCTTAATATTCGAAATCTGAAAAATCCCAAGATTTGGAATTCCATCTTCCGTCTCATTTGACCTGATAATCCCGGGTTGCTTTGCTTTCCTGGCCGAGCGCATTCTGAGAGACGGCAGCGTGGTGCTGCAGCTCGACCTGGCGCGTGCATAATTCAACAGGCCGGGCCTAATGGACGTGAGCCTGCACTTCTGCAGTCCGGCATGCCGTAACAGGAGATGCATTTTCTGCCTTTTCCCTGCTACTGTTATTCTAGCTCTTCTCCACTGCTGAATAAATTATCGACACATTACAGTAATATTTTAATTGGTTGTAAATGGAAACGTTAGTAAACAGCGTAATTAGACAGATTAAAGGATCACGGTTTTAACTAAGAGTTAAAGATACAACAGCCTAATGACCAGATTACCAAATTGTTCTTTAACAATACGAACAATAATAATATACATCTTTATTCCTTTAGAAAATATTACATTTTATTCGCAATCGTAGATAAATTTTTCCCTCTGGTGACGAAAATCAGTACTACGAAAAGCCATCGTACAAGCGCCATATTGAATAAGTGATAGCTGAGTAAGTAGTACTCGTATAGTAATTAATAATTAAATATTTTAACTTATCGCCTTCATATAAATAAGTATTTAAACCTGGTTTGTATACACAGTCAAAGAAACACAGTGAACATTGTGAAGAATTGTGAACTGTCATATGTCAAACCCATCGTATGGCTGCCATATTGTTTTGAAAATCAGCGCCTCTATCGTTAATTTCGATTGCGAATAGGAAGTTTCAACATGGTTTAAAACACAATAAAATTATTTCTCATACAGATATCACAAGTTATTCATGTAAAATTCATACAGATCATAGAAGCATCTCTCTATGAGGTAATTTTTACCTTCCGTCACTTTTAGGTAAGGAAGGTATTGTTTTTGGTCAGAAATTTCGGTGGTGAATAAGCACGTTTTAGGGTCCCTAGAATCTACAATACGAATTTACTATTTTCTCGTGGCCGCGTGCCTGAGTGTCAGGTCGCGAATCTGGGGAACCGGGTTCGATCCCGACCGACGCCAAATATTTCCAATTTTAAATGGCCCTGTGGTGCACTCTCCACGCCAGCAATGAGTGCCCGTAAGGTGACGCCTGGTAAGCACCCGCACGGTGCAAATATATCATCTTTACCGATGTCTGTGTACAAAGCAGATTGGTACACCCCAGCAATGGGTAATAAGCCGTGATGATATATTTATTTATTTTATTTATTCTATTTTTACGATGATGTCTATGTATGTGCGTGCGTGTGTGTGTGTGTGTGTGTGTGCGCGTGTGTGTGTGTGTGTGTGTGTGTGCGTGTGTGTGTGTGTATGCTATAACTCTGGAAACAGCTGCTATATTAAGAAAGATTGAAAGGTGTCAGTGTCAAGTGCAGTTGACAGTATATTTGTGTTATAATTTTACTGGAAATATAGGATCTTTTGCTGGAAACTTTCTGTAGGGAATTTGTATAAAATACATACAACTGCCTTAAGGTAATGTACAAGAAACATAATCTTTTGCAAGGAACTTTCTGTATGACATTAATACAAAATACATAGAACTGACGGAAGGTCATTACATTTTTTCATTTTTGTGTAAAAATTTTGATATTATTTGCCTCTTTTATACATATAGGTAAATTATTAAATAATTTAACCTAAACAATTTGGAGCGTGACTTCCAATTTTTAATTTAGTAAAAGGAGTTCTTAATTCATTTTTCCCCCTAGTATCAAAGTGATGTAGATCTTTATTGCATACTAATGTAACCTTTTTTTGAAAGATATACAAACAATTTTCATAAATGAATAAGCCAGTCAGGGTTAATATTTTTAGATTTATAAAACTGTCTCTGCATGTCTCCTTCGATTTTAAATTATAAATATACCGAAGAACTCGTTTTTGACTTAAAAATATCTTGCTGGCGTCAACAGACGCGCCCCAAAAGCTAATACCATACCTTAATAATGATTCAACTTTAGCATGATAAAACATTCACAGTTGAGGCAGAGTTAAATATTGTTTTAAATATTTAATTTGATAACATAGTTTATTCAGATTGGTTGTGATAGTATCACCCTGATTTTTCCAATGTAACAATTCATCGAATGTAAACCCTAAAATTTTAAAAATACAGACTCTACTAATACAACCGTTTTCAGTAAATATCACAATCCAACATAGACCACGTTTATCTCGACGTTTGAAGCCGCTTGAATTTAGTAAATCCCTTTTCAATATCTTTGAAATAAACGATCTAGATAAATATTTCAAGCCGCTTGAAAAGTCAAGCCTATAAAAAAACAGGCTTGGACTTACGAAGCGGCTTGACTTTTGTCGAAATAAACAGTGAATCTTCAAATAATGGAACGACGCATGCGCACATCCGCAATATGCTGGAGTGTTACTAAATTCATATCATTTGTTGGTTATTTCCATTTTACCTCATTTTATAAAAGTCGCGTCATAAAACTTTGTAAAATAGTTCAAAAGCGAAATATTTGGAGCGATAAAGAAACAAATATTTATTAAATATTTTTGATAGAGAAGACAAATAACAACATGACAATTTTTAGATTTTGGGGTTGTATATCCAGGATGAAATGAGATCATATACCTCTCCCTATCTGTCTGCACAATCGCGTATTTAACTATCTTTTTTTAGTCGATACGATTTTAAAGAAGATTGAAAATAACTCAATCCTATTTTCAATCCGCTGAGATAAACCAATAGGATTTTTCAAGTCATAATATACTTGTAAGCCGCTGGAATTATCGAGATAAACGTAGTCATATTAGAATTCTGACTTTGGGTTGGACTTTCTTCTAATTCCTCAATTTTCTTCAATTATTTCATTAGCCTAATTTACAAACCTCAAAACACTTATGTGTCCATGCCATTTCTAGTTTTAAAAGTAAAACTACAATTTAATATTAAGGCAAAATTAATGGCATTAAAAAATTTGATAGTCCCTATCGTCCAGTTTTAAGTTCTAGTTTGACTATAAAAGAGCCTTGTTCTATTTTCTTTCTTTGGTGGAGAACCCCACTGTAATATTGTTTAAGATATGTTTATAATTAAATAAAACTTTAAATTTGTCATTTAGCATTGATAGAAATAATCTGAAGAACATACTTGTGTCATTATATTTGAAAGGAGTTCAAACTCCACTACTGTATTTTCTATCTAAATGCAAAAGATGACATCTGCAAATCCTTCTTGGCATTAGGATCACATATGTTTTTGAATATCAAATTAAAATCCAGTTATATAGAATTAACCATATGTTTGTAATTACTGGTAACTGTCCTACTATTATACTTATTAAAAAATACTTCCAATTAAATTTTAATGTTCATCTTTGAGTATTTAAATAGTTCATTATAAAGCGTGAAATAAGAATTCTAAATATACATGTATGTATATGACACATGGTTATGTTCCTCATATTTCTAAGCTTTAATCTATAGTTGTAGTAATACGGTACAATAATTGCTGCTGTATTCAAATAGAAAATCGCTATGTATTTAAAAGCGTACAAGTATTAGCCTATTAAAGATTAAATAGTTATTTATGCCACAAAAAAGGTAAATAGCATTTAACAGTCGAGGACAAGGTTGCTACAAGAGTGAAGCAAGGGCTGACAATTAAGTCCGAAACTGGTTTTAGTTATTTACATCCCAAGGGCGTGTTTGGCGGCGCGAGCTTGCGAGCGTTGCCATAGAACGATTCCGGAAACCAAGTTCACGCACCTGGTTTGTACAATATTTTTTGTACGAATGGTATAAAACTAATAATTAGTAATTTATAAACAAATAATTTTATTAAAACTTTATTACATAACACTACTTTGTAGCTAATTTCAGAATGATGTGTCCAATTAAATTCCAATTATATTAATGTTTTTTTTATGTAATTTATTTATTTATTAGAAGAAAGTACACCACAGGACATGCCTAAATGATACATATACAATTACAAGTTTAAAAAATTGAACATTACATACAAAAGTAATAAAATAACATACAAAAAGTAATAAAATAAAGATATAGGAAATGACTATACCTAATAATAATAAAATTAATAATACATAAAATTACAATTTCATAAAATTACAAACGTTTTAAGGTTTTTACCTTCCGTCACCTTTAGGTAAGGAAGGTATTGTCTTTGGTCAAAAAATTCGGTGGTGAGTTTTTGATGAATAAGCACGTTTTAGGGTCCCTAGAACGCGATTTTACTATTTTTACGATGATGTCTGTATGTGTGTGTGTGTGTATGTGTGTCTGTGTGTGTGTGTGTAACAAAATTTTCGTCTACGATAACTTCCATACTACAATTCAAAAATTATAATTCTTTCGTATTCCTCTTCGTTACATCCATGTGAAGAGCTGATTAGATTTTGGTTAGAATTGGTCAACCGGAAGTACCCTCATTTGAAGATTTTAACAGTTTTTCTTGAAAAAACGATGTTAAATATCAATTTTTCACATTTGATGTTATTATAAATATTAAAGAATATTTTATTCACTATGCGATTTGAATGCATTTTATATTTCATATTAAATGGATATAGAGTTAAAAAATTATAAAGAAATTAAATATCGTATATTAGCTAGCTATGTTATAACTCTGGAAACAGCTGATGTATTAAGAAAATTCTGATTGAAAGGTGTCAGTGTCAAGTGCAGTTGACAGTATGTATGTGTTATAATTTTACTGGATATATAGGATCTTTTGCTTTCTGTCTGAAATTTGTATAAAATACATACAACTGTCTTAAGGTAATGTACAAGAAATAGAATCTTTTGCAAGGAACTTTCTGTATGACATTTATACAAAATACATAGAATTGACGGAAGGTAATGTGCTGGCCACATCAGATTTTTTTGAGTTGTTTTAGTGTAATACAAAAAATATCGATGTGTTCAGGTAATTCGTTGTAGCTTTTAACTAAACGATTGATTACAGAATTTTGACCATATGTAGTGTTAATCATGGTACCTAAATAACTATTTATTAATTACCAAGTATTTTACTTGTACTATATAGCAAATTTAAACTTAATAAACTTGTTAAATTTCTTATTGTTTTGTTACAATTTACATTACGTTTGTTGGTTATGTTTTACCGACTTCTCGAGTGCTCTGTCTTGCCGGCTCCCGCCAAGCAGAAATTGTTGCCAATATTGTGAACCAAATGCACTAAGTTCATTATTTTAAAATTAAATTTCATTCAATATTCCACCATTTTCTTTTATTATTATTAAGCGAAAGAATGTTTGACAAACTATACTTTTTTATTAAAAATACATTTCTTTAAGAAATGCTTTAGAAGTAGGAGAATGTTTTTTTTCCAAAATTTCCCGGTGCTTATCTGGTGGAGATCTGGGAAATTGACGTTTCGGACTTTGCTTAGGCAACGAGAAACAACACATTTCAATGCATACATACGAAATAGTTATTTGTATCAATAGGCCAGAAACTGAACATTTGCGAGACCCAGTTTATTTTGACAGGCCGAGCTGAAAGCGAGGCCTGCAAATACTTGATCTCGCAAAACAGTTTCTAGGCGTGTGATACACAAGATTTTTTGTACCGACTTCTCCATAAATTCTTCGTATATATCTCTACACTTTATTCTATGTTACATAACCTACAATAATGAACATATATTTTTATCGGTTTTGCATTGCAAGTTTAATTATAATTACTTATATTTGAGTTTAAAATGCGTAATTATTTTATATCTATTGAAAATATAACATACAAACATTAGTTATATATATATATATATATATATATATATATATATATATATATATATATATATATATATATATATATATATATATATATATATATATATTTTATATACTTTCGCATATTTTTAATGACAGATGGCAGAAATTCAATTGTATCACATGAAGTTATTTGTAGTTACAAAACAAACTTGTCCAAAAGTTGGAACTTATAGTTAATCTATACGAGATGTCAGTAATGACAGCATATTATTATTTTTATGACAAAATTTAGTTATTTAAGTTACAATTAAAGATTTAACCCTAAAATTTGTAAACATTTTGCTAATTCTTGTGTTGAACAGTAATGCCAACTCCTTTTGCTTGCCTAAGTCAGCAACAGCGCATTTCTGGACGATTTTGAGTTCTGTATTACTAGTCACAATGGACGGAGGTACGAAAAAGATACATATTTACCTTTCGATTTGTATATTAGATTCTTTTTCTACTCCCACTTGAAAAACTTGTCATTTCTTCACAATCTGCAGAATGGATAGGGACGTAAGGAAGCTTTTTAGGGATGTTCCGTCATCATTAAAATGAACATACGTCCCTACCAACGTCAAAATAGGCAATTAGCGAACCTTAGATGCGTATAACGTAATGTGACGTACAACTCAGAAAATGACGTTTCTACGGTACGTAATCTACATTTCAACGGTACAGTCACAATTAGATACAAAATAAGCTTTGCAGACTATTTCTAACGTAACGTCACAAGATCCAACTGTACGTTATACGTAGGTTCGTTAACTGACTAATAGCTTATTTACGATGTCAGGAGTAGGAAAAATTAATTGTGACTTTTGCATAGACTGCTAGATTAAATTTATTTAAAAAATTACGTGGTGCAGTCACTCAAATTTTATTCTGTTGTCGAATTTGAGAAGAAACATGCTTTCTATGAATTTTTGTACAATGTTCTAAAACTGAATGTAAAACAACGAATGTATTTTATATCATGAAATGTAATATTTTGTAAGATCTTACTTACTCAGGAGAAGGTGCAGGGATGTGCCTAAACGTCGGTTTTGCAAAGAGAATAAATGCTGTTAACTGAAATAAATAGAGGGTTATGATTTTGACGTCACACGCAAGAAAGAATGCGACGATGTAGAAGTTGAGATGGAAGATCGGATTACAAACAAACCACGCCATTTTTAAAGTTCTGTCTTCTATCACTTGTGTTTTGACATTTGAGTTTTACATGTGATTCAATGTCTTCGGAAGGCTGTGGAAACATAAAGAATTTCACATTTGTCATGTATTCTTTATAATTATAGCGGGAGTCACTGTTGCAAAGACCATACACTCGCTTGATACTTGGCACCATCTTGCAACTGTCAACATGACAGCGATTTGTTTATAATCTACCTACGGAGTGAAATGAGTCACAAGTGTAGTACAAGGAAAATACCAATAGATGGCAGCCCGAAAATATACCTCTGTATAACCCTCCATTGTAACTTGAATTTTGAGAGAACTACAGGGTGTAAATGAAATAAGTGCATTAAATTTAACCAGTAATGTAACTCGACGAGAGCAACAATATTTCTTAATAACTTTTTTTTCTAAGTCTTTTAGATTTTGAGTTAAAATTCTTTAAAGATTTGCTGCATATTTCGGCGCGCGCCCATGAAGAACAAATGGTGCTGCCGTATTCAAGTGGGATACAAACAGCTCAAAATTTTTCGATTATCGGTTACACTTGCAGGTGACTTGCAGTCACAGTAATTCATAAACGAATCAACGGAAATAACATTTATTATTAATTAATTCGTAATAGTACAATTTTTAAAATAAAGAAATTTAAATTTTGGATAACAAAACTATAAAGTTGTGTATTAAACCAGGCTTTAATGACCTGTGAATAGAGGAAGGCAAGGAGGAACGAGGGGAGGAAGAGCAAAAGCATAGTTATTAGGTTATGAGAATATTATTTATCGTCGACAAATCATAACAGTTTAAATACGTTATTCAAAAAATGTAAGTACAAACTTTTGTTCATACAAACGAGGTACATGAGTACCAATAATTAGTCGTCCATTTATTGTTCCCAATCAAACATTTTTTAATGAAAATTTTTACAGCATTTTCGTCTGTTGAAATGTGTATTGTGCATAAAAAATACACCTTCCCAAGTAAATTCAATCTCATTAATGAACATTATGAGCCATTCCCAAAATCGAAGTCTGCTGAAAACATCGATCTTTTTGCACATCATATGGATGGATACAACTGTTGCTTTATTTAAAATTGTCATATGTGACACTTCGTATTGTGATAAAGATGTACAAGACTAACAAATGTGCGAATATTAGGAACAGTATGATTTGGAAACGCTCCGTCTAAATGTGTTGGCAACTTACGTATAATACTGTCTTTATATCAACCACAGATTAAAATGTAGTACAGATACGAATAAATAAATAAACCATAGGTAAGTAATTACAATATCTGTGTACTCGCTATTTGTAAACGTAAGCATTTTGACAGAATTTTACCTGATAAACAAGTTTATTACTATAATGCCAAAATATAATTGCAACTGACAACACTGTCAATTGCTAAAACAAAATTTTTCATAACTATTGCTACTGCATTCAATTATTAGAAAAATACGTGGAACGACTCGTCAATTTACAGGATGGTAAAAATGCTAAAAAAATATGCGATTTCGAGAAAAAGTTATTAAGAAATATTGTTGCTCTCGTCGAGTTACATTACTGGTTAAATTTAATGCACTTATTTCATTTACACCCTGTATATCTATGTGGAACTAGTTATGATATTGTGACTCTGCGCCAGAGCTGGGCAAAGTACCGGAAAATAGTACTTGAAGTACAAGTACCAAGTATCTTGATGTTTCTAAATGTACTTGAAGTACAAGTACTTTTTTAGTTTCCAAAGTACTTGAAAGTACCAAGTACTTGAAAAAGTACTTGTAAATTTGGGTGCAAGTACTTTTTCAGATAATTGATATTTTTTTGATTATATGGACCTTAAAGGTGATTATTGACAAAAATTTCAATATGCGATATTTATTTGGTTATTTAAAACAAGAGTTCCTCCCTGGGACTGCCGTATCCCGTATCACCTAGCGATCGCATGACGTAAAATTGACGTCATATGATCGCCAAGCTATACGAGAAGCTGCACCAAGATGTTAGAATGACGTCATTTTTACGTCATGTGATCGCCAGGCGATACACGTCAAAGTCCCAGACTGTTGTTAGGTAATACGAACATTATATGGTATATACAGTATGCAGATTAGAATTAATTTATTTATGCCAAAAAATTTGCAAATATATCTTTACTTTCATATTATCGCTGTAAATATATTTATTAATGAAATTCGTATGATTATGTACTACAGGAATAACACCCACACCACTGCAAAAGAAACACTGATAGACAAACAATACTTATAACATTGTTAATTTTTAAATTATTCATCGCACTTCAAGTACATTTAAAGTAATTCAAGTACATTTAAATTACTTCAAGTACATTTAAAATACTTCAAGTACATTTAAAGTACTTCAAGAATTTAAAAATACTTCAAGTACTTTTTATTGTACTTCAAGTATTTTTCCAAGTCTTAAGTACCAAGTACATGTGAATAGACTTACTTTGTCAAGTACAAAGTACTATAAATAGAAAGTACTTCAAGTACAGTACTTGAAGTACTGAAAGTACTTGCAAGCCTAATAAAGTACTTTTCTTGCAAGTATTGCCCAGCTCTGCTCTGCGCAGCATTAGGAAGTTATTCCGGCGTAAACCTGTTGTTATAGAATCGGAAAAGGTAGAAATTTATATAATAATGGAAGGGGTAACCGTGAAAAGGGATAAGATGACCATTAATCACCCCCTAATTTCGTGTTGTGCCCAATTGTTAATTATTGTGGGTAATTAGCTGCTTGAGTTTCGTGTGCACGAAACTTGGGCGCAGACTTCGCATTGATAGGAATTGAAGCTTGCATGTTGATCCGACCAGAGATTATCGTTTATAAATGAATTGTATAAGGAAATTTTCCCAACATTTTGGAAATAGTAAATGATATATTATGATAATTATCTATGATGAAACCAAGTTTTACTTCCTGTACAACTTATTGTAGTTGGCTACTTTCAGACCCATGTAATATCTTGGGTTTCATTAAAAATTTATGCAACCACGAAGATATACTTTTTAACTTAGCCAGTTGTTCATAACGTTTATGGATCACATAGACTGTCCGAAATATATATTGATGATTTTTATTTAAAAAATCTGGGGTGGCCTACACGATACCTCCCGCCATTACAGCCCGAGTAACAAAAAAGATTAAGTTAATCCTTATTTTTGGATTAGCGAATTTTACTCTAAGTTTGACAGTTTATATCTTAAAATATAGTCTAATCTAATCCAAGTAACTACTTTTTTTTAAACCCCTCAACAGGATTAAATCCCATTACAGAGTGGGTTCACATTCACACACATCCATTCCTTAGTGGGATTCGAACCCAGAGCCCCGAGGGCACTCATGACATGAGGCGTTTCTCTAACCATTGAGCCACCGGAGCTATAATAAAATGAAGATTAAATTTTAAATACCGGGATAGAATAGAATTCACTAATCCAAAAATGAGGATTGGCTTAAACATTTTTGTGAATCGTTAATTTTTATTAATTTAAATACATACCTACATTTTTACTTATGCTGGAAACTGTATTGAATTCCTTTTCTATTGTTTTATTTACTTTTTTCTCTTTAAAACGTTACTAATTATTTTGAAATATTACATCTTTGATAGTGACATTTATCTGTCAGTTACATACATTTGAATAACTGCGTTTTGTTTGTTTAAAGCGTAGAGGCTCTGGGATTTAAATTATAGATAATTTTATAAATTTATCCATAAAATATACAGGATGTCTCACAACTCGCGCCCCAGATGAAACTGACACTTGCCCACGACAATAGGTTGCCAACAAATAGAAGAAAATAATTTGCGACTGCTTACATAACGGAGTTATAAGACTTTTTAATCCACCAATCCCGGGAGGATATCTCGAGGTGTGATGATATTATTACAAAATAAAACTGGTTGCTAGGTTTTAAAATACTACTACTGAGTTACAAAATTTGTTTGACTTACTGTAATTTTGACACTTTAGACTTGACTTTTCACTGTCAACAAATTAAGGTTAGCGAAGGTGTCATCCGAGATCATCATTTGTATCGTACAGTGTAACGTGTTGTAGCAGCTGTGAAAAATGTATTAAACGAAAATATTATTGTCATTTGATATGGCATAACTTGACCGGTCTCATGCGTCTTTACGATGGCTCTCAATATCACTTTATGACCCACAAGATTTTTGTCCGGAAAACGTTCCGAATAGACTCGTGCTGCCTCTCTGACGTTACGTTCACATTCTCCGAAAATTATAATCATTTCTAAGTAATCAGCGGCTGAATACATGGTAAGAATTTGCCTTTTTTATTCACCTTGTCAAATTTAAATTGAATACATGGTAAGAATTTGCCTTTTTTATTCACCTTTTCAAATTTAAATTGACACTGACATTTTTCGAAAACTACACTCGCCCACACATTTTAAAGAAGATTTGATTTGTATAAATCCACATAGTAACGTAAAATTACGGCAAACAATTTTAAGACGTCTTTTCTCGAATATCTTTTAAGCTAGATTTTTTTTCTTCGAAATTACACATCCGAGTGCAGTCTCGTGTTTCCTCATTCGCTCTGGGGCGCGAGATGTGAGACACCTGTGTAGAAAAAGTACTAATGCAAATCTATAGAAAATTTAATAATCTTTAATTTTTATAATAACATTAATCTCGAAAAAATAATATTTGAATGTATTTTTCAAATTAAAACTATTTTGTGCTTTTCACCAAAATCCAATCGTGAAAATGTTAAAATTGGATTCTAGGGACCTTAAAACGTGGTCATTTACCAAAATCTCGATATGCGATTTTTAGCACGATCCCTATACCTACCTTACCAAGGGTAGCGGGAGGTAAAAATCAGTTGATTTAAATCACGATTTAAATCATGATTTAAATCAGGCCAACCCTGTAAAACACTGCATCGCATTCAAGGTAATGGCCCCCTATCAATGTTGTAAAACTAGATTTCTTATCCTCTTAGTTTATATAGGAACTTAAGAGGTATAACTTTTGATACATACGTTATATTATTACCCGTTAACGTACATACGAGTACATAAGTTGTACCGATCATAAAAATCCGCAATCTATTTCATACGTACCTATGTTTTACACGTCAGAAAATAGGTTAAAAATGTTCTCAGAGTTTATCAGTTAATTCCCTTGCAATAAATCCTTGTTGAAAAAAAAGGCATCACTTGGCGATAGCCTATGATCTGTAGCTGAGGGTTCGATATTTATGTATCGCAATATATTTCCTAAATATAGTGAAACGGCGGGGACAATATTTCTTGACTATGTCGAGGAGTGTCTGCGCAAACACTCGGAGAGGCGGCGAGGCGGCGGCGGAGGCAAGAATCAACAAAGGAGGCAGTGCAGCGTGACAAAACCATGGCGACCACGACCAGCCCTGAGGTACGAGGATGAGGAGACGACGACGGCGCAAGATGGAGGGCATGCATTCGATAGTTTACAACCATCGTCGCGTTTATATTACATAGCACGTAGAATGCGCGCACTATAACCAATGCCCCCTAAGATAATTTAATATTTTTTTCCATTCATAATTTATTTATAGATTATGTTAATGTATAGACAATAAACGATTACTGAACAATGGGGTCATTTAAAATATTTTTTTATTTTTTTTTTCTGAAGGTTCAACTTCATATAGATATAGTATTTGGTCTTTGTCCAATTTAAAAATTATTTGTAATAACTGAAAAATTGGTTTTTAAAAATGTAAGTATTACTTGAATTCCTTTCTGATGACGTAGAATTCACGAAATGACATTAATGACGGAATGAGCCTGTTTCACATTTTTCAAGAAATATTTTAAATGTAAATTTATGCAATATTTTATTATTAATATTTTTTTTTAATAACTCCTGTGTCAAGCACATACATTACGTCATTCACAGCCAATAGAAAAACAGTTTTTCCATCACCTACGTTCATTTTTGTTATTTGGATAAATAAACGTAAGCGATAGTTTGTTACATGTTAATAACAAACTTCTAATTTGACATTTGACGCTGACATTTGTATTAAGTAATTATGGCTAATACAGAATACACTCAAGCTAAGTCGGACAGTTTACCGAAAATTGATAGCTGGATGGGGGTTGAATTTTTATCAGAAAACGATTGTTTTACTGTTGCCGAAATAAAGTGTGTTAAAGAGTTAAGGTAAAATAAAATTTAAATATCCAACCATCAGCTATTCGACATACTTCTTCCAGCAACAATTTTCTTCTCTTCGCATCTTTTGACATATTTATAAATTCAATAGTAGATTTGCTCCTAGCACATTTTTGCAAGAAGGCACAATAAGATACTGCAAATTATTCATTTTATATTGAATTTTTTATTATCTAACACGAACCAAACTCAAAAATTTGTTACAACTTTCACAATATATTATCATTGTTTATCTTAACACTTGTAACAAAACACAAAGAATTGACACTATAAAGGAACCAGTTGGAGCCGATGATGATGTATGTGCTGTGACGTCACATTCTGTGTAAGATCACGTGACTTTTTCAAAATATCCAAATTTCAAAAATTAATTGTAAAATATCTAGTAAATATTTGGTGATATTTTTAAATTTGAGGCTATTTAAATAATGATATCTTTTTAAATTTAATACTTAAAATGCATATAAAAATTCTTGCAACACCCCTATTACCCGACCAAACCGCATGGTATGGTATCATGGTTTGTGATTGCTTGAAATGAAAGTGTGTCGAAATGGACCTTGGTTATACCAATAACGAAAGCTGAGACTCTTCCACTTGTTTTATAATTTTTTAGGCTACCGCCAATCAATTTAAAATATGTCTAATTTTCAGCATCGGATTCCAACTGGAGAATGTACAGAAAGTTTGCTTTAATGTTTATAATTGTTATTTTAGAAATATACCTACATCAAAATGATCTTCACAACAATACAATGTTCTGGTTTTGGTAATTTCATTGTCATCACATGGACCGTACACTGCCTCAAACCACATTTTACTAATTATTGTATGTTTACTTGGAACGTGAAAAAATATTTTCGTAGGCGTATCCTCAGAATTATTAAAACAACCAGGTACAAAACAATTACGTATTGCAGACATTATAAAACACTGGCGAGAAGAGCACAAATATCTTACGTCACAATAAATAAACTAACCTCTCTGCCACAGCTGAGTTGCTAAACGTCAAAACTATTCATGTGTCTCTGTTTTCCGTCTCTTTCTAATGTCTGTGATTGTGACGTTACAGCTTTCAAGGACATTCTATAAAGAACAAATATAACAGTTTTCGGAAATTAATAGTTATTTGTATATCAAGGCCGTGAAATCACTCTCTAGCGTACCGAAAGAAAAATTGTCGCCGAGGCCGCTTGCGGCCGAGGCAAGACAATCTCGAGGGCGCTAAAGGATTTCGCGGACAAGGTGTATACAATATTTTTTGTGCAACCGGAAAAAATATGTAATTACAAATTTTATTAATTTTCAACAGTTTCATTATAAATAGAAAGTTAGCTTTCAAGGTGGCTATGGGATTAACATTTGATAAACAAAACCATGCAATTCTCAAGTGTCAAAGTGATTGTTTACATAATTTCGCGGCTGCTACCATGACAACGGCCGCGAAATTCATTTCGCGGTCATTACCATGACAACGGTCGCGAAATCCAATTTCGCGACCTGTATTACGGCTGCGAAATGCTTATTTCGCGTCCGGTTGCACAAAAAATATATTAAGGAATTTATTTGATTAAATCTGAAGTATTTTCTTACATAAGTTGAACTAATGAATTTTACTATTACAAACACTAAAGTTGTTTATGGTAAATGCCCCCATTGTCAAAATTTATGAGAACGGCTTGTAAAGCGTATATATCTTAGTGAAGTTGAGGGTGTTCCATTGCGTGGCCGTCCACTGTGTAAGTATATGGATGCCATTTTTTCTATTACTTACAATAACCAAGTTAAAGCGGGGAGGTTTCCCAGACCCACACTGTATTATAAAATAACTGTGGTCAATAATATCTGGCGTGGTATCATAAATTTAAACAAGTGTTATTTGGTTTACTTTCGTTGTTTCGTTATTTTCTGCATTTATTCTATTTTAAAAAAGCGAAAGTAGGCTTGAAAGTAGTGAAAATTTAGAATATTGTAAGAGTAAGAGATGAGGTAAATGGTATTAAAAGAATGAATGACTTAAAATTATTTTCTCCCGCGACAGCTCTATCATTGTAACAATTTTTATAAAATGATTTATCACAACACGCATAAACTATTTCCGTGTGTAGTGTATTTACATCGTAATGTAAAAGTTTGAAGAAAGAAGTCTTTTGATTAATTAAAAGCATTATTTGCTTAGTTTTCCAAGAGTGAGTAAATAAAAGCACAACAACTGAACTGGCGCCTTGCTTCAATTTTCAAAGTGTCTGTCGGACTCGTATCATTACCGTTATCAATAATTTAATTGATTAATGATATCGCCGTAGCCATAGTTCACTTGTCTCTTCGTAATTACGCACTCACTTTGTTCGTGTTCACTTGGTCTTGTGTACTAACGTATGTAATATAAGTTTTGAGAAAAATTTTACGCTTCAAATTTTATTATTAAATAAAGTCTAATCTAATCGTTTTATAATATACCATGTTAAAATTGACAGAAAAAGTTTTGAAAGATATTAAACAAACTAGAAATACACAAATCTATCTATATGTTAGTTGGACGTGAAGTTCTTAAAGATTTTGTTCATCAAAACTATTTATTTACCGAACTAAATTGTGAAAAATTGTCAGCCATCGGGATTCGAACCCGAGACACCTACCTTGTCGGGATAGTGTTCTACCAACTAAGCTATTGGCTGCTCGCCTCTCGATGGCTGAACAATCTTTCACTTTTAAAGTCGTATAACTGCTGAGGATATTATTAATCGTAACATGATTAGTTGTGGGATTGCCAAGCTACCACTGTGTTTAAACATCTAGTGACCGAGTCATAATTTACTCAGGGCCCTACCAGACCAAATTCTAATATTAACAATGAGTTAACAGTTTGTATATTAGAAACTATACGTAAAATGTTGATTGATTATAACAATATATTACCATATCATATACCATCAAATAATTGTTTTTTATATTTTGAGTTCATAATGAAGTCATTACGATACGCAATTGCGTATCATAATGAAGTCATTACGATACGCAATTGCGTATCGTAATGACCTTCATTTCGATACGCAATTTTTTATTTTAGACGGTTGGTACTAGATGACGTTTCTTTAACCCATTTTTACCTAATTTATTTTTAGTTAATTGACAATTCATTTTAATAATATAATGTCGAAATTATTATTATTATTATTTTTTATTTAGGGAAGATTATTTACATGAAAATGTACAAATGGTTACAAATATAATCACAAATTGTGTAAGTAAATGTTATTGTAGAAGGCGCAAAATATAAAAAATAGTATAAAGAACTCATTTTATAAGACTTTCTTTCGTACTTGTCAATTAGAAAACTCGCTAACGCTCGTTTTCTAAATTTTGACGCGTGCGAAAAAAACATGTCTTATAAAACACGTTCTTTAATATACTATTTTGACACCAGTCCATAAATTGCTTATAATAACACCATTCATATATCTCTTTTGATTTATTTGGTAATAACTGGCCCACTATATCATTAGCAAGTTCCATTGTTTCTGGTGGCGTACATTCAATATCTTCTTTACCACCTGACATTTTTTAAATTTTCTAAGCAATATACATATTATTGTTTAGATAAACTTATTGCTCTAGAGATCTGCAAAAACCTGTAAAAGAAAACTCTAAAACTGTTAAAAACTTCAAAATGTAAAACGCGAATTCAGAAATAAATAAAAAAACAAAGAGTCATAGCCATAGCAACCGAACTAAGATATTTGACATACCGCGTTAATAGCTGTATTCTTATTGACCCAAATGAAATTCAGCTCAGTACATAAGTGAGTTGAGCTGAAGTGAGTTGTGATGTGTGCAAAAAGAACAAGTTTAATTCCATTTTATCATTTCCCTCTTTACCGATAGTATTTTCTGTAACAGCTGTCAAATTTATTGACTTATTTTCTGATTTATGATACGGTTTATAAACGAAAAATGGATAATGTTGAATATAAAATACTTGAAAATATATATGTATATGTGAATATAAAATTTGTTGTATTAGGGTTGCCAGATTTTAAAAGCATTTATATAGGAGAACAAAATGTACAAAAAATATAGGAGTTTGGTGAATATATTTAATTTTTTTTTTTTTTTTTAATTACAGTATTATAATTTTATAATATAATAACACTAAGTGACCCCGCAGACTACCGATTTTTGATCGGCCGACAGCTTAATCGGTTGCTTAATTACAATGACGACTATATGTATAGTGATTCCGAATCGTTCGGTGTGCGCACTCACTCTAGTCTTCATAGTCATTAAAGGGAGTGTAAACCAAAAAAAAAAAAAAAAAAATAACTTTACACTAAGAAATAGAAAAAAAATATCTAAGAGTAACAGTGAAAACCTCAGTTTGCTAAAGACAATACTTCTTGAGATATTCAACTGCGAATATGTGACAGAGTAGCGTGTAACATCATATCGACATGAGTCGATTGAGCTTGCCCGCTGCATATGAGTGCAGTTGCTAATTTCGGTTATGTAGACCTTACAAGGTTTACTAAAATATATATTCTTTGCTATTTGTTGTCATGTCGCCTAATTGTAATAACAACTTAAATAATTCTACCGTAAACATTACATAATTTTCCCCGGAAAGAGAAGGATCCCCAACGATATAACGCTTGGAAAAATCGTGTCAATCGGAAGCATTTTACTCCCAATCATAACCATGTAGTTCGCAGTTTACATTTTAAAATTGATGACTTTGAAAATATTGGAGTTTTATATTAACCTTGCAGTGATAGCGTCCAAAAATGTAATGTTACCGGTGTCGCGGAGTCTGACAGTCTCCGTTAATATATTCTCCTTTAATATTAGTGTCTGACCGATTTCTTGAGTTTATCTGTAATGATCTGAGATGAGCTGAGATATTGTCCAAAAAGTATACAGCTAATATACGGCTGAACAGATTCTGATTCGTCGAAAGCCGTGCGGAATTATTCCAAACGGCGTATGGAATTATTCCACAAGGTTTGTTGGAATAATACTGATTGCAACATAATTTTTAGTTTTGGAATATGCAGTTTCCAAAATAGTGTTGCAAGAGCATAAAACAAAACGTATAATTAGTTTTTGTACAAATTTCTTTTACAATTTGACATATGAGGTGATAAAATCAAAGAAGCAACGCGCTAAGCAAAGCCGGCGCCCCTGTATTATAAATGGATGGGCTTTGACTGCTTGTTATGGTATGACAAGCGAATGAAAGTTGACGTTTAAATTATTTTATAGATGTGGTTTCTTTTGAAAACCTACAGAATAATAGTATTGTACGAAATATTCGAGTAAGAAATTTTTGGTATGAACTCATTTAAATACTGGACTAGGAAAGCACAGAAATACATTACTATGTCTGGCTGAAAATAGATGGCCGGCTAGGGTAACTGAATACCAAAACAGGGGTGCGTTTAAAATATTTTAAACATTTTTCGTTTCGTGATTATAACAAAATATTTTGATCTTTAAACTATTTAGTTTGGCAATTCTATGAAATACGATTATTTTTAATTTCATCTAACAGTAATTTCGACTCGAGGGTTGCTTACACCTGAGACGAACGAACTAGAATTTGCGGTATTAAATTTTTTAAATACATCCCTGAATCATGTTGCTAAAATCATTTTAAATGCCTCCTGGTATTTAGTATAATTCTAATCTTCTGTAACGAAATACATAAGGGTCAGTTTCCTTTCAAATCAAATATGGAGAAATGTTCTCAAAAAAAACAACATCTATGAAATAATCTACACGTCAACTTTCATTCGCTAGTTATACTGTACAGAACAATATTTTGTAACAGAGTGGCAGAATGTGCTTAACCTGTAACAGTTTTCAATTAATATGTGGTTTCCGTAGTAGAGTTAGTGAAAACTAATTTTGAATCTTCAGTTATTCGTTTCTCTGTCAATTCCCTCTCCTTTGGTAATTAAAACCAGTATTGTTTAGTAAAAGTCCATCCGGTTAATTTTGCTATTATCGTCCACTATCCATTACCTATCAAAGCGTCGTGTAACCAATCCAAATCGACCTACATGTAGTGCAAGCGGCAAACAGAACAGACGCATCAAACACATACACAGTGTACTCAACTCACTCGCAGGGTAGGGATGGGCGATGCACTTTCTGTTTGCCAGCCTGTCATATACGCCTACGTAACATACTTGCCCTGTCACTGCCCTCTACTGTGGTCATTTCAAATTGTCCTCACAGGACGAAATTTTGATGCTGTTAGGTTAATTATGGATCATTTGATGGAGATGTACACCACGGAAACAGTGGCGTGCAGAAGGGATATTGTGGGGAGCATAAAATAATAATTTAAAGTAATTAATTGGTCTGAAGGTAGGATATTTTGAAGGATGGAATTTACTTCCATTTAATAACAAAAAGTCAACTAAATGACACCTATTTTATGAAATTTGTAACAACGAAAAGCAACGGATGCTATGTTATTCACCAGGTATTATTTAAATCTCTTTTTCTATAGCAGATTTTAAAGTGTGCTTCAGGGATCGGAAACCGCAGAGAAATGGGTTCGGTTTGGGTTCAGTCAGATTTTAAAGTGTGCTTCAGGGATTGGAAACCGCAGAGAAATGGGTTCGGTTTGGGTTCAGGTTCAGAAATGAAAATAAAATTGGGTTTAGGATCGGTTCGGGTTCAGAAAAAAATTTTTAGGTGGTTCGGTACCGGATCAGTTCCGGGTCGGGTTCGAAAAATTAAAAAATATATATCTAAAATAAAAAAATTGTACATACGAGTATGGTAAATAAAGGTCGATATTTATTTATTGTAAATTCACTCTACAGGATAATATCCCAATTACAGAGGAATTGTTTCACTGAATGTACGCGCGAGTAGTGACACCTTACAATAAAAATAGAAAAAGTAAAAAAAATACATATATATTTATAAATAAACTATTATTAAATTAAATTATAAATTATCAGTTCTTGCGAGACCTTTAGCAGACAGTACTTTCCTGAACCTAGAAATGCTGTAAGAAAATATATCTATTTCTAATAATTCAATTACAAATTTGTTGTAAATAATACACATCTGTTCATATGTTCAATAATAACAAAATAATATTACTCTATTAGGTACATAATAAAAATGACAAAGAAAATCAATTATTATCATTAAAAATACCCGTACCAATAAATTTACTTTGTAAAGAAATTTTCTTTTAATCTGATTATTAAAATGTCTGATATTTCTTCAGATACATTTGCTCGTTGAAGTAGCAAAAAGAATTTTAGTGCACAAAATGCCCGTTCCATACTAACCTGTGTAGCTGTAACTGCTATCTCAATTTGCGCAACGTTACAGAGTGTAACAATTTTTGTTCCTCCCAAAAATTTAATATATTAGCAGTTTTTGGAAGTCTTTGGACGTCTCCACAATTTTTAAAAACTATGTACTTGTAAATTAGGTTTATTTTAATTTTAATATTTCTGCTTGGGCTTTTATGATTTTTCACTAGCTTTCTAATAAATCTTCCTCATTTTCAAATAATGAAAAAAATATTAAAAATGTAGGTTTTTGTTTAAAGATAATTAGTTTAGTACAAAACTAATCCTATTTACTAAGTATTAAAACATGTTGGTTCAGTGAACTAGGTTTTTTGAACCCGAAAATAGTGGGTTCAGTTCCGGTTCATGTCGACCAAATTAACAGTGGTTCGGGTTCTGGTTCAGGTTCAGAAAAAAGGTGGATTCGGAACGGTTTTCAGTTCGGGTTCGGTTCGGTTTCCGGTCCCTGGTGTGCTTATGTGTAATCAAAATAGTGAATCAAGTATCACGTCAACAGCAAAGTAGCTACTTAAAATTTTTTTAAAATTAAATACATTATAAACTTTGACGAATTGTGTCAATAACAAATTCAGTAGTGTAAGTAATGGTAGCCGAAAAATCTATTCTTGCAAAAGAGCCCCAATTTATATGAAATTTTCAAATTGTGTAAAAATTATGTCAGTCACCCGTATTTGAACCCGGGACCATTACTTTGCCGGAGTAGCGTCTTGTAGGTATAGAAAATAACTTTATTCATCTAATGTCATAAAGGGCGGTATTTATATATTTATAAATATTGTATATTAAATTCAGTGGTGGTTCTGCTAGTAGCAATTGGACATAATTCTGGGAGTGTGTTACTCTCATGAAATCTTCAATTTTTGTTTCGGGGCATCGTAGAGGGGAACTGAACAGGCAATGGTGCAAGTTTTATTCTTCGTGTTTGTTGCACAAGGTGCATATTGTGTCCTGGTCGAAGAAGCAGAGGGATCCGTTGTGGTAGATGCGGCAGGTTCTCGTGTTCGCTGTGCGTAGTTGACCTAAAATTCTTATAATTTTATAAGGGATGTCTAGTAAAAGGAAGTCTTGTAGGTATAGAAAATAACTTTGCTTAGGCGACGCGAAACAACACATTTCAATGCATGAGTACTAAAATATCTACTTTTTACGACTCAAAATATATGAATCTGATGGAATGCACTGGCAAAAACTGACGATCGTAGTAAGAGCAAGAAAATGCGAACTTAGTTCAGTGCACTCGAAAGTATAAATGAAACACGTAAAACTCAGCTAGTGCGCAATGATTATATTAATAGAAAACGAGTTATGCACTCAGTGCAAAAAAAAATCGCACTGAATATATAAATGGTAAGCACTATTAATTTCAAATAATTATTAACAAAATTATGACATGCGCATAAATCTTTATACAATTTGAGTCATACACGTAGACGCCGTGAAAATATTTATCGTTTGTGCACAGGGTAAAGTAAAAAGTAGTGTGAAAATATCGTGTTGAGTGCGGCTTTGAAATGCTGGGGGTGGGCTAATGCATCTCACTGTCTCCGCTTCCGTGGGGTTGGGAGGTCACCCCCGCAGATTAGAAAGCAGAAGAACCACTTGTCATATCATTTATTGCTACGCGAAGCGGGGGTAATAACCACCCTGTATCAACTCAACGTGGATTAACGAACAGAAAGACTAAGAAATGGAATTGCGTTCGCCACATTTATCTCTCTCAATAGCCCAAATGTCGTGGCTACCGCAGAGAGTGGTTTAGTTAAGAGTTATTGTTTTTAAAATAATATACTGGACTTGTGAAGTATGGTTCATCCAAAAAAAGAAATTACTTCAATTACGTATGTCGTCAAGAATCATAATCATAATTCAATTATTGCATTTAGTGCAGCATCTTGTTATACAGGGTGTAAATGAAATAAGTACATTAAATTTAACCAGTAATATAACTCGTCGAGAGCAACAATATTTCTTAATAACTTTTCTCGAAATCGCATATTTTTTAGCATTTTTATAACCCCGTAAATAGACGAGTCGTTCCAAGTATTTTGTAATAATTGAATGCAGTAGAAATAACTCTGACTATTTCACTCAAATATATAAACCAATCCAAATTCAGGATTCTACCTAGTTACCAAGTTTCATTTCGACAGACATTGTCACAAAAAAAATTTCGCACCTTTAAGCCAATAAGATGTCGTATCTTTACAAGTGAGTTTTGATAAGCGAAAAAAATTTGACTTTTTAGAAATATATTGTTTACATACCTGTGAAAGTATGTATAATTTCAGTATTATCAGTTTTTATTAAATACGAGTCGATTCTGAGAGGAATCTATTTAAAACGTTGAAAAAGCAAACTGAAATATAATACCTCTAAACACAATAAAAATTACAAGATTTTTGTCAAGAAAAAAATTATATAAATGATTACCTGATTTTTATTTTGGAAATAGTCATCCGAATGCCATTCGTGGTTAAATTTTATCCTGGAAAAATTTTCCGATTGCTTTACTCGAGCCTGTTGCCAATTTATCTCGTGACATTGATCAAAAATCACTCGTTTGACAACTCGTGATTTTTTTGTCAATGTCACTCAATAAATTGCTAGACAACCGGCTCTCGTAACAATCTGAAAAATTTTTCCGGCCAAAATTTACCACTTATGATATTATATATGAAAAAATTTGTTTTAGCAATTGACAGTCCTGTCAGTTGTTGCAATTAAATTTTGACATTAGTAATAAACTTGTTTATAAAGTAAAATTCTGTCAAAATGCTTACGTTTACAAATAGCGAGTACACATCAGATATTGTAATTACTTACCTATGGTTTATTTATTTATTCGTATCTTTACTACATTTTAATTTGTGGTTGATATAAAGACAATGTTATAGAGTTGCCAACGCATTTAGACGGAGCGTTTCCAAATCATACTGTTCCTAATATTCGCACATTTGTTAATCCTGTACATCTTTATCACAATACGGAGTATCACGTATGACAATTTTTTTAAAAAGGAACAGTTTTATCCACACCATGTGCAAAAAGTTCAATGTTTTTAGCACATAACAGATTTCAATTTTGGGAATGGCTCATAATGTTCATTAATGAGACTGACTGAATTTGTTTGGGAAGGTGTATTTATTATGCACAATACATATCTCGACAGACGAAAATGCTGTAACTTTTTTTTTATTAAAAAATGTTTAGGCGGAAACAATAAATGGACGACTAATTATTGGACTCATGTACCTCGTTTAAATGGACAAAAGTATGTACTTACATTTTTTGAATAACGTATTTAAACTATGCTTTTGCTCTTCCTCGTTACCTCACCTCTCACCACGTTACTCCTTGTCTTCCTCTATTCACAGGTGATTAAAGCCTGGTTTAATACACAACTTTATAATTTTGTTGACCAAAATTTAAATTTCATTTTAAAAATTGTACTATTACGAATTAATTAATAATAAATGTTATTTCCGTTGCTTCGTTTATTAATTATCGTGACTTCAAGTGTAACCGATAACCGACAATTTTTGAGCTGTTTGTATCCCACTTGAATACTGCAGCAGCCATTTGTTCTCCATAGGGCGGGTAACGAAACATGCAGCAATTCTTTAAAGAACTTTAACTCAAAATCTAAAAGATTTAGAAAAAAAAGTTATTAAGAAATATTGTTGCTTTCGTCGAGTTACATTACTGGTTAAATTTAATGCACTTATTTCATTTACGCCCTATATATGTAAAGCAACATTATCTTGAAATGCGTTTAGAAAGTACATACATACATTTTTCTTCGGTTTCCAATATGTTCTCTGGAATCCTAGGTCTTGTACTCGTAGACTTGCGAAGCCACCCGCTGTTACCGCAGATTACTTTTTGATATGCGACTTTTCGCACATATAAAATACAAATCTTTAATTTGTAACCTCCAGAACATTTGCAGTTTACGTCCGGTTACACACAGATTGGATTTTACTTTACTGTGTGCTTGAGGAATTTTATACCACGAAATATTACTACAGACTAGACTTTATACTTAAAAATAAAATACCGCAAACTAAAACGTGGATTCATAAATTCTAGATTACACACTAGACACCCAGGGATTTTCAACGCTGTTCTAATGCAGAACATATGCAATGCATACAGGGTTACAAATACCAAGAAAATTTGCGTGTATTCCGAATAATAAGAAAAGACAAGAATGGAATCCGTATGGACACTCTGTGGATGGTCAGGTGCGAACAAAGAGAGTTAACATGGGATTTTAATTTAACGCAATTTCCTGCTTTCATATTCGTTTTTGCGTTTTATTATGTTTTAAATTTCTTCATAATTTTAACAAGAAATTTCAAAATTTCTATTACTTCGTAGCAAAAGCCATGTCATTTATTTTTTTCTGGTTTTCAGAAATTATTTATAAACATTTTACATCAATCTGACTTATGGAAAATAAATTCCTTATTCTTTGATAACAATTTCCATCATAATAATTATTTACAAAGATACGTTTCTTATTCGAATAAACATTAATTATTCAGTTTAGTTTACACAAAAAATGACAGAATATTCATATTGTTTTTTATAATATCATAAGTCATGACTATTGCTACTAATTAATACGCACTGATTATACAGGTGTCCTGAAAAGAGGGGAACATGGCTTAATCACAGATTCCTGGGCTGAAAATAAGACGATTTAACTAAACTCACCTATATCCGACAGTTCACTATTTAGGCAGTATTCTGCTTCAAAGTTTTTCTAAAAAAATAATTTTGCTTATAATAACGTAACGCATAGTTCAATTTGAAGAAAATTTGGTATGACAATTCATGTGGTTATGGTTCATCTTTTAAGATGGTATTTGTTATTGTTAGTTAACCACTAGTTTATGAAACTTGGGTGTTGCGACCATGATTAGATCATAACTTTTTAATGGCAACGTCAATAACGTAAAATTACTATTTGCCAGAAAGATATATTCAATTTAAGTTGCGATATCTATAACGATTTAGTCAGAAAAAATAAAATAAAATGTAAGTGTCTGCGCCGTGTAATTTTTAAAATAAATTTTATCTACCAGTTTTTCAAAATGTCAAACAACTAATTTTTAATGACAACATTTCCGTTTGTTCGGCCTTATAGTATTTTACTGCCATTATTATAATAACGATTAAATAATGTTAGCTCACTCCTAAACAACTATAGAAGATTGACAACTCATAAACAATTGTTTCTGCCAAAATTAGTTGTTCGATATTTGGATAGACTGCCAGGTAAAATTTATTTTCAAAATTATACGGTTCAGACACTTACATTTTATTTTTTTCTGGCTAAATAGTTACAGATATCACAACTTACGCAGAGACACAAAAGTTTACTATTGAATGTATCTCTCTGGAAAACAGTAATTTTACGTTATAGACGTTGCCATTAAAAAGTTATGGTCCAATGACGGTCGTGACATAAGTTTCAAACACTAGTGGTTCACTAACAATAACAAATACCATCTTAAAAGATGAACTATATCCACATAGATCCAGATAGCGTTTTGTTTTTATAAACAAAATTAACTTTTTTTATAAGAACTTTGAAGCAGAATACTGGCTAAACGGTGCACTGTCGGATATACCGAATGTCTCACAACTCGCGCCCCAGAGCGAATGAGGAAATACGAGACTGCACTCGGATGTGTAATTTCGAAGAAAAAAAATCTGGCTTAAAAGATATTCGAGAAAAGACGTCTTAAAATTAACCAATCAGAGACCTACACCTTTAACGTGTGTTTGCCGTAATTTTACGTTACTAGAGTTTTATACAAATCAAATCTTCTTTAAAATGTGTGGGCGACGGTAGTTTTCGAAAAATGTCAGTGTCAAATTAAATTTGACAAGGTGAATAAAAAAAGGCAAATTCTTACCATGTATTCAGCCGCTGATTACTTAGAAATGATTATAATTTTCGGAGAATGTGGACGTACCGCCAGAGAGGCAGCACGAGTCTATTCGAAACGTTTTCCGGATAGAAATCTTGTGGATCATAAAGTGATATTGAGAGCCACCGCAAGGACGCATGAGACCGGTCAAGTTATGCCAGATCGAAAAGAAACTGATGGTGCTCCCACAATATTTTCGTTTAACACATTTTACACAGCTACTACAACACGTTGCACTGTACGATATAAATGATGATCTCGGCTAACACCTTTGCTAACCTAAATTTGTTGACAGTGAAAAGTCAACTCTAAAGTATCAAAATTACAGTAAGTCAAACAAATTTTGTAACTCACTAGTAGTATTTTTAAAACCTAGGAACCAGTTTTATTTTGTAATAATATCATCACACTTCAAGATATCCTTCCGGGATTGGTGGATTAAAAAGTCTTGTAACTCCGTTATGCAAGCAGCCGCAAATTATTTTCTTCTATTTGTTGGCAACCTATTGTCGTCGGCAAGTGTCAGTTTCGTCTGGGGCGCGAGTTGTGAGAGATTCTGTAGGTAAATTTAGTTGTATCGTCTTATTTTGGCCCCAGGAATCTGTGCTGTAGCCATGTCCCCCTATTTCCAAGACAGCCTATATAAATGGAAAACGAGTTATGTACTCAGTGGAAAAAAGTTCGCACAAAATATATAAGTGCAAAATGCTATGCATTTTTAAAACCGAATGTATTTATGTGTATATTAATCATGAATTTATGTTTAAGGATATATTAGATCTAACCCTAATGAAGGTATAAGTGAATACCGAAATATTGATTTTGTAAAAATAAATGTTGTACAGCAGAGATTTCAACAAATTGTTACCACCTATATGCATACCATAGTCTAGATGTCTAGAAATTCATCCATATAATAGTTTATACTATAAAGCTGTGTTCATTATTATTTAGAGACTAATGTCGGAAAGAAAATGCATTTCTGTTTTTTATTGTGAATGCTCACTCCGCATTTCCTCAGTGAATTTAAGAAAAGCGTATGATTGTTTAGCGGTGAATGCAAATTTTTCCAGTTTATTTGTATGATGGTATGTGACGTGTTTCATCTTTGCCTATGTCGTGTCGAGCACATTTCTTATTCGTTTTGCGCTGTGCACTGTGCAGTCTTGGAGGAATTCTCCAGCTCTTATCGCCTTTGGTTTTTGTCTTTCCGCGCGACGCTCGTCTTTTTCTTTTTCTTTCTCTGCCTCTGATATACTGGGATTCGCTCTAAACTGACCGTATTTCAAATATCAGTTTTGCTAAAGTTTTGGCACGGTATTGCGGGGATATTTCCTCCTACATGTCCAACTGTTCTTTATTTACATGATAGCCAGAGCTCGGAAACTTTTAATTGCATTACTTTTAAAATACACGTCAGTTTTATTCTCGGCAATAAAGAGTTGAAACAGCCTGGTCAACAGACAAGAAGCTGGGATAATACACGGTCATATCCGCTCCAAATTATGCTCTTCCTCTATTACTATCGCCAAAATTTTAGGTGGTAAACTATCCTTTTACTAGGACGAAAATTATACCTCGGAGTAATTTCCAGGAGACATCATTTTCTAGCGAAACTTTATGTCAAACAAAAACTGTCCTCACAGAATTAAATAGACCTTTTGCATCCTATTCATTTTTACATCCAACCAAAGGGAAAATAGTCAACAATGGCGCTTCGATCTTAATGACCTTTCACAATAGGCGATGTGCACATTTTGAGCGTCAGCGCCTCTAAAGGCTACTTTGGCGTTTTTGGGTACCTAATAAATTTTGACATTTCGAGAAAGTGATATAATTTACAATTTTATTTTGAATTTTTGCTGCTGTATATGAATATTATACGTCATAGTATAAAGAAATTATTTAAAATGTTATATGTGAATCAAAAAAGTCAAAATACCAGCGAAGGTACTGTGACAGAAAATATAATTTTTCTCATAATATAGGTATGTGATTTCTGTAAACCGTTGTGCTTAGTTTTATATTATAATTCATAATATTAGTTAAATATTATAAAATGCAAAATACACGGAAATTGCGATTAAAGAGTTGGAAAACTTGGATGATTGGAAAGAAGAAAGTTTCTGCATATCAGGTTATCAGTGGATGATGTTAGCATCTTTTATATTCGCAATAATTGACGAATATTCTTCATTGAAAATATACCAGGCTCTAAGTGGAATCAGTTGCACAAGCTCGGAAAGGAGCATACACGACAAATACGAACCATGTGAATTTTTACTTTTAATATTATAACATTACATGCACAAAATAGATAATAAATAGCCTAATTATGTCAAAAATAGACCTTCTATATGATACAACTGCAAGTATTATACAATTTTAAGATAATTTTCTTTTATTATATTTTGTTCAAATTTTAACTTAAGAAACGCATTTTTATATAATTCATTGTTTCAATCATACGACCATTGTTGAAATTTTATTCATACGATAAGTATCTTTTACAATGAGAAAATATGTTAACCTAAAAGAATTCTTCATTTAAGTGAAAGATATCTGTTGAAAAGTTATTTTCTTACGCATATATTCCTCATATAATATTCTACGAAATTTATAAAATTTCATACTTCAATCGGTAATTTTGTCAGAATTATTACATCTTCCACTGCATTACATAATATTTGACGTCCTATCATTCGCATTTATTGCAAACATTTTATAAAATAGATATTTTAAAATTATTCTGACATAAAACATAACCTTGTTATGTTCCAATGAGTAACCACTTTTGTCATTTTTGTCCGCTGTCGGCGCTCACTACTGTTGTGCACACCGCCTATACACATATTTTGACGTATAAATAATATTATACTCTGCTGTTCCATTTAAGCTATTCAGTCAGGGCTTCGAACCCAAACCAAAACCAGAACCAAACCGAAACATTTTAGCAAACCCAAACCCAGAACCAAAACCCCAGATATATTTTTCAATTGAATCCGAGTCGGAACCTACCCGGGTATTAAAATTTGGATTTCCGATTTAACTCCGGTTCAGGTTCAATTTCAGTTAATATGTATTATTAAGAAACGTATATATTAATGAAATTTACCTTTATTTCTAAGTTAATCCTTATTCCTTTTAGGGAATATAAAATTATTTGAAATGATTGTAGTTAATTTTTATATCATAACGGTAGCACTACTGAGAATGTCCATGTTTACATTGAATTTAAAATCAATTAAATATCGATCCTGTCCATGTCACTTGATTGTCAGTGATCGTCAACTCATCTCATCCAGGCACGAGTGGCTTGAATCTTGAATTAATATAAATAATTGTGAATATCAAAGTAGTTATGTATTATTGTTTAGTAAAAAAAATATATGTAGAATTGACTGTCAATTTGCTGTCGATAACATATATCAATATGATATATCGTTCTAGTTTATCTACCTACTGTACTAATTACTAATCTTGTGAGTTAAGTATTTGTGAGTTGTGTCTTGTGCTACATAATTATTGCAGTTTCCAAATACCGGATAGGCTGACTAGACTACAGCCTAGGGCGCACAGATTTTGGGGGCGCACAATTTTCTTATTTTATTATAGTTTTCGGGGCGCTTTGATTTGGTTCGAACTAAGACGACCTAAACCAGGCCCTGGTATTATTGGTTTGTATTACACGATAATTCATCTGCATGTATTGTATACAGTAAGTTATGCGAAGTAATAAATGACGTCATTATCCAGTAATTTATTGATGACGTGCGTCTTCTGCTTCTTCATTTTTAGTATACCTGTACTTCAACTCATCAACTGTTTGTGGCTGTCTGCAGTCTCCACCACAACCAAACGCAACTTGTACGATCGAAAACAAATGATTGATCAATGTATACGATTAGTAGTCTAATCTAGAAGTTCTGTAGAAATGCGAAATTCGACATTTAATCGTAGATTAGAATACTCAGTGTCATAAATATCCGCATACAATGTGGTATGTTATCAGTTCGAAATTAATTACTTTTTTGTACACTAAAAAGAGAAAAAACTAAATATTTTTTTAAGTAAAAATCAAATATGGTTTTATGTAAAACATATATAACCTATTATATATTATTAATACACTATTTTTAATTCACACTTGCAACTTCAAAAATAATATAAATATAAACTACCGTTGGTCCCTGAGACCGAGTGCGTGTACTAAACAGTTAAAGTTTTCCTGTTTAACCCTGTTAAGTTAATTTTCATAATCAGAAATAACAAATTATTAGTGTAAAGGGAGATAACGACACATATTGATTACAAAGTGCAAACAGTAAACGATAAAGGTTTTCCTCAAATCTATAAAAACAATGTATAACAACATGTTATGTTTCTAGGAAAAACGAAGTTAGATAAGTTTATCAGAGAATTCAACGAATGCATGACATTCGATACTTGTTTGACTACAGGCGCCATATATTACTTCCCACATTGAGCATTGAGTAAATCGTGTCGCAAAAGATATAACATTATCGGAGACACTATCTTCAATATAAACACATCCATTCATTAATGGGTAACAGATAATATTGTTCAAATATAGGGTAAATATTTTGTTTTTAATTGCTCCGAAAACCTAATACAGTACCTACAAGCAGAGCTGGGCAATACTTGCAAGAAAAGTACTTTATTAGGCTTGCAAGTACTTTGAGTACTTCAAGTACTGTACTTGAAGTACTTTCTATTTATAGTATTTTGTACTTGACAAAGTAAATCTATTCACATGTACTTGGTACTTAGTACTTGGAAAAATACTTGAAGTACTTTAAATATACTTGAAGTACTTTAAATGTACTTGAAGTATTTTAAATGTACTTGAAGTATTTTAAATGTACTTGAAGTATTTTAAATGTACTTGAAGTATTTTAAATGTACTTGAATTACTTTACGGGGTCTCGTGGCCGCGTGCCTGAGTGTCAGGTCGAGAATCTGGAGAATCGGGTTCGATCCGGACAGACGCCAATTATTTCCAAATGGCACAAAATTGACCCCTGTGGTGCACTCTACACGCCAGCAATGAGTGCCCGAGAGGTGACGCCTGGTAAGCGCCCGCACGGTGCAAATATATCATCTTTACCGATATCTGCTTACAAAGCAGATTGGCACACCCAGCAATGGGTAATAAGCCGTGATGATATATTTATTTTATTTTTATTTTATTTGAATTACTTTAAATGTACTTGAATTACTTTGTTTGTCTGTCAGTGTTTCTTTTGCACAGGTGTGGTGTTATGTGAATTTCATTAATAAATATATTTTCAGCGATAATATGAAAGTAAAGATAGATTTGCAATTTTTTTGACATAAATAAATTAATTCTAATCTGCGCATATTGCATATACATAAATGTTTGTATTATCTAACTACAGTGCTAGGACTTTGCGTATCGCCTGGCGATCGCATAACGTAAAAATGACGTCATTCTAACATCTCGGTACAGCTTCTCGCATCGCATGGCGATCATATGACGTCAATTTTACGTCACGAGATCGCTAAGTGATACGGTAGTCCCAGCGAGGAACTCTTGTTTTAAATAACCAAATAAATATCGCATATTGAAATTTTTGTCAACAATCACCTTTTAAGGTCCATATAATCAGAAAAATATCAATTATCTGAAAAAGTACTTGCACCCAAATTTACAAGTACTTTTTTAAGTACTTGGTACTTTCAAGTACTTTAGAAACTAAAAAAGTACTTGTACTTCAAGTACTTTTAAAAACATCAAGATACTTGGTACTTGTACTTCAAGTACTACTTTCCGGTACTTTGCCCAGCTCTGCCTACAAGTACACTCTCTCGAGTTGATTACAACTTCTTGAAAATACGTAGCATCAAGATACTTGGTACTTGTACTTCAAGTACTACTTTCCGGTACTTTGCCCAGCTCTGCCTACAAGTACACTCTCTCGAGTTGATTACAACTTCTTGAAAATACGTAGCTGACTTATCCGCCATATTGGAGCCAAAATGAACGCAGCAAATTATGAAATAAAAGTGCATTTTTTATAAATTTATGTACTAACGATTTTTCATAATTAAACATAATTTCCATATTTGCCATATTATATTTATTTAGAATAATAAAACAAGAAAAAATAAGGTTCGTTAAGATTTTTGAGGTTAGAGAAAAATATATGTATTGCATAAGTAGGGGAGACCGGTGTCAATTGTAACAGGTGTCAAATGTAACAGGGCCATCTTTTCGAAGTAGATTAAAACGCGCTTCCAGAGTGAAACAGAAAGAGTCATAGCTCTTTGGTATTTAGTGTAAGTACATATGCGCAAATACGGCGTCTGTTTCTGACGAATGTCTATAAATCGACATAAAAGTAAATACAGGTAGTGACACACATTGTTTCTAAAACACTATAAGTGCTCTGCTCGGAAATATTTCAAGTTAAGGATCAGTTTGTAAGTTATATCTGCTTTTATTTTTCATTAAAAAACATTTCGAATTATTACCTAATACAAAAAAGCAAATAATATCTTTATAAGTGAAGCGGTGTCAGTTCTAACACATGCCACGGTGTCGATTGTAACGTGTTAAATAATTAAGTACAGTCTTGATCATGACAAAAATTACAAGAAAAAACCACTGCTATCGAAAACATAAAAGAAGAAGAGCAAAAAAAAACGAAAAATACTTCCGAAAGTAACAGTCGCAGATTACTCTTCAGATGGCTCCGATGAGGAAGCTCTCTGATATGTATTGGCCCATATTTTTTGAGCACAGGAGATTGGTTGCAGTGGCGAATATATAAAATCTGGACACCGGGCAAGTTAAATTGTACGAAGAAAGACCTATTTTATGTTTACCTACACTGCAATTTCGTTAGAGACTAAAGGCATTGGTCAAAATGGTCCATATCACCAACAGAATATATATTTTGTTTGCTTTTAGTTGAGTCATCTGAATTTTGTATTTTCCGAGGTAATAAATAAATGTTTATTTTTTCAATAATTTCTTCTTTTATCTGTTATTTTATCTTATTACATCACTGTTAAAATTTGTTACAATTGACACTGGCCCTGTTACTATTGACACCAGTTAGGTGTCTGGCAGTAAAACAGAACTTGATGTTGCCATTTTAAAATCACCGACCAGGTCAAACAGCGCTTATGAAAAAAAAACTGACTGCTCGAATGTTTCCCCTAGGACAGGGATGGCGAACCAATGGCACGCGTCACAATATTTTGGGCACGTCACTGATCACAAAATTCATTATGATGCACTACGAAAAAAGTATGACGAGCGAACGCGAGTGATCCCTACGCTACGGAATGTTCGGGTGCGGTGCGCGGGTCATTTGATAAACTGAATTTGTCCCAATTCGATTGGTTGGAAATTGAAGAATTTGAAATGCAGCTGATTGATTTCCAGTCTAGTTCAATATGGATTCAAAAATTTATTGAAACAAGGAAAGAGTTAGAATTAATTGAAACAGAAAGATTGACAAGTAATATAAGTGAAAATGCTAATAAGTAAATTTTGGAAACATGGAATGCGTTACAAGACACATTTAATTGTTTGAAGAACCTGGCTCATGCTATTTTAACAATATTTTCATCAACCTATGCCTGCGAGTCTTTATTTTCAGAGATGAATAACATTAAAGACTCGGTTAGAAACTGTTTGACAGATGACTCCAGTTCAGCATGCATTATGCTAAAAGTAACATCTTACAACCGTAACATAATATATTATTTGTCATCGAATCTGCAACAACAGAAGTCATACTAATTTAACTTTAATTTAAATTACGCGTATAATTGAAACATTGCAAAATGTTCCAATTTTTTTGTAGTAAATAAAGAGTTTTGAGTTGATAGTATTTATTATTATTATTTTCCCAATAATCACAGTCAAAATTATTTGATGGCACGTCTATGACCTCATTAAACATTTCTTTAGAAAAATGGCACGTTGATACGTAAAGGTTCGCCATCCCCGCCCTACGATGACGTTTGGATAACAGATACAAAAGGGTGTCTAGTAGAGATGATACCTAGCGAGACAAATAATTCTCATTATTTTTGGGAACCCCCTCGTATGGTTTGACTACGATAAATAACACTAATCTGTGTTAATACGTATTGTATTATTTATATATAATTTATATCCAAAGAGCGATGAAGCTATAATAATTCAATCAATAATCGGTCCACATATCCTTTGAAATCTCGCCAATTATCATTGTCTCCTTTGCGAAGCCGCACGATTAATCGCCTGCCGCTACCTCTGTTGGGATTATGTTTATGTAGTGTTTATTTGTCCCACGTATTACATACTCGTATCGTAGTGTGTTCGATGTTTACACAGCACAAAGGTGGCTGATACAGGATTGATGTTGATGTATAATGTCCTTACTGTCGCATTTGTTTATCCCTTGAGCTTGTTCCTAAATGTCAAATGTGGGATGGATTCAGATTCAGATATGTTTTTTGTTGCTAAAGCTTTGGCATTTAAAAAGGTTTTGTGGGAAGTTTGTTTTTCACTAACGGAAAACAGTTATTTATTTTGTGTAACATTATTAGAACATTTCACTGCGTGGGTAAGTTCCAAACATGCAGCTAACGGGATATTCGGTTCACGTTTGTTAATGTTATTTAAAATGATAAAATGAATTCTACTATAATAGTATTCAACACATGAAAATTAAAAGAGTACTTACTTAACTTACTACAGAAAATTAGATACTGTGGGAAACATCTTGAACTTTGTAAGTACTCACCTGAAAAAGAAAGAATAAATTAGTACAAAATGTCTATACCCCCACCAGGGGCGCGCCGTACCATTGTGTCGCCCGTGTGCCAATGCTCATCTTGACGCCCCCCCCCCCCTAAATTCAACAGTTATAAAAAAATAAGCATCACCAATCGAAAGAACATAAATAAGTAGCCTAAAAAGGTGCAAACTAAAATCTAGTACGATTTCATATTTGTAAAGTATATATACACAAAAAAACTACAAAATTTACATTTTTGCCAATATCTGGTGACCTACGGATTTTTTCTCAAATAACGACACTATTAAAATGGTCTTCTAATATGTTTTAAATAAACCACAGTAATTGTTTTTACCCTATAAAATTAATAATTCTTGCATTTTCTGCTTGAAACATAGATACATCGTTGGAAACCTAAAATAAACTCTCTTTAAATGGTATAATTTTGCGACTACGGAAATTATAAATTGGACCCCACTACTTGAAATCTAATAGTGATAAAACATTTGAGCATCGTCGTTTGAAGGAAAATAAAAAAAGGGTTTTTAAAGACGTGCAAACTAAAATTCCATGTAATTTGTGAATATAAAAGGAAGTGGTTAGAGAACCGAACGCGGGACCGTGTTCAAAAAATTAAGATCTCAAATTGACATGGTTTTCGCAATTTCTCTAAATATACCCCAACATTACCCAACCGAACGTCCAAACTCAAGCTTAGAAAACGCGGGCCAAGTATTATGCATTAGGTGAGGTTATTGTTATTCTCTTTAGAGTAATATAAAAGCAACCTTAGTAAGCTATTCAACAACGGTCCCGCGTTCGTGCCGGGATTTGAATTTTTAACAATGGTACCGAATGTTAAGACACGTCTCTTCGACGTTTCTAGTACTAAAGGAGGTACTAAATCACGCCATTTGGAGTTTTGTACAGCAACCATTTGTATATGCATTTTTCGGGAAAAACAAAAACATCTTTAAAATAGTCTACTAATGGGGCAACTTTGCCCTAATTTAATCGACTTCGTATCTCTTATAGTTTACGAGATCCCAATGTGAGCTCCGAAAACCGGGCATATTAAATTAAAAAACTTAAGTCTTATTACAATTTGCTCGCCGTGTCGCCCCTGACCAAGTGTTGCCCGTGTGCGACGCACACATCGCACCCTGTGACGGCGCGCCACTGACCCGCACTGAATCTGAGGTTTAATGCAAAAACAACCAATGCTAATTATTTGACCAACGTCGTATAATAACTAAAGAGTGGACAAATCGTATCTAGTCGCTATTGAAAAGTGTCCCCCAAAATGTAACATGAAAGACAGAGAGGTGGAGAGAGAGAGACAGGTTGAGGCAGGCCAACATCACCGGCGGTAGCTGACAGCTGACACGACGTTTTGTTCCAACCTCCAAGAATGGGTATAAGAATTGTAGCGATAAAGTTTCTTTATTTTCAGTCCCTAAAGACGGGGAAATGCTAAATAAGTGTCGTCGTGTTATATCACGAAAAAACAGACTTTTAAACGTGAATGATTATGTTTGTTGGAGACAATATAATGAAAAGGACATTATAAAAGAATGGAAATCTGGAGATGTTTAGGTAAATAAAACATACTTAATTTCATTTATGTACAGTCATGGGTCATACCACATTTTCCAATTTATTTTTTTCTGAAAGTAAATTTAAAACTACTTACGAAAATATATATTTTATGTCACAGAAGTTTCTAGTTTTACAGTAATAATTTTTTAAAGTTTATATAAAATTTCAAACCACGCCACAGTAGTGACGTCTACCGAGCAAAAAAGGAACTACATTTGACGTCTATGTTTTGAAACCACGCTTGAAACCAAATGTAGTCTTCAAAACTTTTGGAGTATTTATTGCCTTCCATTACATCTTGAGCCATAAGTATAAAAATTTTATTTTTACTTCTCAACCAGTTGTACATACAGAACAATATTGTACAACCAAAACTGTGAGGTCTCAAAACCAGACTCATAATCTTTATAAAGAAAATCATGTATGAAAATTATAATAATATTAAATATTCTTCTATTCTATATATGCATAATAATAGATAAATTTTTCATTTAGGAAAGAAAAAAAAAAATTTTTTTTCTTTTTGGTATGACTCCATTGTAAAGGAATCTATAAGAGAAATCGAATTCAATTGAATTAATATCATATTTACAAATGAACGTGACTAGTCCCGACCGCGGGACCGTGTAAAAAAATTAAAATCCCGAAGAAGCGTGGCGGCCCAATTAAATCACGATAAGGCGTGGTTTAGTAACACGGGACCATTGTTGAACATCGTACTTAGCGTGGTATATTTATCTAAAACACCAACAAAAACCTATACCTAACGCACAAAACTCGGCCTTAGTTTTCCAAGCATGATTTTTATGTTATATATTAGATAATGTTAAAATGTATTTGAATAAATTGCGTAAACCACGCCTATTCAGGACTTTTTGAACACGGTCCTGCGGTCGGGACTATAGACACTCCCTTTATGATATTTTATATACTTCTTACCACTACGAACTAAAACTACACAACTGTCAGTATGTTTGAAGGTTAGTAACACAATGCGCAGTATCGAAACTGAATTTTAAGTGTTTACATGAGTAGTTTTGAAACGAGTTTTCAAGTTCAACTCTTGAATTTTAGTTTTGGCTTGAGATAATTCAAAACCGTTTTGACACTGTATACATGCTGTTTTCAGATCTAAAAACGTTTTCAAAACTGCATGTAAACTCAGTAATTAAAAGGCAAAGAAAAACTGTTTTCCCATGTTAAACTCCTATGGCCCGGTTTTCGTGTTACACCCTGTATGTAAAGTGTAAAGTTAATACTGCAAAAACTGTATCGCTTTAAGTCAATCTGAACTTAACATAAATTAGAACAAGTTTGACATTCTATATTTGTACAATACAATATATCCTTGTTGTAACTTGGTAAGATTTAGTTCACAATTACCCCTGCTTCATATATGCTAACCATATCCCCATTTCCCGGCTTGTATGTGTGTCCTTCTGGTGTGAAGGCCGTGGATCAAGTCCTGGCATTATCCTGCGTATCCCACGCGTCGCTGGGATTACTCGGGCTGCGGTGGCTGCTCCTGCCAAGCATTCCTGCTGGAACCTACAGGAGGTCGCTACGCTAGCAGGAATACTGTGACACGCGTATACCAATGAGATTATAGGATATGCACTCGTTTGCCATGTTATGCCAACCGGTTGACATAACGGAGAATGTTTGTGTATGTTTACGTAGTTGTAGAAAAAAAATCAGGATTTATGTATGCATTTTCTATGTATACAGGCTGACACTCAAAAACAGGCCACTCAAAATAATTATATTATATATTATTATTATTTATAATTATTTTTTAATTTTCTTAATATATTTGTAAAATATTTGCAACATGATATTTGGCATGATGGTAGTGACTTTAAGTTTCATATTTTAAATAAGACATCCTATATATTTTTACCTCCCGCTACCCATGGTAAGGGAGGTATAGGGATCGTGCTAAAAATCGCATATAGAGATATTGGTAAATGACCACGTTTTAAGGTCCCTAGAATCCAATTTTAATATTTTCACGAAGATGTCTGTGTATGTGTGTATATGTGGATCCTGCACTCTAACTCAATTACTATCATTCAAAAAATTTGAAACCTTGTATTTCAAACTTTTTCTGTAATGGAAAGAGCCCATTAGATTTTGGTGAAAATCGGATAACCGGAAATGGCACTTTACTAGACGCTCAAAATAGTTTTTCTTCGATAAATACCTTTAAATGTTATTTTTTTGATATTAATGTTATTTTAAAAATTAAAGATTATTAAATTTTCTATAGATTTGCATTAATACTTTTTCTATATATTTTATGGATAAATTTATAAAATTATCTATAATTTAAATCCCAGAGCCTACGCTTTAATTAAACAAACAAAACGCAGTTATTCAAATGTATGTTAACTGACAGATAAATGTCACAATCAAAGAACTACACTCTATTCGTTTTAACTATAGAGTGGTAGGAAAATAAGTGTAGGTTGATCTTGTTGATCTGTAATTGGGATTTAATCCTGTTGAGGGGTTTAAAAAAAGGTAGTTACTTGGATTAGATTAGAGTATATTTGAAAAAATAAACTGTCAAAATTAGAGTAAAATTCGCTAATCCAAAAATAAGGATTAACTTAATTATTTTTGTGACTCGGGCTGTAAATAGCGGGTGGTATTGTGTTGGCCACACCAGATTTTCTATATATTTATAATCTACATAAAATTACGAATTCAACGACATGCTTGAAGAAATAAATTACAAAAACTTAAAGCCGGGGCCACACATTCGATATTCGCTGATTGCCGAATATTAGTAATGTTCGTCAATTGGCAAGCATACATCTACAAAGACACGTAGTACGCCGAGCATACATAAGTGGTTTCTATACAACTATTTCCGTAAATATTCGTTCACTTTGACTCGGCTCGAAAAACCGACACGAAACGAAGTATAGACGAGCACCGAATATTCGCGGCGAACAGCCCATCCACAATGTTTGTTTGGGATTCGCCAAATGCCGAATGTGTGGTCCCGGCTTAAGAGAAAATCATGTATAATTAACTTGGTAAGCCGTATCAGATAGGATGTGATATCAAATTGATCATATTTTTGTAACAAAATATAGAATCTTACAAAAATAATAGTTATTTGTATACCTAGGCACTAAAGTATATTTTTTTTTATTACGAATATATGATAGCCGATGAGAATAAACCATATAAGTAATAAAAAAATATTTTAGCACTGAGTTATACATTTTATTTTTCCGAAAGTTAGAAGTTTAGGTTTTCAAGTATGACAGATTAGTACCTACGTAAAGTTAAATTTTGACATAAGAGTTTTACTTTAGCTACTATTTTTTATTTGCTAATTCGTTAGAATTTAATTCTGAATTCAGTGATATAATATTTTTATTTCCTTATATAATGATTTTTTTTGAGAAAAATGCATGTAAAGTTTCATATTAATTTGATTAAAATATGGCTATAATAAGAGTGTCAAAAACGAATACGTGTTAATTTTTTTTGACAGAATTAGAATGCCATGAAAGAAATACGTGAATATTTTGTTTACGTTGACATTTATGATCACTTACAAGAACACAACAGTCAATTCTTTCGGTCGGGGCACTCTAATTCTATGTAATAAAAATGACTTTTAACCATCTTTGTAGCTCTTATAGTTCTCGAGATAGCAATGGTGGCCCATTTAAAATGAACACCCTCACCCTGTGCATGCATGCATATATATATATATATATATATATATATATATATATATATATATATATATATATATATATATATATGTTGAAAATGTCAACCGGGCAAACTATTATAGGCCTGGACAAATTCATTTGACAATGTGAAACACCCCGTATAAGTTTTGTTTCTCCTTGCTGAAGAATAGTCGACAATCAAGTTGGAAAAATCCCCACAATATTAAATTGTCTGGTATCCATCTCTAGCCAAACAAGCGGCGTCTCCTAGCAACCGGGTTCAGTAAATTAAATATCAAAGTTACGTTTAGAAGAAGACAAAGTAGAAGTAGAAAAAAGAATTAAAGAAACAAAACAAAGAGACCACGCTTAATTAAGTTAAGCCGGCTTGATCTTGATAAGGTAATCTGTGGCAGGGCGAGGGAGGCAATTAAACTACACGCGGTATAGTGCTGCCGACTAGCGACGACCGACGACGTCGCGACGCGGATGTGGGCGCTCAGATTGAAACCTAATATGTACTTATTTACCGACTGACGATAACTTATTTCCAGAATTTTCGTTTCAATTACTACGGATTTCCCCTGAAGAAATACTATACCAGGAAGAACAATTCTGCCAATATCCTACAGTATTTATTCAGTACGGGGGTCACTCAAGAATTATTGATAAGAAGAAAATCACGCAGGCCGTGAAAAACAAAATCTGCACCATGATTTTAAACAGATTTATCTGCAATTTAAAATTAAGTTAAGTTAGAATTTAGTTAAACATTTTATTAAAGTACCCATGTCATTATGAGTTAAAACATGGAATTAACGTTGAAATAAATTGTGAAAAATTGTCAGCTATCGGGATTCGAACCCGAGACACCTATCTTGCCAGGATAGTGCTCTACCAACTAAGCTATTGGCTGCTCTCCTCTCGATGGCTGAACAATCTTTCACTTTTAAAGTCGTATAACTGCTGAGGATATTATTAATTGTTAGTTGGTAGAGCACTATTCCGGCAAGGTAGGTGTCTCGGGTTCGAATCCCGATTGCTAACAATTATCCACAATTTATTTAAGATGTACAAACTGTTAACGCATATATATATATATATATATATATATATATATATATATATATATATATATATATATATATGGAATTAACTAGAGAGTATTTTCGAATCATGATTTTTAAATTGACAGCTTTGACAATTTTAAGTCAGTCTGAAATTAATTTGACAGTTTTTTAGTCTCCCAATAATTAGTCTGACTGCTTGGGCCAGTTAAAAATCCATAAAACCCAGATTAGCTATTTATGTCTCTAGCTGCAAAACGATGGTAGTTTTCGCACTAGACGTGTAGATTGCATGTGCAAAAAACACAATTTGCAACGTATCACACACTAGTTTTTTTCTAATTCTGTTTAAATTTAATTTTGACGTTTTAGAAACTATTGTATACCTGTCAAAGTCTGTATATTTTCAGTGTAAATCAGTTTTTATTAAAAACGAGTCGATTTAGACAGGAATCTATTTAAAACGTTAAAAAAGCAAACTGAAAAATAATACCTCTAAACACAATAAATATTACAAGATTTTTGTCAAGAAAAAAATTATATAAGTGATTACCTGATTTTTATTTTGAAAATAGTCAACCGAATACCATTCGTGGTTAAATTTTATCCTGGATAAATTTTCCGATTGCTTTACTCGAGCCTGTTGCCAATTTATCTCGTGACATTGATCAAAAATCACTCGTTTGACAACTCGTGATATTTTTGTCAATGTCACTCAATAAATTGTTAGGCAACCGGCTCTCGTAACAATCTGCAAAATTTTCCGGCAAAAATTTACCACTCATGATATTATATATGAAAAAATCTGATGTGGCCAGCACATTCCCTTCCGTCAGTTCTATGTATTTTGTACATATTTCATACAGAAAGTTCCTTGTAAAAGATTATATTTCTTGTACATTACCTTCCGGCTGTTGTAAGTATTTTATACAAATTCCATACAGAAAATTTCTAGCAAAAGATCCTATATTTCCAGTAAAATTATAAGACAAACACACTTATGTCAATTGCACTTGACACTGACATCTTTCAATCATAATTTTCTTAATTAAGTAGCTGTTTCCAAATTTAATTTCTTTATAATTTTTTCACTCTATATCCATTTAATATTAAGTATAAAATGCAGTGAAATCGCATAGAGAATAAAATATTCTTTAATATTTATAATAACATTAAATGTGAAAAAATGATATTTAACATAGTTTTTTTTTAAGAAAAACTGAACCAATTGTAACCAAAATATAATCAGCTCTTCCTATGGGTGTAACGAAGAAGAATACGAAAGAATATTTTTTGAAATTGTAGTATTAGAGTTATCGCAGACGAAATTTGTGTTACACACACACACACACACACACACGCACGCACGCACGCACGCACGCACACACACACATAAACATACATAAACACACATACAGACATCATCGTAAAGATAGTAAAATCGTATTCTAGGGACTCTAAAACGTGCTTATTTATTAAAAACTCATCATCGAATTTTTTGACCAAAGAAAATTTAAAAAAAATGCATTGTATTTGTTCTTCATCCTTGCCATCAAAATAAAATCGCAATTTATTAAACCAAAATAATTGAATATCCAAGGTGCGTCTAAACAAGAAGTCTTTGAAACAAAATTACTAATTAACTCGTAACTAACCGAGCCTGGGGCATTTTTACTGTTTCTTAATTAAACAGGAAAAAACTTCAAAGAAGTTGACGGATTAAAATGAAAACAAGTGCAAGTCGGGGGAAATAAACAAGGTTTGGCGCCGGCGCTGGCGTCGAGAACGAGACGCCGACCGTCGACTGTCGAACAGGAACGGCGCGTTATTAACGCGCTATTGGCGAATATTTACCTGGTCGACGGATTGCGTTGGTGGAAGTGAGATAGATAGATGCGGAGGGGAAGGGGAGCACTTGTTGCGTTAGCTCATCTTTTAACTTTTTCTACAAGAATGATCGTATCAAAAATGAAAACATTTCGGCTACCCCTACAGATTTATCGAGGGAGATCAACCCGAATTTTTATTTATTGCCCATAGGAAGATGTAGGGGTATTAGCGCACCATTCAAAATTGATTCTCTTACATACATTAATAATAATAAATGTGGGAAATATCATAACTATGATATCGTTAACAATTACTCTAAATCTCGCTCAAACAGCATTTATTCTCTTACACAACCAACTGGGTAAGTAAGATCTTGTGAAATATTACATCTCATGTAGATATAACATATTCGCTCTTTTACATTCAGTTTTACAACTTCATATAAAAATTCATAAAAACTATATACACATCAGGATGCTGTCAAATTCAACAACAGAATCATTTTACAAATAGTTAAAAAATGGCTTTTGAAAATGAAAATTTTAATTAAAAAAATCTGGTGTGGCCAACACTTCCCGCCATTTACAGCCCGAGTAACAAAAAAGATTTTTGGATTAGCGAATTTTACTCTAATTTTGACAGTTTATGTCTTAAAATATAGTCTAATCTAATCCAGGTAACTACCTTTTTTTAAACCCTTCAACAGGATTAAATCCCAATTACAGAGTGGGTTCACATTCACACACATCCATGCCTTAGTGGGATTCGAACCCAGAACCCCGAGGGCACTCATGACATGAGGCGTTGTTCTAACCATTGAGCCATCGGAGCTATAATAAAATGAAGATTAAATTTAAAATACCGGGGTAAAATAGAATTCACTAATCCAAAAATGAGGATTAGCTTAAATATATTTTTGTATCGTTAATTTTTATTAATCTAAATACATACCTACATATTTACTTATGCTGGAAACTATATTGAATTCCTTTTCTATTGTTCTATTTACTTTTCCTTTTTAAAACGTTACTAATATTATTTTGAAATGATTAGTTCTTTGGTAGTGAAATTTACCTATCTGTCAGTTACATACATTTGAATAACTGCGTTTTTTGTTTAAAACGTAGGCTCTGGGATTTAATTTATAGATAATTTTATAAATTTATCCATGAAATATATAGGGCGCGAGCAGACACGTGACTCGAGCGACTTTGACGCGCTTGGAATCAGCTGATTTGTGTGCGCATGTCATTTTGACAAGAATAATGTCACGTTGACTATACCAATGTTTTGACTTATTTTGATTTTGAACTACTTTAATTTTATTATTTTACAATTTTTGGGCAGAAAAACATATGAAATTAAAAATAATAACATTTTAGCAGTTAAAAATCAAAATAAATTAAAACATTGGTCTTGTCAACGTGACAATGTCCTTGTCAAAATGACATGCGCACACAAATCAGCTGATTCCAGGCACGTCAAGGTCGCTCGAGTCACGTGTCTGCTCGCGCCCTATAGAAAAAGTATTAATGCAGATCTACATAAACTTTAATAATCTTTGATTTATATATAATAACATTAATTTCGAAAAAATAACATTTAAAGGTATTTTTCGAAGAAAAACTATTTTGAGCTTCTAGTAAAGTGCCATTTCCAGTTATCCGATTTTCACCAAAATCTAATAGGCTCTTTCCAATACAGAAAAAGTTCGAAATACAAGGTTTCAAAATTTCGTGAATGATAGTATGATAGACATCATCGTGAAAATGTTAAAATTGGATTCTAGGGACCTTAAAACGTGGTCATTTACAAAAATATCGATAAGTGATTTTTAGCACGATCCCTATACCTCTCTTACCAAGGGTAGCGGGAGGTAATAAATTCAATAAAATTTTATTGAGCAATTCAGGGAATATTTTGACGCTATGTCGTATGTTTTATTTGAAATAAAAATGTGAAAATCTGTTTTAATACAAGCACCATCTTATTTTTTATCAAACCCTTTTATATCTTTGTAATTCAGTTGTTAATTGGTGTCCTCAATTATAAAAGACTTAATCTGGTTAAAGAGAAATGAAAACTGTTAGTTGAAGTAAAAAAGTGTTGGTTTTTGTTGGTATTCCGGCTCCGGCATGGCATAACCGGGTGGAAGGATGAGGACTCGGAGTCGGAGCATTCTTGAAGGATAAGTGGCCACCTTCCTAGCACTTGAAGATAAAACAGTCAAATACTCTCAGCAGCGCCAGGCGTGAAAGACTTCGGGAAAAAAGAACAAATCCACGCGATACTTCCAACCCAAGCCACGATGGTTTTTCTCTATTCAGATGCATCACGTTTCCTTTCCACATAATTACAGCCAAGCGTTTCATTCAGACTTGATGATACGGTGATTTTCACACCTTTTAATTGGCCTGAGACAAGAGTCTTTCACTTAGACTCTTAACGAAACGAGCTAGTTATATTTCAACTTCATCCGTACTATTAGGAACACTTTTAAACAGATACTTATAAATAAAATTGACGCCTGTCATGTTATCAACACGATTTCTTATTTAGTAACACAAATAAATAAATAAATATATCACGGCTTATTACCCATCGCTGGGTGTGCCAATCTGCTTTGTACACAGATATCGGTAATGATGAGATATTTGCACTCTGCGGGCGCTTACCAGGCATCACCTCACGGGCACTCATTGCTGACGTGGAGTGTGCACCACAGGGGTAAATTTTGTGCCATATAAAATTCGAAATATTTGGCGTCGGTCGGTGTCGAACCCGGTTCCCCAGATTCGCATAGAGTATAAATATATTAACAGAATTTAATCGTCTATTCAAGGAGTATAACCTAAAATTATTTTCACATATACAGGGTGTTGCATTACGGCTCGGCGAGAATTGTTTCTCTTTTTTAAATGAAACATCCTATATATTTTCATATATTTTCAATTATATTTTATTCACCTATACGCACATATATTTTTTTTTAAATTTTCCTCGGCGTTATCGAGTTATCCGTTTTTTCTCCAAAAATGACAATACACGCATTGCTTTATAAAGGTGTACTAAAGTTATTTTAATAGTAAAAATTAAGAAAAACTATTTCTGAACAACTATAACTATACTCTATGTTCTCATATATTTAAAAAAAAAATATAATTGTACAAAGTGTTCAATAAAGCCTATCAAATTTACTCAATTTCAAATGACTATAACTCATCACTTTCAAATGGAACATCCTATATTTTATTATTTAGTTGCGTTTCTTTTTATATTATCTTTCTATATTATTAAGAGTATCCTATGCCTAAAACCAATAATTTCGGAGTTATTTTCTTATTGTGGCCACGTGACGCCAATGTGGGCCCACATAAAAAGATACATAATTAAAAAATCTGGTGTGGCCAACACAATACCTCCCGCCATTTACAGCCCAAGTCACAAAAAAGATTAAGTTTTTTGGATTAGCGAATTTTACTCAAATTTTTCTTATCTAATCCAAGTAACTACCTTTTTTAAAACCCCCAATTACAGGGTTCACTTTCACACACATCCATGCCTAAGTGGAATTCGAACCCAGAGCCCCAAGGGCACTCACGACATGAGGCGTTGCTCTAACCATTGAGCCACCGGAGCTATAATAAAATGAAGATTAAATTTTAATTACCGGGATAGAATAGAATTCACTAATCCAAAAATGAGGATTAGCCTAAATATTTTTGTGAATCGTTAATTTTTATTAATCTAAATACATACCTACATATTTACTTATGGTGGAAACTGTATTGAATTCCTTATCTATTGTTCTATTTACTTTTTTCTTTTTAAAACGTTACTAATATTATTTTGAAATGATTATGATTGTTTGTTTAAAGCGTAGCTCTGGGATTTAAATTATAATTTTTTTTTTAGAAAAAGCATTAATGCATATCTATAGAACATTTAATAATCTTTAATTTTTATAATAACATTAATCTCGAAAAAATAACATTTAAAGGTATTTTTCGAAGAAAAACTATTTTGAGCTTCTAGTAAAGTGCCATTTCCGGTTATCCGATTATCACCAAAATCTAATGGGCTTTTTCCATAACAGGAAAAAGTTCTAAATACAAGATTTCAAAATTTTTTGAATGATAGTATTTGAGTTATAGTGGAGGATCCACACACACATACATACATACATACATACATACATACATACATACATACATACATACATACATACATACATACATACATACATACATACACACAAACAAACATCATCGTGAAAATGTTAAATTTGGATTCTAGGGACCTTAAAACGTGGTCATTTACCAAAATCTCGATATGTGATTTTTATCACGATCTCTATACCTCCCTTACCAAGGATAGTGGAAGGTAAAAAGTATTGTAAATTTTTGAATGTATCCGATAGCATTTTCAAAATTTGGCCTGAAAGTTGCGAGTTTTTATTCGCTTTGTGGCATTCTACGTGTTAAAAGTACTCTAGTTATTAAAAATTGTTTACTCCCTTGTCATATCTTAGAAAATTTTGTATAATTCCATTGTTTCCAAGATGTAAGTTCCAGACTTGGGTTTCTGGCGTAAATAATGTGCTGATGCATTTATATTTTAAGTGCAAACGTATATCTCAATTCCCGCGATATTGAAAGATATTGTTTCGCGGTTACTGTCTTGCAATAAAAGTATCAAGTACAGCAATTTCCGTTTCGGAAAAACGTAAAAATTTCCATTTACTGACTCAAGCTACCTACGTCTGTGTTACACAACGACTGCATATCACTCACATAAACATTTCATTTGTTTCTTTCGCTGTTTACCACCGTTGTTAAACAATTGTTTCGACGACGAAGACTTCATGTGCTAAGTGTTTACTGCGGGAATGTTGCATTTTTCATGTTGGTAACACTGCATGATTTGTGGTATTGACTGTTTGTCATGGCCGCCTACTTGTAATGGAATTGTCGAGACATAAATTACGGATTTCAGCCATATTGATTTAAATCTCACGATCCGAGAGTCTATTTCGCACCTACGATGATACATCGATACATTTTATTCTATTTCATGCACAAACTTTTTATTTATAGACATAACCGAGTCACTGTCAAAGTACAGCGGAAAGTTTGCAACATAAACATCTTCAGGTACACGAGTTCATATTATCAAGAATAGAAATGAACCAAATTTTATTTTTGTCTAAATTTTTTTGCATTGGACATACAGTTTGTACAAAAATATTCCTAACTCAAAGTAGGCTATGAACAAAGAAACGTATGTCAATTTAAAAATATTTAATTAAATGTCAATTTGACATGAGATATTGTCAAAAATGTTATCTAAAGAAATCAAAGCTTTTCTTCTTGAATCTTATTTTAGAAATGGAAATAAATTAGAAAACGGCGAATGCCAATAACTATACCCTTCTTTATTGTCTTTTCTCCGTAAAATTATATTTCAAGATCAATCTTGAGATCTTTGCTTTTGAATTGAATAATGATCAGACATACGTTTCTCTCTTCATAGCCTACGCCGAGTTAGAAATTGTATTGAACACACTGTATTTTCATAATTAATTGTAATAAGGGTTTCCAAGTCTACGGCTTTTAAAAAATACTTATTGGATACCAATGTTCTTCATATATAAGTAATATTAAGGAGCTAGCCTCTGGACTTAGAGGTCGCGGGTTCGAATCCATGTCAGGTCGGCAATTTTTCTCTCAATGTTTCTCGACTGGCCTTGATCGGTATCCACTCCCGTTACTTTTCCAAGTTGGGATCCAATTAACCTGGCAACCTCCAAGCATCCATCATTACATTACATTACAAGAAGTAAAAATGAAGAAAAGCTGGTAGAATTAATGTGAAGATTATATGAATTTACTTATTTTCTATTTTGTTTAACAAGTGTTCCGCATAAAGTTCTTGCTGTTCCGCGGAAATGAAAAGCAAAAGTTAACATTTTTTTTAAACATAGAAGGTAATTACACATCCTACCAATTCTTATAGAAATTTGTTTTACAAATTTTTTAGCATGAAAATAGAGTAGATTTTTGATTTTTCCAGAATTATCAAAATCCATTCAGTTCAGTGTGTATCAGATAATAAATTACATTACTAATTAATCAAACTCATTGTAAAATTTTAATTTCAGTGACTTTTTACCTTCCGTCACCTTTAGGTAAGGAAGGTATTGTCTTTGGTCAAAAAATTCGGTGGTGAGTTTTTGATGAATAAGCACGTTTTAGGGTCCCTACAATACGATTTTACTATTTTTACGATGATGTCTGTATGTGTGTGTGTGTGTGTGTGTGTGTGTGTGTGTGTGTGTGTGTGTGTGTGTGTGTGTGTGTGTGTGTGTGTGTATGTATGTATGTATGTATGTGTGTCCGTGTGTGTGTGTGTGTAACAAAATTTTCGTCTACGATAACTTCCATACTATAATTCTAAAAATTATAATTTTTTCGTATTTCTCTTCGTTACATCCATGCGAAGAGCTGATTAGATTTTGGTTAGAATTGGACAACCGGAAGTACCCTCATTTGAAGATTTTAACAGTTTTTCTTGAAAAAACGACGTTGAATATCATTTTTTCACGTTTAATGTTATTATAAATATTAAAGAATATTTTATTCTCTATACGAATTGACTGCATTTTATACTTAATATTAAATAGATATAGAGTTAAAAAATTATAAAGAAATTAAATTTCATAAAGTAGCCATAGCTGTGGAAACAGCTACTATATTAAGAAAATTTTGATTGAAAGATGTCAGTGTCAAGTGAAATTGACAGTGTGTTTATCTTATAATTTTACTGGAAATAGGTATAGGATCTTTTGCTTTCTGTATGGAATTTGTATAAAATACATACAACTGCTTTAAGGTAATGTACACGAAATAATAATAATAATAATAAATCTTTTATTTCTGCAGATACATTACACTGTATATAGAAAACGTCACAAAATAATTTTCTGTATGAAATTTGCATAAAATACATGCAACTGCCGGAATGTAATATGCAAGAAATAGAATATTTAATTTAGCAAGGAACTTTCCGTATGAAATTTGTACAAAATATATAGAACTGACGGAAGGTAATGTGCTGGCCACATCAGATTTTTTTCTTTAATATAAAGTTGAATAATTTTACATACCTACCTAAGAATTTGTCAAAATTATTGATTCAAAGGTAAAGGCAATAAGGGCAGTACCCGCCAGTCATGATGATTTGAAGAAAACCCTATACCTACTTGTACGAGTACAAGTACTAATGATAGAGAACTATTCAGTTTCAAAGAATATTTAAAACAGTCATTAAATGATGACTGCATAATTAATATTAATAGATCACACTAGCGAGAATAATCGATTACAAAAATTAAAACACAGGAGATAAAAAAAATATTAACAATGACAAGCATTGATTACAACAATGACAAGCATTGATTACAACAATGACAAACATTGATTACCTGCAAAAATCAAAACATAACCTATATTGATTCAATAATTATATATTTCTTTTAATCTTAAACCTATATATTACATGTGTAAATCTGATGTATTTAAAGAAATTAATAATTGGTGCAAAATCTTGACGGAATATATTGCTTATTCTTATTCAACTACATAAATATATTATGGAATATGTATCTTTGAACCAATATACTTATTATTTTTATATTAACAATCGGTTCTTTTTTCTAATTCGGTGTTCTTATGTTTCTATAATAGCACAGTTTTTCACTGAAAACACGACGTTTAAAAAATCTATAAACGTACTGTTTTTGGCGCCTTTCGTATTCTAGAGGTGGTAGTCATGACAGATGAATTTCATATAACCTCAAAATGGTAAGTTGTTTATGTTGAAATATTACTTCTAATTATTGATTTTTATCTTATCTCCAGGTGATAGGACAAGAAAGAAAAGAAATTTATAGCTATAGCTGTGTAAGTTCAGAAAGAAGAATCTGTGAAGTTAAAATCTTTCAACTTAAAAATTAGGAAACGAAACAATGCGCTCAGATTTGCTTTGTCAAAATAATTTAAACGGTAAGTTTTATTTATTGCAATTTAATTTTATGGTAATATTGCAATTTTCAGCTGATTGTATTGTTATATCATCAGACGGGTTTTGAAATGTATGGTGCACGTTACTTGAAATGTTGACACTGTCAACTCAATTTGTGGGTACTTACAAGTAAATATGAAAATTTTACGATCCATGATTTCCAGTTCCACGTCGAGGCGAACTGTCTAATATTAAATTTTGAAATATGATTTAGACATAACTGCCATATACAAATACAACATATGTTTTGTATTGAAGAATATAAGAATAGCTGTTGTTGTTATGTCTGCAAATGAGCAGTCGATGTGTTGTCAAAATGATGGAATTTAAAAATGTTGATCAATAAATTGTTCATTAATGTATTTCATTATTTAAAGAGTTTTATTTACGATAATAACTAACACGAACCAACGATCCCGATTCGTTATTTGATAAATTTACCTTTATTACAATATATGTCAAATCAGGTAGTTCATTAATAAACCGGTGGAGTACATTGTAAGTATTGGTTTTCCTCTTCCATAATTATATAATGCTTGATACAATGTTTTAATGTAAACAAACAGGCAGAATCACACAATACACAAACTGTCAAAACGTGAAATTTCAAATGTTAGCGGGAAGCGCTACCAACATAACTGACAAAAAAAAACACCAAGACATATTTTTGACAAGTTCTTTTTAAAAAATTGAATTGTAAAATTACCCCAATAGAAAAAATAGTATAAAAAACATGTATCATAAGGCCTGTTAACGCACTCGTCCTTTGTAAAACTCGTCTAGCGGCTCGTTTTCCAAACTTGGACTCGTACGTTAACAGATTGCCTTATGATACTTGTGTTTTAATGTACTATTTAGAATGCCTACTAAATTACTGTCAAATATACTGTAGCATATTTGACAGCTGGACAGGAATGAAGTTAGTCATTCTATAAAAATAACTCTGTAGCCAGACTTGTTACAGAGGGAGTTACAGAATAGATAATGTTACTACTCTGTAAGCTGTAGTCTTATAGAGCTCTATAGCTTATAGAGACTATAGAGTTACAGTCTTACAGAGCAAAGTTACAGAAAAGCACCGTGTGGTGTCTTCTAAGTACGGGCCGATCTAGTATGAAACTTAGATGAAGAATAGTGCCGGAACTAATTTGAAAATTAAGAAGAAGTATAATGTAAAAGAGACTTCAGATATTTCTTTAATCCTGTCGAAGTATTCACAGATGTGAAACAATGATATAAATCGTTTTCCATTTAAAAATCTCTGATACAATCCTGTTATAATTAGAGCAATGAAAATGTAGATTACAGAGGCGTTTCTTTAAAAAGTATATTAATAAAAGCGTACGATCCACGGTTTTTATATCCTCAGAACAGCAGCAAAAAGATGTAGAATAAACCCGTAATCCAGGGTAGTTTGAAATTTATGATAAGGCCATCTCTAGCCTCTTAGAATACAAGTCCCCCTTTCAAAACAATATAAAAGTCGGCTATGAGATTTAATTTTCTGGTGCAGTATAAATAAATTTTCTTACACGTTTGGCTTACGTGCGGCAAACAACAGTATTTCATTTCCATGTGGTTGCCAGCGGCGTGCGAGTGATTTTATCTGGGGGCGGAATTTTTATTTCTCTTTGTTTTCAATTTCAAACAAATGAATCACAAACGCTCAAATTGCCGGTTGTTAACAAATGAAATAAGAGAGGAGACTGTTCTCTGTTCACTTTTATTGCGTTTTAAAGATGTGGGAGTGATATGGAAAATATGTGGCGTAGATTTAACGTTACATTAGCAGTGAGGTAAAATATTCTTAGAACATGCAATTTTGGGTTAAAATTATTATTATTTTTTTTTTAATTTCAACTAAATTGGAAGCTGTCTGCAATTCTAGAAATTCTGAATTGTTAATCGTTAAAAGTGCGTTTACAAATGAAAATTAGGTTTAGATTTATAGTTTATACTTTAGATTTAAAGATTTTGACCGCATATTATGTAATGACTTCACTCACACTTCAGAATTTAGGGTCTCTAAATCCAAATCTTAAAGATAAATATTGCAAGACTGTCATAACTTAATTGCAGAAATATAACCAATAATGCCAAGCGAATGACAGTTTCACGGCGCACAGGTGTCTTGTTGAGTACTCTACCGATATTTTAATCTTGTTTTTGAAGAATTTACACAGAAGTCTGTACATATCAAAACTAATTTTCAGGTAATTTAAACTTACATTTATGAATGACTTACTTAAACCTAAACAAAATTAATAAACCTAATTTTCATTTGTGAATGCACCTTAAGCCTTAATAATTTTTAATATTCTATTTTTACATAGACTTGAAAATGGATTCCGCATTTTAAAAAGACGATAACAGAAGGCTTGATCTAGTAATTGATAGGAGTGTCTTAAAACTACCGGTTTTAAATATGAAATAGCGTTTAGAATTAGCACTTTGTGAAAGTGACATCGATTGAAAAATCGATATTATTATTATTATTATTATTATTATTATTATTATTATTATTATTATTATTATTATTATTATTCGTGTCCAAACCATATACATAATATAAATAATTAAGACAAAAAAATATATAATACATTAAAACAAATATTTCACACTCCTTAGATACTGATAAGACCGATTTTCGGTAGCGAAATACCGCATCCGGACCACATGGAGTGAGTTAGCTGAGCTTGTTGTTATAACCATATAAATAGTCAGATTTGGAAATTATAGAAATAGGCCTTATGCATCATCCGGCATTAACTAGGACGGAGAGGATGCATCATCTCCGAAGATTTTCTCCTTCATGCCAGAGGAAAAACCGTCCGCAAAAACTGACAGAGAAGTGGTCTATCTAAATAGTATTCATCCAAAATATTGCACAGTTTATAGCAGCTGGTGTTGCCTTAGCCAGATCTTTTCTCGTGCATTTCTCTTGTAAGTTGGCGCACGTGAGCAGGTGGGCCAGTGTTTGTTCTTGACCACAATAACATAAAGTGGGTTCTGCTTAGTACCCCTAGTTGAACATGTTTACTGCACATTTTCCTACTTGACTTCGTAGGCATTTAATAATTTCCAAATGGGCCATTTCTGATCATTACCTAGTGGTAGTTTCTCATCTGGAAGGATACCCATTGCTTTATCTTCTGGCTTTAATGTCTCATCCCACATTAAGCGTCTTGTTGTAGTTTTGGTCTCTGTCATAGGATGCACTGAAGAGAGGAAACTGTATCTTGAGATGTGACCGAGGTGGCTCTTGGGCGAACATTGGTTGTCGAGGATCATGTAATTGTTTGGAACGCTCTCCCATACTGGCCGTTGACCGTCTAACTTTAGGTTGAGCTATGCCGCTAAGCAGGTATAATTGGTTAACTGGTGTTGGTTTTTAATCGATAAAAATAAAAAAATAAATGACTTTTTACTACAGTTGTAAATAGAGTAATATTTGTTGTCTGAACACTATAATTGGGGGATAAACATATTTCGGATCTTCATATTTTTATTGTAATAAAAATAGGGTTAGAAATGATCAGACGTTCTGTAACAAGTATAACACGAGGGGGGTACGGAAGATGATGATGATGCTTACTTGTTTTCCAACGATGACACACTTTATTCTGACTGGTAGACGCTTGGATGATTGGTGTCCACTGCTTGGTAAAAACGAAGAACACACACGTACACTTTCTACTCACTTGTTGACTGATGAGGGATGCTGAGATTTATGGATACAAACATACTTGAGGTTTACAACTAAAGTTTTATTTACATGATTATTACAACTTATTATTATCGAATTTAATTAAGCTACACATAACTAATCAACTAAAAACTAACGATGTCGATGCATCTTTAGGCCAAATATTCGGGTTCGCGGAACGCAAGCCAAAACTCAAACTCGACATGTTTACATAAGAGTTCAAACGTCTTCTCGACGTGACAGACTAATACCGACTCTTTTCATGTTGACTCCATAATAGTACTAACTCGACTGTTACAAAACTAAAAATCTTATCTCTTCTCTTCCGAGAGTAACTAGGGGTTGAAGGGTAAAGGGCATCAAAGGGTAATGCATCCAAAGTCACGCACGTATGCATAATAATTTCAAGACTTACCAACACATATCTGTCAAAGATCGGTGACATTTAGACTAAACAAAAACCCTCGATAGGAAAAATGAAAGTATTTCTAAACAGAATTTTGACTAACAAAGATAGCAAGCTGAAATATTATTCCTGAACTATAATTTAAATAAGTTTATAAATAGTATATTAAAGAACGTGTTTTATAAGACATGTTTTTTTCGCACGCGTCAAAATTTAGAAAACGAGCGTCAGCGAGTTTTCTAATTGACAAGTGCGAAAAAAAGTCTTATAAAATGAGTTCTTTATACTATTTTTTATATTTTGCACCTTCTACAAACTAAAATATTTTAAAAAAACTGTTAATATTAAATCGAGTTGATTTAGGGAAATTTGTAAGTGAAATGTTGTAGTTGGTAACATTGAATTGACCACATTCAATTATTATTTGAAAGTTCATGTCATTTCAATATTTACGAACAAATTTAAGTGAATTTAGTTTAATCATGGAAGATGAAATCAGTTGCACTCCGCCTGAGCTACGTAATATAGCTCAGACTACAGGAAATAATCTACTTCCTAAAAAATCGCGCGAGATTTATGAGAAAGAATTTGCAAATTTTGACACATGGTGTAAAGAAAATAATGTCAAAGGCGTAACAGAGAATGTTTTGATTGCTTATTTTGAAATGCAAAGTAAGACAAAATATGTATTATTATTATTATTATTATATTCATTAAATAAAGTGATTAATTAAGTAAAAGAAATTTTGAGGTTATATTGAAATTTCTTATCTTCCAGCTTTGACGTTTGACAATTTAACCCTTTCAGCCTCAGTGTACAGGAAATTTTTATTTTTTCTTATATTTGAATTAAAACTTGCTTTAAAATTAATTAAAAATAGTTTTCTATCGTTCAAAGGTTCAATCTACAAATTTTTAGTACTACTAGGTCCATCTATGTGGACTAATTCAAACATTATATTAACATTTACTTACTCAATTTGTGATTATATTTGTACATTTTCATGTAAATAATCTTCCCTAAATAAAAAATAATAATAATAATAACGACATTATATTATTAAAATGAATTGTCAATTAACTAAAAATAAATTAGGTAAAAATGGGTTAAAGAAACGTCATCTAGTACCAACCGTCTAAAACAAAAAATTGCGTATCGAAATGAAGGTCATTACGATACGCAATTGCGTATCGTAATGACTTCATTATGAACGCAAAATATAAAAAAGTTATTTATCTGTTATTGCTCTTATCACACAAGTGACAAATAGGTACATGTGGTCCTTCGACTGTCTACAATTTTATTTATTACAATATCCTGCATCATATACACTATTTAAAATTAGTTATAGGCACTATGCCAGTTTGACGTTTTTAACAGAAAGAGACAAGGTTATACAGGGTGTAACAGCTAAACGAGCTACCTCAAATAATTTCTATATTATTAAAGATACAATAAAATACTATAAGGCAATCTCATAGAAGACCAAGGGGTACATCCGAAACAGAAGAAAATATTTTTTTAAACCGGTGGTTCTCAAGTTACAACACAAAGCTATATTTTTTTAAATTGGATGATATATATTTTTTAGGTCCATTTGATAGAGTATTTTTTTCTGAATTCAACAATGTAATCATTTTATATCCTAACATAACAAAAATATTGAGAAAAATTCAATTGAAATTTAAATAAATTTGATTTTTATAGCTATTTATAGAACATTATTTATAAAGTTATCAACAAATATCTGTTTAATTTGAATTTAAGTTCAATTGTTTTTCAAACATAGCCTATTGAAAAATAACTATAGAAATGAAATTTATTTAAATTTCAATTGCATTTTTCTCAATATTTTTGTAATGTTAGGATATAATATGAATACATGGTTGAATTCAGAAAAAAAACTCTATCGAATGGGCGTAAAAATATATGCCATCCCATTTAAAAAAATTTAACTTTGTGTTATAACTTGAGAACCACTGGTTAAAAAAAAATTATTCTGTCTTCGGATGTCCTACTTGGACTTTTATAAGTCTGTCTTATAGTATTTTATTGTATCTTTAATAATACAGAAATTATTTGAGGTAGCTCGTTTAGCTGTTACACCCTGTATATCTGTAGCACTAAGTGTAAGTGAAAAGTTTGTAGTTTGTAAACTTTCCACTTAACACTTACAATTAACATCTTAATTTTGTCGCTATGTACGCTACCGTTGTTTCCAGTAAGTCAAAGTGTGTGTATTAATAGTAAATGCTAATTGTAATTGATATTTGGATAGCTCTGAACGCAGATTAAAAGTATTAAAAACTCTAGTTTAAAAACTAATTACTTGAGGACCCATTTTATATCTAGTTTAAAACATGTTTCTAATTAAATTTATTTATTTATTTTCTGCGGATCTAATAGAATTATATTATTTTTTGCACAAACTTTATAAATTTGACATTAGCACCTGTAAAAATAATCACTTGAAAAACACTTGTACTACTCTGAACTGAAATTTGAAAACTATGCATGTATGTAGGAAAAAAGTACTTATTAACAATGGATACAGAAGTCCATGTTGTTCATTAATGATTAAGACCCATTATAATTCTAATTACTTGTTTTTACATTTTGTCATTCGTATAAAAACATTGAGAAATCATTACTGCACTAAGCATAAATTATAATTGCTCCTAAGGTCATTAATAGCAATTTCTTATAATTAAAACCTAATTACTTGATCGTAAATTATGTAAGCAAATACGTTTTTCTTCTTTTGATTGTCGATCCATCGCTGATCTAAAATAAAACTCAGGAAACATGAAGTATCAGTAATGGAAAAATATAAAAGAAAGTCTAACGCATTATCTGCAATATTTCTTTTCTGACAGTTTTATAATAAAGAAAAAATAACTGTTTTTGTTAAAAAAGCAGGCTGGGTACTTTCAGCTCAAATCTTGGCTGGGATTTGGAAAATAGGAAAAAATCGAAGTTCAAGACACCACTAAGTTTAAGTGCATGCATTCTAAGGGAAGAATATTTTGACGAGGAGATGGTAAACAATGTTGGAAACATGTTCGTACACCAAAGAAAAGAAATGTGTACTCGTAGATTTACCAGATACTCGTATCATACCTTACAAAAATGCAGAAAATATTACTACTGAATGTATTTCTGGAAAAAATAAAAATACGTGTTCGGCTTTGCTATTAAAAAGTTACTGTCTGATATCGGTCATGAAACCCAAAAATTAGACAGCGGTCTACGACAAGTATGGTATGGTAGAGAGCTCCAAACAGATATAGTCCGAAAAATTGACTGTTGGGTCCAGCAGTAAAACTATAAATATCGTACTTATGACAAAACGATATATCGCTCACTGCTTGCATTATAACACTAGATGCCAATAACCATTATTTGCGCCGCTCTGTTAAAATGAGGACATGCCTTCAATGCTACCTCTACCTGCTTTGAGTGCTCTGTATAGTAAAATAATTTTATTGTTCGTTTAACATAATAGTTATTTATGCAACAAGTGTGTAACGTAGTACTTTTTTGGTTGAGTGCGAAAATTATAGCACGAGACAAAAAATACTATTTTACATACGTATTGCATATAACATTTTTCCTACAACCGAAATGGTATTGATGTTACTCATAATACTGAGTGTACAGGCATCCACCAGCTTCAGATACTGTTAGTACTCTTTCTCATAACACTGTACAAAATGTAACTTAAACACTTGGAAGAATCGCAGACAGACGATAATTAGTCTTTTATAATGTACAAATTGTACATTTAATATTAATATTAAAAATTAGGTTAGGTTAGAATACATGTCAAAAATATGTTAATGTTCTTAAAAATTAGATCAGTACTCAATCTGTGAAAAAAAATATTAGATTTGTTTCATTTACAGTAGATATTCATATTTCTTAATAAATTTTATTACTTTTATTATTATTTACTACCTAATTATATACTTGACAGGTAAATCAACCGAATTTTAATGTTGCCTAGCAACGCTTATTTACTTTTCAAGCACTAGTGTGTGAAAAGTACTTTTCACGCACTAGTGCTTGAAAAGTGACACTTTACACACTGTAATGAGTGCGTGAAAAGTACTTTTCACGCACGGTTGTAGGAAAACGCTATTTTTGAATGCCGCTTTGTCATAATTACGGTATTTATGAGTCAATTTCAAGAATTTTTTATATTACATTATTGTGTATATACAGGGAATTTATTTTAACATGCAAAATATTATGGTCAATCACTTTCATGGTTACACACTCCCACCAATGCCAAAAAATGACAGCAATGTAATACTTGTCCATTTTAAAATGCAACATACAAAATTACAGTTATGTATTATTAATACTAATTTCCAATAAATTAGCCTACATACAATTAACAGAAAATCAAAATATTAATGTAGCACATCTTAACAAACTTTGGCTTTCAAAAATTCATAATTTTAATGTAATAAATGTTCAAAAATACCCCCATTTACACTGAAGCAATATCCTAACCGGTCGTAGAAAGAATGGGATCCTGCATTCTGATTTTTTTATTATTCTAAATGAAAGTTCTTTTAATTTTGAAGCAATTCGTAGTATTAAAAGGCCTTAATCGTTTTTATCCAACACCGACTCATAATATACTTGTTACTATGGTTATTTAAATAACTAATGTACAACATTAGTCACTCCGTGAGAGAATATTTTCGAAGTCACGGAGGAATTATTACAAATTTTTGTGTTTTTTTTTTTAATATAAATAAAAAGCAATTTTACAAAATTATTTTATTATTGAAATAATTTAACATTATGAAACTTATATATTTAAGTTACTATTAATATTTATGTTATAATATGTTACTTATCTTTACACAATGACAGCTGTCATGTACGGCTGATGAAACGATAATGAGAAACGAGTTAGTAGTTACTTGCTTCGGAATTAATTTCAAAGATGCTGCTCTAAGTGAATACGTTTTAAAGGAAGGTCCTCATTTTCACCCATTTTAATGTATTTTTCTTTCATATATTTCCAATGATAGACAATAATTATTACAGTAAATAATAAATAAAGAAAAAGTTGAGCTACGTAGCCCGCAGGGCGAGTGGCTAACTGTCTTTAGTGACTAATATACTACATTCCTCAGGAGTGTAATACAACGTTTTATCCAACACTTTTTTTAAAAACTTCCCAAATTCTTTTTCATGTTTTCATTCACCGTTTGACACTGACAAGGCAATTGATGAAGTATTTTAAATTACAAAGTAGTATTTACTGAGTTTACATGCAGTTTTGAAACCGTTTTTAAAACGTTTTTAGTTTTGAAAACGCCATGTATACAGTGTCAAAACAGTTTTGAATTATCTCAAACCAAAACTAAAATTCATGGGTTGGATTTGAAAACTAGTTTCAAAACACTTAAATTCAGTTTCGATACTGCGCATGCCTACAGAGCATAACGTTTCTGTCGCTTTGTTCTACCAACCTTCAAATAAACTGACAGTTGTGTAGTTTTAGCGCGTAGTAGTACAAAGAATAAAAAATAATTGGAATAATAGCAAAACGAAGTATTTGGAGTGAAGAGGATCTGTCACTTACATCAGCTAAATGCGCATGCGCCGAAACTGATTTCAAATCAATTTTTAAACTTGTTTTGAAAACTGCATGTAAACACTTTTGCATAATTTTGACTGAAAACTGAAACCATTTTCAAAACTGCATGTAAACGTAGTAATGTGTAAACATAACTAACCTATTTTACCATATATGTTAATATTAGTTTAAATAAATAAGTTTCATAATGTTAAATTATTTCAATAATAATAGTATATTAAAGAACGTGTTTTATAAGACATGTTTTTATTGCACGCGTCAAAATTTAGAAAACGAGCATTAGCGAGTTTTCTAATTGAAAAGTGCGAAAGAGAGTCTTATAAAATGAGTTCTTTATACTATTTTTTATATTTTGCGCCTTCTACAATAACATTTACTTACTCAATTTGTGATTATATTTGTAACCATTTGTACATTTTCATGTAAATAATCTTCCCTAAATAAAAAAAATAATAATAATTTCGACATTATATTATTAAAATGAATTGTCAATTAACTAAAAATAAATTAGGTAAATATGGATTAAAGAAACGTCATCTAGTACCAACCGTCTAAAACAAAAAATTGCGTATCGAAATGACTTCATTATGAACGCAAAATATAAAATATAAAATTGCTGTTTATTTATATTTAAAAAAACACTAAAATCAGTAATAATTCCTCCGTGATTTCTAAAATATTCTCTCACGGAGTGACTAATGTACATTAGTTATTTGAAATAACCATAGTAACAAGTATATTATGAGTTGGTGTTGGATAAAATAAATTCTCTGAATGTATGTATATTTCAAATGACAGGTAAATAACTGTTTATATGATTGTGTAATTTTTTTTTCACGGCCTACCAAGTTTTCTTATTATAATTGCAGCATAACCATCAAATTTAAAATTTACATTTTTAGACCGTTCCTAGCAACGATATCAACATCAATATCCTTGTCTAATATACAGCACGTGTTTATGTTTTTATTTCTTGTCCGATGTTTACATTCTCGTTGTGATTATTACTTATGAGTATGTTGAATTCATAAAATAATTGATTAGAAAGCATGAATCATACTATAAATAAATATTATTGTTTCATGTAGATAACTATGTACTGACCGGGTCATTTAGAAAATATTGCGTTGTTAACATGATTAATATTTGTTTTGGTTCTAAAGGTCGCCACTAAACAAATCGAATAAAACAAATCAGGATGATGTTTAGGTTTTTGGAAAAGGAAAAAAAGAGATCGAAATGAAAATAAAAAGATCGCTTTATGAAACCGCTATTTATGAAGAGGGAGTGTAAATAAATTATATCTTCCTTTTCATGGAATTGATTTTCTTTTATTGTTTTATATTTTTGCATTTCTTGGAATTTGTGTAGATTTAGATTTCCTTGAATTTCTTATAAAAATGTTTGATATATAAATATGGAATATACAATTTACAATTATTAAATGTTATAAATGTAAAAATTCTCGTACTATACATAGGGCGTATATTCACTTATTTCTTTCATGGGCATGGCATTCCAATTCTACGTAATAAAAAAAAAAACGAATTCATTTTTGCCATACTTGGCATACATTTTACCTATAAATAAATAAATAAATATATCATCACGGCATATTACCCATTGCTGAGTGTGCCAATCTGCTTTGTTCGCAGATATCGGTAATGATGATGACATATTTGTACCGTGCGGACGTTTACCAGGCGTCACCTCACGGACACTCAATGCTGGCGTGGAGAGTGCATCACAGGGGTCAACAATGTGCCATTTAAAATTCGAAATATATGGCGTCGGTCGGGATCGAACCCGGTTCCCCAGATTCGCGACCAGACACTCAGGCACGCGGCCACGAGACCCCATATATATATGAAGAGCTGATTAGACTTTGATTATAAATGGTCAACCGAAAGTACCCACATTTGAAGTTTTAAACAGTTTTTCTTGAAAAAACAATGATAAATAATTTTTTTCACATTTAACGTTATTATAAATATTAAAGAATATTTTATTCTGTATACGATTTGACTGCATTTTATATTTCATATTAAATGGATAAAGAGTAAAAAAAAATTAATGAAATTAAATTTCATGAAGTAGTCAGCTATGGATTGAAAGATGTCAGCGTCAAGTGCAATTGACATAGTATGTTTGCATTATAATTTTACTCGAAATATAGGATTTTGCTAGAAACTTTCTGTATGGAATTTGTTTAAAATACATACAACTGCCGGAAGGTAATGTAGAAGAAATAGAATCTTTTGCTGGCCACATCAGATTTTTTTTCACGGTTATGTTCGTCAGCTTCCCGTTACAAAATTTAACTTCACAGATGAAATTTCATTGATAACTTACTGCAATTTAAGGTTATATATCATTCATCTGCCAATTTTGAAAGCAATCATGCCATCTTCAGAAATGGAAAAGTGCCAAAAATATTGCGTTTATAAATTTTCTTAACGATGTGTTTTCAGTGCGTTTACAGCCTCATGAAGACACCGAAATAGAAAAAAATTAATATAAAACTTTATATTAATTTTGGTTTGTATTAAACGATTATATCTTTGAATTTATGGGGTCTCGTGGCCGCGTGCCTGAGTGTCAGGTCGCAAATCTGGGGAACCGGGTTCGATCCCGACTGACGCCAAATATTTCGAATTTTAAATGGCACTAGACTGACCCCTGTGGTGCACTCTCCATGCCAGTAATGAGTGCCCGTGAGGTAACGCCTGGTAAATGCTCGCACGGTACAAATATGTCATTATCATTATCGATATCTGCGTACAAAGCAGATTGGCACACCTAACAATGGGTAATATGCCGTGATGATATATTTATTTATATCTTTGAATTTAAAATTAAATTCTCCAGCGAATATTTAAAAATCTGATGTGGCCAGCACATTACCTTCCGTCAGTTCTATGTATTTTGTAAAAATGTCATACAGAAAGTTCCTTGAAAAAGATTATATTTCTTGTACATTACCTTAAGGCAGTTGTATGTATTTTATACCAAACAGAAACTTTCTAACAAAAGATCCTATATTTCCAGTAAAATTATAACATAAACATACTGTCAACTACACTTGACACTGACACCTTTCAATCAGAATTTTCTATTTTCTTAATGTAGCAGCTGTTTCCAGAGTTATAGCAAAGCTGACTAATATACATGATATTTAATGTCTTTACAATTTTTTAACTCTATGTCCATTTAATATGAAGCATAAAATGCATTCAAATTGTATAGAGAATAAATAGTTCTTTAATATTTATAATAACATTAAATGTGAAAAAATGATATTTAACTTCGTTTTTTCAAGAAAAACTGTTAAAATCTTCAAATGAGGGTACTTCCGGTTGACCATTTATAACCAAAATCTAATCAGCTCTTCACATGGCTGTAACGAAGAGGAATACGAAAGAATTATAATTTTTGGAATTGTAGTATTAGAGTTATCGCATTAGAAAATTTTGTCACACACAGACACACACACACACACACACACACACACACACACACACACACACATACATACACACACACACACACATACAGACATCATCGTAAAAATAGTAAAATCGTATTGTAGGGACCCTAAAACGTGCTTATTCATCAAAAACTCACCACCGAATTTTTTGACCAAAGACAATACCTTCCTTACCTAAAGGTGACGGAAGGTAAAAATATATATAGTTCCTATTTAAAATAAAAAAATTCCCATTTTCAGTGTTATAAAATAATTCCTTGGTTATCCGGCATATCTAATAAACCGGCATTACCTACTGTATCAATAAATCAGTGGTGCCATGGAATAATTCACAAATAATGTGCACACTGTGTTATGTTTGATGTTAGCGTTAATTATAATTATATATAAAAAAATATTAAGTATATATAGATGGCTGATTAGATATAATTGTTATTATTATATGTTCATCCATTTGTGTAAATGAACCGAACGTAAATATTGGTTGTTGGTATATTTCAATACAATCGAATCTGAAAATTCGATTAACCAATCAAAACCAAGATGTAATTGAATTGAATTTAACCTAGGCCAACGTAAGCCCACAGAATACAAATGCGAATTGAGATGAACATGCTTAATTACAACCAATCAAATTATTACTTAGCTTTAATATACTCGGTAATTAAATCAATAACTATACCAGACTCTCAACCAGAACATAAAGAGTAAGTAGTAAAAAATGCTATATTATGTTTAAAGGTTCATATACATTTATAGGTACACATATTTGTGAGTGACTACCTTTCAAAAGCAGATAAGACTACGTTAATAATTTCATTAATTTTCTATGATGTGGCAAAACTGATTAAGTGTACAACGCATGAAACACTAACACTACATAATGTTCAAAGTCACTATACAATATTATGTGGATAGTATTAGTAAGAATGGCAGTATATAGGTAATTCATTTCGCTCTATAACAGTGTTTCCCAACCTTTTTTACCCAGAGGTCCTAACAACTCTGGCATTGTTGACATGTTGAGCAATCATGACTACTCTGTTTAACTTTCCCTTATTGTACCACTGATGATGATCTCGCTAGACGGCACGGCATGTGGTTAGTTACCTCTGCTGTCATCATACCATTTTTGGATGGTTTATCATCCGTGCACTCAACCTAGTCAGTGCCTATACTAGAGACGTCAGTACTCCACACTGATAAGCTCCAATAAGAACGAAACGCGAATGTGGTTCTGGTTGACTGGACCAGTCTCTGACAAATGTCCGAGAGGTTGATTCAGAGATTGAAATCTTGTGAAACGTGTGAAGCATGATTTTTAAAATATAATAAAATACACGTTTAAAAAATATGAAATGCAAAAAGTTGCAAAAACAAAGTATGAAAATAAAAGAGAATTCATAAACATAAAATTTAAAAATGCAAAACATTGCGAAAATGCATCAAAAGTAAATAAATGTATAAAAAGAAAAAGTCCAGCTCGACGTGTACGTAAAGAAATTTTTTGAATAGTTAAAACATCAGCGTCCTTGTCCGTTGTAAACACATTGCGCAGGGTTGGTTTTATATTCAACATCATGCTCATGTTTTCAAAACATATTTTGTCAACAATCTGAAACACGTGATGTTCTTAATAACTTCGCAGGGCAGTGGGTTCTACATTGTCTTGAGACTCCAGAGAATTATTAATTAATATTAAATCATTTAATCACGGCCATATAGCATTTGGCTCAATAAATATTTTTATGTCTCACTATAAAGTATTATGAACTGTTTATTGCTAGGATAAATAAATAAATAAATAAATAAATATATCATCACGGCATATTACCCATGACTGGGTGTGCCAATCTGCGTTGTACGCAGATTCCGGTAATGATGATGACATATTTGTACCGTGCGGGCGTTTACCAGGCGTCACCTCACGGGCACTCATTGCTGGCGTGGAGAGTGCACCACAGGGGTTAATTTTGTGCCATTTAAAATTCGAAAATATTAAAATAAAATGAATATTTATTGCTAGGATACGGTGTATATAAACATATCTATAACAACCGGGGCATAATAGTTCAATATGCCCTTATTATAATCCGATCACCGTTTATGGACATTAAATTAGAAATAATATGAATGGTGTATAATTAAAATTATTTTCTTTTTATTTGTAATTCATTACAATAATAATAAGAATTGATTACAACAATTAATATTAATTGATTACAACAATTAATATAATAAGAAAACAGTTTTGAAAGTACAACACAGAAATCATTTTTAATTTAATTATAATACTTAAAATTGATTATGAAAAGGCCTTATAAAAAGCAATTTACTTTCGCTTTGATTTTTGACGGATCACTAATTTTTTTGGGGACGATATTTATCCACGTTTGCATTCATTTTTGATATTATTTATTTTGATATTATTTACCGTCACATTCAGAAATAAGTGCATAAGAAATATAGAACTGAGATCTGTCATGTGAAAACGAACCTAAAATTATAATACTTACATCTTCAACAGACCAGAATGGAATAATTAGGGAAACATTTATGGGTTTGTCTTCCTCAATGAATACAGAAGCATTCACGATCATTTCTTTTCACCGTTTCGATAAAATATCTTCCGAAACATCAAATTCACCCATTCCATCATCTCCAACAATATAGAACGTTGATGTTTTAAAAATAAATAAATGTAGATAATAAACAAAACAATTAAACAACAACCTTAGCAACACCAAAGCTTAAGCATTATTGTAATCAAAATTATTATAAATGAAAACTTATTTCACATATTCTAGTGAGACATAAAATCTTGTATGCACCACGAGCGTTACTAGATGATAATGCCCATCGGACGACATCTATCCCTCGGGCTAAATCCTCGTCGCCCTCCTGGCATTATCATCATCGTAACGCCCTTGGTACATAAAGTACTATTATAATATAAAAAATAATTTAGTGTACTCAAACTATGAGCTTCAAAATAATTACAAATAAATTTCAAGGATATTGCGGTCAATTTCTAAATGCAAATTATTTAGCTAAGAATAAAACGAGCTCTATAATAATGGGATAACAATGAAAAATAAAGAGATCCGGTAAAAGGAATAAGAAATATTCGCACATAATTTTCCATAGTTTTGACGCATTGAATGGAGCGTCATCTGCAATATTAGGAGAGCAGAGGCGTCGTCGGAGCAACAAGGATAACAGACTGATCAACTAGATAAAAAGGAGAGAAAAAGATAAAGATACGACATTGGAATTCTGGAATGACAAACGTAATACCCAAACGAATATCATCTGCATTTATAATCTTAGATAACTTAGACATAACATTGGAAAATTTTGCGATGCGGTACTCATCACAAAACGATTATTAGTATTATTAAATTGATTGCGCAATAAAAAGTGTATGATTGTTGAAGACATACGTAATTGAAGTAATTTCTTTTTATCACACAGGTTATAGAATCTGTTCATAAAGTTACATTCCTGTACTTCAGAGGTAGTTGCGCATGCGCAGTAGAGAAGTCAGCGATAAATAGTCAGAGGAAATGAAACAGAATCCATTTCATCTGACAACAGAATCCATGAGTTCCTTGTAACTATTACACTGGAGTAAGTCAGCGATATGAACAGAAGTCATGGATAATGCGTGACAAGTCAGAGATACTACTTCTAGTGTGATAACGCCTTGATATGAATATTAGAACAGTTTCACAAAAAATCGCAATTTTACTTTATTGTATTATTTATTGCTGTCCAAACATAAGTTACAGAAGGCGAGTTATAAATTCACAGACGAACGCGCAGGGGCGAAGTGCATTATGGAAATTTTTGGTAGAACTATTAGGTTGGTTGACAATGATTTGTGCTTTTGCCTAGGTATTTAGTGTATTTATTGCAGTCATGCCAATCTCAATATCACCAAAAATCGTTTAAGAATGAAGCTTCCAAGGATGTTCTAATAAAACACTGGATATATATAGCTGACATACGTTTAACAAGTGCGGCAAGTGGTGGGGGTACGGCGCCATTTGCAGAAAAGGCAAAACGTCAAACATTCGTTGGTTGGTTGGTGCATTATATGGTGCTTTTCCTGAATGAATTGGTGTTTGTGTTGTGTATGTGTTCTTAGTGAATTAATACTTCAAGTGAGATATTTCCATAAAAAAAACAATATGTCGTCTTCTTGTAGTGCTTTTGGGTGCACAAATAGACGTAGCAAGGATAACCCTCGATAATTTTTCAAGTAAGTATTATTGTTCATATATATGTATACGTATTTATTCATACTATTGTTTTAAATATTTTACAGATATCCTTTAAATAATAGTGGTATATTACGATTGTGGATAGATGCCCTAAAAAGAAAAGATTTCACACCAACAAAAGCATCAAAAATATGCAGTGATCATTCTCTTGAAACTGATTATTTGAAAAGGCCTGGAACATGTATAAGAAGATTAAAACCAGACTCAACGTCTTCTGTATTTCCAAATTTTCCACCACATATGCAACAGGCATCTATTTAATAAGCAAATATTATTTTTAAATTCATAGCCCTATTTTATTGTGAATTTGTTATATATGTAATAAATGTATATTATATTATTAAAATAATAACTATAATTTTTAAAATATACGCAATAAATTTTAAAAAAATCTGTCAATTCATCCCATTTATAATTTGTTTCTATATGTAATTTTAAATTTGGCGCGTATTTTGCCTTTTCTGCAAATGGCTGCCTTCCAGTTGCTTGCCTCACAGGTGACTATGTGCACAACATACAAGTTAGCAATCCAGTGTATATATTAATATCCTTGGAAGCTTTAACATCAATATGCGCGCTAGAATATGACATTCTAATTCCGAAACAGAGAAAATGAATTCTACCGTACCTGTATATTCAACATATCAAAAATTAAAATTAAATACATACAAACTTACTATAAGAAGTGCTTTGGGAATAATCTTGAACTTTGTACTCACCTGAAAAAAAAAAGAAATATATTAGTATAAAATGACTACACCCCATGACAATAAATATAGAAAAATAAACATATACAAGTACATATCTAGTTTCTTTCTGTGCCCTGTTTCTGTTGGAGAATAGTAAGAGTTTTAATACTTCCCCTAACTTTTCTTAGTGCATCCTTCTCACCTTTGATCTCCAATTAATGCACTTAACGCTCCCCCATTTATTTTCCAAAACAATAGGAAAAAGTACACAAAGTTTCCCGGAAAGTTTTCCGGTTATAGTCCCCAGACTTTATTTCGACTTTCATCAAATTCCCAAAAATTATCTTCATAAATCAGTGGTGTTTAATATTCCACGTACTCGTCAACAAATCCGGTACCTCGCAACAGAATTCCCGGATGTCTGCGGGATCATAAAGTCATTTCGCGGGGGCACTGAACCCTACGCTGCCCGCTCTCGACGCCACTGGAAGAATAGGACCCTGGATTTTTAGAACGGTAATAGAAAAAATCTTGTGTGCAATAAGTAGGTAAGTTTGTTACATACTGCATAAACAAATAGTTATTCTATTATTACTTGATATATGGAAGAACTTACGTTTTATAATCAAATACTTAAATATTTTAAGGTGGAAACAAATACATAAACGATATTCCTTTAAATATTTATTAGTAAAAGAGTGTTGACATTTAAAAAAAGCTAATCTACATCATTTCGGAATAAAACTGGTATTTAATTATAAAATATTTAATTTTTTATGAAATTTCCATATTTTTACCTCCCGCTACCCTTGGTAACGGAGGTATAGGGATCGTGCTAAAAATCGCATATCGAGATTTTGGTAAATGAGCATGTTTTAAGGTCCCTAGAATCCAATTTTAACATTTTCACAATGATGTTTGTGTGTATATGTGTGTGTGTGTGTGTGTGTGTGGATCCTCCACTCTAACTCAAATACTATCATTCAGAAAATTTTGACACCTTATATTTCGAACTTCTTCTATACTGGTGTAAATCGGATAACCGAAAATGGCACTTTACTGGAAGCTCAAAATAGTTTTTCTTCGAAAAATACCTTTAAATGTTATTTTTTCGACAATAATGTTATTATAAAAATTAAAGATTATTAAATTTTCTACAGATTTGCACTAATACTTTTTCGATATATTTTATGGATAAATTTATAAAATTATCTATAATTTAAATCCCGGAGCCTACGCTTTACACAAACAAAACTCCTTGGTTGCGCAGTTATTCAAATGTATGTAACTGACAGATAAATGTCACTGTCAAAGAACTAATCATTGCAAATTAATAATAGTAACGTTTTAAAAAAGAAAAAAGTAAATAGAACAATAGGAAAGGAAATCAATACAGCATATGTAAATATGTAGGTATTTATTAGATTAATAAAAATTTAAAAAAAAGTTCAAGCAAATTCTCATTTTTGGATTAGTGAATTCTATTTTATCCCGGTATTTAAAATTTAATCTTCATTTTATTGGATTAGATTAGGCTAAATTTTATGAAATAAACTGTCAAAATTAGAGTAAAATTCGCAAATCCAAAAATAAGGATTAGCTTAATCTTTTTTGTGACTCGGGCGGTACATGGCGAGAGGTACTGTGTTGGCCACACCAGATTTTTACCATAAAATTAGATGCGATTTGTCACATAATTTTATATTACGTGTAGAAGTAGGTACTTTACAAAGTACTTTAAAGTACTTAGAAAATACTCTGTACTTTTCCCAAAAAGTGTTCAAAGTACTAGTACTTTACTTTAAAAGTACATTTGAGTATTGAATACTTTTACCATTCGAGTATTTTTATTTGGTACTTTGCCACCTCTGTAAAACATGGTCCAAAACTTCTCAAATTTGGTATTTAAAACACGTGTATAATTTGAAACACCATTAAATTTTGACTATACCTATATGATAAACCGGAAGTGGTTATAATCCAAAATTTGGTATTACAGACTTTTCTATTTATTGGAGCAACAAATTAGATTTTGTTTACGAACGATTAACCGGAAGTGATACTTTACTTAAAGTTCATTCCAATTTCAAACATGGAATTGACGGGAGGTCATGTGTTGGCCACATCATATTTTTTTCTGTATCTATTTGAAAACAGAAGCGACGATGAATCCTCCTTGGTCATTATTGAAAATTGTAGCACATCTACGCGTACTTGAGCGATTTGGTATGTCAATAATAATTTATATCCCCGAAACAGGTCTCATCAATTAATAATGAGTCTCACGACAGACAGCCTAGCAACTTCGCCTCGTCCTCATCGTCCAAATTCCAAGTGTAGCCCGCGTCGTTCTCCCCAGGGAGCAGCACAAGCACAGTGCGTGTCGCGCAACCTCCAAATCTTAACACTTCTCGCCGCTAAGGAACCACAGACAGAAACGCAGATAGAGATGAAATAGGGATAGTCTTTTATAAATAAATATAAATCTCGACATAAATATATCATCACGGCTTATTACTCATTGCTGGGTGTGCCAATCTGCTTTGTACACAGATATCGGTAATGATGGAATATTTGCACCTTGCGGGCGCTTACCAGGCGTCACCTCACGGGCACTCATTGCTGGAGTGGAGAGTGCACTACAGGGGTCAATTTTGTGACATTTAAAATTGGAAATATTTGGTGTCGGTCGGGATCGAACCCGGTTCCCCAGATTCGCGACCTATATGATTCTTGACAACATACGTACAAAAATTTTTCGGCTACTTTAAATAGACTTAAAACTTTAAAAAACTATGGGCCAAATGCCTGGTGATAATAGCTGACCCGGTATTTTAAAGGTCATCTTTTAGTTTTCGATTTTTGTTTCTACTAAGACCCAATACTTTTAACATAATAAAAAGCAACTTCGTAAAAACAAGCGTATACAGAAAGCTTTTATTTACACTAGTATTAATTAATAATCGACAATTTTTGTAAAATGCAATTTCTATGTCAACGTAGACTTCAAGTTCAAAAAACTAAAGTTTTTTAAATGTAAAAATTAAAAACATATTAACAATAAAAATTATTTTGAAAAATAAAAATTACATTTTACTGCAGGCTGGTTCCAAACCCAGTCTCTCAGAATTTTGTTTATTACTAGGCGCACACGCTACCACTATGCTATTTAAGCTGTTACTTGGTAACCATTTTTTGCGGGATATGAATAACAATCCTGGAAGTTCTACAAATTTCCTTATTTTTCTGATCTTATACATTTAAATTTACTAATTTGGACCGTAATCCATAGAATTAGTATCTCCCAATAAGTACACGAATTTTCAACTCAATATCTTGCACTGGGGAGATACTATTCACAATTCACTCTCCACGCCAGCAAAGAGTGCCCGTGAGATGACGCCTGGTAAACGCCTGCACGGTACAAATATTTCATCATCGTTACCGAAATCTGCGTACAAAGCAGATTGGCACACCCAGCAATGGGTAATATGCCGTGATGACATATTTATATTTATTTATTTATTTATTTATTTATTAACTTATTACACATGTTAACCTCCTATGTGTCGGTTGGCCTAAGACACCCAGTAGAGTAACAAAGAAGTGGCGATTTTAGAGAAAAAATCAAAATAGTTAAATTACGCAGGACGTGGTTGATCGTGAGTAAAATGGTTTTTCGTACCTCCGTCCATTTTGACTAGTATTACACAACTCAAAATCGTCCAGAAATGCGCTGTTGCTGATCTTGGCCGGCAAAAGGAGTTGGCATTACTGTTCTGGTGATATGTCAATTTAAGATTATTTTCTACACAAGAATTAGCAAAATGTTTACAAATTTTAGGGCTAAATCTTTAATGTAACTTAAATAACTAAATTTTGGCATAAAAATAATAATATGCTGTCATTACTGACATCTCATACATTAATTATAAGTTCCAACTTTAGGACTAGTTTGTTTTGTAACTACAACTAACTTCATGTGATACAATTGCGTTTCCGCCATCTGTCATTAAAAATAAGCGAAAGTATATAAAACTAATGTTTCAATAGATATAAAATAATTACGCATTTTAAGCTCAAATGTAAGTAATAATAATTAAACTTGCAATGCAAAACCGATAAAATATATGTTCATTTTATGTAACATAGAATTAAGTGTAGAAAAATATACGCAGAATTCATGGAGAAGTCGGTACAAAAAATCTTATGTATCACACGCCCAGCAACTGTTTTGCGATATCTCATCAAAATAAACTTGGTCTCACAAATGTCCAGTTTCTAGCCTAGTGATACAAATAACTATTATTGTTTCATATGTAAAATTTTCTGTTGAATTCAATGGTAAAATAAAAATATAGCATTCCGTTAAAAAAAAATGTAGTGTCTACTTCCGGTTAACCCGAAATGCTACTGTTTTGAAAATATTTTAGTTGAAACGGGCATGTCGGGAAACCCCTAGATATCAAATATCGTAAAATAATATTGAGTACTTTTTAAAATAGCGATAGCGTAAGCCCATATGTATAATTTTAATAGAGTTATTAAGATTACTCAAAATGTGCATCTACTCTCCGAAAAAAAAAATGCTATTCGGACCTTTGGCCTTCCTAGTGTAAGTGTAAGATATACGGTATACCAACGAAATATTAGGACTGAGAAATATACTGTACAAAATGTACAACTGCAGTAACCCCTAGCCTAGTGTAAGATAGGTTTAAGGCAACATTTTGTAAACAATCTCAATCAGATGTTCTTCACTCCTCCTCCATTCTTTGAGCGTTATTCATCCCCTATTCTCTAGCTATCACACAATCAAATTTGAGGGAATCATATTTTAACGGGCACTTTTATGCGTCTAATTTTCCGTTATTGTTACGCCCTGAGTGTCTGATGGGTGCCCGCGCACCACGAGGGAGTGAAACGAGAAGGAGAGAGATAGCTTCAGCAGAGAGAGGGTAGCTTTTTATATAGAATCTTGTACGGTAGTGTCGGTTCTGGTCGTTGTGCGCAGATCAATACTGGTGGAACACCCCTTACCCCTCGCGGCAGGTGGGACTCGCCGCAAATTATAATCGGACGGATGCAGGGATGCAGGATCGCACAGCAGGATGCAGGATGGAACAGGTGAGGGAGGCGGCCATTTCCTTACACACCGCATACTATGTTTTTCAAAGGCCAGCAGGGTTTTTATGTAAAAAAATATGTTTGGGATGGACTATTAAAAAGATGATGCCAAGGATTTAGTCCTTGTTTACGAATTAGGTTCTTGATCATTCTGTTTCATATTTTTAAAACGGTTACCAGTATTAAAGATTAAGGGTTGCGCTAAAATTCATATTGAAACATTAAGTTTAGGCATTCAATCAAATCGAAATTTTGTTAAATAAGAATTACAATAAGTTGAGTTTGACACTCAATAATTTGTTTAAAAAATCTGATGTGGCCAGCACATTACCTTCCGTCAGTTCTATGTATTTTGTATAAATGTCATACAGAAAGTTCCTTGCAAAAGATTCTATTTCTTGTATATTACCTTAAGGCAGTTGTATGTATTTTACACAAATTTCATACAAAAAGTTTTTAGCAGAAGATTCTATATTTCCAGCAAAATTATAACACAAACATACTGTCAATTGCACTTGACACTGACACCTTTCAATCAGAATTTTCTTAATATAGCAGCTGTTTCCAAAGTTATAGCATAGTTGGCCAATATATGATATTTAATTTCTTTATGATTATATGAAGTATAAAATGCATTCAAATCGTATAGAGAATAAAATATTCTTTAATATTTATAAGAAAATTAAATGTGAAAAATTGATATTTAACATAGTTTTTTCAAGAAAAACTGTTAAAATCTTCAAATGAGGGTACTTCCGGTTAACTAATTATAACCAAAATCTAATAACCTCTTCATATGGATGTAACGAAGAAGAATACAAATAACTATTTTTTGTCCGCTTGCCCAGAAAGCAACCCTTTTCGTGCCTGTTTTGCGTGCGCAAAGTGGTTCATTTCTTAACAGTTTGACAGACCCTTCGCACGGCTCATTTACTTTGCGCACGGCCTGTTCGCAGTGTTAAGAAATGAATCACACGCAAAACAGACAATCTAAAGGTCACTTTTTGGGCAAGGTAGACAAAAAATATTTCCAGTTAATGAATAATAATAACGACTTTCCAAAACTACAAATATCTTTCAGTTTAGAAGCGGTGGCGCGAATAATATAATAAGCTAGAGCTAGATAGATAGTAAATAAGTGCAACTATTCTCGAATGGTAACATGAACTTCGGCTACGCAAGCTCCGTCTCAGTTCAAACCCCCTGGAATATTATAAAGTACTTACATGCCTTGTAACTTAAATAACTATTGTAACGTATATTTATAGCGATGCCGCAATCGCGCTAGCAGCCGAGTTACGTAAACAAACAAGTCGCGACGTATTTAATTATTTGCGGTCGCCTGAACCTTTTGTCTTAATTGTTATTATGCGGTCGAACATTCTAGAGCTTTCTAGAAGGTAATGGCAGATGTATAAAAAAGACGCAGCTATGCTCGAGAGTTAGTTACATTCAGAGTCAGAGAGATATTCACATAGAGTGTCAGTGAGTTTGAGAAGCACAGCAGTATCGTAGTGAGCGTATGCAGTAAAGTGTCGAGTGGAGTAGGTACTCTGAAAGTTACTGGTATATTGGGATAGCTGTGGAAGTGAATACTCGGTAGTGTTGACGAATATTGTGAAGCTAGGTATACAAGGACAGTAACACCGAGTTAGAGTGGATACTCGGCATTGGTGTTGAAGAATAGGCTACTTGCGTGATACTGCAAATCTGATATCTATCACTAAATACCTAAAATAAAGTTGAAAACGTATGTAAAAATATAAATTTTATTTTTTAAAAAATATGTTTTTTAATAAATTAAGAAAGAAGATTTTCGTTGACGTCATTATTTTGAACTGGAGAAAGGGGTGCATATTTAAGAATGTAACTTGTAGATGGCGAGCGAGTGCGAGTTTTAATTTGATTTCGACATTAGTTCATTTTTATGTAACTGTCTCTCTTCTATTTTATATACAATTTGCGTGGTTTCTGTTAACTTATATTACGTATTTCGATTTGTTAAGCAGGATTTGAAAATGACAAACGAAAATATTAACCTCCAAACTATTATTCAAATGTCAAACAGATGATGTCATGTTTAAATTACCCGCACATACCGTTACTATTGGACGTACCGATGTTATTGCTTTACGGCCATTCATTGGTCCGGCGTAATTTTACTTCATACATGGCGGTAACTTAAAATTTCATTTTTTTTTCTGGCCAATTAATGAAAATTTTGCCAAAAGAAAAAATACGAGTAGCAACTTTTTATCGTCTCTTCAAAAATATTAAATAAAAAATGGCACGCAAGTAGCCCATTGTGACATACGGATAGTTGGTGACAGTGAGGTGAAAGGTGTGACTTCGGTCCGAGCAGTTGAAAGTACAGTCGCTGTTGAGTCAGTTGAGTATATAGACGCTGTGGAGGTCGGTAGGCGGACAGTAGAACGTGATATAAATAAATAGTGATACAAATAGTGGAAATAAATAATTAGTAATGTCGTGGAAATAAATAGTAGTGTTAATTGTTTAAATAGTAGTGTTATCTAGTTAATTATAGTTTTAGTCTTAATTAGATTTTAATAATTGTTTAACTTTAGTAATCGTCATTATTTAATTCCTTTTTAATATTTAGTTATAGCTTAATAAACCTTTATTTTAATTAATAATAATTGTCTAATATTTACAATTCACCCAAATAAATAAAAACGTTACACTATTATAGACGTGGTAAAAAATGAAGTAACATATCAAAAATAAGTATTTGATATTTTATTAAAATAAATCAGTTTTACCTTGTCTTTAAATTATATTTACCAAAGCGGGCGCCAAACGTGTAAAATTAGGAATTTTGATGCTTTTCCGAGACAGATATCATTTGAGAAAAACTGTTTTCGCATGTAAACGCCTATGTCACGGTTTCTCATATTCAGATTATATAAGTATAATAAAATATTAAATAAAACATGTTTCAAAAAATTGCTATAGTCTTATTATAAACTTTTTAATACTGAGAAACTATTTAATTTTCTAAATAAGGCTACAATAAGGTATCAGCTTTGTTGACCTACAATAAGCGATATATCATCATTGTGCCTTTTTCATTTTCTAATCATTATCTGCATCAACAACAATATGTTTTGTGATTGTTTATAAAACAAAACCATTTTTCTTCATTGTGTCCATCAGTTTTTGATGCCCTGATATTCGCACAATGAATTGCCCTGAAATAATATTCATTTTCATTGAATACATCTTTTGTTTATGCCCAATTTTAATCATCATTCTTCTCTTTTCTTTTTGTTCGTTCTTTTGTGCGTTTTGCACATTAATTTCGCAATCAAATTCGTGATTTTGTGTGGGGCGACAAATAAAACAACAGATTGGAACATATGTTGACCGCATCTGAACGTTTTTCCTTCGGTCTGATTCGATCTCGACTGAAATTGCCCGGTATTATGTTTTCGATTCGCGAAAGAGATAAGGCCGGTCTACCTAATTATTATCGGGTGCATTTTAAACTAAACACCGACTAGCAGGTGGACTTAGAAATGTCACCAGTTTTGACGGCTCCAATTAAAGCCTTATCGAAAATTAAATCGCACTCCTGACTCAAAACTGACACGCGAAGATTGTTAGATGTTGAGGGATAGAGTGTATTTCTTTCTTACAGTTTTAGATGGATATATTTTTTGCGATCTACCCACAATTTTATATTTCATTGACAGCAGGCGGTGGTGGTATAGTGTAACTATGGCGCCACCATAGCCATGTACATTCTAGGAACTATGTAATAAAATTTGTGCACTTAAATTAACAAATGTTTAACGGTTTGTCTGTCAAGTCAAAGATGATGAGAAATAATTGGATATGCAGTCTTGGTAAACAGTGTTTATTAAAAAACAACTAAAGTTAACTTTAGTTGTTTTTAATGTATGCACGTATTTTATTATCTCTTACTTTTTGACGACATTTTCACCCTTACAATTTTTGATTTTGTAATGTAATGATCTTTTTCTCCAACTCTACATTAACTATCCCGGATGGTGATTCATTTGGAATCGATACGTAGGAAAGTTAATTGAATGATTATTTAATAAAAACTTTACCAAGACTACATCTCCAATTATTTCTCATCATCCCTAACATCATACTAACAGTCAAGTAGTACCAGTAAATTTATTTTTAATATTATTTGTGATTTCTGTGCAAATGGACAATTATCAATTAATTGTTCACAGAAAACAGAAATTTGAGATAATACCTAATAAAAATAAATTAACCTAATTAGACAGATAAACCGTTAGATATTTGCTAATTATTTTGTCTCAATTCCATGGCTATTGCTATTTTGCAGGTGATTTTCGACTATTTCATAACTAATTCATTTTGGTTACCGAATCAGATGTAGAATTTTATGTTCTACAAATTCAAATCGTGTTATTTTCACGCGAATTTACACAAAGAGGCCAAATCCTCATGGGGAACATGCAGGTGCGAGTGAGACGGAATGATTTTCCCTTCGTGTTTCGTCAGCCGTTAGCGTTATAGTCTTCACTGTTCAACAGATTTATTAATATGAAAGAACACCGGATTGATTTTATGTACAAATGAATACTATATTTTTATTTTCGTATATTTACAGTAAGTGTAGGTAATATCTCATTGTGTGTTGATTATTTAAGTAGCGCTAAAAAATGTTTGAACTTGAACCGAAAAATATTTTTTTTGCCACTCCTCATTGTAAGTTCACGCACCGCCACTGGCATTAGCTAGCTCTAGACTAGTAAGCTAAATGCACGATTGTCTAGACCAGCGCTAGAAGAAATAGCTAGCGAGAAATATGTCACTGACATCTAGCGAAATGGTAGGGAGCTACATGCGTCACCTTTGATATTATTTTTTTGTATTTAGGTTAGTAGTGTTACTTCCAAGGTTAAGTACTTAAGTAAGTTGTACAGAACAGAGAAACCAAATTGTCAAAATACAAGGAAGTAAGTACATCCTTTAACATACGACTGCCCTTTTAACAGCAAACAGTTTTTCTACCATTAACCGTCGCCCAGTTGATCGTGTCCATAATATTTAACAGAGAAATTATAGTGGAAGCAATTTCGGTGGGGATGGGAATCGATTGAGGTTGATACAAAATGAGGTAGGCAAATGGAAGAAGAATGCTGAAAAATATTAAAAAAGTTGAATTTGAAGATATTGTAACGTTTTTATTTATTTGGGTGAAGTGTAAATATTAGATAATTATTATTAATTAAAATAACAGATTATTACTATAACTAAATATTAAAAAGGTATTAAATAATGACGATTACTAACATTAAACAATTATTAAAAACTAATTAAGACTAAAACTATAATTAACTAGATAACACTAACACTATTTATTTATTTATTAATTTAATCAAACACTACTATTTATTTCCACGATATTACTAATTATTTATTTCACTACGCGTTCCAATCTTAGACTGCCAGTCTGTTACAGACTCTTGTAGACTATTTACGCGATATTTATATCACTATATTCGTCACTATATACTTATATCATGTTCAACTGTCCGCCTACCGACCTCCACAGCGTCTATATACACAACTGACTCAACAGCGTCTGTATATTCAACTGCTCGGACAGAAGTCACACCTTTTACCTCACTGTCTGTCTATTTATGTAACTAACTTTCTCCTTCCACATCCTCAGTATCACCAACTATCCGTATGCCACAATTATTTAACACCAATGCCGAGAATCCACTTCAACTCGCTGTTACTGTCCTTGTATACCAGTAACTTCCAGACACGCCGTTACTGTCCTCGTACACTATAGCTTCCCAATACTTTCAATACTACCGAGTATTCATATCCACAGCTAACCCAGTTCACCAGTAACTTCCCGACTACCTACTCGACACAAACTGAATACGCTCGCTACAATACTACTGTGCTTCTCACTAACACTTTACTCCATGTGCAATGTCTCAATGACTCTCCGTATTAACTAACTATGTAACTAACTCCCGAGCATAGCTGCGTCTCTTTTATACAGCGGCCATAACTTCCAGAGAGCTCTAGAATGTTCGACCGTATAATAACAATGAACACAAAAGGTTCAGACGACCGGAAGTAATTAAATACGTCACGGCTTGTTTGTACGTAGCCCGGCTGCTAGCGCGATTGCGTCATCGCTATACTAAGACGCTTGTTCAGCGTAGCAGCGAGGTTCACGCGTTACAATATGATTTTAACAGAACGATGGATGCAAATTTTAGCGATTGCAAATGAAGTGGCGATATCAGAAGCAACAAAATAAAATATTACTTTAGAATCAATTGTTTTCTTTCATGGCTGGGGAGATAGTATTCTAAATGATTCTGCTATATTTGTAGTGGGTATTCTTGTCTAGTATTGATTATGCGGAAATGAAGCGAGTACATTGAGTGTGCGATTTAGCTGCACGTCTTGGAGTATCAATCAAAGCATCTGGATTTATTAGGAGCTGGTGTAGGGCGGGTACTTGTATATGCTGCAGGAGGCGGCACGGGAAATTGAAGTCGCCGGCATCGCGATTTCCAAACGTAGAGATAAATGCGAACACCACTATGCAATGCATTTTTACAACCAGAGGACAACTCATTCTACACGATGCAAAATGCAAAGCAGAATGTTACGCGAGAATCCAGAAGAATAAACAGCAGACAAAGTTGTCGGCCATTACACATTTATATTTATACATTCATCAATAGTTCTAATAATTATTTTATGGCTTTCCTAATTTCGTAGGATCCAGAAATTTGAGTAAGATATTAGCTTTTGTTTGTTTCGTCTTTTTTACCTATTGAAAAATAAGATCAGACGTTGCTATTTTTCGCAAACATTCTTCAAAACTAGGTACTTACAATTGACTTATACAACGCGTAACTTGCAAGAATAAAATGTAGATAAACACAAGCATGAGGTTTGTTACTACAGAAAGTTCAGAACCGTTCAGAACGTGATTCAGAACTACTTACAATCCATACGTGAACTTATAGATCTAGAACCGACTTGACTAGTGTTGATCGATTTAGAACCGGTTGACAATTTTGTTTGTATATCCTAACCTATAAAACTACACCTGTCAGAAAACATTGTATAGGTATAATATATTTAAACTGAAGAAATGGAAGGTAAGTTCATGATTAAAATATAATAGACGTATATAATTCGAAAATGTTCCAAAAAAGCTTGATCACTGTATTGAGGCACTATCATCCGTAGGTAATTTTCATTGTTTTGCCTTATTTTCGGAACATCGTCCAAGAATCCTCCATCACTTTCGCTAGAAAATCCTGACAATTTGGAAAAATCACTGTCTTCTTCCATTGCTAATTTCATTAATAATAAAATTAAAAATTCTGGTAAAATTCTGGAACTTTAAGAACGGTTCAGAATCGGTTCGGAACACAATTAACTTGTTCTTGGAATACTGCACTATAAGTTCTGAATTTTAAATTCGACTTGTCGGAACAGTAAAATTAGTAAAGTTCTGAACGGTTCTGAACTTTTGTCGGAACAAACCTATAGACTCGTCCCGAAATTAACCGATTTTAACAAAAATAAAACAATCCTGCAAATTTTAAGCCAGAATTTCGGGATCCGATAAAGTAAAATTACTTTAAAAATGAGACACTGACGTTCATAACACACATGACGTAGGGTCTCAATTTCAATTTATAGGTACGTCCAGTGGCGTATCAGTCAATTTTTTACACGTACGTGTACTTATAACTTGAAATTGAAACCCTACGTCATGAACTTCGCGTAGGTGTCGTGACGTCTGTGTCTCATTCTTAAAGTAATTTTACTCTAACCCCTTACACCACTAACCATAATTTATGTTTATTAGTGATGCACAACGAGGCGTCTCGTGTCGTTGCATTATGCGAGACTAGACCGCGAGCGAGATTGCAATTTAAAATTCGAGGCGAGATCGATATAACAACTGCGAGAAGCGAGAAATCTCGCGAGATTCTCGCGAGAGTCTCGCAACAAAAAGTATTTGTAACTTTATAGCTTTAATTTATAAATTCAATGAAAAATGCACCGTACAGGGAGTGGAGTCAACGGTAATTCGTGCATGGAACACGTGAATGTGAAAATTATACGAATTGAGTATCTAGAGTCGAATGATATCGTTCGCAGAGCGAGGAAATGCAAAATAAAGACTAAATCGGTTTTGCATCTAATAGAACTAGTTTTTCTCCAACATTTCAGCTCCTAATTCATCCCAGTTAAAACTGCGATTAATAAAATTCTTGTCGTCCCTGAAAAGTAAAGGATCTTATATTAAGCGTCGATAGGAGCCAACACGGAGTGAAGAAGAGTGATTGGTTTCCAGCGAGTTCCCAGTGTAGCGTTTTTTTGTGATTAAATCTTACTTAAATAGTGGCATATGAGAAACTTTAAGTTACGAAAAAGATTTTTTTTAATGTTTAATTAGTTTTACTGATGACAGAATATATTAACAGATGTTCGTATTGAAATAATTTGGTGACTAGAATTTAGTGTTTCGTCTCTTTATTATAGTTGTACGACTGTAAATACACGGAAGACGGAACGATTTGGTGCGAACTTGTCTTTTGTAGTTCAACTGATACGTAAATACCGAGGTAAATACGTAGTGCGCAAGCGCTTATTTTTACAACGAGACTCGCGCGAGAACGAGACGAAACCCAAAAAAATGTGCGAGAACGAGAGCGAGATTGCAGATTCGAAAACGAGACGAGATCGATATTTTATATTTCTCGTCTCGTCTCGTCTCGCGTGCATCACTAATGTTTATAACAACAACAGTTTTGTAACACCACATTTCTCCAAGTACAAACTTCCTCGCCTCCTACGCTTTATGTGTTCCTGGTATGCCTTATTCCCGTTGGCTGGTCGTGGTCACGTTATCGGTATTCTGCGAACACCCCACCCAGGTGTAGAACGTGTGCGGTGCAACGACAACAAGGTAAAACAACCAGGTATACCGGCAACGGGGACTTGCACGTGTCATTACCCCGAATTCGGCACGATGCTATCAGTGTGACCGGTACCACGTGGTTATTATCTGTCTGACCGCTGTCTGCCAACAAAACAATTCAACCTGGTGTCAATACACTCGCCCAAATGCAACCAATGCGTGCACCGACAATTGCATAATTCGCCAAGGAAGTTATGTTTCACTTGCGGAAAGGAACTGAGATTTTTGGGTACCGTTAATAAGAATATAATTCGGTGGTAATGCAAGAGCAATCAGTTTTTTTACCTCCCGCTACCCTTGGTAAGGGAGGTATAGGGATCGTAAAAAAATCGCATATCGAGATTTTAGTAAATGGCCACGTTTTAAGGTCCCTAGAATCCAATTTTAACATTTTCACGATGATGTCTGTGTGTATGTGTGGATCCTCCACTCTAACTCAAATATTATCATTCAAAAAATTTTGAAACCTTGTATTTCGAACCTTTTCTGTAATGGAAAGAGCCCATTAGATTTTGATGAAAATCAGATAACCGGAAATGGCACTTTACTAGAAGCTTTTCTTCGAAATACCTTTAAATGTTATTTTTTCGAGATTAATGTTATAAAAATTAAAGATTATTAAATTTTCTACAGATTTGCATTAATACTTTTTCTATATATTTTATGGATAAATTTATAAAATTATCTATAATTGAAATCCCAGAACTTACGGTTTAAACAAACAAAACGCAGTTATTCAAATGTATGTAAGAAGATAAATGTATCAAAGAACTAATCATTTCAAAATAATATTAGTAATGTTTTAAAAAGAAAAAAGTAAATAGAACAATAGAAAAGGAATTCAATACTGTTTCTAGCATAAGTAAATATGTAAGTATGTATTTAGATTAATAAAAATTAACGTTTCCCAAAATTATATAAGGTAATCCCCCTTTTTGGATTAGTGAATTCTATTCTGTCCCGTTATTTAAAATTTAATCATTTTATTAAAGCTCCGGTGGCTCAATGGTTAGAGCAACGTCTCATGTCATGAGTGCCCTCGGGGCTCTGGGTTCGAATCCCACTAAGGCATGGATGTGTGTGAATGTGAACCCATTCTATAATTGGGATTTAATCATTTTGAACGGTTTTAAAAAAAGGTAGTTCCTCGGATTAGATTAGACTATATTCTAAGAAATAAACTGTCAAATTAGAGTAAAATTCGCTAATCTAAAAATAAGGAATAACTTCTTTTTTGTGATTCAGGCTGTAAATGGTGGAAGGTATTGTGTTGGCCACACCAAATTTTTTCCATAATTAATTTGGTTGTTTTAAACTTCTATAATACGAAATCGATCAGATTCTGACTTTCGACGGGAATTTCGCGAAGCACTGGTATAATATGACTAGCGAATGAAAGTTGACGTTCAGATTATTTAATAGTCGGAATTACTGTTAAAAATTAAAAATAATCCAATTTCATAGAATTGCTAAACTAAATAGTTTAAAGATCAAAATATTGTGTTATAATTATAAACAACATAAATGAAAAATGTTTAAAATATTTTAAATGCACCCCTGTTTTGATATTCATTTACCCTAGTCGGCCATCTATTTTCAGGCAGACAAAGTTATGTATTTCTGTGCCAGGGACGTAACTAGGATTATTTTCTGGGTGGGCCAAATATGGGCCAATGAAAAATCTGAGGGGGCCATACTTATATCTTAAGAACAGTATTACAATAAAAATAAATTACATATCACCATAATATAGATAGTAGCATAGAAACGGTAAAACAAAATAAACAAATAATGTAATAAGGAATTATCAATTTACTGTATTCCATATAAAATTTGTCGTAAACGCTAATTAAACATATTTTAGTTTTTGTAAAGTAATTTCAATTTTGTGAATTCATCAGAAATGGTTGGTATAATATCTATTTTTAGTCCAGATACTTTTCTTATACAATGGGGATCTGCGCATAGTAAGAACAACAGAGATCTATGGCGTTTGTTTATAAAAAAATTGGACGTAAAATGTGAAAATATCTGAGATAACTTTAAAAAAATCTTATCGAAATAAGTTACAAAAGCTTTTATTGAAGTTAAAATGTCTAACGATGCAAATTTTCACGGAGAATACAGGTATTTTAATGACAGCAATATTTTTGACATTTCGTTTGACAGACCAACTGGCAGTTGTTCGCTCCATTTTCTTACTATTTGCAGCGATAGAAAGAGATAGCCGTTAAATTTAAAAGGTCCATTGGGGCGATTTCTTGAAAAATAGTTTCTTCAATTTTTTTCCACGGACAGATATATTACCCTTCTTATTTTTGGCAGTAGGCTCACATACAATCTAAAATGTTTATTCTGCAATATGTACGTTTTACATCCACACAAATTGTATTACACGTACGTTCTAAAATTATTATCTCTTTTATAAAATAAACTAAATATCTTTAAATTTTTTGGGTGGGCCAGCAGGTGGGCCAACTCATCAATGAGGTGGGCCGAGTTACGTCCCTGTTCTGTGCTTTCCTAGTCCAGTATTTAAACGGGAATGTATTCTATTATAAATATTGCTATGTATGTGCAGCTTTGTATTTAATCGTGTTGTTCATGGATAGCTCTATATTCATATTTATATATTTATTTACTTATTTTTGTTCAGTCTTTGTCCTGTAATTTGTTTTCTTGTAAACTGTTGGGCAATAAATTTATTATTATTATTATTACTATTATTATTATTAATAATAATACTTTGTTTTACAGCGCTCAAATAGTATTTGATTCTTTGATGAGTATAATATTTTATAATCAAAATATTTAAAAAAAAAATCTGATGTGGCCAACACATAACCTCTCGCCAGATATTTTACCTGGTTGTACGCATAAAACGAAAGATATTTTTAATACAAATACATATATTCATGTCTCACTACAAAATAATTTTCACATATATTTGCAAAATCTATGGGATATTTTAAAATAAATTGTGTACAATACTTACATTTTCTTTATATTCAATATCCTGAAATTTCCTTTTTCTACTTTCCTTTTCTTTTTCTTTATATTCGTCATTTTTTCGCAAATTCCTTTTATATTCTTTTTTACGTATATCTTTTGCGTTGTTGACTTTTTTTTATTTTCATAATCTTCATAATAATATACAAATATTTTTGACAGAGGCATACAAATATTTTTGACAGTGACATTTATATGTCAATTAGAAACATTTGAATTTCTTGCCTTGTAGTAGTTTGATCTGAGATTTTTTACATCAAATTATTTTATATGCCTTTCTTTATCTCTAAATCTATAGAAGATATAATAATGAATTTATATTTATCGAATAAAGAATTTAACGTTCTTTAATATAAGTATTTACATAAATTTTCGATAAATAATATTTAGACGATTTTTTTCTTGTAACTACTACTTCCGGTTGTCCAATTGTTACCAAAACTGACTGGACTCTTCCCATTATTGTTAGATTGAGGAATCCGTAGTTAAAAATGTCTTAAGTCTCATAGTATTTGAGATATAGTGAATCCACACACACACACACATCCCCACACACACACACACACACACACACACACACACACACACACACACACACACACACACACACACACACACACACACACACACACACACACACACACATACACATACGGACATCATCGTAAAAATGTTATAATCGGATACTAGGGACCTTAAAACGTGCTTATTCATTAAAATCTGGATATGCGATTTTTAGCATGAATACAATACCTCTCTTAGCGAGAGGTAAAAAACAAAAATAGTGGAGATCCCCATTGGTGAAATTATAATCTCTGTCAAAATTTGTTTAGGAAGAGAATTGTACTGTATTTGAGTGTGTTGAAAATGATATATTTGTATTTAGCGGGAATCATGTATGTCATTGTCGCATGCCGTATGATTCATCACCCTCAACCTGTCCATGTGATGTCCCACGACGGATGATGCTCTTGCTCGTTTATAAATAACTCGCTTGCGTCTCCTTTGTGCGCTGGATTCTTTTGAATAACGGATTTAAAATGCCGGGAATGTGCACGGCCTCCGGCACCATGCATCGTGCGTTGTGTTCGCATTCGCGTTGCTCAGTCTCGGACTCAGACCTCCAGCAAAACCGTCTGCTTTCAATTTTTAATTAAGAAAATGAGACATTGCATTAGACTAGCCTGGATTATCTGTCCAATGTTTTGTATCATTTGGGGATCAAATGGAATTACATCCAGAAAGATGATGCGGAAAGGATATCCAATGGATACATTGGTTTGTTGACTAATCGATATTAAAATCTATTTTGCATATTGGAAAACTTGCACTACCAACCCTTATTTAATACATAATTATAACAAAAAAATCTGATGTGGCCAGCACATTACCTTCCGTCAGTTCTATGTATTTTGTACAAATTTCATACAGAAAGTTCCTTGCTAAAGATTATATTTCTTGTACTTTACCTTCCGGCAGTTGCATGCATTTTATGCAAATTCCATACAGAAAATTTGTAGCAAAAGATCCTATATTTCCAGTAAAATTATACGACAAACACACTATGTCAATTTCACTTGACACTGACATCTTTCAATCAAAATTTTCTTAATATAGTAGCTGTTTCCATAGCTATGGCTACTTTATGAAATTTAATTTCTTTATAATTTTTTAACTCTATATCCATTTAATATTAAGTATAAAATGTAGTCAAATAGTATAGAGAACAAAATATTCTTTAATATTTATAATAACATTAAACGTGAAAAAATTATATTTAACATAGTTTTTTCAAGAAAAACTGTTCATCAAATGAAGGTACTTCCGGTTGTCCAATTCTAACCAAAATCTAATCAGCTCTTCACATGGATGTAACGAAAAGAAATACGAAAGAATTATAATATTTGAATTGTAGTATGGAAGTTATCGCAGACGAAAATTTTGTTACATACACACACACACACACACACACACACACACACACACACACACACACACACACACACACACACACACACACACACACACACACACACACACACACACACACACACACACACACATACATACACACACACACGCGCACACACACACATACAGACATCATCGTAAAAATAGTAAAATCGTATTGTAGGGACCCTAAAACGTGCTTATTCATCAAAAACTCACCACCGAATTTTTTGACCAAAGACAATACCTTCCTTACCTAAAGGTGATGGAAGGTAAAAACTACACAAGAGGAATGAAGAGATATCATACTTTATAAAAAAATCTGATGTGGCCAACACCAAACCTCCCGCTATTTAATTTTTATTAATTTAAATATATATACTTACATATTTAGTTATTGCGGAAACTGTATTAAGATCCATTCCATATAACTAGGGTTCTATTTACTATTTTCTTTTTAAAACGTTACTGTTATTAATTTGAAATGATTAGTTCTTTGACAGTGACATTTATCTGTCAGTCACATACATTTAAGATATGAACTGTGTAACCAATGAGATTTGCTTGTTTAAAGCGTAGACTCCGGGATTAAATTTATAGATAATTGAATGAATTTATCCATAAAATATATAGAAAAAGTATTAATGCAAATCTGTAGAAAATTTAATAATCTTTAATTTTTATAACATTAATCTCGAAATCCTTATTTTTGGATTAGCGAATTTTACTGGAATTTTGACAGTTTATCTCTTAAAATATAGTCTAATCTAATCAAAGTAACTACCTTTTTTTAAACCCCTCAACAGGATTAAATCCCAGTTACACAGTGGGTTCACATTCACACAAATCCATGCCTAGTTGGGATTTGAGTCCTGAGGGCACTCATGACATGAGGCGTTGCTCTAACCATTGAGACACCGGAGCTATAATAAAATGAAGATTAAATTTTAAATACCGAAATAGAATAGAATTCACTAATCCAAAAATGAGGGTTAGCTTAAACATTTTTGTGAATCGTTAATTTTTATTAATCTATTTAAATACGAGTACATACCTACATATTTAGTTATGCTGGAAACTCTATTGAATTCCTTTTCTATTGTTCTATTTACTTTTTTCTTTTTAAACCGTTACTAATATTATTTTGAAATGATTAGTTTTATGATAGTGACAATTATCTATCAGTTACATACATTTGAATAACTGCGTTTTGTTTGTTTAAAGCGTAGACTCTGGGATTTAAATTATATGGTCTGTTCCATTTAAGCCATTCACACACTGGCAACAGCGCAAATCTGAAATAGCCGAAATTACATTGGGTACACTTGTCTCTAATTTCAGCCAATCAGAGAGGTCAAAACTATTTCCTATACTCCGCAAGACTGAATGGCTTAAATGGAACAAGGTATAGATAATTTTATAAATTTATCCATAAAATATATAGAAAACTATTAATGCAAATCTATAGAAAATTGAATAAGCTTTAATTTTTATAATAACATTAACCCCGAAAAAAATAACATTTAAAGATATTTTTCGAAGAAAAACTATTTTGAGCTTCTAGAAAAGTGCCATTTCCGGTTATCCGATTTCCACAAAAATCTAAAGGGTTCTTTCCATTACAGAAAAAGTTCGAAATACAAGGTTTCAATATTTTCTGAATGATAGTATTTGAGTTACAGTAGAGGAGCCACACACACATACACACAGACATCATCGTGAAAATGTTAAAATTGGATTGCAGGGACGTTAAAACGTGGTCATTTACCAAAATCTCGATATGCGATTTTTATAACGATCCCTATACCTCCCTTACCAAGGGTAGCGAGAGGTAAAAAATAAATAAAAAAAATGGTGGAGTTGCTGGCATTAGAAATATACCAATACCAATATATTAATTTCAAATTATTCTTTCAGTATGTATTTCACATTAAAATATCATTGTTCCCGTGCATTACATCATTTCGTACATTCTTTATTGGAAGAGATATCCCCAACAAAAAGATCGTTTAATCTAAGTGTCTGCATTTTGTTCTTGGTGTTCGTTAATTATGAAATAATGCGAGATTGCTATTTCGTTGTAGATTTCCGCCATGGGGATAAATCGGCGCGCTAATGCGCTCGGATAGGAAGACAAATATATGTAAACACACGATCTTTCACTGTCACATCCACAGGCTGGCCTGCATGCGAATGGGAAGCAAGCAAGCAGCCGCGTTGCGTTGCTAACCAACTCTAGCCAACGGCTTCAATTAGTAAATTCACTCGTTCTAAAATCAACACACTAGCAAATAAAGCCAAACCGACCAAGACCAAAATGCAGACTAAATATAAAACAAAACAAGGGGAGGAAATACACATTGTGTTCATTTCATTCGTCTACATGAAGGACGAGTTGTACAGATACAAAATTGGTCAAATGGGGTCATACCAAAAAAAAAAAAATCTGATGTGGCCAGCACATAACCTCTCGCCAGATATTTTACCTGGTTGTACGCATAAAACGAAAAATATTTTTAAATACAAATACATATATTCATGTCTCACTACAAAATAATTCTCACATATATTTACAAAATCTATGGGATATTTTAATATAAATTATGTACAATACATACATTTTCTTTATATTCAATATCCTGAAATTTTCTTTTTCTTTTTATTCGTCATTTTTTCGGAAATTCCTTTTATATTCTTTTTTACGTATATTCTTTTGCGTTGTTGACTTTTTTTTTATTTTCATAAACTTCATAATGATGTACAAATAATTTTGACAGTGGCATACAAATATTTTTGACAGTGACATTTATGTGTCAATTACAAACATTTGAATTTCTTGCCTTGAAGTATTTTGATCTGATAATTTTTACATCAAATTATTTTATATGCATTTCTTTATCTCTAAATCTATAGAAGATATATTAATGAATTTATATTTTTCGAATAAAGAATTTAACGATCTTTAATATAAGTATTTACATAAATTTTCGATAAATAATATTTAGATGATTTTTTTCTTGTAACTACTACTTCCGGTTGTCCAATTGTTACCAAAACTTAATCAACTCTTCCCATTATTGTTAGATTGAGAAATCCGTAGTTAAAAATGTCTTAAGTCTTATAGTATTTGAGAAATCGTTAATCCAACATCCACACATTAAAACGTGCTTATTCACTAAAATCTGGATATGCGATTTTTAGTAAGAATACAATACCTCTCTTAGCGCGAGGTGAAAATGTTGAATTTTCTTTCATAAATAAAAAAATTACCTAATATTATGCATATATACATCAAAAATATTTAATATTATTATACTTTTCATTCATGATTTTCTTTATAAAGATTCTGAATTTGGTTTTGTGACGTCACAGTTTTGTACACAAATATACGATAGTGAGGCACACCCGTGCTCGTGCTTTTACTGTACATGAACAGATCTGTCACTTTTTTCTAACATAACCTTATATAACCAATATTTTGAAAGTAACGTCAACATTCTTGCAACAAGTTGTTTTTTTTAAAAAAAAAAAAAAAAGTGGGTACAAATAACAAAATATGCTAAATAAAAATTATAAATAAACATAATTTATGTCTGATTTAGATATTACAATGGTTGTACAATATTGTTCTGTGTCGTCCTGCAGGAACAACTCGTTGAGAAGTAAAAATAAAATTATTGTTTGTAGTCTTATTGCGCAAGATGTAAGGGAAAGATGGTATAAGGCAATAAATACTCCAAAAGTTTTGAATACTATGGTTGGTTTCAAGCGTAGTTTCAAAACACAATGACATAAACATCAAATGTACTCGTAGTTCCATTTTTGTTCGGTAGATGTCGTTACGGCTGCAAAACTGTGACGTCATTTGAAATTTTATACAAACTTTAAAAAATTATTACTGTAAAACTAGAAACTTATGAGACATAAAATATATATTTTCGTAAGTAGTTTTAAATGTACTATCAGAAAATAAATAATTGGAAAATGTGGTATGACCCCTTGCTGTATGTAGGAAAGTCGTTTGATAAGTAGGTAACTATATTTGAGATTAAGACTATAATTTGAGTGAGTGTTGAACTAAGTTTTATTTTGAGTAGAGATGGGTCAATTCCAGAAATTTAATGATACGGGAAAATTCCCAAAAAAAATTCCTTAGGAAATTTCAAATATGAATAAAAATGGTAAATCCCGACTCCGAAGGAGGAGGCGTGTTACCGAATGTCAGTTTGCTTGAGTGATTTTGCTAAAAAGTAAAAAGAATGAGTGCTTAAAAATAAAAGTTTATCTGAGAAAATCAGAGAGGTCGTGTAATATTTGGTGAGATAAATTCCAAAGACAACGCAAAATGAAACTATTTAATTGTCATTATTTTATTTTAAAACTTCAAATATTAATTAACTGTCACACTGACAGTTATAAACAATAACAATTACTTGGTAGCGGAAATTTATCGTGGTAACGGAGTTTTATCAGTATAATACTGTTCCCATTGGTTGAATTTCAAGTGTTTTGCTCATGATTGATTAAAAACTAGTCATTGGAATTTATCAACGTAATTTTCGACATTTTCATATTTAATTTCTGTCGTTACAAAGCATGTATAGGTAATTCTGTTTATTGATTTAGATACAGAATTGTATGCCTTAAAACTTTTATTAGACGCTTTTTTGCTTAAAATAATTAGGCGAGCAGGATATTGCAAAAAACTGAGTTCCCATGTTAATTACCTATGTACACCTTTAAGACAGGCACACGGTATATAATCTGAAAACCCTACCTTTAATCTGTAAGTATACCAATCATCCCATTTGGTTCTTCATTTACTTGTTTTATGCAAATATACATACATAAAATGTTAATATAAATAAATTTTAAAAAAATAATATTATAAATCATTTCGCAAATTATAACTATCGAATATAGAATTATATTTAAACAAAAGCATGGAACAAAGTTTGTTTACAATAGAACAACAACTATTCTATTGTCCAACAGAAAGAATAACATTTTGCAACAAAACAAGTTCTTGCAATCTGTTCAAAAACAAAAAATCACGTCTTGATGGTGTTTTATTTTGAAAGCATACAAGTATTAAACCTCTCTCCCTCCTCCCTCCCTGGCCGTGTTTAATATTTGAAATTAGCATTAATTATTTCGCAATAAATTCTAATCAAACGTAAAAGGCTTTGTTCGTCGCTTTTGCGTCTCGCGAGACCAGCTGTAGATGTCTCTGCTTCGGCTGTTGCAACGTTGCATCTAATAACACCGGAGACATATGGCAACGCTGCAAGGCAGCCGATGCCGAACGCGCCCAATGCGCATATATTGTAATTTCCAGATAGATCCGAAAAACTCGGGCGGCGTTATCTCGAAATATGGTTGACAAGCTACAGAATTAGTTACACGAGAAAGAGATTTATAGCGACGAAGAAAATCTCTACATCTTTATCAGTAATTCGTTTTGTGAGGAAAAAAATTCTACATGGAGGAATGGATTGCTGATGCTGAATGCGAAACTTCATACATATAAGAGTCCTTCACACTCAAATATTTTTCATTTTAATATAAGGGCTTTTTTTGAATTAGTGAGAATAAGACACAACACTTTTTAAAAACTTCCAAACAATATTCTTTTGCAATGCTTTCAAACTTACGTCTGAGACTTAAAACAGCCAAAGTTAAATAAGCAAATAAATTATACAATTTTATTTATTTCCCTATTATTGATTTTAAATCGAAAATTTCTCTGATAAAAACAGTGGCGTAGCTAGCTTTTTCGGCTCCCGGGGCAAAACATTTATAGGTTCTACGTTGCCTTGCATCAGTCAGGTAATGGGAGTGGAACATCACTTAATTCTGTAGATTTTATTTAATAACTGAGAGTTGACAGGTGATTTTTTTTCGTTTGTGTGAACTAGGTTTGCGTTCTGACCAATCAAAGAGCAGAATTCATATCCCCATCTAAACCAACGCTATTTTCATACGTAATATAACAAGTGATGTGATTATTATCGATGATATTCTCGATTGAAACCAAATTGCAGATTTCACGAGTCCGAAGGACGAGTGATATGTGCTGCTTCGGTTTCACGAGCAATATCGTCGATTATTAATCATATCACGAGCTTATATTTAATGAGAGAATATAATGAATTTTTGTGACATTGTGTGTGCTGCTAACCTAACTTTTCATATATTGTATTACAACATGGTTAATTTTACTATTGTCTTATTATTTTCATCGTTATTGATATCAACCCAAAGATTATCGCACATTTTTATACTCAAAATTAACAGTTAATGTCAAATAAAGAAAGCAAATCCCTTAGTAAGGAATATAAATAAGGTGATAATTTCTTTGTTTTTTATCATCGCTGTGATAAGACATGTGACTAGGGAGATTCTAAATGTTGATTGGCGGAAAATATGTCACGTGACTCATGAATTATATTCTCTCTCAGACAAATAGGTAGCTAAGAGCCGACCCAAAAGTTTTTGGTACCCTAGGCAGATTTAAATTAAATACAGTAAAAATTACCGGTTTGCTATATGAAAAGTTTTTAAAACACAATAATCTCTTCCGATCTCACAGAATTCTTCTCTTCCTATCTTTCTAATCGCGATATGTCTGTATTTTATAAAAAATTCAATTCTAAACCGTACATTACTACCTCTGGAGTTCCTCAGGGTTCCAACCTCGGTCCACTATTGTTTTTAGTCTTCATTAATAACATAGAAAATTCAGTTCAGAACTCTAAAGTACTACTTTATGCAGGTATGAAAATCTTTAAGTTAATATCTTCTCCTGGTCATTATCATCTAAATTATTTTTTAAATTTTAGTACATGTAAATTATTGAGTTACTTTGTCAGAAAATTTGTTTACACTGCTCAGTGTAAAATTGGAGATTATGTTTTTGAAAGAGTTGATAAGTTTAAATATCTAGGTGTTCTATTTGATTCAAAACTGAATTTTAACGAGCACATATGTACTGTAGTGAAATCTGCCTATAAAAACTTGGGTTTCGTCTTGGTTTCGTAATGCGCTGTTCTCAAACATTTACTAAAACGATAAAGAAGTTGTTTTTCGCTTACGTACGATCAAAATTAGAATATTGTGTTCAAGTTTGGAATTTAATTTATAAATATATTGATTTAATTGAATCTATCCAACGTAAATTTGTAAAATATTTATATTTCAAACTTAATAAGCGGTATCCTACTTTTGATTATGATTATAACGTTTTACTTCTCGAACACCATCTTTATCTTTAGATACTCGTAGAAAAATTCATTCCTGTATTTATCTATACAAATTAATACACATCATATATGATCCAGTCACTCTTGCTTCAATTTCTATATCTGTACCCAGAATAACTTCTAGAAACACCCGTACATTTTACTGCAGAACATCACGTACAAATTATGAGCAAAAATCTCCTATAAAAACTATGTGTTCTACTCTCAATTCTGTATCTAGTACGCTTGACACTTTTGGTGACTGCATTGCTAAAGTTTAAGAGAGGCTTAATTCAACAATTTTTAGTAAAGCAATAAATGGTGTCTTTTGTGTGAATACAGTAATTACTGTTTGTGATCTGTAACAACATATACTTCTCTTATTTTTTACCTTCCGTCACCTTTAGGTAAGGAAGGTATTGTCTTTGGTCAAAAAATTCGATGATGAGTTTTTAATCAATAAGCACGTTTTAGGGTCCCTAGAATACGAATTTACTATTTTTACGATGATGTCTGTATGTGTGTGTGTGTGTATGTGTGGATGTGTGTGTGTGTAACAAAATTTTCGTCTGCGATAACTCTAATACTACAGTTACAAAAATTATAATTTTTCGTGTACTTCTTCGTTACATCCATATGAAGAGCTGATTAGATTTTGGTTACAATTGGTCAACCGGAAGTACTATCATTTGAAGATTTTAACAGTTTTTATTGAAAAAACTATGTTAAATACAATTTTTTCACATTTGATGTTATTATAAATATTAAAGAATATTTTATTCTCTATACGATTTGACTGCATTTTATACTTAATATTAAATGGATATAGAGTTAAAAAATTATAAAGAAATTAAATTTCATAAAGTAGCTATAGCTATGAAAACAGCTACTATATTAAGAAAATTCTGATTGAAAGATGTCAGTGTCAAGTGAAATTGACATAGTGCGTTTGTCATAATTTTTATTGGAAAAATAGGATCTTTTGCTTTCTGTATGGAATTTGTATAAAATACATACAACTGCTTTAAGGTAATGTACAAGAAATAGAATATTTAATTTAATAATAATAATAAATCTTTTATTTCTACACATACATTATACTGCATATAGAAAACGTCATAAAATAATAATTTTCTGTATGAAATTTGCATAAAATACATGCAACTGCCGAAAGGTAATGTACAAGAAATAGAATATTTAATTTAGCAAGGAAATTTCCGTATGAAATTTGTACAAAATACATAGAACTGACGGAAGGTAATGTGCTGGCCACATCAGATTTTTTTAAAATTATTTTTGTGTCTATTATGTGTTCATTCTTGCTTGTGACAATTTTTGTTATTATTGTGTAAAACCGACCTGTAGTTGGGATCTTAGTATTCTGTTGGTCTTTGTTAAAATAAATAAATAAATAAATGATCCTAGCAAGGTTTTCCGTTTAAGAAAAAAAAAAAACGAACCAATACTAGCAAATCTTCTTAATACGTGAATATATAGACATTCATTTCTGATTATTTTCTTTAGCAATACGACAGTAAACAAATTTTCTAATTCTGCTCACAATTCTAATATATTTCTCTTATCTTTTTGCCTCTTTTTCATTACTTTGTCAGTTGTTCCAAACAATCAAACGAAGATATATGAACATCTAAACAAAAAATTCCATAGTGAAAAACAGTGGACATTTAGTAATTAGAATAAAAGTCGGCTTGGAAATATAGACGTAGACAGTCGATATCCGAGGAGGCCGTGGTCAGCATAATGACGATTTATTCCGCATATGAATCACCAGCCAGACACATGGATACGTGCACGACAAATTTACTATACGGAAAAAATCTTCCTTCAATGGACGCATTTACATATGAGACACAAATGGTTAGGTTATGAAATCGATGATACAAGAATGTGTTTTCATTATCATTCACTATGGAAGTATGGAATCAATGATATAAAACGTGATATGAATAACACAATATAAAATTGTCACTCAGCAAGTAGAGATAAATAGCAGTAGTTAGTTCGTAATTTGACTAAATAAGAACATTGTCAAAACCGTATTTTAATATTTTTGTCAAACGAAAATATTTGAACTCGAATGACTTCTTTTTGTTGAAGAATAGGGGATTCCACCATTTATTTTTTTTGTTTTATAATTTCATCAGAAAATTAACTCTTGGTGAAAATTCGGTAAAAAATTCCTATTAATAAGCGAGTAATGGTCCCTCGAAGTTTGAAAATATAGATGTGACGTCACGAATATTTTTTTATATAAAACTGTTTTCTTCGTGGATCTAAAATGTTCTTGAAATGTATGCTATTTTTAAATTATATTCATAAAAAACAAATTAATATTATAACACTGTACAAGTCTACATGCTTTATAATTGCAAGTGTATCAAAATTATTAAGTTTAATTCAAGAAATTTATATTTAAATAAAAACTCTTTGAGAATTGCAGTACTGGACTGGTAGCGACGTGTCCGCTATTTGAATTTCGTGTCCGCTATTTGAATTTGTCTACTTCCATTGGTAGTAAACTTCACCCCCTAACTCGGTATTCGTTATATATTTATAGGTGGACTTTGAGTCGCCAATCAAAATAATATATATATATATATATATATATATATATATATATATATATATATATATATATATATATATATATATATATATATATATATATACAGGGTGGTGACTTGAACGACGCAGCATAGGGGTTTGAATGGTAAAATATTAATGTGCAGTTATTTGCTACCCTAATTATTTTAGAGCAAAATTGTATTTAGTTTTTGCTACAGGAAAAAATACTGCATCCCAATATGCTAATGTTTATAATTTTTTATTTCCAGAACCGTAAAAACAGTCGAAAACAATATTTTCGCAAAAATCATTGATGCCATGGAACAAAATCGTAAACAAACAAATCTTAAATTTCATTTTCGTCAAATTACATTGTTGTAATCAACTATTACATTGTTGTCATCAACACTATAATGAAGGTGTTTTCTTTATCCTTGTTTTGAAAATAATTTTAATCGTCAAAAATCTTTGACAGATGTTTGTACTTTTGTTTAAAACTCGGAAAATGAAAACATCTTTATTGTAGTTGATGACAACGATGTAATAGTTGTTGGTTACAACAATGTAGTTTCACGAGAACCAAATTTAAGATTTCTCTAAGTAACGGCACACGTTTGTGCTTTTATTTAAATTTTTGTTCCATGGCACCAATGATTTTTGCAAAAATGTTATTATTGTTTTCGACTATTTTTACGGTTCCGGAAATTGAAAAATTATAAACAATAGCATATTCGGATGCAGTATTTTTTTTGTAACAAGAACTTGAATACAATTTCGCTCTAAAATAATTAGGGGAACAAATAACTGCACATTAAGATTTTACCATTGAAACTCCTATGCTGCGTCGAGGGTTATCCTTGCTATATCTTCTTGTGCGCCCAAAAGCACTACAAGAAGACGACATAATGTCTTTTATTATGGAAATATCTCACTCAAAGAATTTATTCACTAAGAACACAACACAAACACCCCTTTATTCTAGAAAACTACCATATAATGCAATATTAGACTAACTAACGTTTGACGTTTTGCCTTTTCTGCAAATGGTGCCGTACTCCCACCACTTGCCTCACTTGTTAAACGTATGTTAGCTATCCAGTGTTTTATTAGAACATCCTTGGAAAATTCAGGCATGCGCATGGTTCCCTCTCCCTCTCCACTATGAAAAGAAAAGTGGCGTCAGCCTATCGTTCTTATTTTGGGCGGGAAAATTGGAGGTTGGATTCTTTTCAGACTCGCACTGAAAAAATAGGTTGCTTCTAGTAGCGAAAAAGGTACTCTAATATAGTGAAGGAAAATATTTCCTATGGAAATAAAAAATTATTTCTATTGATTTTTAACTGTTTCAGAAACTAAAATTTCTGAAATAATATCTGATATAACTGAATAGAAATCGCTATTTCAGTGAATTTTTTTACTGAAATAAATATCACAAATTCTAATTCAAGTAAAACTTATACTTTAAATAGCAAATATATTTACTATTTTAATGAATTTATTCAAATTATTAGGTTTAAATTTATTTCTAGTACCGAAATTTTTTATATATTTCCAATAATAGATGTATCCATATGGAATGAGAAATAAATAAATTCATAGTGAATAAAGAATTTATTTATTTATAACAGAAACCCTCAACGTTTATTATGTTACAAATCTGAGTAAGAAAACAATAATGAATTATAAACAAACCTTCAAAGTGTTTTATTATTTCTTCAATATTCATCCCTTAAAATTTTCTTATTGTCAGAAAACAATAGACGCTACACTTTTTTATCAATTTCTCTGCCATTTGGTAGTATTGCATAAAATCGGGTGATTTATGTTTCTTATATGGCAACTACTTTATAACTATACAATTTCTTTCAAATTGGTGTGTCCGAGGTCTTGGTTTCCCCTTGTTGCCTTGTTAGTAAATTGCTCTGCTACAATAAATGTATATGTATGATATTAAATAATGTATACTCGTACTACATACATAGGTATTTAATATTACTTACATTACACAAGAGGCAGCATCTTTTGTTTACAACAAATAACTCAACACAAACTTAAACTGTTTACCAGCGAGTCGCAAGTTGCTTACCACATACGACACCATAGCTTTAGGGTGCAATGTTTACTATTATAGAATATTTAGTCGCTGTCTTAAAAAAAAATCAATAAATATAGTATTAATTTTTCTAAACTAAAAAATGTATACTCTTAATTATTTTGTTAAGTTTATATTCTAAAATAGAGAATTTAATTTTTAAAGTAGTTATCAATATTTGTAATTCAGTAAAGTGGAAAATAATTTTTTCTAAATTAGAAGATTATTCGTTAAAAATAAAAATTTGTTCCCATACAAATCTGCATCCACTGAGGCAAAGAAAATATTTCTACTTCATTAATTTTATTATCTGATGTTAATAAAAAAGTATTAGGGAATAATTTTTAACTATAAATGTGAACCTATTTTTTTCAGTGCGTATAAGAATTGCAGGATTACAAAGCCTGAGGCACTCATCTATTTTACAGCAGACTTTCATCATTCTGTAATAAAATCACCAAAAATCCTCAAAAACAAACACAATCTGATTTAGAAACTGCTCGCATTTTTGACAGTTGCATTATTTGTTCTCCACTTGTTTCCCGCCTACTAGAACCTCCTCTTAGCCTTTGCCCGTGAGCTGCTGATGGTCGGTAGGTATTTATGCCGTCGGAATACATAGAGAAATAATACACATTGTGCGGATGGCCGTGATAAATTGTATGCACGTTTGACTCGGGCCCGCGGCGTAGAATCAGACCACGACGATAAATCATGTTCGGCAGGACAGGCGTGGACCTACCCCCTGGCCCACGTGGACACAATACAATGTTTTTTTATTAAATATTTCCAGGGACACGTGCACCAAAGGGAGATACATTAGATATATTATTACCGAGGAAACATGGATTTTACAGTAGGCGAAAAGAAATCGAATGTAAACGATAATTTTTAATGAAATTTATTTATTTTTCATGATTTCACGTCTGCAATTTTTTAAAAAAGTTTACCAGTCCTTAGCTGAGGTATATGAAAGTAAAATACATTGGCAATATAGGAATAGTGTCACAAGAAAGGTTTTTTCGTAGTAACTCACATAATAAACGAAAGATTTGTGCAAAAACAACTATCTAACGACAGTTCAAGTGACAGTTTATACATGAGTGTAAAAAAAAATCTGATGTGGACACCACACGACTTCCTTGTACACAACTCACACAAGACCAATATGAAGTATAGACCCAAGTATATAATTGCACATATTTGACGTAATTTGACATTAGCATCTATTTTTTATTTATTTGTTATTTTTTGTCCTAATCCATAGCAAGCTTCATTACAAAAACCAAAAATTATATGTTTTAAATATACATATCTCGCTTATACAAAGGGCTAATTTAATAGTACTTGATGTGCTAGACACAGAATTTAATTCTCTAAAAAAATTATTTGAAGCATTTATTTCTAAAATCAAAATGAAACCATTTTATTGAAGAAAAACTGTTAACACCTTCAGGTAATATGCCACTTCCGGTTAGCCTGTTTTAACCAAAATCCACTATGTTATTCCAATTGACATAAAAGTCTTATATACCAAATTTGAAAAGTGTTAGATTATATTTTAAGATAGTTTTTCATTAAAATCTATTATAGGCTTCAAAGAAAGTACCATTTCTAGAAATTATGTAATGACCAAAAAGGGAGGTGCACAACTAGATGTTATAGCATTCCTAAATACAAAATTTCAACTTTCTACGGCTTACCGTTTTTGAGTTATGCGAGATACATACGCACGTACGTACGTACGTACAGACGTCACGACGAAATTAGTCAAAATGGATTCAGGGATAGTCAAAATGGATATTTCTGTTGAAATCTCAAAACCGAAATTTTTCGCGATTACAATACTTCCTTTACTTCGTACAAGGAAGTAAAAACGCCCAGTTACCATACCAGCTACTTTTATAGTTATTCTCTGTAAAAGACGGAAATTTTGTGAATTTCGCTGGAATTTTCGCATTTATTAAAATAGTTATGTATTTTTCAAAAATATACTTATTTTTTACCTTCCGTCATACCTTTAGCTAAGGAAAGTATTGTTTTTGGTGAGTTTTTAATGAATAAGAACATTTTAGAGTTCCTAGAATACGATTTTACTATTTTTGCTATGATGCCCGTATGTTCTGTGTGTGACGATTTTTTTTCCGTCACTCTCCAACACTACAACTCTAAAAATTATAATTCTTTCGTATTTCTCTTCGTTACATCCATATATGAAGAGCTGATTAGATTTTGGTTATAATTGGTCGACCGTAAGTACCCTCATTTGAAGATTTTAACAGTTTTTCTTGAAAAAACGCTGTTAAATAAAAAAATTCACATTTAATGTTATAAATATTAAGGAATATTTTATTCTCTATACGATTTAATTACGTTTTATACTTCATATTCAATGGATATTGAGTCAAAATATTATAGATTAAATTTCATAAAGCAGCTAGCTATGCCATAACCATGGATACCGCTTATTATATTAAGAAAATGCTGATTGACAAATGTCAGTGTCATGTGCAATTGACATGTTTGTTATAATTTTACTGGAAATATAGATTCTCTTATAGGTACATGAAACTTTCTGTACGGAATTTGTACAAAATACATAGAACTGACAGAATTTTAAATATGGAATCTGGTGCAAGAAACTTTCTGTATGAAATTTGTACAAAATATATGCAACTGACGGAAGGTAATGTGCTGGCCATCAGATTTTTTACCTTCCGTCACCTTTAGGTAAGGAAGGTATTGTCTTTGGTCAAAAAATTCGGTGGTGAGTTTTTGATGAATAAGCACGTTTTAGGGTCCCTACAATACGATTTTACTATTTTTACGATGATGTCTGTATGTGTGTGTGTGTGTGTGTGTGTGTGTGTGTGTGTGTGTGTGTGTGTGTGTGTGTGTGTGTGTGTGTGTGTGTGTGTGTGTGTGTGTGTGTGTGTGTGTGTGTGTGTGTGTGTGTGTGTGTGTGTGTGTGTGTGTGTGTGTGTGTGTGTGTGTGTGTGTGTGTGTGTGTGTGTGTGTGTGTGTGTGTGTGTGTGTGTGTGTGTGTGTGTGTGTGTGTGTGTGTGTGTGTGTGTGTGTGTGTGTGTGTGTGTGTGTGTGTGTGTGTGTGTGTGTGTGTGTGTGTGTGTGTGTGTGTGTGTGTGTGTGTGTGTGTGTGTGTGTGTGTGTGTGTGTGTGTGTGTGTGTGTGTGTGTGTGTGTGTGTGTGTGTGTGTGTGTGTGTGTGTGTGTGTGTGTGTGTGTGTGTGTGTGTGTGTGTGTGTGTGTGTGTGTGTGTGTGTGTGTGTGTGTGTGTGTGTGTGTGTGTGTGTGTGTGTGTGTGTGTGTGTGTGTGTGTGTGTGTGTGTGTGTGTGTGTGTGTGTGTGTGTGTGTGTGTGTGTGTGTGTGTGTGTGTGTGTGTGTGTGTGTGTGTGTGTGTGTGTGTGTGTGTGTGTGTGTGTGTGTGTGTGTGTGTGTGTGTGTGTGTGTGTGTGTGTGTGTGTGTGTGTGTGTGTGTGTGTGTGTGTGTGTGTGTGTGTGTGTGTGTGTGTGTGTGTGTGTGTGTGTGTGTGTGTGTGTGTGTGTGTGTGTGTGTGTGTGTGTGTGTGTGTGTGTGTGTGTGTGTGTGTGTGTGTGTGTGTGTGTGTGTGTGTGTGTGTGTGTGTGTGTGTGTGTGTGTGTGTGTGTGTGTGTGTGTGTGTGTGTGTGTGTGTGTGTGTGTGTGTGTGTGTGTGTGTGTGTGTGTGTGTGTGTGTGTGTGTGTGTGTGTGTGTGTGTGTGTGTGTGTGTGTGTGTGTGTGTGTGTGTGTGTGTGTGTGTGTGTGTGTGTGTGTGTGTGTGTGTGTGTGTGTGTGTGTGTGTGTGTGTGTGTGTGTGTGTGTGTGTGTGTGTGTGTGTGTGTGTGTGTGTGTGTGTGTGTGTGTGTGTGTGTGTGTGTGTGTGTGTGTGTGTGTGTGTGTGTGTGTGTGTGTGTGTGTGTGTGTGTGTGTGTGTGTGTGTGTGTGTGTGTGTGTGTGTGTGTGTGTGTGTGTGTGTGTGTGTGTGTGTGTGTGTGTGTGTGTGTGTGTGTGTGTGTGTGTGTGTGTGTGTGTGTGTGTGTGTGTGTGTGTGTGTGTGTGTGTGTGTGTGTGTGTGTGTGTGTGTGTGTGTGTGTGTGTGTGTGTGTGTGTGTGTGTGTGTGTGTGTGTGTGTGTGTGTGTGTGTGTGTGTGTGTGTGTGTGTGTGTGTGTGTGTGTGTGTGTGTGTGTGTGTGTGTGTGTGTGTGTGTGTGTGTGTGTGTGTGTGTGTGTGTGTGTGTGTGTGTGTGTGTGTGTGTGTGTGTGTGTGTGTGTGTGTGTGTGTGTGTGTGTGTGTGTGTGTGTGTGTGTGTGTGTGTGTGTGTGTGTGTGTGTGTGTGTGTGTGTGTGTGTGTGTGTGTGTGTGTGTGTGTGTGTGTGTGTGTGTGTGTGTGTGTGTGTGTGTGTGTGTGTGTGTGTGTGTGTGTGTGTGTGTGTGTGTGTGTGTGTGTGTGTGTGTGTGTGTATGTGTGTCTGTGTGCGTGTGTGTGTGTGTGTGTGTGTGTGTGTGTATGTGTGTCTGTGTGCGTGTGTGTGTGTGTGTGTGTGTGTGTGTGTGTGTGTGTGTGTGTGTGTGTGTGTGTAACAAAATTTTCGTCTACGATAACTTCCATACTACAATTCTAAAAATTATAATTCTTTCGTATTTCTCTTCGTTACATCCATGTGAAGAGCTGATTAGATTTTGGTTAGAATTGGACAACCGGAAGTACCCTCATTTGAAGATTTTAACAGTTTTTCTTGAAAAAACTATGTTAAATATCATTTTTTCACATTTAATGTTATTATAAATATTAAAGAATATTTTATTCTCTATACGATTTGACTGCATTTTATACTTAATATTAAATGGATACAGAGTTAAAAAATCTGATGTGGCCAGCACATTACCTTCCGTCAGCTCTATGTATTTTGTACAAATTTCATACGGAAAGTTCCTTGTTAAATTAAATATTCTATTTCTTCTACATTACCTTCCGGCAGTTGCATGTATTTTATGCAAATTTCATACAGAAAATTATTATTTTGTGACGTTTTCTATATACAGTGTAATGTATCTGCAGAAATAAAAGATTTATTATTATTATTATTATTATTATTATTATTATTTCTTGTACATTACCTTAAAGCAGTTGTATGTATTTTATACAAATTGCATACAGAAAGCAAAAGATCCTATATTTCCAGTAAAATTATAAGAGAAACACACTATGTCAATTTCACTTGACACTGACATCTTTCAATCAGAATTTTCTTAATATAGTAACTGTTTCCATAGCTATGGCTACTTTATGAAATTTAATTTCTTTATAATTTTTTAACTCTATATCCATTTAATATTAAGTATAAAATGCAGTCAAATCGTATAGAGAATAAAATATTCTTTAATATTTATAATAACATCAAATGTGAAAAAATTATATTTAACATAGTTTTTTCAGGAAAAACTGTTAAAATCTTCAAATTATGGTACTTCCGGTTGACCAATTGTAACCAAAATCTAATCAGCTCTTCATATGGATGTAACGAAGAAGTGTACGAAAAAGTTATAATTTTTGTAACTGTAGTATTAGAGTTATCGCAGACGAAAATTTTGTTACACACACACACACATCCACACACACACACATCCACACACACACACGCACACACACACACACATACAGACATCATCGTAAAAATAGTAAATTCGTATTGTAGGGACCCTAAAACATGCTTATTGATTAAAAACTCATCATCGAATTTTTTGACCAAAGACAATACCTTCCTTACTTAAAGGTGACGGAAGGTAAAAATTATAAAGAAATTAAATTTTATAAAGTAGCCATAGCTATGGAAACAGCTACTATATTAAGAAAATTTTGATTGAAAGATGTCAGTGTCAAGTGAAATTGAAATAAGGTACGTTCTATCGGTGTCAGAAATATTCCTACGAGAATAAGAATATTCTTAAAGCAATAGAACGCTCAGTGGCAAATAACTATCAAGTAAAAAATAAATACGATAGAACAGTGGGAGTGTTTATGTGTTATTGTTAGTTAACAACTAAAGCTAACTTTGTATGTTTATTTTGGATCTTTAAAATGTTGTTATTACAGAGATTATAATTATATAAAAATATATTAAATAATAAAAATGTAAAGGAGGTATTTCTTTGAGCACAGTCTAATCTGAACATTGACAAATGTAACAGAAAGGTACGCGCGACAGTCGGCTAGTACAATTTTGAATTTATCTCCAATCTATATATCTTCCAACCAGCGCTTCCAGCTCTGAAGTTGGAATGATTCGTAGGAATACTCAGATTTTTTTGACGCAAAAGAACGATCATTGAGGTTCTACTAGAAGAAGTAGTAAGATTTCTGACACCGATGGAACGTACCTATAGTGTATTTACCTTCTAATTTTACTGGAAATATAAGATCTTTTGCTATAAATTTTCTGTATGGAATTTGCATAAAATACATGCAACTGCCGGAAGGTAAAGTACAAGAAATATAATCTTTAGCAAGGAACTTTCTGTATGAAATTTGTACAAAATACATAGAACTAACGGAAGGTAATGTGCTGGCCACATCAGATTTTTTAGTTTGTATTACGTCTGACAATATTCCTACATACAGTTCATGCATTCATTTGTTTTTTGTAAGACAGGTTGTTACCCTGCAATTTCTCTGTAAAATATTCCATTAGTTGGTAACTCGTACCAGTTATCGCTTAGAAACTGACACTATAGATACTAATTTCTGCAGTTTATCAGCCATAAACGTCCGCCTAATTGAAATAAGAGCACTTACTCCAACCAGTTCTCTATTTTTGATTTCCATCTAATAGCTTCGGTGTACATTTCATTATCACGGTGTTAAAATTTTTCTCTTCGCATTTGTGTGAATTTAATCTAATTTGCGGGGCGGCACTGCCCCCTTTCTACGGCACTGGAGTGAGGAGAAATTCAAGAGGCGCGTTGCGCCGCTTTTTCAATATTAATAAAAGGGGAATTTTTCCTTCTACCACCAATCATATTCAATATTCACTGCGCGAGTTCCAGTGGTGTCCGGGGATGAATAATTAGGGGCATGCATTAAGAAATCTAAAAGCTAATTTATCTTTTTAGTTTTTGCCTTACCTTTAGGTAAAATTCGATGAGTTTTTAATGAATAAGCACGTTTTAGGGTCTCTAGAATACGATTTTACTATTTTTATGATGTCTATATGTATAGATGGATATATAAATGGATGTGTGGGTAGAAGTATGTATATATTTGTGTAACGATTTTTTCAGATCGCATAACTCCAATACCACCTTTCCAAAAATGATAGTTTTTGCGTATTCCTTTTCTTTAGATCCATATTGAAGAGCTGATTAGATTTTGGTTATAATTGATCGACCGAAAGTGTACTATTTTTTTTAATCCTGTTAAATATCACTTTTTCATGTTTAATGTTATTATAAATATTAAAATAGTTATTTATGTAACAAGTGTGTAAAGTAGTACTTTTTTGGTCGAGTGTGATGTTTTACGCATGAGGCGGAAATTGTAGCACGAGACAAAAAGTACTATTTTACACACGTGTTGCATAATACTGAGTGTACAGGCATTCAGCAGCTTCAAATACTGTTAGTGCTCTTTCTCATACCACTGTACAAAATGTGACTTAAACACTTGGAAGAATCTCAGACAGACGATGATTAGTCTTTTATAATGTACAAATTGTACATTTAATACTAATATTAAAAATTAGGTTAGGTTAGAATACATGTTAAAAAAATGTTAATGTTCTTAAAAATTATATTAGTACTCAATCTGTTAAAAAAATATTAGATTTGTTTCATTTATATGTATATTCATATTTCTCAATAAATTTTATTACTTGCATTATTATTTACTACCTAATTATATACTTCACAGATAAATTATCAAATTTTAATGTTGACTAGCAACGCCTATTCAATTTTCACGCACTAGTGCTTGAAAAGTGACACTTTACACACTATAATGAGTGCGTGAAAAGTACTTTTCACGCACGGTTGTAGGAAAAATATTTTATACAACATCGACTCATAATATACTTGTTACTAAGGTTATTTGAAACAACTAATGTACAACATTAGTCACTCCGTGAGAGAATGTTTTTTAGAAGTCACGGAGGAATTATTACCTACTTATTTTTATTTTATTTTTTAATATAAATATAAAGCAATTTTACAAAATTATTTTATTATTGAAATAATTTTAATATAAATATAAAGCAATTTTACAAAATTATTTTATTATTGAAATAATTTAACATTATTAAACTTATTTATTTATAACATTTATATTAACATTTATACTAAAATAGGTTACTTATCTTTACACAATGACAGCTGTCATACGGTTGATGAAACGAAAACGAGAAACGAATTAGTGGTTACTTGCTTCGGAATTAAATTCAAAGATGCTGCTTGTGCTTCTAAGTGAATACGTTTTAAAGGAAAATCCTCATTTTCACACAATTTAATGTAGTTTTCTTTCAAATAATTCCCAATGACAGACAATAATTATTACAGCAATTTTTTTTTCAATAACAATATAACAAACCATAGCAACCATACAAAGGCAACTTTCTAATTTAAAATACTATATCAATTGACTTGCAGTGTCAAGCGATGAATGAAAACATAAAAATGGTTTAAGGAGTTTTTAAAAAAAGTGTTGGATAAAACCAGTGCTTTTTTGTAGAAAAAAAGGTGCCGGTACTAAGAAAAAAGGTGGCGGAACGCACATTTTGTTAAATTTTTTAATGAAAAAATAAAACAGTAATGTGTGAAAGTGAATCAATCGTTGGCGCAATTTATATTTCCATAATTTCAGAAAAATATCAAAATAAATAAAAGACTACACATTTTTTAACAAACCGTCGAAAAGAGGTGTCGAAACGCCGTACCGGCGTGTTACATTACAAAAAAAGCCTTGGATAAAATGTTGTATTTCATTCATGTGGAATGTATATTAGACACTAAATAAAAAATAAAATTAGCCACTCGCCCTGCGAACTACTTGGCTAAACATTTTCTTTCGTGACTAATATGATACTCTCATTTATTAGTATTTTTTATTTATAATTCAAGTATGTATATAGAGTTTTCGTAGTCATTCAGGACTCCATTAAAGATTATTTTCTTGTTTTGAAACTATGTGAACCCAATAAAATTTATTTCTATGAAGTAATGTGAGTGTTCGTGTTTGTAAATAAGGATGCAGTAAATTTTTGTGCCTACACATTAAATAAAACATGTTTCAGAATTCCTGTGTCCAGTAATCCGAATTTGCTGTTGACAAATATACGTTGGCATAACAACTGCTCTCAAAATAAAAACACTTCCGGATAAAATTATCACTGACCTCAATAGACATTTTTTCGTAACTTCAAACGAGAAATTTTAAATCACGGCGAATATGTAAAATTCTATGCCACGCTGCTATGAACAGATTTCAATAAAAATTCACTTAACGTACAAGCCCAAACTCATTAGTTGGGCCGGCTTACATTTTCAACAAATTATAAAATCTACACAAATGGATAGAAAATTCTACAAAATTCATTCGGCTACTTTAAATACAGACTTACAACTTAAAAAAAAAACTATGGGCCCGATGACGTGATAATAGTTCGGCCGGTATTTTAAAGGCCATCTTCTAGCCCAGATTTAGCTTCTACCGAAAACTTGTACTTTTGGCACGTTGAAAAGCAAGAGACCGGTGTTGTGGACAACGGGAAATTGGCCCCTCCATCACGAAAATACTCCAGTACATTCCTCGCACTTGATTCAGACTTTTTTGGCGAAAAACAAGACTCCTGTGGTTCAACAGGCTCCTTACGCTCCTGATATGGCCCCCTGCGACTTCTGACTGTTCCCCAAACTCAAGAGGCCATTGAAAAGAACGCGATTTCAGACAAGAGAGGACATTATGGCTGCAAAGATAGCCGAGCTAAACTCCATTCCGAAAGAGGCTTTCTTGGAATGCTTCCAACAATAGCGGCATCGCTGGGAGAAGTGTGTGGAGCCCCAAGGAGACTACTTTGAAGGTAATTAGGTTTCCAACGCTCCAGGTATGCCAGTTTTTTTCCCCGGCCAAAAGTCGGATATTTTTCTAACAGACCTCGTAGAAAGTAGAGAGAGAGTATAATCATACGTAATATAACAAGTAATACGATTATCATCGATGATAATCTCAAGTGAAACCGAGTTGCAGAAATGTGCTGCTTCGGTTTCACGAGCAATATCTTCGATTATTAATCATATAACGAGCTTATATTTAATGAGAGAATATAATGAATTTTTATGACACATTGTGCCTGCTGGTAACCTAACTTTTCATATATTGCTTTACAACATGGTTAATTTTACAATTGCCATATTATTTTCATCGTTGTTGATATCAAAAACCATTACCGCACATAATTACCTCTCGCTAAGAGAGATATTGAATTTATGCTAAAAATCGCATATCCATATTTTAGTGAATAAGCACGTTTTCAGGTCCCTAGAATCCGATTATAACATTTTTACGATGATGTCCGTATGTGTGTGTGGATGTTGGATCCACGATTTTTCAAATACTATTAGACTTAAGACATTTTTAACTACGGATTCCTCAATGTAACAATAATGGGAAGTTTGGGTAACAATTGGACAACCGGAAGTAGTAGTTACAAGAAAAAAATCATCTAAATATTATTTATCGAAAATTTATGTAAATACTTATATTAAACAACGTTAAATTCTTTATTCGATAAATATAAATTCATTATTATATCTTCTATAGATTTAGACATAAAGAAATGCATATAAAATAATTTGATGTAAAAAATCTCAGATCAAACTACTTCAAGGCAAGATATTCACATGTTTGTAATTGACACATAAATGTCACTGTCAAAAATATTTGTATGCCTCTGTCAAAAATATATATACATTATTATGAAGATTATGAAAATAAAAAAAAGTCAACAACGCAAAAGAATATACGTAAAAAAGAATATAAAAGGAATTTGCGAAAAAATGACGAATATAAAGAAAAGGAAAGTAGAAAAAGAAAATTTCAGGATATTGAATATAAAGAAAATGTATGTATTGTACATAATTTATATTAAAATATCCCATAGATTTTGCAAATATATGAGAGAATTATTTGGTAGTGAGACATGAATATATGCATTTGTATTTAAAAATATTTTTCGTTTTATACGTACAACCAGGTAAAATATCTGGCGAGAGGTTATGTGCTGGCCACATGAGATTTTTATACCCAAAATTTACTGTCAATGTTGTAAATAAAGAAAACAAATCCTCTAGTAACGAATATAAACAAGGTGATAATTTCGTTGTTTTTTATCATCGCTGTGATAGACCTGATAGGGAGATTCTGAATGTTGATTGGTGGGAAACACGTGACTAATGAATTATATTCTCTCTCAAATGTTTGGCAGCGCAACTGATTGAAGACTGCTGGACATTTCTTAGCAGAATAGTTCATAATAATGGCTGCGAATACCAAAACGAACAACAGTTACAGACAAGAATATTTCTGACGATCCGGGATTTAACATCGTCCAGAGACCAATGAGTCAAGGCATTAAAAAGCTACATTGCATTAAAAATAATAATCTCCTACATCAATATTGTAAAACTAGATTCTTATCTCATCATGTCAATGTTTCAATAAAAAAAATCTCTCTTTTTAATGTAGATCTAACTTTTTCTTAAAACTTTTGTTACATATTTTGCCTTAACCTATATTTTTAACTTACTCATTGCTCGCCCTAGAATGTCAGCTATTCGTACTTACCTAAAACAAAGAAAAAATCGAATTAAACAAACGAAACAATAAAGAGTAAATATTCTCTGACAGAAAGCAATAAAATATCGGTTAATGGATATCTGATTATCAAACACGAAAGTACAAAAAAGTAACCCAATTAAAAGCGCCGATCTCAATATCTGTGTATCCCGGTTTACGATACCCGATCCAGTAAGTCAAAAGTTACGATTAGTTTTTACGAGCAACAAGAAAGAGACACAAGCGTCGCATGATACAAAAACTCGTAAAATATTAATTACAAATTAATTCACTCTTCCTTAAATACTCAAACACGGAAGGGAGGGGTGCAATTACATAAAGGTCTAATGCAGCACGCTCATGACGTCTTTATAATAGTTTATAGTTGAACGAGAATAATGTATGTATTATTATGTGACGACAGTTTTATGGGGAGTATCAAAAAACTTTATCGAACACAAATGTATTACAATGTTTTTTTTTTTGAATTATAAATAAATAATTAACCTAACCTTTATTGTTGTAAAAAATTGTTTTCGTACAAATCCTATTTTTTGTATGTTTCAACTTTATTGTCAAAATCAACCATTTTTTATACTAATAATGTTTTTATACAAATTTAAAATTATAACATTAGATTTCATATATACACTCTCAAAACAGAAGAGCGAAAAATTTTGTCTTCTACGGAGTCAAAACTTTTTTAGTTCAATTTGAATATACTTTCATCTACTTGATTAAAATTTAATCGAAATGAGTAAAATATGGGTACTCAATTGAAGATGAAAATATTTTCATCTTTAAGTGTAAATTTTTTACACTATATGAGTATATTTGGCTGTTATCAAATGTCGATTAAAATGTACTTGTTTGATTGGTATAATTTACTCTTCATTAAGTAAAATGTACACTTTAAAAAAACAAATTGTACTCTTATTAAATGAATTTAAATATTTTACTCTAATATTTGTTAAAATTTACTCTATAAGGAGTGAAGTTAGCGTTTTAGATTATATAATAGCTATATTCACTCAATGAAGTGTACTATTCGCGTTTCACGCATGCGCCGTAAGCTGTACGCATGCGTTGTATATTTGCTTTCTGTTATTCTGTTCTTGTACTGCACAGCGTAATATACGCGATCTTCCTGTTTTAACGCGTTTGTGAAATGGTGGAAGTTAGAAACGAAGTAAAATGAATGTCGAAGAATTAAAAGATTTTATATTGGTGTGGACTAAAATAAATAGTATTTTTTGGGAAAAAAAGGTTATATTTCACACTTTTGTGTAGAACTATATACACCTTTAATGAACAAATATCACTAAAATAAAGAGTAGTTTTTGACAATAAAAGTTTATATTTCACACTTTTGTGGAGAACTAATTTCACTTTTAAAGATTAAAAATTTTCATCGTTTAAGGTTAAAATGTAATTATTAAAAGATTAATTATAAAAATACTCTTCTAAGAGCGAATTTAGTTTAATCGTAAAAGAGTAAAAAAGAACTCAATAAGTGCGATGCATTTTCGACACTCTACTCGAGTTGAAAATCACTCTATTTGGGCAAGATTCTCATCGTCTGTTCTGAGAGTGTACTCGTCGACTGGATCAAAATAATACTGGGAAAACTTGGAGAAAAACAGTTTGAAGAAAACGTTTGAAAATTGTTTTATTACATAGCTGACGTTTCGGCACCAAATATGCCTTCTTCAGGGAAATGTAAACTTCCTGAGTTGATTTTTTTAAAATTTCCATGTAGAAGGCATATTTGGTGCCGAAACGTCGGCTATATAATAAAACAATTTTCAAACGTTTTCATTAGATTTCATGTTTATAGTCAATATGGGGTCTGAAGTTTGAAGACTGGGGTCCTCCACCATAATAAAATGTACACTTTATATTTAAAGTAATACTCAATAAATATCGATTAAAATAAAAAAAATTGCCGATTGACATTAAAAGTGCGATTTTACCTCCCGCTACCCTTAGTAAGGGAGGTATATGGATCGTGCTAAAAATCACATATCGAGATTTTGGTAAATGACCACTTTTTAAGGTCCCTGGAATCCGATTTTAATATTTTCACGATGAAATCTGTGTGTATGTGAGGATCCTCCGCTCTAACTCAAATACTATTATTCGGAAAATTTTGAAACCTTGTATTTCGACCTTGTTCTAATATAGAAAGAGCCCATTAGATTTTGATGTAAATCGGATAATAGTTCAAAATAGTTGAAGCTCATAATAGTTTTTCTTTGAAAAAAACCTTTAAATGTAATTTTTTCGAGATTTATGTTATTATTAAATTTTGTACAGGTTTGCATTAATACTCTTTCTATATTTTTATGGGAAAATTTATAAAATTATCTATATTTTAAATCCCGGAGCCTCCGCTTTAAACAAGCAAAACTCCTTGGTTACACAATTCATATCTCAAATGTATGTAACTGACAGATAAATGTCACTGTCAAAGAACTAATCATTTCAAATTAATAATAGTAACGTTTTAAAAAGAAAATAGTAAATAGAGCCATAGTTATGTGGAATTGATCTTAATACAGTTTCCGCAATAACTAAATATGTAAGTATGTATATTTAAATTAATAAAAATTAAATAGCGAGAGTTTTGGTGTTGGTCACATTATATTTTTTCTATTTGGTATGACACCATTGCCGCGAACTTTAATTCCTTGGAAACAAAAATGACACTAGTCTTTGAAAGAAAAGTCCTTCTAGAAGGGCGTAAATAAATTAACATAATTTATTCTTTTATTATAAAAATGTACAATAGTATTTTTAAAATCAGTAAAGAAGAACCACTACAACAAAAGAATTTTAAGTCTCGGAAAATTTATTTGGCTCTCAGTCGTACGCATTTTATTTCTTAACTCACATCCGTAACTTAAAATAAAACAAGCCTCGCAGCATACAGTAGTTTTTTCCACGGAACCGGAGACAATAAATTTCATTTTGATTTTAACAGTGACAAAACAATTTCGGACTTTCCAGTAAATCTGATACTCTAAGAAGGAATATTCTCTCTGACTGATAACTGAAAACTTGGCGTTCGAGTGCGCAAGCGCGCCGCGCAAAGGGAAGCATCCTGCTATGAAATATTTATGCTGGTGTTTCATTAGGTTCAATTCGTGTGGTATCTAATTTTCTTTTTTATGTTTGGTTAGATTTAATGAACGGTTAAAGCGAATTACGATTCTGTGATACGAAACCGGGAGTTTATTAATATTTTATGACGATACATTGTGGCAAAGTTTACGATTTATTTGAATGTTAATAAAATTTGGATCAAAGTTTTTAATTTTAAAAGGGAGGATTTTATCCGCAGTTTGTACAGCTACATTATTTTGATTTATATTTTTTCAATTGGGAATATATTTTCATATACCTTCTTTTTATTATTTGCGCAATTTTATAGCATGGTTTTATTAATACGCTAAATTTATGGGGTCTCGTGACCGCGTGCCTAAGGGTCAGGTCGCGAATCATTACCGATATCTGTGTTCAAAACAAATTGGCACACCCAGTAATGGGTAATAAGTAAAGATACATTCCTGTACTTCAGAGGCAGATGCGCATGCGCAGTAAAGAAGTCAGCGACAAATAGTCAGAAGAAATAAAACCGATTTTATTTCATCTAACAACAGAATCCATGACTTCCTTGCAGCTATCACATTGGTGTAAATCAGCGACTTAAACCGAAGTCATGGATAATGCGTGACAAGTCAGAGATACTACTTCTAGTGTGATAATAAAACAGTGGCGTAACTAACACGCAGAGCCCGCATTGCGGGCGGGCCCCCGTCTCTAGAGAGGCCCCAATTTACATGATTTATAATTTTGTTACTACTGCGAAATTTTATATTTAATCTTTTTTTTTTTGTAGCAGCATACAAATTTATTTAGTCCTTTATTTTTCTAAGTGTCAATTTCCTAAAATAATATTGGCTAAGGGCCCCTTTATCCGCTATGCAAAATCAAGCTCTTTATTTTCCATCACATTTCGGTAAAATTTCGATTTCTTGGATAATATTTTCCTGCAACTGATCCAGAGTTTTCCTTTAAAATAACCCCATAAAAAGAAGTCTGGGTCTGTCATATCAAGACACCTGGCGGCCAATGTGTATTACCAAAATGTGTGATTAAATAACGATAAGAGAATGATTTTCGCAAAATTGCTATTATTTAGACTGTATGATACTGATCCATCTTGATAATACCATATTTTGTATGAATCAATGAGGTCATACCAAAAAGAAAAAATGTTGATTTTTCTTTCATAAATGAAAAATTTACCTAACATTATGCATATATACATCAAAACTATTTAATATTACTTATCATGCTTTTCATTCATGTTTTTCTTTATAAAGATTCTGAGTTTGATTTTGTGACGTCACAGTTTTGTACACAAATACACGATAGTGAGGCACACCCGTACTCGTGCTTTTACTGTACATGAACAGATCTGTCACTTTTCTCTAACATAACCTTATATAACCAATATTTTGAAAGTATCGTCAACATCCTTGGAACAAGTTGTTTTTTTTAAGTACAAATAACGAAATATGCTAAATAAAAATTATAAATAAATGCAATTTTTGTTTGATTTAGATATTACAAAGGTTGTACAATATTTTTCTGTGACGTCCTACGAGAATAACTCTTTGAGAAGTAAAAATCAAATTTTTCTTTGTATTCTTATGGCTCAAGATGTAATCGAAAGATGGTATAAGGTAATAAATACTCTAAAAGTTTTGAAGACTACGTTTGGTTTCAAGCGTGATTTCAAAACACAATGACAAACGTCAAATGTAGTTCCATTTTTGCTCGGTAGACGTCACTACGGCCGCAAAACTGTGACGTCATTTGAAATTTTATATAAATTTAAAAAAATTATTACTGTAAAACTAGAAACTTATATGACATACAATATATATTTTCGTAAGCTATTTTAAATGCACTTTAAGAAAAAAAAAAATTAGAAAATGTGGTATGACCCCATTCCCTGTAACTTTCACCAATGGACTGTGCCAACAATTTCATTATTAAAAAAAAAAACATAGAATGACTTTGATGGGATGTAAAGGTGCCTAATCTTTGATTTTCAGACCTCCAATATTGGTTATTTTGCTTCTTAACATGTCAACTCAGATGAAAGTGAGCCTAGTCACAATTTCCACAAGTTATTGTGGTATGTAGTTCTTCATGATAAACGTGTACCAGCTATGGGGTCACCAATGTACCAGCTATGGACACACACAAAAGGGGCGGGCAGACCACTCTGCTGCCACGCCAAGGTAAAAATACTATAATAAGTTAAATTGTATAAGAGAAACAATAAACGTAAACACAAGTTTAAATAATTTCGAAAAGGTTGTAATGTTGTTAAGAACAAATACAAATGCGACTGCTCGCAATGATGGATATAATACAACTGAAAATAATATAATACATAACAACGTAAACAAATAACATATAACATAACAATGATAAATACAAATACAAAGAATAAAGTGGGCATGTGCCGATGGAGGCGCCGCGATCGCAATTCATGGACGCGCCGCCTGCGTCGGTACAAATAAAAACGGGTCCCAATTTTTTTTTGCGGGCGGCCCTCCGAACTCTTAATTCTGCCACTGGGACTTTAACACTACAGTCTACTGTGACAGCTCTGAACTGGGCTGCTCTTCACGACCTAGGATTTTAAAATTTAGACCAGCCTTTGTACAGTCCAGACCTGGCTCTCCTAGTTGACTAGGCATCAAAGTGCAAATTATTTTTTGATTTTGCCCAATCAGAAAGAAGATATCATTGTTTCTTCTACACCTATGACTCATTCTTCACTACGAGTATTTCTTCTCTTCGTATCCTGGTTGGCCATGAACGCTGCAGACTGCAGTAGGTCTATTTCAGTCTATAGTTTGCAGGATGGCGCTTGCTGCTTGCACTCACGAGACACAAGTCAGTCCCACCGGCGCTGACGCCGACGCCGACACCGACGCCGACACGGACACCGACGCACCCGAGTATTTATAGCGCGTCGGTCAGGATACTGAACGCAAGTGGGATCAAAGTATAAGGAAGTGAAGAACGGAAATGAGGTTTTGCTGAAAGAAGGCGATGAAATAATGAATTGAGAACAAGAGAGTGGGTGCACAAGCAACAACACTTTACCATAAATATCATCGATGTGTTAATTGTTTACATTCTGCGATCCAAATTTTCTATCCCAAAGAAGTGTAAATTTAACCTTGCATGTTATTACTTTTTCTTTTCCTTATAGAGGTCCGAGAAGATGGCACAACCATATCGGCACAATCACACGAAATAAATCAGAAAATATAGTAGTTATTTTTTAATTAACCAAAAACCAAACTTATTACGTTTTGTTTAAAAAAAATGCACAGAGTTGTGCAAATAGTAATAAAATATTTACTAGGGTTACAGGTCAAACACAACTAATTTTTGACCTTTCATTGATCCATAGGTTTGTTCCAACGAAAGTTCAGAACTTTACTGAGTTTGCGCAAAGCCATTTACCGTTCCGACAAGTCGAATTTAAAATTTAGAACTTATAGTGCACTGTTCCAAGAACGAGTGAATTGTGTTCCGAACCGATTCTGAAACGTTCTTAAAGGTCCAGGATTCTAATCTGACTTATTTTGTTTTTATTATTAATGAAATCAGCAATGGATGAAGACAGCGATTTTTCCAAATTGTCAGGATTTTCTAGCGAAAGTGATGGAGAATTCTTGGACGATGTTATGGAAATAAGGAAAAACAATGAAAATTACCCACGGATGACAGTGCCTCAATTCAATACAGGGATCAAGCTTTTTTGGAACATTTTCGAATTATATACGTCTATTATATTTTAATCATGAACATACCTTCCATTTCTTCAATAGGGGATTACAGCTCAATCGAATTAAGAGAAATTAGTAAAAAAGTAGTGAACGTATATGCTTAATAATGAATATTAATAAAGAAATAAAATGATATAATGGAAATACTTTGGAAATAAGGGGGTTTTTGTTTTAGCAGCTCGTCACTCATATGAATTTCATATATATTATTTTGATTGGCGACTCAAAGACCACCTGTAAATATATAACGAATACCGAGTTAGGGGCTGGAGTCTACTACCAATAGAAGTAGACAAATTCAAATAGCGAACACGTGGCTGTCCAGTACTGCAATTCTCAAACAGTTTTTATTTGAATATAAATTTTTTGCATTAAACTTAATATTTTTGACTTGTACAGTGGTATAATATTAATTTGTTTTTTATCAAAATAATTTAAAAATAGCATACATTTCAAGAACATTTTAGACCCACGAAGAAAACAGTTTTATATAAGAACTTATATTCGTGACGTCACATCTATATTTTCAAACTTCCGGGGAACATAACTCGCTTATTAATAGGAATTTTTCACCGGATTTTCGCTAATAGTCCTAGTTTTACTTAAGATGCATTCACAAATGAAAATTAGGTTTATGGTTTTTGTTTGGATTTAAGTAAGTCATTCAGAAAGGCAAGTTTAATTTAACTCTAATTTAGTTTTCATAGTACTGACATCTATGTAAATGCTTCAAAAAAAGATTAAAATAACGGTAGAGCAATACTTAATAGATACCCGTGCGCCGTAGAACTGTCATTCACTTGGCATTATTGGTTATATTTTAGCAATTAAATTTTGACAGTTCTATGTTCTTCTCGCATTTGTTTAAAAAGCTGATTCCACCAAGTAAATACTAAATAAAGATGGGTGTACATATCTATATCGTTTCAGACTCGTTCTCATTGGTGAAGTTTGTGACGTCAAACTAAATCATAAACCTAAAGATTGGACCTTGCAATGTTTAGCTTTATGCTTTGGATTTAGAGACCCTGAATTCTGAAGTGTGAATGGAGTCATTACACAATATGCGGCCAAAGTTTTTAAACCTAAAGTATAAATCATAAATCTAAACCTAATTTTCATTTGTGAATGTACCTTTATACTTTCTTATAAAATTATATAAAAAAAATAAAATGATCCCCTATTTAAATATATTATACCTAATCAAAAGCACAATGTTTTCTGGCAGATATAATTTTATAGGTTAGGATATACAAACATAATTCTCAACCAGTTCTAAATCGTTCCAATACTAGTCAAGTCGGTTCTAGTGCTATAAGTTCGAGCATGGATTCTAAGCATAGTTCTGTATCAGGTTCTGAACGGTTCTAAAATTTCTGTTGGAACAAACCTCATATATTCAACTGTCAACAATATGTGGTATAAATGAAAACATTTCCGTAAGAATTGAAAATGTGCCGGTTCCTGTTACAACAAAAAGGAAGATTGTTTTCTGGTGTGAGGTGTCGGCAGACAAAGCCGATCTTGTGCGGAACTTCCATAAACTGTTAATTAACCTGAGGCAACACCTAAACAAAAACCATCTGAGAGAGGTCTTCGGCCTTACAAGCAACTAAAGGTTACCCGAGCCTCATCGCGAATTTACATTTAATCAATATCAACAAACTTTTCTTTCTCCAATTCCAGATCGTATCACGACATTTCCTTCAGACGAATTCGTCCATGATAACGTACTTCATGGTTCCTTTGTTGTGTCAACAAAATAGCGTGCCACTACTTTTATCGCTTAACACTAAATAAATATATCAGCACATCTTTCACAAAAAAAGATAGCGAGGTTCCTTTATCCTACATTCAAAATTTACTCGCACAATTTTAATATTGAATAGAAAATCATGGTTTCAAATTCTCTACCCCATAATAATTACCAAGTTAAGTGTATTTGCTATTCTAAAATAGAGTTGGCCTCTGATTTAAATCAACTGATTTTTTTTAAATCATTGATTTAAATCAAATTTTATAAAATAATATATTTTTTTGCACGATAGGGTTATTTTTTATGTTTACCGATAATGTTTCCAAGAGAGTAGGTCTTATTTACAAATTACTGAACGGTAAGTGATGTGAATCACGTCGGTAAGTGATGTGCTTCACTTACCGTGCAGGAAGCGAGACGGTAAATAAATAAAAACAAAAATCAAAGCTTACTTCAAAAATGACAAATATTTTTTTTAATATGTCAATATAATTTTCAAATCTTATTTTTCTTTTAAATTTTGTGCGTCGATCGTGCAAAAAATAGTATAAGCATCACGAACGTTAAGGAATTACCGATCTCAGACAAAATTGGGACCTTCGCTTGTCTCAGTCCCCAAACATTGTCTTCGATCGGTAAACTATCCTTACCGTTCATAATACTTAATATACTATTTTGTCGAAAAATCAAATGCTTTTCAAATTATTTACTATTCCTACAGGTTTAACAAAAAGAAAAGTCTACTATGGTAATATAATATAAAAATATGTACATACTTATATACCGGGTGTCTACTTTTTTATGGACCATAGGAAATACAATGGTAAAATTTATATATATATTTGTAAAATCTGCCCTATTAATATTAGAACTAAAGTGTAGATACAAAAATTGTTCAGAATGAAATACTGCATCAAATGAGCCTAAATTTATTGATATAATAGGTTCTTGTCATGAGATAAAAATAAAATAAAATATCCGACATGTTTTGACCTGTTTTATTTAGGTAGGCATGGTTTAAGTTTAAAGTTTAAACAGGCGCGCTTGGACGCGTAACTACGTATCAGCAAAAATTCAAATGCATTCTTTGAGGCTTTATTACAGATTTCGTTTTCATTTATGAAATAAAACATTTATATTGATTTTAAAATAACTAAAAATTGCAAATAACACCAACAGGTCTGTAAAAATAAAAAATCATGATTTATTTGATTTTTTTTAAATCAATGATTATTGATTTTTTAAAATAAATCATGACATTTGCCAACCCTGTTCTAAAAACATATATACATACAGGATATTAATTAAAAAACGGCCCATAGGCGTTTAACATGGGAAACCAATTTTTCCTTGCACAAAACGTTTCAAATAAAAGACATTTAAATTCTACAACTACATCACTAAACTTTTTGGCCCGTACCACGATCACGGTTTTAACTAAAACACTGTTTTAAGAAATGTCAAATTCAAATTTCAATGATTAATTTCTCCCTTATGTTTAAAGAATGATTTTTTTAAAAATATTTGTTTGAATACAAAACTATGTGTTGCTTTAAAATCATATTTTGATAAATTTTATATTATTTATTATTATTATTAAATAATGAAATTTGACATTTCTTAAAACATCGTTTTAGTTAAAACCGTGATCGTGGTACGAGCCATTTTGTTTTGTATGATTAATAACCTGTAAAATTTAATTTGAAATTTTATTTTGCCCATTTGTAGTGATAACCAAACAAAATTATAAAGAAATGCATATCGTTTGAACTATCATTGGGTATTTAGTAGTGCACATCTCTCTTTTCTAAGGTGACAAAAAATTTAGTAAATAAACGAAAACCAATAAATTACTGTCAGTATTGCATATTGGTACGTTCGTCTTCATTTTTCGACGAGGTTCCTTTTAGACATTTTGGAATTAATAAATCCAATGTACAAACACACTATAAATATTAATATTCAATAAAATTTTAAATAAAACGTTTGAATGTTTTCGTGACTCAAGGAAATGCAATTTTCACGACGCATTTTAGGCGCGAAAATTGTACTTTCGCTCCGGTTTCAGAAAAAGTACATTTAAACGCATTATTATTTTAATTCAGTTTTAAAAGTACTTAATTATAAAAATCTATCTGCCTCCAGGAACCCTAACCACAAGTGCCATAAAACTTTATAGAACGGCCAATTGATTGATTCTGTAATAAGTTTCATATATCGCTTCCTCCATCTATATTAACGTATGGTAATTTTCTTGCGGTTATCCATCAAGGGACCCCCGTGTTCATCCTTGCTTGACTCTGCACTGAGAAAAAGATATTATTACGTGAACTGTAATTTTTTTTTACAAATAAATCCTAAGCTTGAATAGATCCAAATATATCTACAATTGAAGCAATGTAATAATTTATTTGAAGCATTTATTTGTCTCAAACAAATATATATTGAGATCAATTATATCTTCTATTTAATGAGAACTATGCATTTATTTACGTTAAGAATTATTTTAATTGCGCCAAATTTATTTCATTAATAATTTATTTGAACCAAATTTAAATACCTAGCTCTCATAACATGTCCATACTCTAAATAGATTAAAATTGAAGAAAAATAATTAAATAAAGACATACATTTAATTTATTCGTACGCCATATTTTCATTAACACACAAATTACATCCTTAATTAAATTAATGAACATCGATGCATGTTCCTTGACATAAAAGATACGCTGAAAAATGCAAAGCAAATATTCAAAACTCCACTCAAGTAGTACATTTTTTACTGTTTCGGCACCCATATTCACTACTTTTTAACACAATGAAAAACAAATCGCCAGAAATTAAAACTCAGAAATGAGCACCACCATAAACAAGATACAACATACAGCAGATGCACAAGTCCATACAAGTCACTTCACTTAAAATCGTCATTTAACAAATAGAACATTGTTCACTCAATAGATAGATAGATAGATAGATTTATTTGCATAAAAGTTTAGACTTTTTTACAAACGAGTTGACAAAATATTAATTTACATTAAATCTTACACATATAAATAAATTGCGTTTAAAATGTATCTACAATTATGTGCGATTTTATTTATACATCTATACCTATTCATTGAATTGTTACTGTTTTATTGTACACAGCACACAGAGATTGTTAAATAAATTTCACAAGATAAACAACAGAACCCAAAACTTTGCATTTTATACCAATAACACCCAACAGTAATGAAACATGCTGTACATATGTACATCAATTATTACTTTTTCTTTTATACATATCGTATCGACAGTATTAAATAAAATTGTTTAAAATAGGCAAATGACCTAACCCTATTCATTTGCAATTTAAGTACAATTGTAATATATTAATGATAACAATAATAATTATAAAAGTTAAACTATTTGAGCATCCCGTACATATTTACATTCTCGACTTTCATATAGTAGTTATTATTTTTACTTATACACATCACATAATTATATTGAAATAAATAGTTTCTAAGTGAATATGAGTAATCAACAAATTGTTTGAAATAATCAAATGAGCTTATCACTATTCATTTGCAATTTAAGTACAATTGTAATATATTAATAATAACAATAATAATCTATAGAAGTTTAACCATTTAAACATACCATACATATTTACATTCTCGACTTTCATATAGTAGTTATTTTTACTTATACACATCACATAAGTATATTGAAATAAATAATTTCTAAGTGGAAATGAGTAATCAACGAATTGTTTGAAATAATCAAATGAGCTTATCCTTATTCATTTGCAATTTAAGTACAATTGTAATATATTAATAATAACAGTAATAATCTATAGAAGTTTAACCATTTAAACATACCATACATATTTACATTCTCGACTTCCATATAGTAGTTATTTTTACTTATACACATAAGTATATTGAAATCAATCAATTCTAAGTGAATAAGAGCAAGCATTGAATTTACCTCATTCGTTCAAATAGAAACTTCTAATTTTTAAAGCATTTATTGTGAAATAGTATAAAGCATTTACTTTTTGCGCATCAAAATTTTTTAGTAGTGTATAAAGCTCTGACTCTACTGAAATACGTCTTACATAATGTTCACTCAATAGAAATATTATTTTGCCACAAATAATATTTATTTGTGACAAATAAATATAGATTTATACAATAAAAACTATTTTTCATTGTAATTAATACAAAGTTTACACAAATATATTATGAAATTCATTCTAAACTTGATGCAAGGTTGCAATAATTGAATGGATGAAGTACCCCTTAATTATGAATATTTATTTGCTAAAAACCAGTCATTTTTCTCAGTGTGTAAGTTAAATTTACCCAAGTTGAAACGGGATTGGTTAAAATATTTTGTGTTGTCACAGTAAAATATTCGATTGAAATAAATTTTCATTGGCGATCATTTATTTTGATTTCATTGCGACACTTGCCACTTTTTTGCAGTAAAAAATGAACCCACGAATTTCAGTCCTTTGTCTGAATCGTGCAAAAGCAAAAAGTCCATCATTGCAAGTTTTAATTGTTGGCACTTTTTCTTCGTTTTCACCTAGAGTCTGCATCCAATTAATATTCATTTCTCATTCGGCTCTACCAGTCAGTTTAATAATGAAGAATAGCTTGTAGATGTCAATAAAAACAGCATCGAAACCCCAAACTGTAATACATAAAACATCACCTTAACTCACGTGCTAGGTGGAAAAAACACTATTATCTAGAAACAAAACAACACGACTACAAAATATCCGAAAAACGAGCGGTAGACGGGTACAAATCATCGATTCACGAACGGGCAGGAGTTGAAAAACCTTCCATTGTCGTCTGGCTAGGTGGCTGTGCTATGCCTGGGCCAACCTGAAACAGCGCCGTTTATGCTAATCGCGATAATCAGCACAAATACCAAGAAGCGAAAATTGTACACCGGTATATGCTGAAAAAGGGAGACCACAACATTTTTTGAAAACTTAAGTGGATGATTTTGATACATTTTTTTGTTGAAGATCTGTTTGACACGATGCATCAAATATTGCTTTTTAATGGTATATTATAATGCAGAGAAAAGTACATTGTACTTTACATAACAAAATAAATAAGATTTTATATCAAAATGGAGAATAAAATATAAAACATGATGAACTTTTGTGAAAATTATTTCTTCTAATATCAATATGTAAATTGAAAAGAGATTAGAATATTAAAAGATGTTTCCCAATAACATACTTTTTAAATCTGTATTAAAGTAATAATACGTTTTAAATATACTTCTTCTAACATCAATTTATACATTGAAAAGAGATTAATAGTATTTTATATAACAAGTGGCTAAAGAAAGCTCTTTTCATTAATGAGCCGTTTAAAGCACAAGCGGTATCGATATAGGGGAAATTTATATATAATTTTTGTGTATTTACTTTTCGCGAATTTTTTAATATACAGGGTGTAAATGAAATAAGTGCATTAAATTTAACCAGTAATGTAACACGACGAGAGCAACAATATTTCTTAATAACTTTTTCTCGAAATCTCATATTTTTTTAGCATTTTTACCACCCCGTAAATTGACGAGTCGTTCCACGTATTTTTCTAATAATTGAATGCAGTAGCAATAGCTATAAAAAAAATTGTTTTAGCAATTGAGTTTTGTCAGTTGTTGCAATTATATATCAGGTAAAATTCTGTCAAAATGCTTATGTTTACAAATAGCGAGTATACAGATATTATAATAACTTACCTATGATTTATTTATTTATTCGTATCTTTACTACATTTTAATTTGTGGTTGATATAAAGACAGTATTATAAAGTTGCCAACGCATTTAGACGGAGCGTTTCCAAATCGTACTGTTCCTAATATTCGCACATTTGTTAATCTTGAACATCTTTATCACAATACTAAGTGTCACATATGACAATTTTAAATAAAGCAACACTTATATCCATATCATGTGCAAAAAGATCAATGTTTTCAGCAAACTTCGATTTTGGGAATGGCTCATAATGTTCATTAATGAGACTGAATTTACTTGGATAGGTGTATTTATTATGCACAATACACATTTCAACAGACAAAAATGCTGTAAAAATTTTCATTAAAAATGTTTGAGCGGGAACAATAAATGGACGACTAATTATTGGTACTCATGTACCTCGTTTAAATGGACAAAAGTTTGTACTTACATTTTTTGAATAACGTATTTAAACTATTATGATTTGTCGACGATAAATAATCATCTCATAACCTAATAACTATGCTTTTGCTCTTCCTCCCCTCCTTGTCTTCCTCTATTCACAGGTGATTAAAGCGTGGTGTAATACACAACTTTATAATTTTGTTATCCAAAATTTAAATTTCTTTATTTTAAAAATTGTACTATTACGAATTAATTTCGTTTATTAATTACTGTGACTGCAAGTGTAACCGATAACCGACAATTTTTGAGCTGTTTGTATCCCACTTGAATACGGCAGCAGCCATTTGTTCTCCATGGGCGGGTAACGAAATATGCAGCAAATCTTTAAAGAATTTAAACTCAAAATCTAAAAGACTTAGAAAAAAAAGTTACATTACTGGTTAAATTTAATGCACTTATATCATTTACACCCTGTATACATTAGGGTGGATCTTAAAAGGGGCTAAGTCGAATTTTATTATGCGCAGGCAATGATTCCGCTAAATATTAATATTCGACTTTACCTAAAGGCACTTGATTTTCCCCCATTTAAATAACATTGAGTTTTGAAACATTTTGGAACCGTATTTTTGTCAAAGGCAATAAGAGATTTTAAAAATCCACTTAATAATTGAATATATAATACAGTGACCCGAAAAAATGTGGACAAAATTTAAAGTCCCAATCAATATTCTTAAAACAATTGTAGTTAGCTTTTTTGGGCTCTTGGGCGATAGTTTAACAATCTATAATTATCTTAAGAATAATGATTGTGACTTCAAATTTTGTCCACATTTTTTCGGGTCATTTTAGTATATATTCCAACATTGAGTGTATTTTTGAAACCTCCTATTGGCTAGGAAAAAATAAAGTTCCTAAATGTGGCAAAACACAATGTTATTTAAATAGAGAAAATCAAGGGCATTTTGGCACGGTCAAATATTAATTTTAAGCAAAATCATTGCAAGCACAATTTTTAATTATTTATTTGGAACCATATAAGGGGGCGTTCCAGTTAAAATTCGACTTGACCCGTTTTAAGGTCCAGCCTAATATACATATATTTTAAACAACTTCATATTAGCAATCGAAATTAACGATAGAGGCGCTGATTTTCGAAACAAGATGGCCGCCATACGATGGGTTTGAAATATGACAGTTCACATTATTCACTGTATTTCGTTGACTGTGTAACAAACCGAGTTCAAAAACTTATTTATACGAAGGCGACAAGTTAAAATATTTAATTATTAATTACCACACTACTAACTCAGTTGTCACTTGTCCAATATGGCGCTTGTACGATTGCTTTTGGTAGTACTGATTTGCGCCACTAGAGGGAAAATTTTATCTACGATTGCGAATACTTATTCTCTCATATTTCAAATAAAAGCAAAGATTTTTTAAAGATATTATGGTACAGGAACTTTACATTAAAAATATTAGAAACATTAAACAAGAAAATCTGTCACCTAAATAAATAAAATAAATATATCATCACGGCCTAGTACCCATTGCTGGGTGTGCCAATCTGCTTTGTATACAGATATCGGTAATGATGAAATATTTGCACCGTGCGGGCGCTTACCAGACGTCACCTCACGGGCACTCATTGCTGGCGTGGAGAGTGCACCACAGGGGTAAATTTTGTGCCATTTAAAATAGCATGATTTATACTTGCAAATGGCTGTCTCTTCCCTAGGTATTCTAGTGCAATATTTTCTTCACGCCAATTTTTTTCTTGGTAACAAGTTGCTATTTCTTTTTTACTGAGAACGATACTTAAGTCGGAGTTACTTAATTGAAGGGCCATTATTTGAAAAAATTTCGAGATAAATGAACAAAACTTAAAGAAATTTTATGACAATTGCTACAACTAACTCGAAATATTACTGATATAAAAAAATATGTGTATGTCGGGGGGGATTGCCCGCCCTCTGGGTACGCCACTGAAGCTACAAAGCCAGTGAATATTTCACAAGTCTTTTAATAAATAAAATAATAGAAAATGAGTTGCCTTATATCGATGTCTAATTAATTAACAAATCATCAAAGGAACTAACCACGCTTTAATGCTAATAATCTCGTAAAATAAGAATTAGGAATAAAAGCGGAATAATAACTTGAATTTATATTGTTCCAGCTAAATTATGGAAATCAATTCATTAAATATCAAGGGATTTCTACTTTACGTCCCCAATATGTTTTATAAATTCAAATGTCAAGGCTTCGTATTATTAAAATCACGCCAATTAATATAATTTTCAACGGACGAAAACTACAGACAATTTAATTATTTTCACCTTATTATCGACAAGGCACAAACAGAAGTTAACAAGATGAATATAATCGGTATAAAGAATGAATATTTTTTGAATGCTTCATAGGTTGTCGTTATTGTGACATCTGTTAAATATATATCGGGTGGTGGCGTTTACGGGTGAACATAGGGATTTAACATGATGAGCCAGAGGGAAAAACGATGAATGTCACAAAATGTATATGTTTCAGTACCTATACGCAAATTTTAAAGTTTGAAACCCCATATTATCTTGGAATGACAAAGTATATTTAATCTTAAGCCAAAACTCAGACTGGTCATTTCTTTACAATATTATATCCACATATGGGTCGAGTTTCAACTTAGGTGGGACCTAATAGAATTTTACCAGTCTGAGTACCATCGAATCTACTAGACAAAAATATTAAAGATACATGAAATCACATATTTTTAATAAAATTCAACTTTATGCTAGTTTTTTTTTTTTTTTTGGGTCTCGTGGTCGCGTGCCTGTGTCTTGTCGCGGCGCCAAATATTTCGAATTTTAAATGGCACAAAATTGGCCCCTGTGATGCATTGAGTGCCCGTGAGGTGCAAATATTTCATCATTACCGATATCTGTGTACAAGCAGATTGGCACACCCAGCAATGGGTAATAAGCAATTGTTCTGTATTTTTATAAAATACCCGCCATTTCGGCAGCATATACAGAGAATTTATTTTAAAATGCAACATATGGTTTATCACTTCCATGGTTACACACTACTGTCAAAAAATGACAGCAATGTAATATTTGTCCATTTTAAAATGCAACATTATAAATAGTATTGCAGTATAAGATATCTCCAAAACACATCACAAATGGTGTTAATTCTTTCTACGAGCGACTAGGCTATTGCCTCAGTGTGAATGGAGGTATTTTTGAACATTTATTACATTAAAATTATGAATTTTTGTCAGCCAAAGTTTGTTAAGATGTGATATATTAAACTTTTGATTTTTCGTTAATAGTATGTAGGCTAATTTATTGGAAATTAGTGTTGATAATACATAACTACAAATTTTCGTATGTTGCATTTTAAAATGGACAAATATTACATTGCTGTCATTTTTTGGCAGTAGTATGTAACCATGGAAGTAATTGACCATATGTTGCACGTTAAAATAAATTCACTGTATTGCTGCCTTCTTCAGGGAAAATAACAAAACATTAGCAACAAAGTAACCATGGTAAAAATTACAACATATTTAATATAAGAAGCCATGCTCGACTAAGTTCTAATCAGTCGCAATGAAATTGTACAGAATTAAAATTGCGTTCTCTTTTATCAACGCAAAATGTCACTTTGCCGCTCATGCGCGACAAAGTAGAAAAACGCTCGCTACCCAAATTTCTAACTATACAATGTTGAGAAATGTCACTTGTCTACATTCTTAACGGAAACGTTTAGTCAAGAACTAATGGCACTATAGTTACATATTTACCACCTTCACAAGTCAATTTGACCTATAACTGCTCTGTCGATATATTACATAACCAAACAAAATGCCGCACTACTGAGAAAATAAAATAGGGCACTCAGTTACAAAAACGAAAGTATAAAATGCTTAGATTAGATTGAAGCAATAGCTCAAGAAGAATGGAAAATAACGATAAATTAAAATTAAATATAAATTAAATTATGTGAACAGTTGTGCTGCCACCTGCAACAGTTTGGCGTGAACACTCCCAATGGACATACACTTTTTCACTGCACTAGTTTAATGTACTTGAAACAAATAAATTATACAAAAAAACTTAAAATTCATTACAAAATTGGCATAAACTTTTTGAAAAAACGAAAGCCAACACAATATCAAACAAGTCATATTTGAATAGGTCCCTATCTTTACTGCAAAACTATTGAGTAGTACTGTAAGTACAAAGTGTACATTTTATTATTTTTTGTTATAGTGGAGGACCCCGCGACTGTAGAAAAAATCTTACGTGTGTTTCGAGCGCAAATGGACATTGTCGATTTCGAAAGACAACCTCTCAATCGACAATGTCCCATTTTGCGCTCTTAATACAAAAATAGCTATTTTATATTTTTTATTATGTTAAAAACTAAATTTGTATATTATATTTCTGTGTAATTATAATGAATACTTTCTCCGTTCATGCTCTGTAAGATCGTGTTCGTATTATTTACATATTTTAGTATTAAGAAACAAAATTAAATGTCCATTATTTTATTATTATTAGAAGTATTTCTGTTGTTGCGTGCGGTGTTAGAATGTATTTGGATCTAAGGTGAAACTTGTGTAAAACTGTTGCATTTGAATGGAGTGGAAATCCGGTGTTGGTTGCAAACTTCCCGTTTCGGTTTGGTCGGTTCGGTTGGTAACCGACGCTGGAATAACAATACTGCGGTAACTCTCTGCTCCCAGCAACGGTAACGGCTGCTAACACAGGACAATCTCTACACCCAGATTTGCAACAAGAACATGGACTTCTTCAGAGAGATATTAGTATATTATCAGTAGGAAAATAATGTGAATTGATTTTATCATTCGTTCAAAATCTAAATCAGTACCCCTGAGGCAAATGTTTGGTTGCAGAAATGTTCATCAACGCTTTGTTTAATTATCATCAAAACGAACAAATGCAACACGATCACATCAATGATTTAAATGTCATAAGAAAAAGGAAACTGATTCGAATTTATTCATTTTGATGATCCATCAATTAAACAAAACGCTGCATTATTTCATCCTGTTCTTTCAAAAAATATATACAGGGTGTTAATTGAAAAGCGGGCCACAGGCGTTTAACATGGGAAATCAGTTTTTCCTTCCGTAAAACTTCCCACTTAATTTTAAACAAAAATGTTTCAAATAGATGTTGTAGAGAATTAAATTCTACACCAGCATCACTAAACAGATTTTATTTTGCATGTTTAGTAACCTGTAAAATCCAATTTGAAATTTTATAAATATTACTCATTTGTAGTGATAGCCATGGAATTTCAACAAAATTACGAAGAAATGCATATCGTTTGAATTGTTAGAATTTCGATTTTGCAGGTTACAAAATAAAAATAAATAAAATCTAAGCAATAATTTAGATGTAATTATAAAAACAAAATATTTTTAAGGATTTACGATAGAATATAATTATCAGTAATTTTTATTTGAAAATCGAATTTCTGACAGTTCAAACGATATGCATTTCTTTGTAATTTTGTTTAAATTCCATGGCTATCACTACATATGAGCAATATTTATAGAATTTTAATTTGGATTTTACAGGTTACTAAACATGCAAAATAAAATCTCTTTAGTGATGCTGGTGTATAATTTAAGTATCTGCAACCTTTATTTGAAACACTTTTTTCTAAAATTAATTGGGAATTTATGCGCAAGGAAAAACTGATTTCTGTATATTAGACCCCCTTGCAAATTAAAGAAATGGTACACACTTTAACATTGGTTTTTCAATATTTCGTCATAATTACCATATTTTGATTAATATAGATTGACACAAATATAATAGCTTAAAAAATCTGGTGTGGCCATCACAATCCCTCCCGCCATTTACAGCCCGAGTCACAAAAAAGATTAAGTCAATTCTTATTTTTGGATTAGCGAATTTTACTTTAATTTTGGCAGTTTATTTCTTAAAATATAGTCTAATCTAATACAAGTAACTACCTTTTTTTAAACCCCTCAACAGGATTAAATCCCAATTACAGAGTGGGTTCACATTCACACACATCCATGCCTTAGTGGGATTCGAACCCAGAGTCCGGAGGGCACTCATGACATGAGGCGTTGCTCTAACAACTGAGCCACCGGAGATATAATAAAAGGAAAATTATTTTAAATGCCGGGATAGAATAGAATTCACTAATCCAAAAATGAGGATTAGTTTAAACATTTTTGTGAATCTTTAATTTTTATTAATCTAAATACATACCTACATATTTACTTATACTGGAAACTATATTGAATTCCTTTTCTATTGTTCTATTTACTTTTTAAAACGTTACTAGTATTATTTTGAAATGATTAGTTATTTGATAGTGACATTTATCTGTCAGTTACATACATTTGAATAACTGCGTTTTGTTTGCTTGCTTAAAGCGTAGGCTCTGGGATTTAAATTATAGATAATTTTATAAATTTATGCATAAAATATATAGAAAAAGTATTAATGCAAATCTATACAAAATTTAATAATCTTTAATTTTTATAATAACATTAATCTCGAAAAAATAATATTTCGAAGAAACACTATTTTGAGCTTCTAGTAAAGTGCCATTTCCGGTTATCCGAGTTCGAAATACAAGGTTTCAAAATTTTCTGAATGATAGTATTTGAGTTAGAGTTGAGGATCCACACATACACACAGACATCATCGTGAAAATGATAAAATTCGATTCTATGGATCTTAAAACATGGTCATTTAACAAAATCTCGATATGCGATTTTTATCACGATCCCTATACCTCTCTTACCAAGGGTAGCGGGAGGTAAAAACCACGAAGAAGATATATTTATTAATAAAATATAAAGTTTATCTCGTTGATTGTTTGCCTCACAACAGAACACAGGCAATGATGTAGTCTCGTCTCGTCGTTTCCTACGGAAGAATTAACGTTTCCCATTTTCCGCTCTATTTAGCCGACGACAAGGTCGTCGCTGTTGTGATTGGTTTTTCACCACTGGATGTTATGACGCTGCCAACACGCTTTCCTCTTCTTAATTACAATCATAACGATCTTTTCGTCGCCGCCTGTCTACAACCAACAAATGTGCGTGAAATTAATGAACAAACTCACTGTCATGCTAATGTGTTGTGTCTTTGTGTAATTGACGCTTCCATTGCACACAAAATTGGACTGATTTCAATTTTTTTCTCTATGGATGTTTTTGTAACAATTATGGAAATTAATTGTGTAGTTAGACTCCGACGAGCTATGTTTTCTGGATAATTGAGTTCATCGTTATTCCCAGACTTCTTAAATTTTAAACTGAGAAATATTACACTGAGATGTCTGCATTCTATTGTTAAAGATGTAACAAAAATTACTATTGTTTCGGTGACAATTTTTGTAATATTTGAACAAGACATTATGTTTTAGATTACTTTTCAACAAACAAACAACACCTATAATCAAATAGTGAAAAATTTCTACCAATTTTTTTGAAGTATTCCGCCATTTAATACAGGGTTAACAGCTCGGTCACGACTAAAATCAAGACACAATTTTCTCACTTCAGTGCATCCTATGACATGACAATGTTCGGCCACGAACCACCTCGGTCACGTCTAAAATCTAGACATAGTTTCCTCTCTTCAGTGCATCCAATGACAGAGACCAAGACTGCAACAAGACGCTTACAGGCTTATTCTGTAAAAATATCGTTATATAACAACTATCGTTATTTATAAATGTAACGATGTGATCATGAACATTTTGTAAAAATCGTATTCACTAAGTAATATCGTTATAAACGTCCTCATACCGTTTGTCACAACGACTTTAGCCAATTTTAGTAACTATTATTGTAAATTAGATTGTCTTTGTAATGTCATTTTGCAAAAAAATATTGACATTATTTTAATTATTTTTTTATTGGGTAAGGAATATGTATAAATATCGATTATAAATGGATTATTATTACCCCATAAAAGACTTTCTCCACTACAAACATTTCTTCTAAAATTTAAATATGGTTGTTAATTATATATTTGATGCATGAATAAATGTTTTGTTACCTATTTTCCATTTCTTCCCGCATAAATATAAATAATAAATTAATTAACCCTTCCATTTGCTAACATTTGACATTTACGGATTGAATAACGACAAGTGAATCCTTATCGTTCATGAACTACTTAAAATAACGACAATACGATTTCAATATAACGACATTGGTTTTACAGAATACGCTTTTTGAAAATTATCGTTATTTAACAACTTTTTCATCATAACGATACGTTATGGTATAACGACATTCTTACAGAATAAGCCAGTTAATGTGGGAAGAGTCGTTAAAGCCAGAAGATAAAGCAATGGGTATCCTTCCAGATGAGAAACTGCCACCAGGCATTGACCAGAAATGGTGCATTTGGAAATCTTTAAATCGCTTACGAAGTCAAGTAGGAAAATGTGCAGTAAACATGTTCAACTAGGGGTACCAAGCCGAACCCACTTTATGTCATTGTGGTCAAGAACAAACAATGGCCCATCTGATCACGTGCACCAACTTAGAAGAGGAATGCACGAGAGAAGATCTGGCTAAGGCAACACCAGCTGCTATACTGCCTAATTCTCTAAGCAAAATTGTTAAAATTAACAACCATTTTCAGTTATTAATTTCAATGTCAGTTGCTAAGTTCAATATCATAATTCACTACTACATCAAGTTGCTAAAATTTAACACCTAGTCGTTACGTCGAGTTGTTAATCTAGTAACTGCGCATTTCTCTCGTTGTTAGTATTGAACAATCGTTGGTAAATGGTTTTCTTGAAAATTTTGTGTTAGAAAATAAATATTTTAATTCTTAATATTGAACAAATTTTCAGATTCTCTCCCGAAAAGATCTAAATTCAATTTTTTGAAATTTATTTTCATTTATCTTTCGGCCTAATTCACTAAGATAGTTGTTAACATAGTCGTTAGGTAACAACTGAGAGTTAACAACGATTTTTAGCAACTCTTGTAACAACTGTCATTCAATTGGTATTCTGTAAACACATAATTAACGACATTGTTAAAAACGGTCGTTCTAAACAATCGTTGTTAAATATAGCAGTGAAGTTATTAACAAGTGAGTTAAAAGGTATGTCGGTTCTCAATATTTGTACATATTTTTACTCTATTCACAACCTCAAGTGACAGATTTTGATTCGTTTGACGTTTGCGTTTTTAATAATGAGTAATAAGAAAATTTGGGGTGCAAGATGTTCCGCGAAACAATATTCTCTAATAGTAAATTTCATGGTAATTTTGGAGTAATTAAATAACAAAGCTAGTTTTGCATTTCAGTTCTGATAATTGCTTGTTGAAAATTTTGCCCTGTAATCTCTTTATAAGACCCATAGCTAGGCGTAGAAATTAAGTGTTGGGAGAATCTCCAGTTTAGTATACATGTTTATTCAATTCGATGCGATCGATTTGGAAATTTCAAAAATCTTATCATCAGGAATGACGCATGACCATTGTCTAGAAGTTTTAGCAGTAAAAATAATAGAAATTTTACATTGTTGAAATGGATGTTCATATTTAAATGTGTAAGATTTCAAAAAATTGAATTTAGATCTTTTCGGGAAAGAATCTGAAAATGTGTTCAATATTAAGAATTAAAATATTTAAGTTTGAAATAAATTTAAACCCTTCATTTTATAACATGAGACCTTCGGGTATATACTGACTCAGTATTTCTTTGCATAAATCTAAAATCTTGTTTAAAAATGTATATAATTATTGGGCATGTAGGTATATATTAGTTTATAAATAGTTTACCTTTGCTGTCGTCCCTCTATTTCCAGTAAAAGTTTATTTCCTAACGCAAAATTTTCAAGAAAAATCATTTAACAGCGATTGTTCAATACTAACAACGAGAGAAATGAAGTTGCTAGATTAACAACTCGACGTAACGACTAGTTGTTAAATTTTAGCAACTTGATGTAATAGTGAATTGGGATTTTGAACTTAGCAACTGACATTGAAATTAACAACTGAAAATGGTTGTTAATTTTAACAATTTTGTTTAGAGAATTAGCCCGATTCACATTTAAATTTAAACAGCCATTTCAACAATGTCAAATTTCTATTATTTTTATTGCTAAAACTTCTAGACGAAGATCATGCATCATTCCTGATGATGAGATTCTTGAAATTTCGAAATCGATCGCATTAAATTGAATAAACATGTATACTAAACTGGAGAACTTCATCAGATTCTCCCAATACTTAATTTCGCCTAGCTATGGGTCTTATAAAGAGATTATAGGGCAAAATTTCAATTTTTCAAGTCAATCAACCATTTTCAAAGTTTCCAACTAGCAGTTATCACAACTGAAATGCAAAACTAGTTTTGTTATTTAATTAGTCCAAAATTATGAAGAAATCTACCATTAGAGAATATTGTTCCGCGGAACATCGTGCACCCCAGATTTTCTTATCAATCGTTATTAAAAACTCAAGCGTCAAACTAATCAAAATCTGTCACTTTAGGTTGTGAATAGAGTAGAAATTTGTACAAATATTGAGAATCGACATGCCTTTTTAACTCACTTGTTAGTAACTTCACTGCTAAATTTAACGATTATTCAGAACGACCGTTTTTAACAATGTCGTTAATTATGTATTTATTGAATGACAGTTGTTACAAGAGTTGCTAAAAATCGTTGTTAACTCTCAGTTGTTACCTAACGACTATGATAATAGTGAATTATGCCGATAAACTGTGCAATTTTTTGGATGAATAGTATTTAGCTAGGCCACTTCTCTGCCAGTTTTTGCGGACGGCTTTCCTCTTCAATTTAACGGCTATCTCTTTTTATCGCTGCAAATAGTAAGAAAATGGCACGAACAACTGCCAGTTGATCTGTCAAATGAAACGTCAAAAATATTGCAGTCATTAAAATACCTGTATTCTCGGTGAAAATGTTTATCGTTATACATTTTAGCTCCAATAAAAGCTTTTGTAACTTTTTTAAAGTTGTCAAAGTTTTTTCTTGCATTTTCGTCAAATTTTTTTAGAAACAAACTTCATAAATCTCAATTGTTCTTACTATGCGCAGATACCTATTGCGCATATCTTCTATCTCTTTAAATTGAAAAGGTTTATTATTAGTTTTGTACTATTCGTACGAAAATTATTGTACAAACCACGTACGTGAACTTGGTTCCCGGAATCGTTCTTGGTATGTACATAGTGATGTGCTGCCAAAAAATTCCCGCCGTGATTTTCGTGAAGAAATTTTGTTACCTTTTTTCCCGAATTTTTTTTGGAAATATCCCGTGAATATAATTTTTGTAAATTTCCCTTAAATATTAAAAGATTTTGGCCTGTATGTTTGGTGCAAGTTGTTATAAATAATTATTAAATATGTAACATTGTTCATTTTTTTAGTAATTTAAGTTTCCTTCAAAATAAATTGTTAAAAAAAAGCTTAATCAATATGGGTCCGATATTCCATAGTTTCCGAGATTTGAGACAGTGAAAAATGAGTTTTTACGGGGTTTACGTCTGCTATCTCGAAAACTGTAACAGTTACGACTTTGATTAAATGGGATTTTTTGTTTACCTTTAAGAGGTCATCTTATATATGCTTTTGTTTTTTTTTAAATCAAATAATTGGACTATGTTAAATGTTGTGGCGACCCTGGTCAATATTTAATTTTCAAATAACTTCGTAACTATTAGAAATTGAGAAAAACGTTTCATATAAAATTTTATTGGTTTTTTATAGCCTATTTACTGATACAGACAAAATTTTGTTCGATCATTATCTTTGTCAATTTTTTTCGATTTTTCGCTTTTGTCGGAAACAGCTGAAGATCAGTCCTATGTTGATTAAGCTTTTTTACTTATTTTGAACAGTACTATAGGCCCTTACAATTTTTTACAGTATTTTTGAAACACCCTGTATAAGTATGAAAATATATTGAACATTTAAAATATGGGGGAGTATTCTTTATTAGTTTTAACAGAGTCGCTCTACTCGTATATATGATCAATAGTGCAATTGTTATTCATATTTGAAATTCTTTGGAAAATTTGCCGAAGGATATTTTCCTGGAAATTCCTCGGGAAATTTCTCAAAAATTTTTTTTGGTAATTTTCCCGTATCTTTAAATTTCGGGAATTGACCCATCTCTATATGTAAATAACTATTTCAATACTTTTGTTATATACATTATTACACAAACGTTTTAATACGTAGATACGTACAGGGTGGGGCAGAAAAACCTATCCGATTTCAAAACGTTATAAAATTAAAACCACTCAACTTGTCAAAAAAAATTTTTATTAACATATCGCAAATTTTATGCCATTTTTAAATTTAAGTTTTGAAAAGCACATCACTCAAATGTCGTCCTTGGGAGCGGATACACTGATTTAGGCGCTCGCGGTAGCTTTCCATGACTTTCACCGTCATTTCCACAGGAATTTCTTCAATTGCCCGAGCAATTTCCCTTCGTAAAGCAAGAAGGGTCCTTGGTCGATGCTGGTAAACCTTCGATTTGAGGTAACCCCAAAGGAAGAAGTCACATGGAGTGAGATCCGGTGAGCGCGGCGGCCAGCCAAGATCACCTCTCAGGGAAATGAGGCGACCGGGAAACAGTTCCCTGAGAATGTCCATTGATCGTCGCGATGTGTGGGCGGTTGCACCATCCTGTTGAAACCACACATTTTCCACGCCATTTTCTTCCATTTTGGGTCTAAGAAAATTTTCCAGCATGAAACAATAGCGCTCGCTGTTGACCGTTACGGTTTGCCCATTTTCTTCAAAAAAGTAAGGCCCCCAGACGCCTAGGCGGGAAAGAGCACACCACACAGTCACTTTTGGGCTATGGAGGGGTTCCTGATGGATTTCTCGAGGATTTTCGTCACTCCAATATCGAAAATTCTGCCTGTTAACGGCACCACAAAGGTGAAAATGGGCTTCGTCCGTGAAGAGCACAACATCGTCGTTTGGGAGTTCTCGGAGATCGCGACACAGGTTCGTACGGGTTTCAAAATCCCTTTCACTTAATTCCTGTGCAACAACCATTTTGTAGGGATGCATTTTGAGGTCCCGGTGCAAAATGCGCCGAATACTGCGGTTGGAAATCGCCAAAGCGAGCGAATGTTTTCGCGCCGAACGACGCGGGGAACGTTCAATCGCGGCTCTCACATTGGCCACGTTTTCAGGTCCTGTTGCTGTCCTGGGACGTCCAGGCGACTTCTTTTTCAATGCTGAACTCGTCTGTCTAAAATTTGACACCCACACTTTAATCGCAGCGTGATGTGGAACAGGATCATGACGCCCGAGTCCGAAATGAATTCGAAAAGCACGTTGTGTAGCAATTATCGAACCGCCGCATTCGATAAACCGCTCAATAACAAAAGCACGATGTTCACCAGACCAAGGCATGTTGACTACTGACAAATGGCATAAAACCGGCTTTCGAACGGTTTTTACCCCACTACTCTACCTGCTCCCTCTTCTGGGAAAAAGGGATTTGAAATCGGATAGGTTTTTCTGCCCCATCCTGTATTATACTTCCTAATTCATTTCTTTTGTCTCATAGATTTTAGTACCTAGTTTTCAAGCACTGCTTTTTCTGTTTCGTAGTGCATTTCGCTGTCAATTTGCGGTGATTCGTTTCGGAGTATGAATAACGAAACGTCGAGTACATAATTCAGAGAGTAATAAAAGTGTGAAGTGTGATCTGATTTGGGCGTTATAGAGTCACGGTCACGGTAGATTTAATGCGAGTATGGCACTGGTATAACTATATTCGAAAACGTTTATGTGTTAGCCAATAGCAGGTACTTTACTGCGGGTTATGTTCAAGTAGTAATGAAAGTCAAATTACTTTTACACATAATAAAAATTTAAGTGATGCTATAAAACATCCACATATTTTAAGTTTGCACGTTGTAAGATGCAAGCTAACCGACAGAAAACAAAATATACAAATTCACTAAGAAATATCTTGTAATTTTCTTTAGAATAATAGTGTGTTAATTAGCTTTCAGTAAATTTTACAAAGCATGCAATAGGATAATACACACATGACGAACTAGTAATTCTAAAATTTTATGGTAAAAAATTAAAAGCTATATTAAAAATGCAAATGCTATACAGGCTGTCCCAGGACGATATTACAATATCGTTATTTTAAAAACTAATTGTCGATTATTAATTTATATTAGTGTAAACAAAAGCTTTCTAAAACTTTAATTACAGATTATAGAAATTGGCCGTTTTAGAGAAAAAATCAAAATAGTTGAATTACGCCAAATTGGCTGATCATGAGTAATAGTATTTTATGTACCACGGGCGTTACGATGATGATAATGCCAGGAGGGCGACGAGGACCTAGCCCGAAGGCCTCCGGCCCGAGGGATAGATATCTCACTAGAATATGTGAAATAAGTTTTCATTTAAAATAATTTTGATTACAATAATGCTTAACTTTTGACGTTGCTAAGGATGTTGTTTAATTGTTTTGTTTATTATCAACATTTATTTATTTTTAAAACACCAACGTTTTAAATCGTTAGAGATGGTGGAATGAGTGAATTTGATGTTTCGGAAGATATTTTGTCGAAACGGTGTAAAGAATTTATTTTGAATGTTTCTGTATACTTTGAGGAAGACAAACGTATAAATGATGTTATTAATTCCATTCTCGTCTGTAGAAGATGTAAGTATTAAATTTTGAGGTTCGTTATCACATGACAGATCTCAGTTCTTTATTTCTTATGCACTTATTTGTGAATATTATTACATTTTAGAGAGCTTGTACGGCTTCGGATGTGTCACATGTGACGGTAAATAATATCAAAAATGAATTCAAACGTGGATAAATATCGTCCCCAAAAAAATTAGTGATCCGTCATCTGTCAAAAATGAATGCGAAACATTATACAGTCTGCAATTCGACGGACTTATTTCATGTGCGGTGAAAGTATATGGCTTTTAAGGTTTTTTTGATAATCAATTTTAAGTATTATAATTAAATTAAAATTGATTTTTGTGTTGTGCTTTCAAAGCTGTTTTCTTATATTAATTGTTGTAATCAATTAATGTATTAATTGTTGTAATCAATCATTATTATTGTAATGAATTATAATTAAAAAGAAAATAAATTCATTATATACCGTTCATATTATTTTTAATTTAAAGTCCATAAACGATGATCGGATTATAATGAGGGCATAATGAAATATTATGCCCTCCCATTATGCCCCGGTTGTTATAGATATGTTTATATATACCGTATCCTAGCAATAAACAGTTCATAATACTTTAGTGAGATAAAGGTATTTTTCGAAAAAAAACTGTTTTGAGCTTCCAGTAAAGTGCCATTTCCGATTATCCGATTTACACCAAAATCTGACGGGTTCTTTTCATATTAGAACATACATATACATACCCACAGACATCATCGTGAAAATATTAAAATCGGATTCTAGGGACCTTAAAAGTGGTCATTTACCAAAATCTCGATATGCGATCCCTATACCTCCCTTACTAAGAGTAGCGGGAGATAAAAATCGCCGACTGTGCCTTAATATTTCGTCAATATGCAGCTGTCAAACACAAACTACGCGTTCAATAGGCGTTTTCGTAAAATCGATCGAAAAAATCCATGTGCTGCGTTAGTACAGATTGCGCGCCCAAATTTAAAATTATGAACATTTTTGTTTCAGAAAATGTGTTATTGAAATGTTTCTGACCACTATAGCAAGTTCTGAAGAAAATATGGTAGTTCGCACTTTGTAAAGTATTTACAGATCTAACGTGTTCGTAAAAGCTTCGATACTCGGATGTGACGTCATCCAACAGATTCGTCGGATTTTACGAAAATGCCTAATGAATGAAACCTGCTATCCACTTCACATACCGGGGTATCAAAGTGATAAAAAATTGTGCCCAATCGAAAGAATAACGCACTCGTTACATTTTTATCAAACCTCTTAGAAATCTCAAGATAGATGACACTTGTTCTTTATAAATGTGAATATCTTGAAGAGTTTAGAAAAAGTTGAAGGTTAGAATTTCGACAAAGTGCAGATAAACTTCACGAGTATAATAATAACAATATAACTTAGAAGTCTGATAGATCATATAAGATCCTTGAGCGGCGATAAAAAGCCTGAGAAAGAAGCTAAAGAATCATGGAAAAACATCTAACAGGGTCAGAGGAAGCAAAAAATCAGTTTGACCCTCCATCACGGCATATGCAAACACGGTGGGCGGGCAAAAACAACCCGGCCCTGTAATATATTCCCACAATTAAAGAGCAGGTTATTTAGAGCTGACCCGGCCCAGAAAAACCTAACCCCAGTTGTTGTCGTTACGGGCCTGCCAAAGCTCAAGCTCACTTGCTGACAATGGCAAAAAGCGCCTTTATCACTTCAACTACAACGTGCTAAATTTTCACCGTCTTGTTTACTGCACTAGATTTTCCCAAAAACTCACAACAACTACTCACTAACAACTAGAGAACAAGAAGAAAATACTATTGTTTTTCAATTTCCAAATAGAATGAAGACTATTCATTCAAATAATAATTTAATAGACTAAAGGTGCATTCACAAATGAAAATTAGGTTTATGGTTTTTGTTTAGGTTTAAGTAAGATAAATAAAATAAATAAATATATCATCACGGCTTATTACCCATTGCTGGGTGTGCCAATCTGCTTGTACACAGATTCGGTAATGATGAAATATTTGCACCGTGAGGGCGCTTACCAGGCGTCACCAGAGTGCACCACAGGGATCAATTTTGTGCCATTTAAAATTGGAAATATTTGGCGTCGGTCGGGATCGAACCCGGTTCCCCAGATTCGCGACCTGATACTCAGGCACTCAGCCACGAGACCCCATGGTTTAAGTAAGTCCTTCAAAAATGTAAGTTTAAATTACCTGAAAATTAGTTTTGATATGTACAGACATCTATGTAAATGCTTTAGAAACAAGATTAAAATATCGGAAGAGCAGTACTGAACGAAACACATGTGCGCCGTGAAACTGTCATTCACTTGGCATTATTGGTTATATTTCACCAATTAAGTTATATCAGTCTCCATTTTCTTCTCGCATTTGTTTAAAAAGCTGAGGTTAGTTACTTAGTTAGTTACATACGGAGTCATAGAGACATTCATATGGAGTGTTAGAAAGTAAAGTGTTAAGCTACGTTTCCAGCTCTTAACATAGTCACTGTTTTAGTCTTTGTTTTTGTATTTTGTCTTATATTTTTGTTAGAAGATATTGGCCATTTCCAGCTGTTAACATAAGCACAGTCTTAAGTTTTTGTACATATAATGTTTGTTCACTGAAAAAGGGAACACATTTATAAAACTCTTTACAATGCTTCAAATATTATATAGTTATTAATGATATTAATGATGAGTAGTAATTATTACTCAAATTAAGTAATAATTCCAAAATAACATTTGAAATAAAGCACGAAATTAATATGGTGAACGAGCCACAATATTTCTAATATTCCACTTTAAATTTCAATATTGTCTGTATATCGGTAAGATATGATATAATTTTATTTGTACTTATAATATAAAAAATATGATTTTTTTTCTTTCTGTTGTCCATATTTATATTATCTCAACACAAAAATAATAACATAACCACCAAAATAATGACAGATAAAAGGCGTAGAACTACTGCGCAACATAAAAAGAGATAGCGCTTACATCACTTATCTCTTTCCAACATAACAGCGACAAAGACTATGACGAAAATATGAAGTATGCAAACTTTGTGTTTATGCGCTATGACAAAGACAAAGACTAAAGACTAAAACAGTAGCTGGAAACGCTCAGGCCATTATACGTATGACAAACTTTCAAGGTTATGACAAATAACAAAAACAGTGACTATGTTAAGAGCTGGAAACGTAGCTTTAGTGACAAGCACAGCAGTATCGTAGTGAACGTATGCAGTTTGTGTCGAGTAGGTACTCGGGAAGTTGCTGGTATACCGGGATAGCTGTGGAAGTGAATACTCTGAAGTGTTGACGAGTATTGGGACCGAGGCCACACGAGAATACAGGCCTGAATGCTCATTTCGTGACGTCACAGCTCACCTCTTGCTGTGACGCTACGCCTCGAACGACCGCAGAGTAAGCATAAGAAATATACGGAATTTTAAACAAATAACTATTCAAATATTATATAAAATAAAAAACGAATTATAAATGACCTAAATATACGAATAAACTCATGTTTTACTTTAAATTATTTATTGTTGTTTAAATAATACAAGAAATAATATTAATAACTATAAACCTTTGGATCTAGAGCTAACAAATGAAAATTATAGAACATAATATGAAAATGATGAAACTAAAAATGAATGACATACATAGGTACGCACATTATACACTCGTATTTAAAATAACCATTACTTTGGAATAAAATACATTTAGGTGCTCGCTATTTTTTTTTTTTTTTTTTTTTTTTTTTTTTTTTGTTAACCTTCTTTTTATTACAAATTAGTTCTTTACAGATTCTTTTATAATTATTTAGTAAAATGTTGCTGAATATCCCTAATTTTTTTTTTTTTTTCATAACACTTAATTTAATGTTCTGTATGATATACATACATTCACCATATATTAAGAAAACTTGTTTAGCTTCTAATTTCTCTAATGTCAGGTATATGAATTTAGCCGTGTTACTGTAATTACTCCTGCACATTGGCACACAGTATTTTAAAATCATTTTCGCAATTCCCTTCAACGAAAAACAATCGAAATTTGATGTTCCGTATTACACTGTGCCATGCGTCCACTCGCTCTGACTGCTGTGCTTCGACTGTTTCTAGAAGGCTAGACTAGCGCACTGGCCTCTTAGTTTGCCGTGATTCATTGGGCAGGAATAAGCATTCAGGCCTGTATTCTCGTGCGGCCTCGATTGGGAAGCTACGTATACGGGGACAGTAACGGCGAGTGATAGGTGTGACTTCTGTCCGAGCAGTTGAATATACAGTCGCTGTTGAGTATATAGAAGCTGTGGAGATCGATAGGCGGACAATTAATTAGTTAAATAAATAAATAGTGACATAAATAGTTAAATAATTAGTAATATCTTGGAAATAAATAGTAGTATTAATTGGTTAAATAAATAAATAGTGTTAGTGTTATCTATTTAATTATAGTTTTAGTCTTAATTAGTTTTTAATAATTGTTTAATATTAGTAATAGTCATTTTCATTATACTTTAATAAAAACTTATTTTAATTAATAATAATTGTCTAATATTTACACTTCACTCAAATAAATAAAAACATTACAGTATAATTTACTATAATTGTGTTCTGTAAACTAATTCTTAACAAAGTTAAAAATGCAAAGCATTAAAAATGAATATCTGTATGCATTATCACTTGCATAATTGCAACAGAAATAAACTCTGTAAACTTTCTTTGTAATACGATTATAATTCTGTATGCAATTAAAAATTTCACAAACAACGATGTAGGAAATAAAGACCAAGTCCCTGGCGTCGGAGACTTTTTTGGTTTGGGTAGCGCTAAATGTTTTCCTTCGTGCTGTTATTGTGTCATTACAGATTTTTACTCTTTCATATAATTAAAAAGCTTTCTCTTTCGAACATTTTAATATCATGCGAACAGGGGTTGTTCGTTTTTGTTTTGTGCCGTGATTTAATCTTCTTAGTTTGCAAAAAGAACAAAATTCCTGGATGCAATTTTTATTTTCCTCCTTTAAGTCCTTTTGTGAACTCGTCATGAATTTTAGGTGGATAACCTTTACGAACTCTTCTTTGATTTTTATGCACTTGATAATTAATTTGATAAATGATTCTACAACTCATCAAGTTTAAGACGTGAAAAGATTATTATAGAAGGAAAACATCTTTCATCCACTTAAATAATGATAGTTTACAGGAAATCATATTATTTTCTAGAAAATTTGATATCGTGAATCTTGTAACACATTTATCACAAATTTATTTATAAAAAATCTGGTGGCCAACACATTACCTCCCGCCATATACAGACCGAGTCACAAAAAATATTAAGCTTATCCTTTTTTGGATTCGCGAATTTTAATCTAATTTTGGGAGTTTGTTTCTTAAAATATAGTCTAATCTAATCCAAGTAACTACCTTTTCTGATAATAAAATGAAGATTAAATTTTAAATACCAGAATAAAATATAGCTGACTAATCCAAAAATGAGAATTAGCTTAAAAAAAATTGCGAATCGTTAATTTTTATTAATCTAAATATACATACCTACATATTTACTTATGCTGAAAACTGTATTGATTTCCTTTCCTATTGTTCTATTTACTTTTTTCTTTTTAAAACGTTACTATTTAATTTGAAATGATTAGTTCTTTGTCAGTGATATTTGTCTGTCAGTTACATACATATGATTTGAATAACTGCGTAACCAAGGAGTTTTATTTGTTTAAAGCGTACGTTCCGGGATTTAAATTATAGATAATTTTATAAATTTATCCATATAATATGTAGAAAAGGTATTAATGCAAGTATGTAGAAAATTTAATAATCTTTAATTTTTATAAAATTAATCTCGAAAAAATAACATTTAAAGGTATTTTTCGAAGAAAAACTACTTTGAGCTTCAAGTAACGTGCCATTTCCGGTTATCCAATTTACACCAAAATCTAATGGGCTCTTTCCACATACACACAGACATCTTCGTGAAAATGTTAAAATTGGATTGTAGGGACCTTAAAACGTGCTCATTTGCCAAAATCTCGATATGCGATTTTTAGCACGATCCCTATAACTCACCAAAGGTAGCGGAAGGTAAAAAATGTTGATTTTTCTTTCATAAATGACAAATTTACCTAATATTATGCACGTATACATCAAAAATATTTAATATTATTATACTTTTCATTCATGATTTTGTTTAAAGATTCTGAGTCTGATGTTGTGACGTCATAATTTTGTACACAAATACACGATAATTAGGCACACTCGTACTCGTGTCTGTACTGTATATTAATAACTTTTTTACTTGGATTAGATTATATTTTAGGAAATAAACTGCCAAAATTAGAGTGATTCGCTAATCCTAAAATAAGGATTAGCTTAATCTTTTTTGTGACCCGGCGGTAAATGGCGGGAGGTATTGTGTTGGTCACACCAGATTTTTTCTTTTTGGTACGACCCCTTTTTTAGTGACCCCATTTATTGAAAATAGAAACCGACCGAAGTATTTTGCGTTTGGGCTCGTAAATTCTTGAAGGTTAATGTCCCATTGTCACTTGTTATTTCCATGACTACCTGTGTAGAGCATAAAAATCTCCCCTGACCCTTTTTAGAAATAATACATATATCCTCGTACATACATAATACGTTTAGTCTAGAACAGTTAGCATAATATTATTTCTCTTTCGTAAATTTTTTAAATGCACTTCCTTTAGTCGCATTAGCCTCCCTCTTCGCTCTTCTCCTCCCTCTCTATCTGTTCCTTTTTCTCTATTGATACCGCACGTGGATATTAAACCGAGAATGTTTTGATAGAAGCTCTTGGTCTGGTAGGAACGGATGAATACATTGTTACGCTAGGATTTATGACCATGCTCCGAATAATTATTAAATGGGAGATGAACGTGCAGCGCAATCGGTAAACTCAACTCAAACTCACTGAGGTTGCGGATTTACTTTATAGGTGCACGAGAAATTATTCCAATCTCCATTGCATACAAATATTCACACCAATAAATTGTTTAGCGCTTAAAGCTTAAAATTATTTCCATGGAACGTGCGAGAATAAAAAAAAAACAACTAATGAGTGAGAGAGATGGAATAAATTATATATTTAGTTATGGGAAATTAGTACTTACGTATTGGAAGTCTAAGGGTGTCAAATGGTTACTCACCTAAAATAGAAACAAACAATTAGTTCATTTACATAAATTATAGTATATTCCGGAACTTAACCGCGATGACCAAGGTTCTGGTTATGTGTTCCGTAATGTAATCAAAACATAATTTCAGGATTGCGGTTCTATTTCGGAATGTGGTTCCTAAAAGTTTTGGTTACTTTTTCATGACCACGACGACCACAAATTTTTTGTGGTTGTTGTGGTCATATTCTTATTTCTTATAATATAATAAATAATATTGTATAAACATATAATTACTATATACTGATATGTATAATATTTACGTTAGTATAAGGATAGACAAAAGTTATGTTGTCACTTATTTCTAATGACGCAGTGGTTCCCTGCTTAACCGACACAAATTAACCAAGATGTTCCGAATCACAACCACTTTTCAGTGACCATAACCTGGCCACTTGATCACGATCGTGGTTAAGTTACGAAATATACTATTAGTGTCAATCACTACGACAGTTATTTATATTTGGACGTTAATGCAATTTTGTAAAAGTTTTCTTAATACTTTTGTTACAAACGTTATGTATGTGGCTTTGTGAGTTAAATACAATGATGAAGACCTGGTAAAACTAGACCAACGGGTACTTTAGTGCCGGCTAAATACAGGGTGGGGCAGAAAAACCTATCCGATTTCAAATCCCTTTTTCCCAGAAGAGGGAGCAGGTAGAGTAGTGGGGTAAAAACCGTTAGAAAGCCGGTTTTATGCCATTTGTCAGTAGTCAACATGCCTTGGTCTGGTGAACATCGTGCTTTTGTTATTGAGCGGTTTATCGAATGCGGCGGTTCGATAATTGCTACACAACGTGCTTTTCGAATTCATTTCGGACTCGGGCGTCATGATCCTGTTCCACATCACGCTACGATTAAAGTGTGGGTGTCAAATTTTAGACAGACGAGTTCAGCATTGAAAAAGAAGTCGCCTGGACGTCCCAGGACAGCAACAGGACCTGAAAACGTGGCCAATGTGAGAGCCGCGATTGAACGTTCCCCGCGTCGTTCGGCGCGAAAACATTCGCTCGCTTTGGCGATTTCCAACCGCAGTATTCGGCGCATTTTGCACCGGGACCTCAAAATGCATCCCTACAAAATGGTTGTTGCACAGGAATTAAGTGAAAGGGATTTTGAAACCCGTACGAACCTGTGTCGCGATCTCCGAGAACTCCCAAACGACGATGTTGTGCTCTTCACGGACGAAGCCCATTTTCACCTTTGTGGTGCCGTTAACAGGCAGAATTTTCGATATTGGAGTGACGAAAATCCTCGAGAAATCCATCAGGAACCCCTCCATAGCCCAAAAGTGACTGTGTGGTGTGCTCTTTCCCGCCTAGGCGTCTGGGGGCCTTACTTTTTTGAAGAAAATGGGCAAACCGTAACGGTCAACAGCGAGCGCTATTGTTTCATGCTGGAAAATTTTCTTAGACCCAAAATGGAAGAAAATGGCGTGGAAAATGTGTGGTTTCAACAGGATGGTGCAACCGCCCACACATCGCGACGATCAATGGACATTCTCAGGGAACTGTTTCCCGGTCGCCTCATTTCCCTGAGAGGTGATCTTGGCTGGCCGCCGCGCTCACCGGATCTCACTCCATGTGACTTCTTCCTTTGGGGTTACCTCAAATCGAAGGTTTACCAGCATCGACCAAGGACCCTTCTTGCTTTACGAAGGGAAATTGCTCGGGCAATTGAAGAAATTCCTGTGGAAATGACGGTGAAAGTCATGGAAAGCTACCGCGAGCGCCTAAATCAGTGTATCCGCTCCCAAGACATTTGAGTGATGTGCTTTTCAAAACTTAAATTTAAAAATGGCATAAAATTTGCGATATGTTAATAAAAAAAATTTTTGACAAGTTGAGTGGTTTTAATTTTATAACGTTTTGAAATCGGATAGGTTTTTCTGCCCCACCCTGTATAATACGATTTGACTTATTTGAGAAACAAATATTTACTGCATTAGAATAGTATATTCTACAACAAGTAATGGAATGGCCCATATTCTACACGAGCAAAAAATTTGTGGTTACAGTTTACGAGTCTGGATTATGCCAGATTTTATAAATTACGCAAAAAAATGTTGATTGGTTATAACAATAGACATTTTCAGTTAGGCTGTCAAACGAAACGTCAAAAATATTGCAGGCATCAAAATACCTGTATTCTCGGTGAAAATTTGCATCGTTAGACATTTTAGTTTTAATAAAAGCTTTTGTAACTTCTTTCGATAAGTTTATTAAAGTTGTCTGAGATAGTCTCACATTTTACGTCTAATTTTTTTAGAAACAAACGCCATTGATTTCAATTGTTCTTACTATGCGTAAATCCCCATTGCGCTATCTTCTATCTCTTTAAATTGAAAAGATCTATTATCATAACCATCAAATATTTTTTTGACACCAGTCCATAAATTGTTTTAATAACAGCATTTATTTTCTTGTTTTTTTTTTTTGTAATAACTGGCCCATTGTATCATTAGCAAGTTCCCTTATTTCTGGTGGCATACATTCCATATCTATATCTTCATTGCCACTTGACATTTTTCTGTACAATATGTAATTTAGTTAATTTTTTAAGTAATGTATTATTATTTAGATACCCTTAATGCTATAAAATTGTCCAAAAATCTGTGAAAGTTAACAGAAAACTACAAATGTGTTCAAAACTTCAAAACGTCAAACGCGAATTCAGAAATAAATAAATATAAAATAAAGAGTCATAACCATATAGCAACCGAAACAAGATAATTGATATTCCGCGCTAATATGCAACTAAACAGATTCTGATTTGTCGAAAGCCGTATGGAATTATTCCAAACGGCATACGAAATTATACCAGACGGTTTGTGGGAATAATATTGATTCCAACATAATTTTTAGTTGTGGAATATGTACTTAGTTTCGAAAATAGTGTTGGAGAAAACTATTTTTCATTTATATTGGATAAATCTCTCCAGGTTGTTCTGCATGTTGATAAAGGGTTAAAATGAAATACACATGTTGTGTGATGATGCAGAATGTATTATTTATTTAAGTGGCGATCGATTTCGGACGATAGTCCATCATCAGGCCGACGCTAAAAATATATTACATTTTTGTTAATAACATTTTTTACATATATGTATAATATACAAGTTATATTGAAATATAGATATGTTATTTTATTAGATCTATAATGTAGAAATCAATTTTCATTCTGTGGATGAATATATATATTCTTATACACCATCCCCATTCTTCCCGGTTGTTTGTGACCTTCCATCCCCATCCTATCCCAACAATCCCTTGAGCGGCCCTACAGGTTGCTCATTTAATTATGGGTCACGATGCGATGCAGCCTTCCCAAGTCTGAGTGTGTCCCCGACTACGACTACGGTCTGTCTGCAGTCTACACCGCCTGCCAGTCTGCCAACTCCTCAAACAGACTCGTCTGGCTTCCACTGCACTCGGGTGCTTGAATTTCACACGCCATATGCCACATACGATGACGAGAACAGCGTCATTCAGCCCGGATAGATGATGGAATAAAATGCGAAAGGGGGATTTAAGGGTAGTAAGATTGTGATGGAACACTGAATAGCACACTTACATCCTGAAGAAAATGTGATTTCAAATTTTTTAATTTATAATTAACGTGCTACTTTGTATACATGTGAGCCAGGAGGAATATTTACGATACATAAATATATGGGGTCTCGTGGCCGCGTGCTTGTGTGTCAGGTCGCGAATCTGGGGAACCGGGTTCCCGACCGACGCCAAATATTTCCAATTTTAAATGGCACAAAATTGTCCCCTGTGGTGCACTCCCGACGCCAGCAATGAGTGCCCGTGAGGTGACGCCTGGAAAGCGCCCGCAGGGTAAACTATTATTCATGAAAGATGACTATTCAGGGTCATTTGTAAGCCGTCTGATATAATATTACTTGCAGATAACTTCATTGCATTTCGTTTGCATAGGCGTGCAACATGAAATATTTATGGACACATTTTAATTGAAAAAAAAATTTGATGTGGACACCACACGACTTCCTTGTACGCAAGACCAATATGAAGATGAAGTATAGACTCAATTACAAAATTGCACGTATTTGACGTAATTTGACATTATCTATTTTTTTTTTTTTGTTATTTTTTGTCCTAATCCATAGCAAGCTTCATTACAAAAACCAAAAAGTATATAAGATTTAAATTTACATATCTCGCTTATACAAAGGGCTAATTTAATAATACTTGATGTGCTAGACGCAGAATTTAATTCTCTAAAACTCTTATTTGATGCATTTATTGCTAAAATCAAAATGAAACCATTTTATTCAAGAAAAACTGTTAACAACTTCAGGTAATATATCACTTCCGGTTAGCCTGTTTTAACCAAAATCTGCTGTTATTCTAATTGATATAAAAGTCTTATTTACCAAATTTGAAAGTTTTGGATTATATTTTAATATAGTTTTTCATTAAAATCTATTATAGGCTTTAAATAAAGTACCATTTCTCAAAATTATGTAATGACCAAAAAGGGAGGTGCACAACTAGATGTTATAGAAGTCCTAAATACAAAATTTCAACTTTCTGCGGCTTACCGTTTTTGAGTTATGCGAAATACATACGCACGTACGTACGTACAGACGTCACGACGAAATTAGTCAGAATGGATTCAGGGATGGTCAAAATGGATATTTCCGTTGAAATCTCAAAACCGAAATTTTTCGCGATTATAATACTTCCTTTACTTCGTACAAGGAAGTAAAAAGATCAGGAATAAGGAGCTAATTTATCAGTAATAACAAACCAAAATTCAATCAATAGTTCTCGGATGGTAAACTAGAAGTGATATTTTACTTGAAGCTCTGAACAGATTTTCGCGAAAAATATGTTATGATATATTCAAAAACTTATTAAATTTAGTATTTAAAACTTTAAAATTAATGAGAATGACATGTTAGATTTTTTCTAAAATTGATAAACCGGAAATAATATTTTACTTGAGCTCTGAACAGATTTTCGTGAAAAATAATTTAAGATATATACCAAAATTTTTCAAATTTGGTATTTAAAACTTTTATATTAATAAGGACATATTAGATTTTTTCTAAAATTGATAAACCGTAAATGATACTTTCCTTGAAGCTCTGAACAAATTTTCGTGAAAAATATATTATGATATATTCCAAAACTTGTCAAATTTGGTATTTACGACTTTTATATGAAGAAAAGCAACATATTAGATTTTGGCTAAAATTGATAAACCGGAAGTAATACTTTATTTAAAGCTCCGAGCATATTTTCATTATAATATATTGATACAATCCAAAACTTTTCAAATTTGGTATTTAAGACTTTTATATTAATGAGAACGACATATTAGATTTTATTTAAATTGATAAACCGGATGTAGTACTTTACAGAAAGCTATAAACAGATTTTTTTGAAAAAATATATTAAAACATAATTCAAAACTTATCAAATTTGGTATTTAAAAGTCGTGTATAATTTTCAACAACATATTTAGATTTTAACTATACTTATATGATAAACCGAAAGTGGTACTTAATTTGGAGCCTCTTAATAGATTTTCGAAGAGTAACATAATAAAATATAATCCAAAATTTCGTATTACAGAGTTTTCTATTTATTGCAACAAATTAGATTTTATTCACAAATGATCAATCGGAAGCAATACTTAAAGCACACTGCTATTTTAAACATGGAATTGACGGGAGATTATGTGCTGGCCACTTCAGATTTCTTATAAATGGTAACCTATATAATTTTTAGTCCATTAGATAGATTTTTTTTTCTGATATAAAATACAATATAAATATTGTATAGGATTGCATGTTATACTCTGTACCATTTAAGCATTTCAGCAGATGGCGCTGATGTCAGCGCCAGTTTTAAGTAGCCGAAATTATATTGGGTAAACTTGTTTCTTGGCTCAAATTTCAGCCAATCAGAAAGGTCAAAACATTTCCCTATTCTCTGCAATACTGAATAGCTTAAATGGAATAAGGTATAGTATAACAATTATTTTGAGAAAAATTATATTAAAATTATATAGGTACCGTGTGTCTATCTTAAAGGTGTACATAGGAGATTAACATGGGAAATCAGTTTTTTGCAATTTCCTGCTCGCCTAATTATTTTAAGCAAAAACGCGTCAAATAAAAGTTTTAGGGCATAAAATTCTGCATCTAGATCAATAAACATAATTACCTTTACATGCTTTGTAACGAAAGAAATTAATTATGAAAATGTCGAAAATTAGGTTGAAAATATCGGCAGCCATGGAATTGAACAAAAAATAAATAAATGCTTGACGTTTTATCTGTCACAACGTAAATTAACTTATTTGACGTTTCTGACAATTTGATAATACGTCAAGCATTTATTTATTTTTTGTTCATTTCCATGGCTGTCAATATTTTCAACGTAATTTTCGAAATTTTCATATTTAATTTCTGTCGTTACAATGCATGTAAAGGTAATTCTGTTTATTGATTTAGATGCAGAATTTTATGCCCTAAAACTTTTATTTGACGCGTTTTTGCTTAAAATAATTAGGCGAGCAGGAAATTGCAAAAAACTGATTTCCCATGTTAATCTCCTATGTACACCTTTTAGAGCCACTTTTACATGTACGGTATAAACCAAGTATAACGTTATTCCTTAGATACCACAACAAAATGTCTTTTACATTCCTCGGATAAACTATAGATAGGATAAATTAAGGTGTTACCATAGAAATACTTATCCAATGCTTATATCATCGGACAAACCTCGTATAAAGTTATACTTTTATATCATTGGTCAATATTTTTGACATAATTTGTCACATATTTTTGACATGACACAAATTTTGTGTAAAATGTTTAAACGAAAGCGTACGAAAAATTATTCGTCATTTGAAGCCGAGACTCTTGTAAATTTAGTTAGAGTTCCAAAATATAGTTGATAATTATTTTATTTACAGTGAAGAAAGAAAAATATATAATAAAAGTACATATTCAATTACTGAAATTTTAGAATGCAAAAATACAGATTGCATATTAATTAGTAAAAAGGAAGATGCATGGAACAATTTAAATCTTCTTATAAATTCTTTGTCTGTCAGACCATTTAAATAATTGTGCCTGTAAAATGAAAATCTTTTCACACATTTCAGCATATTTAACACTATTATTACCTTTCTTTAAATTTTCTTGGTTCTCTCATTCTATCCATTCGGATTAATAACTCTTTATCACTATCAGACTCATGTAAATAATTCATTTTTTGTGAAATTATTACTGACATATGTCAATTTCACGTACAATCAAGTAAAAAATTCACTTATTCCAGGAATAGTCATTCCGTTGCTATAGTATACATGTAAAATCCATTTATATTTATACCTCCGATAAATCTAGGGATAAATTTATCCCTCGGATAACTATTCCATCACTTATACCGTACATGTAAAAGTGGCCCTGACACACGAGTCCAAACTAATAATAATTCAGCCATTTTCAACATATAAAATCTACAAAAATGGATAGATATTTCTAAAAAAAAAATTCGGCTGCTTTAACTATGGACTTAAAATTAAAAAAAAAAACTGTGGGCCAAATGACTGGTTATAATAGTTCGACCGACATTTTCAGGGTCATCTTCTAGCCCAGATAAATATTAATAAAAATTATCGATTCCATTGGCTACTCCACCAAATTTCTCTTACATTATTCTTTGTTGGTGTTATCTTGAGTGTTCCTTGTAACCCAATCCAAGCAAGTACATGGCTAACGAACTCGCTATCGGCGATGCCGAGCTAGCGACGGCGGTTTACATAAGATTCATATTCATTCCAGATTTTAATTAGCGAGATGTGTAACTCACATGAGGGATGAATACGCTATATGAGGAATACTACTGCTGGTAATTAGAATGAATGGAGTCAGGCAATAATGGAATGCTTAGGGACTTGTAAGGTTTACTAACTATACCAAGATTTTATCATCTGCAACACATTTATTAACTGAACTACAATACGAGCTATATTTTCTTTTATGATAATATTATCGTCTATCGTCCATTTATACAGTGTGTTTAGAAAAAATTCTAACTCGAGGTAGACTATGACCAGGGAAACGTATGTGTGAGCATTATTCAATTCAAAAGTCAAGTAGTCAAAATTGATCTTGAAATGTAAAATTTAGGCCCGGTATTTTCACTTCCGAATAAAGTTTCGAATAAGTATTCGTTAAATAAATTTATTCTATTGTAACACGAGGGGGGGTGGAGGATTTCTGGATGATGCTACTGAACTGATGACTGCTCCTACTGCATCTTGATGCTTACTGATGATTACTAATTCTTACTCCCAACGATGATACACTTTTCACTGATGACTGGTGATAAGGACTTCTTGAGAAGGAAGAACACACATACACTTACACTTTACACTGATGAACACTACGGACATGGACACTACTTGGTTTTTAGTAACTAATAACTTTATTTACATTTAAACTAATACAACTATAACTAACACAACTAATAAGTTACATTCCGTAACCCAGCGGGCGGGCGTCGCCCCAAAACTAAAACACTACATTTTCAAAAAAAAAAACACGTCTGCCCGACGCGACGAACCCCATAGCTCTCTAAACTCGACTCTTCTACATGTTTACTCTCACGAGTATCTAATCCGACTATCTTTAAAAAACAAAACGCTATCTTCAGGACAGGATTATCTTAGGGGTACGGGGTGCATAGACTAGGGCATTCCAAAGTCACGCACGTATACATAATAATTTCTAGACTAATAATAAACAAATAAATGTCGTGACTATCATAATACAATATGAATTTCTAAACTGAATTTTGACTTAAATAGATAAACAGAGTTAAAATATGAATATTGAAACTATAATTTAGAAAAGTTTATAAAAAGTTATTTATCTGTTATTGCGCTTACCCTCGTCTTATTACACTATATATTTATCCAACGAATAATTCCATTGCGTCTTTTCACACATTTTACACAAACAAATAGCTATCTGTCGAATAACTTTAACGTTTGTGAATTGGTAGCCTTGCAGAGTGAATTTGTGTCATTAGACAAGGATGAAGTTTGGCGTAGCCACGTTAAGCGAACAAGGATGAAATGTGTCAACCAGTTTTGAATCCGTAGTTGTCAAAATTTTGTTGACATCTTTAATGTTAAATTATGCATTTTTAGCCCGGGGAGACTATAATTTAACAAGTGTACCATCTAATGCAGCACTCATATGTGGTAAACGAGATATGTATATTGTAAAATTGTCGTTGTACTCATTGTATATTTCTTTCAGTTCAAAGTAAATGTTTGTCAATGAATTCAACAAAATTATCCAAAATTCGAAAATATTTTGGAGCGTCAAATGACAGGATCTTTATAATAATTAACCTATTTACTGTTTGAGATCAAATGCGATCCCCAATATGTGATACTAATTGTTTTCCTAATCGGAATCTGTCAAAAATTGTTTCATGTATGTGGTTATGTCGCTGTCTGATGGTGTGTGATCGATTTCTCACGTTATTTATTAATTCATAGTTGAAAATATCATCAAAATATTTAATATATCCAGTTTGTTAATAAATCTGCACTATGTGGAAATGTAATGAACTTACGAATAAACTGTTATTCGCTACCCAAGTACCGAATAATTTATTCCGCGAATAACAAATGTTATTCTTTCGAATAAATTTATTTGCAAGGATAAATTTATCTAAACCTTTATTCGCAAGTGAAAATACCGGCCGTAAGGAGAAAAGAAAATAATGAAGGATACAGTATATTGTAACTCGTCGTTTTTTAATTTATTTCCATTTTTAAAATATGAATCAAGGAGAAAAGCTTTGATTTTTAAGATAAATTTTTTGACAATTTCTCGTGTCAAATTGACATTTAATTAAATACTTTTATGTCTCACTAAAGTATTATGAACTGTTTATTGCTAGGATACGGTGTATATAAACATATCTATAACAACCGGGGCATAATGGGAGGGCATAATAATTCATTATGCCCTCATTATAATCCGATCACCGTTTATGGACATTAAATTAGAAATAATATGAATGGTATATAATTAAAATTATTTTCTTTTTAATTATAATTCATTGCAACAATAATAAGAATTGATTACAACAATTAACATTAATTGATTACAACAATTAATATAATAAGAAAACAGTTTTGAAAGCACAACACAGAAATCATTTTTAATTTAATTATAATACTTAAAATTGATTATGAAAAGGACCTTAAAAAGCAATTTACTTTCACCACACATGTAAATAGCAAGTATGTCGAATTGCAGACTGCAATGTTTCGCTTTGATTTTTGACGGATGACGGATCATTAATTTTTTTGGGGACGATATTTATCCACGTTTGCATTCATTTTTGATAATATTTACCGTCACATGTGACACATCCAAAGCAGTACAAACTTCCTAAATGTAATAATATTCATAAATAAGTGCATAAGAAATATAGAACTGAGATCTGTCATGTGAAAACGAACCTCAAATTATAATACATCTTCTACAAACCAGAATGGAATAATTAGGGGAACATTTATACGTTTGTCTTCCTCAAAGTATACAGAAGTATTCACGATCATTTCTTTTCACCGTACCGATAAAATATCTTCCAAAACATCAAATTCACCCATTCCATCATCTCCAACGATATAGAACGTTGATGTTTTAAAAATAAATAAATGTTGATAATAAACAAAACAATTAAACAACAACCTTAGCAACACCAAAGCTTAAGCATTATTGTAATCAAAATTATTATAAATAAAAACTTATTTCACATAGTCTAGTGAGACATAAAATCTTGTATGCACCACGAGCGTTACTAGATAATAATGCCCATCGGACGACATCTATCCCTCGGGCTAGATCCTCATTGCCCTCCTGGCATTATCATCATCGTAACGCCCTTGGTACATAAAATACTATTAAATTAAGACATATGTTTCTTTATTCATAGCCTACTCCGAGTTAGGATTTTTTTTAAACACACTGTGTATTTAGTGCGAACTTTTTTACACTGAGCGCATAATTCGTATATCAGAATTCAATTGACATATATTGATACTAAAAATATGCAAAATAATTGGCTCCATGTAACATAAAGAAATAAGGAGACCTCATATATCAGTCGTTTCTAATTCTTTTTGTTTGTTTTCCTTTTGTTTGATTGTTGAGGGTCGCTGGAATTGGCATTAGCAAACACGTGATGCCAAAGTGGCTAAGCTTGAAATATGCGAATAATATTTTAAACATTTTTATCTTGGCAGGTCACAAAAGCTATTCGTGCATGATTATATGCATTTGATATCGTGTACATCGAGACATGAAATTTCATGCAACCAAAACCGCTATTATGCACCAACATAAATCTCATTTAAATTCATTAATTGCCCCCATATGTATCTTAACAACCCACGGCGATCGAATATTGAAGATGATGAATTCATATCAGGATAAGGTCGATTCGATACTTTACATATATGTGCCTTCGGGAATATATGTACATTTTAATTGAAATCAAAAACAACAACAAAAAATCTGATGTGGCCAGCACATTACCTTCCGTCAGTTCTATGTATTTTGTTCAAATTTCATACGGAAAGTTCCTTCCTAAATTAAATATTCTACTTCTTGTACATTACCTTCCGGCAGTTACTTGTATTTTATGCAAATTTCATACAGAAAATTATTATTTTATGACGTTTTCTATATACAGTCTATCTGCAGAAATAAAAGATATTATTATTATTATTATTATTATTATTATTATTATTATTATTATTTCTTGTACATTACTTTAAAGCAGTTGTATGTATTTTATACAAATTCCATATAGAAAGCAAAAGATCCTATACCTATTTCCAGTAAAATTTTAAGACAAACACACTATGTCAATTTCACTTGACACTGACAACTTTCAATCAAAATTTTCTTAATATAGTAGCTGTTTCCACAGCTATGGCTACTTTATGAAATTTAATTTCTTTATAATTTTTTAACTCTATATCCATTTAATATTAGGTATAAAATGCAATCAAATCGTATAGAAAATAAAATATTCTTTAATATTTATAATAACATTAAATGTGAAAAAATGATATTTAACATAGTTTTTTCAAGAAAAACTGTTAAAATCTTCAAATGAGGGTACTTCCGGTTGTCCAATTCTAACCAAAATCTAATCAGCTCTTCGCATGGATGTAACGAAGAGAAATACGAAAGAATTATAATTTTTAGAATTGTAGTATGGAAGTTATCGTAGACGGAAATTTTGTTACACACACACACACACACACACACACACACACACACACACACACACACGGACACACATACATACATACATACATACATACCCACACACACACACACACATACAGACATCATCGTAAAAGTAGTAAAATCGTATTCTAGGGACCCTAAAACGTGCTTATTCATCAAAAACTCACTACCGAATTTTTTGACCAAAGACAATACCTTCCTTACCTAAAGGTGACGGAAGGTAAAAACAGTAACAATAACCAACTTTTAATTATTTTATTTGCAAAGCTACGTTTCCAGCTCTTAACATAGTCACTGTTTTAGTCTTTGTTTTTGTATTTTGCCTTATGTTTTTGTCAGAAGATATTGGCCATTTCCAGCTGTTAACATAAGCACAGTCTTAAGTTTTTGTACTTATAATGTTTGTTCACTCAAAAAGGGAACACATTTATAAAACTCTTTACAATGCTTCAAAATTATATAGTTATTAATGATATTAATTATGAGTAGTAATCATTACTCAAATTAAGTAATAATGTAATTATTTTGTATAATTCCAAAATAACATTTGAAATAAAGCACGAAATTAATATGGTGAACGAGCCACACTATTTCTAATATTCCACTTTAAATTTCAATATTGTCTGCATATCCATAAGATATGATATAATTTTATTTGTACTTATAATATATATATACCGTGTGTCTATCTTAAAGATGTACATAGGAGATTAACATGGGAAATCAGTTTTTTGCAATTTCCTGTGCACCTAATTATTTTAAACAAAAACGCGTCAAATTAAAGTATTAGAGCATAAAATTCTGCATCTAACTAAATCTATAAACAGAATTATCTGTACATGCTTTGTAACGACAGAAATTAAATATGAAAATTTCGAAAATCACGTTGAAAATATCGACAGCCATGGAATTGAACAAAAAATAAATAAATGCTTGACGTTTTATCAAATTGTCAGAAACGTCAAATAAGTTAACTTACGTTGTGACAGATAAAACGTCAAGCATTTATTTATTTTTTGTTCAATTCCATGGCTGTCGATATATTCAACGTAATTTTCAACATTTTCATATTTAATTTCTGTCGTTACAAAGCATGTAAAGGTAATTCTGTTTACTGATTTATATGCAGAATTTTATGTTCTACAACTTTTATTTGATGCGTTTTTGCTTAAAATAATTAGGCGAGCAGGAAATTGCAAAAAACTGATTTCCCATGTTAATCTCCTATGTACACCTTTAAGACAGACACACGGTATATATATATATATATATATATATATATATATATATATATATATATATATATATATATATATATATATATATATATGATTTTTTCTTTCTGTTGTCCATATTTATATTCTCTCAACACAAAAATAATAACATAAACTCCAAAATAATGACAGATAACATACAACGCGTAGAACTACTGCGCAACATAAAAAGAGATAGCGCTTACATCATTTATCTCTCTCCAACAGAACAGCGACAAAGACTATGACGAAAGTATGAAGTATGCAAACTTTGTGTTTATGCGCTATGACAAATACAAAGACTAAAGACTAAAACAGTAGCTGGAAACGCTCAAGCCATTATACGTATGACAAACTTTCAAGGTTATGACAAATAACAAAAACAGCGACTATGTTAAGAGCTGGAAACGTAGCTTCACTCACTTAAGTAATGGGCCCGTCCAAGTCTTGGGGTTTTTAAAATTTTTGAATATAAATAAGTGAAAAAGAACTAAAAATTGCTATATATTTTGTATTTTTATACCTATAATAATGTAATTAAAGTTTTTAGCGTAAAATGGTCACCATGTTGTGACGTCAGCGTCATTACAGTAGCCCAGTTTCCTTGTGAAAATGTCACTATAAAGTGGACCATGCATATTTTGCTCATAAATTCACGATTGGCTTTACACATACTCTAACAAACACATATTTAATATATCCGAGTAATTTATTCACTTATTAAATAAATTTATATTATAGTTTATGTTTTAATTATTGTAATCACAATACTTGTCATTGTTGTAGTTATTTAGTAAATAGTAATGTAAATGTTGGATTACTTTTTACTATGAACTATGCTTTGATTATTGTAATCTATACTTTCTTTGTTGTATTTAATTATAAATAGAAAATAGTTTAAATACTATTTTAATTATAATAATGGCACTTGGTGGGTATGAAAACTTCAATATTATATTAAAGAAAGCCTTAAAGTCACATTAATTACAGTGAATAAGTAACCTGATTATGAAAACGAGCAAAAATTATTAATTTTACTTACCTGATTTTTATTTATGTATAATATGTACTATCGAAGTTTTACATAAATTAACATTAAACAACTACTCCTATACCTATTCATGTAAGTAAATCAAACAAATATATATTTTTAAATGATTTAATAACCGTCTGGCTTACGGTATTACCATTAGCTCTAAAGATTTTTGATTAGTTTGTAATGGATACGTATTTTTATTCATGCAACATTTATTGTATATTGCCATACTAATGGTAACGTATGTCGGTTCTCTCTACTTATAACGGAGTGACGCTAACGTCAAAACTTCCGCGCCAAAACTTTTATAATTATTTTAGGCGTTATTAAGCGTAATTTCAAGAAAACAAAAAATACGGAATTTCTATTTTTAAATTCTTCGTAACATATAAAAAATTCAAAAAAGGTGGACGGGCCCATTAACAATGGGCTACTTGCATGCCATTTTTTTATTTAATATTTTTGAAGAGACGATTAAAACTTGCTACCCATATTTTTTCTTTTGGCAAAATTTTCATTAATTGACCAAAAAAAATGAATGAAATTTTAATATTTAAAATACCGCCGTGTATGACGTAGAATTAGGCCGAACCAATAAATGGTCGTAAAGCAATAACATTGGTCCGTCCAATAGCAACGGCATGTGCGGGTAATTTAAACATGACAGATCATCTGTTTGACGTTTGTATAATAGTTTGGAGGTTAATTTTTTCGTTTGTCATTTTAATCTTGTACGAGTATAAAAGCTAAGTTAAAATCCTTCAAAATCCTGCCAAATAAATTATATGTAATAAAGTAATGACTATTTTCTTTTGCTATAAGTTTTCTATTTGTGGTTGATGATTGTGATGACTTATGGGACTGCCAAAGAAGTAGTAATTAATTTATAGATGTTACAATCATTGCGATAAATATTTATACCCATATTGTTTGGTTTGGGAATATTTCTACAATGTCAATATTTCCATAAATACATAGCAGATATACGAGTAGTGGAAATTTTGTTGTATGTGTAGATGCATGAAAACGCATTTAAAAACGGAAAATCTTGCATGCGCTAGTAGCTTAAAGTGGCCAGCATGTCGGCTATAACCATAAATATTTACCATGCGAAAACTATAAATAAAATCGAAAGATAAGAACCGAAAAGCGAAAAGTGCAACGGTAGTAAACGACAAGCTGCGCTCTATCATACTCGCTATTAGTACTCTGAACTCCACGAGATTTGTTGTCTTGGTTTGGTTACTATTATCTGCATTCTTTGTTCACAGAATATCACTTTGGTTTATTCAGATTTATCAGTTATATTTAATTCTACAAATATGTGCTCTTATTAATATGGAAACAATAAAATACATTTCAAGCATCCTCTCGCCAATATAGGCAAAGCCGTAACTAGGGTTGCCTGTGGCAAAAAAATTATTTGCGCCCCTTCATATCTAGAAAATAAAAACATAATAAACTACTGATGAGCGGTTCGCAAATTACTGACAACTTACACTTACATGAACATTTTCTAAAATTTAAAACATCTAGCCTAGCAATTTATTGAATGACATTGACAAAAAAATCACGAGTTGTCAAACGAATGATTTTTGATCAATGTCACGAGATAAATTGGCAACAGGCTCGAGTAAAGCAATCGGAAAATTTTTCCAGGATAAAATTTAAGCACGAATGGTATTCGGATGACTATTTCCAAAATAAAAATCAGGTAATCATTTATATATTTTTTTTCTTGACAAAAATCTTTTAATTTTATTGTGTTTTGAGGTGTTATATTTAAGTTTGCTTTTTCAACGTTTTAAATAGATTCCTGACCGAATCGACTCGTTTATAATAAAAACTGATAATACTAAAAATATACACACTTTGACAGGTATGTAAACAATATGTTTCTAAAACGTCAAAAAATTTTCACTTATCAAAACTCACTAGTAAAAACACATCTTATTGGCTTAAAGGGTGCGAAAAAAATTTTGTGACGTTTTTTTGTCTAAATGAAACTTCGTAACTAGGTAGAATTCTAAAATTTTGATACGATTAAAGATAAACAATATCATGTAAGTATTTAAAACGAGTCAAAATTCCAGATGAAATAAGATCTAAACCGATTTGCAGTTGTTTAAAATGTTAGAATATAATCATATAACTTTTTGTTAGTAACTCGCGAACCGCTCAACGACAAAATTCGTCTATACTTTATTCCATTTAAGCCATTCAGCAGATGGCGCTCGCATCAGCGCCAGTTTTAATTAGCCGCAATTACATTAGGTAAACTTGTTTCTTGTCTCCAATTTCAGCCAATCAGAAAGGTCAAACCTATTCCCTATTCTCTACAATACTGAATGGCTAAAATGGAACAAGGTATAATACATGACATGAAGGAGAAATTCATGTTGAATTCAAATTTTCAAACCGCGTTATCGTATCATTCTTTAACCGGGTCAGAGATTTGGATGAAATTATAGGAAAGAACTGAAAAAAAATATTCAAAAATCATCAATAATAAACTGTTATAGGGCCCTATTCTCTAACTCGGTAGTTAATTTTTAACCACTGATTAAAATTTTTATCCAATAGATAATGATTTGACAACTAAAAATCCCTTTTTACCTTCCGTCACCTTTAGGTAAGGAAGGTATTGTCTTTGGTCAAAAAATTCGGTGGTGAGTTTTTGATGAATAAGCACGTTTTAGGGTCCCTAGAATACGATTTTACTACTTTTACGATGATGTCTGTATGTGTGTGTGTGTATGTATGTGTGTGTGTGTGTGTGTGTGTGTGTGTGTGTGTGTGTGTGTGTGTGTGTGTGTGTGTGTGTGTGTGTGTGTGTAACAAAATTTTCGTCTACGATAACTTCCATACTACAATTCTAAAAATTATAATTCTTTCGTATTTCTCTTCGTTACATCCATGTGAAGAGCTGATTAGATTTTGGTTAGAATTGGACAACCGTAAGTACCCTCATTTGAAGATTTTAACAGTTTTTCTTGAAAAAACTATGTTAAATATCATTTTTTCACATTTAATGTTATTATAAATATTAAAGAATATTCTATTCTCTATATGATTTGACTGCATTTTATACTTAATATTAAATGGATATAGAGTTAAAAATTTATAAAGAAATTAAATTTCATAAAGTAGCCATAGCTATGGAAACAGCTACTATATTAAGAAAATTTTGATTGAAAGATGTCAGTGTCAAGTGAAATTGACATAGTGTGTTTCTCTTATAATTTGACTGAAAATATAGGATCTTTTGCTATAAATTTTCTGTATAGAATTTGCATAAAATACATGCAACTGCCGGAAGGTAAAGTACAAGAAATATAATCTTTAGCAAGGAATTTTTTGTATGAAATTTGTACAAAATACATAGAACTGACGGAAGGTAATGTGCTGGCCACATCAGATTTTTTTGTTATGTCAACATACTTGATTGGTTAAAAAAATTAACTATTAGTTAAAAATTAACCACTGAGTTACAGAATAGGCCCCGTGCATAGTTAAACCTATTATACTCTGTTCCATTTAAACCATTCGGTAGATGTCACCAGTTTTAAGTAGCCGAAATTACATTGGGTAAACGTGTCTCTTGTCTCCAATTTCAGCGAATCAGAGAGTTCAATACTATGCCCAATTGTCTATAATACTAAGGGGCCTATTAATTTTTAAACATTGGTTAAATTTTTTAACCAATCAAGGGGCCTATTCTGTATCTCAGTGGTTAATTTTTAATCACTGGTTAAATTTTTGAACCAATCAAGTATGTTGACATATAACAAAAAAAGGGATTTTTAGTTGTCAAATCAATAACTATTGGATAAAAAATTTAACCAGTGGTTAAAAATTAACCACCGAGTTACAGAATAGGGCCCCAAGGGGCTTATTCTGTAACTCAGTGGTTAATTTTTAACCATTGGTTAAATTTTTTAACCAATCAAATATGTTGACATACAAAATGAGGGATTTTTAATTCTCAAATCAATATCTATTGGATAAAAATTTTAACCAGTGGTTAAAAATTAACCACCGAGTTACAGAATAGGGCTCCAAGTATGTTGACATATAACAAAAACAGGGATTTTTAGTTGTCAAATCAAAATCTATTGGATACAAATTTTAACCAGTGGTTAAAAATTAATCACCGAGTTACAGAATAGGGCCCTAAATGGCTTAAATGGAACAAGATGGATATAAGTACTAAATACCTAATATTGTTAATTTTTGAGTAATTTAAGTTTCTATCATAAATTATTATTATAGTTAACTATTTTCTAACATAACTCAAATCATCCTATACAATCAACAATAAACAATCAATTTTGCTGCTTTAAATGTACAAAATAAAATGCAAAAATACAGGATATATAGAAAAATATTTGCAGATTGAAAGTAGTGAGAATTTGGAATGCAGTGAATGTGTGACCTATAGATGAGGGATTGGTATTAAAAACGCGATTATTTCATAACTAATAACTTTTTTTTAAATTTGATAATATTTAAGACACAGTTTTAAGGTCTCGTTTTAAAATAAATGACCCGTTCTAATTTGTTACTACAGTGGAGAACCCGATTTATTCATTTATTTATTTATTTATTCGTATCGAACTAATACAATATACACAAGTACATACATATAAATAAGTCAAATAGTCACTAATGTGTATTTATATATCCACTACTTGGCTATACTTGTTTGAAGAATACTAGTTCGTATCGCAGAAATACGTACTCGTTAAAAACCATCAGTAACCAGGGTCGCGACATGTACGCTTTCTGCTTGACCAATTTCTCGTTTTTGACAGCTGTCAGCAACCAAATTTTATCTCCAAAAACTTTATACATATTTTGAATTCACATCGAAAATTTTTATACCAAGAAAACGAAGAATGTAATAATGAAACGATTTATAGTTCTAACATTTAAAATTGTAATTTTACATTAAAGTTTTGTAAACTAAAAATTCACAAATGCATTATTGAGGAGCCGATTAAAAATTTCATGTAACAAAAAGCTCCCACCAAATGTTATGGTTCATACTGTATTAGTGTTTGGTAATGGAGGGAACTTTCTCATCCGCTTTCCACTTCCCGTGAGATAGTTTGCATGACGGCCGCTGGCGCTTTTACGACGCGTCTTCCCGCAGCTGTAACTCACGCGCTGCGTCCAATGGAGTTACGCGGCACATAAACTTTTGACGTCCCCGCGCTGTAAATCAACCGCCGATTGGCCGAACCGACAAATCCAATGTTTTTTTTGTTGTGTGCACTCTGGAAATAAGTTTGAATTTGTGGTGAATTTTGGTAGTGGAAGATGACTTTTATGGGACTAACATAATTTTTTCCGACAGAAAGAAATTTGTCAGCGGGAAATTATATTGCCAGAAATGATTTATTTTTAAGGAAAAACAAATTTAATTGGTTGTGTAATTAGTTTTCTTCCATATATCATCTTGTTTTTTAGCTACAATATATTTAAATCAGCGCTTTCTACGATCAATAATTCTTTTATTCTCTTTCGAAAACAATCTAAATGATTTATTATTTTATTTTTGCACGATCGATTTTTTTAATCTTTACCGATAGGGTTTCCAAAGCAATAGGTTTTATTTACAAATTACTCACCGGTAAGTAATTGTGATTACTTACCGATCAAGAGGCGAGGCGGTAATAGTATATTAAGTATTAAGAACGGTAAGGACAGTTTACCGATCGAAGACAATGTTTGGGGACTGAGCGAAGCGAAGGTCCCAATTTTGTCTGAGATCGGTAATTCCTTAACGTTCGTGATGCTTATACGATTTCTTGCACGATGGACGCACAAAATTTAAAAGAAAAATAAGATTTAAAAATTATTTTGACATATTAAAAAAATTTACTTGTCCTTTTTGAAGTAAGCTTTGACTTTTGTTTTTATTTATTTACCGTCTTGCTTCCTGAGCGAAGTGAAGCACATCATTTAACGACGTGAGTCACATCTATTACCGTTCAGTAATTTGTAAATAAGACTTGTCTTGGAAACAATATCGGTAAATATAAAAAATAACCCGCTCGTGCAAAATAGCTATTAACATACCTAGAAATGTTATGCATATGTATATCATAACTGCCGTAATGTCAGTTTGAAATCCGAGCTCGTAAAGCGAGGATTTTAAGACATCTAAGGCTTGTTATGATTCATAACCTCCGTGGTTTGTTCAATAGTTTATCGGTTTCAGAAAATAAAGACATTATTGATAAATATTATTTTTTGAAATATTCTCATTAATGCTACTTTCAGAATGCTATGGTTAACAGAACAATTATTTTGACATGTCAATATGACAAATATTTAAATTATGTGCTTTATTCATGTTTATTGGTTTAGAGTAAAGTAGACCGTATTTAGAACGATAAGCTATCGTTATCTGTATGTATTAATGAAGAGCATTATATTTTCATTTTGACAGTTGTTGACAAATCGGTATGGTAATAATATTACCGTATAGATACAGTTATTACTTAGTTAAAAGTGGTTACAAGCCTACTTTTGTACACGTAAACAATGAAATTTTAGGTACGTTCTATCGGTGTCAGAAATTTTCCTACTACTTCTCGTAGTAGCTGAATGGTTGTTCTTTTGCGTCAAAAAAATCTGAATATTCCTACTAATCATTCTAACTTCAGAGTTGGAAGCGTTGGTAGGAAGATGTATGGAGTGGGGATAAATTCAAATAGCCGACTGTCGCGCGTGCATTGCTGTCAAGTACTGTCAAGTTTGTAATGTTTGTATAGGTTAGGTTGTGCTAACAAAATAAATACCTTTGCGTTCTACCTGTGCTATTACATTTTAAAATGGTAGACAACAATAAAAAAATATTATTATTTAATATTCAGGGTATGTAGATATGACATGACAGTTATTTGCTACTGTTGCTTCTGAGCGTTCTATTGCTATAAGAATAATCTTATTCTAGTAGGAATATTGCTGACATTGATAGAACGTACCTAATATCCTGAAACCGGTAAATAAATAAAAATAACAATCAAAGCTTACTTTAAAAAAACACAATAAAAATGTTTAATGTCAAAATAATTTTCATATCTTATTTTTTAAATTTTGTGCGTCATTGAGTGAGTAAGCAAGTGCTCTTTCAATCAGTATCGGATGTATTGGAGCGCTTTCCACTAACAATAATTTTAACTTCACAGATGAATATTCATTGACCGCAATTTAAGGTTATATGTTATTTATCTATCAGTTTTCAAAGCAATCATACCACCTCTAGAAAATAAAAAGCACCAGAAACAGTGCGTTTATAGATCTTCATAACGACGTGTTTTTAGTGTGTTTACAGATTCATAAGAACACCGAAATACAACAAATAATTCGTGGACAATAATTAAAATATCCAATAATCCAAGCAATTACTCCAAAATAATAATTGAGACATTTAATTGTTGAGATCATTAATCGTCAATTAACACAAGTGTTAGATACAATATTTTTCCGTTTACCGTATCTTACTGAATTGTAAAATCTAATTTTTTCAGATGACAAAAAAATTTAGGTTAGTAACGTTTGTCACATAAATTTTGACAATTGTTCAGTATTGGTATGTGATGTCTTTGGTTACCCACTTACTTCATTTATTAATAAAAAAATCTTTTATTAATACGGGTCATTAATGAATGATTTTCTATATTTACATTAATAAATAACCTATTAATAAACAAAACAAAATGTGATTATATCTACTGCGGCAATTAATCCTCTGGTATTTTTTAAATATCATTAAGGGAAAAATATACAAAATTGATAAATAATACACATTAAAATATTTTTCTTCTCGTATGTAAAATAGATAAATTTACATCTAAAATAAAACTAATATTAATATTAAATCTACGTTCCGTAAGTCAACCAAAGAACCAGTATCTTAATTCCGGGTACACCATGGTTCCTGAATATTTTCATCTATTTCGGGACAGATTGACATTGAATTACTTGACATTAAAAATTGACACAACCTAACAAAAATAAAAATTAACCAAATGAATGATAACTTTGAATATGACAATGAAATTGAACATTTTATTACATTTGCCAATAATAATAACACAACCAACAATATAACAAATATAAATAATGTTTTCATGCTTACATCTATAATAATTATTAGAAATACCACTAATTCGGTTAGAAATTAGACATTGACGTATATCATTTAATATTGTTAAAATGATGTTTGAAAGTAGCGGTAGTGGGGATAAAAATACCAGAGAAACCAGAATTATTTCATGGTTGCCGTGGTTCGATTTTTTACCAACCTTTTTCAGGAACCGCATTCCGAATAGAAACCGATAAATAATTTCAGGACTTACGGAACATTAAACCGTAAACCTGATCGAACCGGTTGCATTACGGAACATACTATAATGGCTGGTTTATGATGGATTTAATTTATAAATTTAGATTTATAAATTTTTAAAATTTACGATGTAGCTTGCTGGTTTATATTGAATTTAAAAATATGAAATATGCCCAATTAACTTATATTGGGTCACGTGGTTTGACACAAATTGGATGACAGTTATATGATATTTATCACTTTTATCATAATCAATCTGTATTGTTCTACAGATAATATTAATAATATATTCATATTTTCGGAATCCATTTGTCAAATCAAAATTAAAATGTTTCAACTGTCACTTGAAACTGTCATTTTCCCCACCAAACTCATTATTTGAAATACTGTGAAATGATTGGACGCATTTACAAATTTACATTTAGAATATAAAATATATTTTAAATTCATCATGAACCAGTAAAAGCAGATATGTACAATTTATATTTATAAATGTAAATTCGTAAATCTAAATTTGTAAATTAAATCCATTATAAACCAGCTATAAGAAACCGCATTATCTCTCGTTTCCATGCACACAACCCAAATATTAGTCAACAAAACAAAAACAAATCATTTTAATCCTTTTTGTCAAGGTTGGTTCGATCTAGACAATTTTATAGCGCAACGATAAACAGTTTGCAGTTGCTAGGCAACTCTATCTCGTAAAAACAAACAAGAATCTTACGCATCTTGTACTGCGCGAATACCCATAGTCTTTTGCTGGCCATTCTGCTGATTAAACGTGCAAAGTCCGAGTTTACTGATAAGAGAATATGAAATGAATGAACAGCAAAGTTTTCTTTTTGCTTTTGGAGAGTAATTAATAAATTACGTTATTAATATTTAATGAACGTTTAAGATAATTGCAAAGAAAGAAAAATGTTTAATTGATTTATCAGACATGAATAAAATTATCACTGCAGAGTTCATTGTTTTCAAATAAATACTTTAAGCGTATAATCTTTACTTTCCAACATGCATATTCATAATAAACAATTTCTTTATTTACATTTTATATGTAATTACTGCAATATTTGCAAGGAGTATTATAAATCCTAATGAAGTCATTCACCATAATAACAAATTAGAATATGGCTAATTCATATTAAAACATAACATTAAAACTGGTACGACTATCAAAGTTTAAAAAAATTATTTTAGTTTTTATAAAATATTCCCGAATATAATGCTCTTAATATCTATCTCATATAACTATTCTCAGTGGCGTACCTAACAGGCCCACAGGGCCTGCATTGCGGGCGGGCCCCTGGCTTTAGAGAGGCCCCAATTTACATGATTTATAATTTTAAATTTAATCATGTTTTGTAGCAACATACAATTTTAATTTTTGAATGTCAATTTCCAAAAATAATATTGGCTAAGGGGCCCCTTATCCGCTATGTCAAATCAAGCTCTTTATTTTCCATCACATTTCGGCCGGTAGAATTTCGATTTCTTGGCAAATATTTTCCTTTAAAACAACCCCATAAAAAGAAGTTTGGGGCTGTCAAATGAAGATATGTGGCGGCCAATGTGTATTACCAAAACGTGGGATTAAATAACGATCTTGTTTACCATATTTTGTCGCATCCAAGTTCTTTCATTTGGGATACCAAAAATGTATGAATCAATTCCCTGTAACTTTCACGAGTGGACTGTGCCACAATTTCATTAAAAAAAATACTGGCCAATCACATTTTCATAGTAAATGCCACAACATACAATGACTTTGGTGGGATGTAAAAGTGCCTAATCTTGGATTTTCAGGCCTCCAATATTGGTTATTTTGCTCAGGTGAAAGTGAGCCTAGTCACAATGTCCACAAGTTCTTGTGGTATGTAGTTCTTCGTGATAAACGCTACAATGAAAAACGGGCCCCAAAAAATTTTGCGGGCGGGCCCCCGAACTCTTAGTTACGCCACTGACTATTCTATTCCAAATTCGTACTTCTACTATTGGGACCCGCAGAATCTGATGGCGTAATCGCTGTAATCGCACCTGTCATAGGGCATATCAGATTTGTTTAAATTTTGAATGAGCACCTTCTGACCCAAAATATTATTAACACTTCAAATCAACACAATTTTTAAATTTGTTTAGTCGAATCCTTCAACAAGAAACATATACTACGTTTACATGCAGTTTTGAAAATGGTTTCAGTTTTCAGTCAAAATTACGCGAAACTGTTTACATGTAATTTTCAAAACAGGTTTACAGATTGATTTGAAAACAGTTTCGGCGCATGCGCATTTGGCTGATATAAGTGACAAACTTTCTTCACTCCAAATTCTTCGTTTTGCTATTATTCCAATTATTTTTTCTACTTTGTACCACTACGCACTAAAATTACACAACTGTCAGTTTATTTGTAGGTTAGTAACACGAAGTAACACACAGCGACAGAAACGTTATGCTATGTACGCATGCGCAATATCGAAACTGAATTTTAAGTGTTTACATGAGTAGTTTAGAAACTAGTTTTCAAGTCAAACCCATGAATTTTATTTTTGGTTTGAGATAACTCAAAACCGTTTTGACACTGTATACATGGCGTTTTCAAAACTAGAAACGTTTTGAAAACGGTTTGAAAACTGCATGTAAACTCAGTAATAGTTGAGGCTCAACGAGTCAAAATTCGTGATTATTCACTACTTGTGGCGTAATTCGACTTCTGACTTGCAACTGTAGGTTGCAGAGACAAATATTAGTAAAATTAATGAAACTATAAATTTTATTTATACCAGTAGTTTAAAGCATAAATACAAGTTAAATTTCACAAGGAACAAGTAATATTCCTCTTTGTTGCAGTTGCACGTTTGTTCGACATAAAAATTGTATACCGTTGCATTTAAATTCTATGACACATATGTAATATATTTAAATATTAAAGTTCCTATCGTTCATTCATTACATATGAATGTGGTCACAATCATCATTCAATTACAAATTACCCAAACAAAAAGAGGGAGAAAACATAACTTCCTGTAATTCCAACAATTTCACTGTGCTCGTAGCATCAGCATCCATATAGTGACTGTTGAGTCACAGAGAAAAAATGAAATAAATTGTCACAAATATGAATGCATGTGTTCGTGTTAGCGTAGCATAGCACCGACGCAATGCCAGTGAAGGGGGAGGGGTAATTGCTTACCCACTGACGCCGCCACTGGTAATTCACCTATCCGGTTGCATTATACTATTTTTGTTTCCGCTGGAATCCCAAACTTTTTGTTGATAACTTTTTAAACCCGAAAATATGTGACGTGTGGAACATTAGCAACTTTACAAATAAATTTCAAAGAAATGTTTATAGATATTTTTTTACTAATTTAAAATTTTTAATACTTTTTCCTTTTTGCGTCCATCGGTTATAATTATTTATATGTATCTCTAAATCGTCCAGAAAAACTCAACCAGGGCCTCGATTTTGGAATTTTAATTTCTACTGGATTTTAAATTCGATCAGAATTGAGATTTTTCTGCACTCTTTCTCAGAGTAGATTTCAAATTCTAGTGGTCCGAGTAATAGAATTTGTTTCTATCGTTTTTGCTTGACATTTCTTTATTTGCGTCGTTTGTAAAATTGAGTTATAATCATATTAATTATTTTTACTCAATTCTCATACTTAAAGTTACAAAATCTAGGTTCAGACTAGGCCCGTAAAAACTTTTTAACCTCCCGCTACCCTTGGTAAGGGAGGTACAGGGATCGTGCTAAAAATCGCATATCGAGATTTTGGTAAATAACCACGTTCTAAGGTCCCCAGAATCCAATTTTAACATTTTCACGATGATGTCTGTGTGTACGTGTGTGTGTGGATCCTCCACTCTAACTCAAATAGTATCATTCAGAAAATTTTGAAACCTTGTATTTCGAACTTTTTGTGTAATGGAAAGAGTCCATTAGATTTTGGTAAAAATCGGATAACCGGAAATGGCACTTTGCTAGAAGCTCGAAATAGTTTTTCTTCGAAAAATACCTTTAAATGTTATTTTTTGAGATTAATGTTATTGTTGAAATTGAACAAAATAAGCCGACATCTAGTAGTCTGTGTTAGAGTAACTATGGTAATATGTTATGTAATGTAATGTCAACTTATGATTTTGATTTGTAAAACATTTTTGGTTCTATTAAACTATTTTTCTGGTTTTCTACTAAACGTTTATTTAAATGCTCTATAGTTAGATAAATCTAACAGTTATTATAAACTGTCAAAATTTGAGTAAAATTCGCTAATCCAAAAATAAGGATTAACTTAATCTTTTTTGTGACTCGGGCTGTAAATGGCGGGAGGTATTGTGTCGGCCACACCAGATTTTTTGTGCACAGACTGTCGACGTTAACCGAGGCCACACGAGAATACAGGCCCGAATACTTATCCCTGATCAATGCGTCACGTCAAACTATGAGGCCAGCGCACTAGTCTAGCCCTCTAAAAACAGTAGGGCTTCAGCAGTCGGCGTGAGTGGTCGTACGGCAAAGCGCAGCACGCAACGTCCAATTTCGATTGTTTTTTGTTGAAGGACATTGCAAAAATGTAACATGGCTAAATTGATATACCATTGGAGAAATTAGAAGCTAAACAAGTTTTCCTAATATATGGTGTATCAGGCAAAACATCAAATTTAGTTATGAAATTTTTTAATAATAATTATAGAAAAAACTGTAAAGAACAAATTTTTAATACAAAGCAGTTGAACAATAAATAAATAAATACATAAATAAATACATTAGCGAGCACCCAAATATTTAATTCCAAAGAAATGGTTATTTTAAAAATATAATATGCGTACCTATGTATGTTATTCATTTTTAGTTACATTATTATCATTTTCATATTATGATCTATGTTATATTATTTTCATTTGTAAGCTCCAGCCTCCAGATCTAAAGATTTATTAATGTTATTATTATTTTATTTCTTGTATGTATTATTTAAAAGTAATACATGAGTTTATTCGTATATTTTGGCTATGTATAATTCGTTTTTTATTTAATTTGTATGTATTAGTTATTTACGAGTTACATATCTTTATAAATCACATTTTGCAATCCTATTTGTTTAAAATTCCGTATATTTCCTGTGATTACACTGCTGTCGTTCGAGGCGTGGCGTGACAGCAAGAAGCTAGCTGTGACGTCAAGAATTGGGCATTCAGCCTGTATTCTCGTGTGGCCGGTTGGATTTCAGCCATGGCTACATTTATTTAAGATTTATAAGTGGACAACTTATAACTTATAGCATCTGAGTGTGATAAATAAAATAGTAGATGTATTTATTTATTTTATTTTTTATGACAAAACACGCAGTGTCTGTCGACGGGTATCGAACACACGGAACATAGTTCGGGTGACGTCAAATATAGACTTAAAACTTTTAAATCTGTGGGTCAAATGAAAAATAACATCGTCAAAATCCAGTGCGTATAGTAAAACCTACATTGCAAGACAGAAAAGAGACCGGTATCAATTGTTACAAAATTTAACTTTTTATTTTTCACGAGTTAACGTTACATTTAGAAATTTTAAAATACCTATATGAGAACCTACCCACCTTAGTGAATAATATTTTGAATTTTATACTTTTGAAAAAAATCTAAAAGTATAAAGATTTTTAGTCAGGCATTACAAATGTTACAATTGACACCTAACTGGTAACTGGTGTCAATAGTAACAGGGCCAGTGTTAATTGTAACAAATTTTAACAGTGATGTAATAAGATAAAATAACAGATAAAAGAAGAAATTATTGAAAAAATAAACATTTATTTATTACCTCACAAAATACAAAATTCAGATGACTCAACTAAAAGCAAACAAAATATCTGTTGGTGATATGGACCATTTTGACCAAATGCCTTTAGTCGCTAACGAACTTGCAGTTTAGGTAAACATAAAATAGGTCTTTCTTCGTACAATTTAACTTGCCCGGTGTCCAGACTTTACATTTTCGCCACTGCAACCAATCTCCTATGCTCAAAAAATATTGGCCAATACATATCAGAGAGTTTCCTCGTCGGAGCTATCTGAAGAGTAATCTGCGACTGTTACTTTCGGAAGTGTTATTCGTTTTTTTGCTCTTCTTCTTTTATGTTTTCGATAGCAGTGGTTTTTTCTTATAATTTTTATCATGATCAAGACTGTACTTAATTATTAAACACGTTACAATCGACACCGTGGCATGTGTGACAACTGACACCGCTTCACGTATAAAGATATTATTTGCTTTTTTGTATTTATTAGGTAATAATTCGAAATGTTTTTTAATGAAAAATAAAAGCAGATATAACTCACAAACTGATCCTTAACTTGAAATATTTCCGAACAGAGGACTTATAGTGTTTTAGAAACAATGTGTGTCACTACCTGTATTTACTTTTTTGTCGATTTATAGACATTCGTCAGAAAGAGACGGCGTATTTGCGCGTATGTACTTACACTAAATACCAAAGAACTATGACTCTTTCTGCTTCACTCTGCAAGCGCGTTTTAATCTACTTCGAAAAGATGGCCCTGTTACCTACCCTTGTTACATTTGACACCTGTTAAAATTGACACCGGTCTCCCCTACGGGACAATACTCTACCAGACGAATTTGCAGGGCTTGTGGATATAATGCCTAATACATATAATTAAAGCTGGCAAAACTAATAATGGCAATGTAATCCAATATTAAATGGCGGATTACTTGAATAACATATTCAGTTTTTGTAAGTTTAAAATATTTTAAACTAGATGAAAGGAATTTATAAAAATTTTCACCATTTACGGAGTTTTTATAATCTGTTTATTGAAAGTATAAATCGGCCGAACTATTATGTGTCTAGGCTCGTATATCATCCGCGTATAGTAGGGTGTTTAAGTCGATCTATTTTCCTGGCAGTAACAAATAAAAACAATATTTTCCCTTATTATTGTTATCTTTACAATCCTAACAAATGGTTTTGATTTATTTCCCGGCTTAAAATTATTTTCAAATTTTTATAGATATATTTCCGTCACTTCCATTGTACGTGTCATTCTATTATGATCTTATCCTTGCTTTCTTATTTGAGATGAATAAGTAACTCCATATCAAATGCTCGTTTGTCAGATAGTGATGTTGTTTTTTGACCAGTTTCTATAAATCTTATATCGGAGATGATACAGCATTCATATAATATGTATGAATTCATGTTGCTCTAATTATTATGAATATTACAATCCTTCCTTGACCTTAATGATGTCATGCTAAATTCGTGGATCCTTGAGCTAAATATAGCCAGATAAATTCCTTAGGAATATTCATATTTCGATCTATAAATGACGCTTAATCACAAGGCATATGTAAACAAATAAAAAATTGACATATCTAATTTTTTCATGGTTCTCTCCAAACCTTCGACTATCTTAGAAGAAAATAATTTCTAACCAACAACAACACAATATAGTTCTTTTATGTCTAGAAATAATGCATAAATACCGGGTGGTGTTAAAAAACTAATCACGTTTGAAACTCCATATTTCCGGAGTACAGTGAGATATCGATTTGAAATTTTTATCACTTGCAAACAAAGGATTGAAAAGTATTCCTACCAAATTTCAAATATTTATATGAAAAAACAAAGCCGCCTCGGTGGCCGAGCGTCTTGAGGCAGCGTTCAAAACGACTGTCACCGCTCGGAAATAATTGAACCAAACTTAGAGCAAATTTATGACTTAGAACACTGCACGGGCCAAAATTTTGAGGCTCGGCCCACCCGAAGCCCGATAACTTTTAAGCCCAGCCCGATTAAGCCCGAGTTTTTAAAGAAATATAAAACCCGGCCCACACATTTAAAAAGCCCGGCCCGACACGGCCCGACTTTTTCAAGATAATAAAGAAGTCCGGCCCGAACCGGTCCATTCGCTGTACAAGCCCGACTCGGCCAGGCCCGTTTATATAATGACCCCGGCCCGGTCAGGCCCGTTCGTTTAAAAAGCCCGGTTCGTCCAGGCCCGTTCGTTTATAAAGCCCGGTCCGACCCAGGCCGACCAGACCCGTTCATTTACATAACTTGACTCTACTCAGTACAAAAATTATTTAAATCGCGCAAGCCAAAGTATGTAATAAATTTTTTCTATAAATATGAGCCTTCATTGAAAATAATCATCGTAGTGGAAGTTTCTGAAGCTAAGGAAGTTTATTTGTAGGAAATTTCTTGGATTCAAGCTTCAATTGGTTATATTTATATTTAATCCTTTATTGTTATATTTGACAACGTTTCGGCCTTGAATAAGGCCATTCTCAAGTCTATACAATTGTGGTTAACAATAGCAAAGTTTTGTCTAAATTATACATAATATGGTGTTGGTTTTAACAAATTTCAAATATAAACCAACACCATATTTGTATAATTTAGACAAAACTTTACTATTGTTAACCACAATTGTTTAGACTTGTGAATGGCCTTATTCAAGGCCGAACCGTTGTCAAATTTAACAATAAAGGATTAAATATAAATATAACCAATTGAAGCTTGAATCCAAGAAATTTCCTACAAAGAAAATAATCATCCTTCTCAAAAATTTTCGTAGAGATGAGCAACACTGGAATTAAATTGCTTGTTTTATTTTGGCTAATGGCGACTAAAGCGGCAAATTTAAAAAGGTATCTATGATTCTCTACTCCACATTAGTTAAATTAAAAATTGACGGTTGTGTTACAGAATAGGCTGCTAAGAATATGAAATGAGAGGTGAATCACTATTACCTGACACTTTGCCGCGGTACATCACGTTCACGCAAATTTTCCTTTCTTATAATGTTTTATTGAATAAAAAAACCAGGTGTAATTTCGAAGAAAAAAAATCTAGCTTAAAAGATATTCGAGAAAAGACGTCTTAAAATTGACCAATCAGAGACCTACACCTTTAACGTGTGTTTGCCGTAATTTTACGTTACTAGGGTTTTATACAAATCAAATCTTCTTTAAAATGTGTGGGCGACTGTAGTTTTCGAAAAATGTCAGTGTCTAATTAAGTTTGACAAGGTGAATAAAAAAAGGCAAATTCTTACCATGTTTTCAGCCGCTGATTACTTAGAAATGATTATAATTTTCGGAGAATGTGGACATAACGCCAGAGAGGCAGCACGAGTCTATTCGGAACGTTTTCCGGATAGAAATCTTGTGGATCATAAAGTGATATTGAGAATAAAAAAACCAGGTCGGCCAAGTCCAAGCCCGTCAAAAAAAACCAGCCGACCCGATATAAGCCTATAATAATTTAGGTCCGGCCCGGCTCGAGCCCGTCACAGTTCAAACCTCCCCACTCAGCCGAGGCGGGCCATGCAGTGCTCTAATGACAATGTTACGCCTAACTCGAAATGTCACTGACAGTTATATTTGTTTCAATCACAACCTATTTATCTACTACTACTTAAGGTGCATTCACAAATGAAAATTAGGTTTATGGTTTAAGTAAGTCATTCATAAATGTAAGTTTAAGTTACCTGAAAATTAGTTCTGATATGTACAGACATGTGTATAAATGCTTCAAAACAAGAACAAGATTAAAATATCGATAGAGCAGTACTCAACAAGACACCTGTGCGCCGTGAAATTGTCATTCGCATGGCATTATTGGTTACATTTCAGTAAGTAGATACTAAACAAAGATGGGTGTATATATCTATATCATTTCAGACTCGTTCTCATTGATGAAGTTTGTGACGTCAAACTAAATCATAAACCTAAAGTTTGGACCTTGCTATGTTTAGCTTTATGGTTTGGATTTAGAGATCCTAAATTCTGGAGTGTGAATGGAGTCATTACATAGTATGGGGCCAAAGTCTTTAAATCTAAAGTATAAACCATAAATCTAAACCTAATTTTCATTTGTGAATGCACCTTTAGCCTACTTATTAATTTTTTACAAGATTTATACGGTACAAATTTCATAGTTGTAAGTTCCGCATTAAATTATATTTTGTGACGCACAAAATGTAGAATAAATTATATTTTTTATTCTATCTAGGAAAAAATTATGCCGCGATTAATTTAATCGTCAAAAATTCCAATTAATTACGGAAGGAAGTGAAATATTAATAATGAATTGTTTAACAGACTGAAAATGATTAAACCCATCGCATCTTTGTTCCGGTCTACGTATCTCAACTGTTTTATTTATAGCTGCGTCTGAGCGGTAGAGTTCTTCAACCTTTCCGTGTAAACAAATTCTGAAAACAGCTGAAGGTCAAGTGTGCTTGTCTGCAAGAAGCGACAGTCGACTGTTTGGAGATCATCTGCAAAGGTGACGCGATTTGCAAGAGAAGAAAGGATATTTCTAAATTATGTAATTTTTAACCGAGTGGCATCATATAGTGACAGCTTTAAGATCATACGTTTTAATTAGTGATAAAATGATATAGATTGAAATTTGGATTATGAGGAAGATGCACTTTGAACAGGCAGGAAAGTACTTATAGAACTATTGTTGCTAATCAGAGTTTTGTGAAAGATAAGGACCGGTATTAGGAGCGCACTTATGTAATAAGAGCACTTTTATGGAGCGCGCTTTCACATATTTTTATGAGAAGTGTGCTCCATAAAAGTGCTTTTATTATAAAAGTGCACTCGTAATATGAGGCAACTGAACTGAGTTCAAAATAAAATGACATATGTACATGTACGCAATTCTCGTGATTTTCAGAACTTAGCAACCTTTAAATCCCTTTTTAATTGCTTTGTGAGAGCAAAATTAGAATACTGCTTTCTTATCTGGAATCCTTTATACAAAAACTCTGTTAGACCGATTGAAGCAATACAAGGTAAATTTACCAGATATTGTTGGTATAAACTTAAACAAAGTGCTACTTACTCTGATTTTCATTATAGTTTGGCTTTATCTACTTTTAAAATGATTTCACTTGAAAACAGACATCATACAATCTTTCTTGTTTATTTACAAATTGCTAAACAACATTATAATAGATTCCAGTCTTTTATTTCAACTAAACATTTTTGTTCCACGGTCACATCATCCTCGTTACAGGGTAATTTTTTCCTATAAAACTCCTAGGACTAATTATGAATTCAAAAGTCCTTTACGTCGTACATGTTTATTATTCAACCAATTTTGTAATAATCTTGTAGAAATTGACATTTTTTCCGATTCGATGACAACCTTTAGATATAAGATATTGGAATATTTTACAAATAATTGTTAATTAATTAAAATTTGATTCTACTCATTACTGTTTATATACCATTGTATTTATAATCTAAATAGTACTCTGTAATTGGAAACATTTGTTCCTGTTGAGTACTCATAATAAATAAATAAATAAATAAATAAACAAATAAATAAATGATGTACAGAGTGTTTCACAACAATTTTAACAGCATACAGTAGGTACTGACCAAAATGAAAAAAAATGTCCGCTATTCAATAATTTCCTATATAAGGCAGTGAAAAATGAGTTTTTACTGGGTTAACCTCTGCTATCTCGAAATCTTTAAGGGCCGGTTGTACAATCCCAGTTTAAACTATGTTTAATGCAAAACCATGGTAATGCGCAAAAATCTTCTTGTACATCAACGGTTTACTGTTTATACCTAGTTTAAACCACTGCACTTGTGTTAAACGATCGTGTTCGACCGTTTAAACCACAGGTAAACTTAGTTTCAGGGACCGGAAACCGAACCGAACCCGAACCGAAAACCGTTCCGAACCCACCTTTATTCTGAACCTGAACCTGAATTTGATCGATATAAACCCGAACCGGAACTGAACCCACTATTTTCGGGTTCAAAAAACCTGGTTCACTGAACCAACATGTTTTAATACTTCTGTAACACATAGTTGCAAATAGGATTAGTTTTGTACTGAAATAATTATCTTTAAACAAAACCTACAGTTTTAATATTTTATTTCATTATTTGGAGATGAGGAAGAGTTAGTAGAAAGCTAGTAAAAGATCACAAAAGCCTAAGCAGAAATATTAAAATTAAAATAAACTTTATTTTCAAGTACATAGTTTTTAAAAATTGTAAAGACGTCCAAAGACTTCCAAAAACTGCTAATATATATAAAAATTTTGGAAGGAACAAAAATTGTTACACACGTTGCACAAATTGAGATCGCAGTTACAGCTACACAGGTTAGTATGGAACGGACATGTTGTGCACTAAAATTCTTTTTGCAACTTCAACGAGCAAATATGTCTGAAGTAATATCAGACATTTTGATTATCAGATTAAATGAAAATTTCTTTACAAAGTAAATTTATTGGTACGGGTATTTTTAATGACAATAATTGATTTTGTTTTTCATTTTTATTATGTACCTAATGGAGTAATATTATTTTATTATTGATCATATCGCCTTTTATTTACCATACACGTATGTACAATTTTTTTATTTCAGATACATATTTTATAATTTTTCGAACCCGAACCGGATCTGAACCGGTACCGAACCACCTAAAAATATTTTTTCTGAACCCGAACCGAACCTGAACCCAATTTTATTTTCATTTCTGAACCTGAACCCAAACCGAACCCAGTTCTCTGCGGTTTCCGATCCCTGCTTAGTTTATCTTTAAACTGCCGTTATTTTAAGCTGCAGTTTAAACTATAATTGTACAACCAGCCCTAAGAGTTACAACTTCAATTAAATCAGACTTTTTGTTTACCTAGAGGTGATCTTGCGCTTTTGTTTTTCAATAAAAAAAAAAAAATGTGGAGTCCTTGACCAATATTTAGTATTCATATAATATGGAACTACAGCGCAATAGGCTACTTGCGTGGTACTGAATATCTGATATCTATCACTAAATACCTAAGGTAAAGTTGAAAAAGTATGTAAAAATTTAAAATTTATTTTAAAAAATTATGTTTTTTAATAAATTAAGAAAGAAAATTTTCTTTGACGTCATTATTTTGAACTGGAGAAAGGTATGCATATGTAACCTGTAGATGGCGAGCGAGTGCAAGTTTTAATTTGATTTTGACATTATTTCATTTATCTGTCATTGTCTCTCTTCTTTATTATTTACAATTTGTGTGGTTTCTGTTACTTTTATTACGACTTTCGATTTGTTAAGTAGGATTTTGAAGGATTTTAATTTAACTTATACTCGTACAAGATTAAAAATGACAAACGAAAATATTAACCTCCAAACTATTATTCAAACGTCAAACAGATGATCTGTCATCTTTCAATTACCCGCACATGCCGTTGCTATTGGACGTACTGATGTTATTGCTTTACGGCGATTCATTGGTTCGGCGTAATTCTACGTCATATTTGGCGATAATTTAAATATTAAAATTTCAATAATTTTTTTCTTACCAATTAATGAAAATTTTGCCAAAAGAAAAAATATGAGTAGCAAGTTTTTATCGTCTCTTCAAAAATATTAAATAAAAAAATGGTACGCAAGTAGCCCATTGAATTAAGAGAAATTAGAAAAAAATATTGAAAGTATATGCTTAATAATGAATATTAATAAAGAAATAAAACGATATAATTGAAATAATTCGGAAATAAGCCGGTTTTTATTATAGTAGCTCATCACTCATGTAAATTCATATATATTATTTTGATTGGCGGCTCAAAGACGGCCTATAAATATATAACGAATACCCAGTTAGGGCAGAAGCCTACTACCAATTGAAGTAGAGGAATTCAAATAGCGGAGGCGTGGCTTTCTGTCCAGTACTACAATTGTCAAACAGTTTTTATTTGAATATAAATGTTTTAAATACACTTCCAATTATAAATCATGTAGACTTATACAGTATAATAATATTCATTTATTTTTTTTTATAAATATAATTTAGCATATATTTCAAGAACATTAGGTTCATGAAGAAAACAGTTTGATATAAAAACTTATATTCGTGACGTCACATCTATATTTTCAAATTTCGGGGGACTATAACTCGCTTATTAATAGGATTTTTTCATCGGATTTTCACCGACAGTCTTAGTTCTACTTCACGTTCAGGTAAAATTATATAAAAAAAAATTGGTGGAATCCCCTATTTCTTAACTATTAGATATTAAGAAAAGTGTTTCATTAAAATTTTATTGTATTTTTATAGTCTATTACACAAAATTTTATTCGATCAGTATATTTCTATGTGTCAGTTTTTCTTCGATTCTAATACAAAATCATCAAATAAGCAAAATGGCCTCTTTGTCGGAAACAGTTGAAGATCAAACCTATGTTGATAAAACTTTTTTACTTTAATGCCCTTAAAGTTTGTTCCGGACGAGGTTCCGGAAGTATATTATTATTTTCTTGCTTCAAATCTTGAATTTAGAAATAACTCAGATGTACGCATGTGCGCCTATAGGTCTGTATATAGGTCGACCCTAAGTATACTCTTTATACGTCTACTTGGCAACTAAAATATTGCATAAGAACCGACAAAAGTCTTTTAGTGAGTAGGCGGTAAAAATTTGTTTCAATAGATCCAAAACAAATTAATTTTAAGTTTGACCTCAAGATTTAAGTTGCGTGTATATATCCTATTATTGTTCCCAAAATTTCCGAATGGAACAATGTCAATTTACCTTCAAAAATGTCCTTAAGAATTTCACTATTTGTTGTTACATAATTAATAGACCGCATGAATTATAAAATATTGCATTATATGTTTGTTTTCAAAATGTCAATCATCATTGCAAAATTCTACAATTTCCAGTAAAAAAAAAATGATGAGCAAATACTCTTATCAAATTCTTCGGAAAAGTCTTGAGATAAGTAAAGCACCAACTGCAAATATTATTAAGCATAGATAACTAAATAAACATAAGAAATAAAAATTACAATAATGTCTCACAATTTAGATATTCCCGATAAGATAAAAAAATCAAATATAAACAAAAACATTTCAGCGCAAAAACTTTCAGTGGGTCTGGCAATAATTATTCGATTTACAATATACCAAAACTACTAACATTTTTTTAAAAAAATCAACATTAGACAAACATACCTACCTCTGATATGAAACTGCATTTAAAAAAATCAAATGTGGCCAGCACATAACCTCTCGCCAGATACTTTACCTGGTTGTACGCACAAAACGAAAAATATTTTTAAATACAAATACATATATTCATGTCTCACTACAAAATAATTCTCACATATATTTGCAAAATCTATGGGATATTTTAATATAAATTATGTACAATACATAGATTTTCTTTATATTCAATATCCTGATTTTTTTCTGCTTTCCTTTTCTTTTTCTTTATATTCGTCATTTTTTCGCAAATTACTTTTATATTATTTTTTACGTATATTCTTTTGCGTTGTTGACATTTAGTTTCATAATCTTCATAATGATGTACAAATATTTTTGACAGCGGCATACTAATATTTTTGACAGTGACATTTATGTGTCACTTACAAACATTTGAATTTCTTGCCTTGAAGTAGTTTGATCTGAGATTTTTATATCAAATTATTTTATATACATTTCTTTATCTCTAAATCTATAGAAGATATAATAATGAATTTATATTTATCGAATAAAGAATTTAACGTTCTTTAATATAAGTATTTACATAAATTTTCGATAAATAATATTTAAATGATTTTTTTGTTGTAACTATTACTTCCGGTTGTACAATTGTTACCAAAGCTTAATCAACTCTTCCCATTATTGTTAGATTGAGGAATCCGTAGTTAAAAATGTCTTAAGACTTATAATATTTGAGAAATCGTGGATCCAACATCCACACACACACATATGGACATCATCGTAAAAATGTTATAATCGGGTTCTAGGGACCTCAAAACGTGCTTATTCACTAAAATCTGGATATGCGATTTTTAGCATGAATTCAATACCTCTCTTAGCGAGAGGTAAAAAATACCGGACTCAATGGACCTTTTCAATTTAACGGCTATCTCTTTCTCTATCGCTGCAAATAGTAAGAAAATGGCGCGAAGAACTGCCAGTTGGGCTGTCAAACGAAACGTCAAAAATATTGCAGTCATTAAAATACCTGTATTCTCAGTGAAAATTTGCATCGTTAGACATTTTACCTTCAATAAAAGCTTTTGTAACTTATTTCGATAAGATTTTTTAAAGTTATCCGAGATATTCTGACATTTTACGTCTAAATATTTTAGAATCAAACGTCATAGATCTCAGTTGTTCTTACTATGCGCAGATCCCCATTGCGCATATCTTCTATCTCTTTAAATTGGAAAGGTCCATTGCTATTAATGGCATCTTTCATGTCCAGTGCAAATTTTGGCAAGTGCAAATAACAAAAGATATCACACTCTGACGTTTGAGTTCAACGGCATCTAGATCAGCTGGCCTGGCTCAGGTAATAAATAGTTCAGTTTGGGTGTCCTTGAAATCGGTCAGTTACAGGAAATTCAGCAGTGAATTTTTTACTCCTTATTACGTTTTACTTTGTTAGTTCACCGGCTCAAAGTTTCATGAACTGTAATTATATATTCTTACGACGTAGAATAGATTTTTTGTTTAATTCGCACACAATTTTTAATTATTTAAAATGCCCAGTACGGTGTAAAGGTTTAATGACAGTCATAAGAGAGGATAATGGATGCGTTATTACGTTAAGAGATTAAAAATATTAAAATATGGTGCTTTATTACTCCTCACATTTGTTTTATATGCCGTTTTTCTCTTATTTTGCACTAAAATAGATAATCCATCTCTCTATATAAATAAAAACAGAACATAAAAACTGTAATTACTTCCAAGACATTTAAATGCCACGTTAATATAAAAAAGAAAAAAAAACAGAAAGAACTGTTTCAGTAAATTCGCTCTATAGACTATAGAGTTGATTTAAAGTAGTAGAATAGGTAACTCCTTTTCCATTAAGACCTTAAACATTTATGTAAGTATTTAGAAATGAAAGAAAACTAATTGGACGATGGGGTAATATTACATTTTCCAATTTACTTATTTTTTTTCTGAAAGTACACTTAAAACTACTTACGAAAATATATATTTTATGTGATATAAGTTTCTAGTTTTACAGAATAGTATATTAAGTATCAAGAACGGTAAAGACAGTTTACCGATCGAAGACAATGTTTGTCTGAGATCGGTAATTCCTTAACGTTCGTCATGCTTATACAATTTTTTGTACGATCGACGCACAAAATTTAAAAGAAAAATAAGATTTGCAAATTATTTTGACATATTAAAAAAATTTAAGTGTCATTTTTGAAGTTAGCTTTGATTTTTGTTTTTATTTATTTACCGGTTTCAGGATATTATTCCATTGTTTACATGTACAAAAGTAGGCTGGTACAGTAAGGGCCGGTTTATCAATGCAAGGATAAATAATTTAACTGGCAGATAACTTTTTAACTGCCAGTTAAAACATAGAAAGCGTTTATCAAACAAAAGTTAACGTAAACTGTCAGATAAAATCGGCCAAAATTTATCCGTTACTTCAACTGGCAGGTAAATCTATTATCTGGCAGTTAAAATATAAGTAGAAAATTTTACCCTCAAAAATTAATAAATACAATAAACAATTAATTAATTAAAATGTGGTAAGTATATTATACTGATATTTTGTATTAATTCTATTCAAATATTACAATTTTTAAATTTCATATAAGGAAAGCGTTGAATTCAATAAAGATATAATCAACCAGTTGGATAGTTGGATGTTGCTATTTCCCCGTTCTTGAGGACTAGATAACCGTGAAACATATTGATAAAATGAATAAAGATGTTACATATAAAAATAAAAACGTATTATAATCATACAAATCATTACAATAGTGAATAAAATTGTTATATAATGCAACATTCATGTCAAATGAAACATACCGATTGCAACAATAATAATATTTGTTGGTAGCAATAAATTAATATAGATTATAATATGAAATAATCAGTAAGAATGATTGCAACATTAATTCATAATTATAAAATTTGGGCAAGTACAACAATGAAGAATGTTGAATATACAGATATAAATAATTAGATGTTGCGCCTTCGTTCTTAAATTTTCCATTAGTATTGATATTTTTTTATGCATATTGTGGTTCCTAGAACATATATTGTCATTTTATCAATATAAATATTTTTAATATATTTACCTATCAGTTTAAAAATATAACAATTCTGTATTTTGATGTACAATTTATACAATAATATCCAAAGTACCTCATTATTCTCAAATAATTAACAATAAAATCTATCCTATAAAGATCTGTCAGGTCTGAATTCTTGATCTGTCAAAATATTTTGAAATTTGACACATGAGTCCCAAGCCAATCATTAAAAGTTTTACAATTTCAGTGTTACCAATATATAACTAAATGTAAGTTTGTTAACTGGCAGATAACTTTGTATTGATAAACAATCGTGTAAAGTTATCTGACAGTTAACGTTAACTGTTAGATTGTTATCTGGCACTTTTATCCTTGCATTGATAAACCGGCCCTAAGTAACTGTATCTGTAGGGTAATATTATTACCATACTGACTTGCCAACAACGGTCTACAAAATGAAAATATAATGCTCTTCATTAATACATACAGATAACGTTAGCCTATCGTTCTAAATACGGTCTACTTTATTCTAAAGTAATAAACATGTGGAACAAAGCACATAATTTGAATATTTGTCATATTGACGTGTCAAAATAATTGTTCTGTTAACCATAGCAATCTGAAAGTAGCATTAATGAGAGAATTTCAAAAAATGACATTTATCAATAATGTCTTAATTTTCTGAAACCGATAAACTATTGAACAAACCACGGATGTTATTATTCATGACAAGCCTTAGATGTTTTAAAATCCTCGCTCTACGAGCTCGGATTTCAAACCGACATCTTCGGCAGTTAGATATACATAACATTCCTAGGTATGTTAATAGCTATTCCACAGTATACTGTACTTATACTGTGCTTATACTGTACTATTACCGTCTCGCCTCCTGAACGGTAAGTGAAGCACATCACTTACCGACGTGAGTCACATCATTTACCGTTCAGTAATAATTTGTAAATAAGACCTACTGTCTTGGAAACACTATCGGTAAACATAAAAAATAATTCGATTATTTTTTTAACGTTTATATAAAATTTCATTTTTATGGGGTTTCGTGGCCGAGTGCCTAAGTGTCAGGTCGTGAATCTGAGAAACCGGGTTCGATCCACTGAACTAAATATAAAACATGAACGCAATTGCAAGATCATACTGTAAAATTCGCTTTTACAATTTAGCAAAGAAGCAAACAGAATATTTGGGAAAAGAAAATATAAGAACATCTCAATAAATTATTTTATTTATGCATCAATGATAAATGATTATTAAATATTGACCTATATTTTTCATTTTTCCTTTACACTAATTTTTTTTTTATTATATTAGTGTTTTTCTTACTGTCCTTCGATTCATTAAAACAAAAATTTAAAATTCGCGCTTTTAAAACCCGGAGGTAGAGCAGTATGGCGGTCTCCTATGATACGCGCAAATTGAACCTTAAAGCGAGTTCGATTTTCAAATGGCACAAAATTGAGCCACAGGTTATACAATCTGTTCATAAGGTGACGTATGTCGTAACTCTATTCAGAAAATAATTAGGAACTGTCAAAATAGTTCATATACATTGGCGTGTATTTTAGCATTCTTGTGTTGATTTACGTAATATATCAATAACGCTATAAAAAAATATCGAAAAGAACTTGAATAATGGTCTTCTTTATACGTGCGTTTCTTAATTCAGAAAATAATAGTTTCCTAGTAGGTGTCAAATACTAAAGATGTATTTTTTCAGTTTTTTACAGACTTACAGATATAAAAACTTTATTACCCGTTTTTGAGTCTCATCATTGGGATTTCTGTTATTTTATTACTTAAGAGTTGAAGAGATACACAAATTAGTTAAATTAAGGTAAAGTTGCTCCATTAGTAGACCATTTTAAAGATGTATTTGCTTTTCCCGAAAATGTTGCGGTCTCAAATTATACAAAATCTAAATAATTTAATTATGTGGAGATCCGGAAACAATAACCAATCGAAAAATCTATTCGGGAAGTCTCAAGAGACTATCAAAACTCACGGAGCCTAAATGCCGGGCAGGCACGCATATTCCACGCTTAAGAAATACGGCGGAGATCAACAGACTGCTGCACAGATTTCTATTCAATAGCTTAACAAAATTCCATGATGTATTTCTATTCTTTACATTTATTAAGCGTTATATTGTAATAAGACGAGGGTAAGCGCAATAACAGATAAATAACTTTTTTTAAGCTCTTCTAAATTATAGTTTTGATAATCATATTTTAACTCTGATTATCTGTTTAAGTTATAAATGTCAAAATTCAGTTTAGAAATTCTTTTCGTATTGTGACAGTCACGCCATTTATTTGTTGATCTTAGTCTGGAAATTATTATGTATACGTACGTGACTTTGGATGATCTAGCCTATGCACCCCGTACCCCTACGATAATCCTGTCCTGAAGATAGCGTTTTGTTTTTAAAGATAGTTGACATTAGATAGTCGTAGAGTAAACATGTAGAAGAGTGGAGTTTAGAGAGCCATGGGGTTCGTCGCGTCGGGCAGACGTATCTTGTTTTTGGACACGTAGTGTCTTTTAGTTATAATAATCATGTAAATAAAGTATAGTTTTTAAATCACAAGTATTTGTTCATGTCCGTAGTGTTCATCAGTTAAAGTGTCTGTGTGTTCTTCCTTCTCAGCGAAATCCTTGTCACCAAGCCGTGGACGCCAATCTTCCGAGGCGTCCACCAGTCAGTAAGTGTATCATCGTTGGGAGTAAGAAGAATTAGTAAGCAGTAATCATCAGTAAGCAACACACGGAGAAAAATGGATTGTTAAAAATTTATTGCTACGTAAATCATATTTGTACTAACAATATAGAAAATTACAATAACAATCTGATATTATTTTTGATACGCAAATTTACAATATAAATGTTGTTAATTTCTTACGTATCCGCAATGTTACTTTAAATATTTTGAATTGTTATTTTTGGAATACATATTGCTAAAAATATTATAACAATATAATATTATACAATCAAGTATCTATTATTGTTTTAAATTCGGGGTGTATACAGATATGTATTACATGCATATTTATATCTGTTATCATTATCTGGTATTGCTACAGCACATCAATCTGTATATCTGCGGGTCCTTTCTAGCAACGTCCATTTTAGTATATATACAAACGTGTGCAACAAACACGACTTGTTATACGACAAGGCGAAGGCGTTCTTTCTGGTGTTTTCGTTGTGTTAACAGTTAACACTACATTTGTTTGCAATTCTTTTGGAATAAAACTAATACAATAATACAACGTGTGATATTTTGTATATATTTTCTATCGCCATAGCCCATGGTTGATGTCTACGTAAAAGATACTTTAAAAGAACGGGGATTCGAAGTGGCCATCGGCGTATTTGGATGTAAGTTTTATAAATAATGATATATATTTTATTTCAAGGAGTAAATATATTTTAATTGGCCGCATTATTTTTTTACTTTTTCTTCTTTTCAGGGCTTAAAAAATATTATGAAAAAATAAAATAAACGGACAATGTGATCTTTCCAATAGAAGACAGAAAATACGAATAATATATTATATACAAATGTACCTACTTCACACTAACATACTGTTAGTAACAGTGCAAATTGCACGTACGTAACCACAAAGTAGACCATCTTTGTTACACTTAAAATTCCCCAGTCCATGCCAGGAAACTACTGGTGAGATATATATTTTTTGTTACATTTGTATAATGTTATTTATGTTTTTAAATATAAATGTTTATTTAAATTCTGGTCTTTTATTACCTTCCTAGGTCAGAAGTACAAATTAAAAGATAGGTGCCATAAATATAAGAATTATTAACTACAAATAACATATATTGTTAGAGCAAACATCATAATACCTATAATAACATTCTCATAATGCTAAAGGTAACAATTTTTAATACATAAAATAAGAATAATAATTGCTACCCTAAATATATGAACTACCAACAACATCCAACTTGAATTGTTAAAGTGAAAATATATTGCTGCTATCGTATACAAGTTGAATTTGCTATTACAGCAAACATTTTTAATTGATTTGACTGCAATATATATAGTTGTCGCATATATAATAAATTGTCAAGTTTTAGCAATATTTGTATTGTAATCGCAAGTAATAAAATCGCTGTCACTATACGTACGATATTTTATTGTTATTATATACATAATTATCTTTATCGTAAGCATACATTTTTCTCCGTGCAAGAAACAATTAGCAGTAGCAGTCATCTTTTTCGTAGGAGACCCCCCTCGTGTTACAATATTAAAATATATATTTCTGGAAGGCCCGATCTTACCACCTCTAGTTAAAGTGACAGTTTATTAAACATTAGTTAAGAATTAAACTGAAGGTTGGAATCAATGCAAACAACAGTCGGCCAACTATTTTCAGCCAGACATAGTAATGTATTTCCGTGCTTTCCTAGTCCAGTATTTAAATGGATTCATGCAAAAATTTCATATCTGAATATTTTGTACAATTCTATTCTTCTCTAGGGTTTCAAAAGAAACCACATCTATAAAATAATTTAAACGTCAACTTTCACTCGCTAGTCATGCCATATAATTTTGTCACGATTTTGACATGGTATGACTAGCGAATGAAAGTTGACGTTTAATAGTTATTTATGATATAAATGTTAAAAGTGACATTTTATTTTGTGAGAAGGAAGTTTGAACACGACGCGAAGCGGAGTGATCCTTACCTTCGAACAAAATAAAATCACTTTTAACACGTATACCATACACTATTTTTTCTACAAACACTATTTTTTAATTTAAATTTGTATGTTTAATAATTTTTTGACATTCACTTTTAACACTAGTGTCAAAAGTAACAATGATCTGTCACTTTTAACACTGGTGTCATAAAATGACATTTTTAACGCTAAAAACAATCATTAAAAAGGTCACTTTTAATAGATTTGTAGAAAAATTATTTTATAGATGTGGTTTGTTTTGAAACCCTTGAGAAGAATAGAATTGTACGAAAAATTCAGGTATGAAATTTTTGCATGAACCCATTCAAATACCGGACTAGGAAAGCACAGATATACATTACTATGTCTGGCTGAAAATAGATAGCCGACTAGGGTAACTGAATATCAAAACAGGAATGGGTTTAAAATATTTTAAACATTTTTCGTTTATGTTAAATATAACAAAATATTTTGATCTTTAAAATATTTAGTTTGGCAATTCTATGAAACAGGATTATTTTTAATTTCCTCTAACAGTAATTCCGACTCGAGGGTTGCTTACACCTGAGACGAACGAACTAGAATTTGCGGTATTAAATTTTTTAAAAACATCCCTGAATCCTGTTGCTAAGGTCATTTTAAATGCCTCCTGCTCCTGGTATTGAGTACAATTCTAATGTTCTGTAACGGAATACATAAGGGTCTGTTTCCTTTCAAATCAAATATAGGGAAATGTTTTCAGAAGAAACCACATCTATTAAATAATCTAAACGTCAACTTTCATTCGCTAGACATACCATATGACTAGCGAATGAAAGTTGATGTTTAAATTATTTTGTAGATGTGGTTTCTTTTGAATCCCTAGAGAAGAATAGAATTGTACGAAATATATTGCATGAACCCATTTAAATACTGGACTAGGAAAGCACAGAAATACATTGCTGTCTGGCTGAAAATTAATGGCCGACTAGGGTCACTGAATATCAAAACAGGGGTGCGTTTAAAATATTTTAAACATTTTTCGTTTATGTTGATTACAAAAAAATATTTTGATCTTAGTTTGGCAATTCTATGAAACAGGATTATTTTTAATTTCCTCTAACAGTAATTCCGACTCGAGGGTTGCTTACACCTGAGACGAACGAACTAGAATTTGCGGTATTAAATTTTTTAAAAACATCCCTGAATCCTGTTGCTAAGGTCATTTTAAATGCCTCCTGCTCCTGGTATTGAGTACAATTCTAATGTTCTGTAACGGAATACATAAGGGTCTGTTTCCTTTCAAATCAAATATAGGGAAATGTTTTCAGAAGAAACCACATCTATTAAATAATCTAAACGTCAACTTTCATTCGCTAGTCATACCATATGACTAGCGAATGAAAGTTGATGTTTAAATTATTTTGTAGATGTGGTTTCTTTTGAATCCCTAGAGAAGAATAGAATTGTACGAAATATATTGCATGAACCCATTTAAATACTGGACTAGGAAAGCACAGAAATACATTACTGTCTGGCTGAAAATTAATGGCCGACTAGGGTCACTGAATATCAAAACAGGGGTGCGTTTAAAATATTTTAAACATTTTTCGTTTATGTTGATTACAAAAAAATATTTTGATCTTAGTTTGGCAATTCTATGAAACAGGATTATTTTTAATTTCCTCTAACAGTAATTCTGACTCGAGGGTTGCTTACACCTGAGACGAACGAACTAGAATTTGCGGTATTAAATTTTTTAAAAACATCCCTGAATCCTGTTGCTAAGGTCATTTTAAATACCTCCTGGTATTGAGTACAATTCTAATCTTCTGTAACGGAATACATAAGGGTCAGTATCCTTTCAAATCAAATATAGGGAATTGTTTTCAAAAGAAACCACATCTGTTAAATAATCTAAACCTCAACTTTCATTCGCTAGTTGTGTGTTTGTAGTATACGTGTGCTTAATCGGTTTATGGCCATGCTATGGGTTTCCATGAGACAAGGTATAATTCTATCACGATTTTGACATCAGAGATATCAAATTCTTTTCTACTCCCGGTGATAAAAAATGAAATTTTATATTATGTGAATGATCTATGACTACGTTTATCACGACAATTCAAGCGGCTTCAAGTATATTATGACTTTGAAAAATCCTATTGGTTTATCTCAGCGGATTGAAATTAGGATTGACTTATTTTCAATCTTCTTTAAATTCGTATCGATAAAAAAAAGATAGTTAAATGCGAGATTATGCAGTCAGACAGGGAGAGGTATATGATCTAATTTCATGCTGGATATGTGACCTCAAAATCTAAAAATTGTAATGTTGTTATTTGACTTTTCTCGCAAAAAAAATTGTTTCTTTATCCCTTCAAATATTTCGTTTTTGGACAATTTTATTAAGTTATGTGTCGCGACTTTTATAAAATGAGGTAAATACAAATAACCAAATGATATGAATTTATTAACACTCTAACACATTGCGGATGTGCGCATGCGTAGTTCCAATATTTGAATCTTCACTGTTTATTTCGACAGAAGTCAAGCCTTTTCATAAATCCAAGCCTGTTATTTTATAGGCTTGACTTGACATTTTCAAGCGGATTGAAATATTAATCTCGATCGTTTATTTCGAAGATTGAAAAGGAATTTACTAAATTCAAGTGGCTTCAAACGTCGAGATACACGTAGTCTATGTAACATCTTTGATTTTCAATGACAGATGGACACCAAACCATGATTAGCTAAAATAAAACGGTTAATGTGATCCAGCGTGCCACGAAGATTGTTTGATCCGCTGATGAACATCCTGATGAGCAATGATATATTTGGATTGAAGCATGTGGACTGGTGTTGTATTTAATGCGTTTAATTTGCATGAAATTTAAAGCGTCGCATAGCCGGCCTCCACCGACGCTAACACCGAAGCCGACGCCCGGCGTCGCCTCCAAAGGCTCAGGTGCCGCAACGTCCCCAGACGCTTTATAATGCTCATATTTATTTTTCATGCATTTTTAACGCGCCCGCTATTTTACTGCTTTCCAACTCTAATAATTCCTAGTTAAAATTTCACCCGCTATGCGCTATACGCTTTTCTTCTTTTACCTTATCATTTTTAGTAACAACACACTTATAAATGATTTTGCCAAGCTAAACTTACTAGATAAAATTATAAGCGCAAGCATGGATATTTGTCATAAGAAACTTTTCTTATTAATTATGGACAGTGGTTTACATATAATATTTAAAAGGCATTATGAAATATGTTCGCTATTTCATAAAATTTATATGCTGGATATATTATCTAGTCTAGATACTCTTGGTTTATATTCTACTATGGACTAGGCTTTTAGCACACATGGTCTTGTACTAGTAATCTATTATTCACGAAAGATGATTATTCAAGGTCATTTGTTCGATAAAATAATACCCTGAATTTTATAGCAGTAGCTTAGAAACATTTTGTATTAGAAAGAAACAGCTATTTGTGTATTAAGAGCGCAAAATGGGACATTGTCGATTGAGAGGTTGTTGACGCGCGATGCATGAGCGCGGCATTCTCTCGAAATCGACAATGTCCATTTGCGCTCGAAACACACACAAGATTTTTTCTACAGTCGTCACAATGGGGTCCTCCACCATAACAAAAATTTATTTGTTTCAAGTACATTAAACTAGTGCAGTGGAAAAGTGGATGTCCATTGGAAGTGTTCACGCCAAACTTTTGCTGGTGGCAGCACAACTGTTCACACAATTTATTTTATATTTAATTTTAATTTATCGTTATTTTCCATTTTTCTTGAGCTATTCCTTCAATCTAATCTAAGCATTTTATACTTTCGTTTTTGTAAATGAATGCCTTATTTTATTTTCACAGCAGTACGACATTTTATTTGGTTATGTAATATACCGACAGAGCAGTTATATGTCCGATTGACTTGTGTTGTAAAGATGGTAAATGTGTAACTACAGTGCCATTAGTTCCTGACTAAATGTTTTCATTAAGAATGTAGAAAAGTGATATTTCTCACCATTGTATAGTTAGAAATTTGGACAGCGAGCGTTTTTTCTACTTTGTCGCTCTAGAGCGGCAAAGTGACATCTTGCGTTGACAAATGCGAGCGCAAATGGCTACTTTGTATATAGACTGTAGAAAAAAGATAATTTGAGATGTGTCTATTTAATTTGTGTGGTGTGACAGATATACGTACATAGTGCCATTACTTTCTAACACACTAAAAATAACAGTGACTTATAACGTAGAGTTACAGACATGTTATTATCTACTAAACTGCCCTCTGTACTAATGTTTATCCAGTGGCGTTGACATTCAAATCAAATTATTATTTTATGGTTTTCGTCAAATATATATTTTATATAGGTAAAGAAGATAAAGATAAAACTTTGAGAAAAGCATTATTTAAAAAGAAACAAAATTTTTACCCATAAATATTTCGCGTTGCACGCCTTTGGATACGAAATACAGTGAAGTTATCTGCAAGTAATATTATATCAGACGGCTCATAAATGACCTTGAATAGTTATCTTTCGTGAATAATAATGTGCAATGAACAAACTACGAGGCCTGTCTAAAAAAAATCAGACCTTCAATTTTTCCTCGCAAAATAATGACGGTAGGGTGGCGCCACTTTCCACAGTGGAGGAGTGCGTCATTCGCTGCTTATTAAAAACGAGTCGATTCGGACAGGAATCTATTTAAAACGTTGAAAAAGCAAACTTACATATAACACCTCAAAACAATAAAAATTAGAAGATTTTTGTCAACAGAAAAAAATATATAAATGATTACCTGATTTTTATTTTGGAAATAGTCATCCGAATACCATTCGTGGTTAAATTTTATCCTGGAAAAATTTTGCGATTGCTTTACTCGAACCTGTTGCCAATTTATCTCGTGACATTGATCAAAAATCACTCGTTTAACAACTCGTGATTTTTTTTGTCAATGACACTCAATAAATTACTAGGCAACCAGCTTTCGTAACAATCTGAAAATTTTTCCGGCAAAAATTAACCACTCACTTATGAAAATTTACACACTTTGACAGGTGTGTAAACAATATGTTTCTAAAACGTCAAAAAATTTTCGCTTATCAAAACTCACTTGTAAAAATACATCTTAATAGCTTGAAGGGTGCGAAATTTTTTTGAGACGGTGTTTTGTCGAAATGTAACTTGGTAACTAGGTAGAATCCTGAATTTGGATTGGCTTATAAATTTAAGTGAGTGAAATAGTCATATAAAATAGAACTACATATATATGAATACGAGATGGATTTTATTTTCACAAGTTTTGAATAATATAAAATTATATTCTTTTCGCTTGGTAGACAGTAACAAATTGAAGGTGTGACGTCATATCGTTATAGTTTTTATTATATTTTAAAAATATTTTGGTACAAAATCATTTAAAATTAGTAATATTTCCATAATTTGACAAAATATATGCAACTTTATTTTAGTACCGTACCCCATTCGGATCATCAATAGTGTATTACATCCGAAGTGGGATATGTTTCATTACAGCCAGAGGCTTATATATCAATAATTTTCAAAATAAATCAGTGAGTTGTCACCTTCAATTTTATTATTGATATTTTTGACAGTTCTATTAAAATTTGTTTAGCCTACTTTATTATAGGGATCTATCTAACCCAAGAGATTGTGATTACAGTTGAATGACGTATTTCCCAACCTCTGAAAGGTTAGGAATCGACATATTCCTATAATGATTGTGAATAAAAACATTAATATATCAATAATTTTATGAAATATGACAATATCCACTTAGATATTGTGCATTTCAACTTGTCGTAAATGCTTCCATAACAGAACAACCATAAGTTCTTAGCTCTACAACGATCATCATACCACCATCGATAATTTGATATAAATAGAATAAATCTTATTCATATATATTTTTCCCTTCTATTTTGTATTATTTTTATTATATTTTATGTATATATATATATATATATATATATATATATATATATATATATATATATATATATATATATATATATATTGTGTTTCACATTTTGTCTGTCTACGTCAAACATGTTTTTTGGGTTTTTGCTAATTTGTGTATCTCTGTAATTGGGATATTATATCCTGTAAGGAGGTCAATAATAAATAAATAAATAATATTGATGATGATGTTTTATCCTTGTGCAACCAAAATAATTAATATACATTTTCGTTGTTATGTACAAAACATTCACGATTTAAAATATCAAGTGAATATTGATTGTTAAACATTGGCATACATTGGAAATTGTATTTAAAAGTGGCAGCACTCACTATATGGTAAATATTTGGTATTTAAACATTTTTTGTAAATAAAAACTTTGTAATTTTGTTTGCGTTTTTTCAATCAGACCTTACAAAATGGATTGTTTTCCTTATTGGTCATTTACCGCAGGAAAAAAAATCAACAACATTAGTGGGAATGTATTATTATGTTTATTTTTGCTTTAACCTATTCGCATGCAATATGTTATCGTCATATTTTTATTAATCACTAAATTGGAAAACATGAGTAATAACCACGACACACAATATAAAATTGTTTTATTTATATTAAAATTTATGAATCAGTATACCGGAAATTGTATTTAGGTAGGCTCTGTACTATTTCCATACAATTTTTTTATACAAAAAGAACAAGTAGGTATGTACACAATTATGTAATAAAAATTTGTAATATAGAAATATTACTAATGTGTATTTGTGAGTTCAACGCGCGTGAATTTTTAAACTCTTAAGCCGCATTCACAGCCCGAAATTTGTTGAAATTCGTGGAGTTTGTCTTATGGGAACGTGTACTTGCGTTCACAGCGCTGAAATTTGGTGTGCACAAATTGTAATTTGTAGAAAAGTTTGCAAACTCCAAACTTTTGTGACTAATTTAGGGTGCGTTCTACTAATTGTGTAAAATATATTTAATTTGAATGAACTCGTTTTGTTGACGTTTGGGTGATTTAAATGGATTTCATTGTTTTACTTTATTTTTGATTTTTTTATCTTTATTACCTATATGTTCAAATCTGCCTTGTTCAGTAAAGTACAAAACAGAAGATGGAACTTGATAATGAAAATTAAGATAAATAATTTCTTTATCATAATTTACGAGTAATTCTTTAAAAACAACTTTTGTTACTTTTGGTTTGGTGAAATAGCGAAATCTTGAGTAGCCGCCTGAGTGTCTGGTCGCGAATCTGGAGAACCGGGTTCGATCCCGACCGACGCCAAATATTTCGAATTTTAAATGGCACAAAATTGACTCCTGTGGTGCACTCTCCACACCAGCAATGAGTGCCCGTAAGGTGACGCCTGGTAAACGCCCGCACGGTACAAATATGTCATCATCATTACCGATATCTGCGTGCAGAGCAGATTGGCACACCCAGCAATGGGTAATATGCCGTGATGATATATTTATTTATTTGAGTAGGTATTAGGAAATAAATAATACACATTTAGATTCAGGAAGACAGTATTTATTTTTTTCGAAATTATATTATTGATGAAAAATCTGTCGACATCTATATTTTATGTTTTTAGCGTAGAACACTTTTCTTATAAAGTCATAACCAAAGTTGTTGTGGTTATTTCAATGATTTTAATTTGATGTTTGTTGTATTATTATCTAAAAGAAGTAATGCAAACGTCTAAATAATGTATTTATTACATGTATTTAAAATAGAACTGTCTATGCTTCTGTATAATTATAACCAAAAAATAAAATCTTTTACAATTTTAATTTTATATGACAAACGGGTAGAAATCGCAAAGGAAGGATTGCTATTTTATTGACATGGTTTTTAATAATTTTTAACGAGTTAATGAATGCATTGACAAACAAATGATTAATTTTCAGAAACGTTTATTTTTTTTGCTATATGACATTACGGCACAAATTTCGAGCTGTGAACAGTCAAATTAATTTCTTCAAATTTCAGTGCTACAAATTTCGCCGAATTTCTGCTGTGAATGTGGCTTTAAGATCTGGTATTTTCAACTCGTAAATTGAGTCCGTTTGGTGTAATAATATACCAGGCACGTCATGAATACGCCATTACTTTGTGGCTGCGCAATAGTCAAAATTAGCGCCTTCCCTTAACAACGAGCAATTTTGCATAGTCATGCCACTGTTTGTAGATGGGCGTGTCTAAAATATTCTCGCGCACACAAACGATGACGTCCTGTGCATATTCTCACAGCGAACGGACTCTACATTGGAAATTTGTACATAAAATTCTACCGTACCTATTTGACGTACGTGACGCATACCTTTGATCATTTCATTAAAGAATGCGATATTCCCCCTTTTTGCAGTGTGGTCTTCATTTAAGAACTACATTCTATAAATTAACAGTGAATCTTTCTGAAACAGATTTGCAAAAGTGTGGATACAGATCCTAAAAGTCTTTATCTTTCTCTTCAGGTTCTTATATACAGGGCCGGCGCTAGGTGGTAAGCGTGGCAGAAGGAGGCCAATGGATAGAGGCCGCCGAAATTTGAAAAAAAATAAAAAATAGTTATAGATTTATCAAGAAAATTACATTACAATTCTTCAAATATATATCTAATAGATACTTTTAAAATATCTTTATTAAAAGCAAACGAAATGTTAAGTATGTCTTTCCAATTCGAAATTTTAAATGCCCAAACTCAGTTTTACACTTTGAAACGCCCCAACACAGCGTTACTTCCAATTTTTTATTATTGTGTTGTTTTCGTGTATTTATGTTTTTTCGTTCAAGCAACAAGGTGGAGTATTTGTATTAAAAAGTAAAACTGAGTTAGAATTCTAAATGCTAACTTTAAACTGGCAATAAATATAGATACATATACATATTATTAACAAACCTTGGCGATAGTTAGCCCTCATAAATTCGTAAGGATCGATTTTGTTTCTATATGCAATAAATCATAAGCATGATCATCATCGTTCGAAAATATATGAAAAAATTTCCTAATGAAGAGCAAACCAAAATTCCATATTATGTAATATTTGGGAGTTACATCCAAAAATAAAAAATTCCGGGAGGATGGCTTACCGGGTGAGATGATTTCTTTGCAAAAATCCGAAGAATAGAATACATCGTTTCGTTCTATTATCTGGATTTTGGCAAAAGAGTCATCTCACCCGGTAAGCCATCTCTCTCGGAATTGCTCTATGTATGTATCTGTATTTTTGTACTTATCTGGTAACTTGCATTTTTCGGGTTAAATACAACTGGTACACTAACGGGGCAACTTTGACCTAATTTAACCGACTTCATCTCTTATAATAACGAAGATACCAATAGCGAGGATCGAAAACGGGCCTCCTTTATTGTAACATTTCTGTAAAATAGATGGTTAATATTTGAAGAATTCATTAATATTTTCTTTATAATAAAATTATTCGAAGTGCGAATCGTGAAATTTTTTAAATATTCCTGCTTATATAGTTATTAAATATTCCTTAAGGTTGCGTTTGTTGATTGAGCTTTTCGCAGCCCATTACATGTACTCCATTCTATACTATCCCCTCCCATCCTCTTGCCATGGCTATATAGGGTAGATTTATTTAGTGGCCATAACAATTCGTTTCCTTCAAGCGTCCATGCCTTGCCATCCCCTGTAATTCCCGGACCACGCAGTTTACTTGATGGACTGTGACGTGACACGCGGACGCAGCGCAACCGAATCTCCGCTGGCTCTAATGAAAATAGCCCGACCTGCTAATCCACATATAGTACATTCATTCCCCCGCAAATTAATGCCGGGGGATTTCAGCCAATTGTCTCAAGATGGATGCTACGCTTTGATTGTTACTTCAAACAAGATAAGAATTACGGAATAAATATAATACGAGAAAAAATCTGATGTGGCCAGCACATGACCTCCCAATTCGTTTACTGCAATGGCTTTAAATCACGTATCATCAATGTAACATCTGGAGTACCACAGGGCTCCCATTTGGGACCTATACTGTTTAATCTATTTGTTAATGATATCGGTCATTGCTTCCAATATTCAAATTTTCTAATGTATGCAGATGATTTGAAAATCTTTAAAACCATATCGAGCGTAAACGATTGCGAAGACTTACAAAGGGATTTAGAAAAATTCTTCAATTATTGTACATTAAATCATTTATCTCTTAATATTAATAAATGTCATTATGTTACTTTTACAAGAAATCAAGACCCATTAACATTTCACTATAATCTCAATATGATTACTATAAAAAAAGAGTCAATTGTTAAAGACTTGGGAGTAATCTTTGTTCCGAAATTAACACATAATGAGCATATAGCTGAAATGGTAAAACAATCCTATAGGATGCTTGGTTTCATATTACGTCAATGCAAAAATTTCACTGATCCGTTCTCTATTATTAGATTGTACAACTCCCTTGTACGTTCAAAATTAGAATATGCATCAGTAATTTGGAATCCCATGTATAATAAAAACATAAGGCTTGTAGAAAGTATTCAGAAAAAATTCCTGTACGTATTATGTAAAAAATTTCAAGTAGTTGCGAATAACTATGAAGCTAGACTTCAACAGTTCAATATGATCAGTCTAGAAAACAGAAGGATTTTTGCAGACATGGCATTACTGTACAAAATATTTAATAACAAAATCAATAGCAGTTCTATTTTACACTTTTTTAATTTACATGTGCCTCAGAAATCAACTCGTTCCAATACAATTTTTCATTTACCTAAAACCGCAACTAATAACTACAAAAATTCTCCTATCAATAGAATGATGTCAAAATACAATGCTAATTTCGCCCATATTGATATTTTTTATTTAAATTTCACTGCCTATAAAAAAGAAATAATGAAGTCTTGTATTTAAGTGTTTTCGTTACTCAGATATTTTTTTTCCTGTGTTAATTATTATATTGCTTGTTTATTTGTACTTATTATTTGTATTTTTGTATTTCTATTTTTGTTTTTTTATTATGCTGCTTAGTTAAGGCATAGACATTGTCTATATGTATTTCTTATTGTTAATATGTGGGAACCTATAATTGGTTTGTTAAAACTGTTGGTTCTCCTGGTTTCATAAATGGTTTCATAAATGAATTCCATGTTTAAAATAGCAATGAGTTTTAAGTAAAGTATAACTTCCAGTTGATCTTTGAGGTCTTGTGGCCGCATGCCTGAGTGTCTGATCGCGATTCCGGGGAGTCGGTTTCGATCCCGAACGACGCCAAATATTTCGAATTTTAAATGGCACAAAATTGACCCCTGTGATGCACTTTTCACGCCAGCAATGAGTGCCCGCCAGGTGATTCCTAGCAGTGGCGTATCCAGGACTCATGGTAAGGGGGGGCTGCCATGGACCTATTACTAATATACCGTAGGTATACTGTTCACCGTCTAGTTAGTAAATACAAGTTATATTTTCAAACAATTCTGAATTGAAAATAAGGACGATTAACCATAGAATATTAATGTACAAAATATAACCAAACAAAAGATGACAGTATGTTCATTCTTTAATAAAAAAATCACTGTGAACATAGGAATATACATTTAATAGAACTAAAAACAAAAGTGAAAAGGTGTCCTTAACGGTCGCCACCCATTAGGTTGTATAACGGACGCATCAATGAATAACGAAAGATTTTGTCACGGAAAATTTATAAACAACAAAAAAATTTGCGCTTTCTTTTTAGGAGAAAAATGAACTGATCTTACCTCGTACTGTATTGAACTGAACTACTCCTAAAAAGAACAGTATATTTTTTAAAATAAGAAGTAAAAGATAAAAACATATATAGCATTATATTTAATATGCTGAATTTGCTTGTGGTTATAGTCTGTTGTATATGTGATTTGATTTTGACGTTTTAAATTCTTTTACCTTTGAGTATTTAAATATAGATGGATTTCTTATGGTACAGAAACATGATATAACGTTTCATACTAATTAAATTCTTCTATTCATGTCATTTAAATGTCCAATACTTACAAAAAAGACAAAATACATAGCAGTTAGTCATATTGACGTGACATTGAGATGCGGGATCAGTTCAGGATCTATATGATCCTGTTTCAAAGGTAGTGCTTCGCGGGGGCGGGGACGAAGAAAATGGCTAGTACAAGATCATTTATCCCCTTTTAAAAAGGACGATTTAGGGTAGCTGTGTGCTACTCGGAGTTGACCTTCTTGATAATAAGAAAGCGGCTTATATGTTTAAATTATATGTCATTGTCATTATGAAAAATCTTGAAAGCCTCATAGCCGATATACAAATAATAGACTTGGCTGATAACTTCAACCCTGTCCGTTATTTGCCTATTAATGTTAATAACTATTTACGCACTACATTAAAGCGAAAAATAAATGATTCGCTTCTAACATTTCGTTATAATTATAAAACGATATTTAATTTTCTACTTCCTCTGTATCAATAGGAAAAATTTTATATTATTATACTATTATACGAGTACATGAGAACATGAGAGCAAACTATTGCCATTGTACTTCTTATTGAATTTTAAATACATTATATTTTCAATTCATTGGACTTTAAGGGGGGGAATCAAGCCCCCTAAGCCCGCTGAATACGCCACTGATTCCTAGTAAACGCTCGCACGGTACAAATACGTCATCATCATTACCAAAATCTGTGTACAAAGCAGACTGGCACACCCGCTAATGGGTAATATGCCGTGATGATATATGAAGTTAAGTACCACATCCGGTTTATCCTCGGGTTTATCATAAATAGTCAAATAGTTTGAAATAACAAATTTAAGAAGTTTTGGGTCATATTTTAATATATTTTTTCAAGTAAATCCGTTCAGAGCGTCAAGTAGTACCACTGCCGGTTTACCAATTTTAGCAAAAATCTATTATGTCATTTTCATTAATATAAATACCAAATTTGAAAAGATTTGGATATTTTCACATAGTTGTTCATTAAAAATTCCGATTGTCGAATTTTTGCCAAAATCTAATCAACTCTATATGATTTCAGAAAACTTAAATGGCGTGAAAACATTAATGACATATTTTGTAATGGAGGGTTATGATTTTGACGTCACACGCAAGAAAGTATGCGAAGATGTAGAAATTGAGATGGAATATCCGACTACAAACAAACCATCGCTATTTTAAAAGTTCTGTCACGTGTATTTTGACATTTGAGTTTTACATAATTCAATGTCTTCAGATGACTGTGGAAACTTAAAGAATTTCACATTTGTCATGTATTCTTTATAATTATAGCACTTGTATAGTAAAACCTACCCTGCAAGACAAATTGGACAATATTTTAACAGAATAATGTACAGGGCTTGTGGATACAATGCCCAAAGTAGAATTAAAGTTGTTATAATGTAACCCAATATTAAATGGCGAAAGACTTGAATACCATATTCAGTTTTTGTAAGTTTAAAATCTATATTTTATAATAAAATTGTTATAGCTATAGCTATGTTTTATAATTTGTTGAAAAAATAAACCGACCGAACTGCGAATATTATGAACTTGATATATATTTAGGTAGAGGTACACTAAAAATTTCTATGAGGAAAATGTAGTTTGTTTATTTATTAAACATGTCAATTACATTGTAAATAGATGTATAAATTCATTTATTTATTTATGTATGATAAGCATTAATTGTATATAACATGTTACTATAAATATTGAAAAGTAAAAATTTGAGCTGATAACAGGTATTCCAGACTGGAAATATAACTGCGTCATATTTTGCAACTGAAAGATAAGATAATCATTGCTTATTATTCAATTACCTGTTTTTCTCTATTACATACTGTCTACAATCATCGAAAAAATGTAAACATAATTATAATGTACTTTTCCACTTTTTAGAAAATAGCTACATTTTACCTACAATGTTGTTATAAGAAATGATAATGTTGTTACCTATACGTCAAAAGAAGGTCTTTTTTAAAAATATTTCAGATCAAATATCAGCTTGCCGATAAAAGGTTTTAATAATACATTAAAATACATCAAGTTTCATAAGACATAATTTTAGCGCATGCGCGCGTCTTTGGTAGTAATAAAATTTACATACATACATACATAAAATCACGCATTTCCCACTTAGTGGGTTAGCACAAACCCGAAACAATAATAATAATATCAACCACAAAAATAATCACTCTCTCTTTCAACAACATTCTTACTAACCTGACATCATACAACAAATATTCCTCACTCTTAACATATTAAAGTGACCGATTTTCGGTAGCGAAATACTGCAACCGGACCACAATAGTTACGAAACAATCATCCTTCGCCACACATTCCTGTCTAAGCACACTTCTTTCGCCTCGGCCACATTCAAAACCGCATTCATACACGCTCTTCTTCTCTTCCCACGCGGAAACTTTCTCTCTTTTAGCACCTTACGAATCACATTCATCCACTTACACACTGGACGGCCACGCAATCGAGCACCCTCAATTTCACCAAGATATATACGCTTTACAAGCCGTTCACTTTTCATTCTTTCCACATGACCAAACCATCTCAACTGGCTCATTCCTACTCTCTTAACAACATTATTCCTAACCATACATTCTTCATACACCAAATTATTCCTCACGCGATCTCGTCTTACATATCCACACACCACGTAAATACCACATTTCCATGGCAGTCACTCTCTTTTAATGCTTTCCCGTCCATGCCCAACATTCGTTTCCAAACATCAAAGCAGGCACTAGCACTCCATTATACACACTTAACCGAGCTTCTCTAGATACATTTACGTTTCGAGCAAACGTACCCAGAGCACACATTCTCCTTTCAATTTCTCTATCAATTCGACCATCCCTTGACATCATGCTACCCAAATATACAAACTCATTCACTTGCTCCAGTTTCACTTCATCCACCAACACATTGCACACAGTCACAAATTTACTCCTTTCAAATACTAACATCTTGGATTTATCAACATTCAACTCCAGATTCATATTTCTTCCAACTACATGTATTCTCTCTATAAAATAAATAAATAAATAAATAAATATATCATCACTACCCATTACTGGGTGTGCCAATCTGTTTTGTACACAGATGTCGGTAATAATGATGACATATTTGAACCGTGCGGGCGTTTACCAGGCGTCACCTCACGGGCACTCATTGCTGGCGTGGAGAGTGCACCACAGGAGTCATTTTTATGCTATTTAAAATTGGAAATATTTGGCGTCGGTCGGGATCGAATCTGGTTCCCCAGATTCGCGACCTGACACTCAAGCACCCGGCCACGAAAAAAAAGGGCCGCGCCATGCGGGTTGGCAGGTTGTGCCCCGCACAAAGGCGCCTGACTTTGAGGGGCGCCGTTTCATGATAGTAAAGTAAATAATAGTAATTTTTTATAAAATGTAAAATAATTATCGTATCAATCGGTTCGTTATTATTCTAGTATTGTTATATTGAAATAATAACTATGAAAATGTTGATTACAACAATGAATATATTGATTGTAACTCAAGAATATTGATTACAAGAATGAATCCCACAATGAATGCAATATTTAAATACTTATTATCATTTTGCAAGAATCAAATGCATATACAATTCTGAAATCTGTTATAAAATTGTTGATTACAACAAACGATTTAGATTATAAGCTATTGATTACAAGAATGAATCTAGGAAAATTTCATCAATATATTAAATATAGCCTTTTTGAAGAACAAAAAGTATAGTTTCAACGTTAATTTGCAAATTTTACATCATGGGGGGAAGGGGCGCTAAAATTTAACATAGCAGAAAGGCGCCTAATACCCACGGAGCGGCCCTGCACCTAAAACAACTGCATCATAAAATTTGGAGAGTAATATTTGTCCGAAAACTTTTGTTATATACTTTACTGTAGGTACTATAAATATCTATTGATTTTTTTGAATATACCATTAACATTGTATTCTTAAATTGTTTAATCTAAAATCTAAAGGATTCTTTTATGTTTTATTTACACAGAATAAAACAATAAATTTGCTTTTTGTCTGCTGAAAGTGGAACAGGTGCTTAATAAAAGCGCACAATCATTAGAAAACTAGATCACTATAGACTATTTTTCAAAATAATTATTTCTGTTATTTATTGTAGATGTATTAGAGTAGATTATATTTAAGCGATTTAAAATGAAATCAGTAATGGTTTAGTCCGGCATTCAATGGTTTTCTGATTACGTATACTTGTTGTTCCGATTATCTACTAAGAACTAATATATATTATCTATAGATAATGATTATATCAATACAGTGCAACTCAAAACTGCATCAAAATATTTACAAGGAAAATTTTTATTTACATGTTTACAATAATATTTTCCTTTTTGAGGGACCAAAGTCGTCATTTTTATCGAGTGTCAATAAACAGTTTGGAGACCAAAGTCTGTAAACTTATAAATAATACTCGTATTAAGTTACCATCGGAATTTTCATGTATGTATGTAGAAAAGCTGGTCGGACTTAAATACTATTTTTTTAAATAAATGTTCATCAAGAACTAAGAAAATTTTAAACAGTTATTTATCTGTCGTTTGAAATTAAGATGTGAACGTTAAGTTACTATTTGTTAATACGATTTTTCTCTAACTATCACCAAGAAATAAGTCATGAGATATTTTCGAAATGAGCGAAAAACGAGTTTTTGCTTGTAGCTCAGAAACAAAAAAAGGTCGAAAATTCCTGTGGTGACTATAAAACTTTACTCGAAAAGTTGGCCCTGGAATGTGCAAACAGTTTTGTTCTATCGTTAATATTACCCGAGCTACCTTCTTAAAACATCGAAAATGACACAGCCTGTACATATTCTGTTTGTTCAAACCATTTTAATCTACGCGTCGCGTAAGAGCACTATAGAAATTAAACGGCCCTTTACTAAGAAAGCGTTTAAATGGAGCAGGTGCAAATGGCCAGAAATGAAGCAGTATGGTTTACTATTAATCGAGCTATTAATATAGTATAGTTTGAGGAAGGAGGAAGCGATCTATAAAACTAACTTATGCAGGGTTTCCAACCTTTTATGGAGGGTTGGGTATCTTAATGGTCAGGACTCATAAATTATTCAAACATGTAGGCATCACTGTTAGGGAAAGTAATGGGCCGTATTAAAAAAAATCATAATTGAACTTTGGTATAAATTTTGTAAATTGAAATTATATAATAAATAAAGCAATAAAACAAAATCCCAACGTCTCTCTCTACATATTCACAATTTTATACAAACACTATTGAAACAAGCACAGAAACGATGTTTTGTTTTGATGAACACTAAAAAAGGTTTTTGCATGTACCTCAAATGAAAATGTTAGAACCGCAAGTACAATAAAACTTTATAACGGCAAATTGGCAGATTCTACGAGTTTTTTGAAACAAGTTAGAAATTTGAAGTAGTTAAGAAACTGATCAGAGTCCTACTTTGAACACATTTCCACTTTTAACGCGCGCGCTTCGCTTCGCATCACTACTTTTTTTTGATATTAGATTCTTCATGAATCCGGTAGATGGATGTAGTAGATATTGTACAATTTTCGAACACGGTAACTTTTTACCACTCGTGTTTTCGAACACAGTCGGTAGATGCGGTATCTACCGGTAGAATTTTCGTAAATATCTATGTATTTTCTATAAAATCCATACAGAAAGTTCCTTGTAAAAGATTCAAAATTTCTTGTATGTGTACTACCTTTCGACAGTTGTATGTATTTTATACAAATTCCATACATAAAGTTTCGAGCAAAAATATCCTATATATTTCGAGGAAAATTATAACACAAATGTACCACGAATATGCCAATTGACACTGACATCTTTCAATCAGAATCAGAATTTTCTTAATATAGTAGCTGTTTCTAGCATAGCTAGCTAATTTATGAAATTTAATTTCTTTATAATTTTATAACTGTATATCCATTTAATATGAAGTATAAAATGCAGTCAAATCGTATATAGAATACAATGTTCTTTAATATTTATAATAACATTAAATGTGAAAAAATGATATTTATCATCGTTTTTTCAAGAAAAACTGTTAAAATCTTCAAATGAGGGTACCTACTTCCGGTTGACCAATTATAACCAAAATCTAATCAGCTCTTCATATGGATGCAACGAAGAGGAATACGAAAGAATTATAATTTTTGGAATTGTAGTATTAGTTATCGTAGACGAAAATTTTGTTACACACACACACGCACTCACATACAAACACAAATACAGACATCATCGTAAAAATAGTAAAATCGTATTTTAGGGTCCTTTAAACGTGCTTATTCATTAAAAACTCACCACCGAATTTTTTGACCAAAGACAATACCTTCCTTACCTAAAGGTGAGGGAAGGTAAAAATGACTGTCGCTTCCAGCAATAAAACTATAATTATCGTATTTATGACAAAGCGACTTACAAAAAAATGTTAAAGGAACAGTAAGATTATTTTACTATACACAGGACTCAGACCAAATAGCCATACCCTATTTAAGATTTCAATGCATGTCTTCATTTCAACAGAGCGGTGCAAATAATATCCCGTTGGCATCCATTGTTATAATGCAAGCAGTGAGCGATATGCCGCATTGTCATGATTACGATATTTACAGTTTTATTGCTGTAAGGGGCTGTCCTTAAATTACGTAACGCTTCAAGGGGAGGGGGGGGGTCAAGAGTAGCGTTACGCAGCGTTACGAGGGGGTGGGGGAGGGTTAATGTGTGCGTTACGTAACGATAAAATATAAAAAATATTGCTAAACTTGCTTTAATAGTTTTGAAACATTCAAATTTCGCGGTGCTAATTCGTATATGCAGGCAGTCGTTTGTTTTCAATAACAGTCAACATAATATGTCGGGCACAGTTCAAATTCGGGCCAGTGGTCTTTCATTCGTGCAGTGCAATTCATATTAAAACATGAATTCAAGTAGCGTTGATAAGTTCTGTTATTTTTCATCTTTATGTACATTAATTTAAATAGTTTCTGTTTCAAATTTTAACTGAATATTAAGGAGGCCATATACTTTTATATCCAGTAAAAACATGGGGGGGGGTCAAGTACTGCGTTACGTAATATATAGGGGGGTTCATGTTTGCGTTACGGGTGCGTTACAAAGGGGGGGAGTATCAAAAATTTCCTAATTTTGCGTTACGTAATTTAAAGACAGCCCCTAAGCGACCAAGTCATTTTTTTACTATATTGTGTTGGTGCCTTTGAAAATAATAATTTTAATAACAGACCTACTACATGACACATATAATTTTATATTTAGAAAAGTTCCCATTCATACGAACTTGGTATTTAAGCATCCAAAGAGAAATATTTCCGGTGTGAATTACCCAGTTCATTGCCCCTTGCAAATTATTTTCTTTTCGGGCGTTCTCTGTGTCTGTAGGATTATTAGTGGCATTTAGCCTGATAGATTGATATGTTTATAAATTATACGAAGCGCTAATTGTTGTGCGTAAGGCTTCTCTTCTCAATGGATTATCTCCACTCGGTCTCTTTCCCGCATGTCTGCTTTACTTTATTCTGCAATTATTTTCTCTTCGCTTGGAATTTAAACCAACCCCTCCCGAAACACCAAATGCGAAGGATTTATAAGACTGATTGTTTTATTTTTCACTTATACTCGTACATGTAATCGAATTTTAAAACAATACTAAGAAGGAAGTAAAAAAGAAAACCATTATTAGGTGATGTACAAACATCCGTTATTTTTTCCTTATTTACTTTTTACATTCAAACAAGATATTAGTGTAAGTATAGCTAGAATTCATTTAATAATATCCTGGAAATTTTGTACTTTATATTTTCTTCTTGTTGACTGACACTGAAAACAAGCCACCCAAAATAACTTTTTTATTTATAATTATTTTTAATTCTCTTTATACATTTGTAAACTAGGCTTACAGGCTCACAAATCATGGTATTAGCTTTTATATTTCAAATTGGACAGCGTGTATATTTTTATACACAGGTGTTACTTTTTAAAAAAATTTAAATTAGTTTTACCTTCCGCTACCCTTGGTATAAGGGAGGTATAGGGATCATGCTAAAAATCGCATATCGAGATTTTGGTAAATGACCACGTTTTAAAGTCCCTAGAATTCAGTTTTTAACATTTTCACGATGATGTCTGTGTGTATGTATGTGTTCTATTTACATTTTGGTTTTTAAAACGTTACTATTATTAATTTGAAATGATTAGTTCTTTGACAGTGATATTTATCTGTCAGTTAAATACATATGATTTGAATAACTGCGTATCAAAGGAGTTTTATTTGTTTAAAGCGTAGGCTCCGAAATTTAAATTATAATTTTATAAATTTATGCATAAAATATGTAGAAAAGGTATTAATGCAAATCTGCAGAAAATTTAATAATATTTAATTTTTATAATATCATTAATCTCGAAAAAATAACATTTAAAGGTATTTTTCGAAAAAAAAACTATTTCAAGTAAAGTGTCATTTCCGGTTGTCCGATTTACACCAAAATCTAATAGGCTCTTTTCATAATACAAAAAGGTCGAAATACAAGGTTTCAAAATTTTCTGAATGATAGTATTTGAATTAGAGTGGAGGATCCATACATATATAAACACACACAGACATCATCGTGAAAATGTTAAAATTGGATTCCAGGGACGTTAAAACGTGCTCATTTACCAAAATCTCGATAGGCGATTTTTAGCACGATCCCTATACCTCCCTTAGCAAGGGTAGTGGGAGGTAAAATAGGTTCATCATTCGCAGTAAATTATTATTTTTGTTGTACGTATATTTGTATGTATTTGAATATGTTATATTTTTGAGTAAATTTTTAATGAACTTTGTAGAAATATGTTTTTTTTACCTTCCGTCACCTTTAGGTAAGGAAGGTATTGTCTTTGGTCAAAAAATTCGGTGGTGAGTTTTTGATGAATAAGCACATGTTAGGATCCCTAGAATACGATTTTACTATTTTTACGATGTGTGCGTGCGTGCGTGTGTGTGTGTGTGTGTGTGTGTGCGCGTGCGTATGTCTGTGTGTGATAAAATTTTCTAATGCGATAATTCTAATACTATAATTCCAAAAATTATAATTCTTTCGTATTCCTCTTCGTTACATCCATATGAAGAGCTGATTAGATTTTTGTTACAATTGATCAACCGGAAATACCCTCAATTGAAGATTTTAACAGTTTTTCTTGAAAGAACTATATTATATATATTTTTTTACATTTAATGTTATTATAAATATTAAAGAATATTTTATTCTCTATACGATTTAACTGCTTTTTATACTTCATATTAAACGGATATAGAGTTAAAAATTACAAAGAAATTAAATTTCATAAAGTAGCCATAGCTATGGAAACAGCTACTATATTAAGAAAATTCTGATTAAAAGATGTCAGTGTCAAGTAAACTTGACATAGAGTGTTTGTTAATTTTACTGGAAATGCTGGAAATATAGGATCTTTTGCTAGAAATTTTCTGTATGGAATTTGTATAAAATACATACAACTGCCGGAAGGTTAATGTACAAGAAATATAATCTTTTGCAAGAATTTATCTATGAAATTTGTACAAAATACACAGAACTGATGGAAGGTAATGTGCTGGCCACATCAGATTTTTTTAAATTTGAATCAATCTATTATCAAATTACAATAAAATTTAAATAATTATTGTACTCGAAACTACATACAATGTTGGGGTCGCTATATGTCAACCTAATCAATTTGGGGTCGCTCTACTAAAAAATTTGAATACCACTGCTTTAGACAAACTATATTTTAGCAAATGCAGAATAGATTCCACTAATCACTAATTCATGGTAACCAAACGTGCGCGTTAATCATTTAACTACCATGACTCTTTTTTCTTGAAAGTAAATGTTTAAATTCTGTGAAATATCTTGTCGTTGATGAAGGCTGTAGCCTTCTGGTGCGGTACAGGTGCGCTAATATAATATGCAAATGAATCGAAACTGAAAAATGCGCGCACTTGACGATTTACGCGGCGACGACACTGACGAGTGTTCGCTCGCTCCGTTCGCAAACGTGACGAGAATCATTTCTCATCGCCTATGATTAATACCACTACCAGAGATCTCCCTCCCATATAGGAGAGGAGCACCTACGCATACGCACACAGACATACTCAGCCGATTCCTAAAATGATCGCTTATAATTAGCACTATTGTTTCATCCTTGTTTGTTTTAAACTGAACGAGCGTATTTTTAGAACGCGCTTAAAGTGCATACTATTTTTAGAATATTTTTATGATAGGGAATTCTCTCTTCGGAATTTTGGAGTGGAAGCTAAATTTACACAAGGATAATATACATAGACAGTGAATAAATGGAAGTACATTCTTTTTGTAAACGTAAGTTGTGGGTTCAAATCTTTCAACTAACTATAGAGATAGTTCAACTTACAACATCTAGTCACGAATATATACGGTGGGCCTAGAAACTTTCTTTTTATCTCCCGCTATCTTTGGTAAGGGAGGTATAATTTAAATCCCAGAGCCTACGCTTTAAACAAACAAAACTCCTTACGCAGTTATTCAAATGTATGTACCTAACTGACAGATAAATGTAACTGTCAAACAACTCATCATTTCAGATTAATAATAGTAACGTTTTAAAAAGAAAAAAGTAATTAGAACAATAGGAAAGGAAATCGAAACAGTTTCCAGCATAAGTAAATATGTAGGTATGTATTTAGATTAATAAAAGTTGAAGCTAATTCTCATTATTGGATTAGTAAATTCTATCCCGGTTATAAAATTTAATCTTCATTTTGTTATTAAAAAATGTAGTTACTTGGATTAGATTAGACTATATTTTAAGAAATAACTGCCAAAAGTAGAGTAAAATTTGCTAATCCAAAAATAAGGATTAGCTTAATCTTTTTTGTGACTCGGGCGGTTAATGACGGGAGGTATTGTGTTGGCTCGTAGGGGACAACTATGGCGAAGCAAACATGCTACATACGTCATTGAACTGCGGGCGATTTAACTAACGCTAAATTTAATATCGTTTGTATAAAAAATACGCTATATTTTACTACTTTTATTGCATTAATAATTTACTGCATGTATAGCATTGCAGTAATGTGGAAAAATCATTTCATTTCAACATGACTAAACTCCCGATTTTTTAAAATTTGAATTTTTATTATGTTTCTCTCCCTTAATATACATGGTGTCAATGAAATAAGTGCATTAAATTTAACCAGTAATATAACTCGGCGAGAGCAACAATATTTCTTAATAACTTTTTCTCGAAATCGCATATTTTTTTAGCATTTTTACCACCCCGTAAATTGACGAGTCGTTCCAAATATTTTTGTGATAATTGAATGCAGTAGCAATAGCTATGAAAAATTTTGTTTTAGCAATTGACAGTCCTGTCAATTGTTGCAATTAAATTTTGACATTAGTAATAAACTTGTTTATAAGATAAAATTCTGTCAAAATACGAGTACACAGACATTGTAATTACTTACCTATGGTTTATTTATTTTATTACTCGTATCTGTACTACATTTTACTTGACATCACGGTTGACATAAAGACAGTGTCATGGAGTTGCCAACGCATTTACACGAAGCGTTTCCAAATCATCACCAAATCATTCAGTTCTTAATATTCGCACATTTGTTAATCTTGTACATCTTTATCACATCACAATACGGAGTGTCATATATGACAATTTTAAAAAAAGCAACATTTATATCCATAACATGTGCAAAAAGTTCTGTTTTCAGCACATAACAGACTTCTATTTTGGGAATGGCTCATAATGTTCATTAATGAGACTGAATTTACTTGGGAAGGTGTATTTATTATGCACAATACACATGTCGACAGACGAAAATGCTGTAAAAATTTTCATTAAAACATGTTTGGGCGGGAACAATAAATGGACGACTAATTATTGGTACTCATGTACCTCTTTTAAATGGACAAAAGTTTGTACTTACATTTTTTGAATAACGTATTTGAACTATTATGATTTATCGACGATAAATAAGCATCTCATAACTTATTAACTATGCTTTTGCTCTTCCTCTCGTTATTTCGTCCCTCCTTGTCTTCCACTATCCACAGCTGATTAAAAGCCTGGTTTAATACACAACTTTATAATTTTGTTATGCAAAATTTAAATTTATTTATTTTAAAAATTGTACTATTACGAATTAATTAATAATAATGTTATTTCCGTTGATTCGTTTATTAATTACTGTGACTGTAAGTGTAACCGATAATTTTTGAGCTGTTTGTATCCCACTTGAATACAGCAGCAGCCATTTGTTCTCCATAGGCGGGTAACGAAATATGCAGCAAATATTTAAAGAATTTTAACTCAAAATCTAAAAGACTTAGAAAAAAAGTTATTAAGAAATATTGTTGCTCTCGTCGAGTTACATTACTGCACTTATTTCATTTACACCCTGTATAATATACAATCAATTTTAAATCGTAAGTGTTTAGAAAGTATTTATGCAAAATACATATAAATAAAAGAATATGCAACTATCGTTATTGCTTCATGGCAATTAGGTCCCATAGAATTAAAATACTTAAATTATAAACTCTAGACAAACTATATCTCTCGTACACAAATTTTTCAAACAAAGCTATAAACAATATTCTGTTAAAATTCCGAGAAGGTCTTATTTTTTCGTATCTTCAATTAAAGTTCAAGTAAATAAAAAGAATTTACCAGACAAATAATCGTATTTAATATCTTGTTTAAAAATAAACGTTCTGTTTTTATATTTAGAAGTAATTACTCGGCTGTAAATATGTACTGAGAGATAAAAATTCGCATCGTCGAGACAGTCAGATTTTTTGGCTTCGGTTTATTTTTATTCGTCATTGAAGGAACCATGATTTGATTAGATGTTCTGCAAGGTTATTACCAAACAAAATTACAATGAAACAAAGACACAAAGAAATAAACATGACATTTACAAATCTTTAAATGGAGATATTCTTACATGTTTTGTTACTAGAATTCTCTACGCACTTTTTATTCCGTTTATGCAAATTTGAATATTCTTACCTGTTTGTTTCATTATTATTAGACAGAATATGAGATAAATTAGGTCTTGCACTACATTTTTTTTTTGTTTATGAATATGAACCATCTAAATTTAAAGCGATGTGTATAATTATAAACTACTAAATATTATTCATTATTTATAATACAAATTATTTATAGAAAAACAAATTAGTATTTTATTTACCAAGGGCGTTACGATGATGAGAATATAATTCATGAATCACGTGACATGTTTTCCGCCAATCAACATTCAGAATCTCCCTAGTTACATGTCTGTCACAGCGATGATAAAAAACAAAGAAATTATCACCTTATTTATATTCGTTACTAAGAGATTCCTTTTCTATATTTGACAATGACAGTTCATTTAGAGTATAAAAAGGTGCGTTAATCGTTGGGTTGATATCAACAACGATGAATATAATAAGGCAATTGTCAAATTAACCATGTTTTAATACAATATATTAAAAGTTAGGTTAGCAGCACACACAATGTGTCACAAAAATTCATTATATTCTCTCATTAAATATAAGCTCGTGATATGATTAATAATCGAGGAACAGTAAAAGAATTTCAAAAAATAATATTTAATAGTAATGTCTTCATTTTCTGAAACCGATAAACTTTTGAACAAACCACGGATGTTATGAATCATAGCAAGCCTCAGATAAAAGATAAATTAATATTATTATACTGTACAAGTCTACATGATTTATAATTGGAAGTGTATTTAAATTATTAAATTTAATGTAAAACATTTATATTCAAATAAAAACTGTTTGAGAATTGCAGTACTGGAATGATAACTACGCCTCCTCTATTTGAGTTTCTCTACTTACAATGGTAGTAGGTTCCTCCCCCGAACTGGGTATTCGTTATATATTTATAGGCCGTCTTTGAGTCGCCAATCAAAATAATATATATGGAATTCATATGAGTGACGAGCTGCTATAACAAAAACCCCCTTATTTCCGAAGTATGTCAATTATATCGTTTTATTTCTTTATTAATATTTATTATTAAGCATATACTTTCAATATTTTTTCCTAATTTCTCTTAATTCAATAGGATTCTTGCGTGGTACTGAAAATCTGATATCTATCACTAAATACCTAAAGTAAGTTGAAAAGGGGTGTAAAAAAAATAAATTTTATTTAAAAAAATTATTTGTTTATTATAATTTAAGAAAGAAGATTTTCTTTGACGTCATTATTTTGAACTGGAGAAAGGGATGCATTAGTTCATTTTTCTGTCACTGTCTCTCTTCTTTATTATTTACAATTTGCGTGGTTTTTGTTACTTTTATTACGTATTTCGATTTGTTAAGCAGAATTTTGGAGGATTTTAACTTAGCTTATACTCGTACAAGATTAAAATCACAAACGAAAATATTAACCTCCAAACTATTATTCAAACGTCAAACAGATGATCTGTCATGTTTAAATTACTCGCATATGCCGTTGCTATTGGACGTACCGATCTTATTGCTTTTCGGCCATTCACTGGTTCGGCGTAATTCTACGTCATACACGGCGGTAATTTAAATATTAAAACTTCATTATTTTTTTCTGGCCAATTCATGAAAATTTTGCCAAAAGATAAATATGGGTAACAAGTTTTTATCGTCTCTTCAAAAATATTATATAAAAAAATCTGATGTGGCCAGCACATAACCTCTCGCCAGATATTTGACCTGGTTGTACGTATAAAACGAAAAATATTTTTAACTACAAATGCACATATTCATGTCTCACTACAGAATAATTCTCACATATATTTGCAAAATGTATGGAATATTTTAATATAAATTATGTACAATACATACATTTTCTTAATATTCAATATCCTGAAATTTTATTTTTCTATTTTCCTTTTCTTTTTCTTTATATTCGTCATTTTTTCGCAAATTCCTTTTATATTCTTTTTTACGTACATTCTTTTGCGTTGTTGACTTTTTTTTATTTTCATAATCTTCATAATAATGTACAAATATTTTTGACAATGACATTTATGTGTCAATTACAAAAATTTGAATTTCTTGCCTTGTAGTAGTTTGATCTGAGATTTTTTACATCAAATTATTTTAAATGCAATTCTTTATCTCTAAATCTATAGAAGATATAATAATGAATTTATATTTATCGAATAAAGAATTTGAATACCGCAAATTCTAGTTCGTTCGTCTCAGGTGTAAGCAACCCTGGGGCTGTCCTTAAATTACGTAACGCTTCAAGGGCGGGGGGGGGGTTAAGAGTAGCGTTACGAGGGGGTAGGGGAGGGTTAATGTGTGCGTTACGTAACGATAAAATATAAAAAATATTGCTAAACTTGCTTTAATAGTTTTGAAAGATTCAAATTTCGCGGTGCTAATTCGTATATGCAGGCAGTCGTTTGTTTTCAATAACAGTCAACATAATATGTCGAACACAGTTCAAATTCGGGCCAGTTGTCTTTCATTCGTGCAATGCAATTCATATTAAAACATGAATTCAAGTAGTGTTGATAAGAAAAAACTTTTCAGTAGTTTGTTAAAAGCATATGGAAATGCATATGCTTTTAATTTCTGTGCTGTTATTTTTTCATCTTTATGTACATTAATTTAAATAGTTTCTGTTTCAAATTTTGACGGAACATTAAGGAGACCATATACTTTTATATACAGTAAAAAATTTGGGGTGACAAGCCGTATGGCAAGAGTAGTACATTATTTTCATTTTTATGTACATTAATTTAAATAGTTTCTGTTCTGTTCTATTATTTTTCATCTTTATATACATTAATTTAAATAGTTTCTGTTTCAAATTTTAACTGAATAGTAAGGAGGCCATGTACTTTTATATCCAGTAAAGAAATTGGGGTGACAAGCCGTAGGGTAAGAGTAGTACATTATTTTTCATCTTTATGTACATTAATATAAATAGTTTCTGTTCTGTTATTTTTCATCTTTATGTACATTAATTCAAGTTTCTGTTTCAAATTTTAACTGAATATTAAGGAGGCCATATATCCAGTAAAAAAATGGGGGGGTTACTAAGGGGGGAGGGGGTACCAAAAATTTCATAATTTTGCGTTACGTAATTTAAGGACAGCCCCTAAGTATTTACATAAATTTTCGATAAATAATATTTAGATGATTTTTTTCTTATAACTACTACTTCCGGTTGTCCAATTGTTACCAAAACTTAATCAACTCTTCCCATTATTGTTAGATTGTGGAATCCGCAGTTACAAATGTCTTAAGTCTTATAGTATTTGAAAAATCGTGAATCCAACATCCACACACACATACGGACATCATCGTAAAAATGTTATAATCGGATTCTAGGGACCTTAAAACGTGCTTATTCACTAAAATCTGGATATGCGATATTTAGCATGAATCCAATACCTCTCTTAGCGAGAGGTAAAAAATGGCCGCGAGTAGCCCATTGCGCATTGTTGTGTGATTTGTATCCATTTACATAAAAAGTTAATAAAATAACTTGTTAAATATTTAATGAAATAATCTTGCGGAAAAAGTATGAGAGAATTAGTATTGTGTTTCGTAACCGCTTCCGATCTCAAGATCCGTCATTTTCACATTAAACCCTTTATCTCGTCTCTCCTTACGACACTCTTCTGAGAGGCGCGATGTTGTTTTAATTACATCCGTATTCGCGCACATAAAAACTGCATAAATTTTTAATGACGGCGCCTGCAAACGCTGCAGGTATGACACGGAAATTATCCCACGTTTCCATCCAGCTACCGGGCGGCAAATTCAAAATGAAACAATAAGAATAGAGAAAGAATAGTAAGAGAAAAACTGTTAAACTTTAATAGTTCTAAAGCTAATAAAATAATTCTTGGAATGCACTCTCCGCAATAGTGCTAAGTGCTTTTTTTAAATACTACTTGCCGGTAAATTCGAAGAAAATATGTACTTAGAATGTGAAGAGAAAAAGTATTCATGGTTTTTTACTATACAGGGTGTAAATGAAATAAGTGCATTAAATTTAACCAGTAATGTAACTCGACGAGAGCCACAATATTTCTTAATAACTTTTTTTTTCTATGTCTTTTAGATTTTGAGTTAAAATTCTTTAAAGATTTGCTGCATATTTCGTTACCCGCCCATGGAGAACAAATTGGCTGCTGCCGTATTCAAGTGGGATATAAACAGCTCAAAAGTTGTCGGTTATCGGTTACACTTGCAGCCACAGTAATTAATAAACAAATCAACGGAAATAACATTTATTATTAATTAATTCGTAATAGTACAATTTTTAAAATAAAGAAATTTAAATTTTGGATAACAAAATTATAAAGTTGTGTATTAAACCAGGCTTTTAATCACCTGTGAATAGAGGATGACAAGGAGGAACGAGGGGAGGAAGAGCAAAAGCATAGTTATTAGGTTATGAGATGATTATTTATCGTCGACAAACCATAATAGTTTAAATACGTTATTCAAAAAATGTAAGTACAAACTTTTGTCCATTTAAACGAGGTACATGAGTACCAATAATTAGTCGTCCATTTATTGTTCCCGCTCAAACATTTTTTAATGAAAATTTTTACAGCATTTTCGTCTGTTGAAATGTGTATTGTGCGTAATAAATACACCTTCCCAAGTAAATTCAGTCTCATTAATGAACATTATGAGCCATTCCGAAAATCGAAGTCTGCTGTAAACATTGATCTTTTTGCACATGATATGGATACAACTGTTGCTTTATTTAAAATTGTCATATGTGACACTTCGTATTGTGATAAAGATGTACAAGATTAGCAAATGTACGAATATTAGGAACAGTATGATTTGGAAACGCTCGGTCTAAATGCGTTGGCAACTTTATAATACTGTCTTTATATCAACCACAAATTAAAATGTAGTAAAGATACGAATAAATAAATAAACCATAGGTAAGTAATTACAATATCTGTGTACTCGCTATTTGTAAACGTAAGCATTTTGACAGAATTTTACCTGATAAACAAGTTTATTACTAATGTCAAAATATAATTGCAACAACTGACAAAACTGTCAATTGCTAAAACCAAAATTTTACATAGCTATTGCTACTGCATTCAATTATTAGAAAAATACGTAGAACGACTCGTCAATTTACGGGGTGGTAAAAATGCTAAAAAAATATGCGATTTCGAGAAAAAGTTATTAAGAAATATTGTTGCTCTCGTCGAGTTACATTACTGGTTAAATTTAATGCACTTATTTCATTTACACCCTGTATATAGACATGCTTATAATTAAATAGTTATCAAGTATGTTTGTGAATATTTTTTATTATACTCTTATGTTAATAGTTGTGTATATGGAAGTAAGGCTATATATAGAAAACGAATTCCACCTTATGTGTTCCGACTTTACGTAGTGTAAATTTAATTTCCTAATGTCGACCTTTGTCTTGGGATGAGCGTAAAATCTGGTACAAGAGAACAATGAAAACTTTGTATCAAGTTCCTAATTTGTTTTAATAAATTAAATTATATTCATCTATTGAATATTGCAAATGATGTTCCGCGTCCAAAACTTAATATAAACGGTGTTCAACTTTAAAACACGAAAATTAAACGATCCAAGTTGTAATCAACTTAAAGAAAAGTTTATAAAAACTTCTTGGTTTCAGATTAATAAAATCCGAAGAAATTTCTTCAAAACATTCCGATTTATGTTTTGGCTATGGGTAATTTTCCGAGAAATAAAAAACTTAAAATATTATGGCGATAAAACATAAATAAACAATTTCTCAACAAGTAAACTCATATTAATTTTCAACAAAATTTCTTTTTCTCTTCAAGATTAAAAAAAAACTTTTATAAAGTTCAGAAAGGTTCATTATATTTTCACGATGACTTTTTTATAATTTATTTAATCATTATTTCAATTTATTTTGCATGATAATATGCGTTTTGTTTTTATTTGTATTTACTAATTATTTATTTATTTTCACTGTTCTGGAAATTCATAGTATTTTATTATGAACACTCTGTAAAAAACAAGTTTTTTAAAATATTTTCAACAGCTGATGACCCTGAAATCGGCTGAAAACACAAAACAAAAAAAATGATTGTCTTTCAAAAATTAAATTTCCATAAACAAAACAATTCCTTGATATTATTAATTTAATACATCACTGGCGGCTCGTGAAATATTCTGCTGGTAGAGGCATTCAGCAATGATGAAAGCTAAGAATCCCGCCTATAATTCCACAGCGCCCCGCCCACAGACTATCCATTTTCAGTATCCAAATGATAAAGAAAAAAATCTGATGTGGCCAACACAAAAAAGATTAAGCTAATCCTTATTTTTGGATTAGCGAATTTTACTCTAATTTTGACAGTTTATTTGTTAAAATATAGTCTAATCTAATCCAAGTAACTACCTTTTTTTAAACCCCTCAACAGGATTAAATCTCAATTACAGAGTGGGTTCACATTCACACACATCCATGCCTTAGTGGAATTCGAACCCAGAATCCCCAGGGTACTCATGACATGAGGCGTTGCTCGAACCATTGAGCCACCGGAACTATAATAAAATTAATATTAAATTTTAAATACCAGGATAGAATAGAATTCACTAATCCAAAAATGAGGATTAGCTTAAACATTTTTGTGAATCGTTATTTTTTATTAATCTAAATACATACCTACATATTTATGCTGGAAACTATATTGAATTCCTTTTCTATTGTTCTATTTACTTTTTTCTAATTAAAACGTTACTAATATTATTTTGAAATGATTAGTTCTTTGATACTGACATTTATTTGTCAGTTACATTTAAAGGTATTTTTCGAAGAAAACTATTTTGAGCTTCTAGTAAAGTGCCATTTCCGGTTATCCGATTTTCGAAATACAAGGTTTCAAAATTTTATGAATAATATTATTTGAGTTAGAGTGGAGGATCCACACACACATACACACAGACATCATCGTGAAAATGTTAAAATTGGATTCTAGGGACCTTAAAACGTAGTCATTTACCAAAATCTCGATATGCGATTTTTAGCACGATCCCTATACCTACCTCCCTTACCAAGGGTAGCGGGAGGTAAAAATTAAGGTTCGGATGTGGGTTTGGGTTTTAGAAAATTTTTGGTTAAATTGGGGTTTCGGTTCAACTTCCTTATTGAAACTTCAATGAGTATTAATATAAATGACCAATTTTCTAATTTCTTATAATGGTGGAACGATTTAATTTTTATTAATAATTCAACAAAATCCCACTATGGCGCCAAAGTATTTTCCGTTTCGTGGAATACTATTAAAGTTCCATTCCGCATCTATGTGGCGATTAAAACCGAGTCGCAATTTTCATAATACGAACATGAAGCACATTCTCTGATATGAATCTATCGACGCATGATACTCCGCGCGTGCCCATATGCATGTGATCCACGTGATTCGTTTGTTTACATCTTTATTTTTTGTTGGAATATTCCTCACTTGCTGTCCGTCAAAAATATTTGACGTTCATTCAATGTTTACTGCACTGCACTTCCATTTGTTATTTCACGTGCGCAGTGCACGGCCTTCTCAGAAATGCGAGTAAATAAAATTTTTGCGACTATTTGAACAGTTAATTTCGACGTAGTTTTGTTGCAGTATATGGTGCAATAACTATTTTTGGATTTTGAGAACTATTTTGCCAAAATTTATTACCGGGGTTATTTATAGATTGTTTATTTATATTTTATGGTCATAACGCTTTGTTCCTTTGTGGGCAATGTTACAATAGACTTACAGAATGGGATCCTATGCCAATTTTGTTTTTTTAGAATTTTACTGTAAACGCGGCTTAAAAATTTTATGTAATAAGCGAAATATGAATTTTTAAGGTTCAGAATTTGGTGCATGACGTGGTCTTCACCAGATTTTTTTACCTCCCGCTACCCTTGGTAAGGAAGGTATAGGGATCGTAAATGAGCACGTTTTAAGGTCCCTAGAATCCAATTTTAACATTTTCACGATGATGTCTGTGTGTATGTATGTGTGAATCCTCCACTCTAACTCAAATACTAGCATTCAGAAAATTTTGAAACCTTGTATTTCGAACTTTTTCTGTAATAGAACGAGCCCATTAGATTTTGGTGAAAATCGGAATACCGGAAATGGTACTTTAATAGAAGCTCAAAATAATTTTTCTTCGGAAAATTCCTTCAAATGTTATTTTTCGAGATTAATGTTATTATACAAATTAAAGATTATTAAATTTTCTACAGATTTGCATTAATACTTTTTCTACATATGTTGTGGATAAAGTTATAAAATTATCTATAATTTAAATCCCGGAGTCTACGCTTTAAACAAACAAAACTTCTTGGTGACGCAGTTATCAAATGTATGTAACTGACAGATAAATGTCACTATCAAAGAACTAATCATTTCAAATTAATAATAGTAACGTTTTAAAAAATAAATAGAACAATAGGAAAGGAAATCAATACAGTTTTCAGCATAAGTAAATATAAAATAAATAAATAAATAATTAAATCATCACGGCTTATTGCCCATTGCTGGGTGTGCCAATCTGCTTTGTACACAGATGCGGTAATGATCAAATATTTGCACCGTGCGGGCGCTTACCAGGCGTCACCTCACGGACACTCACTGCTGGCGTGGAGAGTGGACCACAGGGGTCAATTTTGTGCCATTTAAAATTGGAAATATTTGGCGTCGGTCAGGATCGAACCCGGTTCCCCAGATTCACGACTTGACACTCAGGCACGCGGCCCCATAAGTAAATATGAAGGTATGTATTTAGATTAATAAAAATTAACAATTCGCAAAAAAGTTTAAGCTAATTCTCATTTTTGGATTAGTGAATTCTATTTTATGCCGGTATTTAAAATTTAATTTTCATTTTATTATCAAAAAAGGCAGTTAGTTGGATTAGATTAGACTATATTTTAAGAAATAATCTGCCAAAATTAGTGTAAAATTCGCTAATCGATAAATAAGGATTAGCTTAATCTTTTTTTGTAACTCGCGCGATAAATGGCGGGAGGTATTGTGTTGGCCACACCAGATTTTTTCCTAATAAATTATAGAACATAGAAACTGTTTGCCAATAAGATGTATTTATACAAGTGAGTGAGTTTTGATAAGCGAACATTTTTGACGTTTTAGAAACACATTGTTTACATAAAGTGTGTTCAGTGTTATCAGTTTTTATTAAAAACGAGTCGATTTAGACAGGAATCTATTTAAAACGTTAAAAAAGCAAACTTTCCAGAAAATCTGTTTGGAGCTTCAAGTAAAGTATCACTTCCGGTTTATCGATTTTAGTCAAATTCTAATATGTTGTTGCCATTGGTATAAAATTCTTAAATACTAAAATTGAAAAGTTTTGAATTAGATTTTAATATAGTTTTTCAAAACTGTTATGGGCTTCAATTAAAGTACCACTTCCAGTTGTCCAATTTTACCCAAAATTTAATCAACTCTTTATAGGAATGCAGGAAACTTAAATACGGAAACTATAATTTTTAGGAAGTTTGATATAAGAGTTATCGTGGAGGAAAAAATCGTCACAAACACACAGCCATCATTGTAAAAAAATCTGATGTGGCCAACACATAACCTCTCGCCAGATATTTGACCTAGTTGTACGCATAAAACGAAAAATATTTTTAATTACAAATATGTCTCCCTACAAAATAATTCTCACATATATTTGCAAAATCTATGGGATATTTTAATATAAATTATGTATAATACATATATTTTCTTTATATTCAATATCCTGAAATTTTCTTTTTCTACTTTCTTTTTCTTTATATTTGTCATTTTTCGCAAATTCCTTTTATATTCTTTTTTACGTATATTCTTTTGCGTTGTTGACTTTTTTTATTTTCATAATCTTCATAATGATGTACAAATATTTTTGACAGTGACATTTATGTTTCAATTACAAACATTTGAATTTCTTGCCTTGAAGTAGTTTGATCTGAGATTTTTACATCAAATTATTTTATATGCATTTCTTTATCTCTAAATCTATAGAAAATATAATAATGAATTTATATTTATCAAATAAAGAATTTAACGTTCTTTAATATAAGTATTTCATAAATTTTCGATAAATAATATTTAGATGATTTTTTTCTTACAACTACTATTTCCGGTTGTCCAATTGTTACCAAAACTTAATCAGCTCTTCACATTATTGTTAGATTGAGGAATCCGTAGTTAACAATGTCTTTAGTCTTATAGTGTTTGAGAAACCGTGGATCCAACATTCACACACACATACGGACATCATCGTAAAAATGTTATAATCGGATTCTAGGGACCTTAAAACGTGCTTACTCACTAAAATTTGGATATGCGATTTTTAGTATGAATTCAATACCTCTCTTAGCGAGAGGTAAACAAGTAAAAACTTGGAACCCTAATTCGTGCTTATTCACGAAAACTCTATCGAATTTTTGAACCGAAAACTTTACCTCCCTTACCTTTGGCGGGAGGGAAAATAACCCTTCAAAACTCCTGTGTTTCAAATGTAGGTTAAATTTCGGTTTTCTGTTCTAGATGAAAATAATCTTTGTTTCTAGCAATTGTTTGTTTTTTCAGGCTTCCGTCAGAATGCAATCTGCCTCTATGAAAATAAACTTTTATTAACGTACCTGGCGCATCGGATTTTGAAATTTTCATGTGAAAGCTGGCTTCAAAATATTGAAGGAAACTTTCTACCGTAATAACTGTAATTATTTTACAAAAAATATTTGTTTTTATGGATGGTTGCTTAATAATACAAAACCGAGAGATAAAAATTTCGCAAGTGACTTTTATTTATAATTCCTTTGTTTTTTATAAACAAATTCTGAGGTTACGATTTATTGTTGAAAATTTTACAAGGTTCAATTCATTGTTTATTAATTTTCTTTGTTTGGATTAAAATGAGTATTGAACGGTTGATTCCATCAAAGGTTAATACAAATATATGTACATGTATATTTGCTTTCATTTAATTTATGTATATATAATTATTTTCTTCAAATATATACCATATAATAAAATCTGATGTGGCCAGCACATAACCTCTGGCCAGATATTTTACCTGGTTGTACGCATAAAACAAAAAATATTTTTATATACAAATTCATGTGTCACTACAAAATAATTCTCACATATATTTGCAAAATCTATGGGATATTTTAATATAAATTATGTACAATACATACATTTTCTTTATATTCAATATCCTGAAATTTTCTTTTTCTACTTTCCTTTTCTTTTTCTTTATATTCGTCATTTTTTCGCAAATTCCTTTTATATTCTTGTTTACTTATATTCTTTTGCGTTGTTGACTTTTTTTATTTTCATAATCTTCATAATGATGTACAAATATTTTTGACACTGGCATACAAATATTTTATTGACATTCATGTGTCAATTACAAACATTTGAATTTCTTGCCTTGAAGTAGTTTGATCTGAGATTTTTTTACATCAAATTATTTTATATGCATTTCTTTTTCTCTAAATCTACAGAAGATATAATAATGAATTTATATTTATCGAATAAAGAATTTAACGTTCTTTAATATAAGTATTTACATAAATTTTCGATAAATAATACTTAGATGATTTTTTTCTTGTAACTACTACTTCCAGTTGTCCAATTGTTACCAAAACTTAATCAACTCTTCCCATTATTGTTAGATTGAGGAATCCGTAGTTAAAAATGTCTTTAATCTTATAGTATTTGAGAAATCGTGGATCCAACATCCACACACACACGGACATCATCGTAAAAATGTTATAATCGGATTCTAGGGACATTAAAACGTGCTTGTCCCTAAAATCTGGATATGCGATTTTTAGCATGAATTCAATACCTCTCTTAGCGAGAGGTAAAAATATGGACAAATGTTTCTGTTTTTGTCTGTAATGTTTAAAGAAATTTCATTTTACACTGTCTTCAGTTCTACTGTGTTCCTAATAAAAATAAAAAATCGCAAGGTTGTAGTTTTTTGTGATATTTTAGCAGTGAACAGACGTATAGTTTTGTGTATGAATTATTAAATAACAATGTATATACAAACTAACATTTAGACTAAAATACGAAAAATTGGGTAAAACGAAAACATCAGAGTATGAATATTTTCCCGAGTATTTTCAATTACCCGGTAAGTGCAATTTAAGGTGCTTTCACAAATGAAAATTAGGTTTATGGTTTTTGTTTAGGTTTAAGTAAGTCATTCATAGATATAAGTTTAAATTACCTGAAAATTAGTTTTGATATGTACAAACATCTATGTATATGCTTCAAAAACAAGATTAAAATATCGGTAGAGCAGTACTCAACAAGACACCTGTGCGTCGTGAAAATGTCATTCGCTTGACATTATTGGTTATATTTCAGCAATTAAGTTATGACAGTCTCCATGTTCTTCTCGCATTTGTTTAAAAAGCCGAATCCTCTAAGTGGATAATAAATAAAGATGGGTATATATATATATATATATATATATATATATATATATATATATATATATATATATATATATATATATATATATATATATATATATATATATATATATATATATATATATATATATATATCTATATCACTTCAGACTCGTTCTCATTGGTGAAGTTTGTGACGTTAAACTAAATAATAAACCTAAAGTTTGGACCTTGCAATGTTTAGCTTTATGATTTGGATTTAGATACCCTAAATTCTGAAGTGTGAATGGAGTCTTACATAATATGCGGCTAAAGTCATTAAATCTAAAGTATAAACCATAAATCTAAACCTAATTTTCATTTGTAAATGTGCCTTTAAGGAAGTTGATCAGGTACGACGCGAGTTTTTACTGACTAGAGTAGTGAAACTTTTAGATTTGGCAACGGCGTTTACCCATGCTATTGTGTACGCAAATATATAAGAAAAAACATAAAATAAATATAACATATATTTTGCAACGTAATCTACATTTAATGTTATATATGACAAATATTACAATTATAAGTTTTCCCCTAGTTTTTCCTGTTATAGTATAGTTCAGGTTATTTGATATAGATGGCTCTACTAATATTGAAATGAGTAATTTTGAAATGTTTTGGTTTACCAAGACTGCATCTCCAGTTATTTTCTCATCATCCCTTAATTTATTAGTACCTCGTCAGTAAGATAGCCAAAGTACTCAAAAATTGTACCTGGAGGTGCATGACTTTTTGCATATTCATAAGCGAGGGGTGAACCACCTAGTAAAAAATGTACAGGTATTGCCATTTTTGGCAGTACTGAGGTATTTAATGTCAGTATTACCTGTATTTCAAAAATACTGCCAGTATTACTAAAATACTGCCAATATGACCAGAATAATGCCAATATTGCTAAAGAATTGCCAAAATTGCCAGTATTGTTAACGTATTTACTGTATTGCCAATGTTTTCGCATTTAATTTTTTTATATATAAATAACGATTAAGATGACAAAAACTTTTTTTTTAATAATTACTTTGCGATATAACAATTTATCAGTGCAACTGTGACGTCACAACTATTGCTATCTATCAAATGCAGTTAAACAAAAACAATTAAGCCTTCTTAATACTACGAATTGCTTCAAAATTAATTGAACTTTCATTTAAAATAATTTAAAAAATTGAGTGCTCCATTGCAGATCAAATAAATTTATACTGACATAGATCGGTACTAATTTCATTCAAAGCTTGAATTCTATTTAGGCGCCTTAGAATATCTAGTAGATCAAAATTAACGATAGTTGAAAACGTACTTGTCATAGACCTGGTTTGACGAAATATTTTCTCGCAGGGTTGACTGCTGTAGAGCCAAGGTAAAAAGGGAATTTTGTTTTCTCGACATTTATCTAACATATTAATTAATTGATGAGCATTTGACTCTATGCATGTGTAACTATTGAAAGTCAAGAAATTTTTCTCAATACTAAATTTGTTTTCTTTCAGCCATTGTTTCCAAAGCCTCAGAAAAAAAAACTGAAGTGTGTGAAGCTGAAATTTTTACATGAGGAAGAGTTTACGACACGAGCCGAAGGCGAGTGTTGCAAACCACCCGAATGTAAAATAGGCTTCACACACGTGTTACATACTATACTTTTTCTACGACCTTGCAATAAAGTATAATTTTTTCTTCACATTGTCACTCTGTATCACTATTAAAAGGAAATATAATGAATTTATATTTTGTAAGTGACAATCTGTAAGATCATAAAATTTGTGTTAGATTGCTTAGAAATTTTTTATTTATAGCTTTTGAATGCTTACTGGACTGGATTTATATTTGACATAAAGCTGTAAATTTAGAATTATAAAATTTTATTTTATGTTATTTCTCCGAACCATTTACCAACACATGATTTACATATATATATATATATATATATATATATATATATATATATATATATATATATATATATATATATATATATAAAGATATTCATTTTGCATGTTAAAACTGAACTATTTACTTTACGCACGCTGTGCGTGAAGTATCACTTCACGAACAGTGTACAAAAAATCAAACTTCACATATAAAAATTGATGCGTGAAGTACTTACTTCATGCATGGGAGTAGAAAAAGTATTTTCTTTGTTCAATATTTTTTATTAAATGAGTCAAGTATATAACGTGTAACAATTAAATATTGTTGTGTTTTGTGTTGCTTGGCTGTCAGGAATTTGTTTTAATAAATCTGTCACACATAAAGCAGATAGTTTAATTAATTAATTAAAATTCTTTTTAACTGTATCTGAAATATTATTATTATTAATTGTAAAATTAAGATAATAGAAAGAAACATCAAAAGATGCTGTTAAATAAACTGAAATTATTTTTCTTTCGGATTGCCGGAAACAACCAACTTTTTATTTCAAATGTAACATCATGTACACAGGTATTTTAAAAATACGGATCCTGTAGTAAATTCTTGATTCCATCTTACATAATAAGTTATTTTAGGTTGTAAACTATCGTACCTAATGACTTTACTCTCATGAAGATATTTTTCATATTTTCTTAGTAAATAAATAAAATACATAAATAACTTAGTTACTGTAATACTCAGGTTTAATTATATTTAAGTCACTGCACAGTCTATCCACTCAAACAAGTTAAAGCTTCAAATTATAAAAAAAAAATCGTCTTTTCGCCTTGCTTTTCGCAGAGAAATGATGTATCTCTGTATTGCTGTACGTATTGCCACTTATTGCCGTTTAGGTATTGCCGAGTATTCCAGAGTATTGCTACGTATTTCCAAATACTGCCACGTATTCCCTAGTATTCCTAAATATTGCCATGTACTTATAGTATTTCCAAATGTATTCCTTAAAAAATGTACAGGGATTCCCACCAGTGGTTCACCCCTCGTTCATAAGCTTATGTTTTTTTTTTCATCAATATCTGTTTGCTATAATTGAAATCTTTGAATATATTATTCTTATTTATTTATAATACATCTTGAAACATAATTTAGTTGATGCAATGTTAGAAAAAATGCGTATTCAATTTTGAACCAATTCAACGTTTACTTTTATACCAAATTTGTAAATGTTAAATTTACTCAACATCCTGTAGACCTATGTAAACTTAGTTGTAGTGTTTATATGAGACAAAAGTGTTTAGATTTCGTGTGTTCAGTTATTATTTTTGGTCACAACTACGAAAATTTTGTACAATAATTGTGCCCACATGTTTTCCCTCACAAAACAGTTAATAACGAAAGTCTTGAAGAAGATGCATAATTTTAGCGCGATTCGAATCCTATCTCATTCTGTGAGATATTCTATTTCCATCTTGGAGAAAGTGCGACTCCAATGCTCCAGCTCCATTGCAAAACCTAGCGACAATGCACAACTCAGCTCAAGATACGTCACCAGTCTTTACGTGGAATTTTCGTAACTGTGCACTGACGTCAATATGAACTTGATAGTGTGTTACCTTTCCGCTTTATGTTGGAGACAGACCAAACATTTCCAAGGCATGGAATGGAAATGCACTGCTGTTATTGTTTACTTACTCCAGTAACACATAATGAATATAGATAAATGGTACTTTAACCCCATAAACGGAAAAATGTAAATTTTAAACAATAATGAAAATATTAAAACATTAGATTTGAGAATATATAACACGCATAATGTCTTTGTAAAATTATGGAAGATATGAATAAAATGCTGACTTTTGTTTATAAATAAAAACAAATCTGCTTTTTCAGCGTCTAGTACGCTAAGTATTTAAATCTATATTGAATTTACCTATATTATTGAACTGTTAATTTAGTTGCTTTGGGAATGTCACATGTTTTATAAAACAATCTAATAAATAAATATGTTTCTATTTATTTATAGAAATTTAAACATAAGTAATTTGTAATTACCTAATTGTAAGGAAAATTTTGAAGTTATTTATAAAACTATAAGAAAAACATAAACAGAAGAAATTTAATTTGAAACAATTGGGAAAAATACATAATTATGTTTGTTTATATTGGGAGTGTGTTTGTTTAAACGTGAAGTTTGTTGATTGGCGGGAGAATTTAAATGGTGTATGTGTTGCACTTACGTTTTGGTTTGGATTTATCCATGAGGACGAGGTGGTCGTGCTTGTGCCACGCCATGGAAGGCTGTCCCTGAGGCGCTGGGTCGCCGAGGTTCTGGGGCCTCTTCTGCCCGCCGCCGGCCAACGAGCTGTCGAGCGTCGCCCCCGACAGCAACACCATGGACCCGGCGCCGAACGTCGGGCCGGTCCCGAATTGTCCCGCGGGCTCCAGCCTTTACAGTCACTCGCACCGGCACGGCAACATCACACAACAAACAGAACACACAAACAGACAGAGACCGATACAACAACACTGAACCGCACTGCCTCGATACCACCCTAATACGACGACAGTACCATCAATACTTGAAACACTACTTGAAAACAATGTCTACGCGTTATCCAAACTCAAACTGTCATTCATCCAAAGCATAAAACAGCTCCTTGCAGCATGTGACAGAGCGAGACGGAGAGCAAACTGCGCACACCCCTCTGCCAACAGACTGGTCGAAATGAACTCGGCCGCCTAGCTACCACACTGCCTCGGCAGCAGGGTCAAAAGCACACAAGCAAAATAACAACAAATGTGCATGGGAAGCACACAGTATTCAGTCCTATGCTGCTTAACTTATTCCAATACAACTTCCACAACAAACTGATGCGTCCCGGTGTGATAAAATGGCGTCCAGCCGATATTTAGCCTGGTTCACATGCCTCGAACATTCACCTCGCACAGTCAATGTATTTCACATGACACTTGTATCCACGTGCTGTTGATAAACACTCGATTGATCACTGAAAACTTGCAGCACTAGCTTTGTGCACCTTGCACACGTGTAAATAGAGCACTAGATGCACTGTTTATGTGGAAAACACGTTGGGAACGCGAGAGACTACACAGATCTCACTAACGCCCCACACAACATGGCAACTGTTACTGGGCAGCAGGCAGCACAGTCGAGGCCGACTCTCGCGGCAGCGCGAGCGTTCGGCACGGCGCGGTCGCACGGCTCGTCGCGTTGCGCAGTTCGAGTGACCGCCTCCGCCGCCGAACCGCCATGGACGCCAGCGCTCCTTACCTCCAATCTACGCAAGACACGACTCTCTCGTCTCCTTCCGCCGCCGCTCGGTTTTCGCGCCAATTTACAACTTGTATGCGCGCTTATCTACATACACGTCATGCCGATAACTGTAACACCACACTCTAACCATCTTCTTGTTATCTAAACATAATATTTATACACAGACTCTTCAAATCCCGTGACAACTACAATCAAAATTTATTCTGAAAATCCAAATGCATATTCAAACACAATAAGACGATGAGTAAGATGCTTCTCTAGAATTTTTATAAGTCAACAAGTTGTTAAACATTTGAAATATGTGAACAAAAGATAGTTTTGTTGTTTATGTATGTTTGAAGTGTGGGTAGGATGAATTTGAGGAAGCACTGTTAGATAACGTGACGTCACCCCATCGATGACTGTTGTTGTGGATAAATGACGACGTTGGCGGCGGTGGCGCGGCGTCTGGCGTCCACCCACGCGCGTGACGTAACAGGCGACGCCGACGCTCATTTCACAGCCGCTGCGATCAGGTGACTCGTCACGGCATGGCAACAAGACCTATCCTACCCGTGCCGCGCCCGCCCTCATTGCATCTCACCGTAATCGGAAATTTTATTGCATCAATTCGTAGAATAAAGATTTTTGAGTGAATTTATTTCGCTACGGCGCAAAACTAGAATTTTAGGAACATTTCCGATTGCACAATTTCAAGAGCGTCACAGAAGGCGAACAACTCCAAAAGACAGTGGCACACGAAGTGCATCTACTTCCGCATTAAAAACTATTTTTCTCAACATAATTTTTTTCAAATAAACATATTTTTTCTGTAACCTAAAATTTCCGTTACAATAATTTGATTAATCTAGTTATTTAAATGTATTTCAAATTTTTCTATTTTCCGTATTTAAGCTTTCTGCAGTCATATAAAGAGTTGATTAGATTTTGGATAAAATTGGATGATCGAAAGTGATACTTTACATGAAACCCGTAACAGTTTTTAATGAAAAACTATATTAAAATATAATCCAAAACTTTTCAATTTTAGTATTTAAGACTTTTATATCAAGAGGGACAACATATTAGATTTTGGCTCAAATTAATAAACCAGAAGTGATACTTTACTTGAAGTTCTGAACAGATTTTCGTGAAAAATATATTATGGTATATTCCAGAACTTGTCAAATTTAGTATTTAAGACTTTTATATAAAGGGAAGCAACATATTAGATTTTGGCTAAAATTAATAAACCGGAAGTGATACTTTAATTGAAGTTCTGAACAGATTTTCATGAAAAATAAATATATACAATCCAAAACTTTTCAAATTTGGTATTTAAGACTTTTATATTATTGAGAACGACACACTAGATGTTTTCTAAAATTGATAAACCGGAAGTACTACTTTACAGGAACTGACAGGAAGCTATAAACAGATTTTCTTGAAAAAATATATTAAAACATTAGTCAAAACTTCTCAGATTTGGTATTTAAAACTCGTGTATAATTTGAAACAACATTGTATTTTAACTATACCTATATGATAAACCCGAAGTGATATTTAATTTGGAGCTTTTAACACATTTTCGAGGAAAAACATAATAAAATATAATCTAAAATTTGGTATTACAGACTTTTCTATTTATTGGGACAACAAATTAGATTTTGTTTACAAACGATCAACCGGAAGTTGTACTTTACTTAAAAGATTATTGCTATTTCAAACATGGAATTGACGGGAGGTCATGTGTTGGCCACATCAGATTTTTTTAAAATTTTCTACTGTATATCGTTCACCTGCCCAAATTATCTTACATGTACAGGGTGTCTCATTTTCGATGTTTTTTTTAAGGTATCTCGGGTAATATTAATAGAGCGAAACCGTTTGCACATTGCAGGGTCAACTTTGCGTGAAAAGTTTAATAGTCACCATAGGAATTTTCGATCTTCTTTTGTTTCTGAGCTACAGGCAAAAACTCGTTTTTCGCTCATTTTGAAAATATCTCATATCTCCTTTATTATGATAGTTAGAGAAAAAATGTTTTTATAAAAAGAAGATCGAAAATTCCTGTGGTGACTATTAAACTTTTCACGAAAAGTTGACCCTGCAATGTGCAAACGGTTTCGCTCTACCATTAATATTACACGAGATACCTTAAAAAAACATCGAAAATGAGACACCTGTACAATACGGTGGACCTTAAAAGGGTCAAGTCGAATTTTAACCGGGCCACCCCCCAAATTGATTCCAAATAAATAAAAATTGTGCTGGCAATGATTCCGCTTAATATTAATATTTGACCGTACCTAAATACATTTGATTTTCCCCATTTAAATAACATTGACCGTTAGTATGAACAACTGATTAAGGGTGATTATCGAGCATTTGACTAGCATTGTTTTATCTCTGTCATTCGTTTATGGATCCTTTTAGAGGAAAATATTTCAAATAATAGTTATAGAAAAATTAATTGCCCGCATCTTTTATTTGAAGAATTTTTCTCTAAAATAATCTCTAAACGATTGACAGAGATAAAACAATGCTAGTCAAATGCTCGCTAATCACCCTTAATCACCGTTCATACTAGCGGCCATTGGGTTTTGACACATTTTGGAACTTTATTTTTTCCTAGCCAATAGAAGGTTTCAAAAATCCACTCAATGTTGGATTAATTGGATAATTATAGATGGTTAAACCATCGCACAAAAGTCCAAAAAAGCTATCTACAATTGTCTTAAGCATATTGATTGGGCCTTTTAATTTTTTTCAAATATTTGGAAATAACTTAAAGGCAGAAGGCTTGAAAGTAGTAAGAATTTTGAATATAATAGATGTGTGACAGTGTGACGTAGATATTTTAAAAACTAACTGATAACTTTTTTAAAATTTTGATAGTCCCTGTTTAAAGTTCTAGTTTTAATATATATGATCCATACCCCATTTTATAACAGTATCTCCGTTACTGAGCTACCTGGAAATCACTGAAAATATTACTTCACTAGAACATTAACATTAACCTTTCACATTTATATATCTCTTTAAAAATCCGCTACTGTTTCCATGAAATGGATATGTGAGAATCCTTAGCTAAATCTTCCATTAAATATATTTATTTATTTATTTTATTCTTACTACAAATTTTAGTTTTCATTTCGTAGGTGTAGTGCTATAGAAGGTAATTTAAAAATAAATCGCTAGTTCCATAAGTCCAAAGATTAATTATTCAATTTTCAATTACAGTTTTTTCCGAAATTTGAAGTGGGTTTCATTCATTGTTTCAAACAATTGAATTATCTAAGATGACTAATCAAAAAACATATTCCTGCAGTAATATTATCGGAAATTTTTGTTGCTCATATTTCCGATGCATGCATACTCAAAAGATAATATTTCAATGAGAATTACGAGGTCTCCAATTAGTACTTATTTTAATCTATACAAGACGAGTCTGGGAAGACGCCCCCCCTTTAACTTTTTTATTATAAGTAATAGAAAAAAATGGCTCATATAAAAGTTTTATTATTTTACATATACTATTTGATGGCAGATGTAGATATTTTTTTATAAAGTTAGGTTTACAAGATACTACAATCAACTTTTATTTTTCAAATGGCAACCTATAATTATTTTAATAAAATAGAAACCGCCATTTTTTCTCTTTTCAACGATGTATTATTTTTTATTAATGTATTTGAAAAATTTGGAGAAAAATGAGATATATTGAAATATTAGAAATAATTTTTAAACACATATTTTAGGTGGCTATGTGAAAATAAACAAAACGTAACAGAGCTATACAACTTAGCAAACTAAAACAACAAATTTAGTAACAAAAACCGCTCCAGGTAAATTCTTTTTGCTCTTCCAGTCGATTCACCAATTATTAGAATCATATCAATTAATTCGTTCTTCGTAATCGTAAACATTTCAAAATGTTTTTTTTTTTTTGTTTACAAAATAAGTTAAATTAAGTAACAAACAAATGTATACTTTTGTGACATTAATTTAATTGTTTTACATTGTTACGTTTTGTTTATTTTCACATAGCCACCTATAATATTTGTTTAAAAATTATTTCTAATATTTCTAAATTATCTCATTTTTCTCCAAATTTTTCAAATACATTAAGAAAAAATAATAAATCGTTGAAAAGAGAAAAAAATGGCGGTTTCTATTTTATTAAAATAATTATAGGTTGCCATTTGAAAAATAAAAGTTGATAGTCGTATCTTGTAAACCTGACTTTATAAAAAATATCTACATCTGCCATCAAATAGTATATGTAAAATAATAAAACTTTTATATGAGCCATTTTTTTCTATTACTTATAATAAAAAAGTTAAAGGGGGGGGGGCGTCTTCCCAGACTCACCCTGTATAATATACAATATCAATTTGTATTGGAATTTCAAGCATAGTTGATCCGTATCGTAAATATTGTGTAGACATTGTAGACGTTTGTTGGATGAAGGGAACATGAAAAGAAATAAGAGCAACGTCCATTTTTATCAAAATATTCCTAATGACCCGTGTACTATACATACATACTGTGATTAAAATCAAATAAAGAATGGTACCTACTTTATACCCTTTTAGAGCCGATTGGTTAAACGATTCTAGCAAATAATATTATAAACAATAGAATAGGTATAAAGAATGCCAAGAGGGCGGCGAAATAGACACAGAATTGACGTCACTCACAAGAGAGAGATAGAACATCTTGATACAAAGAAACCCCCTCCCGTTGTCTTTTCATTCGATCAGGTATAGCTCGTCCACCAACCATTTGAACAAATGATTTTTAACTCCTACTAGGGTACGTTAATAACCTGGGTATGGCCATGGCGTGGCTCACGTTTCGTCCGCCATTACCGGACCCTCTGTTATATGTGTTGTTCTTGCGCAAATTATTATGTTTTTTTTGTGGCTATTTGTTTTATTTTAATGAAAAACACATTTAATTATCATTTTAATATGTATTTAAAGTGTAAGTAATATATTTTATTTTATTTACTTGTGTAGTTTGTTAAGATACCCTCCACGATTACTGACATATTGAAAACAACTATAAATTACCAATATTAAGCACAATCATTTAAATTTTTAAAGGGTAAGTTTAGAATATATAATTATTATGTAAATAAGAACTACAGATATTAAATTAGATGTGATAATAACAACCCATATCATATATTCTACATAACCTCTAAATGTATGTCTTAATAATAATTGTGTATCTCTTAAATTAATTAATTTTTATTACCTTTATAAATTCACAGTGTGATAATGTAATATTCATTTATAATATAATATCACATTTATTACAAATAAATAGGGAAATGAATTACCGACAATGGCGGTGATCTTGGACCATGGCCATACCCTGGTTATAAAGGTACCCTAAGTCCTTCGTGCCAATACGAGGGATGCTCTGTTAATAGTTAGTAGCAGGCCATGGAAGCTCAATTGGCTAGAAACAATTTCAAAAATTGAATGTCGCATTAGTTGACATTCGTTACCTACAATGGGCTCGTCCAACTTTTTTTTGAATTTTTTATATGTTACGAAGAATTTAAAAATAGAAATTCTGTATTTTATGTTTTCTTAAAATTATGCTTAATAACGCCTAAAATAATTATTAAAGTTTTGGCGCGAAAGTTGTGACGTCAGTGTCACTCCGTCATAAGTAGAGAGAACCGACATACGTTATCATTAATAATAGTAATATAATATACAATAAATGTTTTAAGAATAAAAATATGTATCCATTACAAAAACAGTGATCAAGAATCTTTAGAGCTAATAGTAATAAGTAAACCAGATAGTTATTATGTCATTTCAAAATATATATTTGTTTATTATTATAATTAAAACAGTATTTAAACTATTTTCTATTTATAACTAAATACAACAATGACAGTATTGATTACATTAATCAAAACATATTTCATAATAAAAAGTAATCCAACATTTACATTCCTATTTACTAAATGATTACAACAATGACAAGTATGGAGATTATAATAATTAAAACAAATTATAATATAAATAAAGTAAATTTTCTTTTGATCTTAATAAAAAATTACTCGGATATATTAAATATGTGTATGCCAGAGTATGTGTAAAGCTAATCGCGAATTTATGAGCAAAATATCCATGGTCCACTGTATAGTGACATTTTCATAGGGTAACTGGACGACTGTAATGACGCCGACGTCACAACATGGCGATCATTTTACGCTAAAAACTTTAATTACATTATTATTGGTTTAAAAATACAAAATATATAGCAATTTTTATTTCGTTTTCATTTATTTATATTCAAAATTCATATGCGACATGTTATTTCTAAAAAGTCAAAGACTTGGACGGGCCCATTGTAAACGTTTCGATTTCCTTGTGAAACGTAGTTAATTTTGTAAGTTAAGTAGTTTTGCATTTTTAATTCAGTTAAAATAAGCATTCCGCGAACTGCCTTTAGAGCTATGATTTTCTATGACTATAAAAGACAGTTAGGATACCAGCAAAACCAAATTTGATAGCAGCTTTTGGCGATGCTGCCCCTTCATTATCCGCTGTTAGTCATTGGTTCCGCGAATTTCGACGAGGGCGAGAGCTGCTAGAAGACGAAGCAAGACGTGAAAGACTTGCGAATGCTGCCTGTTCAGAAAAGGTTGATCGTGTGGCAAACTTGATTTGGCACCATCTTGCAACTGTCACCATGACACCGATTTATTTGTAATTTAGCAACGGAGTGAAGTGAGTCACAGTGTAATTCAAGGAAAATATCTATAGAGGGCAGCCCGAAAATATACCTCTGTATAACCCTCCATTGAAAAGGTCTATTACATTTATCTTCTCTCTTGTTCACACAACTGCCCGCCTCACGTCGCCCGCCTATCGCACGCTGCAGGCTGCACTGTGTTATCGATCGTTTATCTAGGCTCCTCCTACCTACTAGAATGCTTCTATTCATAGGCGTCGATTTGCACGCGCTGGTCGGGGGCTCGCGGACTAAATATCATATGTACTCTCACGTTACATTATTATACACCTAAATGGAAATCGCTATGGGATTTCGACTATTTGTTAACTACCTAATCTACACCACAGTTGAGATATCACTGGAGATGACAATTTTAAATTAATAGACGGATAGTGTCTTAATTAAACTATTCTTGTTGAATAAATTTGCACCGAAGCATAAAACTACATAAGAGCACTAAAAACCGTTCTCCACTTCTCCATTAATTTGTTTAAAACATAATATTTGTCGGTGGAGGTGCAGCAGCAAGACAAATAGGCGGGCAGGTTAGTATGAGATTAAATACCCAGGGAAATGGGCCGAGGATGAAGACGCAAACGGCACGGCGAGGCGATGAGGCCGCGATAAGGGAGTTTTAAGATACGAACCCCGAACCCCAACCCGGGGATCGACCCGACAAAGCAACGGATTAGGGAATCTGCAATCTTTAACTATAGCCCGAGATCACCTTACAAAACATACAACCCCAAGGGAATTATTCACCTCTTATTTCAATTATTTTAAGTGTTTTAAGCATCAATTATAAGTCAAAACATTGCTGTTTTAAAAGGGAAAATCGTTTTAGAAGAGAGTTACAGATTTAAAACCGGCAGTACGACAATGGGGTGAATATTACAGTTTAGTGATTGATTGGCTAGTTCAAGCTAATTTTACTGTAGGAATAAATTGGATGGGTCACCACTCAGCAACTAAATATACGTGTAGTCTTATTTAGCCCATTGCAACTGATCTGTAGGCTGATTTTAGAGCTATATGATCAGAGCCGATCTTAACCTATCAGCAGCCTTTGTTCTTATATAAAAATGCCCCCCCCCCTTTATTTTTTCAGGTATTTAAGCCATTCATATTGCAGAGAATAGAAAATACTTTTGACCTCTCCGATTGGCTGAAATGCAGACAAGAGACAAGTTTACTTAAAACTGTCGCTGAAGCGAGCACCATCTGCTGAATGGCTTAAATGGAAGAGAGCATAGTTCTAAACAATAGCACACAATGAATTAAAAATAAAATCATTTATCTATATGTTAAAAAACAAGTTTAGTGAATTGGGCGTATAATTTAATTATCTATACATCTATATTTGAAACATTTTTGTCTAAAATTAATTGGGAACTTTTACGCAAAGGAAAACTGATTTTTGATTAACATCCTGTACCTATGTATAGATAGCTGTATCAAGAGTTGGGTAAGTCAATGAAAATATGTTACTCTGATTATATTCCTTAGGGGTTTTTCTAAAAAAATTTGATTACAACAAAGAACAGCTTGATTAAAACAAATAAAATTTAACTACAATAACGAAAAAGTTTGATTAATAATTACGTAAAAAAAAATTGATTATAATATTACTGTCACCGTATAATGAAAATTTTTTTCTTGTGGCGGTGTAAATCAAGGCGGCCCAGAAAATTTTCTCATAGGGGCGCAAGATTTCTAGTTACGCCACTGATTGACTTCATAAGTACACTCAGTCTTTTAATAAAATAAACTATATACCTATTAGGATAGATATGTTACCAGTCAGCCAAAACAAGTATTTAAAAGAATAATGCTTTATTAATATGATTATTTCATATTGTTGATATTTTTAAAATTAGTTAAATCGCCCGCAATACGATGATAGTTTAGATTGAAAACATGAACGTATGTCTTCTATTGGACCTATTCTGTAATTCAGTGGTTAATTTTTAACCACTGGTAAAAATTTTTATTTAATAAATATTGATTTGGCAATTAAAACCCTGTTTTTTTTGTTATATGTCACCATATTTGATTGGTTAGAAAATTTAACCAGTGGTTAAAAATTAACCATTGAGTTACAGAATAGGTCCGTATATTTGATATTGAAACGTCAAATTTAATGTCAAATCGCAAACAGCAAATTATTTGATTTTAAATATGCAAATGTAAAACCTAGAAAATACGATAAACACAGAAATTAAATTGTCAAGTGTCAAATGTAAACATAAACATGTGGCTGTGTTTTGCTTCTGTCTCTTTCTATGATTTCTTTCTGGGGCTCTTCGAATGTTTCGCACAATGTCTTTGTCTGCCAAAAGAGAATTATCAGATGTATGGTGGGTTTAAAGTATAACGAATCCTGCAGGGATTTCTTCAAAAAACATTATTCTAACATTAGCTAGTATTTATATTTATGAAGTAAGTCTCCTGATTTATAAAAATAAACCCTCGTACCCTTTAATACAAGATCTTCACGATCACAACACAAGACACAAAAACAATTTTTTTATTCCAAGAACTAAATTAAAAGTCGTTAAACACTCTCCCTACAGAGCTGATTTACAAATATTCAATAAATTACCTGAGTCACTTAAAGCATTGGAAACTGAAAAGAAATTTAAAAATTATTTAAAACTATTTCTTCCGCAACATTGTTTTTATAACCTAAACGAGTTTATGTCTTTGTAAAACAGATATCTTTCTTTTTTGTATTGTAAAAATTTTAATCTTCAATGTAATGTACACCCTGACATTTTCTATACATAATTGTATTAAGTCCTCAGAAAATAAATATTTATTATTATTTATTATTATTATGAAGCACGTTTTGGGCACGTATTTCGAGACCTAATTCCCACATAGTTGATGTTATGTATGTCGTAATGGCCGGAAGAAAATATTGCAAAAGTTCAACGTTTTTTTCTCCGGTATATTTTAAAATTTTGCAAAATATAAAAGTAAAAACGCTTTAGATTTAAAAATATTTTAACATATAAAAATATCAAAAATTCGAAAACTCTCCCATTCAAACGATATGTATTTCTTTGAGATTTTGTTTAAATTCCATGGCTATCACTACAAATGAACAATATTTATAAATAAATAAATAAATAAATAAATCACGGCTTATTACCCATTGCTGGGTGTGCCAATCTGCTTTGTACACAGATATCGGTAATGATGAAATATTTGCACCGTGCGGGCGCTTACCAGGCGTCATCTCACTCATTGCTGGCGTGGAGAGTGCACTACAGTGGTCAATTTTGTGCCATTTAAAATTGGAAATATTTGGCGTCGGTCGGGATCAAACCCGGTTCCCCAGATTAGCGACCTGACACTCAGGCACGCGGCCACGAGACCCAATAACAATTGCTACGTTTACATGCAGTTTTGAAAATGGTTTCAGTTTTCAGTCAAAAAAATTATGCAAAACTGTTTACATGCAGTTTTCAAAACAAGTTTAAAAATTGATTTGTCAGTTTCGGCGCATGCGCATTTAGCTGATGTAAGTGACAGAGCCTCTTCACTCCAAATACTTCGATTTGCTATTATTCCAATTATTTTTTATACTCCATACCACTGCGCACTAAAACTACACAGCTGTCAGTATATTTGAAGGTTAGTAACACAAAGCGACAGAAACGTTATGCTCTGTACGCATGCGCACTATCGAAACTGAATTTTAAGTGTTTACATGAGTAGTTTTGAAACTAGTTTTCAAGTCCAAACCATGAATTTTAGTTTTGGTTTGAGATAATTCAAAACCGTTTTGACACTGTATACATGGCGTTTTCAAAACTAAAAACGTTTTAAAAACGGTTTCAAAACTGCATGTAAACTCAGTAAATATTTATAAAATTTAAATTAGAGTTTACAGCTTATTAAATGTGCAAAATAAAATCTGATTAGTGATTTAAGTGTAGAAATTAATTCTCTTCAGCATTTATTTGCAACATTTTTGTTTAAAATTAAATGGGAAGCTTTTTAATAACATCCTGTATATGTAAACATGTAAAATAATATATACTTGTATAACAACATTTTTATTTTCTAATTTATTACCGGTTTGGGTTAAAAATATTTACTCTTGTTTAATCTAAAATCTAGTGGCTTTTGTTTTAGCTTCCTGATGCCTCGTCTTTCGTCTCGCACCTTGCTTACGGAAGAGAACGAGTTATCTTGCGACAAATATAATGTTTTGAACAAATGAATTACGACATTACAGTGCGTCACGGCACGGCCTGCTATTCAAGAGATGAGTTTAATAAAGAGGAGAGAACAATGTAAACCAATCCAGCTTTGTAGCTTTGCTGTTTTACGTCATTCAATATGATACGGCGGGATGAATAATACTGCATTTGTTAAAAATAAACTGGAAATTACATTTACACAAGATGCTTTTCTCCACCCTATTTTGTACCTACTATTGTTGCGGCACGTAAATATTGAGAATATTTTTTTGTTGTCATTCCTGGATTGAATTAAGTAATTAAATAATAAAAAGGGTTCTCTTTATTAACATTTACTATGAAATTTTATTCTAAAGCTTCAAATAAATGTTAGATAACGCCTGTAGTTCTGCAACTTACTTTACTATTATGTAACACATTAAAATTGAAATATATAGCTTCTAAAGGTGCATTCACAAATGAAAATTAGGTTTAGATTTATGGTTTATACTATAAATTTAAAGACTTTGGCCGCATATTAATTATTATTAAGTAATGACTCCATTCACACATCAGAATTTGGGGTCTCTAAAAGTGCATTCACAAATGAAAATTAGGTTTATGGTTTTTGTTTAGGTTTAAGTAAGTCATTCATAAATGTAAGTTTAAATTACATGAAAATTAGTTTTGATATGTACAGACATCTGTGTAAATGCTTCAAAAACAAGATTAAAATATCGGTAGAGCAGTACTCAACAAGACACCTGTGCGCCGTGAAACTGTCATTTCAGGAATTAAGTTATGACTGTCTCCATGTTCTTCTCGCATTTGTTTAAAAAGCCGAATCCACCAAGTGGATACTAAATAAAGATGGGTGTATATATATATATATATATATATATATATATATATATATATATATATATATATATATATATATATATATATATATATCATTTCAGACTCGTTCTCATTGGTGAAGTTTGTGACGTCAAACTAAATCCTAACCCTAAAGTTTGGACCTTGCAATGTTTAGCTTTACGATTTGGATTTAGAGACACTAAATTCTGAAGTATGAATGGAGTCATTACATAATATGCGTCCAAAGTCTTTAAATCTAAAATATAAACCATAAACCTAAACCTAATTTTCATTTGTGAATGCACCTTAAATCCAAATCATAAAGCTAAACATTGCAAGGTCCAAACTTTCGGTTTATGATTTAGTTTGACGTCACAAACTTCACCAATCAGAACGAGTCTGAAATGATATAGATATATACACCCATCTTTATTTAGTATCCACTTATAGGAATCGGCTTTTTAAACATATGCGAGAAGAAAATGGAGACTGTCATAACTTAATTGCTGAAATATAACCAATAATGCCAAGCGAATGATAGTTTCACGGCGTACAGGTGTCTTGTTGAGGACTGCTCTACCGATATTTTAATCTTGTTTTTCAAGCATTTACACAGATGTCTGTACATATCAAAACTAATTTTCAGGTAATTTAAACTTACATTTATGAATGACTTCCTTAAACCTAAACAAAAACCATAAACCTAATTTTCATTTGTGAATGCACCTTAAATGTGAAGTATTGTAATTGTAAGTATTCAATTCAATAAAATAAAATAGAATAAATAAATATATCATCACGGTTTATTACCCATTGCTGGGTGTGCCAATGTGCTTTGTGCACGGAGATATCGGTAGCAATTGAGCAAAAAGTTAGTACTCATTGGATGTATTTTTTAATTCTAAACATTTTTTGTGTTTACCCTTTTGGTCTAATTTAATTTGGGAAGCATAATCAACTTATAGAAAATCTGATGTGGCCAGCACATGACCTCCCGCCTATTACATGTTTAAAATGGCAATGAGCTTTAAGTAAAGTATCACTACCGGTTCATCGTTTATAAACAAAATCTAATTTGTTGATCCTATAAATAGAAACGTCTGTAATACGAAATTTTGGATTATATTTTATTATGTTTGTCCTTGAAAATCTGTTAAGAGCACAAATTAGAAATTAAGAATCACTTCCGGTTTATCGTATATAGTCAAAATATAATATGTTGTTTTTCATCATACACGAGTTTTAAATACCAAATTTGAGAAGTTTCGCATCATATTTTAATAAAATTTTAAAAAAATTATTTAGAGCTTCCAGTAAAATATCGTTCTCATTAATATAAAAGTCTTAAATACCAAATTTGAAAAGTTTTGGATTATATCATAATATATTTTTCACAAAAATCTGTCTAGAGCGTCAAATAAAGTATCACCTCAGGTTTATCAATTCAAATATAATATATTATTCCCCTTAATATAAAAGTCTTAAATACTAAAATTGAAAAGTTTTGGAATATAATTTAATATAGTTTTTTATGATTAACTGTTATCGGCTTCAAGTAAAGTACCTATCTCTTTCGGTTGTCCAATATTACTCAAAATCTAATCAACTCTTTATATGAATGCAGAAAGCTTAAATACGGCGAAAAATATAAATTTTTGGAAGTTTGATATGAATTGTCGTCAAGGAAAAAATCGTTACTCAGACACACAGACATTGTAAAAATAGTAAAAAATTTGTTGTGGGGACCCTAATTCGTGCTTATTTACTGAAAACTCTATCGAATTTTTGGACCGAAAACACTACCTGTCTTATGACATAAACATAACATTGTAATCACTATGTTACATAGGTTATACCCAGTAGATATAATTATCATCAAAGTTGTCAAGGACAGTAACAATATTTTTTGAAAAGTAACAATAAATAATTTTCAGTCACTATTTGTTACAACAATATTGTTTTTCGCCCCATTTTAATTACTAAAGTGAAAATAATAAATCAATTTTTAAATTAAAAAATGAATGTATTTAGTTTGCTGGCCGCGAAAAGGTGTTGCGATCAGTTATTCACCTGTTTTAAACGGTTAAACGAGTTAAAAACTATAGTTTATAGTATTTAGTATGTATTTACGCTGTGAAGTGAAAGTGTAGTGTTGTTTAAGACTAAAATCAAAAACTTATGTATAAAAATTACGAGGAAACTGGACCAAATTAAGGAATCATAATGTAAGTTCGTTTGTTATTTTTTTGAGGTTAGTAATATTTTAAAGTGTTAATTTTTTGAAGAAATAAGATATGTAAGAAATAATATATATATATATATATATATATATATATATATATATATATATATATATATATATATATATATATATATATATATATATAATTTGAAGGAAATATTTAAAAAGTATACTGCAAAAGTATTTTGTAGCTCTTAAAACAAAATATAAACTATTGTATTGCAAAATGTTCAGTGCGTTTCAAGATACAGTAGATTGACATATGTTGTGTTAAAATTAACAAAATGAAGTCCTCTACTATTTAAAAATAGTATATTAAAGAACGTGTTTTATAAGACATGTATTTTTCGCACGCGTCAAAATTTAGAAAACGAGCGTTAGCGAGTTTTCTAATTGATAAGTGCGAAAGAAAGTCTTATAAAATTAGTTCTTTATACTATTTTTTATATTTTGCGCCTTCTACAATAACATTTACTTACTCAATTTGTGATTATATTTGTAACTATTTGTACATTTTCATGTAAATAATCTTTCCTAAATAAAAAATAATAATAATAATAATATCGACATTATATTATTAAAATGAATTGTCAATTAACTAAAAATAAATTAGGTAAAAATGGGTTAAAGAAACGTCATCTAGTACCAACCGTCTAAAACAAATAATTGCGTATCGAAATGAAGGTCATTACGATACGCAATTGCGTATCGTAATGACTTCATTATGAACGCAAAATATAAAAATATAATTTTTTCACATTTATTGTTATTATAAATATTAATGAATATTTTATTCTCTTTACGATTTGATTATATTTTATACTTCGTATTCAATGTATATAGAGTTAAAAAAATATAAAGAAATTAAATTTTATAAAGCAGCCAGCTGTGCTATAAACATGGAAATATCTACTATATTAAGAAAATTCTGATTAACAAATACGACAAATGTCAGTGTCAAGTGCAATTGACATAATAAATTTGTGTTATAATTTTACTGGAAATATATAGAATCTCTTACAAAAAACTTTCTGTATGAATCTATACAAAATACAAAAAACTGACTGAAGGTAATATACTGGAAATATGGAATATTTTGCAAGAAACTTTCTGTGTGGAATTTGTACAAAATACATAAAAGTGACGGAAGGTAATGTGCTGGCTGCTGGCCATACAAGATTTTTACCTTCCGTCATACCTTTAGGTAAGGAAGGTATTGTTTTTGGTCAAAAAATTCGATTTTACTATTTTTACTATTTTTACGATGATGTCTGTATGTCTGTGTGTATGTGTGTGTGTGACGATTTTTTCTCCATCGATAACTCCAACACTACAATTCTAAAAATTATAATTCTTTCGTATTCCTCTTCGTTACATCTATATCGACCGGAAGTACCCTCATTTGAAGATTTTAACAGTTTTTCTTGAAAAAACGCTGTTAAATATAATTTTTTCCCATTTAATGTTATTATAAATATTAAAGAATATTTTATTCTCTGTACGATTTGATTACATTTTATACTTCATATTCAATGGATATTGAGTTAAAAATTATAAAGAAATAAGAAATTAAATTTCATAATGCAACCAGCTATGCAGTAACATTAGAAACAGCTAAAAAAAATTCTGATAGACAGATGTCAAGTGCGATTGACATAGTATGTTTGTGTTATAATTTTACAGCAAATATAGAATCAATTCTAAGAAACTTTCTGTAAATATAAAAAGAAAATTCAATTTTTCGTTTTATTAGTAGCAACAGAGCCATGGAACTTGTTTTCTTTTTTTCTGGTTTTTATCAATAGGGCTGTTGCAACAATTTTTCTATGACTTGTAAGTACTAAATTTTAAAAGATAATGGCCCGTATTCTCATCTCTTGGAGTAGCGCTACTGCCGAAGTAGCTCTATTTCGATTTTTTAAATTTTATTTATAGACAAGAATAGGTTCCATATTTTCGTAAATTAAACCTATAATGCAGGAAAAAACAAGAAGAAAAATTCTCGGAAATGCAGTCAAGATTATTTGATTATGCCGACGTTTCGATCATACTATGATCATCCTCAGGGTTAAATCAAGTCATAGGATGATCATAGTATGATCGAAACGTCGGCATAATCAAATAAACATATTATCTTGATCGCATTTCCGAGAATTTTTCTTCTTGAAAAACTCACGTGATCTGAAACAGAATATGACGTCAGAGCACATGCAGTTTAACATGTAACTAACTATCGCCTACTTTTATTTATATAAGTAACGTACACTGTTATCCTATTGGCTATGAATGACGTACTATTTGTGCTCCGACGTCACAGGAGTGGGGGGTTGTTTTTCATGACTATTTCTGGCGCCAATCTTTTTATTTAATTATTTACGAAAATAACAATAAATTATTATTTTTTATATTTTTATTTTTATTTAAAATATTTTTTTAAAAATGTGAAACCGACTCATTATTTATAAACGTCAAACAGTTTTATATACAACCTTTAATTTCGACGTGCAAAAAACAAAGTGCGTTAAACTTCTTCCCATGTTAAACCCATATGGACCTATATTCAGCCCTAAACGCCACCACCCGGAAGTAAGATGCAATTATTAATACAAATAAAATGAGTAGCAACAATAGACCATACACGAAAAGCCCACCTAAAAGGCTATATACAAACATGAATTAATCCTTAAGAATTTCACTCAACACATGCAGTGCGATATTTATTACTTGATCCATAAATTCTTATATCTCCTTCGCAATAAAGTCGTGACGAAAACAAGTTAATTTATACAATAATGAATTGGTTTAATTAGGAGCAATCTACCATCTGGGTTGACACCTACACCTACCGAGTAAATCGGTAAAGTCACACGAAGCAGAAAAAAGTGTAAACACCGAGATTTCTATCCTAGGCTAATTACAGGCACGGAATGCAAGAGCCCGTGATGAATTACTTCTGCTTATTCAAACCCAACATTTTGTTGCTTTTTTACTTATTAACAAACACTGCTTTCATTGCATTCACAAAAACTAAACGTAATCGTTTTAAGGGTTTTTATCTTACGAGCCGATAGCTGAAAGAAATATTGTTTTTGTTTGTATTCGTGCTTCAAATGGTAAAAATCTGATGTGGCCAGCACATAACCTCTCGCCAGATATTTTATCTGGTTGTACGCATTAAACGAAAATAGCTATTAACATACCTAGGAATGTTATGCACATCATAACTGCCGCAGATGTCAGTTTGAAATCCGAGCTCGTAAAGCGAGGATTTTAAGACATCTAAGGCTTGTTATGATTAATAACATCCGTGGTTTGTTCAATAGTTTATCGGTTTCAGAAAATTAAGACATTATTGATAAATATATTTTTTTGAAATTCTCTCATTAATTCTACTTTCAGATTGCTATGGTTAACACAACACTTATTTTGACATATGTCAGTATGACAAATATTCAAATTATGTGCTTTATTCCTCATGTTTATTACTTTAGAATAAAGTAGACCGTATTTAGAACGATAGGATCACATTATCTGTATGTATTAATGAAGAGCATTATATTTTCATTTTATTTTATTTTAATTTTGTAGACCGTTGTTGACAAGTCAGTATGGTAATAATATTACCATACAGATACAGTTATTCCTTAGTTACCAGCCTACTTTTGTATATGTAAACAATGGAATAATATCCTGAAACCGGTAAATATTTTTTTGTGCAACTGGACGCGAAATAAGTTATTATGGTAGCGGCCGCGAAATTAGGTAAACAATTACTTTGACATTTGAGAATTGCATGGTTTTGTTTATCAAATGTTAATCCCATAGCCACCTTGAAAGCTAACTTTCTATTTACATTGAAACTGTGTAAAATTAATAAAATTTGTAATTACATATTTTTTACGGTTGCACAAAAAACATTGTGTCCACCTTGTCCGCGAAATCCTTTAGCGCCCTCGAGATTTCTTGCCTCGGCCGTAAGCGGCCACGGCGACAATTTTTCTCTCGGTACGCTAAAGAGTGATTTCGCGGCCTTGATATACAACTAACTATTAAATACAAATACATATACTCATGTCTCACTACAAGATAATTCTCACATATATTTGCAAAATCTATGGGATAGTTTAATATAAATTATGTACAATACATACATTTTCTTTATATTCAATATCCTGAAATTTTCTTTTTCTACTTTCCTTTTCTTTTTCTTTATATTCGTCATTTTTTCGCAAATTCCTTTTATATTCTTCTTTACGTATATTATTTTGCGTTGTTGACTTTTTTTTATTTTCATAATTTTCATAATATTGTACAAATATTTTTGACAGTGGCATACAAATATTTTTGACAGTGACATTTATGTGTCAATTACAAACATTTGAATTTCTTGCCTTGAAATAGTTTCATCTGAGAATTTTTACATCAAAATATTTTATATGCATTTCTTTATCTCTAAATCTATAGAAGATATAATAATGAATTTATATTTATCGAATAAAGAATTTAACGTTCTTTAATATAATTATTTACATAAATTTTCGATAAATAATATTTAGATGATTTTTTTCTTGTAACTACTACTTCCGGTTGTCCATTTGTTACCAAAACTTAATCAACTCTTCCCAATTATTGTTAGATTGAGGAATCCGTAGTTAAAAATGTCTTAAGTCTTATAGTATTTGAGAAATCGTGGATCCAACATCCACAAACACGGACATCATCGTAAAAATGTTATAATCGGATTCTAGGGACCTTAAAACGTGCTTATTCTCTAAAATCTGGATATGCGATTTTTAGCATGAATTCAATTCCTCTCTTAGCGAGAGGTAAAAATTGTAAATAACTATATGTGTCCATAAACTTATGTGTGCGATCATTTAGCATAGTAATGTTTTAACTCTGTGAATTTTATATTTATAGGACGCATGACCCAATTTCTACGCATTTTATAGGTACATTACATACAATTTTGTAATACTTTTTAAGTTTTATAATTCAATTCAATTTGTCTAAGATTCAATAATAGTCCAGTCAAAATAGACAAAAAAAAATTAAACTTAGGAAAAATTCGCATAGAGCTGAAAATTGGTCCAGAATGTCATTATAAATGAAATGACAAAAATTCTCGTCAATCCTACTTCTGCTAAAATAATTATTCAAGGTCAAACGTCAAAAAATCGTTATCGCAAATATCTCGAAAACAATTGCACGTCTCAAAATTTTTCAAAAACACAAAATTAAAGCTCAACATTTTTTATACAAAAATCTGGTGTGGCCAACACAATACCTCCCGCCATTTACACCCCGAGTCACAAAAAAAGATTAAGCTAATTCTTATTTTTGGATTAGCGAATTTTACTCTAAATTTGACAGTTTATTTCTTAAAATATAGTATAATCTAATCTAAAAAAGGTATTTTTTAAACCCCTCAACAGGATTAAATCCTAATTACATAGTGGGTTCACATTCACACACATCGAACCCAGAGTCCCGAGGGGCACTCATGACGTGAGGCGTTGCTCTAACCACATTAAAGATACCGGGATAGAATAGAATTCACAAATCCAAAAATGAGGATTAACTTAAACATTTTTGTGAATCGTTAATTTTTATTAATCTAAATACATACCTACATATTTACTTATGCTGGAAACTGAATTGAATTCCTTTTCTATTGTTCTATTTACTTTTTTCTTTTTGAAACGTTACTAATGTTATTTTGAAATGATTCTGTCAGTTACATACATTTGAATAACTGCGTTTTGTTTGTTTAAAACGTAGACTCTGGGATTTAAATTATAGATAATTTTATAAATTTATCCATAAAATATATAGAAAAAGTATTAATGCAAATCTATAGAAAATTTAATAATCTTTAATTTTTATAATAACATTAATCTCGAAAAACATTTACAGGTATTTATCGAAGAAAAACTATTTTGAGCTTCTAGTAAAGCGCCATTTCCGGTTATCCGATTTTCACCAAAATCTAATTTCCATTACAGAAAAAGTTCGAAATACAAGGTTTCAAAATATTACGAATGATAGTATTTGAGTTAGAGTGGAGGATACACACATACATACACACATACACAGATTTTTAGCACGATCCCTATACCTCCCTTACCAAAAGTTGCGGGAGGTAAAAAGGATTTTTAAACTTTTATCTAGCTATGTAAATTTCCATTACTATACATTTTACAATAAAGTATTTAGTGAAGAAAAGGTTTTATTTTTATATAGTTTTTCACGAAACTCAACTCGTTTTATTTAAATATCAAGTCAAGACTTTGATGTTTGCTTAGTTACAACATTTATTAATATAAACAATGGTAGGTACTTTAAAGGAGTATAATGTTGCAAATTTTAAATAATAATGAAAAAAAAAATCTGCAATTCATTCTTCGCAAAAACCTTTGTCATGTCATCCAGGTTAAAACAAAATTAAAAATTGCCTAACCGCAAATTCATTTTTGCAGATTATATGGCGATCTGCGATGCGAAGGGTAGAAGGACTAAAAAACAGGAGGATTTAGTATTTTATATAATCCTTTAGATAAATATTATCGCATCGCGAGCTGTCGTATGTGACAAAACATGCGCGCATTATTTGGACGAGTGATTTAAGTTTTAATTAAACATGCAAGATAAATACTTAGGTGTATGCATGGGAAATTAATTACCTGCATAAACAATACTAACGGTCTTGCTGCTACGCCAGTGACGTACATCGGACATTTTTTAGATCCATTCTGAAAGAAAATACTTATAGATATAGTCATTTATACAACAAATATACAATTATCTAGTAACATTAGAAATATTTACATTGCGAGTAATTTCTTTTTTCTACAATCGTGTGGCAAATACGTATTCTCAAACTCAAAATGAGTGCGGTAAATAGTTAGGTAATTCTCGTAGTAGTGCGCGAAATAATTAAAACATATATTTTTACCTCCCGCTATACGCTTAGTAAGGAAGGTATAGAGATCGTGCTAAAAATCGCATATCGAGATTTTGGAAAATAACCGCGTTTTAAGGTCCCTAGAATCCGATTTTAATATTTTACGATGATGTTTGTGTGTATGTATACAGAGCTGGGCAATACTTGCAAGAAAAGTACTTTATTAGGCTTGCAAGTACTTTCAGTACTTCAAGTACTATACTTGAAGTACTTTCTATTTATAGTACTTGGTACTTAATACTGGGCAAAATACTTGAAGTATTTTTAAATACTTGAAGTACTTTAAATGTACTTGAAGTATTTTAAATGTACTTGAAATATTTTAAATGTACTTGAATTACTTTAAATTTACTTGAAGTGCGATGAATAATGTAAAAGTTAACAATGCTATAAGAATTGTTTGTCAGTGTTCCTTTTGCAGTGGTATGGTGTTATTCCTGTAGTACATAATTATGTGAATTTCAATAATAAATATATTTTCAGCGATAATATGAAAGTAGAAATATATTTGCAAATTTTTTGACATAAATAAATTAGTTTTAATCTGCATACATACATATGTGTATATTACCTAACTGCAGTGCTGGGACTTCGCCGTATCGCCTGGCGATCGCATGACGTTATTCTAACATCTCGGTACAGCTTCTCGTATCGCTTGGCGATCAGATGACGTCAATTTACATCATGCGATCGCTAGATGATACGACAGTCCCAGCGAGGAATTCTTGTTTTAAATAACCCAATAAATATCGCATATTTTAAGTTCCATATAATCAGAAAAATAACGATTTTCTAAAAAAGTACTTACACCCAAATTTACAAGTACTTTTTCAAGTACTTGGTACTTTCAAGTACTTTAGAAACTAAAAAAGTACTTGTACTTCAAGTACATTTAGAAAAAGTAAGATACTTGGTACTTGTACTTCAAGTACTACTTTCCGGTACTTTGCCCAGCTCTGTATGTATATGTGTATATATGGATCCTCCGCTCTAATACCATTATTTGGAAAATTTTGAAACCTTGTATTTCGACCTTGTTCTAATATGGAAAGTGGAAAGAACCCATTAGATTTTATTGTAAATCGGATAATCAGAAATGGCACTTTACTTGAAGCTCAAAATAGTTTTTCTTTGAAAAATACGTTTAAATATAATTTTTTCGAGATTTAGGTTATAAAAATTAAAGATTATTAAATTTTATACTTTTTTTCTACTTATTTTATGGATAAATTTATAAAATTATCTATAGTTTAACTCCCGGAGCCTACGCTTTAAACACACACAACTCCTTGGTTACACAGTTCACATCTCAAATGTATGTAACTGACAGATAAATGTCACTATCACATTAGTGCTACCTTTCTCTCGCTGCCTATTATAGAGCTTGTGCGAAAGAAAGATACATTGTTTTTCTTAGATTCCCTTTTCACCCTTAAATTGAGTCTTTACTTATTTGTTATTGTTATTATATATCAACAAAATCAGCTGACTGATAACGGAATGTCAGATCAAAAATTAAAGAATATTAAAAAAAGTTTCAAATAATACTTCACTCATTTTAAATTCTAAGTCTTTTTCTTCAAATAAATGTTTTTGAAAAGTGCCTAATTTAGCCGGAAAATTAAATTTTTGTAAATTTTAATGAAAAATGAGACCCCCACTGCAATCTATAGGTAAATATCTATACTACATAACGGGAAATTTTGACAAAATATTAATAATTATTTTTATGTTTCATAACCTATTCAGATGGATTAAATATATTGTAGTTTAAAATATTTTTTGACAATACAATTTTTTATTGAGTAAAACCAAAAAATCGATTGATTTTGCATTGGATTAGCAAAAATCCATCAAATATCAATACCAGTTGAGGCATCTTTGGACAAAAACATGAACTATGATTTTATAAACAATTTATAAATAATGATTTTTAAGTAATATTTTTTTCATGAGTTTATTTACATTTAGCCTCATAAAAATAAGAAATAATTACTTTTTAATTAATATAAACAATAATTATAATATTAAATATCAAATGACAATAAAGATAAACAAATATACTTACAATGGGCATTGGGGAAATATACAAACAACACTATTTTTTCAGTTTTTATTATTTTATTTGGGGGCATATGAAAATTAAGCCCCTTAAAGAAGGCGTCTGTACTGAAAAAACTAAATCATTTCAGGAATTGTGTGGCCTTTGTACGGGGCACAATCTGCCCGCCCGCACGGAGCGGTCTTGTAAATATAAACGGAAATTTAACTAAAAGATTGTTTAATTTAAAAGATATGCTTACCAAACAATTGTAATTCTGCAAAACGCACCCTTCTGTTTTTCGTAGAGGCCCTTTTCACCCTTAAATTGAGTCTTTACTTATTTATACTCTTTACACCACGTATTGTTATTGTTATTATATATCAACAAAATCAGCTGACTGATTAACGGAATGTCAGATCAAAAAATTAAAGAATATCAAAATAAGTTTCAAATAATACCTCAGTTATTTTAAATTCTAAGTCTTTTTCTTCAAATAAATGTTTTTGAAAAGTGCCTAATTTAGCCGGATATTGAAAATTTTGTAAATTTTTATGAAATATGAGACCCCCACTGCAATCTACAGGTAAATATCTATACTACATACCTGAAAATTTTGATAAAATATTAATAATTATTTTTATGTTTCATAACCTATTCAGACAGATTAAATATATTGTAGTTTAAAATATTTTTTGACAATACAATTTTTTATTGAGTAAAACCAAAAAATCGATTGATTTTGCATTGGATTAGCAAAAATCCATCAAATATCAATACCAGTTGAGGCATCTTTGGACAAAAACATGAACTATGATTTTATAAACAATTTATAAATAATGATTTTTAAGTAATATTTTTTTCATGAGTTTATTTACATTTAGCCTCATAAAAATAAGAAATAATTACTTTTTAATTAATATAAACAATAATTATAATATTAAATATCAAATGACAATAAAGATAAACAAATATACTTACAATGGGCATTGGGGAAATATACAAACAACACTATTTTTTCAGTTTTTATTATTTTATTTGGGGGCATATGAAAATTAAGCCCCTTAAAGAAGGCGTCTGTACTGAAAAAACTAAATCATTTCAGGAATTGTGTGGCCTTTGTACGGGGCACAATCTGCCCGCCCGCACGGAGCGGTCTTGTAAATATAAACGGAAATTTAACTAAAAGATTGTTTAATTTAAAAGATATGCTTACCAAACAATTGTAATTCTGCAAAACGCACCCTTCTGTTTTTCGTAGAGGCCCTTTTCACCCTTAAATTGAGTCTTTACTTATTTATACTCTTTACACCACGTATTGTTATTGTTATTATATATCAACAAAATCAGCTGACTGATTAACGGAATGTCAGATCAAAAAATTAAAGAATATCAAAATAAGTTTCAAATAATACCTCAGTTATTTTAAATTCTAAGTCTTTTTCTTCAAATAAATGTTTTTGAAAAGTGCCTAATTTAGCCGGATATTGAAAATTTTGTAAATTTTTATGAAATATGAGACCCCCACTGCAATCTACAGGTAAATATCTATACTACATACCTGAAAATTTTGATAAAATATTAATAATTATTTTTATGTTTCATAACCTATTCAGACAGATTAAATATATTGTAGTTTAAAAATTTTTTTGACAAAATAATTTTTTATTGAGTAAAATAAAAAAATCGATTGATTTTGTATTGGATTAGCAAAAATCAATCCCAGTTGAGGCATCTTTCGGCAATAACATGAACTATGATTTTATAAACAATTTATATATAATGATTTTTAAGTAATATTTTTTATGAGTTTATTTACATTTAGCCTCAAAAAAATAACAAATAATTATTTGTTAAGTAATATAAACAATAATTATAATATTAAAAGTGAAATGACAGTAACGATAAACAAATATACTTATAATGGGCATTGGGGAAATATACAAACAACACTATTTTTTCAGATTTTATTATTTGATACAGCTATATTTTAAAATAAACCATTTCGTATTAATTGTTTTAAAATATGAATTTGTTGCTCTTTGTCGTTAGTACTAATTGCAACCACCGTTGCATATGATGTCTCCACCTATTCTCAATAAACATCTGACCTTCATTAATTACCGTAGTTAAAAATAATTGTTTTCAGAAAACATTCAATAGTTTTTTTTATATGTAAATCAACAAATATAACACAATAGTTTATAAAAAATAGAAAATAAATGATTGAACATTATTTTCAGACAAAATATACTCGAGAATTGGTTAGCAAAAAAAATCCTGAATACGTCTTGTTTTATATTGACAAATTATTTGTGGTATGTGAAATATGAGAAGCGCCGGCGCCTAAATACCAAAATAAAAACATTGGAATTTCTTCAAATTTTGACAATGTATTATGATTTTTATATTAATTATTGTTATTATTTGTATTCTAGGAGGTTAATAAATAAAATATTACACATATTATCCAATTTTCATATTAATAAATACTATCGGCCTAATTCTCTAAGATAGTTGTTAACATAGTCGTTAGGTAACAACTGAGAGTTAACAACGATTTTTAACAACTCTTGTAACAACTGTCATTCAATTGGTATTCAGTAAATATAAAATTAACGACATTGTTAAAAACGGTCGTTCTGAACAATCGTTGTTACATATAGCAGTAAAGTTATGAACAAGTGAGTTAAAAGGCATGTCGATTCTCAATATTTGTACATATTTCTACTCTATTCACAACCTAAAGTGACAGATTTTGATTCGTTTGACTGCGTTTGACGTTTGAGTTTTTAATAATGAGTGATGAGAAAATTTGGGGTGCAAGATGTTCCGCGGAACAATATTCTCTAATGGCAGATTTCATGATCATTTTGGACTAATTAAATAACAAAGCCACTTTTGCATTTCAGTTCTGATAACTGCTAGTTGGAAATTTTGCAAATGGTTGATTGACTTGAAAAATTGAAATTTTGCCCTGTAATCTCTTTATAAAACCCATTAATTGTTAGGAGAATCTGATGAAGTTCTCCAGTTTAGTATATGTTTATTCATTCGATGCGACCGATTTCGAAATTTCAAGAATCTTATCATCGGGAATGACGCATGACCATCGTCTAGAAGTTTTAGCAGAAAAATAATAGACATTTGACAATGCTGAAATGGCTGTTTAAATTTAAATGTGTAAGGTAAATGAAAATAAATTTCAAAAAATTGAATTTAGATCTTTTCGGGAGAGAATCTGAAAATTTGTTCAATATTAAGAATTAAAATATTTAAGTTTGGAATAAATGTAAACCCTTCATCTTGTAACATGAGACATGCGGGCATATACTGACTCAGTATGCTTGAAGCATGAGACCATCCAATTCACGAATTAAACGACACTTGCTCAGTTTGAATATCTCTGTAAATATTTTTTTCCCGCTGTCAGTATCGGGAATGGATTACTAACATCTCGCAAATTTCTTTGCAATCTTATGTATATAATTATTGGGCATGTAGGTATATATTAGTTTATAAATAGTTTACTTTTGCTGTCGTCCCTCTATTTCCAGTAAAAGTTTATTTCCTATCGCAAAATTTTCGGGAAAAACCATTTAACAACGATTGTTCAATACTAGCAACGAGAGAAATGCAGTTGCTAGATTAACAACTCGACGTAACGACTAGTTGTTAAATTTTAGCAACTTGATGTAATAGTGAATTGGGATTTTGAACTTAGCAACTGACATTGAAATTAACAACTGAAAATGGTTGTTAATTTTAACAATTTTGCTTAGAGAATTAGGCCGTATATTTGGTTATATCCATTACAAAAGTCTTACAGTCATCTGTTTCATAATAAAAATTTCATATTCTTGCACTCTTATTGATGGTAGAATGAGCTTCATTCTTAATTGATTTTTAGTGACAATTTGTTATTTGTGATTGGTATGGCTTCATTAAATACACAAAATATCTTGGTAATAGACAAAATAAAAACCCCAATGATCATCACCAACGTAACGATTATACCAAAAAATTCCCTTAATCGAAATTGTCAAGTGTTTTTGTACCGAAATAATACATATACATAAATGAAAGCCGATTCAGAGAAAATGGTATAAAACTCTCATTATAGAAGACTATTCGAACACTCACCGCTTCGTGGCTTGTGTCCTAATTTCTCATTCGTGCTAGAATAGGTTAACACCACGTATCTTATATTTTAATTCTGTTTTATCAAAAACTAAACAAACACGTAAAAAATAAAAGTGTACGTTTTAAATTCTACAAAAAAATTATAAATAAATAAATATATCATCGCGGCATATTACCCATTGCTGGGTGTGCCAATCTGCTATGTACCAAATTATTCTTCCTCTATATTAGAAAATATGTTTGTAAGGAATTCGAAATGGGGTTCTGCACCATAACAAAAAATAATAAAATGTACTCTTGATACTTAAAGTATTACTCATTAAATAGCGATTAAGATGAAAAAAAACAATTTTTTAATAATTACTTTGCGAGATATTTGAGGTTTGTTTTCAGTGTCACTGTAATGTCACATTAGTGCTACCTTTCTCTCGCTGCCTACTGTAGAACTTGTGCCAGCGAAAGATATAGCAATAGGAGTCGCCGTGACGTCATGTTGACATTAAAAATCAAATGCAGTTAAACTACAAACAATTAAGATTTTTTAATACTACGAATTGCTTCAAAATTAAAAGAACTTCATTTAAAATTATAAAAAAATCAGAGTGCAGGACATATTTTCAACGTTAATATAATTAATAATACAATTTGAAAATATTTCTTTGGGTGTCCTCCATTAAAAAAAATTCTTTCCTACGCCTATGGTTCGTCTCACAGACTAGAAATCTAAGCAACTGCCAGACATACAGTCAAGTGCTGTTAGTACACTCGCACAATTTCTATTAACATATAAATTAACTTAAACATTGTAATTACTATTGTTCATATAAATATACCTATGTCGGGGCAAATTGAAAAGTTTTTAATCTGCCATCTTCTTGTTTGTGAAATACTTCTCAAACAGTATCCGATAAGAAAATATGAATTTTCTTTTCTTGCATTTTGAACAGGGGAAGACGTTTATCCCACTTTATTTTTTGCAAGTATGAATTTTAAAAATGTATATTTCCCAGTTAATTTTCTAATTTAACTGACTTCGTACCAGGATCAAACTAGAATTATTTACAATAAAGGTGCATTCACAAATGAAAATTAGGTTTAGATTTATGGTTTTTACTTTAGATTTAAAGACTTTGGCTGCATATTATGTAATGACTCCATTCACACTTCAGAATTTCGGGTCTCTAAATCCAAATCATAAAGCTAAACATTGCAAGGTCCAAACTTTAGGTTTATGATTTAGTTTGACGTCACAAACTTCACCAATGAGAACGAGTCTGAAATGATATATATATATATATATATATATATATATATATATATATATATATATATATATATATATTGGCGAAGAAAATGAACTCGTAGCCGCCTGGTGGCAAAATTATGAACTTGCCTAGAAAGTAATCAAACTGTTGAGTTTACGATTGTCATACTGCCTTTTAAACAATACTGCACTTCAAATCAATTTACATTTAAAAATATATGAACTTTATTTGCTTATATCTCTGTCTAACACTGTACAAGTTTTGACAATTACTCTTCTCGCCGGCCATTTTCTAAAATCGGTGCTGCCTCTATCGGCCATTTTCGTTGCCAATATATATATATATATATATATATATATATATATATATATATATATATATATATATATCCATCTTTATTTAGTATCCACTTTGCTCTACCGATATTTTAATCTTGTTTTTGAAGCATTTACACAGATGTCTGTACACATCAAAACTAATTTTCAGGTAATTTAAACTTACATTTATGAATGACTTACTTAAATCTAAACAAAAACCATAAATCTAATTTTCATTTGTGAATGTACCTTTAAGGTCCAAACTTTAGGTTTATGATTTAGTTTGACGTCACAAACTTCACCAAAGAGAACGAGTCTGAAACGATATAGATATATATATATATATATATATATATATATATATATATATATATATATATATATATATATATATATACACCTATCTTTATTTAGTATTCACTTGGTGGAAGCAGCTTTTTATACAAATGCGAGAAGAACATACAACTGTCAAAATTTAATTCCTGAAATATAATGACAAGCGAATGACACTTACACGGCGCACGGGCATTAAGTATTGCTCTACCGATATTTTAATCTTGTTTTTGAAGCATTTACATATATGTCAGTACAATCAAAACTAAATTAGAGATAAATTAAATTTGCATTTATGAATGACTTACTTAAATCTAAACAAAAACCTTAAACCTAATTTTCATTTGTGAATGCACCCTAAGTCAAATATTTTAGATTTTTCTTAAGTTCAGGTGTTCGTATATTATTGATTCTATTAATAGCAATAGCTAATAATTCTAACGTAACTCTTATAAGTTTTCTAGGTCCCCATAAAGGGGCGTTATTTGGGATACTATCTTGGCAATAATTTAATCTAAATTTTGGTAGGGAAAATTGACACAGTGGCAATTAGTGTGTAAATGAAGTGATTTTGGCAAGGTGCTTGACCTCAGCTCATTACTAATACAGCGCTGAGTAATTAATTTGCTAATTTTCAGAATTTTAAATGTTATCGTTTTCCTGGATCTTACAGAATGAAATAATCTGTAATTTATACCAAAAGATATACGCCTTAAATGGCCACATACTGGGAGATGTTTAGGAATGATTAGAATATTATGATACGAAATCATTAATTAATTTCGAATTAATTAAATAACTACAATCGAAATATAACAAATTTATATAAAATTCGTTAAGTATAAGTGATAAGTAGTAAGTATACAAACCCCAAACTTTTCACTTACAATTAGTGCGACAGATATATAATCTTGTCTCTTACTGTCAGAAATGTCAAAGGGCATAGCGCATATATGTATGTTTTAAATGTGGTATATGATGCAGGATATTGTAATAAATAAGAATATAGAAAGGCGAAGAATCACATGTACCTATACTTGTCACTTTTTACAGAATGTCTTTCATTTCTAACCCGATTTTTATTACAAAAGAAAATATGATCCGAAATATTTTTATCCGTCAATTATAGTGTCCAAACAAGAAATACTACTTTATTTACAATTGTTTAATAAAAATCATTTAATTTTTTTGTTTATATAGATTGCTTCATCGATTTTTCAATAGATGTCACTTTCACTAAGTTCTAATTAGGGTACCTTTATAACCAGGGTATGGCCATGGGCCAAGATCGCCGCCATTGTCGGTAATTGATTTTCCTATTTATTTGTAATAAATGTGATATTATATTATAAAATAATATTAAATTATCACACTGTGAATTTATAAAGGTAAGAAAAATTAATTTATTTAAGAGATACACAATTATTATTAAGATATACATTTAGAGGTTATGTAGAATATATGACATGGGTTGTTATTATCACATCTAATTTAATATCTGTAGTTCTTATTTACATAATAATTGTATATTCTAAACTTACCTTTTAAAAATTTAAATGATTGTACTTAATATTGGTAATTTTTAGTTGTTTTCAGTGACAGTAATCGTGATGGGTATCTTAACAAACTACACAAGTAAATAAGATAAAATATATTACTTACACTTTAAATACATATTAAAATGATAATTAAATGTGTTTTTCATTAAAATAAAACAAATATCCACGAAAATACATAATACTTTGCGCAAGAACAACACATATAACAGATGTCCCGGTAATGGCGGACGAAACGTGAGCCACGCCATGGCCATACCCTGGTTATAAAGGTACCCTAGTTCTAATTAGGGTACCTTTATAACCAGGGCATGGCCATGGGCCAAGATCGCCGCCATTGTCGGTAATTGATTTTCCTATTTATTTGTAATAAATGTGATATTATATTATAAAATAATATTAAATAATCACACTGTGAATTTAAAAAGGTAATAAAAATGAATTTATTTAAGATATTTATACAATTATTATTAAGACATACATTTATAGGTTATGTAGAATATATGATATGTGTTGTTATTATCACATCTAATTTACTATCTGTAGTTTATATTTACTGAATAATTGTATATTCTAAACTTACCTTTTAAAAATTTAAATGATTGTTCTTAATATTGGTAATTTTTAGTTGTTTTCAGTGACAGTAATCGTGATGGATATCTTAACAAACTACACAAGTAAATAAGATAAAATATTTTACTTACACTTTAAATACATATTAAAATGATAATTAAATGTGTTTTTCATTAAAATAAAACAAATAGCCACGAAAATACATAATACTTTGCGCAAGAACATAACAGATGTCCCAGTAATGGCGGACGAAACGTGAGCCACGCCATGGCCATACCCTGGTTATAAAGGTACCCTAGTGCTAATTAGGGTACCTTTATAACCAGGGTATGGCCATGGGCCAAGATCACCGCCATTATCGGTAATTCATTTCCCTATTTATTTGTAATAATTGTGATATTATATTATAAAAGAATATTAAATTATCACACTGTGAATTAATAAAGGTAATAAAAATTAATTAATTTTAGAGATACATAATTATTACTAAGACATACATTTAGAGGTTATGTAGAATATATGACATGGGTTGTTATTATCACATCCAATTTAATATCTGTAGTTCTTATTTACATAATAATTGTATATTCTAAACTTACCTTTTGAAAATTTAAATGAGTGTGCTTAATATTGGTAATTTATAGTTGTTTTCAATATGTCAGTAATCGTGGTGGGTATCTTAACAAACTACACAAGTAAATAAAATAAAATATATTACTTACACTTTAAATACATATTAAAATGATAATTAAATGTGTTTTTCATTAAAACAAAACAATTAGCTACGAAAATACATAATAATTTGCGCAAGAACAACACATATAACAGACGGTCCGGTAATGGCGGACGAAACGTGAGCCACGCCATGGCCATACCCTGGTTATAAAGGTACCCTAATGCTAATTCTAAACGTTATTTCAGATTTAAAACCGGTAGTTTTAAGACGCTCCAACCGATTAATATTTGTAATTACTAATTGTAATTTATAATTCAGGAGCTCTGAACGCAGCTTTTCTGCTTACTGCCCTTGATACTGAAATAAACTATTTTAAAAGTATTTAAAAAATATTCCGTTGTTATGAACAAATAGTCCAAATGTAGGGTTTTCGTAGAGTGGACAGTAAATATGCTAGTAAAATTGTTAATGAAGCAGACAGAAAGACAGAATTCTTGGTCCTTGCTCCACATAGCCGTCTGGTATTCATTCATTATATTAAATTCCTTATAATTATTAGTGTGCATTTTACTCAATGTAATACAATAAAAGTCATGTTCTTATATAAAGATATAGGTATAGCTTGGTTATAAAATCTGCGGTTTTCATAGTACATACGAGCCCAAACTCATGTTAGTTGAGCAAGTTAACATTTTCAACAAACAAATTATAAAACCTACGCAAATGGTGAGAAATTTCTACAAATTTATTTCGACTTTGTTTAAACTGTAAACCGGCCAAATTAATATGAGTTTGGGCTCGTAGTTTGAAACTCGTTATAGAATAAGCCGATTGCCCCTTATTAAGTTTTATGCGACTACCTAAAAAGGTGGGTACTTTCTTCTGTCGTGTAATGTAGTGCCGTTTGAAAATTTCAGTTGAAAAATTTCGAAAATGAAGGTTTCATGAAACTTTCATAAGCTACACTGCGCATGCGCCGTCCAACTCTTTGCAATAGACTTGCGCAGATGCTATACATGATGCGCCAACATTTATCTACAGGCAAGTTATGTTTGGTTACTAACCAATACCAATGGTTAGTCTACATGCTGGAACTTCAGGACTCCTTACAGTTTAAGTATGGTGAAAATTAAAGGTAGAATTTGCGATATTTCAGTGAAATAAATACAAAAAACAATAAGACACTTTTATTTTAAATAGTTTAATACTTATTTTTTTACATTTTTGTATTACATTTTGAATAATAAATTATTATTTCATTTCGAAGCTTTTTTTCTTATTTATTTTCAAATTAGTTTTGAGATACAAATATTTCAAATTCAACTGACAAATGTTAAGTTTCTTCAAATTTAAATGAAAGTTTCAATGAAATTTTTATACGAAACTTTCAATGAAATTTATAGTGAAACATTTTGTGAAACTTCCAATAAAATTTTCAGTGAAACTTTCAAAAAAATAAGTTTCCGAAATTTGCACATCACTACGTATAATGCAATGGTCCATATACCCGATATTTTCGACGTTTATTTTTACATATAAAATTATACTATTATAAATTTCCATACACGTGTGTTTTTTAAGCAGTTGGCAATTTTTTCATATTGAAATATAGTACATTTTAGTTTTATGATACTGTTTTTAGTGGTCTATATGGGTGGCCATTAGATGCGAGCGAAATAGCGGCGTTCATAGGCTTCTAATGATCCCATATAGCTGATGTATGGATTTGTAATTAAGAGTACTCACACCTCGGTCCTGGCGCCACTGTCGGCGTCCTTACCCGACAAACGAATTAGCATACACATACATTCTCATCACATGAGAGGGTAGTTGTAGATAGTTAACGTAAAGGCACACTATGTCACACTACCATAGCGTCATAAGCGATTAATATATGGTTATGGCTATGATTTAAAAAGTATGCATGAAGTTTTATACAAAAAAATCTAATGTGGCCAACACAATACCTCCCGCCATTTACCGTCTGAGTCACAAAAAAGATTAAGCTAATCCTTATTTTTGGATTAGCGAATTTTACTCTAATTTTGACAGTTTACATCTTAAAATATAGTCTAATCTAATCCTTTTTTTAAACCCCTCAACAGGATTAAATCCCAATTACAGAGTGGGTTCACATTCACATACATCCATGCCTTAGTGGGATTCGAACTTCGAACTCAGAGACCCGAGGGCACTCATGACGAGACGTTGCTCTAACCATTGAGCCACCGAAGCTATAATAAAATGAAGATTAAATTTTAAATACCGGGATAGAATAAAATTGAATCCAAAAATGAGAATTAGCTTAAACATTTTGTGAATCGTTAATTTTTATTAATCTAAATACATTTCTACATATTTACTTATGCTGGAAACTGTATTGAATTCCTTTTCTATTGTTCTATTTACTTTTTTCTTTTTAAAACGTTACTAATATTATTTTTAAATGATTTAGCAACAAACACGAAAGCAAACTAAACTATTATTCACGAAAGATGACTATTCAAGGTCATTTGTTCGAAGAAAGAATACACATCACATTACAGCAGTAGCTTAGCAACATTTTGCATTAGAAAGAGAAATATTATTTGATCTATGTCTATTTAATTTATGTGGCGTGACAGATATACGTAAATGGTGGCATTACTTTCTAACACACACTATTAATAATAATGACACTGCCCTCTGTCCTCATATTTACCCAGTGGCGTTGTCGTTTAATTTAAATTATTATTCCTTGGTTTATAGTTGTGTATGTTTTTGAATTTTGCAAAAACTAAGTGAAGAACATAAATCTTATATAATAAAGAAACATAATTTTCAAATAAATCGCTCTTATTTTTTTAGTTAAAATGTGCCCATAAATATTTCATGCTTATGCATACAAAATACAATGAAGTAATCTGCAAGTTATATTATATCAGACGGCTTACAAATGGCCTTGAATAGTCATCTTTCGCGGATAATAATTTACGTGGTAAATCCCGATTCCGAAGGAGGAGGGGTTTTACCTAAAGTCAATTTGCTTGAATGATTTTTCTTAAAAGCAAAAAGAATGAGTGCTTAAAAATAAAAGTTTATCTGTGAAAATCAGAGAAGTCGTGTGGTTTTTGGTGAGATAAATTCCAAAGACAACTCAAAATGAAACAATTTAATTATTATTTTGTTTTTAAACTTGAAATATTAATTAACTGTCACATTGACAGTTATAAACAAAACAATAACAACTGTTTATATACTTGGTAGCGGAAATTTATCGGGATAACCGAGTTTTATCAGTATAATATTGTTGGCATCATGATGAAATATGTTTTTATAGTATTATTTCATTGTTATTCTTTATTTTCTATGTTTAATCTACATTCTTTTTTGTGTGGAAACATTGATTATTGTGAGTGTATTTGTATATATTTTGCATCCACCCCGTAATTGGGATCTTGATCCTGTGGGATGGATGGGTTACTTTCAATAAATAAATGACATGAAATGTCAAAAAATTATATTTAACTGCGTTTTGTCAAGCAAAACTGTTAAGAACTACGAATGAGAGTAACGAAGAGGAATGTGAAAGAATTATAATTTTTAGAATAGTAGTATTGGAGTTATAGACGGTGAAATATTTGTCATATACCCTCACACATCACTTCATCGTAAAAATCGTAAAATCGTATTCTAGGGACTCTAAAACGTGTTTATTCATTAAAAGCTCACCATCGAATTTTTTGACCAGACATTACCTACCTTCCTTACCTAAAGATATAATATGGAAGGAAACAACGATTGTATAACGTATTGTATTATTTGAGACGAGTAGATAATCTAAATGAAACGATTGTTTTTTTGTGTGTAAACGATCTTCATTATGTTTCGTCCATCGCGTAAACGATCTTCCGCAAATAAAAACCAAATTACACACTCCAGAATTGAATACCAAAGCGTGAAAACATATTACAACACTTATTACAACGCACTAACAATAAAAGCTGTCATTATTCTCCCCGAAATCTCTTCAAACCTCCCATAACGTCCCCTTATCTACAGCATTTCCTTCCTGCTGCCTTCCGGAGATCATAGTCGCTCGCGCGCATCGAAACAATAACGAATCTCTCCCTCTACACCGCCATCTGTCCTCGTAAAAACCAACGACAGCGCAGCCTACCTGACAAGAGAGGGAGGTTATGTTTAAACGCTAGCAAAATGGCCGCTCGGAGTGAATATGGTGAAATGGGAATTGTTTGATTGTTTTATGATGGTTTTTATGAAGAGATAATTAACGGTACAGTTATTGACGTTAATTGAATGGTAGTGAAGGTTTTATTTGTATTTATTTTAGACCTTCGTATCACGGAATTCAATTGTAATAAAATGTTATGTGTAATTCAGAATTCCATACTTGAAACATCGACTTTCAATAACTTTCTCACAATTATATTCTAAACATTATTTATTTATAATAATTGCTATGTTTTAATTAGCCTTGCAATTAAAAATTCATAATGCATCTTGTTTATACTTTAATTACAATTGTTCTAAGTTTAATTGGTCACTCTAACGAAAAAAATAAATAAAAAGATATTCCAATATTAATGAGACTATAATTAATTTTGTATTTACAACTTTTCCTAATATTAACAAATAATTAACTACAGTAGAATAAAAAAATCTGATGTGGCCAGCACATGATCTCCCGCCAATTCCATGTTTAAAGTAGCAATGAGCTTTAAGTAAAGTATCACTTCCGGTAAACAAAATTTGTTCCAATATATAGACAAGTCTGTAACAACAAATTTATATTTTATTATGTTTTCCTCGAAAATTTGTTAAGAGGTCCAAATTAAGTACCACTTTCAGTTTATCATATATAGTCAAAATCCAATATGTTATTTCAAATTATACAGGGTGTCTCACAACTCGCGCCTCAGACGAAACTGACACTTGCCGACGACAATAGGTTGCCAACAAATAAAAGAAAATAATTTGCGGCTGCTTGCATAACGGAGTTACAAGACTTTTTAATCCACCAATCCCGGAAGGATATCTTGAGGTGTGATGATGTTATTACAAAATAAAACTGGTTGCTATGTTTTAAAAATACTACAGTTACAAAATTTGTTTGACTTACTGTAATTTTGAAACTTTAGAGTTGACTTTTCACTGTCAACAAATTTAGGTTAGCGAAGGTGTCATCCGAGATCATCATTTATATCATACAGTGCAACGTGTTGTAGCAGCCGTGTAAAATGTGTTAAACGAAAATATTATTGTCATTTGAATTCTTTGAATTTGTCTTTTTTTATTCACCTTGTCAAATTTAATTTGACAGTGACATTTTTTGAAAACTACAGTCGCCCGCACATTTTAAAGAAGATTTGATTTGTATAAAACCCTAGTAACGTAAAATTACGGAAAACACACGTTAAAGGTGTAGGACTCTGATTGGTCAATTTTAAGACGTGTTTTCTCGAATATCTTTTAAGCTAGATTTTTTTTTCTTCGAAATTACACTTCCGAGTGCAGTCTCGTGTTTGCTCATTCGCTCTGGGGCACGAGTTATGAGACAGCCTGTATACGAGTTTTAGATACCAAATTAGAAAAATTTTGGATCTTATTTTAATATATTTTTTCGAGAAAATCTGTTGAGAGCTTCAACTAAAGTACCACATCCGGTTATGTAGTCAAACTCTAATACGTTGTTCTCAATTATATACGAGTTTTAAATACCAAATTTGAAAAGTTTTGGATCATATTTTTAATATATTTTTTTCAAGAAAATCTGTTTAGAGCTTCAAGTAAAGTATCACTTCCGGTTTATAACGCTGTATCTGACCTCGAGACTTCGCCTGTCGGTAAAATATATAAGCTCTCGACTGTAATGAAACATATCCCACATCCAGTGCCGGCTTAAGGGGGGGGGGCTTTTGGGGTCTTTAGCCCCCGGCGGTAGATTCGTAAAAGGCGGTACACTGAGCAGAGTATGTTCTTAAATTTTTTTAATTAAAAAATTTAATTGAAGCAAATTTAAGAGCCAGGGGAAAAAAGGATGAATGTCCATTTTATAGCAAAATGAGATGATTGGTAATTATAGATTGAAGGTGGGCGCTTTTAAATGGTATGTGTAAAAGAGGCAAAACGGTAACAATCCTAAGATACAGGCCTCAGAAATTGTAAGACAAGATCTAAAAAGGATGACGGTCCAACCGTCAGGGTATAAAAAGATGAATGTTCGACAGCGAAATGCGCAAATTATAACTTGGTCAGTCGATTTCTGTTCAGAACAGAAATTTGTTAAGCTATAGCGGTGTCAGTGGCTATCTGATGAGATTCCGTAATTCAGTAGTTAATTTTTAAAACAATTGGAAACAATTTTTAACCAGTTGCTAAAAATTAACCACCGAATTACACAATTAATAAAACCACCAAACGACGCAAAAAAATTGGACGAATGATTGATGTAGTGAAAAAGCTTCGACTGCAAAGTCGTGAAACTGGTGAAGATTTTTCCTATGAACATTTGAAATGTTCTATTAACCAACGTTTCAGAACCAATTCGAAATTAATTTGTCATTGAATTTGCTAAAATATGGCAGTTCATGGACTTAATTACATTAACATAATTTCTACCAATCTGAGTTTCGAAATAAGGTTAATACATTTTGTTATTCCAAAAACATTAGATGGGGTTTCAAACTTTAAAATTCGCGTAATGAAAAAACAAAATTTGTAACATTTTTCTTTTTTCCCGTGACTCTTGGCAGTTTGATGTTGGAAAAACGATTTTTTCTTTGTTGAGAATGGCGGTTTTTAAAAGTTAGACCCGGGAGGCAAAATTTCTTAAGTCGGCACTGGCCATGTGTGTTACCCGCCCATGCAACCCCTTGTTACAACCTACAAGCCGGTACCAGTTGGATTTGAGGTTGCCAATGGGGTCATCCCAAAAAAAAAAAAAAATTGATTTTTCTTTCATAAATGAAAAATTTACCTAATATTATGCATATATACATAAAAAATATTTAATATTATTATACTTTTAATTCATGATTTTCTTTATAAAGATTCTGAGTCTGATTTCGTGACGTCATAATTTTGTACACAAATTCACGATAGTGAGGCACACACGTACTCTTGCCTGTACTGTACATGAATCAGATCTGTCACTTTTCTAACGTAATCTTATATAACCAACATTCTGATAGTAACGCCAATATCCTGCAACAATTTGTTTTTTGAAAAAGTAAGTACAAATAACAAAATATTTTCCGTGATTTTTCTTTCCGGGGTTGAAACGTCATGGGATGAATTTAGAGGGGTTGAAATCCTTGGCGCCGGCCATGCAATTAGGCGGGGAGGCAAGACAAGGATATTTGGAATGAGTTAATTGTGTGGTCTAATTTATTCATCACGTTCATTAATTTTTACAACATTTACTTAAGGCGGTTATGACCGTCTACAACAACATTATTTAGGTAATTGTGGATAAATTCTCGCCAAATGGCTATGACGACTGACGAAAATTTCTAACCAAATTAATTATTTAAATAATTATTCTACTCGGGTTGAATGGGAAATGTAATTTTAGAAACCATTCACTAAATGTCAACGTTGAAGCAAAGGAATTTTACCGGATACAAGTAGGTATACAAGTAGGAAGGGGTCATTTTAACATAATCATCTTAGCCTCAACTAACCATTGTATTATGTATGCCCAGGACAAGTGTTGAAGATAGAAGGGGAGGGGGGTATCCTCTTTATATTATTATATTAAACCAAAAATTATATTATATTATAAATGCCGGCTTAAAACCAAAATCTTCAAAAAATTTGAAATTCCAGTTTTATAACTCAAGGTACTGATTCCAATTTTCAATGTGCATGTCGATATTTCTTTATGGTCTCAAGATACAGGTTGAGTGAAAAAATATAGGGACAAATAGCTTTTTTCTTTATTATTAATTTTAGACCTATAATTAAAATTACAAAGTGGCACGCGTAGTTAAATGGCAATTTTTGTTGTGAAACGATCCTGAATTCTACATCCGGTTTCTCCGGAAGAGAAATTTTCGTTGATTTTCTAAATGGAATGATACATATATTTTTATATTTTCGGAAAGTATTTCAAATTAGCTTTACAAGGATACCAATTTCTTGCAATTTCATTAAATATATAACGTATTTATTAATTTTTCAATATTATGATATTTTGTGTATGACATTTGTGCTTTTTACCTTCCGTCATATTGGTTTTGGTCAAAAAAGTCGATGGTGAGTTTTTAATGAATAAGCACACGTTAGTCCCTAGAATACGATTTTACTATTTTTGCAATGATGTATGTATGTATGTATGCCTGTGTGTATGTATGTATGTATGTATGTACATATATATATATATATATATATATATATATATATATATATATATATATATATATATATATATATATATATATACATATATATATATATATATATATATATATATATATATATACATATATATATATATATATATATATATATATATATATATATATATATATATATATATATATATGTGTGTGTGTGTGTGTGTGTGTGTGTGTGTGTGTGTGTGTGTCTGCGTGTGTGTGTGTGTATGTATGTGTGTGTGTGTGTGTGTGTGTGTGTGTGTGTGTGTGTGTGTGTGTGTGTGTGACGATATTTTCTCCGTCGATAACTCCAACACTACTCTAAAAATTATAATTCTTTCGTATTCCTCTTCGTTACATCCATATGAAGAGCTGATTAGATTTTGGTTATAATTGGTCGACCGGAAGTACCCTCATTTGAAGATTTTAACAGTTTGCTTTGAAAAAACGCTGCTAAATATCATTATTTCACATTTAATGTTATTATAACTATACCTTGTTCCATTTAAGCCATTCAGTATTGCGGAGCATTGGGAATAGTTTTGATCTCTCTGATTGGCTGAAATTAGAGACAAGAGACAAGTTTACCCAATGTAATTTCATCTACTTCAGATTTGCGCTGTTGCCAGTGCCATCTACTGAATGGCTTAAATGGAACAGAGCATATTAAAGAATTTTTTATTCTCTATACAATTTGATTACATTTTAATTTCATATTCAATGGATATTGAATTAAAAAATTATAAAAAAATTAAATTTCATAAAGCAGCCAGCTATGCAATAACACTGGAAACAACTAAATTTAAAAAAATCTAATAGATAGATGTCAATGTCAAGTGCGATTGACATAGTATGTTTGTGTTATAATTTTACTGCAAATATAGAATCAATTCTAAGAAACTTTTTGTATGGAATTTGTACAAAATACATAGATCTGACGGAAGGTAATGTACTAGAAATATAGAATCTTTCGCAAGAAACTGCCTGTATGGAATTTGTATAAAATACATAGAACTGACGGAAGGTAATGTGCTGGATGTATTTGTTTTTGATTATTTTGAACAATTAGTATTGTCTAAACGAATAAAATTAAAGTAAATTTAAATATAAATAATATCTTTTTAATTTTTTTGTCAGTTCAAAATAAAAAAAAAAACGTTCGTAAATGTCAAAATATTTCTTCAAACAAAGAAGTCACAAATGTCATGGCACACTGATAATACATTCAAATATCATAATTTTTAATAATGAATAACTGCAAGTACTTGGCAACATTGTAAAGCTAATTTTAAATACTTTCCGAAAATATAAAAAAATATGTACCATTCTAAGAATCAAAGGTATTCTTGCTAACACTTGATAAACGCAGTAGTTTTTGAGAAATTTTAATTATCGAAAATTATGCAAAATATTCACTCTACTAGATGATTTATTACCTAACTTTTTTTTAGAAAAATTACTAGTAATTTCGGAATATCGAGCATTACAAAATATGTTGCTGAATGCTGATTTTCCTGAAAAAATTCTTACTAAACGATCACACAAACGATGCTTAAACTAAATTTTCTGGTGGATGCGCCATTTAAAATGTGTTGTCATTGCACGTTCATTTTTTATATCTGAAATTATTCCTTATGGTTGTGCGGTTTCTCTTTAAGATTATACTAAACAAACCAAGCCTATCTTTTTCCCCCGATAACAACTTGAAGTTCGAGGTGAAAAAATCGTTTATAACAATTTCAAAGACAATAAAATCACAAACACAATAGAGTGCAATCAGTTTTTATGTACTTTACGCAGCGCGGCAGTCAAAAACAAGAGAAAAGTATTATTTTCCTATTCAAGTGTTGCTGGTAAGCAAGATATATTATTTGTTTCCATTTCACTGCAACGGCGAGAATATAAAGTCTATCACATAAAAATTTATTCTTTCTCCGTGATGGCAATAATGCAATCGGCCAAGGAACTCAACGAGAAACTCAACTGTAAGCTTAAAGGCGTGGAGACATTTGGCGGATGCGTTATATAAAACTAGAAGAATCCTTTCAAAATACAAGGGTCACGCTAGAATTATTGACAATATGAAAATCACGTGGAGCGTGGAAAACTAATTTGCTCTATCATCTTAAACAGTCCTTTCTTGAAGAATGGAGCAGAGATACTATTGTAACGTGTGAGCTCCGCTGCTACGCTGAACTAGTGTCCAAGTAAAGCGATGACGTAATCGCGCTAGTGTGACAAGGCGAGGGTAAGCACAGTAACAGATAAATAACTTTTTATAAACTCTTCTAAATTATAGTTTCCATATTCATATTTTAACTCTGTTTATCTATTTAAGTCAAAATTCAGTTTAGAAATTCTTATCATATTATGATAGTCACGACATTTATTTCTTGATCTTAAGTCTGGAAATTATTATACGTGCTTGACTTTAGAATTACCTCACCTATGCACTCCGAACCCCTAAAGATAATCCTGTCCTAAAGATAGCGTTTTTGTTTTAAGTCAGTCGGTATTAGTTAGCCATGGGATAAACATGGGATAGTCGGTTCAAATACTCGTGAGAGTGAACATGTAGTGTTTTAGTTTTGGGGCGCATGTGCAGGACGCCCGCCCGCAAGGTTACAAAATGTAACACGTTAGGCTATGTTTATTTAATAATAATGTAATCATTTAGAATAATCATGTAAATAAAAGTATTAGTTTTTAAATCAACAAGTTGTGTTCATGTCCGTAGTGTTCATTAGTGTAAAGTGTAAAAAGTAAAGTGTATGTCTGTGTGTTCTTCCTTCTCACAAGCCGTGGACGCCAGCCATCAAAGCGTCCACCAGTCAGTAAGTGTATCATCGTTGGGAATCATCATCCTTAGTATCATCATTATCAGTCAGCTTCAGAGACCCCCCCTCGTGTTACACTAGCAGCCGGGCTACGTAAACAAACAAGGCGCGACATGATTAATTACTTCCGGTCGCCTGAACCTTTTGTGTTCATTGTTATTATGCGGTCGAACATTCTAGAGCTCTCTGGAAGTTAATGGCAGCTGCATAAAAAGGACGCAGCTATGCTCGGGAGTTAGTTAGCTGTATGGAGAGACATATAGAGACATTCATACAGAGTGTTAGTGAAGCACAGCAATATCGTGGTGAGCGTATGCAGTATAGTGTCGAGTGGAGGACTTGGGAAGTTACTGGTTAACTGGGATAGCTGTGGATGTGAATACTCGGTAGTGTTGACGAGTATTGGGAAGCTATAGTGTAGGGGAGACCGGTGTCAATTGTAACAGGTCTTAAATGTTACAGGGCCATCTTTTTGAAGTAGATTAAAACGCGCTTGCATAGTGAAGCAGAAAGAGTCATAGCTCTTTGGTATTTAGTGTAAGTACATACACGCAAATACGGCGTCTGTTTCTGACGAATGTCTATAAATTGACAAAAAAGTAAATACAGGTAGTGACACACATTGTTTCTAAAACACTATAAGTCCTCTGTTCGAAAATATTTCAAGTTAAGGATCAGTTTGTGAGTTATATCTGCTTTTATTTTTCATTAAAAAACATTTCGAATTATTACCTAATAAATATAAAAAAGCAAATAATATCTTTATAAGTGAAGCGGTGTCAGTTGTAACACATGCCACGGTGTCGATTGTAACGTGTTTAATAATTAAGTACAGTGTTGATCATGATAAAAATTATAAGAAAAAACCACTGCTATCGAAAACATAAAAGAAGAAGAGCAAAAAAACGAAAAACACTTCCAAAAGTAACAGTCGCAGATTACTCTTCAGATGGCTCCGATGAGGAAACTCTCTGATATGTATTGGCCCATATTTTTTGAGCACAGGAGATTGGTTACAGTGGCGAAAATGTAAAATATGGACACCGGGCAAGTTAAATTGTACGAAGAAAAACCTTTTTTATGTTTACCTAAACTGCAATTTCGTTAGCGACTAAAGGCATTGATCAAAATGGTCCATATCACTAACAGAATATATATTTTGTTTGCTTTTAGATGAGTCAACTGAATTTTGTATTTTCTGAGGTAATAAATAAATGTTTATTTTTTCAATAATTTCTTCTTTTATCTGTTATTTTATCTTATTACATCACTGTTAAAATTTGTTACAATTGACACTGGCTCTGTTACTGTTGACACCAGTTAGGTGCCAATTGTAACATTTGTAATGCCTGACTAAAAATCCTTATACTTTTAGATTTGTCACATTTTCAAAAGTTTAAAATTCAAAATATTATTCACTAAGGTGGGTAGGTTCTCATATAGGAAATTTCAAAATTTCTAAATGTAACGTTAACTCGTGAAAAATAAAAATTTAAATTTTGTAACAATTGACACTGGTCTCCTACAAGGACAGTAACGGCGAGTCGGGAAGTTACTGGTATACCGGAATAACTGTGGAAGTGAATACTCGGTAGTGTTGAACAGTATTGGGAAGCTAAGTATACGAGGACAGTAACGGCAAGTGGAAGTGGATACTCGACAGTAGTGGTGAAGAATTGTGGCATACAGACAATCGGTGATATTGAAGCTGTGGAAGTTAGACAGTTAGTTACATAGGGAGCGTCATATAGAGAGATTCACATGGAGTGTTAGAGAGTAAAGTGTTAAGAGAAGCACAGCAGTATCGTGGTGAGCGTATGCAGTAGGTATTCGGGAAGTTACTGGTAAAGTGGGATAGCTGTGGATTTGAATACTCGATAGTGTTGACGAGCTATAGTATACGAGTCAGAAAGTTACAGGTATACCGGGATAGCTGTGAAAGAGAATACTCGGTAGTGTTGAAGAGTATTGGGAAGCTTGGTATACGGGGACAGTAACGGCAAATGGAAGTGAATACTAGGCAGTGGTGTTGAAGAATTGTGGCATACGAACAGTCGGTGATATTGAGACTGTGGAAGTTAGACAGAGAGTTACATAAATACACAGATAGTGTGGTGAAAGAGATGACTTCTTTCTGAGCAGTTGAATATACAGACGCTGTTGAGTCAGTTGAGCATATAAGTGCTCTGGAGGTCAGTAGGCGGACAGTTAAACGTGATATAAATAAAAAGTGATATAAATAGTGGAAATAAATAATTAGAAATAGAGTGGTAATAAATAGTAGTGTTAATTGATTAATTAAATAAATAGTGTTAGTGTTATCTAGTTAACTAGTTAATTATAGTTTTAGTCTTAATTAATTTTAATAAGTATTTAATATACTTTATTACTTAATACCTTTTTACCTCTCGCTAAGAGAGGTATTGTATTCATGCTAAAAATCGCATACCCAGATTTTAGTGAATAAGCACGTTTTGAGGTCCCTAGAATCCTATTATAACATTTTTACGATGATGTCTGTATGTGTGTGTGTGTGTGATTTTTGAGTAAGCAAGTCAGAATAATTTTCCTCGTAATAACGAATTGAACTTTTTTTCCCAACAATGAAAATATTCCAGGATCACACGAAAAAAATATTCTTTAGTGAGAACTCACAATTTTATATTGTTGTCTCCCGCTAACTGCATATATTCCTGCCATTTTTTTCTCTATTTACCTTTTCCTGTTTCGTATTTTCTCTACTGGCGAATAACGGATGCAAAACTAGTAGCAACACAATATTTCTCCGTCATTTGTCTCATGTAGTGACAAAGCAATGTAAAAGAACAAAACACAGTCCAAAAGACATAAGACTAGCGACGAGCTACAGAAAGTAGATATGCAAGTGCAGTAGATGCAGAAGAGAACAGACAAAGATAAAACACGTGACGTAAACAGAGGCGGCGACAGGGAGTAAGAATTAGTTAAATGTCAGATGAACGAAAATTTGTTTTTAAATGTGGGGTTAATGTGCAACGTATTCGATCCCAAACCCATAATATTTCGCCTGGTTTCAACAAACAAATTACATTACCTTCGCAAATGGTGAGAAATTTCTACAAATATCTTTCGATCATGTGTTTAACTATACATTGAAACCATGGATACGTATCAAAAATACATTGGAAAAAAAGCCTTGTTAAAGTTAACAATGTGATTAAAGTTAACAATGCTTTATGCAACTGGGCCTATGAGTTACATAAATAGACAGATAGTGAGGTGAAAAGTGTGACTTCTGTCCGAGCAGTTGAATATACACACACTATTGAGTTAGTTGAGTATATAGACGCTGTGGAGGTCGGTAGGCGGACAGTTAATTGGTTAAATAAATAAATAGTGACATAAATAGTCGAAATAAATAATTAGTAAGATCGTATAAATAAATAGTGAAAATCATTATAGTTTAATAAACACTTATTTTAATTAATAATAATTGTCTAATATTTACACTTCACCCAAATAAATAAAAACGTTACAATATGTAATCATATCATCCATGGATATAAATGAAAAAGTAATATTTTTGACATTTCGTAAAAATAGAGTTGGTTGATTCGTTGTATAGTCTTAAATATACAACTCGAGCTTCGAAAATCATCTGAATATTCAGTTTGCGGACTCGATGTGTTACCTGAAAACACATCTCGTCCTCTCAACTGTATATTCGATTATTTTCGACCTCTTGTTGTATAACTATTGAATATATGGATGAAAAGTCAGACAGTATTATTTGTCCATAATTACATAATATAATGTAAAGTTATGTTGTAAATTTACTTGAAATGAAAGTGTAAACTATTTAAACACTTTCTACCCCATATTTCAATCATTTTCACTATAAACACTCACCAGAACATTAATTAACACCTGTCACTCATTCTAACCGAACTTTACCAACTAAATTTAATTTACAATTCTGCCATACTCTTAACACTAAAATTTCTACTCAGATTCCCGCTTTATTATGGTAAAATTATATCGTTATATTAAACATAATTTTTTTTACCTTTGCTCAAAAAATTCAGTGGTAGGTTTTTGATGAATAAGCACGTGTTAGGGTCCCTAGAATACGATTTTACTATTTTTACGATGATGTCTGCATGTGTGAGTATAACGCTGAAAGTTTATTATTGATTTTAAATCACTCATTCCCAACAGCACAAAATGTTGACATTGAATGTTCTAGTATTCAGCAACCGATTTGATAAACAATTTTTTCTCGTCTAATTCCATCCCTGTTCTGTTCTCTTCTCTTTTCTTCCTCTCCTCATTCTATGATCACCCCCCTCCCACCATCCCCTCTCCACCTCTCAAACTCTAAGCAGACATTGAGAATGCAGCGTCGCGCGTCCGACATCCATCATCCTGATAGGGCATATCCGCGACCACGACCCCCCTTCCAGCGGCATATTGCGAACTCCACACCTCCTAGGCGCTAGCCAAGAATAACGACGTGGGGAACATAGACAATGATAGTGAATGGAACAAGAACAAGTAAGGCGGGGAACATATAGGGGCAACGGCAATTGTCAAATATTGTGGAGCGGGAGTGGGTCATTGTTATGGATAATGACAAAATAAATGGGGTATTATTTTTTAAATTGAAGGAAGCTTTCAGATATCAGATAGTACAGTAGTAGTAGCCGGTGGTCGAGCATGTTTAGCAGCGGGTGGCTGCAGCATCAATATCAATATGAATTGTATTCTACATATTTTATATTATATATACAGGTGTAATACCAAGACCGACCACCGCCATCATTTTCTTTATTATCAGAGTTACAAAAAAATTCTACGCAACAAAGTTATAGGAGATCAAGGGGGACATCCCACTAAAGACCAAAATATTTTTTTAAACCAGTGGTTCTCAAGATACAGCACAAAGTTTTATTGTTTGAAATGGGATTATAGATATTTTATGCCTATTCGATAGCGTATTTTTTTCTGAATTCAACCATGCATTAGTTTTATATCGTTATATGATAAAAATATTGAAAAAAATGCAATTGAAATTTAAATAAATTTGATGTTTATATTCATTTTTACCTCCCGGTACCCTTGGTAAGGGAGGTATAGGGATCGTGCTAAAAATCGCATATCGAGATTTTGGTAAATGTCCACGTTTTAAGGTCCCTAGTATCCAATTTTAACATTTTTCACGATGATGTCTATGTGCATGTGTGTGTGGATCCTCCACTCTAACTCAAATACTAATTTCGAACTTTTTCTGTAATAGAAAGAGCCCATTAGATTTTAGTGTAAATCGGATAACCGGAAATGGCACTTTACTAGAAGCTCAAATAGTTTTTCTTCGAAAAATACTTTTAAATGTTATTTTTTCGAGATTAATGCTATTATAAAAATTAAAGATTATTAAATTTTCTATAGATTTGCATTAATACTTTTTCTATAAGTTTTATGGATAAATTTATAAAATTATCTATAATTTAAATCCCAGAGCTACGCTTTAAACAAACAAAACGCAGTTATTCAAATGTATGTAACTGACAGATAAATGTCACTATCAAAGAACTAATCATTTCAAAATAATATTAGTAACGTTTTAAAAAGAAAAAAGTAAATAGAACAATAGAAAAGGAATTCAATACAGTTTCCAGCATAAGTAAATATGTAGGTATGTATTTAATATATATATATATATATATATATATATATATATATATATATATATATATATATATATATATATATATATATATATATATTAATAAAAATTAACGATTCAAAAAAATGTTTAAGCTAATCCTCATTTTGCATTAGTGAATTCTATTCTATCCCGGTGTTAATATTTAATCTTCATTTTATTATAGCTCCGGTGGCTCAAGGGTCAGAGCAACGCCTCATGTCATGAGTGCCCTCGGGGCTCTGGGTTCGAATCCCATTACGGCATGGATATGTGTGAATGTGAACCCACTCTGTAATTGGGATTTAATCCTGTTGAGGGGTTTAAAAAAAGGTAGTAACTTGGATTAGATTAGACTATATTTTAAGATATAAACTGTCAAAATTAGAGTAAAATTCGCTAATCCAAAAATGGATTGACAAACTTTTTTGTGACTCGGGCTGTAATGGCGGGAGGTATCGTGTTGGCCACACCAGATTTTTTATTAGGCTATGTATAATAAAAAATTTAGCTTAATTTAAAACGAAACAAATATTTGTTAATAACTTTATAAATAGTGTTTTATTTGACTTCCATTCTAAATAATTCAAATTAACAGATAGCAGTTTTGTTTTTCATACATAGCCTACTGAAAAATAACTAAAAAAAAATCAAATTTATAAAACTTCAATTAAATTTTTCTCAATATTTTTATCATGTAAGCATATAAAACTAATACATGGTTGAATTCATAAAAAATACGTTATCGAATAGGCATAAAAAATTTGTATAGTTTTAGAGAAAAATGTACAATTTTTGAATTTGGGTTTATGGCGGAAAGATACACGTTAAGTTAATTTTTGCAAAAATAAACACTATCTTGTGGCCGCGTGCCTGAGTGTCTGGTCGCGAATCTGCGGAACCGGGTTCGATCGCGACCGACGCCAATTATTTCGAATTTTAAATGGCACAAAATTGGCCCCTGTGGTGTACTCTCCACGCCAGCAATGAGTGTCCTTGAGGTGAAGCCTGGTAAACGCTCGCTAGGTACAAATTTGTTATCATCATTACCGATATCTGCGTACAAAGCAGATTGGCCCACCCAGCAATGGGTAATACGCCGTGATGATATATTTATTTATAAACAATGGGTCGAATTCAACACTCTTCGTTAACTAAAGAAGCTTATCTAAAAATAACAAAATAAAGACAGACATCGATGCACTAATAAGAAAAAGATGCAAGTTGTTTCCATAGTTACTAGAGACGATCACTACACTAGTGAAGAGTGCTGAATTCGGCCCATTCTCTTTAACGGAAATCGTGATATTAAACCATTTTTGACTTAGCTAAATATGTAAACATGCATTTCTGGGGACTCATAACTCCTGAATTGTTTTAAAATTAACACTAAAATCATGTTGTACGGAGTTAAAAAATAAATTGACTCGCGGTTGCGTAGACCGCGGGTATGAGCAAGTAAAAAATAAAAACACTACTATAGTCCATTTTTTTTTAAGAATGCAGTAACTAGAAATCTGATTTACACTATGACAAATGGTCAATCTAGTTACAAAATTTGGCGCTAAAATCAAATATAGTTACTTGAAATATTAAGTCATGTAATTACATTTGAATATAAAATTGGTAATTTAGTAATGGTAATTATTAAAATATTACAGCAAAATGAAGAAAAATGTCAAATTTACTTTTGAAATTAGTAATTATTTTAAAAGCCTAATGAAACAATTTAAATTTATTACATAAAACTGCATTTGAAAAAGTAATAATTGTACAAAGATGGTAATAATAATAAAAGAATTATCTTATACAATTAAAATGGATTTATTTGAAATATCAAGAAATTAACAAAAGTTTGCAAATCAGTTAATTTAAATAATTTACAATTATCGTGATAACAGTGGAGAATGTAAAGAAGCGAAGCTTAAAACAACACAATAAATTGTTTGTCAACAGTTTTTAACTATAAACAATTTGTTACATGAAAATCATCCTTGTGGCACAATCTCCATAATAATCTTCCGATAATTTTGAATACAAATCTTCGCGGATTCTTTTCTTCTTTGGTGATGAAACTTGTCCTGTTTTATCCATTTTCGCAAAAATTTTGTACATAGATCTTTCAGTTGTAGACCATTACCTAATATTCACTTTTTAAAAGTTTTTCCTTCGGAATTTTCTTTATACCTTTGGAAGTACTGGGCAACTCGTTATCAGCCATGGTAGTATAAAAATAAAAATTACACGACAGTGCACACTTTCTTCAATTAGATAAAACAACAAAACCAGAAAGAACGAATACCTACTATTGTTTGTATTGAAAAATACAGATTAAATACACTAAATGGCAACTATAAAAATAAAATGCAAACACATAAATGGAGAAAAACGCAAATAATCAAAATGATACAAACAGATCAGTTGACAATTGAGAATATACACGGCAGGGGCAGCCATTGACAACTGACAGCTCAACATGCATTAGCGTACAAACAATAATATTAGCCGTATTATAATTTAACGTTCTATTATATTATATTTTATCATATTATATTATATATTTTTATATTATATTATAATATATTATATTACATTATATTATATATTTAGAAATTATTCGTAGTATTATATTCATTTAATTAAATATCGACAAATTCTGCGGCAATGACTACAAATGTATGTGAAAAGAGAGAGATGAGTAGAGAAAAGATTGAGATGGAGAAATAAATATCGTCGGTGTAAACTTCTCCTCGATTTAAGCCAATCAGAGAACAAGGTCAAATAAGCCCTATCTTCCCTGTACTGCATTCTTAAAAAAAATGAACCATAGTAAATAAAATTGTTTATGAGATTCAAACCCAAATCTTTTATATAAAAACCTTTTCTCTAACCACTGAACAATATCTCCTGAAAAATATTGCTGAAAAAACATCCCTTAAATCTTATCGCTTGCATCTCTGCAACAAGTAGACAATTTTTTCTATCTACATTGTCAAATAGCTCGTTATCTCTATAGTTACGAGAGGGGTAACAAATTTTTACGACGTTGTTCGTAGAATGCACCACAAGATGTCTGCGGACGCCGGCGTCTCGAGTATGGGCGTCGGATCCGACGACGCGGGGGTGGGGCAGACGCGTCTTGCATGGCTAATGCGATAATTGAGGGGGTGGGTGGCCTGGGATGGTGCGAGGGCGTATTTTAGGGGAAAGGGGATGTTTTATTTTTTGAGGTTTTCTGATGACGGAAAAGAAAGTTTTATTTGATTCTCATAATGGAGATGGGAGATGGTTCATAGTTTGAATTTAACATAACAAGAATTTTTATTTATTTCAAAAAGTAATAACATATTTATCAATAATGTTAAGTTGTTCCCCAAGTTGTAATTAACAAAACATGGGAAAACAAAACACGATAAGGGCATAGGCGTAACTAGGAGGGACCAGGGGGGGGCATGGCCATCCTGGGAAGGAAAAATTACATATTATTGTAATTATTTTATATTTTAATTATTGATATAATTTTGTGAATAATGTGATGTAAATTGATTAATCGACAAGAATTTAAGTGAGTAATTTAATAATTATTCGATTAGAAAAATTCTGATTAAGCAAAATTATTCTACAAATTATGCTTTTTTAAACAATAAAATAAGCGTTTTTTACTTTACATCCTAACATTTTGTGGAGGAGGTTGATCCAAGGAAATGTTTTAAATAAATATATACTTTTGGCGATGTGGATCTTGTTTATTAAAAAAGTAAACGTTTGTGGACGTTTCGGTGGTGCAACTCCACCATCATCAGCTTTATAAAAACATTTATTACAAATTAATGAGTAGTTAATACATTTTTAATTTGACAGCATCTTCTATAAAAACATGTCTTCTGACAGCCACTGGATGAATTCGAAATCAAAGCCCCCCCCCCTAGAAAAATTTTCTAGTTACGCATATTCACATACATAACATGGTTTCGAGACCACTCAAACTTCGGAGAAGTCAGAAATAAATGTATCTTCGCGTTTAAGCGATAATATTTTATCTGGTTAGTGGTTGGTTATTGTCTCTTGATCATGAAAAACTAAAAGATGGCTTTATTAATTCATGTAATGTAGATACATAAAAACATAAAAGTTTTTAAGAGGAATAAAGTGGAACTAATCTGATTTTCAAGTGTTAAATTAATCATTTAAATCGCATTACAAATGAAATAAATTGCTCTTGATTTATAGAAATTTTACGCCCCCAAACTTTAATGAAAGATATAGCGAAATTTATTTTAATCTTAAACCATAAATCTAAATAGTTCACCACTTAGAAATAACCTTTTCACAAGGGCTACGAATTGAAATTCATTTATAAAACATTAAACATCAATTTAAGCGGCACGACTTTACAATTAAAATACTTGTATTCAAATAATCTAAGTGCCAAAGACTAAAAAAATTGATCATGTCATAATAGTATATTAAAGAACGCATTTTATAAGACTTTTATATACTTACTAAAATATTTTAAAAAACTGCTATATTAATAATGGCCGTATTATGGTTAAAACCGTGAGTCTTAAATCTGTAAATAATGAACAAAATCGCAACGAAACTACCACTCATCTTTTCTTATGTATAATTTTATGTACTCATTTTTCTTAATCAACAATCACAATATTTGACAATTAAATCATCTCTTTTGTTTGTCTTTTTTGTTTTAATTCCATGGCTAGCACTATTAAACTGAAATTTTCAAATTTAATATTCAATTTCTGGAGTTTCTAAACATATGAAATGAATTTTGTTTACTGATTTACATGCAGAATTTTATATTCTACAACTTTTATTTGAAGATTTTTTTTCTAAAATAATTTGGGCAGCAACGCGCTAGGAAAAACGGTTTTCCCATGTTAAATGCCTATGTAACAGATTTCGAGCGCCACCCGGTATATATATATATACAGGGTGTTAATTAAAAAACGGGCCATAGGCGTATAACATGGGAAATCAGTTTTTCCTTGCGCAAAAGTTCCCACTTAATTTTAGGCAAAAGTGTTTCAAATAAAAGTTGTAGATACTTAAATTATACACCAATATCACTAAACAGATTTTATTTTGCTTGTTTAGTAACATGTAAAATCCAACTTGAAATTCTATAAATATTGCTCATATGTAGTGATAGCCATGGAATTTAAACAAAATTACAAAGAAATGCATATCGTTTGAACTGTCGGAAATTCGATTTTCAAATAAAAATTACTGATAATTATATTCTATCGTAAATCCTTAAAAATATTTTGTTTTTATAATCTAAATTGGTTTTTACAGGTTACTAAACATGCAAAATAAAATCTGTTTAGTGATGCTGGTGTAGAATTTAATTCTCTACAACATTTATTTGAAACATGTTTGTTTAAAATTAAATGGGACGTTTTGCGCAAGGAAAAACTGATTTCCCATGTTAAACGCCTATGGCCCACTTTTCAATTAACAGCCTGTATATATATATATATATATATATATATATATATATATATATATATATATATATATATATATATATATATATACGAGGTGTGTTCAAAAACTATCGCGAATTTTGAATTTTCGCGGGTTACGTATATTCGAATTTCGATCTTTTTGTGGCTTTATGTTGGTACTCATGTCTCTCACTTATGTCGACAAGCTCGGCCATTTTGAATGTTCACTTAATTGTTGACAGCTGCTTTGCTTGCACGTGTTTTGGATCGTCTTCGATTTTTACCTATTCAAAAAAATGGAACAAAGAACCTGTATCAAATTTTGTGTGAAAAACGAAATTAAGTGCGCGGATGCATTCCGAATGTTGACTGTGGCATACGGAGAAGCTACCTTGGACCAAAGCAACGTTTATCGGTGGTACAAAATGTTCTCAGAAGGCCGAGAAGATGTGAACGACGAAAAGCGTGCCGGACGCCCGAGCACTTCAACAACAGACGAAAAAATTAATGAAGTGGAGAAAATGATATTGGCCAATCGTCGAATCACCGTTAGAGAAGTTGCTGAGGACCTAAACATATCGATTGGCTCGTGCCATTCGATTTTTATCAATGATTTGGGCATGAGACGGGTCGCCGCGAAATTTGTACCAAAATTGCTCAATTGCGACCAAAAACAGCATCGCATGAACATTGCTAATGAGATGTTGGACTCTGTCCGCGACGACCCAAATTTGCTCCAGAGGGTCATAACTGGTGACGAATCGTGGGTTTATGGTTATGACGTGGAAACCAAAGTTCAATCATCTCAATGGAAGCTGCCGCACGAACCAAGACCGAAAAAAGCGCGCCAAGTTCGGTCGAATGTGAAAGTTTTGCTGACAGTTTTCTTCGATTGCAGGGGCGTGGTGCATCATGAGTTCTTGCCACAGGGTAGAACGGTCAATAAGGAATATTACCTGCAAGTTATGCGCAATTTGCGCGAAGCAATCCGCCAGAAACGCCCGGATTTGTGGAAGAACAAAAATTGGCTTTTGCACCACGATAACGCCCCTGCTCACACATCGTTGCTTGTGCGCGACTTTTTAGCCAAAAACAACACACTAATGATGCCGCAGCCACCGTATTCCCCAGATCTGGCCCCCTGTGACTTTTTCTTGTTCCCTAAACTGAAGAGGCCCATGAAAGGACGACGTTACGCTACGCTTGACGAGATAAAGACGGCATCGAAGGAGGAGCTGAACAAGATAAAAAAAAATGATTTTTTGAAGTGCTTTGAAGATTGGAAAAACCGTTGGCACAAGTGTATAATATCTCATGGGGATTACTTTGAAGGGGACAAAATAGATATTCATGAATAAATAAATAATTTTTGAAAAAACACAAAATTCGCGATATTTTTTGAACACACCTCGTATATATATATATATGAATATGGGCATTAGACTTACAGGTTTGATCATAATACGGTCATAAACCGAGTTGATTTAGGGAAATTTGAATTTGTAGTAATGTTGTAATGGGTAACATTGGATTGACATTTAATTCAATTATTTGAAAGTTTATGTCAATTCGGATTTATGAACATAAGTAAATGTCGTCTAGAACTAGTACCAACATTCTAAAACAAAAAATGGCGTATCGAAATGAAGGCTCTTTCTATACACAGTTGGGTTTCATAATAACTTCATTATGAACGCAAAATATAAAAAAGTCATTATTTTGAAAGCATTCCAAAAGAATATTGGTTGGGATCTTTTAATATGTGGAAAGAACGAATAATGAAGTGAAGTGAAAGGAAATAATGAATTACTTAAAAAAGTTGAAGGGGACTATGTGCCTTATTCATCACAATAATTCTAGAGTGAAGATATTATAGATCTTGAAGATGTAAATTTGCATTTAAATTATTGTCGAACGTTTTAAAATTATATTTTAAGATCATTTATATTCCTTGTATGCAATGTAAGTTATGTGAGAAATTAAAAATAATTTATCCTCAAAAATATTACACATTTTTCCACGAGAAAATAATTTACTGGTAAAAATTATGGACCAAGGAATTCGAAATAATATTTGCGTAATAATTTTTCTTCTGACATAATTCTTTTAAGATGTTCATCATCATAATGGGTTAAAAAAGGCTCTAAAAAAATGTGAAAAATGCTCGATTATATTAAAGAAATAATGAAAATAGGATTTAGAAAAATAATTTAATATCTGCACTGTAGGTATATATATAAAAAAAATATTAATTTATCTGTTGTCACCGCAGATATAGGTAAATGACACATTCTAAATCACATAACATAATGCAGAATGTTATGTAAGTTTTAAATACATTAATTTTCATCTTTATGTACACTCAGTTAAATACTTTCTGTTTCATATTTGAACTGAATATTTAGGAGATCATATACTTTAATTTCCAGAATATAAATTTGAGTGACAAACAATAGGGGAAGAGTAATACATTATTTTCCATCTATATGTACACTGAGTTAAATACTTTCTGTTTCATATTTGAACTGAATATATAGGAGACCATATAGGTACTTTAATTTCCAGTATACAAGTTTGACTGACATATAGTAGGGGAAGAGTAAAACATTATTTTTCATCTATATGTATAGTGAGTTAAATACTTTCCGTTTCATATTTGAACTGAATATTTAGAAGACCATATATACTTTAATTCCCAGAATACAAATTTGAGTGACAAACAGTACGGGAAGAGTAATCCATTATTTTTCATCACTAAGTACAGGGTGTCTCATTTTCGATGTTTTTTTAAGGTATCTCGGGTAATATTAACGATAGATCAAAACCGTTTGCACATTGCAGGGTCAACTTTTTGAGAGAAGTTTAATAGTCACCACAGGAATTTTCTATCTTCTTTTGTTTCTGAGCTACAGGCAAAAACTCGTTTTTCGTTCATTTTGAAAATATATATCTTATTTATTATGATAGTTAGAGAAAAATTGCTTTTACAAAATTTTTACTGTTTTTTAAATAGAATAAAATGGCGTAATTAGATTTTTTGAAAACTTCATAATTCTCGAGATATAACACAAACTTATGATTTTTTAAATGCGAACCTATGTTGAAAATAGTTTCGTCTTTTTGCTTAATTTATAAGCTTTTCAATGATATATAAAAAGTCTACATTCTTTTGTTTTAAACATTAATAAAAAACGAATTATTAATTTATTGGGCTGAAAATATTGGAAATTATTAAGAAACAAATGAAAAAATCTCTTACAGATCATCATTTGCATATTTCTCATAGTATTTGTTTCAGTTTTATTTATTTTTTCAATTTATTTACTTCAAAGGCATATTAAAACGTTTTTTTCGGATTGTGTCAAAGCCAACTATAACGTAGATAAATAGTAATTTAATTAACCCGAAAATAATTAGTTAAGAATAATTTTGAGAACACAATTAATAGATATAGAATCAAAATAAACAAATGATCTTCTGAAATATTTTTTTTATTTGTTTCTTAATAATTTCCTTTATTTTCACCCCAATAAATTAATAATTCGTCTTTTATTAATGTTTAAAACAAAAGAATGTAGTCTTGTTATATATCAATGAAAAGCTCATAAATTAAACAAAAAGTCGAGACTATTTTCAACATAGGTTTCCATTTAAAAAATCATAAGTTTGTGTTATATCTCGAGAATTATTAAGTTTTCAAAAGTTTGAATTATGCGCCATTTTATTCTATCTAAAAAACAGTAAAAATTTTGTAAAAACAATTTTTCTCTAACTATCATAATAAATAAGATATGATATATTTTCAAAATGAACGAAAAACGAGTTTTTGCCTGTAGCTCAGAAACAAAGAAGATAGAAAATTCCTGTGGTGACTATTAAACTTCTCTCAAAAAGTTGACCCTGCAATGTGCAAACGGTTTTGATCTATCGTTAATATTACCCGAGATACCTTAAAAAAACATCGAAAATGAGACACCCTGTACATTGAATTAAATACTTTTGTTTCATATTTGAACTGAATATTTAGGAGACCATATATTTTAATTTCCAGAATACAAATTTGAGTGACAAACAGTAGGGGAAGAGTAATACATTATTTTTCAAATTATCCCATAATATTGTTTGTTTTGAATATTTGCAATGGGTACAACTAATAATAAGATATTTGCTGATATAAACGGACATCTTGAGTACCCTCAACTTTATTTAATTATTTTTAACACCTTGTATAAAACCGGGCAGTTTACTTATCTCTATATTTTTCGTTGAGTTGTTAAACATATTATTAGTTACAAATATTTACTTGCCTTAGCCTTAGGCATATTTGGCTAAAGAATGAGTTGCAATGATATGAATTTAATCATATTGTAAAACAATTCGAGTAAAACAAAAAACTCACAAAGCAGAACAATCCAACCTCAAAGCAACCGGTGGTAGAACATTGCAGGTTTTAAACAAAGTCATTTTAAGCTATGTAAATTGCAGTGAAGCCAATTCACAGATTACACTCCATTCTGTGTTCCATGCTCCATGCTCCATCCACTCTCCACATGGAGCGAATGGAGCTGCAGTTTCACGGTTGGCCGCCGCTGGATTCGGACCTGCCTCAACACACGATGCTCCGATGTTTTGTTGTCAACAGTCGCATCTTTCTTTTGTCCTTCTTCCAGCATTCAATGCTGCATGATACAAATCGAAATGCATCTCAATTAATCAAATGGTTTAACGATTTATGATTGATTAATTAATCATTATGCCATAATTAATCACAATAATTTTTACAATACTAATTACAAAAAGTGATTAATGGATCTTAAACTTTATTAAATTGTAGTGTATTCTGTTTATTTTAAGTGGAGTAGTTTTTTGAAATAACGTTTATGAAACGATGACTCGCAATGCACTTATTTTAATGTTGTCATTTTTTATTATAATAGGGGTTCAATTTATGGATAAACCTATCCACATACAGTATGTATGCATAATTATTGTCTATTAGCGCACACTGTAAAAACAAATTGACATTAACAGTTCTTCATAAATTGAAACTAGATTTTAGTGAGATAAAATCTGTTGTAGTAAATACAATAAGATCTTCAACTATACAGGGTGTTATGTACGTAACGTGCCATACGTTACCACTTAACAAACATTTTTATTTTTACATAATATACTAAACAAAAAAATTAAATACCCGTATTTTTTAAATCGACTAATTATTCGTAAATTTGGGGAAAGGATATGTGACGTGAGCATGGTAGAATGGTGAAAGAAGACGGAAAGACTGGGAAGAAAAGAGATAGTTATAGCCAGCTAGCCAGCTGTGGTCTTGCCACACCTACCACAACATAATCGCAACGCTGATCGGCTGATCTATAAATGTCTCTTTCCTTTCCGCGGTCTATCTGTCTACTTCCATAATTCTAACATGCTTAGGGCATATATCTCTTCTCCAAAACATTAAATTGTTAATAACAATTAATGTTTAGTTTTTTTATTATAATGAGAATCTATAGGTGTAAGTTTTTATAATTTAAAAATTATATATTGAAATTCGAATTCGAGTATTTATTTGAATGAAGAATTATTTAAAAATCACAGTAGTTTGAGTGAAATAACAAAGTTTTGAAGTCAGAGGCGACTATTTTGGCGCACTTCTCCGCAAACCGAATGTATGTCGGTGCATTCTTGATTAGTGAAAGTAACAGGAATTCCTAAATATCTAAGTACTGCGCTACGGATTGCAAATCACCGTCATTTATAATAACCGACAAATATAGTTTTTTGGAACAACTTGATTCGTAATTGGTCGATTTTACAGTCCCATAACTTTTACAACTTAACAGAATGTGCAGAATATATTTCAGATTAAAACTTTTTTAAGTTCTCTTTATCATGCTATGATCTTACTCTTCCTCTATTGTTTGTCACTCAAATTTGTATTCTGGAGATTAAAGTACGTATATGGTCTCCTAAATATTCAGTTCAAATATGAAACAGAAAGTATTTAACTGAAAGATGAAAAATAATGTATTACTCTTTCCTTACTGTTTGTCATTCAAATTTGTATTCTAGAAATTGAAGTATATGGTTTCCTAAATATTCAGTTCAAATATGAAGTAGAAAGTATTTAACTCAGTGTACATAAAGATGAAAAGTAATGTATTACTCTTCCCCTACTGTTTGTCACTTAACCTTTTATTCTCGAAATTAAAGTATATAGTCTCCTAAATGTTCAGTTCAAATATGAAACAGAAAGTATTTGACTGAGTGTGCATAAAGATGAATAATAATGTATTACACTCAGGGCCTTGTGCCCAAGTTCGTCCAATATTTTGATCCAAATAAATGAAAAATGAACTCTTTTATGAATATTTCTCTTGGGGCGCCAAATTGAATATTATATTTCCCTTAGGACGCCAAAATTAATATTATGTGCTCCAGGCGCCAAAATACCACCGCCCGGCCCTGAGTATAGGTATTCGTTGAAGTGGTAAAATTCGGATTTGGGAATTTTCAAGTATCTATTCAAAACTAGTTCTGAGCAAATTTTTCGGACAATTCCCGGATTTGGGTATGTCCTATGCCTGTCACCATGCCGTGCATTGTGCTTGTGCTTGTGCAGCACTTAATAAGTCTATCAGCCAGATAATCACCATCCACTAACTCGTTGCTCGTTGAAGGATGATTAAAGGCCGTTACAGTGCTGGTGCTGAAGCGTTCAGTTGTTAGTTTCCATACAGCAAGAGTTTAAACACTTGCTCCAAGAAGTTGGTCTCGTCTCAGTCTCAGTAGGGTCACATTATCCATAAGACCGACAAGACTATATACGTTGCTCTCGGCCAAGAATAAATTTCTTCCAAATTTGACCTAATTGCAGGGCCGGGTTCTTCACATTTAAGGCCCCTTCTAATGGAATTTTAAATTTTCACCTATACTTATTACATCCCAAAGTTTTTGTTTTCTTTTTTTAAGATATTTCATACTATTTAAAAGTTCGATTTTTTTGACAGCTAAAAGTGCATTCACAAATGAAAATTAGGTTTAGATTTATGGTTTATACTTTAGATTTAAAGACTTTGGCCGCATATTATGTAATGACTCAATCACACTTCCGAATTTAGGGTCTCTAAATTCAAATCATAAAGCTAAACATTGCAAGGTCCAAACTTTAGGTTTATGATTTAGTTTGACGTCACAAACTTCACCAATGAGAGCGAGTTTGAAATGATATAGATATATACACCCATCTTTATTTAGTATCCACTTGGTGGATTCGGCATTTTAAACAAATGCGAGAAGAACATGGAGACTGTCACGACTTAATTGCTAAAATATAACCAATAATGCCAAGCGAATGGCAGTTTCACGGCGCACAGGTGTCTTGTTGAATACTGCTCTACCGATATTTTAACCTTGTTTTTGAAGCATTTACACAGATGTCTGTACATATCAAACCTAATTTTCAGGTAATTTAAACTTACATTTATGAATGGCTTACTTAAACCTAAACAAAAACCATAAACCTAATTTTCATTTGTGAATGCAAATATTAACTAGAATTATAATATCAATATTTTTCGACCAGCAGAATTTATTTTAATCCTTAAAACTGCGTTTCTTTTCCATTTTTAGGTTTAGGATATGCCTGAAAAATTGTCAACTATCGGGATTCGAACCCGAGACACCTATCTTGCTGGGATAGTGCTCTACTAATTAAGCTATTGGCTTATAGCTTAGTGGGTAGAGCACTATCCTGGCAAAATAGGTGTCTCGGGTTCTCGTCGAATCCCGATGGCTGACAATTTTTTACAATTTATTCCAAATATACAAACTGTTAACTCATTGTTAATATTAGGATATACCTAATTTTTAAAATAGAACAAAATAAACATTTCGAAATGTAATCGTACGTATTTTAAAAATTCAAATCACCTGTGTTTATAGTTTTTTTCTGAACTAAATTTACGCAAAAATATACGTAATATTCAAAAAACGTAATGCCGAGATTCTATTTCGGGTCATTTGCAAATGATGCGAGCTATCAACAAAAATTGTGTCATATTTACACAAATATCTCCTTGTTAGAAATAATCATACTCTTAAAACAATATAAAGAATATAAATGAAAATTTAAATTAATTTTAAATTTGTAAGTATGACTCACAATACCACAATGCATTGCGGGTCACCTGTCTTTCGTATTCTTCCAAAAAATCTCTGCCTTTTAGTAGTATTAGTAAATTATTTTAATTTGTTACACAATCTTATTTATTGTAATTAATTAGGGTGTATATTCTGATAAGGTTACGTGATACGTACATAGGTTACTTGGATCGCAATATAGCCTTAGACTAGTAGTATTGTATGAATCGTGCGTGGTGAACTATTGCGGTGTGTACTATTTTTGTAATTCATTTTAAAGTTAGTGTAATAAATTTATTAATTTGTATTTTTTTTAAGCGTGGTATTTGTTTTATTACGTCTTTGTCCTAGAACAGTAAAATATTATATTTTAACTCAAATTTACTAATTTTAATAATCTATTTAATATAGAATAAATACACCCAAAGGTATGTGAAAAGCGGGTTGAAATAATAAGATTATAAGATATGCTTTATTGTTTATAATCAATTAAATATTTCCTCTATTTGCTTTATAGAGTTTAATACAATTTAAACAAGAGTTAGTATTAAAGCAGTTGAACGATTGAATCGAACAGTCGTGTTTTGTACATTGTTTATCCCAAAGCTTTGATACTCAAACATTTCTTATGTGAGCCGCTTACTAGAGAAGTTTGTACAACGTTCAAATTTTATGTTATCTTTTATACACATTTTCACATTAAATACAACATACCTATACCTTGTTTTATATATTATAATATAACTAAACGTCTGAAATTTTACCATTTCTAAATCATTGTGCTCAGGGCCGTTCCATGCGGGTGGGCAAATTGTGCCCCGCACAAAGGCGCCTGACTTTGAAGGGCGCCGTTTCAAGGCAATAATATAAATAATAAATTTTTATAAAATGCTCTTATATGTAAAGACAAAATGACTATATAATTTACAAATTAACGTGATAGAATTGAAGAATATATTTTTTTACTTTGTTTAGAGTTCTAGTTATAAGTAAAATAATAATAAATATATAAATATATCATCACAGCATATTACCTATTGCTGAGTGTGCCAATCTGCTTTGTACGCAGATATCGGTAATGATGATGACATATTTGTACCGTGCGGGCGTTTACCAGGCGTTACCTCACATGCACTCATTGCTGGCGAGGAGAGTGCACCACAGGGGTCAATGTTGTGCCATTTAAAATTCGAAATATTTGGCGACGGTCGGGATCGAACCCGGTTCTCTAGATTCACGACCAGACACTCAGGCAATCGGTTCTTTATTTTTCTACCATTGTTTTATTGAAATAATAACTGTGAAAATGTTGATTACAACAAAGAATATTCTAATTATAGCACAAAAATATTGATTACAAGAATGAATCCCACAAGAATCTAATGTTTAAATATCTATTAAGTAGTATTTTGCGAAGAATCAAATACTTTATGATTTACATACAATTCTGAAGTCTAATTTTGCACAAAGGCGTATTCATGGAATACTTTATTATGTTTTAACTTTAAGAAAGTTGTAGTCATTTTTTGATGCAATTACCTCTTATAAGCAATTTTTGACACATTGTTTGTAAATTTTACGTCTAAATTTGGAAAATCAAAGGCCATAGATCTCAGCTAGGAAGCACGTAAACATGGCTCCCGACATTTGTTCTTACTATGCGCAGATCCACTTGCGCATAATCTTCTATCTCTTTATATTGAAAAGGTCTAATCCCTAAAAGATTTTTTGTAAGTTTGTTTGCGAGCTACAAACTTCACTGTCGTTGAATTCTCAAAATTAAAAATATATTCATAATTTTCTTTCTCTTATTGTAATTAGATATTGCATACATCTTCCTCTTTTTGTTGCAGTTGCAGTCCACAAAAATATCTTCTCCCCACAAAGAACTATAAACGAAACGAGACCAGACGGCGTCGAAAAGTCGTTAGTGAACCACGGAACAGATGCTAATTGCAATTATCTGCTTTATTTCAACGCGAACACGTACGGAATGCAAAAACTAACGTCGCTACTTCCCACTTTAATTACTTATTTATTTCTTGCACTAAATAAACTCTTACCACGACAACCAAAAATAAAACTAATACGGACTGCTCTTCAGCTTTTACTACAACGATAAACAATTTACTGCACCATCGGAGATTTCAGCTTATAAAAAAGACAAGTCCAGGTAAGTAAACATGTTATAGTAAATTTATATTAAAAAAATATTTTTCCCACTCCCGATGTCGTAAGAAGGCTATTAGGACATTGTTTATCGGGATGAATGTTTATTTTACTGTCAAGGTATCTGTTTCTTTTAGTGACGGGATGTAAGCATGGGCGCCCATAGGGGGGAGCAAGAGGGGGCGCTTGCCCCCCCCCTTGCTTTTCTCTAGTTTTAAGAATTTTAAAAGCAAAGTTACCATTTTTAATTGTTTTGCCACGGCTTCTTATGTCGCATCCTAATGTCTTTACATCGCCCTGTTGTTTTCTTCTTTCGTTCTGTTTCCTAACGTTCAAATCTTCATCATGAAGTTAGCGTAAGCTTCGCGCGCACATAATTTAAAAGACAAATTATAAATAAAAATATTACCAATAACATAGCTGAAGTTAATCGTGCTACTAGATTAGGAGCACAACAACTATCAAGTGCTACTGTTGAGAGCTATTTTATTGTTTCCCTTAGAATAATTTCTAAATATTCGGCACTTCTGGAACCCGTAACAAATATTTTGCAGGGTATTTCTGTTGATATGCTAGCTATACAGAAACATATTAATCACTTATTCGGTATATTTAATAAACATAGGAATTCTGATTTAGAAATAAATTTTACTGAACTATTTAATAGCGCTGAAGAAGTTGCACAAAATTTTGATCTTGAATTAAAAATGCCGAGAGTCGCTAGTGGTGGAAGACATATTCACCGTGCAAACTACGAAGCTAATTCTGTGCGAGAATATTTTAAAAAACCAATTTTTATAAATTACTTATATTTTTTAATTAGTTCTTTAAATTCTCGGTTTTCAAAAGATGATAATGGTGCCTTTTTGCTCTATAATTTGCATCCGATTAATTTAAAACAAATAAACTATAATAATTTTACTAAACTAGCTCAAGAGATTCATTCATATTATAAAATTAACAATTTTTTTGAAGAAGCTTTAGCATGGCACGAATATTGGGTTTCAAATAAAGAAATAATTATTACTAAAGAAACTCCTGTAACCGAACTTTTACAACATTGTACATTTTACCCAGCAATCTCCAAAGCTTTAGAAATTTTAATTTGTCTTCCTCCAACTACATGCACTGTGGAAAGATCTTTTAGCACTCTAAGAAGAGTGAAAACATGGATTAGATCTACTATTAACGAAGATTGGCTAGACGGTTTATGTATGATGAGCCTCCATCGCGATTACATAAGCGAAAATAAACAAAAATATATAGACGAAGTTCTAAATGAATTTGTCAAAGATGCAAGGAATTTTAAATTACCATTTTCGGAAAAAGAATAAGTAGATAATGTTGTTTATTCACAATCAGTTGGTAATATAACGATTTCTGACTTTTAAAAAGTTGGGAAGTAAGTTATTGTTAACCTTCGCGCCTTGGTCAGCTATCTTCGCCCTCGACAGTAATGAAACACTTTCCACCTTGGTTAGTAATGTACTATTACTGTATTGTAATTTTTTTCCATACATATTTACGTTGTTTTATATTTTTAAGAACATACTTATTTTTAGTATATTATATTTTTGTATTCTTGACTTTGCCCCCCCCCCTGAACAACATTGTATGGGCGCCCATGGATATAAGGATTGTCCTTGCATATTATTATTGTTTTATTTCCTCTTTTTCCTGTAATCAACCGCATCTCGCATCAACCACATAACGTAACTATTATCAACATTACATTACGTCATTCGACATAAGAAATACTGTAATATTTTTTTTTGTTATCAATATTTATGTCATTATATTTTATAATCATAAAATCATGTTTACTATTATTAAACTGCCTTATGCAGACTATACCGTGCCCCAAAAATAATGTTAATGTACATACATTATTAGGATCTCAGAAATTATAGGAAATATGTAGTTGGTTAAAAGTTAAATTAGACGAAAATTGCCCCATTAATAGTTATGTATTTCATCGCAAGGGGAGAGTTGTCGAATTTTTTTATATGTTAAAATATTTTTAAATTTAAAGCATTTTTACTTTTATATTTTAAAAAAAATACCGGAGAAAAAATGTTAAACTTTTGCAATATTTTCTTCCCGCAACTATGCGCAATTAGGTCTCGACATACGGGCCCAAAACGTGCTTCATAGAAAGAGACAGTAGCAAAACACGGCGGCCACCTGTTTATGTTTACATTTGATACTTGACAATTTAATTTCTGTGTTTATCGTATGTTCTAAGTTTTACGTTTATATATTTAAAATCAAATAATTTGTTTTTTGCGATTTGACATTGCATTTGATGTTTCAATATCAAATAAAGAAGATATACGTTCATGTTTTCGTTCTAAACTAGCGCTCATAGTGGATAACTACGGCGAACCAAAGATGCCGCATACGTCATCGTATTGCGGGCGATTTAACTAACGATAAATTTAATATCGTTTGTACAAAAAATACGCTATATTTTATTACTTTTATTGCATTAATAGTAATATTTACTCCATGTATAACATTTTTTTAAAAGTATTTAAAATGAATGTTTATACAATATTTTTCATAGTAATAAAAAATAATATTAATTTGTTAATTTTCATAAATAATTTAATAAAAACTTTGGCGCCAGAAATAGTCATTGTAAAAAATCGTCGTGTGACGTCAAAGTACATACAGCACGTCATTTACAAATTATTTATAAATGTCAATTTGATTTATGGAAAATAAACTCCTTATTTTTTGTCAGTTTCCATCATAATATTGTTTTATAATAAAGACACGTTCCTCAATATGCAATATTTTTCATTGTATAAAAAAATAATTTATTATTTTCGTAAATAATTAAATAAAAAGAGTGGCACCAGAAATAGTCGTGAAATACAACCCCCCACGCCTGTGACGTCGGAGCACAAATAGTACTTCATTCATAGCCAATAGGAAAACTGTTTATTTATATAAATAAAAGTAGGCTATAGTTTGTCACATGTTAAACTGTATGTTCTCTAACGTCACATTCTGTTTCAAATCACGTGACTTTTTCAAAATATTACACAAATGTCAATAATAGGGGATTCCACCATTTTTTTATAATTTCATCTGAACGTATAAGTATGACTGTCGGTGAAAATCCGGTGAAAAAATTCCTATTAATAAGCGAGTTATAGTCCTCCGAAATTTGAAAATATCTTCGTGAACCTAAATGTTCTTGAAATACATGCTATTTCTAAATTATATTTATAAAAAATAAGTGAATATTATTATACTGTACAAGTCGACATGATTTATAATTAGAAATGTATTTAAATTATTAAGTTTAATGCAAAATATTTATATTCAAATAAAAACTGTTTGAGAATTGCACTACTGGACTGATAGCCACGCCTCCGCCATTTTAATTTCTTTACTTCCATTGGTAATAGGCTCCGCCCCTAACTCGGTGTACGTTATATATTTATAGGTGGTCTTTGAGTCGCCAATCAAAATAATATATATGGATTTCATATGAATGACGAGCTGTTAAAACAAAAACCCCCTTATTTACGTTGATTTTTTTTAATACTAAACCTTATATATTATTTAGTGTTAACCTTAAATGTTAACCACGAAATTTTAATTAACAACACTTGCGCCTCTAGTGAGCAACGTTCAAACTACACACTGATACCCCACGTGGCCTCACTGGTGACCACTAGTGAGTAATACTCGGACTAAACAAGACATATCTCTATCTTTAGTTTCTCTGTCTGGCCAGCCGAAATCAAAACAAAGCAAACGAAGTTTTGTCTAGTTATATTTTGTCGTTGTTAAATCCCAATGTTCGCACCTGACCTTAAACACCTGTATATTTTATTTTTTGTAATAAAAGAAAGTATTACTTTTAACTACTCGTGTGGTTAAAGTTCTACTTAATCCACTATTTTAAGTAGACAAAAGTACTTTAAAATCTGCTATAGAAAAAAATATTAATATTTTTTGGGTCAACTATTTATTTACTCCTTTTATATACCTTTTCCTTCACCATTAACTATTATTCTTTCGTGTGATGATCACGAGCAACTGCACCAGCTTTCCCTCCTCCTATCTCGTCCGTAAGCAACAGCTAGGTGCAAGAGAGGAGAGACCTAGAGAGAACATTGAGTGTAGGCCTGCTGTCTGCTTGCTCTGGTTCCCTGCTGAGCCTATAGCCTCCTTCAGTATTGATCTTCCTCAGCTTCGTCTGTCTGCAAGGTATGAGGCCAGAGGCGAGTCTGATTGTTATTGCACGATAGACTAGACCTCAGCTGGGGGGAAATAACATCTTTTTTTCATATTTGAGGTAGTTTTTGGGAAGAATGTAAAAAGTAGGTCATTCCAATTGAAATTTTCATACTCGTTAAATATGATTTGAAATAATATATATACAGGATGTTCATTTTAAATGGGCCACCATTGCTATCTCGAGAACTATAAGAGTTACAAAGATGGTTGAATGGCCAAACAATTTCTATTTTACAAGACAAATTTAAATAAAAGAAAAATTATTTTTTTGGACCAGTGGTTCTCAAAGTACGCGGGACATAACTTTTTAATTTTAAATGAGTATATATATATCCTTTATTTGCTCGTTTGTTAGAGAATTTAATTCAAAATTCAGTGATATCATATTTTTATATCCTTACATTTCGATTTTTTTGAGAAAAATGCATGTAAAGTTTTATACTAATTTGATTAAAATATGACTATAATAAGAGTGCCACGAATGAAAAAAATGACTATACCTTGTTCCATTTAAGCCATTCAGTATTGCGGAGCATAGGAAATAGTTTTGATCTCTCTGATTGGATGAAATTAGAGACAAGAGACAAGTTTACCCAATGTAATTTCGACTACTTCAGATTTGCGCTGTTGCCAGTGCCATCTACTGAATGGCTTAAATGGAACAGAGCATACGTTATTTTTATTACATAGAATTAGAGTGCCCTGACCTAAAGCAGTGAATGTTTTGTTCTTGTAAGTTCCGTAGTTTGAGATCCACTGGTCCAAAAATAGTATATTGTGTTATTAGGAGTAAAAGTGATACTTTGTGTGGCGAACATGGAAGTTTGCACGACGAGCGAAGCGAGTCGGACAATTGCATGCGAGGCACACAAAGACACTTTTATTCCGAATGACACATTAATTTTTTTTTTTTCAAACACTACTTTTCTTTTTATTCGCTAATTCTATGTAGTTGCTATGAATATTTGTTTATTTTATTTCTACGCCGCCGGCGTAGAAATTAGCTATTTCTACTCCGGCGGCGTAGAAATTAGCTTATTTCTACTCCGCCGGCGTAGAAATTTCCAGCGGCGTAGAAATGAAACTTCTACCTTGTGAAGCAAGTCACAAAAAGTGCCATTTCCAGTTTGGAAAAAAAATGTTTTTCTTTTCTTTAAATTTGTTTTGTGAAATAGAAATTGTTTGCCCATTTAACTGTCTTTGTAACTCTTATAGTTCTCGAGATAGCAATGGTGGTCCATTTAAAATGAACACTGCTTATTACCCATTGCTGGGTGTGCCAATCTGCTTTGTACACAGAGATCGGTAATGATGAAATATATATTTGAAATGAGTATAAAATATAGTAAAAAAATGTACTTTGGGATATATTTTGAGATTCTATTCGTAAATCGTTGCCCTTTTTAACGGATTGTATAATTGTAATAGGATACCTTATAATTTATGAAATTAAACTTGTTTTAAATTACAACTATGTAGTAACACAAAACACAATTAAGTTTTTAATGTTAGTAAAATAATTATAATTTGCACATATAACTTAGATTAGTTTAGCTTAAGAACACACGTAAAAATGCAAATTTTTTCAATTATAATGTTCAATACTTTAACGTCTTTTTTATGCAAAATTAGAATGAGCTGATTTATATTTTTTTAAAAGTAATATAAAAAATAATAATTTATTTTCGCAAATAGTCATGAAAAACAACCCCCCACTCCTGTGACGCCGGAGCACATAGAGTACGTCATTCATAGCTAGGATGTCCATAATTATTTAGAATGAAAACGGGACGGGGGGGGGGGGGGATGTTGTTCAATAATTTATTTTTTCGCGGTCGTCCTGAAAATGACACGTTTCTGATTACTTTTTAGACCGGAACATCCTTCTTTATTGAGCTAGCTCGAAAAACTGTAAAAAAAGTAATTTTCCGATCCCTGCATGAATGGTTCCATATGTTTATTTATTTATTTCTTATTTGCTCGCAATAAAACATAAAATAAATTATATCTATAGATTGTATTATACTTTTTTCAGAACAGCGAAAAAAAATTGTACCCAACATGACCCGAAAGTCTAAGAGCCGCTCTGGAATATTCTTGCGCACCCAGTAAAGTATCAGTTTCAGGTCTTGTAAATTAGTATTATAATTATAAAAATTGTAAACCAAGTTTTGTTTTATTTTTCAAAGTGATATAAATCTTTTAAAAGGAGATAAATATTCTACAATGGGACAAATGTGTTATTTTACCTAAAACGACGGGACTTTATTTATATAAATAAAAGTAGGCGATAGTTTGTCACATGTGAAACTTTATGTGCTCTGACGTCCAAATCACGTGACTTTCAAAATATTACACAAATTTCAATAATGGACCTTTTCAATTTAAAGAGATAGAAGATATGCGCAATGGGGATCTGCGCATAGTAAGAACAACTGAGATCTATGACGTTTGTTTCTAAAAAAATTAGACTTAAAATGTGAGAATATCTCAGATAACTTTAAAAAATCTTATCGAAATAAGTTACAAAAGCTTTTATTGAAGTTAATATGTCTAACGATCCAAATTTTCACTGAGAATACAGGTATTTTAATGACTGCAATATTTTTGACGTTTCGTTTGACAGCCGAACTGGCAGTTGTTCGCGCCATTTTCTTACTATTTGCAGCGATAGAAAGAGATAGCCGTTAAATTGAAAAGGTCCATTAATTGTAAAATATCTATAATGGATATTTCGTGATGTTTTCAAATTTGAGGCTCTTTAAAGAACAATATCTTTGGAAATTTAGTACTTATGCTCTGTTCCATTTAAGCCATTCAGTACATGGCACTGGCAACAGCGCAAATCTGAAGTAGCCGAAATTTCATTGGGTAAACTTGTCTCTAATTTCAGCCATTCAGAGAGGTCAAAACTATTCCCTATGCTCCGCAATACTGAATCGCTTAAATGGAACAAGATATAGAAGTCATATAAAACTTCTTGCAACATCCCTATTTCAGGAACTATGAGATTCGAAGTCGGTTAAATTAGGGCAAATCATATCATAGGTCACTAGAAAATGTAAATTTTAATTTTACAGAATTTTATTTTTCAAATTATTATTAACCGAAAATTAGGGTAAGAAACCGAAAATACAAGGTGTTTCAAAAATGGTGGGCTGAGTATACACAGGCGGCTTCTACGACTAAAATAAGGAAAAAACTTCAAGTTCAAGAAATTTAAAATAGTTTTAGGATTAAATGATGTAAAAAAATGTAAGTAGCCAATTATTTAAATAGCTTCCTTAACTGAATCTACTTATTATAACTTAAATGCAAAAAGAGGTAATTCAAATCTGCTTACAAGAAGAGGAAGACTATAATATAATTTTTTGTTATATTGCTGGATTGGGTAAAAAAATATACTAGGTCAGACTTTAACTTAAAATAATAATAACATACAGGTAAAGGTACATAAAAAATCTTTTACTTTCTAAACTAATATTTATTGGTAAGTTCTTGAATATTCCGACACAACATACTGTTTACAAAAATATTAATAATAGTAAGTAGTATAATGTATAGCAACTACATTACACGAATAACTAAATTACTGTGGTATTATTTCAGAAAATTAATACTAACATATTAAAAACAATTTTATGCGCTGTTCAAATCATTTTACATCTTTGGTTTAGTTTTTGTTGATATATAACCGTCGCGCAAAATATTAAAACTTATTTCATAGCTTACTGCTATAATAGTAAGTAATCTATTAGTAATTGCGTATGGTAGATCGAAAAAAAGTGTACATAAATGCTGAAGAAAATATTTATTAAATACAATGTACCAGCGATAGATAAACGAACCAATAAATGATTAAATAATACGTGCACAACAACCATGAGTTGGTATAAGCATAACTACAACCCTAACCTAGAAACATTACACTAATATTATTTTCCATAAACTTTATGGCACTATATAGCAAGTATCTTATAGAAATTATAAACAAATTTGTTGAAATCTACAAACTAGACAATGAACAAAAACATTTAAAATAAGTATATATCTAACACAATATGCAGTAAATAATAATACAAATTTCACATGTTTTTATAAATATTTTCCAATACTTTAACAACTCTTAACACTTACTTATAAAATGGACGATTCGATCCCCCAAAATTCCCCATATTTTGCCACACCCCACGCCCTTGAGACGGTGCGCCTCCGCCTCTTCCCCTTCCCGCCATATTTGTGTTCATCCCCAAATTCCTATTATAACTTGGCTCTTTAAAACTATCTTCAGGAGAGTATTTATCATTCGGGAACCGATCAAAACCTCCAGGCCGATTATCAATACCTCTATTTCCCATGTTCTGGATCGTGGTTCCAGAACCCATGGAAGAGAGTTGACTGCTAAACGGCCTACTACCAAACGCAGAATTAAAGATACCACTACCACTACCAGAACTAGACATAGAATTCATTCTGTTCAGGCTAAGATTCGAATTGAAACTTGGAGTCATCAGACCACTTCCAGAACTCCGCCCCATGAAGTTCCCAGGAGAGTTGAACTGTTCTTGGTGAGTTCTAGCCGTAAATGTTTCATTTCTTGAGGGAATATTCCAACCATCATCATTTTTTTCTTTCTGGAGAGCCAGCAACTGAGCTGTTGTTAAATGAGAGATTGATTGCAGACTCGATCCCGAATTCTTCAATATTCCTCTAGGGGTGAATGTGACCATAGATTTCTGTAGATCTTCGGTGGTAACTTGTGTTGTTTCATCCATCATTAGTTTCTCCCTGGTCTGACAAGTTGCATCACTGAACTTTCTCGCACTGCGTATTTCACAAATTTGACACTTCACTGGCTCTGTCTGTGAACCAATAGTCGAACGTTTTATTATCACTGGAGCCGGCGCTTGTTGTGGAACGATGAAATGTTTTGGTTTTTGTTGAACAGAAAATGAAACAGGAGATGGCATTATTTTTGGTGTAGGGATAGATTTAGGAACAGAAACGTGAGGATGAGGAATAGGATTTGCACTAATACTGGCGCTTACTTTCTTAGTGCTCGCGTTTTGTACAGCAGGATTTTGAGGTACGGTAGGAATCCCACAAACAACCAACAACTTATTGACGATGTTCTTAATAAATTCATGTTGAGAAGGTGTTTTCTTGCAAGGGGTTGTAAATACGAACCGAACAGGAAAAGTCTTCCGTAAAGGTGACTTCCACTTCACTGATTTTTCTTCGGGTCGCTGTACTCCAAGGGAGGATGGTTTCGGGAAGAAACGACCGCAGAACTTCGAATCTTCTTTTAACACGCGAATCACGTCTTGACACTTTGAGATAACTGCAGAACAAAATTCTATTTCTATTTGTCCTTACTATAACACAATATAAAAACGATTATAATAATCATTTTAGAAATTCATAAACATACAAAAAATAATACAAACATACATTACAACGAAAAATAAACTCACCCTTTATTTTTTTGTGAACATTTATAGGCATCTTGGGATCTATAGTGCGGTAACAGAAAGTAATTATTACAATGATGCATGAAATTAATGAATTATAAAAATGAAATATTTCCCACCTATAGGTTTTGCTGACACACTTAAGTAATCAGATAAACTGATTTTCTGTTCTTCAAAGAGCTGAAATTCAATAAGTTAGTTAAGAAATATAATAACTAATAAAAAGTAACATTTCAAAAAAAAAAAATTAAAAGATTAACAGGAAAATAGAAAAAATAAAAAAAATCATGCAAATAAAGGTAAAACAAAATTACAATTTTTGTATAACGCTGAAATATATGAAAATATTTACTTTAGTAACTTCTTTGTTTGATTCAGACACACAGGGCTTTAAATTGCTCTGTGTGCGATGCAAACTACTATCCAATTTGACCGGCGAATTCAACGGAGGCTGTTGTACTTGCATCGGCATTGGGTTGACCATGAGGGGCATAGGGATCGGCATCATCGGCTGCTCCATCATCCTTGCACCGGCCATCATGCCCCTCGGATCCGGCGGCCCCATCATATTCATGACAGGCAAGCGGGGCCCCGGTACAGGCATTGGTTGCTGCTGGTGCTGATGTTGATGCATCATCATCATACCGGGATCACGGGGAGCGGAATACGGGTTCGGGACCATCCCCTGAGCGAACAAAGAGGGAATTTGGGGCTGAAACTGCATGCCGAGGGGCATCTGTGGGGGAAATTGCTGTGGAGGGGGGACAGGTTTTGGAGGGTCTTTAAGGGGATTAGGATAATGATTAGATGCGCTTGATTTCTTCGCACGCAGCTTCCGTTCGATCTCTTCCATAAATGAAGCTTTTCGGGATCGTTTACGCCGCGGTGAACCTAAATCTGAACTAGAACTTATTGGGGAACAAGATCGAAGATATCGAGATTTTTCTCGATTCCGTAACCATAACTCACGTTCAGAAATGTTCGAGATCAGACTGAGGTTCGATAAACTTGGAGAGCGAGAAAATCTTGCTTCGGAAACAGGGGACAGTTCGTTGATTAACTTCTCGCGTCGCTTTTCACGAATACGGAGGCGGAGATCGTCATTACGGCGCATCAATTCTTCTCGATCCAATGATCTAGATTTACGATGATGTAACCGCGGACTAAGTGAACGATCTCTTGATCGACTAGACCGAACGTGTTCCCGTTTTCTAGACCTCAGATCGGGAGAATGTCTTCTTTCTCTTTCTCTTGTTTCACGTTCCCGCTTCTGAATATGTCGATCACGGCTGCGTCGTTCGCGACTGCGCCGTTCTCGACTGCGCCGTTCTCGACTACGTCGCTCACGACTTAAACGCTCGCGGCTTCGTCGTTCTCGACTGTGTCGGTCACGGCTACGACGCTCACGACTTGGATGATCGCGACTAGGACGTTCCCGAGACATAAAGTCGTGACTGTGTCTACCACTGTGGCTTTTAGATCGTGCACTATCTCGAAATTTATCAAAAGATCGGTTTCTTTCAGAGGGTCTATGGTGCGGCTCATCTTTTGGTCGTTCTGCAGCTCTCTCTATGATGGCTTGTTGGAGTTCTTCTTCCTTTCTTTTTTCAAGTTCCAAAACCACATCCAATTCTGTACCTGGGGGAACAAGACCAGATTCAGCAACTTTTATTTGTTCTTGAAATACCCTTGCTTCAAAATCTTTCGCACATCTGATTTTATCTCTTTGGATATCCCGTTTAGTTTTCTCTGGATCGCGCCTAGTATCAATATGTTCTTCAACTAGCTTATTCTGAGAATTTCTATTATCTGATGAACGCTTTTCTTCTCCTGGCCTTGAAGATTCGGGCTCACGAGATCTTCGTTCTCTTTCTCTCGATCTCCTTTCTTCTCTTGGCCTTGAAAATTCGCGCTCGCGAGATCTTCGTTCTCTTTCTCTAGATCTCCTTTCTTCTCTTGGCCTTGAAAATTCGCGCTCACGCGATCTTCGTTCTCTTTCTCTAGATCTCCTATTTTCTCTTGGCCTTGAAGATATGCGCTCACGGGATCTTCGTTCCCTTTCTCTAGATCTCCTTTCATCTCTTTCTCTAGATCTTCTTTCATCTCGTAAATGATCACGACTAGATCTTCTTCGTTCGAATTCACGACCTCTGGATCTAGATCTAGAACGTCTTGGACCAAAGTCCCGTTCTCTCGATCTTTCAAAATGTCTGTGTCTTTCATCTTCTCTGTATCTACGGATTGGACTACGACTACGTCTAGGGTAATTTGATCTAGACTGTAATCTAGATCTATAGTTTCCTCTATCTCTTTCTGTACTTCTAGCTCTTAAATCAGGATCGTCTTGAAAGTATTCATCAGGAGGTACAAGATCTTCATCTTCGTCCATCCAGTCGTCGACTATATCTAAGCCAGCCATGAAATCATGATTGGAAAAATCATCAAAGAAGTTATCAGGCAAGTCTTCTCCGTCGTCATCCATCATATTGTCTTCTTTTGATTCGTCTGACTTTTTGGGTGTTTCTTGTTTTGATTTGTCTGAGTTTTCAGATACTTCTTTTTCTGAATTGTCTGATTTTTCAGATATTTCTTTTTTTGGACTGCCTGATTTTTCAGATACTCCTTTTTTTGGTTCGTCTAATATTTCAGACACTTCTTTTTTTGGATCGTCTGATATTTCAAATACTACTTCTTTTTCTGGATTGTTTGATTTTTCAGATACTATTTCTTTTTTTGGACTGCCTGATTTTTCCGAGGATTTTTCAGATACTCCTTTTTTTGGTTCGTCTATTATTTCAGACACTTCTTTTTTTGGATCGTCTGATATTTCAAATACTACTTCTTTTTCTGGATTGTCTGATTTTTCAGATACTACTTCTTTTTTTGGCTCGTCTGATTTTTCAGATACTATTTCTTTTTTTAATGAATTCTTCGATTCATCGTTATTCCTAATTTCGTCCTTGATTTTGTCACTGCTGTTTTCTGTATTATTCTCTGTTACTTTATTGTCAATAACTTCTATTATTTCAGTTTTTGGTTCCACTTGTTTGTCTGGTTCACTTTTAGACTCTTTTTCGTTTATTTCATTCGTTTTCGGTGTTTCACTAATAGGATTACTTTCCCCTTCATCCATAACTAGCACAGAACAGAGAATACAGTATAAAAACTTTTATATTAACGTTTAAAACGTAATCACAAAGAAATAAAATCGCATTAATTTATTATTTGTCTTAAAATCTTTAATACCGGTGTTATAAAATTGCACAAATACCTGCGACCACAGAAACAATCTCCGTGTACTTAAAATATTCTTACTATTACAGCAAAAATATATTGCCACAAAACACACGGCTTAAATATTAATTTTAAAGTTAAATTTCTAATATACCTCTTCAAAGAAAACACATTTCAAGTAGTTTGCATGATCGCATTGTTAGCTGACATTTTATCACACAAATCACAAAATCACAAATGGCGAATAGCATCATCTCTTATTCTTGTTTTTCTTGCTACCAATAAAAATCTAATAAGAAAATCGGAATTATTAAAATTTAATCGCTTTATTTTATTGAAAACAACATAAAGTACAATTCTCTCTAAAATATAAAATGTAAAAGATATATTTTAAGTTAAACTTCGTTGTATGGTGCTTTAACAGCTTAAAAGGTTGCAATCTTGATATTTTTATGATGCATGACGCATGAGATAAATTTGTTATCAAAATATGTTCTAACACTTAAATGTGGCATAAAAAATCATCTTTATTTACTATTTCAAATAAATTTATTCTTCATCTATGTCTGGACGGGTGAGACAGTCGAAAAATATCAGTTTTTTTGCTTCTAACCTATGAATCTTTGTTTAAAGTCTGTTATGAACGATCTTCAAATAAGTAAAACTTTATCGTGGCTTCTGAGACATGGAGCTGTAAAAGAAAAGTTGCCTATTAATTCAGAAGGATTTATCAGTGTTAATACTTTGTTAAATCATAAATCATTGGTAGGTAAATGCTCTGTAGATGATATAAAACGAATCGTTGAAAATAACGATAAAAAAAGGTTTGCTTTGCGAACTTCTGGTAATGTGCTGGAGATTCGAGCAAACCAGGGACATTCAGTAAATGTAAGTCCGTATTTTTATACTTTTTTCGTGTTTTATTATATTGTTTCACAGGTGGTGAGTTCTCTGGACTTAAAACCAATTTCAGATCCTAAACAGTTTCCAAATATTATACATGGAACTTACTATCGGTTTTGGGATAGTATTAAAACTAATGGTTTAAGTCGTATGAACAGAAATCATATTCATTTTGCATGCGGCTTACCATCTGATAGACAAGTTATCAGTGGTATGCGAAGAACATGTGATCTTTACATATATCTAAACCCTACATCAGTTTTATCGTCTGGAATAAAACTATTTATTTCTGCTAACGGGGTTATTTTGAGCCCTGGTAATGAAAAAGGAGTAATTGAACCAAAGCATTTTTTAAAAGTTATTGACGCTGCAACTGGTAAAAATTTACTGTTGCAATAAATATGGCTAACAAAAAATTCGAATGCGAAATTTGTAAAATTCATGCGACTGACCAATCTTCATTTAATAGTCATTTACTAGGATCGAAACATCAACTAAACTTGCACATGAAATTGGTCAAAGAGAAAAAAGAAAAATGTGGGGTTTACATTACAGGTAAGTTTTAAGCAGTCATGGGAGGGTTACTTTAGAATTATCGAGAATAAGACATAGTTCAAATTTTTAAAATTTTATTTTAAGTGCATAATTCCCTTCAACAAACTTTACCATTTTTTAAAAGCTTTCAACCAATCATCTTTTGGAATGTCGAATACTTTCAAAATAATCATGACTGGATTATTCTAATATTTTTTAAAATTTATTTCTAAAATTTCCACATATTTGTATCATAAATCAAAAATTTTGAGTTCTTTTTTATTTAATTTCAGCGAGATATGAATTTTTAAATATTACTTCAAAATTTGAATTTTACTGGATGTGACGTAGAGGTGATTTAAGAAATATACATAGCTACTAGATAAATTACAACTGACTAGTCCACCATTTTGGAGCCACTTATATTATTCATATATTTCTTTAACCTCAAAAATCTTAATGAACCGTATTTTTTCTTGTTTTATTATTTTAAATAAATATAATATGGCAAATATGGAAGTTATATTTAATTATGAAAAATAGTTACTACATAAACTTACAAGAAATGTACTTTTATTTCATAATTTACCGCGTTTTTTTTGGCACCAATATGGCGGACGAGTCAGCTATGTATGGGCCTTTTACATCAAAAGAGAGAGATTGACAAAAATGACATATATGTAGTGTTTGTGCTTTGAGGAGGCCAGTTACATTTCAAATAAAATTACAAATGGCGGAAAGTAAAAACTCTTGTGATGAATATTTTAAAACAAGAGGAAGAGGAGATGGGAATCAGAAAAAGTGTTTTTTTGTTCCACAAGATTCGAAATAAACACCACATAAAGTGCAGTTGCCAATTTGATATTAGGAAAGTAATAAACAAGAATAAAATTGTTGTTTTTTCTTTTAAATATATTTTTTTCATTATTAATTATTTCTTTATAAAGACAAAATTATTTGTGTTGTTTAAATATTTTTTTACCAAAAATAAATGCTTATTCTTTTAATCATTTTACTTGACAATATGGTGCCTCCTCATCTCTAATTCGTGGCGCTTTGAAAAATGTCGTCAGGGTGCAATAAAAATGTGAAAGGTCCATTCATCGTTTCACGTAAGAAAATAGTGATGGGAAGTTAGGTGCAGTTTGATATTGTTGTTTGATTGGATAATATCGGGATATTCTCCAATAAAAAACAATATCAAACTGCACTATCTTCCCAACACTATTTTCTTTCGTTAAACGAAGTATAGTACCTGTAGAAATATATAGAAATAGAAAACTTATAAATACACAAAATGTAATAAAACTAATAAACAAGATAGTTGACAACGTGTCAATGTTATATATACAAAATTTGATATAAATTTTTTGGCGCCAAAATAAATTACAAGAAAAAATAAATTTTCATTTTTTATATTCGGTTATTTTTTAGCATAGTCCATAATGTTATAAGAAAAATACCACATTAGAATACCCCTATCTACCCCGTATTTGCTTTAGTAATAATTGTCCAAAAATAGCTAAATCAGGTGATTATGGTGGCTGTTCTGTTTTATATATTTTTTCGCCAAAACCTGAATAAAATGTTCTCTGATTAATTTTACATTTTTGCTCCCAAAGCCACAACCATACTTTCAAATATTGATTATTTATTTGTGATCATATGTAAATGTTTAAATCGGAAAAATATGCCTTATTGATCAAGGAAATTTAAAGTAATAAATAAATACTTTGTGAAAAATTCATGGGTCTCACTGGGATCTGAACCCAGGGCTTCCCTACTGCACTTTCCTGAATGTACACGTTGCGATTTGTAAAAAGGCTCAATGAATTCAATGGTATCTTGTAGCTAAGTTTGTTAGAGCATCCTACTAGATATAGAAATGTTCTTTGTTCAAATCCCAGTGACGGAAAATCTTCATTAATTTAAATTTCCTTGATCATTAAAGTTTATTTTTACGATTTAAATAAGTTTCAAATGACAAATAAATTTAAAATAGTAATGATTTTCTTATTCTCAATTATGCTATCGTGACCCTCGTGCAAACTGAGATCTATCACAGTTTTTTACAGGAATTCCGGCAGCTGCTCAAAAAGAAGAAATAATGGATTATTTTTCAAAATTTGGAAAAATTGTTAATTATCATTGTGGGCTCAATAACAGTTTTGTTATTATACAATTTCTAAATGAATTATCTGCACAGCAAATATTGCATAAATATCTTAAATTTCAAGGGCGAAATATAAAAATTCAACCGAGAGTTGTTAAAACTCAAATGGGTGAGAAATTGAAAATACAAAATACTTTTATAATATTTAACCGTTTTTATATTTGCAGATTTTAAAGCCCCAGTAAAACAAGAACCCCAAATTTCATTTATACTTGATCAAATATCTCGTGAACCAACCTTCGAATTTCAGCTAAACAAACTAATTTTTAATTTGCAAGTACATGAAAATTACTTCGAACCCCCGAAGTACAACGGAGTTTGTGGCGATATAGAAAGCTGCCTTCGGACTAAATTTCCTCATTGTAAAGTTTGGCCTTTCGGCTCCACAGTGTCTGGTTTAGCATTTAAAAATAGTGACTTAGATATATTTGTGGAAATGGTACAACCTTTAGATGTTAGTTCATCTTCAGAATCGCCTGCAACTGTAAGTGTAAGAATTGCGAGAAATGTTCTCAATAAGAACAGAATGTTTTCGAATGTTATTGCCATTCCAAAAGCAAAAACACCGATTGTTAAGTTAGTTCATAAACCTACTGGCATTAATTGTGACATTAATTTCAAAAATATGTTGGGAGTGTGTAATAGTAATCTTATTAAATTTTTACTTTTTCTCGACAATCGTTTACGGCCGTTTATGTTTATTATTAAATTTTGGGCTTTAGTTCATGAAATATCTGGCAGCGGAAAAATTTCTAATTACGGATTTGTTATGATGGCAATATTTTTTCTTCAGCAGCTTCCTGATCCAATTTTGCCTCCAATTGGGCTTTTCCAAACACCACAAAGTATTAGTTTCATCGAAGCCTGGAATGGTGGTTTTATTCGAAATCCTTATCTTTATTCAGAAAAGTGCAAAAGAAATCGAATGTCTGTTGTTGAATTATTACACGAATTTTTTAATTTCTGGGCTAAATTTGATTATAGTTTCAATGTTATTTGTCCTTTATCTGGTAAAATTATGTTAAAATCTGATTTTTCCAATCCGGAAAATCTGCCACAAATTTTTTATCTCTACAAAGAAAATCTTCAGGGATGTGGTCCGTTGAGAACAGACACGGCAATTTGTTTACAAGATCCTTTTGAATTAAGCCACAGTGTAACTCAATATGTGTCTCCCAAATTGTTGGAAGATTTTCAAAAATTATGTAGCTTTTCGGCAGAATTGTGCAATAATTATATCATTAAAAACACCACGGAAAACATACTACCAAAATTATTCGTAAAACAACATTTCGAAAAGATTTTAATAATTTCGGACGAAAAGTGTGTGTTTAAAATGTCGGGAGCAACGGTTAATTCTCTTAATATTAAAGACAAAAAAGATGATCCTAATTATTGCAGGAAACTTTGGTTTGATACAATAAATCAATTTTTGTTATCTGTTCTCAGTAAATTATTTTTATTTAAAGTATGTGTAAGTAAAGATGTACAACAAAGTAAATCGCAAAGATTGGACGGCCAATCTGATATCCACGATACAACTATTATAAATTCATTAACTTTTCATTGTGTTGGGTATAGCAACGTGTGGGAAGCCAGAAAAGGTATTGCAAAAAACGTAGGGGAAATTAAAGTTGAACATAAAGATTTCCTAGAGCAAGAAATCGCTATTTCAGAATATATTGTTGATGTTCTTTGCAAAGGTATTAAACTATCCACTCCTATTGTTGATTTTAACTTGACATTAAACTGTAAAACAAATCCAACTGAAGCTGAATTTATATTGAATAATTTAAAAAGCAGAAAAAATAGTTTCAAAGTAATGGCAGCGTTTATCGCTAAAAAATTACCGAACTGGTGTGAACGATATATTCGAGAGTTGAAAAATAAAAAACCGGATGTAAAAACAGACGGTGAAACAGAAAAGAAACAAGAGGTAATTGTAATTGATGACAGTGATGATACAAAAACCGAAATTAATGAAACAGATATTAAACAAAAAGTTATTATAATAAATGATGATTAAAATTTTATTTTATAGGAGTATTTTGAATGTTGACAATTTCGCAAGAATTAGAATTTTAAGTTTATCAATGTATATTTGTACAAATATATGTTATAATTTACCTAAATATATTTTTGATAAAATGAATATGTATTTGAAAATTATTTCCAATAGGGGTTTCCGTGTCCAAAATAGCGCCTTTAGCATAATTTGTAAAAATTTCATGTTAATAGACCTTTCCGATTTAAAGAAATAGAAAATATGCGCAATGGAGATCTGCGCATAGTAAGAACAACTGAAATCAATGGCGTTTGTTTCTAAAAAATTTAGACGTAAAATGTGAGAAATATCTGAGATAACTTTAAAAAATCTTATCGTAATAAGTTACAAAAGCTTTTATTAAGGTTAAAATGTCTAGCGATGCAAATTTTCACTGATAATACAGCTATTTTAATGACTGCAATATTTTCAGTTTCGTTTGACAGCCCAACTGTCAGTTGTTCGCGCCATTTTCTTGCTATTTGCAGCAATAGAAATAGATAGTCGTTAAATTGAAAAGGTTTATTTTTCGATGCGATATTATTCGTTTTAACTGTTTTAATATGTCGTCATTATTACCGAAATCTGCGTATTCGCAATCGAAATTAACGTTGGTGGCGCTGATTTTCGAAACAAGATGGCCGCCATACGATTGATTTGACATATGACTGTTGACTTATTCACTTTGTTTTGTACACTGTGTATACAAACCGAGTTTTAAAAAGTTATTTTTATATTTTGCGTTCATAATAAAGTCATTACGTTGCGTATCGTAATGACCTTCATTTCGATACGCAATTTTTTGTTTTAGACGGTTGGTACTAAACGACGTTTCCTTAACCTATTTTTACCTAATTTATTTTTAGTTAATTGACAATTCATTTTAATAATATAATGTCGAAATTATTATTTTTTTTTTTATTTAGGGAAGATTATTTACATGAAAATGTACAAATGGTTACAAATATAATCACAAATTGAGTAAGTAAATGTTAATTGTAGAAGGCGCCTAATATAAAAAATAGTATAAAGAACTCATTTTATAAGACTTTCTTTCGCACTTGTCAATTAGAAAACTCGCTAACGCTCGTTTTCTAAATTTTGACGCGTGCGAAAAAAACATGTCTTATAATACACGTTCTTTAATATACTATTAAATGAAGATGATACGTTTAAATATTTAATTATTACACTATTCACTCACTCTCACTCTGTCACTTATTCAATATGGCGCTTGTACGATTGCTTTCCGTAGTACCGATTTGCTCCGCTAGAGTGCAAATTTATCTACGATTGCGAATAAAGCAGATTGGCACACCCAGCAGTGGGTAATATGCCGTGATGATTTATTTATTTATTCTGTCAGTTAACAGAACAGACAGTTTAATCAGAAATGAAAATACCGGTCTAATTTATTTTAAAAATATATCACCAAGAGGAAACAACTTTTTATCTAATTCATCAAATAAAAATTTATTTAATGTTGTGACGTCACATCCCCAATTTTGCTAACTTCACATCCTTGGAGCTAGCCCATTTTTTAAAAACTATACTCTATCCGTTTTAACTATAGAGCGTTGGGTGAGATAGGGCCTACGATTCTAGCTCTCTGATTGGTTCAAACGTGAACCGAGTTTACACAGTAAAATAATTGACGCGAAATTTAAATTTGCTTGACAACTGTATCAATTATTTTGACGTCTGACATAAAATAAATAAAAGTCAACAAAGTCAATAGTACACGATTTATTAGATGTTATTAATTTCTGTTCAGTTTTGTTTGTTAAGTATGTTATTGTTCTTTTCGTTTATATAATTTTCGTAGTGTTTTGGCGTTATATTTCATATTACACAGTTTTCGTTGTTTTTTTAGTTAGTAGTTCGTTAGTTTTGTTATTGTTCTCTTCGTTAATATTATGGATAAAAATAGATAGATATGTACGTACAAGACAAAATTACTGAAAAAAATGTTATAAAGAATTTTTTTAAATCCATGAATGGCGCCAAAATTTGAATTCGTTATTTAATACATGTAAAAACGGCCGCGCTCGAAACGCCATCTAGTCTATAGTTAAAACCTTAGACCAGGAATAGAGGGGGAGACAGGGCATGCTATGTATTTCGCCATAAGACGACTTTCCAAATCATCCTAGCGATTTTCGACCTTATTGCACTGTCAGAATCAGCCGCAAAAGGCTAGTCGGCCAAATGTGTTACATACGTGTGCAGTCGAACGAATAAGTTTTCAATGTCAACAAGCGTCACCTACCGTTTTAACTTGTCCGTTATTTACATTACATTTTTCTTTATTATTATTCTTTCGTATTTATTTTAGTTTTATAAAACATAATCAAGATAATTTGTAGTTATGGATAATAAAGTATTTATTTAGATTTGGCCAGCTGTAACATAACAGTATTTAACTGGTCGACTAGCCTTTTGCGGCTGATTTTGACATTTCAATAAGGTTCAAAATCGCTCAGATGATTTGGAAATATACGCGTGACTATGCCTTGTCTCCCCTCTATTCCTGGTCTAAGGTTAAAACGGATAGAGTATAGATTAACATTAAAAATTGCGGAAACCTCCATTTTCAAATAGCACAAAAAGTGATCCTGTGGTCCTCTCTCCACAACAGTTTCGAGATCCTGCGAAGTTTCGTCTGGTAAGAGTAAGTGTTGAGAGTTCGATTTTACATTGTATTTTTATATAATACCGGGTGGTGGGGGTTAAGGGTGAACATAGGGATTTAACATAAGATTTTAGTTGTATGCATTAGACTTTTTCAGTTTTACGGCTATTGTTACAGGTTCTATTATTTATTATTTGTACTTCAGCCGATAAGCTGATTACACAGCAAAATATTATTATAGGAAAATTTGAACAACGTATTTATAAAATATATGTAATAGATTATTGTTACAGAATTACATAACTACCAGCTTTTTTTCGGCTTGCGCGGGAAAACTTGGCGGGGAACTAAAGTCTTTGAACGAAACATAACATATTATATTAACTAAAAGTTCCTAAGTTACTGATGCTCTCTGGAGAGGCGGGAAACTATACTCCCTCCGTTTTAACTATAGAGTAGTGCAAAGATAGGAGCAATTTGATCTGGTTTTCTGATTGGTTAATACCCCGATATCATCCAATCAAACAGCAGATTCAAACTGCTCCTATTTTTATACCACTCTATAGTTAAAACGGATAGAGTGGAGTGGTGTTACACTATCTCTTTGTATCGCTGCTAGTTGAGCTTTCAAATGAAACGTCAAAAATACTGCAGTCATTAAAATACCTGTATTTTCGGTTAAAATTTGCATCGTTAGACATTTTAGCTTCAACAAAAGCTTTTGTAACTTTTTATGAGAAGTTTTTAAAGTTGTCACAGACTTTTCTCACATTTTACATCTGATTTTTTTAGAAACAAACGCCATGAATCTCAGTTGTTCTTACTATGCGCATATTCTCATTGCGCATATCTTCTATCTCTTTAAATTGAAAAGGTCTATTTCCTGCTCTTCTGTTCATTTTACGGCAAAACTAAATTGCAAAGTTGTTCAGAATTAAAAGTTACATAAAATAATGTTTTTACATCTTTATTGTGTTTTTGGTTTCTTCGCAATTTTAAAAAGAAATTTCGGTTTATAATCAATAGCCAGGACACTTTGTCATTTTGACAAGACCAATGTTTCGACTTATTTTCATTTTGAACTGCTAAAATGTTATTGTACAATTTTCAGGCAGTAAAACACATGAAATTAAAAATACAGTTCAAAATTAAAACAAATCAAAACATTGTTCTTGTCAAATTGACAAGCGCACATAAATCAGCTAATTTCAAGCACGTAACTCGAGCAACCTTGAAGTGCTTGGAATTTGCTGATATGTGTGCGCATGTAACTTTGAGAAGATCAATGTTATGTCTTATTTTCATGATTTTGAACTGCTAAAAAGGTTTTATTTTTAATTTCATGTGTTTTAATGACTGAAGATTTTAAAATAAAACCTGTTTAATTGTTCAAATTAAAAATAAGTCAGAACATTGGTCTTGTCATAGTGACACGCGGGCACAAATCAGTTGATTAAAAGCATTTCAAGGTCGATCGAGTCACGTGCCTGCTCCCGCCATATACCTTACGTCACTATAAACAATAGTCGGTTCGTATCTTGATACGAGCCATGTCATTTAAGATTTTCTGGACCCTAACCAAATAAAAAAATCGAGGTCCTATACATAAAGCATATGCAGTGCATTAATTAAAAAATTGGGCCCCTAAATATTTCCCCGCATTTGTCATATTGTAAATCCGGTTCTGAATAAAAGAAGATCGGCACATCTAAAAAATGAGTAGTGGGTAATAATAAGCAGTGATGATATATTTATTTGATAAGTGTGTTTTAAATTCTCATTAACTTTCAAATGCCTATCTAAAATTAGACCAGCAGTACACATGTCCAGATTGAGATTTTATACTGTGATTGGAAGTGGTGGAAGGGAAGAATAGAAATGATTTGAGTTGCGCAATGACCGTAGATGTAGCACTTCCAAACAACTTTTTTACGTACACAAATTTGTAGTATTTATTAGTTTAGTGTAATAATAATACGTGGACCGTTCCGTTTAGTGATTTTTCTACAATATCAGTGATAAATAACGATGTATACGTTATATTGACAAAATCCTTCACTTTTTGGTTATGTATACCAATTTTTGACGTTAGTCCTGTCAAGGTATCAGATGAGGAAGGTTTTATTTGAAATATTCTAAATGATTTTTTCCCTATGTGTTTCATGACATTATATTTATTTAATAATCGATTAAAGTTATGTTAAGTATTAAATTATGAATTTAGTTTTACGACAACTTAGTTTTTGGGGTTGGGGTAGGACTTTAATAGTTTTACTGGGCATTTGGTTACTGGTGTTAGTGTTTACAGCGCTTCCAATTTTTGTTAATCACAATAACATTGATACAAGACAGAATGAACGCCTAGCGAAAGCATTTGTAGATTTAGAAATACTCAAGAAGCAAAATTTGGAGCTGCGAAATTTGTTTAAGGATCTTAACTTTGGGTAAGATTATTCTAATTATTTATGTTTATAACATTACTATGATGTCATATTTTGCTGTATCTATAAAAGATAATTTATTTCCTTTGCATGTCATAATCATAAAAGCAAATTTGCTATTCATATTAACTCTGGAAATGTATTTAAATTATGTGAAAAACAAGATGATTACGTGTTTTCTACATAAATAATAAAACTACATAAGTTTTGATTCATAAACATAAAATATTTTAAAATTCTAATTGCTTTATAATATGCAAACACACTTTTCGTATTATAGAGATTTAAAACAAGAACACAAAGACGTATTAGAAACGATAGAAGCGCGAGTAAAAAAGACAGAATACATATTGAACAATCAGAGAGAATATGGCCACGTTGAGCCCAAAGAAGAGCCTAATATTGACTATGAAAAACTTCGAAGGCGGATAGCCGCCAATACGCAAGAACTTTGGTTTTTCATTAAATCTGAAGTTCTTAAAGTTAAAAACCAAGCGCAGAATGTAGCGCCAGAAATTGTAGAGCCCCTTGACCACATATTAAGCTTGGGAGTACAGCATAAAAGGTATAATTATATTAACAATATAATTCGCTGTTACTTTATATTAATTTTTAATAGGGCTCTTTTAAAGGACATTAATAGCCTTACTGAAGTCGATGGATATGCAGCGTGGAGAGAAAAAGAGGCCTATAGTTTAAGCGATTTAGTTCAACGCAGACTTAAGTTCCTTCAAAATCCCTCCGACTGCAGTTCTGCTAAGAAATTAGTTTGTGTTCTTAATAAAGTAAGTTTCAAAATATTTCCTACATTTTTTTATCGTTATTTCATACGAAAAACAAAATAGTATATTAAAATACAAGTTTGATAAGACATGATTTTAGCGTACCCGCCTTGTTGTTTTGCACTATTTTTCTCTATTTTGGTTCGTTAGTCAAAAACATTTCATTTTTAGGAATTTCTATTTTAGTAGTTTCATAAAGTACATATTAAAGAATCAAAATAGAAAAAAAAATAAATATTGCGTATCAATGATACCATATCAAAAAAAAAATCTCATGTGGCCAGCACATAATCTCTCGCCAGATTTCTTTTTCTTTATATTCGTAATTTTTTCGCAAATTTCTTTTATATTCTTTTTTACGTATATTCTTTTGCGTTGTTGACTTTTTTTTAATGATGTACAAATATTTTTAACAGTGACATTTATGTGTCAATTACAAACATTTGAATTTTTTGCCTTGAAGCAGTTTGATCTGAGAATTTTTACATCAAATTATTTTATATGCATTTCTTTATCTCTAAATCTATAGAAGATATAATAATGAATTTATATTTATCGAATAAAGAATTTAACGTTCGATAAATAATATTTAGATGATTTTTTTCTTGTAACTACTACTTCCGGTTGTCCAATGGGAGAGTTTTCGAATTTTTTATTTCTTTATATGTTAAAATATTTTTAAATCTAAAGCTTATTTACTTTTATATTTTGTAAAATTATAAAAAAAATACCGGAGAAAAACAATGTTAAATTTTTGCAATATTTTCTTCCCGCCATTACGGCGAATTAGGTCTCGACATGCCCAAAACGTGCTTCATAGAAAGAGACAGAAGCAAAACTCGGCCATGTTTACATTTGACTCTTGACAATTTAATTTCTGTGTTTATCGTATTTTCTAGGTTTTACATTTACATATTTAAAATACAATAATTTCTTTTTTGCGATTTGACATTGAATTTAACATTTTAATATCAAATATAGAAGACATGCGTTCATGTTTTCATTCTAAACCAGCGCTCGCAGCGGACAACTACGGCGAACCAAAGATGCTGCATACGTCATCGTATTGCGGGCGATTTAACTAACGATAAATTTAATATCGTTTGTATAAAAAAATACGCTATATTTTATCACTTTGATCGCATTAATAGTAATATTGCTTGTATAGTATTGCAGTAATGTGGAAAAATCATAACACTTCAACATGACTAAACTCCCCCATTGTTACCAAAACTTAATCAACTCTTCCCATTATTGTTAGATTGAGGAATCCTTAGTTAAAAATGTCTTAAGTCTTATAGTATTTGAGAAATCGTGGATCCAACATCCACAAACACGAACATCATCGTAAAAATGTTATAATCGGATTCTAGGGACCTTAAAACGTGCTTATTCACTAAAATTTGGATTTGCGATTTGTAGCATGAATTCAATACCTCTCTTAGCGAGAGGTAAAAAATTCGATTACTGTTTAAAATTTTCATTGTAGTAGTATGGTTTTCATACATAGCCTACTGAAAAATAAGTGTAAAAATTTATTTATTTAAATTTCAATTGAATTTTTCTCAATATTTTTGTTATGTAAGGATATAAAATGATTACATGGTTGAATTTAGAAGCAAATACTCTACCGAATGAGCCTAAATGCCATCCCATTTCAAAAAAATACTAGCTGGTATTAAATTATAAATTTTCTGTATTTTTAATGTTTGCTGCTCTTCTAAACTGTTTCTTTAACGATCCCCCGCCCTCACTGCTTTTTAAATATATAGGGAGAACTCTGATTAATTATTTAACATAACACTCAGTTAATAATAAATAAATCAACGCTAGCGCCGCTCTTGGCCGCTCTCAAAACCAATACCAACATTTTTTATGTAAACGTTGAAAATCAATTATAAAAAAATATGTAAAATATTGAACTCAGCTGTAACTACTTCCACGACTTGTCAGGAAGTTGAAATAACATATCTACAAAGTTTGGTGTCGATATGTAAAACGGTGTAGATTTGTACAGACATCAAACTTTCACTTTTATATAAGTTTGTGTTATAACTTGAGAACCAGTGGTTTTAAAAAATATTTTTTTCTCTAATCGGATCGTTGATAATATAGCTGTTACACACTGTATACACCTCAGGAAAGAATGCTATTTTTCCTTCGGTACTTTTCAGCCCTCGGGCTTCGCCCTCTTGCTGTATAATGCACATTAATATTTTAATATAAGCATACAAAAAAAAAAAAACATCATTATGTAAATACTGTCCTTTAACAGATCTCAACGGAAATGTCTCCAATTTAATTTGTCCTGCGCGTCCCTCTTCAGTCTCATTATTTTGTGCGTCCTTAACAATCCAAATTTTCTTCGCCCTCTTCCCCTTCTTTCATGAAGGGAAAATGCAAAAAGATACTACGAACGAAAATAATTTTTATTGCAGGGTTGTGGGTACGGATGCCAGCTGCACCATGTGGTATACTGTCTAATGATTGCTTATGGTACAGAGAGAACCCTCATACTTAAATCCAAAGGTTGGAGGTATCATAAAGCCGGTTGGGAAGAAATATTTAAACCAATAAGTGATACGTGTACGGATCCAAATGCTGCGTCCCATATGCCATGGCCAGGTATGATCCAAAAAATTTGTTTTTTTCTCTGAAACTGGCGCCAAAATTGTGACGATCATTTATTTTCAAAATTAGAATATGATCGTAAAAAAGGTCCACTTTCTGCATTTGTTGCGTAAATTACGATTTAATTTTCACTAATATGTTTCTGTGTTTATTTTTAGGCAAATCAGATACTCAGGCAATCATATTACCAATAATTGATTCAATCTCTCCGCGTCCCCCTTTCTTGCCCCTCTCAATCCCGGAAGATTTAGCTCCCCGATTAATTAGATTACACGGTGATCCAATTGTTTGGTGGGTCGGGCAATTTTTAAAATATTTACTCAGACCACAGCCAGAGATTTCTAACTTTCTACAAGAGGCTATTTCCAAAATGGGCTTCAAACGACCTATAGTTGGGTAAGAAACATTCTAAGCATTTTTTAAATTTTATTTTATTTACTGAAACTTTTTTATATTTGTGTTATAAATCTAAAATTTTGATTTATTTTTACTTAAAAGGCTATTCCACCATTTTAAAAGTAATTTCATTTGAAAGTATAAGTAAATCTAGACTATTAGTGAAAATCTAGTGAAAAAATTTCCCAAAAGTTTGAAAAAATTCACTTTATGAATATAAGTTTTCAAATCTAAGCTAACAGCTTTTGAAGAAATAAGTATTGCATATACATTTTAGTATTAATCATATTAATATAAAATAAAAATTATAAATTATGTAGTATTTATAAATGAATTTTTAAATTGAAAAATACATATGTTTAAACGATCGCCAAATGACGCCACAACCCTAACGACGTTACACAACGAAGTTATATCATTTAATGGAGTTTGTGCGCATGTCTGGCTTTTGCCGCCAATTATTTTTGTTGACGTTTAGAGGTTAAATACACGTGTGTAACAAGAAAACTGTGGTTAAACTTACGCGTTTAATTCTTTTGCATTTTTTCCCGTACTATAAATTTTTATGCAAAATAAAAAATATGAGTCTAATATTTTTATTTCTACATTAACATATAAAAAAATCTGATGTGACCAGCACATTACCTTCCGTCAGTTCTATGTATTTTGTATAAATGTCATACAGAAAGTTCCTTGCAAAAGATTCTATTTCTTGTACATTACCTTAAGGCAGTTTTTATGTATTTTATACAAATTCCATACAGAAAGCAAAAGATCCTATATTTCCAGTAAAATTATAACACATACAAACTGTCAACTACACTTGACACTGACACCTTTCAATCAGAATTTTCTTAATACATCAGCTGTTTCCAGATTTATAGCATAGCTAGCTAATATATGATATTTAATTTCTTTATAATTTTTTAACTCTATATCCATTTAATATGAAATATAAAATGCATTCAAATCGCATAGAGAATAAAATATTCTTTAATATTTATAATAACATCAAATGTAAAAAAATGATATTAACATCGTTTTTTCAAGAAAAACTGTTAAAATCTTCAAATGAGAGTACTTCCGGTTGACCAATTCTAACCAAAATCTAATCAGCTCTTCACATGGATGTAACGAAGAGAAATACGAAAGAATTATAATTTTTTGAATTGTAGTATGAAAGTTATCGTAGACGAAAATTTTGTTACACACACAGACACACACACACACACACACACACACACACACACACACACACACACATACAGACATCATCGTGAAAATAGTAAAATCGTGTTCTAGGGACCCTAAAACGTGCTTATTCATCAAAAACTCACCACCGAATTTTTTGACCAAAGACAATACCTTCCTTACCTAAAGGTGACGGAAGGTAAAAATCATGGAAAATCCTATTGTTTTTAATTAATAAAACTCCGGCAGCAAGAATATTTCGTTTATTTTGAAAGATACAAAAAAATGTTAAGAACCATATTAAGAATTTTGTATCACTTCCGATTATAGTGGAAATGTGTACAACTTTAAATCTAGCATAGAGAAATGGTATTTTTATATTTTTTTCAGAATGGACAAAATTACCTTCACAACGATACCAAAATGTAGTTTTACTTCAACCATTTTAAAATGGATACCGTTTATTTTCAAAATGTGTATTAATAAAATTACATACAAAATAAAACATAGCAAGCTATGAAAACAATTTTATTATTAAAACAAAACCAAAATGTAGTTTTACTTCACCCATTTTAAAGTGGAGACTGTTTATTTTCAAAATGTGTGTTAATAAAATTCCATACAAAATAAAACATAGCAAGCTATGAAAACAATTTTATTATTAAAACAAATGAGAAGTGACGTCTTCCTATAAAGTTGAAGGGCTGTAATAGAATTTCTTTGACATTCTCCGAATATTAAAACTATCAACTATTTCTTTATTTGTGTAACGCAAAATTATTGTTACTGTCATATTAAATAACAAAACTAATATAGGTAGATAAATACTTTTCTTTTGTTTTAAAGTAATACACTTGTTTTCATAACTTGCTGTTTTATTTTGCATGTAATTTTATTATACTTCATTTCACGTAAGAAAATATTAGATGACGCTTGAGAGTCGACCGTTTTTACATGCATTAAATAAATCATTTAAATTTGTGAAAGAAACTTTGTCAATAATAAATAGTTTTATCTGTAAAAATGTACAAGACCTGAATATCAAAAATTACAACAAAACATGGTTAAACGTCACTTAATTCTGTAGATTTTATTTGATAGTTGACAACTGACAGGTGATATTTTTTACGTTTTTATGAACTAGGTTTGCATTCTGACCAATCAAATTGCAGAATTTATATCCTTATCTAAAGCAACGCTATTTTCTTACGTGAAACTAAGTATAATAAAATAAATGGACGCCATTTTGAAATGGTTGAAGTAAAATTGATTGTAAAATGATATTTTGCTATTGTTGTGAAGTTAATTTTACGCACATTCTACAAAAAAAAAAACGATTTTATCTGCTTGATTTAGAGTTATACACATTTCCGCTAAAACCGGAAATGATACAAAATTCTAAATACAATCATCTTATGATCCCTTTTGTCTAGTTAAACTTTGCTTATTAACATTTTTTTGTATCTTTCAAAATAAACGAAATATTCTTGGTGCCGACCTTACGCCGATCATTATTATAATACGCCATTAAAAACTGATTAAATTAATTGTGTTAGTGTTCACGTCCGGCGAACAGACAAAGTAGGAACCGAGGCAGCGTTTCACAGTCTGGACGAATACATGCAAGCAGTAGAAGAATATTACAACCAATTAGATTTGAACCAAGGAGTTGTTCAGAGGAGAATTTATTTAGCGTCGGATGACCCGAAAGTTGTTGCGGAAGCTAAGAAAAAATATCCGCAATATGAAGTATTAGGTGATCCAAATATTGCGAAAACCGCTGCAGTATCGTCACGATATTCCGATTCCTCGTTAAGAGGAATTATTTTAGATATTCATTTACTGTCAATGAGTGACTATTTGGTTTGCACGTTTTCATCGCAGGTGAGAAACAATTACATATATTATTTTTAATATGCCATCAAATCTTGTCACGTAATTTGATATAATTAGAACTATTTTTATGCGAAGGACAAAACAATAATTCAATCAATAATATTCTTCTAAAGGAGAGTGACTGTTGTATAAACGTTTCTATAATTTGAAAAATGAAATGCAGTGTTTTATGGACTATACCTACATGAATAGGGTACTATACCATAGTCAAATTTTAACTATCTTAAATAAGAAGAAGAAAATATACATAAATTAATGAGTATTAGTGAAAAAAAATTGTTTCAATATTGATTAGGTCGCAAACTACAAGCGATTAAAATTGATTACTAATTAGGTATGACGCTGTAGGTCCTAAGAATTTGATTGGTCGCCTGATTTTAAAAACGAGATTCGCGCGTCTCCTGAGGTCACCTTTGAAAGATTATGAACTGTCACGTTGTTGTATAACCTAACAAAGAATTTACAATTTTATGTTTCATGAATTTGTTTAATTATAATATCTAGTAATATTAACAATAATAATGTATTTTTAATTAAAACAATTTGTAATATGTATTAATTAAATTAATAATAATATTAACTAATCAAAACAAACAAACACTAGCGCCATCCGCCGTCATACTTTGTGTCATAATAATGTCAAACTGTTTCAATGTTCTATAATTTATTAAAAAAAGGTTATTATTTATGTTAAATAATAATTTCTTCGTGAATATAAAGTATAAGTTTTTATATAAAAATATTTCAGCTATGCAAACATGAAAAAAATCTGTTCTCTCTAGAACTAACACCATTGGAAGTACCAGCTACGTCACGCAAGAAATTCTTAACTTTAAAAAGTCATATCTCGCTTATTACGTAAAATTTTTAAGTCGCGTTTGCACGAAAAATCTTATTTCATCCTGTTCTTACAGAAAAAAATTAAAGAAAAAATGGTATAGGACCCTATTAAAAAATGAAAACTGGTTGACTTATTTTGCATTTTTAGAGGACATACGCCTTTAAGGTTAAAATCATATAATAATAAATGATTTGTTTGAAGCAGTTACTGATTTTTACGTGAAATAAATGTAGCATTATTTGCTGTTTGTCACAGAATTTTAAGAATACATTTCAAGATTTCAAACTAAACTTGCAAATTCAATGTCAACAAAGAAAAATATTTGACATTTTACGAACATAGTGGGTTAGCATAAATCCGAAAATAATAAGAGCTCAGCTTATTCACTCCACTCTCTTAACATCTTCATACAGCAAATATTCCTCACTCCTTGCATATTAAAGTGACCGATTTTCTGTAGCGAAATACCGCAGAAGTGGGATCATTACAATTGAATCCTATACCAATTTTTTTTTCTGTAAGATCAGTTTGAACAAAAAAAATGTAAACGCATCTTCAAAATTTTACGTAATAAGCGAGATATGAGGTTTGTTCCAACAAAAGTTCAGAACCATTCAGAACTTTACTGAGTCTGCGCAAATTCATTTTACCGTTCCAACAAGTCGAATTAAAAATTCAGAATTTTTAGTGCGGTGTTCCAAATAAAGTGAATAAAATATCAAATATGGTAAACGCCCGCACGGTACAAATATGTCACCATCATTACCGATATCTGCATACAAAGCAGATTGGCACACCCAGCAATGGGTAATATGCCATGATGATATATTTATTTTATTTAAATACACGCTCGTAGTAACTACTAGCGCCATCTGTGTTTCTAACGGCATATATTCAATCTGAAATGAGCAAAAATCACGCAAAAGCGTATCGAAATGACGTCACAGTTTCTAAGGACGTTTCTAGATATGTAAAGAATTTTAATTTTCCAACATCAAATTATGAATGAAAACTTTTCCCTAAACATGTTTAACTATATTTTTTTACTATATGAAGATGTAAATCATAGAAAAAAGTTACTATTTTGCATAAATTCCAACACCGGAATATCCCATTGTTGGGGGCGCGACCCAAATTTAACTATTGTATTTGTCTCGCGACCCACTGTAGAAAATTATTTAAAAAATAAAAACATTTATTTATAAACAATAATCTACTCATTAAAATAAGAAAATGAATATGTACGAATATATTTATAAACAAAATAATATAAATTTAACACCATAATATATAAAAATTAAAATAAAACGAAACTTATTACAATTTGGTACATGATTTTGATACAATATTAATCTTATCTGATAACTCTAATGTCCAAAATGCGAAACATTAATGTAACTTGCCCAAATTTGTCTAATATGACTTACGAACATGATTGAAAATGTATATCTGTACAATTTAAAATAAAAAATATGAGTAGTTTACAAAAAATAATGTTATTTACTGTAACCCCTGACTTTGCATAAGTTTTGAAAGTTCTTCAAATCGCGGTTTTAATTGGAAGACGGCATTCATTTTCTTGTTGGAGGGGGTTTTTAAAATTTAGTTTTAGAAAAAAATAATAGGTGTAGCAACAGGTAATAATATTTTCAATTTTTTATATCCCAAGATTAGATTTTCTTTTTTTAAACTAAAATGAACTCTAGGTCTCGGTAGGGTTATTAGAAATAGCGATTCTGCATTGTATTGCTAACATCAATATTAGTAACATTTTTGAGGAAATGAGAAATATTCGTCTTCCGGGAATGGACTGTCATATTTTGAGTCAGAGCTCAACGTTTCGCCCGTAGTCGTATGGGGCATCTTCAGGAGCAAGGGGGATAGTACTGTCTTAAACAAGGTTACCCGACGTGTCAACCACGCTAGAGGCCGAGTGTAAGCAACAAGGAGGGGGAGACTCAGTTTACAAGGTTACCTCTAGCCTTTAGCGTGGTTTACACGTTAGGTATAGTAATACAATTTTTATAATGGACCTTTCCAATTTAAGGGCTATCTCTTTCTATCGCTGCAAATAGTAAGAAAATGGCGCGAACAACTGCCAGTTGGGCTGTCAAACGAAACGTCAAAAATATTGCAGTCATTAAAATACATGTATTCTCAGTGAAAATTTGCATCGTTAGACATTTTACCTTCAATAAAAGCTTTTGTAACTTATTTCGATAAGATTTTTTAAAGTTATCCGAGATATTCTCACATTTTACGTCTAAACGTCATAGATTTCAGTTGTTTTTACTATGCGCAGATCCCCATTGCGCATATCTTCTATCTCTTTAAATTGGAAAGGTCCATTGATTGATGAATGGACTTAATTTTTTCACATAGTAAAATAAGTTTTTATTTGTAAAATAAGAATTGAAATCATATATTATACTCAAATTCATATTAACAACTTCTGTGTAGTTCTAAAATTTGAAATGCCGCCATTTAACGGCACTAACTTTTTAGTTCAAAAAGTAAATGTAGTGGTCGCTCAAAATTCTGAAATGTTCTATTTACGTATATTACGCATTCTTATCTAAGATAGTTAAAATTTCACCAAGGTATAGTAAACAATTATACATCAGAAGTGGGATCACTGCAATGCCAATGCTGCCATTGACAAAATTTTGTTGTGCGATGTGGTCCAATAGATCCAAAAAGTTGGACAGCGATACTCTAACGCTCTAACCACATTATTATTGATCGATAGACAGACATACTTAGAGAGAGAATGTCTTTAAACAAAAAAAGAGCTTGTATGAATGTGGGCGAATCTACACTGTGAGACATGTCTTTGTAGGTTTGCCGGGTGGCGTATGAAATAATGCAAAACTACTATCCCGACGCTTCTTCACGTTTCCGTTCTTTGGATGACATTTATTACTACGGCGGACAAAACGCCCACAATCAAATAGCGGTAATGGCACACGAACCAAAACATAGTAACGAGATGGAACTCATCCCTGGAGACTTCGTCGGCGTTGCTGGAAACCACTGGAATGGCTTCAGCAAAGGGAGAAACCTTCGCACAAATACAATCGGTCTGTATCCATCCTTTAAGGTAGAAAATAAGGTAGAGGTTGTAAAGTATCCCACGTACCCTGAGGTTACTCTGATGCAGAGAGCAGAAGAAAATAAATAAATGTACAAATGTGATTACGCTACGTAATTATTTTATCTTTTGTAACGTGTAGATAGGATATTACTGGACATTGTATAATAAGGCAAAAAATAATGGGACATGGTTCTTATTTTGTGACCCAAAACCGATAGACATATTGTTTAAAGATATTTATGTAATGGTCATATTTGTGATAGTAAATAAATGGATCTGAATTTTGTTACTTGTTTAGATTTTGTTGTTTTATTGTTAATTACTTGCTTATCTTAATGGCTTTGTTTTTGTGGTTACGTCGACTTTTATGTAATCCGTAAAGTCAAGCAAAGGTGAGCACGATTAGTAAATAGATGGGTTACCTCCAATGGAAGTGGAACAATTCGATTTCCTTATTTGAATTTTTACAGAAAATTGATGTGGGTCTTTATGGGCCAACTTTTTGAGACAATCTAGTTGATGTAAATATATTTCAGATATTTTCATTTGTTTTCGAGTTACGGAAAAAAGCAAATTTGTTCTTTTTAGTTGAGTGAAAATTTAAAAAATATTCAAATATGTATACAGTGTGTTAAAAAAAGGGTTCAATTTTTGAGGGTATACAGGTGTTGGTTAAATTAGATAAAAGTTGCCCCATTAGGAGACCATTAAAATGGTGTTTTGTTATTGGAGAAAAAATACATGTCACTAGATATTAGCGAAAATGTAAATTTTTCAGTTTTTTTGTTCTTGCAAATATCTTTCAAATGTGAAATAATACTGGATTTTAATTTGCACATCTTTAAGGCACTTTTTATTTTCTTTCGAATGGCGATACTCAATTTTTTTATCACTATTATTGCACTTTATTGCTATTAGTTTTCAAGTTATGTCAAAATTTTAATTTTTATATGGACGCCATCTTGGAAAGTTGCACGATTGACAATATATATATATATTTTTTTTAGTTTCCCAACCATGTGTAATTTGTCTATTTTCATTTGTTTGACACACCGAAAATACAACAATTTCTAAATTTATAGGTTAAAAACAATGGTTGTTTTAATAAAACAAATGAAATCATCAGTCTTTTGTTTAATTTTAATTTTATAATATTCATATTCTTTAATATTTCTAACATTCTAACGTACACAGCAATGAAACATTTTGAGAACTAATTATAGAAATTATCAATGAAAATATTCAAATTGTTATTTCCAATTGTGTTTTTCAATTGCAACGACCATTGTTTTTAACCTATAAATTTAGAAATTATTTTATTTTCGGGGTTTGAAACAGATGAAAATGGACAAATTACACTTGAATTGAAGAGTGATGCTATAGAAGCGTGTAATTAATGTATTACTACTAAGATAAATTGTACAAATGCGAGAGAAAAATCAGCTGACGCCGGGGTTCGAACCGACTTTGCAGTGGTGTAACTTTCCAATATGGCGTCCATATAAAAATTAAAACTTCGACATCAGAACTCGATAATTAATAGTGATAAAAAAAATGAGCATCGCCATTCGAAAGAACATAAAAAGTGCCTTAAAGATGTGCAAATAAAAATCCAATATAGTACTAACAAAAATGAGTAAAAAAAAAGCTTAATCAACATAGGCCTGATCCTCAACTGTTTCTGAGAGGGGCCATTTTGAAAAAAAAAACATCGAACAAAATTTTGTCTATACCACTAAATAAAGGGAATCGGTATTTTTATATTTTTTTCCAGAATGTAAATAAAATTAGCTTCACAACGATACCAAAATATCTTAGTTTTTCTTCAACCTTTTCAAAATGTCGACCATTTGTTTTCAAAATATGTATTAATAAAATTCCATACAAAATTAAACATAGCATGCTATAAAACAATTTTAATACCAGAGCACTTCAACTTGTAGATAAATACTTTTCTTTTGTTTTAAGATAATAAAATTGTTTCATAGCTTACCCATTTCCTCTCAAAGCGCACGTGATGCAAAATTCCTATTTGGTCATCTTAAGTTTGCTTATTAACATTTTCTTGTATTTCTCAAGATAAACGAAATATTCTTGGTGCCGGATTTACACCAAACACTCTGTATATCTTAAAAAAATTACCCTTTTTAACATCCTGTATATTTTTTACATTCGGTGAAACGAAAGAAATTCGGCCTGTAGAATGTTAAATGCTAGCAGGATATCTACGATTAGAAATATTTTACTACGACGCCCATGGTTTATTAGATAACACGATTACTTGAAATACTCTCCCTTACCGCACCGGTTTTCTTTCGTCTCATCGACAGTAGTTTCTAAAGCTAGTTACCGCTTAGTAGCAATTTAAAAATAGGAATTTGGGATACAAAATAAATCTCGGCCATCGCAATATTTTTTTGCCCTATTATACGGAAAATACCTAATTTTATTACCAATGAATGGATTTCCCCGTTTTAAAGAACAACTGCCTAATAGATGTATGTGTGTAGCAATGTACATTTCGAAGGACAATGCATACATTATTAAAAGATGTAAAATAATAGATAGGTCGCTTTTCAATGGAAATAAAATTACAGGGACTATCACGCTGCTCAAATGTCAGAGTAGATACAAAATTAATCATTAATAGACTGTGTCTTGCTGTAAAATATGTGATTCCATTTTATATGCTGTTCCTATGCTAAACTATGTACCACGCCAATCAGTTTTTTACTTTCAAAATAGATGTATTTTTATATTTATGATTTTGGCGTGGTTTCTATTTTTAATCCCTGTAAATTATATATTCACAATTCATATAATTTCCGGGTAATTGGGCGTTTCCGAATTTTTAAAATAAAACCAAAAATTATTTTTTCCAGAATTGACTCTGTCAATAGTGTCATTTTAAAATGAAACATATTTTTTAAAAATCTCATGTGGTCAGCATATGACCTCCCGCCAATTCCATGTTTCAAATAGTAATGAGCTTTAAGCAAATATAACTTCCGGTTGATTCTTTATAAACAAAATTTAATTTGTTGGTCCAATAAATAAAAAAGTCTGTAATACGAAATTTTGGGTTATATTGTATTGTTTTTCTTCGAAAATTTGTTAAGAGCTCCAAATTATCACATCCGGTTTATCATCTCGACTTCGGCCACCATTCGGATCTTGGAAACTATAAAAATACAACTTTGGTTAAATGGACGTGTGGTGCACCTTTACTACAAAATGGCGGAAAAGTGAATTTGGTCGATATATTCATTTTGAAATAACTTCTAAACTATCAGTAATTGAGAAGAATATTTCGAATAAAAACATTAGATATTTTCATTGTCTATCCAGTGGCGTACGAAAATAATTTTACTGTTGGTAAAATTTCGAGATAACACAAACTTACATATTTGATTTTTAGTCTTAAAAAATACTTATTTTTTTCGTTCGATTATAGTCTTAGACTTTTTATTATTTTTCATGAAATTTCTTATTGTTTGTCAGTAATTTCATTAGTTTTTAAAAATAGTAATTTATTTTAATTTCATAACTACCCTGTTTCATAATTTAATTTTAACTCTGTATTTTCAAATTCACGTAAGTAGGTATACCAGGTATGATCTAAAAAAAATATTTAAAACACAAACACCCTTATACCTACCGAAAGAGAAAAAAATAAGCATTTTTTTAAGCAAAAATCAAATATGGGTTCAATGGACCTTTTCAATTTAACGGCTATCTCTTTCTATCGCTGCAAATAGTAAGAAAATGGCGCGAACAACTGCCAGTTGGGCTGTCAAACGAAACGTCAAAAATATTGCAGTCATTAAAATACATGTATTCTCAGTGAAAATTTGCATCGTTAGACATTTTACCTTCAATAAAAGCTTTTGTAACTTATTTCGATAAGATTTTTTAAAGTTATCCGAGATATTCTCACATTTTACGTCTAAATGTTTTAGAATCAAACGTCATAGATTTCAGTTGTTCTTCCTATGCGCAGATCCCCATTGCGCATATCTTCTATCTCTTTAAATTGGAAAGGTCCATTGGACGTTTCCGATTTTGTTAAAATAAAACCAAAAATTATTTTTCCAGAGATGACTCCGGTAATAGTGTTATTTTAAAATGAAACATATTTTTTAAAAATCTCATGTGGCCAGCATATGACCTCCCGCCAATTCCATGTTTCAAATAGCAATGAGCTTTAAGAAAATATGAATTCCGGTTGATCCTTTATAAACAACATCTAATTTGTTGGTCCAATAAATAGAAAAGTCTGTAATACGAAATTTTGGATTATATTTTAATGTTTTTCTTCGAAAATTTGTTAAGAGCTCCAAATTATCACATCCGGTTTATCATCCTGGACTTCGAAGGCCACCATTCGGATCTTGGAAACTATAAAAATATAATTCGGTTAAATGGGACATGTGGTGCAACTTTGGGGAGCCATCTCAGATGTGCTTTTGTTTTGACAAAATTGTCATAGGTTACTACAAAATGGCGGAAAACTGAATTTGGTCGATATTTTAATTTTGAAATAACTTCTAAACTATCAGTAATCGAGAAAAATGTTTCAAATAAAAACATTAGATATTTTCGAGGTTTGTTCGTTCGTTCCGCTATGCTGCGTTTTACCGCAATCGCCGCGGTAATAATTTAAGTTACTAAAAATTATTTTTCTGTTCGATCCGTTTGCGTTAAATTATTTTCGAAGATACTTCAGACTATGATAATTATAAAGGATACTCAGTAAAAAAATATTATTCCATTTTCCATTATTTTAATTGTTTACTATTGTTATCATTTAAATTTAACTTGTTACAATTCATAGGTTTGTTCGTTCCGCTATGCTGCGTTTTACCGCAAAACGCGGCGGTAATTGTCGCTGCGTTTTGCGATTCACTGCCAATCGCCGCGGTAATAATTTAAGTTACTAAAAATTATTTTTCTATTCGATCCGTTTGCGTTAAATTATTTTCGAAGATACTTCAGACTATTATAATTATAAAGGATACTCAGTAAAATATATTATTCCATTTTCCATTATTTTAATTGTTTACTATTGTTATCATTTAAATTTACCTTGTTACAAATCACAATTCATATGACATTGACATTTATATATTTTACAAATGTATTTCAATTTCTAAAACTGAAACATTACATAGCATACTTATTGAAAAATAACAATTTTTTCCTAATATTTATTTGTCAAACACTGTCATACTAGCACTTCATATGTAGACGTGAACATTACCGCCGATTATTTTTTTACCACCGAGTCATGAGTCACTGTAAAAATTATCACCGCCAGCTGCCGCGGCGTTTTACCGCAAATTACTAGAAAAACGGAACAAACAGAATCTAGTGACTTTACAGTGAACCGCGAATCGAAAAGAACAGCAAATTTCACCGCCGCGGTTTGCGATAGACGCAAGGTGGCGGAACGAACAAACCTCATATGACATTGACATATATTTTACAAATGTATTTCAATTTCTAAAACTGAAACATTACATAGCAAACTTATTGAAAAATACCAATTTTTTCCTAATATTTATTTATCAAAAACTGTCATACTAGCACTTCATATGTAGACGCGAACATTACCGCCGATTATTTTTTTACCACCGAGTCATGAGTCACTGTAAAAATTATCACCGCCAGCTGCCGCGGCGTTTTACCGCAAGTTACTAGAAAAACGGAACGAACAGAATCTAGTGACTTTACAGTGAACCGCGAATCGAAAAGAACAGCAAATTTCACCGCTGCGGTTTGCGATAGACGCAGGGTAGCGGAATGAACAAACCTTTTAGTCTATCCAGTGGCGTACGATAATAAATAATTTTTCTGTTGGTAAATTTTCGAGATAATACAAACTTATATTTTTTTTAAATGGAACTCATATTTGATTTTTAGTCTTAAAAAATACTTATTTTTTTTTTCATTCGATTATAATCGTCGATTTTTCATTATTTTTCATGAAATTTCTTATTTTTTTGTCAGTAATTTCATTAGTTTTTAAAAATATTATTTTATTTTACTTAAATAACAAATTTCATAACTACTCTGTTTCATAAATTAATTTTAACTATATTTTCAAATTCACGTAAGTAGGTATACCAGGTATGATCTAAAAAAATATTTGAAAGATAAAAACCCTTATACCAATCATAAGAGAAAAAAATCTGATGTGGCCAGCACATTACCTTCCGTCAGTTCTATGTATTTTGTATAAATGTCATACAGAAAGTTCCTTGCAAAAGATTATATTTCTTGTACATTACCTTAAGGCAGTTGTATGTATTTTATACAAATTCCATACAGAAAGTTTCTAACAAAAGATCTTATATTTCCAGTAAAATTATAACATATAAACATACTGTCAACTGCACTTGACACTGACACCTTTCAATCAGAATTTTCTTAATGTAGCAGCTGTTTCCAGAGTTATAGCAAAGCTGACTAATATATATGATATTAAATTTCTTTATAATTTTTTAACTCTATGTCCATTTAATATGAAGTATAAAATGCAATCAAATCGTATAGAGAATAAATAATTCTTTAATATTTATAATAACATCAAATGTGAAAAAATGATATTTAACATCGTTTTTTCAAGAAAAACTGTTAATATCTTCAAATGAAAGTACTTCCGGTTGACCAATTATAACCAAAATCTAATCAGCTCTTCACATGGATGTAACGAAGAGGAATACGAAAGAATTGTAATTTTTGGAATTGTAGTATTAGAGTTATCGCATTAGAAAATTTTGTCACACACAGACACACACACACACACACACACACACAAACACACACATATATACATACACACACATACACACACACACACACACACACACACACACACATACAGACATCATCGTAAAAATAGTAAAATCGTATTCTAGGGACCCTAAAACGTGCTTATTCATCAAAAACTCACCACCGAATTTTTTGACCAAAGACAATACCTTCCTTACCTAAAGGTGACGGAAGGTAAAAAATATTGAAACATATTTCTCGATTATTGATGGTTTAGAAGATATTTCAAAATTAAATCTACCAAATTCAGTTTTCCGACATTTTCTAGTAACTTATGACAATTTTTGTTAAAACAATTACATCTAAGATGGCCCCTCAAAGGCGCACCACATGTCATATCTCTTATAGTTTCCGAGATCCCAATGGTGGCCTTCGAAATCCGGACAGCCTATATATATAGTTTTCGATCATATTTGAACCAAAATATCTAATATTTTGTTCCCATTGATATAAAAATTTTAAATATTAAAATTGAATCATATATTAAAATTGAAAAAAGTTTTGCATTATATTTTAATATAGTTTTTCATTAAAAATTATTATGGGCGGCAAGTAAAGTACCACTTGACTTGCGGCTGTCCAATCACTATCGACTTTGAACCGAAAACATTACCTCAACCTCCCTTTAATATGGCGGGAGGCAAAAATATTCTTACCACGTTTTGATTCTGGAAACGTCCCGTTTGTATGGTTTGTTAAGTGCAATATACAAATAAATGAATAGTTAAAAACTGTTAAGTTCTTTAACTAAATTATAATGACCATTAATAATTTACAGAACGACGTATAAAAATTTCTGTAGCATATAGTATACGCATTTTAGTGATTGTATTGTTTGTCTAATATGCACAGCATATTTTGTTATATTTTATAATTTTATCTTTCACTGTGTGCCAATTATGCTCACATTGTTTGTAAAAATAAATGATTTTTTTAAATATATTTTTCATTGCGCATCTTTTTAATTACACAAATAGGATACAGGCAGAACCGGACAAAATACTCTCCACGCCAGCATTGAGTGCCCGTGAGGTGATGCCTGGTAAGCGCCCGCACGGTGCAAATATTTCATCATTACCGATATCTGTATACAAGCAGATTGGCACGCCCAGCAATGGGTAATAAGCCGTGATGATATATTTATTTATTTATTAAAAAGGCTGTATTAATTTTCTTTTCTAATAGGGGTGTCCGAGTCTACGGCTTTTAAAAACAATACTTATTGGATATCAATGTTCATCATGTATAAGTAATATTTTTATGATTATTTTTTGACATTTCTTACAATCAATGAAATGTTCCATTTTGTGTCACGTGTCTGCGTTTTAACCAATCCTGTCATTATTAGACCGAGAATAAAGCTCTGGAGTTTATTCCCGGGAATAATCTCTGTAGCTTTTGTTTTTATTGACATGTCAGATAGTAATTAATACATAAGTAAAATGAGTGACAAAGACCAATTTTGTGCCATTTTTGATTATGAAATAAACCAAAAAAATATAGAAACCACTTCTAGAAATACCATAATTATTAATTTTACCTTTTGATTATCTATTTTGCATTGTCAAAGTGAGTTCTAGTAGTTGTCAAAACAGACTTACCAACTGAGCGTTACAATAGCATAATTCCGTTGTTTGAAACTTGTGAATCAAAAAATCATCTAATTAAATATTGGGATTTTCAAATAAGAAAACGCTAACTAGCAGCGAATATTAGAACTACAAACAGTGGTACACATTTGACATTTATATGAAACTATACTCTATCCGTTTTAATTATAGAGCATTGGGTGAGATAGGGCTTAAGATTCTAGCTCTCTGATTGGTTCAAACGTAAACCGAGTTTACACAGTAAAATAATTAACGCGAAATTTAAATTTGCTTGACAACTGTATCAATTATTTTGACGTCTGACAAAATAAATAAAAGTCAACAATTCATTTCTGTTCAGTTCTGTTTGTTAAGTATATTATTGTTCTTTTCGCTTATATAATTTTCATAGTGTTAGTTTTGAATTAGTAGTTCGTTACTTTTGTTATTGTTCTCTTTGTTAATATTATGGATAAAAATAGAGAGGTATGTACGTACAAGACAAAATTACTGAATAAATGTCAATTAGAAATATTTTTTTTAAATTCAGGAATTGCGCCAAAATTTGGATTCTTTATTTAATACATGTAAAAACGGCCGCGCTTGAAACGCCATCTAGTCTATAGTTAAAACGGATAGAGTATACAGCTATATGACTATAAAAACTCTATTATACATACTTGAATTTTAAATAAAAAATACTAATAAATGAAAAAATAATACGAAAACTAAAGAAACACAATTGACAGTATGCTACGCTGAAAAATATCAACAAAAAGTGTACCGTTGTTTAATGCGATCAGCGCCATCTCTTGATACTTGAAAATCCCAATCATTTGAGAGTTCGATAAATTAGAAAATAATCCTTCGGGCTTTCGTGACTATTGCCTGGCAACAAGTTTTCGAAAAATCTGTCAAATTATTTTCAATTTGTTCTCACTCTGTTGTTATATTATTACGGAAAAAAATGTATTAGATTAAAAAAAATACTAAATTATATTTCATTATAAAAATTTATTGGTTTTACTTTTGAATTATTGAATACTAATGTATTTACATATTGTTTTTAGTCATTATAAATACATATAAATACAAGGCCTATCTAAAAACAACAGGCCTAGTATTTGAATAAATAAAAATTGAAATACTGCCAAACATTGGATACAGGTAAAAATAAAATATGGTGTTTCTAAATTCGAAAGAAGATGAATTTATTAATAAAAATAAAAACGCTAGATACGTATATGTAGGTATGTACATAGCAGGTAAATCTGAGTTGTAGAACTAATTCAACTAAAATATAAATATAATACTGGTAAAATGTAACATAAACCGCGAAACTATAAAACATCATCGAAAGATGCCGGTTTTTGAGGTATTACATTAATTATTACAGGTCTCTCTCCTGATCCTAATAAACTTTCAGTTTCAGGATTTGCATCCGAGGGTTGATTACTTATAGATCTAGATATTGTTTCTAATATTTTTCTCTGTCTTTCTTGTTCTCTCATCTCCCTCAATCTTGCGAATTCATCATCGCCACTATCCGTACTCGATCCTCCGATGCTTAAAGTGTCAGATCCTATTCGCATATCCGGCGACCCGCTGGCCATACTAGGAGATCTGACTCTTGAAGTCGGCGCAGAAACCGATTTACTTGTCGGTTTAGACTTTGGAACATCCACTGGATTCGACGCGGGTGGAGGACCGAAGATGTTCATCACTGACGGGCGATCCGGAGATTTTACCTGAGAAGTCATTGTTAATTGTTCATCTACTTCTTCTATAACTTGATCTGTGATTTTCATGCTTCCAGCGGGGTAGCTTCTAGGGTTAAGGTTGGATGCACTGTGCGACATAGGAATTGAATCGCCGGATATACCATCCGTACGGCTGTTTTCTCGAGAGAAAAGACGTTTTAAGACGTTGGTTACTGAGTTTACGCGAGGTAGAGATGAACCCATGGCTCCTACGTTCATGGAACTTTGTGAACCGACAGAGTTTGTTCGGGTGTGGCTCGGTTTGGCGGTGAAGTGGATAGCGCTTGTTGCGTCGTCGTACTGGAAATAATATTTGTTTTAGCAAGAATACAGAGTGAATCTGGGAAGACGCCCCCCCCCCTTTAACTTTTTTATTATAATAGAAAAAAATCTGATGTGGCCAACACATAACCTCTCGCCAGATACTTTACCTGGTTGTACGCATAAAACGAAAAATATTTTTAAATACAAATACATATATTCATGTCTCACTACAAAATAATTCTCACATATATTTGCAAAATCTATGGGATTATTTAAAATAAATTATGTACAATACATACATTTTCTTTATATTCAATATCCTGAAATTTTCTTTTTCTACTTTCTTTTTCTTTATATTCGTCATTTTTTCGCAAATTCCTTTTATATTCTTTTTTACGTATATTCTTTTGCGTTGTTGACCTATTTTATCTTCATAATAATGTACAAATATTTTTGACAGAGGCATACAAATATTTTTGACAGTGACATTTATGTGTCAATTACAAACATTTGAATTTCTTGCCTTGTAGTAGTTTGATCTGAGATTTTTTACATCAAATTATTTTGTCTTTCTTTATCTATAAATCTATAGAAGATATAATAATGAATTTATATTTATCGAATAAAGAATTTAACATTCTTTAATATAAGTATTTACATAAATTTTCGATAAATAATATTTAGATGATTTTTTTCTTGTAACTACTACTTCCGGTAGTCCAATTGTTACCAAAACTGACTCGACTCTTCCCATTACTGTTAGATTGAGGAATCCGTAGTTAAAAATGTCTTAAGTCTTATAGTATTTGAGATATACACACACACACACATACGGACATCATCGTAAAAATGTTATAATCGGATTCTAGGGACCTTAAAACGTGCTTATTCATTAAAATCTGGATATGCGATTGTTAGCATGAATACAATACCTCTCTTAGCGAGAGGTAAAAATGGCTCATATAAAAGTTTTATTATTTTACATATACTATTTGATGACAGATGTAGATATTTTTTATAAAGTCAGGTTTACAAGATACGACTATCAACTTTTATTTTTCAAATGGCAACCTATAATTATTTTAATACAATAGAAACCACCATTTTTTTACCTCTCGCTAAGAGAGGTATTGTATTCATGCTAAAAATCGCATATCCAGATTTTAGTGAATAAGCACGTTTTAAGGTCCCTAGAATCCGATTATAACATTTTTACGATGATGTCCGTATGTGTGTGTGGATGTTGGATTCACGATTTCTCAAATACTATAAGACTTAAGGCATTTTTAACTACGGATTTCTCAATCTAACAATAATGGGAAGAGTTGATTAAGTTTTGGTAACAATTGGACAACCGGAAGTAGTAGTTACAAGAAAAAAATCATCTAAATATTATTTATCGAAAATTTATGTAAATACTTATATTAAAGAATGTTAAATTCTTTATTCGATAAATATAAATTCATTATTATATCTTCTATAGATTTAGAGATAAAGAAATGCATATAAAATAATTTGATGTAAATATTCTCAAATCAAACTACTTCAAGGTAAGAAATTCAAATGTTTGTAATTGACACATAAATGTCACTGTCAAAAATATTTGTATGCCGGTGTCAAAAATATTTGTACATCATTATGAAGATTATGAAAATAAAAAAAGGCAACAACGTAAAAGAATATACGTAAAAAAGAATATAAGAGGAATTTGCGAAAAAAATACGAATATAAAGAAAAAGAAAAGGAAAGTAGAAAAAGAAAATTTCAGGATATTGCATATAAAGAAAATGTATGTATTGTACATAATTTATATTAAAATATCCCATAGATTTTGCAAATATATGTGAGAATTATTTTGTAGTGAGACATGAATATATGTATTTGTATTTAAAAATATTTTTCGTTTTATGCGTACAACCAGGTAAAATATCTGGCGAGAAGTTATGTGCTGGCCACATCAGATTTTTTCTCTTTTCAACGATGTATTATTTTTTATTAATGGATTTGAAAAATTTCGAGAAAAATAAGATAATTTAGAAATAATTTTTAAACAAATATTATAGGTGGCTATGTGAAAATAAACAAAACGTAACAGTGCTATACAACTTAGCAAACTAAAACAACAAATTTAGTAACAAAAACAACTTAAAACAAATGTTCAAAATTACGACCATGTTCTGTAATACAAAAATTCAAGTGATATGTTCGAACATCTGCCAGCATGTTTCGCGAAATATTCTGAAAAGCATTTCGAATACGCTCTTTCATGTCTTCTACATTTGTAGGTATCTTCTGATAGACAAGATCCTTGACGTATCCCCAAAGAAACAAATCCATAGGCGTAAGATCAGGAGATCTTGCTGGCAATGAAATAGAATCATATCAATTAATTCGTTCTTCGTAAACATTTCAAAATGTTTTTTTTTTTTTTGTTTACAAAATAAGTTAAATTAAGTAACAAACAAATGTATACTTTTTGACATTAATTTAATTGTTTTACATTGTTACGTTTTGTTTATTTTCAAATAGCCACCTATAATATTTGTTTAAAAATTACTTCTAAATTATCTCATTTTTCTCGAAATTTTTCAAATACGTTAATAAAAAATAATACATCGTTGAAAAGAGAAAAAAATGGCGGTTTCTATTTTATTAAAATAATTATAGGTTGCCATTTGAAAAATAAAAGTTGATAGTCGTATCTTGTAAACCTGACTTTATAAAAAATATCTACATCTGCCATCAAATAGTATAAACTATTATTCACGAAAGATGACTATTCAAGGTCATTTGTGAGCCGTCTGATATAATATTACTTGCAGATAACTTCATTGCAGTTCGTATGCATAGGCGTGCAACATGAAATATTTATGGACACATTTTAACTGAAAAAATAAGAGTAATTTATGTTTCTTTCTAAATAATGCCTTTCTGAAAGATTTATGTTCTTCACTTATGTTTTTGCAAAATTCAAAACAAACAACTATAAACCAACGAATAATAATTTGATTTAAACGTCAACGCCACTGGGTAAATATTAGCACAGAGGGCAGTGTAGTAGATAATTAGGTATCTGTAATTCTACGACATACGTCATTATTTATAGTGTGTTAGAAAGTAATGCCACTATTTACGTATATCTGTCACACCACAAATTAAATAGGCATAGGTCAAATAATCTTTCTCTTTCTAATACAAAATGTTGCTAAGCTACTGCTGTAAAGTGATGTGTATTCTTAGAAAGAATGACCTTGAATAGTCATCTTTCGTGAATAATAGTGTATGTAAAATAATGAAACTTTTATATGAGCCATTTTTTTCTATTATAATAAAAAAGTTAAACGGGGGGGGGGGGGGGGCGTCTTCCCAGACTCACCCTGTATAAACAAAAATATCCGAAGAAGAATATGAGATGAAGATTTAAAAATGTTTCGAAGTTGTGGTAATTATTTTTTAACGCTTGTTAACATAATAGTTACTTAAAATAAAGGTCAGAGACTAATTCCGGTGATATGACAAAACCACAATTACATCATTATGTAAATAAGTAACAATGAAAAATCCCACAAATCACGAAGAATTTTGTAGTAAATCGTAAATAAATAAAACGAACAATGAATCATTACAAGTGAGGAGAAAATATTGTGTATTTGCGCTAACCTGGCCATCCTGTATGTCTGCCATTCTTAAACTAGAGGACGGTACAAAGTCGTCGTCACCTTTACAAGCAATGTTAGCAGTTGATGGTAAGGGGTGTTCTTCTCGAAATGGCTCGGATGCTAATGTATAGGGCAGTTCTGACGGGAATACTTCGTCCCAATATTGATCACGTACCAATTCGGGATGCTCGTGATGCATTTCGTCAACAATCAAATACGACACCTGAAATGATTATCATATCTAAGATAAGTATTATTTTTTCATATTTGAAGTTTTAACTTAAAAAATTATTCACATACACTATTATTCACGAAAGATGACTATTCAAGGTCATTTATTCGAAGAAATAATACACATCACTTTATAGCAGTAGCTTAGAAACATTTTGTATTAGAAAGAGAAAGATTATTTGACCTACGTCTGTTTAATTTATGTGATGTGACAGATATACGTAAATAGTGGCATTACTTTCTAACACACTATAAATAATAATGGCATATGTCGTAGAATTACAAATACCTAATTATCTACTACACTGCCCTCTGTGCTAATATTTACCCAGTGGCGTTAACGTTTAAATCAAATTATTATTCTTTGGTTTATAAGTTAAGTCTATGTTTCTGTATTTTGCAAAAACATAAGTGAAGAACATAAATCTTTCAGAAAGGCATTATTTAGAAAGAAACATCATTTTCAAATGAATTATTCTTATTTATAAGTTAAAATGTGTCCATAAATATTTCAGGTTGTACGCTTATGCATACAAAATGCAATGAAGTTATCTGCAAGTAATATTATATCAGACGGCTCACAAATGACCTTGAATAGTCATATTTCGTGAATAATAGTTTAAGTCTAATGGACCTTTTCAATTTAACGGTTGTCTCTTTCTATCGCTGCAAATAATAAGAAAATGGCGCGAACAACTGCCAGTTGGGCTGTCAAACGAAACGTCAAAAATACTGCAGTCATTAAAATACCTGTATTCTCAGTGAAAATTTACATCGTTAGACATTTTAACTTCAATAAAAGCTTTTGTATATTATTTTGATAAGATTTATTAAAGTTATCTGATATATTCTCACATTTTACGTCTAAATTTTTTAGAAACAAACGCCATAGATCTCAGTTGTTCTTACTATGCGCAAATTTCCTTTGCGCATATCTTCTATCTCTTTAAATTGAAAAGTTCCATTATGATGTATAGGGTTATTTTTTAAAAAATTATTAAATAATATAATTCGAGAAAAACAGCATTAAAACTTCTATGACGTCATCTGTGCGAAGTAATACAAGCAATGAGAGCGAGAAATTGGTCTATCTCTTTCGTGACGTTAAAAAAATATTTTTTTAAATTTGTTAAACTATTATTCACGAAAGATGACTATTCAAGGTCATTTGTGAGCTGCCTGATATATTTCATACATAAACTTCATTGCATTTCGTATGCATAGGCGTGCAACATTTTAACATTTTAACTGAAAAAATAATAATTTATTTAAAAATTATGTTTCGTTCTAAGTAATGACTTTCTGAAAGATTTATGTTCTTCACTTATGTTTTTGCAAAATACAAAAACATAGAACTTATAAACCACGGAATAATAATTTGATTTATATTAGCACAGAGGGCAGTGTAGTAGATAATTAGGTATTTATAATTCTACGACATATGTCATTATTATTTATAGTGTGTTAGAAAGTAATACCACTATTTACGTATATCTGTCACACTACATAAATTAAATAGACATAGGTCAAATAATCTTTCTCTTTTTAATACAAATTGTTGCTAAGCTACTACTATAAAGTGATGTGTATTCTTTCTTCGAACAGATGACCTTGAATAGTCATCTTTCGTAAATAATAGTATGTTAATGGAATTCGAAAGAAACAGCATTGAAACGTCTATAACGTCATCTGTGCAAAGTAATACAAGCAATGAGAGCGAGAGATTGGTCTGTATCTCTTTCGTGACGTCGCAGAAGTTTTAATGCTGTTTTTTTCGAATTCAATTAATATTTAACAAGTAAAAAACTGGTTTGATATTTTTAATTCTACATTAATATAATTCTCTAAATTTGATCAGGGTCATATACCCCATTACCTTTATATTAATTCATATTTATTTTGTGATAGCGACGTTCATATCTTGTCAATTAATGTTTTATTAATTCATATTTATTTTTTTAACTTTTCCACTATTAATTTACAGTGATTCTCTCTAAATTGTAACTATACAAAAATAAATTATTTGATAAATTTATTTATAAAATATATGAAAACGTATCAATGTACATCTATTGAAAATAATCTTTAATGTTTATAACAACAAATTAAAAAATATATAAATAAATCATCACGGCATATCACCCATTGCTGGGTGTGCCAAACTGCGCTGTACCCAGATAACATAAATCGCGAAATATTTATCTATGATAGTGCGTAAAATTGTGGACAGACATAATCGTAAAAATATGAAAATCAAATTCTAGGAATTTTAAAACGTGCTTATTTAAAAATGCGATATACGCAGGGACCGAAACCAAAATTATTTGTGGTTCAGGAAATAAATGTCGGTTTAGGTTCAGTTTCGGTTCACGAAAATGAAAATGATTACGGTTCATCGGTTTTGGGTTCGAATTTCGGTTCAGAGCGGTAAATGATTATCTGAACCGAATCTGAATTTAAAGTAGTTTAAATTGACCTTGACCTCGATTTTGTAACTTTGAATTCTGCTGGAGTTCAAATTCAACTAGAATTGAGATTTTTCTCCACTCTTTCTCAGAGTAAAGTTCAAATTCTATTTGTCTGGAGCAGTAGAATTTGTTTCTATCGTTTGTGCTTGACACTTATTTATTTACATCTATACATTTTCAACTTCAGAAAAAGTAACTTCAATTTCACTCTCCACGCCAGCAATGAGTGCCCGTGAGGTGACGCCTGGTAAGCGCCCGCACGGTGCAAATATTTCATCATTACCGCATCTGTGTACAAAGCAGATTGGCATACCCAGCAATAGGTAATAAGCCGTGATGATATATTTATTTTTATTTATTTAATTTCAGAAAAATTATATCAAAATATTAATTTACCTTTCACGAAATTGAAGTTACTTTTTCTGAAATAGACCTTTTCAATGTAACGGCTATCTCCTTCTATCGCTGCAAATAATAAGAAAATGGCGCGAACAACTACCAGTTGAGCAGTGAAACGTCAAAAATATTGCACTCATTAAAATACCTGTATTCTCAGTGAAAATTTGCATCGTTAGTTATCTGAGATATTCTCACATTTTTTTAGAAACAAACGCCAAAGATTTGTTGTTCTTACTATGCGCAGATCCCCATTGCGCATATCTTCTATCTCTTTAAATTGAAAAGGTCTATTGAAGTTGTAAAGGTATAATTTTATTCTTCCCATTTCGAGTAGATTTTAAAGTTACAAAATCGAGGCCCACGTTCAGGTTTATCAAAAATTCGGGTTTTCGGTTCAGTTCCAGGTCGCTGGATATGCGATTTTTGTCTTAGGTGGCAAGAAGTAAAAAGTGTTTTACGAAAAACAATATCAATATCGGAAAATAATTTATTCTTACTTGTAAGTTTCTGTCGACCATCCAATTGACTTCGAAATCATCGTCGTCATCTCCAAAGGGGTTAATAAGAGTCTCAGCCACTTTGAGCCATCCAATGTAGAAGAAAAATTGTAAAGTTGTAAAAAATGGGAAGTAAAGATCAATTTTGCTTACTTTCTCTTTACTATGCACCCATTGATGCCCCATTAAAGTCGTAAGGAAATAAGAATAAACAGCAATTGTAACTACCTGAGTATACACTAAAGGCACGCTAATAGCATCATAACTAATTAGAAGGCCACACTGACCTCGAAATTTATTTAGCTCATCTATGATTGTTTTCACTGCAAAATCATCTCTAATTCTGCCTTCTTTTCTCGCTCTAGTGACTATACTTGCAGCCCACACAATCGGCAACCAATGCTTAGAATGCTTTGGAAATTTCAAATTAAGATCCTCTATTATAACTTTTTCACTCATTTGGAGCAAACCGGCATCCACAAAGTGGTCCAAAGTAGGAAATCTTTTTTTAACGCGAGGTGATATCATAGTGAACATCATAGTAACGCAAAGGCACACATATCTCATCACAGTTCGACGCATAACTCTTCCTCTTTCGTCTTGTCCATGCACATTTGAACTCACGTACACCGCAATCGGATCCGGAAATGGGATTGCGGTGTACTGGTTCCACCATCTGGTCATCACTATACTGACATAGAAACCTAATACGAAAGATATTGGAATATAATCGGTATAATTGTTGCAATAATCCACTATGTGCTCGAAAACCCTACCAAAACAAATTATGTTAATTTATGACTCATACATATAGATGATTTACATACTTTTTATCATCATCGTTTAAAATTAACCGGTACATGATATTTAAACAGTAGTATAGAGCTAGAAAAAGAAGCAGGTCTAACCATACAAGTTTGTATATACTGGCTTTCCATCTATAAAAGAATTTCAATTAAACATGAAATAATTAAAACCAATTAAAGCAATGATATACATTTGTAATTAACCGTTAACAATATATAATTTTTCAGATATTTTTAGAAACGAGAAAATTGTTATCCAGAAATTATTGATTTTAAGTTTCCGAGTATTCAATTGTATATCAATATTCCTTTGTTTGATATACATAAAAACAAATGACAACACTCCTCACCTTAGCAAAAGTTTCAAGAAGCATCCTAACCCTCTGCATGTAGCAACTTCAGCTGTGTACGTAACGGTCATTTATATTTTAAAATTCGCACTATATTTATATCACAAAACACTTGAATTGAACAACTTGTTGCCACAACTAGGATTTACCAAGAAAACTGTGTAAAATCATTTTTTTAAAAGTCAAAGACGTGAATATGTAGTTACTGAATCATTTCTCCGCAATGATTATTTCTACAACTGTGAATAGCTAGTTAAATAAACAGATGCTTTGATTGCTCAAAGCTTTGCACGCGTGACAAACTACCAATTAAATACAAGCAATCCAATTTCCATGCTTTGGTAAAAATTCGTAGAAAAACGCGTCATATGTGACGTAATGTGCAAGGACACTTTTCGGAATATCAAAGAAAATTTGATTTTTTGTCTCTATTCTCTACACAAAAACTTGCACCAGTCTAATTATATATTTTATAGTGGAGTTTACGTTTAATTACTACTTTGTTCGCGATAGTAAACAAAGAACTTTTATTTTTTTGTCCATGTTTTAAAAGAAAATCAATCACACTTTTCGCCAAAGATATTTTATTTTATACTATGATAGATATCACTTTAATCATTTATAAAACAAAGTAGACTTTTAAAATGTAACTCTTGATTTAAAAACAAATGAAAGTTTGGCGGATTAATTAAAAGCCAAACAATGTGAAGTTGCCGATAAAAACATTTGAAAGCAGTGTTCCAGTGTTACCAACTACCAGAAACATTTTCCATTTCGCTAACGCATCTTAAAATTTCCCGTTTTGCACAAAAGCTATATTCCATTCACGTTAGCAAAAGAATTTTGAACTAACCCGCGGTCCGACCAGTAGAGTAGACCTTTTCAAATAAAAAAGATAGAAAGTATGCGCAATGTGATCTGCATTTCTGCACATTACAAGCCAACAAATGACACAAGAGTCAGGTCGTCTGAGCGCCGAGGACCCCGAAAATACACGATGTCTTCCGAGTGGAAAATTAAACTCATTTTTTAAGAATATAAAAAAAATCCTGACAAAAGCAATATCTAACGCACAAAACTCGAGTCCTTATACTTGTTTTTTAAACTTATTTTAGAAACTAATATAAGGACCCGGAATTTGCAGGCGCTTGGAACGTACAGTGTGCTGCTTCGGGATCCTCGACGCTCTGACGACTATAGGGCGCGAGTAGACACGTGACCCGAGCGACCTTGTAGTACTTTTAATCAGCTGATTTGTGTGCGCGTGTCACTTTGACAAAACCAATGTTTTGACTTATTTTGATTTTGATCTGCTAAAATGTTAATTTTCAGGCAGTAAAACACATGAAATTAAAAATAATAACTTTTTAACAGTTCAAAATTAAAATAAGTCAAAACATTGGTCTTGTCAAAGTGATATGTTCTTGTCAAAATGACAAGCGCACACAAATCAGCTGATTCCAAGCACTTCAAGGTCGCTCGAGTCACGTGTCTGCTCGCGCCCTATACCACCCCTATACTCTTCTACAAATAACGGGAGTCATGGTTACGTGCTTGTCACAGGAGATACATGGAGTGTTTTTTAAAATTTGGAAATAAAATGTAACAGGTATTTTAGTAACTGCAATCATTGCAATATTTGTCACGTTTCTTTTGACAGCCCAGCTGGCAGATGCCGACTCCATTTTGCTTACTATGTGCAGAGATAACTGTTAAGGTTAAGGTCTATAGAACGACTTGTCTCTGTTCGTTAGTTGAAAATGCTCTCGCTGTCGTGAATGGACTATGAATTTCTGTGAGAAACAGTTATTATTAAATATTTAGGGATTAACTCGTAATTATTTTAATAAAATACACAAAATAAATCAAATAGATAATAAATATATAGAAAAACTTTAAATGCAAAAAAAAATTCTTTTAATAATATAATAATAATTTTTAAGTATACGTTAGTAGATTATTTGTCCCTGAGTATAAGTTCCCTCCAGTTGGCAACACTGTTTGAACATGCGACGTGCGACAATACAACTGACGACAGCTGAAACGCAGCTAAGTTCAGTTGGTTTTGCTAGTGGGGTGGAGTGCTTTGAAATTTGTTCTAGAAAACAAAAATCTGTCATCATCCATTGATTGTCAATTAAAAATAAAGTTTTAACCATGGCTGCTTTTCCGGGCAGTATAGCATTTGATGAATATGGCAGGCCTTTCATCATTATTAAGGACCAAGACCGGCAAAAACGATTGACAGGCAACGATGCTTTAAAGGTTAGTTCATCTCCTTTTAAGGAAAGCTATTTGTCATCGCACATCTGTAAAGTTTTTTCCTAATTATGATAATTTCCTTAATTATAGTCACATATTCTTGCTGCTCGACAAATTGCTGGTACTTTAAGGACATCTTTAGGCCCGAAGGGTCTTGACAAAATGATGGTATCGCCGGACGGAGAAGTAACAGTAACTAATGACGGTGCTACCATTTTAAAAATGATGGATGTAGACCACGAAATTGGTAAACTTTTAGTCCAACTAGCTCAATCTCAAGACGATGAGATTGGAGACGGCACGACTGGAGTTGTTGTTTTGGCCGGTGCTTTGTTAGAACAAGCTACTAGTCTTTTAGATCGAGGTATTCATCCAATTCGTATTGCGGATGGTTACGAATTGGCTGCCCAGTGTGCCCTTCAGCATTTAGATAAAATTGCTGAAATGTTCCCAGTTGATCTTAAAGACACTGATCCTTTAGTTAAAGTCGCAATGACTACTTTAGGGTCGAAAATCATCAATAAATGCCATAGGCAAATGGCAGAGATTGCTGTAAATGGTGTCTTGGCCGTTGCAGACCTTGAGAAGAGGGATGTCAACTTCGAACTCATCAAAGTTGAAGGAAAGGTAAGGATTTTTTTTCTTTGTTCTTCCAGGACACGTGTTCGTCATGTTCTCATTTACTCTTCTACAATTTTTTTTTAAAGTACTGGTACGTCGTAAATTTCTTTTTATAAAATGTAGAATGAAAAATTTATGTATTTTTGGACGACGGTCATGTCAGAATTATTAAGTATAAGAAAATCAGGTAGGCCGTGAAAAACAAACTTTGCACTATCATTTTTTAAACAGTTATTTAACTGCCATTTGAAATTAAGTTGCGATTGTTTAGTTAGTTAGAACTTATGGTGCTATTCTGTACCGTTCTATAAGCTCTATAGGCTCTGTAAGTAACCAGTGTTACACGATGTAAGCAAATTGCTATTCTGTAAACAAGTTACAGTACTGTAAACGCTACAGAGTTATAGAAATTTCTATAAATCTTACAGCGCCAAAATCTTGACTGCAAAGTATTTACAGAGCATATTGAAACGTCAAAAATATATTTTAAACGTCAAATATATATTTTATAAAAAAATTAAAACAAATATGGAAATTAAAAGCAAAAGTTAACAATTTTTATTATATCTATTATTAAATGAAAATACAGAAGATTTTTCCAGACTTATCAAAATTCATTCAGATCAGTGTACCAGATAATGAATTACATTACTAATTAAGAAATGTTTTTAAACAAACTCATTGTAAAACTTTAATTAAAGTGACTTTGTTTCTTTAATATAAAGTTGAATAATTTTAAATAGCTATACTTAAGAATTTGTCATAATTATCGATTCAAAGCTAAGGCAAGGGCAGTTTCCGCCAGTCAAGATAATTTGAAGAAACCCCTACCTACTTACGAGTACGAGTACAAATTAATGGTAGAGAACTGTTCACAGTTTCATAGAATAATTAAAACAGTCATTAAATGATGTCTGCATAATTAATATTAATAGATCACACCAGCGAGGAGAAAAGATTACAAAAATTAAAAAACAGGAGATAAAAAAATTTATTAACAATAACAAGCATTGATTACAACAGTGACAGAAATTGATTACCTGCAAAAATCAAAACAACGTATTTTAATTGAATAATTATATATTTCATTTAATCATAAACCTATATATTACAGATGTGTAAATCTGATGTATTTATAGAAATTAATAATAATGAAAAAATCGTGATGGAATCTATTGCTTATTCAACTACATAAATATATTATGGAATATGTATCTTTGAACCAACATACCTACCTACTATTGTTTATATAACAATCGTTTCTTTTTCATATTTTTTAGAATGCCTACAAAATTACTGTCAAATATACTTTAGCATATTTGACAGCTAGACAGGAATAAAGTTAGGCATTCTATAAAAATAACTCAGTAGCGAGACTTGTTATAGAGGGAGTTACAGAATAGGTAATTTTACTACTTTGTAAGCTGTCGTCTTACAGAGCTCTATAGCTTACAGAGTCTATAGAGTTACAGTCTTACAGAGCAAAGTTACAGAATAGCACCATTAGTTAATCAATTTTTGAAAGTATCGTTGTTGGTGAAAATATGGAATTACCAGAGAGCACTTTCGAATCATGATTTATAATTTGACAATTTTAAGCCCCCCTCCCTCCAGTAATTAATTTCAGAGTTTTGGTGGTTTTCAAATCCCCGGTTTTTTAAATTCTGTCACAATTGGGTTTTCCCCACTACAAATTTTACTGCTCCATACCAGTAGAGTTTGAAATCTATGCGGAGATTAAATGGGGGAATTCTCAATTCTGTCAGTTTTCAAATTCTACTGGTCTGGAGCAATAGAATTCGTAGTGGGAAAAACACAATTCTGACAATTTTGAAATCAGGCAGAATTTAAATTTACCAAATCGAGGCCGAGTAATCCCCCGAGTGTTTTTGATCTTTGAAATTATACAGGTGTATCATAACTTCGGGTACAAACTGTAAGGACGTATAGAACTGGCGAAAATGAGTAAAAAAACCTTTATCAACATAGGTCTGATCTTCAACTGCGTGCCATTTTGTATTAGAATCGAATAAAAACTGACAAAGAAAGTAATAGAATAAAATTTTGTCTACCAGTAAAAATACTATAAAAATACAATAAAATTTTATGTGAACCATTTTTCTTAATCTCCAATGGGTAGTTAAAAAGTTATTTGGAAATTAAATATTGGTCAAGGTTGCCAAATAAAATCACATCTAAGATAACCTCTGAAAGGTAGGTAAAGAAAATGTCATTTAATCGAAGTCGTAACTTATAGTTTTCGGGATTACAGACGTATACCACATAAAAACTCATTTTTTACTGCCTTATATCTCGGAAACTATTGAAGATTGGACCAATGTTGATTAAGCTTTTTTTACTCTTTTTGATCAGTACTATATGCTTTTAAAGTACCCGAAGTTGTGATATACCCTATATAAAGCTGCGTTCAGAGCTACCAAATTATAAATTACAATTAGCACTTACAATTAATACAAGCACTTTGACTTATGGCAAACAACGTTAGCATTCACAGCGACAAAATTAAGGCGTTAAGTATAAGTGGTAAGTATACAAACCCCAAACTTTTCACTTACAATTAGTGCGACAGATATATCATCTTGTCTCTTTCTGTCAGAAACGTCAAACGGCATAGCGCATATAATCTGTTTTAAATGTATAATAATGCAGGATATTGTAATAAATAAGAATATAGAAAGGCGAAGAATCACATTTACTTATACTTGTCTCTTTTTACAGAATGTCTTTCATTTCTGACCCTATTTTTATCACAAATGAAAATATTATGATCCGAAATAGATTTATTTGTCAATTATAGTGTTCTAGTATAGTGTTCAAGCAACAAATACTACTCTATTTACAATTGTTTAATAAAAATCATTTAATTCTTTTATTTATATAGATTGCTTCATCGATTTTTCAGTAGATGTCACTTTCACTAAGTGCTAATTGTAAACGTTATTTCAGATTTAACCGGTAGTTTTAAGACGCTCCAAGCGATTACTATTTATAAGTATTAATTGTAATTTATAATTCAGTAGCTCTGAACGCAGCTTAATTTCAAATAAGAATATTAAAACATCGTAAAAATATTTTATTCTTGTTTTTCGATAGGTCGGAGGTCGTCTGGAAGATACCGTACTCGTTAAAGGTGTAGTAGTTGACAAAACTATGTCTCACCCTCAAATGCCGAAAGAATTAAGGAATGTTAAGTTAGCCATTCTCACCTGTCCGTTCGAACCACCTAAACCCAAAACTAAACATAAGTTGGACGTCACCAACACTGCTGACTACAAAGAACTCAGGAAATACGAAGCTGAGAAGTTTGCCGACATGGTTGCTCAAGTTAAAGCAGCTGGAACTACTTTAGCTATTTGTCAGTGGGGTTTCGATGATGAAGCCAACCATTTGTTGTTGCAGCAGAACTTGCCAGCCGTTCGTTGGGTAAGAAAAAACTTACAATATCCATATATAAGTAGAAAATTATAATTTATACCTCGTTGTTTATTAGTTTACAATTGAGCAATTTAAATATTTGAACAAAGTCAGTCGGAGCTATCCCAATGGAACGTGCAAAATAATAGTATATTGTGTTATTAGGAGTAAAAGTGATACTTTGTGTGGCGAGCATGGAAGTTTGCACGACGAGCGAAGCGAGTCGGACAATTGCATGCGAGGCACTCAAAGACACTTTTATTCCGAATGACACATTAATTTTTTTTTTCAAACGCACTACGTTTCTTTTTTTCTCTCATTCTGTGTAGTTTCTATGGATATTTATTTATTTTATTTCTACCTTCTGAATCAAATCACAAAAAATGCCATTTCTACGACGTTTGAAAAAAAATTGTTTAGTAATTTAGGTGTAGAATTAAATTATCTACATTTTATTTGGTACATTATTGTTCAAAATTAATTAAAACTTTTGTGCAAGAAAAAACTGATGTCCCATATTAAACGTATGGACAGCCGTTTTACTTTTTAATAATTTGATTATTATTCTTAAAACAAATTCGCAAATCCAAAATAAAATTTAAGATATCACAAATTAAATTTAAGACATCTCTAATACAATTTTAGATATCTGCAAATGATTTGAAGAAATCTCGAATTCATTGGATTTTCGATATTCTTTTGTTTCTGAGCTAAAGGCAAAAACTCGTTTTTCGCTCATTTCGAAAATATATCTTATTTATTATGATAGCCACTGAACAATTGTTTTAACAATATTTTTACCATTTTTTAGATTAAATAAAATGGTGTAATTAGAATTTTTGAAAACTTAATAATTCTAACACAAATTTATGATTTTTTGCTTATTTTATAAGCTTTTCAATGATATATAACAAGTCTATATTCTTTTGTTTTAAACATAATAAAAGACGAATTATTAATTTATTGAGGTGAATAAATTTCACTAAAAATATTGATGGAAATTATTAAGAAACAAATGAAAAAAATTATTACAGATCATCATTTGTTTATTTTGATTCTACCTATATCTATTAGTTATGTTCTCAAAATAATTTTTAACCAATTATTTTTGGATTAGTTAAATTACTATTTATCGACGTTACAGTTGGCTTAGACAAAAAAAATAATCGAAAAAATGAGTAAAACTGAAACAAATACTATTAGAAATATGCAAATGCTGATCATTTATTTTTAATAATTATAAATTTTTTCACCCCAATAAATTAATAATTCATTTCTTATTTAAGTTTAAAACAAAAGAAAGTATACTTATTATATATCATTGCAAAGCTTATAAAATAAGAAAAAAAACGAGACTATTTTCAACATAGTTTCCCATTTAAAAAATCATAAGTTTGTGTTATGTATATCTCGAGAATTATTAAGTTTTCAAAAAATCTAATTACACAATTTTATTTAAATTAAAAAACGGTATTTTTTTTGTAAAAACCAATTTTTCTCTATCATAATAAATAAGACTGGGAAAACTTGGAGAAAAACAGTCTGATGAAAACGTTAGAAAATTGTTTTATTACATAGCAGACGTTTCGGCACCAAATATGCCTTCTTCAGGGAAATGTAAAACTTACTAAGTTGAAGTTTATATAATAAATAAGATGATATATTTTGAAATTGAGCAAAAACGAGTTTTTGCCTGTAGCTCAGAAACAAAAGAAGATCGAAAATTCCTGTGGTGACTATTAAACTTTTCTCGAAAAGTTGACCCTGCAATGTGCAAACGGTTTTGATCTATCGTTAATATTACCCGAGATAACTTAAAAAACATCGAAAATGAGACACCTGTACATATTCTTAATTCAATTCGAGATATCTCTAATTCATTTTTAGATATCTCTAAATTAATTTTGGATATCAAAATTTAAATTTTAGATATCTCAAAATGTGAATTAGTTTTTCAAAAAAATTACGTTTAATTAAAAGTAGGCTTTCCATAGTTGAGGATTTAAAATCATATGTACCCAAGTGTACAAAAATAATTAAGCGTCATAGATATATGAAGTTAATTAACAAAGCAGATGCAAGAAAAACTATAATTATGACAAAAACAAGAAAAGAATATCGAACTTAGTCGTGACCAAACAGCATATTATGTAACATTAAATCCTTCATTAGGTTGGAGGTCCAGAAATCGAGCTCATCGCCATAGCAACCGGCGGCCGTATCGTCCCCAGATTCGAAGAACTCTCCCCCGACAAATTAGGTTCTGCTGGCTTGGTCCGCGAAATCTCTTTCGGCACAACAAAAGACAAGATGTTAGTCATTGAGGAATGCTCCAATTCCAGAGCTGTTACCATTTTAGTCCGCGGTGGCAACGCTATGCTCGTCGCCGAAGCTAAACGCAGTTTACACGACGCTTTATGCGTTGTGAGAAGTTTAGTCCAAGAGCCCCGTATTGTGTACGGCGGAGGTGCAGCTGAAGTCAGCTGCAGTTTGGCTGTAGCCCGTGCAGCCGACCAGCTAGCCACTTTGGAACAGTACGCGTTCCGCGCTTTCGCCGAAGCCTTGGAAACTATCCCGATGGCTCTGGCTGAGAACAGCGGATTGAACTCTGTCAACGCACTCGCTGAAGTTAAATCCAAGCAGGCGGCTACTGGGGACTCTGCTCTAGGAATCGATTGTATGCAGACGGGAATAAATGATATGCGGCAGCAACATGTTATTGAATCTCTCAAGTCTAAGCGGCAACAACTTATCTTGGCAACTCAATTAGTCAAGATGATATTGAAGATTGATGATGTTAGGTCACCAGCTGATGGACAAGGGCTTTAAATTAACACATTTCGATGCTTTTTCATTGCACTCCTATCCTCACATTTAAACGCGAGCTTTTAAAAACAATTTTCATTATTTAAGATATGTAATTGTTTTATTTGTATTAATAAATTAAAACTAATTCCAGGTCTTTGGCTCAGTTGCATAAAACATTGTTAAAGCCTGAATTACATTAATTTTTCTGGTTAAATTCGATACTAAATTCTAAACTCTGTTTGAAATAACGAAAGAATTTTAACAGTTAATTGGGGCGTTGGGGTTTAGGAGTCTATTTTACATCAAAAAGGAAGCACCAATTGCACAAATGCGTAAGAGAATAAATACGGAAAAATAAACAATACAACAACAAAGAATGAAATCATAATTGACAGTATTTGAATTGAGTTTGTGTAAATCGCACTTGACTACAGCGCATAGCAACCAATACAACCACAAGAATCTGTCAAAATTCTTCCGTTATTTCAAACAGAGTACAGAAACTTTTTTTCGGCTAGGAAGCAAACTAGATTTCATGGCGTCGTTTTAACTAAATAAATGCATATAAACAGTCTAACCAACTATTTTCATGTTAGACATAATATTTTTGATATTCATTAAAAAATTAACAATTTTATTTTTAAGCGACGTTATTATATCGACGTAATATACAGTGTCCCATTTAGAGATTTACTGTCGATTAAATGGTACTTTTTGTGCACTTATAGGCGCAATCTCAGATATGTTTTGGTTTTTCAAAAAAGACACTAGATAATGACGAAAAACTGAATTTGGTCGATTTTTTCATTTTGAAATTACTTCTAAACAATCAGTAATCGAAAAAAATGTTTGAAATAAAATAGATATTTTCATTGTTTCATTCTCGATTACTGATAGTTTAGAAGTAATTTTAAAACGAAAAAATCAACCAAATTTAGTTTTTTGTCATTATCTAGTGCCCTAGAGAATTTTTGAAAAACAAAAGCACATCTGAGAATGCCGCTTATAGATGCACAAAAAGTACCATTTACTCGACAGTGTATCTCTTATAGTTATCGAGATCCCAATGGTAGCAGCTCTAAATGGGACACACTATATAAATCACTTCACAAGCATTTACTTAATTACATTTCCATACAAAACATTTTGACGTTTATACCTGCGCAGGTCTAATCTGAAACTTCGTTGAAATATGGTGTGAGATCTAGTTTGAAAAAAAGCCACCTTGTTCCATTTAAGCGATTCAGTATTGCTGAGAATAGGGAATAGTTTTGACCTCTCTGATTGGCTGAAATTACTTAAAACTGGCGCTAATGCGAGCGCCATCTCCTGAATAACTTAAATGAAACAGGGTATAGTATGTAACTTGGATGCGTAAAGTCCTGGTTTATATTATGCTATTTTTCTAAAATCTAGTTTCAATTTAGAAACTGGATTTTAGCCAGAAAAAGTGTAATATAATTCAGGCTTAACTTTAATCACGTTATTAATTTTGACAAAACTTCTTTTCCAATGTATTTTTGATACGTATCCATGGTTACAACATGCAGTTAAACATACGATCAGCTAACAACGTTTTATGCAACTGGCCTTTTGTCTTTTATTGTACGTTGGCATAAAGTCAATAATTTTATTTGTAATCTTACGCTGTATGATGTTATTTTGATCCATACTTAAAAATTTCTTGGAATCGGCTTCTGGTGATCTGCAGGACGCAGTTTACTTGGACTTGGAGATTTTATTTATTTATGATGGTAAGATTGTATTTAATATTTTTTATACTGCATTATACAGATAGGGCCTAGAAACTTACTTTTTTTGAAGGTAAATAATATTTATGTATTAAGGGCACAATCAAAAGATTGTAGCACGGGGAATGTTTAAAGCTCGACGCGTAGCGGAAAGCTTTAATTTTCCCGAGTGCTATAATCTTGATTATGCCCGTGGTACATACGTTTTATTTTGGTTCTTAAAATTTGGGATTTAATGGGCATATATTTGGTATCACTGTGCTCGCGTTGTGAATTTTAAGTATGCTTTGGTTTCTAGCTATATTGTTTGTTTACAACAAATTTTAATTTAGTGTCAAATGAAAATGGAAGATCGATTATTCAAAAGAAATATCGGATGAATTTGACGCAACCCAGGGCAAATTGGTTCCACAGAAGTGAAAAGATCTATGTGAGAAAGGATACGAATAGTTTTACGAGCAGCGGTGTTTAAAAAATGTGATTTATCGAATTTATTGTGTTGTCTTGACATTTATTTATAAACCACGATTTTGACGTTTAAATAGCTGTTGCTTGGCAACTTTATGAGCTCTCGGGCGATAAAAGGCAAATTGTGCCCGTTTTTGAGGGCGGATAAACAAGTTTATGATTCCAAAATAAAAAGTACTGCTGATAGACAATAGTTATTTCTACAGTATGTTCAAAAAAATTCCTAACTCTGAGTAGGCTATGAACAGAAACGTATGTCTGATCATTATTCAATTCAAAAGTCAAGTTGTCAAAATTAATCTTGAAGCGTAATTTTAAGGAGAAAAGACAATAAAGAAGGAAACAGTATATTGACATTTGCCGTTTTCTAATGTTTCTAAAATAAGATTCACGAAGAAAATCTTTGTTTTCTTTAGATAACATTTTTGACAATATCCGGTGTCAAATTGACATTTAAGTAAATATTTTAAATTGACATACGTTATTTGTTCATAGCCTACTCCGAGTTAGGAATTTTTTTGAACACACTATATCAAGGCCGCGAAATTACTAGCGTACCGAGAAAAAAATTTCTTAATTTTTTCTATTAAAATAACTTTAGTATCATTTTTATAGAAAAAACGGAATAACTTGACAATGCCGAGGAATATTAAAAGAAAAAAATATGTGTGTATAGGTGAATAAAATAGAATTCAAAGTATATGAATATATATAGTATGTTCCATTTAAAAAGAAAAGCAATTCTAGCCGATCCGTAATGCATCATCTTGTATATAAATTTATGCTCTATTTCTAACGTCAAGGGACGGTCATTTCAAAGACACATCCTGTATATCGTAAACCAAAGGGTTTTCATTAATGCTGTGCATGCCAATGGAAAGCGCGGGTTCAAATCCTTCCGATTTTATCCCTTTTAATTAACAATTTAAGCGTAAACCCTTTGAAAAAGTTCATAGGAGTTCGTATCTCGAAAACAGCTGGGTTTTCAGTGATTTTCTTGAAATTTCGCGTTTTCTTAACATCCCTTAAATTGCAGGGGTTATAGAATAAAATTCTCCCTTTTTTATGACCTTACATATTTTTTGTTGTACAGAATCGATTGATAACTTTCAAACTGTTCGGAATTTTAAATTTTTCTCAACGGAATCTGAATGAGCATTCAAAACTGCACAACATTGCCCATTTAACCGACCTTGTAGCTCTTATAGTTTCGGAGATCCCAATGGTAACCCAAATAATTTGGGACAGTCTGTATACATACTTCCCTCTCTTTCTGCAGCCGATTAGGTCAAAATGTCCTAGTGTCCCAATTCAGTGGAATCTACTGTACATACTTCCCTGTCTCTTTGTTGTGGTATTTGCCACTGAAATAATTAAGGGGTTAAAAATAAAAAATTGTATCTTATAGTACAGGAAATATTTCTAATTTTTTCCACAACAATATCAACTCCTTTTGCTTTACCCTCTTATTTTGTATTTATGTTTAATAATCTAATTTTTATATATTTTTCTGTGCAGATTGTCAACATATGACCTAGAAGGACCCCAAAGCCAGTAGAAGAGAAATGTTAAATATTGTAATAAAATGTAAATGTATCTATTTTAAAAATATTTGTAATTATATATTGTTAATAAACTTTAAAATTAATTTAAAAATGACTTATTTTCTAATCATTGGTTTTAATTTTTATAATACACCCCTCAAACACACGTAAGTATATAGTTTCTAAGAGTCGTGATCGTATTATGTACATAGTTCTTATATTAGCCGCCATGGGGCAGCACCTGTCGAAAAGCATTGCGCCTAAAATATAGGCAACCATTAATTTAAATAGGTAGCATCTATCCACGATTTTTTAGAAAATATGGAGCATAGATGCTACCTTTAAGTAGCATCTATACACGATTTTTTTTAGAAAATATGGTACATAGACGCTACTTTTTTCTGCGTTTAAAAAGAAGCATCCATGCACGATTTCATCTAAAATTTGGTGCATGGATGCTTCTTTTTTAATGAATTAAAATTCCCAGTATACCTCTATTAAAAAATCCATGCAGAATTCACTGAATAAAAAAGAGTGCCCATCATTTTTTTAAATTAATGAAAACGAATAAAAAATATTTAAAAAATCTAAAGATGTCCTTTAGGATTTTTGCATTTTAGTTTTTATTTAAATTGCAATGTTTATTGACAGGTGCTGCCCCCTTGTGGCCGTGTTAAAAACTGCATACGTATAGGTACTTAGAAATAAAAATCTTTTTTTTTTTAATATAAAAATATATATTATAAAAATACAAGACTTCAAATAAATATGTATAAATTTTATTTGTATTACAGCAGAATGTTTGTCACCATCATACACTGTTATTAGATTTATTACCAAATTTAGTGACAATTATGAACAAAATTATAATACAAACGAAATTACCATTATTTTGGTTGCAAATTGTATTAAAAATTTTGCATTATTTTGTAATAAAAGTTTAATTTTAGTATAAAATAAAGATGCAGAATAATAAGAAAACACAAGTCAAATAATGGTGTTTCAATTTGTTAACGAACATTTTAATTGTACAGAAAAGCCTGTTTGGCACGATAAAAAATTATCAAATTTGATAACAAACTTAGTAAGAAATAATTATGAACAGAATTTTTTAACACAAATGTCTTTTACGTTTCATTTGTGCTATAATTTGTTAACAAATCTAATATCAATTTATGACAGTGTCAAACATGGTTTAGTTATAAAATTAATACATTTGTTACCAAATAAAATTGCCATTATCATGGTTATATTTATTTGATGTTAATAATTTTGCATCTTTATCCTGTAAATAAAGTTTATCTGAAGATATAACTTATATTTACAGCATAAAGATGCAAAATAATTAATAACAAATAATACAACCATATTAATTTCATTTGGTAACAAACCTAACTGATCCGAAACTCTACTTATACACTTTACTACCCAATATATAATATATTAAATAGAGTTCCGTTTACAATACTTATAAACTATTTAACAAATTAAATCTTGGGGTCCCTAAATAAGATTTCTTGTTCCCATTGTTAAAGGTAGAAGATTTCTTATTCAGTTTAAGACCGTTTGCAAACCTTTACATTATTTACATTATATATTTTTTTGTTATTACCACCCAGCCGCCCACTTACCAAAATATATAATATATATTAATGCAAAGCTTCGTTCACAATAAATCCTTAGAATCTAACTTGACCCTAACCGCGTCTAAATGCTTAATAATAATTACAATTTTTACTAAAACTACCTACTGAACGACTAATGTGACGGGTTTAAATTAAAATAAACTGAACGTACATTAAAAGATTGTTTTATTGTGTGCATACATTTTAAACATGTCTTTATGAATGGAACCCATGGTTTGCGTCACCAATCGGCACTGCAATTTCGACGACAGTGACAAGGCAGTGGTGATTTCTTCCAACTTAAAACTACCTTAAAACTAAACTCTTTACTTAATAAATTGTATATGTGTATAGGGGCAACCACCCTCAAATGCCAAACCCACGCTCCCCATACATACCATTTATTAAATAAATACAATTTCGTGTACAATATTTTATAATCAAACTTAAGCTATTGTAGAACCCCCCAAATTAAGTTGGTGAAGTGCGCAGAATAGCCTATCTTACGTTAATATCTCGTTCAAATAATAGCAAATCTAAACCTATCTTACGTTAATATCTCGTTTAAAGAATAGCAAATCTAAAAGTGTGAAGTTACGTTAACTTTTCTCTCTCTCTCAAAAAGCAAAAACAACCCTTGCCTATCTTATATCTAAGCTATCTTAAGGCTACGCAAGCTATCTTATATCTAGACTATGCTAAGCTAAAGACGTAGTATGAGAGAGAGATATACGAGCTAAGACAAAAAGTGAGAACGCCGGGGTGGTTCTCACATGTAGTTTACGAGGGGGTTAAGCCGACCCCACACGATGCACTGCATGTACGGCCTACCACGCGAGCTCCCTAAGGACAAGATAGACAGTTACATGTGATCTACTCGGCTTGGATGCCTGAGACAGCTACTCCCGAAGACATCGCCCGGTCTTATACGCGATACCTACCCCGAACGCGATCAACCCGTGTGCTTAAACAAAGTTAAATCAAACAAAAACTTTACTTTGTCTTTAATTATTCGTTGCCATTAACATTAAATGATGATTACATACGTTGCCTCCGGATGAGGAGAGCACATAGACGCCATAAGAGAGCTTCCTGTGATAGCATTCAGGTTCGTTTAATCTTTTCTCATTCGAGTCTAGCAATCTAGAGCGTAGACCAATACGATGGTCAGCAAGCAATTTTACAAAAGAATGAAACTGTCCCTAGAAACATTCGCACAAGTGCGAAGCGATCCCCCAGAATAAACAACTGGTTTCACATGGCATAGCTAACCATATCAGTCCGCTCAATTATGTAAATCGCGCACGAACCCTACCTACCCATCCCACTAACCGTGATGTTAAATAAGAAAACCCGAACCCACATCAAGTTTCGAATCTCTCCCACCTTCCTGACCCTCTCACTGACTCTCTCACTCATTCGCATCATTCATGCCCCGATACATATGTTTTTCTTTTCACATGCACTCTCCCTAGGTGTCGTCTGGACAACCCGCGCAGTACGCATACCACGGTGGCAAACGTAGACGCACGATTTTATGATGAATCGCCAAGGAATGCACTTCAAATTAATCAATTTATTTTCATTTTTAAAGAAAACGCGTGTTTGCTCAACGGCGCGATGAGCCAAAGTTTTATTAAGACCTGAAAATACATTTAAAAGAACTTAAAACTAACTTAAAATCTACTATATTAATCTAGTCTTCTTGATGTCCGATTCCTGAAATATATAAGCTAATCATATGTTCCCAGATATTGATTTTGTTGATATATATTCGATATTTCAATAAATTGTTTGAATATTATATAGACATCCATGAAAGTTATATTTCTTTCAATGTAGTACTCAACATCGAATTTGAATACAAGATAATATTTAGACATATTAAGTCATATGACTATAAGTTCTCATGATTGAACATGAGACCAAATATTTTATTAAAAAAAGTTTCTTACCAGTTCATCTATCGGTAATCGTCTATGCCGTAGAGTTTCATCCATCGGTGGTCGTCTACGCCGTCAGTGGTCGTCTACGCCGTACAAGAATTATCTGGAGGTCAGCAATCCTTTAGAAAAGCTGCTTTAGAAGATCTGCAGTGTTGAAATCCAAAGCTTGGAAGTTGCATCCAAATTGTTCAATTTTCTTATCGTCTCAGACCAACCAAATGTACGCCTATTAAATAATAATTATTAGTTTGTGGTATTCTTTAAAACATTAAAAATACTGTTTGATAAAATTTCGCATAGCAAACGTGTCTTCATACACGTGTACTATGCGATATTTTATCCAACAATTGTTAAATGGTTTCAAATGTATTTGGAAATTTATTTTAATTTGATATTTCTAAACATATTGGTTAGTAATCTGTAAGAGCTCTAAATTAAGTACCATTTCCGGTTTATCATATAGGTATAGTCAAAATCTAATGTTGTTTCAAATTACACACGTGTTTTAAGTACCAAATTTGAGAAGTTTTGGATCATGTTTTAATATATTTTTTCAAGAAAATCTGTTAATAACTTCCTGTAAAGTAATACTTCCGGTTTATCAATTTTAGAAAACATATAATATGTCGTTCTCATTAATATAAAAGTCTTAAATACCAAATTTTAAAAGTTTTGGATTGTTTCAATTTATTTTTCACAAAAATCTGTTCAGAGCTTCAAATAAAGTATCACTTCCGGTTTATCAATTCTAGTCAAAATCTAATATGTTGCTTCCCGTTATATAAAAGTCTTAAATACTAAATTTGACAAGTTTTGGAATATATCATAATATATTTTTCACAAAAATCTGTTCAGAGCTTCAAGTAGAGTATTAGTTCCAATTTATCAATTTTAGAAAAAATCTAACATGTCATTCTTATTAATATAAAAGTATTAAATACCAAATTTGAAAAGTTTTCGATTGTATCAACATATTTTTCACGAAAATCTGTTCAGAGCTTCATATAAAGTAGCACTTCCGGTATATCAATCGTATCCAAAATCTAATATGTTGTTCCCCTTCATATAAAAGTTGTAAATACTAAATTTGACAAGTTTTGGAGTATATCATAATATATTTTTCACGAGAATCTGTTCAGAGCTTCAAGTAAAGTCACTTCTGGTTGATTAATTTTAGCCAAAATCTTATATGTTGTTTTCCATGATATAAAAGTCTCAAATACCAAAATTGAAAAGTTTTGGATTATATTTTAAACTAGTTTTTTATTAAAAACTGTTATAGGCTTCAAGTAAAGTATCACTTCCATTTATCCAATTTTACCCAAAATCTAATCAACTCGTTATATGAATTCAAGAAGCTTAAATGGATATATTTGGAAGTTTGTTATAAGAGTTATCGCGGACGAAAAAAATCGTCACACACACAGACATCATCGTAAAAATAGTAAAAACATATTGTGGGGACTCTAATTCGTGCTTATTTACTTAAAACTCACTATCGAATTTTTGGCACGATTACATTACCACCCTTTTTAATAGCTCGTAAAATCTTTCTTTACCGCTAGAGACAGAGCTCTGTAATAAGACGTTTACGATTTAGTATAACGTAAATAAATTAATGAATTCAATACTAGGGACTTATGATAATACAATTTTACTGTTGTCATCTACTGAGTTGTTCTGAACAGAGATATAGAAGTTGGTCTATATCTCTGGTTCTGAAGTAACCTTTTAGACAAAGACGACAAGCTCGAAGAAAGAGACAGCAAAGCACTACCATGACCTCTTAGAAGAATCTAAATTGTTGGATAATTTTGGGTTTCGATATTATTATTTTTTTTAAATTTATCTGCAGCTAACAAATCATTATTATAACAAAATTGATTACTCATATATACGTCAAACACCACCGCAAAATAAAACAGCAAAAATCAAATCGGATTAGGCCAATACGTTGAAAAGAGAAGAGAGGCCTTGGTAATACAAAACTATCTCTTTCTTCGAGCATGTCGTCTATATTTACGTGAAACGGAAAAATTTTCACAGTAGTAACGAACAGTGTTGATACGTAGGATTTAGCAGTCATTTATTCAAATGATTGCTATGAACGAGCTATAACTATATTATTCACGAAAGATGACTATTCAAGGTCATTTGTCCGAAGAAAGAATACACATCACTTTATAGCAGTAGCTTTGCAACATTTTGTATTAGAAAGAGAAAGATTTTTTGACCTATGTTTATTTGGTGTGACAGATATGCGTATATAGTGGCATTACTTTCTAACACACTATAAATAATAATGAGATATGTCTTAGAATTACAGATACCTAATTATCTACTACACTCCCTCTGTACGAATATTTACCCAGTGGCGTTGACGTTTAAATCAAATTATTATTCCCTGGTTTTTAAGTTATGTCTATGTTTTTGTATTTTGCAAAAACATAAGTGAAGAACATAAATCTTTCAGAAAGGCATTATTTAGAAAGAAACATAATTTTCAAATGAATTATTCTTATTTTTTCAGTTAAAATGTGTCCATAAATATTTCATGTTGCACAGCTGCACGCCTATGCAAACGAAATGCAATGAAGTTATCTGCAAGTAATATTATATCAGACAGCTCACAAATGACCTTGAATAGTCATCTTTCGTGAATAATAGTTTACTTCAGGCGATTTCGGGCGACATACCCGTTCATTTCTTCGGATTACTTACGGTTAGTTACGGTATGATATGGTTAATGGTGGCGCCAAAAATCGTTGGTTCACTTGTTGACACCGTGCTTGGTGGTTATGTATATTCTGCGACATTTAAAACTGTCAAAAATAGTGTCTGACAATTAAAATGCATTAACGGAGAAAGATAGTTTTTTCCATATTTGCCCAAAAAAGAGTCAACGAAAATAATGTCACCCTGTTTGACATAACACCACGACTCCGACTGTTTTGACTTTTACATTTGAAAAAAGGCGATTTCGGGCGACAACCGTTCACTTGCGGTATGTTGCGTTCAGGTACGTTCACACATTCGGGCGCTTGGAACAACATACCCGGTATGCTTGGATCAGTGCTCACAGCTGAACGGGTTTTGCAAGTCGGGTCAGCTCTCTGTTCACTATTTCTATCTCTTTTTATCATGTCTTTTTTTGAAATGTCAAAAGTCAAAACAGTCGGAGTCGTGGTCTTATGTCAAACAGGGTGACGTTATTTTCGCTGACTCTTTTTTGGACAAATATGGAAAAAATTATCTTTCTCCGTTATTGCAATTTAATTGTCAGACATTATTTTTGACAGTTTTAAATGTCGCAAAATATACATAATCACCAAGCACGGTGTGATATGGTTAATGGTGGCGCCAAAAATCGTTGGTTCACTTGTTGACACCGTGCTTGGTAGTTATGTATATTCTGCGACATTTAAAACTGTCAAAATATTGTTTGACAATTAAAATGCATTAACGGAGAAAGATAGTTTTTTCCATATTTGTCCAAAAAAGAGTCAACGAAAATAATGTCACCCTGTTTGACATAACACCACGACTCCGACTGTTTAGACTTTTGACATTTGAAAAAAAGACATAATAAAAAGAGATAGAAATAGTGAACAGAGAGCTAACCCGACTCGCAAACCCGTTCAGCTGTGAGCACTGATCCAAGCATACCGGGTATGCAACATACCGCAAGTGAACGGTTCTTTGTCAATATCTGGTTGCCTACATATAATACATTTATTTAGATATTTATTTGATATGTGTGTACAATGCATATTGGTACACCCAGCAATGGGTAATAAGCCGTGATGATATATTTATTTATTTGTTATCTACAAAAAAATATATTTAAAGTTTACAATAGTTATATGTATATAAAAAAAAATAGTTACTGAGATAAACAAGATTATGACAATATGAAAATATCCGTATCTACTGAATGCAAATCAAAACAACAGAAAATTAATTGTACATATTCAAATATTTACATGGATTTGAATCAATAAACAATATGACATAAAATGTAATAACCTTCAGATTAAAATAGCGATAATATTCGTTAAGATAACGAGCAATTTATCACTATGGCACCCACTATTCGCTAGTTGTAGTCGGGGACACGTGCGATTCGAATTTGAAAATAAATTTCAAATAAAGAGAAAAACCCGAACGAATAAACGATAAAGCGTGTAAGTGTGATAAGTGTGACGTTTAGAATGCAGATAAAAATTATCTTTTTCACTATGTAAAACAACTATGGTTTTATTTCTGAATTAGTGCAGTAATTTACGTTATACTTTGCCAAAATGTTAGTCCGACTTCAATATTTCTAATCATTTAGTGATAAATGCTTTATGATCAAGATTAAAAAAGATAACGACTATTTTTACTGAGGATGAGATAATAGATAATAAAAATAAGTGACTGTTTAGTGTTCAGCGTCTCAATATGTAAAATGTTTATACATTGCGAATACTTTAGTTTTATTCAGTGACTTATTTGTTGTGAAATAGTGAATTTAAAATGAAATTTTGTTTTAAGTTTTTATTTATAGCTGCATTACTCAAAAGTGCATTATTTACAAATGTTGACAATTTTTATTATGGTAAGTTGATAAGGCTAGTTCACATTTCTACGTTCTGACTCAAAATATTGTAACGGTAACCGCAACTTCTTATTTAATTCGTTTTTACAATCGTCGAATGCAATTTGAAAAAATTTGGTGTGGCTAACACAATACCTCCCGCTGTTTGCAGACCGAGTCACAAAAAAGATTAAGTTAATCCTTATTTTTGGATTAGCGAATTTTACTCTAATTTTGACAGTTTATTTCTTAAAATATAGTCGAATCTAATCCAAATTACTACCTTTTCTTAAACCCCTCAACAGGATTAAATCCCAATTACAGAGTGGGTTCACATTCACACACAATCCATTAGTAGGATTCGAACCCAGAGCCCCGACGGCACTCATGACATGAGGCGTTGCTTCATTGAGTCACCGGAGCTATAATAAAATGATTAAATTTATCCATAAAATATATAGAAAAAGTATTAATGCAATATAGAACATTTAATAATCTTTAATTTTTATAATAAAAAAATAACATTTAAAGGTATTTTTCGAATAAAAACTATTTTGAGCTTCTAGTAAAGTGTCATTTCCGGTTATCCGATTTTCACCAAAATCTAATAGGCTCTTTCCATTACAGAAAAAGTTCGGAATAAAAGGTTTCAAAATTTTCTGAATAATAGAATTTGAGTGGAGGATCCACACATACACACAGACATCATCGTGAAAATGTTAAAATTGGATTATAGGGACCTTAAAACGTGGCCATTTACCAAAATCTCGATATGCGATTATTAGCACGATCCCTATACCTCCCTTACCAAGGGTAGCGGGAGGTAAAAAATCTGATGTGGTCAGCACATGACTTCTCGCCAATTCCATGTTTAAAATATACATATAATATAATATAATAAAATATACGAGTATTTTTCCCGAAAATCTGTTTAGAGCATCAAGTAAAGTATCACTTCCGGTTTATCAATTATATATGTTGTTCTCCTTCATATAAAAGTCTTAAATATCAAATTTGAAAAATTTTGGAATATATCATAATACATTTTTAACGAAAATCTGTTCAGAGCCTCAAGTAAAGTATCACTTCCGGCTTATACATTTTACTAAAAATCTAATATGTTGTTCCCCTTCATATAAAAGTCTTAAATACCAAATTTGAAAAGTTTTAGAATATATCATATATTTTTCACGTAAATCTGTTTAGAGCTTCAAGTAAAGTACAACTTCCGGCTTATCAACTTTACTAAAAATCTAATATGTTGTTCCCCTTCACATAAAATGCCAAATTTGAAAAGTTTTGGAATATATTATAATATATTTTTCACGAATATCTGTTCAGGGCTTCAAGTAAAGTATCACTTCCGATTCATGAATTTTACTCAAAATATAATATTTTGTTCCTTTTTATATAAAAGTCTTAAATACTAAAATTAAAAAGTTTTGGAATGTATCATAATATATTTTTCACCAAATTCTGTTCAGAGCTTTAAGTAAAGTATCACTTCCAGTTTATCAATTTTAACCAAAATTTAATATATTGTTGTACTCCATATAAAAGTCTTCAATACTAAATTTAAAACGGTTTGGTATATATCATAATATATTTTTCACGAAAATCTGTTCAGTGCTTCAAGTAAAGTATCACTTTCGGACACATACAGTTAATTTTTCTATAACTGTTATTTAAAGTATTTTTTTTTTTCTAAAAGAATCCATAAATGATTGAGTGGCACATATAATAATCAGCTATGTGAAAATTTGCAAAACATTTGGAAACCAGTTTCTAGTAATAAAAAAAATTAATAACACAAATTCCTAGAATTTTTCGAGCTGTTATCAAAGAGTTTTTTTTTTCTTATAATTGAAAATTTAAATTCACTACTAAAGGCTAATCTTACAATCACCAGTCAAAATTTGTAATTAAATTTTAAAGGTTAAATGTTTATTTAATAAAAATAATGCCCTTTATGCGCTTGCTTGTATGCACCACAATTATTTTATTTGGGATAAATTTAAATTATTGCGTTTTAGACTTGGTAATTTTTTTAATAAACTTAACAGTTTGTTAGGTTTCGATAAGAAATGTTTAAAAAAATTGCAAGCGAAAATTGTAAATATTTATATACATATATATAGTGCGTTTCATGGAAGATGGAAATTGAGAACCACCTTGAGAACCGAACGTTTTGACATGCATTAAATAAATAATTTAACTATCTATAAATTAAAAATTACTTTAAGTCGAAATCAAAAACAAGGTAAATATTACTCAATTCTGTTGTTTTTATTTAACAACTGACAGCTGAGCGGTCATATTTTTTTCTCGCTCTTATAAACTAAATATGTACGTATTCTGACCTGTGCCTGTAATCTATGCTATATAAATTACGGTATTGTCTACGCGTAGACAATGATGTAGTTTACGTCATTAAAATTTGAATAAACCGTTTTTACTTTTATATTTTGTAAAATTTAATAAATACAGGATAAAAAATGTTAAACTTTTGCAATATTTTCTTCCCGCTATTATGGCGTATATAACATTATCTGTGTGCGAATTAGGTCTCGACATACGTGCCCAAAGCATGCTTCATAGAAAGAGACAGAAGCAAAACACTTGATAATTTAATTTCTGTGTTTATCGTATTTTCTAAGTTTTAAGTTTACACATTTAAAATCAAATAAACAGCTTTTTACGATTTGACATTGAATTTGACGTTTCAATATTAAATATAGAAGACATACGTTCATGTAACGGACAATTACGGCGAACCAAAGATGCTTCATAAGTCATCGTATTGCGGGCGATTTAAATAACGTTAAATTTTATATCGTTTGTTAAAAAAATACGCTATATTTTATTACTTTTATTGCATTAATAGTAATATTGCATGTATGGTATTGCAGTAATGTGGAAAAATAATTAAATTTCAACATGACTTAACTCCCCCATTGAATTTGATTCAAATTCTTGTTTTCTTTTCTGTCTTCCATTTTTATTTATCAATGACCTACTCAAAGTTTACATTCTCTACGTATTGTCTACATTTGACATCTTTCTTTACATTGTTTACGTATGTAAGTAAAAAATCTGATGTGGCCAACACAATACATCGCGCCATTTACAGCCCGAGTTACAAAAAAAAAAGTTTTTAGTATTAGCGAATTTTGCTCTAATTTTGACAGTTTAAATTAGGATTAAATCCCAATTACAGACTGGGTTCACATTTATACACATCGATGCCTTAATGGGATTCGAACCCAGAGCCCCGAAGGCACTCATGACATGAGGCGTTGCTTTAATCATTGACCCACCGGAACTATAATAAAATGAAGATTAAATTTTAAATACCGTAATAGAATAGAATTCAATAATCCAAAAATGAGGATTAACTTAAATATTTTTGTGAATCGTTAATTTTTATTAATCTAAATACATACCTATATATTTACTTATGCTTGAAACTGTATTGAATTCCTTTTCTATTGTTTTATTTTAAAACGTTACTAATATTATTTTGAAATGATTAGTTCTTTGATAGTGACATTTATCTGTCAGTTACATACATTTGAATAACTACGTTTTGTTTGTTAGGGTCTGGGATTTAAATTATAGATAATTTAATAATCTTTAATGTTTATAACATTAATCTCGAAAAAATAACATTTATAGGTATTTTACAAAGAAAAACTATTTTGAGCTTCTAGTAAAGTGCCATTTCCGGTTATCCGATTTTCACCAAAATCTAATGGGCTCTTTCCAATACAGAAAAAGTTCGAAATACGAGATTTCAAAATTTTCTGAATGACAATATTTGAGTTAGAGTAAAGGATCCACACACACATGTACACAGAAATCATCGCAAAAATGTTAAAATTGGACCATAAAACGTGCTCATTTACCAAAATCTCGATATGCGATTTTTAGCACGATCCCTGTACCACCCTTACCAAGGGTAGCGGGAGGTAAAAACGCGAATTATACAACCTATACTATATTCCAGCTAATATGGCTGAAACGTTTGTTACATATTTTTCGCTATTGCAAACTTAATCATGTTTTACACCTAAGCCCATTACTAACTGAAATAGAGTATAGTTATGACACGACCTAAAATGTAAGACAAAACAATTGTGTTTTATATAAGCGCATGAAGAACGCAAATTTTGCTTTTGCAGTAGAACCACAGAATTTGTTTAAATAATTAATTTAAAATCTTTATCAATAATTTAAGTCATTACAATTTATGATAATTGAAGAACATTGATACGAGTAATTTGAAAAGCGTATGATCTTTAATGACCAGCATTATAAAAAAATTGGCGAAATGATTATATTATATTTATCACTTTTTATCAAGAGTGGTTTTTTGTTCTTTATGCCGGATACTAGAATTAAACTTTGAATAAGGAAAGTGCATGTGATTTGTGATTTCCTGTTAATCTTTTCAGGAAACAACGCCAAAAATTATGGAGAATCATCAGAAAATTCAAGTACAGCTGAGTTACAAGAAAATTCAACACTGACAAACAAATTGTCAACAACAGAAGAAGAAAATATTTCGTTATACAATGAATACAATATAGCAGACAATATCACTGAAACAACGTCTGAAATATATTCAACTACAACTGAAAATTTAGCTGAAATTAATAATCATACTGAAACGAATACAGAAAGAACTTTATTTGATTCTAGTGCAAATCCAAATATAGCTGAAATCGTCAACGAAATTGAAAATGTTACATCTAACTTTTCTACTGAACATACTATTACAGAGAGTGAAAGTTCTAGTACTTCTGAAAGTGTGACAAGTTCTGAAAATATTTTAACAAGCCCAACCACGCCAAGTCATAATTTTTTTAAGAAACCTGAGATAAAAAAAGATGACAATATTTCAAACATGGCATATACACAAATATCTAGTGTTTCTGCAAGTTACAGTACTTCTAAAAGCTTTTATGAAGATGTACAAGAAGATGGTAATACTGAAAGTTCCAGTACTACAGAATCTTCTACACAATCTACTACCGAAGAACCAGATCCTTGTGAAGGTATATTTATTTCTTACTAAAAATTCATTATTTTAATTTGTTTTCAAAGAATACGTTAATTTTATTATACTTTATTCCACCTTACCTATTCAGTAGATGGCGCTGACATCAGCGCCAGTTTTAAACAGACGAAATTAAAAAATGGCGGTATTCAATTCTTGTCATCTGACATTTTATTAAAATATTTAAAACGTATCATAATGCCATTAAACTTTGTTTATTCTAGTATCTATATAATATCTAGTTGCTTTCCAAATCGGATAAAGATGATACTTGACATTGCACATAAAAATGACATGGTGCATTAACATTTGAAATTACATTGCGTAAATTTGGCTCCAATTTCAGCCAATCAGAGAGTTCAAAACTATGTCCTATTCTCTACAATTTATTGAATTGATAAGGTGGAACAGAGTGTTTCTAGAGAATTATAGGAATCCAGTGATATAAAAAATGTTAATAGGGTAGTTCAGTAATTACGTCATATTCGGCGCGCTTTATTTAAACTACTGTCCTACCGATAAACACATCTTTCAAAGTGAACCTTATTGCCACAGCAAATAAGAACTATAATTTAAGCAGTTTATTTCGTCGCCAATATCTTACTTAATTATGAAAAGTTAGCTATTTAAGCTATAATTCAGTTAAGTTTGAATATTACCCTTTCAATTAAACAAAACATATTACCCTAATTATTCTGTTTAAGTTTTAAAAAACTTTGCATGGAATTACATGTTCGTTCAATCTCGAAGATGTTCATGAAACATCGCGTGAAGCGGCCGGAAGAGCCCGTTTGAAAGACAGCGAACCATTTTTAGGTTACAGAACCCTAAGAACACAGCTTATTATTAATATATTAATGTGGATAGACAGAGCTATTTACATATCTTAAACTTAAAAAGAATAAATCTAAAGTTCTGAAATGTACTGATTTGAAAATACTCAAAAACGCTAATAAACAAAATCTCAGTCGGTATGTCGGTAAACTGTCGGATATGCTTGAAACTGCGCACACCAGTTACTCTGTAGTTCAGAACGTGCAGAGTTGATTTCAATTTGAAATAAAACCTTTGTTATTTATTAATGTGTATATATTGTATTACGAAGTAATAGAAAAATGTTTACAATTTGATGTTATTAATATCTCAAAGTTAACTATTTAATAATAACAATAATATCAGCATCAAATTACAAGCCTTCAAATTCTGACCCTTTTGTGTTCTGTCAATAGAGTCTACTTTGAAAGTATCGTTTTTGCTTAGGACAATACTTCATATTTCGCGCTATACTCTGACGTCACACTATTCTACCCCATTGAAAAATGAACTTGGTCGCACTTCGATGCCAGTCCGTTTCAAACACAAAAAACTTATTAATAGACTATTTCAGAAATTTGAGCGACCTCTACATTTTATTTTTGAACTAAAAAGTTAGTGCGGTGATATGGGGGTATTTCAAATTTATACGCGACCCCGGAATATAGTTTTTGCTTTTAGAACTACATTGTTAAAATGAATTTGAATTTCTGAAATGCTCTATTGGGATTTTCAAATAAGAAAACGCTAACTATACCTTGTTCCATTTAAGCCATTCAGTATTGCGGAGCATAGGGAAGAGTATAACCTCTCTGATTGGCTGAAATTAGAGACAAGAAACAAGTTTACCCAATGTAATTTCGGCTACTTCAGATTTGCGCTGTTGCCAGTGCCATCTACTGAATGGTTTAAATGGAACAGAGCATAATTAATTTTGTTTCGTGCAAGACATAGTTGACAGCTCGAAACGTCAAAATTTTATAATTTTTAATTCATTACTAAATAAATAGTTACTTAAAGAAGTACAATAGTATTGTACATAATAATATTTAATCACAGCTTAGACTTCTGCACTGACTACAACAAGATTTCTCTCGTTTCGGCGAACGGAATATAGCTCTTGTGACGTTCAACAGCTGACTGAAACGTTTTGTTACATATTTTCACTATTGTAAACTCGGTTCGCGTTTAGACCAATCAAAAAGCTTGAATCGTAAGCCCTATCTGACTCCTAAGTCCATTCTTAACTGGAATAGAGTATAGGTGCGCATTCTGACCAATCAGAGGGCAGAACTTATTTTTCTATTTAAGTCAACGCTATTTTCTTACGTAAAACGAACTGTAAGTTATTAAATAATAATACATGATATTCTCAATTTCAGAGCCAAATGAAGTCACAGGTTTAACAATAAAACCATCTGAATATTCACTTCTTGTGAAATGGTCTGATCCAAAACCAGAATGTGAATATAAATATATAGTGGAGTGGAAAATCAGTGACAAAATAATTAAATCAGAGATAACTGATAAAACTGATTATCAGATAGATAATTTAAATGCTTGTCAAACGTATACAGTATCAGTACAAATATCATATAAAGAGGATTTAACTTTCAACAAGCCTGTATCTAAAAACAGTGAAACATTGGATGCCAGTAAGAATATTATGTCTCAAATTATCTGTGACGTCACGGGCCCGAGTCGATTATGCATTATGCTTCTCAAACAATAGACCTTTTCAATTTAAAGAGATAGAAGATATATGCGTAATGGGGATCTGCGCATAGTAAGAACAAATGGCGTGAATCATGGATACGCGCTTGCCATGAGATCCATGGCGTTTTTTCTGAAAATTTAGACGTAAAATGCGAGAAAAGACTCTGATAACTTTAAAAAACTTCTTGAAAGAAGTTACAAAGTTTAATTGAAGTTAAAATGTCTAACGATGTAAATTTTCACCGAGAATACAGATATTTTAGTGTCTGCAATATTTTTAACAATGCAACTGGCAGTTGTTGGCGCCATTTTACTTACTATTTGCAGCGATAGAAAGAGATAGCCGTTAAATTGAAAAGGTCTATTAATTCTAGGAATATCTGCACTTGTCTGCGTTAGACAAGTAAAACTATTATAATTACCCCTAAACCTTAAAATTAATTTTAATAAAATCTAAATATGTATTTCGATAACTAAGTTCTCTTCATCAGTAGTTAAAGGGCTATTAAAATAGTTTTAGTAATACTTAACCTTAGACTCCATCTATTATTAATTAATGCATTAGACAAGCATGTTTAGTTTTATTAAAACTTCTTCCCTTTATCAAATTAATTAGTAATACAGATATTTAAAAAAAAATGTTTAAAATAAATATTATTTCAATGTTTTTAATGAAACATTTTGAGAAAGTTGGTTGGAGCTACTGTTCCTAGGATACTTAATTTGAATTCAAACAGAAACAACAAATAGCAGGTCTAGTTTGCCCAAATGGGGATTTATGAAATGGGGACTTATGAAATTGACGTCACATAACACACATTCTCTCCTCCAATACTTCGTCTTTAGAAAAAGATGACAAGCTCGAAGAAAGATATAGTTTTGTATTACCAAGGCTCTCTTCTCTTCTCAACGTATTGTACTAATGCGATTTGATATTTGCTGTTTTATTTTGAGGTGGTGTTTGACATATCTATGAGTAATCAGTTTTGTTATAATAATGATTTGTATGCTGAAGATAAATTATCCATCACATTTAAATACTGTTTTAGACTCTATCTAAGAGGTCATGGTAGTACTTTGGTGTCTCTTTCTTCGAGCTTGTCGTCTTTGTCGTAAAGGTTACTTGAGAGCTCAGTAGATGGCAACAGTAATATTCTAAAATCATAAGTCCCCATTGACATTTCACACTCAAACTCAGATTGTCTATCTAAGAGGTTACCTCAGAACTCAGTAGATGGCAACAGTAAAATTCTAAGATCATTAGTCCCCAAATCGATTTGGGCCAGTGACGTTGTATTTACAATACAGTGGACCCCCGGTAATCCGGCCCCTGGCTAATCCGGCACCCCCTGTAATCCGACATGACCCCACCACTAATGTGCTCGACGCGTAGGTATTGATTTGACGATGATTGATTCATAGTATGATTTTTATTCGTAATTTTTGATTATTTTAGTATGTACATTTGTTTGTACAGAATTACATATTTCCTAATGTAAAGTTATTATTGTTTGTAAGTTCTATAGCATTAATGACGTTAATTTCATAATAAAACGTAAGCTCTCTATTGTGTTTAATTTACTAAATTTGACATACATAATGAAGTATGATTTGTACTTCAGAGTATAACATATAGAATCTTATCACTGGATCTGTAATTTGTCGGATTACAAGGTACTCGTTTGTAAAAAATTCCGGACTATAGGGTGTTTTAGGCAGTACTCTATAATCCGACAAATTCGATAGTCCGACACTGCCCTGCAAAACGTTTGTCGGATTACCGGGGGTCCACTGTAATTAAGCATTTTTATAATAACAGTATTATTTCATAATTTTCTTTTTACTAAAACTGTTAATTTAAAGTATGCTACCTTATAATTATTGTTTACTATTTTTTGTAACTAGAATACCCCATCTTTCTACCCTAATAAATTAGTACCTGATGAATGAAAGGAAATAAGATATGTACTCACCATTATTGCAGGCATCTGATCTGAACATGAGAGTGCTATCCTGATTACATCTCTCGGTCCTTATAGCCCTCGGGGAGACAATCTGCAATATAAAATTCATGTATTAGAAATTTTGATATTTTAAACATATATTATTAAAGCAAAAAAATAATTTACATCGATTGAATATTTTCGACAATTTCATTAAAATTTCGTTAAAAGTTTATTATTAAAAACCTCTAAACATTTATTTCAATAACCGGCTAACCGATTAATCGAAATAATCGGTTTAACAGAATAACCGTTCAACCCATTTTATATTTCTTGTAAACTATAATAACTGGTTATTTGGTTAAAAAGATGCGCTTCCACCAATTTTCATATTGAAATAGTTATTTGTATATCAAATTTCTCTTCAGCGTACCAAGAGAAAAATTGTCGCCGAGGCTGGACAATCTCGAGGGCGCAAAGGATTTCGTGGACAAGGTGTCCACAATATTTTTTGTGCAACCGTAATAGTTATTAACGTCATAAGGCTGATATGAAGCAAATAATAGACGCGGTTGAATATTGTAAAATCAAGGCGACAGCCGAGATTTTACAATCAACCGAGTCAGTATTTTTCATAATAACATAATAGTATATTATGTGGCAAGTGTGTGAAGCTGAAGTTTTTACATGAGGGTGGAGATTGCGACACGAGCCGAAGGCGAGTGTTGCAAACCACCCGAATGTAAAATAGGCTTCACACACGTGTTACATACTATACTTTTTCTACGACCTTGCAATAAAATATAATTTTTTCTTCACATTGTCATTCTTTTAACGTAAAACCTCTGCATTATCGACTTGTGTAACCATGTTTACCAACGGTACGGGGGTGTAACAGCTTTGTTTTATTAAAACAAGTCATTTTGTAATATCTAAAATAATGAAAAGGAAATATAATAATTTTATATTTTGTAATTGCTATAACCCGTAATATCATAAAATTTGTATTAGATTGCTTAGAAATTTTTTATTTATTGCTTTTGAATGCTTATTGGACTTAGATTTATATTTAACAGAAAGTTGTAAATTTAGAATTACAAAATTTATTTTATTTATATAAATTAATTCCACATTTCTCATGAAGTTGTTATTTCTTCGGACCATTTACCATCACATGATTTACTTATATATACTGATATTCATTGTGTGTTTTTAAACTGAATTATTTACTTCACGCACAGTGTTCAAAAACTCAAACTTCACACATGAAAATTAATACGTGAAGTACCCACTTCACGCATGGGAGTAGAAAAAATATCTTCTGAAAATTCTATTTTCTATGGTATGTTGACAGGTGACAGCTTTTCATAACAATTTCATGATGCTGCGATTTTTTTTGGAACACATGATTTTTAATAATTGTACTGTTATAAAAAATAACGGCCGTGGCTGTTTTGATGCATATATCGGTTGAGCATACAGTACTGTTAAAGCACATTTAACAGTATGGTATTATGAAATAGTTATTAACGTCATAAGGCTGATATGAAGCAAATAACAGACGCGGTTGAATATTGTAAAACCAAGGCGACAGCCGAGATTTTACAATCAACCGAGTCAGTTATTTGCATATCAGCCGTGTGACGTTCAGTATTTTTCATAACATAAAATATCTTCTGAAAATTCTATTTTCTATGGCATATTGACAGGTGACAGCTTTTCATAACAATTTCATGATGCTGCGATTTTTTTAGGAACACATGATTTTTAAAAATTGTACTGTTATAAAAAGTGGCTGTTTTGACGCATATACTGGTTTAGCATACAGTACGTTTAAAGCACATTTAACAGTATGGTATTATGAAAAAAATATGTCATTATTGGCATTTGATAAACAAAACAATAATTAGTTTCGTAATTTTTTTTGTAAAGATATTAATTTCTAAATTAGTACTTATTTTAAAAAACAAACTAAGAAACTTATTGTTGCCATATTTTAAAAATGTCACTGCCCATCTGTAATTTCAACTATCAAGTGTCAAAGTGAGTTGGTTTAACGAACGTTGTTATAGTAACGGCCGCGAAATTGGATTTCGCGGACTGTATTGCGTCTGCGAAATGTTTAGTTCGAGTCCGGTTGTACAAAAAATATATTAAAATAATGTATTCGCGGAAATACTACTACTGTATCAATAATATTATTTGCATTTTTCAGTATCACCAGTAATAGACTTAAAACATCAGTATTATGAGAAAGAAAAAATATTATTAGTAACATGGGATGTACCGGATCCGGTAAAAAAGTGCCACACTGCAAATATTATCAGATCTTTGATAGAAGATAAATTATTTACTTTCGAAATTACAGATAATCAATTTAAATTTTTAGAGGTAAATTCTTGTGATAACTATGAAATATCTGTACAAGCGAAAAGCAAAGGAAATAGCATTAGTAGCGAAAAGTCTATAAATTTCATAAAACCAAACAGTAAGTATAACTTTAATTTTTAAATTTATTTTGTTGAGTTATAGCCCTACATCGAATACTTTATTGTTATATTATTAGATTTACAATTTTTTTATACAGGGTGAGTCTGGGAAGACGCCCCCCCCCCTTTAACTTTTTATAAGTAATAGAAAAAAATGGCTCATATAAAAGTTTTATTATTTTACATATACTATTTAATGGCAGATGTAGATATTTTTTATTAAGTCAGGTTTACAAGATATGACTACCAACTTTTATTTTTCAAATGGCAACCTATAATTATTTTAATAAAATAGAAACCGCCATTTTTTTCTCTTTTCAACGATGTATTATTTTTTATTAATGTATTTGAAAAATTTCGAGAAAATTGAGATAATTTAGAAATATTAGAAATAATTTTTAAACAAATATTATAGGTGGCTATGTGAAAATAAACAAAACGTAACAGTGCTATACAACTTAGTACTGATATGAGTATTTTCATGCACAGAAGCCAAAACCATAATTTCCGTTTCTTCATTTATTATAACATTAGCTGTATTTCGTTTAGGTTTTTCAACTGAACCTGTTTCTCGAAATCGGGTAAAAATCCTTCTCAGTGTTCTTAAACTCGGTTGCCGACGTCTAGGAAACCGCTCCCGGTAAATTCTTTTTGCTCTTCTTATGATTCCAGTCGATTTACCAATTATTAGAATCATATCAATTAAACGTTCTTCGTAAACATTTCAAAATGTTTTTTTTAAGTTAAATTAAGTAACAAACAAATGTATACTTTTTTGACATTAATTTAATTGTTTTACATTGTTACGTTTTGTTTATTTTCACAAGTATAGTATTCCTTGTTCTTGCGGCACAGTATACATAGGTGAAACAGGAAGGAGTGTTCACACTAGATTGTCAGAACACAAACGCTGTCTGCGTAATGGTATGGTATTAACATCTGCGGTCGCAGAACACCAACACAATACAGGACATAACATCTTATTTGAAAATTCCCGCATTTTAGCTCCTGTCCCTGAGTTTTACAGACGTAAATACAGGGAAACTTTAGAAATATGGAAACATCCGAATAACATCAATCGGGATGATGGCTATTTCTTGAGCCACATGTGGAAACCGGTGATTCTCGGAACACGACACGCCCAATCTACCATTACGAACTCGATTCCCATTGGTCCTCATTAGCTCTGCTCATCTACCGTATCTTTAGATTAGTATATAACTGTCTTCTCGGCCTTCCTTCGTCACTTGGTTTATTTGGCCTCTAGCGTGGTTTACACGTCGGGTAACCTTGTAAACTGAGTCTCCCTCCTTGTTGCTTAAACTCGGCCTCTAGCGTGGTTGACACGTCGGGTAACCGTGTTCAAGACAGTACTATCCCCCTCTTGCTCCTGAAGATGCCCCATATGACTGCGGGCGAAACGTTGAGCTCTGACTCAAAATATGACACAGTCCATTCCCGGAAAACGAATATTTCTCAGTTTTTTAATTATTTATTTTTAAATTTGCAGTTAACGATCCTCCTATTTTCATCGACAATGAAATCCACGATGATTTTGTAATAACAAAATGGTCATTTGGAAAAAATATTTGTCGTCCTGAAGAATTTATAGTAACTTGTACATCGGAAAATACAGATGTACTTACTGAAAATGGTGAAATTGATGTAATAAATAAAATGTTAATAGCAAATATAACTAATGTTGAACCATACACGAACTATAGTTGTACAGGAACGATAATAAATTTTGCAGGAATATCTGGAAACAGTGAACCAGCTACATTTACAACGAATTCTAAGCGTAAGTACATATTTTACCCGATAAATTCGAAATAGGGTTGTTGCAAGAATTTTTATGTGCCTTCTAAGTATTAAATTTTTTAAAAAAATATTCTTTAAATAGTCTCAAATTTGAAAATATCACGAAGTATCCATTATATATTTTACAATGGACCTTTTCAATTTTCAAGAGATAGAAGATATGCGCAATGGAGACCTGCGCATAGTAAGAACAACTGAGATCTATGGCGTTTGTTTCTAAAAAAAAATTAGACGTAAAATGTGAGAATATCTCAGATAATTTTAAAAAATCTTTTCGAAATGAGTTACAAAAGCATTTAATGAAGTAAAATGTCTAACGATGCAAATTTTCACTGAGAATACAGGTATTTTAATGACTGCAATATTTTTGACGTTTCGTTTCACAGACCAACTGGCAGTTGTTCGCGCCATTTTCTTACTATTTGCATCGATAGAAAGAGATAGCCGTTAAATTGAAAAGGTCTATTACTTATTGAAATTTGTGTAATATCTTGAAAAAGTCACTTGATTTGAAACATAGTCAAAGATCATACAGCTTATCATATGACAAACTATCGCCTATGTCTATAAATAATGTAAGTGCTCCCATAATTATTTTAGATCAAAATTGTATTTAGGTTTTCGCTACAGAAAAAAATATTGCATCCGAACAGGCTATTGTTTATAATTTTTCAATTTACGAAACTGTAAAAATAGTCGTAAAGAATAACATTTTTGCAAAAATCATTGGCCGGTAAGACGGCACATCGCTGGCAGCGCTGATTGCCGAAGTTTGCTGAACGCAATCAATGGACGAATACGATTGGTCCCACAACTGTATTCAGCAAACTTTGGTGCTCAGCGCTGCCAGTGATGTGCCGTGCTGAACGCGGCCATTAATGCCATGGAACAAAAATTTAAACAAAAAAAAACATCTGTCATAGATTCTTGACGTTTGAACTTATTTTCAAAACGAGTTGTAGTTGATGAAAACAATAGGTTTGTTCGTTCCGCTATGCTGCGTTTTACCGCAAAACGCGGCGGTTATTGTCGCTGCGTTTTGCGATTCACTGCCAATCGCCGCGGTAATAATTTAAGTTACTAAAAATTATTTTTCTGTTCGATCCGCTTGCGTTAAATTATTTTCGAAGACACTTCAGACTAATTATAAAGGATACTCAGTAAAAATATATTATTCCATTTTCCATTATTTTAATTGTTTACTATTGTTATCATTTAAATTTACCTTGTTACAAATCATAATTCATATGATATTGACATTTATATATTTTACAAATGTATTTCAATTTCTAAAACTGAAACATTACATAGCATACTTATTGAAAAACATTTTTTTCCTAATATTTATTTGTCAAACACTGTCATACTGGCACTTCATATGTAGACGCGAACATTACCGCCGATTATTTTTTTACCACTGAGTCATGAGTGACTGTAAAAATTATCACCGCCAGCTGCCGCGGCGTTTTACCGCAAGTTACTAGAAAAACGGAACGAACAGAATCTAGTGACTTTACAGCAGGGGTGGGCAAATACTTTTAAGCGCGGGCCAAAATGAAATTTTCAAAATGTCTCCCGGGCCGGAGGACTATAAAGGAATATAAATCAGTTAATGAATGATTTTATTTTGTTATTTATTTATATCTTAACGATACATATTATTTTATTTTGATCATAGTTATTACATTTTTATATTTATATTCCATTTTGTAAATATAATAGTAAAAAGTAAATAGAATTATAAAAAGAAAAGACAAACATCAAACGTTAAAATAGAATACTTTATAGTTAATGCGAAAAGTGAAATCTCGAATGTTCATTTGATATTATTTCTTCAAAATTGGGATCCAAATCACTTGTAGCAATCTTTAATACCGAGTGTAGGTTCGAAATTGTAATACTTTCTATTATTTATATATTTCATTATTTATATGCACACTACGCACACAAATACTGTTGATTTCAACAAAATCGCATAAAAGAGATTAAAAAAATTGCATGCGGGATTTTTCAACGGGCCGGATAAAGTAAGCAAAAGGGCCGGATCCGGCCCACGGGCCGGCTTTTGCCCACCCCTGCTTTACAGTGAACCGCGAATCGAAAAGAACAGCAAATTTCACCGCCGCGGTTTGCGGTAGACGCAGGGTAGCGGAACGAACAAACCTAATGTAATAGTTGATTACAACAATGTAGTTTGACGAGAACGAAATTTAAGATTTCTTTAAGGTTTAAACGTGAAGAATCTATGACAGATGTTTGCGCTTTTGTTTAAATTTTTGTTCCATGGCATCAATGATTTTTGCAAAAATGTTATTATTGTTTTCGACTATTTTTACGGTCCCAGAAATTGAAAAATTTTAAACAATAGCGTATTCTGATGCAAAAATTTTTTCTGTAAGGGGAGCAAATAACTGCACATTTTATCATTGAAATCCCTATGATTGCGTCGTCCATATTTAAAAGAAAAAAAATATAAGTTTTATTTAGAATATCCTAAACTTAGTATAAATATTCACGAAAAATGTTGCTAAGCTACTGCTATAAAATGCTGTGTATTCTTTCTTCGAACAAATGACCTTGAATGGTCATCTTTCGTGAGTAATAGCATACTTAATAATGCTATAGTAATTATAGTATATTCAAACATTGAAGGAATAATAGTTCTATCTTTATTTTTATGTTTTTTAGCACCAGGTCTTCCAAGAAATATCCAAACTGTACAAGAAAATAACACTCTACGTGTAAAATGGAGCTCTCCAGAAAAATGGAATGGAAAACCAGAAAATTTTAAAGTCGACGTAAATTACATAGGATTAAACTACTTTTTAGTGGAAGGTTGTACAGAAGAAAATCCTGAACCTTGTTCCCGTACTTTATCTTGGGATCAAACTGAATTTTTATACCATAATATAATTCCTGCGGCTAATTATAAAATTGCAGTATCAGCAAAATCAGATGGAGGATTGGGCAATGAAATAATAAAAGATTTTACATCGAAGGAAGAGAGTAAGTGAAGTTAATTTTCTTATTATAGCCATATTTTAATCAAATTAACATAAACATTTACATGCATTTGTCTAAAAAAAATCGTTTGTAAGGAAAAAATATATCACTGAATTCAGAATTAAATTCTCTAACGAATGAGCAAATAATAAAATATATGTTCTCATTTAAAATTAAAAAGTTAGGTCCCGTATTTTGAGAACCACTGATCGAAAAAAATAATTTTTCCTTTCTTTAAATATGTTAGGGTATAAAAATATATCACTGAATCTTGAATTAAATTCTCTAACAAATGAGCAAATAAAAAATATATGTTCTCATTTAAAATTTAAAAGTTATGTCCCGTATTTTGAGAGCGACTGGTCCAAAGAAATTTTTTTCTTTTATTTAAATTGTTTGCCTATTTAACCGTCTTTGTAGCTCTTATAGTTCTCGAGATAGCAATGGTGGCCCATTAAAAAAGAACATTCTGTATAAAACAGCTATTCATTTTGAATTTAAAAAATCTGATGTGGACACCACACGACTTCCTTGTACGCAAGACCAATATGAAGATGAAGTATAGACCCAATTATAAAATTGCACGTGTTTGACGTAATTTGACATTAACATCTATTTTTTATTTTTTTGTTATTTTTTGTCCTAATCCATGGCAAGCTTCATTACAAAAACCAAAAAGTATATGTTTTAAATTTACATATCTCGCTTATAAAAAGGGCTAATTTAATAATACTAGATGTGCTAGACGCAGAATTTAATTCTCTAAAACTCTTATTTGAAGCATTTATTTCTAAAATCAAAATGAAACTATTTTATTCAAGAAAAACTGTTAATAACTTCAGGTAATATATCACTTCCGGTTAGCCTGTTTTAACCAAAATCTGCTATGTTATTCCAATTGATATAAAAGTCTTATATACCAAATTTGAAACGTTTTGGATTATATTTTAACATAGTTTTTCATTAAAATCTATTATAGGCTTCAAATAAAGTACCATTTCTGGAAATTATGTAATAACCAAAAAGGGAGGTGCACAACTAGATGTTATAGAAGTCCTAAATACAAAATTTCAACTTTCTACGGCTTACCGTTTTTGAGTTATGCGAGATACATACGTACGTACAGACGTCACGACGAAATTAGTCAGAATGGATTCAGGGATGGTCAAAATGGATATTTCCGTTGAAATCTCAAAACCGAAATTTTTCGCGATTACAATACATACTTCCTTTACTTCGTACAAGGAAGTAAAAAAAATACACGAGCCCCTCGTCATAATTCCTCCTAAATACTTTTTAATTAAAAATACGTTTCATTAAAGTTTAATAAAAATTAATTTTTAACTATGTATAAATTAACCTAAATATGAAAATCGATATTTGCTCTTAGGATAAACTAATATAACGAAAGTCTCTCTAATTTCTAAATCAATAATTCCATGAAAATAGAAAATAATCTATATTAGCAATAAAAACTGAAGGTCACATTTTTTGGATGCATTTAACATCCTCCTAATTTTAATTAAATTAATAAAAAGGCAAAGAAATAAGAATAAATCTAGGGCCAAATAATATAAGTATATTACCTCTATAATGTTTCAAGGCTCAGCAATCAGCAACATCACATACTCCTAATGTACACGCTGTCGTGTCTGAAGCATTTCTGACCAATTCATACAAGTTTTTACCTACTTATAATTATTGAAGAATTTTATTCTCGTTGCATCACATTTCAAGTTTCAAATTAACACAATTAAATATGAACAAATTTCTCCATTGACGTACTCAGAAAAAATATTTGGAGGGAGTCTGCTTAAAAAGCAAAATTTTAAAATATATTTAGAAATAAGGCTGGGTAAAAGATCAATTGATCGATCTTTTTTAAAAAAAATCGGATTGATCTTTTACTTTGAAAAGATCGATTAATTGAAAAAATCGATTTATCGGAAAGGTCGATTAATTGAAATATCGAGTTTTTTCAAATAGATTGATCAATTGAAAAATCGATCTTTTCAAAAAGAGCGATCAATTAAAAAAACATTTATCCAAATTCCGGAAAATCGATATTTCTAAAAGATATCGATCTTCTAGATACAGAAAGATTGGTTTTTTAAAATCTCTTGGCGTTTCATGCGCGTTGGGTGTTATTCTTGAATTGTTTCGTAATTAGATGTGCGAATGCGTAGTAGAAATTTCATATCACTACAAATAGATCTTTTAATAAAATCGATCTCGCGATTTTTTTATTAAAATCGATTTTTTATCTATTATTAAAATCGATGTTTTGATTCTTTATTAAAATCGATTTTTGATCATTTATGAAAATCGATTTTGTGATCTATAGTATTTCGATTTCATATTAAAAAATATCGATTTTTTTGCTATTGATCGATCAATCGCGACAAATCGATTTTAGCAAAAAAATCTGGTGTGACCATCACAATACCTCCCGCCATTTACAGCCCGAGTCACAAAAAAGATTAAGTTAATCCTTATTTTTGGATTAGCGAATCTTACTCTAATTTTGACATTTTATTTCTTAAAATATAGTCTAATCTAATCTAAGTAACTACCTTTTTTTTAACCCCTCAACAGGATTAAATCCCAATTACAGAGTGGGTTCACATTCACACACATCCATGCGTTAGTGGGATTCGAACCCATAGCCCCGAGGGCACTCATCTCATGACATGAGGCGTTGCTCTAACCATTGAGCCACCGGAGCTATAATAAAATTAAGATTAAATTTTAAAAATCGGGATAGAATAGAATTCACTAATCCAAAAATGAGGATTACTTTTTTCTTTTTAAAACGTTACTAATATTATTTTGAAATGATTAGTTCTTTGATAGTGACATATTTGATGTCAGTTACATATATTTGAATAACTGCGTTTTGTTTGTTTAAAGCGTAGGATCTGGGATTTAAATTATAGATAATTTTATAAATTTATCCATAAAATATATAGAAAAAGTATTAAGCAAATCTATAGAAAATTTAATAATCTTTAATTTTTATAATAACATTAATATCGAAAAAATAACATTTAAAGGTATTTTTCGAAGAAAAACTATTTTGAGCTTCTAGTAAAGTGCCATTTCTGGTTATCCGATTTTTACCAAAATCTAATGGAGTCTTTCCATTACAGAAAAAGTTCGAAATACATGGTTACAAAATTTTCTGAATGATAGTATTTGAGTTAGAGTGGAGGATCCACACACACATACACACATAGGGACCTTAAAATGTGGTCATTTACCAAAATCTCGATATGCGATTTTTAGCACGATCCCTATACCTCCCTTACCAAGGGTAGCGGGAGGTAAAAAGGAGGAAATTAAATTATGTTTTATAAATATATTGTTTTTCTTAGTTCCAGAAAAACCGGCCAACCTAGCTGCCAAAATTTTGGACGCAAAAACTATTATTTACAATGTATCTTTATTAGTAACCTGGGAAACTCCTTGCAAGATGAATGGAAAATTAAAACAATATTTTGTTAAACTATCGAAAGGTGGAGAAGGTTTAACTGAAGATATTGATCTTAAGGATAGTAAATATTATAGACACGTTTTTGCAAATTTAACACCAGAAATCAGATATGAAGTTAAAGTATGGGCAAACAATTATGATGAAAATTATTCTATAATGGAGATTGATACGCCTGCAGGAAGTAAGTAAAACTCATTGGTGGTGTGGAGAGTGAACAAGTCACTTTTGTGCCATTTAAAATTCGAATTGGTCATTGACCTCCCAAATTTATTAAAGCGAAAGAATAATAATAAAATATTTTGAATTTAATAATTTTTAATACAGTTAGTCTATCGTGTAGTTAGCGTTGCTTGCACTTGCACACGACACCAATGTGCAGTGGCGAATTTCCATAAAGGCGCAGGAAGTGGGGCCTTTTAAATCGAGGGGGCCTCAAATTTCAGGTCCCATAATAAAAAATTGTTTATTATTATTTTCCTAATAATAATAATTAATAATTTAATAGTATTCTCTAAATTAAATTGACAAATGATTAACGTCATCTATTCCATATGTTTTGCGGTCATATTTCAAACCATATGCAAGTTTGCTCTCTACTGACAAGATAAAGATAGAATATCCTTACTATAATATAATTACTTTAAATTTGGCACTAGTACGGTTCGTTCACAACTCTTTCAAAATACAGTTAAGATACCGGAAGCCTACTTTCAACTTTTGTAATTCCCGCTCGATTTTGACGTCATCACTTTCGGAATCTATTCTAAACGCTGTATTTGTGAAAATTATAACTTCTTCGCTTGTAAATTTTCAAAAAATACTTTATGGGTCGATTCTGTACACATCTGTAAGTGAAATAATTGCGTAGGCTTCCACAGTCTGAGTCATGAGAAATATTTTTTTCCGGAAATGGACTGTGTCATATTTTGAGTCAGAGCTCAACGTTTCGCCCGCAGTCATATTGGTTTATTTGGCCTCTAGCGTGGTTTACACGTCGGGTAACCTTGTAAACTGAGTCTCCCTTCCTTGTTGCTTAAACTCGGCCTCTAGAGTGGTTGACACGTCGGGTAACCGTGTTTAAGACAATACTATCCCTCTTGCTCCTGAAGATGCCCCATATGACTGCGGGCGAAATGTTGAGCTCTGACTCAAAATATGACACAGTCCATTCCCGGAAAACGAATATTTCTCACATCTGTAAGTCTTACAAATCTTTAAATCTGTAAATAATGAACAAAATCGCATCGAAAGATGCCACTCTTATGTATAATTTTATATTAATCAACAACAATAGATGTGCTTTTGTCACTTTTTTACAGATTTACAGATCTGTAAGACTTACAGATGTAAACAAAATCGACCCATATGTCCAATTGTTAAAATGTAATTTTTATATTTTGCGTTCATAATGAAGTCATTACGATACGCAATTGCGTATCGTAATGACCTTCATTTCGATACGCATTTTTTTGTTTTAGACGGTTGGTACTAGATGACGTTTCTTTAATGCATTTTTACCTAATTTATTTTTAGTTAATTGGCAATTCATTTTAATAATATAATATCGAAATTATTATTTTTTTATTTATGGAAGATTATTTACATGAAAATGTACAAATGGTTACAAATATAATCACAAATTGAGTAAGTAAATGTTAATTGTAGAAGACGCAAAATATAAAAAATAGTATAAAGAACTCATTTTATAAGACTTTCTTTCGCACTTGTCAATTAGAAAACTCGCTGATGCTCGTTTTCTAAATTTTGACGCGTGCGAAAAAAACATGTCTTATAAAACACGTTCTTTAATATACTATTTTCGCTTGCAAATCCTAAAATAATGCTTTAATGTAATGGTAACCTAAGGCACAGAACTCAAGTTGACGAAACTCGGGTGGTTACATGTTACATTCATGTTATAGGAATTTAACCCTACTTTTTTTCGCAAAAAATGCTAAAATCAGTATAAATTTTGCTTTCCGTTCTAATTTTCGTTGAATTTAATATTTTTCATGATTTTGCAACTATATATATATATATATATATATATATATATATATATATATATATATATATATATATATATATATATATATATATATATATATATATATATATATATATATATATAACCTTCAAAACAAAATTCTTGAGGGTTGGATATTCAGACTAGGTTAAAATTCAAATCTGTTTTTGTTATATTTTTTAATAATAAACCCTGTTTTCAAATAATTCGATTATGTATTTGTATTATTTTTTATTAATAATGTAGAATGCGTGCTACAGTAAAAACATATGCGGAGAATGCTCACTCTAATGGTATTAGAGAGTGGTGGATTACGGGGTCCTCAAAATTGAATTGCGCTTGGGGCCTCTCAAGTACTAAATATTATATCCGCCGCTACCACTGTGTTGAAAGAAAGACAGCGAACGGCGCGAATGCGCGCGCGGCTTGGGTCATATAAAAGTTGTGACCACGTTATGCTGCATACCTATACAAGCCCATGAGTCAGACAAAGATAAACGAATTGTAACTTTGCTTACGTTAGACAAAGACAACAACCACCCTATTGGTTTACACACGGTCAATGACCAAGGCATCAGTATAGTAGCGAGCGGATAGTGACAGCATAAGTTCGGATGTGTATTTTATCATAGCAGTTCAAGAAATTAAAAAACTAAAAAGCAATAATACATTAAATTATAGGTACGTTCTATTGGTGTCAGAAATATTCCTACCAGAATAAGAATATTCTTAAAGCAATAGAACGCCCAGTAGCAAATAACTGTCAAGTAAAAAATAAATACGACAGAAAAGTGGCAGTGGTTGTGTTATTGTTAGTTAACAACTAAAGATAACTTTGAATATTTATTTTGGATCTTCAAAATGTTGTTATGCAAATATTACAAAGATTATAATTATACAGGCTGTCTCACAACTCGCACCCCAGACGAAACTGACACTTGCCGACGACAATAGGTTGCCAACAAATAGAAGAAAATAATTTGCGGCTGCTTGCATAACGGAGTTACAAGACTTTTTAATCCACCAATCTCGGAAGGCTATCTTGAGGTGTGATGATATTATTACAAAATAAAACTGGTTGCTAGGTTTTAAAAATACTACTAGTGAGTTACAAAATTTGTTTGACTTACTGTAATTTTGACACTTTAGAGTTGACTTTTCATTGTCAACAAATTTAGGTTAGCGAAGGTGTCATCACTTTATGATGCACAAGATTTCTATCCGGAAAACGTTCCGAATAGACTCGTGCTGCCTCTCTGGCGTTACGTCCACATTCTCCGAAAATTATAATTATTTCTAAGTAATCAGCGGCTGAATACATGGTAAGAATTTGCCTTTTTTTATTCACCTTGTCAAATTTAATTTGACACTGACATTTTTCGAAAACTACAGTCGCTCACACATTTTAAAGAAGATTTGATTTGTATGAAACCATAGTAACGTAAAATTACGGCAAACACACGTTAAAGGTGTAGGTCTCTGATTGGTCAATTTTAAAACGTCTTTTCTCGAATATCTTTTAAGCTAGATTTTTTTTCTTCGAAATTACACATCCGAGTGCTGTCTCGTGTTTCCTCATTCGCTCTGGGGCACGAGTTGTGAGACACCTGTATAAAAATATATTAAATAATAAAAATGTAAAGGAGGTTTTTTTGTTGAGCACACTCTAATTTGAATATTCACAAATGTAACAGAAAGGTACGCGCGACTGTCGGCTAGTAAAATTTTGAATTTATCTCCACTCTATATATGTTCCTACCAGCGTTTCCAGCTCTGAAATTGGAATGATTCGTAGGAATATTCAGATTTTTTTGACGCAAAGAACGATCATTGAGGTTCTACTAGAAGAAGTAGGAAGATTTCTGGCACCGATACAACGTACCTTATGAAAAACGTTTGGAATTAAAGATAAAAGGACGTCCGAAGCCAGATCTGAAATTAAAACAAACTAAGAAGAATTTGATCAACCAAATTTTCAACTCGTGAGCGCCTCTATTCATAATAATATTGGTATCGATCGGCACACGGCTACGAGACAAAGAAATAAAATTTAATTAGTACAAATTATATTTTCAACTCTGACAAATTTAAACATAAATTTTGTACACTAATAGGGGGCTGAGACAATTATTATTTATTTTTTCTTCTTGTTTTTACCGCCTTTTCCTTTCTTAGTTTTTGGAGTAGATGGTTTTACTTCCTCTTCTTTCTTAGCTTCTATCAATTCTGTCGATGAATCTTTACTTCTTATTTCTTCCATAAGCAATATACTATCACTGCTGATCGTTGTTGAATCTGATGGTGCTTTCATTTCGATAATTTCGTATATGTATGATCCTGAATCGAACGAACTAGACATAGAATCTAATGCACTCTCCAAAGCAGGAAGATCTGATTCTATAGGAAGATCGAAATCTAGAGCTGCCAGTTTCTTCGCTTCTTCAACGATGGTATCAAGCCATCCTCGCCAGTATGATGTAGTGTTTAACGCCTCCACAAGTTGGTCTGTGACTTGGCGGGCAGTTTCGGTGTTGACAATAAGTTTAGTTCTTAAGCAAGCAGAACAACAAATAACTTTCTTGTTTTGGAAACCTTCTATAATTTTATCTGAAAGCAGTTTGACATGATTTTTGTATTTCTCCCACGATTCAATATCTTTAGTGAGTGTTCTAGTAAATTCCTGCCATTCTTCTTTGTACAAAACTCTTACGGAACCATCTGAATTTACTACTTCTCCTTTAAGAACAGCAGCTAAAAATCGCACTTTAGCAATAACTTCTTGAATCCATTGACACCAAGCATGAGTGTTTTGGGCAACATCAACCAACCAAGCTGCCCATCTCTTCATTGTTACGCAGCAAACTGTATCAGGAGCATGTTCATCAATTTGAAGACCTTCATCTTCTGTTAGCGGTTCAGGAAGAGTTGCAGGCATTTCTGCTTCAACTTCTTCGCCTTCTATGAGTTCTTCAGCTTCTGCTTCAATTTCTGCTTCTTCTTCCGCCTCAACTTCTTCTGTTACAGGAGAAACAGGCTTCTCTTCAGGAGCTGAAACGACCTCTGATTTGAAATCTTCTTGGGCGTAGACCTGACCAGTAGAGTCGATGGTTGATTCAAGTGTTTTTACACCACGCGAGCTGATGTAGTCATCATCGACTCCTTCTGTTGTGCCAAGGGTGCTGGTGATTCGTTCAAGGCTTTCAGGAGGTTCTTCGGCTGCTTCTTCCACTTCCTCGAATCCTTCTGGGTATAATTCTAACATTTCTCCTTCTCCCATAAATTCCTCTTCTTCCATTTCTTCTGCTCCTTCTACTATTTCTTCTTCTTCATCCAAGTCTGAGTACGTCATGGTGCTGATGGATCCTTCGTCCGATTCTTCTTCGTCGGATGGTTCATCATCGTAACCGATGGTGGATTCCAACCAGACAGCTAATTGGTCGAGAGTTTCGTGAAGAGTTACTGCGCAAATATCATCTATTTTATCTCGACGATATCCTTTTTGTATTAAATAGTTGTCTTCTAATTTTGATTTTATTAAATTTGATAAGAATATGTGACTACATTTGACCTTTTGGGCGTTTTTATCAGAGAAGAATCTGAGAATTTTTTTGGCTAATATGTTGATTTCTGTGTTTATTTTACACTTTTTTGGTTTTTCTTTCTTTTCGAGTTTTTGTTTTCGTCTGTCTTCTTTCTTTTTTCTCCGTTGTTCTTTGGCCAGTCTTTTGAAATAATTATAAGCATCTATTGGCTTCAGTGCTTCATTTTTATTTAAAAGTTCTTTCAACAATGTAATTTGTTCAGGCGATAAAACTCTGCAATAATCTTTCCAGGTGTGATATACGTGCAGTTTTCTTGGCAAAGCCAATTGGCAACATCTTGGCGAACAGATCCCTATTTGTTTTTTAGGCTTAGGTTGATGTTCTGCACAAGTACATATTTTTGGTGTTGCTAATATGTCCATATATTCTTTTAAAGTAGCTGTATTACGGTCGATAATAGATTTGGGTGATACACTTTTGCATACTGGTGGTAGAGGTGGTTTCTTCGGGTTAGGTTTCTTCTTTTTCTTTGGAGGAATTCCTAATTCTTCTGCTTCTGCTGCGAGAATAATGTCTTTCTCTTGTTTTTTGTTTTTTCTAATAGATATACCCCAGTCTATTTCTTCATTTAGTTTGTTTTCTAGAAAAGCCCTTTTAAAGGTGCAACACGTTGTAGAATAATGACCGCAATGCATTTTGTCTGGAATTCAAAAGAGAATAAACTGAGTTGTTATAATACTACTGGGACCCACAGAATCCCCTGGCAGCGCTGTAAGCGCATCTGTTATAGTGTACCTCAACGACCACAAATATACTAGACAAAACATGCCCTATACGTCACTATGGACCTTTCCAATTTAAGGGCTATCTCTTTCTATCGCTGCAAATAGTAAGAAAATGGCGCGAACAACTGCCAGCTGTCAAACGAAACGTCTAAAATATTGCAGTCATTAAAATACCTGTATTCTCAGTGAAAATTTGCATCGTTAGACATTTTACCTTCAATAAAAGCTTTTGTAACTCATTTCGAAAAGATTTTTTAAAGTTATCTTACATTTTACGTCTATTTTTTTTAAAATCAAACGTCATAGATCTCAGTTATTCTTACTATGCGCAGATCCCCATTGCGCATATCTTCTATCTCTTTAAATTGGAAAGGTCCATTGTTTGTTATGTTCTCGGCTGGACGGAAAGAGACAACTAGAGATAGAGATATATAAAGTCTACTCTAAAGTTTGTCGAGAGATGTCTCTACAGTCCATATAATGTATTTATGACATTTTGCTCTTTTGTTTGGAAGTTGTGGTCGTTCGGGCCTCGATTTTGTAACTTTAAATTCTGTCTGACCACAGGGGTTAATTATGTGCCATTTAAAATTCGAAAAATATTTGGTATCGGTAGGGATCGAACCCGGTTCCCCAGATTCGCGACTAGACACTCAGGATCGCGGCCACAAGACCCGATGAGAAATTTATCTACGGGAATTTCGGTAGGACTGTATTCATAACGATATCTTGGATTACGATTCATTAAATAATCATGGCATTCACTTGGTCAATTTAATTTTAGACATTTATTTGAAAATCCAGATCCACATATAAAACAAAAATAAACTCAGAAAAAACTACAAATAGAATAAGAAGCAAGTATATAAAAACAACATTGTTTAAAAATCAATAGAATAAAATAAATAATTATATACAATTACTTTTACCTTTTCTTAATACTGATAACAATTTGTTTTATGCATTTTATAATTGGTTTTCGTTAATACATAATTCAAATATAGTACAGTTCATTTTAATAAAACAAGCAGTGACATCTAGCGAATACTCCGTGAAGGGCCTTTACATATCTCTATCCTTAGTTGTCTCTTTCTGTCCAGCCGAAAACAAAACAAATGCTATGAAGTTATGTCTAGTGTATTTGTGATCGTTGGGGTACCTTTATAACCAGGGTATGGCCATGACGTGGCTCGCTTTTCGTCCGCCATTACCGGACCACTATGACAGTTTTACATTGTACTGTGCATAACGTAATATGTGTTTTTTTCGCGCAAATTATTGTGTATTTTCGTGGCTATTTGTTCTAATTCAATTAAAAAACATACAGGGTGAGTCTGGGAAGACGCCCCCCCCCTTTAACGTTTTTATTATAATTAATAGGAAAAAATGGCTCATATAAAAGTTTTATTATTTTATATATACTATTTGATGGCAGATGTAGATATTTTTTATAAAGTCAGGTTTACAAGATACGACTATCAACTTTTATTTTTGAAATGGCAACCTATAATTATTTTAATAAAATAGAAACCGCCATTTTTTTCTCTTTTCAACGATGTATTATTTTTTATTAATGTATTTGAAAAATTTCGAGAAAAATGAGATAATTTAGAAATATTAGAAATAATTTTTAAACAAATATTGTAGGTGGCTATTTGAAAATAAACAAAACGTAACAGTGCTATACAACTTAGCAAACTAAAACAACAAATTTAGTAACAAAAACAACTAGGAAACTGCTCCCGGTAAATTCTTTTTGCTCTTCTTATGATTCCAGTCGATTCACCAATTATTAGAATCATATCAATTAATTCGTTCTTCGTAAACATTTCAAAATGTTTTTTTTTGTTTACAAAATAATTTAAATTAAGTACATTGTTGCCCATTAGGTAGAGAATTTTTTTCTGATTTCAACGATATAAATATGGTATAGGGTTGTATAACAATTATTTCGAGAAAAATGGTATTAAAAATAATGTTATAATATTACAATATTACACAGGTATTGTCTGTTGCCTAGTTACGCTAGTAGTAAACCCATTTTTTATTACATTATTTCTAGTTTTTAATATCATTTTTCTCGAAATAATTGTTATACAACCTTATGCTATATTTATATCGTTGACATCAGAAAATAATATTCTATTTAACGGGCTAAAAAATTATATAGGGTGCCATTTAAAAAAATATAATTTTGTTCTACCGTTAGAGAACCACTGCTTAAATATTCGGTTTGTTACTATTGATACATTATCCCCTTATTCTTGATCATTTTTGCTATAAAACATTTTTCTCTAAAGTTGTTAGTTCGCCCAAAAATGCGCTGATTGTTTTAAAGGAAACACTCTGTATACTATACTGCCCTCTGTACTAATGTTTATCCAGTGGCGTTGATATTTAAATCAAATTATTATTTTATGGTTTACGCCAAATCTATATTTTTGTTTTATGTAGAAACGTAGGCGAAGATAAAACTTTGAGAAAAGCATTATTTAAAAAGAAACAAAATTTTCAAATAAAATACATTTATTTTTTCAGTTAAAATGTACCCATGAATATTTCTCGTTACACGCCTATGTGTACGAAATGCAGTGAAGTTATCTGCAAGTAATATTATATCAGACGGTTCATAAATGACCTTGAATAGTCGCCTTTCGTGAATATTATATTTAATAATAAACTGTTTCATAAGAAACAAAATTATGAACTTAAATTAAATAGAGGGCTGTGTTTTTTCATAAGGCGCAACATTCTGCAGACACAGTATTGGGTGACATTCACATCGATTCGTCGGACATTCATGAATTTATGGAAGAACATGTTTATCTTTATTTAAGTTCATAATTTTGTTGCTTATGAAACAAAAAAAATTGTTTAAATTTGTGCGAAAATTTATGGGACATACGTTATAAACTATTATTCACGAAAGATGACTATTCAAGGTCATTTGTTCGAAGAAAGAATACACATCACTTTATAGCAGTAGCTTAGCAATATTTTGTATTAGAAAGAGAAAGATTATTTGACCTGTGTCTATTTAATTAATGTAGTGTGACAGATATACGTAAATAGTGGCATTACTTTCTAACACACTATAAATAATAATGACATATGTCGTAGATTTACAGATACCTAATTATCTACTGCACTGCCCTCTGTGCTAATATTTACCCAGTGGCGTTGACGTTTAAATCAAATTAATATTCCTTGGTTTATAAGTTAAGTCTATGTTTTTGTATTTTGCAAAAACATAAGTGAAGAACATAAATCTTTCAGAAAAACATTATTTACAAAAAAATATAATTTTCAAATGAATTACTCTTATTTTTCAGTTAAAAATGTGTCCATAAATTTTTTGTTGCACGCCTATGCATACGAAATGCAATGAAGTTATCTGCAAGTAATATTATATCAGACGGTTCACAAATGACCTTGAATAGTCATCTTTCGTGAATAGTAGTTTAATAACATTTTTGTTTTTTTAGTTCCTAAGAAAGTTATAGAAGAAAATTTGATAGAACCCAATCCTTCTGCAACTGAAGAACCATGGAAATCGGCAGTAGTCTACATAAGTAACAACATTTTCGACGAAACAAATGGGGAAATACAATACTATTCCATTATAGTTGGGACAGAAGATTGTTTAGAAAATCCAAAGCATGGATCTTACATTTATAATGAAATAAATACGTGGCCTATAATATTACCATATAATTCTTCGTGTTCCGATGATTTACGAGCTTATGAAGCGACTCCAAAACAATGGAACCCATTAAAAAGTATTTAAATAATATACAATTGATCTCAAATTAAATATAATTTTTTCTTTTAGATATCAAAAATGATGTATATAAATTTTTATTAGGAGAAATCGAAAATTGTACAGAAATAGATTGCAACAAGCCTTTAACACCAAGTACGAAATATTATATAAAAATTAGGGGATTTACAAAACATGGATACACTGATACTAAATTACTTGGTTTAGAAACAGGTATGACATAATTCATTCATTCATGTATTTATTTTAAATGGTACAAAAATGACTCCTGTGGTGCACTCTCCACGCCAGCAATGAGTGCCCGTGAGGTGACGTCTGGTAAACGCCCGCACGGTACAAATATGTCATCATTACCGACATCTGCGTATAAAGCAGAATGGCACACCCAGCAATGGGTAATATGCCGTGATGATATATTATTTTTTATTTATTTATTTAAAAACGTAGGTGATGGACAAACTATTTTCCTATTGGCTGTGAATGACGTAATGTAAGTGCCATGACGTCATATGAGTCAATCTTTTTATTTCATTATTTACGAAAAATAATTATTAAAATAAAAAAGTATTACTAAAATTCTATTTCATAAACTTTAATTTAAAATATGCATGTAAAAACCATCAGATTTCCATAGTTCTAAGTTCACATCATACGAGCCCAAATAGCTCACAACAGTTTTTATTTCAAATTTCCCGCTAAAACTGTCTTGTCGCTCATGACGTCACGATGTAGTAGTTTAATAATTATTTGTAAACATAAGCAGTTTTTTAGTGTTTATCTGTATTTTCTTTTCTCCGTACCCCACATATAAGTTTTAGAAGTAATTTTTTGAAGGAAATTATAGATAAATACTAAAGAACTTATATAGACCCAGAAAAGTGTAACGATCAAATTTAGGCGCCAAATTCAAACTCAGTTCATAACGCTGAGAACATAATTTTCATCGCCGTGTATTTCTTACCAAGGAAATTTTACCTCAACTTTAAAGACCGAGAAATATCATAAAAGTAAATCTCTTATGCAAAACATTAAATGTACCACCTAGAATGATCCTTTATCTTCAGATTCGTACAATAATATTGACATAAACTGTGCACAGTTTATAATTATTTGTTTAAAAATTATTTCTAATATTTCTAAATTCTCATTTTTCTCGAAATTTTTCAAATACATTAATAAAAAATAATACATAGTTGAAAAGAGAAAAAAATGGCGGTTTCTATTTTATTAATATAATTATAGGTTGCCATTTGAAAAATAAAAGTTGATAGTCGTATCTTGTAAACCTGACTTTATAAAAAATATCTACATCTGCCATTAAATACTATATGTAAAATAATAAAACTTTTATATGAACCATTTTTTTCTATTACTTATAATAAAAATGTTAAAGGGGGGGGGGGTCTTCCCAGACTCACCCTGTATTAAGGAATTCAAACTATGAACTCGCGCCAAAAGCAAATTCTAACCTTACTTTTCTGGTCTATTATTTACAAAATATTTACTAAACTACTAGATCGTGAAGTCATGACAAACAAGGGCGTTTTAGCGGGAAATTTGAAACAAAAATTGAAAAACCCAAGTTTAAATGTATTAACGATTTAAAAAATATATATTAATAATTTTGCATATATAATTAGGTGGATATGTACATTTTAAAACACTTTCCTAAATTTGTCAAATACCCTATTGTCTCATATGTCTTGCAAAGTAGGATTTACTGTACGTAAAGGATATTTACGAAGTTGTTTTTCATTTAAAGCAAAAGGTCTCGGTAGAAGCTAAATCTGGACTAGAAGATGACCCTTAAAATGCCCACAGTTTAAAATCTATAATTAAAGTAGCCGAAAGAATTTTGTAGAAATTTCTAACATTTGTGTAGATTATATGATGTGTTGAAAATGTAAACCGGCCAAATTATTTTAAGTTTGGGCTCGTATTTTATTTTAATAACAGATTTTTCAGCTGCTTATGGAGATGTACCGGTAGGCCTAATCGTTGGCCTAATTGTTGGAATCCTAGTAATCGCCATAATCATCGCAGCTGTGTTGTTTTACACCAAGGGCAAATTAAACTTCAATTGGTAATACTTACAATGTGGAAGTAGAAGTCAGTGAAAATAATGAAATTGATTGTTGTAGGCCTCGTGGTAATTCCGGAAATCAAATTTCTCCAGCCCCGCTACCTGTGCCACTTAAAAAATTTGGTTCTCACTTCGAAAATATGATGGAAAATCCAGGAAAAATCAAAAACGAATTTCAACTGTTGTCAACTATCAGTTCTGATGTCACTTTGTCAACCAAGACAGCGTTGCTGCCAATGAATAAGAAGAAAAATCGATACATCAATATTTTACCATGTAAGAGGATTATCTTACAATTGTATACAAAAACGTATATACTTTAATATATCGTTAAAAGATAGACAAAAGTATTTTGACAGTGACAAAAATGTCAGTCTCAATATTCCACAAATGACGCAGTTTTATTAATTATTTTTACTATGTTCCGTAAGTCTACCAAAAGACCAGTATCTTGATTCCGGGTACACCATGGTTCCTGAATATTTTCATCTATTTCGGGACAGATTGACATTGAATCATATGGCATTTAAAATTGACACGACCTAACAAAAATAAAAATCTGATGTGGCCAACACATAACCTCTCGCCAGATATTTTACCTGGTTGTACGCATAAAACGAAAAATATTTTTAAATACAAATACATATATTCAAGTCTCACTACAAAATAAATATTTTAATATAAATTATGTACAATATATACATTTTCTTTATAATCAATATCCTGAAATTTTCTTTTTCTACTTTCCTTTTCTTTATATTCGTCATTTTTTCGCAAATTCCTTTTATATTCTTTTTTACGTATATTCTTTGGCGTTGTTGACTTTTTTTATTTTCATAATCTTCATAATAATGTAGAAATATTTTTGACAAAGGCATACAAATATTTTTGACAGTGACATTTATGTGTCAATTACAAACATTTGAATTTCTTGCCTTGTAGTAGTTTGATCTGAGATTTTTTACATCAAATTATTTTATATGCCTTTCTTTATCTCTAAATCTATAAAAGATATAATAATGAATTTATATTTGTCGAATAAAGAATTTAACGTTCTTTAATATAAGTATTTACATAAATTTTCGATAAATAATATTTAGATAATTTTTTTCTTGTAACTACTACTTCCGGTTGTCCAATTGTTACCAAAACTGACTGGACTCTTCCCATTATTGTTAGATTGAGGAATCCGTAGTTAAAAATGTCTTAAGTCTTATAGTATTTGAGATATAGTGAATCCAACATCCACACACACACATCCACACACACACACACACATACGGACATCATCGTAAAAATGTTATAATCGGATTCTAGGGACCTTAAAACGTGCTTATTCATTAAAATCTGGATATGCGATTTTTAGCATGAATACAATACCTCTCTTAGCGAGAGGTAAAAATTAACCAAATGAATGATAACGTTAAATGCCAATAAAATAACACAATCTACAATATATCAAATATAAATAATGTTTTCATACTTACATCTATAATAATTATTAGTATTATATATTATATATAATGCAGTTTGGAAATTTGACATTGACGGATATCGTTTGATTTGTTATGATTATGAGATGTTATAATTCTGTTCATTGATTTAGATGCAGAATTTTACGCCCTAAAACTTTTATTTGAAGTGTTTTTGCTTAAAATATTTAGGCGAGCAGAAAATTGCGAAAAACTAATTTCCCATGTTAATCTCCTATGTACACCTTTAAGATAGACACACGGTATTGGGATTTTCAAATAAGAAAACGCCAACTAGCAGCAAATATTAGAACTACACACAGTGGTACAATTTTGACATTTACATGAAACTACAACTATATGACTACAAAAACTCTACTATACATACTTTAATTATAAATAAAAAATCTAATGTGGCCAGTACATAACCTCTCGCCAGATATTTTACCTGGTTGTACGCATAAAACGAAAAATATTTTTAAATACAAATACATATATTCATGTCTCACTACGAAATAATTCTCACATATATTTGCAAAATCTATGGGATATTTTAATATAAATTATGTATAATACACACATTTTCTTTATATTCAATATCCTGAAATTTTCTTTTTCTACTTTCCTTTTCTTTTTCTTTATATTCGTCATTTTTTCGCAATTTTTTTTTACATTCTTTTTTACGTATATTCTTTTACGTTGTTGACTTTTTTTTTATTTTCATAATCTTCATAATAATGTACAAATATTTTTGACAGCGGCATACAAATATTTTTGACAATGGCATTTATATGTCAATTACAAACATTTGAATTTGTTGCCTTGAAGTAGTTTGATTTGAGAATTTTTACATCAAATTATTTTATGTGCATTTCTTTATCTCTAAATCTATAGAAGATATAATAATGAATTTATATTTATCGAATAAAGAATTTAACGTTCTTTAATATAAGTATTTACATAAATTTTCGATGAATAATATTTAGATGATTTTTTTCTTGTTACTACTTCCGGTTGTCCAATTGGTACCAAAACTTAATCAACTCTTCCCATTATTGTTAGATTGAGGAATCCGTAGTTAAAAATGTCTTAAGTCTTATAAAATTTGAGATATCGTGAATCCAACATCCACACACACACACACACACACACACACACACACACACACACATACACACACACACACACATACATACACACACATACACACACACACGCACATCCACACACACACACACACACACACATCCACACACGCACACACACATCCACACACACACACACACACACACACACACACACACACACACACACACACACACACACACACACACACACACACACATCCACACACACACACACATCCACACACACACACATCCACACACACATCCATACACACACACATACGGACATCATCGTAAAAATGTTATAATCGAATTCTAGGGTCCTTAAAACATACTTATTCACTAAAATCTGGATATGCGATTTTTAGCATGAATACAATACCTCTCTTAGCGAGAGGTAAAAATACTAATAAATAAGAAAATAATACGAAGTTAACAAAAAGTGTACCATTGTTTAATGCGATCAGCGCCATCTCTTGATACTTGAAAATCCCAATAACTTATCATTATTTTATTTTATATTGATACACTTTATACTAAAATTTATATGCATTACTTATTTCTTCAAAAGCCTATTGGTAATATGCCGTGGTCATTATATTTGTATTTATATATTTTATTTCAATATTTTTAAATAAGTAAAATAATAAGATTATAATAAATTCAACTAAACAATTACAATTCACATTTTTGTTTTAGATGACCAAACGAGAGTAAAATTAGAAGTTAACAACACCAATTCAACAGATTATATCAACGCATCTTTTGTGAAGGTACGAAACACATTTTTTTTATATTTGTTTGTCTTCACGACAGCTTTGAGAGCCTGTGAGGTTACGCTTGGTAATCGCCCTCAATGGTACAGATATTTCATTACTGAAATCTGCGAATAGAAATCGATTGGCACACCCGAAAATGGGTAATAAGCCGTGATGATATTTTTATATTTAAAAGAATGCCAAATAAATAATAAAAGTTGCTCAAAAGAAACAAATATTGACTATTTTTATTTTTTAGGGGTATACTGGATATAACGAATATATAGCAACGCAAGGACCTACTGAGCAAACATGTCCAGCATTTTGGCAAATGGTTGTGGAACAAAATGTGAAAATTATAGTAATGTTAACACAATTTGTAGAATTAGGTAAAGAAAAATGTTATAAATACTTTCCAGATTTAAAAGAAGAATATGAACTATTAAATGATATTTATATTCATTGTACAGAAGAAGAATTATTAGATACATATTGTAAACGAGTATTTCAAATTAAAAATGTAAATATATTTATTGTTATTTAAACAATTATTGTATTATAGTTTTTTAGGGTTTTGGCGGTCCAACGAAAAGAGTAGTACATATTCAGTTTATTCATTGGCCTGATTTTGGCGTTCCTACTGAGCTACATCATGTGGTAGACTTCTGCGAAATAATGAGAGATGTAAGGAAAAAAGAACGGGGTCTAACGGTTATGCACTGCAGGTATGTTCGACTATATATTTATCTTAGATCATATAGTTTACGAACTCGATGTAAGGATTTGGGAACGCACAAGAGTGAGATAGAAAGATGTACATAGTGCGCAAACTCACGAGGTGCTGATGAACGTCTTCTTTACAGGCGTAGCGGGTGTAGCTTAAATACGGGGGCTTCAATTATTTTAATTTATTCTGTGTCGAGATGTCGAGAAAAGCAGATTGAAGTCAATTTGCGCTCGAAACACACACAAGATGTTTTTTTCTACAGTCACCACAATGGGGTCCTCCACAATAAAAAAAATTATAAAATATACACTTTGTACTTAAGTACTACCCAATAGTTTTTCAGTGAAGATAGGAACGTATTCAAATATGACTTCAAGATATTGTTTTGGCTTTCGTTTTTTCAAAAAATTAATGCCAATGGACCTTTTCAATTTAACGGCTATCTCTTTCTATCGCTGCAAATAGTAAGAAAATGGCGCGAACAACTGCCAGTTGGGCTGTCAAACGAAACGTCAAAAATATTGCAGTCATTAAAATACCTGTATTCTCAGTGAAAATTTGCATCGTTAGACATTTTAGCTTCAATAAAAGCTTTTGTAACTTATTTCGATAAGATTTTTTAAAGTTAACTGAGATATTCTCTAATTTTTTTAAAAACAAACGCCATAGATCTCACATGTTCTTACTATGCGCAGTCCATTGCGCATATCTTCTATCTCTTTAAATTGAAAAGGTCCATTTTGTAATGAATATTATAAGTTTTTTTGTATAATTTATTTGTTTCAAGTACATTAAACTAGTGCAGTGAAAAAGTGGATGGCCATAGGGAGCGTTCACGCTAAAATTTTGCAGGTGGCAGCACAACTGTTCACACAATTTAATTTATATTTAATTTTAATTTATCGTTATTTTTCATTCTTCTTGAGCTATTGCTTTAATATAATCTAAGCATTTTATACTTTCGCTTTTGTAAATGAATGTCCTATTTTATTTTCATAGCAGTGCGGCATTTTGTTTGGTTATGTAATATACCGACAGAGCAGTTATATGTCAGATTGACTTATGAAATAGTAAATGTGTAACTACAGTGCCATTAGTTCCTGACTAAACGCTTCCATTAAGAATGTAGACAAGTGATAATTCTCAACATTGTATAGTTAGAAATTTGGACAGCGAGCGTTTTTTCTTTGTCGCGCATGAGCGGCAAAGTGACATTTTGCGTTGACAACAGAGAGCGCAAATGGCTACTTTGTATGTAGACTGTAGAAAAAATCATTTGTGCGCGATTTGTCTAGTACGGAATAAAAATAAATCTTCTTTGATTTTATTTCTTTTCCATATTTATTTACTACACTATGTAAAAAGAATATGCACGCCTATGCCAGATATTGGCATTTGCGCAGTAACCTCGAACTATGAAAAGTTCTCTTTCTTTCTTCTACTTACAACAATATATAAATCTATCTTTCTTACTTACTTACATAGCTAAAATTATATTATTATGAATATTGTATACCTTGTTCCATTTAAGCCATTCAGTATTGCGGAGCATAGGGAATAGTTTTGACCTCTCTGATTGGCTGAAATTAGAGACAAGAGACAAGTTTACCCAATGTAATTTCGGCTACTTCAGATTGCGCTGTTGCCAGTGCCATCTACTGAATAGCTTAAATGGAAAAGAGCATACAGGATAATATTTTATTAATAATATATTTTTGCAATATATATTTTTACATTTTTTTCTAATGTTTCCTGTAATATCTCACGTAATAATCACTTGAGGAGAATACAGTTAGGATGTAAATAAGTTTGTAGTATTATTTAAGGGTGTCTGCTAAGGACCTTTTCAATTTAAAGAAATAGAAGATATGCGCAATGGGGATCTGCCATAATAAGAACAACTGAGATCTATGGCGTTTGTTTCTAAAAAATTTAGACGTAAAATGTGAGAATATTTCAGATAACTTTAAAAAATCTTATCGAAATAAGTTACAAAAGCTTTTATTGAAGTTTAAATGTTTAACGATGCAAATTTTAACTGAGAATACAGGTATTTTAATGACTGCAACATTTTTGACGTTTCGTTTGACAGCCCAACTGGCAGTTGTTCGCGCCATTTTCTTAAGGCGATTTCGGGCGACATACCCGTTCACTTCTTCGGATTACTTACGGTTAGTTAGGGTATGATATGGTTAATGGTGGCGCCAAAAATCGTTGGTTCACTTGTTGACACCGTGCTTGGTGGTTATGTATATTCTGCGACATTTAAAACTGTCAAAAATAGTGTCTGACAATTAAAATTTATTAACGGAGATAGATAGTTTTTTCCATATTTGTCCAAAAAAGAGTCAGCGAAAATAATGTCATCCTGTTTGACATAAGACTATGATTCCAACTGTTTTGACTTTTGACATTTCAAAAAAAGAGATGATAAAAAGAGATAGAAATAGTGAACAGAGCTGACCCGACTCGCAAACCCGTTCAGCTGTGAGCACTAATCCAAGCATACCGGGTATGTTGTTCCTAGCGCCCGAATGTGTGAACGTACCTGAACGCAACATACCGCAAGTGAACGGTTGTCGCCCGAAATCGCCTTTACTATTTGCAGCGATAGAAAGAGATAGCCGTTAAATTGAAAAAGTCCATTAAGTTTTAAAATTATTTTTTTATAAACTGCATGTGTAATTAAAGTTGATCATGCATACATATCCCCGGGGATCTGTACCGCTGGAAGAGACAGACTTGTTACATATCCCCGAGAATATGTAACATTGTTATTTTCTAAACTCGCTTTTTCGGTGCCGCAGTCAACGTGTTAAGATGAAGTTTCATAAAAAATCATGGATGCAACTCTTAAATGAATAAATGTAGTATTTAAAATGTTAAAAACTTTATTAAATATAAAGATCAATATAAAAATTAAGTATCTAAAATACTGAAGGCGTCTTAAAATATATCACTTATAATATAGCGAGCTTAAGTATACACTAATATTTATTGTCTTTCACATAAAAATAAATAATGGCAACTGGTTTGACTTTCGTTTGCAGCGCGGGCGTTGGAAGGACTGGCACACTCATAGCAGTGGACATTTTGCTGCAGTCCATCAAAGATAAACGAAAAGTGGACATTTTTGGTACAGTCTTAAACCTGAGGAAGCAGAGAATGAATATGGTTCAATCTGAGGTAAGACTACATCATTTTCACTTGGAACTCAGAAAGCCTAATTTTTAATTCAGAATAATCAATGGGGTATTCTAATAAATTTTATTTTCTGAAACTTTCACATATTTGTATAAATCTGTAATTTAGAGATAGACATGAATTTTTAATAACTGAAAATTTGAATTTTACCGGATATGACGTAGGAGGAGCTGATGACATTTAAGAAATATATAAAAATAGAAAACACAAAATGTAATAAAACAAACATGAAAACTTCATCCTGTTAACATAACGTAATCAGTTGTCCCGAATTTGTGTCGTTTGTCCCTTATGGACCTTTCATATTTTTATTGCACCCTGACGTTATTTTTCAATGCGCCACGTAGTGAAATTTTTATGAACTAGAGAGGCACCATGTTGTTAAATAAATGATTAAAAGGACAAGCATTTATTTTCGATAAAAAATTATTTAAAGAATACAAAAACTTAAATAATTTGTCTTTAATTATAAAGAAACTATTAATAATGAAAAAAAAAATGTATTTAAAAGGAAAAACAACAATTTTATTCTTGTTTGTTACTTTCTTAATATCAAATTGGCAACTACGCGATTATCTGTTATATTATATGCTGTTTCTCGCATCTTTTAGAACAAATAACCACTTCCTCTTATTTTAAAATACTCATCACAAACGCTTTGTGTGAATTTATTTAATAGTTAAGTTTTTACCAGAGTTTTTACTTTCCGCCATTTATAATTTTATTTGAAATTTACTACTGCGCACTATATATGTCATTTTTGTCTCTCTCTTTTGATAGAGGTACGTAATTTTTTTTACCGGTTTCAGGATATTAATCCATTATTTAAATGTACAAAAGTAGGCTGGTAAATAAAGTAATAACTGTACCTGTATGGTAATATTATTACCATACTGAGTTGTCGACAACGGTCTACAAAATCAAAATAAAATCAAATGAAAGTATAATGCTGTTCATTAATACATATAGATAACGTTTCTCTATCGTTCTAAATATGGTTTATTTTATTCTAAAATAATAAAAACGAGGAATAAAGCACATAATTTGAATATTTGCCGTATTGACACATGTCAAAAAAATTGTTCTGTTAACCATAGCATTCTGAAAGTAGCATTAACGAGAGAATTTCAAAAAATAATAATTATTACTATAGTCTTCATTTTCTGAAACCGATAAACTATTGAACAAACCACGGAAGTTATGAATCATAACAAGCCTTAGATGTCTTAAAATCCGAGCTCGCAGAGCGAGGATTTTAAACTGACATCTACGGCAGTTTTGATATACATAACATTCCTAGGTTTGTTAATAGCTATAACATTTCGAAATAAAAAGAAGTTACTGTTTCCTCTACTTTGTAGAAGAAATTCTTAAATATTATTATATTAATTATATTAACAAAAATATAATAAACTAATAATATAATATCTCAACACGAACGGAACGGTTAAACCTTTTTTGAACACGTCCCGTATTTTAGCTTCGAACAATGGGGGAAATTTCGAATTTTTGATTTTTTTATATGTTAAAATATTTTTAAATCTAAAACGTTTTTACTTTTATATTTAGTAAATTTTTTAAAAAATCCCGGGAATTAAAATGTTAAACTTTTGCAATATTTTCTTCCCGCCATTACGGCGTACATAACATCAACTATGTGCGAATTAGGTCTCGACATACGTGCCCAAAACGTGTTTCATCAAATCGTATTTTCCATTGGTCAGTTAACAGAAGAGATATGTACAAAATTTGTTAGAAATGTCATCAGCCGCTCCTATGTCACAAATCTTGTAATACCTTTTTAGCGCCAAAATAAATTACCTAAATAGAAAACTCGTAGTAGAAAAAATAATTTTTGTTTTTTTTACATTATTCGGTTATTGTTTAAAATGCCCCATTGACGAGATTTTGGCAAAAACAACCATAGTCCAAATATTGTAAATATGAGATACATGCAGCGACATCTATTTTCAAGGATGCCAAATAGTTTGGTAAAACAGTTTCTCGCAAAAAGTAGCTTAGTCACAAGTTTGTTTGAGCGTTTTTACAAAACCGTTATTTTAAACATGATCCTGAGTTAAATTAACAGTAAAGGAAGTTAAAAAGTTTTTTTGATTATCTCAAATTCAAAAGATAAAGTTGTTTTTGCCCAAAGCTCCTCATCTGAAAAAGTGTAGTTTAAGATTCCATATCCCATTCATTCTACCAGATTCACAAACATACAAACAGTAAAGATTTTCTCCGCAAGATGGTCTGAAAACTTTTGAGTAATATACTGTTTTATTTTTATTGCAGAAACAGTACGAGTTCCTGTACAGAATGACGTATTATATAATAACCGATAACACAATTATTCCACCAACTAAAGATAGTTTACTTTCAATATCGGAAAGTGATATGTTGTAAATAAGACGTAACTCAAGTATTTTTAAAGTATGTGATACATGTGATAAACTATTGTTGTATATCTCATATATGTATTTTACCAGTATTTGTTAAAAACTTATTTTTAAGTGTAAAATATATGTATATAATGACTTATTAGGAAATAAGGCACACTGAATAGTTATTTTTGAATAAGTGAGTAAAAACATATTTTATCCACAGAGGACATAGTTATTTTTGTAATGGGCTACTTGCGTGCCATTTTTTTTATTTAATATTTTTGAAGAGACGATAAAAACTTGCTGTTTTATCTTTTGGCAATATTTTCATTAATTGGCCAGAAAAAAAAATTAATGAAATTTTAATATTTAAATTACCGCGATGTATGACGTAGAATTACGCCGAACCAATGAATGGCCGTAAAGCAATAACATCGGTACGTCCAATATCAACGGCATGTGCGGGTAATTTAAACATGACGGATCATCTGTTTGACGTTTGAATAATAGTTTGGAGGTTAATATATTCGTTTGTCATTTTAATCTTGTACGAGTATAAGCTAAGTTAAAATCCTTCAAAATCCTGCTTAACAAATCGAAATACGTAATACAAGTAACAGAAACCACGCAAATTGTAAATAATAAAGAAGAGAGACAGTAACAGAAAAATGAACTAATGTCAAAATCAAATTAAAATTCGCAATCGCTCGCCATCTACAGGTTACATTCTTAAATATGAATCCTTTTCGCAAGTTCAAAATAATGACGTCAAAGAAAATCTTCTTTCTTAATTTATTGAAAAACATATAATTTTTTTAAAATCAAATTTATATTTTTACATACGTTTTCAACTTCCTATTATAAATGCGCTCTCTTTTCGAAATGCTGCAATCGTCGAGAAATTTTGACATCATTTGTTACTTGACTGGTTTTGCATGGTATTTAGTTTTTAATTATTTTCCACAGTAGTGCGGGAATTGGCTATTTCCCACTTTTTTGCGTTTGAAAACACTTATTTCTCGCATTATTGTAGAATATAGTTATTTTTGTAACTAGTGCGGCACAAAAAAAATTAAAACAAATATTTTATGTGCAAATAAAACAAATATATTTATAATTATTTCCCGCACTCAATTTGAATTTGAGAATACTTATTTCCCACACAATTGTAGAATAAATATATTTTTTCTCACGCCCACATCTCGTTACTAAAGCAACACTTTAATATGAGAATGAATCAGAATTTTATTAATCACTATAGTTGTCGTCAAAAAGTAAGGACTGGAGATTTCTACTCTGTTTCCATTCAGTGGCAACGTTGAAAATTCTAAGTTATGAAGAAGCGACAACACTGTCAGGGAAAAATTGCATGCCATTCGAGAAAAAAGGTTTTTTTCCACTCGCTTAATAAAATATATCTTTATTCAATTGTACCATAAAAATAACTATTAACCTTTATTTCATACATTCCCTCAACTAAGAAAGTTTGTAAATTTTGTTACCATAATAAACGCTTCCTACAATTTGTACATATTATGTATAATAAAAGTATTAAAATCATAAAATCAAACCAATTTTTTTAAAAAACCAACGTTTCGGTAGCATAAACTGCTGTCTTCATCATGTCAAAAAATAAGTAAATATCTGTAGACAAAAATTTAAAATATGCCTCAAATTATAACGGAAAAACGAAAATTTTTGTATATCAACTGTCCGTAAAATTTCAAAATATGTAATCAACAATCACTCACCATATATTCTTATATATTTCGCCCTATCCACAATTAAACTATACAGTGTCCCACACTCTATGTTCAGTGTAGGATCTTATGGAGTACCATGTTACCTGTTGTAAGTCTACAAGATAGAAAGAGCAAAAGATGCCCAAACAGAGATGAAATATTCTGGGTACTTCATTGAATGTATTTATGACTGGTGTACTTTCAATGTATCTAAACAGGTGGGTGAAAAGAAAAAATAAATAATAAACTGGTCAGTACATATAATAATACATATACCCTTCAGAAATACCGCCAATCTCATCAATGAATTGGAAGAATCTCGAACATTAGAAGAATAAAAGGAAACTTGTTCATAGAGTGAATTAAAAAATATAAATACATATAAAGAAGATATGTGTTTTGTGTGTACCAGACATGTTAAATATGTACTATAATATGAAAATTGCGAGAGGTCTTGTGCTGGCCACAACAGATTTTTTTATTTAACATATATTATTTGATAATTTACTAATATTTAGGCTTTGATATACTGCATATATTTTACATAGTTCATAAGTCTTTATTCTTTCTTTATAATCTCCAATTTAAATTTATAATATTTTAATTTCTAATGCATTTGATCAAGATTAGTATGCCAGGCGATTTTAAAATATTTTATTGAAATATTACTTATTACAGGTACAAATAGCTTCAGCATGTTTTTTACACCCCGGTTCCAACGCATCTTTTCGCGGCCCTGTATTTAAAACTATTTAGAACTGCAGACAAATTTCGGGGGAATGGTGAATACAATAAGCCCATGGGTAAATATGAGACCCTCATAAAACTTAAATTGTACAGTGTTAACTAATTTTGGTATAGCAATGAAAATTTATGAATGTTTTAATATTACATTACATTGAAAAATTGGCAACATGATACAGAAAACGTCCATAAGAATAACATTGGCTATCTCCGCCACACTGAACATAGAGTGTGGGACACTGTATGGTAGTAATTATTCATTCCTTGTTGGAACTCTCTGAATTCTATTATATTTTTCCTTACATGCAAATAATACTGACGATCATCACTGTCCCTGTTTTATAATCCCATGCATCCAGGGTGCCATGGGATCCCTCTTCCTATGCATATCCATGGGCGGAACAGGGGCTGGAGGGGGCATCATCTCCCTTCTTGGGTTCATCATCATCGGCATTCCTTTATGTATCATCTGCGGATGATGTAACATCTCTGGAGGATGTGGATGCCCCATCATGGGCGCTTCGTGTTGAGGGGGCACCATGTGCATAGGCGGATTGAGCCTCATATCAGGAGGGGGCATGGGGTTTGGAAGTGGGGGTCGTTGATGCATTTGGGGTATTTCTGGCATTATTGGGGGTTGGGGAGGTAGTTGATTCTGTATTTCTGGTTGGTTTTGTACTTGAATTAATCGATTGTCTGGTTTTTCTATTAGTATGAATTTGTTACCATTTTTTTGGTATGAAAAACCCATATCGAACATAAGTCTACGCAGGGTCATAACTGAGAATTTTGGCATCTGTTTATCAGCGTTTATTTGTTTTAGTATTGTGTTGAGCGAAGGAACAACGTTTTTGAATTGTAAGTCGTATATTATGTTTCTTATGTTAGTGCGAATGGAGTTATCGTATTTAATATCTCTACTGTTTATATTTATGTTTTTTCTCACTTTAGTTTTTGAGGGCTCTTTAAAACCTTCGGCACTGGATTCTTCTTTACGAAATTGGAAGATACTTTTCTCACTACAACCTGTGGCTTTCGCTGTTCGTCGAACGAGATCTGTCACACATTTTTCGGGGAATTGATTACGAAAATATTTAAATACGTTTAAAATAATTGTTTTTTCTTTGCAGGTATACGACATTCCTTGTTTCATTTTTTTTATTTCTAATTCGTTTTCATGGTTACTTTTCTGTAAATAGAGATTCGATTGTTTCTTTTTCTTAACCTACAATAACAAGTAATTATTATGATTTTAGTAGAATGTTTATATTAATCATTAATATACTTTAGATATAACTGGTTTATCATCACATTTATAAGTCATGTCTTTTATTTGTTCTAACTCAGCCATCGTGTTGTAGTTTTCATTTGTAAACACTTTTTCTAAGCAACCCTAACCTACACTAAACTACTTCACTCCCCACAGTACTTTTCCCTAAAATTTAGGGCCTAAAGTAACCATTTATCTTTGTAAGAAAATAATACAAAAGAAAGGAATTCTATCTATATTATAGAAGCTACATTTACAAAAAAAATTGTATCTTCCATGTAAATAATGGTTGTAGTAACGTAGTAAAGCAAAAAGAGAACCACAGGGCGTTCGATATGGGAAATCATTTTCCTTGCGCAAAACGCAAAATTTTAGACAATACTACTTCTAATAAATATTGTAGAGAATTAAATTTTACATGCAATTCAATAATTAATTATATTTTGCATGTTTTGCTACCGAACAAATCGAATTTAAAATTTTTATCGATCAGAAACGCAAATATTTCGAATTTTAAATGGCACTAAATTGACCCCTGTGGTCACTCTCCACGCCAGCAATGAATGCGCGTGGGGTGACGCCTGGTAAACGCCCGCACGGTACAAATATGTCATCATCATTACCGAAATCTGCGTACAGAGCAGATTGGCACACCCAGCAATGGGTAATATGCCGTGATGATATATTTATTTAGAAACGCATTTTTTGAGTCATTATTAAAAATAGTGCATTATTCACACAAAGAAAAGATGGAAATCAGGCACTTTCATATTAGGTAGATTAAAATCTATCCTTGGTTGCAAACGCTACCAAATCCATTTTTATTTATGAATTTATCTTATAATAAACAAATCCGTTGTTCACTGTTTAAAATGCACAAAACTAAGACTCATTAAATAGTTTCTGAAAGAAATTAGTATTTTTTCGATTCTTAGAATTTTACTAAAGTGGATTTAAGGGGTTTTGATTCGACACCTTTTCAACTTAAAATAACCTTTTCGAAAATTGCGGATATATTTGCTTATCACTATAACAAAAAATCTGATGTGGCCAGCACATTACCTTCCGTCAGTTCTATGTACTTTGTACAAATTCCACACAGAAAGTTTCTTGCAAAAGATTCAATATTTCCAGTACATTACCTTAAGTCAGTTCTATGTATTTTGTACAAATTCCATACAGAAAGTTTCTATATTTCAAGCAAAATTATAACACAAACATATTATGTCAATTGCACTTGACAATGACATCTGTCAATCAGAATTTTCTTAATATAGTAGATGTTTCCATGTTTATAGCAAAGCTGGCTGTTTTATGAAATTTAATTTCTTTATAATCTTTACTTTATCTATTGAATATAAAGTATAAAATATAATCAAATCATATAGAGAATATTATTTAATATTTATAATAACATTAAATATGAAAAATCATATTTAACAGCGTTTTTTCAAGAAAAACTGTTAAAATCTTCAAATTAGGGCACTTTCGGTCGACCCATTATAGCCAAAATCTAATTAGCTCTTCATTTGGATGTAAAGAGAAATACGAAAAAATTATAATTTTTGGAAAGGTGGTATTGGAGTTATGCGATCCGAAAGAATCGTCACACACACAGATACATACATCCATAATCGTAAAAATAGTAAAATCGTATTCTAGGGACCCTAAAACGTGCTTATTCATTATCGAACTTTTTGACCAAAGACAATACCTTCCTTACCTAAAGGTGACGAAAGGTAAAAATGATGCATGTTAAATAAATAAGAACAAAAGAATATTGGGTTTTACAATTTTTATTGAAATAGTTAATCCATATAAAATATTGTAATTTAATACAATCTTTGTGGGGGTCCCATACTGGATTTAACGTGTAGGGAGCGTACGTTTTGCCAGTGCTTCTTCAACAAAGAAACCAAGAAGTTGATGGCCAAATGTACATTCTGTACGAGTTCATCAGGAGTCATACCCACGTGACCAACAGCGACAGACAGACACAAGACCTATACACAAAAGAAATTATTCTCAATCTTGTTAACAAGAGTAAAAAAAAAAAATGTTGCAATTATTTAAAGCCACAGTTATATGAAAATAAAAGTGGTAGTTATAAAACTGCTTTAATTTCGCACTTAATATCGTACTGAGGGACATTTTTTATCGCATCAGTTGGCTTAAAGTGCGCACAATAGTATATTATGTTATTAGGAGTAGAAAGCGGTCTTTTTGTGTTGAACCCAGCTATTGCGGCCGAGGCGCCAGCCGAGGCTAGGCAAGCTGGGTAAAACACAAAAAGGGCGTTCTACTCCGAATAACATATACTATTTTTTCTTCAAGTGTTTCAAAGAATTTATTGACATTTTTTTTGGAATTTTTTATCTGTAGTGTTTGCAATTTCAGCCAAAGCTGGCTTTGTACACTACAAAACAAAAACGATACAACTGTCAAATAACAATTTTCAATATAATCTGTGTTGCTGTGACAACTGCCGCCGCCAGCGGTGAACTAACACACTAACATTTTTTTACTAGTACAACAATAACAACATTTTTGTACTAGTAAGACAATGAACATCTTCTATAATGTGTATATAGGAGCATAATATGAATATTATAATACGCTTGAAGAAAAATTAATATTTCATTACCTTCTTCATCTGGAACTTGATGGTGGCCTTAACTTCATCGATCTTCTGGATCATGGATTCCTGGTGGGACAAAAGACCAGGGAACTTGCCGGCTTTGTTAAGACCGGGACCCAAGAGACGAGGGATCTGTTTGATCAGAGCTTCCGACGCCAAGAACGCGTCGTATTTTTTAGCAAGTTTCTTCACCAACTTCTTGTTTTTGTTGAGTTTTTTCAAAGCTTCCACATCCATAAACGGAACATTGTTAGCTTTAGCTTCGTCGCAATGTTGCTGGTCTCCCAAAACGCACACTTGCATTTTTGGGCGAGGGATGTGCTTTAGCCTATAAAGATTTTAACCGTATAGCCCCACAAAAGAATTACATAAAATATAGTGTACAAAGTGATTAAATCAGTTTAGAATCCTCCTCACATATATTCAGATAATACATGCAAATTTTTTTAACATCATTTTTCAAACAAAGTGGCAAGATTTTCGGGTAAACATTTCCTTTATAGGATGAGAAAATCATAGGAATTCAATATAGAAAAGTTAATGGAGACAAAAAAAAACTTTACAAAAGATGTGGTACTTATGATTTTTATATTATTTGTCGAAACTTTGATGAAAAATTCAAGTTTTCGACTCTGTGGAGGGGCGGCGCGAGCCGCCATCTTTGATTAAATGTACAAAAAAAGTTTGTTTTTTGGGGTTTTGGACAATTTTCTCGTAAAAACATTAGCACGTATAATTTTTTTAAGAATACAAAATTAAAACAAAAAAGGGTGTAGTTATGTTAAAAAATAGTTTACCCGAATAACAATTTATGAAATAAATTTAAAATACTCAAAAAAAAATAACAATATTACTTGTTTAATTGAAAGAAATAAATTATCGATGATTTTTAAATAATTTTTGTCCACGCTTTCCTACAACTTTATCCACCATTCTGAACCGGTTAACGATACAATAACGCGTTTTAAAAATTTGAATTCAGACTGAAATTCTTCATTACGTCATGTGTTATAAAAATTTTGTCGCGATTCGCGAGTTACTGACAATTTAAACTACAGTGTGTTCAAAAGAATTCCTTACTCGAAGTGGGCTATGAACAGTGAAACGTATGTCTGATCATTATTTAATTCAAAAGTCAAGTTCTCAAAATTGATCTTAAAATGCAATTTTAAGGAGAAATGACAATAAAGAAGGATACAGTATATTGACATTCGCCGTTTTCTATTTTGTTTCCGTTTCTAAAATAAGATTCAAGAAGAAGAGCTTTGATTTTATTAAATATTTGTTTCTTTGTTCAAAGCCTACTACGAGTTAGGAATTTTTTATGAACACGCTGTACATGAAATTCCTCTAAAATTTAAACATCTGCAAATCGGCTTAGTACTCATTTTCTCATCCGAAATTTCAACACGTATTAATTATGTCATATAGTTTATCTTTAATCGTGTAGCCTAATGGACCTTTTCAATTTAAAGAGATAGAAGATATGCGCAATGGGAATCTGCGCATAGTAAGAACTGAGATCTATGACGTTTGTTTCTAAAAAAATTTGACGTAAAATGAGAGAATATCTCAGATAACTTTAAAAAATCTTATCGAAATAAGTTACAAAAGTTTTTATTGAAGTTAAAATGTCGAACGATGTAAATTTTCACTGAGAATACAGGTATTTTAATGGCAGCAATATTTTTGACGTTTCGTTTGACACCCCAACTGGCAGTTGTTCGCGCCATTTTCTTACTATTTGCAGCGATAGAAAGAGATAACCGTTAAATCAAAATCGTTTAGAAATATTTTTAACACCTAGGGACTTTTATGGTTATAAGTTGGCATTACTAATCTGGGGACAATGTGAATTTACAGCTATTTTTACTTCCTTGTACGAAGTAAAGGAAGTATTGTAATCGCGAAAAATTTCGGTTTTGAGATTTCAACGGAAATATCCATTTTGACCATCCCTGAATCCATTTTGACTAATTTCGTCGTGACGTCTGTACGTACGTACGTACGTGCGTATGTATCTCGCATAACTCAAAAACGGTAAGCCGTAGAAAGTTGAAATTTTGTATTTAGGACTGCTATAACATCTAGTTGTGCACCTCCCTTTTTGGTCATTACATAATTTCTAGAAATGGTACTTTATTTGAAGCCTATAATAGATTTTAATGAAAAACCATCTTAAAATATAATCTAACACTTTTCAAATTTGGTATATAAGACTTTTATGTCAATTGGAATAACATAGTGGATTTTGGTTAAAACAGGCTAACCGGAAGTGGCATATTACCTGAAGGTGTTAACAGTTTTTCTTCAATAAAATGGTTTCATTTTGATTTTAGAAATAAATGCTTCAAATAAAAATTTTAGACAATTAAATTCTGTGTCTAGCACATCAAGTACTATTAAATTAGCCCTTTGTATAAGCGAGATATGTATATTTAAAACTTATATAATTTTTGGTTTTTGTAATGAAGCTTGCTATGGATTAGGACAAAAAATAACAAAAAAATAAAAAATAGATGCTAATGTCAAATAACGTCAAATATGTGCAATTATATACTTGGGTCTATACTTCATATTGGTCTTGTGTAAGTTGTGTACAAGGAAGTCGTGTGGTGTCCACATCAGATTTTTTATTTCAACATAAGTAGCAAAAAGCAAACTGTTACAAATTTTAAGACTTAGGACTGGACTGTAGTTCTATTTGAATTTTGAATGCAAAATACATAATAAAATTTGGTTGATTTTTCCTGTTATGGTTATAAATCAATGTCATATAACATTCAAATCTTCAGTTACCAACGTAAAAAGCCCTAGTATTTAATATTTGAGAAATATCAAATTAATTTAATAAATTTATAGAGAATCGCAAAACTATAGTAATACAAATAACTATCACATCCCATAAAGCGAATGTGAGCTGATTTTCATGTATTTTGTTGTTTTCTTACCACTGTCCACGTTCTTGAATGGAAATTTTAAAGTAAGGGTTCGATAGTGTTGCCACTATCTCCCCAGTTATTTTAAGACCCTGGGTGCAGGTCCGCCAGGTAAACCCAGCTTCCTGACGGACTGAGAAATCTTTTATGCTTTGAACATCTTTGCAAATAAAAAATTCCTCAAGTCAGGTGAACGTACTTGACGGTGCCAGAGAAACGCTTGTCCTTCTGGGGATCATAATTCTTCAAACCGATTTGGATTTCAACGGTTTCCAAAAACTTCCTTTTCTTTTCTTGTGAATTTTGGAGAACGCCATTCACACACTCGTACAGAGTGTCACGAGACACTTTCGACCTAAAATGTTAAAATATTGAAAAATATACATTCGGTGTTATAAAACAATATTAATAGTTGAATATTATTACATATTCTTTAAGTAAAATGATAAGATGAGTTAAAATATTTAAGATAACTTTTACTTACGTCATTGTGCTCCACGCGGACGGTGCTGTAAAGATGAACGATCAACTAAAAAGAAAGGAAGACTACTTGCGCACTTGTACCAACTGGTAGAAAATCACTGTCACTGCGCATGAGTATACGTCAAATTATCACCTCTTCTTGTTCTTTCGGGCCATGTGTCAAATACATCTGACATATTTGACATTTGGCCATCTAAAATGTCGCCTCTTAATTTAATTGTTAAACTTCGACTGTAATAGTGTAATGTAGTAGTTAAATTCAGTTCGGATAGTTTTAGTTAGTCAGTATGGTGTCCATAATAAAAAATCAATTACTTAAACATCTATCAAGGTATTTATATTTGCTTATATTAACCTTACGGGTCATAGTCCTAAGATAACATAAAAGTATTTTTTTCTTTGTAATATTATCAGGACGCCTTAACATCACATATGCTACATATAACAATCTTACAGGTTTACAAAAAATTTATCGGCAGATAAAATAAATTTAAGTACATTTAAAGGCGAGGGCGAACTTTCCAATTTAGAGTTAGATGAAATCGTTCTGACAGATTTGCTTGAATTACCGTCATGGTTGAGGCTTACAAAGGCATGGTGTAATCGCGTGCAATTCCGAATTTCATGGACGAAATTAAAAACAGTCCCTATTTACTTGGTAAACAAAATCTCAAACTTTCTATAAATAAACATTCATTGTTGTTCTTTGTTAAATAGAATCTGGACGAGGTAAACATTATAGTAGAAACATGTGAGGAGTTGCGTTCTTTGACTTCGTCACCGACTGCGGCTCCTATAGGGGCAATACCGGGAAAATATAGTTTTATTCATAAAGTAATTGATGGGATAACTATTGCAGTTAATACCGTCAATATTACTTTCAATAGTCCAGCATTTACTGCGTCTGTTCAAGTAATTATTAATTGGCGGTGCCTCCGCTGCCGGCAACCGACAAATAAATCAATGGCTGCCGGCGCCGGTTTCTGTAAACCAAAACAATTGCTGCCGGTAGTCCTGGCTATCGGTTACATAAATCTTAAAATACAGGTGATTGAAAAAATAGGAACAAATAGCCAATTTCTTTATTATTACAAAGTTGCGCGTACTTTTTTGGTGTGAAAAGACCCTGAATTAAACTCCCTATTTCGCCGGAAGCGAAAAAATCGTTGATTTTTTAAACGAAATGGTACATGTGTATATTTTTGGAAAGTATTCAAAATTAGCTTTACAATGATGCCTAATTATTGCATTTTCATTAAAAAATAACCCAGTTATAAATTATTTAAAATTGTGATATTTGAATGTATTATCAGTTTGCCATGACATTTGTCCCTTCTTTGTTTGAAGAAATATTGACATTTATTGACGTCTCCTAATGATAGTTTGAACTATAAAAAAATTACGAAAATATTATTTAAATTTACTTTAATTTATTTTTTTATAAATTTTAGACAATTCCAATTGTTTTAAATAATCAAAAACAAATGATACATAAGATAAACGGCAAAATTAGTGATGTACCGCCAAAAAATTTTCGCCGGGAATTTGTTTTTCCCCGGGGAAAATTCCCGGAAATTCCATCATCCGCGATTTTCTGAAAAAAAATTTGTTACTCTTTTCTCGGATTTTTTTAGAAATATCCCGTGAATATAATTTTTGCAAATTTACCGTAAATTTTAAAAGATTTTGGCCTTGATGTTTGGTGCAAGTTGTTATAAATAATTATTAAATATGTAACATTGTTAATTTTTTTGAGTAATTTAAGTTTCCTTCAAAATAAATTGTTATTCTGGTTAATTTTTTAAAGTAAATATAAGTACTTGTGAAATTTAGTACGATGCTTTTGAATTACTCATTTAATGTTTTATGAATATTGCATCTTTAACTTATATAAGTACTATGAAAATATATTGAACATTTAAATATGGGAAGTATTTTTTATTAGTTCTTACAGACCCGCTCTATTCGTATGTACGACCGATAGTGCATAAATATATTGATATATACAGGTGTACTTATTTCATTTGCACTGTATAATTTCATTGAAAAATAAAACTAAATAAACCTATAGTTTTTATTCATATTTGAAATTCCTTGGGAAATTTCTCTAAGGATATATTCCGAGAAATATCTCAAAAAAAATTCCGGGAAAATTTGTGGGAATTTTCCCGTATCTTTAAATTTCTGGGACTGACCCATCTCTAGGCAAAATATATCCTCAAAACACGCCTCAAACAAAGAAGGCCAATTCACAAATGTCATGGCAAACTGATAATAAACAAAAAACAATTTCGAAAAATTTAAATTAAATTATTCAATACTTGTAAAAACGGTCGGCTCTCAAGCGCCATTTCTATTTTCTTACGTGAAATGAATTATAGATTATTTCTTAATGAAAATTAATGAATTTTAAATATTTTCCGAAAATATAAAAAAAAGTGTTTCTGGCGAAACCGGAATAAAATTTGGGATCTTTTTACACCAAAAAGTGGTATTTAACTTAGCGCGCAACTATATACAGTTTGTTCCATTTAAGTGCTACACTATTGCTATCTCGAGAAGTATAAGAGATACGAAATTCGTTAAATTAGCAAACAATTTCTAAATTATATGACCATTAAAATGAACAAAACAAAATTTTTGTCAACCAGTGGTTGTCAAAATATGGGACCCAACTTTTTTATTTTAAATTAGAATCTACCTTTTTTATTAGCTTATTCGATGCAGTATTTTTTTCTGAATTCAACGCTATCCATACGTAATATTCTATTATTACAATTTTTTTGAGGAAAATGTAAAATTAATAATATATCATTTTTATTTAAATATGATTATACAAAGAGTGCTATAGAAAAAACAAATAAATCAAATGAAGAAATAATTACAAAAACTTTTATAATTTTCTTTAAGTTGTGAATAATGGACCTTTCCAATTTAAGAGCTATCTCTTTCTATCGCTGCAAATAGTAAGAAAATGGCGCGAACAACTGCCAGTTGGGCTGTCGAACGAAACGTCAAAAATACTGCAGTCATTAAAATACCTGTATTGTCAGTGAAAATTTGCATCGTTAGATATTTTACCTTCAATAAAAGCTTTTGTAACTTATTTCGATAAGATTTTTTAAAGTTATCTTACATTTTACGTCTAATTTTTTTAGAATCAAATGTCATAGATCTCAGTTGTTCTCACTATGCGCAGATCCCCATTGCGCATATCTTCTATCTCTTTAAATTGGAAAGGTCCATTATTATTTAAACAAGATAAAATACATAAATAATATTAACACTTGTTTTATTGATTTATTTGTTTTTTCCATAGCGCTCTTTGTATAGTCATATTTAAATAAAAATGATACATTATTAATTTTACATTTTTCTCAAATATTTTGTAATAATAGAGTATTACATATGGATATCGCTGAATTCAGAAAAAAATACTGAATCGAATAAGCAAATAAAAAAATAGGTTGCCATTTAAAATAAGAAAGTAGAACCCCGTATTTTGAGAACCACTGGTCTAAAAAGTTCTTGTTTCGCTCATTAAAGTAGTCTTATAAAATAGAAATTGTTTGCTAATTTAACCGACTTCGTAGCTCTTATACTTCTCGAGATAGCAATAGTGTAGCACTTAAATGGAACATATATATATATATATATATATATATATATATATATATATATATATATATATATATATATATTTCTGTAAAAATAACAACCTAACGCACAAAAGTCACACTTGGAAAACTAGAGCTAAGTTTTGTGCGCTAGGTTTAGGTTATTGTTATATTTAAATTTATTTGTGTTTATTGAATTTTAATAAAAATTCTTAAAAACTGCCGCCATCTTAATCGAGCGCCGTTTCTAGCAGCAGAGGCACTGCCATTTTATTTACATTATGCCGAATCTATTAGCTAATAAATGTAAATAGATTTCCAGAATAGTAGTCGAATCTAAATCAACAACATGGCAGAGAAGCGATCTGCGAATGACTCGATTAAAAGACTCCGAAAAAGGCCAAATATTAATATTTAAGGAATTAGAGTGGCAGACTGTCCGCATAGAGGCTAAATCCACGAAAGACAAAGATTTAACTCCTTTAAGATTACTCACCAACCACGCCCGATGTCGAATTACAATCAAGAAAAGACTATCAGACTGCTTCATCATGGGGTCTCGTTTAGTACTTATTTTAGATGATTTACTTTGGGTGTTGACTGATTCTCAACTTAAAGCAGCTTTACATTTTTTGGATTCTTTGGCGGATTTGGTACAAAAAGCGACGGAAGTTACGCGGAAGCAAAAAGCAGCGAGAAAATTAGAAGTAATTATTTACAAATGTATACAGAATATCCCGATTTCCAAGGCCACCGTTGAGATTTTAGGCTAAATTTTCGTTTCTAAATAACTTTTTTACAAACTAGATAAAGAGACAAAAAAGTTAGATATTTTTATCGTTTATCCGGTGACGTACGAAAATATTTTTTATCGGTAAATTTTCGAGATACAAAACAAATTTACATTTTTACATCCCGCTACCCTTGGTAAGGGAGGTATAGGGATCTTGCTAAAACTCGCATATCGAGATTTTGGTAAATGAGCACGTTTTAAGGTCCCTAGAATCCAATTTTAACATTTTCACGATGATGTCTGTGTGTATGTGTGTGTGGATCCTCCACTCTAACTCAAATACTATCATTTAGAAAATTTTAAAATATGGTATTTCGAACTTTTTCTGTATTGGAAAGAGCCCATTAGATTTTGGTGACAATCGGATAACCGGACATGGCACTTTACTAGAAGCTCAAAATAGTTTTTCTTCGAAAAATACCTTTAAATATTATTTTTTCGAGATTAATGTTATTATAAAAATTAAAGATTATTAAATTTTCTACAGATTTGCATTAGTACTTTTTTATATATTTTATGGATAAATTTATAAAATTATCTATAATTTAAATCCCGGAGCCTACGCTTTAAATAAACAAAACTCCTTGGTTGCGCTGTTATTCAAATGTATGTAACTGACAGATAAATGTGTCAAAGAACTAATCATTTGAAATTAATAATAGTAACATTTTAAAAAGATAAAAGTAAATAGACCAATAGGAAAGGAAATCAATACAGTTTCCAGCATATGTAAATATGTAGACGTATGTAGATATGTATTTAGATAAAAATTAACGATTCGCAAAAAAGTTTAAGCTAATTCTCATTTTTAGATTAGTGAATTCAATTTTATCCAGGAATTTAAAATTTAATCTTTATTTTATTATCAAAAAAGTAATTACTTGGATTAGATTAGACTATATTTTAAGAAATAAACTGCCAAAATTAGAGAAAAATTCGCTAATCTAAAAATAAGGATTCGCTTAATCTTTTTTTGTGATTCGGGCGGTACATGGCAGGAGGTATTGTGTTGGCCACACCAGATTTTTTGAAATGGAATTCAATAGGGCGCGAGCAGACACGTGACTCGAGCGACCTTGAAGTGCTTTTTAATCAGCTGATTTGTGTGCGCGTGTCACTTTATTAAGAATAATGTCACTTTGACAAGATCAAGGTTTTGACTTATTTTGATTTTGACTTGGTAAAATGTTATTATTGTACACTTTTCAGGCTATAAAACATATGTAATAAAAAATAATAACTTCTTAACAGTTCAAAATTAAAATAAGTCAAAACATTCGTCTTGTCAAAGTGCCATTGTTCTTGTCAAAGTGACACGCGCACACATATCAGCTGATTTTAAACACTTCAAGGTTGCTCGAGTCACATGTCTGCTCGCGCCCTATAGACATTTCAATTTAACGACTATCTCTTTCTATCGCTACAAATTTAAGTAAAATGGCACAAACAACTGCCAGTTTGACTGTTGAACAATACGTCAAAAATATTGCAGTCATTAAAATAGCTATATTCCCGGTGAAAATTTGCATCATTAGGCATTTTAGCTTCAATAAAAGCTTTTGTAATTTCTTTCAAGAAGTTTTTTAAAGTTGTCTCACATTTTACGTCTATTTTTTTTAGAAACAAACGCCATGAATCTCATGGCGAGCGCGCGGCAGTGCGTATCCATGACTCCCGCCATTTTTTCTTACTATGCGCAAATCCCCATTGCGCATATATCTTACGAGTTAGAGTATTTAAAAATAAATATGAGAATTTTTAGCAAAACAAAAAGCATATCTGAGATGGCCTCGCAAAAATATCCCATTTCACCGAAATCTATTATAGTTTTCGCGATTCCAATAGTGGCCTTTGAAATCCGGCACCCTGCTGTATAACTGCAGATTTTATTTTTATTGTAATATATTTTAGGTTTTGCCTGAGTATCAGGCCCAACAGGCTCAACAAGCAAGATCAAACGAAAATGCAAGCGCAATATCTAAAATTTTTAGCCGTTACGATGTAGTAGAAACTTCATATCATTTTGTGTCGCAGCACATTGTTTTGCATCTTTGCGACGACCCCGGAGGTAAGAAGAACTTTGTATTTTTACTTTCACTTAAGTTTAAGTTATATGTTAAAATATTTTTAAATCTAAAGCGTTTTTACTTTTATATTTTGTAATATATTATGGCGTACATAACATCAACTATGTGCGAATCAGGTCTCGACATACGCGTCCAGAACGTGCTTCATAGAAGGAGACAGAAGCAAAACACAGCCACCTGTTTATGTTTACATTTGACACTTGACAATTTAATTTCCCTGTTTATCGTAATTTTTTGGCTTTACGTTTACATATTTAAAATCAACTAATTTGCTTTTTGCGATTTGACATTGAATTTGACGTTTCAATATCAAATATAGAAGATATACGTTCGTGTTTTTATTGTAAACTAGCGCTCGTAGCGGACAACTGTGGCGAACCAGAGATGCCGCATACGTCATCGTATTGCGGGCGATTTAACCAACGACTAAATATAACTAGACAAAACATTCCCTATCCCTTTTCACTGAATGTTTTGATTTTGGCTGGCCAGACAGAGAAACTAGAGATAGAGATATGTCTTGTCTAGTCCGAGTATTTCTCACTAGAGGTCACCACTGAGGCCACGTGGATTATCAGTTTCTAGTTTGAACGTTGTTCACTAGAAGCGCATGTGTTCTTAGTTAAAATTTCGTTGTTAACATTTAAGATTAACATTAAATAATTTATAAGGTTTAATATTAAAGAAAAACCAACGTGTCATTCACAAAACCACTACAACTGCAAAACAAAGACAAAATACACATGCTTCTATGTGGCCTCTAGTGATCAATATTCAAACTAAACACTAGACTATACACTGACACTCTCCGTGGCCTCTAGTGAGAAATATTCGAACTAGACAAGACATCTCTATCTCTAGTTTCTCTGTCTGGCCAGCGGAAATCAAAACATTCAGTGAAAAAGGATAGGGAGTTTTGTCTAGTTATATTTGGTTGTTGTTCTACGTGGTCTCAGTGGTGACCTCTAGTGAGTAATACTCGGACTAGACAAGACTTATCGCTATCTCTAGGTTCTCTGTCTGGCTAGCCGAAATCAAAACAAACCAAACGAAATTTTGTCTAGTTATATTTGGTCGTTGGATTTAACTAACAATAAATTTAATATCGTTTGTGCAAAAAAATACGCTATATTTTATTACTTTTATTGTATTAATAGTAATAGAAATAATAGAACAATCATTAAATTTCAACTGACTAAAGCCCCCCATCATAGTTTTATTTTAATCAAAAATGTTAACTTATTTTTAGATGGCAGATCCTGCCACCCAAATTTGAAAGACGGTGGGGCCCTACAAATAAGTTTACATGGATTTCAAGTAGATTTCTACCCTTATCATTTAGCAATGGGCGACCGAAAACACTGGCCTCGATATAAAGAAGGTTCCGTGCCTCATACTCAATGGCTAGATCAATCTTTAAACACATTTAGATCCAAATTTATAGATCTCATCGACAAAAATCGATCACAACACACTCCATTGTCACGTTCTTCTCAACCGCAAAATCAGGTATTTAAAAAAAAAATCGCTTGTGAATTAACACATTTCGCTCGTCGATAACTATAACTTTATCGTCTTGTATGAAAAATAACATTTGTTTTTAGATTCCTAACAAACCTATTGACAATCAGACTATCCCTGCTCAAAGTGGTTCATCTCCAGAAGCAAAAAAGCCAGTGAATACAGTAAAGAGTTATGTTCTTAAACAGTTACCCAAACTGATGACTACATGTGTTATAATGAGAATAGAAGATTTTACTTTGTACAAAGTTACTACATCAGGGAAGAAACAAGCATTAAAGGAATTCATTTCAGGTATTTAAATTAATATTTTTAAAAACGATGTTTAATTATAAATTTTGTTAATACTAGCTCAACAGAAAAAGAGGGACAGAATTTCAGGTACATTTTCGTGTTTAAAAATAGTTTTGATGTTCGTTCCCTAATTTTCTTTTAATAGTTATTTGTATATCAAGGCCGCGAAATCATTCTTTAGCGTACCGAGAGAAAAATTGTCGCCGAGGCCGCTAAAGGATTTCGCGGACAAGGTGTACACAATATTTTTTGTGCAACCGTAAAAAATATGTAATTACAAATTTTATGAATTTTAAACAGTTTCATTGTAAATAGAAAGTTAGCTTTCAAGGTGGCTATGGGATTGACATTTGATAAACAAAACCATGCAATTCTCAAGTGTCAAAGTGATTGTTTACCTAATTTCGCGGCCGCTACCATGACAACGGTCACGAAACCCAATTTCGCGGCCTGTATTGCGGCTGCGAAATGCTTATTTCGTGTCCGGTTGCACAAAAAATAATTTGTTATATTAATATAGTATTTTTTGTTTGTAATTAAAATAATATTCTTAGGTGATCGCGATCATATATCTCTTCCTGAAGAAACTAACATTGTCCATGCAGAATTTACATATTATTATTATCCTGGAGATATTCCGTTTCCACGTAAGTTGCCAGAAATTTTGTTTGTTCAATATTACAGTAATGTTTTCTTAGTGCCACCGCCGAAATTCTACGTGCAACTCAATCCAACAATAATATATTTCGATATAGATAGTTGTTTATGGTTTAATTCATTCGCATTAAATTTACACCAATCACTTTCAAGTTCTAAACCAAATGCACCAATGGCAAATATACCATACATGGACGTCAAAATAGAGGCTATTTTACCCAGAGTATGTAATTATTTTGAAAATCATTGGTGTTAACAAATACTCGAAATCTCTACAGTATTTATTTTTACAAAATCAACTGAGATTTTGAGTATTGTTAACACATAATCTACGAGCCCCTCGTCCTAATAGTTCGCCCTTAGAGTAAAAATCAATATTCATACTTAATTTATATAAATTAAAATATTCTGTAGTGACAGCACACACTTTAGAATTCTATCATACAAAACAGGCGAATTCGATTTTACTTTTACGAATCTTGGTAGCGTGCACTTTAGAATTCTATATTCGCTTTTTATTTTGGGAATTTTCGGGTTTTATACTTTTATATTATTAAAACAGGAAATATTATGACAGTGAACCTTTTACGTTTTTATTGCACCCTGACGTCATTTTTCAATGCGTCACGTAGTGAAGTTTTTATGAACCAGAGATGAGGAGGCATCATGTTGTCAAGTAAAATGATTAAAAGGATAACCATTACAAAGTTGTCTCTGGGCGAAGCTAAAATTCAGGCATTCGCATAGAGGTGTGGAAATTGGCCCCGCCCTACCGTCACTATTTTGCGCGGGAAAATAGGCAATTGTCATTGAGAATGAGACATCTATTGCAATTTTTTGAAACTTTAAATTGTATTCTCTACCACAAAACGACCTCAACATGACCTCTGTTGATCTCTCAATAGTGCCTGTTGTTACCATTCGCAGAAAAGAAATGCCCGGACACAACAATGTATTCCAACCATGATTTTAGTAGACAAAACATTGAGGCGCGGGCAGACACGTAACTTTGACAAGTGCTTGTAGGGCCCCACAAGGTTGCCAAGTATACAGCTTGTGTAATTTGCCTGTATTGCCCAATAAATTTAAGCGTAAAATTAATAAATAAAATTGTAAAACCAGTTATTATTAATGAATATCATGTTGTTTTATTTTCTAACACATAAACTAAATTTTTAAAATATTTTATAATAGAGCGATTAGTGCTGCCATCTACGATACAAAGATTTCTTGACGCGCTAAATTTGAGAAAACCATCAGTTCATGTTGAATGCTCTATTTTTATAAAAATTAAGTTGAATGTGTCAGAAAATAAAACAACATGATATTCATTAATAATAACTATTTTTACACTTTTATTTATTAATTTCACGCTTAAATTGATTTGGCAACACAGATAAAGTATACAAGATGCATACTTGGCACCCTTGTGGGGCCCTACAAGCACTTGTTAAAGTCACGTGTCTGTCCGCGCCTCTTTCTTATTTGGCAATGAAATATGACAGTTTGACATAAATAACTAAGAAGTTAGCTGACCATATCATCAACATGTAAATAATAATTATATTGTTGAGTTATAGTGAAGGAATTATTAAAAGAGAAATGAAATTTGTCAAGGACAAGTTTCATTCTTCATCTGACATGTAAATAATTTCACAGGGCAGTTCGGAACTCTCACTCTAATCATGCGCACAATACCAGTGTAAATAGTCCATTGTAGATCGGATTCTTTTTAGACAGGCCTCGTTTTTACCTCCCGCTACCTTTGGTAAGGAAGGTATAGGAATCGTGCTAAAAATCGCATATCGAGATTTTGGTAAATGACCACGTTTTAAGGTCCCTAGAATCTAATTTTAACATTTTCACGATGATGTCTGCGTGTATGTGTGTGGATCCTCCACTGTAACTCAAATACTATCATTCAGAAAATTTTAAAATCTTGTATTTCGAACTTTTTCTGTATTGGAAAGAGCCCATTAGATTTTGGTGAAAATCGGATAACCGGAAATGGCACTTTACTAGAAGCTCAAAATAGTTTTTCTTCGAAAAATACCTTTAAATGTTATTTTTTCGAGATTAATGCTATTAAAAAATTAAAGATTATTAAATTTTCTATAGATTTGCATTAATACTTTTTCTATATATTTTATGGATAAATTTATAAAATTATCTATAATTTAAATCCCAGAGCCTACGCTTTAAACAAACAAAACGCAGTTATTGAAATGTATGTAACTGACAGATAAATGTCACTATCAAAGAACTAATCATTTCAAAATAATATTAGTAACGTTTTAAAAAGGAAAAAGTAAATAGAACAATAGAAAAGGAATTCAATACCGTTTTCAGCATAAGTAAATATGTTGGTATATATTTCGATTAATAAAAATAAAAAAGAGCAACGTTTCATGTCATGAGTGCCCTCGGGGTTCTGGGTTCGAATCCCACTAAGGCATGGATGTGAGTGAATGTGAACCCACTCTGTAATTGGGATTTAATCCTTTTGAGGGGTTTAAAAAAAGGTAGTTACTTGGATTAGATTAGACTATATTTTAAGAAATAAACTGTCAAGATTAGAGTAAAATTCGCTAATCCAAAAAACTTAATCTTTTTTGTGACTCGGGCTGTAAATGGCGGGAGGTATTGTGTTGGCCACACCAGATTTTTTAATTTAAAATTTCGACCTGAAAACGTATTTAGGATGAACTATAACGACGAGGGGCCCAACACTACAGTGGAGAAATTACCACATTTATCGATTTGTTTACAGGTTGTGTTAGAGAGTAATATGGATCACCATGGCCAAAGAGATCGCCCAAAATCACTTCACTTGCAGGTTACCAGAGCAACGATTACAAATGTCCGAAGTTTGGAACATTCATCTAGAGCCGATCTAGCTAAATGTGTTGATTCTTTTCATATGGGATCTTTATTTTTCGGTTCGGAATTCCCTTCACAACCTACAGATTACTACATCGTCACTCAAAAATTCTTAGATCATATAGCAGCTACGGATAACGTCAGAACTCTTCCAGACATTAGTTCAAATAAACCATTTAATGAACAATTTAGTCAAGAATTGCTCTGGACGGAAGCGAAAGATGTTTGGTGTATTAATTTAGATCCCGTTTGGGCGGATTTTTTCGGGGCTAGATCGGTAGGAAGCAACCGACCTATCCCCTTTTTGGACGCGGTCCCCGTGACGATTTGGGTGCACATTAATTTGGACCCAGCATCCAGAAAAGTTAATTTCAATGAACCTAAAACTGCGGATATACACGCATTAGCCTACATATCAAATCTAGTCAGTGTGCAATTGAATCACTACCAATATTTGTTCCTTTTACGAATGGCCGAAGATTTAACGGAGTTGGCAACTTTTTTGGCCGTCGACTCAAACAGAATTCTAAAACAAGACATTAGTAAATCTATAGCAATTGGAGCATTAGTTCCTCAAGTAGAAGTTACGTTTGTAATGCCATCTCATTGTCCGGGGAAAGAATCGTCTGGAGGAGATTTGGAGTCGGTTTTGCCGGACAGTTCAAGCATTGCCGATGACATTTTACAAGCCAGTAAGTATGATTCATATAAATTGTTCTAATGATGCGTTGTTGATCCGTAAATAAATATGTCGTAAGGTTAATTATCTGTTTTTATTGGGCGCGCCAAATTGCTTTTCGCAGAATAAATGAAATATTTTTATAGGAGAGTGTATCGCAGGATTCACATTTTTTAGTTCAGAAAGTAATTTTAATTTCAGAAAACGTTAATTGTAATTAAAAATATAGTTATATTTCAAAAGATATCAATTGTAGTTCAGAAAATTGTAATTATTGAAATACGTATTAACCTTGATTTATATTAGCGATCAAATAAGCTTCCTACGATTCATTTATATCAATCATTTAACAGCATTCTAAATTACTATTAATAATGTCGTCTTTAATAGATTTTGTTTTTTCTGAATTAATTTTTGTTATTAAATTGACGATTTTTGGTATTAAATTTATGATTCTGAAATGGGTACAATTTTTTTCCTGGAAGATCAGAATGATCTAAGCATTTTAGTGCAAACGCGACTTAAACATTTTACGTAATAAGCAAGATATGATTTTTTAAAGTTCAAAATTTAGCATGTGACGTAGCACGTTCTCACCAGTGATCGACAAATTGTTAGTTCTAGAGAGTACAATTTTTTTTATGTTCGCATAGCTGAAATATTTTTATATACAGGTGTATCAGCTAAACGAGCTGCCTCAAATAATTTTTATATTATTAAAGATACAATAAAATATTATTAAAGATACAATAAAAAATAAGACAATCTTATAAGACCAGGGGGGACATCCGAATACAGGGTAAAATAATTTCTTATACCACAGGTTCTCAAGCTACAACACAAAGTTACATTTTTTAAATGGGATGGTATATATTTTTTACGCCCATTCGATAGAGTATTTTTTTCTGAATTCAACCATGTATTTATTTTATATCCTAAAATAACAAAAATATTGAGAAAAATTCAATTGAAATTAAACAAATTTCATTTTTATGTTTATTTTTCAGTAGGCTATGTAGGAAAAACAATTGAACTTAAATTAAAATGAAACAGATATTTGTTAATAACTTTATAAATGTTCTACTTGTTGGTATCTATCGTAAATAATCCAAATTTACAGAAAGCAGTTATTGTTTTTCATACATAGCCTACTAAAAATAGCTAAAAAAATCAAATTCATATAAATTTCAATTGAATTTTTCTCAATATTTTTGTTACGTTAGGATATAAAATGATTACATGGTTGAATTCAAAATACTCTATCAAATAGGCCTAAAAATATATATCATCCCATTTAACAAAATATAACTTTGTACTATAACTTGAGAACCACTGGTTTAAAAAAATATTTTCTTCTGTTTTCGGATATCCCCCTTGATAAAATTGCCTTATAGTATTTTATTGTAACTTTAATAATATAGAAATTATTTGAGGTAGCTCGTTTAGCTGTTACACCCTGTATTCATATAAACTTACATGTTATATTCACGAAGAAATTATTATTAATCATAAATAACAAATAAAATGCATTTTTATTCCTAATAAATTATAGAATATTGAAACAGTTTGACAGTATTGTGATATATACTGTTGCGGCGGGAGGCGCTGTGTATGTTAAGCTATTTTCCATTTTATTTAAGAATAAGCTAAAACATTTTTTTCTAAATTACTACAAATTTTAAATTTGGGACCTTTTACATGTTTATTACACTGTGACGTCATTTTTCAATGCGCCGCGTAGTGAAGTTTTTATGAACCAGAGATGAGGAGGCACCATGTTGTCAAGTAAAATTATTAAAAGGACAAGCTTTTATTTTCGATAAAAAATTATTTAAACAACATAAAAACTAAAATAATTTTGTCTTTGATTATAAAGAAATTATTAATAATGAGAAAAATATATATTTAAAAGAAAAAACAACAATTTTATTCTTGTTTGTTACTTTCTTAATATCAAACTGGCATCTTCGCAGTTATCTGTCACTTTATGTGATGTTTATTTTACGTCTTGTAGAACAAATAATCACTTTTCTGATTCCCATCTCCTTTTCTTGTTGTTTTCAAATATTCATTACAAACGCTTTGTATGAATTTATTTAATAAAGTTAAGTTTTACCAGAGTTTTTCTTTCCGCTATTTGTAATTTGATGCAAAAGGTCCATTCTGAATTACAAATAACGATTTTTTAATTAAAAGGGCTGTTAATAGGACCTCTGGCATGGTTGACATGTTCAGTAAATAAAGATTTTTAAAGCCCAGTTTTTACTCTTCATCGCATATTTTTATAAACTATTTATGAGTCTAAATAAATCGTAAATCTAATTTTAATCGTTTTGTTATTTGTCTTGTTTTATAGTTTAAACTATTTTTAGCGGGATCCGGCACAACTCTATGGCAACAATCTAACGATATTTTATCATCCCAACCAGATATAGTGAAAAAAACCCAAGAAGTAAAAATATGTGAGACTGAAAACTTTGCTAACAATTTATCATTACCATTAACCGATGTAACAACGAATGCCACAATCAAATCTGCAAATGGAGGAGGAATCATGAAAAATGTCCAAACTTCGCAACCCTTTTCGAATACGACGATTCAGAATAATTTCAACGCGGGTTTAAGCACAATGAAAAAAGGTTTTTCTAACTTAATGACCTCGTTGGATTCAGCTTTAAAATCTAGTCCTGATGATATTAGTGATACTTTATCTACTAGAAGCGACGCTAGTTCAGACAGCGAAAATTACGTAGTTGTTAATTTAGAATCCGGGGAACGAAATGCTGAGTGTATGGATGCGATGTTTCGGGTGCAGGGGGTCAATTATGATGTGCCCGCTAGAGCGACTGTTGTGGAAATGGCTAGTGAAGTTATTGAAGATGAGAATACAGTGACGACTCCCAGTGAACATTCTTTGGCCAGCACTTATAAAAGGAGAGACTTAGTAAGTCTGTAAACATTTTTCTTTATTGTTATGCCCTTTTTTAATGCTAAATAGATTTTTTTTTTATTCAATTACTTTATACTAGCGGTAAATTGTAGCCAAAGAAGGTGCTTGTTCATTAAAAATTGAATCTAAACTTTATTTTCACTCGTAAGCACTTATACCTTTTTTTAAATTATAATAAATCATGATTCAAAAATGTTCTCTAGTTAATTCGTTATTTTCATTCAAAAAAATAATTAACTTTCACAATTTAATTTCAAATGATAAATAACTGTTTCTGTCAATGATTCTAACGTGACCCTCACAATAAAAGGAGAATCCGTTAATAGGGGATTACAGCGCAATTGATTCAAGAGAAATTAGGAAAAAATATTGAAAGTATATGCTTAATAATAAATATTAATAAAGAAATAAAACGATATAATTGAAATACTTCGGAAATAAGGCGATTTTTGTTGTAGCAGCTCGTCACTCATATGAAATCTATATATATATTATTTTGATTGGCGACTCAAAGACCACCTATAAATATATAACGAATACCCAGTTAGGGGCGTAGACTACTACCAATGGAAGTAGAGAAATTCAAATAGCCAAGGCGTGGCTATCAGTCCGGTAGTGCAATTCTCAGTTTTTATTTGAATATAAATATTTTGCATTAAACTTAATAATTTAAATACATTTCCAATTATACAATCATGTAGACTTGTACAGTATAATAATATTCATTTATTTTTTATAAATATAATTTAGAAATAGCATATATTTCAAGAACATTTAGGTCCACAAAGAAAATAGTTTGATATAAAAACTTATATTCGTGACACATCTATATTTTCAAATTTCGGAGGACTATAACTCGCTTATTAATAGGAATTTTTTCACCGGATTTTCACCGACAGTCTTAGTTTTACTTATCTGTTCAGATGAAATTATATTTAAAAAATGGTGGAATCCCCTATTATGACAAATATAAATCATATAATTTGGTGTTAGAAAATTGAAATTCTTTACAAATCTAGAATCGCCCTTGAAAATTGTGACGTAGATTCGATATATTGATACTCATTTCAGGTTAAATATATACGATTAGAAACACAGATCTAGTAGAAAATACGCGCGGGCATTATGTATTTGATTTTTTATTCGTTTTTTTTGCTGTAATTATTACATGTTTTTTAATATCTATTTCTTTATCTACGTTTATCTAAGTAAAGTATCGCTTCCGATTGATCGTTTGTAAGCAAAATCTAATTTGTTGTTCCAATAAATAGAAAAGTCTGTCATACGAAATTTTATTGTGTTTTTCCTCGAAAATCTTTTAAGAGCTCCATATTAAGATTACCACATCCGGTTTATCATATTTCTAGTTCTAAATACCAAATTTGATAAGTTTTGGATCATATTTTAATGTTTTCAAGAAAATCTGTGCAGACCTTCAAGTAAAATACCACTTCCGGTACAGTTTTTAATTACCTGTTATGGGCTCAAGTAAAGTACCACTTCCGGTTGTCCAATTTTACCCAAAATTTAACCATCTCTTTATATGAATGCAGAAAGCTTAAATACGGATATAGAAATTTTTGGAAGTTGTAAGAATTGATCGTGAACAAAAAATAATGACACACATACACACAGACCGACCTCTCATTGTAAAAATAATAAAAACGTGTTGTAAGGACTCTAATTCGTGCTTATTCACTGAAAACTTACTATCGAATTTTAGGACCGAAAATATCTCCCTTACATGTATGTCGGTTGGCGGGAGGTAATATTTTTTAAAGAAAAGCCGGAAGGGGGTGCCACTATTTAAAAAAAAAAATGCGTCATGAAAAGTTATATGTATTAGAATAACTAAAATATTTTTATTATAACAGGTTTTCTGTAAAAAAGATTGAAAACAGTATTTTTTGTAGTTCGTTTAAACGGCAAATTTTTACCGCCATGACTGTGCTTCATAGGCCGCATGTTTACCAACGCTCGATAGATGGTGCGGTCGTAGCGTCGTCAATCATATGTTTGTTCAGAATTCAATAATCAGTTCTGTAATTTTAAGGGGGTTTAGCGAACTAATGAGTCTAAATAACATTTATATTTTTGGTTCTTTTAATATCTAAAATAATTGCTAAAACTTATAATTTTATTTTTAAAAAAATCTGATGTGGACACCACACGACTTTCTTGTACGCAAGACCAATATGAAGATGAAGTATAGACCCAATTATAAAATTGCACGTGTTTGACGTAAATTGACATTAACATCTATTTTTTATTTTTTTGTTATTTTTTGTCCTAATCCATAGCAAGCTTCATTACAAAAACCAAAAAGTATATGTTTTAAATTTACATATATCGCTTATACAAAGGGCTAATTTAATAATACTTGATGTGCTAGACGCAGAATTTAATTCTCTAAAACTCTTATTTGAAGCATTTATTTCTAAAATCAAAATGAAACCATTTTATTCAAGAAAAACTGTTAACAACTTCAGGTAATATATCACTTCCGGTTAGCCTGTTTTAACCAAAATCTGCTATGTTATTCCAATTGATATAAAAGTCTTATATACCAAATTTGAAACGTTAATATGGTTTTTCATTAAAATCTATTATAGGCTTCAAATAAAGTACCATTTCTGGAAATTATGTAATGACCAAAAAGGGAGGTGCACAACTAGATGTTATAGAAGTCCTAAATACAAAATTTCAACTTTCTACGGCTTACCGTTTTTGAGTTATGCGAGATACATACTTACGTACAGACGTCACGACGAAATTAGTCAGAATGGATTCAGGGATGGTCAAAATGGATATTTCCGTTGAAATCTCAAAACCGAAATTTTTTGCGATTACAATAAAGTAAAAAAAACCGGCCTGCATTCAGCGCGTTTCGAACAAAGTGTTTTCAAGCATTTAAAAAAATTGGAAAAATATTTAACCATTTAGTTAGTGTAACAGTTATTATTATTTTTCACTATTTGGATTATGGTGGAAACCCCCATACCCCATCGCGGGTTCGGATCAAAATAATGTGATCATATTTTCTTTGTGTAGGTGTCTGTGGCAACATTCAAGCTAAGCAAAGTAGAATTCCTCCAGCAATCGGCAGGTTTCTCTTCGAACCTGAAGGTCCAAGTATCAAATGTTGTAAGTGACGAGTGTGGATCTATTCCTTGGGACGAATTTCAGGTAAAATGCGAATTTCATCCCTCATTACAAAACATTATTAATATATCTATTATTGCATTTGATTTTTGCACTTTTAAATTTTTTTAAATCACCTCAAACTCAAGTGATAATTCTATAGAAGGTAAATGATTTCTTTTATCGAATGTAATAATAGACTCTCTTACTCTTTATAACGACGGATTATATTGTATATTTAAATTTATGAAATATCCGAGTGTTATGCCAAACAGACAGACAATTATACGAAACACTTGGTCATGTGTCTTTTGAATTTTTTGCATGCCTTCTCCTACATCTATTAACTTGAATGTTATGTGTGGCACTTGGCAGGCCAAAATGAAGGTATTGGCATACATTTTTATCAATTTGCACGATACAATGCATGCTTCGATGAAATAGGTTAGCTTTGATCCAAAACGGATAACTTTTAAATAAACACTGCAACGAAATTTATAATTTAAAGCTTTAAATATTATAAATACACCGGCTTTTGCATAAACACGCATGGAAGATCAGGAGCGGATCTAAATTCACATATTTTGCACTGCTAATAACGCTAGATTAGCGCATAATTAGGTCTGTTCGTTTTGCTACTTTGTATCTACGGTTTACTGCCGCCTCTATGCAAAGTATATGTGCGCGGCAGTAAACCGTAGACGCAAGGTAGCGAAATGAACAAACCTATTAATTCACAGCTAAATTGTTTCAATGAAATTATTTTAGCTTTAATTGGTATATCGCTAATTATATCCAAAAATTATATCATACGAGAGTGGTTGATAAATTCGCGGCCCAACACAAAGAGGGCAGCACTAGACGCACAATTATTTTTTGAGGTTATATGAACTGTTACTAACGTTTCAAAAATGGCAGAGACTGTGGACATCTATGAACGGGTTCAATATATTTGATCAAGGAAATGACAAAAAAATCAGATCAGAAACTTGTGGGTCGATTCTGTTCACATCTGTAAGTTTTACAGATCTGTAAATAATGAACAAAATCGCAACAGATCTGAACAGAATCGACCCATTGATTCTGATGTTATCAGCCTGAATTAAAACAACGGTCGAAAAAGTGGACGCAAAAGTCAAAAAATTCCAATTAATTTACAAATTAAATGACACTAATGAGCGTTCACATAACCTCAAAAAAAAAAAAAACGTGATGTGGCCAACACATGACCTCCCGTCAATTCCATGTTTGAAATAGCAATGAACTTTAAGTAAAGTATCACTTCCGGTTGATCGTTCGTAAACAAAATCTAATTTGTTGTTCCAATAAATAGAAAAGACTGTAATACCAAATTTTGGATTATATTTTATTATGTTTCTCCTCGACAATCTGTTAAGAGCTCCAAATTAAGTACCACTTCCGGTTTATCATATAGGTATAGTCAAAATCTAATGTTTCAAATTATACACGTGTCTTAAATACCAAATTTGAGAAGTTTTGGATCATGTTTTAATATATTTTTTCAAGAAAATCTGTTTATAGCTACCTGTAAAGTAGTATTTCCGGTTTATCAATATTAGAAAACATCTGATATGTCGTTCTCATTAATATAAAAGTCTTAAATACCAAATTTGAAAAGTTTTGGATTGTATCAATTTATTTTTCACGAAAATCTGTTCAGAGCTTCAAATAAAGTATCACTTCCGGTTTATAAATTTTAGCCAAAATATAATATGTTGCTTTCCGTTATATAAAAGTCTTAAATACTAAATTTGACAAATTTTGGAATATCTAATATATTTTTCACAAAAATCTGTTCAGAGCTTCAAGTAAAGTATCACTTCCGATTTATCAATATAAAAAAAATTTAACATGTCATTCTTATTAATATAAAAGTCTTAAATACCAAATTTAAAAAGTTTTCGATTGTATCAATCTATTTTTCACGAAAATATGTTCAGAGCTTCAAATAAAGCATTACTTCCTGTTTATCAATTGTATCCAAAATCTAATATGTTCTTCCCCTTCATAAAAAAGTCGTAAATATTAAATTTGACAAGTTTTGGAGTATATCATAAAATACTTTTCACGAGAATCTGTTCAGAGCTTCAAGTAAAGTATCACTTCTGGTTGATTAATTTTAGCCAAAATCTAATACGTAGTTTCCCATGATATAAAAGTCTTAAATACTAAAATTGAAAAGTTTTGGATTATATTTTAATATAGTTTTTCATTAAAAACTGTTATGGGCTTCAAGTAAAGTATCACTTCTATTTATCCAATTTTACCCAAAATCTAATCAACTCGTTATATGAATGCAGGAAGCTTAAATACGGAAAATAGATATATTTGGAAGTTTGTTGTAAGAGTTATCGTGGACGAAAAAAATCGTCACACACACACACATCATCGTAAAAATAGTAAAAACGTGGTGTGGGGACCCTAATTCGTGCTTATTTACTGAAAACTCACAATCGAATTTTTGGCATGATTACATTACCTCCCTTACCTACGGTATGACGGGAGGTAATAAATAAAATAATTGTGCGTCTAGTTCTGCCCTCTCTGTATTAGGCCGAGAACTTTTCAATCCACCTTGTATGAGTACAATGCATGAACAAATTATTAATAACAATTAATAGGTACCAGTAATTGATCTTAATCGTTGGTAATGAAAGTAGGGCGTTCTTGAATGATTGCAAATTAACCAATGTAGTTACCATCTCTGGATTTCAATACAGTAATTCTTAACTTTCTTTGATGCAGTCAAAGTTCAGTTCGAGATCTAGAGCATGGGTGGACATCCCAGCAAATAGTAACACCTCCACTAAACTTAAACTACGTTTAGATCACGACGTCGTTGTTTCTGCTTTATCATCGATCAAGGACATTGATATCTCCGACAAGAACAATATAAGGAAATTGTTTAAGGACTCTTTAGTTATTCAAGTTAATGACATTGATTTGTATCTGAATATGAGTACTGTTACTGGACTGGCTGATTTGACAGAAGATGAAATTATTCCCATCCAAATTCCAATGCAGGTGAGAAAGAATTTTTTTTTTCTTATATAATAGCGACATATTTATTTGAGTTATTTTGCTTGCGATCAATATTCTTTGCCAACAATTTACTGGCAATACATTTTCCAATAAATTTGTCGGCAATCAATTTACCGGCAATAAAATTCATTATCAATTTTTTGCGATCAATTTTCCGAAAATCTAATATACAATAATCAATTTTCTTGCGATCTATTGTCATCGCGATCAAATTTCTCCGCTGTAAATTTACTAGCGATAAATTCTCTAAGGTACAAATATCTCGGCAATTTACAGGCGACAAATTTTTGACGCGATCAATTTTCTACGCTCAATTTTCGTACGATCTATATTGCTTGCGATCAATATTCTTTGCCAACAATTTACTGGCAATACATTTTCTAACAAATTTGTCGGCAATTTACCGGCAATAAATTTACTTCACGATTAATTTTTTTGCGAATTTTCCGAAAATCTAATATATGTAATAATCAATTTCCTTACTATCTATTGTCATCGCGATCATTTTTTTTCGCTATAAATTTACTAGCGATAAATTCTTTAAGGTACAAATTTCACAGCAATTTACTGGTGACAAATTTTTGTCGCGATCAATTTCTCTGCGCTCAATTTTCGTACGATCTATATTGCTTGCGATCAATATTCTTTGCCAACAACTTACTGGCAATAAGTCTTCCACGCGAGAAATTTGTGGGCAATAAATTTCCTTGGCGATAAATTTTCTTGCGATCTATTGTCTTTGCAATCAATATTTTTTGCTATCTGGCGATAAATTCTTTAAGCGACAAATATTTCGGCAGTCAATTTACTGGCGATAAATTTTCGTTGCGTTCAATTTTCTTACGATATATTTTGCTCGCGATTAATATTCTTTGCCAACTATTTACTGGCAATAAATTTTCTGCGCGACCAATTTTTCGGCAATCAATTTCCATCACGGTCAATCTTCTTGCGTTCTATTGTGCTTTCAATCAATATTTTTTACTATCAAATTACTGGCGATAAATTCTTTACCCGACAAATTTTTCGGTAATCAATTTACCGGCAATAAATTTTCAATATACTCAATTTTCTTAAAATCTATTTTGCTCGCGATCAATATTCTTTGCCAACAATTTACTGGCAATAAATTTTCTACGCGATCAATTTTTCGGCAATTAATTTCCATTACGGTTTACGGTCAATCTTCTTGCGTTCTATTGTCCTTGCAATCAAAATTTTTCGCTATCAAATTACTGATGATAATCTTTAAGCGACAAATTTTTCGGCAATCAATTTACCGGCGATAAATTTTCGTTGCGCTCAATTTTCTTACGATCCATTTTGTTCGCGATCAATATTCTTTGCCAACAATTTACTGGCAATAAATTTTCTACGCGATCAATTTTTCGGTAATCAATTTCCATCACTGTCAATCTTCTTGCAATCAATATTTTTAAAAATAAAAAATAAATATATCATCACGGCTTATTACCCATTGCTGGGTGTGCCAATCTGCTTGTACACAGATATGGTAATGATGATATATTTGCACCGACAATATCAAATTACTGGCGATAAATTCTTTAAGCGACAAATTTTTCGGCAATCAATTTACCGGCGATAAATTTTCGTTGCGTTCAATTTTCTTATGATCTATTTTGTTCGCGATCAATATTCTTTGCCAACAATTTACTGACGATAAATTTTCTACGCGATGAATTTTTCGGAGTCAATATTTTTCGCTATCAAATTACTGGCGATTATTTCTTGAAGCGAAATTTTTTTCGGTAATTAACTTACCGGCAATATATTTAATAATTTTTTTATAGATTTCCGTAGACAATATTCAATTGCATATAAACGAAGACAGGCCACCAAATAATATAACATCACCTGGACCAATTCCTATTGATTTGACCGTTAAGCAACTTTTTATAAACAAAGATATAGATGGAATATTTCATATCAGCCCTTTAAATCAAAATTTAATATCTTCGTCTTCATCCAGTATGTCGTGTAAGTAAAATAGTTATTTTTCGATAATCATGCGGGAATACGAGATCTGTCTAAAAAGAATCCGACCTTCGGCATCGTCTCCAAACACCTGGCGAATCTTACGAATTGTTTCGCTTTGAGAGTCACCAAAATTTTGACAAAACTGGATGCAGCAATTTTGTTCAACACGTTCAGTCATCCGACGAATACTTGGAACAACACCTCACACAGCAGCTACTAAGCAGCGAATGACACACCCTATGACGAAGCGAATATTCAGGCATGCGCTTGAAGGTGTCCCCCTCTACTGTGGAAAGTGGCGCCCTATTGGCATTATCTTGCGCGGGAAAATTGAAGGTCGGATTCTTTTTAGACACCCAAAAAGAGTGCGGTAATAAAAAAGCACGCTTAGTAACACTTAATTTTAATTTGTTCAGTAAAAGAAGAAAGAGAAAAAGAAAGAGAACTCCTCCAGCTTCAATATACAGTAAAACAGCTCAAAACAGACAGCGAAGAATTAAAGAGAAGACTAGCTGCATTCGACAGAATATCCGACGAAAATCGACAGCTTCGCAAGACAAAAGAAGAAGCAGAAATTCTCCGAGCTTGTCTTACATCTGCTCAAGACGAAGTCGCGAAACTAATCGAAGACAAGAAAACACTCCTGGATAATCTGCAAAGGATGGAGGAACACTTAAAGCAGACAGATCGAAGTCGGCAGTGGAATACTAAAAGATAGCAGTGCTGTTTTGACTGCACCAATTGTTGCATTAACAGAAAATCATAATGGTGAGTCAGAGTCAGTCCATAGAGCAGAATTAGCGAAATAAACCTAGTTGAAGGTTTAAAATTATTTTATTGCTGCATGTTGAAAGAAGACTAGTTTTAAACGAAGTCGAGCACAGTGTTTGGTGTTTGCTCTAAAGTTTTTTTCTCTATTCATGGTAAGGTGCTAAAAAATTAATTCTGTATAATAGTTTTGTTAATATTCTCTGTATATTGTAGTGTTTTTAATGGTTGTTATAAAATGTGTACTATCAATGTCGTGAGTTGTTTAGCTTTAAAGAGGCAGTGTCGGATTGTATATTGTGAAAGATGTATCATAAGTTCAAATTTTCTCAAGATTTATATAATTCGTAGGGTTGTTTAATTTTTAATTATTTTATAGATTTTTAGAATTATTTTTAAAAAAATAATGTGATACTTTTCAAGGGGGCGTTTCCTAATGTTTTATTTATAGAATTTAAGTAAATTAAAGCCAACTATTATATTATATTAGAATTGAGGAGCTTATGGCAACATGTCCATTTTTTTAAAATTTGAGATTAAAAAAATCTTGCTTCCTTACTGTTTAATATTTCTGCAACTTAATTTAACTCAGGGTCATGATTAAATATTAGAATTTTTTCTGGGAGTAATAGAAAAATAAACATCGATAAGTAAAGGGACAAAAGCTCCTTAATTATATAGTGATTTTTTTTAAAAGTGAAATTTTAGAATACGAGTTATTTTAATAATTATTTTTCTAGCGTGTGACGTCAAAATGGCTTACAGTCGAATCTCTCAAATTCGAATATGATGGAAAGATAAAATTTCTTCTAAGTATCAGGTTTTAAGTTTTCGAATTATAGATAAAAATGAATAAATAAATTTCGAAAATAATACATATAAATCATTTACATATTGTATATACACAACTTACTGCTGTACCTTGTTCCATTTAAACCATTCACTATTGCAGAGCATAGGGAATAGTTTTGACCTCTCTGATTGGATGAAATTAGAGACAAGAGACTAGTTTACCCAATGTAATTTCGGCTACTTCAAATTTATGCTGTTGCCAGTGCCATCTACTGAATGGCTTAAATGGAACAGTGTATAGTGATGGAACGAATATTCAAAAAACCGTATTATCAAATCCTCAAATTCCGGCCGAATCTTCGGTTATTTTCGTTAAAATTTATTAATTTCGGATCGCGTTTATCTTCATTTTACTTTTGCAAGGTAAAATAGGTTCTATAGGTCAGTTGTAAGTAGTTTTAAAGAATGTGTGCGAAATATGTCCTTATCGCACACGCTTCTTGTCATTGCAAATGAGAGAGATAAATCTATACAATTTGTTAATTCGTTCATGATACAGATACTTCTTTAAAAAATTAACCTGTAATGGTCTTGGACGGATTTAGATCTTGATCGACGCCTGAGGCGCACTCTCCATGCCAGAAATGAGTGTCCGTGAGGTGACGTCTAGTAAATGCGCGTCAAATTACCGAAATATGTGTACGAAGCAGATTGGTATACCCAGTAATGGGTAATATGCCGTGGTGATATATTTTTATTATGAAAGTGATCCTTGTGGTGCACTTTTAATGCCAGTAATGAGTGCCCGTGTCGTGACACCTGGTAAATGCCCGTTCGGTACAAATATGTCATCATTACCGATATCTGGGTACAAAAGTAGATTGGCATACCCAACAATGGGTATATACCGAGATTATTATTATTATGGGGTCTCGTGGCCGCGTGCTTGAGTGTCAGGTCGCGAATCTGGGGAACCGGGTTCGATCCCGACCGACGCCAAATATTTCCAATTTTAAATGGCACAAAATTGACCCCTGTGGTGCACTCTCCACGCCAGAAATGAGTGCCTGTGAGGTGACGCCCGGTAAGCGCCCGCACGGTGCAAATATTTCATCATTACCGATATCTGTGTACAAAGCAGATTGGCACACCCAGCAATGGGTAATAAGCAGTGATAATTATTTATTATTATAAAAGAATAAAACAAAATGAATAATCAGTTTTAACAATGTTTTATTGTGGGCCTACAACATCTATGTCGATATTGACATATTATTCAACAAAAATATTGGCGGATTAACAATTTTTAATGGTCCTGCCGAAACCGGAACTGAAATTTCGAATTGTAGAGGTTCGACTGTATTTACAAATCATATTAATCAAAATATAAGGCAAAAAACTTGATTTTATGACAGCTGTTAACCAAAAAAAAAACCGAAATAATTGTTTAAAATGAAATTTATTCAAAGCAGTGTTCATAGTTTGCATAGTATATATATTTCCATTGATTTTATTTTATAGGAAACGTCCCTAACGTATATGTTTTAATATCAGAGAAAATATTTATTAGATGTTTTATGTTTATTGAGTAAAAACTTTAGTATCTAAAGACTTATTGAGATCTTCCCGTATTTTAGTAAATAAAGCTCCAAAATATTATTTTATAAGGGTACAAAATTCTCGTAATAAAGAAGTATAGTTTATTTTTTCATTTGTATAAAACGTAATGATTAATGTGACTGTAAAACTCTTTTGTTAAATAAATTTGTTTATGACTGAAAGACGTGTGTTTCATTCTTCCTCCGAAATTCCGCGCAAATTTGAATTCGTAGAGAGAGCATGGCGAAGTAAAGTTTATTTGTGTCATTTCCGCTGACGCAACGACGCCTGGGTCGAGGCAAGGGTACTCAGGTAAGGTGACAAATTTATTTCATTCATTTTATTTACTAATTTACTTGTCATAACTAAAATATTCTTAGTTAGAGTTTTGCACATTACTTGATTTAGCTATTCTTTCTATATTGGGTTCATATAAAAACGGCAACATGCCTAAAAATTACTGGTATAACATATTTATAACATCAAGCATGAAATTTTGCTTTAAATTATTATTTATTTAACAATTTAGCCCACGATTTATTTGTTCAAACTTAATGAAAGCCACTTTAACTGATATTTGTGTTATATTCATTTTATCTTTTCACGTTGACATGATTCTTAAATCCTAACCACAATTTGCATGTTTTTAGGGAAGGCCTCGACAATTTTTTTACCAAATTGACTCAAATGGAATCTCCACGGAAAAATAATGATTGCTATTTTTATTACTACTCAACGTGCACTAAGGTTTGTATAAATTTCCTCCTATTTCATATAATTTCTCCTTAAAATTATTCATATTACATGTGAACGTATGGTAGCATCTGTTAAGTGAAAGTAGAATTCTTAATTTTACTGGTCTATTTGTTATTACTTGTAAATATACTATTACATAATCTAATTTTGGTTTCGGTATTTCAGGGAGATAGTTGTAGCTTCCGTCATGAACCAACTGCCTTAGGTTGTGAGACTGTTTGTTCATTTTGGCAGCAAGGAAAATGTTTGAATCAACATTGCAATTTTCGACACATGGAATTAAGGGTAAGAAATATGTTCTAATAATAGCCCACGCCCCCCACAGAGCTAACCCGAACTATTATTTTATTCATAAGGGATCGCGTAAAGAATGATTTTGTTTATAGAAAATGCATGATACTGTCGTAGCTTCTTCATCTATACAGGGGTTTTCTTTAAAACAATCAGTGCTTTTTTGGGCGAATTAATGACCTTAGATAAAAATGTTATGTACAAAAAATGATCAGGAATAAGGGGCTAATCTATCAGTAGTAACAAACTGAAAATACAACCAATGGTTCTCAAACGGTAGAACAAAATCATATTTTTTTAAATGGTAACCTATATAATTTTTTTGTCCATTAGTTACAGATTTTTTTTCTGTTTTCAACAATATAATTATTGTATAGGGTTGTATAAAAATTATTTCGAGAAAATTGTATTAAAAATTAAATATATTTAGGAACATTAAAAATCTTTGATTTTTACATATTCGGCCTAAATCGGTATTATCTAGATTTGCTCGAGTAAATTTGGAATATTTGTTCAAATTCCGGTTTTGCCCGGACATTTCGCGAAATATTTGTATTGATATTTTACAAAAAAAAAATCTCAAAAGAAGTAATAACGACCCGAGTTTTTTGCGTTAGGTTTTCTTAAGATATATTCAGAAAACTTGCAAGCTCAAAATGTCCAATTATTATCAAAATAAAATTCAATATTAAATATATTTTTTTCTCTTTCCAACTATGTATACTTGAGGAGTTCTTAGCAAAAACAACCTAAGTCCATTTTTTGAATTTGAGATAATCAAAGAAAAATCTTTCTAAATTCTACCCGTTTTAACTATAGTGGTGAGAAGATAGGAGCAGTTTGATCTTGTTTTTTGATTGGATAATAACCCCAGGGCCGCTCCATGCGGGTGGGCAGGTTGTGCCTCGCACAAAGGCGCCTGACTTTGAGGGGCGCCGTTTCAAGACAGTAAAGTAAACAATAGTAAATTTTTATGAAATGCTCCTATTCGTAAAGACAAAATTACTATATAACTTACAAATTAGAATGATAGAAGTGAACAATATATTTTTTAATTTGTGTGCTTTAGAACTCTAGTTATGAGTAAAAAATAATTATCGTATCAATCGATTTTTATATTATTTTATATTGTAATAATAATTGTGAAAATGTTGATTTCAACAAAGAATATATTGATTATAACTCAAGAATATTGATTACAAGAATGAATCCAATATTTAAATACCTACTAGCATTTTACGAAGAATCAAATGCTTTGATTTACATACATTTTCAAAATATTAGTGAAATAATTTTCAAACGATTTTGATTATAACCTATTGATTACAAGAATCAATCTAAGAAATTTTTATCAATATATTAAATCTAGCATTTTTGAAGATTAAAAAGTATAGTTCAAACTTTAATTTTCAAATTTTACATCATGTAGGGGAGGGGGGCGCTAAAATAAAACTTTACACAAAGGCGCCTTATATCCACGGAGCGGCCCTGAATACCCCTATATTATTCAATCAAACAACAAGGTCAAACTGCTCCTATTTTCACACCACTCTATAGTTAAAACGGATAGAGTAATAGCTTCCTTACTTTTATAGATTTCTTTCTGTTAATTTATTTAATTCAGGATCATGTTTAAATAATCCCTCTCCATATACTGTACCTGTCATTCTGTTTGCATCTGTCATTCTTGTAACCTAATTCGCTATTCAGATTTGTTTTGTTTATTGTTTTCTTAAAAATGAGTTTAAAGCGAGGAAAGGTGTCTGGGGCAACTTTTTGTTTAATAATATTGAAGATTATTCAATAATACAACTAAAACTATCGCTGGAGTATAGTGGTGACAGTTCTGTGTTTGGAAGTCGTAGCCATAGCAACCATTAGTTCTATGCTTTGCCGCTAGATGCGCTCGTGCAAATTGCAATAGGCTACTTGCGTGATACTGAAAATCTGATATCTATCACTAAATACCTAAAGTAAAGTTGAAAACGTATGTAAAAATATAAATTTTATTTTAAAAAAATATTTGGTTTTTAATAAATTAAAGTAGATTTTCTTTGACGTCATTATTTTGAACCGGAGAAAGGGATGCATATTTAAGAATGTAAGATGTAGATGGCGAGCGTGTGCGAGTTTTAATGGACCTTTTACATTTTTATTGCACCCTGACGTCATTTTTCAATGCGTCACGTAGTGAAATTCTTAAGAACTAGAGACGAGGAGGCACCATGTTGTCAAGTAAAATAATTAAAAGGATAACCATTTATTTTCGATAAAAAATTATTTAAACAACACAAAAACTTAAATAATTTTGTCTTTAATTATAAAGAAATATTTAATAACGGAAAAATATATATTTAAAAGAAAAAACAACAATTTTATTCTTGTTTATTACTTTTCTAATATCAAACTGGCAACTACGCAATTATCTGTCATTTTATCTGGTGTTTATTTCGCATCTTGTAGAACAAATAACCACTTTTTCATTTCCCATCACCTCTTCCTCTTGTTTTAAAATATTTATCACAAACGTTTTGTGTGAATTTATTTAATAAAGTTAAGTTTTTGCCAGAGTTTTTACTTTCCGCCATTTGTAATTTTATTTGAAATGTAACTGGCCTCCTCAATGTGCAAACAACCTACTGCGCACTACATATATGTCATTTTTGTCTATCTCTCTCTTTTGATGTAAAAGGTCCATTTGATTTTGACATCAGTTCATTTTTCTGTCACTGTCGCTCTTCTTTATTATTTACAATTTGCACGGTTTCTGTTATTGATGTTATTGCTTTACGGTCATTCATTGGTTCGGCGTAATTCTACGTCATACATGGCGGTAATTTAAATATTAAAGTTTCATTAATTGTTTTCTGGCCAATTAATAAAAATTTTGCCAAAAGAAAAATTTGGGTAGCAAGTTATATCGTCTCTTCAAAAATATTATATAAAAAAATGGCACGCAAATAGCCCATTGTGTGTCTATTACATAATAATTAATCTTTTTTTTATTTTTATTTTGTGTAGAAACGCTCAAACTTGGGACATGATATTTTTTGCGAGAAATATTTTTACCAAACTGTTTAGCATTTTTGAAAGTAGATATGGCTTATACGTAACTCAAATTTGAATATTTAGACTATGGTTGTTTTTGCTAAGAACTTCAATTTAAATTTACAGTGCAGCATTTTCGAAATCAATAAAAAGTAATAATACATTTGCTAATGATAATTTATGTGTTTAGAAAAACCGTAAGGTAATCCCGTGCTACTGGGAAAACCAACCAGGAGGATGTTTGAAACCGCACTGCCCGTTCCAACACAAAACTCCCAAGGAGTCCGGCAACTCGGACGCCGGTGGCGAAAGCGACACCGGTACCCAACCTAAGACCCAGGACACTAATAGACCCGAATGGAACCGACGAGCAGGTATGCCATTCCCTACCATCAAAACCGAATCACGAAATTATAATGCAACTCTCTCTGCAGATGGAAACCAATACGATGGCGTACCCGAACTAGAAGGAGGCGAATGCGCCAAGCCAAACCTTCGCCGCGTTAGCCAAGGCAGCGAACAGAACTACGGCAGCCCGGCCGTAGATCCGCTGGTCGTCAACTTTGAAGAAGGTATGCGATTGTATTAACTCGTCAGTGGATCTGACGTAAGCAATATGTTCTCGATTTCTTTTGGATACGCAACTAGTATTAAACATCACAGCCGTGGTGCATTGTTTTCTTTATTATCAATTGTTTATTTTTTGAGCGATTTTTATTTATATTTGAATTTGAGATTCCTGGTTGTTTATTGTAAATTTTTATGATTTCCGATTCACTTGAAGTGCATTCTTTACCAGTCAGATAAGTGATATTTAGAGGTACTTGTATCAGATACAAGAGGTTAGCTTATGTTCCAGATAGATTATTTATTTATTGCAATATTTATTATATCAGCAATGATACTTATGTACATCTATTATATGCATATATTATACGAGTACATATTATATATGTATGTATCAGGTGTATACTTTTATCCTCAACACATTTAATACAGTGTAAAACCAATCAATTTATTTTAGAGCTCTATAATAAATACCACTATAGACATGTACAAAATTGACGTCACACGCAAGTGAGAGATAGATATAGAACATTGTTTGTACTGCCGTAACCATAGCAACCATTATTTCTATGCGCTATGTGCCAGTTTTACAATTGCATTTCCTATGTTGAGGAAAAAGGTGGACACCCGGTATATGATAGAGATTTGATGAATTGTGCGACTGATTGTAAAGTGGGTGGAAAGCTCTCTGATCTGATAGCCTTGTTGAGATGATGATATTTAATGTCATATTGGTATTGGAGACCCCAACCAGACCACTAACGTCGATACACAACTAGATGGGTTGTGTATCGGCTTCACTAGTTATATAAACTAACTAACTGATTCATATTCTGATGAATGTTCATCTCGTACTGTTATTGTGTGTGTAAAATTGAGATGAAGTGAACTGTAATTCATAATATATTGTTATTTATCTATTTTGCGGTGATTAGGATTATAAAATAATGGGCAGCTTTTCGTTTATATTTATTTGTACATTTTTTATATCGAATGTTTATTTTTCTTCCTGTACTTTGATAATTTATAATATGTCCGTTTAACAAAACTAAAAGGAATAAAGTAATAATTTCACAAAAAAACAGTCGTTTCATTTCTGACCTGCAAGAATGCACTACAAGACGAAATCTCAATTCTAAATTCTCAAAGTTCTTATGTCGTGTGTTCTTGCAGAATCAGATAGCGAAAGTGTACCTACATCTTCACCAACTAAACCTCCCTCTGTGGGGCGAACGGTAAGAGTCAAAACTTTAGAAGAGATTCGACTAGAAAGAGTCCAAGCAGAATCCGCAGCCTATTATTCGTACCCCGAGCAAATTCTTCCGGACCCAGACATACTTGCAAAAGATTTGCGCAGTAGAATCGTCAACAGAATGCACTTGAGGACAAAACCTTCACCAAAAAGTGATCCTGCAGACTTCAAAATTCTTTCTTTAGCTGAAATACGAAAAAGAAAACAGAGAAATTCCGATGATGATAACGCGTCGGCTGCAAAAACTATTAAGCTAAACACAGGCACAAACAATGAAAATGTAAAAGTAAAAACTTTAGCTGAAATCCGTGCGTCTACTAAAAGACCTGCTTCACCAGCTTCAAATGAAGTTGAAACAAAGAAAATAATGATAGAGAAAGATATTTCAAGTACCGAAGACGATTCTCTCGTAACAAGTTCATCAACAATCGTCCCTATTTGTAAAATTAGAAGAAAAGTATCTTCTGAAAACGGTGTTAAATTAAAACCAAAATTAGTGCGCCCTACAGCTTCCGATGCATTTGATAAAGAAAATGATGATAGTTTAAACAATTCCGATAATTCCCAAAACGGAATTGATTCCGAAGACAGATTAGAAGAAATAATAGAATCAGAAGATTCACCAAAATCCAGAATTCCGGATCTAGTCGCAGATTGCAACAAAAAAGAAGAGTTAAATTCTACTGCAGATGTTTTGAAGAGCGAAGAATCCCTTCTTCTTTTAGGGGATTCGGAAGATGAACCATCATCCCCAGTTAGTTTATCCGCTGATGAAGTTCTTCTTCAAAATATTGACGATATTTTAAATGACTGACAAAAATATTTTTTTATGTTTAAGTTTCAAGTTTTGTTTACTGATATTTAAGTATTATCAGTGGGTTTTCTAATTACTATTATGTTATAAAGAGATTGTAAAATTGTCAAAGTATTTGAAATGTTACAGAAATATTTTTGAACAGTAAAAGTTAGATTTGTATGCATTCTTGTTACGACTTAATGTATTTACAGTAATTAATAAAATATTAATAAGTTAGTGTTCTAGACAGACAACAGATTTCATTTATACAATGTCGCTTCGCAATCCAACGATCCCGGGTTTGAATTCCGATTAAAACTTAATAATGAGATAATGAAACGATTATTCTAGCTCTTCATGTAAGCGAAAAAATAAATAACACCTAGTTAAAAGGTAAGTAACTTTTGTATAATTTAATAGTTATTTGTTTAACTAGGCACTAAAATAACAGATTTAGAGGCTGTCGAAGTTGTAAATTTGTTTTTGGTGCCGTGTTGAACACATTGGCCCGTATTACGAGCGCACTTTTATAATAAAAACACTTTTATGGAGCGCTCTTTTACATTATATTCTTACGAGGAATATGCTCCATAACAGCGCTTTTATTATAAGAACGCGCTAGTAATACGGGCCATTATTTTTTTGCAGATCTTTGAATTTTCGAATATTAATTTAGTAATAATTTTTATTAACTATTTTGAAAGTTACCGCCATTAAATTATGTTGCTATGCGTTTGTAGTACGGTTGCTATGCGTTTGTTGAGCGGTTGCTATGGAAAAACAAACAATAAATAGTAAAAATATTTTTACTTCCCGGGCAGTAAAAGTGATATTTTACGGACTGTTAGCTGTCAAAAAATCGCGCTTTTAAAAACAATCGGCGAAAATAGTTATTAGGAGTAGAAAGCGGTCTTTTTGTGTTGAACCCAGCTATTGCGGGTAAAACACAAAAAGGGCGTTCTACTCCGAATGACATATACTATTTTTTCTTCAAGTGTTCTTCAAGTTTTTTTTTTAATTGTAAAGTTTGCAATTTCAGCCTATGCTGGCTGTGTACACTACATAACAAAAACGATACAACTGTCAAATAACAATTTTCAATGTGATCTGTGTTGCTGTGGCGACTGTCGCCGCCAGCGGTGAACTAAGACGCTAACATTTTTTTACTAGTACAACAATAACAACATTTTTGTACTAGTAAGACAATGAATATCTTCTATAGTGTGTGTACAGTAGCATAATATAAATATTATAATACGCTGGAAGGGGTACTTTAGTGTTCGATTACTATTAAATAAAATAAATAAATAAATATATCATCACGGCATATTACCCATTGCTGGGTGTGCCAATCTGCTTTATACGCAGATATCGGTAATGATGATGACATATTTGTACCGTGCGGGCGTTTACCAGGCATCACCTCACGGGCACTCATTGCTGGCGTGGAGAGTGCACCACAGGGGCCAATTTTGTGCCATTTAAAAATGGAAATATTTGGCGTCGGTCGGGATCGAACCCGGTTCCCCAGATTCGCGACCAGACACTCAGGCACGCCGATTCAACACTCCGATATTTAAAATATTAATACATAGTTCTAGTAAAGGAACAATTTAGTTGAATTTTCGCTTCATATTTTAGTGCAGGGGTAAATATTTCTCTTAAAGCAGTCTGTGTTTGTTTAATTCGAACGGCATTAGCAGTAAATATGTGGCGTCAACATTTTTGCAACTGCTCTGTTAGTGTATTTTAGGGCAGCATTATTGGCATAAGTTTTAGTTTGAAATTTTAGTAATTTAATTTTTAGGGCTGGCGTTTCGCAGTAAATATTAGATAATGAAATAAACCTAATCATTGGTTCAATCAATAATGTTCATAAAAATATAAATAAATATATCATCACGGCCACGGCATATTACCCATTTCTGGGTGTGCATATCTGTTTTGTACACAAATATTGGAAAGACATATTCGTATTTCGTACCGAGCGGGCGTTTAGCAGGCGTCACCTCACGGGCATTCATTGTTGGCCTGTAGAGTACACAACAGGGGTTACTTTTGCGCAATTTAAAATTCGAAATAATTTTGGCATCGGTCGGAATCGAATCTGGGGACCCGGTTTAAAAATATAAAATGCGCAGTTATTGTCTTTAGTGTTGCAGTGATATATAATAACTCTGTTTGAAGCAAGTATTATTTATTGCCTCCGTTGTGTATGTTTGTCCGTCAGTGTCGCGGTTTGGTCGGTCACGAGGGGTTACCAGTACGCAGTACCACTACCGCTAACGCCCGGGGGCCCCGCGTTTCTCTATCTCTCTCTATGTGGTGTACAGTGCGCTACCGGAATGTGACAACTGACAACCGCGAACTACGATTGTTGCCGTGCTCAGCCATCCGGAAGACATGAACGCGTCAATTCAAATATGACATCGTGATGGTAAATGAAATCGCGCGTTGGTGTACGTAATGGAGTTTGTTGTTTGAAGGTAAATGGAAAAATATGTCGGAATGATTGTTGACAATATGACAACTAATTTAAATAGCGGTATTAATACCTGTTCGATCGGATTAGAATATTATTGTATACACATTCCATTTATAAATATAATGTACAACCGACTTAATACACCATAAAACTTACAAATCAAGTACAAAAATAAATGAAAACTTACTACTTGTTGAGCATTTGTTGATCTTTATTTTCTCGTTGGCGACGCCGGAAAACATCATTCAACATCAAAGATTTTCGACACTTTCTGCACTTTAAAATTATCATAAAAGTTTTGAAAATAGTTTATTTATAAAGTTCAAAGTATATTTCATTTAACGGAACGTTAAAATCGCGTATTTCAAGAGAAATTAGTCCGTAACAACAAATTACGTTAACCATTGTGGCCATTTTTTTTCAACTGTCATTTGTTCGCTTGCTTTGATCAAAAAATATGAAATTTCACAGCCTTACAGCGGTTTTGTAATACCAAAGGATTTTGAAGAATAATGAATGTAATAATACACATAAATAATAAGTTTAATTATTATCGAATATTGAGAGAAAATATATTGCAGCAATATGCCAAAAATAAATATTATGCAAGATGAAAACATTCGATGAGCCAAATTCAATGTTTTAGAAATGGCAAATATAAAATTTCAGACGTACAAAAATTGTAGACAAAATATGTAAAGTCAAAGATGGAACAATTTTGAAGAACAAAGGATTGTGTAAACAAGTATAAGTTTCAAAATATTTTGCTTGGCCTGTACATCGAAGCCGAAGGTTTATAAGTATTTAGCATATGTTTAAACAAAATGCAGAATATTAACAACACAAGAACTATTGTTATTGTTTCGTGCAAACCCTTTTTGTTGCCTAACTTTCAAGCTAAATACAAAAATATGTTGGAATAATTATTGACAATCTAAGAATTAATTTAAAGCTCCATATTACTACTTGTTCGATCAAAGAACATCAGAATATTATTGTATACATACAAATACAGAAGGTCATAGATACATTCCATCATATAAGTTTTAATATTGAATAAAATCGAAGCAAAACATCATAAAACTTAGAAATCATGCACAAAAAATAATTGAAAACTTACTACTTGTTGATCACATGTTGTTCCTCCTATTCGTGAAGGTGACGCCGGGCAATATTCGTCCACATCAAAGTTTTTCGACCCTTTCCGGCCTTAAAAATGATCACAAAACTTTTAGGAATAGTTTATTTATAGAGTTCAATATATATTTCACCAAACCGAACGTTAAAATCGCGTATTTCATGATGAATCACTCCGTAACAACAAATTACGTTAACTATTTCGGCCATTTTTTTTCATCTGTCACGACTTCGCCTGTTGTGACAATAAAATTTAAATTCTCTCGGCGATCACTTGACACTACTTGAGGAATGGTTTTTGTAATATTAATTAATTATATAATTTTTATAATTAATAATTAACGTTTAATTATTATTAAATATTGGAATATATTTTTCAGCTGTGAAGTGTAATTGAAGCATTAAAATTCAAATGACAAAAAATATTGTAAAAGATGAAAACATTTTGATACACTTTTTGGAGAACGATACTGAATATTCCTCAAGGTTGGATATGTTTTAGTTAAAAGCTGTTTCGGCCTTCTTCGAGAAATGGTTATTGATTAATTAAAATATATTTTTGCATTACTTGTCTTGAATTCACATTTTTCAAAAAGTATTTTAAATGAAAGTTTAAGCAATATTTTTTATAGCAATAAAAAAATCTGATGTGGCCAGCACATAACCTCTCGCCAGATATTTTACCCGGTTGTACGCATAAAACAAAAAATATTTTTAAATACAAATACATATATTTATGTCTCACTACAAAATAATTCTCACATATATTTGCAAAATCTATGAGATATTTTAATATAAATTATGTACAATACATACATTTTTTTTATATTCAATATCCTGAAATTTTCTTTTTCTACTTCCTTTTCTTTTTCTTTATATTTGTAATTTTTTCGCAAATTCCTTTTATATTCTTTTTTAAGTATATTCTTTTGCATTGTTGACTTTTTTTATTTTCATAATCTTCATAATAATGTACAAATATATTTGACAGTGGCATACAAATATTTTTGACAGTGACATTTATGTGTCAATTACAAACATTTGAATTTCTTGCCTTGAAGTAGTTTGATCTGAGAATTTTTACATCAAATTATTTTATATGCATTTCTTTATCCCTAAATATATAGAAGATATAATAATGAATTTACATTTATCGAATAAAGAATTTAACGTTCTTTAATATAATTTTCGATAAATAATATTTAGATGATTTTTTTCTTGTAACTACTACTTCCGGTTGTCCAATGTATCTTTTCAATTTAACGGCTATCTCTTTCTATCGCTACAAATAGTAAGAAAATGGCGCGAACAACTGCCAGTTGGGCTGTCAAACGAAACGTCAAAAATACTGCAGTCATTAAAATACATGTATTCTCGGTGAAAATTTACATCGTTAGACATTTTAGCTCCAATAAAAGCTTTTGTAACTTCTTTCGGGATGTTTTTTAAAGTTGTCAAAGATTTTTCTCACATTTTACGTGTAAATTTTTTAGAAACAAACGTCATAGATTTCAATTGTTCTTACTATGCGCAGATCCCCATTGCGCATATCTTCTATCTCTTTAAATTGAAAAGGTTCATTGTTACCAAAACTTAATCAACTCTTCCCATTATTGATGGGTCCCAAGGGAAAAATGATTGGACAAGCAGTCTACTGATGAAAGTTATTTATTTCTAACCGACGTTTCGACTAAAACGTTAGTCTTCTACAGGGCAAGAAATGGTCAATTACATATCATTTGTGGCCCTGAAGAAGACTAACGTTTTAGTCGAAACGTCGGTTAGAAATAAATAACTGTCATCAGTAGACTGCTTGTCCAATCATTTTTCCCTTGAGACCCATCATCCATTCTTCAGTCGATCATCGATTAAGTTCCTTCCCATTATTGTTAGATTGAGGAATCCGTAGTTAAAAATGTCTTTAGTCTTATAGTATTTGAGAAATCGTGGATCCAACATACACACACACACACACACACACACACACACACACACACACACACACACACACACACACACACACACACACATCATCGTAAAAATGTTATAATCGGATTCTAGGGACCTTAAAACGTGCTTATTCACTAAAATCTGGATATGCGACTTTTAGCATGAATTCAATACCTCTCTTAACGAGAGAAAAAAATTGTTGTTAGTTTCGTGAATAATTAAATATCCAAAACTTTATTAGCCATTCATAATTATTTCCTATAGTAACACTATAGATTCTTCTTGATCAATTCATCATATTTTTCTTATTTGATTGTCTCAACTGAAAGATACATTGGAAAAAATTCCTGTTGTCTGTCAGGGCGGTCCGGTGCCCGGGCACCTTGAGTCCGTGTTGAAATAAGGTTTCTCTGCAAGCTGTCCACGTTTTCCACTCCATCGGATCGCATAATCATCGGCCATTCGATCCGGGCGTTCTGCATGCCGCTTGCCGCCTTGCCCGGCCTCCACTCAAGCAGAGGGAAAACAAGAACGCGCTGAGAAGGTATTTGTCTCGTTAGAGCGCTATCGCAAGACACATCGGAACACACGCAGATACGTAACACGGAATCGGTTCTAAAGTTGATATACTAGATGGGGAAAATATGATATGTTCGTCTGAAAAGAAGTTTGAATATATCTGGGTGCATGGGAGTATGTGTGGTTAAACTATATGTAATGAGAGAGTTTTAGAATTTTTAATTTTTTTATGTGAAAATATTTTTAAATCTGAACCGTTTTTACTTTTATATTTTGTAAAATTTTAAAAAATACCGGAGAACAAAATGTTAAACTTTTGCAATATTTTCTTCCCGCCATTACATAACCTAGTTGTATGTGCGAATCAGGTCTCGACATACGTGCCCAAAACTTGCTTTATAAAAAGAGACAGAAGCAAAATACCGCCACCTGTTTATGTTTACATTTGACACTTTTTAGGGGGCGCTATTTCTCTCTCTCTCTCTCTTTCGCACACACACATTTACGTTCCACGTGATTTCCGTTTTAGCCGTTGTAAACAAGTAAACACACAACAGAAATCTAACCTAAAATTGTGACAGGTGACAGTAGAGTATATAAGAGAGGTTATTATTACCTTTTATTATTATTATTATTATTATTATTATTATTGTGTATTTCTTTAATAGTACTAGTACAGTAGAAGGTGTCTAAATAAAACATTTATAAAAATAAATACCAAACCAAAAAATCATAGTTCCAAACTAAATCGGTACAGCTCGACTGCCGTTTCCGTGAAGCTGTGACGTCAGCGTTAAATTATTTGAAATTAAAGGAAATTATTTAAAAAAATTATATCTTTGATTTTAAAGACTTGTAGGGTGTAAAACATACACTGTTTGACCAATTCTTTCAAGAAAAAAATAAATCAAAAATGTGAAATGACCCTATTGTAGTTCTTACCTGTTTTCTGTTTCTACGTTTAAAAGTCTAAAAGAAAATATAAAAATGTTATGATGAATAATAATACGTAAATAATAAATAACAATATATGGGAATGTAAAAATTTAAATTCCCGAATTTCATATATGATAATTTATTTACATACAATAAAAATGAGCATTTGGAACAATTATAAATCAATGATAGGTATCTAATATTCACATTGAAAACTATCAATAATTTATTTGATACTAATGAATTATTACAGTAATTATTATAAAATCACACGCACATGACAAAGAACATTGTAAGGTCTCCGCAGAGGAAAAGGATATGCATTCAGTCCTTAACTAACTTACAATAATTACATTTCACTTTTTACAACAATTGCAAGGAGGTCCATTTAACACTCGGTGGGCGGGTGGGCTAATACGGGCCTGACACACGATACAGAAAAATATTTTTCTGGACAGAAACTGTTGAACATTTATTCTGAAATTAATTCAGTTATTTTGTATAAAATTAGTCCAGAAAAATAATTTTCGAATAATAAATAGTATAATTTAATTTAAAATAAATAACAAATAATTTCAAGGCATCTATTTTACATATGACGAATTAGTTTAACGATTGCACATTTTTGGGCAAATTTTTAATAGTTTACAAAAATATTTTATCGATTACTAAATACTTATGGATCAACAAAGTCAAGCCGTGACGATCACGGCTAATAGTTAGATGGGTGACCGCGTCTTTTATATTTTTACGAGCCCAAATTTGTAAAAATTCAGCCGGTTTACATTTTCAACAAATTATAAAATCTAAACTATTATTCACGAAAGATGACTATTCAAGGTCATTTGTTCGAAGAAAGAATACACAGCATTTTATAGCAGTAGCTTAGCAACCTTTTGTATTAGACAGAGAAAGATTATTTGACCTATGTCTATTTAATTTATGTGGTGTGACAGATATACGTAAATAGTGGCATTACTTTCTAGTACACTAAAAATAATAATGACATATGTCGTAGAATTACAGATACCTAATTATCTACTATACACTGCCCTCTGTGCTAATATTTATCCAGTGGCGTTGACGTGTAAGTCAAATTATTATTCCTTGGTTTATAAGTTAAGTCTATGTTTTTTGTATTTTGCAAAAACATAAGTGGAGAACATAAATCTTTCAGAAAGACATTATTTAGAAAGAAACATAATTTTCAAAAGAATTACTTGTATTTTTTAGTTAAAATGTGTCCATAAATATTTCATGTTGCACGCCTATGCATACTAAATGCAATGAAGTTATCTGCAAGTAATATATCAGACGGCTCACAAATGACCTTGAATAGTCATCTTTCGTGAATAATAGTTTACATAGTTTTTATAAGTTGAAAATCTATATTTTAAACTTAGTCGTAATTTGTAGAAATTTTTCACCATTTGGGTAGGTTTTATAATTATTGATAAATATTTAAACCAGCCGCATTAATATGAGTTTGGGTCCGAATTAAATAAACTCATAATTCACAGTAAAATTTTTGTAACAATTATTCAATTTAAAGACTGCTTCCCATCTTTTTTTGTAAAAATTTGCACAAAACTTCAACTAATTCACCCCCTCTTTCACCCCAACCCATTATCAACCCTCTACCAGCTCGTGGAGAGCTATGGCAGACCTGGTGATAACCTGGTGCTAACCTGGTGCAGATACTCCGTGACACCGGCGTCCTAGTTCCACCACGGTCACTGCAGGCGCGGCCAGTACTGCGCTGTCATGTCTGGAGGCTGCCCTGGGACCGCGATGGGCACAGAGACACCAGGGGATATAAGACCTGCAAAGAGAATGAAATTTAATATGGGGGTAGAATTACAGAGATATAAGATCTGTGAAGAAGGCAAAAGTTGTGGTGGCAGAAGAATTTAGGGCAAAATGATGATGGAAATTGATATTTTGTTCGAGAATGGTTAAATTTTAGGGTATATAGTCTGTTTCAAGTCGTAAGTGAATAGAGTTTTTCTTCCACTTTTTTATGAAACTTTCTATAGTTCTAAAAAGTCTTAATGGGGCCCTACACCAATTTTTTTTCTGGAAGAAATTTAATTTTAACTCTATATTTTCAAATTCACGTAAAGTAGGTATACCAGGTATGATCTAAAAATAATATAAGACACAATAATATTTCGACCAATCGAAAGAGAAAAAAGAAAATTGTATTTCCTGCTTATATTTTCATAATATGATATTTTGACTATTATTTCTTGTCTAAAATACTCAAAGAGCGATTTTGAAGAAGAAGATTTTTGATTTGATTCATGCGGAACGTTAGTTAAAAATTTCACCTGTTTTAATAAATATTATGAAACTAAAAAATAGTATAGGTTGTATTTAAATTTACAAAGTTGATGTCACTTCCGGTTATACCGGAAGTTCAATAATTACAATTTTCACACAATTCAATAATCAATATGTATATCTGCAATAATAACCGAGAGAAAGGGTTTTTAAAAATTTCGACCCTTTTTAAACCACACCATCCTCATATCTCATACCCAAAAATGGGTGTGCGGTACACCTTCAACGACCTCACCAGTAAATTCCTCGTACCAAAAAACATAAGTATACCAATTTTCATTAAAATATTCCAACGGATACATGAATTATTAAACATTCCTTAAAATTGTCAAAAACTGAAAAAATCGCAAGGGGTACACCTTAGATTTTTTGCGATTTTTGGCCATTTTCAGACTTTTCCTTCTGGAGATTGTAATAGTTGTTCAAAAATTATGAAAATTGGTAAGCTTATGTAATTTTGCTCGTAGAATCTAATGGTGATATCGCCAGCGGTGTATAATTGCCCATTTTTGGGATATGGCCCAAAAATGGGCATTTTTGAGCAAAGTTTTGAGGACGAATATCTCGGACACGAAAACAGATATCGACCTGTGGTTTTAAAATCTTAAATCTACATCCTTCAAACTACTTAAATACAAATTTTCAGAATTTTTTATTTTTTATAAATTTCGACCCTTTTTTAAATCACACTATCCTCATACCCAAAAATCTGATGTGGCCAACACGAAACCTTCCGCTATTTAATTTTAATTAATTTAAATATACATACTACATATTTAGTTATTGCGGAAACTGTATTAAGATCCATTCCATATAACTAGGGTTCTATTTACTATTTTCTTTTTAAAACGTTACTGTTATTAATTTGAAATGATTATTTCTTTGACATTGACATTTATCTGTCAGTTACATACATTTAAGATATGAACTGTGTAACCAAGGAGTTTTGCTTGTTTAAAGCGTAGGCTCCGGGATTAAATTTATAGATAATTTTATTAATTTATTCTTAACATATATAGAAAAAGTATTAATGCAAATCTGTAGAAAATTTAATAATCTTTAATTTTTATAATAACATTAATCTCGAAAAATAACATTTAAAGGTATTTTTCGAAGAAAAACTATTTTGAGCTTCTAGTAAAGTGCCATTTCTGGTTATCCGATTTACAACAAAATCTAATGGGCTCTTTCCATTACAGAAAAAGTTCGAAATACAAGGTTTCAAAATTTTCTGATTGATAGTATTTGAGTTAGAGTAAAGGATCCACACACACACATACACATATACATACAAACATACATACATAAATTGGATTCTAGGGACCTTAAAACGTGGTCAGTTAGCCTATACCTCCCTTAGCAAGGGTAGCGGGAGGTAAAAATAAGCATTTTTTTAAAGCAAAAATCAAATATGGGTTCCATTTAAAAAGATAGGCAATAAAAATATCTAACTTTTTATTTGAAATATTTTTCTCGATTACTGATAGTTTAGAAGTAATTTCAAAATGATAATAGGAAGTTTTTGCATGACGTATACGAGAAGATTCCGTCAACGCTAACGTTACGTCTTTAATAACGGACGTACAAAGTATCGGGTTTTCAAAAGTTTGGATTTTGCATTACGTTTTAATCACACGTACGTTGATTTTGACGTTCAAATGACAGTTGTTTAAATATCTGTCATTTTCATTGTATTTTGGTAAAGAAATCAAACACTAATGGAAGAACTATTTAATGTTTGCTAAATAGCTTTAAAAGGTGTTCTACATGTTCACTGTCAGCTCTGAAAGAAAAAAATTCCTGTAGTCCATTCAGGTTATTTTTAATGATATTCTCATGAAGGTTCACCTCTGTTACATTTCAAATTATTGTCGATGGTAAATACTCTCAATTTTAAACATTTTACCCAATTTAAGGAATAAATAAGAAAATGTCGAATTTTTATGACAGTTTTGATTGCAAAACTAAAAAGTTCTGACGTTTTAAAATAAATGCTGCGCCTACTAGGTTATTGTAGACGTACGTCAACTGGCTCTTTTACCCCTGACGGACGTATTACGTCTTCAAATTTCAAGTATGACAAGTAACAAATACGATATTGCCTAGCAACCAAGACGTTAGCGTATATGTCTTTCGGGAGAACGCTTTGCAAAAACTCCCTATTATCGACCAAATTCAGTTTTCCGCCATTTTCTAGTAACCTATGAGAATTTCTGTCAAAACAAAAGCACATCTAAGATGGCCCCCAAAGGCGCATTACATGTTTCCTTTAACATGGCGGCCTTCTAAATTCGAACAGCCTGTATAATTCAAATAAAACATAATTTCTTACCTGTGGATGAGCTGCCGTTGGTATTATACTGATGCCCATTCATCTGGTAGGGTTGCGTCGGACTACACGGCGAAGGTCTACTCGCATACCCCAACCCCAAATCATACGTCGGCCTCGTCATACACGAATAACTCCCTCCCATCGTCCCCGCATCTCTCTGCTGGAGGCAAGCCCCAGGTGAGGGCCCCATCCCAACCCCACCCCCACCAACCATGCCCCCTCCGCCGCCCCCGTACGACATGGGGCTGTAGGAGTCCATGGAGTACGCCATGTTGGGGGTGAAGCCCGAGCCGTTGAGCTGCAGACGCGGGGGCGACGCGCTAGGCATCGGAGGGTCCGAGGGGGTTGGAGCCGAGGGCCCCCGACGTTGGTTGCGGAGTTTTTCTTCTCGGCGCCACTTGGCGCGCCGGTTTGAAAACCAGACTTGGATGCGGGCTTCGGGAAGGCCGATTTTCGCGGCGAGGCGTTCGCGGGCGAATACGTCGGGGTAGTGCGTTCGTTCGAACTCTGGAAAGAAGAAGATCATTACAATATTAATCAAGTCAATTGGTTATACTTATATGTATTTGCCCAAGTAACAATGATCGAAATAACGTTTTAAAATGAGGTCGAAAAAACGTCTTAAACTTAAAATGAAGTCGAAACGACGTACGAAAAGATTCCGTCAACGCTAATGTTACGTCTTTAATAACGGACGTACAAAATATCGGGTTTTAATCACACGTACGTTGATTTTGACGTTCAATTGAAAGTTGTTTTAATATCTGTCATTTTCGTTGTATTTTGGTAAAGAAATCAAACACTAATGGAAGAACTATTTAATTTGTGCTAAATAGCTTTAAAAGGTGGTTTAAATGTTCACTGACAGCTCTGAAAAAAAAAATAACAGTTCTGACTGCAAAATAAAAAATCTGATGTGGCCAGCACATCTCTCGCCAGATATTTTACTTGGTTGTACGCATTAAACGAAAAATATTTTCAAATACAAATACATATATTCAAGTCTCACTACGAAATAATTCTCACATATATTTGCAAAATCTATGGGATATTTTAATATAAATTATGTACAATACATACATTTTCTTTATATTCAATATCCTGAAATTTTCGTTTTCTACTTCCCTTTTCTTTTTCTTTATATTCGTCATTTTTTCGCAAATTCCTCTTATATTCTTTTCTACTTATATTCTCATACGTTGTTGCCTTTTTTTTATTTTCATACTCTTCATAATAATGTACAAATATTTTTGACAGCGGCATACAAATATTTTTGACAGTGACATTTATGTGTCAATTACAAACATTTGAATTTCTTGCCTTGAAGTAGTTTGATTTGAGAATTTTTACATCAAATTATTTTATATGCATTTCTTTATCTCTAAATCTATAGAAGATATAATAATGAATTTATATTTGTCGAATAAAGAATTTAACATTCTTTAATATAACTATTTACATAAATTTTCGATAAATAATATTTAGTTGATTTTTTTGTTGTAAGTACTACTTCCGGTTGTCCAATTGTTACCAAAACTTAATCAACTCTTCCCATTATTGTTAGATTGAGGAATCCGTTGTTAAAAATGTCTAAGTCTTACAGTATTTGAGAAATCGTGGATCCAACATCCACACACACATCCACACACACACACACATACACACACACACACACACACACACACACACACACACACACACACACACACACACATAAGGACATCATCGTAAAAATGTTATAATCGGATTCTAGGGACCTTAAAACGTGCTTATTCACTAAAATCTGGATATGCGATTTTTAGCATGAATATGAATACAATACCTCTCTTAGTGAGAGGAAAAAGTTCTGACGTTATAAAATAAATTCTGTGCCTACTAGGTTATAGTAGACGTACGTCAACTGGTCCGTCTTTTACCCCTGACGGACTTATTACGTCTTCAAATTTCACGTACGACAAGTTATACATATGATATTGCCTAGCAACCAAGACATTAGCGTATACGTCTTTCGGGAAACGCTGTGCAAAAACTTCATAATGACGTCGAAACAACGTCTCAATTGACGTCACACAGTTCCAGGTTGAGACGTCTCCAACATGTCACAGTGAGGTAAATTAGGATGTCACAGTGACGTTGATTTTAGGTCAATTGTGTTACTTGGGATCGTTACTCTATACGAGAGAGTATTCATAAGTTTTTAGCCTCAACATGTAGATGTTGGAGTATCGATGAAAAATGAGTATTGACTGAAAATGAGTTATGTTGAAAAATAAAACTGAATTTAATCGAAAAAATATTTGTATCCTTTTTAGTCTAAAAAGTTAGAAATACTCCCTCGTACTATAATACTTTATAGAAAAATGAAATTATCGTACCTTTTTCTAAACTATCTATCTGCTCGTTCGTAAAAGATGTTCTATTCCTTTGTAATTTCCTTTTGAGCCTAAGCCGAGCCTGGTCTTCATCGGGGCCTCCTGCACTAGACCCAGCGTTGGAATTGTCGCCAGAGTTCGTTTCATCCGAGTGTGCTGCGCCGTCCAAATCTGTAACTAAAAAAAGTTTTGCTCTTTATTTCTTTGTATCTTTGTACAGTAATATTTGCTTTATTTTCTAATCCTGTATTTTTCTTCCCCAACTTGTTCTTATTTTTTCAATCGCTCTGTATATCGAAATATTAATATTAATAGTAATTTACGTAACAACACCGGAAAGTGATACTTTACTTGTGAGCCTAGTAAAGACACTTTCAAATCAAGTTGGAAACAATATTTTTTTCGCGGTCCTGATAAAAGAAAAAATAAAATTCTATAGGTAGGTATGCATTATTTTATCTTTTATTGCATTAAGAAATAAATAAATAAACAACTGAACGCTATGGAAACATTCATTTATATTACAGACAATTTTCCAAGCTAGCGCTCAGTAAAGATGGAAGTGATCAGAAACAGCTCATTTTCTGGGCGATCGCGAAAAAAATTTAGAAAGAGAATAACACTATTAAACTTACCCCTGTATTAAAATATGAAGCGAAAATTCAAATAAATTGTTCCTGTACTAGAACTATTAAACATTTTAAAAAATTCAACACTATACAAACAAACTTGCGATATTAACCTGCATTTTAAAAAAATAATTATTGAAATCTATTAGTATTTGAACTTGATTTTATAGGTAAAACGGTATTTCTCGTTTTTGAAATCTATTAAACGGTATTTCTACTTTTTCTTACAAAATTAAAGTCAAATACCCCATTGGGGTCCTGCACCATAACAAAAAATAATATAATGTACACTTTATACAGTATTACTCAATAAATAGTGATTAAGATGAAAAAAAAATGTTTTTTTTTAAATAATTACGTTGCGATATATTTGAGGTTTGTTGTCACATTGGTGCTAGATACCTTTCTCTCGCTGCCTCCTATAGGTTTGTGTGAGAGAAAGATATAGCAATAGGTGTCGCTACAGCTACTAGATAATACATAGCTGACTCGTCCGCCATATTGGAGCCGAAATGAACGCTGTAAATTATGAAATAATCGTGCATCTTTTATAAGTTTATGTAGTAAATATTTTTCATAATTAAATATAATTTCCATATTTGCCATATTATATTTATTTAAAATGATAAAACAAGAAAAAATAGGGTTTGTTGAGATTTTTGACGTTGGAGAAAAATATGTGCATTGCATAAGAACCTGTACAATTTATAACCATGTCTCAAAAGATTTGCACAATTTGGAGCTGAACAACCCGTTATTATTGATAATTTCTATGATTAATAATACTGTAACACTGATATTGAATGATTGACGTGGCTCCAAAATGGCGGACGAGTCAGCTGGTGTTGCCGAGACGTCATGTTGACATTAAAAATCAAATTCAGTTAAACTGAAAACAATTAAGACTTTTTAATACTACGAATTGCTTCAAAATTAAAAGAACTTTCATTTAAAATAATAAAAAAAATCAGAGTGCAGAACCCAGTGTTGAATTTTTTAAAATGTTAGTAGTTCTAATACAAGAACAATTTATTTGAATTTTCGCTTCATATTTTAGCACAGTGGTAAATATTCCTCTTAAGAACGTTTAAAGAAAATAATAATTCAAACGTCAGAGCTTGCAAGGTTCGCTAGTAAATCAATTTTTATCTTTATTTAACACGAAATTTCTGTCTAGCGATGCAATCTACTCGGAAGTGATTCGTAAAATTTGTGTCACAGTGCGATTTTAATTCGTGATAATTCCGTCGCTAATCGAACAACACAGGCTGGAAAATCGATAGCTCGTTGATGAAATTCAAGGAATTTCTCGGCGTCATACTTTCTTATTGATAGGCGCGGTAAACATACCCGTCTTCGCGTCTTCGCAAGGGCTTTAATGTTCCAACGACGGTGTTTGTATTCATATATAATACGCTATTTATTACAGCAGAAAGATTTTGAACCGTATCATCAAAATGATTGAGTAAAAGGCGATGCGTGCTAATATATTTCAAATTTTCTTCTTTATAAAAAAAAACAAACAACTTTTAAAACGCGACTATGTTAAAAACTAATAATTTGAAAGTCTTTATCATACAGTTTTAAAGATTACTCTTACTATTATATAAATGCCCCAGTGACGTGCCAATAATAATTTGCTAAAGAATAGTTGAAAATAATTAATTCGATAAAGATCGACCGTTTCAGTTCTCATTTTTTTTTTCGAGATCAGTTGAAGTCACCTTACGTTTAAATAAATATAAATTTTGATAAAGAACCTGTGGTGCACTTTTCATGCCAGCAATGAGTGCCCGTGAGGTGACGTTTGGAAAACACCCACACAATGGCTGGTAGTATGGTCACGGTTTTATCCCCGGTTGTAACTCTGTTGTAACTAACCATGACAATGTCTTAAAACAAACTTACAACCAAGCCTAGTCATAATTTACGACAAACTGTGAAATGTTGAGTTTTGACGGTAAGGTTAGATTGAAGGTTCGTGAATCTTGTGGCGTTTATTATATTTTATTAAAATATTATTGTGAAAATAAACTAATATAATATTTTTTTGGGAAAAAAGTATAAATGAGTGGGAAGAGAAGTGAAAATTAGACGACAGAGGAAAAGGAATTTTTGTTGGAATGTGTAGAGAAATATAAAAATATAATTGAAAGCAATAAAAATTATTTGAATATAATAGGTGCGTTCGGTTCGGTTATTCAGTTCTGTGCACACATTTTTAATAATTTGCACAGTAAGCGTTCGGTTATTCACTTCTGTGCACTCTGGGTTGCACAGAACGTGTTCGGTAAATACTACGCTGTGTAGATTGTGCATGCACAGTTCGCCCAAGCTCTGGACATGTGGCCGGCTGTGCTCGTTCGACTTAGCGCGCAAAGTATAAAGCGAGAATTGATAAAAGAAAAATATTGCATCATATAATTGACGTGTATATAATTTTGTCAATTTACGCTGTAATATCGAAGAGATATTTTTATTTTATGTGGCAGTTAAGATAACTGACACTTAAACTAGAGGTGAAAAATTTTCAAAAGTATCGGTATACATTCGAAAATGAGTTTTAAAATAATATATTTTGCTGTTTGTTTTGTTACTTGATATCTTCTTTTTAATTCATTCTCTGGCAATACTTGGAGAGGATTTATTCTTTTACGAAATCTTCTCCTTCTTCCTCTGTATTCTGCTATTTCTTGTACTTCATTTTTCTCTTCAATTTCATTAAAAATTCCTTCTACACCTGCCATTTTTATTCTTTGCAACAAGTCTTAAGGCCCATTCAGAATAAAAAAAAATTAGCGGTAGTGTAAGAATTAGTGGCATCGGTAGCGTAAGAAAATTATAGTAAAAAATATTTCCGTTCACAATGAAAAATTATTGAAATTATAGTTTCTAGGAATTTTTATTATAAATTACTAGGGTGCAAGGTTGACAGTTATAGCTGTCATTTTATTTTTGCACAAAAAGCAACTGACATATAAGAAAATGAAAATGCGTGGGCACAAATTGCCTTTGGAATAAGCGAAAATGGTAAGTTACGTGTTCACTTTTAATTATGCAAAGTTTATTAATAAGTCTGTTTGTTTATATAGCGTAACGTCTGAGGCACACCACAAAATTATCCTTTTTCTATTGCTCATTTTATCTGATGAAATCAGAAATCAGATGTCAATAAACGTCAAAACTGTCAAAAAAATTAAGCGGTAGCGTAGTGGCAACGTAGAAGTTTGGAGATTGCAAACTCCTACCGCTGCCATTGCCACTGCGCTACTACTAATTTTCTTAATTTTTGGATGTGAACGAATACATTTGCTATAACGCATTCAATCTTTTACCCAGGCCACTACCACTGCCACTAATTCTACCGCTACGTTAATTTTTTTGTTGTGAATGATACTTTATACGACCCGTATACCAGTTGTAAGTTTGGTTTTAAGTTTGACAGCGTTGCTATGGTAAATAAAACCAAACATACTTACAACACATCTAAAACCCCACCTTACTACGCTTTTTAGTCTGAAAATTACAACCGGGGATAAAACCGTGACAATACTACCAGCCAAATATGAATATGTCATCATTATTACCGGCATCTGCTTACAAAGCAGATTGGTCACCCAGCAATGGGTAATATGTGGTTATGATATATTTATTTATTTTTAATGTTAGATAAAGATTTGATTCTATTAGCTAGAAATAAGCAAGCTGAGAATCCTCCCTATAATTCCACAGTGCCCCGCCTATAGAGTATCCATTTTCCATTCCCATTGATGGAAAAGATGATGGAACTCTCATGAAAAATATTATTACAATGCCACTGGTCTGCCACAGGTGACGTCACAAACTCTTCGCAAAAATTGCTTGATGGGCTCATTGTGTTACTTTTTTTGTTTTTGTGATAAACATTATACAGCATTAATTTGTTTGTAGTACTATGTAAATATAGAATTCACTAATACTTATAAGCTAAACAGAAAAAATACGAAGTAGCCATTTACAAAAAAAAAATGTGACCCGGCGCATTTGGATTGCATACGTCTGCTTAAACCTTGCAAAATCCAAGATTTCACTTCAAGTCAGGCCTGAATTCAGATGCGTATTGCGCATTAAGATCGCCGTATTTTTCCCAACAGAGGCTCTATAAATATAAACATTGCTTTGAATATGACATTGGTTTGTTGCATTTGAAGTTCTTTAATGCCACTTCAATTTAATAAGTGCAACGTGAGGGAATGAAACCAATATAATAGTCAAACATTCTACCAAATGTAGTATTTTATCTTGTTGCTCATAGATGTCTCATCTAAAATTCAGAAATAAGTAAAGACTAGTTGTAAGTAGCATAAATTTATAAGTGACACAACCTGGACTTCAAGTGCAAATTAAGCAAAGTCTAAACTAATAGTGAATGTACATTTAAACCTATAATCATTCAATCCGAAGTGAAATTTAAAATTCCGATAATTCCCGAGTGACCAGGTGTTGAAATCCATCCACCATCATTGAAATTGTCCTGTAACTTTATTCCACGCTCATCGACTTTCATTCTGGGTTTTTACTCCTTCTACTTTCTTCCCTGTTTTGAGGGTGCGTTCAACCCCTCCACCCCGCGGCCTCAGCCGTCACGCAGCGTCACTCGCTATCGCGACGCTGGGTCCCGGCTCCTTATCGTCAGTTTCTGGCTGAGTGCGTCTACGTTACGTCTAACACGGCGAGATGGCAGCACGGTTGGGGTGGGGGGTGTTCTGTTATCTCCTGACGTCACGCCACTCGTATGCTTACTTACATAGAACACGATAACACTTCAAGATAGTAGCTAGTAGCCGACTGATTTGCTCCTTCCACATGATAACGCGGGCGATGTGGTGGTGGTACGATAGATATACTAAAGTTATTTATATTTTGAGAAAGTTTAAGGTACGCCAAATTTTGATTAAACCAACCAGAGATATAAAAAAATCCCAACGAAGTACAGGACAATATATACCAACAGAGAGCAATGCATAATTTTTCTCGATGTACAATTTGAAGTAAGAGAGCGCAACTCAAGCACTTTACTTTGTTTCAAAATTTGCTGGAGTATTAAAGCAAATTTGCAAGAGTAGTATTGGCTTTTTGTCAGTGATGCGGTAAGTAAACCCACCCGAAAAATGGATACGGACATTCTTTGGATTTTACACTCTAAATATTATTAAACAAATAAACTGTTACATTATAACTGATAATATATAATAATAACAATAATAATAATAATAATAATAATAATAATAATAATAATAATAATAATAATAATAATAATAATATAATAAGGTTTTATTGTATATAAAGATTTATATCTTATTACAATATCATTATGACTTACGAAACAATTATAAAAAGTACCGAAAATTTAACAATAATAAAGATGTTGAGGATTGGTTTGTATTGGATAAAGCTTCAAATTGTTATTATATTTTTTTTTATTATTAATAAATCTATTCATAATAACAGTTAACAAGTGGAAGTATTTTTTACAATGGCGACCTTTCGACCATGTTTATGGTCATTTTCAAGCCTATAATAATGTACAAAATGAAGTAAAATTAAATATAAATTTGCAATTTAATAACTTACCAGAATAGTTAACATTGTTAAAAATATTTTTAGTTTCAAAACCAACGTTGGTCTTGTAATCAAAAATGGACATGTGAAGTCAAGGCTTGTTGACAGTCAAATGTGATATTTTCTTTTTAAAACGTTACTATTATTCATTTGAAATGATTAGTTCTTTGAAAGTGACAGTTATCTGTCAGTTACATACATTTGTGATATGAACTGTGTAACCAAGGAGTTGTGCTTGTTTAAAGCGTAGGCTCCGGGATTTAAATTATAGATAATTTTATAAATTTATCCATAAAATATATAGAAAAAGTATTTATGAAAATCTGTAGAAAATTTAATAATCTTTAATTTTTATAATAACACAAATCTCGAAAAAATAACATATGAAGGTATTTTTCGAAGAAAAACGATTTTGAGCTTCAAGTAAAGTACCATTTCCGGTTATCTGATTTACACAACATCTAATGGCTTCTTCCCATATTAGATTAAGGTAGAAATACAAGGTTTCAAAATTTCTGAATGATAGTTTGTGTGTTAGAGTGGAGGATCCACACACACACACACACACACACACACACGCGCACACGCACACACACACACACTCACCCCCTACCCCCACTCCCATACACACAGACATCATCGTGAAAATGTTAAAATTGGATTCTAGGGACCTTAAAACGTGGTCATTTATCAAAATCTCGATATGTGATTTTTAGCACGGTCCCTATACCTCCCTTACCAAGAGTAGCGGGAGGTAAAAATGTATTTTAAAGTTCTTTAGCTTTACTACTTATTAATCAGTAAGAATTTTACGATTTTTATAGTTATATTTTGATTATGGTTTAGGTATGGGTCCATAAGATTCTTGACATAATTTTACTTCGCGAAAAACAAAAACCATATACGTCTCCCTCTCGGTGTATAATATAATACACTATTTTAAAATGTAGATGGTTACAAAGGATAATATTTACGCCGAGGCAAAGTAAGCACATATTATAAGACGTCGAACTTCAGTGTAAGCCAAAAGTCTAAGCTGACGCTGATACTGATACGATGAAGGAAGTTTATTACAGCAACAGAGAACGTAAAATATTACGAGCTTTTTAAACGGAAAGATTAAACATCTTTATGTACACTTACTCTCATGTATACTTTGTTGAAGGAGAGAAAATATATAAGGATATTATGAGGGGTTATCGCATTCCCAAATTTTGTATACCGTAATTCTGTATTTCATATTAAATTTTCCTGTATCTAAAGTCGTTTTTACGCAGAGCGATTTCCAAACAGGCGATGTCTGTAACTCAACAATAACCTAATAATACACGTGTTCGAGATACTAGTGGTCTCCGAATTCATCAATGGCGTGACGGAGGACTTGGTCGGTTTCGATGAATTTTACAGCGTTTTCCATTTACATATTTATAACGTTTTCAGCTTACACAGTGCAAGTGCGCACTGAGTGCAACATATCACGTGACCACACTGAACAAGTTCTGCCCTCATCCGGTGGCAGTAGCTGAAAACGATTTTGTTTAACCGCCATATTTGCACTGACACTATTGCACTTGCCTAGGGAGTCAGTGCACAAAAGTCGCACTGAGCCAGTGCACGGTGCTGACTAAATTTTTCCCTCGATGACAAGCTGAAAACGCTGTGCAAAAAAGTGCACACTCGACTTGTAAGTTGAAAACGCTATAAATGAAACGTGATGCAAAAGTTCAGTGCAAGTTTATTAGCTGTTACTTTCAATACAGAGATTATGGATATCACTACACAAGATTCGTTTCCAATAATTCTTCTATTATTGACAAACTTACATCCATTTTTACAACTCAACATATATGAATTTGATAGATTGCACTGGCAAGAACTAATGATCGTAGTAAGTGCAAGAAAGTGCGCACTGAATAATAGCATCTTCAGCTTACAAGTCGAGTGCGCACTTTTTTGCTCTGAGCTTGTCATTGAGTGCAAAATTTAGTCAGCACCGTGCACTGGCTCAGTGCGACTTTTATGCACTGACTCCTTAGGTAAGTGCAATAGTGTCAGTGCAAATATGGCGACTAAACAAAATCATTTTCAGCTTAAACTGCACTATCACCATATAAGGGCAGAACTCGTTCAGTGTGGTCACGTGATACGTTGCACTCAGTGCGCACTTGCACTGTGTAAGCTGAAAACGCTATAAGAAAAAGTTGCACCGTGCACTGGCTCAGTGTGACTTTTATGCACTGACTCCCTAGGTAAGTGCAATAGTGTCAAAGCAAATGTGGCGGCTAAACAAAAACGTTTTCAGCTTAAATTGCACAATCACCCGATAAGGGCAGAATTCGTTCAGTGTGGCCACGTGATATGTTGCACTCAGTGCGCACTTGCTCTGTGTAAGCTGAAAACGCTTAAGGTTCAGTTCAGCCGAAAAGTATAAATGGGGAACACGTAAAACTCAATTAGTGCGCACTGATAATTTAAATGGAAAACGATTTATGCACTCCATGCAAAAAAATGCGCACTAAATATGTAAATGGAAAACGCTATTAGACGCTGGTGCTGGTGCACAAATTTGAAACCTTGCTGCCGAAAACCCCTTAACCAGTACACGGCAAATTGTATAGTATTAATAATATATTCCGTAACTTAACCGCGGCTACCCAGGTTCTGGTTACGCGTTCCGTAATGTAACCAAAACAGAATTTCAGGATCGCGGTTCCATTTCGGAATGTGGTTCCTGAAAATTATGGTTACTTTTTCGTGACCAAAACGACCACAAAGTTTCTGTGGTTGTTGTGGTCATTTTCTTAGAAATGATGTATCTATAACAACCTATATTATTTGTATTTATTATACTACAGCCAGTATTTACCGACCTGCATTTTCTGATGTTGGTTGTTAACAAGCTGTCAGCTGTCAATTTTTACCTCTCGCTAAGAGAGGTATTGTATTCATGCTAAAAATCGCATATCCAGATTTTAGTGAATAAGCACGTTTTAAGGTTCCTAGAATCCGATTATAACATTTTTACGATGATCTCCGTATGTGTGTGTGGATGTGTATGTGGATTTGTATGTGGATGTGTGTGTGGATGTTGGATTCACGATTTCTCAAATACTATAAGACTTAAGACATTCTTAACTACGGATTCCTCAATCTAACAATAATGGGAAGAGTTGATTAAGTTTTGGTAACAATTGGACAACTGGAAGTAGTAGTTACAAGAAAAAAATCATCTAAATATTATTTATCGAAAATTTATGTAAATACTTATATTAAAGAACGTTAAATTCTTTATTCGATAAATATAAATTATTATTATATCTTCTATAGATTTAGAGATAAAGAAATGCATATAAAATAATTTGATGTAAAAATTCTCAGATCAAACTACTTCATGGCAAGAAATTCAAATGTTTGTAATTGACACATAAATGTCACTGTCAAAAATATTTGTACTTTATTATGAAGATTATGAAAATAAAAAAAAGTCAACAACGCAAAAGAATATACGTAAAAAATAATATAAAAGGAATTTGCGAAAAAATGACGAATATAAAGAAACAGAAAACGAAAGTAGAAAAAGAAAATTTCAGGATATTGAATATAAAGAAAATGTATGTATTGTACATAATTTATATTAAAATATCCCATAGATTTTGCAAATATATGTGAGAATTATTTTGTAGTGAGACATAAATATATGTATTTGTATTTAAATATATTTTTCGTTTTTTGCGTACAACCAGGTAATATATCTGGCGAGAGGTTATGTGCTGGCCACATCAGATTTTTTATATTCGACCTCGTGTCCGACCTCTGCAGCCGATATAACGAATCACAACCACTTTTGAGTAACCATAACCTGACCACGTGAACCACAAGATAACCATAACCATGGTCGTGGTTAAGTTACGGAATATACTATTAGATATACACGGTGCGATTCTTATATTCAAAGTTTAGTGTCATCAATTCAACCTTGCTGTATAAAAACAATTTTTCAAACCTCCCATTTTAAAGTTCAGCTTAAAAACTGACTGCCCCTAAACAGTGTAGAAGAGTAGAGTATCTGGTTTCCCCTGTGTGTTAAATGAGCAGCCTATCGCTCCATTCCTTTCCTTGCCGTCTCTTCCCCTCTTTGCTCATATTTTTCGCGTGAGATAATGGATGCTCTCAGCAATATCAAAGGCCTAGGCGACAAAATGGCCGCGTCGCGACCACCGCCTCGGTGTAATAAAGAGGAAATGATATTGAAAAATACAACATACGCTATGAGAGACAGATCTCCACGCCGGATAATTAATGGAGCTCGCTAAAGCACAAAGGTGGCCGGATCATTTTTTTTTCATTATTTTTTGGTCTTTTGTGCGCGACTGATAATGTTACAAGCTTTGTTGACATGGAATTGGAGCAGGATTAATTCACTTTCACGCCGTGGGTTTTAATTATTTAATTTCCGAAGTTTTAAATTAAATTTTTGTGGTGATATTTTGGGCCTTATTTTTAAATTAATTACGCCAGAATTGTCAAATGCATAGAACACAATTTACAGAATAAACAAACGGGTAACTTGCATATACTTGCAAAGAAAATATGATGTGCACAAGAAAGTTTTACAAAAAAATAACAATTGAAAAATTGAGGAATACCATAGTAATACTAAATTCTCTTGATATTACACTCTCAGAAAATTTTTATCTTTTACAAATTGAATAATATTTTAGTCCTGCCTTACTTAAATTAAATTACATTTATTACTTTTCTGTCAAAGATTTAAATCTTTTAAATGATTGAAATTATTTAATCTGTATAGTTTGAAATAAATAATCTTTCCATATAACTATTGTTCTATTTACTATTTTCTTTTTAAAAAGTTACAATTAAAAATGATTAATAAAATAAAAATATATAGAAAAAGTATGAATGCTAACCTGTAGAAAATGTAATAATGTTTAATTTTTATAATAACACAAATCTCGAAAAATAGTATATTATGTTATTAGGAGTAGAAAGCGGTCATTTTGTGTTGAACACAGCTATTGCGGCCGAGGCGCTAGCCGAGGCTAACCAAGCTGCGTAAAACACAAAAAGGGCGTTCTACTCCGAATGACATATACTATTTTTTCTTCAAGTGTTTTAAAGATTTATTGACATTTTTTATTTTGGAATTTTTTAATTGTAATGTTTGCAATTTCATTCAGTTGGCTGTGTATACTAGAAAACAAGAATGATACAACTGTCAAATAACAATTTTCAGTATAATCTGTGCTGCCGTGACGACTGCCGCCCCCCAGCGGTGAACTAAGACAGTAACATTTTTTTACTAGTACGACAATAACAATATTTTTGTACTAGTAAGACAATGAATATCTTCTATAGTGTGTGTACAGTAGCATAATATGAATATTATAATACGCTTGAAGAAAAATAACATTTGAAGGTATTTTTCAAAAAAAAAAAACTATTTTGAGCTTCATGTAAAGTACCATTTCCGGTTATCGGATTTACACCAAAATCTAATGGCTTCTTCCCATATTAGAATAAGGTAGAAATACAAGGTTTCAAAATTTGCTGAATGATAGTATTTGAGTTAGAGTGGGGGATCCACATATATATATATATATATATATATATATATATATATATATATATATATATATATATATATATATATATATATATATATATATATATACACACACTCATACATACACATAAACACACATACACACAGACATCGTGAAGATGTTAAAATTGGATTCTAGGGACCTTAAAACGTGGTTATTTACTAAAATCTCGATATGCGATTTTTAGCACGATCCCTATACTTCCCTTACCAAGGGTAGTGGGAGGTAAAAATGAACCACTAACAGTAAAGGTGCATTTACAAATGAAAATTAGGTTTAGATTTATGGTTTATACTTTAGATTTAAAGACTTTGGCCGCATATTATGTAATGACTCCATTCACACTTCAGAATTTATAGGGTCTCTAAATTCAAATGATAAAGCTAAACATTGCAAGGTCCAAACTTTAGGTTTATGATTTAGTTTGACGTCACAAACTTCACCAATGAGAACGAGTCTGAAATGATATATAGATATATACACCCATCTTTATTTAGTATCCACTTGGTGTTTGGCTTTTTAAACAAATGCGAGAAGAACATGGAGACTGCCATAACTTAATTGCTGAAATATAACTAATAATGCCAAGCGAATGACAGTTTCACGGCGCACAGGTGTCTTGTTGAGTACTGCTCTACCGATATTTTAATCTTGTTTTTGAAGTATTTACACAGAACTATGTACATATCAAAACTAATTTTCAGGTAATCTAAACTTACATTTATGAATGACTTACTTAAACCTAAACAAAAACCATAAACCTAATTTTCATTTGTGAATGCACATTAATGGTGCTCGATGTCGCAACATTATTACGGTAGTTCCTCTTCTTCTAGCATCAACTGATTGATTTGGATTTTGGAATTTTTAATAATTTTGAAGGTCAAACGTGTTTTATTGCAAAGTAAGATACTATAGAGTTCTTTACAATGAAGCAAATTTAACAAATTCTTAAAAAATTAAAATCAATATTTTATGACGAAAATGCGTACGTACACTCTAAAAGCGTAAATTGCCCCTTCTACTAGGCTTTATGATGCGAGCATAAGCAATAACTACAGAAAAAGACAATCTGAAAATACAATGTTGCATTAAATTAAAATATATTACTGAGTAACAATATAATTATTCTATAGAACTGCTCAAAATAAAATGTATAATTAAATGTTAATTAAATCGCGCTCCTCACAAAATACGGCAACCCTAATCATACGTAGGTACTTTTAATATAAATAAATATGCAATATCTATTCATTATTTACTTTTCTATTTCTTTATTTCTATATAACAGTAAAATCGATAATTGTGAAAGTTTTGAGAAGAACGTGATCATAAAATGATTAGAATAAACTACGGCATATTAAAGAAGATACAACACCGAAGATAATGTAATATAATAACAGTACATAACATAATTTACTCATTCTGACACTTCAGCTATTTCGTACTTAGTAGTAGATAGTATGTAATAAATTTTTGAATAAAATATAAGAAAATATTACCAATAATTATTAAAAAATAAAATGATACATTGAAATGAAAAAATAAAATTATAATTTTATTTTTAAAAATTGATACAGTCCATAAATGAAAGGGGGGTCAGTCGACCCTTTCCACCCCCCTTGTGGGCGCCTATGTGGATGTGCCAATCTGCTTCTATTCGCAGATTTCGGTAATGACGATAAATCTGTAAGAACATTGAAGGCATTTATCAGGCGTCACCTCACAGGCTTTGAAAACTATAGTAGAGTACCAAAGGGGTCACTTTTGTACTAATTGAAAATTAAAAATAATATTCGTTTCAAGTTTGAGGTCTGTCAGAATCGAATCAGTCACCTAACGCACACACTCACACAACTAAAAAGCTACGATGATATTAAATTTTAAAATTTCCTTTCTTTCAGTTACAGATGGCTGAAAAATTACGATCATTTAATGAAAAACTATCTCTATTAAGCGCGCGTGAAAAAACTTAACAGTTATCGTTTTAAAAGCAAAGTTAACACAGTAAATTGAACATTTATTACCTCCACCATCCAGCAGTTTGGATAAAATATGGTTTGGAAATCAATATAATGCACACATTAGTATTGTAACCGAGGCAGTGATGTGTGGCATACAACTGGCATAGGTGAAGGTAGCATATAGCATGTGTGTGGTGTATATTACATAATAGGGGGTACACCATTGTTGCGATGTTATTAATTTTGAAATGAAATATTCGAGGGTGCTTCAGATATAATACCGGGTTAAGTGTATATTACATGCCTTACTTAAGTGCCGGAGTTTTCATATACGAATAAGTATTTAGTTATTCAATAACATAATAACCAGAACACTTTTCGCTATATTAAAATAAAAGCTTGCACAGCAATTAACTTTTAAAAAGTAGAATGTAGTCCTCCACCAAAATTTCAATTTAGGCTCTATCCTACTACCTTTAGTTAAAGTGACAGTTTATTAACCATTAGTTTAGGATTAAATTAAAGGTTACAAGCGATGAAATCGAAAAATTGTGAAAATGAAAGGAATATTTATATTTATGTAACGTTTTTATTAATTTGGGTGAAGTGTGCACCAAAAGCACTACAAGAAGACGGCATATTACCTTTTATTATGCAAATATCTCACTTAAAGTATTTATTCACTAAGAACATAACACAAACACTACTTCATTCAAGAAAACTACCATATAATGCAATAATAGACCAACGAACGTTCGACGTTTTGCCTTTTCTGTAAATGGCGCCGTACCCCCACCACTTGCCTCACTTGTTAAACGTATGTAAGCTATCCAGTGTTTTATTAGAATATCCTTGCATTTTACTGACGAACCAGTTATAATATAAATTATTTATTATTTCAGTCTTTACTTTGTGATACATTTTAAGGATTATGTAAGTTGAAATGAAACACAGTAACTTTGTTCATATTACTTTTTATTTTACACAATTTTTGTGACTAGTTTCAACCATTTCGGTCATCCACCCTAACATAAAATTCACTAAAGAAATTGAAAATAATAATTCACTACAGTTTTTATATCTAAATATTAGCAAAGTTAACAATACCTTAGTTTTTGATATATTCAGGAAATCCACTTTAACTGACTCCACAATTCCTTTTAGTTCTCAACATTGTTTTAAACAAAAAAATGCAGCCTACAATTCAATGATTCACAGAGCGTTCGCAATCCCTTTAAATAAAGAGAATTTTGATAAAGAAATTACAACTATAAAACAAATAGCTAAAAATAACAATATTCCTAATACTATTATCCAAAATTTAATTGACAAAAAAGAAAAGCAACTTAGAATCCATTTATCCTAAATCTAAACCAGACTGAGAGACACAATACGTGTCTCTAACTTATTTAGGAACAATTAGTGAATCTATTGAAAAAATTTTAAGGAAGTCAAATCTATCTGTCGCCTTTAAACCTTACAAAAAACTATCAAGTTGTATTTTCAATAATAAAGATTATAAAAATGCTTTAGAAAAATCTGGTGTATACAAACTAAAATGCAAAAATTGTAAAGGAGTTTATATTGGTCGGAAATTCAAAACTAGATTTAAGGAACATTTAAGATCATATAAACTTAAAAAAACAGATTCAACTTATGCTTGCCACCTATTTGAAATTAATCATTCGCTTGATACAGAAATAATACCAATTCATTTTGCAAATAAAGGCATAAAACTAAGTTTATTAGAATCCTTAGAAATTTACAAATATAAAAAAGATAAAAATTACACTCTTCGATAGCTGTAAATAACGGTATTTTTACGTTGTATAAATTCGCATGAAAAATTTATTGTGCTCATTGTCTGATGTTGACCGAAATAGTTGAAACTAGTCACAAAAATTGTGTAAAATAAAAAGTGATATACTGTGTTTCATTTCAACTTAATCAGTTATAATATAATAAATTTTATAATTTTAAAGTTAATAATTAAATCTTATTTTCTATAAGTATTTAGTAGTGCGCTTCTCTAATTACTAAGACGACAAAAAAAATTAGTAAATAAATGGAAACCAATAAATTACTGTCAGTTTTGCATTTTTGGTGCGTGCGTTTCTATTCATTTACAATGACTTGCGAGGCAAATAATTGCGACAAGGTTCCTTTAGACATTCTGCGATTAATATATCCAATACGCAAAACACAACTATAAATATTATTCTTCAATAAAATTTTAAATAAAACGGTTAAATATTTTCAAGACTAGTCAAAGAAATGCAACTTTCGCATCGCATTTTTTGCGCGAAAATAGTATTTTCGCCCCGGTTTCAGAAAAAGGTTATTCATATATAATATCATAAGTGGTAAATTTTTGCCTAAAAAATTTTCAAATTGTAGCAATTTATTAAGTGGCATTGACAGAAAAATCACGAGTTGTCAAACGAGTGATTTTTGATCAATGTCACGAGGTAAATTAGCAACAGGCTCGAGTAAAGCAATTGGAAAGTTTTGCCAGGATAAAATTTAACCACGAATGGTATTCTGATGACTATTTCCAAAATAAAAAACAGGTAATCATTTATATATTTTTTTCTTGACAAAAATCTAATTTTTATTGTTTTTTGAGGTGTTATATTTAAGTTTGCTTTTTCAACGTTTTAAATAGATTCCTGTCCGAATCGACTAGTTTTAATAAAAACTGATAACACTGAAAATATACACACTTTGACACTTATGTAAACAATATGTTTATAAAACGCCAAAAAAATTTCGCTTATCAAAACTAAATAACTTGTAAAAATATGACATCTTATTGGCTAAAAGGGTGCGAAATTCTTTTTGTGACGGTGTTTTGTCCATATGAAACTTGGTAACTAGGTAGAATTCTGAATTTGGATTGGCTTTTAATTGTATGAGTGAAATAGTCAGTTGAAAATTTTTTCATGATACTAATGTCCTCCATACAATTTGTTTTTTTTGTAAAAATCATATATTGAGTATTGTAACCTCCAGCGTGAACCGTAGCACACTTGAGCTTAATTGTTGGGTATCGTATGACTAGAGTGAATAAACACAATTGTGGCGCGTCTATGCTCTCGCTGCCGAATTACTTCTGCCTTTTTGCCTCAATTAGTGGCACTGTAACGTAGAACGGAACGGAGTAGAGTAACGTACTCCCGACCCAACAGTAACGGATATGCCACGCACGCGACACATGTTAATTAACACACGTAGGTACACTCCGCACAAAAAAGGTTATTGCTAATAAACAAGGTTAATATCAGTAGAAAATTATACGAACCCGGACTCGGGAGCCGGTTTCAGATTTTTTTAAAAGTATTTTAAAAGAAAGTTTAAGCACTATTTTTCATAGTAATATAAAAAATCTGATGTGGCCATCACATTACCTTCCGTCAGTTCTATGTATTTTGTACAAATTTCAAACGGAAAGTTCCTTGCTAAATTAAATATTATATTTCTTGTATATTACCTTCCGGCAGTTGCATGTATTTTATGCAAATTTCATACAGAAAATTATTATTTTGTGACGTTTTCGATATACAGTGTAATGTATCTGCAGAAATAAAAGATTTATTATTATTATTATTTCTTGTACATTACCTTAAAGCAGTTGTATGTATTTTATACAAATTCCATACAGAAAGCAAAAGATCCTATATTTTCAATAAAATTATAAGACAAACACACTATGTCAATTTCACTTGACACTGACATCTTTCAATCAGAATTTTCTTAATATAGTAGCTGTTTTCATAGCTATGGCTACTTTGTGAAATTTAATTTCTTTATAATTTTTTAATTATATATCCATTTAATATTAAGTATAAAATGCAGTCAAATCGTATAGAAAATAAAATATTCTTTAATATTTATAATAACATTAGATGTGAAAAAATGATATTTAACATAGTTTTTTCAAGAAAAACTGCTAAAATCTTCAAATGAGGGTACTTCCGGTTGTCCAATTCTAACCAAAATCTAATCAGCTCTTCGCATGGATGTAACGAAGAGAAATACGAAAGAATTATAATTTTTAGAATTGTAGTATGGAAGTTATCGTAGACGAAAATTTTGTTACACACACACACACACACGGACACACATACATACATACATACATACATACACACACACACACACACACACACACATACAGACATCATCGTAAAAATAGTAAAATCGTATTGTAGGGACCCTAAAACGTGCTTATTCATCAAAAACTCACCACCGAATTTTTTGACCAAAGACAATACCTTCCTTACCTGAAGGTGACGGAAGGTAAAAAAGGTTATGCAATATTTTTCATAGTAATATAAAAAATAATAATAATTTATTGTTATTTTCGTAAATAATTAAATAAAAAGATTGGTGCCAGAAAGAGCCAAGAAATACAACTCTCGACTCCTGCGACGTCGAGTGTCTAATACTCGTACGTTAAACAAATTATGTGGCACTTCAGCATATATATGTTGCCGACTGCTGATTTAGAGGTTATATTTATATACATAGTTTGCAGTTGAAGAGAAATCTAAGCGACTGGAGTAGTGATGTAGGGTTGAAATTATACAGGAATGCAGTCGAGTTGTAAGTTTATTTATTGAAGTCTAATGTAGACGTTTTGCCTCTATTTGAGGCTTCATCAGGACGAACTGAGAAAAGAAAAAATGTTACAAAGGTACAAACAAAATGTTAAAACTACTTACAGACTAAACAGTAAGAAGTTTCCACTCAGGAAAATGATTGGGCCAAATCGTCATTAAAATATAAAACAAATGTAAGATATAAATGTAGCAAGTCATGACAAATATTATAAAAAAATTTTTTATAAAGATTAAATTATTAATCACAAAACGTGATGTCATGCCCACAACTAGATAAAATGGCGTCTTCCTGGAGGAAAGTTCGAGAGTTGCAAGCTGCGTAAAACTACTTACAGACTAAACAGTAAGAAGTTTCCACTCAGGAAAATGATTAAAATATAAAACAATTTATAATATTTTTCATGACTTGCTACATTTATATCTTCCAATTGTTTTATATTTTAATGACGAGGTCCTTTTGGCCCAATCATTTTCCTGAGTGGAAACTTCTTACTGTTTAGTCTAAAAGTAGTTTTAACATTTTGTTTGTACCTTTGTAACATTTTTTCTTCTCTCAGATCGTCCTGATGAAGCCTCAAATAGAGGCGAAACGTCGACATTAGACTTCAATAAATAAACTTACAACTCGACTGCATTCCTGTATAATTTCAACCCTACATAGTTTGTAGTCTTTTTGGAGATTTTATAGGAGCTACCAAACAAATAAGTTTTTCGACGTCAGATTTTGTTAATCTAACGAAATTGCGGAACGAGCTACCATCGTTCAAAAGTAGTGAAGTTTTTCGTCATAGCTTGTCGTTTTTGGGCATGAAAAACTATATTATGATGAAAGCAACACTAGCACCATCAGCAGCAGTCGGATCCATTTTTACTTTAAAACTGAATTTTGTTTAGACACGCAACTGGATTTGGTTTAGACGGGCAACTCTGTTGACTCAGGGCCGGCGGTATGGTACTTGGCGCCCTTCCGCAGCCTATAAAATGCCCCCCCCCCCCTGTAGATATAAGAATATTTTAAAAATCTCATGATTCGTGTGTATATATATATATATATATATATATATATATATATATATATATATATATATATATATATATATACGTGTTGAGAATTCGTCACTGTTTTATTATAATTATAACTTTTGTAGGATTTCAGTGAAAGGGCATGAAAGTAGAGCTCGTTTCTTGATTATTTCATCTAGCTTTCGGATTTATTTAATCCTTCATCAGGATGAATAATGTGAAGTTTAGTTATAACATAGCTTCATTGAAAAATATAAAAATATATAGGTACAATTTTTTGGTCTGCTGGAAGCATAAGTTTTACTACGGAGTTCTTTCAAGAACCAAAAAATTGTACCTATGTATTTTTATATTTTTCAATGAAGCTATGTTATAACTAAACTTCACATTATTCATCCTGATGAAGGATTAAATAAATCCGAAAGCTAGATGAAATAATCAAGAAACGAGCTCTACTTTCATGCCCTTTCACTGAAATCCTACAAAAGTTATAATTATATATATATATATATATATATATATATATATATATATATATATATATATATATATATATATATATATATAAATGAATGCTTCGAATATTAAACATCTATTTTACAGAAATGTAACACGTACAGGATGCCCGTTTTCGACCCTCGTTATTGGGAACTTAGTTATTATAAGTCGGCAAAATTAAGTCAAAGTTGCCCCGTTAGTGTACCAGTTGCATTTATCCCGAAATATGATTGTTAACAGATAAATACAAAAATTCAAATATATGTACAGGGTAATTCCGGGAGAGATGGCTTACCGGGTGAAATGACTGTTTTGTCAAAATTTAAATAATAGTAGAACGAAACGATGTGTTCTGCTAATCTTTAGATTTTGGCAACAAAGTCATCTCACCCGGTAAGCCATCTCTCCCGGAATTACTTATTTTTGCATGTAACTTCTAAATATTACATAATATGGAATTTTGGTTTGCACCTCATTAGGAAACTTTTTCATACATTTTCAAACGATGATGATCTTGCTTTTGATTTATTGCATATAGAAACAAAATTGATGCTTACGAACTATCGCCAAGATTTCTTTATAATATACATATGTATCTATATTCATTCCCAATTTAAAGTTAACATTTAGAATTATTCCTAATTCTAACTTAGTTTTACATTTTAATGTAAATACTCCACATTGTTGCATGAAAGAAAAAATATAAATATATGAAAGCAAGACAATAATAAAAAATTGAAAGTAACGCTGTGTTGGGGCGTTTCAAAGTGTAAAACTAGGTTTGGGCGTTTAAAATTTCGAATTGGAAAAACATTTCATTTGCTTATTATAAAGGTATTTTAAGAGTATGTATTAGATATTTGAAGAATTGATAAATCTATAATTAATTTTTTTAAAATTTCGGCGCTCTTCACATGTTGGCGCCCTTCTGTCACGCTTACCGCCTAGCGCCGGCCCTGTATTGACTACATGAATTTAGAAATAAATTGCTTTACCCAACAGAGATGTTGTTAGCATTCGACAATTTGTTGGTCGGTCTATACTTATCTTAAATTCAATGTATGTTCCCTGTCATGGATTTTCGTATCACCCTGTACGCAAACGCAATTCACATATCGCGTGTGTAATTCGTGAAAAGTAAAATGAAAATTCTTTGTTAATTGGCATTGATCACCTGGCGTAAAGAGATGAAATTAAATCCGCTAAATAAGTGTGGCAGGGCAGGGCTATCTTATAACTGTGAAGGGTGCATCGCGTGCATTTCTCACTTTAATTATGTGATATTTACGCCAGGGGCATTGTCGGACCGGCGTGAATTTAGCCTCACGTCAATGAGCAATGATTTATATGAATACCCCGTCCCGTCAGCAGTCAGCTACGCTCAAGCCGAGTCGAGGCTGCCCTCCGAATAAAACGGCCACCTTTTTTCAATTACGGCGCACAATCTACGTGTTTTCGCTCGGCTGCATTACTTGAAAACAAAATTTTATGCCGTAAGGGGAGCAACGCAGCCATGTGCTGCCATCCCCTTGCTGCTGCGTCCTCCACCATCCCTACTTATTGTTTATGTTTTGTTTCGATATGCAATTTTTTATAAGATGACTTGATACACATACTGAAAAAACAAAATTTGACTTCTTTCTAATTTACTGAAATGAAATGAAGTTCGCATTCTTTAAATTGACGCAGAGTGGTCCAACCCTTCGAACAAAATAATCGATCATTATGAAATGAGTTCTTTATACTATTTTTTCTATTTTGCGCCATTTAGGCTTCATTTACATTAGCGGTACAATGACAGACACGGTACAATGACGGTATGTCAATTACACGAGGCATTTACATTAGACGGTTCCACGACGGTACGAACATAATAAAATACCATGACAATTTAGTTTTGTCTTTTATATATTGACAGTTTGTGGTGCATATGTCATGTTTCTTTCAAAAGTAGAAAATGTGCAATGTTTAAAATTTCTCAAATACCGACTTGGCTATAATTGTCCTTCCTCTTGTCAGAGAAGAAGAAAATGAAAAAAATCCAGAAAGTTTTACAAAACGATATTATTTTTATGTACTTTGTGTAATAATCTGTAGTGTATATTTCACGTTTTTGTTATAAGCAGAGAACTTTTGTTCAATAAATGTATATGTATAATCATTTCTAGCTCATTTTGACTACATTTTGGTTTTTCTAAAAGACAAAAATGAAAAAGTCAAAACCATGTCAAATATCAATCACCTACTAGCAAATGTTTACTTTCACTCGGCTGATTTTGACATGAACGTCAACTAGAAGTGCACGTACTCTTCAAACGCAACCTTCCACTCCCTCTTGCATGGAAATACTACGCTGTTACTATGATATACAATATTTTTTTCTATAGAAACAAAACTATACTGTACCCTGGTTGTATCGGTAATGAAAATCAGTAAGGCTTGATTTACATTAGCGGTACAATGACGGGACACTAACGGTACGATACTTCTTGGTCCAATGTATTTTCATGTACCCATTTACATCTACGTTCTCAGTACGATGTCGGTACGATGACGGCCCAGTGATATTTACTGATTTACATTAGCGATACGACCAGGGTACAGTATAGATTTGTGTCTATTGAAAAAATATTGTATATCATAGTAACAGCGTAGTATTTCCATGCAAGGGGGAGTGGAAAGTTATGTTTGAAGAGAACGTGCACTTCAAGTTGACGTTCATGCCAAAATCAGCCGAGTAGCTAGTAGGTGATTGACATTTGACATGTTTTTCACTTTTTCATATTTGTCTTTTTGTTAGTTTAGGAATCAAAATGAGCTAGAAATGAGAAATTATTATACGTATACATTTATTGAACAAACGTTCTCTGCTTATAACAAAAACGTGAAATTACACTACAGATTATTACAGAAAATATCGTTTTGTAAAATTTTCTGGATTTTTTTATTTTGTTCTTCTTCTTCTTTGACAAGAGTAAGGACAATTAAGCCAAGTCGATATTTGAAAATTTTTAAAACATTGCACGGTATTTTCTACTTTTGATAGAAACATGACATGCACCGCAAACTGTCATAATACATAAAAGACAAAAATATATTGTCATGGTATTTTATTGTTTGTACCGTCGTGGTACCGTCAAATGTAAATGCCTCGTGTAATTGACATACCGTCATTGTACCGTTATTGTACCGTTATCGTACCGTCATTGTACCGCTAATGTAAATCAAGCTTAAATATCACTGGGCCGTCGTCGTACCGTCATCGTACTGAGAACGTAGATGTAAATGGGTCCATTAAAATTTAAAATACATTGGACCAAGAAGTATTGTACCGTTATTGTACCGTGATTGTACCGCTAATGTAATCAAGCCTTATGGGATTTTTAAATAAAAATCGTTGTTTTAAAATTTGGGGAATTTGGTGTTGGTGATAATAATTTAAACTCTAACCTTATTTTTGTAATACCAACTACGAGTATCTATATTTTTTATTTGTTTGTTTGTTTGTATTTCCACCCATGTTCGGGTTATGGGTGTTGTTAAGAAATAATAATTTTTAGTCTTTTATAGAATTTTATGTAAATTTATTTGTACGTTCTTGATTTTACGAATTATCTGCAGATATTTTTTTATTATGGGGCTTTTATCGCAGTAAATGTAATCGGGAAACTTTTCCGTAGAAGAATGGACGAATGGAGTATTATCGAATTGATTCAAATCAATTTTTAAAGATGATCCTTCTAGATAAAACAGACAATAAAAAATAAAAAGAGATAGATCTTTAAATGCGTTTCACATCTATTTAAATATTGGAACCATCTTTAAATAAATTCAAACAGTTGGACATGTTGAGAAACAAAAGACATGACTTATTCAACAATCATACTAACATTCTTGTTCAAACATACTTTTTTAGCGTCGTATACATTCATACAAACTTTGTATCCTTGACACTGCAAAACGTTTTCGTAAAACGTAAAACTAAAACGTTTCTTTCTATAGAATATACAAGCACAATCTTTAAATTTATTTAAATTTTTCTAGTTTAAATATTACATTTTAATATTATATATATCTGCAGAATTCTATGCACAACTTTAATTGACGCATTTTTATCTAAAATAATTTGGGAAGCAATGTGCAAGGAATAGTATATTACTAACCGAGGTGGAAAGTGTTTCAATATTGTCAAGGGTCAAGTTAAATATGGCGTTTTTACCTTCCGTCACCTCTTTGGTCAAAAACTTCGATGATGAGTTTTTTAATCAATAAGCACGTTTTAGGGTCCCTAGAATACGATTTTATTATTTTTACGATGATGTCTGTATGTGTGTGTGTGTGTGTAACAAAAATTTCGCGTGCGATAACTCTAGTACTACAATTTCAAAAATTATAATTCTTTCGTACTGTTCTTCGTTACATCCATATGAAGAGCTGATTAGATTTTGATTACAATTGGTCAACCGGAAGTACCCTCATTTGAAGATTTTAACAGTTTTTCTTGAAAAAACTATGTTAAATATCATTTTTCACATTTAATGTTACTGGACGATATGACTGCTATTTATACTTCATATTAAATGGATATAGAGTTAAAAAATTATAAAGAAATTAAATTTCATAAAGTAGCCAGCTATGGTAGCAGCTACTATATTAAAAAATTCTGATTGAAAGACGTCAGTATCAAGTGTAATAGACCTTTTCAATTTAACGGCTATCTCTTTCTATCGCTGCAAATAGTAAATAAATGGCGCGAACAACTGCCAGTTGGGCTGTCACGCGAAACATCAAAAATATTGCAGTCATTAAAATACCTGTATTCTCGGTGAAAATTTGTATCGCTAGACATTTTAACTTCAATAAAAGCTTTTGTAACTTATTTCGATAAGACTTTTTCGAATTATTTGACATATTTCTCACATTATACGTCTAAATTTTTTAGAAACAAACGCCATGGATCTCAGTTGTTCTTACTATGCGCAGATCTCCATTGCGCATATCTTCTATCTCTTTAAATTGAAAAGGTTTATTGACATAGTATGGTTGTTTTATAATGTTTCTAGAAATATAGCATCTTTTGCTAGAAACTTTCTGTATGAAATTTGTATAAAATACGTACAACTGCCGGAAAGTAATGTACAAGAAATAGAAACTTTTGCAAAGAACTTTCTGTATGAAATTTGTACAAAATATATAGATCTGACGGAAGGTAATGTGCTGGCCACATCAGAATTTTAAACTAAATAGCTGCTACTTGAAAATAGTACATCCAACTTAGTTAAAGTGACATTTAGAAAAAATCAACGGTTGTTGAGAAATTATGGGGTCTCGTGACCGCGTGCCTGAGTGTCAGGTCGCGAATCTGCGGAACCGGGTTCGATCCCGACCGACGCCAAATATTTCTAATTTTAAATGGCACTAAATTGACCCCTGTGGTTCACTCTCCACGCCAACAATGAGTGCCCGTGAGGTGACGCCTGGTAAACGCCCGCACGGTGCAAATATTTCATCATTACCGATATCTGTGTACAAACAGTGGCGTAACTAAGAGTTTGGGGGCCCGCCCGCAAAAAGTTTTTGGGGCCCGTTTTTAATTGTAATTATCATGAAGAACTACATACCACAAGAACTTGTGGAAATTGTGACTAGGCTCACTTTTATCTGACTTGATATGTTAAGAAGCAAAATAACCAATATTGGAGGCTTGAAAATCCAAGATTAGGCACCTTCACAACCCACGAAAGTATTTATATGTTGTGGCATTTACTATGAAAATATGATTGGCCCTTTTTTTTTTTTGTTTTTTTTTTTTGCATATGAAATTTGTGGTACAGTACACTGGTGAAAGTTACAGGGAATGGATTCATACATTTTTGGTATTCCAAATGAAAGAACTTGGATGCGACAAAATATGGTATTAGCAAGATGAATCAGTATCATACAGTTTAAATAGTACCAATTTTGCGAAAATCATTCTCCTATCGTTATTGAATCCCACGTTTTGGTAATACACATTGGCCGCCAAGTGTCTTGATTTGACAGCCCCACACTTCTTTTTATGGGGTTAGTTTAAAGGAAACCTCTGGATCAGTTGCAGGAAAATATTTGCTAAGAAATGAAAATTCTACCGGCCGAAATGTGAAAGAAAATAAAGAGCTTGATTTTGAATATCGGATAAGGGGCCCCTTAGCCAATATTATTTTTGGAAATTGACATTTAAAATAATAAAGGACTAAATGAATTTGTATGATGCTACAAAAAAAAAATGATTAAATTCAAAATTTCGCAGTATAGTAACAAAATTATAAATCATGTAAATTGGGGCCTCTCTAAAGTCGGGGGCCCGTTAGTTACGCCACTGTGTACAAAGCAGATTGGCTCACCCAACAATGGGTAATAAGCCGCGATGATATATTTATTTATTTATTTTGCTTCTAACTTTCAGTTTAATTCTTAAGTATTATTTAATAAACAGTCACTGTTTTCTTATGTTAAACGCCTATGTTATGGATTCTCGTGTTCGCTCTGTATACGATATAAAATAAAATTGAATTGGGGGGAGGTAATGTGCTACTTTTTTATATAATGATGAGTAACCAATTTCTGTCGTATTTGAATCTTTGATTGATTTTGAATTGCTCATTACTACCTAATACAAATAATAAAAACCAATGGAATAATTGTATATATGATCACCCTATTTAGTTTAGTTTAGTGAGAGTATTAAGCGAGCGGTACGGCACAGCAACCACGTCGACGTCCAGTGTATCAGTAATGCCTGTATCCCTTCTTTTGTCCCGATATTGAAATAGAATCATTTGAGTGTAAATAATTTGCTTTGCATCCCCTTGTCTCCGCTTCCCCGCAACGCTCGTCTGTCGGCTACACACACGATAACACACACGCACAGAGATGCTGACAAGTTATTAGTAAAGAGTTCTAGTCTGGTCTGGGAACTGCACAGCGGCTGCGGCAGTTGGATCGCTAGCATTACGCAAATGGAAACAACAAAACATGGGGGATGCAACAGCGACACACATTTACATGGGGTACAACTATTATTTGTTATATTTTATAAAAAAAATATTATGTTTGTTTTTATTTCTGGCCATAGTAGTATGAAACATACGAGTGAATGTTGGATGGTTGAAACTGGGCAACAAAAATTGATGTGAAGTGCCCAATGGACCATCATGTAATCAGACATGAGTTCTGGACCTGAACAAGGACCGGATAATGAGCAAGTCTTCAGGTCATCTAGATGGGGAATTAAAGACAAAATTTGTTGCGAACCGGACACGCGAAATTTTGAACTGATTTTGATAGTATTTTTTGATTTATTTTATTTTGGAATCATAAACTTGTTTATTCGCCCTCAAAAACTGGCGCAATTTGGCCAAGCAACAGCTATTCAAACGTCAAAATCGTGGTTTATAGAAAAATGTCAAACACAATAAATTCGATAAATCACATTTTTTGAACACCGCTGCTCATAAACCTATTCGGATCCTTTCTCGTATACGTCTTTTCACTTCTGTGGAACCAACTTGCCCTGGGCAGTGTTAAATTCATCCCATACTTCTTTTGAATAATCGATATCTTCCATTTTCATTTGATAGTGTTAAAATTTCTTATAAACAAACAATATAGCCAGAAACCACGGCATTCTTAAAATTTACAACACCAGTACAATGTACAACGATACCGAATATATGCCCATTTTATCCTTGAATTTCGAGAACCAAAATAAAATAAAACTTTTGTATGTACCACGGGGATAATCAAGATTATAGCACTCGGGAAAATTAAAGCTCTCCGCTACACGTCGAGCTTTAAACATTCCCACGTGCTACAATTTTTAGATTATTCCCTTAATATATAAATAACTATTTTTGTTTTATGTCGTGAATAATTTTTTATTTTGTTTATTAACAGTAGTTTGGGATTTGCAGGATTATTATTTGCCACAGATTTGTTCACGAAAAATACAAAAATAGGTTCATTTCATCTCATTATAATTTTTATTAGGTTTCGGTCGCGGGTGATTCTGTTTAGTTAATATGGGATTGTTAGGGTTCTTAAGACACTCAAGGCGTGGTTTAGACCAGGGCGGCTCTGTCTTCAACTACTTTGAATCGCATAGGAGGTTTGGACTGGACAGGGTTTCCTGCCCATGTGGAAAGACCTTGTCGTGGTGGCAGGACTTAACCATGCTTCAAAAGGAATGAGACCAACGTCTCCACACGCCAAAGAAATTCTTTTCTAGGTTCTTAAATTGAGTACAGAAAAGTATTGATTTCATATTCTTGTAAAATATAAATACCGGTTTTAGGATATTAATCCATTGTTTACATATACAAAAGTAAGCCGCCTCGGTGGCCGAGTGAGTTGAGGAAGCGTGTTACGACAGCGCTCAAAGCGACCATCACCGCTCGGATCTTGGGGCGTGGGTTCGATTCCCACCAGGGGCTTGAATGCTTGTGACTGTCCTTTCATCATCTCATCTCCATCAAGGCAACGTGAACAATTGTAAAGTTACAAAAATATTATGTAAAAATTGACTCATTCCCATTCATATCATCAAATTGTAATAACTTAAAAAAAGTTTATATACAATAAAGATTATTATTATTATTATTATTATTATTATTATTGTTATTATTATTATTATTATTATTATTATTATTATTATTATTATTATTATTATTATTATTATATACAAAAGTAGGCTGGTAACTAGAGGTGGGCGCGTGAGTAACTTTTTGTTCACGATCACGCACGCTCACGGAACTAAAAATGTAATCACGACCACGACTTTTTATGTTTGAGTCACGATCACTCACGCTCACGATTTTATTTTGGCACTCACGCACGATCACGTCCGGCGGGTCACGTTCGTGTCACGTAATTGTTTCTATGTACATTTAAGCCTGCTTAACACAGTCATAAGTTGTTATCAAATTTGTTAACAAATTAGTAATAAGTTAGGTAACAGATTAGTTTCATTGGAAACGAATGTTTATGTACAAATAGGTTGTTCTATTCCTTCAAAAGTGACAAATATCACAAATTAGTTAGCAAAATTATGATCGTGTCAAACGGGCTTAAATATTTGTATATCTTTGGTGAAATCGAAGCAACTGTGTATACAATTTTGGGTACAACAATAACACTATTTTTATGCAAAAAAAATACTGTTGATGACATATTTGGACATAATAATGATATAAAGAATGTAAAGTAAAAGATGAAAATTGACAATTTTTTTAATTTGAAAAAAAAGAAAACTTGTACTCACGCCCGATTAAATTTCAATCACGCCTGATCACGCACGATAATTTTTTAGTGCCTCACGCTCACGTCCAATCACGAGGCAAAATTTAAATTATACTCACGATCACGCGGGTCACGTCGTGACCCATCGTGACCCGACAAAATCACGGCCCACGCCCACCTCTACTGGTAACTAAGTCATAACTGTATCTGTACGGTAATATTATTTCCATACTGACTTGTGAACAACGTTCTACAAAATGAAAATAAAATAAAATGAAAGTATAATGCTCTTCATTAATACATACAGATAACGTTAGTGTATCGTTCTAAATACGGTTTACTTTATTCTATAATAATAAACACGAGCAATAAAGGACATAACTTGAATATTTGTTATATTTGTGACATTATGTCAAAATAATTGTTGTTATCCAAAGCATTCTGAAAGTACCATTAATGAGAGAATTTCAAAAAATAATATTTATTAACAATGTCTTCATTTTCTGAAACCGATAAACTATTGAACAAACCACGGATGTCATGAATCATAAGAAGCCTTAGATGTCTTAAAATTTTCAAATCGACATCTGCGGCAGTTATGATATAGATAACATTCCTAGGTATATTAAGCTACTAAATAATAATAAAAATTGTATATGTTTTAATTATTTTATTTTGTTTCTTCCTTTCCCTTAACGCTTCATTTTTTGCAGCGTCGATACTGTTTCATATAAATAAATAATTTATAAATAACATATCTAATAAAACTATTATGATTACCATTACCCCTTAACCTTAAAATTAATTTTAAGGTTAAGGAGTAATCATAATAGTTTTAGTTAAATTTAACCTTAGACTCCATCTATTATTAATTTTTAACATATCTAATAAATTATAATTGGACATTAAATGTTGAAGGCACCACGGGCACCCTATTCATACTTTATTTACTATTATTTCATTTATGGCTAATGTTATTTTTGGGGTGACTTTTAACATTTTCATACCTAATTTCTGCCGTTATAAACCATGCAAAATTAATTTTGATTATTGATAAAATAAATAGGGAAGCAGGAAATTACAAAAGTTTATTACCATTACCCCTTAACCTTAAAATTAATTTTAAGGTTAAGGAGTAATCATAATAGTTTTAGTTAAATTTAACCTTAGACTCCATCTATTATTAATTTTTAACATATCTAATAAATTATAATTGGACATTAAATGTTGAAGGCACCACGGGCACCCTATTCATACTTTATTTACTATTATTTCATTTATGGCTAATGTTATTTTTGGGGTGACTTTTAACATTTTCATACCTAATTTCTGCCGTTATAAACCATGCAAAATTAATTTTGATTATTGATTCAGATGCAAAATTTTATGCCTGACTTATTTGAAGGTTTTTTTTTTACGTGAAATAAATAGGGAAGCAGGAAATTACAAAAGTATCACTCTGTATTTAAATTACTAAGCATTTTGTTATTGAAAATTGAATAAAAGAACGACGTATATATTTGTTTATTTAGTATTTCCGATCATTTTTCCCCATTGAAAATTTACAAATGGTCAGTTTGTCGGTCTTTTTAAACACTTTTCTAAACATACCTTTTCATACTGTATAATCTTTGTATGATATTCATAGTATCCACAAACCGTGCATCGGTATCCTTTATTATCTGGTATACAAGTACCAAGCAGCAGATAACATGGTTAGTAATATTTCACCGCTGTATTGAAACTAGTTATTACATCCAAACTGGGATTAGAGATGTAAAGCGGCGGAAATACGGTCCATGAGTCCTGTTGCCGCCTGATTAGTCGGACAGGATCATACACGTAATCTTCAAGGAGGAGGAGTTTTCTATAGACTCAGAATTACGTACAGGATAGCTCTTTGTCGGCTAATTTCGGACCGAGATTTTTAAACGGATTACTAGAGAAAAGTTATTGTCAATACTGATACTTAAAAGTACCACTTCTTGGAAGAAATTTGCCAATTTTACAATTATATTAAACGTATTTTATTTAGTAGTTTGTGTAGAATATGGGTGTTCAACATATTGGATCTTTTAGGTCGTATCACCTAACATATATTTGTCATATACAGGGTGTTAATGAATACGTGTTACAAATTTATAGAGTATGTAGGCAGGGGCGTAACTAAGAGTTCGGGGGCCCGCCCGCAAAAAGTTTCTGGGGCCCTTTTTTAATTATAGCGTTTATCATGAAGAAATACATGCCACAAGAACTTGTGGAAAACTAGGCTCACTTTCATCTCAGTTGATATGCTAAAAAGCAAAATAACCAATATTGTACGCCTGAAAATCCAAGATTAGACACTTTTACATCCCACCAAAGTCATTGTAGATTGTGGCATTTACTATGAAAATGTGATTGGCCCGTATTCTTTTTTTTTTTTGAAAATGAAATTTGTGGCACAGTCCCCTGATGAAAGATAAAGGGAATTGATTCGTATATTTTTGGTATCCCAAATGAAAGAACTTGGATGCGACAAAATATGGTATTAGTAAGATGGGTCAGTATCATACAGTCTAAATAATAGCAATTTTGCGAAAATCATTATCTTATCGTTATTTTATCCCACGTTTTGGTAATACACATTGGCCGCCAGGTGTCTCGATTTGACAGCCACAAACTTCTTTTTATATGGGGTTATTTTGAAGGAAAACTCTGGATCAGTTGCAGGAAAATATTTGCCAAGAAATCGAAATTCTACCGGCCGAAATGTGATGGAAAATAAAGAGCTTGATTTTACATAGCGGATAAGGGGTCCCTTAGCCAATATTATTTTTGTAAATTGACATTTAAAAAAATTAAGGATTAAATAAATTTGTATGTTGCTATAAAAAAATGATTAAATTCAAAATTTCGCACTAGTAACAAAATTATAAATCATGTAAATTGGGGCCTCTCTAGAGCCGGGGGCCCGCCCGCAATGCGGGCCCTGCGGGCCCGTTAGTTACGCCACTGTATGTAGGACTGCAAAATAGATTAATTTTTACTAATGAACTCATATCCGGTAACGCACCGGTTTCGAGCTATTGGGCCCTATTCTATAACTTGATGATTAATTTTTAACCACTGGTTAAAATTTGTATCTAATAGATATTGATTTGACAACTAAACATCCCTTTTTTTGTTGTCAACATACTTGATTGATTAAAAAATTTAACCAGTGGTTAAAAATTAACAACTGAGTTACAGAATAGGCCCTAGACTCTTAAAAGAGTAATTACCGATTCCTCGCCAAAAAAAAAATCTGATGTGGCCCACACATGACCTCCCGTCAATTCCATGTTTGAAATAGCAATGAGCTATAAGTAAAGTATCACTTCTGGTTGACCGTTCGTAAACAAAATCTTTTGTTGTTCCAATAAATAGAAAAGTCTGTAATACCAAATTTTGGATTATAGTTTATTATGTTTTTCCTCGAAAATATGTTAAGAGCTCAAAATTAAGTATCACTTCCGGGTTATCATATAGGTATAGTCAAAATATAATGTTTCAAATTATACACGAGATTTAAATACCAAATTTGAGAAGTTTTAAATCATGTTTTAATATATTTTTTCAAGAAAATCTGAAGTAGTACTTCCGGTTTATCAATTTTAGAAAACATCTAGTATGTCGTTCTCATTAATATAAAAGTCTTAAATACCAAATTTGAAAAGTTTTGGATTGAATAAATTTATTTTTCACGAAAATCTGTTAAGAGCTTCAAAATAAAGTATCAATTCCGGTTTATCAATTTTAGCCAAAATCTAATAGGTTTCTTCCCTTTATATAAAAGTCTTAAATACTAAATTTGACAAGTTTTGAAGTAAATCAATATATTTTTCACGAAAATCTGTTCAGAGCTTCAAGTAAAGTATCACTTCTGGTTTATTAATTTTAGCTAAAATCTAATATGTCGTTCCCCTTGATATAAAAGTCTTAAATTCTAAAATTGAAAAGTTTTGGATTATATTTTAATATAGTTTTTCATTAAAAACTGTTATGGGCTTCATGTTAAGTATCACTTCCGGTTGTCCAATTTTACCCAAAATCTAATCAACTCTTTATATGAATGTAGAAAGCTTAAATACGGAAAATAGAATTTTTCGGAAGTTTGTTCTAAGAGTTATAGTGAATACACACACACACACACACACACACACACACACACACACACACACACACACGCACGCACGCACGCACGCAGACACGCACGCACGCACGCACGCACGCACGCACACACACACACAAACACACACACACACACACACACACACACACACACACACACACACACACACACACATACACACATACAGACACAATTGTAAAAATAGTAAAAACGTGTTAAGGAGGACCATAATTCGTACTTATTTACTGAAAACTCTCCATCGAATTTTGGATCGATAACATTGCCTCCCTTACCTACGGTATGACGGGAGGTAAAAAAACCTATAAGTAGGAGGTATTTATATCTACTATCTATAATTTATTGTACATGCTTAATTTGCAAATAACTCGTGTTTTAAATTATTATTCTTTACTTTTCTTTGATTTAGATAGCCGTATATGACTATACAGTACCACCAACCTAGACCTTGTAACAATAGATATACGAAAAATTTAATTTCGTGAATATCACGCTTTCAATAGTCTTGATATTCAAATAAATCATTCTAAATAATAAATACACTGTATTGTTTTATTATTGCTCTTCTATGAAGAGCTTTTGTGTATTATATAATATATATATATATTGTACGATGCGTAAATAGTATACCTTATCTTATCTAGTAATAAGCCGTTTTGGCGGTGCGGGTTGATCAAGTAATAAACAGTTAGCGTGCCTGTAAACGGGTGCTTAAATGTGGGGCCCTTCCTAGGCCGTAGCCGTGGAGGACGCCTTGGGAATAATGAACAATCCGCAACTGATTTTAATGAGATTTAGACGCGAATTTGTAGTGAACACCGCTCCCTCTAGGGGTGTCGCAATCACACGCACGCACCCCTAGGCTTAAACACACACCCTCAGGGGACAACTTAGTGGGTAGGCCGAGAAATAGGACGAGAATAGGCGACAAATTTAAAATAGTAATAGATGCACGGTTTGCGAAAAAGGTTGCTTGTGGTTTGATTGGGCTCTCCTTATTTACTTTTTAATATAGAAGTTTGATTGTCACTTTAAATTATTAAAAATCTGATGTGGCCAGCACATTACCTTCCGTCAGTTATATGAGGCATTTACAAAAATTCTACCGGTGAACTGTTACCAGTAAACAGCTGTTTATCAGGTTATAGCTACCGGAATCAATATTTTAAGAAGGCAAGTGGAAAGCAGGGTAGATCCATAGCCTATAAAAAATTTGAAACAGGTTAGAAATTTGATATAGTTACAAACTTTTAACGCTCGCTTCACTTTGCATCACTACCTTCTTTTTGAGATTAGATTCTTCATGAATCCGGTAGATGGTTCTGGTAGATATTGTACAATTTTCAAACACGATAACTTTTTACTACTCGTGTTTGCGAACACAGTCAGTAGATGCGGTATCTACCGGTAGAATTTTCGTAAATGCCTATGTATTTTCTACAAAATCCATACAGAAAGTTCCTTACCAAAAATTTTAAATTTCTTGTATGTACATTACCTTTCAACAGTTGTATGCATTTTATACAAATTCCATACAGAAAGTTTCGAGCAAAAAGATCCTATACTTTGAGTAAAATTATAACACAAATATACTATGTCAATTGACACTGACATCTTTCAATCAGAATTTTCTTAATATAGTAGCTGTTTCTAGTATAGCTAGCTAATTTATGAAATTTAATTTCTTTATAATTTTATAACTCTATATTCATTTAATTTGAAGTATAAAATGTAGTCAAATCGTATAGAGAATACAATGTTCTTTAATATTTATAATAACATTAAATGTGAAAAAATGATATTTAACATCGTTTTTTCAAGAAAAATTGATAAAATCTTCAAATGAGGGTACTTCCGGTTGACCAATTATAACTAAAATCTAATCAGCTCTTCACATGGATGTAACGAAGAGGAATACGAAAGAATTATAATTTTTGGAATTGTAGTATTAGAGTTACACACACACGCACGCACACACACATACAGACATTATCGTAAAAATAGTAAAATCGTATTCTAGGGACCTTAAAACGTGCTTATTAATTAAAAACTCGCCACCGAATTTTTTGACCAAAGATAATACCTTCCTTACCTAAAGGTGACGAAAAGTAAAAAAGGAGCTAAAAGAAAAAAAATCTGGTGTGGCCAACACAATACCTCCCGCCATTTACAGCACGAGTCACAAAAAAGATTAAGTTAATCCTTATTTTTTGTATTAGCAAATTTTACTGTAATTTTGACAGTTTATATCTTAAAATATAGTCTAATCTAATCCAAGTAACTACCTTTTTTTTAAAACCCCTCAACAGGATTAAATCCCAATTACAGAGTGGGTTCACATTCATACATATCCATGCCTTAGTGGGATGTGGGATTTGAACCCAGAGTCCCGAGAGCACTCATGACATGAGGCGTTGCTCTAATCATTGAGCCAGCGGAGCTATAATAAAATTAATATTAAATTTTAAATACATATATTTGAATAACTGCGTTTTGTTTGTGTAAAGCGTAGGCTCTAGGATTTAAATTATAGGTAATTTTATAAATCTTTGCTTTGTCCTGATCTTAGTATATTATTAATAAATATTGGTAAATGTTCTGTGATCTGGCAATTTATTTTTGTACATGAAAGGGGAAAAACATGCAGCTTCACATCCCTTGAAATATGTAACTTTTAATTTTAAGGCATTTGACCTTGAATGAAAAAAAAATTCGATTAGATGCCTTGCCGCACCCAAGTTTTGGTGCTTATAAAAGAAAATTAAATGTGTCTTTTTTTAAGTACACCCAATCATTCCAAAAGAAGTTTGGTTGGGAGCTTTTAAGAAGTAAACGGAAAGAATGGTGAAATGTATTATTATCGAAAGGATGTACTTTAAACATATTTAAAATAAAATTCTAAATAATAAAGTATGTGGCTCGATCTTAATCATTCTAGCGTCACCCTCGTTTAAGTGTCATAAGTCTAAAGAACGCTTAAGAACAATATTACTCTTACTTGATGTAATAAAGCAGTCAAGTTCACTTTCATTCTATTATGTATAGCAAGACCACCGTCGCATATTAATAATTACGAGTACAATGCAATGAATCCGAGTTTGGCACGCGTACTTTTGAGTTTTGTTACAAGGTGTGACAAATTTGTCTGCATTACGCAAAATTTCTGTGTCAATGTCAAAATCATAAAAATCATACGCGGTCAATAATATTCGTATCACGTGGAATACTCATCGGTTAAGTATAAAAACTTCGGACTGCGTTAAAGTGTTATCAGTCTACCAATAGTTCTTCAATCAGTGATAACTAATAAAGCAAAGGAATACACCAATATGAAGGTAAGTAAGAAATAATATTTAATAATAAATGAAGAGCGAGAGATAGGGAAAAAAGATGAATGTCACAAAATGTTTTTTTTTCAATACGCGAATTTCAAAGCTTGAAACCTTATGGAACGTTTTTGAAGGGAGATAGTGTATTCAATCTTGGCCTGGTACCATTTTTTGCCTTTTTTTAAATATACGAGACCAAAGTCATAATATTTCAGCCGGTTTACATTTTTCAACAAATTAAAAAAACCTACACAAATGGTTAGAATTTTTTACAAAATTCTTTTGCATACTTTAAATATAGATTTAAAACTTAATAAAATCTAGTGTGGCTAACACAATACCTCCCGCCATTTACAGCCCGAGTCACAAAAAAGATTAAGTTAATCCTTATTTTTGGATTAGCGAATTTTAGTCTAATTTTGGCAAATTATTTCTTAAAATATAGTCTAATCTAATCCAAGTAAGTACCTTTTTTGATGATAAAATGAAGGTTAAATTTTAAATACCAGGATAAAATAGAATTCACTAATCTAAAAATGAGAATAGACCTATTCAATTTAACAGATCTCTTTCTATCGCTGCAAATAGTAAGAAAATGACGCGAACAACTGCCAGTTGGGCTGTCAAACAAAACGTCAAAAATATTGCACTCATTAAAATACCTGTATTCTCAGCGAAAATTTACATCGTTAGACATTTTTAATTTCAATAAAGGTTTTTGTAACTTATTTCGATAAGATTTTTTAAAGTTATATGAGATATTCTCACATTTTACGTTTAAATTTTTTAGAAACAAACGCCATAGATATCAGTTGTTCTTACATTGCGCATATCTTCTATCTCTTTAAATTGAAAAGGTCCATTAGCTTAATTTTTTTTGCGAATCGTTAATTTTTATTAATCTAAATACATACCTACATATTTATTTATGCTGGAAACTTTTTTGATTTCCATTCCTATTCTTCTATTTACTTTTTTCTTGTTAAAACGTTACTATTATTAATTTGAAATGATTAGTTCTTTGACATTTATCTGTCAGTTACATTTGAATAACTGCGTAAGGAGTTTTGTTTGTTTAAAGCGTAGGCTCCGGGATTTAAATTATAGATAATTTTATAATTTTATCCATAATATATCTAGAAAAAGTATTAATGCAAATCTGTAGAAAATTTAATAATCTTTAATTTTTATAATAACATTAATCTCGAAAAAATAACATTTGAGGTATTTTTCGAAGAAAAACTATTTTGAGCTTCAAGTACAGTGCCATTTCCTGTTATCCGATTTAAACCAAAATGTAATGGGCTCTTTTCATAATAGAAAAAGTTTGAAATACAAGGTTTAAAATTTTTCTGAATGATAGTATTTGAGTTAGATTGGAGGATCCACACATACATACACACAAACATAATCGTGAAAATGTTAAAATTGGATTGTAGGGACCTTAAAACGTGTTCATTTACCAAAATCTCGATATGCGATTTTTAGCACGATCCCTATATCTCCCTTACCAAGGGTAGCGGGAGGTAAAAATAAATTGTGGGCCAAATGACGCCTGATAATAGTTCGACCGGCATTTTAAGGGTTGTCTTTTAGTTCAGAGGTTCCTTACTTTGGATACAACGAAAAACAACGTAAAAATCCAGTGCGTACAGTAAAACTTACATTGCAAGACATATGGAACAATACTCACAGAAAAATTTGCGGCATACAATACCTAATAGAATTAAAGCTAATACTACTAATAACCCAATATTATATGAATACGTATTCAGTATTTGTGAGTTTAAAATCTTTTAAAGTAATCGAAAGAAATTTTTAGAAATTTATCACCATTTGCGCAGGTTTGATAATTTGTTTGTTCAAAATATAATTCGGCCGAAATATTTTGGGTTTAGCCTCGTACCATATTAGTTGGACTAATCATGTTATTTTGCAAGAAAATGGAGATTCATCCTTTTTCACCTATAGTACATTAATAGCGCAAAACAAAGTTATTTATTAAAAATATTTGTTTTCCAGTTCTTTATCGCTTTCTTTTCCTTATTTTCCCTTTCTTTAGCGGTTCCTCCTTCTTCTAATCGTTATTCCACCCTTTCCCGTTTCCAAGTCCCTCCGCCGCAGCCATTTAGGGGCTCCCAATTTTTCCAAGGGGGTCCAGCAAGATTCCAAGGAGCCTTACCAGCCAGACAAACAGCACCAGCTGCACCAAATCCGAGCTATGGACCCCCAGCGCAAGTTTATGGGCCCCCAAGAGACGTGTATGGGGTCCCCACTACTGAGTTGGCTACCACCACCGAAATTGAGCTCACCACCGAACTTGAGGTATAGTTTGTTTCAAGATATTTGCAAACATACCTGCCTCGATTTACGCAGCGGGTGGCTTCTTAAATGAGCTTGATAGGTAACATGACAGGGTTGTAACAAAATATTTGAAATCCAGCACACGAAATATTTGTGTGGAATTTAATGTTTCACATGAATTTTAAGAAATACAGAACAAAGAATATGTCATTACATCAAATTTTCACAATTATAAATAAAACCAGGGATATTAATTAGCGGGATTTTGAGAAAGTACCTCTACATCGTTTTCCAAAATTTTGCTAATCCTCCCTTGACGCATAGGATCGTACATACCATGCTGTTTTGTTATTACCAAGGAAAATTTGCAAATATCTTGAAACACACCATAAGAAGGAAGAAGAATAGTATATTATACAACAAGGGAGAGAAATGCATAATTTTTATCGAGGTACAATTTGAAGCCCGAGAGTGCACCTCGAGGGTTACAAAAATAGAATTCTCGCCTGAATTCTTTAACTACTGGAAGTAGACACATCACAAAAATCCAATTTTTTAAGTATTAAAAGCTTGTGAGAAATACGACTGTCATCTTTGACAATTCACTGAATATCACATTTCCAATTTATTTTTATATCAAGAATACAGCGAAAAGCTGCTGCAGCTGTTTTAAACTTACCTATTACCAACGAAATCTAGACAGTTGTACAATGTAGCTTATAACTTATATTAGGCAACTGAACTGTCAACATAAAAGTCAATTTCTACTTTCGGTGGTGATTTTTTTATATCACTATTATGAATGCATTATGTTACAGCTATAGTTTCTGTTAAATGCCACAAAATAATTGTATGATAGGTTCTCAAGCGGTTACCCATCGAAGTACTAACCGCGATCAGCCTTGCTTGATTCAATAGATCACATAAGGGATAAGAGTCGGTGTGTCCACGATAACAAAAATATTTTCAAATAAATAGTAAAAGAAAATAAATGTATGATAAATATATTGGTGATAGCAATAGGTGTATACACGACGAACCCGAAACGTATACCTAACATAAATACGGCGCGAGCAGACACGTGACTTGAGCGACCTTGAAGTGCTTGGAATCAGCTGTTATGTATGCGCGAGTCACTTTGACCAATGTTTTGACTTATTTTAATTTTGAACTGCTAAAAAGTTATTATTTTTAATTTCATGTGTTTTACCGCCTGAAAATTGTAATATAAAAACACTTTAGCAGTTCAAAACCAAAATAATTCAAAACATGAGTCTTGTCAAAGTGACATTGTTCTTGTCAAAGTGACACGCGCACACAAATCAGCTGATTTCAAGCATGTCAAGGAGCTCCAGTCACGTGGCTGCTGGCGCCCTATACGAAGGTCATGCTAAAAATATTAGAATAAGATAATCAGGTAGACCGTGGAAAACAAAAATTTTCACAATGATCAATCCATAACAAATGAATTTAGTAGATATATATTTTGTTTTAACTGACAATTAATTTAACAGTCTGTTTAACCAGAAATGATAATAGTGGACCTTAAGAGGAATGACTGCGTACTATATTTGAAGCGAAAATTCAAACAAGTTAATCCTGTACTAGAACTATTAACGTTTTAAAAAAATCAACATGAGACGAACATACTTCTGATATGAACTTGCATTTAAAAAAAGTATTATTAAAATCTATTAGTATTTGACTTTGATTTTATGGGAAATACAATATTTCTCGTTTTCCCTATAAAATCAAAGTCAAATACTAATGAATTTCAATAAAACTTTTTTAAAATGCAGGTTCTTATCAAAAGTATGTTCGTCTAATGTTGAATTTTTAAAAAATTTAATAATTGTAGTATAGAAAAAATTTATTTGAATTTTCTCTTCAAATATAGTACGCAAGGGAGTCATTCCTCTTAAACATAGTAATTACCATCGAAAACATCGCCACCGTTTATAAACAGCAAGAAAGTACTTAATATTCTTTACTAATTCCACTTATTATTCTTCTCTCATTCTATGTCGAGGTTCGCTTTCTTTTAGGCTGAAAGTTTCAAGGTGCCTTCGAATCAAAAACAGACCACAGCCGAGAACGTAGAGAGGGGTCAATATTATTTGCTTCTGCCCGACGGAAGACTGCAAAAAGTGCAATACATGACCACTGCTGATCTGCAGAAGATGGCCTATTCTGCGAGACTGAGATACGAAGATGTTGAGCCCATCAAAGGGCCTATTTACACCACGGCGAATAACCAACCCTTCTTCCCTATCTTCCAGAAGAAGTAGATAGAGAGAAGAAAATAGGGATAAGATTGTATACCAAAGTTTAATAAATAATAAAGTTAAATACAGTTAAAATTGTTTAATTCTTATATTGTTTTCCATATCATTTACTCTAAATTCTTCATATATATACAGGATGTTATTTAAAAAAATGTCAAATCTAGTGTGATTTTTTTTGTATTGGCCTACGGTTAACTGAGTATCAAATATGCTAATTTCAATATCTTTAATGTAGGCAAGTCGATTTTAGCTCTCCTACTCCATTTTTTTAAATTACAGAACTGAATTTGAAACTGTGAGCAGTGTGAGCAAACATAAATGATATATAACGCACTGTCGTGGCGGTAAAAATTGACCGTTCAAACAAGTTATAAAAAATAATGTTTTCAATATTTTTTTTACAGAAAATCTGTTATAATAAATAGTTATTTATGTACCTCGGTAAGCAAAGTCAAGCTCTGCTATAATATGCATTTTTTGCCGAGGTGCGTATTATATTTTTCTATCTACCTTACTAATAATAGATCTAGAAGGGTGTGTACACCCAATTACAATAATATTAAATCATAGTAGGCTTAGCGGACGAAAAAGGTTTGCGGACGAAAAAGGTTTGCAGACGAAAAATGATGGCTTAGCGAATGAAAAGGGTTTTGTGGACGAAACGTTTTGCAGACGAAAAATTTTTGCGGCCGAAAAGTGATAACCTTCTGAAAAGGGTCATTTTTCGTCCGAAAATATGTACGTAAAATTTCAATTTTCGTATAAGTAGACAGAAAAATGTTTGATTAATACATATAACTTTGCATGAAGAATAACATATAAAAAAATCTGATGTGGTCAGTTCTATGTATTTTGTAAAAATGTCATAAAGAAAGTCCCTTGCAAAAGATTTTATTTCTTGTACATTACCTTAACGCAGTTGTGTGTATTTTATAAAAATTCCAGACAGATTGTTTCTAGCAAAAGATCCTATATTTCCAGTAAAATTATAACACATACATACTGTCAATTACACTTGCTGACACCTTTCAGTCAGAATTTTCTTAATATAGCAGCTGTTTCCAAAGTTATGGCATAGCTGGCTAAACTTATGAAATTTAATTTCTTTATAATTACCTTCCGTCATATTTTAAGTTACTGTTAAAATCTTCAAATGAGGGTACTTCCGGTTGACCAATTATAACCAAAATCTAATCAGCTCTTCATATGGATGTAACGAAGAAGAATACGAAAGAATTATCATTTTTGGAATTGTAGTATTAGAGTTATCGTAGGCGAAAATTTTGTCACACACATACATACACACACATACGTACATACAGACATCATCGTAAAAATAGTAAAATCGTATTCTATACTGTATTTCAGATAGGAATAGACTTGGTGGCGCTGCTGCGCCAGCCTGTTTTACACACATAAAACTTATGAATTAGTTTTGTTCCTTGTATGACATACTTGACAGCTCGAAACGTCAAAATTTTATAGTTTGTAATTATTTAGTAAATAACAGATACTTAAAGTTATTAAATAGATTATAAAGACAAAATAAAAATAAATTTATAAAATTATCTATAAATTTAATCCCGGAGCCTACGCTTTAAACAAGCAAAACTCCTTGGTTACACAGTTCATAACTTAAATGTATGTAACTGACAAATAAATGTCACTGTCAAAGAACTAATCATTTCAAATTAAGAACAGTAATGTTTTAAAAAGAAAATAGTAAATAGAACCCTAGTTATACGGAATGGATCTTAATACAGTTTCCGCAATAACTAAATATGTAAGTATATATATATATATATATATATATATATATATATATATATATATATATATATATTTAAATTAATAAAAATTAAATAGCGGGAGGTTTGGTGTTGGCCACATCATATTTTTCAGATACTGGTCGAGCCCAGTTAGTAACCACAGACGCGTTTCGCTATTATTGGAGCCCATCAGTGTGCTGTAACTATCATTTCTTTGCAGAGGGAATGACTAACTGGGCTCAGCATTTTCTAAACTTCGTTTGTCCGTTTCATACAGATTTAAGGTCTCCTTTTAATATAAATGATGAATTTTATAATTTGTTACTACGGTGGAGGATCCTATTATAACAGGATCTTTAGTAAAGTTGGTAAACCTAGGTAGAAGGTAGGTAATAGGGAATATATGTAAGATAACTCATTTTATCCCTATGTAATATTCAGTTCTTGGTAAGATCTCATCTCGCCGTTGGTGAGTCTTGAGGCAATGAGATAACTCATCGTGGAAACTTGGAACACTTAAATTATTTAACGGCCCTTGTGGAGCATATTAGTAAAATTAGTTTGCGCATCTAACCTCAAAGTTAGCATGGGCTTGCGAAGTTGAACGCAAGGCGAAGGCGCTTAACTTTTCCACTCAGAGCAGAGGTCGGAGGTACTGTACGGCGCCGCGTATCAAGTTACGTTTGAGTTAACGAGATTACCTCAACAAGGAAGAAGTCCGGAACGGCTCCGGGCAGTAGCTCTAGCTCCAGCTCCGGAATCGTGGGCTCATAACGTGATCGCTTCACGGAGATACATAACTTCACAAACTAAATCACTTACACCAGAATTAAATCACTTCCAAGGATTATATCTGCAGAATATAAATAAATACATTATCAAGAGGATTACCACGCTCATATATTAACTCTATACCTTCCAAAATATGATTAGTGCACAAAAGTTTATAGATACAGAAACGTCCAAAAATATTTTTAGAATTTCAACTTTACTTAGAATAGTGTTTCCCAATCCGTGGGACGCGAAAAGGAATTAATTAATTATTTCGGGTTCAAAAACTACTGGAAATAAGATTTAGGGGGGCGCATAGAATTTTTCAAGTCTGAAGAAGGTTGCGAGTATAAAAAGTTTGGAATACATTGATTTAAATATATCTCAATGCACTGATTCCAAATTTTCAAACCGTAGTTTAATATTTCCTTTCTTTCTGGAGATATTTAAATCTTTACCCATTTCTGGGTTATAACCCAAAATTGGGTGGATAAAAGCCTGGCGATTTCGTAATTCGATTCTACGGGCAAAATTCCATTAGTTTACCAATTTTCATAAAATTTATCCCACTAGTTCAGTGTGCACATACAAATAACTGAAATCCCTGAAACGGGGTGTATTTGAGATTTTTTGCAATTTTTGACCATTTTCAGTTATTTTGTTCTATTTGTATATGTATGTAATTTTGGTCGTAGAATCGATTTTTAGTCCCAAAGCTTGCGTTCATTTCTGCGTGAGAAGAGACTTTTCCATCGCCTAGATAAAAATCTGATGTGGCCAGCACATTACCTTCCGTCAGTTCTATGTATTTTGCACAAATTTCATACAGAAAGTTCCTTGCTAAAGATTATATTTCTTGTACATTACCTTCCGGCAGTTGCATGTATTTTATGCAAATTTCATACAGAAAATTTATAGCAAAAGATCTTATATTTCCAGTAAAATTATAAGACAAATACACTATGTCAATTTCACTTGACACTGACATCTTTCAATCAGAATAGTAGCTGTTTCCATAGCTATGGCTACTTTATGAAATTGAATTCCTTTATAATTTTTTAACTCTATATCCATTTATCATTAAGTATAAAATGCAGTCAAATCGTATAGAGAATAAAATATTCTTTAATATTTATAATAACATTAAATATGAAAAAATGATATTTAACATAGTTTTTTCAATAAAAACGGTTGATATCTTCAAATGGTGGTACTTCCGGTTGACCAATTGTAACTAAAATCTAATCAGCTCTTCATATGTATGTAACGAAGAAGAATACGAAAAAATTATAATATTTGTAATTGTAGTATTAGAGTTATCGCAGACGAAATTTCGTTGCATCCATATGAAGAGCGCTGATTAGATTTTGGTTACAATTGGTCAACCGGAAGTACTCTCATTTAAAGATTTTAACAGTTTTTCTTGAAAAAACGATGTTAAATATAATTTTTTCACATTTAATGTTCTTATAAATATTAAAGAACATTGTATTCTCTATACGATTTGACTGCATTTTATACTTCATATTAAATGGATATAGAGATATAAAATTATAAAGAATTTAAATATCATAAATTAGCTAGCTATGCTAAAAACAGTACTATATTAAGAAAATTCTGATTGAAAGATGTCACTGTCAATTGACATACAACTGTCGAAAGGTAATGTACATACAAGAAATTTATAATCTTTTGCAAGAAACTTTCTGTATGGATTTTATAGAAAATACATATATGCATTAACCAAAATTCTACCAGTAGATACCGCATCTACTGACTGTTCGAAAACACGAGTGGTAAAAAGTTACCGTGTTCGAAAATTGTACAACATCTACCAGATCCATCTACCGGATTCCTGAAGAATCTAATCTCAAAAAGGTAGCGATGCAAAGCGAAGCGCGCGCGTTAAAGGTTTGTTAACTAAATGGACCTTTTTAATTTAACGGCTATCTCTTTCTATCGCTGCAAATAGTAAGAAAATGGCATGAACAACTGCCAGTTGGGCTGTCAAACGAAACGTTAAAAATCATCAAAATACCTGTATTCTCAGTGAAAATTTGCATCGTTAGACATTTTAACTTTAATAAAAGCTTTTGTAACTTATTTCGATAAGATTTTTTAAAGTTCTGAGATATTCTCACATTTTACGTCTAAATTTTTTAGAATCAAACGTCATAGATCTCAGTTATTCTTAATGGCTCGTAGTATGATCACGGTTTTAACTAAAACGCTGTTTTAAGAAATGTCAAATTCAAATTTAAATATTTAATTTCGCCCTTATGTTTAAAGAACGATTTTTTTAAAAATATTTGTTTGAATACAAACTATGTTCTGCTTTAATATCAAATTTTGATAAATTTGATTTTATTTATTTTTGATATAAAATAATGAAATTTGACATTTCTTAAAACAGTGTTTTAGTTAAAACCGTGATCATACTACGAGCCATTATGCGCAGATTCCCATTGCGCATATCTTCCATCTCTTTAAATTGAAAAGGTCCATTTCTAACCTTTTTCAAATTTTTTTTATAAGTTATGGATCTACCCTGTTTACCACTTGCGTTCTTAAAATATCGATTCCGGTAGCTACAACCTGATAAACAGCTGTTTACCGGTAACATTTCACCGGTAGAATTTTCGTAAATGCCTCATACAACTGACGGAAGGTAATGTGCTGGCCACATCAGATTTTTTATAAATAATTTGTATTTAATAATTTTAATTCTCAAAAATGAATTTTATGCACAAAATTCTTTGGCTCAATACATATGCGAGTGGGCTCGTATATAATACAAGTATAATTTCACACCAATCAAATTTGTTCCAGAAATGAAAGTATTGAAGTTTGCAATCACCTAAAATTTGTTGGTAATCGTTACTATAAATGTGTTTACATATTTGCATTAATGGTTTAGCAATGGTGTGCTGCGCTTTGGTATGGCATTGTTAAGAAAGGAGTCGAGTAATGAAATAATTAATTAACAATCCGCAATAGTTTAGAAGTAATGACATACATGTAAACAAGGCAAGCAAAGTCGAATGCCGACAGCGCCTGAGTGCAAGTAGGGAGCTTCGGAATAATTTCTCTTTTCTCTGCGGTTTACACCGCGCGCAATACACCGCAAAATTCCAGAAATTTAATATCCTGCTTCCCCACAAACATGCGCGCATACATGCACACGATATTACACACAATCCAACAATGTAATGAGTTACATCTGATTTACCAAAAATTCAAACAATACATACAACTATTTTAATAGGATTTTAAAGCCAAAATTTTGGGATAGACATAAAAATAATAAACTAGAAAACTTTTATAAAAAAATCTGATGTGGCCAACACTAAACCTCCCGCCATTTAATTTTTATTAATCAAATTTACATGCTTACATATTTATTTATGCTGAAAACTGTATTAATAGTATATTCCGTAACTTAACCACGACCGTGGTTATGGTTCAAGTGGTCAGGTTATGGCCACTGAAAAGTGGTTGTTACTCGGAACATCTTGGTTAATTTGTATCGGTAAAGCAGGGAACCACCGCGTCATTAGAAATAAGTGACAACATAATTTTTGTCTATCCTTATACTAACGTAAATATTATACATATCTGTATATAGTATATAGTACAAAAAATTTGTGGTCGTTGTGGTCACGAAAAAGTAATCAAAACTTTCAGGAACCACATTCCGAAATTGAACCGCGATCCTGAAATTATGTTTTGGTTACATTACGGAACGCATAACCAGAACCTTGGTCACCGCGGTTAAGTTACGGAATATACTATTAGTCTCATTTCATATAACTATGTTTCTATTTACTATTTTCTTTTTGAAACGTTACTATTATTAAACTCTATACGTTTTATCTATAGATCTTGTTTTCTGATTGGATAATACCCCGATATTATCCACTCAAACAACAAGATCAAATTGCTGCTATTTTATATCACTCTATAGTAAAAATGGATATAGTATAATTTGAAATGATTGGTTCTTTGTCAGTGACATTTATCTGTCAGTGTCAGTAATATATATTTGAGATATGATCTGTATAACCAAAGACTTGTGTTTGCTGTAGGCGTCGGGATTTAAATTATAGATAATTTTATAAATTTATCCATAGAATATATACAATAGATATTAAGGATACAAGTTTGATATAGCGTTCATAATGAAACGCGTGTGATGTTAAATCACGAGGCGGTGAGCCGAGTGTTTTAATCACGCAAGTTTCATTATTAGGCTATATCAAACGTGTATTCTTCAATATTTTATCTACGACAGTTTAAATTGATCTTAAAATACATTTTTCATTTAAATTTTGACATAATGAGAAACATTGAAATGTTCATTCGTAGCCTACGTTATTAATACGTATTTACGGTAGGCCACGGTTCATTTTATTCATTGTTATGGTTACAATTTACTTGAATGTCATTATGAAACTCATAATGACACTCAGTGCCATTATGAAACTCATAATGACATTCAAGTTAGTGTACCAATTACGTATTAGCGCACTGTCGTAGATAAAAAGTATTAATGCAAACCTGTAGAAAATTTAATAATCTTTAATTTTTATAAAATAAATCTCGAAAAAATAATATTAAAGATATTTTCGAAGAATAACTATTTTGAGCTTCAAGTAAAGTGCGATTTTCGGTTATCTGATTTACACTAAAATCTAATAGCTCCTTTCTATATTAGAATAAGGTAGAAATACAAGGTTTCAATTTTTTCTGAATGATAGTATTTGAGTTAGAGCGTAAACAGGAACCACACACACAGAAATAAAAAAAAAATCATATCCTGAACTTATAACATCTGAAGTTCTATCTATGTGGTTTTGAAAATAATATCGGCGAAGTGGTGTCCAGGTTACATTCTTAAATATGCATCCCTTTCTCCAGTTCAAAATAATGACGTAAAAGAAAATCTTCTTTCTTAATTTATTAAAAAATATAATTTTTTAAAAATAAAATTTTAATTTTTACATACGTTTTCAACTTTAGGTATTTATTTATTTCTTTGCGTCGATATTTTTCAAAAAATCGAAAACAGAAGGCTTGAACGTAAGATTTGGAATAGATTAGATGCGTGACGTAGAAGTTATGGGCATTGAAAACTCAAAAGTTTTAATTTTTTTTTAAATTTTAGTTATCCGTACAGTTTTAAGGTCTTTATTTTTATTATAAATGACCCATGTTCCAATTTGTTACTATGCTGGACGACCCTATTGGCATGTCATTATTATTTTCCCTTCCCTCTCGGCAATTTAAATCTCTATTTAATTCTAATCTTGTTGTCCTAATAATGTCCTGTACTCATATGAGTATATGTATAGTCCCCGCTGTTGAGAACTGCACAGATTGGATCTAATCTGTTCCAGATCTACCATCTACCCCTCCAGTGTTGTGAGTGTTCTGAATCTGCTGTACTCTCTCACGATGGTGATGGTGTCGGTAAGCACTCAAAACACTTCTTGTACTTTAGCTACAGCTAAGAATCCGCACAAAAGGATTACGATTGTTCAGGCGATGTACAAAAAGAAGAGTTTTTATAAATGAAAAGATGTTTACTATAAGGGTTATGATATAAGATTACGATGTATTCGTATATGAGATTTACAGAGACGAATGGATTTTTATTTTTAAATGAGGCGGTTTCACATTTTTTTAAAAGTATTTTATAGTAATTAACGTATCAAGGGTTTTATAAGGACAATAACGCCTGAGATCAACAGTATGGTTTTCGAGGGCCTCTGGCCCGAGATGTGTACGTTGACCGAAGGTAATATTGTCCGTTTAACTCTCGTGGTGTTCAACGTTTAACGTCCGACTATTTTTACCTCCCGCTGCCCTTGGTAAAGGAGGTATAGGGATCGTGCTAAAAATCGCATATCGAGATTTTGGTAAATGACCACGTTTTAAGGTCCCTAGAATCCAATTTTAACATTTTCACTATGATGTCTGTGTGTATGTGTGCGTGGAACCTTTCTCTAACTCAAATACTATCATTCAGAAAATTTTGAAACCTTGTATTTCAAACTTTTTCTGTAATGGAAAGAGCCCATTAGATTTTGGTGTAAATCGGAAAACCGGAAATGGCACTTTACTAGAAGCTCAAAATAGTTTTTTTCTACAAACACTATTAAAAATTGAATTTTTAACACGGCATCCTTCAATTAAAAATGCGATATTTTAATTCTAGTGTTAAAAGTAAATTACCTTGGTAATGACGAATGGAACAACAAATCGACATATGTCAAATTTTTTTTACAAATACAAATTTAAATGTGTATGTAGAAAAAATAGTGTATGATATACGTGTTAAAAGTGATTTTATTTTGTTCGAAGGTTTGGATCACTCCGCTTCGCGTCGTGTTCCAAACTTCCTTCTCACAAAATAAAATGTCACTTTTAACACATATCATAAATAACTATTCTTCCAAAAATACTTTTAAATGTTATTTTTTTGAGATTAATGTTATTATAAAAATTAAAGATTATTAAATTTTCCACAGATTTGCATTACTACTTTTTTATATATTTTATGGATAAATTTATAAAATTATTTATAAATTTAATCCCGGAGCCTATGCTTTAAACAAGCAAAACTCCTTGGTTACACAGTTCATATCTTAAACGTATGTAACTGACAGATAAATGTCGCTGTCAAAGAACTAATCATTTCAAATTAACAGTAACTTTTTAAAAAGAAAATAGTACATAGAACCCTAGTTATCCGAAATAGATCTTAATACAGTTTCCGCAATAACTAAATATGTAAGTATGTATATTTAAATTAATAAAAATTAAATAGCGGGAGGTTTGGTGTTGGCCACATCAGATTTTTTTTATGGGTCTCGTGGCCGCGTGCCTGAGTGTGTGGTCGCGAATCTAGGGAACCGGGTTCGTTCCCGACCGACGCCAAATATTTCGAATTTTAAATGGCACTAAATTGACCCCTGTGGTGCACTCTCCACGCCAGCAATGGGTGTCCGTGAGGTGACGCCTGGTAAACGCCCGCACGGTACAAATATGTCATCATCATTACCGATATCTGCGTACAAAGCAGATTGGCACACCCAGCAATGGGTAATATGCCGTGATGATATATTTATTTATTTATTTATTTACTATAATTATTAAATTTCTACGGATTACGGATCAGAAAGTTTTAATAAAATTTGCGGAGTACGTTGCTAGTCTATTACTGTTTTGTATTTTGTATATAGGTAATCCGTAATCGTAGAAACGTCGAATTAAACAAATGGTTTATTAAATGAAAGGAATTTAAAACATTAAATTAAAATTTAGCTTCCATTCTTAACTATTACATCTTGCACTTTTATAAATTGTTTACGTAAATTATATCATTCTTCCTTTTCACTTAAAAATCTACTTAATGCAATTAACAAATTTGTATTTTTCCTTGAAATGTAAACAATACTTTTAACTGTAGCGAATTCACTTTCCTATTTCGTCTCGGCACGTTTAATTTTCCTGCCTTTTTATAAATGACAAATTGTCAAAATATTTTCTGAAGTATTCAACATATTATCAATTTTCAGGTTAGATAAACGTTTAGAAACTATGGTAGGGGAGACCGGTGTCAATTCTAACAGGTGTTAAATGTAACAAGGGTAGGTAACAAGGCCATCTTTTCGAAGTAGATTAAAATGCGCTTGCAGAGTGAAGCAGAAAGAGTCATAGCTCTTTGGTATTTAGTGCATGTACATACACGCAAATACGGCGTCTGTTTCTGACGAATGTCTGTAAATCGACAAAAAAGTAAATACAGGTAGTGACACGCATTGTTTCTAAAACACTATAAGTGCTCTGCTCGGAAATATTTCAATATCAGTTTATGAGTTATATCTGCTTTAATTTTTCATTAAAAACATTTCGATTTATTACTAAGAAATATAAAAAAGCAAATAATATCATTATAAGTTAAGCGGTGTTAGTTGTAACACATGCCACGGTGTTGATTGTAACGTGTTTAATAATTAAGTACAGTATTGATCATGATAAAAATTACAAGAAATAACCACTGCTATCGAAAACATAAAAGAAGAAAAGCAAAGAAAAGAAAAACCTGTTCTGAAAGTAACAGCCGCAGATTACTCTTCAGATGACTCCGATGAGGAAACTCTCTGATATGTATTTTTTGAGCACAGGAGATTGGTTGCAGTGTCGAAAATGTAAAATCTGGATACCGAGCACGTTTAAATTGTACGAAGAAAGACCTATTCTATGTTTACCTAAACTGCAATTCTGTTAGCGACTAAAGACATTGGTCAAAATGGTCTATATCAACAGCAGTTTGTTTACTTTTAGTTGAGTCATTTGAATTTTGTATTTTCTAAGGTAATAAATAAATGTTTTTTTTTCAATAATTTCTTCTTTTATCTGTTATTTTATCTTATTACATCACTGTTAAAATTTGTTAAAATTACTGTTACTATTGACACCAGTCAGGTGGCAATTGTAACATTTGTAATGCCTGACTAAAATCCTTTTACTTTTATATTTGTCACATTTTCAAAAGTTTAAAATTCAAAATATTATTCACTAAGGTGGGGAAGTTCTCATATAGGTAATTTCAAAATTTCTTAATGTAACGTTAAGTCGTGAAAAATAAAAATTTAAATTTTGTAAACATTGACACCTGTCTCCCCTACCTACGTGTTACTAATTTCACTTCAATAATAGTAACTGTCTTTACGACATAACTTTCATAGTAATGCTGTTATAACTCTATGCTACAGAATAGGAAAAAAATCAAAGTGCCTATCCAAGTCACTATAAAAGTTATACCATAGTAACGTAACTATGTAGTAACATCCATAGGAACTATTTACAGAATTGGGCTGAGTATACTTTTTATAGAGACATACTTCAAGATATTTTATTGTCTTTGCAGTTTCACTTTCTCTATCTCTCTATCAGTCACTTATTGTAAGATATCTCATCTTAATCTTCCTGCTGGTGTTTGACTTCGTTGTCGGTATGCATTTCACCCCGTGCTCCTGTTTGTGATGTATAGGTATGGTGTTTTTCTGTTGTGGGGGTGGTGTCGGTGACGTCACAGTGTCTCGGATCCCCCTTGGGTATTGATCTCAAGTTCCCCGCGGAGTCTTTGTCTCCGAGAGAGTTCCTTCTCTCCTCTCGGAAGACTCATCCCATTCCACAGCGAGCACTGTCTTTAAAGCCGTTTGTTTGTTGACACTCTGATTTAGCGTCAATACAAATCGTCAACAAGCCAGGTATTTCGAGATTACCAAACGAAACACTTAAAACACTTCAATGGGATGTTGGTCTTAGTAAATTAGGAGATTACTTCACAAAGAAGACTAATTTAAATACGTTGTGGACAGGGTAATGTTTACAGACGAATTTAATTCTCATTTGTTCTATACTTGTTTGCCAAAATAGCAACAGTTATTACAATACTACCTGTGGCTTAACCCTTTGAGTCCAATTGGGTCACATATGTTCCGGACAAGTGTTGAAGACGCCCTCAAAACTCAAATATTCTCGTTTTCTCCAAAATCTTCAAAATTTTCGAAAGTTCATATATTTCAGGAATTGAGACTGCAATCTAACATCGACTGACTACTGACTAAAAACAAAACCGTTATCTTCATGAGAGGACATCTTAAGGGGTTGAAGGGAGCAGGGTATCATATATGGCCTCCGTATCAAATTATCAACCCTGCATGTAGGGATGTTGCGATACTACCGATACCAGGAAAGTATCGATACTTTCTTTGCAATACCAAGTATTTTAGTACTTTATACTTTGTTTCGATATTTTTACTTGTATCGGTATTTGTATGAAAGTATCGATATCGGTATCGGTGGAAGCAGAATACTACTAAATTTACAAATGCAGTAATACAGATAACAGTGACATCTGATTTTTGATAGTTGATATTTTATACTCGGTCGTTAAAGTTGCTCGCTAGGCTCGGGGCTCGAGTCTTCTCGGATCTAAACCTGTCAAATTAATCCGTTGTATAGGCAGGCACGAATTCATTTTACAATTGTTGCAACATCGGTGCCAGCGGACGATTATTTTCCAAAGCAGGCGCGACTGTCTGCCAGGAAAGGAATAGGCTATTGGGGGAAAAAATAGAAAAGATGCTATTTTAGGAGAATGTAAAGGGGGAGATTGGTTTTAATAAATTATTTACTGCGTTTCTGCAATTATTTATACCTTTAAACCTATGCATTTAGCATTTAGGAATTTTTTTCGATACCGATACTTGCTAGTATCGATACTTGTTTCCGATATTTGACGTGGTATCGATACTACACATCGATACCGATTCCGATATGAAGTATCGATACCTATCATAGATACTTTCATCCCTACCTGCATGTAGGCTTGCAATAACTTCTAGACTTTTAAGGTGCATTCACAAATGAAAATTAGGTTTATGGTTTTTGTTTAGGTTATAAGTAAGTTATTCATAAATGTAAGTTTAAATTACCTGAAAATTAGTTATGATATATAGACATCTGTGTAATTGCTTCAAAAACAAGATTAAAATATTGGTAGAGCAGTACTCAACAAGGCACCTGTGCGCCGTGAAACTGTCATTCGCTTGGCATTTTTGGTTATATTTCAGCAATTAAGTTATGACAGTCTCCATGTTCTTCTCACATTTGTTTAAAAAGCCGAATCCACCAAGTGGAAACTAAATAAAGATGGGTGTATATATCTATATCATTTCAGACTCGTTCTCATTGGTGAAGTTTGTGACGTCAAACTAAATCATAAACCTAAAGTTTCGACCTTGCAATGTTTAGCTTTATGATTTGGATTTAGAGACCCTAAATTCTGAAGTGTGAATGAAGTCATTACATAATATGCGGGCAAAGTATTTAAATCTAAAGTATAAACCATAAATCTAAACCTAATTTTCATTTGTGAATGCACCTTTAGACCGCTGACGTCCAGAAGCAACAAATGGTTCGAAAAGTTTAATATGTATATTTTTAAAAGAACTATAAATCCTCCACTGGCAAACAAAAACAAAAATGGAATCCAAAATAAATACAATAATAATCAACATCATTGTTTTTTACGTCCCGTCACCTTTAGGTAAGGAAGGTATTATCTTTGGTCAAATAATTCGGTGGTGAGTTTTTGATGAATAAGCACGTTTTAGAGTTCCTGGAATAAAATTATACTATTTTTACGATGATGTATGTTTGTATGTATGTTATAATTCTTTCTTATTTTTTTTTTTACCTCCATGTGAAGACATGATTAGATTTTGGTTATAATTGCTCAACCAGAAGTACCCTAATTTTAAGATTTTAACAATTTTTCTTGAAAAAACAGTGTTAAATATAAGTTTTCCATATTTACTGTTCTTATAATATTAAAGAATATTTTATTCTCTATACGATTTGATTACACTTTGTACTTCATATTCAATGGATATAGAGTTAAAAAAATATAAAAAAATTAAATTTCATAAAGCAGCTAGTTATGATATAACCATGGAAACCGCTACTATATTAAGAAAATTTTGATTGACAGATGTCATTGTCAATTTTACTGGAAATGTAGAATCTCTTAGGTACATGAAACATTCTGTATGGAATTTGTACAAAATACATAGAACTGACAGAAGGTAATGTACTTGAAATATGGAATCTTATGCAAAAAACTTTCTGTATGGAATTTATACAAAATATATGGAACTGAGAGAAGATAATGTGCTGGCCTTATCTGATTTTTTACCAATACTTTGAATAAATAAGTAATGCAAATACAAATTTAAAGTGTAGTTTTCATTTGTTTTAGAATAATAATAATAATAATAATAATAATAATAATAATAATAATAATAATAATAATTCTTCTATAAATATGAAATATGTAAAATTTACTCTTTACAGTACAATTTGGTAGCTCAAATAATAATATTTTCCCTCTTTCTTGAATGAAATATATAAATAATTGAATAATACATGAAGATTCCTTCTAAAAATACAAAGAAATATATGATCTTATACCTATATAAACATTATTATGTAAATGCAAGGTTCTTTGGCTTGTATCCAGAACAAGCTAATATAAAGCACGCCATATTTGAACAAATATTCGCAGATAGTGAAAATGAACATTCAATTCTGCAGATTTATTATTTTATTTTGACCATATAAATATACGAAATTCGCAAAGATGAAATTTAAGACGTTGGTATTTCATTCCCATTCCATTCAACATGGTTATCTAAATTTTATAGGGTCACGCTATAATTACTAAAAAAGACATATGCATGGTTTATATTTTAGAATTTATTTTATCCAACACCGACTCATAATATACTTGTAACTATGGTTATTTGAAATAACTAACGTACAACATTAGTCACTCCGTGAAAGAATATTTTAGAAGTCACGGAGGAATTATTACTGATATTTGTTTATATATATATATATATATATATATATATTACCAATGACAGCTGTCATGTACGGCTGATAAAACGAAAACGAGAAACGAGTTAGTGGTTACCTGCCTCGGAATTAAATTCAAAGATACTGCTTGTGCATCTAAGTGAATACGTTTTAAAGGAAGGTCCTCATTTTCACCAATTTTAATGTATTTTTCTTTCAAATAATTCCCAATAACAGACTATAATTCTTAAAGCAAATTTTTTCAATAACAATATAACAAAACCATAACAACCATTTAATGGATATTTTGTAATTTAAAGTTTTTAAAGAAGTGTTGGATAAAACGTTGTATTGCACTCGTGTGGAATGTATATTAGTCACTAAAGAAAATTAGTCACTCGCCCTACATCCATTTAATATGAAGTATAAAATGCAGTCAAATCGTATAGAGAATAAAATATTCTCTAACATTTATAATAACATTAAATGTGAAAAAATGTTATTTATCATTGTTTTTTCAAGAAAAACTGTTAAAATATTCAAATATGGATACTTTCAGTTGACCAATTATAAAAATAAAATCAGCTCTTCATATGGAAGTATCGAAGAGAAATACGAAAGAATTATAATTTTTGGAATTGTGGTATTAGAGTTATCGCAGAGCAAACTTTTGTCACACACATACACACACACACACACACACACACACACACACACACACACGCACACGTACACGTACACGCGTACGCGCACGCACACGCACGTATGCACGCACACACACATAGATATACAGATATCATCGTAAAAACAGTAAAATCGTATTCTAGGGACCCTAAAACGTGCTTATTGATTAAAAACTCACCATAAAATTTTTTGACCAAAGACAATACCTTCCTTACCTAAAGGTGACGGAAGGTAAAAATCTGATAGACAGATGTCAATGTCAAGTACGATTGACATATACTGAGCTTACATGCAGTATTGAAACCGTTTTTAAAACGTTTTTAGTTTTGAAAACGCCATGTATACAGTGTCAAAACGGTTTTGAATTATCTCAAACCAAAACTAAAATTCATAGGTTGGACTTGAAAACTAGTTTCAAAACACTTAAAATTCAGTTTCGATACTGCGCATGCGTACAGAGCATAACGTTTCTGTCGCTTTGAGTTACTAACCTTCAAATATACAGACAATTGTGTAGTTTTAGTGCGTAGTGCTACGAAGTATAAAAATAATTGGAATAATAGCAAAACGAGGTATTTGGAGTGAAGAGGATCTGTCACTTACATCAGCTAAATGTGCATGCACCGAAACTGATTTCAAATCAATTTTTAAACTTGTTTTGAAAACTGCATGTAAACAGTTTTGCATAGTTTTGACTGAAAACAGAAACCATTTTCAAAACTGCATGTAAACGTAGTAATAGTAAGTTTGTATTATAATTTTATTGTACATATAGAATCAATTCTAAGAAACTTTCTGTACGGAATTTGTACAAAATACATAGAACTGAGGGAAGGTTATGTACTGGAAATATACTCGTATAATCTTTTGCAAGAAAATGTCTGTATGGAATTTGTATAAAATACATGGAATTGACGGAAGGTAATGTGCTGGCCACATCAGATTTTTTTTACGGCAAATCACACATAGTCTGTCGACGGGAACATGCTTGCGAGCTAGGAGATATTCGCGAATCCGCTCGGCCACGAAATCAAATATAAACAAATATCTGTAATCGATGTCTAATCAAAAGCAATATTGCTCCATCTTCCCAAGTCATTTCGCATTTAAATTCTGCTGAAGCAGGTGCAGATTAATTGGTAGTAAATTTCCGCCCTGTGGTGTGGGAACCAGCCTCCAAACTTGATCCCTCATACCACTGCAGTAGTCATACCCTTACATACAGAACAGAGAGCAGAGCCGTCAATACATGATCTGGTAGTTCAGTTCAGTCGGCGTTTGCCCTATTAAATGCCCCGTCAAACAGAACAGCGGGCGGTATGCAAGCAACCTAGGAATATGCTTAGAAAGAACTGCCACTGAGCAGCCAGTGCACTAGGGTTGATTAGAAATACAAAAATTACGCAAGATTTTTAACTATGTGGGAAAGTTTGACAAATAATGCATACTAGATTGTCATCGTAGGAGACAATTAAAATTTGAACTTTATTGAAATTAGGGAGAAAAATATTGGCGAAGTAGTCTTGGTAAAATGATTTTATTACAATAGTATATTAAAGAACGTGTTTTATAAGACATGTTTTTTTCGCACGCGTCAAAATTTAGAAAACGAGCGTCAGCGAGTTTTCTAATGGACAAGTGCGAAAAAAAGTCTTATAAAATGAGTTCTTTATATTATTTTTTATATTTTGCACCTTCTACAAACTAAAATATTTTAAAAAAACTGTTAATATTAAACCGACTTGATTTAGGGAAATTTGTAAGTGAAATGTTGTAGTTGGTAACATTGAATTGACCACGTTCAATTATTATTTGAAAGTTCATGTCATTTCAATATTTACGAACAAATTTAAGTGAATTTAGTGTAATCATGGAAGATAAAATCAGTTGCACTCCGCCTGAGCTACGTAATATAGCTCAGACTACAGGAAATAATCTATTTCCTAAAAAATCGCGCGAGATTTATGAGAGAATTTGCAAATTTTGACACATGGTGCAAAGAAAATAATGTCAAAGGCGTAACAGAGAATGTTTTGATTGCTTATTTTGAAATGCAAAGTAAGACGAAAATATGTATTATTATTATTATTATTATTATTATTATTATTATTATTATATTCATTAAATAAAGTTATTAATTAAGTAAAAGAAATTTTGAGGTTATATTGAAATTTCTTATCTTCCAGCTTTGACGTTTGACAATTTAACCCTTTCAGCCTCAGTGTACAGGAAATTTTTATTTTTTCTTATATTTGAATTAAAACTTGCTTTAAAATTAATTAAAAATAATTTTCTATCGTTCAAAGGTTCAATCTACAAATTTTTAGTACTACTAGGTCCATCTATGTGGACTAATTCGAACATTATATTAACATTTACTTACTCAATTTGTGATTATATTTGTACATTTTCATGTAAATAATCTTCCCTAAATAAAAAATAATACTAATAACGACATTATATTATTAAAATGAATTGTCAATTAACTAAAAATAAATTAGGTAAAAATGGGTTAAAGAAACGTCATCTAGTACCAACCGTCTAAAACAAAAAATTGCGTATCGAAATGAAGGTCATTACGATACGCAATTGCGTATCGTAATGACTTCATTATGAACGCAAAATATAAAAAGTCATTTATTTAACAATTCCGACGTTTCGGTTCCTAATGAATTATCATCAGGGCTATGCATTTTTGTTGTAAGAAAAAAGTGCGCCGCAGGCGAATTTTTAATAATTTTGAAGGTCAAACGTGTTTTAATGCAAAATAAGATAATATAGAGTTCTTTACAATGAAGCAAATTTAACAAATTCTTAAAAAAATAAAATCAATATTTTATGACGAAAATGCGTATGTACGCTCTAAAAGAGTAGAATTGCCCCTTCTACTAGGCTTTATGATGCGAGATGCGAGCATAAGCAATATCTACAGAAACAGACAATCTGAAAATACAATGTTGCATTAAATTAAAATATTATATTACTGAGTAACAATATAATTATTCTATTGAACTGCTCAAAAAAAAATTTATAATAATTAAATGCTAATTAAATCGTGCTCCTCACAAAAGACGGCAACCCTAATCATACGTAGGTACTTTTAATATAAATAAATATGCAATGTCTGTTCATTGTTTACTTTTCTATTTCTTTATTTCTATATAACAGTAAAATCGATAATTGTGAAAGTTTTGAGAAGAACGTGATCATAAAATGATTAGAATAAACTACGGCATATTAAAGAAAATACAACACCGAAGATAATGTAATATAATAACAGTACATAACATAATTTACTCATTCTGACACTTCAGCTATTTCGTACTTAGTAATAGATAGTATGTAATAAATTTTTGATTAAAATATAAGAAAATATTACCAATAATTATTAAAAAATACAATGATACATTGAAATGAAAAATAAAATTATAATTTTATTTTTAAAAATGGATACAGTGCATAAATGAAAGGGGGGTCAGTCGACCCTTTCGACCCCCCCTGTGGGCGCCTATGGGGCTATGCTAATGCATAGTTGGAAAACTGACAATTATATTACGAAAATGCAGTGCCGGATTAAACCATGTTTGTGGCAGGGCCGCTCCGTGCGGGTGGGCAGGTTGTGCCCCGTACAAAGGCGCCTTAGCAGAAGGGGCGCCAATGCAAGACAGTAAATAATAGAAAATTATGATAAAATGCTCTTATTCGAAAAGAAGATTTTTAATTTGTTTACTTTGGATCTCTAGCATTGTTATATTGATATAATAACTTTTAAGGTTAAAGTGTTGATTACAACAAAGAATATGTAGATTATAGCTCAAGAATATTGATTACAAGAATGAATTCGACAATAAATCCTATATTTAAATACTAGCATTCTGCGATCAATCAAATACTTATGATTTACAATACTGAAATCTTAGTGAGATAATAGATAATAGGGGAGTTCACTTATATCAAATTTGCAGATAAGATTTATTAATTACCGTTTCTAAGCGTATGAGTGTATCGTTATATATCAAAAATAATAATTTTTTATAAACACGTAAAAGTGTAGCATACACATTCAAATCGCCCGCCGATGACGTCACGGGATTCAAGGGTGCTGTGACGGTGTTACTTCCGTTTTTTCAAATGGCGTTGTTGTCTTAAGAAATGACATGCACCAAAGAAATATAGGTAACCTTTGAGTTGTCTGTAATTGTCATTTGTGATGCCTGTATATTTTTATTATGCCGCACGAAAGAACAACAATATAAAAACAAAAAATAAAAAGAACAAAATAACCTCTGATAACGAATGACAGCAGCATGTATACAGAACATGCTCCATATGTCGATGATATCACTGGCACCGGAAGTGAGGTCTGTGACGTCACAATTGTGGGAGAGTCAAATATTCGCCGTTATTTTTCTCAGGTATGAAGCCGAAATTTCGGGAAAAAAATCCGGGAATTTTTAAATTTAAAAATACTATAACATATATAAAAAAATCGTGAACTCTCCTATTTAATTTTGCTTTTCTACCGATATAAAATTTCTCTGATTTACTATTAAAATTTAGTAGAAAGAAAGTAAAAGAAATATCCTGCCCAACGGACAATTTTCACTCATTGTTGTATTGCTAACTAATTGTAAAATTGTTGATTACAACTAAGGATTTTGATTATAACCTATTGATTACAAGAATAAATCTAAGACAATTTCATCAATATATTAAATCTAGCCAGTGGCGTAGCGAGCATAATTGGCGCCTGGGGTATTATAATACATTTTGAGCGCCCCTTTCCCGTAAGAATTTTTTTCATAAAATAATCTTTAAATGTCATTTTAGGGCATTTTACTACAGATATTTGACTAAAAAACGGGTATATAAATACAAATATATTTTATATACATTTTAAAGAAATATAACTTTACACAAAGGCGCCTTACATCCACGGAGCGGCCCTGCTAAATCATAACCAACTTCATGTATGAAAATTCACTAAAAGTCGGAGGAAACGGTTATTAGAAATTGCAATGTGGATAGATCGAGTTGGTCATACAAAATAAGTCAGCGAAAAAGAGTCAGAGATATGATTGTAGTGTGATAAGGCCTTAAAATGTAAATATAGTCGATCTCTGAGAACATGTGATAATCTAGTATTGAATCTAGATAGGTGTTCAAGCGTATCTACTATTTTCTTGTTTTTGTTGCGTTTCAACTGCGTAGTAACGAATAACTAATATAGAAAAATTGTAGGAATAAATTAGCACATATTATGTTTGTATTTATGTATAACAAACAGGGCATAGTGGGTGTCTTGTGTAGAAATATGTAAAATAGAAATTACTTGAATATAGAAATTCGGTTTAATTACAAACGAACGTGTATCGTGTATAAAATAATGAAATGAGGTCTGGCTCCGACAAGTAAATAAAAAAAACTAAACATTGCGTTTCGTTTTGTTATAAAATATGACTGGAAGCGATGGAAATACAAATATATAATTTTAATTATAATTATCAAACAAATGTCAATTGCAAGGCTTTAGCATAAACATGGAAATAAAAAGTCTTTTGCTCGTCCGAATATGAAATAAAACATTTGGAGAGATAAAAACGGTAAACGCGTTTGATGAAATTAAAAACAAGTGCAAAACGCGCAGCGCTAACGGGCAGTGGATCGTGAAATCGCGCAAACGAGCGAAAACAAAAAGCCAAAACGTGGAGTTTTCAAACGTTCAAACTCACGTAAATTGAATACAATTTTAATTAATTCGCGCGATAATTACATTACCGGTTGTGTTTGCGCCGTATAATTGAACATGATTGTATGTTAAACAGCGTTAATTACGCTCGGGACTCGGCATACAACAGGGGTATGTATGGGGGTGTGTCTGTGTACTACGTAAAGCCCTGTAGGCTAGCGGCGCTTTGAATTTTTAAGCGAAATGTCACTTGCAGTTCGCGGAGCGAATCAAAGCGAGAGGTGGATACTGTAGCCAGCTAGCGCTCCACTGCGGCTGTGGCCGCCCGGGGCTGATGCCCGGCCACAAAGCACACCGCCGCAACACAACCCGAACAACCAAACCAACTCTCTTTAATCCAACCAGCAACCAACCCTAACACAAACCAAACATAACATCTTTTTTACACGCTAATCCTACACGCTTCGACTTTTTCCCTGATTAATTCTAATATTCAATTCTTTTTTCAATATTAATTATTTAAATCGTTTTTGTAATGGTCGTATCATCATGGACACACAAATTCTTATAAGATCAGTTGTGTAAAGCTTGAATGCCTGTAGTAAATATCTAGATGTGTAACAGATTAGAACGATGACGATACCTTCATCCTTATAGTAATTCATTTTCGCAGTGCCGAATTACCCAAAAGACAGACTAGGCCATGGACTTTTTCAATTTAACGGCCATCTCTTTCTATCGCTACAAATAGTAAGTAAAAAAAGTAAAAAGTGCCAGTTGGGCTAACAAACGAAACGCCAAAAATATTGCAGTCATAAAAATAAACTATTATTCATGAAAGATGACTATTCAAGGCCATTTGTAAGCCATCTGATATAATATTACTTGCAGATAACTTCATTGCATTTCATATGCATAGGCGTGCAACATGAAATATTTATGGACACATTTTAACTGAAAAAATGACAGTAATTTATTTGAAAATTATGTTTCTTTCTAAATAATGCCTTTCTGAAACATTTATGTTCTTCACTTTTGTTTTTATAAAATTCAAAATCGTAGACTTAACCATAAACCAAGGAATAATAATTTGATTTAAACGGCAACGCCACTGGGTAAATATTAGCACAGAGGGCAGTGTAGTAGATAATTAGGTATCTGTAATTCTACGACGTACGTCATTATTATTTATAGTGTGTTAGAAAGTAATACCACTATTTACGTATATCTGTCACACCACATAAATTAAATAGACCTAGATCAAATAATCTTTCTCTTTCTAATACAAAATGTTGCTAAGCTACTGCTGTAAAGTGATGTGTATTCTTTCTTCGAACAAATGACCTTGAATAGTCATCTTTCGTGAATAATAGTTTACCTGTATTTTCGGTGAAAATTTGCATCGTTCGACATTTTAGCTCCAATAAAAGCTTTTGTAACTTCTTTCGAGAAGTATTTTCAAGTTGTCAAAGATTTTTCCCTCATTTTACCTCTGAAGTTTTTATAAACAATTAAGCGCCATAGATCTCAGATGTTCTTACTATGCGCAGATTCCCATTGCGCATATCTTCTATCGCTTTAAATTGAAAAGGTCTATTGCCTATGGGCCCGCGCCTTTTAGGGGCCCCGCCCCCCGCTACATTGGATTAAAATAATATTGATTTGATTTTTAAATAATATTTTTTATTACAAACAAAAAAACCCTTAAATATATTTTTTGATCACAACAAAGAAATGCTTATTTACAATAATGGGATCTTACTATTATTTACTTTACTGTATTGAAACGGCGCCCCTCAAAGTCAGGCGCCTTTGTGCGGGGCACAACCTGCCCACCCGCACGGAGCGGCCCTGTGATTTAGTGTCTTTAATGACAACATATTTCAAATATGTTTGACATATGAAATTATTTCAAGTAAAACGAATGAAAATGATGGAAAAATAATGAAATTGTAGGCAAGCATAATAATTTTATGCGCATCAAACAAAAAAATGTCAACTTCTGACCCCTCTACACTCTACAGTAGGTCTTATTTACAAATTACTGAACGGTAAGTAATGTGACTCACGTCGGTACGTGATGTGCTTAACTTACCGTTCAGGAGGCGAGACAGTAAATAAATAAAAACAAAAAACAAAGCTTACTTCAAAAATGACAAATAAAAACAATAATTTTCAAATTTTTCTTTTAAATTTTGTGCGTTGATCGTGCAAAAAATAGTATAAGCATCACGAATGTTAAGGAATTACCGATCTCAGATAAAATTGTATTCGATCGGTAAACTGTCCTTACTTTACTTAATATACTATTTAGAGAGGTCTCGTGTAATACTGATCAAAATGAGTAAAAATTGCTTATGTGCAATAAATAAAAGGCCTTCAAGTTCCAATATTCCTTATTTAATTATATTGAGGACGTTTCGAGCTAAATCCGCTCATCATCAGCAACTAACAAATTTTCATGTTGAGAATTATAAATAAATACATAAATGTTTATAGTAATGAAGCAGAATTACGTTGTTGTACATAATCGAAAGTTGTGAAATTACATGTGAATTATATTCAACGTAGTCAGATGGAGCATGGGCCCCCAACTAAACAATGCAACAAGCCGCTGACACGGCCTATTAACAACTGCCCGTTGTAATTATCAACATGGTTCCCTCATACAACATTTAAATTTAAAAATAGCTTAATCAACATGGGTCCGATTTTAAATAATTTCCAAGATATAAGGCAGTGTTTTTACGGGGTTTACCTTTGCTATCTCGAAATCATGAGTTACGAATTAGATTAAATGGCGCTTTTTGTTTACCTTTGAGAGATCATCTTTCAGGTTTTTTTGTTAAAAAAATGTGGCGTCAATCAACGCAACATATAGTGTCCTATACTTCCTATATTTTACTAATCTACCAGTAAAGAAATTCTCATCTTCCTACCTTTTTTGGAGAGATCATCACTGAGTATGGTACACCCTGCGTTGGTTCCCGGACTTAACGGCTGTAGAGGAAACGGACTTCCAGCAGCAGTGGGGTACCAAGGATTAGGTCTCGGCCACGCTGACTGCCCGTTCAAAATCCGAAGCTTGTCGTATACCGAATCCGCTGCTACAGAACTTGAGCTGGACACCGCTGGAGATGGTTGCGATTGTTGTTCTTTTTGCGCCGCCAGATTGCGGAGCACTCGGTTGATGGAGGATACCTGGAGAAGAAAAGAAGATTGACATTTATATGAGGATCGCTCAGAATTATATATTTAGAATAAGATACATGGTTAATATTTTTTATAATTTTATTTTAAATATGTTCTAAGTTCTTTGGTTCCATTTCTTTAAAAGATCTCTACCAATCTTCATTTGGAATAATTTCGAATCCTTCTTGACTGGAATGGTAATGAGGGTAGAAAAAAAGTCAAATCTTTATTTTCGGCCTCGACCGGTTTCGGCATCGATTATGCCTTCATCAGGAGGTGAAAATTTTTAACAGAGTTTTCGAACACATGTATTTACAGAAAATATAAAATTCAAAAATAAATGTATTGTTGAACACATAACAATGGTCATCAATAGATATACTTTAATAAATAAATAACATAAATGTTGATGTCAAAAGATAAAATTGTGTATATCAAATTTTGCGTAAAAAACAATATAGAACATATTGTACCCTACGGAGACAAAGTTGGTTAAGATATTTTCTGTAAATACATGTGTTCGAAAACTCTGTTAAAAATTTTCACCTCCTGATGAAGGCATAATCGATACCGAAACCGGTCGAGGCCGAAAATAAAGATTTTTGACTGATATCCAGGAATTTTTTCTACCTTCATTTGGAATGCTTTAAAAATCATTTACGGGAGACTTGAAAACAGTCAAAGCTGTTCAGTTAATTTCTGGTGATGTCCGTCGAATAAACTACTGTCAATAAAATACATTTCTCTTATCTAAATATATCATCACGACATATTACTCATTGCTGGGTGTGTCAATCTCCTTTGTACCTATGCAGTTATCGACACTGATGATGACATCACCTTTTTGGAAGTCCGGAATGGTCCGGAATATATTTTTAAATAAATGAAGACAGAAAATAACGAAACAACGAAAGTAAACCAAATAACACTTGTTTGAATTTATTATACCACGCCAAGTAGAAATAAAATGAGTTTGTATGAAATTAACGAAGAGCAGTAATTTAAGACTTTGTAGAACGCTTTCAATTTAGATGGAAAAATAGTGGAGGACCCATTGGTAACTTATGATGTCTTGAATGGAGTTTTGCCTGTTTTATATTTGTGAATTTTTCAGTCAATTTTCACAACTTGTCCAATTTAATATTGTGCAATAAATTCACCAATTTCTAGCCAACTGTTTACAGTTATCAATTTTTTTCCTATTGAAATATTAATTGTCAATGACATGTTCTAACAGTCATAGGTATATGTTTCTAATTATATTAATATTCTGATGTGATATTAAAATTATTAGAAAGGACTAAAAAATGGAGGAAAAATAGTACCTACATGCTCTATTTCCAGCTTATTCGGCGGTTTAAAATTGACAAGTCTAGTGTAATGCAAGTATTTTAAGCTTAATTTCTAAAGGCCAAGGTCTTAAAACTGACAAATGTAAAACAGACATTAAATACTTTTGTCTCACTAGAATCTGTGAAATAAGTTTTCATTTATAATAACTTTGATTACAATAATGCTTAAGTTTTGATAGCTAAGGATGTTGTTTAATTGTTTTGTTTATTATCAACATTTATTTATTTTTAAAACATAGCTAAGGATGTTGCTTAATTGTTTTGTTTATTATCAACATTTATTTATTTTTAAAACATCAACATTCTACATCATTGGAGATGATGGAATTGGTGAATTTGATGTTTCGGAAGATATTTTATCGAATTATTTTGAATGCTTCTGCATACTTTGAGGAAGAGAAACGCATAAATGTTCCCCTAATTATTTCATTCTCGTCTGAAGAAGATGTAAGTATTATATTTTAAGGTTCGTTTTCTCATGACAGATCTCAGTTCTTTATTACTTAGGCACTTATTTCTGAATAATATTTCTAAATAATATCAAAGATGAATTCAAACGTAGATGAAATCGTTCCCAAAAACATTAGTGATCCGTTAAAAATCAATGCGAAACATTGCAGTCTGCAATTCGACGTACCTACTTACTATTTACATATGTGGTGAAAGTAAATTGCTTTTTTAATATCCTTTTCATAATCAATTTTAAGTATTATAATTACTTTTGGATGAAAGGCTCCATTTCAGAGTGCATATTTAGTGAGAGAAGACTGTTTTGAGTGTAATGCAGCAGTGAAATTTTTGTAACTCATAGTTACCATCAAATGTATTAAATATATAAACGAAGACTGATTTGTGAAAAATGCCGCGGGTTCGAATCCCACTGGGGTCCGTGAATTTTTCACAAATCTGTCTTCGTTTATATATTTAATGCAGTAAACACTATTATAATTACATTAAAAATGATTTGTGTTGTGCTTTCAAAGCTGTTTTATTATATTAATTGTTGTAATCAATTAATGTATTAATTGTTGTACTCAATCTATTATTATTATTATTATTATTATTATTATTATTATTATTATTATTATTATTATTATTATTATTATTATTATTATTATTATTATTATTATTATTATTATTATTATTATTATTATTATTATTACTATTATTGTAATGAATTATAATTAAAATAAAATAATTTTCATTATATACCGTTCATATTATTTCTAATTTAAAATTATAATGAGGGCACAATGAATTATGCCCTCATATAATGCCCCGGTTGTTATAGATGTTTATATACACCGTATCCTAGTAATAAAAAGTTCATAATACTTTAGTGAGACATAAAATCTTGTATGCACCAGCACCATGAGCGTTACTAGATGATAATAATAATAATAATAATAATAATAATAATAATAATAATAATAAATACCTTTATTGGCGAATATTCAGCAATAGCTGTTCTTCCATATTAACCTTACATAATAATTATAATAACATGAACATAAAATTAGCAAATATAGCGAAGTGAACAGATAATAAGAGTAAATCAGAAACAAGAATTTAAATAAGCAATCAATAATAAATAAGATACAATATTGTGGTAATGAGTACAAGGACTTCAAAGGAGTGACATGTCATTTTGTAGTAACAATTTTTTTACATTCTTAACAAAAGTAGCAGGCCTGAGAGAAATAATTGAGGGTGAAATCTTATTGAGAGTCGTAGGAATAGTATAAGAAAATGTGCGTTTAAACAATGCGGAATGAAACTTAGGGATGTGATATTTCAAATTATTCCTTAAATTACGGCGATGATGATTAGTACGCATAGTTAATTTGTTATAAAGATAAGAGGGAGATTTATTCTGAATTACGCGATGTGCCAAAGAAGCTATATGCAAACATCTAGTCTGTTTCATATCCAACCAATTGAGCTCTTTTAAATAAGGCGAAACGTGTTCATGTCTTTGCAAGCCATTAACGAATCTAACACAGCAGTTCTGCACTTTTTGTATTCTGTTGGCATCAAAAAGAGTAATGTGTGGTCCATAAACTGTGTCACAATAATTAAATATAGATAATACAAGACTACTGGATAGAATCATACGGTTGTGTTTTGACAGGATGAACCTGTTCATATAGAGATTCTTTAAGGCAAGATAAGCTTTTTTAATCAACAAGGTTACATAATCAGTAAACCTGAGCTTATGATCTATAAGTAGTCCTAGATTTCTTGCGGAATTTGAAATGTTAATATAGGCCTCATTAATTTTAATGGAAATGGCATTATTCAATAGCAACTCTTTTCTTTTAATCTCGTTACCAAACAACATAACCGTAGACTTAGATTCATTTAAGTGTAAACAATGATTTTTGCAAAATTGAGCTAATGCCTCTAAGTCCGCATTCATGTTGTCAACGGCAGTTTTAGACTTACTTGGGTCAAATGATATGTACAATTGCGTATCATCAGCGTACATATGAATTTTACAAAAGCTTATGCTTTTATTCAAATCAAATACGTATATTGAAAACAGAAGCGGCCCTAAAATAGAGCCTTGAGGTACACCTTTCGAAATAGAACAATGACTGGAGTTAGTATCATTTATATTAACTACTTGAGAGCGATTAGTTAGGTAACTTCGTATGAATTCAATGCTGTTATTATTAAAACCTATGTAATGCAATTTAGTGAGAAGAAGTTCGTGATTCTTCGGACGACATCTATCCCTCGGGCTAGATCCTCATCGCCCTCCTGGCATTATCATCATCGTAACGCCCTTGGTACATAAAATACTATTTCGGAATTTGGACAAGGGAATTTGAATAAAATGATCAAGTATCAAGAGGGTTGGGTTGAAAATGTGTTATAAACTGTTGAAAATATGTTGATAGAAATTGACTTTGTAATGTTAAATTTGAATTGATACTCAAATGTACAAAAGTTGTCAATAGTCTGAGGAACAATGACTGGCATATTTAATTCGTTTTTGAATTCAGCTAGTTCTGTCTTCTTACTAAACGACCCTAGTTATTGAATAAGTATTATACCAAAGTCCTTTTATATCAAAAATACAAAAATAATGTATTCCAATACAAATTTATTATTAAGAAATGTCAAAGTACAAGTGTACATGTTTAAAAGACCACTTTAAAGCTCTTAACAGGTACCTATACAGAACAGTTGTAAAGCAATGTCAACATTGTCAACCGATAGGTATTGTTCGTAAACTACCATATCCATATCGGCAATAATAGGTCGTCAACCGAAGAGTCATTACCTCCAAGTCAACTGTCGTTCATTTCGTCAAGCTGACGTTGAGTCTGGGAACTCAAGTCGCAGTGCGCGTCGCTTTATTCTGCGAGGAATAAAACCATAGCCGAATAAAAGATCGAAGTAGAAAAGAAGTCATAATGGGACCAAGGGTGAATGCCAATAGTGCCCGGTCGGGGTCTCCTCTCCTTCCGTATTGTGCATTGACGACGCTTCGACATCCAGGCGTAATGAATTAAAACTCGCTGATTAGTTAGGTCCCCAGTCTTCATTACGATGATGAGATTACACGGCATACACGTAAACAGATGCAGAAGACATTTCTCTTTGTCTTTATCACAATATGGATTATCTTCTTTCCTTCTCTTATTTGTAATCTCAACGGCAGCTTGGAATCCCGAGATGACTTGTTTTGTTGGAAGATTTTTTTCAATAATTTAAAATGATGAAACTTCCTGAGATATTCTTGCAATTTAAACATGGAGATGTTTTTAAATAGAAAGAGGTAGTTTGCAGATTGCCCTACTTCGAAATTGCTTTATACTAAAAGCATTAGTAATCTAACAAATCTAACTGTAAATCATTAATATGAGTAACATGCAGTAGGATTACGAGTCGAATACTATACTTTCAGTGCCGGCTCTAGGGTACCTTGCGCCCCGACAGGGGCGTCACTAGGTAGTTTTAACAGGGAGGGCGCAACAGGGCGCACCTTTAGAACGAAATAATTTTTGACAGTCTGATTCTGTATTTAAGTTTTTTCATGTTTAAAACAAAAATATTTCTTTTGGAAGATTTTCAGATGTCATGAAGCGAACACAAATACTTATCTGTTCTTCTGCAGTGATGTCCCGAGGATCATCTACTACTATTGCAAAATAATCTCAATTATTAATTTCCGGAGTTATTTTGCCTATTATACATTTTGCACTACTCTCTATAACATGATTTTGTGACGTAGTGAACAATAATGTGCATTTTGAGGTACATTGTAATTCTGGAGAAAAGGATCAATTTTTTTAATAACTAGAGTCTATAAAATTGGCCTTATTTGTTGCATTTTTTGTTTCATTATGTCCTTGCAATACGATAGCCTTAAATAATTTCGTCTCTTTTATAGCCTGAATGGTTCATCATTTTGATTTCATATAGTACCTTTCTTAAGAGGAAAGGTTACCCCTGTACTAAAATATGAACCGAAAATTCAATTAATTGTTTCGAACTATTAACATTTTAAAAAACTCAACACACGACATGCATACTTCCGATATTAACCTGAATTAAAAAAGAATATTATTGAAATCTATTAGTATTTGACTTTGATTTTAATGGTAAAACGAGAAAAGTCCAATATTAATAGATTTCAATAATTTTTATTTTAAAATGCAGATTAGTATCGGAAGGATGCTTGTCGTGTGTTGAATTATTTAATGCGTTAAGTTCTAATACAGGAATAATTTATTTGAATTTTCGCTTCATATTTAAGAGCAGCGGTAACTTTTCCTCTTCGGCTAAAGTCGTAGGTACATAATAGTCTTGCTGCTTATTGCAGATAAAAAGTGCATTATAAAATAGTAAAAAATCAGATTGATTTTTAATAATTTATTTAAATAAAAACACGGAAAGGGGGCGCAAAATTAAACAGGGAGGGCGCAAGCCCCCTCAGAAATGGTCTATCGACGGCACTGCGCCCCGATGCAAATTTAAATTGAGCGCCTTATAATTTTTTTTAATGGGCTACTTGCATGGTACTGAAAATCTGAAATCTATCACTAAATACCTAAAGTAAAGTTGAAAAGGTATGTAAAAATATAAATTTTATTTTAAAATAATTATATGTTTTTTAACAGATTAAGAAAGAAGATTTTCTTTGACATCATTATTTTGAACTGGAGAAAGGGATGCATATTTAAGAATGTAACCTGTAGATGGCGAGCGAGTGCGAGTTTTAATTTGATTTTGACATTAGTTCATTTTTCTGTCACTGTCTCTCTTCTTTATTATTTACAATTTGCGTGGTTTCTGTTACTTTTATTACGTATTTCGATTTGTTAAGCAGGATTTTGAAGGATTTCATCGTACAAGATTAAAATGACAAACGAAAATATTAACCTTCAAACGTCAAACAGATGATCTGTCATGTATAAATTACCCGCACATGCCGTTACTATTGGATGTACCGATGTTATTGCTTTACGGCCATTCATTGGTTCGGCGTAATTCTACGTCATACATGGCGGTAATTTAAATATTAAAATTTTATTAATTCTTTTCTGGCCAATTAATGAAAATTTTGCCAAAAGAAAAAATATGGGTAGCAAATCTTTATCGTCTCTTCAAAAATATTAAATAAAAAAATGGCACACAAGTAGCCCATTAATATAGAATTGTGTACATCACATAGGTATTAACAAACATACTCGTACATACTAACAACAAAGCAAAATATATAAAAGTTCACATAGACTAGACTAGTATTGTAGATACACAATATTATGTCCACTATTGGATATGGAGAATATAATTTGTAGTTGAATTTACGTAAGAAGATTTCATTCATAATTTTATTTATTATTTTATTTGGTTGCTATCGAATTTCAAATTAGGCGCCTACGTAAATATTTCATTTTTCGAAAAATTAGTAAAGTTGAAGTTTGGCGTTTGTAAAGTAAACTTTTAACTTTAGTCACTAATTTTAAACGAACATATAAGCAATGGAATAATTTACTTGCATTCTTGAGAGAATGAAGTTCCCGCTCCTTGCGGGTGGGCAGGTTATGCCCCACACAAAGACGCTTGACCAGGGGCGACATTTCAAGACAGTAAATAATAGTAAATAAAAGTAGAATAAAGGGATAGAAGTGAACAATATTTTTTTAAATTTTGCATGATTATCTTACCAAAAAGATATTCTTCTACCATTGTTATATTGACCTGTGACGGTGCTGATTACAACAATGAATATTTTCATTATAGCTTAAGAATATTGATTACAACAATGAATCTGACAATGAATCAAATATTTAAATACTAGCATTTTGTGAAGAATCAAATGCTTATGATTTACAATTCTGAAATCTTGTGAGATAATTTTATTTTTCTTTTCTGCCGATTGCAGATATTAAATTTCCCTTACCTATTCAGGTACTATTAAAAATTAGAAGAAAGAAAATAAAAAAAATATATTGCCAAATTGATAATTTTCTGGCATTACGTTGCAAACTATAAATTATAACTGTAAAATTATTGATCACAACAAACGATTTTATTTATACGAATAACCTAATAATATTGATTAAGAGAAGGGAATTTCATCAATATTTTTAATCTAGCATTTTTGAAGAATCAAAGGTATCAAAGTATAGATTTTAAAGCGTGTGTTAATTTGTAAATTATACATCATGGAAGGCGCTGAAATATAATTTTGGACAAAGGCGCCTTTTACTTGCGACATGAAGTGGCACTGATAGAATGAATCATTCGCGAATTTTTATATAAAGGTATCTTAACTTATTTAGTCATTAAATTTGTTAAATATTTGTTAATATTAAATTGTATTTTTTTCCTCAATTCGGCGCCCCTTGGAAGGCGCCCCGATGCAACGTATCGTCTGCTTATCCAAAACTGTCAAATAATAACATATAAACCATATAAGATACATAGCTATTAAATTTGATTTGAAATCGAAAAATTGTGAAAATGAAAAATATTTACTTCAGCGATACCAATCTTACATTATTACATAGGTAGTATTTATTATATTAATAACCAGTAAAGGTACCTGTCATAGTTCTGAGCTCGTTAAAAAATATTTATAAAAACCTCTTTAATCTTTTTCCAGCCTTAGCACAATACCCCTTCTTTATTTCATTTTTAATATTTCCAACTTATTTCTATCCAAGTTGATGAATGAAAAGTGCGGGTGTGTGTGCGTGATAACGCTTGTGCGAGGGTGTGTAGCGTAGCCGTCGGGACGCGGGGGACGCCGACGCTTTAAACCTGATTCCGTACGCTTGACTGGCGAGCGCTGCGCCAATCAATGTCAAAGATTCTACAAATTCACTCCCTCGAGAACAACCGGGAGATTTTACTCGATAACACCAAATGCCACTCAACAACAAAACACTCTGGATAGTTTTATAAATAAAATAAATAAGTATACGAAAATGTTTTCAAGAAGTACGAGTATTATGCAGAATATCAGAATGTTAGAATATAGTCGAAATCACATGTGACGTAACTTTTCCCTAAAGGGTTTACTGAGTCATGGATACTACACATAGATGTTCTGTTGGGAGGTCGCTAGGTTTTCGACATTGAAGACGGGCTGGGTTGAATACCACAAAATGGTTATAAAAAAAATCTGATGTGGCCAACACCAAACCTCTCGCTATTTAATTTTTATTAATTTATATATACATAGGTTTGTTGAGTTGAGTCGAGAAGGATCAGCTGGGAATTTGTTGAAAAAATGAACAAGGCCTTGGTTATCCAGAATTTTTTTTATTAAAAAACGGACGTTTCGAACATTAGTGGTTCATCATCAGCATATTACAAAATATAATGTAAAAAGTAGTCATGTTTAATAACAATTTGTCAAAAAAAAAATCAGTAAAAAATATAAAAATATATAATCTGCAACGCAACTTGATGAAAACCCATCTTAAACTTATGGATGTATCTGCAGAACTGTTAACAATGCATACTGTTTACATTATATTTTGTAATATGCTGATGATGAACCACTAGTGTTCGAAACGTCCGTTTTTTAATAAAAAAAACAAATTCTGGATCACCAAGGCCTTGTTCATTTTTTTATATATACATACTTACATATTTAGTTATTGCGGAAAATGTATTTAGATCCATTCCATATAACTATGGTTCCATTTACTATTTTCTTTTTAAAACGTTACTATTATTAATTTGAAATGATTAGTTCTTTGGCAGTGAAATTTATCTGTCAGTTACATACATTTGAGATATGAACTGTGTAACCAAGGAGTTTTGTTTGTTTAAATCGGGATTAAAATTATAGATAATTTGAGCTTCAAGTAAAGTGCCATTTCCGGTTATCTGATATACAACAAAATCTAATGGCTTCTTCCCATATTAGAATAAGATATAAAAATACAAGGTTTCAAAATTTTCTGAGTGATAGTATTTGAGTTAGAGTGGAGGATCCACACACAGACACACACACACACACACACACACATACACACACACACTCACACACACACACACACACACACACACACACACACACACACACACACACACACACACACACACACACACACACACATGACATCATCGTGTATATGTTAAAATTGGATTCTAGGGACCTTAAAACGTGGTCATTTACCAAAATCTTGATATGCAATTTTTAGCAAGAGCCCTATACCTCTCTTACCAATGGTAGTGGGAGGTAAAAAAGGGCGCCACGTAATTTTTATCCAGAAAATTACAAAAAGGACGGTACAAAATCAAGATATTAAAAAGTTAGCATTAACTACTGTAAAGGTGTTGCCTGTAAATGAATGAGGTTTGTGAAATAAAATAATTAATTTTTAAAACAGAATTTAATAACAGCAAGTTAAAGCGTACAGAAGGCAAACTAAGTCGTAAAAAGTAAGAGAGTTTAAACACACAAATTGTTAAACCCTGAATCTATAACCCAGTTTCGGGTACTGCATATTTACAACTACAACTATTCGAAGTGGTACCAGTTCAAACGTGGGCAATCATGCCAGTTGATACGAGCGTCCTTGCTGAATCACAAGTCGAAAAATTTTTACTGATACACAGTCATTTATCCTTATAAATCTTGCATTTCGGTATATAACCATTATCAAACTTTAGCATTTTCCATTTAGATATTTAGTTTTGCACTTAGTGCAGCTAATGACGTCTTACTCGGTATTAATTGTTTAAATGAAACATATTATAAAAGGGAAATTTGTTAGCTATCTCTGTCAAGTAGAAAGGTTACGAAGCAATGGATATCACTACACAAGATTCAGTCTATGAAGACAAATTTTTTTCATTCATTATACTTAAACAGGTACTTTTTATAACTGAAAATATATGAATTTGACACACTGCACTGGCAAGAACTAACGATCGTAGTAAGTGCAAGAAAGTGCGCACTCACTAAGCTTCCTTTCACTCGAAAAGTATAAATGAAACACGTAAAACTCAACTAGTGCGCACTGATTATATACATGGAAAACAAGTTATGCAGTGAGTGTAAAAAAATTGGCACTAATATTTAAATGGGATGTGAGTAAATGGTGATTTAAAAAAATGGTAATGACTTCGTTAAGAATATTTTCTTCTAATAGAATGCAACCACAACTTATATCGAAAACACCTACTTATTTTTAATAATTCGAATTCTCCTTGTTTTTTTTTTTTGCGTATTTGATTTCATATCTGTTTGGTTTTGGTGTTGTTGTCCTTGGTGTGAATTCCTTTCCTGGAATCTGCGTGGAAACCACACACGAATCCTCGGTATAAACCACAACAGCGCCCGACTGTCGACTCGAGACGTTATTTGTCATCACGTCGTCATGCAAATCCGTTTTATGTTAGAATCACAAATACTTCAATCCTTCCACTTCACAATACATTCTAGAATACATCTTTCTCCGGGTACACTACTTAGCAAGCACAAAAAATCAGAAATATTCAATATTTCAAAAGTTTTGAAAATAAAATAGGCTTATACCCAGAAATGAGTGCCAGCTATATCTTCGACGAAGTCACCATTAAATTTCTTGACTTCAAAAACTTAGATATTCAGTATTGTCCAGACGTAGGTGTAAACCTGATAATTGTTGAATAAATCACCATTTTTTTTCTTAATATTTGACGCAAATTATTGTCTTCTTATGCTTTTTTGTTAATTCCGTATTTTCATTTAAGCCATATTACATTAATCAACTTTGGTTGACAGCAACCGACAGCTTTTGTTGATGGCAACCGACAACTTTGGTTGTGTCAACCAAAACTGACCTCAACTTGCAGTTGAATAGTTAAAAAATGTATATATATATATATATATATATATATATATATATATATATATATATATATATATATATATATATATATATATATATATATATATATATCTTGTTTCATTTAAGCCATTCAGTATTGCGGAGCATAGGGAATAGTTTTGACCTCTCTGATTGGCTGAAATTAGAGACAAGAGACAAGTTTACCCAATGTAATTTCGGCTATTTCAGATTTGCGCTATTGCCAGTGCCATCTACTGAATGGCTTAAATGGAACAGAGCATAGAAGATTCCCGCTTTTTGCAACCATTTGTATTGCAATTGCAGTATTTAGTCCGTGTTTTTAAATAGAGTTATTCACTTCTTTTAGAAGGTTTGCTTTTAAAATTAAGTATGGAGTATGGCAAAATGGAACGCGGACGATATAGTCAATTTCTGAATATTTATGGAAAATATGATATTCTGTGGATTAAACTAGCACTTACTACACACAATTTGAATTGTTTTTCACAAATTGGATGAATACTTGAACTAATCTGGTTTTAGATATAAGTTGACAAGGGCAATTGATTTTTGCAATTTTGTTTCAAGAAACTTAAGTTACTTCAACCAATGTTGCCAGTTTCCATCAACCAAAGTTGACTGATGTAATAACGGCTTTACAGCGTTACTTTCAACCACTGATTAACTAGGTTTGACTAGGTTCTAAATTAACCTCGCAACTTAATTTTTAATGACAGATAAATTTGTTTAAACTTTGTTTTCCATTGCCTCCTTGATTTTCTTACTTTCAATAATTTTAGGGTGACCCTTGTATAAATATGTTTTTCTACAGTCAATATACAAAGTAGGTATTTGTGTTAGCATTTGTCAACGTCAACGCAATGTCACTTTGTCGCTCATGCGCAAAAAATAAATCAAATATTCATTGAACGCTGCGATAACAACCAGTGACAGTAAATAAACAATTAATTTTTTTATCCCGCAAATGTACATTGTTGATTTCGAGTGAATGCCGCGTACACAAATAGCTATTAAACAAAATAATTAATTCAACTAAAATATTCAGTTTTATTAAGAATTTGAGTTTTACAAAAATCAGCCAGTGTACCTACATTTCTGGACGGATTTTATATAAATATAGTATAACTAGCGAATGAAAGTTGATGTTCACAGTGGTTTCTTTTCACGTTGAAGTATTCAAATACTGCACTAGGAAATCCTAGAAATACATTAGCATATTTTTCCCAAAATAGATGGATGACTGTGAATGATATACTATTTTAAATACACCCATCACCCATTTATTTTGAGCAATATATGCTAATATATTTCTAGGATTTCCTAGTCCAGTATTTGAATGAATACTTGTAAAAGTCTCATATCTGAATATGAAAAGAAACCGCGTCTCTAAAATAATTTAAACGTCAACTTTCATACGCTAGTCATATTATACATGTTTAAATTTAAAATAAAATTATTGTTATATTTACTTTCCAAATGTAAATTTATTCGTATACGAATTGTCCACCGTATAATAAGAAGAAGAATGGAGGAGCAATATTTTAAATAAGGGTCATACGTAAGCATATGGGTTTATAAGATAATTCTAGAAAACAATCCAATACTCCGCAAATGTGAAACGATAAAACGGGCAACTCTTTCCGCTATTTATGCAAATGTCTGCTCCCCAGTTCTCTATTTCCCATTAAAATTAAATATCTTAGCCACGTGTCTTTCAACTAGAGTACACTTTCTACGCTCATTGGACTTCAGAGCGAATTTTTCAAACTATAAATTCATAGAAGCGAAAAAAGTTCTCCCTCTGTATTCGGCAGCATCCCTCGGCGGCAATTCAGTAATGTGCAATAATCTGTTTGCGCACGTGATCGCCACGTGGCCGAACAGATCTAATCGCTGGTGTAATGAAAGCAGAGCAAGAGGACTTAGATCTAATCTGGTACAATATTGCCACCTATGAATGTGAATATGAGATCGTGAAATTAGCTTCAATTGCTCGATTGCTGCGCAATAGCAACTATATGAATTGGAGTTATGCTTCAATGAATTCATAAAGTTTATTAAATTGGCTACTCTTTAAAAGTAAAAGAAATTTTTATAGTTATAATTTATAATATATGCAAAAGAAATATAAATTTGTAGTAATGTGTAATTATAATACTAACATTATTGTATCGTTTAGTGATGTACGCGAGGCGAGACGAGACGAGAAATATAAAATATCGATCTCGTCTCGTTTTCGGATTTGCAATCTCGATCTCGTTCTCGCATATTTTCTCTCGTTCTTGCGCGAGAGTCTCGCTGTAAAAATAAGCGCTTGCGCACTACGTATTTACCTCAGTATTTACGTATCAGTCGAACTACAAAAGACAAGTTCGCATCAATCGTTCCGTCTTCCGTGTATTTACAGTCGTATAACTATAATAAGTAGACGAAACACTACATTCTAGTCACCAAATTATTTCAATACGAACATCTGTTAATACATTCTGTCATCGGTAATACTAATTAAACATTTAAAAAATTATTTTTTGTAACTAATAGTTTCTACCCTGTATCATTAACTATATGCCACTATTTAAGTAAGATTTACTCATAAAAAAGCGCTACACTGAGAATCCGCTGGCAACCAATCACTCCGCTTCACTCTCTGTTGTCTCCTATCGACGGTTAATATAAGATCCTTTACTTTTCAGGGACGACAAAATTTTTATTAACCATAGTTTTAACTGAGATGAATTAGGGGCTGAAATGTTAGAGAAAAACTAGTTCTATTAGATGCAAAACCGATTTAGTCTTTATTTTGCATTTCCTCGCTCTGCGACCGATATCATTCGACTCTAGATAGACTCAAAAAATATAGTCAATTCATATAATTTTATATAAAAAAAATAAAAGTTTCTAAACTTTATCATTAACTATATGCCACTATTTACGTAAGATTTACTCACAAAAAAGCGCTACACTGGAAACCCGTTGGCAACCAATCACTCCGCTTTACGCCGTGTTGGCTCCTATCGACACTTAATATAAGATCCTTTACTTTTTAGGGATGAAAAGAATTTTATTAACCGTAGTTTTAACTGAGATGAATTAGGGGCTGAAATGTTGGAGAAAAACTTAGATGCAAAACCGATTTAGTCTTTATTTTGCATTTCCTCGCCCTGCGACCGATATCATTCGACTCTAGATAGACTCAAAAAATATAGTCAATTCATATAAGTTCTTGGTTCTCGCAGTTGTTATATCGATCTCGCCTCGAATTTTAAATTGCAATCTCGCTCTCGTTCTCGTCTCGCATAATGCAACGAGACGAGACGAGATGCGAGAGTACTCTCGCCTCGTCGTGCATCACTAAATGTTTTCGTGTTTTCTCTTACAATATCCGTGTGTATTTTCTTCATATTTTCGTCATTTCTGATGGTCTTCCAATTCCGGAGATGCAAATGATTGAAGTAGTATTTTCTTCCGTAAAGCATGTATCGGTTCTTAATCAATATTTTAATAAATGCAGAATGATAATTGAAATAGCACAACAAATAAAGTATTTGATCTGCAACCCTCAAACTTTTTGTCATCCTTGTTTTGATACAAAATATGCTTCATCATCCTCCAAACTTTAAAGAGCAAAGAATCCCTTCTTGTCATCTTCCCATACTGTGATTCATTCATTTCCTGATTGGTAAAGAAAATGTTGCGTAATTGTATGGCAATTTATCCAGTCGCATATCAGCACCTCGAGGCATACGATGGTGCGTAGGAACCCACTACCAACGCAAGTCAGTTTAGTTGAAGAGTCCTTTCATCGCAAACATGCGGTAAATCTATGCACCCTACGCACGGGGTGAAGGGGGCAGCAGGGGGATGTAAGGAAACCAACCCTCCGCCTACTGCCTCAAGGGTGGCGCGCATAACGACCGAGCAGGGGGGGATTGAAGACAAATTTAATAAATTTTACACGAGGATGACAAAAGTAGAAATTGGCAGAAAATTGCCCCAGAAAAAAGAAAATAAATAAAAAATATACTATTTGCGTTGCATATTTTATTCTTTTTTACTGAAACTAATCGGCAAAAATATTCCACATGTTGAAGAATAGATTCATAAGCAAAAAATCAGATGTGGCCAACACAATACCTTCCGCCATTTACAGCAAGAGTCACAAAAAAGAGTAAGTTAATCCTCATTTTTGGATCAGCTAATTTTACTCTAATTTTGACAGTTTATTTCTTAAAATATACCTAGTTTAATCTAATCCAAGTAACTACCTTGTTTTAAAACCCGTCAACAGGATTAAATCCCAATTACAGAGTGGGTTTACATCCACACACATCCATGTCTTAGTGGGATTCGAACCCAGAGCCCCGAGGGCGCTCCTGACATGAGGCGTTGCTCTAACCATTGAGCCATCGCAGCTATAATAAAATGAAGATTAAATTTTAAATACCGGGATAGAATAGAATTCACTAATCCAAAAATGATTAGCTTAAACAATTTGTGAGTCGTTAATTTTTATTAATCTAAATACATACCTACATATTTACTTATCCTGGAAACTGAATTGAATTCCTTTTCTATTGTTCTATTTACTGCTTCAAAATTTTCTGAATTATAGTATTTGTTAGAGTGGAGGATCCACACACACATATACACAGACACATCATCGTGAAAATGTTAAAATTGGTTTCTAGGGACCTTAAAACGTGGTCATTTACCAAAATCTCGATATGCGATTTTTAGCACGATCCCTATACCTCCCTTACCAAGGGTAGCGGGAGGTAAAAATGAAATATGTACTTCTCGACTGGATCAAAGTAACACTCCGAAAACTTGGAGAAAAATAGTCTGATGAAAACGTTTGAAGATTTTTTATTACATAGCCGACGTTTCGGCACCAAATATGCCTTCTTCAGGGAAATGTAATCTTACTAAGTTATTTTTTTTAATTCAATTTTTTTAACTAGTGTTTTTTATTAATTTAACATTGTCTACAACCTTTAAACAGAAATCATTAATAGTTAGTTAAGGTACCAATGAAAATTAGGTACAGATTTATGGTTTATACTTTAGATTTAAAGACTTTGGCCTCATATTTTGTAATGATCACATTCACACTTCAGAATTTAGTGTCTTTAAATCCAAATCATAAAGCTAAACATTGAAAGGACCAAACTTTAGGTTTATGATTTAGTTTGACGTCACAAACCTCACCAATGAGAACGAGTATGAAACAATATAGATGTATACACCCATCTTTATTTAGTATTCACTTGGTGGAATCAGCTTTTTAAACAAATGCGAGAAGAACATAGAACTGTCAAAATTTAATTGCTGAAATATAACCAATAATGCCAAGCGAATGACAGTTTCACGGCGCACGGGTATCTATTAAATATTGCTCTACCAATATTAACTAAATAAGAGTTAAATTAAACTTGCATTTATGAATGACTTAAGGTGCATTCACAAATAAAAATTAGGTTTAGAGATATATTTTATACTTTAGATTTAAAAACTTTGGCCTCATATTATGTAATGACTCCATTCACACTTCAGAATTTAGTGTCTGTAAATCCAAATCATAAAGCTAAACACTGCAAGGTCCAAACTTTAGGTTTATGATTTAGTTTGACGTCACAAACTTCACCAATGAGAAGGAGTCTGAAATGATATAGATATATACACCCATCTTTATTTAGTATCCACTTGGTGGATTCGGCTTTTTAAACAAATGCGAGAGGAACATGGTGACTGTCATGAAATTAATTTCTGAAATATAACCAATAATGCCAAGCGAATGACAGTTTCACGGCGCACTGGTATCTAATAAATAATACTCTACCGATATTTTAATCTTGTTTTTGAAGCATTTACATAGATGTCTGTACATATCAAAACTAATTTTCATGTAATTTAAACTTAAATTTATGAATGACTTACTTAAACCTAAACAAAAACCATAAACCTAATTTTCATTTGTGAATGCACCTTTAGTCTATGTTAATTACAATTTACTGTGTGAACTATCTGTGTTGGGGTAGATGGTCCCTAACTACGACCCTGCTTGTTTTCGGGTGTGAGATAGCCTAGCTAGCGATGGCTATTCTGAAGTCGCGAGGAAGTGACGGCGATATAGACTTGATGCATTATGTATCATGCAGTCACGACGCGACTCCGGGAGAGTTCCGGCACCGGACCGTTATTCCGGGTTGACGCCTTGCAATATCCCTCTCTTAAATACGGACCGTTATTAAATATAAAGACGGACAGTTAACAAGCTTATCTATCAAGAGAAATGAACTAAGTTTGGCAAAGTTAACTTGCGATAATAACAAAAAATGATGAGGACGGAACAGGACAATTTTTGTGAATTACCTAGAAATATTTATATGTGTACATACCAAGTACTTTTCTTGATAAATTCTTTACACATAAAGAAAAATAAAGCTATTCTAATAAAATAAAATATTCTGTAAGCATAGTTTAAATACTCATTTCTAGTGAGTTTCTCATTCGCCGATTCAGGTAAAGACGACATAAAGGTTATAAAAAATCTGGTGTGGCCAACACAATACCTCCCGTCATTTACAGCCCGATTCACAAAAAAGATTGTGCTAATCCTTATTTTTGGATTAGCGAATTTTACTCTATTTTTGACAGTTTATTTCTTAAAATATAGTCTAATCTAATCCAAGTAACTACCTTTTTTCAAAACCCTCAACAGGATTAAATCCCAATTACAGAGTGGGTTCACATTCACACACATCCATGCTTTAGTGGGATTCGAACCCAGAGCCCCGAGGGCACTCATGACATGAGGCGTTGCTCTAACCATTGAGCCACCGCAGCTATAATAAAATGAAGATTAAATTTTAAATACCGGGATAGAATAGAATTCACTAATCCAAAAATGAGGATTAGCTTAAACATTTTGTGAATCGTTAATTTTTATTAATCTAAATACATACCTACATATTTACTTATCCTGGAAACTGAATTGAATTCGTTTTCTATTGTTCTATTTACTTTTTCCTTTTTTAAAACATTACTAACATTATTTTGAAATGATTAGTTCTTTGATAGTGACATTTATCTGTCAGTTACATACATTTGAATAACTGCGTTTTGTTTTTATCCATAAAATCTATAGAAAATTTAATCATCTTTAATTTTTATAATAATATTAATCTCGAAAAAATAACATTTAAAAGTATTTTTCGAAGAAAAACTATTTTGAGCTTCTAGTAAAGTGCCATTTCCGGTTATCTGATTTTCACCAAAATCTAATGGGCTCTTTCCATTACAGAAAAAGTTCGAAATACAAGGTTTCAAAATTTTCTGAATGATAGTATTTGAGTTAGAGTGAAGGATCCACACTTACATACACACACACACACACACACACACACACACACACACACACATACACACACACATACACACACACATACACACACACACATACACACACACACATACACACGTACACATATCATACACACGTACGCACAGACATCATCGTGAAAATGGTAAAATTGGATTCTAGGGACCTTAAAACGTGATCATTTACCAAAATCTCGATATGCGATTTTTAGCACGATCCCTGTACCTCCGTTACCAAGGGTAGCGGGAGGTAAAAAACAAATTATCCTATGAACTTGAACCGAATCCAGGTTCGATGCCCTGATTTTGACCAGCAGGCGTCATCTCGCAGGCTCTCACTGTTGGCAAGGAGAGTGCACCACAGCGGTCACTTTTGTGCCATCCAGACACTCAGGCACTACGCCACGAGACCCCATAAAATAATTATGAAAATGATTGAATAGATTTATCCTTCCATTTCCATATTTCAAAATTCAAACTTGTGTTATTTTATTTGTATATTCCACAATATATTTAGTCCCTATACAATTTCATCTCCAGATTACATTTTTATTCAAGTTCAGTGACTTTGCTAATACATTCCCAACTAATACTTTTCAGAATTCTCTTGTCCGTCTTTCTTGTCTAGGTTGATGGAATGCACCGAGCATGCCATGCTATACCTTGACGGAGAAAAAATCTATATCGTTTTGTTTTCTGGAATAAAGACATGCAAGAACGAATGGCTGGCTCGCGAGGGTGGTTTGTTGGTGCGGGGGTGTGGAGGGGCGAGGAGATGGTAAGATATCAGCGGGGAGGGAAGCGTAACAGCTACGTTGCCATGGAAATTTGCATGCGTCCAATAAACGGTGTTGGAGATTCTCGCAAGGTTCTTTCAGTTGAGCATCGCTTTTATTATAGCGGCACCGAGAAGGTTTCGCATATTCTATATAAGCTAGTATTTACATATATTGATATTCATTTTTGGAACAGGACTACTAAAGCAGTAAAAGTTCGATTAGCGACGTTTAATAATTGTTATTTATGATAGTACAAATGGGTACATGCATATTTTATGGAACGATTCATATTTCAGTGCAGTTGAACATTAGATTCGGTTGCACCAACAAGGATTAAATTTTAAGCGACCCTTAAACAAAATATGTATATCGAAGTTTTTACAGCAATGAATAATAATTCATTGACTTTTAATTCCGATGCAAAATTGTCTATTTAAATAAGGTTTAAAATTTAAGTTAGTATTTGTGCAACCGGCCATTGAGCTAATACGAGGGTCACGATAGAATTATTAAGAGCAGTAGTGACAGCACGCACTTTAGAATTCTATCATAGAAAACAGTCGAATGCGATTTTATTTTTACGAATCTTGGTAGCATACACTTTAGAATTCTATATTCGCTTTTTATTTTGAAAATTTGCGGTTTTTTTTACTATTAAAATAAAAAATATTATGACAGTTGTATATAATGAACTTAGCGATAGTCTACTGCACAATAGATGAGGGGTTCCAAAAGGAAGAAATAATCGGACTAGCAGTCTTTGGTGAAATTATTTATTTCAAGCCAACGTTTCGGCTAAAACATTAGCCTTCTTCAGGGCTAGAAACTGTCTAATTACAGGTTTGTGGCAACCACCCATAAGGAACTAAGTATACTTAAGACAACAGTGCAGTAACACGTGTCCTATTTCCCTACAAATTTTATTTTATATTCTTTGACTACAATTCTTTTAACATCAGTTTATATTTTTTTTAACAATTGACGATTGAAACTATTTTACATGTACTTATTTATAATTTTATCTTGTACGACGACCAATTCTGTGATAATTTTATTCACAATAGTTCTTTATGGGTGGTTGCCACAAACCTGTAATTAGACAGATTCTTGCCCTGAAGAAGGCTAATGTTTAGCCGAAACGTTGGCTTGAAATAAATAATTTCACCAAAGACTGTTAGTTCGATTATTTCTTCCTTTTGGAACCCCTCATCGTTGTATATAATAAATATACAATTTGGCTTTGAATTGAATTGTGACGAAATAATGACATGGGTTTAATAATTTCGCCTCAAGTCGTTCGCTTGCAGATGAAGATTTTGAGACATGCATGCTACCAAATTTTCGCTTCGTGGCGAAAAGTGAAAACAAATGCCTCATTTGATAGAATTCTAAAGTGCGTGCTGTCACTACAGCCCGTTTAAGACGACCATAATTTTTAACAAAATTTTATGATCGTGTCAATCAGATTTATAATAAAATTTGTGAGAGAATATTTGTCAAAAATTCCAATAAAACCAGTTTGTTAGCAAAGTTATTATCAAATATGTTACAAATCAATTTATGATTGTAACAAGTAGGCTTTAGTTAACATACCGAGGAATGTTATGAGTATCATAACTGCCGCAGATGTCAGTTTGAAATCCGAGCTCGTAGAACATCCATGGTTTGTTCAATAGTTTATCGGTTTCAAAAAATAAAGACATTATTATTAAATATTATTTTTTGAAATTCTTTTATTAACGCTACTTTTAGAATGCTATAATAAACAGAACAATTATTTTGACATATGTCAATATGATAAATAATTCAAGTTATGTGCTTTATTCATCATGTATATAATTTTAGAATAAAGTAAACCGTGTTAAGAACGATACACTAACGTTATCTGTATGTATTAATGGAATGCATCTCAAATAATTTCTGAGAGACTTCAAAACTGTCAAAGTTGTCAAATTATAATACATGATTTGAAAATGCTCTTTGGTTAATTAAATATTTTCACTTATAACGATACATTAAAAAATTGTTCTAATAGGGTTGTTGCAAAAATTTTTATACGACTTCTATGTACTAAATTTTAAAAGATAGTCTTCTTTAAAGAGCTTCGAATTTGAAATATCACGTAATATGCATTAGATATGTTAAAATTAATTATTGAAAATTGTGTAATATTTTGAAAAAGTCACGTGATCTGAAACAGAATGTGACGTCAGAGCACATACAGTTTAATATGTGTAAACTTTCGCCTACTTTTATTTATATAAATAACGGAAACTGTTTTCCTATTAGCTATGAATGACGTACTGTATGTGCTTCGACGTCACAGGAGTGGGGGGATGTTTTTCATAACTATTTCTGGCGCAAATCGTTTTATTTAATTATTTACGAAAATAACAATAAATTATTATCATTTTTTATATTACTATGAAAAATATTGCATAAACATTCATTTAAAATACTTTTAAAAAAATGTGAAACCAGTCCTTTATTTAATTTTGCAACGTAATTTATTCTCAATAATTCTAGTGTAACCCTTGTATATAATTTCGAGAACAATGTTCTCATCTTCAGTAATATAAGAGAGTAAATAGAAATTAGAATTATTCAATATATCGCCAATGCCAGAGATTCAATTCTAACGGCTCTTTTTTAGAGAGTGGTTAAGATTATTCAACATGTAATCCTGTTTTAAAAAAAAACTACTACTATCTACTATTTATGCAGCTATGCATGGTAGTTTTAAACGATTAAAACAAGACAAAAAAATTAAATTTTAACTATTTGCTGAAATCACATATTTTGAGTTTGAGAACACTAAATTCTCGTGCAATATTAGAAAATAAATTACAGTCAGTAAAGTTTCAAAATCAAAATAAGATTAATTAAATAAAAGTGAAAATCATAATATTACTGTAATTCATAAATAATAGTAGAACATTTTGGAAAAAAGTTTGAAAAAATGACACGGTTTAAAATTAAAATCATTTTTGCCACTATGCAAAAAGGAATGTTCTACAATTCAAAATGAGATTCTCCACGTTTTTCGTTTGATTATTTTGAATGAAAGAAAGCAGCAATGCAGAAAGGCGAAGAAATGTTATAAGTCTGCGCTTGTATTAGTTGGTGGATCCCGGTCCGCCCCCTCTGTGGAGGGTTCGAACTAATATGCGGAAGGATGCAGATTGGAAGTTTTCAACTCTGGCTGACGTCCTTGTCTGGTTGTTGTGCCTCTGACTAAACACGGGTTAATCAAATCATTACAGAATAATTAAATTGTGAACCGTGCACCTCTTAGAGTTCGCTACTTTATAATAATTCCAACTTGCTACCGACGCGCTTACTATATTAGTATTTAAGCCCCTGTAACGCATATTATAATACTCCGGAAGAAGATAGACGAAAATTTCATAACAAAATAGATCGCAAAACATGCCAAACAAAATCTATAAATTAATAAATAAATCTGATGTGGCGAATAAAATACCTCCCGCCATTTAATTTTTATTCCATATAACTATGGTTCTATTTGCTATTTTCTTTTTAAAACGTATATATATATATATATATATATATATATATATATATATATATATATATATATATATATATATATATATATATATACCGGGTGTAGAAATGAAAAGTGGCTTATAGCTATTTTAATGTTATTTTTTTAAAACTGCTGTGTCTTTACATATTCATTTTAGCGCAAAAAGAGTAAGAATAGGTATAAGTTGATCAGAAATTAAAAAGGCATCCTATAAAGGCAGCTTACATAATCATTCATATTTCACGGGATATTAATTAAATAAAATTTAATGTTCTTTTGGAAAAATCGTTTTGAAAAATGAAACACGTAACCTAAATAAAATATTCACTTTGATATTTGTTGTATAAATTCCGAACAAATTGAGTTTATACCTAAAAAAGAAATTATACAACAAATAAAAAGTGTTAAAGTGAATATTTTATTCAGGTTACTAGATTCATTTTTGAAGGAAGGTACAAGAACATTACATATTTTTTAATTAATATATCGTGAAATACGAATGATTAAGTAAGTAGCCTTTATAGGATGCCTTTTTAATTTCTGAACAACTTATATTCTTATCCTTTTTGCGCTAAAATGAATAGGTAAAGACATATACCAGTATTAAGAAAATAACAATGTAATCGTGCTATGCGCCACTTTTAATTTCTACACCCGGTATGTATGTATGTATGTATGTATGTATGTATGTATGTATGTATGTATGTATGTATGTATATATATATATATATATATATATATATATATATATATATATATATATATATATATATAAAATTTAATAATATTTAATTTTTATAATAACAAATAAAGAAAAAATCACATTGGAGGTTAGGAGAAAAACTATTTGCAGTGACAAGTTAAATGACGTTTCGGTTAGATGATTTATACAAAAATCAAGTAAAATCTTAAAGATGAGAATAAGGTAGAAATACAAGGTTTCATAATTTTCTGAATGATATTATTCAAGTTAGAGCGTTAACAGGGATCACACACACACACACACACACACACACACACACACACACTAACCCACACCCACACGCACCCACACACACCCACATTTTATGGACCTTAAAACATGGTCATTTACCAAAATCTCGACACGCGATTTTTAGCACAATACCTATGCCTCCCTAAGAACGATGGGTGGTAGCATGCATGGTAATTAGGAGATGACTAGGGCGAGATGACCAGCAGTGTTTTAACTTGTTAATTGTTTATAGTTTATTTTAGAGAAAATATTAATAATTAATAATAAATAAATAAGTAATAATTAATAGTAAATAAATAAATAAAAATAAAATTATGGATGCAATAGTGGTAAAACTTAGAAAATAGTCAAAATGTGACTTACCTCGTTTTTTTCTTCATATTGTAAGTCTAAACCAGGGGTGGGGAACCTGCAGTCTTGTAGACCAGCAAGTGCGGCCTTTAGAACGAAACCAAATTTTGCAGACAAAATCTTGTATTATAATATGTTTTTGTTCATTACTTATAATATTATTTAATCTTAAAATGAACATATTTAAAACACCTGTCGTGCTCATATGATTTAGCATTAATGCAACTTCACCTTTTCAAGTTACAGTACTGTCCAAAAATTTGCGTATATCTGACAATTAGGGAAATAATTAAAAACAACTAGAAAAAATATGGTTTTGATATTAATATTGCTATAAAAATTTAATCGTGAAAAATTAAGAGCTTTTGCCAAAATCAACCATAGTCGAAATATCTTAAATATGAGTTATATACAGCGACATGTACTCTCAAAGACGCCAAACAGTTTGGTAAAATTGTTATTGAAAAAAGTGTCTTAGTCATAAGTTACTAAATTTTAAAGTTTGGCGTTTTTACAAAAAAGTTCTATAAAAATGTCTAATTATTCAGTAATTCACCAATATTTATTTTTCTATGTCTTAACATCCTATAAATAATTTTCTAAAATTAAACATGATCCTGAGGTAGGTTACAGAAATCTATAAAAGTAAATTAGAGAATTTATTCTTTAATTACCTCAAATTCAAAGTAATGAACTATGCTTCGTTTTGTTAAGAGTTCTTCAATCACTCTACCCAGATTTTTGAAAGGTACTGTAGTTAGTACATAGATTTTCACAAAATAATGTAACTTTTGGACTGCATTTAATTGAATTTTCTTGAATACCTGATTAGGATAGATTAGTCAAAATATGGCCTTCTAATATAAAAAGGTTCCCCACCCCTGGTCTAAACATACCTATTTTGTACTGAGATATGTACAAGGAAGGATTACTTACAAAAATATAAATAAAATCTAAGTCTATAAACAAAACTAAATTTGGGTAATAAATACAAACGTATATCTAATACAAACTTTGAGAATTTTTTTAGCGCAAATTGACTCAACGAATTATAATTCTAAAGATGGTTGTTAGTAGAACTTTGGTCATAAATGATTTGAAATTTTGAAATGAAATAATGAAACCAAATAGACAACGACCCAGCTTGACCGAATATGCAGATGCTGCAGAGCATTAACGAGAATATAATCTTCCAAATGGTTCTCAGGCCTGACTGATTAAAGCCTTTTGGGCGTTTCTTGGCAGATACTATCCAATAATAGCTGGGAATACCAAAACGAACAACAGATACAGACAAGAATATTTCTGACGACCCAGGAAGTAAATTTAACATCGGTCAGAGACAAAAGACAAGGTATTAGAAAACTGCGTCGCACTGAACATAATGGTCTCCTAATAGTGTTGTAATAGCTATTTATGTAATAAGTTGCGAAAGAAATGTGTTTTAAGCACGCGACGTGAAAATTATCCTACGAGGCGTAGCCGAGTTGGATAACACGTCTAGTGCTTAAAACACGATTTCGCAACGTATTCCATACAAGATTTTTTATACTAGCGTTTTAAAACAGATTATTTATATTTATTCTCAAATGTCAACATTTTGAATTTTTCAAAATTTAAAAGTAGGCAGGCATCAGTTTCATCTTTTTGTTGCTATGGGATTCAATATGTTGTTTAATAAACATTGATGTCGACGTGCTCGGTGTATAATTTTTCTTGAGAATTTTTGGTAATAAATTTACTTAAAATGAGTGACTCAGAGATTGACTCTGATATTGAAAATGGTGCAGAGGCTGCATTGGCTACACTGGTTCCAGGAAAATCAAAAAAAATGTATGAAGAAACTTACAAAAAATTTGACAGTTGGTGTGCGGAGAAAAACGTTGGGCACATTACAGAAAAGGTAGTTTTAGCCTATTTTTCGAAATTATCATCCATTGATAAGCCATCCACTTTATGGAGTAATTATTCTATGCTCCGAACTATGATTTACCTTAATAAGAATGCGAATATAAGTAAATTTACCAATCTTATTGCATTCTTAAAAAGAAAAGCTAGTGGATATAAGCCTAAAAAATTAAAAATATTCACTAAGTAAGAGATAGTTCGTTTCATGAAGGAAGCTGATGACAAAGATTATTTATTGGCAAAGGTTGTGTTAATTGTTGGAATCTATGGGGCATGTCGCCGGGAGGAACTTACGTTTTTACGTATAGGAGATATTGATGATTCTACTTCTTTCATAAAAATTAATATTCCAAATACTAAAAAGAATATTTCACAATTTTTTATGATAACTGAAGGGTTTATCGATGGAATCAACTGTTTAGCAATGTTTCGCAAGTACGTACAACTTCGACCTACTCATACTGAACATCAACGGTTTTTTCTAACCTATAGAAATTTTAAGTGTTGCACGCTTCCTGTAGGTATAAATACCATAGGTGGTATACCTAAAAAATTGCAGAGTTCCTCGGCCTCCCAAATGCTAAAGAATATACCGGGCATTGCTTTCGGCGGTATTCTGCAACATTTTTGGCTGATTCAGGAGCAGACATTACAGTGCTCACGCGACATGGAGGGTGGCGTTCAAGTTCTGTTGCTGAAGGCTACGTTGAAAATTCTTTGGAAAATAAGAAAGAAATTTCACGAAGAATTTTGGGAGAAAAAGAAACAGCAATTAAAAAAATAAAAATTGTCGACAAAGAATCAGAATCCAGCAGCACATCTACTTCAGTTTCTACCCACATTGGTTCGTACCACGAGCACGGTTTTAACTAAAACGCTGTTTTAAGAAATGTCAAATTCAAATTTCAATATTTAATTTCACCTTTACATTTAAAAAACGTTTTTTTTTAAAAATATTTGTTTGAATACAAACCATGTTCTGCTTTTAAATCATATTTCAATAAATTTGATATTATTTATTATTAATATTAAATAATGAAATTTGACATTTCTTAAAACAGCGTTTTAGTTAAAACCGTGCTCGTGGTACGAGCCAATTGAAGTTAACCAAGAAGAAGTATTAAGAACGACATCAAATGTTCAATTTAGTAAGTTATAATAGGTATTTAGTACTTTTACTTTTACGCATTAAACTGTCATTTTTAAGCACTAGTGCTTAAAAGTACTTCATTTAACAACGGAAACGACAATCGAAAAGTTGGTTATAATACGCTAGTATAAAAATTAAATTTGTTATCTCCTTAGTTTATTAGATTGAAACAACCTCTTGCGTCAATATTTCAATAAAAGAATTCTTTCCGTATGATGATGTGGTCTAACTTTTTCTCTAAACTTTTGGTACATACGTTAAATGTTACTACACTACGTAGCCGATATTAGTAATAAAGACCTTGTGAAATATTTAATGTTGTTTAAGAAGATCACATAAAATTTCATTTCTAAATAATTTCTCCTTGAGAAAAAATTCAAGTCCAGTGAAACGCGAAATAATATTTAATAATTTAAAAAGCAAGCAAGCAGGTATGTGGAGAGAAGGAAACGAAATCTTTTCGAAATAAAAGAGAGATTGGTGTGTAACGACATAAAGAACTTTTTAAATGGAACCGGGACGCGTCTGCTGTCTGCGTCTGCGAATGAGTTCCTAAACGAATTTGCCTCTGCAAGAAATGATAGAATTTTGAATATTTGCCAGATATTCTTCTGGAAGTTACAGTAATGGTTACGGCCTCCACACCGAGTCAAAAAGAGAGAAAGTACCCTCTAACTTTTATGTTTTCCGTGCCGTGAACGCAGTAGACGCAAAAAGACGATTCTCTTTGTTTTAAAGTTCAGGGAGATAAACAAATCCGAAACCGTTTGTTTGCGATGCGATTTGCCAAGGCAAAAGTATCACTCAAACTCAAGGTAGATGCAAACTCTACACATATCGAAAGGGAAAGATATATAGATTCAGAGAAACATCTATTTTTTTTAACTCGTTCACTGTGTTTAACAGGCCTATTCTACTAAAAATATGTATAACGATATCGTTACCATACCAGTGTCGCTAAGCCTTTGGTTGAACGACTTTAATAACGACAAATGCCGAAAAGGTATTCTAATAGTAAATTAAAGTACGTGTTTTATAAGACATGTTTTTTTCGCACGCGTCAAAATTTAGAAAACGAGTGTTACCTAGCGAGTTTTCTGATTGACAAGTGCGAAAGAAAGTCTTATAAAATGAGTTCTTTATACTATTTTTTATATTTTGCGCCTTCTACAATAACATTTACTTACTCAATTTGTGATTATATACAAACCATTTGTATATTTTCATGTAAATAATCTTCCCTAAATAAAAAAAAAATAATAATTTCGACATTATATTATTAAAATGAATTGTCAATTAACTAAAAATAAATTAGGTAAAAATGGGTTAAAGAAACGTCATCTAGTACCAACCGTCTAAAACAAAAAATTGCGTATCGAAATGAAGGTCATTACGATACGCAATTGCGTATCGTAATGACTACATTATGAACGCAAAATATAAAAACTATTATTTACGAAAGATGACTATTCAAGATCATTTGAGCCGTCTGATATAATATTACTTGCAGATAACTTCATTGCATTTTGTATGCACAGGCGTGCAACATGATATATTTATAGACACATTTTAACTGAAAAAATAAGAGTAATTCATTTGAAAATTATGTTTCTTTCTAAATAATGCCTTTCTGAAAGCTTTATGTTCTTCACTTATGTTTCCGCAAAATAAAAAGCATAAACTTAACTTATAAACTAAGGAACAATAATTTGATTAAACGTCAACGCCACTGGGTAAATATTAGCAGTGTAGTAGATAATTAGATATATGTAATTCTACGACATATGTCATTATTATTTATAGTGTGTTAGAAAATAATGCCACTATTTACGTATATCTGTCACACCACATAAATAAAATAGACATAGGTCTAATAATCTTTCTCTTTCTAGTACAAATTGTTGCTAAGCTACTACTATAAAGTGATGTGTATTCTTTCTTCGAACAAATGACCTTGAATAGTCATCTTTCGTGAATAATAGTATACTAATCCTATCGTTATCGAGTTATCGTTATGATGAGTTTAACGATAATATCTAACTTCATGTTGATTTTGACAGAATAAATTTATATTTGTTTTTCAATTCAAATTTGACATTGATTCAAATTTGAAATTTTCATCGTACATAAAATTATTTATTATTCTCACCCTCGTTTTACAGTTTACATGCTCCATATCTACTTGCGTCTTATGATATTGATATAGGTATATGTCTATAAAATGATCAACAATAATATTGCAGATTTCTATTAATGATATGATTATTAATGATTGACTTAATACCATATATGAATCCTTTTCTACTGATATCCTCCTTGCTACAGATTTCTGATAGCTTCCATGAGCAAAAAAATACAAAGCTGCCATCATCTGACTGAATTGAAAACAAAATATTTATGTTCATTTATATGTAATGTAATACCGATAAATAATAATTTATAAATAATCTAAAAATTTTTGGCAAACCATCACTTCAACGAGTTCCTCATATATGTGATATTTGCGTAAATAAATCTCTACACGCTTGTTTACACATTAAAAAAAAAATCTCGAATTTTCCTCCGGTACAGTAAAAGGACGATTATATAAAATGTCATATTAAAAATTGTAATATAATAATTATAATATCTTGCTCAGCTACAATTAATAAAATATCTTTTTCAGCCATTTTTACTTTTGTTTTCAAAATATATCCAACTTTATGACTTCAACGAGGCATATAAACTTGTCGTTCATAAACGACATAAAATAACGATAAGTAACGATAAATAAATTAGTAGAATAGGGTTTTGGCAAAAATCGTTATTATAACTACATGTCGCCTGGTAACTACTCATAACGATACATATTTTTTTAGTAGAATAGGCCTGTAAGGGTCTTTCCGTCCCTTTTTATACATTCCCATAATGCGGCAAAATTGAATGCCTATTTATACTTTGCGGAAACTGTAATTTCAGTAATTTCTGTAGAAATTAATATTTAAATGCACGTCTCAAAATATTTGCCTGCAACCGAACAACTCGAGGCGAAAGTAGAAACTAACGTCATTATTTTGTCACAATTCAATTCAAAACCAATTTACATATTTATTTTATAAAATTGTCATAATATTTTCTATTTTAATAATATAAAACCCGAAAATTCTTAAAAAAAAAACGCAAATATAGAATTCTAAAGAGCTTGATACCAAGATTCATAAAATTAAAATTGCATTCGCCTGTTTTCTATAATAGAATTCTACAGTATTAATCATTATTTGTTTTACCTTTTACATCATATACGTATATAGGATTTTCAATACCATCTTGCACAAAATATTATTCAAAATTTGTCACACTAAAGGTGCATTCACAAATGAAAATTAGGTTTAGATTTATGGTTTATACTTTAGATTTAAAGACTTTGGCCGCATATTATGTAATGACTCCATTTTACTTCAGAATTTAGGGTTTATAAATCCAAATCATAAAACTAAACATTGCAAGGTCCAAACTTTAGGTTTATGATTTAGTTTGACTTCAGAAACTTCACCAATGAGAACGAGACTGTCATAACTTAATTGCTGAAATATAACCAATATTGCCAAGTGAATGACAGTTTCACGGCACACAGGTGTCTTGTTGAGTACTGCTCTACCGATATTTTAATCTTGTTTTTGAAGCATTCACATAGATCTCTGTACATATCAAAACTAATTTTCAGGTAATTTAAACTTATATATACATATATATATATATATATATATATATATATATATATATATATATATATATATATATATATATGAATGACTTACTTAAACCTAAACAAAAATCATAAACCTAATTTTCATTTGTGAATGCACCTTAAGTCATTCACAAATGTAAGTTTAAATTATCTGAAAATTAGTTTTGATATGTACAGACATGTATGTAAATGCTTCAAAAACAAGATTAAAATATCGGTAGAGCAATATTTAATAGATACCTTAGTATCCATGTTCTCGCATTTGTTTAAAAACCCGAATCCATCAAGTGGATACTAAATAAAGATGGGTGTATATAACTATATCATTTCAGACTCGTTCTCATTGGTGTAGTTTGTGACGTCAAACTAAATCATAAACCTAAAGTTTGGACCTTGCAATGTTTAGCTCTATGATTTGGATTTAGAGACCCTAAATTCTGAAGTGTGAATGGAGTCATTACATAATATGCGGCCAAAGTCTTTAAATCTAAAGTATAAACCATAAATCTAAACCTAATTTTCATTTGTGAATGCACCTTTACGGACTCTTTCTTTAGTCATGCAAAATTGAAAATTATACCTTCAACGAAAAAACGATTGCTAATTTTTGCTTTATCATCTACTATATCGAATTGCTATATCTATATTTAGACTAATTTGTTTTCTATTCTAAATAATCTAGTATCTAGTGAAAGAAAAGAGAGGTACTTACGCTGGGGATGTTGTCGTTGCTGCATACACCTTCCTGCAGTAACCGATCCCTAATTTCCCAGGCGAAGATAGACGGACACTCTCTTTTATAAGCGGAAATCTTGGATACGACCTCCGCCGTGGCTACTCGGGGCTTCGAACCGCCGATAGCTCTCGGCCGGATCGAGCCCGTTTCGTAGTACCTACAGGAAACAACAAACATGAGAGTTACTAAATGTAGACTGACATATAAGATAACTTAAAACTAGTAAATTGGTGGGTTGATAATTTTAAAAATTGGTAAATTTCTGGATATGTTAATCTGCTTCTATTTACAGAATTCAGTAAGGACAAATACACGAGGATCAAATGCTAAAATTATTAAGAATAGGAGAGGTAGGCCGTGGAAAACAAAATTTGTACTAACATTTTAAACAATTATTAATCTGTCATTTAAAAATAAGTTACGAAAGTTTAGTCAACTTAAAATTAATGTAAAATATATTAAAGATTTTGTAATGCGCAACTTTTGGCTATTTTTTGAACTTAAAAATTTACGGGGTAGAAGGTTTTTCTCAGAAAAAGAGACTGATACTACTGCAATAGTTTTTGATTATTTTTATTCAACATTTCAAAAGAGTTAGGAACTTTTAAAAGGTGGAAAATAGAATGGTAAATTGTATTATTTTTAGTCTCTACTGCTGCACGGATGTACCAAGGATGTTCTAATAAAACACTGGATAGCTGACATACGTTTAACAAGTGAGGCAAGTGGTGGGCGCCATTTGCAGAAAAGGCAAAACGTCAAACGTTCGTTGGTCTATTATTGCATTATATGGTAGTTTTCTTGAATAAAGTGGTGTTTGTGTTGTGTTCTTAGTGAATAAATACTTTAAGTGAGATATTTCCATAATAAAAATCAATATGCCGTCTTCTTGTAGTGCTTTTAGATATATATATATATATATATATATATATATATATATATATATATATATATATATATATATATATATATATATATATAAGAAAACAATTTTTAAAGCGGGATTTAAACAGTCGAATGGAATTAAGTGAGCAGAAATAATTTTGACACTCTTTTTAATAAAGTCAAGCTTTCGGTGTGTTAAAATTGTTGTACAAAATTCTTTGACAATTTTATTGTAATACATTTTAGAGTCCTGAGGATGGTTTTAAATAAACCGAAAGCTTGACTTTATTAAAAAGAGTGTCAAAATTATTTCTGCCCACTAAATTCCATAGGACTGTTTAAATCCCTCTTCTAAAATTATTTTCTTAACTACCCGAACCAGTCGCGAGTACTCTGCACATATATATATATATATATATATATATATATATATATATATATATATATATATATATATATGTTCATACTATTGTTTTAAATATTTTACACATTTCCTTTAAATAATTGTGGTATATTACGATTGTGGATAAATGCCATAAAAAGAAAAGATTTCACATCTACAAAAGCATAAAAAATTTGCAGTGATCATTTTCTTGAAAACGCCTGGAACATAATACATAAGAAGATTAAAACCAGACTCAGCATCTTCTGTATTTCCAAATTTTCCACCACATAGGCATCTATTTAATAAGCAGATATTATTCTTAAATTCATAGTCCTATTTTATTCTGAATTTGCTATATATGTAATAAATGTATATTGTATTATTAAAATAATAACTATAATTTTTAAAATATATGCAATAAATATAAAAAAATCTGTTAATTTATCCCATTTATAATTTTTTTCTATATGTAATTTTAAATTTGGCGCGTATTTGGCTTTTCTGCAAATGGCTGCCTTCCAGTTGCTTGCCTCACAGGTGACTACGTGCACAACATACAAGTTAGCAATCCAGTGTATATACAGGTGTTCAAATAAATACCTAACTCGCAGTAGGCTATGAAGAAAGAAACGTATGTCAATTTAAAAATATTTAATTAAATGTGAATTTAACATGAGACATTGTCAAAAATGATATTTAAATAAATCAAAGCTTTTCTTTTTGAATCTTATTTTAGAAATGGAAACAAATTAGAAAACGGCGATTGTCAATTTACTGTATCCTTATTTATTGTCTTTTCTCCTTTAAATTACGTTGCAAGATCAATTTTGACAACTTGAGTTTTGAATTGAATAATGATTATGTTCATAGCCTACTCAGAGTTAGGAATTTTTTTGAACACACTGTATTAATATCCTTGGGATGTACTTAGGCCCTTGACTTTCAAAAGGGAGGTATATCTTATTCACAAGGAGGGGGGGGGGTTATCTTTACCCATATTACACTTATAACTTCTCCTTCTTCACGGTAAGTAAGATCTTACAGATTCTTATGGCCATATTCTTTAGATCTGTAAATCTGTAAAAAACCTGAGAAAACCACATCTATCTCTGTTGATTAATATAAAGTTCTATGTTAATATGGCAGCTTCTTTGCGATTTTGTTCATTATATATAGATGGCAAAACATACAGTTCTGTAAAAAATACGGCCATTAATCCCAGTTGGACCTTACTTACGCTGAAGAGGTGTACGCCAAAACGTCGTTTATGTAAGAAAATAAATGCTGTATGACAGAGATTTCAAGTAACACCAAATCTACACCACAATCGAAAATAAACCTATGAATCTTGGGAGTAAAGAGCTCTGGTATAAATTGGATCAGTTGGCACTAAAATCGTCTATTGGATCGGTACGGACGATATCGCAAAACCGTCATCAGTGGTTTGGATTTGACCATAAAATGTAAAGAATGACTTTGTGTTGGTACTGTGTGCATTCTCACCTTCCTAGTATCTTGGAAACACAGCCGTTGGAGACCTGGAGGATGCGCGAGATATCGCAGGGTCGGGCGCCCGAGTGGGCGAGTTCGACGATCTTTTGCCGCGTGGAGTCCGGCAGGGGTCGGCCGCTGACGAATACCCCCCCTAGCTGGTTCACACCGCTGTGACCTGGCGGCCCCAAAATAACAGCACAGTCAGACCACAGTTACCGACAGCAAATTAACACTAGGATACTGACAAATCATACTACACCATCAGGAGGGAAAAGAAATAGGAAGGTGGAAAATTTACATTAGAAATAACTTTCCAAAATGCCAAAATACCAATGCAAAATGAGAAGAATGTATAAAAAGAGATATTTCAATAATGTAAGATTGCTAAAGACGAAAATATATTCAATTAAATAAAAACTATAATGTGGAATAATTGCGTAGGCTTCCACAGTCTGAGTCATGAGAAATATTCGTTTTCCGGAAATGGACTGTGTCATATTTTGAGTCAGAGCTCAACGTTTCGCCCGCAGTCATATGGGGCATCTTCAGGAGCAAGGGGGATAGTACTGTCTTAAACACGGTTACCCGACGTGTCAACCACGCTACAGGCCGAGTTTAAGCAACAAGGAGGGAGACTCAGTTTACAAGGTTACCCGACGTGTAAACCACGCTAGAGGCCAAATAAACCAAGTGCTTTATTGGTTGGTTTATTTGGCCTCTAGCGTGGTTTACACGTCGGGTAACCTTGTAAACTGAGTCTCCCTCCTTGTTGCTTAAACTCGGCCTCTAGCGTGGTTGACACGTCGGGTAACCGTGTTCAAGACAGTACTATCCCCCTCTCCTGAAGATGCCCCATATGACTGCGGGCGAAACGTTGAGCTCTGACTCAAAATATGACACAGTCCATTCCCGGAAAAAGAATATTTCTCAACTATAATGTGGAGTACGATGATCGACTGGTAGCGGAATGGAAAATTGGGAAATGATCGGACACGCAGTCTAATGTAAATAATTTATTTCCAGGCCTACGTTTCGACTGTTACTACAGTGAGGAAGACTGTAGTAACAGTCGAAACGTAGGCCAGGAAATACATTATTTACATTAGACTGCGTGTCCGATCATTTCCCAATTTTCCAAAACCTACAATGAACTAAGCATTGAATGGTATAACTATATTTTCTAGATAAAATTATTTAAACAGTATATTATTGTATTAGCGGTGAATCTGTTTATATAACAAGGCAAAAAAGTAGCAGATTCACTGCCGCAAGTCGTTTCATGGCTGAGGCGATGTCAAGACTTTGAATTTGGCCTACGCAGTGATTCTGCATTTTTTACCGTATTAAACACATATTTTTCCGCTAATTGTTTAAAAATAATATTAATTTTACGATTAATTTCAATATTTTAAATGTTATTACAATTTTTGGTATCATCATGTTTGATATATAAAAAAAAAATGTAAATGGTATTATTGACAAAGCAACCAAATAATATTTTCTCTGCCACTACCATCATAAATGCTAATCGGCAGAAAAGTAATTTTAACTCCACATAAAATAAAATATCTTCAATTAATCATTTTTATAATTTTGAATGCAAAAATATCTATACCTTGTTTCATTTAAGCCATTCAGTATTGCGGAGCATAGGGAATAGTTTTGACCTCTCTGATTGGCTGAAATTAGAGACAAGAGACAAGTTTACCCAATGTAATTTCGGCTACTTCAGATTTGCACTGTTGCCAGTGCCATCTACTGAATGGCTTAAATGGAACAGAGCATAGTGTCATTAATTTCGAGTAGTTTGGAATCCAAATAAAATATATTTTTTGGTCGTTTAAAGAAAATGAATGAAGAAAGGTATGGTATCAAGCAAATTTCTTGTAAAACATCAGTACCTACGTGTACTAGTAAAATTAAGTGTATAAAACTTGCGATAAAGATCAATTAATGAATATTAATTAATAAACACTGATCTGTATTCACAGACTATCATTTGTTAAGTACCTTTTTGCACGATCGGTTTTTTTTAATGTTTACCGAAAGTGTGTCCAAGACAGAAGGTCTTATTTACAAATTACTGAATGGTAAGTGATGTGAATCACGTCGGTAAATGATGTGCTTCACTTACCGTTCAGGAGGCGAGACGGTAAATAAATAAAAACAAAAATCAAAGCTTACTTCAAAAAATTTTTAATATGTCAAAATAATTTTCAAATCTTATTTTTCTTTTAAATTTGTGCGTCGATCGTGCAAAAAATAGTATAAGCATCACGAACGTTAAGGAACTTCCGATCTCAGACTCCAAACATTGTCTTCGATCGGTAAACTGTCCTTACCGTTCTTAATACTTAATATACTATAATTAAACGTATTTTTAACAAATAGTTGTCTGTAGGATACCTTTATAACCAGGGTATGGCCATGGCGTGGCTCACGTTTCGTCCGCCATTACCGGACCGTCTGTTATATGTGTTATTCTTGCCAAATTATTATGTATTTTCGTGGCTATTTGTTTTATTTTAATGAAAAACACATTTAATTATCATTTTAATATGTATTTAAAGTATCAGTAATATATTTTATTTTATTTACTTGTGTAGTTTGTTAAGATATCCACCTCGATTACTGACATATTGAAAACAACTATAAATTACCAATATTAAGCACAATCATTTAAATTTTTGAAAGGTAAGTTTAGAATGTACAATTATTATGTAAATAAGAACTACAGATATTAAATTAGATGTGATAAAAAAATTCCATATCATATATTCTACATAACCTCTAAATGTATGTCACAATAATAATTGTGTATATCATAAATTAATTAATTTTTATTACCTTTATAAATTCAAAGTGTGATAATTTAATATTCTTTTATAATACATCACATTTGTTACAAATAAATAGGGAAATAAATGACCGACAATGGCGGTGATCTTGGACCATGGCCATACCCTGGTTATAAAGGTACCCTAGTTGTCTGTGGATACGGGTCAATAAATTTAAATATGAAACAATGAAATCACAGAAAAGGTACAGGAAAAGAAAATATAATTGAGAAAATTGTATGCCAATAAAAAAGAGCTATAAAAAGGGAAGAGCTACTAAATGAAAAAATGATTTTTTTGAAGGCGTGAAGAAGAAGATATGCGGTCCGTACTTAGAAGGATGAGGATTTGAGGATTTCGGAGTGGATAGCTGTAGTACAACTGTGCTTCTCAATCAAAGCGGTGTGAAAAACGAGCTAAGACCGATGTCGTCAACCACAGACCCTGCAGGAGCCCGAGACCATTCCAGCGGTAACCGAAAGCCATCAGCGACACCTGTTGAGGGCCGCTGGACGTTACCCCTGGAATGGTCTCAGGTCACTAACTATCTCCTCTTCCTCTTCACTCCTTCCATGATTCTTACCTGAGAAGCAAACATAACATGCACAAGAATAAACATAGGTATATACAAATATTATCCTTCTAATCTAACATTTATAAGAGGACGATTTTTTTTTATTAGAAATTATATTTTTATAATCTTTTAAGGGCCAGTTTAAAGCCTCATTTCCACCGAATGTTTTAATGCTTAATGCATAATGATTTGTGCTTAATGCTTAATGCATTATAACAATTTACTAGGATACCATTTCCACTTTGTTTAGTGACTAATTCGACAGAAATGTCACATTTTTTATCCTTTTTATTTTTAACTCTAGCAGACTGTCATTGCAGCAATAATTTTTCTTTTCTTAATATGTCATATAGATAATTTTTGGCATCTATATCAATATCTAAAAATTAAAAAACTTAATAATTATAAAATAGACTGACAGCTGACAGTTCAGATTAGAAAATAAAGACAGATGACAGATATGTATTTCCATCTCACAATTACTCTCAGGCATTACGCCTTAAACCTTGGAGTTTGCAAGCTTTTGTTCTTAAGCATTGCTCTTAGTTCTTAAGCACTAAGCCTTATGCATAGCTAGAAATGGTAATAAACGTTGCCATATAATAAACATTTTTGCGCATTGCGCTTAGATATTAATTATAGCTCTTAATCATTAAGACAGTCGGTGGAAATGAGACTTTACAATCATTAGATAAACCTGACATAACGCTATACCAGGTATAAAATTGGAAATTGTATTTTACAAACCTCGGATAAACCTCACATAGAATAAACACCAGTATTTCTTATCCCATGGAAATCGGTCGTATAAACGTCGGATAACTTTATCCCTGGTTCTTATGGTTACCACGTAAACACAAACCATATATGTTGTTATTCATACGTTTGACATATGTCAATAAAGTATTTCATCATCACTCTCAGAATCAAAAACATCGTTTATATCATCTAACATCGTGAAATATTGAAGAAAAATAGTCTAAGAAGATAATTTTATTGTATCAATACCAACCTAAAGTGATTTAACGTAATTCCTGGTATAACTATCTGATAGATAAAAATGCATTGTAAAAGACAGTCTTGTTTATCGAAGGTATAGTTGCTAGGATAAAGTTATACCTCCGATAGCTATATACCATAGTTTATCCATCAATTGTAAAAGTGGGCCTAAATAGTTTATGAAACGAGTTACGTACTATACTTTATCTACGACTGCAAATTAAGACAGCTCAAAAATAAAGCAAAACACTTTTAGGTTACTTATTTTTACTGAATAACATCTGGCAGTTCCATCAACTTCAAGCCATGCTTAATGAATCAGCTATTAGTGATTACTAGCTTTCCCGTGTCCAATAAGTTTGAAGCCACAGCTTATCAAATTGTTATTAAGACGTTGTTTAATGAAAACCAGTACGTTAAGTCACATTTTAACAAAGCGAGTAGAAAAATGAAAAATATATTTTTTCTACAAATCTATTAAAAGTAGGTTTTTTAATGTTTGTTTTTAGCGTTAATAATACCATTTTATGACACCAGTATTAAAAGTTTTTTTTTTAAACTTCTCAACTGGATTAAATCCCAATTACAGAAAGGTTTACATATACAAACATCCATGCCTTAGTGGGATTCGAACCCAGAACCACTAGCGTACTCATGACTACGAGCCGTTGCTCTAATCATTGAGCCACCGGAGCTTACAGTGACAAATCATTCTTACTTTTGATACCAGTGTTAAAAGTGAATGTCAAAAAATTATTAGAAATACAAATTTAAATTAAAAAATAGTGTTTGTAGAAAAAACAGTGTATTATATAAATGTTAAAAGTGATTTTATTTTGTTCGAAGGTTTGGACCACTCCGCTTCGCGTCGTGTTCTACATTTTCTTCGCACTTATATAATAACTATTGTTGTAGGTAATCGAAAAATGGTGGAGGTGCCCAATCATTTGAATCAAATAATATTTTAATAAATAGTAGAAATAGATATCAATATGCAACATGTTTCTTTGAAACCTATAACCGATTTTAAACCTTGGCCTAATGTTCTGTGTTGACATGATAAATAAAATAAAACAACTTTAAAACTGTGTTCGTGTTAATGATCCACGTGTTTGTGGTATAAACAACATTTCTATTTATACATTATTTTACATGTTTGGATGACGCCAATGCCTTAAGTTTAAGTTATCGGATATTGTAAAACATTAAACGAAAATATCTTGAATAGTTTATTAAGAAAATTACGTACATGTTAAGCGATTGGAGCCAACTTTGGAGATGACACTATAAAATGTCACAGAAACTTGACATAAGAAAATTGTCGCGATAGCATATTGTTTTCATAGCTAGGTAAATAACATAAAAAAACTCCTCTCGTACTTTGAATATATTAAAATAGTATATTAAAGAACGTGTTTTATAAGACATGTTTTTTTCGCACGCGTCTAATTGACAAGTGCGAAAGAAAGTCTTATAAAATGAGTTCTTTATACTATTTTTTATACAAACTAAAATATTTTAGTTGAAATATTTTACTCAATTTGTGATTATATTTGTAACCATTTGTACATTTTCATGTAAATAATCTTCCCTAAATAAAAAAATAATAATAATAATTTCGACATTATATTATTAAAATGAATTGTCAATTAACTAAAAATAAATTAGGTAAAAATAGGTTAAAGAAACGTCATCTTGTACCAACCGTCTAAAACAAAAAATTGCGTATCGAAATGAAGGTCATTACGATACGCAATTGCAATTTATTATAAACGCAAAATATAGAATTTTAGCGCGGTCCTCGTATACGTATAAGCATTTTGGTTCTATTTTATTATAGTAGGCTAAAATTTTATTTTAGTTAAATGTGAATAAAAAGTAAATACAGTTTAGGCTTTAGGCTAGGGGTTGCAAAATCGTTGAAAGAAAGGAATCCTGCTGTCACAATCTCCATTCCTTTTAGCGATTTGGATCACGTACACCCTTAGATAAATTACAAGAAAAGTCGGACCGTTTCCCCATCCCAGCCCTAGCGTCCGTTCCGTAGAAGAAGCCATTTCTGTAATTTAATATTAAAAATAAAAAACGTTCGGCGAGGACGTTTATGGCGGTATTTATTTCCCCGCGCGAGTTGCTCGTGACATGTTTAAGACTCTCTGCTTCTTCCAGTGGCTCACGTTGGCGATAGCGGCAGGGGGGCGTCTTTGTGGCATGACAAGTGACTTTCCGGGGCGGGCCGCGCTCAATAGGACTGGAAGTGTATTCTATCTACCCCTTAATGCCGGCTGTTGTGTATCCTGAACGGATTCTTTACAGCTATCGGAATTCGCACCTTTCACCAGCAAGAGATGGCATTACTCAACAATACACCCTCCAAAGATCAATAAGTATCATACTATCGCATCTTAAACGCACAAGAAAACGTCAACTCCTTTCATTTCTCTACACAGAATTTTTTTTTGAACTTCCCATGCTAGATTTGAGATATACAGTACCGTCAAAAAGTATGAATCCAACTGCTGATCTTAAATAGCAGTGGAAAAATTAGTAAAATATTTGGAATTCAGTTTTTAGCAGTTTTGAAAAGTAATACAAAGTTTGTCAAGCCAAATAAAACCCATATTTGAAATATCATAGACCATGAGAAGCGAGTAATATATATTTTCAAAATGTATTTTTCTAAACACAAAATTATTTAAAAACGCTTTATAAGGTATGATGGCCACGTGCCTGAGTGTTTGGTCGCGAATCTGAGGAACCGGGTTCGATCCCGACCGACGCCGAATTTTAAATAACACAAAATTGACCCCTGTGGTGCACTCTCCACGCCAGCAATGAGTGCCCGTGAGGTGACGCCTGGTAAACGCCCGCACGGTACAAATATGTCATCATCATTATCGAAATCTGCGTACCAAGCAGATTAGCACACCCAGCAATGGGTAATATGCCATGATGATATATTTATTTATTTTAAAATAAAAATCTGATATGGCCAGCACAGCCAGATATTTTTTTCTTTTTCTTTATATTCGTCATTTTTTCGCAAATATTTTTGACAGTGGCATACAAATATTTTTGACAGTGATATTTATGTGTCAATTACAAACATTTGAATTTCTTGCCTTGAAATAGTTTGATCTGAGATTTTTTTACATTAAATTATTACCTCTCGCTAAGAGAGGTATTGGATTCATGCTAAAAATCGCATATCCAGATTTTAGTGAATAAGCACGTTTTAAAGTCCCTAGAATCCGATTATAACATTTTTACGATGATGTTCGTATGTGTGTGTGGATGTTGGATCCACGATTTCTCAAATACTATAAGACTTAAGACATTTTTAACTACGGATTCCTCAATCTAACAATAATGGGAAGAGTTGATTAAGTTTTGGTAACAATTGGACAACCGGAAGTAGTAGTTAAAAGAAAAAAATCATCTAAATATTATTTATCGAAAATTTATGTAAATACTTATATTAAAGAACGTTAAATTCTTTATTTGATAAATATAAATTCATTATTATATCTTCTATAGATTTAGACATAAAGAAATGCATATAAAATAATTTGATGTAAAAATTCTCAGATCAAACTACTTCAAGACAAGAAATTCAAATGTTTGTAATTGACACATAAATGTCACTGTCAAAAATATTTGTATGCCACTGTCAAAAATATTTGTACATCATTATGAAGATTATGAAAATAAAAAAAAGTCAGCAACGCAAACGAATATACGTAAAAAAGAATATAAAAGGAATTTGCGAAAAAATGACGAATATAAAGAAAAAGAAAAGGAAAGTAGAAAAAGAAAATTTCAGGATATATAAAGAAAATGTATGTATTGTACATAATTTATATTAAAATATCCCATAGATTTTGCAAATATATGTGAGAATTATTTTGTAGTGAGACATGAATATATGTATTTGTATTTAAAAATATTTTTTGTTTTATGCGTACAACCAGGTAAAAAATAAGGTAATGTGCTGGCCATATCAGATTTTTTTATATTCATTTCTTTATCTCTAAATCTATAGAAGATATAATATTGAATTTATATTTATCGAATAAAGAATTTAACGTTCTTTAATATAAATATTTACATAAATTTTCGATAAATAATATTTAGATGATTTTTTTCTTGTAACTACTACTTCCGGTTGTCCAATTGTTACCAAAACTCTTCCCATTATTGTTAGATTGAGGAATCCGTAGTTAAAAATGTCTTAAGTCTTATAGTATTTGAGGAATCGTGGATCCAATACACACACACACACACACACAAACATACACACACACACACACACACACACACACACACGGATACACACACACACGGATACACACACACACACACACACACACACACACACACACACACACACACACACACACACGGATACACACACACACACACACACACACACACACACACACACACACACACACACACACACACACACACACACGGATACTCACACACGCACAAACACGCACACACACGCGCGCTCACACACACACACACACACACACACACACACACACACACACACGCACACACACACATCCACACACACACACATCCACACACACATCCACACACACATACACACACACATACAGACATCATTGTAAAAATGTTATAATCGGATTCTAGGGACCTTAAAACGTGCTTATTCACTAAAATCTGGATATGCGATTTTTAGCATGAATACAATACCTCTCTCAGCGAGAGGTAAAAAATAAACGTTGCCGGCTTCTTTGAAATTCATTTAAAAAGTATATTTATTTTCCCTTGAACGTTTATACCGTTATCATTTAATTAAAAAATGGCGGAGCTTTTCAATTATTCGTGTAATTAAAACTGGCGTGCGTGTGTTTAATAGTCCTTTAAATAAAATAACTTGCAAAGGTAACAAAGAGTGACCGTTTGAAGTTAATTATAAAAGTGTAAAGAATGAATGAGGATGAGGAAAGCGAGAGTCTCCGCTCGGCGCCGAGAGAGAAAACAGAACAGAACAAATGTGATGGAATAAACTGCGTGACTTGACTTGACTGGAACGAGAGACGGAGAAAAACTTCCAACGACATTGACATCCGAGGAGATTCCGTTCAATTGTAACACAAAGTTGTGAACAGAACACGTTCGACACGACACGCCGCCACCACGTGTAGAATACAAGAACAGAAAGAGAAGAGAAGAGACTAAACTGTTTCCCGAACACTTCACACCTAGTTACTCCGAAACTCAAACAAATGTAATTACGGAAAAATTGTCTTAGTTATACAAGTATCTTTTAGGAATTAATGTAGCATTTTTTTTTAATTTATAAAATTAATTAGCAGTACCGTTTTAACTAATTTAATAGTACCAATGGGGTACTCATTTTTTTACAAAACTGTTTTTTAACAAATTGTAAAATCCACACAAATGGTTCAAAATTCTTTAAAAAATCAAATGTGGCCAGCACATTTCCTTCCGTCAATTCCATATATTTTGTACAAATTTCATACAGAAAGGTTCTTGCACAAGATTCCATATTTCAAGTACATTACCTTCTATCAGTTCTATATATTTTGTACAAATTCCATACAGAATGTTTCATGTACCTAAGAGCTTCTATATTTCCAGGAAAATTATGACACAAGCATGTCAATTGCACTTGACACTGACTGTCAATTAGTATTTTCTTAATGTAGTAGCGGTTTCCATGGTTATATCATAGCTAGCTGCTTTATGAAATTTAATTTCTTTATAATTTTTAAACTCCTTATCCATTGAATATGAAGTATAAAGTGTAATCAAATCGTATAGAGAATAAAATATTCTTTAATATTTATAATAACATTAAATATGGAAAAATAATATTTAACAGTGTTTTGTCAAGAAAAACTGCTAAAATCTTAAAATGAGGGAACTTCCGGTTGACCTATTATAACTAAAATCTAATCATCTCTTCACGTGGATGTAAAAAAAGGAATACGAAAGAATAATAATTTTTTGAATTGTAGTATTTGAGTTATCAGATCCGAAAAAATCGTCACACACACACACACACACACACACACACACACACACACACACACACACACACACACATATATATATATTATGCATACGTGCGTGACTTTGGATGCCCTACGCTTTGATGCCCTTTACCCTTCAACCCCTAGCCTTTCACGAAAGAGATGAGATAAGATTTTTAGTTGTTAGATAGTCGAGTTTAGTTTGTCACGTTGAGAAGACGTATTCATAGTAATTGAGATAGTCCTGGTTTAAACTAGGTCTAAGTAGACTAGGTTTAAACTAGGTCTAACTTAGACCACCCTGGACTTATTCATAGTAAATTTTAGACCCAGTTTAAACCTAGACTACGTAGACCGAGTTTAGCCCTTGTATCCATCTGGACATAGTCTACGATGAATATGAAATAAGCTTCAGACATAAATATTCGAATATTTTCAAATGTCATTTAGTTGTCAGTGTAAAAATTAATACTTAATATTATCTAAAATAAAAATAGTATGTGGCACAATAATAGGTTTATAGAAGCGTGTATCCGTATGTACTTTTATTTGGGTATGTAACTGGTTGCAATTTACAGGAAACGTGTGAAATTAACTAAAAATCATTTATTTATTCAAATTTGTCTTAACACATAAATTTTTATATAAAAATATTTGACAACTACATGTGAGGCTTGAAGTGTTATCGTTTCCGGGCTTATTGGGATTTTGTCTAAATTTGCTTCGTTACATATATCATTATTTAATTCAGTGTTATCTTCATCTGAATCTCCGTCTCTCATTATATTTTCTAAAATTAAATACAAATTTCAATTACATATTAAATTTGCAGATATGAAAAGTACTTTCAACATGGACCATGGACGCCAATCATCCGTGCGTCCACCAGTTGAATAAAGAATGTCTTCGTTGGAAAACAAGTATCAGCAGAACCTATCAGTCTAGGAGACCCCCCCCTCGTGTTACAACAGTTATGAATGTTAAAAATATAACTACCTAGTTTTTAGTTTATTACTTTAATTTTAACTCTGCTTTTAATTATCTTCTTAATTTTAACAAACGATTAAACAGTTTTGGTAATGAATTGAATGGTATTTTGCGCTGTGTAATTTGTTGTTTGTATCGGTGTCTGGTTTGTCGGTATGTCACCCTTATTGAGTTCTCGTGTAGGGAATGAATGCCGGTAAGGCAGTGGCAGTACCCGACGGCCTCTGCCTCTATTCTACTCCCTATTCACACAGCTAACAATAGTTGACGCAGAGGGTCATCCACGTCAAAGCCAATTTTCACTCCACAAGCGCAAGGAATCATAGCCATCGTTTTACACTTAAACATTTGTTTGCCAATGAATTAGAGACTCTAATCACACAAGAAAATTCACCAAACCAGAGGAAATATTTTTATTTCCGACCAGTTAGTAATATGCGCATTTCGAACCTTCAACCTTATTTATTTATATTTACCATTCTTTTTTTCCAATTCTTAAAAGCTCCCAACAAATCCTTTTTTGAAATGCTTTTAATTTTTTTGGGAGATTTAAAAACTATCAAACCAGTAAAATTTATTATTAGTGACTTAAAAACTGCCAAATCTATTAAAATACTGCGGGAGGAGACTCAATAACTGTCAAGAGCAAGGAAATAATTTTCATAAACTTTACTAAATTATAGTTTCAGAATAGTTATTTGTATCACTAGTCCAGAAACTGTATATTTGCGAGAACGAGTTTATTTTGATAGGCCGAGCTGAAAGCGAGGCCTGCAAATACGAGATCTCGCAAAACAGTTTCTGGGCGTGTGATACACAATATTTTTTGTGCCGACATCTCCATAAATTCTTCGTACATTTCTCAACATTTTATTCTATTTTACATAACCTAAAAGAATGAACATATATTTTTATCAGTTTTGCATTGCAAGTTTAAATATAATTACTTACATTTGAGCTTAAAATACGTAATTATTTTATATTTATTGAAAATATATCATACAATCATTAGTTATATATATTTTATTTACTTTCGCATATTTTCAATGACAGATAGCGGAAACTCAATTGTATCACGCGAAGTTAGTTGTAGTTACAAAACAAACGAAACAAATTGGTCCTAAAGTTGAAACTTATAATTAATCTATACGAGATGACAGCAATGACAGCATATTATTATTTTTATGACAAAATTTAGTTATTTAAGTTACAATAATTAAATATTTAGCCCTAAAATTTGAAACATTTTGCTAATTCTAGTGTTGAAAATAATCTTAAATTGACATATCCCCAGAACAGTAATGCCAACTCCTTTTGCTGGCCTAGGTCAGCAAGAGCGCATTTCAAGACGATTTTGAGTTCTGTAATACTAGTCAAATTGGACGGAGGTACGAAAAAAATATTTCAACTCTGTTATCCTTGTTAGTCAATATTCTGTTTAGAAATCATTATCCTTTTTCCTATTAACTGTCGGTGTAGTTTAGCAGTCAGTGGTCTTGGCATTTATTCGTTAGGCAAGTCTTAAAATTATTACGCAGGATACTATGGATGCCACATGATACTCGTCACCCTTCACAAATACACCCTTAAGAAATCCTCTCACGAAGAAAATAACGTTTTGTTTTTAGTCAGTCGATATTATAAATACACTGTTCCATTTAAGCCATTCAGTAGATGGCACTGACAACCGCGCAAATTTGAAGTAGCCGAAATTACATTGGTTAAACTAGTCTCTTGTCTCTAATTTCATCCAATCAGAGAATTCAAAACTATTCCCTATGCTCTGCAATATTGAATGGTTTAAATGAAACAAGGTATAGGTAGATATGTCGACAAGACATGTTAGTTTGAGTATCAGTTTTGGGTGCGAGCTTAACGCCATTTAATTTTTCTCGAAGTATGATTACACCCAGTATAATAAATATTGTATTAAATTAAAATGAGTGCGAGCTATGAGGCCCGAACACCTATTTTGTAAATGGCTTGGGCGCACACGATACAGCTGTACGATGTTCGCGTGCGTTGAGTTTCGCACGGTTTCAAGAATCAAGCCCGTCAGCCCGCTATAAGTTGCAATATAACTTGTAACATTTTAGTTATTTGTTTAGTTTAGTCGTTAATAATAAGTTAATGTAAATGTACCTAAATAATATATGTAAATAAAATTAGTATAAAATATCTAAGTAGGTACATCTGTATCCATAACATATGAGTGTTCATCTATCATCCAAGTGTAAGTGTGTGTGTTTATGCTTAATAAAGTGATGGTTGTCCAATCATCGACCACCAGTTAGTCAATTGAAGTGTCATCGTTCAGTAAAAACAGAAAGCCTCGTCTAATTAATTTATCCAATAAATGATTTGACAACTAAAACCAATTTTTTTTGTTATGTATCAACATACTCCTTTGGTTAAATTTTTTAACCAGTTAGTAGGCTCGATTATCTACTGGATTTTTCTTGCGAGTTGAATTACTGTTAAAAAAAGGGTGTAACTCCTGATGATATAACTTGAGTGCTAATTTCCATGTTGTGAGTGAGATATTGGCCCATTTGCAGCTGTTTCACGCTTAATACCTGAACGAATGTGGAATCACGGGTGAAATTTCAGCAGAAGCCCTTCAAGGGCCAGGTCCAGCGTGGGACCTGACCTCTCCGCGCGAACATCTGTGTTCTCTTCTGTTGCTGTTGTGCAGCTGATGACAGCTCGGTCTTTAAACGTGATTAATTATCCAACAGCAACAATATGTTATGTACAACCAATAGTGATAATAGATACATATAGGATAGGTACTTCACAGTCATTTGTTTGGTGGCTTTTGGTTTGTAAAAATACTTTGAAAAATAGCCAAAGAATAGAGAGAAAAATATCGATGTTTTTGAGAAAACATAATTATTGTTTATTGTTTTGATTCATCAGAATATAAACTTTCGAGCTTTTTATCAAATAGTCTGAAAATATTTAAAGCGTAACGTCTTTTTAAGAGAAGGATTATTTGCGTAAATTCTTCAAATAAAAAAGTTGTATATAATGCATTTCATTTTTCACCCGTTTTTTACGAGATAAGTTTATCATTAAATTTAAAAGGCTTATAATATACAGGGTGTAGTTAGAACTTAGAATGATCTTCCAGAATATACAGGGTGTTAATTGAAAGCGAGCCATAAGAGTTTAACATGGGAAATCTGCATGTCCTTGCGCAAAAATTACCAATTAAGTTTAGACAAAAATGTTTCAAATAAAAATTGTAGTTAATTAATTATGCGCCTAAATTACTAAACAGATTTAATTTTACCATTTGGTAAAATCGATTTTTAAATTGTACAAATATTGCTCATTTACAGCGATAGCCGTGGAATTGAAACAAAATTACTAAGAGATCCATACAAGGATGTTCTAATAAAAGACTGGATAGCTGACATACGTTTAACATGTGGGGCAAGTGGTGGGGGTTCGGCGCCATTTGCAGAAAAGGCAATACGTTCGTTGGTCTATTATTGCATTTTATGGTAGTTTTCTTAAATAAAGTGGTGTTTGTGTTGTGTTCTTAGTGAATAAATACTTTAAGTGAGATATTTCTAGAATAATAGATAATATGCCGTCTTCTTGTAGTGCTTTTGGGTGCGCACAAATAGACAGCAAGGATAACCCTCCACAATTTTTCAAGTAAGTATTATTCATATGTATGTATACATATTTATTCATACTATTGTTTAAAATATTTTACAGATTTCCTTTAAATAATAGTGGTATATTACGATTGTGGATAGATGCCATAAAAAGAAAAGATTTCACACCTACAAAAGCATAAAAAATTTGCAGTGATCATTTTCTTGAAACTGATTATTTGAAAAGACCTGGAACATATACAAGAAGATTAAAACCAGTCTCAGCACATTCTGTATTTCCAAATTTTCCACCACATATGCAAAAGGCATCTATTTAATAAGCAAATATTATTTTTAAATTCATAGTCTATTTTATTGTGAATTTACTATATATGTAATAAATGTATATTATATTAACATACTAACTATAATTTTTAAAATATACGCAATAAATATTTAAAAAAAATCTTTAATTCATCCTATTTATAATTTGTTTCTATATGTAATTTTAAATTTGGCGCGTATTTTGCCTTTTCTGCAAATGGCTGCCTTCCAGTTGCTTGCCTCACAGGTGACTACATTCACAACATACAAGTTAGCAATTCAATGTATATATAAATATCCTTGGATCCATATCATTTGAACTGTCAAAATTTTTATATAGATTACAAAATGTGAAATAAAGAAAAACTAATTGTTATTAAGTGTTAGATATTAAAAATAAAACTTGTTTAGTGATTTGGGTGCAAAATTAATTAAAAGTAACTTTTCAAACTATATGCGATTTATGTCTACGTGCTCAAAACGTGCTTCATAGAAAGAGACAAAAGAAAAACACGGCCACCTGTTTATGTTTACATTTGAAACTTGACAATTTAATATCTGTGTTTATCGTATTTTCTAGGTTTTTACTTCGATTTTAAATTTACATATTTAAAATAAAATAATTTGCTTTTTGCGATTTGACGTTTCAATATCAAATATAGAAGACATACGTTCATGTTTTCATTCAACTAGCGCTCCTAGCGGACAACTACGGCAAACAAAAGATGCTACATACGTCATCGTATTGCGGGCGATTTAACTAACAATAAATTTAATATCGTAACACGCTATATTTTATTACTTTTATTGCATTAATAGTAATATTGCATGTATAGTATTGCAGTAATGTGGAAAAATCATTACATTTCAAATTTAAACACGCCTAAACTCCCCCATTAACATCCTGTATATTTTGGAAGGCTTCGAAGATCATTCTACTTTCTACATGTCCAATATATTTTTTTTCTTACTATATTTTCTATTTTTGTCATCAAGTTTTGAGCCTCAGTTTGTGAAATATAGAAATCGTGTGTATTAATTTTTATGCCGTGTACGGTTACAAATTTGTATTCCCCTCAATCCAACATTCTGTGTAATTCCGTCGGACGTATTGAATCCAGGGCTCTATGTTGGACACGGGATTACGTTGCTTTACATCCCTTAGCTTCTACCAGACATACCGCAAATGACATAACACTTACGGACGTTCAGGTAACATTGTTACAGTTCCTGTACCGGAATTATAAATAGTTTTCTTTGTCAGGGGAAATTTGCTTTCACGTTAAAATGTTTCCGAATTTTAAGTTGTTTCCGAATATAGGGAGAGAGCTTACCTTCGCTAAGAACTGATTCTTTGTAAACTAAGTAGGGTTGCCAATCTAAACACACAAAAAATTGTTATACTACAAGAATTCACACAAAATAAAACAGAAAATAATTTTAGATATAAAAAAAGGTGTAGTTAGAAATGGCAACCATATAATACACTACACTCATTTTACCTAACTTCTTAATGTACCAACTTACAGATCTAAATTGAATTTAGCGTGTTTATATGTTCAGAAAGAGTCAGCTATGAGCGTGAGGTTTGAATATTTTATTTACAATCAATGAGCCTGTTTCACATTTTTCAAAAAGTATTTTAAATGTAAGTTTATGCAATATTTTTCTTATTAATAATTATTTTTTAAATAATTTGTTATTTTCGTAAATAATTAAATACGAATATTGGCGCCAAAAACACTCCTGTGTTGTAGAAGCACATACATTACGTCATTCACAGTCAATAGAAAAACAGATTTTTCTATTTAGATAAATAATCGTAGGCGATAGTTTGTCACATGTTTAATAACAAACTTCTAATTTGACATTTGACGCTGACATTTTCCATTGCTAAGTCGGACAGTTTACTGAAAATCGAAAGCTGGATGGTGGCTGAATTTATATCAGAAAACGACTGTTTTACTGTTGCCGAAATAAGGTATATTAAAGAGTTAAGGTAAAATAAAATGTAAGAACCCAGCCATCAGATTTTCGACCTACTGCTTCCAGCCACAATTTTCTTTTCTTCGCGTCTTTTGGCATATTTATGAATTCAATAGTAGGTCTGTTCCTAGCGCATTTTTGCAAGATGGCACAATACTCTACTGTAAATTACTAATTTTATATTGAATTTTGTATTATCCAACACGAACCAAACTCAAAAATTGGACACTTATTTGACAATATATTTATCATAACACTTATAACAAAACACAAAGAATTGACGCTATAAGGGACCATTTGGATCCGATGAAGATGTATGTGTTGTGACATCACATTCTGTTTCAGATCACGTGACTTTTTCAAAACATCCAAATTTCAAAAATTATTTGTAAAATATTTAATGGATTTTTCGTGATATTTCCAAATTTTAGGCTATTTAAATAATGATATCTTTTTAAATTTAATACTTAGAAGTCATATAAAGATTCTTGCACAGCCCTATTAGTAATTATTAATTCTAAATATTAATTTTATTAATGTTTTAAACTGTTTTATTATAATAACTCAAAAAAACCGGATAACGGGAAGTCACTTTACTTGAACCTTTAAATATTTTTCTTAGATAAATAATTCTTATTTTTTGCGACTTATGTTATTGTAAAAATGAAAAATTATTACATTTTCTACAGGTATATGTATTAATATTTTTTTGCATACCGAGTGTAACACAAAAAGCGGGCAGTAGACGTTTAAAACATGGAAAACAATTTTAGAAAATAATGCTTCAAATAAATGTTTTAAATTCTACATCAAATTCAATAATCACATTTTATTTTGTACATTTCCTAATCGAACAAATTGAATTTGAAATTTTATAAAGTTATTTTTTTACCTTTACAGTGTTAACAAAATTAAATTAAATTAAAACAAAATAATATGTAATAACGTTTTACCTATATGAAACATTCTGTTAGATTCTATTATTGAAAATGGAGAATTAAACCCACGAAGAAAAGTTACAAATTATTAAGTAGTATCATTTTTATGCAACTTATGTTTTTTGCCGATTGACATTAAAAATGCGATTTTTTGAGAGCTAACAGTTTTTTGAGATGGATATGTACCAGGTTATTACATTTTTCTTGATATTTCAATTCCATGACTAACTCTATATTAGTGATGCACGCGAGGCGAGACGAGACGAGAAATATAAAATATCGATCTCGTCTCGGTTTCGGATCTGTAATCTCGATCTCGCTCTCGTTCTCGCACATTTTTTTGGGTCTCATCTCGTTCTTGCACGAGAGTCTCGCTATAAAAATAAGCGCTTGCGCACTACGTATTTACGTAACTGTTTAACTACAAGAGACAAGTTCGCACCAATAGCTCCGTTTTTCATGTATTTGCAGTCGTACAACTATAATAAAGAGACGGAACACTAAACTCTGGTCACCAAATTATTTCAATACGAACATAATGTTTATTCATTTACGGTCACCAGAAAATGTGATGAGTTAGTAAATAATTTAATTTACCTCGAAAACATCCAATATATCATCAAATTGTGATCTCTAAACTATTTCAATAAGAACACATTCTGTCATCATAAAAAACCGCTACATTGGTAACCAGCTGGCAACCAATCACTCCGCTTCTCTCCCTGTTGGCTCCCATCGACGCTTAATATATCCTTTACTTTTCAGGGGCGACAAGAGTTTTATTAACCGTGGTTTTAACTGGGGTGAATTAGGGGCTGAAATATTAGAGAAAACTAGTTCTATTGAATGCAATACCGATTTTGTCTTTATTTTTGCATTTTCTCGCTCAGAGACCAATACTAATTGACTCTAAATAGACTCAAAAAATATTGTGAATTCATATAATTTTCACATTTACGTGTTCTATGCATGAATTAGCGTTGACTTTACTCATTGTACGGTGCATTTTTCATTGAATTTATGAATCAAAGCTATAAAGTTACAAATACTTTTTATTGCAGTTGTTATATCGATCTCGCCCCGAATTTTAAACTGCAATATCGCTCTCGTTCTCGTCTCGCATAATGCAACGAGAGTACTCTCGCCTCGTCGTGCATCACTACTCTATATAGAAGTAATATTTTAAAAAAAAATAAATCTATTTGCTCGTTTAAAAAACGTGCAAAATAAAATGTGATTTTTATATGGTTCATGGTTTATCTTAAAATAAAGAATGTCAATTTTCAACGTAACTTAATCATTTAACAATGATCGCTAGTGAACAACTAATTACAGGTGATTAGCGAGCAGTTGGTTAGCATTGTTTTTCTCTTCCAATCGTTTATATACGTTATACTTCGTTACTAAAATATTGTCCCGAAAATATCCATTTTTTCGCCAATGCCTAATAAAATAATTATTATTCAACATTTTAAAATACATCTACATATCAGACATTATTATCTTTCTGTTCCTATTCTATAATTTTTTTGTATCTGAACTTATTAATCTTTAAGTAACAGTTTGTGGATACGCCGAAATCGTTCTTGTCTAAATATAGCCAGGTCGGCATCTCTCCGTGTGCGGTGGTGACAAAGGCCGTTTAGGCCACTTTAAGATCGACGCAGCTCTGGAAAAAGCAGACGTCTGACCGAATTAGTTGCCAGGCGACAAGGCACCTCATGCGGAAAATTTTTTCCCTTCGCAAAAAATCTAAGATGTTTTCCTACCATACCAATACTCCTTAGAATAACAAATTCTATTTTTCTCTCTAATGTTATGGAAATCATAAAATTAATATTCAATTAAAGAGGGGATTTTAATTTGTTCTGAAAGTTGGTGGTGTTTATTTACTTTTTCGTTTGTTCCTACTTTTGAGAACTTTGAACAAAATTAAGAGAAATTACGAATGTAAAGTTTTTATTTAAAATAAACAACCTTTTAATTTTAGTTCTGAGTTAACCAGATTTCAGATTGTCAAAGACAAACCTTCGTTGACTTAACTTACAAACGTGACTTTTGTTCATTAGGTTACGTTATTGTTATATTAAAAAATCAGGTGTGGCCAACACAATACTTCCCGCCATTAAACGCCCGTCACAAAAAAGATTAAGCTAATCCTTATTTTTGGATTAGCGAATTTTACTCTAATTTTGGCAGTTTATTTCTTAAAATATAAGCCGCGTTCTTTTTATCATTTTCCTCATCTCATTTCATCTCAAAATGAGATGAGTTTAACATGAACTAAGCTGAAATCAAGTGAGAATTTTATTAAGTAAAAAGAACGACAAAAGACAAATTTTGTTGGTAACTTGAACGACTGATGTCCGCTGGATGTCTGTGATACTTTTCAACGGTCAACCACGATATTTTCAGGTATTATTTTGAATAGCCCACTATGAGTGGGCATTATTTTGGCTTCTATTAGTCTGTCGATTACATAATAACACATAGTGCGATACATTCTAAATTATATAACTTCCGCATGATTTTAAATTCCATGACGTCTCTTTGCTATATTATTTTCCATGGAATTGTCTGCATATTTATTTATTCTTCAAATAATAATAATAATAATAATAATAATAATAATAATAATAATAATAGTAATTATTAAAGGAATAAACAAATAATCATAATAACCAAACTAATTGTATGTGACAGCCCGTGACAGCAAAACATTTATCCCCACCATTCATCTAAGATAAAAAACTCAACAAGCACAACCTCCAGAGGTGACTAAGAATCGGGAAGGGGGGTGTAACTCTTCTCACTTCGGTCTCACTTTATCTCATCTCCGTTAGGATAAAAAGAACGGTCAAAATTAGCGAGGCAACTGAGGTGAGCTGAGATGAACTAAAATCTCATGTAAAAAGTGGTAAAAAGAACGCGACTATAGTCTAATCTAATCCAAGTAACTACCGTGTGTGTGTAACGATTTTTTCTCCGACGATAACTCCAACACTACAATTCTAAAAATTATAATTCTTTCGTATTCCTCTTCGTTACATCCATATGAAGAGCTGATTAGATTTTGGTTATAATTAGTCGACCGGAAGTACCCTTATTTGAAGATTTTAACTATTTTTCTTTAAAAAAATGCTGTTAAATATCATTTTTCACATTTAATGATATTATAAATATTAAATAATATTTTTTTCTCTATACAAATTGATTGCATTTTATACTTTATATTCAACGGTTATTGAGTTAAAAATTATAAAGAAATTAAATTTCATAAAGCAGCCAGCTATGCAATAAAACTGGAAACAGCTAATATAAATTAAAAAATTCTGATAGACAGATGTCAATGTCAAGTGCGATTGACATGTTTGTGCATGCATTTTGTACAAAATACATAGAGCTGAGGGAAGGTAATTTACTGGAAATATAGAATCTTTCGCAAGAAACTGTCTGTATGGAATTTGTATAAAATACATAGAACTGACGGAGGGTAATGTGCTGGCCACATCAGATTTTTTTCACTGAAGAAGGCAGTAGTTTATGTTGATGAAATATTTTTAAATATCACAAAAGAACTAAAACAAAAAGTTGTTTATTTATGAGATTATTGTTATATTTAATTTGTACTTCTGCAGATAGGCATACCCAGTAATTGGTAATATGCAGTGATGATAATTATATATTTATTTTATTTATTTACTTTGACAGAAAATGGTAGAAGGATAATATTTATATACCTATATAATTATAGTTTTTAACTACATACTAATATTTGAATTTGTTTCAATATAATTTTAATTTAAACGCATTTCATTGCACATTTTATGAATATTTTTTAATTATTTCACCAATAAATTTATATTCAATTTTATATTATTGTTTTTAATATTTTTAATTAAAGTGAAAATTGCAATGAGTGATTGTTTTATTAAACAATTATATGTATGATCATTTTCTGTGAAAATAAAAATTATTTTATATAATAATCACAACAATTTCATTGTTACAATTTACCGTTTCAATATTTATGTAGTTTTTATTCAGTTTAATTTAATATTTTAACTGTTATATTAATAATGAAAATAACAGAATATTTGTCATATTTAATTACAAATTCATTTTGTTATTCACATTGAAATATACAGAGCAGTAGGTACAATCTAAAAACATGGATACACCTGATAAAAATTGGTTATTTATAATAAAATGAGATATTAAAACTGTATGATGGAGGATGAAGACTACTAAAGTATAAAAAACTTATTACTTTAGTGCTTAAAATCTTCGTATTTAATGCCGTTAATATCTACTTTATTCCAAATTCTTTCAAGACTTCTACTATCGCCTTTTTGAAATTCTGATTCCATTTTTAAGGAAATGATAATACAAAAAATAACGAAACAACAAAAGTTTCCATTGAATTTCAATTTATGACGCCACGCCAGGCATAAACCCATGCGTTTGTAATAAATTAAAATAATAAAATAAAATAATAATTAAGACTTAAAATACAGATCGCTTACAATTTTAAAGAAATAGTGGAGGGTCCATTAAAATGGTTAAAAGTTGCACTGATATAGGTATAAATTTATAGTTATTTATTATATGAGTGTGGAATGTATAATATTAGTCACGAAAGAAAAAGTTTAGCCACGTAGCCTGCAGGGCGAGTGGGTGACTTTCTTTAGTGACTAATATACATTCCACACGAGTGTAATACAACGTTTTATCCAACACTGTTTTAAAAACTTCTTAAATCATGTTTATGTTTTCATTCATCGTTTGACACTGACAAGTCAATTGATGTAGTACTTTAAATTACAAAGTAGCCATTGAATGGTTGTTATATGGTTTTGTTATAATGTTATGTGAAAAAAAATTGCTGTAATAATAATTATTGTCTGTCATTGGGAATTATTTGAAAGAAAAATACATTAAATTGGGTGAAAATGAGGACCTTCCTTTAAAACGTATTCACTTAGAAGCACAAGCAGCATCTTTGAATTTAATTCTGAAGCAAGTAACCACTAACTCGTTCCTCATTTTCGTTTCATCAGCCGTACATGACAGCTGTCATCAGGGGCGTAAACTACGTGGGTGCACGGACGCACATGCACTCACAGAAAGTAAAAGTGTGGGTGCACAGCACCCACAATAATACGCACTAATATTTTAATTATATTTCATACATTGTAAAAATGAGTTGTCACTCTTTTTAAGTTGTTAAAGAGTAAGCTGGCATTATTTAATCGTGTTATAATAATGTCAGTAAAATACTACTATTAAACCGAACAAACGGTGCGAAGAAAATTATTGGCAACCTATAAACAATTGTTGCTGTCATAAAAAATTAGTTGCTTGACATTTTGATAGATTGCTAGACGAAATTTATTTTAAAAATTGCACTGTGTACTGTCATTCATATTTAATTTTTTTCTGCCTAAATCGTTGCAGATATCACAACTTACGCAGAGACAGAAAAGTTTACCATTGCTTGAATGTATCATTGTCGTGACACCTAAGTTTCATTCAAACCGAAGAAAGCGTTCTGTCATTATAAGCAAAAAAATTTTTACTAAACGGTACTCTTTCGGTTTTTCGGATGTTGGTAAAATTGTGTTACTTTGGGCCCAGGAATCTGTGTTTAAGCCATGTCAACGTGTTTTAGAGATACCTGTATATAAATATTAGGAGTATTATTTTTTTTGTAATAGATATTAATCTTATTTTTGTTAAATATACACATAATTTAATACATGTATAATAAAATATGTTATTTTTATTGTATTATTTGCATTTATAAAAACATACAGGTAGCCATATTTAAAATAAAAATAGTGCACCCACAGCCAAAATAAAAAGTTTACGCCTCTGGCTGTCATTGTGTAAAGATAAGTAATCTATTTTAGTATAAATGTTAATATTAATGCAAATAAATAAGTGTCATAATGTTAAATTATTTCAATAATAGAATAATTTTGTAATATTGCTTTTCATTTATATTAAAAAGAACACAAAAATCAGTAATAATTCCTCCGTGACTTCTAAAATATTATTTCACGGAGTGACTAATGTTGCACATTAGTTATTTCAAATAACCATAATAACAAGTATATTATCAGTCAGTGTTAGATAAAATTAATTTTTAACCCTAATGAATATTGCAATGGGTAATAGGTATGCCGTGATGATATATTTATATTTATTTATTTTTATTTTACGAATATTGCGAGGAAATTATATTTTGGTCCAGTTTTCATATTTTTATACAAATTTTTATTTTTCCCATTTTCAATAATTGATTTTTAAAAATCAGCAGGTGTACCCATATTTTGGTCGTTATTGTACCCATAACTGGTTTTCCAAAGATTCGATAATGATGGTATAGGTATATACATTTTCCAAGTATATCTAGTTACATTTTCCTACATATTCTGGTTATCATGGGTTGTCTACGTATTCTCTAACTACAGTATGATATTATTAATGTTGTTCGCTAACCTTTATGCGTCATGTCATCTACTGCGAGCCCTGCCGACGGCCATGGCGCAACGGCCGAGCCAAGCTGCTGTGCAGGCAGAATGATGGCGGTCTAAGCTGCTTCCTTGCAGCTCAAAATCTGCAACAAAAGGATTCTTTTAGATTGATAGACACATAAACATTCATAAAAGGATGCATAAGTCATACACAGCAAACATTGCTACATATAAACAATATTTATAAATTTTAAATTCGATTTTACAGGTTATAAAACGTAAAAAATAAAATATAATTAGTGATTTAGATGTTGAATCTTCTATTTAGCACAGTTTTGTATAAACTTAATTGGAGGTTGCGCTAAGAAAAACTGATTTCCCATGTTAAAAGTCTATGGTCCGTCTTTTAATTAACACACTGTATATTTAGTTCAATAGTGGTATATAATAGCTATTTGTGTATTAAGAGCGCAAAATGGGACATTGTCGATTGAGAGGTTGTTGCCGCGCGACGCAGGAGCGAGGCATTCTCTCGAAATCGACAATGTCCATTTGTGCTCGAAACACACACAAGATTTTTTTTACAGTCGCCACAATGGGGTCCTCCACTATAAAAATTTATTTTTTATTTATTTTTACTTATCGGTATTTTCCATTCTTCTTGAGCTATTGCTTCAATCTAATCTAAGCATTTTATACTTTCGTTTTTGTAAATGAATGCCCTATTTTATTTTCACAGCAGTGCGGCATTTTGTTTGGTTATGTAAGTGGGTAATGTGTAACTACAGTGTCATTAATTCCTGACTAAACGTTTCCATTAAGAATATAGCCAAGTAACATTTCTCAACATTGTATAGTTAGAAATTTGAGGAGCGAGCGTTTTTTCTACTTTGTCGCTCTAGAGCGGCAAAGTGACATTTTGCGTTGACAAAAGAGAGCGCAAATGGTTACTTTGTATATAGACTGTAGAAAAAAATATATATTTAGGAGTTTCACAGAACTTGTCTTAATTTCCCCAACCCAAAAAAACCCACCCGGTTTTTTTAAACCCATTAAAACTCAGATTAGCTAATTATGTGCTTAGTTGACGTGAAGATGCCTTGTGCAAAAATAGTGTATTAAAGAACGAGATTTATAATATTTTTTTTTCGCACCAGCCCTGGCGACAACATTACCTGTAACTTTTATCTGAAATATTTTTTCTATAACTAATGGATAGCGAGCTACAGCGTGCGAGAATCAGTAGCTATTGAGAAAAAAAATTGCTGAATTAAAGTCGCGTTCTTTTTCTCATTTGCATCATCTCATTTCATCTCAAAATGAGATGAGTTTGGCATGAATTGAATTGAGATCAAATGAGATTTTTATGAAGTAAAAAGAACGACAAAAGACAAATTTTTTTGCTAAGTTGAACGATTGATATCGCTGTATGTCTGTATATGTACCACGTGTGTACAATTTGAATTTGACAGTAGCTTTTCAACGGTCAGCCACGATATTCTCTGGTATTATTTTGGATCGCCCAAATCTATGGGTGACATTATTTGGGCTTCTGTTATTCTGTCGATTACATAATATCATGTAGTGCGACACATTCTAAAAAATTTAAATTGTACGGTGCTATAACTTCCACATAATTTTCAATTCTATGAAGTTTACGTCTCTTTGCTATATAATTTTCTACGGAATTGTCTGCATATTTATTTATTCTTTAAATAATAATAATAATATTTATCAAAGGAATAAACAAATAATTTTTACAATACCCAAATTAATTGTATGTGACAGCCCGTGACAGCAAAACATTCATCTATCTAAGATTAAAAACTCAACAAGCTAAACTTTCAGAGGTGACTAAGAATCGGGAAGGGCGGAGGAACTCTTCTCACTTCGGTCTCACTTTATCTCATCTCCGTTAGGATAAAAAGAAATTAGTGAAGCAACTGAGGTGAGCTGAGACGAAATGGGATCTCATGTAAAAAGTGGTAAAAACAACGCGACTTAATTTTTCTAAAAAACTTCTCTTCAAGCGATCTTTATAGTATGTAGGTACCTATATTAAAACTGTTTGTGTTACAAGATCTTTCTTGCCATTTATATTATTATCTCATTTAGGAGCAAAGAGCATTAAATAATTGAGATGAAACAAACAGAAACAGACAATCCTCTTCATCTAATTCTTTAACAATGACTCTTTGACGTACAGGTATTAGACCGTGTACAAGTACAAATACAAAGCTTTATACTCTATCGCGTATTCTATAGTATAAAGGAGTTAGTATCCAATATATACAGTCCTGCTCTAAGTGTTTCTCTATAGATGCAATATCGAGAATATCTAGTTAGTTCTCCAGCTGGTATCGTATATTGCAGATGGCATTCATTGCATCTTCAATTATAATAGAGTGTCTTGCTTTTATATTGTCACCGAGGGTGTCTCATTTTCGATGTTTTTTTAAGGTATCTCGGGTAATATTAATGATAGGTCAAAACCATTTACACATTCCAGAGTCAACTTTTCCAGAAAATTATAATAGTCACCACAGGAATTTTCGATCTTCTTTTGTTTCTGAGCTACTCGTTTTTCGCTCATTTTGAAAATATATCATATCTTTTTATTATGATGATGAGAAAAATTGTTTTTACAAAATTTTTACCTTTTTTACTTCCTTGTACATAGTAAAGGAAGTATTGTAATCGCGAAAAATTTCAGTTTTCAGATTTTAACGGAAATATCCATTTTGACCAACCCTAAATCCATGTTGAAAATAGTCTCGTCTTTTTGCTTAATTTACAAGCTTTTCAATGATATATAACAAGTCTGTATGTATATGTAATTATTATCTATTGACGATTCTACACTTGTATCACAAGTCTACAGAATAAAAATATTATTATTATTATTATTATTATTATTATTCTGTCCTTCCAGGATTAGGCACCTGCATGTACCACCTTCACCATCTTGTTCTCGGCCTTCTTATATTTCTTATTTCTTTTGGGTAATAGATCATTGCTTTTTTGAAATTCTGTTTGCTACGCATTCTTTAGCTAGCTCTTTCTGTTATCGGTTGTACATTTAGCTTTTCACGTATGTTTTCATTTCTGATCCTATCTAGTCTTAAGCTGATCTCAAAAATTTCATTTCTGATTATTCTATTTTCCTGAGATCATTCTTTCTAGGTTCCCAGCATTCTGCTCCGATTTTCTTTAGATGTTCTTCCTTTTAGTGTTCTTTTTATTATGCCACATATTCGTTGGTAGGTGTTGACTTTATTGTTTATGTCTAAAAACCATTTAAACAAAATACAATCTGGATTCTGACACACCTCTTTGTATACCAATAGTATTAAAACTTATAGATGATAATTAGGCCTGTCAGTATAATATTAATAAAAATTTCTATTTCTATTGCAACATTTTTACCTCCGGTACCCTTGGTAAGGGAGGTATAGGGATCGTGCTAAAAATCGCATATCGAGATTTTAGTAAATGACCACGTTTTAAGGTCCCTAGAATCCAATTTTAACATTTTCACGATGATGTCTGTGTGCATGTGTATGTGTGGATCCTCCACTCTAACTCAAATACTATTATTCAGAAAATTTTGAAACCTTGTATTTCGAACTTTTTCTGTAATGGAAAGAGCCCATTAGATTTTGGTGAAAATCGGATAACTGGAAATGACACTTTACTACAAGCTCAAAATAGTTTTTCTTCAAAATACCTTTAAATGTTATTTTTTCAAGATTAATGTTATTATAAAAATTAAAGATTATTAAATGTTCTATAGATTTGCATTAATACTTTTTCTATATATTTTATGGATAAATTTATAAAATTATCTATAATTTAAATCCCATAGCCTAAGCAGTTATTCAACTGTAACTGACAGATTAATGTCACTATCAAAGAACTAATCATTTCAAAATAATATTAGTAACGTTTTCAAAAGAAAAAAGTAAATAGAAAAGGAATTCAATACAGTTTCCTGCATAAGTAAATAAATAAATAAATAAATACATACATATATATATATATATATATATATATATATATATATATATATATATATATATATATATATATATATATATATATGTAGGTATGTATTTAGATTAATAAAAATTAACAATTCACAAAAATGTTTAAGGTAATCCTCATTTTTGAATTAGTGAATTTTATTTTATCCCGGTATTTCAAATTTAATCTTCATTTTATTATATCTCCGGTGGCTCAATGTTTAGAGCAACGACTCATAAGTCATGAGTGCTCGGGGCTCTGGGTTCGAATCCCCCTGAGGCATGGATGTGTGTGAATGTGAACCTACTGTGTAATTGGGATTTAATCCTGTTGAGGGGTTTAAAAAAAGGTAGTTAATTGGATTAGATTAGACAATTTTTAAGAAATATACTGTCAAAAATAGAGTAAAATTCGCTAATCTAAAAATAAGGATTAACTTAATCTTTTTTGTTACTCGGGCTGTAAATGGTGGGAGGTATTGTGTTGGCCACACCAGATTTTTTTCATTCAGTGTCATTTTATATTTTTGTGTAAAGTGTTACACTCTGTATGTATATATTTCCCTATCCTGACAATGAAAGCAAAATTCGTCGAGTAGTTAGAGTGACTGCGAGTGCACAACACTTGTTATGTAGTAACCCAGCAGTGTCGAGTTGAGTTGAGAGCTTATTAGCTTCATACACGGTGTTCCTGTTGCTGTTGCTGTTGCACTACACTCACTCGCCGGTTTTTGTACCACTAGAGATGTTTTTATACACCGCAAACTGGGCTAATTTCACTAACAGTGTCAATTCAAACACTGTAAGTGGAATACACAACACGTGAAAGATGAGTGGGTAAAGAAAAGCAAATGGAAATATGAAGTATTTTTAAATCTAGTTGCAGCGGTTTTAATTTTAATGATCAACAGTGAAAGCTCTGTTAACGAACAACTCTTACTAGCGGCCATTTCTATTAGGTGGAATGTTTATGTACAAACCAACGCAATTCCTATACATTTGCTAATAAATGAAGATCTTTTAAACGGACTTTTCTTTTGAATGGTATTTAAATAATGAATCAAACGGTCTTTCTTTTCACTGATATAGTAGTCATAATTAATTTTTCGGTATACACTTATACCTCTGGCAGGATAAGAAAGATCTAAAAGATTCAATAACAAATTCATGTATACATAAATACCAGAATAATCAAAGTTTACCTGTAAAGGAACCTATAATGGAAATTTGGTATCCATTGAACCAATGTCATGTCAAAATACCTACCGCCATTTACAGCCCGAATCACAAAAAAGATTAAGCTAATACTTATTTTTGGATATGAGGAATGGTGTGGTTTAAAAAAGGGTGGAAATGTTTAAAAAATTAAAAATTCTGATAATTTGTATTTAAATAGTTTGAAGGGTATAGATTTAAGATTTTAAAACCACAGGTCGATATTTTTTTTCGTGTCCGAGATATTCGTCCTCAAAACTTTGCTCAAAAATGCCCATTTTTGGGTCATATCCCAAAAATGGTCAATTATACACCGCAGGCGATATCACCATTAAATTCTACGAGCAAAATTACATAAGCATACCAATTTTCATAATTTTTAAACAACTATTACAATCTCCAGAAGGAAAAGTTTGAAAATGGCCAAAAATCGCAAAAAATCTTGCGATTTTTTCAATTGTTGACGATTTTAAGGAATGTTTAATAATAAATGTATCCGTTGGAATAGTTTGATGAAAATTGGTATACTTGTGGTTTTTGGTACGAGGAATTTACTGCTGAGGTCGTTGAAGGTGTACCGCACACCCATTTTTGGGTATGAGGGTAGTGTAGTTTAAAAAAAGATCGAAATTTTTAAAAAATATAAAATTCTGAAAACTTGTATTTAATTAGTTTGAAGGGTGTAGATTTAAGATTTTAAAACCACAGGTCGATATCTCTTTTCTTTTTCGAGATATTCGATATTTTTTACAAAAAAGTGAATACACCCTTTCTCTCGGTTATTATTGCGGATACACATATTGATTATTGAATTGTGTAAAAATTGTAATTATGGAACTTCCGGTATAACCGGAAGTGACATCAACTTTGTAATTTTAAATACAACCTATACTAGTTGCATAATATTTATTAAAACAGGTAAAAATTTTAACCAACGTTCCGCGTGAATCAAATCAAAAATCTTCTTCAAAATCTAATGGGCTCTTACCATAATAGAAAAAGGTCGAAATACAAAATTTTCTGAATGATAGTTTTTGAGTTAGATTAGAGGATCCACACATACATACGCAGACACATACATACAGACAAATGACAAGTGAAAATGTTCTAGGGACCTTAAAACGTGTTCATTTACCAAAATCTCGATATGCGATTTTTAGCACGATCCCTATACCTCCCTTACCGATGGTAGCTGGAGGTAAAAACAAGAAAATACTTATTGCAGTAATAACCAATATGCCAGTAAAATCTCGAATGGTTTTATTGTTAATGTGTTATAGACATTTTAAATCACAGAATTAGCGACATTTATAATCAACATTAATATTGCAAAATGTCAAGTTTTACAGAAACGTACTATCGGTAATATTAATGAACATGAAAGTTTTAAATTACTCATTTCCAAATATCGATATTGGTTATTTTTGCAGCTACAAAACTAACCCATAATAAACACAACTCTCATTCGCTTCTTATGGTAATCCACATTCACACTGCATGTATTACAATACATCGTCCCAGTCTACTTTACACTGTCTATATTCAGCGTCGTGGCGACCGGCGACGCTTCAACACTGCCAATGCGACACCCGGCAGTTAATTCCTGCGTCCCCTGCATTCCTGCGACTGTGGGAGTCCTGCCGTGAGCATTGCTAGGATACACCAACTGCTCTGTATTGTGTATTGTGCAGTGAATGACTGAATGAACACTAGTATAGTAAGACCAAGAATATGAGACGCAATACACATCAGGATTAATATAAATAAGTGGGGATGAGAGCCAAATAAGATTGGAATAACTGTATTTATATATTATAAAATAAATACAGAACCGGCCAAAAGCGTACAACTGATAATTTTTTTTTTCAACCAGGATATTTTAAAACAAATTATAAGTAAAGTGCCGAAAAATAAAGGCTTAGCACTGATGGGGACGATCCGGCAAATAATTCACGTTTCTTTTTCTTTTTTCTTTTTTAAAAAAACCTCTCAACAGGATTAAATCCCAATTACAGAGAGGTTTACATACACAAACATCCATGCCTTAGTGGGATTCGAACCCAGGACCCCTAGCATACTCAAGACTGAGAGCCGTTGCTCTAACCATTGAGCCACCGGAGCCGAGATTAGCTATTGTACTGATAATATTAAAAATAAAACCAAAGAAGGATTAACAAATAAATTACAAGAATGGCTGAATGTAGCGCCATATTCTCACCTCTAAAGGTGCATTCACAAATGAAAATTAGATTTAGATTTATGGTTTATACTTTAGATTTAAAGACTTTGGCCGCATATTATATTATGATTCCATTCACATTTATGAATGCACCTTTAAAGTAGCTCTACTTCCGAAAAACCGCTAGTTCAAAACTGTCAACTTTAATATTAAAAATTAGAGAAAAATAAATTGTAAATAGAACTTATTTCAATTCAAATATTAAGTTTCATTTACAAAAATATGAAACCTATTCTTGTCTTTTCATAAATTGAAACAAAATTTAAAAAATCGAAATAACACTACTTAGAGCAGAATACGGACCATTGTCTCTTCGTTAAGCTGGTGTTGAAAGCCAAAGGAAGCACCATAAAGTATTATATTTATTAAAATAAATATATAATTAGTTTATAATTTTAATTTTTGATAATAGTACGACGACTTTTTTGTGAGGAAATTATGAATACTTACTTCCAATATTTACGTAATATAACAATATTATTTGTTGATTTCTTTATGTATAATCGATAATTAGAAAGTTCAGGAAATTTAAAGATTGATTGTTACGAAAAACCTACCACTTACAATAGAATGTTACATTACAAATCAAATCATCCTTTAAGCCAAAAAAATAGGCATTAGTACTAGTGAAATTTAAAAAAATCTGATGTGACCAGCATATTACCTTCCGCCAGTTCTATGTATTTTGTACAAATTTCATACACAAAGTTCCTTGCAAAATATTCTATTTCTTGTACATTACCTACCGGCTGTTGTATGTATTTTATACAAATTCCATATTCTAGCAAATGATCCTACATTTCCAGTAAAATTATAAGACAAACACACTTAAGTGAATTCCACTGACATCTTTCAATCAGAATTTTCTTAATATAGTAGCTGTTTCCATAGCTGTCTACTTTATGAAATTTAATTTCTCTATAATTTTTTAACTCTATATTCATTTAATATTAAGTATAAAATTCAGTCAAATTGTATAGAGAATAAAATATTCATTAATATTTATAACAACATTAAATGTGAAAATATGATATTTAACATAGTTTTCGCTAGAAAAACTGTTAAAATCTTCAAATGAGAGTACTTCCGCTTGACCAATTGTAACCAAAATCTAATCAGCTCTTCATATGGATGTAACGAAGACGAATTATAATTTTTGAAATTGTAGTTATTCACGTATTTTAATTAACAAAAATTTTAATTCGTCAAACAATGATGGCAGGCTCTCTATTGACAATGTCAACAACAATAAGGTTTACTTCAAAATTCTTTTTGTTAATGAATTGTCTTATCAATTAGCTAATATTTTAAATAATGATAAAACTAAAATAACATTTTACACTAATAAAAAAAGTAGGAAAAGTATACAGTAAACTTAAAGATAGCAAACAAACTATAAAAATGAATCTAATGTAGTTTACCACATTGACTGTAAAGATTGTAATGGTGTGTATATTGAACAAACTAAACAGTACCTTAGAAATCGTATTAAGTAATAAAAACAAAACTGCGTTAGCTAAACATAGTGTAAATTCACACCATCATTTTAATTTTGAAAATTTTAAAATATTAGAGTCGGAAAGTAATGTTAAAAAACAGAATTTTTTAGAAATGATTTACATTCATAAAAATAGTAACAGTATAAATTATAGAACAGATATGGAACATTTAAACAAAATTTATCAAAATATTTTAGATCACAATAAACGACTTTAGTTAAAATATACTGGGTTTTAGATTGCTACTTTTCTTTAGATATATTGAAACTATATTATCGTAAGGCTACGGAGACAATTTTTGTATCTCTATATGTAAAATAAAAAATCTGATATGGCCAGCACATTACCTTGCGACAGTTCTGTGTATTTTGTACAAATTTCATACACAAAAGATTCTATCTCTTGTACAATATCTTCTTGCAGTTGTATGTATATTTTATACAAATTTCATACAGAAAATTTCTAGCAAAAAATCCTATATTTCCAGTAAACATATCAAAAACATACTATATCAATTGCATTTGACACTGACACCTTTCAATCAATATTTTTCTTAATATAGGCTAATTTAGGAAATTTAATTTTTTTATAATGTTTTAACTCATATTTCCATTTAATATGAAGTATAAAATGCAGTCAAATCGTATAGAGAATAAAATATTCTTTTATTTTTATAATAACATTAAATGTGAAAAAATTATATTTTACATCGTTTTTTCAAGAAAAACTGTTAAAATCTTCAAATGGCGGTTGACCAATTATAACCAAAATCTAATCAGCTCTTCATATGGATATAACGAAGAAAAATACGAAAGAATTATAATTTTTGGAATTGTAATATGTATTAGAGTTATCGCAGATGAAATTTTGTCACACACACACACGCACACGCATGCACGCACACACGCACGCACGCACGCACACACTCGCACACACACACACATACACACACACACACACACACAAATACATACATACATACACACACATATACAGACATCATCGTAAAAATAGTAAAATCGTGTTCTAGCGACCCTAAAACGTGCTTATTCATCAAAAAATCACCACCGAATTTTTTGACCAAAGACATTACCTTCTTTACCTAAATGTGACGGAAGGTAAAAAGAACTGGCGAGAGGTATAGTGTTGCCACAACAGATTTATAAAATTTCAGGCCTGTAACCTTTAACCTTAACAATACTTAAATTGTATAAGTTTATTTTAGCTATTATTTCCGTCCGTAAATATCTACCGTATCACACTGTATATTTGCGTCCCGTTTGCGTTAGTTATTAAGCCATGAGTTAATTTTAATTGCGGCTCACCGGAACGTCCCGGAGTCGGTACCGGAGCCTCCGGAGTCACGTCTGGCGCCCGTCGGGAGATTTATACAAGTCGCGGTTGCGTCGCTTTATGGAGATTTAAATGTCGCTTGTAAATTACCGGTAAAACGAATCACAGAAGAGGAAGATATATTTACGGACGATGTATAAGAATAAATAACGACGAAAAGTTGGAAGAATGGTGGAAAAGTGGACTGGCGAAAATTTGGTGACGAAAATAAAACAGTAGAAAATTAAGCCCGTGTTAAATTTTTAGTGTATTTTGCTCAATGATATTTTCATACGTAATATAACAAGTGATATGATTATCATCGATGATATTCTCGAGTGAAACCGAGTTGCAGATTTCACGAGTCCGAAGGACGAGTAAAATGTGCTGCTTCGGTGTCATGAGCAATATCTTCGATTATTAATCATATCACGAGCTTATATTTAATGAGAGAATATAACGAATTTTTGTAACACATTATGTGTGCCGCTAACCTAACTTTTCATATATTGTTTTACAACATGGTTAATTTTACAATTGCTTATTATATTCATCGTTGTTGATATCAAAAACGATTACCGCACATTTTTATACTCAAAATTAACTGTCAATGTTGTAAATAAAGGAAACAAATGCCCTAGTAACGAATATAAATAAGATGATAATTTCTTTGTTTATTATCATCGCTGTGATAGACATGTAACTAGGGAGATTCAGAATGTTGGATGGCGGAAAACATGTCGCGTGACTGATGTGGCCAACACAATACCTCCCGCCATTTGCAGCCCGAGTCTAAAAAGATTAAGTTAATTCTTATTTTTGGATTAGCGAATTTTACTCTAATTTTGATATAGTTTATTTATTAAAATTTAAAATATAGTCTAATCTAATCCAAGTAACTACCTTTTTTAAAACCCCTCAACAGGATTAAATCCCAATTACATAGTGGGTTCACATTCACACACATCCATGCCTTAGTGCAGAATCCCGAAGGCACTCATGACATGAGGCGTTGCTCTAACCATCGGACACCAGAGATATAATAAAATGAAGATTAAATTTTAAATACCGGGATAGAATAGAATTCACTAATCCAAAAATGAGGATTAGCTTAAACATTTTTGTGAATTGTTAATTTTTATTAATCTAAATACATAGCTACATACTTATGCTGGAAACTGTATTGAATTCCTTTTCTATTCTATTTACTTTTTCCTTTTTAAAACGTTACTAATATTATTTTGAAATGATTAGTTCTTTGATAGTGACATTTATCTGTCAGTTACATACATTTGAATAACTGCGTTTTGTTTGTTTAAAACGTAGGCTCTGGGATTTAAATTATAGATAATTTTATCAATTTATCTATAAAATAAATAGAAAAAGTATGAATGAAAAAATAACATTTAAAGGTATTTTTCGAAGAAAAACTATTTTGAGCTTCTAGTAAAGTGCCATGTCCGGTTATCCGATTTTCACCAAAATCTAATGGGCTCTTTCCATTACAGAAAAAGTTCGAAATACAAGGTTTCAAAATTTTCTGAATGATAGTATTTGAGTTAGAGTGGAGGATCCACACATACACACAGACATTATCGTGAAAATGTTAAAATTGGATTCTAGGGACCTTAAAACGTGGTCATTTAGCAAAATCTCGATATGCGATTTTTAGCACGATCTCTATACCTCCCTTACCAAGGGTAGCGGGATGTAAAAACCGCCAGCTAAATAAACAAAACAAAACTAAAATGAAATGTCAAATTACAAATTTATCATTGTTGTCAATACATAATTCGATTTAATATCGTTTAATATTTATTAAGTTAAAATATAATAAATAACAATAAATTTTAAATAGATTCATTGAGAACAAATTTATATAGTAGGTACATCAATATAATTATTATTTTTTATATATTGAAAGAATTATATTTTTGCATGAAATAAAACTTGGTACCTATATTGTAAATAAGTTTTTAAATAATATTTAAAACATTATTTTTATAAAACACACCTACCTACAACAAATTTCAAAGTAGGTACGAAATTATCAATCGTGTGATAGTAACAATAGCCTATTTTAAATTATTAAAGACCAGTTTTACAATATTTAAATCGGATTTGTGATAGCAGTGATAAATTTATTATTTGACAGTTCATTTCATTTCAGTTTTGTTTATTTAACCTAGTTAAAATTTTAACCAGAGATTGTAAGATTGGCCCTTAGTAAAAGTAACTTATAAACAAATCTTCAAATTGTACAAAACAGTATTTATATAATGGACAGATGTATTTTTCATATACCCCCGGTATTATCAACAGATATTTAATTTTAAATGATCATTTACCGAATAAAAGCACATTGAATTGATATGTTAAATGAGATTTCTAATATTGCAATCGATATAGTTAATGTTGGGAACTAAATTATAGTTGAATGAAGGGATATTAAAGGCCTTTAAGTTCCGTATTGTTGTTGATATTATTTTATTTTATTCAGACGTTTCGGTCAGTATTTGACCATCCTCGGTACTATAAAATGTGTCACAATTTAAAAATACAAATATAAATTACAAAATACAATTTACGCAAAGATCAACTTACCAATTTTACATTTTTACATTTTGTATTTTGTAATTTATATTTGTATTTTTAAATTATGACACATTTTATAGCACTGAGGATGGTCAAATACTGACCGAAACGTCTGAATAAAATAAAATAATATCAACAACAATACGGAACTTAAAGGCCTTTAATATCCTTCATTCTAATATTGCAATCAGAATTTTGATGTGCTTATATTTGGTAAATGGGCATTTAAAATCTGTTGATAATACCGGAGGATAGTCTTCAAACTGCTCTTATATTAGACTTTATTGTAGAATAAAAAATCTAACTTACATATAAATCGTAAAACCACCCCTATCACGTCACTACACTTCACTTCACTCCCGTATCCCTCGTGTGTCAGTCCCTAACTGACGACCCCGGGTCCTTCACTGGTGTCCCAGCATCCGTGTAGCGTGCTCTGGGTCCCACGGATCCAAACGGACCAATCAGCGGCAGGCTGATCTCGCTCTACCAATCATGGGGTGCGAAGGCGGGGCTAACCGTGCAACGTCATCGATTCACGCAAAGGGATAATGCTCATTCGCGCGGAAGCGGCCCCAGAGGGAGCTAGGTGATAGGGAGAGGGTAGTTGGGGCAAATGGCGAGGGAGGGAGACTGTGGGAATGGCGGGTGTTTGAAATGAAGGGAAGTTTTAAATGTTTTCAAAAGGGGATGGGAATTTAAAACGATATAACGTGATATATGGGGTTTATTTATTAAAAATAATCCTATTTCATAGAATTGCCAAGCTAAATAGTTTAAAGATCAAAATATTTTGTTATAATGAACATAAACGAAAAATGTTTAAAATATTTTAAACGCATCCCTGTTTTCATATTCAGTTACCCTAGTCGGCCATTTATTTTCAGCCAGACATAGTAATGTATTTCTGTGCTTTCCTAGTCCAGTATTTAAATGGGTTCAGGCAAAAATTTCATACCTGAATATTTCATACAATTTTTTTTTTCTCTGGGGTTTCAAAAGAAACCAAATCTATAAAATAATTTAAACGTCAACTTTCATTCGCTAGTCATACCATACAACACATTAATCTTAATTTTTCGCGAATATAGTGATGTCCTGATGTCTATTGAAAATTGTTGAGTTTCCTATACCTACTAGTATTATAAAATTGAAAACGAAAAGTCGCATCGGAATTAAAACAAAATTATTAAACCATTATTTTTCAAAATTCACCCATGAAAATTTCGTTTTGTACCCACAACTTTTAGTCACTACAATCAAAGTAATATCTACGAAAACACTTTTTTTTACCACATAATCGACTACAATATTCCGTTTTTTACCTCCCGATTTTGGTAAATGAGCACGTTTTAAGGTCTCTAGAATACAATTTTAACGTTTTCACAATGATGTCTGTGTGTATGTGTGTGTGGATCCTCCACTCTAACTCAAATACTATCATTCAAAAATTTGGAAACCTTGTATTTCGAACTTTTTCTGTACCTAATGGAAAGAGCCCATTAGATTTTGGTGAAAATCGTATAACCGGAAACGACACTTTACTAGAAGTCCAAAATAGTTTTTCTTCGAAAAATACCTTTAAATGTTATTTTTTCGAGATTAATGTTATTATAGAAATTACTTTTTCTATATATTTTATGGATAAATTTTTAAAATTATCTATAATTTAAATCCTGGACCCTACGGTTTAAACAAACAAATCGCAGTTATTCAAATGTATGTAACTGACAGATAAATGTCACTATCAAAGAACTAATCATTTCAAAATAATATTAGTAACATTTTAGTAGGTATGTATTTAGATTAATAAAAATTAACAATTCACAAAAATGTTTAAGCTAATCCTCATTTTTGGATTAGAGAATTCTATTCTATCCCGGTATTTAAAATTTAATCTTCATTTTATTATAGCTCCGGTGGTTCAATGGGTAGAGCAACGCCTCATGTCATGAGCGCCCTCGGGGCTCTGTGTTCGAATCCCACTAAGGCATGGATGTGTGTGAATGTGAACCCACTCTGTAATTGGGATTTAATCCTGTTGAGGAGTTAAAAAAAGGTAATTACTTGGATTAGATTAAACTATATTTTAAGAAATAAACTGTCAAAATTAGATTAAATTTGCTAACCCAAAAATAAGGATTACCTTAATCTTTTTTGTAATTCTGGCTGTAAATGGCGGGAGGTATTATGTTGGCCACACCAGATTTTTTTTCTTTAAACAGTGTCGTATTAACCCTTTTGTTTCATATGCCACAGCAATTTCCTGAAATTCTTTCCATATAAAAGTATGTTGTTGTTGTGAAAACGTGATATGAAACAACACTAGTTGTAGTGTCCCAATCATTCCGCATGTCTAACCGTATTTCCGATATGATTAAAGGGAAGCGGAACCGGCAATCCCCCGTTGGATTTCTTTCATCACGTCAAGCCAAGCCGCCTGGTATGGGATGGCCTGCAGGGTAGAATGTTAGATGCACCAGAAACAGAATCATTTCCTCACACTAGAATACCAATCGGAAGATGCAATTTTATGGAAAAATCATTTAATGCATCATGCAATTTAATGTTGCCAGTTTTCTCACTTATGTACGTATGGCAAGATTTAATCCTACCGATTTAAATTGATATTTTTTTGTTTAGATTATAATCTTGCTTTGTTAAGTTCACTGTAGAAAAGGTGAGGTGACACCTGGGAAACGCCAACACGGTACGAATATGTCATCATTGTTACCGATATCTGTGTCCAAAGCAGAATGGCACATCCAGCAATGGTTCATATGCCGTGATGATGTATTCATTTATTTATTTCGGAAAGTATACCTATAATTTCTTTTGCCTATTAGTTTAATATTTTCATGTTGTTAATTTTTTATACTACTTTATTTGAAGGGGATTCTCTGTAATAAGTCTTCATCACCAATTTTTTAATGGATCCTTCCAAATTTTTTTTATTCTTTTTTACGTATATTCTTTTGCGTTGTAGACTTTTTTTTATTTTCATAATATTCACAATGATGTAAATATTTTTGACAGTGGCATACAAACATTTTTGACAGTGACATTTATGTGTCAATTACAAACATTTGAATTTCTTGCCTTGAAGTAGTTTGATCTGAGATTTTTTACATCAAATTATTTTATATGCATTTCTTTATCTCTAAATCTATAGAAGATATAATAATGAATTTATATTTACCGAATAAAAAATTTAACGTTCTTTAATATAAGTATTTACATAAATTTTCGATAAATAATATTTAGACGATTTTTTTCTTGTAGCTACTACTTCCGGTTGTCCAATTGTTACCAAAACTTAATCAACTCTTCCCATTATTGTTCGATTGAGGAATACGTAGTTAAAAATGTCTTAAGTCTTATAGTATTTGAGAAATCGTGAATCCAACATCCACACATCCACACACACACACACACACACACACACACACACACACACACACACACACACACACACACACACACACACACACACACACATCCACACACACACACACACACACACACACACACACACACATCCACACACACACACACACACACACACACACACACACACACACACACACACACACACACACACACACACACATCCACACACACACACACACACACACACACACACACACACATCCACACACACACACACACACACACACACACACACACACACACACACACACACATCCACACACACATACGGACATCATTGTAAAAATGTTATAATCGGATTCTACACGGAAAAAAATTTATAAATCTTTACTACTTCAATTATGGTGTATTATTTTTATATTATATTTTAACAAATTTGCTGTAACTATGTTAGGAATTCTAGATTTATTTTACGACGTTACATGTAATGATCACAAAAAATCTGTAGTAAATGTATTTATGTATATAATACCAAAAGGTAATATAATTAACGTGTGAACAGCATATATTTTAACGAAATATTTGTGATAAAAAATACTACAAGATGTAAAGTTATTTTTGTTTGTAGAATTTACCACAATTAATGTAATTTTCAATATTTACACTATTAATATGTTACATTTACCACAATGATTTGTTGAAAGTATCTGAGCAGGGGTACTTTACTGCAAGTTTAAACCTGCATTATTCTTCACAGTTCAAAAGCATCAGTCGTCGTTCAACGTTTGTATAACGTATATCCATAATATATGTTCTTTTGCTGAGCTAATACGTATAAATTAATATTTAAAGTTCAAGTTAATTAATTTATTCAATTGTGTTATGACTAAAATATGGCTGACAAATATGTGGAAGATAAATTAGTGGAATGGATTTTGGAATCCCTAATACCAATTTTTTAAAATAGGTTCTGTATATCACGAAATTTACGTTAATAGTAGGCGCTTTTGGTGATACATTGGTTTGAAACTATTACCAAAGAATACAACTCTATAAGAGTTGGTATTCTTTGCTATTACGTAATGTTTCGTTGTTTTAACCAAAAAATATAGACTAATGTCTTTTGAATCATTTCCAAATATTTTGTGCTGTTAGTCTTATAAACGAAAAGGTGAAATATATATTTCAACAAGGTGTTGTCTTTATTACTACATAATAATTTGGAAATGATTTCTAAGATGTATGTAAGAGTATTTTTTTAGATTTTCAATGTAAGTAGTTAGTCTACTTTTGTTTTGTTGTCAATAACAATTTGTTATTGTATATTATATAAAAATATTTTATATAAAGAATATATGTTATTTTAAGATTTTTATATATTTTTTTATTCTTATCACACCTACTTATTATAATTATACCTATTAAACAATAATAGATACTGCAAATTATTCACAGAATCATAAAGAACATAATTTATAACACAATATTAAGAAACGAAAAACATTCATTGCAGTATACAATATTAATAAATAAATTCTTTTTTACAAATTATAAATGTTATATTTATTATTAACGTAAATAATTTTTATGGAAAAAATAGTAAATAAAACTAAATGATAGTGAATAGTTTACAATTTATTTGGGTAAAATATACAATTTCTTGCAGTAATTACTTATAAAGATTTGCTTTATTATTTATCACAATATTATCTATATATTTTACATCATGAGTTGTATCACAAAATTGTGGTAAAAACAACACACAAGAACTATCACAAATTTTTAGTTACTATTTCAACAGTGAGTTGCTGTCCTAATAATTAACCGCGTTTGCGTACGCTATATTCACAATTGTGTTATAATCGACAAAACATTTTTTTCCGTGTAGGGACCTTAAAACGTGCTTATTCACCAAAATCTGGATATGCGATTTTTAGCATGAATATAATACCTGAATACCTCTCTTAGCGAGAGGTAAAAAGGAACAACACTTTAGTTATTATATTATAAATTGTTATGCAAGTTTTTATGGAATGTTCCTATGTTCTTGCATTGAGCCATAGATATGTATAGTCGCGTTATTTTTATCATTTGTTCACCTCACCTTAGCTCAAAGTGAGATGAGTTTGACATGAGCTGAGTTGAAATTTTTGTGAAGTAGAAAGAACAACAACAAATTCCGTATAGAACTGTCTGTTAGAAAATCTGAAGTACTGTCCGCTGAACTTGACGAAAATAACAAATTGTCCATACCACTCATGTCACCATTTAATAATTGCCCCTAAAAAATTTAAAACATAATAATTTTTAAATAATCATTATTTAAACTCCAGCACACTACCTTTAAAATTATCGGTCATTTTCTTCAAATAACCAATAAAATAATAATATTATTAAAGGAAAACATCCATCCCCACCGTTCATCTAAGAGTAAAAACTCATCAAGAACAACTTCTTGAGATTGAGGTGACTAAGAATCGGGAAAGGGGAGGAACTATTCTCACTTCGATCTCACTTTATCTCACTTCACTTACGACAAAACGAACGGTCAATACTAGTGGGGCAACTGAGGTGAGTTAAGACGAACTGAGCTATCATGATAAAAAAGCACGACTTGAACTTCAAATTCTTATGTCACTATAACGTACTCATCTCATCATTACCATAACAAACCCTTCTTTCTATTCTCATTCTCTTTACCACCCCGTCCCAAATTTTAATATCCACCCTCTGCGTAGTGGTGACATCAGCTGTTACGTCCAGTCGAGTGGCCGCGTCCCCAAGTCGCCTGCGGATCATGCCGCCTCACTGCCCGCCACACTCCGGTTTCGTACTACGGACTCCGGAGCCTGCTCCGACTCCGGTGATTCACACGAGGGTGTGAGACAGGATTAAACACGAAGGGATCCACAACCAAGATTTGGGTCAGCAGGGTTATGAGAAGAGGAAAATCGAACGTATTGATTTGATTGATTTAATACTTACTTACGATGAAAGTTCAAAGAATTTGGTTATAAATTCTTTATTTTATTAGTTTTTCTTTAAAATTAAATTTTAATTTTTAATACATTATCCAATCTTATACAGGGTCGTGCTGGTGCATTACAAGAAGTATACCACAGAGATTTTAATATATATAAAAAGATATATCATTATTTAAAGAGCCTCAAATTTGAAAATATGACCAAATATCCAATAGATATTTTACAATTAATTTTTGAAATTTGGATAATATTTTGAACGTGACCTGAAACAGAAAGTGACGTCACAACACATACATCTTCATCGGCAAATAATTATTAGTAAGAAAAATATTGCATGAACTTTCATTTAAATTACTTTTTGAAAAATGTGAAACAGGCTTATTTAAAGACGTGGAAAAATTAGATTTAATATGCGTTATTTGAAGAAGTGAGCGTCGATTAACCGTCATCCTTTATTTAGACACATTGCATGGTATGACAATGTAAACGAATTTTTTTTAAAATAATGGTATTTTCAACTGGCTCTTAACTTACTTCGATGCTATATTTTTATTTTGACAGACGGTTTCGCACTTAAAATGCCAGTTTTGCAAACCGATATCTTATCCTAGTTTTCAGTGACTGTACTGTGACTGTTGGATATTTGGACATTTTTGTCGCATGTAATTTTACAAAGCATATAGCTTGGGGGTATCTACCATATTTCTTAAAATAAATAATTTTTTTAATAAGTAAATAAATAAATATATCATCACGGCTTATTACCCATTGCTGGGTGTGCCAATCTGCTTTGTACACAGATACCGATAATGATGAAATATTTGCACCGTGTGGGCGCTTACCACGTGTCACCTCACGGGCACTCATTGCTAGCGTGGAGAGTGCACCAAGGGGTCAATTTTGTGCCAATTAAAATTCTAAATATTTGACGTCGGTCGAAATCGAACTCGGTTCCCCAGATTCGCGACCTGACACTCAGGCACGCGGCCACGAGACCCCATAAATTTATTTATTAATACAGTATAAAAAATATTAACAGGGAAACTTTATGTAATTAAGTCAGAAAAAGAGAATAGATTTTAACATAGAATTTGGAGTCATGTAATTCATAATAAAATTAAAATTTCCCCTGACCTGACACTTGATGCATACATTGAAAATATTAACTAAGTATAAGTGTGTATTTCGAGAACAATGTTCTCATCTTCAGTGATAATTTGATTTGTAAAGTAAAAGCTATACCTTGTTCCATTTAAGCCATTCAGTATTGCAGAGCATAGTGCATAGTTTTGATCTCTCTGATTGGCTGAAATTGGAGACAAGAGACAAGTTTACCCAATGGAATTTCGGCTACTTCAAGTTTGCGCTGTTGCCAGCTCCATCTACTGAATGGCTTAAATGGAACAGGGTATACAATGAAGTCATGGACCCTGTTGTCAGATGAAATGGAATCGGTTTCATTTCCTCTGAGTATCGCTGACTCCTCTAATGCGCATGCGCAACTGTCTCTGAAGTACAGGAATGTAACTTTGCGGAGTACCTAAAATATAATTGCAGAACCGTCAGAATATGATGCGTATAAAATTAGTATGCTTGCCCACAATTTCATTTTTTTTCCATCGTTTTCATTCATTTTACTTGAAATAATTTAATATGTCAAACAAATTTGGAATATGTTGTCATTAAAGAAACCATATCATAACCAATTTCAAATATGAAAATCCATTAAAAGTGTAATAGATCGAGTTGGTCATACGACTACAACATAAATCAGCGAAAAAGAGTCAGAGATATGATTAACCATTCTCTGAGCTGCAAAAAAGGCTGTTAGGACCTCTGGTATGGTTGACATAGGTTTTGAAAAGCTCTAATTTCTTTTAACTTCTTAATTCGGCTTCGTGGAAAATTTTATATGAGAACATTGGTCTGGGAATATACGTATTGTTATTATTTTTACGTAATTTTAAATTTAAATAAAAGATGTACTTTTAAACATGAAATGATAAAATACAATTTAAGAAATAAGTATGATTTTAATATAAAATTCGCATCAAAAACTTGTACACAGAACTCATTATATTACAATGGATTTAGAATTTATAACTCATTAGATGAAAATATTAAACGTGTAAATAGTATATCAATATTTAAAAAGAAATGTATTATACATGTGAAAAATTATATATAAGTTGTTTTAGTTAAATAATTCTTTGATTATGTAGTAACTATTATGTTAAATAAAGATCTATTATTATTATTATTATTATTATTATTATTAATTTTAAGGTTAGGGGTAATTTAAAATTCTATTATCAATACATTTTTACCTCTCGCAAAGAGAGGTATTGAATTCATGCTAAAAATCGCATATTCAGATTTTAGTGAATAAGCACGTTTTAAGGTCCCTAGAATCCGATTACAACATTTTTATGATGATGTTCGTATATGTGTGTGTGTGTGGATGTGTGGATGTTGGATCCACGATTTCTCAAATGCTATAAGACTTAAGACATTTTTAACTACGGATTTCTGAATCTAACAATAATGGGAAGAGTTGATTAAGTTTTGATAACAATTGGACAACCGGAAGTAGTAGTTACAAGAAAAAAATCATCTAAATATTATTTATCGAAAATTTATGCAAAGAACGTTAAATTCTTTATTCGATAAATGTAAATTCATTATTATATCTTCTATAGATTTAGAGATAAAGGAATGCGTATAAAATAATTTAATGTAAAAATTCTCAGATCAAACTACTTCAAGGCAAGAAATTCAAATGTTTGTAATTGACACCTAATTGTCACTATCAAAAACATTTGTATGCCACTGTCAAAAATATTTGTACATCATTATGAAGATTTTGAAAATAAAAAAAGCCAACAACGCAAAAGAATATACGTAAAAAAGAATATAAATGGAATTTGCGAAAAAATGACAAATATAAACAAAAAGAAAAGGAAAGTAGAAAAAGAAAATTTCAGGATATTGAATACACAGAAAATGTATGTATTGTACCCAATTTACATTAAAATATCCCATAGATTTTGCAAATATATGTGAGAATCATTTTGTAGTGAGACATGAATATATGTATTTGTATTTAAAAATATTTTTTGTTTTATGCCTACAGACAGGTAAAATATCTGGCGAGAGGTTATGTGTTGGCCACATCAGATTTTTAAATTAGTAAAACTTAAATTAACAACGGCGGTGCAAAGAAAATTCCTATAATATTTTAATATTTATATTATGAACATTGAACAATTCATCTTTTTATTTTAATTCAATTGGTAACCCTTCATCACTATTCGTTACTACAGCAATACGGTAACAACAAGTACCTACCTAATCTAATATCTACTTCTGATATTAAATTCATAATCTTAATACTCATTTAACCGACTGTAAAATATTAATAATTAGATAAATCTAAATTTTATTCATAACGAAATTCAAATCAGTTTTTACCAGAAGGTATTTTGGACTTTTAGACTTCGATCTTTTATCTTTTCTAGGAGTCATTTTTTTGCTTCTTAAATTCACCATATATTAAGACCTTCGGCCTTCATTATTCTAAACTAGGGGTAGGTAAGATAAATAATAGCATTTTTAATATTTACACCCCCTAAGTACATTTGACAGTTAAACCTTTGTCAAAAACACTCCCTTATTACACTTGAGTGCCCAATAATTTTTTTCAATGCAAATAATACCATATGTACATCTGACTCGTAAGTTAAACGGTTGCTAATACATAAATTTATCCTAATAGGTGTTAAAAGCTAACGTGTTTTCCCTCTAGTAGTGGGGATAAAACAGGCGTGGTCCCATTCTCCCCACCCTTGTAGGCGGAGCCATATCTATCCCCTCCCTCTGACCACACGTGCTGCGCATTTGCCAAATGGGCCCGTGCAACAGGCAGAAGGCAGTGGTAACTTGATCTTGGAGAAGAAGTTAATTTGATGCGATAGCCAACGGGTGGTCTGGATACAAGACGACCAGTTGACATCGTTGCAGGTGTCGATGAGGATCAAAGATAGATCTTTTGTCCCAGTTATGTAATATTTTTTATTAGTTATGAATTTTTTAATAGAAATGTGATATTTTCAAGTTTGAAGGTTAAAAGGGGTGGGACAGGTGATGGATTTAGTTACAAATGAGGAGGTTTTTGATGAAATTGTAACAGGATTTTTTTATTTTTTCATGATGAACCTTATGTTTCCCTTACAGCCGATTTTGCAATCAGTTCAAATTATATTGACGCAGCAATGATAAATTTGTCATTTAACAGGCCCTACATACCGGGTGGCTATTAAAAATCGAATCTATTGAGATATCGATTTTAAATTTTTAACACTTGCAGGCAAGGGTTGAAAAGTGTTCTTAGCAAATTTCAAATATTTAGGTATATAGGAAAACAAGTGAATAGCGATTTTCTAAATTTTTACCTTCCGTCACCTTTAGGTAAGGAAGGTATTGTCTTTGGTCAAAAAATTCGATGATGAGTTTTTAATCAATAAGCACGTTTTAGGGTCCCTAGAATACGAAATTACTATTTTTACGATGATGTCTTTATATGTGTGTGTGTGGATGTGTGTGTGTGTGTGGATGTGTGTGTGTGTGTGTGTGTAACAAAATTTTCGTCTGCGATAACTCTAATACTACAGTTACAAAAATTATAATTTTTTCGTATACTTCTTCGTTACATCCATATGAAGAGCTGATTAGATTTTGGTCACAATTGGTCAACCGGAAGTACCATCATTTGAAGATTTTAACAGTTTTTCTTGAAAAACTTATGTTAAATATATTTTTTTTCACATTTGATGTTATTATAAATATTAAAGAATATTTTATTCTCTATACGATTTGACTATTTGACTGCATTTTATATTTAATATTAAATGGATATAGAGTTAAAAAATTATAAAGAAATTAAATTTCATAAAGTAGCCACAGCTATGGAAACAGCTACTATATTAAGAAAATTCTGATTGAAAGATGTCAGTGTCAAGTGAAATTGACATAGTGCGTGTCTGTCTTATAATTTTACTGGAAATATAGGATCTTTTGCTCTCTGTATGGAATTTCTATAAAATACATACAACTGCTTTAAGGTAATGTACAAGAAATAATAATAATAATAATAATAATAATAATAAACCTTTTATTTCTGCAGATACATTACACTGTATATAGAAAATGTCACAAAATAAAAATTTTCTGTATGAAATTTGCATAAAATACATGCATCTGCCGGAAGGTAATGTACAAGAAATAGAATATTTAATTTAGCAAGGAACTTTCCGTATGAAATTTGTACAAAATACATAGAATTGACGGAAGGTAATGTGCTGGCCACATCAGATTTTTTTCATTTAAATCTATACTATTATATGTTGATAATTTTATAATTAGTTTAAAACTAAATAGGCTATTATTGAATCAAATGAAACAGTCAGTGACATTTTGCGTTACTATAACATTGTCATAAATTTACTTCATGTTTTGTACAATTATAGTTATTGCGAAACGGGTCCATTATGATTAGTTCTTTGACAGTGACATTTATCTGTCAGTTGCATACATTTGAGATATGAACTTTGTAACCGAGGAGTTTTGCTTGTTTAAAGCGTAGACTCCGGGATTAAAATTATAGATAATTTTATAAATTTATCCATAAAATATATAGAAAAAGTATTTATGCAAATCTGTAGAAAATTTAATAATCTTTAATTTTTATAATAACACAATTTTGAGCTTCAAGTAAAGTATCATTTCCGGTTATCTGATATACACCAAAATTTAAAAGTCTCTTCTATAAATTTATACGAGAGCCACTCAATTATTGAGATTAAGAAAATTAGGTAGGTCATAAAAACAAAAGTTGCAGCCCAATTTTTTACCTCCCGCTACCCTTGGTAAGGGAGGTATAGAGATCGAGCTAAAAATCGCATATCGAGATTTTGGTAAATGACCACGTTTTAAGGTCCGTAGAATCCAATTTTAACATTTTCACGGTGATGCCTGTATGTATGTGTGTATGTGTAGGTATGTGTGTGTGTGTATGTGTGTGTGTGCGTGTGTGTGTGTGTGTGTGTGTGTGTGTGTGTGTTACAATTTCAAAAATTATAATTCTTTCGTATTTCTCTTCATTACATATGAAGAACTGAGATTTTGGTTATAATGGTCAACCAGAAGTACCCACATTTGAATATTTTAACAGTTTTTCTTGAAAAAACAATGTTAAATATCATTTTTTCACATTTAACGTTATTATAAATATTAAAGAATATTTTATTCTCCATACGATTGGACTGCATTTTATACTTAATATGAAATGGATATAGAATTAAAAATTATAAAGAAATTAAATTTCATAAATTAGCCAGCTATGCTATAACTATGGAAACAGCTATTATATTAAGAAAATTCTGATTGAAAGATGTCAGTGTCAAGTGCAATTGACAGAGTATGTTTGTGTTATAATTTTACTGGAAATATAGGAACTTTCTGAATGGAATTTATATAAAACACTTAAAACTGCCGGCAGGTAATGTACAAGAAATAGAATCTTTTGCAAAGAACTTTCTGTACGAAATATGTACAAAATACATGGAACTGACGGAATGTAATGTGCTGGCCACATCAGATTTTATACAAATCAAATCAAACTTGACAAATTAAATTTCGTTTTTTTTTCAGTTTCGACTGTTTTACTGGATAAAAATTGTGCTGAACCATTTAAAATTATGGATATAAGTGAAAAGAGGTAAAAAATAGTTGAAAGAAACTATTTTATGTTTGTTTCATTGTTTCGTATAAATAATACAAATGGTAGGCACTTCACTCTCAAATATCGGAATCTTGCCGAAAATTTTTGTAAGTATATTTTCTACCTGCGGTTTAATATGTTATCCAAAACTTGTGTAGAAATATAGGTAATAAAAATCTATGAATGGCATTTCAAGCACCTTTTGGCTACCTACAATGAATGATATTTTCTGCAGATCTCCACAATACGTTCAGAACCGTACTCTATAAATCAGGAATGTCAAATACGTGCTGAGGGCAACAAAAGAATTATTTGTGTAAATTTGTAGTTTTGAATGTCCCGGTGTACAGTTTTTTGTGTATGGGTATTGTAGTACGAGTGTCCGAAGAATGTAATGATACAGGGAAGTGAATTGGGGATGTTTTTATTTATAGATATTTGGGAGATATATTATAGCTTGAGATTTGAATACTTTCGCTTTCTATAGAAGAAAAGATCAAAATATTTTGGGAAAAAGAGATCCTGAAATTATATACTTTTATTATTTATTTCTTGTTATTGTTCATGTATTTAAGTTTAACAAAAGTATGTTTGATTCATGAATAAATAAATTGAAATTAACTGCCAAAGTAAAGCCAAATTGGCATTAATTGTAATGTAAATAAACAAATACATGGTAAATTTTTTTACCTTTCGTCAAAGGACGATATTGTCTTTGGTCAAAAAATTCGATGATGAGTTTTTACTTCCTTGTACAAAGTAAAGGAAGTATTGTAATCGCGAAAAATTTCGGTTTTCAGATTTCAACGGAAATATCCATTTTGACCATCCCTGAATGCATTTTGTATCATTTCGTTGTGACTTCCCTGTACGTACGTACGTACGTATCTCGCATAACTCAAAAACGGTAAGCCGTAGAAAGTTGAAATTTTGTATTTAGGACTGCTATAACATCTAGTTGTGTACCCTCCCTTTTTGGTCATTACATATTTTCCAGAAGTGGAACCTATAATAGATTTTAACTAAAAACTATTATAAAATATAATCCAAAACTTTTCAAATTTGGTATATAAGACTTTTATGTCAATGGGAATAACATAGTAGACTTTGGTTAAAATAGACTAATCGGAAGTGATATATTACCTGAAGTTATTAATAGTTTTTCTTGAATAAAATGGTTTTATTTTGATTTTAAAAATAAATGCTTCAAATAATAGTTTTAGAGAATTAAATTCTGCGTCTAGCACATCCAATATTATTAAATTAGCCCTTTGTATAAGCGAGATATGTAAATTTAAAAATTATATACTTTTTGGTTTTTGTAATAAAGCTTTGCTATCGATTAGGACAAAAAAGTATAAAAAAATAATGTTATGTTAAATTACGACAATTTTATAATTGAGTCTATACGAGTATTTCATGTTGGTCTTGCGTACAAGAAAGTCATGTGGTGTCCACGTCAGATTTTTAATGAATAAGCACATTAGAGTCCATAAAATACGATTTTACTATTTTCAAGATGATATGTGTCTGCGTGCGGGCGCGCGCGTGTGTGTGTGTGTGTGTGTGTGTGTGTGTGCGTGTGTGTGTGTGCGTGTGTGTGTGCGTGTGTGTGTGTGTGTTTTACTAACAACGATACCTAGGTACCTACTTTAAAATAGTTATTTATGTAACAAGTGTGTAAAGTAGTACTTTTTTGGTCGAGTGCGATGTGTGTAGCACGAGACAAAAAATTCTATTTTACACACGTGTTGCATACAACATTTTTCCTACAACCGAAATGGTATTGATGTTTCTCATAATACTGAGTGTACAGGCATCCTGCAGCTTCAAATACTGTTAGTACTGTTTCTCATAACTCTGTAAAAATTGTAACTTAAACACTTGGAAGACTCTCAGACAGACGATGATTAGTCTTTTATAATGTACAAATTGTACATTTAATATTTATATTAAAAATTAGGTTATTAGGTTAGAATACATGTCAACTAAATGTTAATGTTCTTACAAATTAGATTAGTACTCAATCTGTTAAAAAAATATTAGATTTGTTTCATTTACAGTGTATATTCATTTTTCTTAATAAATTTGACTACTTTCGTTATTGTTTACTACCTAATTATGTACTTGACAGGTAAATTAACCGAATTTTAATGTTGCCTAGCAACGCTTATTTACTTTTCAAGCACTAGTGCGTGAAAAGTACTTTTCACGCACGGTTGTAGGAAAAGTTGCCTAGCAACACTCATTTACTTTTCACGCACTATTGCTTAAAAAGTGACACTTTACACACTGTAATCAGTGCGTGAAAAGTACTTTTCACGCACGGTTGTAGGAAAAAAAATTTAATTAAGTTCTAAATAAATTAACTTCCCAACGTAATTTCCAATACCAGAAAAAAGAACTGTTTAAAATAAATGTGCAATTCTATTGTTTCATTCAAAATTCCAAATAATAAACTTCTCTTTCCTTTCTGTTTTCTTACAATATCAAACATCAATATTTCATCATGTATTCTTCTTTCGCTTCGGTTTTTCTCGGACCATTAGCTGTTTAGCATCACCTTTAGATAAGTAGCAATCCACACCTCTGCGACGAGCACCTCCCACTGTCAAGTACAAGAAAACCAAAGCCGAAGAGTGAAAGAATGAAAGAGCTTCGTGAGCCGGAACTTTGAAGCACTGAAGATTATTTGTATACAGCTCGGACAGTGGTTATACCTGGATGATACAAACAGGCTTACGGATGAATGGAAGAACATATGTTAGAATTGGATTACGGATAGGTGGTTAAAGTATTTATAGTCATAATTACGAATTTTGTTGTTGAATAATTTTAGCCAGAAAATATAGAAAATAATTATTTATGTATCAATAAGGTACTGAAGTTCTACTATTTATCACAAATATAGAATTTAATTGCCGAGGCCGTAAAGCCCAAGAAAATAAACCATCTTATGAGTGATAAAAAGGAACGTCAGGAGATTGAAGTTATGGTAAAGAACAGTCAAAATTATGTGTTATCTCAAACTTCTTCATAATAATTATTTAATTCGGTCTTCTTGCAAATATTTTTTGTCATTTTACGTACATATTTACTATTGTACATCGTACACCTGTCTAAATTATCTTAAATGTACAGGTGTCTCATTTTCGATGTGTTTTAAAGGTATCTCGGGTAGGTAATATTAACGGTAGAGCAAAACCGTTTGCACATTCCAGGGTCAACTTTTCGAGAAAAGTTTTATAGTCACCACAGGAATTTTCGATCTTCTTTTGTTTCTGAGCTACAAGTAAACACTCGTTTTTCGCTCATTTTGAAAATATCTCATAACTTATTTATTGTGATAGTTAGAGTTAACAAATTTTAAACTGTTTTTTAGGTAAAATAAAGTAGCGTAATTAGATTTTTTGAAAGATTAATAATTATGACTTTTTAAATGAGAACCTATGTTGAAAATAGTCTCATATTTTTGCTTATTTTACAATCTTTTCAATGATATATAACAAGTCTACATTCTTTTGTTTTAAACATGAATAATAGAAGAATTATTAATTTATTGGGGTGAAAAAATTGAAAATTATTAAGAAACAAAGAAAAAATCTATTACAGATTGTCATTTGTTTATTTTGAATCTATATCCATTAGTTATATTCTCAAAATTATTCTTAACCAATTATTTTAGAGTAAGTCAAATTTTTATTTGCAGACGTTTACAATTAGCTTTGACACAATTCGAAAAAAATGGTTTAATATGCTTTTGAAAGAAATAAATTAAAAAGAAAACGAGTAAAACAGAAGCAAATAATATTTGAAATAAACAAAAAACTAGATTTTTTCATTATTTTCACCTCAGTAAATTAATAAATCATCTTTTATTCATGTTTAAAACAAAAGAATGTAGACTTCTTATACATCGTTGCAAAGCCTGTGAAACAAGCAAAAAAATGAGACAATATTCAATATAGGTTCCCATTTAAAAAATCCTAAGTTTGTTTCTCGAGAATTATTAATTTTTCAAAAAATCTAATTACGTCATTTTATTCTACCTAAAGAACGGTCCAAAATTTATTGAAACAATTTTTCTCTATCATAATAAATAAGATATGAGATATTTTGAAATGAGCGAAAAACTAATTTTTGCCTGTAGCTCAGAAACAAAAGAAGATCAAAAATTTCTGTGATGACTATTAAACTATCTTTAATATTACTCGAGATACCTTAAAAAACATTGAAAATGAAACAACCTATACAATAATTATCTTAAGGTTGGCACCACTGCATTTGCATGAAATCGTCGTAATGGATTTCTTTAGTGCCGATTTCTGGACTATTAACGATTTTTGTGCACTTTACTGATGATTTCAAATAAAGGTATTTGTTTGTTTATTTGATTTCTATAAAAATACTACTTGGAACAATTCGCTAATCTGGACAACCCTGTATTTTCTAATGTTCGAAATATCGAGGTGTTTACAGTACTTCCTTTCAAGTTCATAGGCTCGCAGGAAAAACTGTAAAGAAACATGTGTTACTCTTATCTGTATTTCACATAGGAAAAACTGTATCACTTTATTGTTATATTCAAATTACTTATGCGCTTAATTTTGCCTGATTAACTTTCATCTATATTCCAATCTCGATTTAATATAATCCTTATACACTTGTCCACTATCTCTCATCTTATCCTGTTGTGTAAATAAAGAAACTAAACACTAACATCTGTCAAGAGCTCATCATTCGATCATAACGATAACAATGATCAAATCTGCTGAAGTGGTAGGGCTTGGGTTTCCCTTGCATAGCTCATAATCTAGTGTGAATGCATCCCAACTGTTCGGACATGGACATGAGTCTTCCCTTCCCCATTGAAGGCTGTTCGGCATACAATCGCATTCTTCCGAAACTAATCAGGGCAGAGAGACATAGCTGTAACAACTTCATCCAGAACAGGATGTAGAATAAGGCATTAGAACGCAGCTAAAGGCGAGAAATTGGAATTATTGTTGATTTTATTGTGGAGAGACGGGCACGGGCACTCTCGGAGCATTTGTGGCTTTGTTGATTTGTGGAATAAATGGGTGAGAAGTAACGAGCAAGAAATGCTATTCATCATTGGTAATTGACAAATTTATGTGTAGCTTTTGTGTGAGAAACATATATTTGAAATGTACTCCTAACACACTAAATGGATACATTAATTTTGATTTTATTATATTGAGACTGTACTCTCTATTATCATGATTATTATTTATTTGTTTGTTTATGCACTTATTCGTTTGTTTATTTAGTTATCTATGCACTTATAATAACCAAACAATTATACTGTTAATGTTCTTATTAGGATTCGTTGCAAGTGATATTTGTAGTTAGTATTTAATTGCGATGGCCATTGCATAAAAATATTGTTGCATATGTGTTCATTGTTTCTCATGCTCAGATTAAGGGTTGGCGCCAGGCAGTCGAGCGCTGTAGACACTTGACACTGCAACACAGGGCCATCTGGCATTCCGTACATGATGACAGACTTATGATGTTCTGGAAATTTCCACGAGCCACCCAACCACCCACTCACACCGGTGACGGGGAGGTGCAACCCTTAACCCCGAAACTCCTAAGATCGGAAGGAGGCAAGAGGGATATTTTGATTTAAATACGGGGATAAACGCTGTATTCGGCAGTCTGGTTTCGGCCAGACTCCCAGACCTTGGACCTCTGGCATGGTTGACATGTTGGGTAACCCAAGGCTCTGGACTCACCAAACTTACTCACAGACCTTGGACCTCTGGCATGGTTGACATGTTGGGTAACCCAAGGCTCTGAACTCATCGAACTCTTACACTTGGCTTGTCCGAGGTAAGTTCTAAGTCCACCTTCGACTTCGTTTCCAATACCTTTTCCTGCTTTCCGCCCATCCAGTTGCTATGGCTAGCCAGGCACGTTTGGGGACCTCCACTACTTTCCGCCCATCCAGTTGCTATGGCTAGCCAGGCACGTTTGGGCACCTCCACCATTTTTCCTCCCATCCAGTTGCTATGGCTAGCCAGGCACGTTTGGGAACCTCCACTACTTTCCGCCCATCCAGTTGCTATGGCTAGCCAGGCACGTTTGGGAACCTCCACTACTTTCCGCCCATCCAGTTGCTATGGCTAGCCAGGCACGTTTGGGCACCTCCATCATTTTTCCTCCCATCCAGTTGCTATGGCTAGCCAGGCACGTTTGGGAACCTCCACTACTTTCCGCCCATCCAGTTGCTATGGCTAGCCAGGCACGTTTGGGAACCTCCACTACTTTCCGCCCATCCAGTTGCTATGGCTAGCCAGGCACGTTTGGGCACCTCCATCATTTTTCCTCCCATCCAGTTGCTATGGCTAGCCAGGCACGTTTGGGAACCTCCACTACTTTCCGCCCATCCAGTTGCTATGGCTAGCCAGGCACGTTTGGGCACCTCCATCATTTTTCCTCCCATCCAGTTGCTATGGCTAGCCAGGCACGTTTGGGAACCTCCACTACTTTCCGCCCATCCAGTTGCTATGGCTAGCCAGGCACGTTTGGGGCATCTCCACCATTTTTCCTCCCATCCAGTTGCTATGGCTAGCCAGGCACGTTTGGGAACCTCCACTACTTTCCGCCCATCCAGCTGCTATGGCTAGCCAGGCACGTTTGGGGAACCCCCATACCATCCTCCCTATTCACCTAATTTGGCTCCCTTTTTCCATTACGATGAACTTAACTTGGACAAGCACTATATTATGATTGATTGTTGTCACAATGATATAATTAATTTATATCTATCTAACCTAGTATTGGTTGTCAATCAAACGTAATTTTGCGGGTCTAGTTGCTTTGCAGCCACCCAAACTCAAGATGTGTGCCGTATCAGCACCGAACACTGGCATGTCCACGTTCACTTGGGTATCACTTTACAAATTACACCCCGACGGGTACGACACAGGTACTTGTCGGGATAGACAGTATGGCGACACAGTCGCATACTGTAGACGCCTCGGCTATGCCGGGCGGCCTGTAAAAATGGTGAGGCCGGTCCAGCGGCGAACCAGGATTGTGTTGCTAACTCCACGCTTTCCATACAAAAAGCAGGCCGGCGGCGACGCCGAGCGTCATGGCAGTTCGGATGAAACTCCGAACTTACCAAACTTACACACTCACCTTCACTTACACAATTACGTTTATAATTGACTATCAATATACAGGTCGAATTAAAGTATTATTTCGATGTTGTTAATATTAAATTGTTGGGACAACCTTTATGTATTGCTATGTTTAATTTGTTATAAATTATTTGTTTAAATTGTGTCTCGATGTCTCTCTGTACGAGGTTTTCGCTGTGGTTTCCCTCGCACGTAAGGCGAATGCCAGAGAGCGGACCTTTCCACAGCAGGGTGTCGTGTTCAAACCCTCACACCCGACCATATTTCTCATATTATTTACTATTTGCTTTCATGGTTAATTTTCAATAAATGCATAAAGATAGACAAATTCTGTCTGCTTTTTGGAGAGAACATTATTCTTTAATTGCGTCAAATACCTATCCCGATTCCTCCACTTTTGACAGCTACTCTATATTACGAACCAGGTAAAGGGTTACTTATTAAAAATAAACACAACGTAGGGTAAGTACAACCTTCCATTAGACGAGGCCATGGTCAAGGTAAAAGGTCATAGGTATAGTATGTTCCGTTACATAAAATTGGTGCCGTGACCAGGATATAGAGTCTTAAAAGCTGTTAAATGTGGGTGAGGGAGGAAATTTGGTGTTATTGAGAATAATGTTCATACATAATTTGTTTGAAATATGTGCAGAATAGAAATATTAAATGTGTATAGTTCACGGGAATCTTCGGGGTTGCAAATCATAAAAATATTTGTGAAGTTGACACCGAAAGAAGGAATAATAATAATGATAATAATAATAATATTAATAATAATAATAATAATTAAGTTTATAATAATAATAATAATAATAAAAATAATAATACATCATCACGGCATACTACCCATTCCTGGGTGTGCCAATCTGATTTGTGCACAGATGACGGTAGTTATGATGATATATTCGTACCGTGAGGGCGTTTACCAGGCGTTTACCAGACGTCACCTCACGGGCATTCATTTCTGGCGTGGAGAATTACTACAGACATTCGCTCATAAACCATTGTTCGGGGGAGAATCATGGATGGAGAGTTACACCTTTTCAAATTGGGTAAGAAACCACTTTTTAATAAAGTATTTATAACAGTGATGGACAAATCAGACGATATTAAAATCACAAATCAATAGAGTCCAAATTTCAGTGCATGTTATACAGTTTAAAATAGAACAAGTGCCGCGTAGTACAGTGCAGTGCGCGACATATAATAAACATTTATTTCAGCATATTTGATATTGGTAAATACAACAAATAGGGCTAGAACTACTGATGTTAGGGGATAATAGTGTGATTTAATCACATCGAGGAAATCAAAGAAAGAAGTCTATCGGATCCAACATCATAATGAGGGTGGTAAATTAAACAAAATAGAGAATGTTGTATACAATGGAAAAAAGGCAAAATCGCATCCCGACATGTCCAGGAGTATCAGGTGATTTAGAGAAAAAAAAAATACGCAAAACGATGGGAGGAGCCCACAAATAAAACCACGAAATTATTGACACCATGAAATAATATCGGATTGCCGAAATATGAATATCGAAGATAATAAACGTAACAACAAATACCGGGTCACCTAACTTAGAAAAAACAAAATCTCTAATCCCGAATTGCTTGCAGAAAGACAATTGTCGTACACACGTGTCTTCATGTAATATGATACTCAAAGGTACGTCACACCACTATTTAGTTATGTCAACATTCGACTCCAGAATTCTTGAAACAAAGAAAAAAAAAACTTAAATGACGATACACGTGTCTAAAGGAACCGGAACAATAAATGGAAGAATTGCCAGAATAGTTCCGAAGATTTGTCAGGGATGCGGCAAATAAACCCACCAGAAATATTGTAGATAAACTTACAAGGGTGCGCAGAAAAGGCCGCTTCCTTTATACCTGGAACAAAACTCCACTTGCAATACATCGACCTCAAGAAAAGGTCCGATCATCCCTGTTTGAAGAGCTACATAGGCGTAGACAAAAGCTTTTCAGAGGGATCTACTTGTTTATTACTTATGTACTAAAATGTGGATTACATCCATTCATACTTGGTGATCTTACCTGATTAGAAAAATTTAACTGGAAATGGAACCAGTCGATCTTAAACGAAACCAGCATTTTCAACACTCCCTTAGTAAAAAAATTATGAGCGCAGCACTGGAAGGGCTTCGGCGAACTAATTTATTGCTCCAGATAATTTTTGACAGCAAAACATCAGGTAACAAAACTACCCTTTCTATCTTAGAAATATCCTTCGAATTATTGTTATTATTTATTATATAAATAAAATATATGAAGTAGATATTGTTATAAATAATTTCAATTGCAATCATCCCAATAAAATGCACGATCCCTTTGGAGCTTGCTTTGATGACCGGTTGTCATGAAAACTAACGTACAATTTAGAAATATAAACAATAACAATGATAATCTAACAAACGTACTAATTACGCATGAGATATTTAATGTAATAGCTCACATGTTTGCTGGCTAAGACGATTAAATATCTGGGGGAGTTTGAGACTGTACTCTCTATTATCATGATTATTATTTATTTGTTTGTTTATGCACTTATTCGTTTGTTTATTTAGTTATCTATGCACTTATAATAACCAAACAATTATACTGTTAATGTTCTTATTAGGATTCGTTGCAAGTGATATTTGTAGTTAGTATTTAATTGCGATGGCCATTGCATAAAAATATTGTTGCATATGTGTTCATTGTTTCTCATGCTCAGATTAAGGGTTGGCGCCAGGCAGTCGAGCGCTGTAGACACTTGACACTGCAACACAGGGCCATCTGGCATTCCGTACATGATGACAGACTTATGATGTTCTGGAAATTTCCACGAGCCACCCAACCACCCACTCACACCGGTGACGGGGAGGTGCAACCCTTAACCCCGAAACTCCTAAGATCGGAAGGAGGCAAGAGGGATATTTTGATTTAAATACGGGGATAAACGCTGTATTCGGCAGTCTGGTTTCGGCCAGACTCCCAGACCTTGGACCTCTGGCATGGTTGACATGTTGGGTAACCCAAGGCTCTGGACTCACCAAACTTACTCACAGACCTTGGACCTCTGGCATGGTTGACATGTTGGGTAACCCAAGGCTCTGAACTCATCGAACTCTTACACTTGGCTTGTCCGAGGTAAGTTCTAAGTCCACCTTCGACTTCGTTTCCAATACCTTTTCCTGCTTTCCGCCCATCCAGTTGCTATGGCTAGCCAGGCACGTTTGGGGACCTCCACTACTTTCCGCCCATCCAGTTGCTATGGCTAGCCAGGCACGTTTGGGCACCTCCACCATTTTTCCTCCCATCCAGTTGCTATGGCTAGCCAGGCACGTTTGGGAACCTCCACTACTTTCCGCCCATCCAGTTGCTATGGCTAGCCAGGCACGTTTGGGAACCTCCACTACTTTCCGCCCATCCAGTTGCTATGGCTAGCCAGGCACGTTTGGGCACCTCCATCATTTTTCCTCCCATCCAGTTGCTATGGCTAGCCAGGCACGTTTGGGAACCTCCACTACTTTCCGCCCATCCAGTTGCTATGGCTAGCCAGGCACGTTTGGGAACCTCCACTACTTTCCGCCCATCCAGTTGCTATGGCTAGCCAGGCACGTTTGGGCACCTCCATCATTTTTCCTCCCATCCAGTTGCTATGGCTAGCCAGGCACGTTTGGGAACCTCCACTACTTTCCGCCCATCCAGTTGCTATGGCTAGCCAGGCACGTTTGGGCACCTCCATCATTTTTCCTCCCATCCAGTTGCTATGGCTAGCCAGGCACGTTTGGGAACCTCCACTACTTTCCGCCCATCCAGTTGCTATGGCTAGCCAGGCACGTTTGGGGCATCTCCACCATTTTTCCTCCCATCCAGTTGCTATGGCTAGCCAGGCACGTTTGGGAACCTCCACTACTTTCCGCCCATCCAGCTGCTATGGCTAGCCAGGCACGTTTGGGGAACCCCCATACCATCCTCCCTATTCACCTAATTTGGCTCCCTTTTTCCATTACGATGAACTTAACTTGGACAAGCACTATATTATGATTGATTGTTGTCACAATGATATAATTAATTTATATCTATCTAACCTAGTATTGGTTGTCAATCAAACGTAATTTTGCGGGTCTAGTTGCTTTGCAGCCACCCAAACTCAAGATGTGTGCCGTATCAGCACCGAACACTGGCATGTCCACGTTCACTTGGGTATCACTTTACAAATTACACCCCGACGGGTACGACACAGGTACTTGTCGGGATAGACAGTATGGCGACACAGTCGCATACTGTAGACGCCTCGGCTATGCCGGGCGGCCTGTAAAAATGGTGAGGCCGGTCCAGCGGCGAACCAGGATTGTGTTGCTAACTCCACGCTTTCCATACAAAAAGCAGGCCGGCGGCGACGCCGAGCGTCATGGCAGTTCGGATGAAACTCCGAACTTACCAAACTTACACACTCACCTTCACTTACACAATTACGTTTATAATTGACTATCAATATACAGGTCGAATTAAAGTATTATTTCGATGTTGTTAATATTAAATTGTTGGGACAACCTTTATGTATTGCTATGTTTAATTTGTTATAAATTATTTGTTTAAATTGTGTCTCGATGTCTCTCTGTACGAGGTTTTCGCTGTGGTTTCCCTCGCACGTAAGGCGAATGCCAGAGAGCGGACCTTTCCACAGCAGGGTGTCGTGTTCAAACCCTCACACCCGACCATATTTCTCATATTATTTACTATTTGCTTTCATGGTTAATTTTCAATAAATGCATAAAGATAGACAAATTCTGTCTGCTTTTTGGAGAGAACATTATTCTTTAATTGCGTCAAATACCTATCCCGATTCCTCCACTTTTGACAGCTACTCTATATTACGAACCAGGTAAAGGGTTACTTATTAAAAATAAACACAACGTAGGGTAAGTACAACCTTCCATTAGACGAGGCCATGGTCAAGGTAAAAGGTCATAGGTATAGTATGTTCCGTTACAATATCTCTAACCAAGACTTTTCAGAAAAGATTAAAGTAGTATCAAATAAATTGTTTTATATTTCCGTAAAAGATACATATCGCATATAGTGAGATTGATTCGGTTACAGAATATTTAAATGGCAAGAAAAAATATTTTAGAACTCCAAAGAAACAGTTAAAGTTTGACTTTCCTAAAAAATCTGATGTGGCCAGCATATTACCTTCCGTCAGTTCTATGTATTTTGTACAAATCTCATACAGAAAGTTCCTTGCTAAAAATTCTATTTCTTGTAGATTACCTTCCGGCAGTTGCATGTATTTTATGCAAATTCCATACAGAAAATTTATAGCAAAAGATCTTATATTTCCAGTAAAATTATAAGACAAACACACTATGCCAATTTCACTTGACACTGACATCTTTCAATCAGAATTTTCTTAATATAGTAGCTGTTTCCATAACTATGGCTACTTTGTGAAATTTAATTTCTTTATAATTTTTTAACTCTATATCCATTTAATATTAAGTGTAAAATGCAGTCAAATCGTGTATAGAATAAAATATTCTTTAATATTTATACTAACATTAAATATGAAAAAATGGTATTTAACATAGTTTTTTCAAGAGAAACTGTTAAAATCTTCAAATGATGGTACTTCCGGTTGACCAATTGTAACCGAAATCTAATCAGCTCTTCATATGGATGTAACGAAGAAGAATACGAAAAATTTATAATTTTTGAAATTGTAGTATTAGAGTTATCGCAGACGAAATTTTTGTTACACACACACGCACGCACGCACGCACGCACGCACACACGCACGCACACACGCACGCACGCACGCACGCACGCCCGCACACACGCACACACACACACACACATCCACACGCACACATATACAGACGTCATCGTAAAAATAGTAAATTCGTATTCTAGGGACCCAAAAACGTACATATTGATTAAAAACTCATCATCAATTTTTTTTACCAAAGACAATACCTTCCTTGCCTAAAGGTGACGGAAGGTAAAAATACGTTTTTTCCGACGCCGTGAGCAGCAGAACATAATTATTTGTGTATCTAAAACACCATTTTCTCTATGTCTGTTCAAAAATGACCAAATAGTAATTAACGTATCAAGGGTGTTATAAGGACAATAACGCCTGAGGTCAACAGTGTACTTTTCGAGGGTCTCTGGCCCGTGACGTGTATGTTGACCGAAGGCATTATTGTCCGTTTAACTCCCGTGGTGTGTTCAACGTTTAACGTCCGACTATAATTTTTAATATTCTATGGATTACGGATCAGAAAGTTTTAATAAAATTTACGGAGTAGGTAGGCTATGAATGCTTCTGCTTGTTTTTTTGGCTTTATCCTATACCTTGTTCCATTTAAGCTATTCAGTATTGCTGAGCATAGGGAATAGTTATGACCTCTCTGATTGGCTGAAATTAGAGGCAAGAGACAAGTTTACCCAATATAATTTCGTCTACTTCAGATTTGCGCTGTTGCCAGTGCTATCTACTGAATGGCTTAAATGGAACAGAGCATAGTATCAATATCATTTTATTGACAATATTAGTATAGCAACAACTCATAACACGCTCCGGTGTTACTTGGTATATAACAACCCTGAAAGAAGGGTAGTTATGATAATAATAACATACCAGTCGGACGTTAAAGATAATAAAACACTATGGCCCAGTGGCATAAAACATTGTTAACTTTAATCACGTTAGCTGGTAGCACGAGCGTGGTTCAATACCGGTGTTAGCTAGAACCCAGGCAACGACTTATTTCAGGGTTATTAAAAAAATCAGTTTTGCTGATTAAGGCCCGATATTTTCACTTCCGAATAAAGTTTCGAATAAGTATTCGTTAAATAAATTTATTCTATATATTTGTCCAACGAATAATTTCATTGCGTCTTTTCACACATTTTACAGAAACAAATAGCTATCTGTCGAATAACTTTAACGTTCATAAATTGATAGTCCTGCAGAGTGAATTTGTGTCAGTAGAGAAGGATGGAGTTTGGCGTAGCCACGTTAAGCAGACAAGGATGAAATGTTTCAACTTCTTTTAAATCCGTAGTTGTCAAAAATTTGTTTGACATCTTTAATGTCAATATGTCATCTATATTCTTCTGCATTTTTAGCCCCGGGAGATTGTAATTTAACAAGTGTACCATCTAATGCAGCACTCATATTTGGTATACAAGATATGTATGTTCTAAAATTGTCCTTGTACTTTTCGTATATTTCTTTCAGTTCTAAGTAAATATTTGTCAATGTATTCATAGTATCTAAAATTCGAAAATATTTTGCCAGCGTCAAATGAAAGGATCTTTATAATGATTTACCTATTTACTATTTGAGATCAAATGTGGTCTCCAATAAGTAATAATAATTTTTTTTTTCATAATCGGAATCTGTCAAAAAATTCCTACATGTATGTGGTTATGTCGCTATCTGATGGAGTGTGATCGATTTTTCATGTTATTTATTAATTCATAGTTCAAAATATCATCATAATCTTCAAATATATTTAATATATCAATTTTCTTAATAAATCTGCACTATGTGGAAATGTAAAGAAGTTACAAATAAACAGTTATTCGCTACCCAAGTACCGAATAATTTATCCCGCGAATAACACATGTTATTCTTTCTTTATCTGAAGGATAAATTTATCTAAACCTTTATTCGCAAGTGAAAATACCGGCCCTAAACCGAAAATGTATGTACTGAAAATATACTGACAGCCATATTCAATAAACTTGATTGCATTATTATAAATTGTTTAATATGATTTGCTTCTTACCAAATTTATTGAATAAGGCTGTCAGTATATTTTCGGCTTAATCAGGTCATTGGCCGCGTGCCTGAGTGTCTGGTCGCGAATCCGGGGAACCGTATTCGATCCCAACCAACACCAAATATTTCGAATTTTAAATGGCACAAAAATGACCCTTATGGTTCACTCTCCTCTTCAGCAATGAGTGCCCGTGAGGTGACACCTGGGAAACGCCCGAACGGTACAAATATGTCATCTACTTTTTTACAGCTACTTTTTCAAAATTGAAGGATTACGTAGTCGCGAATCTGTTGACAATATCGTCCTCGTGCTTCAGATCAGTTGATACGGAAACTGATCAGTTAATATTAATACAATCGTACATTGGACAAAAATTTGAATTTCAAAACTATACACCACTACTGTACGGTACTGTGTGGTTATACAACAAAACAAGTTAAACTTCTTATGTAGTGGATAAATGACTCCAGGTTGTTCTGCATGTTGATAAAGGTTGAAAGAAAACACGTGTGTTTGGATGCAGAATGTGAATGATTTTTTATTTCATTAAAATTGTATTTAAGTGGCGATCGATTTCGGAGAAACAAAGTCCATCATCAGGCCGACGCTAAAATATAAATACATTATGATGTTAATTTTAATTTTTTACATTTTTATATGAGGTTAAAGTAAAGCTAAATATAAATTTTAAATTTTGACATGCTATTAATATAAAGATAATAAAGTAAGAGTTGAGCTTAATTAACAATTATATAGCAGATGAATATGTGAAAAAATATTTGAAAATAATATATAAATATATTTGAAAAAATTGAAATGAAGAAGGTTAGGTGCACGTGTCAATAGAGAAAAATATTTAAAAAACTTACCGTCAAAAGTTTTAAAATATATATGAAGAGAAGTCTTTGAAGGACATTATTATCCTGTGTCGATGTTAAAAATTATTGAAAAATAATTGATCAAAAAGATAAAAAGGATTTATAAGAAACCTGTCACTGGCCAGGGAGGAAACTGCAATGACTGAATCTGGCGGGAATGTTTTAGGGGTTAATGGCCGACAGTTGTGAAGAGGAAGAAGAATTTTTAAATAATGGTAGGAATTTAAAAATATGCGGTTCTGGAAAAATTGTATTCTCATTTAACATTATGTTATCATTTGACATTTTATGTTTTAATATTTCAAATTTCTCTAAAAGATCTAGTTTTGTATAAGATGTTTCATGATGTAAAAGTTTAAGATTATCATTAGCGGTTATTTGATGATGTGTTTCGTCTATGTGAGCCCAAACAGCAGAAGTAGGTTTTTTTTTTATTATTTATTATTATTATTTAATGAACATTTAAAAAAACCTACTTCTGCTGTTTGGGCTCACATAGACGAAACACATCATCAAATAACCGCTAATGATAATCTTAAACTTTTACATCATGAAACATCTTATACAAAACTAGATCTTTTAGAGAAATTTGAAATATTAAAACATAAAATGTCAAATGATAACATAATGTTAAATGAGAATACAATTTTTCCAGAACCGCATATTTTTAAATTCCTACCATTATTTAAAAATTCTTCTTCCTCTTCACAACTGTCGGCCATTAACCCCTAAAACATTCCCGCCAGATTCAGTCATTGCAGTTTCCTCCCTGGCCAGTGACAGGTTTCTTATAAATCCTTTTTATCTTTTTGATCAATTATTTTTCAATAATTTTTAACATCGACACAGGATAATAATGTCCTTCAAAGACTTCTCTTCATATATATTTTAAAACTTTTGACGGTAAGTTTTTTAAATATTTTTCTCTATTGACACGTGCACCTAACCTTCTTCATTTCAATTTTTTCAAATATATTTATATATTATTTTCAAATATTTTTTCACATATTCATCTGCTATATAATTGTTAATTAAGCTCAACTCTTACTTTATTATCTTTATATTAATAGCATGTCAAAATTTAAAATTTATATTTAGCTTTACTTTAACCTCATATAAAAATGTAAAAAATTAAAATTAACATCATAATGTATTTATATTTTAGCGTCGGCCTGATGATGGACTTTGTTTCTCCGAAATCGATCGCCACTTAAATACAATTTTAATGAAATAAAAAATCATTCACATTCTGCATCCAAACACACGTGTTTTCTTTCAACCTTTAAGTTAAACTTCTTCCCAAATCGTTACATCAAGACCAAAGAATTAAGACATAGAAACATTTACTGTTCTTTTATGGTTCGGATGCAAAGCAGCTTCTTCTCTCTTTCTTCCCGAAATTCTTCTTGATTTAAGTATGCGGCAGTGGAAGCATCCCGGCGTTCAGAGTTCATTGGCGATTATCCGAGCCGTTTCGAGCGTCATTCGATTAGTTGTCCATTTGGTCCGCTAGCGCTCAATGCTGCACGGCTACACGGCTCTGGAACCGCCACTTGTTTGTTAAACAGACAGTGGAAGAGTGTATAGAATAGCCACAGGCCGCTAAACTGTTTGTTCACGCGCCACAACACCCTGTAAATACACTAGTGGAAGTGGACTCCCGCTGTTTGCGGAACATACAATCAAGGTGTATCCCTCCATACCAACAAGATACTTACTAGATAGTAAATCAAACGAGAGGAAGCGGTGTGTTATACGCGATTAAAAATTAAGTAACATAAAGTTTTCAACAAAATTTTGAATGGTGTGGTTTAAGGAAATTATGTTGAACTTGCCTATTACTACAATAATTAACATAGTGTAACGTGTGAGTCCCGCTGCTACGCTGAACAAGCGTCTAAGTATAGCGATGACGCAATCGCGCTAGCAGCTGGGCTACGTAAACAAACAAGCCGCGACGTGTTTAATTACTTCCGGTCGCCTGAACCTTTTGTGTTCATTGTTATTATGCGGTCGAACATTCTAGAGCTCTCTGGAAGTTAATGGCAGCTGTATAAAAGGGACACAGCTATACTCGGGAGAGAGACATATAGAGACATTCACATAGTTTTAGTAAAGCACAGCAGTATCGTGGTGAGCGTATGCAGTATAGTGTCGAGTGGAGGACTCGGGAAGTTACTGGTTAACTGGGATAGCTGTGGATGTGAATACTCGGTAGTGTTGACGAGTATTGGGAACCTGTAGTGTAAAAGGACAGTAACGGCGAGTCGGGAAGTACTGGTATGTCGGGATAACTGTGGATAACGAACTCAAAAAACGTACTTCCCAAGAAAACTAAAATTCTTGAAAATTTTGTTAGAATTTAGTTAGAATACTCACAGAATTTTGACAACTTATAAAAAAAATATGAACGTAAGCACAGTACACTTATAAATTCAATTTATAAAGCTTCCGGAAGCAGTCAAGAGATGGCATTGCAGTACGGTTCAAATGTCAGCCATGAATAGGAGTAATAAGTAGAATTCGAATTCGGTAACGCACATTGTAACAGCAGTCCGAAGTACGAATGTTTTTAAATACCACCGCTGCCACCAAAAGTTGTATGAGACTCTAGTTTTAGCAACATTGAATTAATAATCCGTATACCGAGTGGCGTTCAAAATCCTTTACAGGCATTTAACATGAAAAAGCAGTAATATACTTCAAATATAAGTTCATAAAAATCTACATTTGAATCAATAAACAAAATTAATTTTACGTGCTTTATAAAGGCAGCAATTAGGTAGGAAAATGTCGAAAATCACCTCAAAAATAGTGATACCTATTGAATTGAAACAAAAGGCTTAACAAATTTGTGATTTTTGCCGCCCGCTACCATTGGTAAGGGAGACATAGGGATCGTGCTAAAAATCGCATATCGGGATTTTGGTAAATCACTAAGTTTTAAGAACCCTAGAATCCACAATGATGTGTGTGTGTGTGTGTGTGTGTGAGTGTGTTTGGGTGGGTGGGTTGGAGGGGTGTGTGAATCCTCCAGTTTAACTCAAATACTATTATTCAGAAAATTTTGAAACCTTGTATTTACCTTATTCTAATATGGGAAAAAGCCATTAGATTTTTGTGTAAATCAGATAACCGGAAATGGTACTTTACTTGACGCTCAAAATAGTTTTTCTTCGAAAAATACCTTCAAATATTATTTTTTCGAGATTTGTGTTATTATAGAAATTTAAGATTATAAAATTTTCTACAGATTTGCATAAATACTTTTTCGATATATTTTATGGATAAATTTATAAAATTATCTATACATTAAATCCCGGAGCCTATATTTTAAACAAGCACAACTCCTTAATTACACATTTCATATCACAAATATATGTAACTGACAGATAAATGTCATTATCAAAGAACTAACAATTTCAAATTAATAGTAACGTTTTAAAAAGAAAATAGTAAACAGAACCATATGGAATGGATCTTAATATAGTTTTCAGCATAACTAAATATGTAAGTATGTATATTTAAATTAATAAAAATTAAATAACGGGAGATATTGTGTTGGCCATATCAGATTTTTTTATCTGTCATAAAATTTAATTTACTTTTTATTGTTTAAGAAAATTATCATAACGCAAATTTTTTAAGCAGAATAAGAATTAATTTTTTTGCAGTTTAAATACTCAGTTTTCTTAACAGTTAAAAAACATTTGTGTCTTTTTGTTTTAGTTCCATGACTAGCAATATTAAACTGAAATTTTTTTATTTAATTTCTAGTGTTACTAAACATAAGAAATTAAAATTGTGTCATAGACAAAGAATATTTATTTTAAACCTATTTCAAGGAGCTAGATTATATTTAATGTCCTTAATGGGCAGGTTAAAATGAGTTAATATATAAGGTATTTATATTAAAGAAATTAGGAGTAGGAGGGTTGTTAGTTTTTATTGGTCAATTTTGTCAAAATTTCTACAGCACGGGTCTTAAGCTGTAAATATACCTTAATCATTTGGATTCCAATTTTTATTTCTTGTTTGCTAGGGCAGTATTTATAATAAAGGAGGCCCCGAAGCGATGACAAAGTGGAGCCCTTTTTTCATAAAAAAGATAGATCTCCGAGTGTAGAATTAAATAACAAACAAAATTTTAAAAAAAGTGACATGTAGGTATGATTTTGCATAGTTGAGAGTATTTAGTGTAAAATTAGCGCTGTTTCAGTGATATGTTTGATAAGCATAGCATTTGGTTTGGTTATGAATGAAGTAGAAACCAACAACGTTGCACATTCGGTGAGTAGAGAGTCCATGTTCAGCGGCACGTGTCACGTGATAAAAACTCACGCTCACGCTCACGCTGGTGATGTAGTGCGTGGCTGTGTGCTGTGTGGATGGCGACTGATTACCGATGATGGATGTTCGAGACCCGGTTATTTCACGCCATAACACCGCGCCGGCGACGGAGATACAGGGTTCCAACCCCTGATTTATCGTGTCACACATCATGCTGTTAACCACGGAGAAGTGCTTGCAAATTTGCAAACACTGCATAGCCTATACGCATCTACTGACACTAGCCTAAACTAACATATCTATGCCTCTTTTATACAAAGATAGATAGGAAGCAAACGGCGGAATAACTATTTACTAAAAGATAGTACTGGCTACAATTTGTTTCAAATATATTTTTATATTGTATTGATATAATACTGCAGGTCTCTAAGGTTGGACATTTTATACTGGACATTCTGTATATAATTTACTTTGTACACTTTGTATATTAATAGAATATGATCCATAGAATCATAGGCGCCGACTTTTGAATTTTCGTGTGGGGGCTAAAAAGGAGCAACAGAAAATTTACCAAATAATAAAAACTTCTATTCTATTGTAACACGAGGGGGGTGCCGAGTAGATGATAATACTACTATTTACTGTTTACTGCTTCTTCTGCTACTAATTACTGCCAACGATGATACACTTTTCACTTACTGACTGGTGATAAGGAAGAGCACACACACTTTTACACTTTAACTTTTTACTGATGAACACTTACATTACGATTGACGGACGGACATGGACAATACTTGTGTTTTAATAACTTATACTTTATTACTAACAAGTTACATTCCGTAACCAAGCGGGCGGGCGTCGCCCTAAAACTAAAAGGCACTACATGTCTCGTCAAAACAAAACACGTCTTCACGACTCGACGAATTAATCTCAACTATCTTAAAACAAAACGCTATCTTCAGGACAGGATTATCTTAGGGGTACGGGGTGCATAGGGCATTCAAAGTCACGCACGTATACATAATAATTTCCAGACTTAATTATCAACAAATAAATGTCATGACTATATCATAATACAATATAAATTTCTAAACTGAATTTTGACATTTATAACTTAAACAGATAAACAGAGTTAAAATATGATTATCGAAACTATAATTTAGAAGAGTTTATAAAAAGTTATTTATCTGTTATTGCGCTTACCCTCGTCTTGTCACACTATTTAATAGAATAGGTATACATTGTTACTTTGTATAAGTAATTAATGTACTAAAAATCTGATGTGACCAACACAATACCTTCTGCCATTTACCACCCGAGTCACAAAAAAGATTAAGCTTCTTATTTTTAGATTAGCGTATTTTACTCTAATTTTGACAGTTTATTTCTTAAAATATAGTCTAATCTAATCCAAGTAACTACCTTATTTGATAATAAAATGAAGATTAAATTTTAAATACCAGGATAGAATAGAATTCACTAATCCAAAAATGAGAATTAGCTTAAACTTTTTTGCAAATCGTTAATTTTTTATTAATCTAAATACATACCTACATATTTACTTATGCTGGAAACTGTATTGATTTCCTTTCCTATTGTTTTATTTACTTTTTTTTAAACGTTACTATTATTAATTTGAAATGATTAGTTCTTTGACAGTGACATTTATCTGTCAGTTACATACATTTGAATAACTGCGTAACCAAGGAGTTTTGTTTGTTTAAAGCGCAGGTTCCGAGATTTAAATTATAGATAATTTTATAACTTTGAGAAATATCCGTTTTCCGGGAATGGACTGTGTCATATTTTGAGTCAGAGCTCAAAGACAAAGTGTGCTACTCGAAATTGATCTTCTTGATAAAAAGAAAGCGGCTTATACCTCCCTTACCAAGGGTAGCGGGAGGTAAAAATATTTCAAAATGAGTGTACTTTTTGTTGGTACTAAAAATAATTTGTGTGTGGGGGCAGAACCCCTTCAGATTTTTCCGTGTGAGGGCGGAGGTCCCTCAGAATTTTCCGTGGGGGCTCAAGCCCCGAAGCCCCCACGTAGTCGACGCATATGCATAGAATCAAGCTAGGCTGAGAATGGTTAATACTTGGATGGGTAATGGGTAACATCATAGCCGTGTTCCTTCGGGCTGTGATTCGTAATCTAAATGATAAAAGTGATCATGATTAAGAAGAATAATGTTTTTACGTTTCCTATTCGTTATCCCCACTTTCTCATTTTGTGATCACTAGACAACCTTCCCCCTTACCTTCAGAATCAGACTTTTATGAGTGATTCACATAGATTCAGTTCAGAACAAATTGGAAATATACTATTTCGAGCGTAGAAATTTCCGAATATGGGGTATGTGGCATCAAGAAAAATAAGATTTTTCTTCAAAAGCGTGTAATGAACCACATAAAGATTTGTTTGAAATAAACATACTTCATATTCCTTACCAAGAACATTATTTTTTACTTCAATATAATCCATTTTTAATTCTGACTATAATACTTGACAGTTGATTATTTATAAAATAAAATAGGATAGTTTGCATATGACATTGACATTTGACAGATTGTGTTGTTGTTTTCTTGATATAATTTTTAAATCATGTTTCAAAAGGATCACGATTAAATTAATCAGGATTCACGAAATCACAATCACAGCCCGAAGGAACACGGCTCATATTATACTCGTATAACCAAAGTTGTTGTACTGACGTAATATTTACAAAATAACAATAATAATCTGACATGTTTGCGTTGCCACCAAAGTGCAGTGAGCAATAATTTTTATCCCATTTATTTCTCAGTATAGGATGTCATTACCCTAGCTGTTCGTATGTGTAAACAAGTGTGTGACCATTAAGTTATTGCGTAAAAATATGTTGGCCATAGAAGTTAATTGAGTAGTAAAGAGTGATACGTTCCATAGGTGCAAGTGTGCATTACCCAACGATAAATTCATTTCAGTTAGTTGGGTCGGAAAGGAGTGAACAACAACAAGCATCGCCTTTGCTTCCACCATCGCCCGGAACAAAGCGCGCGCATAACGACAAACTGACGACAATCAACGAATGTTTTTGCCTGGATCATTAAGCACTTTAAATTCTCGGCGGCAATGAAATAAAGAACCCAATGAAAGGTGTAATTTATAACAGATGAGCGGTCGGAGCTGTTTTCCAGCACGTTGGCTGCTTCTGCTGCTGGTGGTGGTGGCGTGTCCACGGAGAGAAGAGAAGAGACTGGGAAGGTGCTCACAGCGCTTATTTCATCCGCAAATCAAATATCCATTCGCTAACTCAATTAAACATGCTCTTGGATTCGATTAGGCACCAGCGAGCCGAGTCAACGACGAGTGAACGAGGTGGATGGTGGATGGCGATGAGAATACCACAGACACTTGTCGAGATGTTATCGCGCTTTTTATATTTCAATTGTACCCAGGATTTCACGGCTTTCTAGATACAAACATTTTTAAATAATACATGTATTTCATGCAATAACCCTTTGGTTGGTTTCCAAAATATACGAATATATAAAATTTTAATGTCATACGTGACGGATAGCGCCATCTTTGAAGAGCTTAATGTACTCCTTTTAACTGTCTAACTGCAGCATCCGCTTGGTAACCCTTATTTGAATAATTTGCTTCTTCATATTTCACATTGGAAGAATGACTATGAAATGATGACTGTAGAAAATAATTGAAAATGTGTGTCGTGTCGAGGAGAAAATGCTTGGTAACAAATATCGGAAGCTGGAGGAAATCTTAGAAAGCTTGAGGTTTTCTGTAACAACCATTTTTTGGATCATTCACAGTGATTCACAGGACAAACACACTTATGTCAATTGCGCTTGATACTGACCACAGATCACACTACACTGACATCTTTCAATCAGAATTTTCTTAGTATAGTAACTGTTTCTAGCATAGCTGGCTAATTTATGGAATTTAATTTCTTTATAATTTTATAACTCTATCAGTCAAATCGTATAGAGAATACAATGTTCTTTAATATTTTTAATAACATTAGATGTGAAAAAATAATATTTAACATAGTTTTTTCAAGAAAACCTGTTAAAATCTTCAAATGAGGGTACTTCCGGTTGACCAATTGTAACCAAAATCTAATCAGCTCTTCAGAATAAATGTAACGAAGAAGAATATGAGAGAATGATAATTTTTGAAATTGTAGTAAGAGATTTATCGCAGACGAAAGTTTTGTTACACACACACACACACACACACACACACACACGCACACGCACACGCACACGCACACGCACACGCACACGCACACGCACACGCACACGCCACGCACACGCACACGCACACGCGCACGCGCACGCGTTCCGAAAGTAGAACACTATCAGGAAGCATTGACAAATGGATTATTAGACTGACAAGTGTATTTGAGGGTAGGTTTAGTGTAATCTTTGTTTTATAGTGGGATTATATGATTATTTTCAACATAGTTTCCCATTTAGAGAGAATTATTAAATTTTCAAAAAATCTAATTATGCCATTTTATTTAATCTAAAAAACTGTAAAAAATTTGTAAAAACAATTTTTCTCTAAGTTTCATAATAAATTAGCGAAAACCGAGTTCTTGCCTGTAGCTCAGAAACAAAAGAAGATCGAAAATTCCTGTGGTGACTATTAAACTTTTCTCGAAAAGTTGACCCTGTAATGTGCAAACGGTTTTGATCTACCGTTAATATTACCCGAGATACCTTAAAAAAACATCGAAAATGAGACACCTGTACATCGAAACTTCGGTTTTATATTTGGAAAGAAAGAAAAATATAGCATCGATATTATGGCATAAATTGTAAAAATTATACATGTTCTTAACCGACAACTAGCTTAACCAGAAGTGAAAATATCGTATCTGAGATTACGAGTAATTGTTAACGTCTTTTTAATATGGGTTAAATTTCCTTTTTAAAAATATTACATTAAATCCCATCATTTCCTTTGATCTGCAAACACGAGTAGCAAACACATCCATTTAAAATCCACATGAAACAGGCATTGATACACAAAAAACCCTTTGTAAATTCGGGCAGTATTTAAAAATAACTCGGGTCGGGTTGGGTTGTGTTGGGTACACGTTTGAAGCCTGTGCCATTGCTGTCCACCGTGTGTTGGGGAATGGGGGTGGTATGAGCAACCCCTTTGCGGTGGAACAGCCTCGCATGTTCACAGTTGCACGGTTCGGCGCGCAGCGTTGCGGACCTTTGCCGAACTAATTGGTGATCACTACCTGATTGTGTGTGGGAGGGTAAAACAAGAACAAAGCCGCCGAAAGGGTTGTTGTGTACTACACCGGGGGGTGATATTTTGTAACAAATTGCAAAGTAGTTGAGACTACTCACAGCGTTTATTATAATATGAAAAAAATTTAGGAACATGAACTTTTCAAATTGAGGTTAATTTGGTATGAAATTTTCGATGGGGCACCAATAATAAACAAGAACAACAATGTATAATTGGAATTTGATTCAATTTCACGAAAATAATCATTTTTGGGTTCATCACAAACAATGAAAATTTAAAAATACTATTCAGAGAAAGAAACTCTTCCAATCTCTACATACATAAATACACACATTTCCCACTTAGTGGGTTAGCACAAACCCGAAAGAATAAAAATAACATCAACCAAAAAATAATCACTCTCTCTTTCAACAACATTCTTACTAACCTGACATCATAGGTACAACATATATTCCTCACTCTTAACATATTAAAGTGACCGATTTTCATCCTTCGCCATACATTCCTGTCTAATCACACTTCTTTCGCCTCGCCCACATTCATAATCGCATTCATACACGCTCTTCTTCCCTTCCCACTCGGAAACTTTCTCTCTTTTAGTACCTTATCAATCACATCCATCCACTTACACACTGGACGGCCACGCAATCGAACACCCTCAATTTCACCAAGATATATACGCTTTACAAGCCGTTCACTCTTTATTCTCTCCACATGACCAAACCGTCTCAACTGGCTCATTCCTACTATCTTAACAATATTCTCCCTAATCATACATTCTTCATACACCAAATTATTCCTCACGCGAACCGGTCTTACATATCCACATACTCCACGTAAATACCTCATTTCCACGGCAGTCACTCTCTTTTTATGCTTTCCTGTCCATGCCCAACATTCGCTTCCATACATCAAAGCAGGCACTAGCACTCCATTATATACACTTAAACGAGATTCTCTAGATACGTTTACGTTTCGAGTAAACATACCCAGAGCACCCATTACCTTACACCCCGCACTCACTCTCCTTTCAATTTCTCTATCAATTCGACCATCCCTTGACATCATGCTACCCAAATATACATACTCATTCACCATAGTTTCAAATTAGAACGTGAGTCTTTTATTTTAAAACTAGACCTTAAAACTAAGGATTAGGATTACCCATCAAAATTAAAAAAGTTATTAGTTTTTAAATGCCATTAACATCTACGTCACACATTTACTCTATTCCAAAACTTTACGCCTTTTTGAAATTCGGTTTCGGAATCCATATTGAAGTACGGAAATGTAGAAAATAACGAAAAAATGAAAGTAAACAAAAAAACACTTGATTGAATTTATGATGCCACGCAAGATAGAAACCAGGTCTGTATGCATATTGAATATCAAAGATATATTGAATTACATAAACTGCTACTGGCAATCAAAATTTGGACTCCGTCACCTTTAGGTGAGAAAGGTAAAAAATTCGGTGATGTTTTTAATCAATAAGCACGTTTTAGGGTCCCTAGAATACGGTTTTACTATTTTTACGATGATGTCTGTATGTGTGTAACAAAAATTTCGTCTGCGATAACTGTAATACTACAATTTCAAAAATTATAATTATTTCGTATTCTTCTTCGTTACATCTATATGAAGAGCTGATTAGATTTTGGGTATAATTAGTCAACCCGAGGGTCAACCGGAAGTATCCTAATTTCAAGATTTTAACAGTTTTTCTTCAAAAAACTATGTCAAATATCATTTTTACACATTTAATGTTATTATAAATATTATTTTTAAAAAAATTATCCTTGTGGTGCGCTCTACACGCCAGAAATGAGTGCCCGTGAGGTGACGCCTAGTGAACGCCCGCACGGTACAAATATGTCATCATCATTACCGATATCTGCGTACAAAGCAGATTGGCACACCCAACAATTGGTAATATGCCTTGATGATATATTTATTTTATTTATTTATAAATATTATAGTAATATACATTGCAACACCGTTACTCAAAACTTTACGGGCGTTCACGGTACCTAACGAGCGAGCGAAGCGAGCTTGTTATCCGTGCGAGCACGTAAATTTCGGGTAACAGTTGAGCATTGTACAATGTTTTATGAACCATAAATAATTTGAAAAAAAATATATTAGAACCTACAACACAATACATTAATCTCTTTGATCGAAATAGTCTTTTGATACATGGCGAAGCGAAATGATGAATAAATAAATCTGTAAACATGTTGCCATATTTTTAATAGCTTGTAAAACAGTGAAGATGAACCTCGACCGGAACGTCATACGACTTCCGGAAAGCATTGAAAAAATTGTGATGCGATCATGTCTGATCGTAGTACGTAGAATAATCGATGATTTAGAGGAATTCACTGGAATATCTTGGAGTTTGTGCCAATGAATTTTGACTGAAAATTTGAAGATGAAATTCGCTCTACCACAGCACGTCCAGTGACCAGAAAGCAAACCATTTGAGTGTGTGTCAGTATTTGAAAGAACAGTCAGAAATCGATCCGGAATTTTTGTAAGCTCTCCCAAACATTCATGCTGATTTTCTTAACAGGAAACAAAACTTTGATGTTAACAAGTTGCTTTTTAATGTTTGCCATTAAAAAAATCGTCAAACACGTCAAAGAGCACTCATGAAAAAATTCATACTGACCTCTCAGATATTTCCCCAAAGATGACACTCGGACTGAAAATAATTCTTGGCTATTTTGAGTAGCACCTCGTAAACACAAAAAATATAAAACTTTCTAAAAATATTGCTACATTTTCGCACATATTGGAATCTTATAAAATATTTACGTTATTTATTATAAATATTTTGTTATATCTATACGTTCAACGTAACGACGGCCGCCCCACCTTTTGGCCGCCTGCGTGCGGGGCACGCATTGCACGCCCGCTAGGAACGGCCTTGCATCAAACTGATTAATATGTTTATAAAGATTGTTTTAAATATTAAAATAATGTACAACTGATTCACAAGTTTTTTATTCCAAATATAAAAATAATAATTCGTTATCGTTACATTTCTAAAACATTTTGAAAACAAAATAAAAATTATGATTTTCTAAAACAAAAATGTTGCAAATAACTGTAAAAAAGTTACAAGAAGAAAAATTGTATTTTATTAAAAAATTATGAATCCTATTGTTTGTCGTACACTAAACGCTAAATCAGCATGGCCTACTGAACAATTACAGATACTCTGAAGATGATGGTAGATAACAGTGGATAGATATTTGAATTTGTAAAACCGTTGCGGTCTGAGAGACCGGACCCGAGTGGTTAGGGGTTAGGTACTATTTCTTTCGATGTATAAAAGTAAGTTGATCTTATTTTAGAAAGAGTGTTTTTGAAAGTTGGCTTGGCATTTAGCAGTGTTTATCTATCGTTTTTGCTTCACCCTTTCTACCAATTATATCATTTCATGGTGAACAAGTAACGCAAACAAAATCAGAGTTTGCAGGCAGGCAGGAGTTGAAGGTGAATCTTATTACTCCCCTCCCCACTCTTGGTTCGGCTGTTCTCCGCCGAATGTTATTTTCGTTTTAAATTATCCCAGCCCCTCTGTGTTCTCTTCGTCTTTTTCTCATTATCAGCGTCCGCTTTTGAATTAAATACGCACAGTAGCGGAAGAGCAAGCGAAGCGAAAGATACTCGCGACACGGATGGGGTGTGAGGCGGGAATATTTAAAATTAATTTGATTACTACACAGTTGTTTGTAGGATTGCGAGAGGACGGTTCTCCCCAGCTATGCTTGCGCTGAAGCTCAAGCGAGCAGAGCTTTCAAACTTTCTTTCTTTTTGCTTTTTATCAGGTAGATTCATGTGAATGTTTAATTTACCTCCTAACTCGTTTATTATCCTGCTCGAGGAAACTGTTTTTATAATAATTAATTCTGCGAAATGTGGAAAATGTTATTTCAATCTTACTTATAACCAGCATATTTTTCCCAGGTTGTTTTACAGGTGAACTGGAAAATTTTACTCATTTCAAACGGAGAGTACGACTCTCTAAATACGAATTACTTTTTAATTTCCTTTCTTTCAAAAATGTATTAATTTATAGTTATACGAGATCAAGCTAGAGTTATTAAAAATGAGAAAATCTGGTAAACAGAGGAAAACATAAATTACACTATCATTTTAAATAGGGTTGCCAGGCGTCCCATATACAGGGTGTAACAGCTAAACGAGCTACCTCAAATAATTTCTATATTATTAAAGATACAATAAAATACTATAAGGCAATCTTATAGAAGACCAAGGGGGACATCCAAATATAGAAGAAAATATTTTTTTAAACTAGTGGTTCTAAAGTTAATTTTGACTCAAATATGGTTTTTAACAAAATTAAATATAAACCAATATCAAATAAATTATTATTTTTGACACTTTACTATATGTAAACTACAATTGTTCTGACTTGAAAATGGCCTTATTCAAGGCCGAAACGTTGTCAAATCCTAAATCTTAATAATAAAGGATTGAATAAAAAAAACCAATTGAAGCTTTGAATCCAAGCAAATATCCTACAAAAAAAAATTAATTAAAATTTAAATAAATTTCATTTTTATAGCTATTTTTCAGTAGGCTATGTATGAAAAACAATAACTGCTATTTGTTAATTTGAATTATTTACGACGAAAATAAAAGAGAACATTATTTATAATGTTATAACAAATATGTTTCATTTTAATTTAAGTTCAAAATTCAAATGTTTTTCATACATAGCTTATTGAAAAATATAAATATAAAAACGAAATTTATTTAAATTTCAATTAAATTTTTCTCAATATTTTTGTTATGTTAGGATATAAAATGATTACATGGTTGAATTCAGAAAAAATACTCTATTAAATAGGCTTAAAAATATATATCATCCCATTTACAAAAATTTAAGTTTGTGTTGTAACTTGAGAACCACTAGTTTAAAGACATATTTTCTTCTATATTCAGATGTCCCCCTTGGTCTTCTATAAGATTTCCTTATAGTATTTTATTGTATCTTTAATAATATGGAAATTATTTGAGGTAGCTCGTTTAGCTGTTACACCCTGTATACGGAATTATCCTCTATTTCAGCTAAAATTTGAGCGTTCCGTAAAGGACTATTCGGGACGCCCAATTGTCCCGTATTTTGCAAGAAGCGCGACTTAATTAACGTTTAATTATTATATATTTTATTTTGAGCAGTTCAATAGAATAATTATGTTACTCAGTAATATATTTTAATTTATTGCAACATTGTATTTTACCCAAACGAAAATGTACCTTCAGCGATATTTATACAAAAAAATGGAAATTTTAGTTCATACGAGTATATGAAATATAGAGGTAGTTTTGATAAATTATGTAAAATTGAAATATAATTTTGACATTATTTTGGAACAAAAGTTATCAAGTGACTTTCAGCCATTTTGTATCACATTACATATATGTTTTTATTGATTTGTCAACGATAAATCATCTCATATCCTCATCATAATTATGCTCTTGCTCTTCCTCTATTCATAGATGTTTAGAAGCCTGGTTTAATATATAATTTTATAATTATGTTATTCAAAATTTAAATTTCTTTATTTTAGAAATTGTACGAGTACTAATACGAATTTATTAATAATAAATATGTTTTTCGTTGATCGTTTATTAATTACTGTGTCTGCAAGGTTGCAAATTTTTATGCTGTGTTTATCGAAATTTAATTCAGACAGCAGAGGGCAGCAGCGATGTTTTCATAGGCGGGTAACCAAATTTGAAACGAATCTTGCAGCACAGGATATATTTCCAGAACACATCACAAATGGTGTCAATTCTTTCTACGACCAACTAGGATATTGCCTCAGTGTGAATGGAGTATTTTTGAACATTTATTACATTAAAATTTTGAATTTTTGAAAGCCAAAGTTTGTTAAGATGTGCTATATTAAAGTTTTGATTTTTTTAAATTGTATGTATACCTTGTTCCATTTAAGCTATTCAGTATTGCGGAGCATAGGGAATAGTTTTGACATCTCTGATTGGCTGAAATCAGAGGCAAGAGACAAGTTTACCCAATGTAATTTCGTCTATTTCAGATTTGCGCTGTTGCCAGTGCCATCTACTGAATGGCTTAAATGGAATAGAGTATAGGCTAATTTATTTATGTTAAAATGGAAAAATATTACATTGCTGTCATTTTTGACAGTAGTGTGTAACTATGGAAGTGATTGACCGTATGTTGCATGTTAAAATAAATTCCTATATATAAAAGTGAATGAGTGATGAGTTGTTTGATTCGTTAGGGTGTACATTTTTTTCTCGATTATACCGAAAAAGAATTATTTAAAACAAAATCGGTGACGAATAACGTAGATTACTTATATTTGTGAAATACTTTTTCATTATCTTATTCTTTCTATAAACTTTCCTGCTTCATGTATGATGTGTCTTTCTATAAAACACAATTAACAGTGTCTGTTCCCTCTGGCTATATATCACAGTGTCTAGCAGTAGCAGCGTACACCCCCGTTCGCTTGGCGTTGCTATCTGAGTGTAAAAGTTCACCAATGCCCTATCTCCCCTCAACGGCCTAGCCAGTTTCATTAGCCACGCTCCACCAATCATGTGATTTTATTAAAATGTCACATCGTAACGCTATGTACCACCCCCACTGATAACAATGTGCTGATAACTTTATAAGGGTTGCAATGTACCAGATAATGAAACGAATAATGAAAAAGGAAAGAGAATAACTCCTACTAAATATATTTCAATGAATGTTCATACTTTTCTCAAGTATAATAGTGTCAGGATTTTTGTAAGCCAATAGTGAGTCTATAATATAATTAAATATAAAGGGTCGTGTTATTTCACAAGGCGCAACTTTTTGATGAATTACATATATCGATTTCTCGGACATCACATTGAGCAACTCCGAAATTAAGGGAAATGGTGGTTCTTATACTGACAATATTGCAGATATAACCAAAATGCCAAATTCTCAGGTATGGTGTTGGTATGTTGAGCTATTTCCACAAGGGGTGTATCCAAACCGTGTGTGGGCCGAGTGAGATAAAGCTATGGATAGTCAAAGGTACTTCGATGAATAGTCTAACAAAATTGATTAATTCTATTGAAGAAGAACGTGCTAGGGATGATTTTTTCTTCTGGCCATATCTTGCATCCTGTCACTATGCAAGAAAAACTCAAAAATCTGATGTGGTCAGCACATAACCTCTCGCCAGATATTTTACCTGGTTGTACGCACCACACATAAAATATTTTTAAATACAAATACATATATTCATGTCTCACTACAAACTAATTCTCACATATATTTTCAAAATCTATGGGATATTTTAATATAAATTATATACAATACTCGTACATACATTTTCTTTATATTCAATATCCTGAAATTTTCTTTTTCTACTTTCTTTTTCTTTATATTCATTTTTTCGCAAATTCCTTTTATATTCTTTTTTACGTATATTCTTTTGCATTGTTGACTTTTTCTTAAATTTTCATAATAATGTACAAATATTTTTGACAGTGTCATACAAATATTTTGACAGTGACATTTATTGTCAATTACAAACATTTGAATTACTTGCCTTTGATTACTACACAGTTTACTAATAGTAGTTACAAGAAAAAAATCATCTAAATATTATTTATCGAAAATTTATGTAAATACTTATATTAAAGAACGTTAAATGCTTTATTCGATAAAAAATATAAATTCATTATTATATCTTCTATAAATTTAGAGATAAAGAAATGCATATAAATAATTTGATGTAAAAAATCTCAGATCAAACTATTTCAAGGCAAGAAATTCAAATGTTTGTAATTGACACTGTCAAAAATATTTGTATGCCACTGTCAAAAATATTTGTACATCACTATGAAAATAAAAAATCTGATGTGGACACCACATGCATATAAATAATTTGATGTAAAAAATCTCAGATCAAACTATTTCAAGGCAAGAAATTCAAATGTTTGTAATTGACACTGTCAAAAATATTTGTATGCCACTGTCAAAAATATTTGTACATCACTATGAAAATAAAAAATCTGATGTGGACACCACACGACTTCCTTGTACGCAAGACCACTGAAGATGAAGTATAGACCCAATTATAAAATTGCACGTGTTTGACGTAATTTGACATAATATCTATTTTTTTATTTTTTTGTTATTTTTTGTCCTAATCCATAGCAAGCTTCATTACAAAAACCAAAAAGTATATGTTTTAAATTTACATATCTCGCTTATACAAAGGGCTAATTTAATAATACTTGATGTGCTAGACGCAAAATTTAATTCTCTAAAACTCTTATTTGAAGCATTTATTTCTAAAATCAAAATGAAACCATTTTATTCAAGAAAAACTGTTAACAACTTCAGGTAATATATCACTGCCGGTTAGCCTGTTTTAACCAAAATCTGCTATATTATTCCAATTAATATAAAACTCTTATATACCAAATTTGAAAAATTTTGGATTATATTTTAATATAGTTTTTCATTAAAATCTAATATAGGCTTCAAATAAAGTACCATTTCTGGAAATTATGTAATGACCAAAAAGGGAGGTGCACAACTAGATGTTATAGAAGTCCTAAATACAAAATTTCAACTTTCTACGGTTTACCGTTTTTGAGTTATGCGAGATACGTACGTACAGACGTCACGACGAAATTAGTCAGAATTATCAGAATGGATTCAGGGATGGTCAAAATGGATATTTTCGTTGAAATCTCAAAACCGAATTTTTTCGCGATTACAATACTTCCTTTACTTCGTACAAGGAAGTAAAAAAAGTCAACAACGCAAAAGAATATACGTAAAAAAGAATATAAACGGAATTTGCGAAAAAATGACGAATATAAAGAAAAAGAAAAGGAAAGTAGAAAAAGAAAATTTCAGGATATTGAATATAAAGAAAATGTATGTATTGTACATAATTTATATTAAAATATCCCATAGATTTTGCAAATATATGTGATAATTGTTTTCTAGTGAGACATGAATATATGTATTTGTATTTAAAAATATTTTTTGTTTTATGCGTACAACCAGGTAAAATATCTGACGAGAGGTTATGTGCTTAATTTGAATCCACAACTATACTCTTGAAACGAAAGAATAGTGAAAAGAAGGTAAGTCAGTTTACTTATTTTCTTTTCCACTTTCATTTTTTGAACTTCATTATTTTGGATTTATCACCATGTCTGTTTTGTTATTAAAAGTAGTAACATATTTGAAAAACCGCATTTCTTTATTTCAAAAATGAAGTACATATTTCTGTGAAAGAATGTGTGTTTATAATTTAGTTTTGTGGAGTGGGTAAGCGATCTGTTTGCATTCACAAACATCAATACCATTTATCTGCAGTAACCATAGTGACACGACCGATGAAGTGGAAGTAACATGCGAGATAACTCGCTACTTCGCTGCTCAGAAGCCTGCTGCCTGCATGGGGTTCCAATCACAACTTCACGCCGCTCGCTAACAGGATGCACTGTAACTCGCGAGAAACTCAACTGCAGCAGGAATTCCCCAGCAGGAATTCACCGTGTTGTTGTTTAGGAATGGAATTAGAAGTGCACCAAAATAAAAACAGATACAATGGGATAGTCTACTATCAGTATGAGGAGTTTGATTTATATGTAGGAGGCAAATATGCCAAATGTCTACGGGAGAAATAGTTCGAAATATTTACAGTTCTACCTCTTTTCTACTATTTATTCGTTTACGATAGAGTTTATTTTTTGTAATTATGGTACCATCTTCTATGAAGTGTATATCAAACATCATTCATATTAATCACGTAGTTTATGTTTGGTAGCTAAATATTGACATACTAGGCGATATTTAAAATTTAATAATCGGGTGTGGCCAACACAATACCTCCCGCCATATACAGCCCGAGTCACAAAAAAAATTATCCTTATTTTTGATAACGAATTTTACTCTAATTTTCACAGTTTATTTCTTAAAATTTAGTCTAATCTAATCCAAGTAACTACCTTTTTGTTAAACCCCTCAACAGGATTAAATCACAATTACAGAGTGGGTTCACATTCACACACATCCATGCCTTAGTGGGATCTAACCATTTCTACATATTTTATGGATAAATTTATAAAATTATCTATAATTTAAATCCCGGATCCTATGCTTTAAACAAACAAAACTCCTTCGTTACGCAGTTATTAAAATGTATGTAACTGACAAATAAATGTCACTGTTAAAGAACTAGTTATTTCAAATTAGTTTTAAAAAGAAAAAATCTGGTGTGGCCAATACAATACCTTCCGCCTTTTGCAGCCCGAATCAAAAACGATTAAGTTAATTCTTATTTTTGGATTAGCTAATTTTACTCTAATTTTGACAGCTTATTTCTTAAAATTTAAAATATAGTCTAATCTAATCCAAGTAACTACCTTTTTTTAAACCCCTCAACAGAATTAAATCCCAATTACAGAGTGGGTTCACATTCACACACATCCATGCCTTAGTGGGATTCGAACCCAGAGACCCGAAGGCACTCATGACATGAGGCGTTGCTCTAACCATTGAGCCACCGGAGCTATAATAAAATGAAGATTAAATTTTAAATACCGGGATAGAATAGAATTCACTAATCCAAAAAATGAGGATTAGCTTAAACATTTTTGTGAATCGTTAATTTTTATTAATCTAAATACATACCTACCTACATATTTACTTATGCTGGAAACTGTATTGAATTCCTTTTCTATTGTTCTATTTACTTTTTTTTACAACGTTACTAATATTACTTTGAAATGATTAGTTCTTTGATATTTATCTGTCAGTTACATACATTTGAATAATTGCGTATTTTTTGTTTAATGCGTAGGCTGTGGGATTTAAATTATAGTTAATTTTATAAACTTATCCATAAAATATATAGAAAAAGTATTTATGTAAATCTATAGTAAATTTAATAATCTTTAATTTTTATAATTAATTAATTAATCTGGAAAAAATAACATTTAAAAGTATTTTTCGAAGAAAAACTATTTTGAGCTTCTAGTAAAGTGCCATTTCCGGTAATCCGATTTTAACCAAAATTTAATGGGCTCTATATATATATACCTACATGCACACACATATACTCATACACACAGACATCGTCGCGAAAATGTTAAAATTGGATTCTAGGGACCTTGAAACGTGGTCATTTACCAAAATTTCGACATGCGATTTTTAGCACGAGCCCTATACTTCCCTTACCAAGGCTAGCGGGAGGTAAAAATGGCGTAAGAAAGAATTTGCATTTTTTTTTTGTTAAAAAGCTTTTGGGGAAGAAGAGCGACTCCGTAGGAACTAATAAAAAATACTTCCGCATATTTTAAATATTCAATATATTTTCAAATTTCTTATGATGTACGACGAGGCGAGAGTACTCTCGCATTTCGTTTTGTCTCATTGCATTATGCGAGACGAGAACGAGAGCGAGATTTCAGCTTAAAATTCGAGGCGAGATCGATATAACAACTACGAGAAGCAAGAAATCTTTTACTTTTTATTGCGAGACTCTCGCGAGAATCTCGCAATAAAAAGTATTTGTAACTTTATAGCTTTAATTCATAAATTCGATGAAAAATGCACCGTACAAGGAGTGGAATCAACACTAATTCATGCATAGAACACATGAATGTGAAAATTATATGAATTCACTATATTTTTTGAGTCTATCTAGAGTCGATTGATATCGGTCCCAGAGCGAGGAAATGCAAAATAAAAACAAAATCGGTTTTGCATCCAATATAACTAGTTTTCTCCAATATTTCAGCCCCTAATTCACCCCAGTTAAAACCACGGTTAATAAAATTCTTGTCGCCTTTGAAAACCAAAGGATGTTATATTAAGCGATGATGGAAGTCAACACAGGGAGAAGCGGAGTGATTGGTTGCCGGTGGGCTACCAGTGTATTGGTTTTTTATGATTAAATTTTACTTAAATAGTGGCATATATTTAATGATAATCTGTAGGTACTTTTAGTTACAAAAAAGAATTTTTTAATGTTTAATTCGTTTTACTGATGACAGAAATGTATTAACAGATGTTCGTATTAAATAGTTTAGAGATCACAGCTTGGTTATGAATTGGATATTTTAGAGATAAATTAAATTACTTACTAATTTATCACATTTTCTGGTAACCGTAAATTAATACCAACAAATAAATAATTCGTGTTATTTTTTATCACACCTCGTTAGTTTAACAAACTTAATATTTAATAATATAATAATATTATTATGTTTTTTTTAATAATCTGGGGAACCGGGTTCGATCCCGGCCGACACCAAATATTTTCAATTTTAAATGGCATAAAATTGACCCCTGTGGTGCACTCTCCACGCCAGCAATGAGTGCCCGTGAGGTGACGCCTGGTAAGCGCCCGCACGGTGCAAATATTTCATCATTACCGATATCTGTGTACAAGCAGATTGGCACACTCAGCAATAGGTAATAAGCCGTGATGATATATTTATTTATTTTATTTATAATATTTTTGTTGGCTTTTGAACACCAATGTGTTATAGCCCTATTCAAATACTTTTATTTATTATATACCATATTACATTTTTACATTTTATAAGAATATAATGTATATGAAAACACTCACAAACACCCAAGCCCCTGGTGGGAATCGGTCGCTAGCGTTGTGCGCTGCCTCAATCCACACGACCACCAAGGCGGCTAAACTTAATATTTAAAAATAAATAAATAAATAAATGATGCTATTATGTACTTATTTAAATAAATAAGGCTGTTAGAAATTTGGTGGAGGTGCTGTAGGATATACGTTGACGATAGTATACAAATATAAGTGCTATCTGTTATATAGGCAGTTATTGGATATGGGTATGAAGTTTGTTGGTAATCTAAGTTGGGAAATCTGCTTATGGCTGGAGTTAGTTGGGAACTCGGGACGCTTCGCCTTTTCGATACGCTGGGAGAAGGAACGGGTCGACTTCGCCTTCGCCTTCGATATTAACTCCTTCAAGCAAAATTGCCACAACTTGCTCCTCCAGCCGTATTCAATCTTATCAGCGTTTTGCAAGACTGCCTTAATTTCATACACTGATTGATCCGCTATACTATGCTATACAGCAGTGACACAATTTCTTCACGGAAAAATAACCTACCAAAGTATACATTCTATACAGCCAAGGTCGAATCGGTTTTTTTCAATAAATTCATTCTGTCATTATGTTAAATTTACGAAAAGCAGAATACACACTTTATGATTAATAAAACTATAGGTAGGTATAGCTTTTAATAAATTTTTTTGTATCAATATTTATTATTATGATAATTAATTTCTTAATTAATTAGAACGGATGTATTGTCTTTCATATAAATTTTTTGTCATTTTTACATCTCGCTAAGAGAGGTATTCAATTCATGCTAAAAATCTCATATCCAGATTTTAGTGAATAAGCACGTTTTAAGGTCCATGGAATCCAATTACATTTTTACGATGATGTCCGTATGTGTGTGTGTGGATGTGTGGATATTGGATCCACGATTTCTCAAATACTATAACATTTAAGACATTTTTAACTACGGATTCCTCAATCTAACAATAATGGGAAGAGTTGACTAAGTTTTGGTAACAATTGGACAACCGGAAGTAGTAGTTACAAGAAAAAAATCATCTAAATATTATTTATCGAAAATTTATGTAAATACTTATATTAAAGAACGTTAAACACTTTATTCGATAAAAATAAATTCATTATTATATCTTCTATAGATTTAGAGATAAAGAAATGCATATAAAATAATTTGATGTAAAAATTCTCAGATCAAACTACTTCAAGGCAAGAAATTCCAAAATTCAAATGTTTGTAATTGACACATAAATGTCACTGTCAAAAATATTTGTATGCCACTGTCAAAAATAATTGTACATTATGAAGATTATGAAAATAAAAAAAAGTTAACGACGCAAAAGAATATACGTAAAAAAGAATATAAAAGGAATTTGCGAAAAAATGACCAATATAAAGAAAAAGAAAAGGAAAGTAGAAAAAGAAAATTTCAGGATATTGAATATAAAGAAAATGTATGTATTGTACATAATTTGTATTAAAATATTCCATATATTTTGCAAATATATGTGAAAATTATTTTGTAGTGAGCCATAAATATATGTATTTGTATTTAACAATATTTTTCGTTTTATGCGTACAGCCAGGTAAAATATCTGGCGAGAGGTTATGTGCTGGCCACATCAGATTTTTAATTATAAGACATCTCTTGTTACGACCTAAATTATTGCAATATAGTAATGGGCAATAAATCGTGATGATGTATATATTTTTTCCATTTTGCGTCTGTAACAAAGCTATTACAGCACCCAAAAGAGTTCGTTAATAGCTCATTCGTTTGTTGTAATAGATTAGTACAATTTTTTTAAAAGTTGGTGATAGTGAATTTCAAAAAATATCAAATACCAAATTTCGCTATGTAAGCAATCACAAACCATTGTTAAGAATTTTATTATTATATTTTGAATTTGACAGGAAGAATAAGAAGAAGAGAAGAAATATGGTAATACAGTTAGAAACAAAAATAAAATATTGTTGATGGTGTAAAAATATCAACGTCACATTAGTACATATCACCAATGGACACCAAATTCCCTAAATTTTGAAACTATGATTTTTACCTCCCGCTACCCTTGGTAAGGGAGGTGTAGGGATCGTGCTGAAAATCGCATATGGAGATTTTGATAAATAAGCACGTTTTAAGGTCCCTAGAATCCAATTTTAACATTTTCACGATGATGTCTGTGTATATATATATATATATATATATATATATATATATATATATATATATATATATATATATATATGTGTGTGTGTGTGTGTGTGTGTGTGTGCGTGCGTGCGTGCGTGCGTGCGTGTGTGTGTGTGTGTGGGGTCTATGTGTGTGTATGTGTGTGTGGATCCTTGACTCTAACTCAAATACCATCATTCAGAAAAAGCGATTAGATTTTGGGGTAAATCAAAATAGTTTTTCTCCGAAAAATACCTTTAAATATTATTTTTTCGAGATTTATATTATTATAAAATATAAATAAATAAATATAAATATATCACGATTTATTACCCATTGCTGGGTGTGCCAATCTGCTTTGTACACAGATATCGGTAATGATGAAATATTTGCACCGTGCAGACTCTTACCAGGCGTCACCTCACAGGCACTCATTGCTGGTGTGGAGAGGGTACCACAGGAGTCAATTATAAAAATTAAAGATTATTAAATTAGATACCCTTGCTAAGGGAGGTATAGGGATCGTGCTAAGAATCACATATGGAGATTTTGATAAATGACCACGTTTTAAGGTCCCTAAAATCCAATTTCAACATTCAACGATGATGTCTGTGCATGTGTGTATGTATGTATGTGTGTACTTGTATGATACGTTGAAAACGTATGTAAAAATATATATTTTATTTTTAATGAATAAAGAAAGAAGATTTTCTTTGACGTCATTATTTTGAACTGGAGAAAGGGATGCATATTTAAGAATGTAACCTGTAGATGGCGAGCGAGTGCGATTTTTAATTTGATTTTGACATTAGTTCATTTTTCTGTCACTGTCTCTCTTCTTTATTATTTATAATTTGCGTGGTTTCTGTTACTTTTATTACGTATTTCGATTTGTTAAGCAGGATTTTGAAGGATTTTAACTTAGCTTACATTCGTACAAGATTAAAATGACAAACGAAAATATTAACCTCCAAACTATTATTCAAACGTGAAACAGATGATATGTCACGTTTAAATTGCTATTGGACGTACCGATGTTATTGCTTTACGGCCATTCATTGGTTCGGCGTAATTCTACGTCATACTTGGCGGTAATTTAAATATTAAAATTTCATTAATTTTTTTCTGGTCAATTAATGAAAATTTTGACAAAAGAAAAAATATAGGTAGCAAGTTTTTATCGTCTCTTCAAAAATATTAAATAAAAAAAATGGTACGCAAGTATCCCATTTGGAAATTTCCGAGTTCAATAAATTGATCGTTCTTTATTAAGCTCTTAATTATGTCTCTATATATTTAGAGCCCACTATCCATCTTCCCGCTTCTGTTTAATTTCTTTCCCACCCTGTATTCCTCCACTACATGCATCTTGTGCGTCGCCGTGCCATCTATCTATAAACACACGGTCGTCTTACGACCTCATTCACTCGTAAATTAACTGGGATAGATGTGATGAAGGAAATTCATTTTCCGCTTGTTTGGGCCGCCAGTCGAGCAGCACACACGAGCCGAAGCCGAGACGAGAAGAACCGTGCGCCTCCTTATGCACAGTCTCATTATAAATAGCGATAGCGAATAACACGGGAATGGGAATTGATTTTTGTGATGAGGTTCATGCATGATGACGTTATAGTGGTAATCGTAATCGAATTCAGTAGGAAATATACAAGAAATTTGCTTAGGAAGCTAAATACTAACAGATGTATTCGTATACGGAAGAAATGAACTGTATAAGTGTATACAGCAATTTAAGAAAGATATAAGCTTACATAGGATTAATAAGACAACATGTTCCAATGACCTCATTATAAAAGAAAAGTTGGAACACCTTTCTGAAATTAGGGAAAAAAATATGATGTGGCCAGCACATTACCTTCCGTCAGTTCTATGTATTTTGTATAAAGGTCATACAGAAAGTTCCTTGACTTGTACATTACTTTAAGGCAGTTGTACTCGTATGTATTTTATACAAATTCCATACAGAAAGTTTCTAACAAAAGGTCCTATATTTTCAGTAAAATTATAATACAAACATAATGTAAACTGCACATGACACTGACGCCTTTCAATCAGAATTTTCTTAATATAATAGGTGTTTCCAGAGTTATAGCATAGCTAGCTAATATAGATGATATTTAATTTCTTTATAATTTTTTAACTCTATATCCATTTAATATGAAGTATAAAATATATTCAAATCGTATAGAGAGTAAAATATTCTTTAATATTTATAATAACATTAAATGTGAAAAAATGATATTTAACATAGTTTTTTCAAGAAAACTGTTAAAATCTTCAAATGAGGGTACTTCCGGTTAACCAATTATAACCCAAATCTAATTAGCTCTTCAAATGGATGTAACGAAGAGGAATACGAAAGAATTATAATTTTTGGAATTGTAGTATTAGAGTTATCGCATTAGAAAATTTTGTCACACACAGACACACACACACACACACGCACACACACACACACACACACACACACACACACACACACACACACACACACACACACATACATACATACACACACATACAGACTACAGACATCATCGTAAAAATAGTAAAATTGTATTCTAGGGACCCTAAAACGTGCTTATTCATCAAAAACACCACCGAATTTTTTGACCAAAGGTAATACCTAAAATCAGGGCTATGTTAATATATAATTGTTAGCTTTTTCAACTATATATTAACATAGACCTGATGATAGTTTATTAGAATTGTTAAATAAATAACAATATAATTAAATCATTTGACCAAGACTGCGTCTCCAATAATTTTTTCTCTAACACATACCATAACAGTCAAGAAATACCAGCAACTATTTTTCTGAAAGTTTCTAAATTTATTTAGTACTTTGGGTTTTTACTAATTTTAGAAAACAATGGGATCCGACACTATTTTGTTATATATATATATATATATATACCGCGTGGCGCTCGAAATCCGTTACAAGGCATTTAACATGGGAAAACAGTTTTTCCTTGCGCATTGCTTCCCAAATTATTTTAGAAAAAATACTTCAAATAAAAGCTGTAGATCACGAAATTCTGCATTTGAATCAATAAACAAAATTAATTTTGCATGCTTTGTAATGGCAAAAATTTGATATGAAAATGTCATAAATCACGTCAAAAATAGTGATAGCCATGGAATTAATACAAAAAACATAACAATGAATGTAAGATTTGGCAGTTAAAACATCAATCATTTATTTGTTTTTTGTTTTAATTCCACGGCTAGCGCTATTAAACTAAAAAATTTCAAAATTTTCATATTTAATTTCTAGAGTTACTAAATATACGAAATGAATTTTGTTTGTAATTTATAAGTAGAATTTTATGCTCTATACTACTTTTATTTGAAGAATAAAAATAAAATAAAATAAATATATCATCACGGCATATTACCCATTGCTGGGTGTGCCAATCTGCTTTGTTTGCAGATACCGGTAATGAAGAAGAAGAAGAAGGAGGAGGAGGCAACGTGCAGGGAAAAACTGTTTTCCCATATTAAATGCCTATGCAACGGATTTCCAGCGTATATATAATTCTTGTATAAACTCCGAACAAATTGAGTTTATACCTAAAAGAAATTATACAACAAATAAAAAATATTAATGTGAATATTTTATTCAGGTTACTTGTTTCATTTTTCAAGGCACTCTAACAATTTTTCTAAAAGAACATTCAATTTTATTTAATTAATATCTCGTGAAATATGAATGATTGGCTTTATAGGATGCCTTTTTAATTTCTGAACAACTTATATTCTTACCTTTTTTGCGGTAAAATGAATAGGTAAAGAGATATAGCAGTATTAAAAAAATAACGTATATATATATATATATATATATACAAAAAAAAATCTTCATATTAGAGAAAATATATGAGATTATTCGTGATATACGAGTATAGTATGCACAGTGCAACAATTACTGCAAGTAGAAAATATAAATTATTTTTATGAAGAAAAGAAAATCCAAGACACATTTTATGTTTTCTTATATGAAAAGCTTGTCTCATAAAAAATATTTCTAGGAAAAAAGCTCTTTGCTTCTGGGAATCCGCAATAAAACTAAAACATCTCAACTAATACCCATCTTCCATTAACACATCCCTGATCTTATAAAAACAAAATAAACAAAAAATCTCCTTCCCACGCCAACTATCTCCGTCCAAATCTAATTTGCGGTGTTTTATGGTGGCGGCGGCAGCGGCGTCTCAGGGGAAACTGGCAACGTCGCTACGTCACCACGTCGGCGCAGCGTTGCCTAATTGACAGTTGGGCTAATCTGTGTGACAGCATCGTATAAATTCAAATACGATTCTGCGTGGTAAGAAACCTCACTCCACAACACATCTCAGACACGGCCACGACTTACCCAGACATTGTTGCCAAGTTTTGGTAATGAGCTTTGGGATAGATGTCATATGAGAGGAGTACTATTCAATGACAAATTTGACAACCCTGTAAACAGAGTTAATTACAAAATTTATCTCTAAGTTTAAGTAAATCATAATGTAGTGTAAGTATACTCACAAAAAACTGTAACAGATTCGAAATATTTATTCATAAAATTTACAAATACCAATAATATAATAATTTAACCTTTTTAATTTTTTTTTGTCTCGTTATCATGAGACCAGGCCTGGGATAGAGTTTACATTCGCTTTTTATTTTGGGAATTTTTGGGTTTTATACTATTAAAATATTTTGAAACACGCATGCTTACTTTCAAAATGACAACTAAATTTTTACCTCCCGTCATACCGTAGATAAGGGAGGTAATGTAATCGTGCCAAAAATTCGATGGTGAGTTTTCAGTAAATAAGCACGAATTAGGGTCCCCACAACACGTTTTTATTATTTTTACGATGATGTCTGTGTGTGAGTGTGCGCGTGACGATTTTTTCGTCCACGATAACTCTTACAACAAACTTCCGAAAATTTCTATTTTCCGTATTTAAGCTCTCTACATTCATATAACTAGTTTTTAATGAAAAATTATATTAAAAATAATCGAAAACTTTATATTTTAGTATTTAAGACTTTTATACCAAAGGGAATAACATATTAGATTTTGGCTAAAATTAATAAATCAGAAATGATAGTTTACTTGAAGCTCTGAACAGATTTTCGTGAAAAATATATTATGATATATTTCAAAACTTGACAAATTTGGTATTTAAGACTTTTAGAAAGAGGACGATATGATAGATTTTTTCTAAAATTAATAAACCGGAAATGATATTTTACTTGAAGCACTGAATAGATTTTCATGAAAAATATTTTATGATATATGCCAAAATTTTTCAAATTTGGTACTTATTTAGAACTTTTATGTTAATAAGAAGTACTTACTCCATTTTTTCTAACATTGATAAACCGGAAATGATACTTTACTTGAAGCTCTGAACAGATATTCGTGAAAAATATATTATGATATATTCCATAACTTTTATATGAAGGGGAGCAACATATTAGATATTGGCTAAAATTGATAATCGGAAGTAATACATTATTTGAAGTTCTGAACATATTTTCGTGAAACATATATTTATACAATCCAAAATTTTCAAATTTGGTTTTTAAGATTTTTATATTAATGAGAACGACGTATTATATTTTTTTCTAACATTGATAAACCGAAAGTAGTACTTTACAGAAAGCTATAAACAGATTTTCTTGAAAAAATATATTAAAACATGATCCAAAACTTATCAAATTTGGTATTTAAAACTCGATTTTGACTATACTTATATGATAAACCGGAAGTGGTACTTAATTTTGAGCTCTTAACAGATTTTCTAGGAAAAACACAGGTAATAGAATATAATCCAAAATTTCGTAATACAGACTTTTCTATTTATTGGAACGAGAAATTAAATTCATTTACAAACGATCAGTCGGAAGCTCATTGCTATATTAAACACGAAATTGACGAGATGTTATGTGCTGGCCACATCAGATTTTTTTTTATTATATCAAAATAATTTTTAAATCTTATGTTAATTTTTAACGTCGATCGTGCAAAAATCGTAGTAAGCTTTGCAGTCTACAAGGGCTCTTTTACCGGTATCGGATGTATCATCCTGAACCGGTACGGAGCACTTACTGATCTTAATACTTAAATACCTATTTGTTCCTAGGATATTTGTGTTCAAACTTGGACTCCATAACCAAAAATTGGCTGGAGATACACGTCTAACGACTGCGCCATTTGATTCTACGAATAAAATTACATAAGTACAAATTATATATATATATATATATATATATATATATATATATATATATATATATATATATATATATATATATATATTTTAACAATTGTTGGTATGTCTAAAGGAAAATAATTAAAATGGCTAAAAATTTCAAAGTTACTCCTTGGGATTTTTATATTTTTCAAGATTTTCGGTTTTTTGGCTGTGCAAACTGAAGTAATGGAATAAATTTTGTCAAAATTGTTAAACTTATGTAATATTGCTCGAAGAATCAAATGAGAAAGTCGCCAAGCTCGTGTCTGCACTTTCACTAATTTTTGGGTCCCCAGAAATGGACATGGAAAAATGGGTGTATTTTCGAAGTCGAAGAATAATTTTACAGATCATTGTTAAAGGACCTCGGAGAAATATTAAAACAAATTGATATATTATTTATTCATATTGTGTATTTACAATTCAGTTATATCCCAAAACTTAAAATAAAATAAATAAATCATCACAGAATATTATTTACCCATTGCTGGGTGTGCTAATCTGCTTCATACACAGATTTCGGAAATTATGATGACATATTTGTACTGTGCGGGCGTTTACCAGGAGTCATCTCACGGGCGCTCATTGCTGGCGTGGAGAGTGCACCACAGGGGTCAATTTTATGCCATTTAAAATTCGAAATATTTGGCGACGATGGGGATCGAACCCGGTTCCCCAAATTCGCGACAAGGCATCTTCCGTTTAAAGGTTGTAGACAATATGAAATTATTATTAAAAAGAACTGGTTGGACTTGCGCTGTCATTGTTGTTATTTTTTAAAGAAAAAATATAGAAATTGAAGGCCAACCAGTTCTTCTTAATAATACTCAGGCAAATATTCCTTTCATATGATACATAAATAACTATTCTTGCAAATATTTGAACATAATTTTGATTATTTATTTGATTGTAACGTGAAGGGTGCGAAACCAACACTCATAATATCGGTATTATTGTATGATATTTAAACGATATTTACGGTATAATAATAAAGTGTTCACACGTATTATATTTGTTCATATTCTCGGGACAATTCTTCTGGGGTCCCTAATTAAATATGAACTCGGTAGGAGTCCATTCTGCAACAGCAGTCATGTCCCTTGTACTCGTATGATTTGTATTTACCGATTTTCATCGTGGAATAGTTAATCACAAAAGTATTTACAGCGACGAAGAACGGAGGATTTTTTAGATTCAGTGTGCGTTGTATTAGTCGTGCATGGACGCATCGAGTAAATGGGCCAAGTTGAGGCCAAGTAATGGCCTCCTGCCGGGGCAGTTCATCCGTCAATAACCTAACTTTTCATCGACAGACGATTTTCCGTTATGTATTAGCACGAATTAAGGCATTACGCACAAAAACCGAATTGTCTTCCACGCTATTGTAAGGAGGCTACGACTGACAGAGGTTCTCAAACCTAACATGCAAAGGAACACTGCTATAAATTGAATCGCCTAATTTCAAAACCCGACAATAGGGGACTACAGCGCAATTGAATTTAGAGAAATTAGAAAAAAATATTGAAAGTATATGCTTAATAATGAATATTAATAAAGAAATAAAACAATATAATTGAAATACTTCGGAATTAAGCGGGTTTTTGTTATAGCAGCTTGTCACTCATATGAATTCCATATATATATATTTATTGGCGGCTCAAAGACGGCCTATAAATATATAACGAATACCAAGTTAGGGGAGGAGCCTACTACCAATGGAAGTAGAGAAATTCAAATAGCGGAGGCGTGGCTATCACTCCAGTACTGCAATTCTCAAACAGTTTTTATTTGAATATAAATGTTTTGCATTAAACTTAATAATTTAAATACACTTCCATTTATAAATCATGTACAGTATACTAATATTCATTTATTTTTTATAAATATAATTTAGAAATAGCATATATTTCAAGAACATTTAGGTCCATGAAGAAAACAGTTTGATATAAAAACTTATATTCGTGACGTCATATCTATATTTTCAAATTTTAGGTGACTATAACTCGCTTATTAATAAGAATTTTTTACCGGATTTTCACCAACAGTCTTAGGTTTACTTATACGTTCAGATGAAATTCTATAATAAAAATGGTGGAATCCCCTATTCTATTTAGATCAATTTTTGGGGGAAAAACTGTTTTGATATGTTGTAAATGAATAATTATACTGGGTGTTAATGAATACGTGTTACAAAATTATAGGGTATGTAGGGGTTGCAAAAACTTTTACAAATAAACTCATATCCAGAACGAATCCGTTACAGTATCAAACTCATTTTTGGCAAAAAATTGATTGATTTCTAGGCAATGCTTTGGCTACCGGCGGCAGTTGCCATATTTGTAGCCGGCGTCAGCTAAATAAAAATTAATTTGATTTCGATACAATATTCAGCCCGATTATGTAAGAAGGTTGTTCAGTTTTAGCAATATTGTAAAAAATAATTGTAACCAATAAAAACAAATGTAAAGCCTAACATTTTCATGCTTTATTCACAGTTTGGGGTCCTGCACCTTAACAAAAAAATAATAACATGTACACTTTATATTTAAAGTATTACTCAGTAAATAGCGATTAAGATGAAAAAAACAATTTGTTAATAATTACTATGCGAGATATTTGAGGTTTATTGTCAGTGTCACTGTGACCTTTCTCTCGCAGCCTACTATAGAGCTTGTGCCAGAGAAAGATATAGCAATAGGTGTCGCTACAGCTACTAGATAATACATAGCTGACTCGTCCGCCATATTGGTGCCAATATGAACGCAATAAATTATGAAATAAAAGTGCATTTCTTATAAATGTATGTAGTAACTATTTTTCATAACTAATAATAATAATAATAATAATAATAATAATAATAATAATAATAATAATTTTATTTATCCAAAGATTATTATACATGATATAGGATAAGTCAACATTTCATATAAAGGTACATATTCACATGGATTATACAGAAATTCATGAGCAGAATAATAACAATTTAGTAGTAATTTTTGTTTCAATATTTTTTTAAAAGATTTGACATCATTACATTGCTTTAACTCTTCCGACAATTTATTGTAAAAAATAATGCCAAAATACAGTAAGTCATTTTCATACAAGGCTGTTCTATGATGAGGAATTTGTAATAAGTTCTTATTTCTTGTTACATAATTATGTACATCACTCATTTTCGGATATTTAGACATATTTTCTTTAACAAAAACTAATGTATGATAAAGAAACAATGATGGAACAGTCAAAATATTATTTGCTACATAAATATCTTTACAAGACTCATTGTAATTTAGTTTAAACATATATATTATAGCACGTTTTTGAAGTTTAAATACCCTCAGTAAAGAACAGGATGTACCCCAGCATATAATGCCAAATGTACAGGACGCTACAAATTTTGCATAATAAAAAGATAAAATAATATTTATATTACATAAGGAGCTTAATCTGCGAATTGCAAAACATATTTTTGACAAATTGCTACTAAATATAACTTCCATATTTGCCATATTATATTTATTTAAAATAATTAAATAAGAAAAAATACGGTTCGTTAAGATTTTTGAGGTTAGAGAAAAATATATGTATTGCATAAGTACCTGTAAAAATTATAATCATTTCTCAAATGATTTGCACAATTTGGAGCAGAACAACCCGTCATTATGAATAATTTCTATGATTGGTAACAATGTAACACTGATATTGAATAATTTAAGTGGCTCCTAAATGGTGGACGAATCAGCTGTAATTTATCTAGTAGCTATAGGTGTCGCCGTGACGTCATGTTGACATTAAAAATCAAATGCAGTTAAACCAAAAACTATTAAGACTTATTAATACTACGAACTGCATCGAAATTAAAATAACTTTAATTTAAAATAATAAAAATATCAGAGTGCAGGACCCCAGTAATGTTGGTAAGAGTTAGTAAATTTATTACAGAATTGCGGTGATTGTCAATTTAAGCAACGTTTAAAATTTAAGTAACTTTGGTGTTTATGTAGGTAAATTAACGATGAAACTTTTGAAAAAGTTTTGGGGACACTGGTGCGTTGTACCCGGTAATGTTTCACATACGTAAGTGTGGTGGGTACTTAGGTAGGTATGTGTTTACATCACCGGTTAATTTAGTGGAAAAGTAAGGTTGAAGAGCTTCTGGAAGCGTGAAATCGTGAATTATACACGGATTCGTCAAATAAGCTTACGGGCAGCTACTACACAGAGATATATACACGTATTATTTACTCCGTTAGGTGCTCATGTCCAATGCTGTTTTTCACTCAATTCGTTTCCAATTTCACCGCCAAGTCAATTGACAATGAAATGAATGCGTTTTTATTTATTGATTGCTTACAGAACTAGTGATCAAACTGACACTCTTTTTACAAAAACATAAGTACCTATTTATTTTATATATCTAATTTACTCTAAATTAATTGTCTAATAATTTAGTAAAATGATAGATGTATGGTAGGACTAGCGAATGAAAGTTGACGTTTAAATTATTTTATAGATGTGGTTTCTTTTGAAAGCCTAGAGAAAAGTAGAATTGTACGAAATATTCAGGTATGAAATTTTTGCATGAACCCATTTATATACTGGACTAGAAAAGCACAGAAATACATTATTATGTCTGGGTGAAAATAGATGGCCGACTAGGGTAACTGAATATCTAAATAGGGGTGCGTTTAAAATATTTTAAACATTTTTCGTTTATATATGTATTCCTCGACTGGATCAAAGTAATATTGGGAAAACATGGAGAAAAACAGTGTGATGAAAACGTTTGAAAATTGTTTTATTACATAGCCGACGTTTCGGTACCAAATATGCCTTCTTCAGAGAAATGTGTAAACTGAGTTGAATTTTTTTTAAAAAAAATGTTGAATTACAAATGTATATTGTAAAAGTAAATGTCTAAAAATAATTTTGACAATATACATTTGTAATTAAACATTTTTAAAAAAAAATTCGTCGGCTATGTAATAAAACAATTTTCGAACGTTTTCATCAGACTCTCTTCTCCACTTCTCCAAGTTTTCCCAGTATTTTTCGTTATGTTGATTATAACATAATATTTTGATCTTTAAACTATTTAGTTTGGCAATTCTATGAAATAGGATTATTTTTAATTTCCTCTAACAGTAATTCCGACTCGGGGGTTGCTTACACCTGAGACGAACAATGTAGAATTTTTTAAATACATCCTTGAATCCTGTTGCTAAGGTCATTTTAAATGCCTCCTGGTATTGAGAACAATTCTAATCTTCCGTAACGGAATACATAAGGGTCAGTTTCCTTTCAAATCAAATATAGGAAATGTTTCCAAAAGAAACCACGTCTATTAAATAATCTAAACGTTAACTTTCATTCATTAGTCATACTATACCTACCTACAGTTTTAGATGTATGTAAATATATAGAACCATTCAAAAATATTAATACACCAGATAAGCAATAAAAAGCAACAAAAGCCAGGCGATGCGTCAGGCCTATTGATATCCAAATTTGACGATTTATATGTCTTTAACAAGTGCTCAGCAGACTAACTCCATGTGGTCCGGATGCGGTATTTCGCTACCAAAAATCGGTCAATTCAGTTTGTAAGGAGTGAGAAAAATTTGTTGTAATGTATTATATATTTATTGTGTATTTTTAATTATTTATGTATGTTGTATATGGTTTGGAAACGAATAATAATAATGAATATTAACAAAAGACACTTAATAAATTAAAATCTTCGATTCTTCAAAAAAAAAAAAATCGTTTGGCTTTGTTAACGGCTTGACAAAATTAATTTTTGAGAAACATTACTGGAAAATGATTCCAAATATTTTGGAAATTGTCCAACAGACCCACAACTGATTAATAGTTGATATGATTCAATAGTGTTTAAACAAAATTAAATGTACACATTGGCAAAAATAATATAACATATTTCGTTTATCTGCTTTATGGTGTTTTGTAAATTTTATTAAGAATTATATTATTTTTGTATCATAACACCGAATCAAATTGTGTTAAACATGTAACGTGTAAGGGTGTTAAACGTAAGTACGAGTATTATAAATAAAGAGGAACAATAGATTTGGTGACGAATTTTAAGGCTAGATCTCATAAACAACTTATCTATAGAGTGTAGACCGCATTTCAAATAGAATAAATGATGGTACTTACTTACCGGTTGTAGAAAATCTGTATGCCTGATGTCTTCGTTTGAAAACACACATTCACATAAATGTTTGGATTTCACTTTAAATATTTGTTTATACATTTTCACAAAACACAAAAATATTCGTCCGTTCACTATAAAATATCACACGAAACTACATTTTTACGTAGATCTTGCAAATTTAAACATGTTTCAATAGGTTCAAGTAAACATTCATCATTACCGAAAAACACATCGGAACTCAATTGGTTTTTATTATAGTGTTTATTTTATCTCTCATTGTAATTTCACACAGATATTCTTTAAATATTAATTATTTCTTCAAAAAAAACTATACATTATTTAAAATATGCGATTTTCAGGAAACAAAAAATTTTTCATTGCAAAACCATTCCTTGCACGACTGACAATTTTTCTTCGTAATAATTTATATATATATATATGATATTATATTTCATACCTATCATTTATTAAAATAGGTAGGTAAAACTAGTAAAACACAAAACAACTGGGATCGTTCAATTTTTGTAGGAATTAAGCATTTACTCAATGACAATTATAAAAAAATCTGATGTGGCCAGCACATTACCTTCCGTCAGTTCTATGCATTTTGTACAAATTTCATACGGAAAGTTCCTTGCTAAATTAAATATTCTATTTCTTGTACATTACCTTCCGGCAGTTGCATGTATTTTATGCAAATTTCATACAGAAAATTATTATTTTGTGACGTTTTCTATGTACAGTGTAATGTATCTGCAGAAATAAAAGATTTAATATTATTATTATTTCTTGTACATTACCTTAAAGCAGTTGTATGTATTTTATACAAATTCCATACAGAAAGCAAAAGATCCTATATTTCCCGTAAAATTATAAGACAGACACACAATGTCAATTTCATTTGACACTGACATCTTTCAATCAGAATTTTCTTAATATAGTAGCTGTTTCCACAGCTATGGCTACTTTATGAAATTTAATTTCTTTATAATTTTTTAACTCTATATCCATTTAATATTATGTATAAAATGCAGTCAAATCGTATAGAGAATAAAATATTCTTTAATATTTATAATAACATCAAATGTGAAAAAATTATATTTAACATAGTTTTTTCACGAAAAACTGTTAAAATCTTCAAATGATGGTACTTCCGGTTGACCATTTGTAACCAAAATCTAATCAGCTCTTCATATGGATGTAACGAAGAAGTATACGAAAAAATTATAATTTTTGTAACTGTAGTATTAGAGTTATCGCAGACGAAAATTTTGTTACACACACACACACACACACACACACACACACACATCCACACACACACACACACACATACAGACATCATCGTAAAAATAGTAAATTCGTATTCTAGGGACCCTAAAACGTACTTATTGAGTAAAAACTCATCATCGAATTTTTTGACCAATGACAATACCTTCCTTACCTAAAGGTGACGGAAGGTAAAAATCTGGTGTGGCCAACACAATACCTCCCGCCATTTACCGCCCGAACCACAAAAAAGATTAAGCTAATCCTATTTTTGGATTACCGAATTTTATTATAATTTTGGCAGTTTCTTTCTTAAAATATAGTCCAATCTAATCCAAATAACTACCTTTTTTGATAATAAAATGAAGATTAAATTTTAAATACTGGGATAAAGTAGAATTAACTAATCCAAAAATGAAAATTAGCTTAAACTTTTTTGCGTGTCATTAATTTTTATTAATCTAAATACATACCTAAATATTTACATATGCTGTAAACTGTATTTATTTTCTTTCTTATTGTTCTATTTTCCATTTTTCTTTTTAAAACGTTACTATTATTAATTTGAAATTAGTTCTTTGACAGTGACATTTATCTGTCAGTTACATACATTTGAATAACTGCGCAACCAAGAAGTTTTGTTTGTTTAAAGCGTAGCCTCCGGGATTTAAATTATAGATAATTTTATAAATTTATCCATAAAATATATAGAAAAAGTATTAATGCAAATCTATAGAACATTTAATAATCTTTTATTTTTATAATAACATTAATCTCGAAAAACTAACACTTAAAGGTATTTTTGGAAGAAAAACTATTTTGATCTCCTAGTAAAGTGCCATTTCCGGCTATCCGATTTACACCAAAATCTAATGGGCTCTTTCCATTGTAGAAAAAGCTCGAAATACAAGGTTTCAAAATTTTTTGAATGATAGTATTGGAGTTAGAGTGGAGAATACACACACACAAAAATACGCACGCACGCATGCACACACACGCACACACACACACACACACACACACACACACACACACACACACACACACACACACACACACACACACACACACACACACACACACACACACACACACACACACACACACACACACACACACACACACACACACACACACACACACACACACACACACACACACACACACACACACACACACACACACACACACACACACGCATATACACATACACATGTACAGACATCATCGTGAAAATGTTAAAATTGGATTCTAGGGACCTTAAAACGAAGTCATTTACCAAAATATCAATATGCGATTTTTAGCACGATCCCTATACCTCCCTTACCGAGGGTAAGAAGATATATGGAGAAGGGAGAAGGAAATTATATTTAAAATAAAGACTGTTTAATATGAACAACTGATTAAGAAGAAATAATTGTGAAAAATTCATGGACCTCGCTGGGATATGAACCCAGAGCCTCCCAATCGCTAGTCGGGCGCTCTAACAATTGAGCCACGAGTTCCCGTCGAAGTCTAAGAATCTTTCACAAGCCTTTTTACAAATCGTAACGAGTACACTCTCACAATTTGAGAGATAAATACTCAACGCTGACATTGCGCAGTAAATATTATATTATTATTGTGAACTATAAGCGTGTGACACACACGTAGAATAATTATTTGAGATCCAACTTAAATGTTTACTCGTTACGTTTTGTAAAAAGGCTTGTGAAAGATTCATATACTTCGACGGGAACTCGTGGCTTAATTGGTAAAGCGCCCGACTAGCGATTGGGAGACTCTGGGTTTGTATCCCAGCGAGGTCCATGAATTTTTCACAATTCTTTCTTCGTTTAAATAAATTTCTCCTGGATCCTCAAGCCCATTTCAACGTTTAGGGCCGGTATTTCTATCTCCGGGTAAAGTTCAAGATAACTATCCGTCAAATAAATGATAAAATATCGCATCGAACTAAAAGCATAAATGACGTAAATAATATTGAATGTCATCTTTTGATGCAATATTGTTCATTTATCCGACAGATTGGCACACCCAGCAATGGGTAATATGCCGTGATGATATATTTATTTATTTTATTGATTTATAAGTTATCCAACACTTTATCCGAAGATGGATATACCGGCCCTTAAACATTTAGGTTGGATCTCAAATAATTATTCTATATCAGCTACCAGCTCAATATTTTTAATAAAAAGCATAACGGACGTTAAAAGCTTTGTACCTAAAAGCGCTATAACATATAATTCAGGCCTGAAAACGTGAAAACATGACAGACGTATCTCCCATTCTTTCCACACCTCAGTAAAATCTTTTCAATCTATATACGCTTGAAAAACCATCTCCTGTACGCGGATTAAACAAAACTGTCCGCTTGGTCTGGTTCACTGGCTCGAAAATAAAAACTCCGGCTCCACCGTCTGTAATGAAGTTACCTCCGGACTGTAAACATGAAACGGTGAAACAGAAACAAATATTCTGGCTTATCGGGATATCGGACTGGATGCCATTGTTTACGGTATAAGCGGATTTCAACGCCACATATGTGGATTGTGGTGTGGATTCGATGTGGAATTTTAAAGCGCAGATTATGATTGTCATGAGCGGCTAGTTTTACTAACAAACAATTAGATTAAATGCCTGTAAGCCACTTGTTTTAAGAGCATAAACAGGATTATTTGAATAGTTTCATTCGATGAATTAATATTTCAATAATAGATTTACACAAAACAGAAATTGTGAAACTATTGACAGTTTTCAACAATAATTTTATAACGGCAGAAATTTCCTATGAAAATGTCGAAAATCACCTGCAAAATAGCAATAGCCATGGAATTGACGCAAATATTGTCGAACCTTTAAGGCTTGATTTACATTAGAGGTACAATGACGGTACAATAACGGTACAATAACGGTACAATGACGGTATGCCAATTACACGAGGCATTTACATTAGACGGCACTACGGTACGAACATAATAAAATACCACGGCAATATAGTTTTGTCTTTTATGTATTATGACAGGTTGTGGTGCATATGTCACGTTTACTAGAAAATATCGTGCAATGTTTAAAAATTTCTCAAATACCCACTTGGCTATAACTATCCTTACTCTTGTCAAAGAAGAAGAAGAAAATGAAAAAAATCCTGAAAATTTTACAAAACTATACTATTTTTTATGTACTTTCTATAATAATCTGTAGTTTCACGTTTTTGTTATAAGTAGAAAACTTTTGTACAATAAATTTGTATGTATAATCATTTCTCATTTTTAGCTCATTTTGACTACATTTTGGTTTAACTAAAAGACAAATATGAAAGAGTCAAAAACATGTCAAATGTCAAACACATACTAGCATATGTTTACTTTCACTCGGCTGATTTTGGCATGAACGTCAACTTGAAGTGCACGTACTCTTCAAACGCAACCTTCCACTCCCCCTTGCATGGAACTATTACGCTGTTACTATGATATACAATATTTTTTGTGCAACCGGACGCGAAATTAGCATTTCGCAGCCGCAATACAGGCTGCGAAATTAAATTTCGCGACTGTTGTTATGGCACTTTGACACTTGAGAATTGCATAGTTTTGTTTATCAAATGTTAATCCAATAGCCACCTTGAAAGCTAACTTTCTATTTACAATGAAACTGTTTAAAATTAATAAAATTTGTAATTACATATTTTTTACGGTTGCACAAAAAATATTGTGTATACCTTATCCGCGGAATCCTTTAGCGCCCTCGAGATTGTCTTGCCTCGGCCGCAAGCGGCCACGGCGACAATTTTTCTCTCGGTACGCTAAAGGGTGCATGATTTCGCGGCCTTGATATACAAATAACTATTTTCAATAGAAACAAAACTATACTGTAGCCTTGTCGTATCGCTAATGTAAATCAATAAATATCATTGGGCCGTCATCGTACCGTCATCGTACAGATAACGTAGATGTAAATGGGTCCGTTAAAATACATTGGACCAAGAAGTATCGTACCGTTATTATACCGTCATTGTACCGCTAATGTAAATCAAGCCTTACGGTTTATCTGTCAAGTTATGTTAGTTTATTATTAATTCTATTTGTAATTTCTGTTCAAATGAAAAATTATCAATTTAAATTAATTAATTAATTAATTAATTAATTAATGGGGTCTCGTGGCCGCGTGCCTAAGTGTTTGGTGGAAAATCTGGGGAACCGGGTTCGATCCCAACCGACACCAAATATTTCGAATTTTATATAGCACAAAATTGACCCCTGTACACTCTCCACGCCAGCAATGAGTGTGCGTGTGTTGACACCTGGTAAACACGCGCTCGGTATAAATATGTCATTATCATTACCTGAATCTGTGTACAAAGCAGATTGGCACACCCAGCAATGGGTAATATGCCGTGATAATATATTTATTTATTTTATTTAAATTAATAGATAATTGTTCACAAAAACAGAAATTACAGATAATACTTAATAAAAATAAACCTAATATGACATATAACCCGTTAGATGTTTCCCATAAAGCCCCAATATTTTTAAATTCTGAACCTTTTTCTTAAAATAAATATTTTTGAAAAGTCTCTAGTTTAGCCAGAAAATGAAAATTTTGCAAATGTTAATAAAATATGAGACCCTCACTGCAATCTACGGACAAAAATCAATACTACATACCTGGAAATTTTTATAAAATATTAATAATTATTTTTATGTTCATAACACATTCAGATAGATTAAATACATTGCTGTTTAAAATATTTTCTGGATATTTAATTTTTTTATTGGGTAAAACCAATAAATCGATAGATTTTGCATTGAATTATCAAAAATCAATACATGTTCTGGCATCTGTATGGAATATCGTGAACTAATTTGTTTATAATAAATTATTTAAACAACTGTATTTTTACTTATAAAATTATTTTTTAAATGTTTTTCAATTTTATGCTTTAAAAATAAATAACAACTAATCTTTTGTAAATTGTTAATAACAATATTTATAACCTCAAATCTCAAATGACAGCTGACGGCAATGGGGTATTCCGACATTTTTTAAAAATAATTTTTTTCGTTAGTACATGCCAGTAGGACTCTGAATATCTAATTTTGAGTAAGAAAATGTATACATCACGTGAGATACGAATTTTTAAAAATTTCATTGCTATTCAAATGTTCTTATCATTGGCGCGCTTATTACGTCAAATCGATAGTGACATTTGCAACAAACTTCAGCGTCTAAATCCACATGTTCATGACAGCTATTTGCTTTTTTACACATGGTTTCAGTAGCAGCGTACATTACAGTGTTTGTCCTGTGTTTGTTTGTTATAAAAATACGAGTAATATTTCATAATTATGGAACCTGATTATAAAAAGGCTAATTCTGGTAATTCACCTGGTGTGGATTCTGCCATAAATGATTATTTTCTCCATAACTCACAATACGTGAGTGCAGAAATACGTAATGTTAAAAGCCGAAGGTATGTTTTGTTCGAGAATTGTTGCAAATAAAGTGAAGGAAATGTCAAATAAGAAATATACGCGCGTGTTAACTACTGGCACCATCTATGATTCTAAACGTAAATATCTACCATGAAATGAGCAACAAATTATCAATTTCACGTCACAAATTTCAAGGACGTTTCTAGAGCTGCAGAAATTCCAATTTTCTAACATTAAATTATGAATTAAAAGTTTTTATTAAATATGTTTTATTACATTTTCGTACCTTATGAAGATGTAAACTATAGAAAAACGTTATTATTTTGCATTATTTCCATATCACCGGAACACCCCATTGTTAAACAATTGTACCTACAATGATTAGAACAGAAAACAAAACAAATTTAGGCAATTTTGACTTCAAGGTGGTATTTGGTGAGAAAACATTTGTTTAAACAGCAGATATGCAAATAAGTTACATTTCAGGTGCTATAAACCGGTTTTCAAAATGTTATGGATAATAAAATAAATCAGTTTGTGTTTGGAGTACCTGCTAAACTTGAAAAACTGGTTTGTGGAAGTGAACTCGTTATAAAAACAATATTTTATGTATTATAATAATAGGGTATGTATATTTGTAAATAATAATGATTATATGGCATTGTTATTACTACACATGCATTGTTTATAGAATTGCAAATCAGCTGATTATAAGATTAATCTAAATGTAAACATTACAAATGTTTGGAATTATCCTGCGAAGAATATTGTTGTTTAAGGGACAAAATATCGTAGAACTAAACTCCAGGGGTTGTTTGTATGTTCTGGCTACTTAATTCAATTTTGGATTACAGCCAAATAAGAATGCAGGCCAGTACAGATATCAAATAAATGAAATAATTCAGCAGTATTAGACATTTTTCATGTTGTAGGTACTTGGGAACCGTACAAAACGACCTGCAGGTATCTCAAAAGTACTATGCGATGCAGAAAATTTTGCAAAAGGTTGCCAAATTGTATTCGAAGACTCTACTAAGCATAGCAGAAGTCAGAACTCAAAGAGATGACGAGAAAGAACAAAATATTGGGAAGAATTTCTTTAACATAGCCTAAAAGACAATAATTTTATTGTTAATTTACTACTTTTGTGCTAGAATTTAGTATTATTGTTAAATGAATTTGCTGATGTAAATTGATTTACTTTTGATGAAAATTATATATTGACAATTTTAACCAAGAAAAAAATATGTCAAATGTAATATATAAGATTTTATCGATATATTATAACTATAGTTATATATATATTTGATACTTTTGTACTCAGAATTTCATGCTGAGTCTTTTGATAAATAACATAATTTTTAATGAAAATTTATTGCAAAAAATGGAAAGAAAACTGTAGGTGTTATGTCATTGTGATATAGGTATAATATTTTTTTAATTTATTTCGTATTACATGTTTATTTCTGCAAACTACATTATAAGTACAATATTTACAATAAGTTATTGTTAACAATTAATGTTTATAATATGCATAAACAATTAAAAAGTTCTTTTTTGTATACTTTTGTAATGGATATAACCAAATATAGTATTTATTAATATAAAAATTGGATAATATGTGTAATATTTTATTTATTAACCTCCTAGAATACATATAATAACATTAATTAATATAAAAATCATAATACATTGTCAAAATTTGCAGAAATTCCAATGTTTTTATTTTGGTATTTAGGCGCCGGCGCTTCTCATATTTCACATACCACAAATAATTTGTTATAACACAAGACGTATTCAGGATTTTTTTTGCTAACCAATTCTCGAGTATATCTTCTATGAAAATAAAGTTCAATCATTTATTTTCTACTTTTTATAAACTATTGTGTTATATTTGTTGATTTACATATAAACAATAGCCAAAAAAACTATTGAATGTTTTCTGAAAACAATTATTTTTAACTACGGTACTGCATTTGATGAAGGTCAGATGTTTGTTGAGAATAGGTGGACACATCATGTGCATCGGTGGTTGCAAATAGTACTAACGAAAAAAGCAACAAATTCATATTTTAAAACAATTAATACGAAATGGTTTATTTTAAAATATAGCTGTATCAAATAATAAAATCTGAAAAAACAGTGTTGTTTGTATTAAATGTAAATAAACTCATAAAAAAATATTACTTAAAAATCATTATTTATAAATTGTTTACAAAATCATAGTTCATGTTATTGTCAAAAGATGCCTCAACTGGTATTGATTTTTGCTAATCCAATGCAAAATCAATCGATTTTTTGGTTTTACTCAATAAAAAATTGTATTGTCAAAAAATATTTTAAACTACAATATATTTAATCTGTCTGAATAGGTTATGAAACATAAAAATAATTATTAATATTTTATAAAAATTTCCAGGTATGTAGTATAGATATTTACCTGTAGATTGCAGTGGGGGTCTCATTTTTTATTAAAATTTACAAAAAAAATATTTTCCGGCTAAATTAGGCACTTTTCAAAAACATTTATTTGAAGAAAAAGACTTAGAATTTAAAATGAGTGAGGTATTATTTGAAACTTTTTTTAATATTCTTTAATTTTTTGATCTGACATTCCGTTAATCAGTCAGCTGATTTTGTTGATATATAAAAACAATAACAATAAGTGGTGTAAAGAGTGTAAATAAGTAAAGACTCAATTTAAGGGTAAAAAGGGAATCTGAGAAAAACAGAAGGGTGCGTTTTGCAGAATTACAATTGTTTGGTAAGCATATCTTTTAAATTAAACAATCTTTTAGTTAAATTTCAGTTTATATTTACAGGGCCGCTCCGTGCAGGGGGACAGATTGTGCCCCGTACAAACGCCACACAATTCCTGAAATGATTTAGTTTTTTCAGTACAGACGCCTTCTTTAAGGGGCTTAATATTCATATGCCCCCAAATGCTCATATAAATAATACTAGATAAAAAAAATGTATCGATAGGTCTGGTGTGGAATCAGTGTGACGACAAGCGATCGAAAAATCAATCATAACAATCATACGCAGTAGATGAACTTGAAATATTAAAGACAAGCATCGTTTGACGATAAACAATCTAAAAGTGTAATAAATCGATTACGCGCGGCGCCGTAGATTAAACTAAAATTTTGAAGATTTTTTTCGACGGTATTTGAATATAGTAATGAAATATGATAATTTCAAGATAATGACAACGGAAAAGTAGAAATATTTGCTCGAATGTCAATATTATGAATATAATGTACTGTTTAATGTAAAAGTAGGTATTTAATATTAAAAATAATTCTGGTATTGTTCATAACATTGTTGTAGTTATAGGTAGGTATACAACAGGACTTTATGAATTCATAAGGAATAAAATAATAAAGACAATATAGTTTTATATTTCGTATATTTATTTATCTTTATTAAACCACTTAATCAAGCACTAAATAATTTTTAATTACAAAAGCTTAACTGCGTTTTGCAATAATGACAACACAAATTTATACAAAATATACATACAATCTTCTTTTAATTACAAAATTACTTCATACTTCATAAAGACCATTCTCTGTAGGGTTGTCGCAAAAATATTATCATTTACGAAAAGATAGACTGTGTTCGAAAACACGAGTGGAAAAATTACCGTGTTCGAAAATTGTACAATATCTACCAGATTCATGTACTGGATTCATGAAGAATCTAATCTCAAAAAAAGGTAGAGATGCAAAGCGAAGCGCGCCTGTTAAAATTGGAAATGTGTTCAAAGTAGGACTGCTCAGTTTGTGAACTATACATTAAATTTCTAACCTGTTTAAAAATTTTAATATTTTTTATAGGTTATGTATCTACCCCTGTTTACCAATTGCGTTCTTAAAATATCGATTCCGGTAGCTATAACCTGATAAACAGCTGTTTACCGGTAACAGTTCACCGGTAGAATTTTATTCTCTATACGATTTGATTACATTTTATACTTTATATTCAATATATATATATATATATATATATATATATATATATATATATATATATATATATATATATATATATATATATATATATACCGTGTGTCTATCTTAAGGGTGTACATAGGAGATTAACATGGGAAATCAGGTTTTTGCAATTTCCTGCTCGCCTAATTATTTTAAGCAAAAACGCGTCAAATAAAAGTTTTAGGGCATAAAATTCTGCAACTAAATCAATAAACAGAATTTCCTTTACATGCTTTGTAACGACAGAAATTATTTATGAAAATGTCGAAAATTACATTAAAAATATCGACGGCCATGGAATTGAAGAAAACATAAATAAATGCTTGACGTTTTATCTGTCACAACGTAAGTTAACTTATTTGTCGTTTCTGACAATTTGATAAAACGTCAAGCATTTATTTATTTTTTGTTCAATTCCATGGCTGTCGATATTTTCAACGTAATTTTCGACATTTTCATAATTAATTTCTGTCGTTACAAAGCAAGTAAAGGTAATTCTGTTTATTGATTTAGATGCATAATTTTATGCCCTAAAACTTTTATTTGACGCGTTTTTGCTTAAAATAATTAGGCGAGCAGGAAATTGCAAAAAACTGATTTCCCATGTTAATTTCCTATGTACACCTTTAAGACAGACACACGGTATATATATATATATATATATATATATATATATATATATATATATATATATATATATATATATATATATATATATATATATATATAGTTAAAAAATTATATATAGAAATTAAATTTCATAAAACAGCCAGCTTTGCTAAAAACATGGAAACATCTACTATATTAAGAAAATTCTGATGAACAGATGTCAGTGTCAAGTGCAATTGACATAGTATGTTTGTGTTATAATTTTAATGGAAATATAGAAACTTTCTGTATGGAATTTGTACAAAATACATAGAACTGACTTAAGGTAATGTACTGGAAATATTGAATCTTTTGCAAGAAACTTTCTGTGTGGAAATTGTACAAAGTACATAGAACTGTCGGAAGGTAATGTGCTGGCCACATCAGATTTTTTATCAAAGGTGTAAAGAAGTATTAAAATATATTTAAACTTTGTATATTTATAATCCTTTTTCCTTTTGAGAATCTGTTCGAAAGCTCAAATCCAAGATTACCCATAATATTAATCTTTTGAAAGGGTGAGTTATTCCGAATAATTTCCGCGACTTACACTTGTGTATACCTACACAGATATAAATAAATTCTCAGTGATTAGATGAACAAACTGAATCGCTTTCCGTTCTGGCGAAGCGGTAACGGAGCTGCTTTGGATGAGCAGCAGAGGAGAGGCCTGCTACACGTGCAGGCAAATCGCCCGCGTCTAATGTAGTTTCGCGTTCGTGTTCGCGGCGACGAGACGGCATCGGCAGGACGCAGGATTGGAAAGGGGCAGGGAGGGGGTGTAAAGAGAGCAGAGGCGACACGAGCAGAGCTTTGATGCAGCGGCGGGCTTTGATGACGCTAACCGATGTGTTTGGATGTTTAAGCACCGTTAATTATTCGTGTTTTAATAATTTAATGCGGATTAGATTCATACGGTGGAAGATATACACCCTATCCCTGCCCCGGGTGAACATATGACAAATTTACACTAATATACAGTACAGTATATACACGACGAGCTAAAGGTTTACGAACAAATGATGTAGTTGTATTATTGTTTATTTAACAAAGCAAAAAATCTGATGTGGACACCACATGACTTCCTTGTATGCAAGACCAATATGAAGTAGATATAGACCACGTATAGACCCAATTATAAAATTGCACATATTTGACATAATTTGACATTAACATCTATTTTTTATTTTTTTTTTGTTATTTTTTGTCCTAATCCATAGCAAGCTTCATTACAAAAACAAAAATGGATATAAGTTTTAAATTTACATATCTCACTTATACATAGGGCTAATTTAATAATACTTGATGTGCTAGACGCAGAATTTAATTCTCTAAAATTCTTATTTGAAGCATATATTTCTAAAATCAAAATGAAACCATTTTATTCAAGGAAAACTAGTAACAACTTCAGGTAATATATCACTTCCGGTTAGCCTGTTTTAACCAAATTCTGCTATGTTATTCCAATTGATATAAAAGTCTTATATACTAAATTTGAAAAGGATTATATTTTAATATAGTTTTTCATTAAAATCTATTATAAGCTTCAAATAAAGTACCATTTCTGGAAATTATGTAATGACCAAAAAGGGAGGTGCACAACTAGATGTTATAGAAGTCCTAAATACAAAATTTCAACTTTCTACAGCTTACCGTTTTTGAGTTATGCGAGATACGTACGTACGTACGTACAGACGTCACGATGAAATTAGTCAAAATGGATTCAGGGATGGCCAAAATGGATACTTCCGTTGAAATCTGGAAACCGAAATTTTTCGCGAATACAATACTTCCTTTACTTTGTACAAGGAAGTAAAAATCTGGTGTGGCCAACACAATACCTCCCGCCATTTATAGCCCGAGTCGCAAAAAAGATTAAGCTGATCCTTATTTTTGGACTAGTGAATTTTACTCTAATTTTGGCAGTTTATTTCTTAAAATATAGTATAATATAATCCAAGTAACTACCTTTTTTACCTTTCGTCACCTTTAGGTAAGGAAGGTATTGTCTTTGGTCAAAAATTTCGGTGGTGAGTTTTTAATGAATAAGCACGTTTTAAGGTCCCTAGAATACGATTTTACTATTTTTACGATGATGTCTGTATGTGTGTGTGTGTGTGTGTGTGTGTGTGTGTGTGTGTGTGTGTGTGTGTGTGTGTGTGTGTGTGTGTGTGTGTGTGTGTGTGTGTGTGTGTGTGTGTGTGTGTGTGTGTGTGTGTGTGTATGTGTGTCTGTGTGTGTGTATGTGTGTGTGTGTGTAACAAAATTTTCGTCTACGATAACTCTAAAACTACAACTCCAAAAATTATAATTCTTTCGTATTCCTCTTCGTTGCATCCATATGAAGAGCTGATTAGATTTTGGTTATAATTGGTCAACCGGAAGTACCCTCATTTGCGGATTTTAATAGTTTTTCTTGAAAAAACTATGTTAAATATAATTTTTTCACATTTGATGTTATTATAAATATTAAAGAATATTTTATTCTCTATACGATTTGACTGCATTTTATACTTAATATTAAACGGATATAGAGTTAAAAAATTATAAAGAAATTAAATTTCATAAAGTAGCCATAGCTATGGAAACAGCTACTATATTAAGAAAATTCTGATTGAAAGATGTCAGTGTCAAGTGAAATTGACATAGTGTGTTTCTCTTATAATTTTACTGGAAATATAGGATCTTTTCTTTGTATAAAATACATACAACTGCTTTAAGGTAATGTACAAGAAATAATAATAATAAATCTTTTATTACACTGTATATAGAAAACGTCACAAAATAATAATTTTCTGTATGAAATTTGCATAAAATACATGCAACTGCCGGAAGGTAATGTACAAGAAATAGAATATTTAATTTAGCAAGGAACTTTCCGTATGAAATTTGTACAAAATACATAGAACTGACGGAAGGTAATGTGCTGGCCACATCAGATTTTTACCTTCCGTCACCTTTAGGTAAGGAAGGTATTGTCTTTGGTCAAAAAATTCGATGATGACTTTTTAATCAATAAGCACGTTTTAGGGTCTCTAGAATACGAATTTACTATTTTTACGATGATGTCTGTATGTGTGTGTGTGCGTGTGTGTGGATGTGTGTGTGTGTGGATGTGTGTGTGTGTGTGTGTGTGTGTGTAACAAAATTTTCGTCTGCGATAACTCTAATACTACAGTTTCAAAAATTATAATTTTTCGTATACTTCTTCGTTACATCCATATAAAGAGCTGATTAGATTTTGGTTACAATTGGTCAACCGGAAGTACCATCATTTGAAGATTTTAACAGTTTTTCTTGAAAAAACTATGTTAAATATCATTTTTTCACATTTAATGTTATTATAAATATTAAAGAATATTTTATTCTCTATACGATTTGACTCCATTTTATACTTAATATTAAATGGATATAGAGTTAAAAAATTATAAAGAAATTAAATTTCATAAAGTAGCTATAGCTATGAAAACAGCTACTATATATAAAGAAAATTCTGATTGAAAGATGTCAGTGTCAAGTGAAATTGACATAGTGTGTTTGTCTTATAATTTTATTGGAAATATAGGATCTCTTGCTTTCTGTATAAAATTTGTATAAAATACATACAACTGCTTTAAGGTAATGTACAAGAAATAAGAATAATAAATCTTTTATTTCTGCAGATACATTACACTGTATATAAAAACGTCACAAAATAATAATTTAAGACATAAATTTCCAGTATGAAATTTGCTTAAAATACATGCAGCTGCCGGAAGGTAATGTACAAGAAATAGAATATTTAATTTAGCAAGGAACTTTCCGTATGAAATTTGTACAAAATACATAGAACTGACGGAAGGTAATGTGCTGGCCACATCAGATTTTTTGATAATATAATGAAGAATATATTCTAAATACCGGGATAGAATAGAATTCACTAATCCAAAAATGAAGATTAGCTTAAACTTTTTTGCGAATCTTTAATTTTTATTAATCTAAATACATACCTACATATTTACTTATGTTGCAAACTGTATTGAATTCCTTTTCTATTGTTCTATTTACTTTTTCTTTTTAAAATTTTACTAATATTAATTTGAAATTATTAGTTCTTTGACAGTAACATTTATCTGTCAGTTACATACATTTGAATAACTGCGTAACCAAGGAGTTTTGTTTGTTTAAAACGTAGACTCCGGGATTTAAATTATAGATAATTTTTTTAATTTATACGTAAAATATGTACACAAATTATTAATGTAGAAAATTTAATAATCTTTAATTTTTATATCATTAATCTCGAAAAATAACATTTAAAGGTATTTGTCGAAGAAAAACTATTTAGAGCTTCAAGTAAAGTGCCATTTCTGGTTATCCGATTTACACCAAAATCTAACGGGCTCTTTCCATAATAGAAAAAGGTCGAAACGTAAGGTTTCAATTTTTTCTGAATAATAGTATTTGAGTTAGAGTGGAGGATCCACACATACATACATACACATACACGCAGACATCATCGTGAAAATGTTAAAATTGGATTCTAAGGACATTAAAACGTGGTCATTTACCAAAATCTCGATATTCGATTTTTAGCACGATCGGTATCGGTATCGGCAGGTAAAAAGTAGAAGATTTACAGCCATGGCAGCGTTTCAAGTTTCATAAACTAGACACGTAACTTTCATTGCCGATGGCAGAGAAAGTAAAATATTGTTGCCTAAGAACTAATACTAATCGACCAAATAATTATACTTCAAGGAACAAAAATGCATAATTTTTCTTGTGGGCTCTACAATGCTACAAAGCACCAAGGAAAAAGCATTCTCTTCTGAGGTGCATATACATTATTTTTTAACCATCGAGAGTAGACAAATCCCAAAAATCCAAATATTTAAGAATTAAAAATTTAAGATTGTGGCCTATTCAGAGAAATACAGTCATAAAGGTTGCTATGCATATAAAGATTGTTATCATAAAGACATTTGTAACAATCTTTATGAATTTGTCAATTCAGAACCTTAATCTTATCTGTCAACGCTTTAGTTTTTTTTAAGAAATAACGAAGTGCTAATTATATTTAGTACGCAAACGTTTTCCCAAAACAACTAAAGAACAATATGATATTTATGTCATATTTGGAAACTTCTACATTATTTAGAACGGCTTTGGTAATTCCTACATATGACCTCAACGTGAATGAAAATTCATGGGAAGATTTAATTTTTTTATTTTGACTGAATATGTAACAGAAACATCACACATCACAAAGAGTTTTGAAGAATACCACAGAAAGTAACTTTCTTCCACCACAGTCTTTATCGTTCTTATGATCATTATGCAAGTCGAAGCAGAATCTATACGTATAATAAACTGCATCCTGCTAAAATATAAAAACACCAATAGGGGCTGTCCTTAATTTACGTAACGCAAAATTAGGAAATTTTTGATACCCCCTCCCCCCTTTGTAACGCACCCGTAACGCAAACACGAACCTCCCCCCATATATTACGTAACGCAGTACTTGACCCCCCCCCCAATTTTTTTACTGGATATAAAAGTATATGGCCTCCTTAATATTCAGTTAAAATTTGAAACAGAGACTATTTAAATGAATGTACATAAAGATGAAAAATAACAGAACAGAACAGAAACTATTTAAATTAATGTATATAAAGATGAAAAATAATGTACTACTCTTGCCCTACGGCTTGTCACCCCAATTTCTATACTGGATATAAAAGTATATGGCCTCCTTAATATTCAGTTAAAATTTGAAACAGAAACTATTTAAATTAATATACATAAAGATGAAAAATAACAGAACAGAACAGAAACTATTTAAATTAATGTACATAAAGATAAAAAATAATGTACTACTCTTGCCCTACGGCTTGTCACCCCATTTTTTTTATGTATATAAAAGTATATGGCCTCCTTAATATTCATTTAAAATTTGAAACAGAAACTAATTAAATTAATGTACATAAAGATGAAAAAATAACAGCATATGCATTTCCATATGCTTTTAACAAACTATTGAAAAGTTTTTCCTTATTAACACTACTTGAATTCATGTGTTAATGTGAATTGCATTGCACGAATGAAAGACCACTGGCCCGAATTTGAACTGTGCCCGACATATTATGTTGACTGTTATTGAAAACAAACGACTGCCTGCATATACGAATTAGCACCGCGAAATTTGAATGTTTCAAAACTATTAAAGCAAGTTTAGCAATATTTTTTATATTTTATCGTTACGTAACGCACACATTAACCCTCCCCCAACCCGTCGTAACGCTGCGTAACGCTACTCTTGACCCCCCCCCCCCTTGAAGCGTTACGTAATTTAAGGACAGCCCCATATTTGGCAGAAAGGTTATAATTAATAATATTTGAGTGACCTGTCACATGTCAAATAACAACGTGATAACAACCATAAGTACATAGTTTTAGCAGTCGTTATGATAAAGGCTGTCAAAACGCTTAACAATTGTTGACAGTAACCACTTTCATTACTCAGAATACCAAATTCGATTTAACAATCTTTATGGTACATAACAACCATAAAGACCATAACGACTACACAAATATTGAGTTCTGAATAGGCTCCATTAATAAATAAATAGTTATTGAGATTCATACTTTGACAATACCGATTTTCGCAAAAAATATTTCGAGAAGAAGCGAAGAACCGAATGAAGAACCCAAGAAATTGTTAGATTTTATAAATTAACCAAATCCGTAATAAATTTTACAAAAAGTATTAATAATTTCAAAATGCAAATAATAAACTAATGGATATATTCGTAAACTAAAAAAATTGTAAAGTAGCGTAACCGGAAAAATAATAACGTCTGCAATCCTGCAGGAGTCCAAAATAAAAACTGTTACCCTCTTGAATACCGCAGTAGGGCACCGTTTCTCAACAAGTAACAGTGTGCATGTTTGGCAACAGAAAACGTGGAAGTAGCTCTTGATATCAGTTCACTGCCTTCGAACATACACATGTCGACTGATCTCCCTAGGCCCCCAGAACATATGAACAGGAACAGGGGACGCATTTACACGTAGGGAACAAGAACAAGAATATATTAAACTACTGAACAATAATTACAATATACGGATACAAGTTAGAGTGTCAGAAATAAAATTATAGAAAGGCATATTTAATTTTGTAATAATTAGGGAATAATATACATACATAAAATCACGCATTTCCCACTTAGTGCGTTAGCACAAACCCGAAAGGATAATAATAACATCAACCACAAAAATAATCACTCTCTCTTTCAACAACATTCTTTCTAACCTGACATCATACAACAAATATTCCTCGCTCTTTAACATATTAAAATGACAGATTTTTCGGTAGCGAAATACCGCAACCGGACCACAATAATAGTTACGAAACAATCATCCTTCGCCACACATTCCTGTCTAAGCACACTTCTTTCGCCTCGGCCACATTCATAATCGCATTCATATACACGCTCTTCTTCACTTCCCGCTCGAAAACTTTCTCTCTTTTAGCACCTTACCAATCACATCCATCCACTTACACACTAGACTGCCACGCAATCGAACACCCTCAATTTCACCAAGATATATACGCTTTACAAGCCGTTCACTATTCATTCTCTTCACATGATCCAACCATCTCAACTGGCTCATTTCTACTCTCTTAACAACATTCTTCCTAACCATACATTCTTCATACATCAAATTATTCCTCACGCGATCCCGTCTTACATATCCACATACACCACGTAAATACCTCATTTCTACGGCAGTCACTCTCTTTTTATGCTTTCCCGTCCATGCCCAACATTCGCTTCCATACATCAAAGAAGGCACTAGCACTCCATTATACACACTTAACCGAGCTTATCTAGATATGTTTACGTTTCGAGCAAACGTACCCAGAGCACCCATTACCTTACACCTCGCACTCACTCTCCTTTCAATTTCTCTATCAATTCGACCATCCCTTGACATCATGCTACTCAAATATACAAACTCATTCACTTGCTCCAGTTTCATTCCATCCACCAACACTTTGCACACAGTCACCAATTTACTCCTTTCAAATACTAACACCTTGGATTTATCAACATTCAACTCCAGATTCATACTTCTTCCAACTACGTGTATTCTCTCTATCATTCTTCTGAGTTGCTCTTCATTTTCACATAAAACAACTACATCATCATAATATGTAGGTATGTAGGTACCTATAAATTTTGTAGCTTTTAACAATTTTTTCAAAACGTTTGCACTTTTATAATTAATGTAATTTCCGATACTATACTATTTCAGCTCGCAGCCGATGTTTTGCAATCTAGCTAGTCGTCTTGTATATTTATCTAAAAATAACAACAATAATCTAATCTAACGAACAAAAGTCACGCTTGGAATCTTGGAAAGCTCGGGCCATGTTTTGTTCGTTAAGATATCGTTGTTATATTTAGAGAAATGTACCATTTCTGTCGTCACAAATGAGACGTCATAACTGAAGTCGGGATCAAACAGCACTCTCTTTAGTCGTGTACCTTTGGGCTGTGATTGTGATTTTGTGAATCCTGATTAATTAAATCGTGATCCTTTAAAAATTATATTAAGAAAACAACAACACAATCTAGTGACAAATGTCATATGCAGTCTATTGCAAACTATCCTATTTTATTTTATAAATAATCAACTGTCAAGTGTTATAGTCATATAAAATATCACAAGTGGTAAATTTTTGCCGGAAAAATTTTCAGATTGTTACGAGAGCCGGTTGCCTAGCAATTTATTGAGTGACATTGACAAAATAATCACGAGTTGTCAAACGAGTGATTTTTGATCAAAGTCACGAGATAAATTTGCAACAAGCTCGAGTAAAGCAATCGGAAAAATTTTTCAGGATAAAATTTAACCACGAATGGTAGTCGGATCACTATTTCCTAAATAAAAATCAGGTAATCATTTATATAATTTTTTTCTTGACAAAAATCTTGCAATTTTTATTGTGTTTACAGGTATTATGTTTCAGTTTGCTTTTTCAACGTTTTAAATAGATTCCTGTCCGAATAGACTCGTTTTTAATAAAAACTGATAATACTGAAATTATACAGACTTTGACAGGAATGTAAACAATATATTTCTAAAACGTCAAAAAATTTTCGCTTATCAAAACTCACTTACTTGTAAAAATACGACATCTTATTGGCTTAAAGGGTGCGAAAAAATTTTTGTGACAGTGTTTTGCCGAAGTGAAACTTGGTAACTTGGTAGAATCCTGAATTTGGATTGGTTTGTACCTATATTTGTGAGTGAAATAGTCAGAATTAAAAATGGATTATACTGAAGTAAAAAAAAAAAATGTTTTTGGTAAGGAATATGAAGTATGTTTACTTCAAACAAATCTTTTATATGATTTATTACATGCTTTTGTAGGAAAATTTTATTTCACTTGATGCCACAAACCCCACATTGGTAAATTTCTACGCTCGAAATAGTATATTTTGAATTCGTTCTGAACTGAATCCATGTGAATCACTCAAACAGGTTGATTCTGAAGGGAAGGGGGAATGTTGTCTAGTGATCACAAAATGAGAAAGTGGGGATAATGAATAGGAAACATAAAAACATTATTCTTCTTAATCATGATCACTTTTATCATTTAGATTGCGAATCACAGCCCGAAGGAACATGGCTTTTGTCAGGGCGCAAGACACCGTTCCGTTAGACGAATAATGTTCACCAACTTTCATTTGTGACGTAAATTACAAATCATAAATAGATAACTCGATTGAGGTTATGCGTTATGAGAACTGTCAGTTGACTACCGGCTGCCATTTAGATTGTACCACCGTAACCGGCGCCGGCTCCCGTTGATGATTTCTTTCGAAACCGACGTCGCTTACGGAGGCATTTCCATTATGGAATTTTTTTAGCAAACACTCCTGGGCAACTTGGCAGATAAACATTAGTATTACGATGTTCATAATGAATTTTGTGACTTTATGCCATTATGTATGTATCACATTTGTTCCTATTTAACAATGATCTGTATGTCCCTATTCGTTAATAATTATTTAAAACCCCGTGATTGAAAGCGGAGTGCGGAATAATTTAACGATGGCCACCCCCGTGTGAGGTATTTACAATATTGCATGACATGAGTGCGTGTGCGTGTGCGATGCGTACGGCCATACGGGGATGGGATGCCGGAATGTGGAGCTTTGAACGTTTGACGCGTGGACGCCTCTCGCAACGCTTCGCTGGAGACGGCTGGAACTGGAACTAGAGATGGAGGGAATATTCATAGGCTTTACATGTGGTTTAGGTGCCAAAGAAGCGGAAGCAAGCTTTGAGGAATTAAAATATGGAATATGAATGAAAAGCGGAACATTTTCAAATGAAATATATATTGGACATTTTGTAACAGCTCTTATTTTTTATCTCTCATTTTTTAAAACAGATACCACAATATGATTCTGTAGCAAGAGCAGAAAATATTTTTTCATAATACCATACTGTTAAATGTGCTTTAACAGTACTGTATGCTCGACCGATATATGCATCAAAACAGCCACGGCCGATATTTTTTATAACAGTACAATTATTAAAAATCATGTGTACCTAAAAAAATCTCAGCATCATGAAATTGTCATGAAGAGCTGTCACCTGTCAATATTCCATAGAAAATAGAATTTTAAGAAGATATTTTAGGTTATTATGAAAAATACTGAACGTCACACGGATGATATGCAAATAACAGACACGGTTGATTATAAAATCTCGGCTATCGCCTCGATTTTACAACATTCAACCTCATCTGTTATTTGCTACATATCAGCCTTATGACGTTAATAACTATTTAAATTTGTTTTAAAGTATGGCTATATATATATCACATAAAATTTCTTGGACGAGGTCGCAGTTGAAATGGTGTGGTCACCAAGGTCAGTACTACATTTGAAAAGACTTGAGTTAATCTAGAAGATGGAAGGCACTGTAGACAATGAAGTAGTATGGTATGACAAGCGAATGAAAGTTGACGTTTGAATTATTTTATAGATGTGGTTTCTTTTGAAACCCTAGAGAAAAAAAGAATTGTACAAAATATTCAGGTATGAAATTTTTGCGTGAACCCATTTGAATACTGGACTAGGAAAGCACAGAAATACATTACTATGTCTTGCTTAAAATAGATGGCCGACTAGGGTACTTGTATATAAAACAGAGGTGCGTTTAAAATATTTTAAACATTTTTCGTTTATGTTGATTATAAACTATTTAGTTTGTCAATTCTATGAAATAGGGTTATTTTTAATTTCCTCTAACAGTAATTCCGACTCGAGGATTGTTTACACCTGAGACGAACGAACCAGAATTTACGGTATTAAATTTTTTAAATACATCCCTGAATCCTGCTATTGAGTACAATTCTAAACGGAATACATAAGGGTTAGTTTACTTTCAAATCAAATATAGGGAAAAGTTTTCCTGAAGTTCTAATTTAAAAAATGCAGCTCTAAATCCAAATTTTGCAGTTGCTTTCACTTCTCTCTATATTATTTATTATTCAAATCTGTACATTAAATAAGAATTACAAAATATATATATTTTTTTTACGCGCGTTTTCCGTAACACATCTGGGTATTGTCACGGCTTAAATTTATATACCTTTTTTTGTATGTATTAATAATAATAATAATAATAATAATAATATTAAATCTTTTATTTCTGCAGATACATTACACTGTATATAGAAAACGTCACACAATAATAATTCAAGACAAATTCATTCACATTATAAAAATTATTAGAGTATAAATACTTGGTTTTAAAATGTTTACAGGATTTCGAGTTTTTAATGTTCTCTAGTAGCTTATTGAAAAATGATAGACCAGTCCTATCTGGAGAATCTTTGACGACTTTATCTCTAGATTTAGGTATATGGAAGTCATTTTCGTTTCTAGTTTGGTACTCCTGAATGTCTTAGTTGAGTTTGAATTTATTTCTATTTTTAAATATCTAAAGACAAATGTCAAGTGTATAGAAGTCAGTCACTGTAAGCAGTTTAAGTTTTTTGAAAAGTGATTTACAAGAAGAGTTCTTATATGCTCTTAGTAAACATCTAATTATTCTTTTTTGAGCGATAAAGACAAATTGAGCACAAGTAGAGTTACCCCAAAACCCGAGCCACAACCTAATACCGTAGTTTATTCTTCACTACAGATGCATGGTAGAATATTAGATTGTATGTTCAAATATTCCTTCAAATGCCGTACGTATGTATGTAGTGAAATAATTTTAATCAAATTAATTTTGATTCATTTCTTTATATAAAAAAGCGTTAAACCTGGAACTGTTCATTCTATGAAAATATGTAAGTTTCAATGTACTAAAAAATCGCCTCCCCCCCTCTCCCCTGTATGGGGCTGTCCTTAAATTACGTAACGTTTCAAGGGGGGGGGGTCAAGAGTAGCGTTACGCAGCGTTACGAGGTGGTGGGAGAGGGTATTACGTAACGATAAAATATAAAAAATATTGCTAAACTTGCTTTAATAGTATTGAAACATTCAAATTTCGCGGTGCTAATTCGTATATGCAGGCAGTTGTTTGTTTTCAATAACAGTCAACATAATATGTCGGGCACAGTTCAAATTCGGGCCAGTGGTCTTTCATTCGTGCAATGCAATTCATATTAAAACATGAATTCAAGTACTGTTGATAAGAAAAAACTTTTCAATAATTTGTTAAAAGCATATGGAAATGCATATACTTTTAATTTCTGTGCTGTTATTTTTTCATCTTTATGTACATTAATTTAATTACTTTCTGTTCTATTCTGTTATTTTTCATCTTTATGTACATTAATTCAAATAGTTTCTGTTTCAAATTTTAACTGAATATTAAGGAGGCCATATACTTCTATATCCAGTAAAGAAATTGGGGTGACAAGCCGTAGGGCAAGAGTAGTATATTATTTTTCATCTTTATGTACATTAATTTAAATAGTTTCTGTTCTGTTCTGTTATTTTTCATCTTTAATGTACATAACATTAATTTAAATAGTTTCTGTTTCAAATTTTAACTGAATATTAAGGAGGCCATATACTTTTATATGCAGAAAAAAAAATTGGGAAGGGGTCAAGTACTGCGTTACGTAATATATGGGGGGGGGGGGTTATGTTTGCGTTACGGGTGCGTTACAAAGGGGGGAGAGGGTATCAAAAAATTCCTAATTTTGCGTTACGTAATTTAAGGACAGCCCCTATCCTTGGACAAAAAAGTGCAGCTCTAATTTTTTCAAATTATATCCCCTGCACAGAGAAAAATGACTGGTTTTTAGCAAATCAATATTCATAATTAAGGGGTACTTCATTCATTCAATTATTACCACCTTGCAACAAATACAATTTAATCTTTAATATGAAATGTATTTTATTCATTCAGTTATATTATTTATTTGACCGTGATTTATTTCATTTAAATTTAATTTAATTTTCTCAAATAAAGTAATACATTTATGCTTAGTATTTTAAATTGAGATTTTTAATGAATAACTTTATAATTTTCTGAAATATTTACTTGTTTCCTACAAATATGTAATTGTTTTGAATTAATTTCATAATATATTTGTGTAAACTTTATATTTATTACAATGATAAATAGTTTTTATTGTGTGAGTCTACATTTATTTGTCACAAATAAATATTATTTGCGGCAAAATAATATTTCCATTGAGTGAACAATGTTCTATTTGTCAAATGACGATTTTAAGTGAAGTGACTTGTATGGACTTGTTCATTTGTTGTACGTTTCATCTTGTATATGGTGGTGCTCATTTCTGACAGTGTTCACTTCTGGCGATTTGTATTTCATTCGTGTGCTAAAAAGTAGTGAACATGGGTGACAAAACAGTGAAAAATATACTACTTGAGTGGAGTTTTGGATATTTGCTTTGCACTTTTCAGCGCATCTTTATGCCAAGGCACATGCACCGGTACCTGTACAGAGTGTGTATTTATACTTTTATAATTTTTGTTATATGTACATTAATATTCTTAAGGATGTAATTTGTGACTTAATAAAAATATGGTGTACGAAGAAATATACATCTGGTCTTTATTTAATTGTTTTCCTTCAATTTTAATCTATTTAGAGTGGACAGGTTACGAGAGGTAGGTATATAAACTTGGTTCAAATAAATTAATATATATCCAATAGTAATGCAATAAATTTAGCACAATTAAAATAATTCTTAACGTAAATAAATGCATAGTTCTCATGAAATAGAAGATATAATTGATCTCAATATATATATATTTATTTGAGATAAATAAATGCTTCAAATAAATTATTACATTGTTTCAATTGTAGATATATTTGGATCTATTCAAGCTTAGGATTTATTTGTAACAAATAAATTTACAGTTCACGTAATTATATCTTTTTCTCAGTGTGCATTAAAATAGTAGCTGTGAATGAAACTTAAATATCTCTAAAACGGAGAAGAATTGACTCATAGTTTTATGAACTTTTCTATTTAGAATGATCCCTAAAAGATGTTTTATTTCCTTTCGGCAAAGAACCACGGATTTATTTTCTAAGAAATGCTTTCATACATTTATATTTATTTACCCACTTCAGCATTTGTGTTGTACCTTTTGAAATTCCGCATTATTGAAAGTCAATGAATTGATTGATTTCTTTCTAATACATCCACATGGACACCGTTATTCTTTCGATGTAGTTGAGCATAAGAAAACAAAGCAACTAACATTCCTATACGTGTGTTGAATATGGGGCGGTGGATTGTGATGCAAAGCATCGCAATGAACAGCGTTGCGTTCTCCTGCTGGGCGCTAACCAGGGGGAGTAACTCGCAATTCGTGAGAACCGAACGCTACAATTATCGTAACCGAGGCCGCAATTCCCTGACATCGGAGATTGCAATTACTACGCCCAGCGATAGCAAAGTAAAGCAACTCCCGGTGCTGAGAACTGAGGTGGCTCTGAAAACATTTGCGTTTGGGGCGTGCGTTTTTGTGATGCGGAGCCGGCGAGCGGGGCCGATGGGCGGAAAAGACCGGTCGCTCGTCAATTTAGAATAGTTTATTGATTTTAGATTTCTTTTCAAATCTGTCCGCGCGGACTTGACGGAGTACTTAGCGTGATACGCTATGCTCCTCCAGAAGTCAAGTTCGTTTGAGCGTTAAATTGCTTTGCACTTTTGTGTTGACGGCACCACTCTAAGGAGAAGAGAAAGCCAGGGACCAAAAACACTCAAACAATCATTTCATTTCACACGAGAGGGATGCATTTTCATTATTCACGAATAACAAACGAATTTATATAAATACGAAATTCTTTTATAAAAACAAATAAAAAATCAGATTTGTGTTCAGTATGAAATTACATTTATGAATTCATCATTTATAAAAATTAAAAAATCTGATGTGGCCAGCACACAACCTCTCGCCAGATATTTTACCTGGTTGTACGCATAAAACGAAAAATATTTTTAATTTCAAATACATATATTCATGTCTCACTCAGGGGCGCACACAGGATATTTTTTTGGGGGCAGTCCAACTAACCTCCCAGGAATAAAAATTCGCTTTAGTGCTATTTTTTAAATTCGTGACTGTGGTTTAATTTTTGTTGAAAAGTAAAGTAGGATTTATTGGTTTTTTAAAAATTTATTTATAATCTGATTAGCAGTTTTCCATATATGTATATTTGTTATTTTTATGTAAATGAAATAAGTAAATTAAATTTTTGAGTTAAAATTCTTTAGATATTTAGTTACACGCCTATGGTCCTATGGAAAACAACGCTGCTGCCTCTGCATTCTGAATTCAAGTTCGATAAACACAGTACAAACATTGTCGGTTGGTGTTTGCTTTCTTGCGTACATAGTAATTAATAAACGATCAACGGAAAACATATTTATTTGGCAAACAAAATTATAAAATTGTGTCTTAAAGCAGACTTCTAAATATGTGTGAATAGAGGCTTAGCATAGTTATGAGGTTATGAGATGAGTTATCGTCGACAAATCATAATAGTTTAAATACGTTATTAAAAAATGTAAGAACATACTCTAGTCCAATTAAACGAGGTATATCCGTACGAATTAAGCCATTTGTTGTTCCCGCCCAAACATTTATTAAAGAAATTTTTTTACAGCATGAGAGTTTTCAATAAAGACACCTCTAGTAAATCCAGCCTCATCAGTGAACAGTACAAGCCATTTGCAAAATTTAAGTTTGGATATAACTGTTTGCTTTTTACCTTCCGTCACCTTTAGGTAAGGAAGGTATTGTCTTTGGTCAAAAAATTCGATGATGAGTTTTTAATCAATAAGCACGTTTTAGGGTCCCTAGAATACGAATTTACTATTTTTACGATGATGTCTGTATGTGTGTGTGTGTGTGTGTGTGTGTGTGTGTGTGTGTGTGTGGATGTGTGTGTGTGTGTGGATGTGTGTGTGTGTGTAACAAAATTTTCGTCTGCGATAACTCTAATACTACAGTTTCAAAAATTATAATTTTTTCGTATACTTCTTCGTTATATCCATATGAAGAGCTGATTAGATTTTGGTTACAATTGGTCAACCGGAAGTACCATTATTTGAAGACTTTAACAGTTTTTCTTGAAAAAACTATGTTAAATATAATTTTTTCACATTTGATGTTATTATAAATATTAAAGAATATTTTATTCTCTATACGATTTGACTGTATTTTATACTTAATATTAAATGGATATAGAGTTAAAAAATCATAAAGAAATTAAATTTCATAAAGTAGCTATAGCTATGAAAACAGCTACTATATTAAGAAAATTCTGATTGAAAGATGTCAGTGTCAAGTGAAATTGAGATAGTGTGTTTGTCTTATAATTTTACGGGAAATATAGGATCTTTTGCTTTCTGTATGGAATTTGTATAAAATATATACAACTGCTTTAAGGTAATGTACAAGAAATAATAATAATAATAATAATAATAATAATAAATCTTTTATTTCTGCAGATACATTACATTGTATATAGAAAACGTCACAAAATAATAATTTTCTGTGTGAAATTTGCATAAAATACATGCAACTGCCGGAAGGTAATGTGCAAGAAATAGAATATTTAATTTAGCAAGGAACTTTCTGTATGAAATTTATACAAAATACATAGAACTGACGGAAGGTAATGTGCTGGCCACATCAGATTTTTTAAAATTGTTATGTGTCATATGTGATACTCTGTACTGTGATAATCTTGAAGATGTATAGGATGTATAAATGTGCGAATATTAGGAACAGAATTATTTGGCAAACGCTCCGTCTAAATGCGTTGGCAACTCCATAAGAGTGTCTTTATGTCAATCACAAAGTAAAATGTAATACAGATACGAATAAATAAATAAGCCATATGCAAGTAATTACAATGTATGTGTACTCGCTGTTCGCAAACGTAAGCATTTTGACAGAATTTTACCTTATAAACAAGTTTACTACTAATGTCAAAATTTGATTGCAACAAATGACAGGACTGTTAATTGCTAAAACAAAATTTTTCATAGCTATTGTTACTGCATTATATTATTAGAAAAATACGTGGAACGACTCGTCAATTTACTCTCGACTAGTTATATTACTGGTTAAATTTAATGTACTTATTTTATTTACACCCTGTATAATAATTGTTAATTTTAGGGGCGGTCCGAACCTACTGGACAATCCCCCTGTGTGCGCCAATGGTCTCACAACAAAATAATTCTGACATATATTTGCAAAATCTGTGGGATATTTTAATATAAATTATGTACAATACATACATTTTCTTTATATTCAATGTCCTGAAATTTTCTTTTTCTACTTTCCTTTTCTTTTTCTTTATATTCGTCATTTTTTCGCAAATTCCTTTTGTATTCTTTTTTACGTACCTATATTCTTTTGCGTTGTTGACTTTCTTTAATTTTCATAATCTTCATAATGATGTGCATATATTTTTGACAATGGCATACAAATAATTTTGACAGTGACATTTATGTGTCAATTACAAACATTTGAATTTCTTGCCTTGTAGTAGTTTGATTTGAGATTTTTTACATCAAATTATTTTATATGCATTTCTTTATCTCTAAATCTATAGAAGATATAATAATGAATTTATATTTATCGAATAAAGAATTTAACGTTCTTTAATATAAGTATATACACAAATTTTCGATAAATAATATTTAACAATTTTTTTCTTGTAACTACTACTTCCGGTTGTCCAATTGTTACCAAAACTTAATCAACTCTTCTCATTATTGTTAGATTGAGGAATCCGTAGTTAAAAATGTCTTAAGTCTTATAGTATTTGAGAAATCGTGGATCCAACATCCACACACACATACGGACATCATCGTAAAAATGTTATAATCGGATTCTAGGTACCTTAAAACGTGCTTATTTACTAAAATCTTGATATGCGATTTTTAGCATGAATACAATACCTCTCTTAGCGAGAGGTAAAAAAACAATTGGACTTGTTTGGTTTTTGTATGAATGAAAAGTATGAAATTGAAAAAGTAAATAATGCATAAAAAATAAAAATATATATTAATTAATACAACCTTTTGTTATTTTGACAAAAAAAATTAACCCTCTTGTAAAAACTTGTAGCCCATAATGTAATCCCGGATCTACGCTTTAAACAAGCAAAACTCCTTGGTTACACAGTTCATTTCTTAAATGTATGTCACTGTCAAAGAACTAATCATTTCAAATTAATAACAGTAACGTTTTAAAAAGAAAATAGTAATTAGAACCCTAGTTATATGGAATACAGTTTCCGCAATAACAAAATATGTAAGTATGTAGGTATATTTAAATTAATAAAAATTAAATAGCGGGAGGTTTGGTGTTGGGTATGTGGATGGTGTGATTTAAAAAAGGGTCGAAATTTTTAAAAAATTAAAAATTCTGAAAATTTGTATTTAAGTAGTTTGGACGGTGTAGATTTAAGTTTTTAAAACCACAGGTCGATATCTCTTTTCGTGTTATTCGTCCTCAAACCTTTGCTCAAAAATGCCCATTTTTGGGTCATATCCCAAAAATGGTCAATTACACATCGCTGGCAATATCACCATTAAGTTCTACGAACAAAATTACATAAGCATACCAATTTTCATAGTTTTTGAACCACTATTACAATCTCCAGAAGGAAAAGTCTGAAAATGGCCAAAAATCGCAAAAAATCTAAGGTGTACCCCTTACGAATTTTTCAGTTTTTGACAATTTTAAGGAATGTTTAATAATTAATGTATCCGTTGGAATATTTTGATGAAAATTGGTATACTTATGGTTTTTGGTACGAGGAATTTACTGGTGAGGTTGTTGAAGGTGTACCGCACACCCATTTTTGGGTATGAGGATGGTGTGATTTAAAAAAGGGTCGAAATTTTAAAAAAATTAAAAATTCTGAAAATTTATTTTTAAGTAGTTTGAAGGGTGTAGATTTAAGATTTTAAAACCACAGGTCGATATCTCTTTTCATGGCCGAGATATTCGTCCTCAAAACTTTGCTCAAAAATGCCCATTTGTGGGTCATATCCCAAAAATGGTCAATTATACACCGCTGGCGATATCACCATTAGATTCTACGAGCAAAATTACATAAGAATACCAATTTTCATAATTTTTGAACAACTATTACCATCTCTAGAAGGAAAAGTCTGAAAATGGTCAAAAATCGCAAAAAATCTAAGGTGTACCCCTTGCGATTTTTTCAGTTTTTGACAATTTTAAGGAATGTTTAATAATTAATGTATCCGTTGGAATATTTTGATGAAAATTGATATACTTATGTTTTTTGGTACGAGGAATTTACTGGTGAGGTCGTTGAAGGTGTACCGCACACCCATTTTTGGGTATGAGGATGGTGTGATTTTAAAACGGGTCGAAATTTTTAAAAAATTAAAAATTCTGAAAATTTGTATTTAAGTAGTTTCAAGGGTGTAGATTTAAGATTTTAAAACCACAGGTTGATATCTCTTTTCTTTTTCGAGATATTCGATATTTTTTACAAAAAAGTGAATATACCCTTTTTGTCCACCCTGTTGTCCAGTATTTTAAATTTCTATAGACAGCGATAAAAGGAGCATTTTAAAGGTTTCAAATTTCACATTCGAATGCATTAATTCCCAAATCACATTACTTTTACATTAACACTCAAAAACCTACATACAATTCTTTTCACAAGAAACCAAAATAAAGAACCCTCCACCCCAATGTACATAATTCGCAAATAATAGAAAAATCTCCATCCCTTGCCAATAATTCTTCACTTTTCAACCACTCTCTCCCACTGCGACTTTGAATACCCCACATTCATGTCCTCCCTAGGTTGCTTTCTTAACAAGCTTACATGCTGCATTGTTGCCAACTGCATTCCCATGCAGCGGAAAGTCTAGGACTAATTAAAATCACTAATGGCTGTCGGTTGGTACACCTGCAGAGACGGAAGATAGCAAAGTATGATAAACATTGAGGACAATTGTGTGGATGTTTACAGGGAGTTTCGGGTTGTTTGGTTGGTAGTACTAAACAGTAGGAGGTTGAGAAAAAGGGTTGTTATAGTTACCAATTTTTAGCTTCTTCACAGGTGGTAACAGTGTAAAAAGAAATTGGTGTATTGTAGTCCAGAAGTCATATATACCAATTAAATTATTTTTTGGCCTCCTAAAGTGTAAACATAACAATCACACATCGTTGGCGTCCATGGTAGTTGCGATTTTACACATGCCATGACTTTACCGCACCGAATAAAGTAATACACACCCATATTTTTAAGTTTTAATAGGCCACTAATAAAGAAATCTACTTTGTAATAATAAAGAGTGCCTACAAAAACGCTAGCTACCGCAATTTTCGTACAATAATAGTAAATAAATAAATAAATAAATAAAACTGAATTTCTTTTAATTTAATCCGCCAGCGCCATCTTTTGGCATAAGTCTCAGTCGGCAATGTCAATATGTCAAAATTGTCAAATGATAAAATAAGTGGAATGATTGATGAGAATTATTTATTTTATTTCAAATGTTTGAAATTAATTTTAATGAAGAATGTCGAAAAGGGTAGGTAACATTAGAATCATTCATGTAGTCTGTAGGAACTAATCTACCTAACCTTAATTTCCTTCCAGCATAGCAGCATAGACAATAGACATCCCTAATAAATAAAATAATCAAAGTGCAAATTCTTGGTCTTGTCCCAACCCAACCTCTCAATTGTTGACTTTTTTTCGGCACATCACCGTATGAAAACTTGATAATATCTCTTGTAACGGGCATTTGATTTTTCAGGGAGTAATTCCGATGAAACATTTTGCTTGTTCACGTAACTCTGGCGGAGTAGACGTTATAGATTCGTCACTGTCTGACATTTTTCTCTTTGATAGATATGATTACAAATATAACAAGAAATACAATTTTTTGATTATTTTGACGTTTCGTTGGTTTTCAAAGCGCCTTGATGCTGAGCCTACAATAAATTGTTTTGATAGCAGCTCGCTTGATGACAACAATGGTTTAAGGTTAACAAGCGAAATTTATAGAAAATACATATTTTAGTAGATATCTCGGCCAAAAAATTTAATACATAATGTGTGCGTTAGGTATTTGTACAACGCTCGGTTTTATTGCAGCACTCCGCTGCGCGTCGTGCTTCAATATAAAACCTCGCGTTGTAAAATAACACCTACCGCACGTATAATGTAAATAACTATTATTTGAGTTGACTTTACCTTTGTTAATTTTTAGCTTTAAATTTTGACAAAAAAATTCGTTTAAATACGACTATATAGGCGGTGTGCACAAAAGTAGTCAGCGCCGACAGCGGACAAAAATGACCAAATGGTTAATAATTGAAACATAGCAAGGTTATGTTTTATGTCAGAATAATTTTGCAATTATTATTTTATAAGATATTTGCAATGAATGCGACTGATAGGACGTCAAATATTAAGTGATGCAGTGGGGGGATATAATAATTCTTACAAAATTACCGATTGAAGTATCAAATTTTATAAATTTCCTAGAAGATTATATAAGGAACAGATGTGTAAGAAAATAACTTTTCAACAGATATCTTCTACTAACATGAAATAGTATATTAAAGAACGTGTTTTATAAGACATGTTTTTTTCGCACGCGTCAAAATTTAGAAAACGAGCGTCAGCGAGTTTTCTAATTGACAAGTGCGAAAAAAAGTCTTATAAAATGAGTTCTTTATACAATTTTTTATATTTTGCACCTTCTACAAACTAAAATATTTTTAAAAAACTGTTAATATTAAACCGAGTTGATTTAGGGAAATTTGTAAGTGAAATGTTGTAGTTGGTAACATTGAATTGACCACATTCAATTATTATTTTAAAGTTCATGTCATTTCAATATTTACGAACAAATTTAAGTGAATTTAGTGTAATCATGGAAGATGAAATCAGTTGCACTCCGCCTGAGCTACGTAATATAGCTCAGACTACAGGAAATAATCTACTTCCTAAAAAATCGCGCGAGATTTATGAGAAAGAATTTGCAAATTTTGACACATGGTGTAAAGAAAATAATGTCAAAGGCGTAACAGAGAATGTTTTAATTGCTTATTTTGAAATGCAAAGTAAGACGAAAATATGTATTATTATTATTATTATATTCATTAAATAAAGTGATTAATTAAAAGAAATTTTGAGGTTATATTGAAATTTCTTATCTTCCAGCTTTGACGTTTGACAATTTAACCCTTTCAGCCTCAGTGTACAGGAAATTTTTATTTTTTCTTATATTTGAATTAAAACGCTTTAAAATTAATTAAAAATAATTTTCTATCGTTCAAAGGTTCAATCTACAAATTTTTAGTACTACTAGGTCCATCTATGTGGACTAATTCGAACATTATATTAACATTTACTTACTCAATTTGTGATTATATTTGTACATTTTCATGTAAATAATCATCCCTAAATAAAAAATAATAATAACGACATTATATTATTAAAATTAATTGTCAATTAACTAAAAATAAATTAGGTAAAAATGGGTTGAAGAAACGTCATCTAGTACCAACCGTCTAAAACAAAAAATTGCGTATCGAAATGAAGGTCATTACGATACGCAATTGCGTATCGTAATGACTTCATTATGAACGCAAAATATAAAAAATTCTTTTAGCTACACATCTTTTCAGTGGCGTATTCAGCGGGGGGCTTAGGGGGCTTGAGCCCCCCCCTAAAATCCAGTGAATTAAATATATAATGTATTTAAATTAATCATTTTCTACGTTTTTTACATTAAAATATTTGAAATATTCTTTAGGTACAATCGCGATAGGTAGGCTTAATGGTTTAGCTCTCATGTATAATATAAAAATGAACCTATTAATACCGATGAAGTTTTATATATTTTCAAAAAAAGAGAAAATTAAAAATTGTTTTGTTACTATAACGAAATGTTAGAGGCCAATCATTTACTTTCGCTTTAATGTAGTGCGTACGTGGTGCGTAAATAATTATTGACGTCATTAGGCCGATATAAAAAAAAGCGATATAGAAAGCGTGTGGGGTGCAAGATTTTTTTTGTAATGACAATGACGTATAATTTAGACATATAGGAATATCTTCTGAAAATTCTTTCTTCTGTCATATTGACAATTTTTTTTTCTTGTTTATAAATTTTCCGTGACTACAGGTCTCATGATTCTGTGGTGCGTCCGTTATAAATCTTAACGGCCTACAAGCCTTTTCACTTTCGTTTTTAGTGCTTGTAAATCATAATAACGGTATAGTATCACGAAAATGTATATTCCTATGTTCACAGTGATTTTTTTTATTAATAAAGAATAATCAGTCATCTTTTATTTGGTTTTATTATGTACTTTAATATTGTACAGTCAACCGTCCTTATTTTCAATTCAGAATTATTTGTAAACATAATTTACATGTGAACAGTATACCTATATGTATACGTAATAGGTACATGGCAGCCCCCCCTTACCATGAGTCCTGGATACGCCACTGCATCTTTTCTCTTTGTACAAGATACTTATCGTATGAATAAAATTCCAACAATGGTCGTCTGATTGTAATAATGAAGTATATAAAAATGTATTTCTTAAGTTAATATTTGAACAAGATATAATACAAGAAGCAGAAAATTGTCTTAAAATTGTATAATACTTTGTAGTTGTATGAAATAGAAGTATATTTTTGACATAATTCGTCTATTTATTATAGATTTTGTACATGTAATGTTAATGTTAAAGATAGAAATTCACATGGTTCGTATTTTTCGTGTATTTTCTTTTCCGAGCTTGTGCAACTGATTCCACTTAGAGCCTGGTATATTTTCAATGAAGAATCTTCTTCATTTATTGCGAATATAAAGGAAAGATGCTAACATCATACAGATATCATCGTGATATGTAGAAATTTTCTTCTTTCCAATCATTCAAGTTTTCCAACTTTTTAATCACAATTTCCATGTATTGTGCACAGAGCCGATCCTAACATATCACCGCCTTTGTTCTTATATAAAAATGCCGCCCCCCCCCCTTTATTTTTTTAATGTATGTAAGCCATTAATATTACAGAGAATAGGGAATAGTTTTGACCTCTCTGACTGCCGGAAATTGGAGACAAGAGACAAGTTTAGGTAAAACTGGCGCTGATGCATGCACCATCTGCTGAATGGCTTAAATGGAACAGAGCATAGTAAATTAGAAATAAAATAATTTACCTAATATTATGTTAAAAACAAGTTTAGTGATTTAGGCGTAGAATTTAATTATCTACAAGTTTTATTTGAAACATTTTTGTCAAAAATCAATTGGGAACTTTTACGCAAAGGAAAACTGATTTCCAATGTTAAACGCCTATGGCCCGCTATTTGATTAACACCCTGTACCTATGTACATCTGAATCAAGATTATATTCCTTAGGGTTTTTTGTAAAGATTTTTGATTACAACAAAGAAAAACTTGATTAAAACAAAGAAAATTTGATTACAATAATGAAAAAGTTTAATTAATAATTACGTAAAAAAATTGATTATAATATTACTGTCACCGTTATATATAAAAATTAATATATTTTTTTTGCTTTAAAATTTTTTCTTGGAGTGTTGTAAATCAAGGCGACGCAGAAAATTTTCTCATAGGGGCGCAAGATTTCTAGTTACGCCACTGATTGACATCATAAGTATACTCAGTCTTTTAATAAAATAAACTATATACCTATCAGGATAGATATTTTTACCAGTCAGCCAAACCAAGCATTTAGAAGAATAATGCTTTATTAATATGTTTATTTAATAAATTGTTGATATTGTTAAAATTCTTAAATATTTTTTTTTTCTATAAAATGTTGGATGACTTTGCCGCCCCCAAACTTGGCCGCCTTTGTTCTGGGAACAAAATGAACACCCGCTAGGATCGGGCCTGATTGTGCATCTAGTAACATTTAACTAATATTATAAATTATGAAAGAAGACTGTTTTGAGTGTAATGTAACAGTGAAATTTATGTAACTTATAGTTACCATCAATTGTATTATAAATATTTTCACAAATCCGTCTTCGTTTATATTATAAATTATAATATAAATTTAAATATGATAAAATGGTTTACAGAAATCACATCACATATATAGCATTTTAAATATTTTCTTTATTCATTTCAATATACTATGAAGTATAATATTCATACACAATAGCAACAATTCAAAATGAAATTGTAAATTGTATCACTTTCTCGAAATGTCAAAATTGATTCAGTACTCAAAAATCCCAATGTAGCCGTTAGAGGCGCTGACGCTTAAAATGTGCACATCGCCTATACAACTCATCGGAAAATAGACCCATCAGATATTTAAATTATTCTTAGTTAAGCTGTATAACATCTAATCTTTACGATAACCAACTCTTGCAAGAACAGTTTCTAAATATCTTGAGTTTGTTTTAACCGTGTCGTCAAATAATCAGTCCAAGTGTCACAGACAACAGCAGGGCCTAATTAAGAGTTATTTCATTTAGTAAAGAGAACTGTAGCATGAAGAATACACAGTACGGTGACTTGTTTTCTTAGCTACAGCTTGCAAGGAACAACGGGCGAGACGCCAGAGTAAATATGGGATAAGACATAATTAAGAAGGATGTTAATTATTTTATTTTAAGCGAATGCACAGTAATGCTAACTAGATGCATGAAGATGACTTAATGCTACACAAATATGTTGCTTAGAACATTATGAATTTATGTAAAATTTGTATTTTAAATGCACAATTGACACTATTAGTAATGCCCTCTTACTGAGTTACTGACGAACAAATAAGTTTGTTAGATTATTTTTATTATGAAATTGGTTAAGGGCTTTAAGCGCTAACCACTTTTGTCACTGCGACCTGTAAAGTCGGTGACAAGAAAGAAAATCGGTCCGATGTTAAATGCTATCACTATCAGGAGTTCTGTAAAGCGCCACTACGATTAGAAATATTTTACTATACTCTATTCCATTTAAGCCATTCAGTAGATGACCCTGGCAACAGCGCAAATTTGAAGTAGCCGAAATTACATTGGGTAAACTTGTCTCTTGTCTCTAATTTGAGCCAATCAGATACTAAATGGCTTAAATGGAACAACGTATACCTGTGACTTGTTATACATAATTACATGAACCGTTCCAGCCAAGAGTAGTAGATTGCACCGCACCGAAGCGAAACTTATGCTTTAATTAAGAGAAAATACGAGTACGTAGAATACCTACACTTTCTTGCCGCCCGGTCTGGAAGTAGTTCCAGACTTCTTATGAAGCTAGTTACTACTCCAGGAATCAGTTTCCCGATTTCATTCGCCACGAGGTACCTTTTACTTAGATAGTTATGTCTTCTTACGGCTACCGCTGGACTTTAACATATTTTCATCTTTTATGTACACTCAGTTGAATAATTTCTGTTTCATATTTGAACGGAATATTTAGGAGACCATATACTTTAATTTCCAGAGTACAAATTTAAGTGACAAACAGTAGGGGAAGAGTAATACATTATTTTTCATCTTTATATACACTGAGTTAAATATTTTCTGATTCATATTTGAACTGAATATTTAGCAGACCATATACTTTAATTTCCAGAATACAAATCTGAGTGACAAACAGTAGGGGAAGACGAATACATTATTTTTCATCTTTATGTACACTGAGTTATATACTATCTTATTCGTATTTGAATTGAATATTTGGGAGACCATATACTTTAATTTCCAGAATACTAATTTCAGTGACAAAGAATAGGGGAAGAGTAAATGTGTTCCGAAGTTTCTGTCTTTTTACAAAACGTCTAGTCATTTTATAAAACACAGCCAGATTGCCAAATTTTTGTTGACGTGCGTTATTTTGCAATTTGGTTAGTTGTTTTTTTAAAGACTAGGCTCAATTGGTAGAGCGCCCGACTAGTGATTGGGAGGCTCTGGGTTCGAATCCCAGCCAGGTCCATGAATTTTTCACAATTCTTTCTTCGTTTAATTAAATTTCTTTGGATCCTAAACCCATTTCTACGATTTAAAAACTATTTATAATTAATTCATTATAATAAACTAGTTTGATCCGTAAAATTTCAGTGAATGATTTGTGTTTAATGAGAAAGATTTCTGCAACAGTATGGTTTGATTATTCAGCAATGGTAAAGGCAGAGGCACTCTCACTTGGTGTTATCTCTCTCTAGCAGCCGCACTCATTTCTCACCCGCACAATGGCTGTAACATTTCGCGCCGTGCTCAATGATTCGAACGGACATATATTATTTTTCTTATGGGCTCGCGCGCAGCGAGGGAGTAAATATAACGTCACAAAGCTATTTGTAACCCGGGTCGGGTGGCGTGGCGTGGTGTGTGGTGTGGTGGTCGTGGGTTTGTTTCCGTATCCTGCACAAACCAGAGACATCTATGGGCCGACGGCCAAACCGCACCGATCCTGCAGGATCCGGTAATGTGTCAAAAATAATATAAATGTGTATATTCTGCATACATTACACATACAACCTTCTCTTCTTTCTCATCTTTGTTTCATGAGCGGAATCTAAAGTATGGAAAGGATATTTTGTATACTCTTATAATGTAGGTATAAAAGATTTAAACGAAAAATTGGTTACTATTTTTAGGATCGTACAAGTACTGTTTTAATTTTTTTTAAATTTTTGTACATTTTACATTCAAAAATGTTCTTGCACTTGCGACATTGAGAAATGTTGCGAGATATAAAGACACGCAATTCATCTTAGGCGAGACGTAAAGAGATGAGTTTTAGTAAAGTCAGCATTATCGCTTAGGAACTCTCTCGCCGAAGTCTGAAGCTTTAGTACGCAGACAGGCGGCTCCAAGTGAGGTTGGACTCGCTTGTACAGATAACACGTAAACAAACTATTCGTACAAACTTAGCAAGTGGGCTAAAGTTTAACGCACCACTATAACTTTAATTTGAAGTATTTTTGCAGAAAATAATTTAGTAATGTTTGTGTAAAGAAAAACTCTGTCTCGCTTTTTGATTTACACTGTACATTGAAGATAATAAAATGAATTTAAGATAATTTCCATTGAAAATTAGGTTTCTGTTCCTTGATCCAGTATTTTTTTACCTTCCGCCACCTTTAGGTAAGAAAGGTATTGGCCCGTATTCTGAGCGCACTTTTATAAGAAAAGCACTTTTATGGAGCAAGCTTTTACATCATATTCTTATGAGAAGTTTGCTCCATAAAAGCGCTTTTATTATAAAAGTGCGCTCGGAATATGGTCCAGTGTCTTTGGTCAAAAAAATGTGGTGGCGAGTTTTTAATGAATAAGCACGTTTTAGGGTCCCTAGAATACGATTTTACTATTTTTACGATGATGTCTGTATGTGTATGTGTATGTGTGTGTGTGTGTGTGTGTGTGTGTGTGTGACAAAATTTTCACCTGCAATAACTCTAATACTACAATTTCAAAAATTATAATTCATTCGTATTCTTGTTTGTTACATCCATGTGAAGAGCTGATTAGATTTTGGTTATAATTGGTCTACCGGAAGTACCCTCATTTGAAGATTTTAAAAGTTTTTCTTGAATAAACTATGTTAAATATCATTTTTTCACATTTAATGTTATAAATATTAAAGAATATTTTATTCTGTATACGATTTGACTACATTTTATACTTCATATTAAATTGATATAGAGTAAAAAAAATTATGAAGAAATTATATTTCATAAATTAGCCAGCTATGCTATAACTTTGTGAACAGCTGCTACATTAAGAAAATTCTGATTGAAAGGTGTCAGTGTCAAGTGCAATTGACATAGTATGTGTTATAATTTTACTGGAAATATAGGAACTTTTGCTAGAAACTTTCTGTATGGAATTTGTATAAATTACCTACAACTGCCAGAAGATAATGTACGAAAAGATATATAATCTTTTACAAGGAACTATCTGTATTAAATTTGTACAAAATACAAAAAAAAAAAACTGACGGAAGGTAATGTGCTGGCCACATCAGAATTTTTTCTTGTAATGCATTAATGGTAAATTTTATGTTTTGATTTTGGTCATTATAAAAAACTTGTGTTCTCAAGGAAATTTTGAAAAGTCGGCGTCAGTGAACGATTCCCGGTACTTTTTGACGGTATGCTGTATTGTTCAAGGAAACTACTTTGAACATATTTAAAATAAATATGAACCACGTGTCTCAATTATTTTAGCGAGATCCTATCCTAAGATCGTTAAGGATTTTTTAATAGCAACAAAGTATATTTTTAACCAATCATATACCTATTTTTACCGCCCTTTATTTCTGTTTAAAAGTTTTCAATGTATTTTTAAAACTCGTATCATGTGTGAGAAGTTATAAAGGTGATACGATCCCCACCTTTGTGTACGTTGTACGTATTTATGGCCGTGTGGGGTGTATTTTATGACATAGGTGGTTAGAAAAAGCCGTGATCAGATCTTTAAGCGGTGCGAATGAATCCAAGTGAACCCAAATCGATTAAGCAGACATTGTGTCGAACCTAACGTAGCAGAAGTGAACAAGATCTTGAGTAACAAACAAACAAACGCACGAATACTCTTCGTCGGGGTTAAAATAATAAATATTTGACATCTTACATAGTTGCATTGTAGCTTTTTCTCCTCTCTGCGATATTAAAAAATTGTGTGCGTGCGGCAACTGTTTGTCGGAGTTTTTGTCAAAAGGAAGAGTTTTTATTTCGCGATAGGAATTCCGTTATGAATTTTTGATCGGCCATGTGGAAATAATTTTTAATTTCTATTTACGAAAATAATAATAAAACAAACTATACGCGGTCGATAGGGACACGATAAGAGCCACAAGCGGAGATACGCATTTTTAAAAGGGAACAAGTATTTTTCAAAAGAACAAATCAAAGTATAGAATAATCGATAAATTGGAGGGACTCAATGAAATATCCTTGAGCTTCGGCCAACGAATTTTGACTGAAAATTTGAAGATGAAACATGGAACAGCGAAATTCGTATGTATGCTTTACGACGGCCAGAGAGCCTACCATTTTAGTGTGTGCTCAGGGCCGGAGTAAGCATAAAATCGCCCCTAGGCTATTTCTAAGGTGCCCCCAAAAATCAGAACAAAATTGCTTGGAAAAAGAAAACTATTTTATTCTATTCTTTCTTCTAAGGCCCACTTTTACAACTGATGGATAAACTATGGTATAGCTATCGGAGGTATAACTTTATCCTAGTAATTATACCTTCGATAAACAAGACCGTCTTTTACAATGCATTTTTATCTATCAGATACTTATACCAAGAATTACGTTAAATCACTTTAGGTTGGTACTGACACAATAAAATTATCTTCTTGTTAGACTATTTTTCTTCAATATTGTTATTATTTCTATCTTCTAATTTGCATTTTTCACGATGTTAGATGATATAAATGATATTTTTGATTCTGACAGTGATGATGAAATACTTGATTGACATCTGTCAAACGTATGAATAACAACACATCGTTTGTGTTTACGTGGTATCCATAAGAACAAGGGATAAAGTTATCCGAGGTTTATACGACCGATTTCCATGGGATAAGAAATACTGGTGTTTATTCTATCTCTGGTTTATCCGACGTTTGTAAAATACAATTTTCTATTTCATACCTGGTATAGCGTTATACGAGGTTTATCTAAAGATTGTAAAAGTGGCCCTAAATCCCCATAAGATTTTTGCCGTCTGCCTAATGGGGTAATATTCCATAGTCAAATTTTAACTATATTAGATAAGAATGCGAAAATATAGGTAAATTAATGAGTATTCGTGAAAGAATTTTGTTTAAATATTAATTGTATGCCTGATTTTAAAAACTAGATATGTATGGGTTTAGAGGGGTAGTTCTGAAATGGTTTATTAGTTACTTAAATAAGAGACAACAAAAAGTCAAATGTAACAATATGCAGTCAGACAAAATAGAAACAAAACATGGTGTACCACAAGGCAGCATATTAGGGCCACTGTTATTTATCTTATGTATAAATGATGTAGAACATATATTTCAATATTGTCGGTTTCATCTTTTTGCTGATGACATGGTGATCTATTTGAAGGGTAATAATAAAGCAGATATAATGTATAAGGTTAATGAAAACCTCAATAATTTAAATGAATGGCTGTGTATGAATAAACTTAAATTGAATATTGATAAAACTAAAGGAATGATAATAGGCAGTGACAAGAAAGTATTATATTTAATCAATGATAACTTTCAAATAAAAATTGCAAAAATAGTAATTGAAATTATAGAACAACATAAATATTTGGGTTGTATTTTAACTGGAAATTTGAAATTAGAAGAACATATGATGTACATTTATAAAAAAAATTCAACGAAAATATAATTCTTGAACAGATGTAGTCAGTACTTATCTCAAAAAGCAAGAGAAACAAATTATAACGCTATTATTCACCCACATTTTTACTTTGCTCTGTATTATATTTATGTAATCAAAGTAATATAAATAAATTGAATAATACTACATTGTAATACATATACCAATGTAAATTCAATGTTAAGTGAATTAAGATGGTGTAATGTAAAATATTAATTAGAATTACAAGTAATTGTACTGATACATAAAATTAAAATAGGACTGCAACCAGAATATTTTAGAAATAAATAAATTAAAATTGAAGATATTCACAATTACAATACTCGTAACAAAAATCAGTACTATATCACGAAAAAAAAACAGTGCACAAGGACAAAATGCACTACTGTTCAAAGGAGTACAGATATATAATAAACTACCTGATAATCTTAAGAATTAAAATTTAAGAAACTTTAAATTAAAAGCTAAGGATATTTATTTAAATAAAACTCAGAATTTAACAGAAGTAAATTACTAAGTTAATGAAATGTTTTGATAAGTATTTATATTATTATTGTTATTGTATAGCACAATGCTAAATAAAGTTTATTATTATTATTATTATTATTATTATTATTATTATTATTATTATTATTATTATTATTATTATTATTATTATTATTATTATTAAATATATTTTTAAACTTGTTTTGAAAACTGCATGTAAACAGTTTTGTATAATTTTGACTGAAAACTGAAACCATTTTCAAAACTGCATGTAAACGTAGTAAATGTACAGTAAAGATACCTAGCTAGAGGAGAAGTCGGAACTAGATAATAGAATAGGTATAAAATAATTTTGCCCCCATAATTCATACCCACATTACTGTATTCAATATAGTCGTATATTAATCTTTGTAAAACTTCAACATTAAATCGTATATAGGGCGAACTATTGACAAAGGGTTTATAATATATAAAGGGCATGTACTCTTTACTCTATATAAAAAAAATATTGGCTCGTTGTTGTAAAGTTTGTGCTAGGCAAATGAATTAAAAATTTGAAGCCTGTGGTTCTGGTTCTGTTATTGTTTCATAGTGCATATTGGAAATTTGTGTGTGTAAGTTGGGCAATATATCACATGAAGTTGGGAATTTTGTTATTCCTGTGGCGGGCCGGCGGGCGGCTGGTTATTGTGCATCTCCGCTGATAGCGGCTCCTGCTCATTCCTGCTCGTTCTGCGCGCTCTTCCACACCACCGCGCCACTTCTTACCTCATAGCCGTACCACAGGGGCACGACAAATACCAGCACTTAAAAACAGTCAACAAAATAACTACCATTTCATTTATACACATTTATTTGATTAGAAAAATAGAAACATTTTAATGAGTGAAATATGCGCTGATTAAAATAAAATGAGGCCTGTCTAAAAAGAATCCGACGTTCAGGTGGGAAAAAATATAGCGTACCTGATGGTGATGGGACCCTAATTGGGTAGAATAGTGTGACGTCAGAGTATAGCGCGAAATATGAAGCATTGCCCTAAGCAAAAACGATACTTTCAAAGTAGACTCTATTGACAGTACACTAGGGGCAGAATTTAAAGACTTGTAATTTTCTGCTGATATTTGAAATTGTAAACATTTTTCTATTTCTTCGTAATACAATATATACACATTAATAAATAACAAAGGTTTTATTTCAAATTGAAATCAACTCTGCACATTTTGAACTACAGAGTAACAGGTTTGCACATCTTCAAGGATATCCGAGAGTTTACCGACATACCGACTGAGATTTTGTTTTTTAGCGTTTTTGAGGATTTTCAAATCAGTTCTTTTCAAAACTTTAAATTTCTTCTTTTTAAGTTTAAGGTACGTAAATATCTCGGTCTATCCACATTAATATATTAATATGTCGTATTCTGAGGGTTCTGTAACCTAAAAAGGGTTCGCTGTCTTTCAAACACGAACATCTTCGAGATTGAACGAACATGTAATTCCATGCAAAGTTTTTTAAAACTTGAATAGAGTAATTGTTATTATAAATTAGGGTAATATGTTTTGTTTAATTGAAAGGGTAATATTCAAATTTAACTGAATGATAGCTTAAATAGCTAACTTTTCATAATTAAGTAAGATATTGGCGACGAAATGAACTGCTTAGAATTATAGTTCTTATTTGCTGTGGCAATAAGGTTCACTTTGAAAGATGTGATTACCGGTAGGACATATGACGTAATTACTGAACTACCCTATTCCCTTCAAAGTAGGCCCCTTGCGCCTCCACACATGTGGCCCGCCGATCCTTCTACTGCTGCAAATACCTCTAGAAACCTTTTTTTTGGAATGGTCCGCAACTGTGCCTTCCCGTTCCGCATTATCTCTACTCTCAAAACGGGATTCAAACCCGGAGAGTACATTACATTTCTCGTCATGAAAGTCTGGTGCCCGGGTGCATGTCTTTAAGTTAATTATGTTCTTCCGACAGCTGCACCGCGAGCGGTTTGTGGCCTCCCAGGACGCTGGTCACTCTCCAGCAATGTGCAGCCATTTTTGAATCGGTTGGCCCCCTCCTTTATTTGTGTTCCCTACGTAGCGAATCTTATGATATGAATTGTTTCACTTTGAGATTCACCAAACATTTGACAAAACTTGATGCAGCATCTTAGCTCAACACGTTCGAATACTTAGCTCACACAGCAGCTACCAACCAGCGAATGACACACCAAGCGAAAATTCAGGCATGGGCTAAAGTATAGAATAGGGTCCAAATTCAAAATACGTTTAAATATCGGTATATTAGTCTTCTATTCAATAAAAATAAACCAAAATTTGGTCGCGGAAAGCAATAATTATAGTGATTTTGGTATTTTTATTGAAAAGAAAAATACTGTTAAATTCATATAAAAAGAATGAAACCACCCGAGTGTCGTCAAATTGAGTTCTGTGCGGTAGGTTATCGTTATTGTCAGTATTTTTTTTTATAAAATTGCAAGCGAAAAAGTCACATTTCTCATGAATACAACCTAAACGAATAAAATTAAAACATGTTTCCGAGCTCTAATTTCATGTTTTTATATGATATTTTACATAAAAGAATAGAGTCCAATAAAAGAAGCAGTTTTAAAGCTGGAGCCTATTCTAAACTCCGCCCCAGGCATGCAGTATTTAAGAAGAACTATATCACAAATGGCGTGAAAACATTATGGATATACAGTGTGTTCAAAAAAAAACTCGGAGTAGGCGTTGAACAAAGAAACGTGTGTCTGATCATTATTCAATTTAAAAGTTAAGTTGTCAAAATTGATTTTGAAACGTAATTTTAAGGAGAAAAGACAATTAAGAAGGATACAGTAAATTCACATTCGTCATTTTCTAATTTGTTTCCATTTCTAAAATAAGATACAAGAAGAAAAGCTTTGATTTATTTAGATAACATTTTTGACAATATCTCATGTCAAATTGACATTTAATTAAATATTTTTAAATTGACATACGTTTCTCTGTCCATAGCCTACTCCGAGTTAGGAATTTTTTTGAACACACTGTACATATTTTGTAACCGGTAGTCTTCCAGGAAAAAAGTAAATCAAAATATGTGGAAATGATTACAATTTATAATAAATTGTAAAATATTCAAATGTATGTATCTCTAATGTTTTGTTAATAATTGAAACCCATGCCATAAAGTATCTCCACCACTGTTTATTCTCTTACCTCATATAGTTATCCTCGGGAGGGAGAGAAATTCAAATTACCCCAAACTAGTAAAATTTATAACCCCTATAAATCTCTTGTTTTGAATTTACATCTTTCCGGATTTTTTTTGGATTTGTGTTTTGTAAAATTGTATTTATAAGGGGCATAAATCAATGAGGATTTGGCGGTAAATAAAGAACGGTAGTCTTTTAATGCTGTGTGATTGTGTTTTATGGGGTTGTGTATTGTGTGTTGTTGTGCGACACTGGAATTGGCAAAATGTTGATGTTCGATGCTTGTTTTGTATTCAATACGCGAATGGATGGGAATGCCTAGTGAACGAGCAGACTGCTGCTGTGAAAGGAGCTTGCAATGAGAAAGAAAGGGTGTGTAATTGGCAGCTAAACAAGAATAGTGTCCGTAAATTTGCTGCAATACCATGCAAGAAGTATTCAATCGCACTCAAATTGACCACTAAATAATAGTTATTTACGTATCAAGGCACTGTCTACTTTTTATTACCATGAGAAATTTAGAATATCAATTTTATATTTTTTACCTCCCGCTACCCTTGGTAATGGAGGTATAGGGATCGTGCTAAAAATCGCATATCGAGATTTTGCTAAATGACCACGTTTTAAGGTCCCTAGAATCCAATTTTAACATTTTCACGATGATGTCTGTGTATATGTGTGGATCCTCCACTCTAACTCAAATACTATCATTCAGAAAATTTTGAAACCTCGTATTTCGAACTTTTTCTGTAATGGAAAGAGCCCATTAGATTTTGGTGTAAATCGGATAACCGGAAATGGCACTTTACTAGAAGCTCAAAATAGTTTTTCTTCGAAAAATACCTTTATATGTTATTTTTTCGAGATTAATGTTATTATAAAAATTAAAGATTATTAAATTTTCTGAAGATTTGCATTAATACTTTTTCTATATATTTTATGGATAAATTTATAAAATTATCTATAATTTAAATCCCAGAACCTACGCTTTAAACAAACAAAACGCAGTTATTCAAATGTATGTAACTGACAGATAAATGTCACTATCAAAGAACTAATCATTTCAAAATAATATTAGTAACTGGAAAATTGGGAATGGAGATAACAAATTGAAATTTATTAAATATATTGTATTTATATAATATATCAAGTCAAATAATTTTAAGCTGGAACTCAGAGAAAACTCAAACAACTTATCTAAAAATTTAAAACGTTCTGAATTTTAGATAAGTTGTTTGAGTTTTCTCTGAGTTCCAGCTTAAAATTATTTGACTTGATATATTATATAAATACAACATATTTAATAAATTTCAATTTGTTATCTCCATTGGGTCATATGGAGGACCCGCACGTTACCGTTTTTAATCATTGACCATTTCTAGCCCTGAGGAAGACTGTAGTAACAGTCGAAACGTAGGCCAGGAAATGAATTATTTACATTAGACTGCGTGTCCGATCATTTCCCAATTTTCCATTCTGCTACCAGTCGATCATCGTACTCCACAATTATTAGTAACGTTTTAAAAAGGAAAAGGTAAATAGAACAATAGAAAAGGAATTCAATACAGTTTCCAGCATAAATAAATATGTAGGTATGTATTTATAGATTAATAAAAATTAACGATTCACAAAAATATTTAAGCTAATCCTCATTTTTGGATTAGTGAATTCTATTCTATCCCGGTATTTAAAATTTAATCTTCATTTTATTATAGTTCCGGTGGCTCAATGGTTAGAGCAACGCCTCATGTCATGAGTGCCCACGGGGCTCTGGGTTCGAATCCCACTATGGCATGGATCTGTGTGAATGTGAAACCACTCTGTAATTGGGATTTAATTCTGTTGAGGGGTTTAAAAAAAGGTAGTAACTTGGATTAGATTATATTTTAAGATATAAATTGTCAAAATTAGAGTAAAATTCGCTAAACCAAAAGTAAGGATTAACTTAATCTTTTTTGTGACTCGGGCTGTAATGGCGGGAGGTATCGTGTTGGCCACACCAGATTTTTAATCTTGTGTTCCTGAAACATTAATTTATGTAATACTATTACAAATTCGCAGATTATACAGGAAGCTTGGCTTAAATTTTTAAAAATTATAAACATTAAAAAATAGGCATATTCTCGTATACATGCTACACCTATACAAATAATGAAATAATAGCATATTTACTAGATAGTTTTTAGTGTAATAGATAAATTCAAAAAACCATTAAACCGTTAAGTTACAATGTATACGTAGGATAAAAACTATCCAGTATAAACCGAATATTTAAAAATTTGTAATTTTATTTATATAAACAGCACAAAAGTTATACGTTCTGCTCTAATCTTTACATTTTGAATCTCTCAGATCTATTAAAAAAAAAACACTCGGTGTATCTATGCACTTCCATTTTCATAAAAAAAATTGAAAGAGAGATAAAACATTTTTTTGGAATTTATTAATCGCGATTGTACGGTTTTTCTTAGATATTCATGCACTATTACATACAATTATTATAAACAATTTGTTGATAGACGCAAAGTCGAGAGTTTTGTCGAGACTCGAGACAAGACGAGACTGACTACAAGACTCGTCTCGACAAGACCAAGACAAGTCCAATGTAATCAAGACTAAGTCAAGACCAAGACAAGACCGACCTCAAGTCTTGTCTCGTCTCGTCTTGTGGCAACATTAGTGCGGTTCTTATTGCAGAAAAAGATAGTTTCCCAGTACAGATTATAGAGCAAATTGAACTACGAATAAACGAAATATTATTGTAATGTCATTTGATCCGAGATTTGATCATTCATATTATAATAAATGATACGTTATCTGCGGTTTAGTGCAAAACACCCCGAAAATCCCCCACTCCACTATCATCTCAGGGGAATCCCTGTCAGTCGTCACGCGTGTCACGCTGCTGTTGACACATTCATTACGCGTCACGTTCCCGCGTGACGGCGATACTGGACTGACCGAACCGAAGCGAGCCGACAGGACATCTACAGCAGATCATATTTACGTTGTTCTGTACAGGACATCACTAGTGTACATCTACACAATCTACATATAGAGATATGTACTTTGCTAGGGTACGGAGGGAGATAGGGTTAGCGCGCAAGGGTAGTTTAAAATGTAATTTGCGAGGGGAGTTTGGTAATGGTAACGTTTAGACAGAAATGTTTGTATGAATGCAGATTAAGATAATAATGTTATCACTGTAAATAATAATACGAGGGTCATGATAGAATTATTGAGAGTGTTACGTTTTTATTTATTTGGGTGAAGTGTAAATGTTAGACAATTATTATTAATTAAAATAAAGGTTTATTAATATAACTAAATATTAAAAAGGTATATGATTACTAATATTGAACAATTATTAAAAACTAATTAAGACTAAAACTATAATTAAATAGATAACACTAACACTATTTATTTATTTAACCAATTAACACCACTATTTATTTCACTACGCGTTCCAGTCGTAGACTGTTTACGCGATATTTATATCACTATATACTTATATCACGTTCAACAGTGTCTGTATATTCAATTGCTCAGACAGAAGTCACACTTTTCACCTCACTATCTGTCTATTTATGTAACTACTCACGTACGAATTATTAAGAATTACACACATGGCACATGGTTCATATTTGTTAGAATTTTATTTTTAATATATTCAAAGTTCCTTTTTAACAATAATACACAAAACCATTCTTTTCTTACATTTTCTTAAAAGCTCACAATTAAGTTTCTTTTGGAATGCTTGAAAAATATTGAAGATGTCAAATTAGAAATTGTGAGTCAAAAATACTCTCTATTTAATTATATATTTTCACTAAAAGCGATAACCCTCTTATTTCCAATTTTTACCTCTCGCTAAGAGAGGTATTGAATTCATGCTAAAAATCGCATATCCAGATTTTAGTGAATAAGCACGTTGTAAGGTCCCTAGAATCCGATTATAACATTTTTACGATGATGTGTGCCTGCGTGCGTGTGTGTGTGTGTGTGTGTGTGTGTGTGTGTGTGTGTGTGTGTGAGTGTGTGTGTGTGTGAGTGTGTGTGTGTGAGTGTGTGTGAGTGTGTGTGTGTGTGTGTGCGTTCGCGGGCGCGCGCGCGCGCGTGTGTGTGTGTGTGTGTGTGTGTGTGTGTGTGGTGTGTGTGTGTGTGTGTGTGCGTGTGTGTGTGTGAGTGTGTGTGTGTGTGAGTGTGTGTGTGAGTGTGTGTGTGTGTGTGTGTGCGCGTTCGTGTGTGTGTGTGTGTGTGTGTGTGTGTGTGTGTGTGTGTGTGTGTGTGGATGTGTGTGTGGATGTTGGATCCACGATTTCTCAAATACTATAAGACTCAAGACATTTTTAACTAGGGATTCCTCACTCTAACAATAATGGGAAGAGTTGAGTCAGTTTTGGTAACAATTGGACAACCGGAAGTAGTAGTTACAAGAAAAAAATCATCTAAATATTATTAATCGAAAATTTATGTAAATACTTATATTAAAGAACATTAAATTCTCTATTCGATAAATATAAATTCATTATTATATCTTCTATAGATTTAGAGATAAAGAAATGCATATAAAATCATTTGGTGTAAAAAATCTCAGATCAAACTACTTCAAGGCAAGAAATCAAATGTTTGTAATTGACACATAAATGTCACTGTCAAAAATATTTGTATGCCACTGTCAAAAATATTTGTACATTATTATGAAAATAAAAAAAAGTCAACACAAAAGTATATACGTAAAAAAAAGAATATAAAAGGAATTTGCGAAAAAATTACGAATATAAAGAGAAAGAAAAGGAAAGTAGGAAAAGAAAATTTCAGGGTATTGAATATAAAGAAAATGTATGTATTGTACATAATTTATATTAAAGTATCCCATAGATTTTGCAAATATATGTGAGAATTATTTTGTAGTGAGACATGAATATATGTATTTGTATTTAAATATATTTTTTGTTTTATGCGTACAACCAGGTAAAATATCTGGCGAGAGGTTATGTGCTGGCCACATCAGATTTTTAAATAATAATAATTGTATGAATAGTTTCACCTATTACAACTTCATTTGCGACAGTCAACTGTATTCCCTCTTTGTCATCCCTTTGGTCTCTAAATCTCATGGGGCTACTACTATGTACTAAATGCTAAACAGTCCCTGAGCGGTGATAAGCCATCAGATAATCAGCGGATAACGCGTGTTACGGGTGGATGCATCCCAGATAACATGTCCAGATCACGTATATGATGATGTGTGTAAATCACAGGACGATAATATGTAGTCTACCACAGCATAAACTTGCACATTAGTGAACCCTGTAGCAAGAAAAATTAAAGAATTAGACGTTTATGGTTTTGTCTGTATTTATTAATAACGTAAGCATGTCTCATAAGTTTTGGCACAAATTACAAGTTTTTTATTTCCTTGTACATAGTAAAGGAAGTATTGTAATCGCGAAAATTTCGGTTTTCAGATTTCAATGGAAATATCCATTTTGACCATCCCTGAATCCATCAGGGTCGGCGCTAGGCGGTAAGCGTGGCAGAAGGGTGCCAACAGGTAGAGGGCGCCGAAATTTTAAAAAAATTAAAAAATAGTTATAGATTTATCAAGAAAATTACGTATAATTCTTCAAATATATATCTAATAGATACTCTTAAAATACCTTTATAAAAAGCACATGAAATGTTAAGTATGTTTTTCCAATTCGAATTTTTAAATGCCCGAACTCAGTTTTACACTTTGGAACGCCCCAACACAGCGTTACTTTCAATTTTTTATTAATGTCTTGTTTTCGTGTATTTATCTTTTTTCTTACATGCAAAAAGGTGGAGTATTTGCATTAAAAAGTAAAACTAAGAATTCTAAATGTTAACTTTAAACTGGGAATAAATATAGATACATATACATATTATTATAAACAAATCTTGGCGATTGTTAGCCCTCATAAATTCGTAAGAATCGATTTTGTTTCCATATATAATAAACCAAAAACATGATTATCATCGTTTGAAAATGTATGAAAAAATTTCCTAATGAAGAGCAAACCAAAATTCCATATTATGTAATATTTAGGAGTTATATGCAAAAATAAAAAATTCCGGGAGAGATGGCTTACCGGGTGAGATGACTCCTTTGCAAAAATCCATAGAATAGAACACATCGTTTCGTTCTACTATTATTTGGATTTTGGCAAGAGAGTCATCTCACCTGGTAAGTCATCTCTCTCGGAATTCTCTATGCATGTATCTGAATTTTTGTATTTATCTGGTAACTTGCATTTTTCGCGTTAAATACAACTGGAACACTAACTGGGCTACTTTGACCCAATTTTACTGACTTCATCTCTTATAATAACGAAGATCCCAAAAGCGAGGGTCGAAAACGGGTCTCCTTTATATGTATCATTTCTGTAAAATAGATGGTTAATATTTGAAGAATTTATTAATATTTTCTTTATAATAATATTATTCGAAATACGAATCGTGAGATTTTTTAAATATTATATATAAGGAGGGGGGGGGGGGCACTTTATAGGCTGCGGAAGGGCGCCAAATACCATACTGCCAGCCCTTGAACCATTATGACTAATTTCGTCGTGACGTCTGTACGTACTGACTATTATAAATAAAATAAATAAATATATCATCACGACACATTATCCATTGCTGAGTGTGCCAATCTGCTTTGTACACAGATTTCGGTAACGATGATTACATATTTGTACCATGCGGGCGTTTACCAGGCACCATCTCACGGGCACTCATTGCTGGCATGGAGAGTACACCACAGGGGTCAATTTTGTGCCATTTAAAATTCAAAATATTTGGCGTCGGTCGGCATCGAACCAGTGCCGGCCCGAGACTTTTGAGCGCCCCAGGCGAAAATTGTAAATTGCGCCTCTCATTTATTACAATTTTGTTTAGATTATATAGGTACAAAAATCAGAAACGATGCGATTTGTGTCTATAACTCGCGAACAATCACAGAATCTTAATCTGAATGAAATTTTTTTGAAAATATTTTGGATATTTAAAATACAGAGATTTTTTTTCTTTTCGGTTCTACAGAGTCGCTTTATTTTTGTCTAATACCATATATAGGATTAGTCACGGGAGAGTTACTTTCAAAGTCCGTTTGTGTGCAAACCGGAATATAATATACAGGGTGTCTTGGAAATAGGGGGACATGGCTTAACCTGGGCCCAAAATAAGACGATTTAACTAAACTTACCTATATCCGACAGTGCATCGTTTAGCCAGTATTCTGCTTCAAAGTCCTTCTAAAAAAAATAATATTGCTTATAATAACGAAACGCTTTGTTCGATTTGAATGAAATTTGGTATGACAATCCATATGGATATAATTCATCTTTTAAGATGGTATTTGTTATTGTTAGTGAACCACTAGTGTATGAAACTTGGGTGTCACGACCATGAATACACCATAACTTTTTAAAGGCAACGCCAATAATGCAAATTTATTGTTTTTCAGAAAGATACATTCAATTGTAAACTTTCATGTGTCTGTATAAGTTATGATATCTGTAACGATTTAGTCAGAAAAAAATTAAATGTAAGTGATTGCGCCGTGTAATTTTTAAAATAAATTTTATCTAGCAGTCTTTCCAAATGTCAGACAACTAATTTTTAATGACAGTAACAATTGTTTATGGGTTGTCAAAAATTTCTTTTGCCATATTTTAAAACCAGTAACATATCCGTTTGTTCGGCCTTATAGTATTTTATTGATATTATTATAATAAGACGATTAAATAATGTTAGCTCACTCCTAAATAACTTTAGAAGATTGACAACTCATAAAAAATTGTTTCTGTCATTAAAAATTAGTATTTTGACATTTGGATAGACTGCTAGATAAAATTTATTTTAAAAATTACACGTCGGAGGAACTTACATTTTATTTTTTTCTTACTAAATCGTTACAGATATCATAACTTACGCAGAGACACCAAAGTTTACTATTTAATGTATCTTTCTGAAAAACAGTAAATTTACATTATTGGCGTTGCCATTAAAAAGTTATGATTTAATCATGGTCGCGACACCCAAGTTTCATACACTAGTGGTTCACTAACAATAACAAATACCATCTTAAAAGATGAATTATATCCATATGGATTGACATACCAAATTTCATTCAAATCGAACAAAGCGTTTTGTTATTATAAGCAATATTATTTTTTTAAAAAAGACTAAAGCAGAATAATGGCTAAACGGTGTACATTCGGATATAGGTAAGTTTAGTTAAATCGCCTTATTTTGGTCCCAGGAATCTGTGGTTAAGCCATGTCCCCCTATTTCCAAGACACCCTGTATAACAGCGTCTAGCTTCCTCTCTTAAAAAAATAGAATACTTAATCACGATTGCTTTGCCTGTCTAGCGATGGTTCTGTCATTTTGACATTAAACAATTAAATATGGTCTGTTGTCATTAGTATTTTGGGTTGCAACCAAACGGACTTTCAAAATAACTCTTCCATGACTAACCCTGTAAGTAGGGAAAGAAAAAATATTTTTCAGTGTAGCTATGTCTCGGTATAAATATACTTTTCATTATTTTGCAGTTCGGATAATCTAATTTATCTCTTTAACGGTTCATCCTAGGTAAAAATTATAAGAATCTTGTTTTGTATAAAATTTCGATACGGATCACCGTTTTCAAGAAAAATGTCAAAAACCTAATTATGTCGTCTTTTTCCAAATTTGCGAGGGGGTATTGCATCAGTGTATTTTTCTGTACAGGATTCCGTATAATAGTATATTACATTGCAAGTATAATACTAGTATATTTTTTCTTACTAAAAATATCTAGTGTTTACGATTCCTCTCTCTCTCTCATTCCCATATAATATACACTACTATCTCCAAAAGTGAAATAAATAAATCATGTAAAAGTCTGTTCTGCTTCTGCTGCTGCTACGCCACAAAAGAAGTTATCCCCTCGCACGAGCTAAGAGTCCGAAGTCGCAGCACTTTTCCAGAAACCAAGTCGCCGTAAAATCGGGAAGAATAGGTGATTTAAATGCGTTAGCCAACGTCCGTCCCCGACGCATCGCGGCCTGTTATTCGAACAATGAATCAATCTTACAGACGAAACGGGGGATGGGATGAGGATGATAGAAAACAGAAAAAGATGAAAAGAATAAGAGGGGGATGCGCACTTATCGTCCAAAGATTTTTATGAGTCTGAAAATATCATAAACGACAAGTTTTCTACAGCTATTATATCAAACTTTAACAAAAACTATTGGTTTATTAGTTTTGTAATTCCGAATATTATTGGGCAAAATTTTTTCTAAATACTTTCTTTTTACCTCTCGCTATTATGGCAAGGGAATCATGCTAAAAACCGTACATCATACTTAAGTGAAAAAGCACGTTTTAAGGTTTATAGAATCCAATTTTAAGTCAAGTGTATGTATATGTATTTATCTACGACAGTGCGCTAATACGTAATTGGTACACTAACTTGAATGTCATTATGAGTTTCATAATGGCACTGAGTGTCATTATGAATTATTTATTTGGTTTGCGTTGTTTTGAAAGGTATTCAAAATACACTAAGAGGACCTTCTCATTATGGTAGTTCTTTATTCCTTTACTGTTGCACCATTCCTCCAGTTGTACAAAGGCTTGCTCGTACGCTTCTCTTGATTTTTCAGGAATAAGAGAAGCCACAACATTTTCGGCACCGGCTTCAATGTACGATGGAACAGAATCTGATTCGAAATCGCTCATTTTATCTTGGAAACTTAGATAAAATGTACCCGTATATGAAAGAATTTGACAACTATAAATTGGTTTTTTTTCTTCAAACAAACAAAAATTGTGACCATAACAATGAATAAAATGAACCGTGGCCTACCGTAAATACGTATTAATAACGTAGGCTACGAATGAACATTTCAATGTTTCTCATTATGTCAAAATTTAAATGAAAAATGTATTTTAAGATCAATTTAAACTGTCGTAGATAAAATATTGAAGAATACACGTTTGATATAGCGATATAGCCTAATAATGAAACTTGCGTGATTAAAACACTCGGCTCACCGCCTCGTGATTTAACATCACACGCGTTTCATTATGAACGCTATATCAAACTTGTATCCTTAATATCTATTATAAAGAAATATAGGGATTGTGCAAAAATATTGCATATCGAGATTTTAGTAAGGTTACACATCTATTCTAATACGGAAAGAAGGCATTAGATTTTGATGTCAGTCGGATAACCGGAAGTGGCACTTTTTGCAGCTCTAAATAGTTTTTCTTAGGTCCACTTTACCACTTTTACAATTGACGGATAAACTATGGTATAGCTATCGGAGGTATAACTTTATCCTAGTAATTATACCTTCGATAAACAAGACTGTCTTTTACAATGCATTTTTACCAAGAATTACGTTAAATCACTTTAGGTTGGTACTGGCACAATAAAATTATCTTCTTGTTAGACTATTTTTCTGCAATACTGTTATTATTTCTATCTTCTAATTTGCATATTTCACGATGTTAGATGATATAAATGTTATTTTTGATTCTGACAGTGATGATGAAATACTTGATTGACATCTGTCAAACGTATGAATAGCAACACATCGTTTGTGTTTATGTGGTATCCATAATTAATTTAATTATTATTATGATACAGATTTTCTTTTCATTTCGATACAGATTATCACTAGAATTAGATGATTTTATAACCAATTTAATGGTTTATAGTTTATTTTTTTAATTATTATGAATAGTCGTAGAAAAAATATAGTGTATGCAACTTATTTATACTTATTTATAATAATATACTAATATATTTTTATGTGTATACATATATCAATTTATAAAATAACCTATTATATAAATCCCTGCGCAAATGCAGAAAAATATAAAAAAAATCAATTTAATAGTAGTACTGTTTTAAGAAAAAAATATTAAAGTAGGTATGAATTTATAAAAGACATGATCAGTAGATCATTTATCTTCTTTGTAATTGAAACGAAATTAATGCATTATTAAAAATAAATTTGAATTAATGTAAGATCCTGGAGAAGAAAATATTCATAAACAATAATTTCTATCAATAAAATAAATATTATAAGAAAATATAAATTCAGATCATATTAAGCAAGCCAAGCCACAACTGGTTGTTTTCAGTCACGAAATTCAGATCATAGTAGCTATGCTCAACGGTTTTTCTTCTCTCGTCCCGCGTACGCGACTTATACTACCGTAGTTCGCATATACTTAAAGATTTTCGTAGTAAAAAGATTGTGATTAATAATAATTTATATATCACTCAATTCGTTGAACTTTCGCGGTCATTGTGGTATATAATACATTTATGTGTTACGTGTTGAATAAAAAAAAATTCGGGTGTTTTCAACTTTCAAGAGAGAAAATATTAACCTTACTTCTTGGCGGTCATGGTAAGAAGATTTATAAGTTATCGTTATAAATAAATATATTATGCACCAAAGTAACTTAAATATTAAATTTGGCTTAAATGACAATATTGCATCGAAAAGAAATGTCAAATGAACCACTATATATTGATGTCAAAATTTCGATTTGCATCTTTTGTTTAAACCTAGCTTAAAATTTAAGCCTTGTTGGTGCAACTGGCCATAAATGATTTTATTTTATTTGAGATTCATTTCTACACTATTTCTTTTTGACGTATGAGTCAAAATATTTTAGTACTTGTATTGCATTTTTTACTTTACTTGAAATTATTTTTATCCATAAAATTTCTTATATCTTTTGCAAGAGTTAGGTACTTCGTTTCACGTAAGAAAATAGTGCTGGGAAGATAGGTGCAGTTTGATATGGTTGTTTGATTGGATAATATCGGGGTATTACGTGGAATAAAGTATACCATCCATAGCATTTGTAGAGAAGCTATATAAAATAAATTTAATATCACATTTATTAAATAATTAGGACTATAGTCCATTCACGAAAGTAATAGAATTTGTAACTAATTTATTGACATAATCAAGCCATTCTATTGGTTCGGCTAGAAAATTATCTCTATCCGACTCCGAAAGCGTGGCGTCAAAATCGAGCGGGAATTACAAAACCTGAAATATTCCGGTTAGTAAGTGAGGTCATGGTGAAAATACACCTAACCAAACTTAAATACACACCCAGATAAGTTATTTAAATTGTCCGATAATCTAGTTTGTTCACTACGGCCACATTTACAAATCGGATACATATTCCAAGTTTTATAATTCTCGCTCGATTTTGACGTCATCTGTTTCGGAGTCTATAGAACGACTTGTATCAGTTCACGATAGTTCAATATTCTCTCACATCATCAATGGAAAAATGGACAATAATAGGTAATTTGAAACAATAAGATATCGACCTCAAGTTTGAATATTTGAAATTTTACAGTTTATTTTTACCAATATTTTCATCCGTGGTTAAAACTGTCTGTTAAAACGAAAAATGTCGCATCAGACATCGAAAAATTAACATGTACTTATAATTTTACAAAACTTAATTGTTACTTTTATTATTTATTTTTTTAAATGGAAATAATTTTAACCATTTGGAGCTAAATAAAGTATTATTCACGATAGATGACTATTCAAGGTCATTTATGAACCATCTGATATATTACTTGCAGATAACTTCACGGCATTTCGTACCCATAGGCGTGCAGCGCGAAATATTTATGGATACATTTTAACTGAAAAAAATGTCCTTATTTAAAAAATTTGTTTCTTTTAAAATAATATTTTTCTCAAAGTGACGTAAACCATAAAATATTTTGATTTAAATGTCAACGACACTGGATAAACATTAGTATATATGACAGTGTAGTAGATGAATACATGTCTGTAACTCTACGACATACGTCACTACAATTTTTACGTATGTCTCTCACACCAGAAATTAAATAGATATACGTCAACTAATCTTTCTCTGTCTAATACAAAAAGTTCCTAAGCTACTGCTATAAAGTGCTGTGTATTCTTTCTTCGAACAAATGACCTTGAATAGTCATCTTTCGTGAATAATAGTTATATCTTGAGAATGGAAATACCCTTCAAAAATTTGGAATGTACTTACGTCTATGTTCATTCACAAAATGTAACATTTTTCGGACTAAAAATTATTTTTTGTTGACAGTAGATACATTTTTATTGAAGGGAGATAAATGCCTGTTTTTAAATAAATAACGCAAATGACCATTTTTACAACAACAATTATTATTTTCTATCATACAAAAAGTGTAAACTACATACATTTTTTATGATGAAATAACAATACATTTATTATTTATACATACAACAGTAATATTTTCATATTTTGTCTTTTATTTATAAAATAAATTAAAATGTGTAACATACAGTAAATATAAAACGGAAACTCTCGTATGTGGAATGAAAAAAATACTGGGCGAAATAAACTGCACAGCCTAAGTTACATATATATTTCACCTGGGTGTGTTATACATAAATGTAAGGCACGTCATTGAACTAAAATTTGTTACTATGATTAATTTAAATTAGCGTCTTTTAAAATGTGAAATGCAGCCCCTAAAGCCCAGCTGATTTCATGTCCGTTGATTTTCTTGAAAAGCTAGACAGAAAAAAATAAATATAAATTGAAGAAAAATGCAAAATTCGCGTATTTTATTTCTTACATTCAAAGTCGTCTCATTTCGGAGTCCAAATCCATGTTGTAATAATACCCAAATATATGTCAAATCAAGACACATAAACGGCTGGTCGACATTAACAGTTTCACAAGCTGAAACAGTATTTTTGTTAATACATATTAATTTGATGTATATAAATTAATAATTACCTTCTTTTGCGGCTTTTCTGAATTGTCCCACCGTTACATATCCTCCTTTGAAAGGATCTGTAACAAAAAAAAATGTTTATATATTTGTTTATTGTAGTTTAAAATAATGAAATAGTTACAAACATGCTATATGCTGCCACCTATGTACAATTTATAAAATGGAGTATTCTACTACCATGTTTAATTCACAGATAGCGCCGTTAGCATTGATTTTGTAACTTTGAAATCTACTGTAGATTGATCAGATTTCCACTCCACTTTATAGTAGGGTGGACCTTAAAAGGGGTCAAGTGGAATTTTAACCGCTCGGATTTCAAACCGACATCTTCGGCAGTTATGATATACATAACATTCCTATACTCTATCCGTTTTAACTATAGAGCGTTGGGTGAGATAGGGCATAAGATTCTAGCTCTCTGATTGGTTCAAACGTGAACCGAGTTTACACAGTAAAATAATTGACGCGAAATTTAAATTTGCTTAACAACTATAACAATTATTTTGCCGTCTGACATAAAATATATAAATGTCAACAAAGTTAATAGTACACGATTTATTACATATCAATTTCTGTTCAGTTCTGTTTGTTTTTTTCGTTTATATAATTTTCATAGTGTTTTGTTGTTATATTTCATATTACATAGTTTTCATTGTGTGCGTTTTCTTAGTTTTTACTTAGTAGTTCGTTAGTTTTCTTATTGTTCTCTTCGTTAATATTATGGATAAAAATTCTGAACCTGGCTCTGCCAATGTTTCAAAACATCCAAAAGGAAAGGCCCTCCGAAGCGGGCAAAAAAGTGGCGTATAATTTACACTGCACATATTGGGCCACGAATGCATATTCCAAATTCGAAAGTGTCCAAATTGTGGCATCAGAACTGGGCACAGCACGATGTAATATTTAGAAAGAACATGAGGAAAAAGGGTCATTTGGATCACCCCAGGAACAAAGAAATTAGTTTAAAACATTATTTTGTTCATATTTAACGGTGTATATAGTTTATACATATAATGCATATATTTTAGAGTGTAAATATTTATATTTCAAAGGAGAATTATATTTATATTTTACGTTGTTTTCTTTAAAATTAATTTGAATGTGGTTTTTATTCATGCATGCCCCTTTTGCCGAAATGTAGAGAAAGGTACGGAGATTATATAAGTATATGAATACTTGTACGTACAAGACAAAATTAATGAAAAAATGTCAGTTAAAAAGAATTTTTTTAAATCCATGAATGGCACCAAAATTCGATTTTTTTATTTAATACATGTAAAAACGGCCGCGGTCGAAACGCCATCTAGTCTATAGTTAAAACGGATAGAGTATAAGTATGTTAATAGCTATAAAATTCAATCAAGAGATAGGTCTGTAGTAGTAAATAAATAATAAAGTAGTAGAATACCCCAAATATTAACAGCGTTAAGCAAAATATCTATAGCCTGTAGTTCGTATTAAGTTAGAAACTTGTTTATTAATTACCAAAATGAGAAGAATTCTTGTCCCATGCTTCGCATAGGAATTAAAATACATAATTATATAAAATATATCATAAAAACTGTAACATACACTTACCAATAAGTCCATATTCAGTGGCTCTGTCAAAATAATAACTGAATGCATTAATTTCCTTAGTATGCAACTCTTGCAATGGAATAACTTTCGAATAAACATAATCTTTAACAATTTTGGTGCATTCTTCCCAATTCACTTCCGGATTTTCTTCATTTACATGTGCTTCGGTTTTAAATCCACTTACAATATAATCCACTCCTGCATAATGGAACTTTTTGCTATTTATAAATGGATTCACACACAAACTCGCAATTTCTTTCACCGCCGATGATTGCCCCCAAGCGAGAATTTCTTTTCTGGCGGCCATTAGGCCAAGACCGAGATAACTGTGGGTGTACACTGGTATAACTCCCTTAACAGCATTGACATTATGGATGTATTCAGTTTGTTTTAAAGTACTTGGAGTCGTTGGAGCAAATGTAACTTGAGTTGAACCTCCTCCTAAATCCAAAGCGGCTACTGTTCTGTCTGAATTGCCGCTGAGGCGTTCTAGCAAGAAATTAACAGTGAACCAACTGAAAATTCCTTCGTCAACACCGTCCATAATCGCAACTGATTCTGAGTTTGTTAAAAATTGTGATTTTTGGAACAGATCTCGAACGCTGTTTAATAATCCTTCAGCTTGTTTGGCTGGTAAAAGACGCAGACCAGCAGTGGCTTTTAAAACTAATGGAGTTTTGCTCCAGTACTTTTCGGGTATTTCTTTTTTTGCGCGATCGAGTAAAGTGTTGATTGACTTTGCGCCCTGTTGAGGGTTTTGAGCAAAAGCTGATAAACCTGGTTTTGTTTCCACAAAGAGTTCGTGATCCAAGATTAGTCGTCCATCTATAAAAACAGCCAAAACATCTTTTGAAATTAACAGAATTAATGGGGTTTTCCACAAAAGTACTTGGAAAGTTTTGAGATGTGGATGTAGCGACAGTTGGAGAATATTCGGTGGTGAGAGAGATTAATGAACAGAGAAAAATTTTGAGGTAGAAAGAGGCAAGTGAATTTAAAAATTATTCAATAATGTTGTGACGTCACATCCCTACTATTGCTAACTTCATATGCACGAGACAGTGCGCATGCCCTGTTGATTTATTTTGCTCCGAATGGACCTTTTATTGCACCGTGACGTCATTTTCAATGCGCCACGTAGTGAAATTCTTATGAAGTAGAGATGGAGGGGCAACATGTTGTCAAGTAAAATGATTAAAAAACAAGCATTTATTTTCGATAAAAAATTATTTAAACAACACAAAAACTTAATTAATTTTGTCTTTGATTATAAAGAAATTATTAATAATGAAAAATATATATATTTATTTACAAGAAAAAAACAACAATTTTATTCTTGTTTGTTACTTTCTTAATATCAAACCGGCAACTATGCAATAGGGGATTCCGATCGTGACGTCACAAAGTGCGCCATTTGCGGTGAAATCTGGAACTATGTGGACAAATAGACATTTTCTATTGACATGTGTTCGGTTAGTGATGAAAATGATTTTTTTTAGTGCAGAGTTAGTGCCAGGGGCGAAATTAATAAAGAAAAATATTGAAAATCATTCTGTGAATGACCTAAAAAAGATGGTTAGTGTCGTGGTCTGAAAAAAGACGGAAAAAAGCGACCTTATTTAAGGTTTTAGTTCCGGTTAGTTACTGGGTATTTACTGTTTTATACTAACTCAAAATGTTTCAACGTTTTCAGAAATCAAAATTGTGTGAATACGGGTGCAGTGATAATATATTACCCTGCATTGATGATGGTAAATGGGTATCTGCGGTAATTTCATGTAATACGTGTGTGGTAGTTGATGTAAATATAAAGTGGGGCTATTTTCCATCTCATAACATATTAAACCTATTTAACTACGGACTCATATACCACTACTTCTACGAAACCATTTAGTTAGATGTAGTTACGCATAAATCATGAGAGATAAGATCGGCTTGGAAAATGGCATAAAATTAACTCCTCTCATATATTTTTTATATTTATTCCTGTAATTACTCCTACAGAGGCCATACACGCACCTAATACCCATATTTTTAATATAAAACAAATTTCACAAGGCTATCAACTTGACAGCACGATGACAGTTACTTGTATGTCCACATAGTTCATAAAAATACCGCGACGGGGCGCTTAAAATTCGCTTAATCGGAATCCCCTATTATCTCTGTCACTTTATGTGATGTTTATTTCACATCTTGTAGAACAAATAACCAGTTTTCTTATTCCCATCTCATGTTTCTCTTGTTTTAAAATATTCATCACAAACCCTTCTGAGAATTTATTTAATAAAGTTAATAGAGTTTTTACTTTTTGAGATTTGTAATTTTATTTGAAACTAGCCTTCTCAATGCGCAAACGACCTACTGCGCACTACATATGTCAGTTTTGTTTATCCCTCTCTTTTGGGGTGCGTTCCAAAACAAAGATACAGAGTAAGTGGATCCCCTACTTGGAGTACGGTCACGTGACCATATTTGCCGGAGTATTTAGGAACGACTATGAGTAAATAAAATAACATAACCTTAAAAATAAGAAAATATCTTTTTGATACGACATTTTGATTACCAAAAATTATTTGTTGTGTGCACTTCCTGTTTTATCAAGACATTTTTTACAATTAATACGGGTTTAACTATTATGTTTTTCAAATGATTTTTTTATAAGATAAATAATCATCAATTACTCCAATGTATTGATAATTTTCAAGATTTATTTTTATTTCAAATTCGATTTCTGTATGTTTCGTTGTAAAAATTTGCGTAGGACACGCAAATTCTCATTGGAGTATTTCGTACCCTACTAGCGTAGCAGAGTACGAAGAGTATGCTCTAGAGTGCGTACTCCGAATTTTGGAACGTTTATCGCGTAAACTCTAAGAGTAAGCGCAATAGTTTTGGAACGAATTTTACCATACTCGATACTCCAGAGTAAGGTTTTGGAACGCACCCTTGATGTAAAAGGCCCATTTACTTCTTTCACGTTTGTCACTTATTTCATAAACGTGTAACGTGATAGAGCAACAATAAAAATTTGCGTAGATCATTAGTTTAAGAAATAAATTTAAATTAATAAAAACAGTTTTTTCTTGATTCTATTACACTCTAATACATATTATCATTTTTTGTCGGTCATAGTCCTCTATCACATCTTTCTTTTTGGGGCTATTACGTCACAAACATTTACAAAAACTGTACTAAATTTTATCTCGGATATTAATTAAAAAAATTATAAAAAATCATATGGGGTCTCGTGGCCGCGTGTCTGAGTGTCAGGTCGCGAATCTGGGGAACCGGGTTCGATCTCGACCGAATCCAAATATTTCCAATTTTAAATGGCACAAAATTGACACTCCATACTAGCAATGAATGCCCGTGAGGTGACGCCTGGTAAGCGCCCGCACGGTGCAAATATTTCATCATTACGGATATCTGTATATAAAGCAGATTGGCACACCCAGCAATGGGTAACAAGTCGTGATAATATATTTATTTTATTTTATAAAAAATCGTGGAAATTCCCATTAAGTATAATAATTAAAATTTAAAACTAAATACATTAAAATTTACGTAAAACCGGAAGTAAAATAAATAAATAAATAAATAAATATATCATCACGGCTTATTACCCATTGCTGGGTGTGCCAATCTGCTTTGTACACAGATGCGGTAATGATGAAATATTTGCACCGTGCGGGCGCTTACCAGGCGTCACCTCACGGGCACTCACTGCTGGCGTGGAGAGTGCACCACAGGGTTCAATTTTGTGCCATTTAAAATTGGAAATATTTGGCGTCGGTCGGGATCGAACCCGGTTCCCCAGATTCGCGACCTGACACTCAGGCACGCGGCCACGAGACCAAAACCGGAAGTAATATTTTTACTAAGCTTTTATTTAATTTTATGTCTCAAAGTAATTCGCGACATAAAATTTCGTAATCTTACTCAGTTTGCGAATTATTTATAATATTACTTGCAAATAATTGGCAATCGTCAGCTATCAGTACGTGGAATTTTACTGCAAAAATACAGTTGATTATGTGCTGATCGTATCACATTTTTCTAAGAAGTTGCAATCAAAATTTGGACGTCAAAATACGTAGTTTTTTTATTAATTATTTTATTAAATTGCTTTTTATCAATACATATTTTTAACTATTGCCCATAAAAATATATATTTTGGCTTAACGAATAATATTTAAGAATTTATAAAAATACAAATCGATTTAGATAAAGTTTCATATAAAAATAGTGGATCCCACCACTGATCCCACAGTTAGTTGCAAGAGTGTTTCCCTGTTTAACTTACAGATAACGCTGTAAGCATTTGTAACTGTCATTGGGGAAACTGCGTCATTCCCGCCAAATTTAAATATCTTAGAAACAAATACATATATTTCAAAATTAAGTAGTTTCAGAAAAAAAGTATTTATTAGTAGTTATTTATGTAACAAGCGGGTTATTTTTGCTATTTACCTAAGTAGGCTTTGTGGAAAGAAAACGCCAAAACTCTACTTCCGGTGCTCCCCGCATCGATAACAACTGCATAAACTGGCTCATGGTATCCAAAAGATTTAGCAATGTGATCCACAGCTCTGTGACCAACTTCCCAAGTGTCCACATATAACCCTATATTAATATACATTAAATTATGAAATGATAATACAGTAATTAACAATGGGGTATGTGACCAAATTTTTATTTTTACATAATATGATACTAGACAAAAAAATACCCGTTTTTTTATATCGATTAATTATTTGTACTTTACAAGAAAATAATTATTAAAAATTTGGAGAAGGGATTTGTGACGTGACAATGGTAGAAGCATGAAAAAAGACGGTTAGACTGGGAGGGAAAGAGATAGTTATAGCCAGATGTGACCATACCACACCTACCACACCGTAAACGCGACGCTGATAGGCTGATTTATAACTGTCTCTTTTCTTCTCGCAGTCTATCTGTCTTTGTCCACGATTCTAACATACTTACGTCATATATCCCTTCTCCAAAACATTAAATTGTTAATAACAAGATTATTACAAATTAATGTTTAGTTTTTATTATTATAATGAGAAGCTACAGTGGTTAGTTTTTATATTTTATGACATATATATTGAAATTCGAATATGGTCACATACCCCATTCATGTATTTACCAAAGAATATAAACAAAATCGTAGAGCAAATCACCAAACAAATAAGAGAACGTTGGATACCAGCTGCTTCTTTATCTCTCGCATTTTTCTTCGATGATGGACCGACATGTTGGCTTTTTAACTGTAAAAATAAACGTTTCAATCTCATAAATTGCGTTTTACAATTACAAAACGATTAAACTACGTACACAATTGCACAGACTAACCTATATTACATAAAAGTAGGACTATAGTTTTATCTCAAGCTATTAACCATAAGATAAGCTATTATTTATTACATGACAGCAAAAAACCCAAAGCATATACAAATTATTATGAAATTTTGCAGTTTTAATTCAGTTTAATCTAGTTCTGACATTTTGACAGATGTCATAACATACCGAGTATACGATTTATATAAAGCAATGTAGCATTAATAATATATTAAGTAATAAATAAAAAAGTAGGTTAATATCTACAGAAAGTCAATAATTTAAATTATTAAGCATCAATGAATATAAAGAGATAATCAACTTTGAGGTTATAATAATGAGAATATCAATAATTTAAATTCATTTCTGATACGTACGGGCGTATAAATCATTTTCCAATTGCAAATAAATAAATATTGAGTTCTATTCTACACTAAAACATAATAACGGACGAAAACCACAAAATAATAACTTTAATAACTTTGCGTAGGCATATCGTATAAGATTTGATAAAAACTTAAGATTTCAATTTACTTACTTTTCTTCGTCGCAACTCTGCTGTCATTTCTGCGTTGTTCTGTTGTTTGATTTATAAATTGCGAATAATTCGCTGTGACTTGCAGTTATTATTCTTGTTCTATTTTATTGATTAAGTGTGGTCGAATGAAAAGCGAACCGTGGTATGTTCCAAGTAACTTAATAGCAAATTTTCAAGGGAACCGATGATAATATTAAACATAAATATTGCGATAAGTGATGTAACTTGGTGATTGTAAATTATGACGACTCATCATAGTTTACCTTGAAAAGGCTAGTAGATAATGACCTAGCGAAAACGTAGGGCAAAGTGTTCAATTAGAAAATTGACGGTCATTTGTTTAGCAAAAAAAACAATGTATTTGTTGTTTTAAATGAAAATATTATTAAATAAAAATTGTTTATTTGGTTTAATATATTTGTACAGGTTTTAAGATAAAAATTCTTAAATATACAATGGAATTATACAAAAATTGACTATAAATAATATACAAAACATTTTTTAACCCCAAGCCTGACTTTTACAATAATGTAAGACTAATTTACCTTCTGTATTGTAACAATTATATAGATTTCGTACAGTTTGATCTGGAGATGGAGCAAATGTTTGATTAACATACAAAAACTGTAATAAAAATATTGTTATCACTATTAAAACATCATATTTCATTGTTGCACTTACTAATTTTTCTTCATTTTCTAATTTTAAATATTTTTTGATAAACTCCATAATCCATCCAATGGGCTTATCAGCATCAACAGCCCATTTTTTCTTTTTCATAATCGGAGCATTGCCCGTTGGTTTTAACAATATATCAACTACAAATAATTCATGAGCAACAATCAACAATACAACAATTAAGTCATTATTACACCTTTTTGTTTATCTTCTTTCTTATCGTCTATATCTAACGATGCGCTTGTATCGGGTTCATTGTCCCCAAAAGATTCTTGCTCTTGAAGAGTGGAGTCATTATCTTTTGATTCTTCACTCATATTTGGGCAATTTTTAAAATTTATGAAATTTTGAGGTTGAAGTATGATTTTACATGGACATGACCGCTGTCAAATTTAGTTACAAACTGAAAGTCACTAGGTTAATGACATAAAGCGTGTGGAGATAACCTACAAAACTTGAGTTTGGTAAAATCGTAATATATTTAATATTTCAATATGTTTTTGACTAACGTATTATTTAAAAAAGTTAAAAGCAAGTAAGTAATGTTAATAAATTATCTGTAGAAGTTTATAGTTTATTTTACGGATTCTACTGGGTTCAAAACCAGTTGTATTATTGATATTATTAGTAATTATTGCGTATATTTGTCTAGGAATATAATGGTTTTAATGGAAAGTATGGTCAGTGGTCATCAGTTCACAGCAATTCGTGAAAGACTAGCAGATAAACTTGAAATTATTCGATTTGATCCGTACAGTACGTATGTTTTATTGTATAGTGCGTTTTGCTTAAGAAAATAGCGGTTCTTAAGCTGGGCAGGGAAATAAATTTTACTCTCTGGTTAGAATGCACGCACACATATACTCTATTCCAATTAAAAATAAGATAGGGCGTACGATTCCAGTTTCTTGATTGGTCTATACATGAACCAGGTGTACAATAGCGAAAAATATGTAGATATGTAACATAACTTTTTAATCAGCTGTTGAAGGTCGTAAGAGCTAGAATTATTATTAGAAAATAACTGTTTATTTACTAAAGAATTAAAAATTATTAAATTTTGACGTTTTGAGCTGCCAAGTATGCCTTGCACGAAAGATAAAACTAAATCATAATCTTTGTGTGTAAAACGGGCTGACTCCAAAACGCCACCAACTCCATTCTTAACTGGAATATAGTACATATTGACAAAATTTGGTTTCATGAATTTAAATTGCATGTAAAGCTGTCGGCTTTCAAGCGCCATCTCCTATTTTCTTAAGAGAAACGAAGTATAGTATGCAGTGCGTATACGAAAAGAATAAAACAACTGCGTCGTCATTCGTCAGGTGCGCGGCAGGGGGAAAGAAAGCGACGTAGATATCTATGATTGGCTATTAGAGGACTGCACGGGCATAATTTTTTAAATTCTGCGCGGCCCGGCCCGACTCGAGCCTAAAACTTTTTTAAAACTGATTACCCGGCCCGAACACGAATAAATTTTAATTCGAAATAATATGAAAACGTTAAACAAGTGAAATCAAAATTGTTATAAATTCAATAATTAAAATATGAACTTGTGTATATTTGATCCACTAGAAATGGAGTGGAATGAAATAATTGAACCCGGCCCCAGCCCGAATATATTTTACAAAAAGACCGAGCCTTTGCTCGTGGACCTTGTCGGGACCGTGCAAGCCTCTATTGTCTATGGACCGAACCGAGGCCACACGAGAATACAGGCCTGAATGCTCAATTGGTGACGTCACAGCTAGCCTCTTGCTGTTTCACCTCGCTTCGAACGACAGCACTGAAAGCGTAGGAAATATACGGAATTTTAAACAAATAGGATTGTAAAATGTAATTTATAAAGATATACAACTCGTAAATAACTATTTATATATTATATAATAACTATTTTATATACATAACTAAATAAATTAAATAAAAAACGAATTATAAATGGCCAAAATATACGAATAAACTCATATTTTTAATAAACTCATGTTTTACTTTTAAATAATACAAGAAATAATAAAAAATAATAACTAATAAATCTTTGCGCATATTGTATATTTAAAATACCCATTACTTTGGAATAAAATAGATTTAGGTGCTCACTAATTTATTTATTTTTTTGTTAAACTGCTTTTTATTACAAATTTGTTCTTTACAGTTTTCTCCATAATTACTTGGTAAAATGTTGCTGAATATCCCTAAAAAAATTTTCATAACTAAATTTGATATACATTCACCATATATTAGGAAAACTTGTTTAGCTTCTAATTTTTCTAATGTCAGGTATATCAATTTAGCCATGTTACCAATCAAAATTTAACGTTACGTGCTGCGCTGAGCCGGGCGTCCACTCACAATGACTGCCGTACCTATACTGTTTTTAGAAGGCTAAACTACCGCTCTGGCCTCATAGTTTGAAGTGACGCATTGAGCAGGGATAAGCATTCAGGCCTGTATAGACCATATTACTATTTCAATGCGCATGCTCAGAATGCACCAATCATATGCTTGGAAGTACTGCGAAAATGAAACCAATGTTATCTTATGGGAAAAATTGTATTTTTAAAGCAAAATATTATTTTACGTAGACGTAAATTAACGATAATTTTTTTCTTGCAAGTTTCATTTCATGATTAACTACTGGATTCTGCCCTTATAATATATAAATAATCAATAAAATAAACATTAAAATTTAAAAATTTTAAGCGCCTGTTTACTCTTCTGTCACTGACAGATAACCCCAAGCTAATGTTTTGTTGTAGTGATTCTTTTGTAAAGTGCGAAATATATTTTTTTTAATTATGCCTGTTTACTATTGTTGCTTTCCGGATTGTGATTTGAATCCATTAATTAAAAAGGAATATCTTTTCCTATTTTTCCTAAGAAAGGTATAGAGAAAATAAGTTAGTATTGCCAACTTAATTGGAAAAATTAAAAAATAGTTTGTCACCCTGGCACGCTTTTTTCATTTCATAAATCTGCCGGCAGAGGCGCTATAGTTAATAATATGGTCTATTCTCGTGTGGCCTCGACCGAATCCATAGGCTTGCAAGTTTTGTTTAAAACTGGGGGCAAATTAAGTTCCGCAATGAAGTATTTTTGGTAATTAATTTAAAAATTATATTTTGTACGAATTTTTCTTAGCATTTCATGGTGATTCAATAAAAAATCCATATTTAAATTAAAAATAGTGATTTGTATTAACAAGAATAATTAATATTGTGCACGTCGCTGAACATTTCCTTGGAGGCGTGGTCAACAGAATCGAGTGATGACGCAGTCGGCTTGTTCTTGACATGTACGCACTCTACCTATGTGTAGTATTGTATTTAACATTCTGTAATATTTGCAGTTCAAACAGAAAGCGTGTACAAGGAAAGAAAGAAGATTCGTAGTATGTAAGATATTATTTATTCAAATGTTTTATAAGTAGATTTAAATGTTAACTAATAAATAAAATATATTCTGAATGAAAATATTATTTTACCAGTCTAGAAATAAAATACATCTATAATTTGACCTTATATAAATACTCATTTGACTAGTTCAATCTGAAGAGCTATAATTATTTACATAAATATGTATTACACATAAAACATTCAAATCATTTTGATTAACATAATCATGGCACCTTATTAGTTTTGATTTCATTTATTGTTTTATCTATTTTATTTCTCCATATCTAAAATTAAATGCCATTTCTGTACAAACTAACAATATTTCCATAACAAAACGATAACAAATTTGCTTAACAAGCGCTCACGCCTTCAGGTCCCAGGTTCAAATCTCTAATATCTTGGTTCTTTACATAATATACATATAGATATCCTTTCTATTCGTGCCTGCACGATTATCATGAGCGCTAGTTTATAAAAATATTGACTGTTTTGTTTATCCTAATTGGTCACAAAATTATAATTGCTAAGTATTCGCTACCCTGATGTAGTTTAATCATAACAAAGTTTCGTATTGGCACAAGCAAAAACGAAAGTCTAATGTTCGTGTCGTCATGTTTATTTACTTGTTATAAAAATCTTTAAGCCTTGTATTATTATTTTTTTCTTATTTATTATCTCTGGCGACAAATATAAGTAAGAGCGACTTTACGAAGAAAATATTCCCTTTCTGTCATTATCAATATAATATTACTTTTACGGTACGGAATGGGGTCCTCCGCTATTTTTATAATTTCATCTAAACTGAAAGCGATTTATAGTTTTAGAAAGTTTTTATTGTTATCTGTTCAGCTGTAATATTTTTTTTATCCCACATGCATTGAAAATAACATTTTACTGCGTGTGAACGCGCACGAAAGTGGACCTAGGCAAGAAAAAATAGTTCGTACTCGGACTAACAGATGGCGTATACTGCGCTAAATATAAGAACCAGAGGATTCTATACTCTATCCGTTTTAACTATAGAGCGTTGGGTGAGATAGGGCTTAAAATTCTAGCTCTCTGATTGGTTGAAACGTGAACCGAGTTTACACAGTAAAATAATTGACGCGAAATTTAAATTTGCTTGACAACTGTATCAATGGACCTTTCCAATTTAAAGAGATAGAAGATATGCGCAATGGGGATCTGCGCATAGTAAGAACAACTGAGATCTATGACGTTTGATTCTAAAACATTTAGACGTAAAATGTGAGAATATCTCGGATAACTTTAAAAAATCTTATCGAAATAAGTTACAAAAGCTTTTATTGAAGGTAAAATGTCTAACGATGCAAATTTCTCTGAGAATACAGGTATTTTAATGACTGCAATATTTTTGACGTTTCGTTTAACAGCTCAACTGGCAGTTGTTCGCGCCATTTTCTTACTATTTGCAGCGATAGAAAGAGATAGCCCTTAAATTGGAAAGGTCCATTATTTTGCCATCTGACATAAAATATATAAATGTCAACAAAGTTAATGGTACACGATTTATTACATATTATCAATTTCTGTTCAGTTCTGTTTGTTTGTTTTTTTCGTTTATATAATTTTCATAGTGTTCTGTCGTTATATTTCCCATTACATAGTTTTCATTGTGCGCGTTTTCTTAGTTTTTAGTTAGTAGTTCGTTAGTTTTGTTATTGTTCTCTTCGTTAATATTATGGATAAAAATCCTTAACCTTGCTTTTCCAAAAGGAAAGGTCCTCCGATGCGGGCAAAAAAAGTGGCGTATAATTTATACTGCACATATTGTGCCACGAATGCATATTCCAAATTAGAAAGTGTCCAAATGGTGGCATCAGAACTGGGCATAGGACGATGTAATATTTGGAAAGCTATAGAAGAACATGAGGAAAAAGTGTCATTCGGATCACCCCAGGAACAAAGAAATTTGTTTAGACCATTATTTTGTTCATATTTAACGGTGTATATAGTTTATACATATAATGTATATATTTTAGAGTGTAAATATTTATATTTCAAAGGTGAATTATATTTTTATTTTACGTTGTTTTCTTTAAAATTTATTTGAATAATGTGGTTTTCATTTATGCATGCCCCTTTCGCCGAAATGTAGAGAAAGGTACGGATATTATAAGTATATGCATAAAAACACAACATAGATTAGCACATGTGCGTACAATACAAAATAACTGAAAAAATGTCAATTAGAAAGATTTTTTTTAAATCCAGGAATGGCGCCAAAATTTGAATTCTTTATTTAATACATGTAAAAACGGCCGCGCTCGAAACGCCATCTAGTCTATAGTTAAAACGGATAGGCTCGTAATACGAGCACAGTTTTAACTGAAACGCTGTTTTAAGAAATGTCAAATTCAAATTTCAATATTTATATTCGTCCTTATGTTTAAAGAATGATTTTTTTAAAAATATTTGTTTGAATACAATCTATGTTCTGCTTTAAAATCATATTTTGATAAATTTCATATTATTTATTATTAATATTAAATAATGAAATTTGACATTTCTTAAAACAGCGTTTTAGCTAAAACCGTGCTCGTGGTACGAGCCATTGAGTATAGTTATATTTATTATACAGAATGTAACAGCTAAACGAGCTACGTCAAATAATTTCTGTATTATTAAAGATACAATAAAATACTATAAGACAATCTTATAGAAGACCAAGGGGGACATCCGAATACAGAAGAAAATATTTTTTAAACCAGTGGTACTCAAGGTACAACAATAAGTTATATTTTTACCTCTCGCTAAGAGAGGTATTGGATTCATGCTAAAAATCGCATATCCAAATTTTAGTGAATAAGCACGTTTTAAGGTCCCTAAAATCCTATTATAACATTTTTACGATGTCCGCATGTGTGTGTGTGTGTGTGTGTGTGTGTGTGTGTGTGTGTGTGTGTGTGTGTGTGTGTGTGTATGTTGGATCCACGATTTCTCAAATACTATAAGATTTAAGACATTTTTAACTACGGACTCCTCAATCTAACAATAATAGGAAGAGTTGATTAAGTTTTGGTAACAATTGGACAACCGGAAGTAGTAGTTACAAGAAAAAAATTATCTAAATATTATTTATCAAAAATTTATGTAAATACTTATATTAAAGAACGTTAAATTCTTTATTCGATAAATATAAATTCATTATTATATCTTCTATAGATTTAGAGATAAAGAAAGGCATATAAAATAATTTGATGTAAAAATTCTGATCAAACTACTCCAAGGCAATAAATTCAAATGTTTGTAATTGACACATAAATGTCACTGTCAAAAATATTTGTAGATCATTATGAAGATTATGAAAATAAAAAAAAAGTCAACAACGCAAAAGAATATACGTAAAAAAGAATATAAAAGGAATTTGCGAAAAAATGACGAATATAAAGAAAAGGAAAGTAGAAAAAGAAAATTTCAGGATATTGAATATAAAGAAAATGTATATATTGTACATATTATATTAAAATATCCCATAGATTTTGCAAATATATGTGAGAATTATTTTGTAGTGAGACATGAATATATGTATTTGTATTTAAAAATATTTTTCGTTTTATGCGTACAGCGTACAACCAGGTAAAATATCTGGCGAGAGGTTATGTGCTGGCTACATCAGATTTTTTTAAATGGGATGGCACATATTTTTTATGTCCATTCGGTAGAGTATTTTTTTCTGAATTCAACCATGTATTCAAATTATATCGTAAAATAACAAAAATATTGAGAAAAATTCAATTGAAATTAAAATAAATTTCATTTTATAGTTATTTTTCAGTAGGCTATGTATGAAAATGAACTTAAATTAAAATGAAACAGATATTTATTAATAACTTTATAAATAATGTTCTATTGGTTTTCTATCGGAAATAATTCAAATTGATAGATAGCCTACTGAAAAATAGCTATAAAAATCAAATTAATTTAAATTGAATTTTTCTCAATATTTTTGTAATGTTAGGATATAAAATGAACACATGGTTGAATTCAGAAAAAAATACTCTAACAAATGGATCTAAAAAATATATATCATCCAATTAAAAAAAATATAACTTTGTGTTGTAACTTGAAAACCACTGGTTTAAAAAATTTGGTCTTCTATATTCGGATGTCCCCCTTGGTCTTCTATAAGATTGCCTTATAGTATTTTATTGTATCTTTAATAATATAGAAATTATTTCAGGTAGCTCGTTTAGCTGTTACACTGTATATTCAGTAAATAATATGACAAATTAACTAAGATTATTAAAAATGTTTATGTTTTGTTCTTATTCTATTTCTAATGTTGGTAATCAATATCACGATTTTCACTGATATTCACAAAGTAAGAAAAAAAGATTATTGGTTTGAAAAAACTAATAAGTTTTTAAAACTTTCATAGTCCTTAACATACAGTTTTATGGTTTTAATATAAATGACCAATTTTTTTTCTCCTATCGATAAAAAGTAGCTTTTTTGAACATTTTCTGGTTACAGAAAGTGAATAATAATAACGGTCTATAAAGTAGGAACTTTGCAGATCAGACAATAAAAACTTTCGCATTCATAGATGTGATGATATAAATGGAAAATTACAATTATTTATTAATTGCATTTAAAATTATTAATCTTTTTGGTTTTTGATCGTATATTTGCGGAATTCAACTAGGTAGTTACACCCCTTGCTACTCTCGGGTGGCAAACTATAGCCTCGGTCTAAAAAGAGCTACTTTTAACCCTTTGTGTACAAACAACTATCGGCGAGATGGGTGCCGCGTCTGTTGCCTCTGGATGAAGAACTCATTCAAGCGCAAGTTTCCCATTCTTCACTTTTCCAATATCTTGGCAGCAAGGAAATATTTTGTTTGTAAAGTCAGTTATAATATGTAAGAATATTTTAAGTAATATTAAAACATTCATAGTACACTTATATGTGCCGATATCACTTGAATGGTGAATGGATATAAAATGTGAATTAAATATATTGACACATCGATAAATTTAGTGCCCAGAGCTGACTTAACAGTTTATTGTATAGTTCGAAAATATTCGAAAGTTAAATCCTGAATATGTTTTCCTTGAACACAATTTCGAATAAAAGATTCACAGCTCTTTAGTTTAAGATATTCAAAATCCACAAATAATATTCGAATAACGACAGAAGCATCAATATTAGGCCCTAAGAACTATTACAACATGGAATTTATTAATTAATACGAAATTAACGTACGCAGTTAGATCTAGGCTTGTTAGAGAAACCAGTAAAATCCTTATCCTATCAGAAAATATCATTATATAAAACGACTAGAATAATATTCTTAATAATAATACATTGATTAACGAAGTCATGAGATCTAGAGATCTGCGCTTGCAGTAAATTCGAAATAATTAAGAAACTCAGTAGCTAATGAAATCATATCTTACGGAATACTTAAACGAAAAATTCTTTCTTGGAGCTCATGTTGTACTCCACCTCTTCATTCTTGTACATTTCGATCAACTGCAAGCAACATCTGAATTAGAATACGATAAGAAACTTCTTACTTTGCTTTGGCCACGATGAGGAATCCAGAAATAGAACTGCAAACTACAGTTCGTCTCACGTAACAAAATAGGTTTAGGATGTTTTCATATCTGGTTAAATTGCCTGTTAATTTAACTGTCAGTTAAACGAAAAATATAGCATCGATATTGTGACAAGGCGAGTGCAGAGCAAATAACCTTATAATGAACTCATCTAAATAACAATATTTCAACTTTGTTTATCTGTGTAAGACAAAATTCTGTTTAGAAATAATGGGGGTTTTCGAATTTTTGATGTTTTTATGTTAAAATATTTTTAAATCTAAAGCGTTTTTACTTTTATAGTTTGCAAATTTTTTATAAACACCGGAGAAAAATTTTGCAATATTTTCTTTTCGCAATGGGGTAGAATAGTGTGACGTCAGAGTATAGTACGAAATATGAAGCATTGTCCTAAGCAAAAACGATACTTTCAAAGTAGACTCTATTGACAGAACACATAAGGGTCAGAATTTAAAGGCTTGTAATTTGATGCTGATATTATTATTATTATGAAGAAGTTAACTTTGAGATACTAATAACATCAAATTGCAAACATTTTTCTATTACTTCGTAATACAATATATACACATTAATAAATAACAAAGGTTTTATTTCAAATTGAAATCAACTCTGCACATTCTGAACTACAGAGTATCAAGTTTGCGCAGCTTCAAGCATAACTTTAGATTTTTTTCTTTTCAAGTTTAAGGTACGTAAACAACTCTGTCTATCCACATTAATATATTAACAATATGTCGTGTTCTTAGGATACTGTAATCTAAACATGGTTCGCCGTCTTTCAAACGGGCTCTTCCGGCCGCTTCACGCGATGTTTCACGAACATGTTCGAGATTGAACGAACATGTAGTTCCATGCAAAGTTTTTTAAAACAAATAGAATAATTGCTATTACAAATTAGGATAATATGTTTTGTTTAATTGAAAGGGTAATACTCAAACTTAACTGAATGATACCTTAAATAGCTAACGTTTCTTAATTAAGTAAGATATTGGTGATAAAATGAACCGATTAAAATTATAGTTCTTATTTGCTGTGGCAATAAGGTTCACCGCATATGACGTACTTATTGAAAAACCCTATAAGCAGTGTTTACAGCGCCTCTGTTGGAAAAATGCAGCGATCACAATGCGCATGCGAATTAAAGGCGATTTCGGGCGCCATACCCGTTCCTTCTTCGGATTACTTACGGTTAGTTACGGTATGATATGGTTAATGGTGGCGCCAAAAATCGTTGGTTCACTTGTTGACACCGTGGTTGGTGGTTATATATATTCTGCGACATTTAAAACTGTCAAAAATAGTGTCTGACAATTAAAATGCATTAACGGAGAAAGATAGTTTTTTCCAAATTTGTCCAAACGAAAATAATGTCACCCTGTTTGACATAAGACCACGACTCCGACTGTTTTGACTTTTGACATTTCAAAAAAAGAGATAGAAATAGTGAACAGTGAGCTGACCCGACTCGCAAACCCGTTCAGCTGTGAGCACTGATCCAAGCATACCGGGTATGTTGTTCCTAGCGCCCGAATGTGTGAACGTACCTGAACGCAACATACCGCAAGTGAACGGATGTCGCCCGAAATCGCCTTAACTCCCGATTTGAAGTAAAATCTCAGACTGCAAGGTTAGGTTAGTTTAGGAATAATTGGTTCTACTTTTGGATTCCTCATCGTGGGTGAAGGATATGTCTTTACCTTCTGGACATCATGCATTAACATCTCCATTTGCTTATCATGTTTAAGTTTGAGTTTGTCCGTTTCTTTTCCCTGTTTCATTTGAGCAGTCTTCCTTTCATCAACAAACCTCTTAGTATTATTCTGTTGTTTTTCTCGCAATCTTCGATCCTTTTCTGCTTTTGTTTTTAATGTTTTGTCGTTGGTTACTTCCTTGGAGGTTTCTACGGATACTTTCGCTTGTCGGGCATTGAGTTCTTTTAATTCCCTAAAAAAATATATGATAATTATTTAGAGTTTGAATAATATTATTAGTTTTTTACCGATCATGTTTTGCTTCAAGTTGTTTCATTTGTTGTCCCTGCATATTTTCCATTAATTTCTTTAAGATATCTTGCTGGTCGTTGAGTTGTTGTTTAAGGGTTTCCCATTCTTGTTTTCGATGGCGTTCGACCATTTCGCTCCATTGTAAAGCTTGCTCTGTTACTAGTTTGCGAACTGCTGGATCATTTTGTAGATCTGTCTTACTGCAAAATGTAAACATATATATATATATATATATATATATATATATATATATATATATATATATATATATATATATATATATATATATATATCGTGTCTCTGTCTGAAAGGTGTACATAGGAGATTAACATGGGAAATCAGTTTTTTGCAAATTCCTGCTTGCCTAATTATTTTACGCAAAAACGCGTCAAATAAAAGTTTTAGGGCATAAAATTCTGCATCTAATTCAATAAATAGAATTACCTTTACATGTTTTGTAATGACAGTAATTAAATATGAAAATATCGAAAATTACGTTGAGAATATAATTCATTTGGGTTGATATCAACAATGATGAAAATAATAAGGAAATTGTGAAATTAACCATGTTGTAATACAATATATTAAAAATTAGGTTAGTAGCAAACACAATGTGTCACAAAATTCATTATATTCGCTCATTAAATATAAGCTCGTGATATGATTAATAATCGACGATATTGCTCGTGAAACCGAAGCAGCACATTTCACTCGAGAATATCATCGATGATAGTCATATCACTTGTTATATTATGTATGAAAATATCGACAACCATGGAATTGAAAATAAAATAAATAAATGCTTGACGTTTTATCTGTCTCAACCAAGTTACAACGTTACAACGTAAGTTAACTTATTTGACGTTTCTGACAATTTGGTTTGAAAAATATCGTTAATTATGATAATAAGAGAAATATTATATTAGACTAATAAATAAAGTTAAAAAATACAGTTTTCTTTAATTAATATGAATTTATTAAAAATTCAACTGTGTAACAAAATTATGTATGATGCTGCGATGTACTCCCAACTCATTTCCAATACAGAAGGGGACTACACTTATTCCTAACACTCTTTCTTCCAGTAAAGCACGTTTTCCTGCTCGTCCTATATTCTGATTACGCGGCTCATGTGTATTTTTTGAAGACATTAGCAGTCTTCAAAGTTTATCACGAATTTAGCAATTGTGAAAAAACTCTATTAGTATAAATATTCATTTTCTAATAATTTCAGACAATAAAGCTAGAGACAAATTCAAATTATCAGAAATGTCAAGTTATTTGTCATTTATTACGTTGTGACAGATAAAACGTGAAGCATTTATTTATTTTTTTGTTCAATTCCATAGCTGTTGCTATTGTCAACGTAATTTTCGACATTTTCATATTTAATTTGTCGTTTGAAAGCATATAAAGGTAATGGACCTTTTCAATTTAAAGAGATAGAAGATATGCGCAATGGGGATCTGCGCATAGTAAGAACAACTGAGATCTATGGCGATTGTTTCTAAAAAATTTATACGTAAAATGTGAGAATATCTCAGATAACTTTAAAGAATCTTATCGAAATAAGTTACAAAAGCTTTTATTGAAGGTAAAATGTCTAACGATGCAAATGTTTTTGACGTTTCGTTTGACAGCCCAACTGGCAGTTGTTCGCGCCATTTTCTTACTATTTGCAGCGATAGAAAGAGATAGCCGTTAAATTGAAAAGGTCCATTCTGTTTATTGATTTAGACGGAAATTTTATATCCTAAATTTTTTATTTGATGCCTTTTTGCTTAAAATAATTAGGCGAGCAGGAAATTACAAAAAAACTGATTTCCCATGTTAATCTTATGTACATCTTTAAAATAGACACACGGTATATAAGAGTAAAGAGTGATTTAAATATTCGAGCGTAGTTTTGAGTTTATGCCTAACATAAAAACAAGTTGAGGCTTTTGTACTTACTTTTTTCCCTTGATTAATTTTTCAATAGCAGTACACTGGGCCTTCTGAACAGACAACTTTTCTTTAGATTGCCGTTTTTTCAAAGCGTCCAACTCTTTCTGCTGTTTTCTAGCAGTTTTCTGGAACCCTTTTTCTTGCCTTAACGATTCAATTGTGATTGGTTCAAACACCAACGGTTCTTCTTTCTTTTCTTCCTTTTTCTCTGACTTTTTCGAGTCTCCAGTTTCTCCTAATCCCTTTGAATCGGTAACTTCTATTCCCATGGAATTCATCTGCTCGGTTTGCTTTTTCTGAGCGCCCATGAATGCTCTAGGATCAGACAAAGCAGCCATGAAATCTAAAAAGAAGATAACAATAGATTTTCGTGAGGATAACCAATGGGAAGAAATACCTTCGAAGCCATCAGGGACGTAGATTTTGAGTTCGATGTTGCAGAAGAGCATAGGAAGTGACATAGGGAAATTGGCTTCTGTTCGGAGTGATATGTGACGGTAGCCCGCTTGTAAACCATCTAAGGGAAGAATTCGTTGGCCTAAGAGTTTACCGTTTTCGTCGTATACTCCAAATCGGAGCACGGCCAAATCTGGGAGAACAACCTATAAAAATATCAGGAAATTATTTATTATACAAATTCTTATGTAGAGCATACCTTTCTGAATAAGAACGGTTCTTCATTATAAACAGGATTCAACCCGTTTTGTGGTACCATTCTAGTACGGAACTCCTTACGAATGGTATCAGTTGGTAAACCATACATATCGACTTCTACATATGTACCAACTTTTTTGTCTGACAAGAACTGGCCAGCAATCACCTATAAATAATACAAACATTTTATATTTTCCATAATAATAACAAGAATCCGAAACCCATAAATAATTTCTGAGCATTCCCATATTGTCATATTATGGGTTGAATCGAATAGTGAGTTCTTAAATAGAGGCCAATATATTTATTTGTTTGCAAGATTTTAGATGAAATAAAAAAAATAAAGTAAGACATTTCCTCCTCGCAGGTTCTAAATACAAAGTACGAAGGTCCTTTATCTTCTTTCAATACGTTCTTTTTACTAAGTTTTCCTGTAGACACAGGTGCTGCTGTCAAAATTTCATTTCTTTTTTTGGAAAAGAATAAATCAGTTTCAACAGAAGCGTCTATAATAAATATGTTCTTCTATATTCTCAAGGGGCTCATCATTACGTTGACCTTGGGTTGCATCGTTGTTTTCCATTACTTCAGTAGACAGAAATGATTTTTTTCATACATTTGTGTCATTCTCAATTTGACACTCTCAACTTTAGGGTTGATTTATAGTGTCCTACGGATTAGCCGAATACGGCAACGAGTTAGGATTGTTCCTTGGGGTTGCTACATTGAGTATTTAATGAGATATTCATTAGACAATAAAAAATACAACTTACAAAAAATTATTTATTAATTTAATGTGACACGCTCAAATTTAGGGTTGATTTAAAAGTGACCTACGGGTTAGCCGGATACGGCAACATGCTAGGATTGTTCCTTGGGGTTGCTACATTGAGTATTTAATGAGATATTCATTAGACAATAAAAAATACAACTTAAAAAAAATTATTAATTTATTTAATGTGACACGCTCAAATTTAGGGTTGATTTAAAAGTGACCTACGGGTTAGTCGAATACGGCAACGTGCTAGGATTGTTCCTTGGGGTTGCTACATTGAGTATTTAATGAGACATTCATATAATGAATGCAACTTACAAAAAATTATTAATTAATTTAATGTGACACGCTCAAATTTAGGGTTGATTTAAAAGTGACCTACGGGTTAGCCGGATACGGCAACATGCTAGGATTGTTCCTTGGGGTTGCTACATTGAGTATTTAATGAGATATTCATTAGACAATAAAAAAATACAACTTACAAAACATTATTAATTTAATGTGACACGCTCAAATTTAGGGTTGATTTAAAAGTGACCTAGGGTTAGCCGGATACGGCAACATGCTAGGATTGTTCCTTGGGGTTGCTACATTGAGTATTTAATGAGATATTAGACAATAATGAATACAAGTTATAAAAAATTATTAATTAATTGAATGTGACACGCTCAAATTTAGGGTTGATTTAAAAGTGACCTACGGGTTAGTTGGATACGGCAACGTGCTAGGATTGTTTCTTGGGGTTGCTACATTGAGTATTTAATGAGATATTCATTAGACAATAAAAAATACAACTTACAAAAAATTATTATTTAATTTAATGTGACACGCTCAAATTTAGGGTTGATTTAAAAGTGTCCTACGGGTTAGCCGGATACGGCAACGTGCTAGGATTGTTTCTTGGGGTTGCTACATTGAGTATTTAATGAGATATTCATTAGACAATAAAAAATACAACTTACAAAAAATTATTAATTAATTTAATGTGACACGCTCAAATTTAGGGTTGATTTAAAAGTGACCTACGGGTTAGCCGGATACGGCAACGTGCTAGGATTGTACCTTGGGGTTGCTACATTGAGTATTTAATGAGATATTCATTAGACAATAATGAATACAACTTACAAAAAATTATTAATTAATTTAATGTGACACGCTCAAATTTAGGGTTGATTTAAAAGTGACCTACGGGTTAGCCGGATACTGCAACGTGCTAGGATTGTTCCTTGGGGTTGCTACATTGAGTATTTAATGAGATATTCATTAGACAATAATGAATACAACTTACAAAAAATTATTAATTAATTTAATGTGACACGCTCAAATTTAGGGTTGATTTAAAAGTGACCTACGGGTTAGCCGGATACTGCAACGTGCTAGGATTGTTCCTTGGGGTTGCTACATTGAGTATTTAATGAGATATTCATTAGACAATAATGAATACAACTTACAAAAAATTATTAATTAATTTAATGTGACACGCTCAAATTTAGGGTTGATTTAAAAGTGTCCTACGGGTTAGCCGAATACGGCAACGTGCTAGGATTGTTCCTTGGGGTTGCTACATTGAGTATTTAATGAGATATTCATTAGACAATAAAAAATACAACTTACAAAAAATTATTAATTAATTTAATGTGACACGCTCAAATTTAGGGTTGATTTAAAAGTGTCCTACGGCAACGTGCTAGGATTGTTCTTTGGGGTTGCTACATTGAGTATTTAATGAGATATTCATTAGACAATAAAAAATACAACTTACAAAAAATTATTAATTAATTTAATGTGACACGCTCAAATTTAGGGTTGATTTAAAAGTGACCTACGGGTTAGCCGGATACGGCAACGTGCTAGGATTGTACCTTGGGGTTGCTACATTGAGTATTTAATGAGATATTCATTAGACAATAATGAATACAACTTACAAAAAATTATTAATTAATTTAATGTGACACGCTCAAATTTAGGGTTGATTTAAAAGTGACCTACGGGTTAGCCGGATACTGCAACGTGCTAGGATTGTACCTTGGGGTTGCTACATTGAGTATTTAATGAGATATTCATTAGACAATAATGAATACAACTTACAAAAAATTATTAATTAATTTAATGTGACACGCTCAAATTTAGGGTTGATTTAAAAGTGTCCTACGGGTTAGCCGAATACGGCAACGTGCTAGGATTGTTCCTTGGGGTTGCTACATTGAGTATTTAATGAGATATTCATTAGACAATAAAAAATACAACTTACAAAAAATTATTAATTAATTTAATGTGACACGCTCAAATTTAGGGTTGATTTAAAAGTGTCCTACGGGTTAGCCGGATACGGCAACGTGCTAGGATTGTTCCTTGGGGTTGCTACATTGAGTATTTAATGAGATATTCATTAGACACTAAAAAATACAACTTACAAAAAATTATTAATTAATTTAATGTGACATGCTCAAATTTAGGGTTGATTTAAAAGTGACCTACGGGTTAGCTGGATACGACAAGGTGCTAGGATTGTTCCTTGGGGTTGCTACATTGAGTATTTAATGAGATATTCATTAGATAATAAAAAATACAACTTACAAAAAATTATTAATTAATTTAATGTGATACGCTCAAATTTAGGGTTGATTTAAAAGTGTCCTACGGGTTAGCCGGATACGGCAACGTGCTAGGATTGTTCTTTAAGGTTGCTACATTGAGTATTCAATGAGATATTCATTAGACAATAAAAAATACAACTTACAAAAAATTATTAATTAATTTAATGTGACACGCTCAAATTTGGGGTTGATTTAAAAGTGATTGTTCCTTGGTGTTGTTATACAAAAACAACAATATATGGGCCTCAAAGACCACTCCGTGGCAAACGCGAGTCTACTCTGTATCTTCAAAGTGTTAGTAGTGTGACAATATTTTTATATAACGTTATAAAGAGTAATATATTTTAGTAAAAGTAGTTAATTTTCAAAACCATGAAAGTTATAGTTTAAAATTTAAAATTGGGCTTCTCATGCCCAGTCGCAGTTATAGAGTTAAGATAAATCTCATCTATTTGAATAATATTAGTTTCTTTTAACTATTTTTGTGTTACAAAAATTTTCTTATTACCTGTACGGAGCATTGAGCAGCGATAACACCATCTACAGGCGATTCCGCAAACGGATCAAAAGTCCTGTCCGATCGCCTCATGAAATCTGGTTTGAGGAGATAGCCACAATTGCCGTTGTATTCGAATTTTCCTTGGTTTAATTGCATAGGAAGATCTGATGTTTGGAAATTAAGGGATACCATTTGACAACCTGCGTTCCAGAAGACCTACAAAGTTTTGTATTTAATAACAAAATTTATTTTAAATGAGAAAACTTGTCTTACTTGTGGCATATAATTGGAGGAATCAGCTCTAGTACCTCTTGGATAGATTCGACTCATCTGTCTCTTATTGTAGTTGACGAAATCGATAGCTTGGGATTTTAGGTAATTTAGGCCGGTAGTTTCCGCGAAAGAAGACATGTTATGATGGATATTTTTCTCTAAAATAAACCATCTATGATTCAGAAACACAAAATAAGGATTCTATTTCAACTTACGTTCAGACATATCGAAGCTCTGAAATTTAATAGGTTGGGCATAATTAACCATTGACGATAACCATGGATGTACATTGGTAGTAGAGCCTGTATATTGGATAGGTGCTACTATATCTAAACCATCTCCTTCTGCGGGTATTGGAATTTCTTCTTCAGGCTAGAAAATATACAAAATAAATTCCACTCTAACTCAAATACTATTATTCAGAAAATTTTGAAACCTTGTATTTCGAACTTTTTCTGTAAGGGGCTGTCCTTAAATTACGTAACGCTTCAAGGGGGGGGTCAAGAGTAGCGTTACGCAGCGTTACGAGTGGGTGGGGGAGGGTTAATGTGTGCGTTACGTAACGATAAAATATAAAAAATATTGCTAAACTTACTTTAATAGTTTTGAAACATTCAAATTTCGCAGTGCTAATTCGTATATGCAGGCAGTCGTTTGTTTTCAATAACAGTCAACATAATATGTCGGGCACAGTTCAAATTCGGGCCAGTGGTCTTTCATTCGTGCAATGCAATTCATATTAAAACATGAATTCAAGTAGTGTTGATAAGGAAAAACTTTTCATATGGAAATGCATATGCTTTTAATTTCTGTGCAGTTATTTTTTCATCTTTATGTACATTAATTTAAATAGTTTCTGTTTCAAATTTTAACTGAATATTAAGGAGGCCATATACTTTTATATCCAGTAAAAAAATTGGGGGGGGGTCAAGTACTGCGTTACGTAATATATGGGGGGGGGGTTATGTTTGCGTTACGGGTGCGTTACAAAAGGGGGAGGGGGTATTAAAATTTTTTTTCAATTTAAGGACAGCCCCTAATGGCAAGAGCCTATTAGACTTTGGTGAAAATCGGATAACCAAAAATGGCACTTTACTAGAAGCTCAAAATAGTTTTCTTCGAAAAATACCTTTAAATGTTATTTTTTCGAGATTAATGTTATAAAAATTAAAGATTATTAAAATTTCTATAGATTTGCATTAATACTTTTTCTATATATTTTATGGGTAAATTTATAAAATTATCTATAATTTAAATCCCAGAGCAACGCTTTAAACAAACAAAACGCAGTTATTCAAATGTATGTAATTAACAGATAAATGTCACTATCAAAGAACTAATCATTTCAAAATAATATTAGTAACGTTTTAAAAAGAAAAAAGTAAATAGAATAATAGAAAAGGAATTCAACACAGTTTCCCGCATAAGTAAATATGTAGGTATGTATTTAGATTAATAAAAATTAACGATTCACAAAAATGTTTAAGCTAATCCTCATTTTTGGATTAGTGAATTCTATTCTATCCCAGTATTTAAAATTTAATCTTCATTTTATTATAGTTCCGGTGGCTCAATGGTTAGAGCAACGCCTCATGTCATGAGTGCCCTCGGGGCTCTGGGTTCAAATCCCACTAAGGCATGGCTATGAGTGAAAGTGAACCCACTCTGTAATTGAAATTTAATCCTGTTGAGGGGTTTAAAAAAAGGTAGTTACTTGGATTAGATTAGACTATATTTTAAGAAATAAACTGTCAAAATTAGAATAAAATTCGCTAATCCAAAAATAACGATTAACAATTTTCTTGTGACGGGCTGTAAATGGCGGGAGGTATTGTGTTGGCCACACCAGATTTTTCATTGTCAATTTTTACTTTACCTTCTTATCTACAATAGGGGCGGAAGCATCTTCTTTTTCTTCGTCTTCAATGACAAACTGGCCCTGTTTAAACAACTCCAGTTCTTGCTTCTCAACTTCCGGTTTTAGTCTTTTGTTTTTAATGAGAATTTTTCTTTTCAATGCACTTGGGGGAGGTAAAGGGGCCCCCGGTTCCAACTAAAAAAAAAAACATTTTAGAAATTATATAACAAAATATTTAAAAATTTAACTTACTGGATAGTCAGGCAAAGCTTCTTTTAATAGTAGGTCTCCGAGAATTTCATCACAATATTTAGCCAGTTTATACTGCTGGGCCTTACAGCAATGATTCTCAAAGGATAAAATCACAGGATAATCAGAGGTAACAAAAGCTGTGTCGCGCAACGCGTATATCACATCCTAGAAGAAAAATATGTTATTTACTAGTGGATATTCCCAGTGCCGACTTAAGACATTTTGCCGCCCGGGGCTAATTTTTAAAAACCGCCATTATCAACAAAGAAAAAATCGTTTTTAAAACATCAACCTGCCAAACCCCATCTAATGCTTTTGGGATGACAAAGTGTATTAATCTTATTTCGAAACTCAGATTGGACATTTCTGAAAAATATTATACCCACAGATGGGTCAAGTTTGAACTTATGTGGGACCTAACAGAATTTCTCCGTTATTTTTGCCGGTTTACGGTTTTCGATTCAGTTCCGGTTCGAAGTCCTGGTTTAATGAAAGGTCTCGTGGAGACTATAGGTAGAAATTATGAAAGTCCACGAACTCCTATATTTTGAAATTCAATGACAAGTTATTTTCGAATTGGTTCTGAAACGTTGGTTAATAGAACATTTCAAATGTTCGCAGGAAAAATCTTCACCAGTTTCACGACTTGCAGTCGGAGCTTTTTCGCTACATCAGTCACTCGTCCAAACTTTTTGCGTCGTTTGATGGTTTTATTAATTGTGTAATTCAGTGGTTAATTTTTAGCAACTGGTTAAAAATTGTATCCAATTGTTTGTTATATTGTCAACATAGATACGGGGCTGTCCTTAAATTACGTAACTCAAAATTAGGAAATTTTTGATACCCCCTCCCCCCTTTGTAACGCACCCGTAACGCAAACGAACCCCCCCCCCATATATTACGTAACGCAGTACTTGTCCCCCCCCCAATTTTTTTACTGGATATAAAAGTATATGGCCTCCTTAATATTCAGTTAAAATTTGAAACAGAAACCATTTAAATTAATGTACGTAAAGATAAAAAATAACAGAACAGAACAGAAACTATTTAAATTAATGTACATAAAGATAAAAAATAATGTACTACTCTTGCCCTACGGCTTGTCACCCCAATTTCTTTACTGGATATAAAAGTATATGGCCTCCTTAATATTCAGTTAAAATTTGAAACAGAAACTAATTAAATTAATGTACATGAAGATGAAAAAATAACAGCACAGAAATTAAAAGCATATGCATTTCCATATGCTTTTAACAAACTATTGAAAAGTTTTTCCTTATCAACACTATTTGAATTCATGTTTTAATATGAATTGCATTGCACGAATGAAAGACCACTGGCCCGAATTTGAACTGTGCCCGACATATTATGTTGACTGTTATTGAAAACAAACGACTACCTGCATATACGAATTAGCACCGCGAAATTTGAATATTTCAAAACTATTAAAGCAAGTTTAGCAATATTTTTTTATATTTTATCATTACGTAACGCACACATTAACCCTCTCCCACCCCCTCGTAACGCTGCGTAACGCTACTCTTGACCCCCCCCCTTGAAGCGTTACGTAATTTAAGGACAGCCCCTACTTAATTGGTTAAATTTTTAACCAGTTGCTAAAAATTAACTACTGAGTTACGTAATCTCATCAGATAGCCACTGACCCCGCACTTAGCTTAACAAATTTCTGTTCAGTACGAGTACTGAACAGAAATCGGCTGACCAAGTTATAACTTGCGTATATCGCTGTCGAACATTCATCTTTTTATACCCTGTCACTTGGACCGTCAGCCTTTTTAGATCTTGTCTTACAATTTCTGAGGTCTGTATCTTAGGATTGTTACCGTTTTGCCTCCTTTACACATACCATTTAAAAGCGCCCACCTTCAATCTATAAGTACCAATCATCTCATTTTGATAGAAAATGGACATTCATTCTTTTTCTCCTGGCTCTTAAATTTGCTTTAATTAATTTTTTATTTAAAATAATTTAAAAACGTGTTCTGATCGATGTACCGCCCTTTACGTTTCTACCGCCAGGGGCTATAGACCCCAAAAGCCCCCCCTCCCCCCCGTTAAGCCGGCACTGGATATTCCCATTCCCGGCTTCCAGTAGAGTGCGTACACGTTAAGAAAAAAACTGGCTACGTCAGCACTCGGTTCTGCTGGCCACGCCCCCAAGGAAGTGTTCAGCGGCGTATGGTATGAGTAGCGAATGAAAGTTGACGTTTAAATTATTTTATAGATGAGGTTTCTTTTGAAACCCTAGAGAAAAATAGAATTGTACGAAATATTCAGGTATGAAATTTTTGTATGAACCCATTTTAATACTGGACTAGAAAAGCAAAGAAATACATTACTATGTCTGGCTGAAAATAGATGACCGACTAGGGTAACAGAATATCAAAATAGGGGTATGTTTAAAATATTTTAAACATTTTCCGTTTATGTTGATTATAACAAAATATTTTGAAATAAATAAATATATCATCACGGCATATTACCCATTGCTGGGTGTGCCAATCTGCTTTGTACGCAGATATCGGTAATGATGATGACATATTTGTACCGTGCGGGCGTTTACCAGGCGTCACCTCACGGGCACTCATTGCTGGCGTGGAGAGTGCACCACAGGGGTCAATTTTGTGCCATTTAAAATTTGAAATATTTTGATCTTTAAACTATTTTAGTTTGGCAGTTCTATGAAATAGGATTATTTTTATTTTCCTCTGACAGTAATTCCGACTCGAGGGTTGCTTACATCTGAGATGAACGAACTAGAATTTGCGGTATTAATTTTTTTAAATACATCCCTGAATCCTGATGCTAAGGTAATTTTAAATGCCTCCTGGTATTGAGTACAATTCTAATCTTCTGTAACGGAATACATAAGGGTCAGTTTCCTTTCAAATCAAATATAGGGAAATGTTTTCAAAAGAAACCACATCTATTAAATAACCTAAACATCAAAAGAGAGAGATAGACAAACATGACATATACAGGGTGATTCATCGGTCTGTCCTCTCTCTATAACTCTTTTATTTTAAGTCAGATAGAAAACTCTTCGAATATAATTTATATGATATATTATTGTCTATCAACGTATGCATTTGTATACAGGGTGCTCCGTTTAAGCGCAACAATATGTAACTTTATATTTCTTAATGGAACACCCTATATTTATTTATTTATTTTGATAGTAAATTAGATTCCCTTTAAAAAGTATTAAATAATAAGGGGTCTAAAATTATAAATTAAGAAGTTATTTACGTTCATAAAAAATAGTAGTTTAGAGTGGAAAACCCCATAATATAATACAAAATTTTGATCCTTTTTTATTAATACTTATTTTAAACATTACACTAATTCCAAAGAAGCTATTAAAATTTAGTGACAGACTAAATAATGCAAAATTATAATAAATGCTCGAAAACTTTTCCCGCAATTTCAATAGATTTTTCTATTATAAATATTATATTAACCATCTCATCTTTACTAAAATTTGAATTATTCATTTTCACATCAACATCAACAATGATAAACTAAGAGTATTTGTACAACTTGTTTGTTTAAATTCGAAACAATTGATCATATTATCCATAGCTTACTTTGTTAATAATAACATGATAGAAACATATCATTCAACGAATAAAGGTAAATAACTTCTTAATTTATAATTTTAGACCCGTTATTACTTAATACTTTTTTAAAGGGAATCTAATTTACTATCAAAATAAATAAATAAATATAGAGTGTTCCATTAAGAAATATAAAGTTACATATTGTTGCGCTTAAATGGAGCACCCTGTATATAAATGGATATGGTACGTAGATAGATAATAATGTATCATATAAATTATATTTGAAGAGTTTTTCTATCTGACTTAAAATAAAAGAGTTATAAAGAGAGGACAGACCGATGAATCAGCCTGTATGTAGTGCGCAGTAGGTTGTTTGCGCATTGAGGAGGCCAGATATATTTCAAATAATATAAGATAATAGACAAAAACAAGATAATTGCGTAGTTGCCAGTTTGTTATTAAGAAAGTTAGAAACAAGAATAAGATCTTTGTTTTGTTTTTAATAAATTCTTTGTCTTTACTAATTTCTTTATAATAAAAGTCGATTGATGACGCAGTTGGCTTGTTCTTATCGTGTACGCACTCTAATCTGTTAAAATATAAGTTATAATTCAAATATTATTTACCTTGAACAATATATCCGTACACATAGCCTTTCCGTGCGTTATGATTGGTTCTTCATCCTCCCCTCTCCCGTCCCAACAATCCAGCTCAACGCATCTACATCCAGCCAATAAAACTTGCCGATACATCTCCACAGAACTTTTGCCTCCAAATTGGCGTCCGCTAAGATACGTATTGTGGGAACTGTTGATATAGTACGCGCATAGGGGTTGGTCCATGTCCATGTAGTTGTCAAGACGGTCAAGGAATACTGGAGCGTTTTCATCTGACATTAAATACCGGATGAGGCCGTCTTTGGTCAGTTTGTCTAGAAGAAATAGAAAAAGAAATGAAAAACCTTTTTATTTAATTATTTACGAAAATAACAACTATTTTTTAAATATAAACAATAATGCATAATCTTTAAAAAATACTTTTTAAAAAATGTGAAATCCATTGTATAGCACTAATATTAATTTTATAAATAAATAAAATATATCATCACGGCATATTATCCATTGCTGGGTGTGCCAAACTGCTTTGTACACAGATTTCAGTAATGATGATGACATATATGTACCGCGCGGGCGTTTACCAGGCGTCACCTCACGGGCACATTGCTGGCGTGGAGAGTGCACCACAGGAGTCAACTTTGTGCCATTTAAAATTCGAAATATTTGGTGTCGGTCGGGATTAGTGATGTGCAAATTTCGGAAACTTATATTTTTGAAAGGTTCACTGAAAATTTTATTGAAAGTTTCACAGAATGTTTTACTATGAATTTTAATTAAAATTTCAAGAAACTTAACATTTGTCAGTTGAATTTGAAATATTTGAATCTCAAATTAACTAATTTGAAAATAAACAAGAAAAACAAAATCTTCAAAACAAAATAAAAATTTATTATATAAAATGTAATACAAATTTTTTAAAAAATATAAGTGTTAAACTATTTAAAATAGAAAGTATCTTGTCTTTATTTCATTGAAATATCGCCAAATTCCACGTTTAATTTTCACCATACTTAAACTGTACTGAATCCTGAATTTTATACAATATACAAGTTCCAGCATAACATAACTTGCACGTAGATAAAGTGCAGGCGCATGCATGTTATTAGCTCAAGTCTATTGCAGAGAGTTGGGCGGCGCATGTGCAGTGTAGCTTATGAAACTTAAGGGGGTATCAGACGTATACACGTATCTGCAACTGTTTTGACAACAGTTGCTGCAACTTGCAACCTACGTTATCAGACGTACGCAAAGTTGCAAAAAATATAGAATTTTTTTAGTCTCGACGTTCGTACACATATTTAATTCCTGTTGTCAGTTTTTAAAGTTTGAATCATTTACTTGTATTTAGACGAATAATATCAGAAATAAACAACAAATTATTAGCTTTTAATACGTTATTTAAAATATGGATGTCTCGTATTCCACAGAGCTTCTTCTTTTCTTACGAGATCAATCAGAGTTTGAAAAAATTCGTCTTATTTTATTTCAACTCCAGCTCCTCCAGCCATTTTTAAATATCTAGTACTGTTTACCAGTTGTTTACAAACATATGTCAAACAGTTTAGGGATTTTTACTCCCTAAGCTCTTTTACTACACATGCGTATCTTGATAGTTGCAGATACGTGTGACTAGTTTTGGAAAAAGATGTAAAACTAGTTGCAGTAAAATTGTCGCACTATCACACGTCAAAAGTTGCACGAAACGCTTGAAGTTGCAGAAAATGTTTGGCAGGTTGCAGATACGTGCGTACGTGTGATAACACCATTAAGGTTTGAAACTTTTATTTTTGAAATTTTTCAATTTAGGGGCCTATTCAGAACTCAAAATTTGTGTAGTCGTTATGGTCTTTACGGTTGTTATGTACTATAAAGATTGTTAAAATCAAATTTGGTATTCTCATTACTGAAAGTGGTTAATGTCAACAATTGTTAAGCGTTTTGACAGTCTTTATCATAACGATTGCTAAAACTATGTATTTATGGTTGTTATCACGTTGTTATTTGACATGTGACAGGTTATTATATCAATCAAATATTATTAATATTGACCTTTCTGCCAAATATTGGTGCTTTTATATTTTAGCAGGTTGCAGTTTATTGTACGTATAGATTCTGGTTCTACTTGAATAATGAGCATAAGAGCGATAAAGACTGTGGTGGAACAAAGTTCCTTTTGACATTCTGTGGTATTCTTGAAAACTCTGTGTATTGTGATGTTTCTGTTACATATTCAGCCAAATAAATAAATTAAATCTTTCCATAAATTTTCAATCACGTTGAGATCATTTGTAGGAATTAACAATCCCGTTCTAAATAATGTTGAAGTTTCCAAATATGATGTAAATATCGTATTGTTCTTTAGTTGTTTTGGGAAAACGTTTGCGAACTAAATATAATTGGCAATTCATTATTTAAAAAAATTAAAGCGTTGACAGATAAGATTAAGGTTAGATTAGGTTAATATATGTAGAATGAAGTTAGCAATTGTCAAATAATCTGGTTCATTCACAAGTATTATTTTATAAAGATTGTTAGTAATACCGACGTAGGTTCTGAATTGACAAATTCATAAAGATTGTTACAAATGTCTTTATGATAACAATCTTTATATGCATAGCAACCTTTATGACTGTATATCTCTGAATAGGCCACTTAAACTCACAAATGGTACATCACTAGTCGGGATCGAACCCGGTTCCCCAGATTTACGACCAGACACTCAGGCACACAGCCACGAGACCCCATATATTAATTTTATAATTATGTTAAATATTATTTCCATCGTAGTTGTCATCATTTTGCGTAGACATTAAAATCATTCTTTCTCTGCCTGCGGCCGTGAAAGCTGTTAAGTGAGTATATTGCCTAGTAAACCATTAATCGAGCTAATAACTGTCTAAAATCATAGTTTTATTATGCTAATCGGTGAAAAAAAATGGTTAATAAGCCCCCATTGGTACATCTATCTAGAGAAATGTTAATAATATAAACATGTATATCTTACTTGTTGCTTTGGCTTCCTCGTTTTGCTCATAAGTTTGAATAATTTCAATTGCTCTTTTATCATCATACAACGGATATAAAATTTCATTCAACCTTGGGTCTCTCTGTTTTTCATTCAAGAAATTAATAAATTGTTCCACATTTATCGTGTCAGATTTTCCTTGAGATCTGTAACATCAAAACTAATTATAATATGTACACGTATAACACAATTATTTAAATAATTATGGTAAATGAAGATTTCTATAATAGATGGGAGTCTAAAGTTAAATATAACTAAAACTATTATAATTACCCCTCAACCTTAAAATTAAATTTAATAAAAACTAAATACGTATTTCGAAAACTAAGTTCTCTTGATCAATAGTACAACACGGGAAAGTTAAACAGAGTAGTCAAGATTACTCAAAATGTCAACCATGCCAGAGGTCCTAACAACTCTGAAAAACAAGGGAAAGAACTGGGATTATATAGGGACGGGAGTCACAGGTGAATTAGTTTTTATTAAATTTAATTTTAAGGTTAAGGAGTAATTATAATAGTTTTGGAAGATTTCTATACGTATACCTAAAGATAAGTAAAAATTAAAATTTCCAATTCCTAATGGGGTATGTGACCATAATCAAATTTCAATATATATGTCATAAAATATAAAAACTAACTACTGTAGCTTCTCATTATAATAATAAAAACTATACATTAATTTGTAATAATCTTGTTATTAACAATTTAATGTTAATGATTATAGGCGTGACAGATATATGCCGTAAGTATGTTAGAATCATAGACAAAGACAGATAAACTGCGGGAAGGAAAGAGGCAGGTATAAATCAGCCTATCAGCGTCTCGTTTATGTTGTGGTAGGTGTGGCAGAGTGTGGCATGGTCACATCTGGCTATAACTATCTCTTTCCCTCCCAGTCTAACCGTCTTTTTTCACGCTTCTACCAATGGGCGCGTTTAGCGAACACTTCAGTTGTAACTCATCTTACAACACGTTTACTACTGATTAGTATCAACACTTGCATATTCGCTGAACGGACTTATATTTATAAGGTGTTCGTGTGAAGATAAAGATAATTTTTTCATTATGGATGAAATAATAAATGATTATTTTTTTGACGATGATTTTAATATGAATAACATAATTCAAGTAGATATTGCTGAAAATATTATTCCAGATAGAATAGTGCCAGTACATAATGAAGGATATGTGGAAAATATTGTACCTAATTATAGTTTAGATGAATTTAAAAATCATTTTAGAATGACTCGCGCTAACGTAGAAGAATTGTTATTTATTACAACCACATTTACTAGAGACAAAAGTTTTGTTTTCATTATGGGTTATATCGAAGCAAGAAAGTTTTTTGGTAGTTTGGGCAGGTAGTAATAGATTTGTATTTTCTAAAGGTACCGGACATTACATTTTTATAAAAATTATATCTGCGATTATAGAACTAAAAGATCAGTTTATTCAGTGGCCAAATCCAAGATCATGTAGTGAAATATCCTCCAGGATTTTGCTCTATAATTATATTTTCGCCAACTCTAGGTTCTTCTTCAGTCGCTTGATCTACATTTTAATGTACAAATTTACTAATTATGCATCAATTCAAAGCTTTATATAAAATAATATGTACTTATAGAATATGTAGAAATTAGTTGATTATTCATAAGAACATAATCATTTAAAAATATTAAGTTTGAATTATTCGATATATTTAGCTGTTAACTTCAAACTTTTTAAGTTATTAATATTACGCTGACTGCATAGAGCGTAAAAATTCACTGCTTACAATGCTAACAAACAGCTGAGAAACAGCGTATACTCAGCGGTAACGTTCAGCGAAAAATCAGTTTCCGCTGTGACAACTGTTGCGTTCGCTAAACGCGCCCATTGTCACGTCACAAATCCCTTCCCTAAATTTTTAATAATTATTTTCTCGCGAAGTACGAATAATTAATCGATGTAAAAAAATACGGGTATTTTATTCTTTTGTCTAGTATCATAATATGTAAAAATAAAAATTTGGTCACACACCCCATTGAAACATTTGTAAAAGAAATTTATTTGATATTTAAGAAATTTACTTACATAGATCGGAAAAGTTCTTCAATATCATTTCTGGGGCAGATCTTATGGTACAGCGCGTAAAACTTGTCAAATGTAAAATCTTCTTTATTCATAACGTCATTTTTGCCACTTGGTAGTCCCAATTCTGATAAACATTGATACACCAGCTTTTCAGTTTTCCCAGAAGCGAAGGTACGGGCCACTACTTTGACTGGAACCTGACCTTTTGCGTCTACGAGAAATCCGAGTCGCATCCAACTAAGAGAAAATAAAATTAGTATTAATTGATGTTAAATTGGAAAGATTAAAATAAGCAAAAGTACAAGCACATGCTGTAATAATTGAAAGAGTGTTAGTATATTTTAAAAGCACCTCCATCATATTTCGCGTTTGTCTTATTTGAAAAACTTTTATTAGCTTTGATTCATACCAGTCCCAGATGGTAACTTTTGAAATTGCTACAATACAGGCTAATATGTGTCACATATGTTTCCGAAAAAAAAAAAATATATCGAATGGACAATGTGGTTTAAGGAAAATATAATGAATCTGCTTATTACTACAATACTTTTTGATTTTTTTACCGAAAACTTATGTGACATAATTATGTTACTTGTATATATTTTAATAATAACAGCGTTCTGAATTACAATGGGGTCCTCCACCATAACAAAAAATAATAAAATCTACACTTTATACTTACAGTATTATTCAATAAATAATTTGCAAAGCTAAAAGTGGGAATATAATGAACCGAATTTTTTTACTTAATGATGTCGAATAAATGTTGTCAATGATAAATTAGTCAAAATTATTAATGAAACAATGTATAAGATATCAATATAGGCAATTCATAGAATAAAATCTCTGACGTCAAGTAGGAGAATAAGACAGCAATTTGCAAATCTAAAAGTGTGAATTTAATAAACCGAATTTTTTTACTTAATGATGTCGAATAAATGTAGTCAATGATAAATTAGTCAACATTATTAATGAAGCAATGTATAAGATATCAATATAGGCAATTCATAGAATAAAATAAAAATATTTTGATATTACACAACAGACTGTTTTGGTGTAATTTTGGATTGCATTGAAATGTCAATGTCATCAGAACTGGGAAAAGTACCGCAAAGTAGTACTTGAAGTACAAGTCCAAGTATCTTAATGTTTCTAAATGTACTTGAAGTAGAAGTACTGTTTTAGTTTCTAAAGTACCAAGTACTTGAAAAAGTACTTGTAAATTTGGGTGCAAGTACTGATACTTTTTTACAATTGATAATACTTTTGTGATTATATGGTCCATATAAATAAGGTCCTTAAAAGGTGATTATTGATAAAAATTTTAATATGCGATATTTATTGGTTTATTTAAAACAAGAATTCCTCGCTGGGACTACCGTATCACCTACCGATCACATGACGTAACATTGATGTCATATGATCGCTAAGCGATACGAGAAGCTGTACCGAGATGTTAGAATGACGTCATTTTTACGTCATGCGATCGCCAGGCGATACGACAGTGCCAGCTCTGTAGTTAGGTAATATAAACATTATATGTATATGCAGTATGCAGATTAGAATTAATAAATTTTTTATTTATGCCAAAAAATTTGCAGATATATCTTTCCTTTCATATTATCGCAGAAAATATATTTATTAATGAAATTCACATAATTATGTGATACAGGAATAACACCACACCACTTCAAAAGAAACACTGACATACAATCAATTCTCATAACATTGTTAACTTTTAAATTATTCAAGTACATTTAAAATACTTCAAGTACATTTAAAATACTCCAATTACATTTAAAGTACTTCAAGTATTTAAAAATATTTCAAGTGCAGTACTTGAAGTACTGAAAGTACTTGTAAGCCTAATAAAGTACTTTTCTTTCAAGCTCTGAATGTCATATATGACATTGACATTTCGTCATATGACATTGACCTCCAAACTATATGATTCATAAGGTTTTCGAAGGCCTGGGTTCTTAAAAGCAGATTCCAGTAATTTGCTAAAAAAATGTAGATTATTCTGTGAATGATGATTTTTATCGAATGAGTTCTAATTCTCCTACGTGACGTCACATATCCCCTCTCCATAACTTTATTATTGTTTTTCTCCAGAATTGAGTGATTTTAAAAAAAATTGGGTATTTTTATTTTTTGTAAAGAATCATAAAATGGAAGAAAAAAAATTGGTCATATAGCCCATTATGTAAGTGTTTATTGGAAAAAAAAGTAGGGGTGACCTCTACCTCTTTTCTGTAGTGACTGTCACCTGTCCTGTATTTCAAGATAAAAAATCTAGCAATTTTTCTTCTTAATGAAAGCTGTTACTCTTACTGTTTCATAAGGTTGGTTCTTGGACACACATTATTCATCTTATTCTTATGCGTAATGGACCGTAATCCTTCCTTCCACATCTGCGGCATGCACAAACAACAAAAACATGCGAACATCACATGCAACATGCAACAGATTAAAGAACAAAGACAATCGGGATAAATGCCGGACATGCATTGCAATGGAAGTTAACTTACTGCTTCTTCAGACAGGTCATAGGGCACACATTGTTCGCCTTCACGTTGTGGGTGATGTTACGAAGGCCGTCTAACCAAATCTAGAGGAGTAATTAGTACAGATAATAACTATAGTTAGTTTTATTTAATTTAAAATATAGTTATAGACAGAGTTGATACATAAAAAATTGGAATAGAATAGTAAATTGCAGTGGCGGTGCGTCAGATTTTATTTTTCATTTAAAATGTATTGAAGTAATACAAATCTACAATATTTGAACTCACAAACAATTATTGTTACCATAATATGCCAAATAACCATGCAAATAGCGTTATTTTCACGCGAATTTACACAAAGAGGCCAAATTATACTATCCTCATGGACAATGGGCAATACATAAGTGCGAGTGAGACGGAACGATTTTACCCTCTCTACGCTCTACATCTACACTACTGCAGATGAGCCAAGCGATGACTTGGCCTCTCTCGTTCCGAGCATCCGAGCAGAGCGCACGTAAGCGCTTACAACAGAAAATGCTTGCTTCAAACAAGTATATTTGTATTATTTTCAGTTAGTTTTTGTAAAAACGATTTAATAATTACTATTTATTGTTACTGTTGTTATTTTTTGTTTTCATAAATTTGAAACTACAGTGGACCCCCGGTAATCCGGCCCCTGTCTAATCCGGCACCCCCTGTAATCCGACATGACTATTATTATTGAATATTTTTTTGACAGTCTTTGCTAATGTAGATAATGCATGATTGAGCAGGTTATTTTTATTCATAATTTTTGATTATTTTAGTATGTACATTTGTTTGTACACAATTACATATTTCCTAATGTAAAGTTATTATTGTTTGTAAGTTCTTTAACATTAATGACGTTAATTTCATTATAAAACGTAAGCTCTCTATTGTGTTGTTTAATTTACTAAATTTGACATACATAATGAAGTATGATTTGTACTTCAGAGTATAACATATAGTATCTTATCACTGGATCTGTAATTTGTCGGATTACAAGGTACTCGTTTGTAAAAAATACCGGACTATAGGGGGTCTTAGGCAGTACTCTATAATCCGACAAATTCGATAGTCCGACACTGCCCTGCAAAACGTTTGTCGGAGTACCGGAGGTCCACTGTATTATTTATTTTTATTTTAATTGTACCTACTGTTACTTGTCACAGTTATTTAAATTGAGTGGTGGGGAGAACCCACTAGCTGCTGCTTGGGCTTTACGCTACCCGCTACACGCTCACGCCGCACAGGTAGCCAGCTAACTATTACTCAGTAATATAATATGTTAATTTAATGCAATATTGTATTTTTAGATTTTCTGTTTCTGTAGTTATTGCTTATATGCTCAGATCTCGCATCATAATTATAATTCATTTACTAAAGGTGCATTCACAAATAAAAATTAGGTTTAGATTTATGGTTTATACTTTAGATTTACAGACTTTGGTCGCATATTATGTAATGACTCTATTCACACTTCAGAAATTAGGGTTTCTAAATCCAAATCATAAAGCTAAACATTGCAAGGTCCAAACTTTAGGTTTATGATTTAGTTTGACGTCACAAACTTCACCAATGAGAACGAGTCTGAAATGACATAGATATATACACCCATCTTTTTTTAGTATCCACTTGGTGGATTCGGCTTTTTAAACAAATGCGAGAACATGGAGACTGTCGTAACATAATTGCTGAAATATAACCAATAATGTCAAGCGAATGACAGTTTCACGGCGCACAGGTGTCTTATTGAATACTGCTCTACCGACATTTTAATCTTGTTTTTAAAGCATTTACACAGATGTCTGTACATATCAAAACTAATTTTCACGTAATTTCAACTTACATTTATGAATGACTTACTTAAACCTAAACAAAAACTATAAACCTAATTTTTATTTGTGAATACCTTAAATGTCTTCTAATGAATTCGTAAATTTGATTAGAAAAAATAAAGATGCAAATAAAAATTTATTGCTAGCTGCAAAATCGCAAAAGAAATATAAATTTAAAAATGTTTTTTAATATTTAAGACTGACAATGTTACTTTTGTTATAGAATTTTTCTTAATTTTATGTTAATATTTTATTTTAATGTATTATTTATGTAACTGTATTCTTACAATAAAATAAATTATTAGTTTTTGACTTTTAACCGATTTTATTTTTCAAGAATTTGTTAAATTTGCCTTATTGTAAAGAACTCTATATTATCTTACTTTGCATTAAAACACGTTTAACCTTGAAAATTTTTAAATTTTTTTTCTACGTATTTTGAATTATTCATCGATATGTCCCGTATTGTGATATAAATCTGGCAACCCTAATATTTGGTCTCACCTCACTCTAAATTCACGCATCGCCACTGGTATATTGTGTTATTAGGAGTAAAAGTGATACTTTATGTGGCGAGCATGGAAGTTTGCATGACGAGCGAAGCCAGTCGGACAATTGCATGCGAGACACACAAAAACACTTTTATTCCGAATAACACAATATACTATATAATATTTCGTATCCTGGATTTCAAATATTTTGTTACAACCCATCAAGCTCACTTAAGCAGCCATCCGCTGCATAAGTCGAGGCAGGTACGTTTGCAAATATCTTGAAACAAACTATACATACAATTTTACGAGACAGATAAATATTTTTTTGTAAAAAATATTTGCCCGTATTAAATTTCTCTGTCAAGGGTTGCTTGGAATATTTATTATATGAATGCTCTGTAGATATGGGTTTGTTTTTGTTACAAAGTTAAGATGAATAATTTGTTTTGTAAGAAGTGACAAAATATTAGAAAATAATGAAAAACGGTAAATAGTATAATAAATTGAACTTTGTAACTATAATTACTATTTATACTTATATGCACAAATATTTACCGAAAACAAAAAGCAATTAATTTGTTTTTCTTGATGTTTATTGGATAGAAGGAACTTAATTTTATTTGGAAACTTATTAGAACATAACATTTTTTTATTCTATAAATATAATAACTAGGTACTTCTTTTTGACATTCATAAAAAATGGACAATATTTTACGCAGAACTATAAATTACTGATTTTAATTTTTTATACATATTTATATTTGATATGTAGCTATACTCCATTCAAATTCGAGAGTCACCGCGTCAAAACAAATGCATGCGGCTGACACGTGATTTTGCTACAGGTCGGACCAATATACAGACCTGCGCTGATCATTGTATATTGTTAGACCGAGGGATAGTGCTACGTGAAAAATGTATCATGGTATTCTAAATACTGATCCTTGGTGCTCATTTTAAATACCCAGGAGATCGATTTGCTGTCTTCCCCGGAAAAAAGACGATCTACTCAGCTGTGGGTCATGCGTTTTCGGTGAATTTACAATGGCAGACATTAAAGTTTTGTGTCCTGTTAGCAAAATCTGCAGCGGAAACTGTCGCAATGCTTCGGAGGCTTATGGGGAGAAAGCGGGTGGTTCTCTCGTTTTAAAAGTGGTTGAATATCAATTGAAAATAACCCACGACCACGACCGAGACGTTCTTCAAATTCCAGAACGTCTAAAAGCACTGAAAAATCTGTGATGCGATTATGTCTGATCGTTGTAGAACAGTTGATGAATTGGAGGAAGTCACTGAAATATACTTGAGTTTATGCCAGAGAATTTTGACTGAAAATTTGAAGATGAAACGTGGCTCATTTACTAGGTTTACATGCAGTTTTGAAAATGGTTTCAGTTTTCAGTCAAAATTATACAAAACTGTTTACATGCAGTTTTTAAAACAAGTTTAAAAATTGATTTGAAATCAGTTTTGGCGCATGCGCATTTAGCTGATGTAAGAGACAGATCCTCTTCACTCCAAATACTTCATTTTGCTATTGTTCCAATTATTTTTTATAGTTCGCATCACTACGCACTAAAACTACACAACTGTCAGTTTATTTGAAGGTTAGTAACACAAAGCCACAGAAACGTTATGCTTTGTACGTATGCGCAATTTGGAAACTGAATTTTAAGTGTTTACATGAGTAGTTTTGAAACTAGTTTTCAAGTCCAACCCATGAATTTTAGTTTTGGTTTGAGATAATTCAAAATCGTTTTGACACTGTATACATGGCGTTTTCAAAACTAAAAACGGTTTCAAAACTGCACGTAAACTCAGTAAGTAGTGAAATTCGTTTCATGTTGCTTTCCAACGACCTGAGAGCCAACCATTTGAGAAATTGATCCGGATTTTTTGTAAGCTCTTCCAAGAATTGCAGAATTTGATGTTAATAAGTTGCTTTTTAATGTCCGCCATTATAAAATTGTCGACCACGTCAAACAGCGCTTATTAAAAAAAGTCACAGATATTTCCCCAGGGATGACGGTCAGGCAACAGAACCAAAAGGGTATTTAGTAATAGTAAAAATACCTAGCGAGAAAAGTCGGATCTAGACATCTACCACTCGCCAGAAAATAATTATCGTTATTTTTGAGTACCTCCTCCAGTGCTGGCTCAAGACTTTTGAGCGCCCCAGGCAAAAATTGTAAATTGCACCCGTCATTTATTAAAATTTTGTTTAGATTATATAGGTACAAAAATTAGAAAAGAGGCGAAGTATTGTATTCGCGAAAAAATTCGGTTTCCAGATTTCAACGGAAATATCCATTTTGGCCATCCCTGAATCCATTTTGACTAATTTCGTCGTGACGTCTGTACGTACGTATCTCGCATAACTCAAAAACGGTAAGCCGTAGAAAGTTGAAATTTTGTATTTAGGAGTTCTATAACATCTAGTTGTGCACTTCCCTTTTTGGTCATTACATAATTTCCAGAAAAGGTACTTTATTTGAAGCCTATAATAGATTTTAATGAAAAAATATATTAAAATATAATCCAAAACTTTTCAAATTTAGTATATAAGACTTGTATATCAATTGGAATAACATAGTAGAATTTGGTTAAAACAGGCTAACCGGAAGTGATATATTACCTGAAGTTGTTAACAGTTTTTCTTGAATAAAATGGTTTCATTTTGATTTTAGAAATAAATGCTTCAAATAAGAGTTTTGGAGAATTAAATTCTGCGTCCAGCACAACAAGTATTATTAAATTACCCCTATGTATAAGCGAGATATGTAAATTTAAAACTTTTATACTTTTTGGTTTTTGTAATGAAGCTTGCTATGGATTAGGACAAAAAATAACAAAAAAAAATGTAGATGTTAATGTCAAATTACGTCAAATACGTGCAATTTTATAATTGAGTCATCTTCATATTGGTGTTCCGTACAAGGAAGTCGTGTGGTGTCCACATCAGATTTTTTTCTTTTGGGTTCTACAAAGTTACTTTATTTTTGTCTAATACCATATACAGGATTTCCGTGACTAACTCTGTATATAGCGAAAAAAAAAATCTCAGTGTAGGTATAAGTCTCGATATAAATACTTTTCGTTATTTTTCAATTCGAAAAATCTAATTTAACTCTTTAACGGTTCATCCCAAGTAAACAATATAAGAATCTTTTTTTGTATAAAATTTCTATACGGATCACCGTTTTCAAGAAAAATGTCAAAAACCAAAATATGTCGCCTTTTTCCAAATTGGCGAGGGGCTGTTGTTTAGCCGCCATATTTGCACTGACACTACTGCACTTGCCTAGGGAGTCAGTGCACAAACGTCGCATTGAGTCAGTGGACGGTGTAACTTTTTCTTAAGCTGAAAACGCATCAACTGACTAAATTTTGCACTCAATGATAAGCTAGAAACGCTCAGTGCGCACTCGACTTGTAAGCTGAAAACGCTATTAAAATGTGATTTTTAATTTATTTTGCAAAAAAATAATTTCAAAAAATGTCGCTCTAAAACCAATTTCGCCCCAGGTGGTCGCCTGGCTTGCCTGTAGCTTGGGCCGGCCTTGACCCCCTAGTAAGTTTTCCATTTGTGATTTTTTCTATTATTATCATAAATGTTTAATTGTTTAAAAAAATCAAAGAAATAATCGTGAAAACTAAAATGTTACCTTGGCAGTAGCAGCATCGGGACAAACCACGTGTTGGTAATTGATGTTGATGTAGTCCGTTCCACTGCAGATGGTCAGGGATTTATTGTCTAGCTCCTCAAATGATCCATGCTTGCCCGTTAGATTGTACATTAGCTTTTGATCCTACACAGAAGGATTTGCAGGAATTAGAATAGATTCTCTAAGTGTCAGATTGTCGTGGACGGTTACAATGAAGTTCGTAATTACTTTGGGGAACAAGGGAAACAAATGAAGGTGTTTCAGTAACAATGGAGTCTTCCACAGTAGTAACAAATTAGAGCATAGGTCGTTTGTATTAAAACTAGACTTTAAAACTGTATGATACAGATTAATCAAGTTTCATAAATGTTATTAGTTTTATTAGAGGGGCTCACCATGTAGATTCTTATTAAAAAGGACTGATTGGACTTGCATTATCTTTATTAAATATACCTTAAATAACAACGTTTCGACTGTTACAGATCAATAGTCGTCATCAGGTTATAATAATATTATTAATATTAGTATAAAGCAAAAAATAAATAATAAATATAGAAATAATATAAAACAGGCTAAATAGAGGATCTCAAATTTAATGTCTAAATTTTGATTGAATAACTTTATGAAAGCCTGTTTTATATAGCCTAAAAAACTAATAATTACATTCTTTAAAGATCTCAATAATTATAAATATAAAATTTGCTACACGTTGCACTATTTTCATTTTTTCACATTCAATGTTTAAAATTATTTTTATTATTCTCGTGTAAGTAGATCTGTAACATTGCCTGTAACTATTTGTAATTTTGACCTATGTAATTCTTCAGCTCCTGAGGAAGGCCCATGTGGGGCGCGAAACCGGTCGACCCGAGATTATAAATAAAAAAAAAATTTTGACTGAAATCCAGAAACTTCTTTCCTTCATCATTATAGCCAGTCAAGCAGCTTTTCTCTTATCAAATTTAATATTATAGACATCAGTTCCTTTTTACCTCCCGCTAACCTTGGTAAGGGAGGTACAGGAATCGTGCTAAAAATCGCATATCGAGATTTTGGTAAATGATCACGTTTTAAGGTCCCTAGAATCCAATTTTAACACTTACATAATTATGTCTGTGTATGATGTGTGTGCGTGCGTGTGCGAGTATGCACGTGTGCGCGTGGGTGCGTGTGTGGATTCTTTTACTACCTTTCAGAAAATTTTGAAACCTTGTATTTATAATTTATTCTAATATGGGAAGAAGCCATTAGATTTTGGTGTAATCAGATAATCGGAAATGGTTCTTTACTTAAAGCTCAAAATAGTTTTTTTTTTTCAAAAAATCCCTCCAAATGTTATTTTTTCGTGATTTATGTTATTATAAAAATTAAAGATTATTATGGGCTCTTGTGGCCGGGTGCCTGAGTGTCAGGTCGCGAATCTGCGGAACCAGGTTCGATCCCAACCGACGCCAAATATTTCCAATTTTAAATGGCACAAATTGACCCCTGTATTATAAAAATTAAAGATTATTAAATTTTCTACAGATTTGCATAAATACTTTTTCTATATATTTTATGGATAAATTTGTAAAATTATCTATAATTTAAATCCCGGAGCCTACGCTTTAAACAAGCAAAACTTCTTGGTTACACACATTACACAGTTCATATCTCAAATGTTTGTAACTGACAGATAAATATCACTATCAAAGAGCTAATCATTTCAAATTAATAATTGTAACGTTTTAAAAAGAAAATAGTAAATAGAACGAGAACCATAGTTATATGGAATGGATCTTAATACAGTTTCCAGTATATGTAAGTATATATATATATATATATATATATATATATATATATATATATATATATATATATATATTTATTTAAATTAATAAAAATTAAATAGCGGGAGGTATTGTGTTGGCCACATCAGATTTTTTTACGTACTACAGTGTTTTCAATAAAATTCCTAACTCGGAGTAGGCTATGAACAGAGAAATCTATGTCTGACCATTATTTTAATCAAAAGTCAAGATATGAAAATTTATCTTGAAATGTCATTTTAAAGAGAAAATACAATACAGAAGGATAGAGTATATTGACATTCGTCATTTTCTAATTTGTTTCCATTTCTAAAATAAGGTTCAAGAAGAAAAGCTTTGATTTTTTAGATAACACGCGTCAAAATTTAGAAAACGAGCGTTAGCGAGTTTTCTAATTGACAAGTGCGAAAGAAAGTTTTACAAATTGAGTTCTTTGTACTATTTTTTACATTTTGCGCCTTCTACAATAACATTTACTTACTCAATTTGTGATTATATTTGAAACCATTTGTACATTTTCATGTAAATAATCTTCGCTAAATCAAAAATAATAATAATTTCGACATTATATTATTAAAATGTATTGTCAATTAACTAAAAATAAATTAGGTAAAGATGGGTTAAAGAAACGTCATCTAGTACCAACCGTTTAAAACAAAAAATTGCGTATCGAAATGAAGGTCATTACGATACGCAGAACGCAAAATATAAAGATATTTTTAAATGACATACGTTTCTTTGTTTATACCCTACTCCGAGTTAGGAATTTTTTTGAACACACTGTACTTACTTCTTATACCTTTCTACATTTTCAGTTCCTTTTTTATAAAGATCAAACATGTTTTTTTAAAGATCACTTATTAAAAGATCATTTACATATTTTAAATATCAAAACTAATTTTTAAAAGATCCTAAATAATTATTAAAATGTCAAATAACAATTTTTAAAAGATCATTTCTTTTTTTTAAATATCGGTTAAACTTATCAACACCCCCTCGTACCCCCATGAAATTTTTATTGTTCATTTGTCTCTTGTGGATGTAGCCCACTTTAGTGTGCAATTATATATTCTTCAATTTATTTATTGGACTGTTTATTATTCAATTTTATAATCAATAGTGTGTGACTCAATAAATGATAATATTTTATATCGTATTATTTATAAGGATAACCATATAAAAATATGAATACCTACATAATATTATGAACTTCTTTTTTGTTTTGTGTATCAACATAATGATTATTAAAAAACAAATAATTTTATTTCCTTCTGATAAAGCTGTCTTTATTTTGCTTTGTTATCTGATATAACTGAGGGACTACTTTATTATAATTTTTATTATAATATAGCTTTATAACAAAATGATACCAATTTTCTTTTATAAAGTTAAGAGTGCTTTTAACTTGATTACAAAATCCGTCTAAAAAGCTGTTAAATATAATAACATTATATAACCAACCAAACATCCATTTTCATAAAATTTAATTCAATTTTCATGAAATTTTTCCTTTAACCTTATAAAACATTTATTATCTTTCATAAAAACGTGAAAGCCTAATTCAATCTTGTGCTGCAGTACTTTGTTTTGCTAGACCATTATATTAGTTACCGGTACTAAAATATACATAGTATGTATTCAATTTCACAAACTATAATATTTACATAAACAATATACGAGTATATTATATCCAGCGTATCTGTATCATATTAAATAAAATTACATTAGTAAACAAACAAATAGGTTTGTTATGAGATATGAAAGACTCGCATTCATTTTTCTTGGAACACGATAAAAATACTCGTACAGTATATTTATAGGAAAATCCAGAAAAAAATAGTTGATAATGATTTTAAATCCAAATTCTCATAGCAAAGAAATTGTTTGAAAATAGCTGCAATTTTATAGAAGTTTTTTATGCCCCCAACATCTATGTCACACATCTACTCTGTTCCAAATAGGAGACTACAGCGCAATTGAATTAAGAGAAATTATGAGAAATATTCCTTTTCCGGGAATGGACTGTGTCATATTTTGAGTCAGAGCTCAACGTTTCGCCCGCAGTCGTATGGGGCATCTTCAGGAGCAAGGGGGATAGAAGAAGAATTTAAGAAACAAGAGGGGGAGACTCAGTTTACAAGGTTACCCGACGTGTAAACTGAGTCTTCCCCTCTTGTTGCTTAAACTCGGCCTTAGCGTGGTTGACACGTCGGGTAACCTTGTTTAAGACAGTACTATCCCCCTTGCTCCCGAAAATGCCCCATACGACTGCGGGCGAAACGTTGAGCTCTGACTCAAAATATGACACAGTCCATTCTCGGAAAACGAATATTTCTCATGACTCAGATTGTGGAAGCCTACGTAATTAAGAGAAATTAGAAAAAAATATTGAAAGTGTATGCTTAATAATGAATATTAATAAAGAAATAAAACGATATAATCGAAATACTTCGGAAATACGGGGGTTTTTGTTATAGCAGCTCGTCACTCATATGAATTCCATATATATTATTTTGAATGGCGACTCAAATATTCATTTATTTTTTATAAATATAGTTTAGAAATAGCATATATTTGAAGAATATTTAGGCCCACGAAGAAAACAGTTTGATATAAAAACTCGACATCACATCTATATTTTCAAACTTCGGGAGACTATAACTGGCTTATTAATAGGAATTTTTCACTGGATTATCATCGACAGTCTTAGTTTTACTTGTATGTTCAGATGAAATTATATTTAAAAAATGGTGGAATCATATTCTTACTAATTTCAAGTCTTCAACTATCGGAATCCGGAATCTATTTTCAAGTTATATTCTATTTATTTAAAACTTTACTACTCTATTTTTTCTCTTCTTAATATTACTATTTTTAAATTCATATTTGCTTAAAAATAATAAAATAAAATAAATAAATAAATATATCATCATGGCATATTACCCATTGCTGGGTGTGCCAATCTGCTTTGTACGCAGATATCGGTAATGATGATGACATATTTGTACCGTGCGGGCGTTTACCAGGCGTCACCTCACGGGCACTCATTGCTGGCGTGGAGAGTGCACCGCAGGGGTCAATTTTAGAAATAATATTCTTAACAATAGTTTTGTTCGTTTATTTAGCGAGATTTGATGTTTTTTGACTTTGATAGCTACCAACCTTAAAAAAATAATTTGTACTAATCTATTACAAAACTCGAATGATCTATTAACAAACTCTTTTGGGTGCTGTAATAGCTTTGTACGAAAGCAAAATAGAAAAAAATATTATTGTTTATTTTTTAATGGAGGAGTTTAGTCGTGTTGAAATGAAATGATTTTTCCACATTATTGCAATGCTATACAAGCAATATTACTATTAATGCAATGAAAGTAATAAAATATAGCGTATTTTTTATTTTTTTTATTTTTTTTTTTGGTAGAAGCTATATTAAATTTATAGTTACTTAAATCGCCCGCAATACGATGACGTACGCAGCATCTTTGGTTCGCCGTAGTTGTCCGCTACGTGCGCTAGTTTAGAATGAAAACATTAACGTATGTCTCTATGTTTGATATTGAAACGTCAAATTCAATGTCAAATCATAAGAAACAAATTATTTAATTTTAAATATATAAACCTAAAACTTAGAAAATACAATAAACACATAAATTAAATTGTGGCCGTGTTTTGCTTCTGACTCTTTCTATGAAGCACGTTTTGGGCACGTATGTCGAGACCTAATTCGCACATAGTTGATGTTATGTAGGTACGCCGTAATGGCGGGAAGAAAATATTGCAAAAGTTTATCAATTTTTTCTGCGGAATTTTTTAAAATTTTACAAAATATAAAAGTAAAAACGCTTTAGATTTAAAAAATATTTTAACATATAAAGAAATCAAAAATTCTTGTTGATAGAGATAAGATGAAAACCCACAAACATCCATAATTTGCCGGAAATTGAATCCGTGATCTGGTATATCATTGTCGTAACGTAGGTTAAAAACCTCTTAATCATAATGAAATATTATTCTCTGTTCATAAAGAATCCATTAACAAAATTTCAAATTCATTTATCTACATTTACTTCTATTTTTATCTTGTGTCGCTATCATTATCTTCTCCTTTTTCCTATGCGGAATTGGAGGCGTTAAGGGCAGGCTTAAGGGGTGAGAGAATGTGAGATGAGTGTCCAGGGAGGTATTTACTTACTTTTGGAAGGCCTCCAGCTCGAATGTCGCTGACCTGACACAGTTCAATGACATCACCTTCCTGAAACAGCCACAGTGTAGATTTAATGAAATTCTAAAGCACATCTGAAAATTTCAAAAAGATATTAAATTTGCGAAAGGATTACGACTTTAATAGAATTTTCAATGTGTTTATTCAAGAAATTATCAATGTTTGCGCTCTCAGAAATTCGTATTAAAGTTGGGGTACAGTATAAAATTAATACTTGCAGAGTACAATCTCAATTTCTAAATACAGGGTGTTAAACGCGTTACCAGAACATAGGACTTTAACATGTACAATTATATTTTCATAATTTCCTGCTTCCCTAAATATTTTAGGTAAAAAATAAAATTCATCTGAATCAATAAGCAAAATTTACATGTTTTTTAACGACAGGTAGGGATGAAAATGTTGAAAATCACCGTAAAATAGCGATAGTTATGGAATTGAAACAGATGAATTAACAAATGTTTGTTGTTTTACCTGCCAAGGGGCCCTTTTCTGTAACTCGGTGGTTAATTTTTAACCACTGGTTAAATTTTTTATCCAATAATTATTGATTTGACAACTAAAAATCGCTTTTTTACTTCCTTGTACAAAGTAAAGGAAGTATTGTATTCGCGAAAAATTTCGGTTTTCAGATTTCAACGGAAATATCCATTTTGGCCATCCCTGAATCCATTCTGACTAATTTCGTCGTGACGTTTGTACGTACGTACGTATCTCGCATAACTCAAAAATGGTAAGCCGTAGAAAGTTAAATTTTGTATTTAGGACTTCTATAACATCTAGTTGTGCACCTCCCTTTTTGGTCATTACATAATTTCCAGAAAAGATACTTTATTTGAAGCCTATAATAGATTTTAATGAAAAACTATATTAAAATAAAATCTAAAACTTTTCAAATTTAGTATATAAGACTTTTATATCAATTGGAATAACATAGCAGAATTTGGTTAAAACAGGCTAACCGGAAGTGATATATTACCTGAAGTTGTTAACAGTTTTTCTTGAATAAAATGGTTTCATTTTGATTTTAGAAATAAATGCTTCAAATAAGAGTTTTAGAGAATTAAATTCTGCATCTAGCACATCAAGTATTATTAAATTAGCCCTTTGTATAAGCGAGATATGTAAATTTAAGACTTATATACTTTTTGGTTTTTGTAATGAAGCTTGCTATGGATTAGGACAAAAAATAACAAAAAAAAATAAAAAATACATGTTAATGTCAAATTACGTCAAATACGTGCAGTTTTATAATTGAGTCTATACTTCATCTTCATATTGGTCTTGCGTACAAGGAAGTCGTGTGGTGTCCACATCAGATTTTTTGTTATATGTCAACATACTTGATTGGTTAAAAAAAGAGAGGCCCCAAGTTAAGTTAACATATTTTTATTAAGTATTATTTGCAATACCTGTTCACAGTGCCGGCCCGAAACTTTTGAGCGCCCCAGGCGAAAATTATAAATTGCGCCCCTCATTTAGTACAATTTTGTTTAGATTATATAGGTATAAAAATTAGAAAAGAGGCGATGTGTGTCCATAACTCGCGAACAATCACATAATCTTAATCCGAATGAATTTTTTTTGAAAATATTTTGGCTATTTAATATACCGAGAATTATTTCCTTTAGGTTGTACAGAGTCTAATACCATATACAGGGTTAATCACGGGAAAGTTATGTACTTTCAAAGTCCGTTTGTGTGCAACCCGAAATACAATTTACAACAGCGTCTAGCTTCGACTCTTAAAAAAATAGAATATTCAATTCACGATTGCTTTGCCTGTCTAATAATGGTTCTGTCATTTTGACATTAAACAATTAAATGTGGTCTGTTGTCATTAATATTTTGGGTTGCAAACAAACGGACTTTCAAAATTACTCTTCCGTGACTAACCCTGTATATAGGGGTTTGCGAACGACAAATGATAACCTTCATAAAAGTGTCATTTTTCGTCCGAAAATAAGTTCGTAAAATTACATTTTTCGTACAGGTAGACAGAAAAATGTTTTACGATAATGCTACTGGTACTATTATTTTCATTTCCAGATATACCACGATAATATTTCAAATGTAACTAACGTTTATATTTAATCATACATTTGTTTATGAATATGTGGAAGACCAATATAGTACAAACCACAAAAGCAACATTATTTATTAAAATACCTGTTATTATAAGAAATTGATTATGTACCTATTTAAATTAATATTTTGTACCATCAAAATTCATTTGTGTGAAATTAGAACAAAGATTGACATTTCAAAAATAATTTAATATTAATATAGCAATACATGTATTTAATTTTAATGCTATTAGAAATATATATATAAAATTGTGCATATAAATCAAGAAACAGAGTTGCCTTTACATGCTTTATAACGGCAGAAATTAGATATGAAAATGTTGAAAATTACTTTAAAAATATCGACAGCCATGGAATTGAACAAAAAATAAATAAATGCTTGACGTTTTATCTGTCACAACGTAAGTTAACTTATTTGACGTTTCTGACAATTTGATTTGAACAAATATCGTTAATTATGGCAATAATAGAAATATGAAATTAATAAATAAAGTTAAGAAAATACAGTTTTGTTTAAATAATATGAATATATCCAAAATTCAACATTGCGAAACAAAATTATGTATGATGCTGTTATGTACTCTCAACTCATTTCCAATACATCTACCTTAGTACAACAGAAGGGGTCTACACTTATCATTCCTAACACTCTTTCTTAGAGTAACGCATGTTCTGCTCGTCCTATATTCTGATTACGCGGCTCACGTGTATTTTTTGAAGACACATTAGCAGTCTTTTCAAATTTTGTCACGAATTTTTAAGCATTTATTTATTTTTTGTTCAATTCCATGGCTGTCGATATTTTTAACGTAATTTTCGATATTTTCATATTCAATTTCTGTCGTTACAATACATGGAAAGGTAATTCTGTTTATTGATTTACATGCAGAATTTTATGCTCTAAAACTTTTATTTGACGCATTTTTGCTTAAAATAATTAGTCGAGCAGGAAATTGTAAAAAACTGATTTCCCATGTTAATCTCCTATGTACACCTTTAAGACAGACACACGGTATATATATATATACTCCTACAATTTTTAATATAGGTATGTATTAAACTTTTCATATAAAACTTTAATACTGAATTAATTTAATTATAATGATCATTTTTACATGAAAATATAAACCAGAAAATATTTTATATGAACAATATCATGACTAGGAAATGTTTGTACCGTATTAACCGCCTTTTTATCTATTTTCATCCACTTGCCCTTTATAAAATATAAACAAATTGAAACACATCAACCACCTACGCACTTATTCATTTTTCACCCACATACCCTTACATTTACTTTTGAACCTTTACATTTATACTGCGTCTACTACTACCACTACTACTACGTGTATATTGTAAACATGAACTATAATCTTTCTGACATGTAGTGTATGTAAAGAGTCCGATGTATATCTACCTCAAAAAGTCATAATAAGTGTAGTTAGAAATAATTCTTTAAAAGATTATAAATAAATATTCATATTTTAAACAAATGGAACTATATTTTGATTCTAACTGTTATATATACTTGATTGACAAGGAGTAGGGGATGAGAAATAAATTATTTTTCATCCTTATGTACACTCTATTTGCAGAAAAATTGATATCTCTCTCTATCGATAAATTGTTTCACTTTCTTATTTGTACTAAATATTTAGAAGACCATATACATCTATTTCCAGATTACAAATTTGACTAACAAGGAGTAGGGGATGATAAATAAATTATTTTACATTCCTATGCTGTTTATTTTTTTTTGTAAAATTGTATGTATGTCCGTACCTTTCCTTCGCTTTTCCAATATATGAAAAAGCCATATTCGTCGACTTTAAAGGTACACCCCGCCTCAAATTCAATGTTGTCCTTCTCCTCTGTCCACCGGTCGAACACACACCCCGTTAGAAGTGGTTCAGGAACGGAGATGTGCCAGTTGAACTCGAATTTCTTCGTCATTCTTCACCGACTATGATCGCTACAACAAAAAGAGAAAATGTTAAAATTTGATTAGTTACAGAGATTAACATACGTAGGCATTTTATGAGTATCATAACTGCCGCAGATATCTGTTTGTTATGATGCATAACTAATATACAGTGTGAATCTTTGAAATGACCGTCTTCGATATCTCCCTTGTCGTTAGTAATAGAGCATAAATTTATTAACAGAATTTATTCATCTACTCAAGGAGTATAAACTAAAATTATTTTCACATATACGCACATATAATTTTTTTAAAAATTTTCCTCGGCGCTATCGTTATTCTGTTCTTTGGGACTGTCCTTAAATTACGTAAAGCTTCAAGGGGGGGGGGGTCAAGAGTAGCGTTACGAAGTGTTACGAGGGGGTAGGGGAGGGTTAATGTGTGCGTTACGTAACGATAAAATATAAAAAAAAATCAAATTTCGCGGTGCTAATTCGTATATGCAGGCAGTCGTTTGTTTTCAATAACAATCAACAGATGTCGGGTACAGTTCAAATTCGGGCCAGTGGTCTTTCATTCGTGCAATGTAATTCATATTAAATCATGAATTGAAGTAGTGTTGATAAGGAAAAACTTTTCAATAGTTTGTTAAAAGCATATGCAAATGCATATGCTTTAATTTTAACTGAATATTAAGGAGGCCATATACTTTTATATCCAGTATTAAAATTGGGGTGACAAGCCGTAGGCCAAGAGTAGTACATTATTTTCTGTTATTTTTCATCTTTATGTACATTAATTTAAATATAAGTCGGAACTGCAGTCAATTAGGTTTTTTTTATTGGATCAAAAAAACCTAATTGACTGCAGTTCCGACTTATATTTTTTCACCTTACATCATCTAGAACAGTCGATCATCGTTCCTATCCATTAATTTAAATAGTTTCTGTTTCAAATTTTAACTGAATATTAAGGAGGCCATGTGCTTTTATATCCAGTAAAGAAATTGGGGTGACAAGCTGTAGGCTAAGAGTAGTACATTATTTTTCATCTTTATGTACATTAATTTAAATAGTTTCTGTTTCAAATTTAAACTGAATATTAAGAAGGCCATATACTTTTATATCCAGTACAGAAATTGGGGTGACAAGCCATAGGGCAAGAGTAGTACATTATTTTTCATCTTTATGTACATTAATTTAAATATTTTCTGTTCTGTTCTGTTATTTTTCATCTTTATGTACATTAATTTAAATAGTTTCTGTTTCAAATTTTAACTGAATATTAAGGAGGCCATATACTTTTATATCTAGTAAAAAAATGTGGGGGGGTCAAGTACTGCGTTACGTAATATATGGAGGGGTTCATGTTTGCGTTACGGGTGCGTTACAAGGGGGGGAGGGGGTATCAACAATTGCCTAATTTTGCGTTACGTTATTTAAGGACAGCCCCTTTCTCTAAAAATGACCTAAAACACGCATTGCTTTATAAAGGCGTACTAAAGTTATTTTAATAGTAAAAATTAAGAAATTTTTTTAACTATAACTATACTCACATATTTAAAAAAATATAATTATACAGGGTGTTCAAGAAAGCGAATCAAATTTACTCAGTTTCATATCACTATAATTCGTCATTTTCAAATGGAACACTTATATTTTATTATTTAGTTGGGTTTCTTTTTATATTATCTTTCTATGTTATTAAGGGTATCCTATGCCTAAAACCAATAATTTCGGAGTTATTCACCATTTTTGAATAAATTTATTAAAATTAAACCTAGTATGCTATGGAAATTGTGATTTTAAGGAGAAACAATTGCAATAATGGATAGTAGGTTGCATTAGCCAGTAAATAAAACTGTTTGTTATTGTTAGTGAGCCACTAGTGTATGAAATTTTGGCGTCACAATTATGATTAGACCATAACTTTTTAATGGCAACGTCAATAACGTAAGATTATTGTTTTTCAGAAAGATACTACCATAGTAAACTTTTCTGTCTGACTGCGCGTGTAATTTTTAAAATAAATTTTATCTTGCAGTCTATCCAAATGTAAAACAACGAATTTTTAATGACAGTAATATTTATTTTTTATGTATGAGTCGTCAATCTTCTCAAGTTGTTTAGGAATAAGCTAACATTCTTTAATCGTTTTATTATAATAATGACAGTAAAATACTTAGGCCGAACAAATGGATATGTTAATAGTTTTAAAATATAGTATGGAAATTTTTGACAACCTGTATATATATATATATATATATATATATATATATATATATATATATATATATATATATATATATATATATATATATACAGGATGTTATATTTTAATGGACCCAGCAAATATCTCGCTTATTTATTAAGTTGGCAATTTTTTTCATATAACATGATTTATACAAAAACAGGTAAGCTACTCGATGACGGATGTACATTCCTGATGCCACTTCCGGTTTATGAGTAATTAATATCTACTTTGAAATTTCAAATGGAACATACGATATTTTTTTACAAACTTGAAGAGTACATCAAATTTACTTTACAATCGTATAAAATAATCCATATGTTACATTATTAAAAATTAAAATGGCGGGCACTTTTTTATACACCTAATTGGAAAGAAAATAGTGAGCCATGACTATGGCTTGTGTTCCTTATTCTTATTTTCTGTATTATTATGACAAAAAAATATTATTTCATTTAATAATAATTGATACAATTGTTTTAGTTAATTGTTTTATTACAAGCCACAGTCATGGCTCACTATTCTCTTTCCAATTAGGTGTATAAAAAAGTGCCTGCCATTTTACTTTTTAATAATGTAACATATGGATTATTCTACGTGATTATAAAGCAAATTTGATGTACTTTTCAAATTTGTAAAAAAATATAGTATGTTCCATTTGAAATTTCAAAATAGATATTAATTACTCATAAACCGGAAGTGGTATCAGGAACGTACATCCGTCATCAAGTAGCTTACATGTTGCTGTATAAATCATGTTATATGAAAGAAATTACCAACTTAATAAATAAGCGAGATATTTGCTGGGTCCATTAAAATATAACACCCTGTATATATATATATATATATATATATATATATATATATATATATATATATATATATATATATATATATATATATATATATATATACATATACATATAATTATATAAACTATTTAATAAAATATTTTGTTATAGGTACAGTGCTCCGAAAATCAACTGACCCTTCAATTGACATTCTTCAGTAAATTCCGGTAAGTTTCCATTTCCGTAAAGCATGTGTTATTATGATACATAAGCAAACTTCGTAATGCTTGTAACAAAATATTGCCATACTCTTGTGACAACTTCAAAAACATAATTTATAACACCATCTGCAAATTAAGTACTGTGTACATAAAATTAATTAACGACGAAGCAAAGGAAAACAATAAGAGTCTATTAAGTTTCCAGCAACGAATCGCAGAGAAATGAAATTCTCTTTTAACGAAGCTGGATTTAATAACTACATATTTTTCTAGTTGACGCACGAGTCCAATTATTTACTCCTTAATCCTTAATTCATCTCTGGATTTAATATGAAATGAAAATACTTCTAAAGAGGATGTATATTGAATAGGAATGGCACTTTTTTTTTGTTTTGTTTCTCTTATTATATCTCCACTAGTCCAAGCTGAATTGAGAATGCTTCAAATAAAATTATGAATTTTAAATCGCTAGATTGTTATAATTTGTTAGGCAAATATTTGAAATTTTAATTAGAATCCTGTTATAAATAAAATATTTAAACAACAAAGCAAATAAATAGAGGATTAAAATTAGGTAGAAGGATAATCGTGCTTATACAAAATATTTATTTTAGATAAGATATATGTTATAAAATATTATATTACACTTAGTGTTCCGGGTCGAAATTCTGCGTATTTTCCTTAGTAAAATATTCCATTTTCATTTTTAGCAAAAAATTGCTAGAATATATTTCGGACCTAATACAAATAGTAGGGAGACCGGTGAATTTAAATTTTTATTTTTCAGGAGTTAACGTTACATTTCGAAATTTTGAAATTACATATATGAGAATCTACCCACCTTAGTGAATAATATTTAGAATTTTAAACTTTTGAAAATGTGACAAATATAAAAGTATAAGGATTTTTAGTCAGGCATTACGAATGTTACAATTGACACCTAACTAGTGTCAATAGTAACAGGGCCAGTGTCAATTGTAACAAATTTTAACAGTGATGTAATAAGATAAAATAACAGATAAAAGTAAAAATTATTGAAAAAAAAGAAACATTTATTTATTAACCTCAGAAAATACAAAATTCAGATGACTCAACTAAAAGGAAACAAAATATATATTCTGTTGGTGATATGGACCATTTTTACCAATGCCTTTAGTCGCTAACGAAATTGCAGGTTAGGTGAACATAAAATAGGTCTTTCTTCGTATAATTTAACTTGCCCGGTGTCCAGATGTTACATTTTTGCCACTGCAACCAATCTCCTGTGCTCAAAAAATATGGGCCAATACATATCAGAGTTTCCTCATCGGAGCCATCTGAAGAGTAATCTGCGACTGTTACTTTCGGAAGTGTTTTTCGTTTTTTTGCTCTTCTTCTTTTATGTTTTCGATAGCAGTGGTTTTTTCTTGTAATTTGTATCATGATCAATACTGTACTTAATTATTAAACACGTTACAATCGTCACCGTGGCATGTGTTACAACTGACACCGCTTAACTTTTAAAGATATTTTCTTTTTTGAATTTATTAGGTAATAATTCGAAATGTTTTTTAATGAAAAATAAAAGCAGATATAACTCACAAACTGATCCGTAACTTGAAATATTTCCGAGCAGAGCACTTATAGTGTTTTAGAAACAATGTGTGTCACTACCTGTATTTACTTTTTCGTCGATTTACAGACATTCGTCAGAAACAGACGCCGTATTTGCGCGTATGTACTTACACTAAATACCAAAGAGCTATGACTCTTTCTGCTTCACTCTGCAAGCGTGTTTTAATCTACTTCGAAAAGATGGCCCTGTTACCTACCCTTGTTACATTTGACACCTGTTAAAATTGACACCGGTCTCCCTAAAGCATGATATTAAATTTTAAATATTTTATTTCATTTTTCAAAACTATTCCCAAATACAGTGAATATTTTTTTGCATGCCAAGGATCTAACTTTCAAACCATTTTTCGCTATATATTATTAGGGATTGGACGTGTACAGTATAATAATATTCATTTATTTTTTATAAATATAATTTAGAAATAGCATATATTTCAAGAACATTTAGGTCCACGAAGAAATTAGTTTGATATAAAAACTTATATTTGTGACGTCAAATCTATATTTTAAAATTACGGAGGACTATAACTCTTATTGATACGAATTTTTTCACCGACAGTCTTAGTTTTACTTATACGTTCAGATAAAATTATATTTAAATAATGGTGGAATCCCCTATATTTAGAGAGTTATTGCAGCTTCAACGCAAAAATAAATTGCACATTAAAGGCACGTTACAGCCCAAATACGCATGGGTAGGTATAAGAAGGTTTACGTTAAATGTACAAGGTGATATCTGTGCCATGAAATAGCCAGCGTTTAATGTCACACGTTCTGTATGTGTTGAGGCTATGTTTCGATGAAACGTGCCACTGCAACTTCGTTTGTGTTGCTTTTAGCGTTAACGTTAACGTGAATACACTAATTAAATGCGGTAAACATTGAAATTGAAAGTCGTTTCTTTTTAAAATAAGGTGTTTTCTACATAACGATAACGTTTACGTTCTTTCATCCCAGAAGTTGCAATAACTCCCTATTAACATTAACGTGTCCCTAGACATTTCCTTTATTTAATCCACTTACGTATTGGCTGAAACAATTTATTTGATTGGTAACTGATTCATACGCTTTGCACCAATAAATCGAATCGAGCTATCAAACGATGAATTATGGAACTAGTCCATTTTCATTGGAAACATGTTTCCAATGTCTCCATGATGGATGTTTTGTCATTTTACAGCGCAAAGAGAAGGTGAAATATGATGCTGCCAACGCGAACGTAACATCGTGTCCCAGTACCTGACATTTGAAATACAACGGTGCCTTGCGTACTAAAATATGTACCATTCCAACCACGTTTGGATTGCTATGTTAGCTACAAAGTTAAATAATATATGATAGCTTCTAGCTAAATGGAAAAGTGGATATACATATTATGGACTATAATCTAATAGAGAACTTGAATATATAAATGTAAAATTTGTTTCATGTTACATAAATATTTAAATATACTTTTCACATAATTGGTGGCAGCGCTATTTACAAACAAACTTGGTGGATGGTATTAACTCAATAATTTTGAAATAATACAGGGTGCGGCAGAACCAATTGAGCAGTTTTGAAGAGTTATAAAAAAGAAACCAGGGTATATATGAAAAAAATGTTTTTATTTTTGAAATCAGTAGGACTTACCATTTTATACTCATTAATTTTAAAAAATAATGTCTTTAAAATGGCGGCCGTTAACTGCAATACATTGCTGGAGCCTATTTCTGAAGTTTCGAACAGCCCGTTGACACATTTCGCGGGGTATCGCGTTTATTTCTTCAACAATCTGCTCCCTTAGCTCTAGCAGGTTTTGGGGGCGACGTTCAAACACTTTTTCCTTTAGATATCCCCAAAGAAAGTAGTCGCATATGCTTAAATCGGGTGATCGCGCAGGCCACCCCACGCCACCTCTCAAAGACGCTAGACGTCCAGGAAACATTTCTCTTAAAGCGTTTAGAGAATTTCGGGCTGTGTGGGCTGTAGCCCCATCCTGTTGGAACCAAAAGTCCCCTAATCCCTCTTCTTCAACAACCACTTCCAGTCGGGGATGCAGAAAATTTTGCAACATTGAAACAACGCTCGGAATTCACGGTCACGCCTCCCTCTTCTAAAAGTACGGGCCTATAACGCCAAATTGTAATACGGCACACCACACCGTTAGTTTAGGAGAATGTAGCGGTCTTTCGTGAACAATTTGGGGGTTGTTTTCAGCCCAGTAGCGAAAATTTTGTTTATTCACAATCCCGCTTAGGAGAAAATGTGTCTCGTCGGTGCTGAAGAATGCTGCCTCAGGAGGGATCGCTGCAAGAATTTCCTCATACAGATTTTGGCGGTTGGCGTAGTCTGCTGGGTTCAATTCCTGAACCATCATTATTTTGAAGGGATGGAAATTCAAATCTAAATACTGCGGTCTGAAACCCCCAATGCAATAGCGTGCCTTCGAGCAGAACGTCTTTGCGATTGTTCGACTGCTGTTCTCACTAGCTCCACATTTTCTGGTGTTCTGATGGATCTTCGTCTGCCATGTGTACCTATTCTTAGTGTGCTACCAGTTTCCTCCAACTGCCGAATCCAGGACCGAATTGTGTTCACATTATTTCGCGGAATGTTGAACCGTCGCCGAAAATCTCTTTGCGTCGCAATCACAGATCGGTTGTTTTCATAAAACGCACGCACGGCAAAGCCACGATGTACTCCGGTCCAAACCTTGTTGGGTACTAAAATGGGAATGCCGACGGAACAAAAGGAGACCTAGTTCTACTGCCTACCCCCGCCACCGCCCGAACACCTGCCCATCCACACTGCTCAATTGGTTCTGCCGCACCCTCTATTAGGTCTGTTTAAAAAACTCTATGCTGGAAGTTAAAATAAACAAAACTAATTACTGAAATGACCAAGGCCGGCCCGAGACTTTTGAGCGCCCCAGGCGAAAACTTTAGATTGCGCCCCTCATTTATTTAAATTTATATACCCATATCATACTGATGAAATTTATTTAATTTGTTGAATCCAGAAGGATTAGCTGGAATATCTTGGAATAAATGAATAAGGCCTTGGTGATCTAGAAATTTATTATTGATATCGGGACGTTTCGAACCTTAGTGGTCCATCTTTAGCATTAACAAAATTTGTAAAAGTATAATGAAAGTAGACAATGTACAAGACATCTTGTTAAACAATACTTGTCTTGCAAGCTCATCCATAAGTTTAATATGGAAATTTGACAAATTGCATTGCACTCTATAATTTTATTCTTCAACAAGTATTGTTTGACAAGATGTCTTGTGCATTGTCTACTTTAATTATACTTTTCAAATTTTGTTACTGCTGAAAATGAACTATTACGGTCCGATGTCAATAATAAATTTCTGGATCACCAAGACCTTATTCATTTATTCCGAAATTTATTTAAGAAATATTTATTTATACAACATAATTATGTATAAAATAATAGCACAAATAAATATCCCATGTAACTCTTTAACAGTTCATCCTAGCTAAAAATATAAAAATCTTGTTTTGTATCAAATTTTGCAATCTTGTAAAATTTCTATATGCATCGCTGGCTCCTAGTTCCGGAAACTTTTGATATGTTAATCAGCGCAGTTTTCTATACAGGATTCCGTAAAAAGCTTTAGTTGTATTGTTATAGTTTTCGGGATGTTGGGGGTATTTTTTCAGTAAATTTCCTGGACTGCCTTTACTTCTTTCGTATTTATTCTTAAATTTACACTACATCGTTTTTAATTGATATAAACGCCAACAAATTTTCTTCTTTTCATAGTAGAATGCAAATAGGATTTAATTACTAGTTTAAGTTTGCTGAATTTTTTTTTTTTCACTACTAGTAACTATTCTGTAATAATTGTAAGATTATGTTTAAAGCAACTCACAAATTCGCCCTTTGATCACAGAATCTTTACATAAAACTAAAGACGAATCAATATACCTACTATACTTATGAATAATTTTTAATTTAAAAAAAAACAAAGATAATTACTCTTTTAAGCAGGGACTCGAATAAATAAATAAATGAATAAATAAATATAAATATATCATCACGGCATATTACCCATTGCTGGGTGTGCTAATCTGGTCGAACCGAAAAGTTTTGAAGTTTGGTTACGGTTAACGGTTTTTACATTAATAAAAATTTGGTTTCGGTTATCGGTTACGGTTTTTTTGAAAATATTATATCGGTTTTCGTTTCGCTTAAAAAACAAATTTCGTTTTCGTTACGGTTACGGTTCTTTTCGGTTTCGCTTTAAATGAAAAATTAGCTTAGTTTTTATTTTTTGCAACATGAAATACATTTAGTACCTATTTCGTAATATAATAACATTTTAATTCCACATTTTACAACTAATACAATAGATATATTCGGCTTGTTCGGTATTCAAAATTCGAAAAGAATCTGTAAGTAATTATTTTAAGGTGTGATCTAAAAATAAAAATTGCGGTTCAAAAAGTACCTATAAGTTAAAGTTTTCACATTAAAGTTTCTAAGTTTATTTTTGCAACAAATAAAATACGTTTCGTAAATTATTGTTTTTTTAATTTTAAGCTATAATAATTAGGGATCGACCGATATGATTTTTTGTGGCCGATACCGATATACTCATATCCGATGTCGGCCGATACCGATATATCGGCCATAAAATTTTGTCGTAAATGTTTTGCTGTATAAATGAGGTAAAAGTGATTTATAATGATATACTGTTACCGTTACACACATTAACCATAAATAAATCACAAAAAAATGCAGAGCAAATGCAAAAAAATACATTTTTCCATTGATAATATATTTAGCACCACCGCCAAGTAGTGTTGCTAGTGAACAGCTATTTTCTTCAGCTGGAAATGTTTATGAAAGCGCAAGAAATCGTCTAACTCCGGAAAGAGCAGAAAGCTTAATTTTGTTACATTACAACTTGCCAAAACTTAACTTTAAATATTAATTTGTTTAATTTAGGACCGATATTTCCATCTTTGGATAAAGTGCTGGATAACTTATCTGTCGGATAAATGAACAATATCGCATCAAAAAATGACATTCAATATAATTTATATCATTTATGGTTTTATTTTGATGCGATATTTTATCATTTATCTGACGGATAATTATCCTGAACTTTATCCGGAGATGAAAATACCGGCCCTTAGTGTGTAACTTTACTTCTACATTTTTAATGACTTTTTTGCTAAATTTTGAATAAGAATAAACTTGATTTGTTTTTTATTTAGTATTTCTGTTTTCATTTCCTTTAAAAAATCCTTAGCAACTGAAATATTAAGCAATTTATATTTTTTTAGGCCGATACCGATATGGCCGATATCGTGGTTTACATATCGGCCGATACCGATATCGGCCAAGAAGACCGATATGGCCGATATACCGATATCGATATCGGTATCGGTCGATCCCTAATAATAATAGTTCTATTCCAATAATAATACGTAAACTAAATGGGTGATTGAATGAAAAATGTCAACAAATGAGTATTTTTTTATTATAATTGCAAAAAATAATTGAAAAATGGAGTAAAATGCTTTATTTTTTTTTATAATAAGGAACTATTTTTGTATGAACTCGAACGTTTACAAAGTATTTCTACGAAAAAGATGTGGGTTAATAAAAAATACTTATTTTTAAATTTACGGTTTTAGTACCGATATTATTTCGGTTCGGTTATGTTTTCGGTTACAGAACGAATTTATTTTTCGTACCGGTTTCGGTTTCCATATTTGAAGAAATAAAATATAGGTTTCGTTTTGGATATGAGTGTATATTCCCCAAAAATAATTGTCATGAATCATGAGCCCCACTTTGAGGTGTTCATCCTGCACCTTAAGTCAACGAATTAGTGTACAACGATAACCCATAAACTGTGCGTGATCCTTGTTTAATTTCCTGTACAAATGAAACGTCCATGACTGATCAAAATCAAAACATTGGCACTGATGCGTTGTGGGTATATGGAACACCGTGCCCTTCTATCCTGGGTAACCTATTTACGCGGCCTGTGCCTGACCTATAACCTCTAGGTCGCATCCTAACCGACTAACCGATGTTTATTGCATCGCGACGCGACTACCGATTCCAAAACACGCTAGACGGCGATATTACTTCGCTTTTATTTACAAACAAACAATACGGGCATTGCACATCATTTGCTTCTATTTATTTTACTAGGATACCGACATTATGATCGTTTGTTTTCGGGATGTAGTGGAGAATGTTCTTTTTAGCCTTGGAAATGGAAATGTATTATTTAAATATGATGTCTGGTTGGAATAAAATTGGAGCAAATACGTGATAAAATTGCGAAACCATTGTTATTTTTATAGTTTAAAAAAGAAAGGTAATACAATTAAAATATAAAAGCAAAAGTCAATTAAAAATGTTTTTGGTTTTAACAGTTTTGCAATTTCCTGTTGTTTAAGATTAAAAGAAGGTTAAAAGCCTTAAAAAATTGTTTATATTCCAAATTATTGTAAACAACATAACATAAATTATAAAGAGGCATATATTAAAATACGGAATTTGCTTGGTATAGGCAAAAAATCAACACAATACGTGCCGCAATTTACAGCCCGAGCCAAAAAAAAGATTAAGTTAATCCTTATTTTTGGATTAGCGAATTTTACTCTAATTTTGACAGTTTATTTCTTAAAATATAGTCTAAACCAACTAACTACCTTTTTTTTAAACCCCTCAACAGGATTAAATCCCAATTACAGAGTGGGTTCACGTTCACACACATCCATGCCTTAGTGGGATTCGAACCCAGAGCCCCGAGGGCACTCATGATATGAGGCGTTGATCTAACCATTGAGCCACCGGAGCTATAATAAAATGAAGATTAAATTTTAAATACCGGGATAAAATAGAATTCACTAATCCAAAAATGAGAATTAGCTTAAACATTTTTGTGAATCGTTAATTTTTATTAATCTAAATACACACCTACATATTTACTTATGCTGGAAACTGTCTTGAATTCCTTTTCTATTGTTCTATTTACTTTTTTCTTTTTAAAACGTTACTAATATTATTTTGAAATGTTTAGTTCTTTGATAGTGACATTTATCTGTCAGTTACATACATTTGAATAACTGCGTTTTGTTTGTTTAAAGATAATTTTACAAATTTATCCTTAAAATATATAGAAAAAGTATTAATGCAAATCTTTAGAAAATTTAATAATCTTTAATTTTTATAATAACATTAATCCATTAATCTCGAAAAAATAACATTTTTGTGCAACCGGACACGAAATAAGCATTTCGCAGCCGCAATACAGGCCGCGAAATTATATTTCGCAACCGTTGTTATGGTAACGGCCGCGAAATTCATTTCGCGGACGTTGTCATGGTAGCGGCCGCGAAATTAGGTAAATAATCACTTTGAAAATTATACATGGTTTTGTTTATCAAATGTTAATCCCATAGCCACCGTGAAAGCTAACTTTCTATATACAATGAAACTGTTTAAAATTAATAAAATTTGTAATTACATATTTCTTGCGGTTGCACAAAAAATAATGTGTACACCTTGTCCGCGAAATCCTTTAGCGCCCTCGAGATTGTCTTGCCTCGGCCGCAAGCGGCCTCGGCGACAATTTTTCTCTCGGTACGCTAAAGAGTGATTTCGCGGCCTTGATATACAAATAACTATTAAAGGTATTTTTGTGTAACCGGACGCGAAATAAGCATTTCGCAGCCGCAATACAGGCCGCGAAATTGGATTTCGCGACCGTTGTCATGGTAGCGGCCGCGAAATTAGGTAAACAATCACTTTGACACTTGAGAATTGCATGGTTTTGTTTATCAAATATTAATCCCATAGCCACCTTGAAAGCTAACTTTCTATTTATAATGAAACTGTTGAAAATTAGTAAAATTTGTAATTACATATTTTTTACGGTTGCACAAAAAATATTGTGTACACCTTGTCCGTGAAATCCTTTAGCGCCCTCGAGATTGTCTTGCCTCGGCCGCAAGCGGTCTCGGCGACAATGTTTCTCTCGGTACGCTAAAGAGTGATTTCGCGGCCTTGATATACAAATAACTATTTTCGAAGAAAAACTATTTTGAGCTTCTAGTAAAGTGCCATTTCCGGTTACCCGATTTTCATCAAAATCTAATGGACTCTTTCCATTACAGAAAAAGTTCGAAATACAAGGTTTCAAAATTTTCTGAATGATAGTATTTGAGTTAGAGTGGAGGCTCCACACATACACATTTACATCATCGTGAATATATTAAAATTGGATTCTACGGACCTTAAAACGTGGTCATTTACCAAAATCTCGATATGCGATTTTTAGCACGATCCCTATACCTCCCTTACCAAGGGTAGGGGGAAGTAAAAATGTTCTATAATATATTTCGGCAATAACGTTCATTCAAATAAATCTGTCTATATTAAGCGGGTAACCCGGCCGAATCACAAATGGTCACGTAATACACACAGCCAAGGGAGTCCATAATTTACAGAATAATTAATTATGGGATACGTAGTGCACTTATGGTTCTGACACTCGAGTTTGAAATTACGAACAACAACACAACTTTGAGTGCCCGTAGGTGATGTTTGGTAAACGCCCTTTCCGGTAGAGTTATACATACTGTTATTACCGAAATCTGCGTACAGCATACTACACAAAACTGTGGTAATAGAAGATTCCCTCGCTAGTGAAGTTTATATAAATCTTCCATATTTAATGTTTCTCCGACATATTTCAACAAGTAATTGTTAATGACTTTAATGAAGCTTTTACAAAATATAAACCGACTTTATTTGTCTTACAAACTGAGTGAATTGTGTAAGTCAGGGACGTGCGTTTTTGCCCTGTAGTTCTCTTATTTTTTCTATGTATCAATATGATTTAACAGCTTTGTTCCAAAAAAAGTTCAGACCGTTCAGAACTTTATTGAGTTTACGCCAAGCCATTTTACCGTTTCAACAAGTCGATTTAAAAATTCAGAACTTATAGTGCAGTGTTCCAAGAACGAGTGAATTGCGTTCCGTACTCTTAAGGTGCATTCACAATTGAAAATTAGGTTTAGATTTATGGTTTGTACTTAAAGACTGTGGCCCCATATTAAGTAATGATTCCATTCACACTTCAGAATTTAGGGTCTCTAAATCCAAACCATAAAGCTAAACATTGCAAGGTCCAAACTTTAGGTTTATGATTTAGTTTGACGTCACAAACTTCACCAATGAAACCGACTCTGAAAATATATATGGGCATCACACAGATTAACTGTTTTCTTTGACTCCCGCGGTGTGGTACACCACGATTACGCACTACAGGGTCAAACAATCACCAAAGAGTACTACAGGGATGTCCTCCGTCGCCTACGTGATGCTGTGCGGTGCAAGAGACTGGAGTTGTGGTCAACAGGAAATTAGTGCCTTCATCCCGACAATGCTTCAGTATATTCTTCGCACTTAATTAAAACTTTTTTGGCAAAGAACAAGACTCCTGTGGTTCAACAGGCTCCTTACTCTCCTGATATGGCCCCCTGAGACTTCTGGCTGTTCGACAAACTCAAGAGGCCATTGAAAGGAACACGATTTCAGACAAGAGAGGACATTATGGCTGTAACGAAAGCAAAGCTAAACTCCATTCCGAAAGAGGCTTTCTCGGAATGCTTCCAACAATGGCGGCACCGCTGGGAGAAGTGTGTGGAATCCCAGGAAGACCACTTTGAAGATGATTAGGTTTCCAACGCTCCAGGTATGCCAGTTTTTTCTCCCGGCCAAAGATCGGATACTTTTCTAACAGATCTTGTACATAAAATTTGGTCAGTCCAAATAGGAATACAAATAGTTTGATACATCTAGTAAAGTCTAACAACGTGCAATTCTATATTATAGAATTTGGAAAATAAAATGGACCGAAAAGTCAAACTTTGAAAAAAGTAGTGCTTCCTTCCCCGAACTCACCATATTTGTATAATTTTGAATGTGACTGTACTGTACTTGAACAAATCTTTATGTATGCAGCATAACAAAAATTGTGTAATATGTGCCGTGTAAATGAGTCATATTGTTGAAATATTATTCTTTATGTCTCTTTGACCTTCTTGTTTTGCTTATGAAATATGGTTTCAGTTTCGACAGAGTGAAGGAGGTAATATGCTGGCATTTTTCATACGATTTCCTGTGACCTGAATCTGTTTATATTGGGGTCGCAATTGCACCCTCAGCGCTTCGGAAACATTCGATTTACTTACTACCATTACTTACGTAAACATTCACATGAACTAATTTCTAACTAGGATATTAGGACATATGAAACACTATCACTTTTTTCATTTTTTTTTTTTTTTAAGAAAGGAGTGTAATGTATTCGTTAGAGATGTTGTTATTGGTTGAAAGGGGCCTAATTTTTGAATACAAGGAAGCGTCAAAAAGTACCCGGAATCGTTGCTTAGAGCGAATCAGGTGTTCGCGGGAGGGAAATTTATTTTTCTTGAGTTGGCAGTCACTATTAGGAAAAGCGTAGAGTCGCCTGGCAACCCTTTTAATTACTGTCTGCGAAAGCTGCAGGTTGTTTCTTAAATGCGTTTTTTACCATTCATCGGTTTTGAAATGTCATCTTCCGAGCAGCGTACAAACATCAAATTCTGCGTTCCGTTGGAGAAATCACCATCAAAGATCCTTCAGATGACAGAAAGCCTACGAAAATGAGTCGATGAAAAAATCGACTGTGTACCAGCTTGGACAAAGGCAAGGGGAAAGTGATTAGGAGGTGTTTTTTGATTCACCACGAATTCATTCTTCAACACTAACAAGGTGCAACCAGACGAAAACGGTCTGAATATTGGGCAGCAAACGACTGGGTTTTGCTGCATCACAACGCTCCGATATAGTGATGTGCCGCTGAAAAATTCCCCCCGGGAATTTGTTTTTTCCCCGAAAAAATCCCGGAAATATCCTTCAACCGCGATTTGCGGGAAGAAAATTTGTTACTTTTTTACTGTTTTTTTTTTTTTTTTTTTGGAAAAATCCCGTGAAATTAATTTAATATTTGTCATTGATGTTTGGTGCAAGCTGTTATAAATAATTATTAAATTACTAAATATGTAACATTGGTCATTTTTTGTGTAATTTAAGTTTCCTTCATAATAAATTGTTATTCTGGTTAATTTTTTTAAAAATAAATATAACTCGAAATATAAGTACTTGTGAAATTTATATGATGCTTTTGAATTACTCATTTAAGGTTTTGTGAATATTGCTTCTTTATTTTATATAAGAATTTGGAAAATATATTGTATATTTAAAATACGGGGGAGTATTTTTTATTAGTTCTTACAGAGTCGCTCTACTTGCATAAATACAGAATGTCTCACAACTCGCGCCCCAGACGAAACTGACACTTGCCGACGACAATAGGTTGCCAACAAATAGAAGAAAATAATTTGCGGCTGCTTGCATAACGGAGTTACAAGACTTTTTAATCCACCAATCCCGGAAGGATACTACTAATTAGTTACAAAATTTGTTTGACTTACTGTAATTTTAATTTTGACACTTTACAGTTGACTTTTCACTGTCAACTAATTTAGGTTAGCGAAGATGTCATCCGAGATCATTTATGAGTATCGTACAGTGCAACGTGTTGTAGTAGCTGTGTAAAATGTGTTAAACGAAAATATTATTGTCATTTCTAAGTAATCAGAGGCTGAATACACGGTAAGAATTTGGCTTTTTTTATTCACCTTGTTAAATTTAATTTGATACTGATATTTTTCGAAAACTACAGTCGCCCAAACATTTGTATAAAACCCTAGTAACGTAAAATTATGGCAAACACACGTTAAAGGTGTAGGTCTCTGATTGGTCAATTTTAAGACGTCTTTTCTCGAATATCTTTTAAGCTAGATTTATTTTTCTTCTAAATTACACATCCGAGTGCAGTGTTGTGTTTCCTCATTCGCTCTGGGGCGCGAGTTGTGAGATAGCCTGTATGTTGATACGAGTATATGTATGTATTTTTTACCATAATTTCACTGAAAAATAAAACTAAATAAACCTACAGTTATAATTTTTATTCATATTTGAAATTCCTTGGGAAATTTCCCGGCGGATATTTTCCTTGAAATTCCTCGGGTAATTACCCAAAAGATCTTCCGGGAAAATTTCTGGGAATTTTCCCGTATCTTTAAATTCCGGGAATTGACCCATCTCTATTCCGATACATCGCTCCCGATGGTTAAAAATTACCTTGCTAAGAACAATACCCTGGTGTAACACGAGGGGAGTGAGGAAGAAACTCTGATGATGTGCGCTTACTTCTTTTGACTGTTTTACTGTTGCCGAAATAAGGTGTGTTAAAGAGTTGAGGTAAAATAAAATGTAAAAACCCAACCATCAACTCTTCCACCTACTGCTTCCTGCCACAATTTTATTTTCTTCGCATCTTTTGGCATATTCATAAATTCAATAGTAGGTTTGTACCTAGCGCATTTTTGCAAGAAGGCACAATACGATACTGTAAATTACTCATTTTATATTGAATTTTGTATTATCTAACACGAACCAAACTCAAAAATTTGACACTTATTTGACAACTTGACAATATATTTATCATATCACTTGTAACAAAACACACAAAATTGACACTATAAGGGACCAATTGGAGCCGATGAAGATGTATGTGACGTCACATTCTGTTTCAGATTACGTGACAATTTCATAATATCCAAATTTCAAAAATAAGTTGTAAAATACCTAATGGATATTTGGTGGTATTTTCAAATTTGAGGCTATTTAAATAATGATATCTTTTTAAATTTAATACTTAGAAGGCATATAAAAATTCTTGTAACAGCCCTATTATTTCTGAACAGAATTTTGACTAACAAAGATAAGTTGAAAACGCGACGAGGCTTCTGAAGACATTTTCAGAAAATGGTTTCCAGGAGTGTTTTGAACTGTTATACGAAAGGTGGAACAAATGTGTAAATCCAAGAGAGGTATACTTAAAGTGAAATTAATGTAAAAATGTTGGACCTTTCCAATAAAATTTTATTGGCAAATTTCGGGAACTTTTTGAAGTTACCTCATACATTGTTGCAGTGGCGTAACTAAGAGTTCGGGGGCCCGCCTGCAAAAAGTTTTTGGGGCCCGTTTTAATTGTAGCGTTTATCATGTGGAACTACATACCACAAGAACTTGTGGAAATTGTGACTAGGCTCACTTTCATCTGAGTTGACATGTTAAGAAGCAAAATAACCTATATGGGAAGCCTGAAAATCCAAGATTAGGCAACTTTACATTCCACTAAAGTCATTGTATGTTGTGGCATTTACTATGAAAATGTGATTGGCTTGTATTTTTTTTTAAATGAAATCGGTGGCACAGTCCACTGGTGAAAGTTACAGGGCATTGATTCATACATTTTTGGTATCCCAAATGAAAGAACTTGGACAAAATATGGTATTAGCAAGATGGATTAGTTTCATACAGTTTAAATAGTAGTAATTTTGCGAAAATCATTCTCGTATCGTTATTTAATCCCATGTTTTGGTAATACACATTGGCCACCAGGTGTCATGATTTGACAGCCCCAAACTTCTTTTTATGGGGTTATTTTAAAGGAAAACTCTAGATCAGATATCGAAATGTGATAGAAAATAAAGAGCTTGATGTTGCATAGCGAATAAAGGGCCCCTTAGTCAATATTATTTTTGGAAATTGACATTTAAAAAAATATAGGACTAAATAAATTTCGCAGTAGTAACAAAATTATAAATCATGTAAATTGGGGCCTCTCTAGAGCTGGGGGCCCGCCCGCAATTACGCCACTGCATTGTTGGTAACTACTTTCAATAGATACATAGCTAATGTGTAAACTATTATTCTACGTATTATATTCTACGCGTAGATTACAATGTCAAATTTCCCTAGATTCTAATACCTCGTATAAATATTTATTTGCCATTCCCATCCTTAATTAAGACATTAAAATTGAATATTAATAAAGGAATAATTTCCTTTCAAGTTGATATTTTGCAGCCATAAGGAATTGAATTAAGAAATACGATGGAAAATCACGACAGACCTACGGTATCGCAAGAAACTTTATATTTTATTTGAATATCGAGTTACTTAATGCAAAACTGCTTCTGACTGCTGTGAATTTCTGCATTCTTACTTACAAATAGACGAGAAAAGTGTAGAAGGCAGATTCATAATTACGTTGCAAATTTATTACTTTTATTTCTACGGAGAAGGAAATGTAATCATCGTATTTTGTAACTTTTTATTAGTCTACTTCAAATTACATTAGTTAGAAATAGAATTGCGACTCGAACAAATATTTGATGTAAATATTCCTACATAAATTTATTTATGTTTTTTTCATAACACCCATGGTTCTAAACAACATGAATTTATTTATTTGTTTTTTAATAACATCCGTGGTTCTAAACAACATGAATGTCCACGAGTCCATGAAGTGACATCTATAAGTAGTAAACGATAAAAATTTGCTGTCATTAGCAAAATCTATAACCATAAACTATAAAGCCTGTTTTTAAATGGTTACAATTTTTTAATTTATGGTTGGGAATTCGGACTGACCGGGTTTAATTCCGATCAAATTCAAATTTGATATGTGAAACAGCCGAGATAATTGTCTAATAAAGTTAATTTTTTGCCATTGTTATTATTATTATAATTTAAAAAAATCTGATGTGGCCAGCACATTACTTTCCGTCAGTTCTATGTATTTTAGGCGCTTTCTTTTTAGGGGGAAAATGAACTGATCTTACCACGTACTAAACTGAACTGAACTACTCCTAAAAAGAACGGTATATTTTTTAAAATACGAAGTAGAAGATAAAAACATAGCATTATATTTATAATATAATATGCTGAATTTGCTTGTGGTTATAGTCTGTTGTATATTTGATTTGATTTTGACATATTAAATTCTTTTACCTTTGAGTATTTAAATATGGATGTTTTTCTTATGGTAATAAAACATGATATAACGTGACATTGACATTCGGGATCAATTCAGGATCTATATGATCCTGTTTCAAAGGTGGTGCTTCGCGAGGGCGGGGACGAAGAAACTGGGTAGTATAAGATCATTGATCCCCTTATAAAAAGAACGTTTTAGGGTAGATGTGTGCTACTCGGAGTTGATCTTCTGGAGAAAAAGAAAGCGGCTCTTGTATAAATGTCATACAGAAAGTTCCTTGCAAAAGATTCTATTTCTTGTATATTACCTTAAGGCAGTTGTATGTATTTTATACAAATTCCATACAGAAAGCAAAAGATCCTATAATTCCAGTAAAATTATAACACAAACATACTGTCAACTGCACTTGACACTGACACCTTTCAATCAGAATTTTCTTGATATAGCAGCTGTTTCAGAGTTATAGCATAGCTGACTAATATATGATATGTAATTTCTTTATAATTTTTTAACTCTATATCCATTCAATATGAAGTATAAAATGCATTCAAATCGTATAGAGAATAAAATATTCTTTAATATTTATAATAACATTAAATGTGAAAAAATGATATTTAACATCGTTTTTTTAAGAAAAACTATTAAAATCTTCAAATGAGGGTACTTCCAGTTGACCAATTATAACCAAAATCTAATCAGCTCTTCAATTGGATGTAACGAAAAAGAATATGAAAGAATTATAATTTTTGGAATTGTAGTATTAGAGTTATCGCATTAGAAAATTTTGTCACACACAGACATACACACACACACACAGCATCGTAAAATAGTAAAATCGTATTCTAGGGACCCTAAAATGTGCTTATTCATCAAAAACTCACCATCGATATTTTTGACCAGACAATACCTTCCTTACCTAAAGGTGACGGAAGATAAAAAAATGTTCACAACCTACCTAATATCCTGGCTTACCAGTACCTCAGTTTTGTAATTCTAAATTCTGTCCGATTTCAATTTCTGTCAGAATTGAATTCTCTCTACTAAGAATTCTACTGCTCCAGACCAGCAGAATTTGAAATCTATCCGGAGAAAGAGTGGGGGAAATCTCAATTCTGACAGAATATGAAATCTGATAGAATTTAAAGTAATAAAATCGAGGCCCTGGTTACGTTTTGTAACTAATTTCTTCAATAAAAATTACAGCACATCTTTGAATTTAGCAAATAAGAAAACAATTTGCCCATCATCTATATACGGTATTTTTTATATGTTAAGGCTACATGAAATTTGACGTCACGTTTTGTTGACTTTTTCAAAATATACAAATTTCAATAATTAATTGTAAAATATCTAATGGATATTTCCGTGATATTTTCAAACTTGAGGTTATTGATAGAACAATATGCATCGCAACGCCCAAGTTTTCTCAGCCTCATATCTCGAAAACTATTGGTCCCACTGAAATTTTGCATAATACCTTTTATATGCAGATTTTGATAATAAATAAATTTTATAATAACCAAAATTCATGAACAACTAATATTTTACGAGATATTTGAGAAAAACTGATTTTCGAGAAATTTGACCTTCAATAATTTTTTCCCAACACGATTTTGCAATGGACTTTTTACAAAGTGTTCGCGATGGAAAATCTCCACTTGAAATTTTAGAAGATTGGCCTTCTTTGTAGAAAGTGACTGGAATAGTAAGGTGTTCCACACTTCTTCGGGATTTTAATTTTTTTAAGACGGTCCCGCAGGCCACGTCCATTACAAAATTTAGTCTCTTTGGATTTCAAAAAACTTCCAATCAAATCAATTCTTTAATTTTAATGGACAGACGGAAAGTTGGTTAAATCTATATTAATTGTGAAACACAATAGAGATATTACGATTTGAACATTATCACAGCCTGTTGCGTTAACCGCTTATGTAAAATCCAATGTGTAAACTCTAATCTCCACTAGATTACATAATAAAACAGTCGAGCAAATTTCCTCTTCAAACACCTTTGCTTTGCATAACACATTCAACAGCAATTCGAAAACTCTGATGCAAAGTGTAGTTTCGAACAGCAATTTAAACTTAAGTGATAGATGGCACTTATGTTGAGTTAGTCCAAACTACAGTCCATTTATTATACTGTGACAGAGGACGCGGTAGGTAACACACTAACATACAGATATGTGTAACGTAGATATGTAACAAAAGTTTTCAGAAAATAATTACGCTCCAAATTTAATTACTGAAACACGATTTGCTGTCTTCCCCGGAACAAAGACGATCTACCCAGGTTGTTTAAAAAAATGATATTTTAGAATCTAGGTATTCTATATCGGACCTGCATTTTTTGTGTCTTTTAGGGTAAAAATTGTCAGTTGACTAAAGCCCGGATGGAATGGCATGGAAAATTTCTAATAGGTAAAATTCACAGCAATAAAAGGCTTTAGCGTCTCCTGCAATAGCTGAAAATGGCTGGCATTTATTATCGGCTACCATGTACATATACATAAGTAATTTTACGCAGGTCCCATACAGAAAGTACCTAGATTCTAAAATATTATTTTTTCAAACAGTTTTGGGTCATGACCCACAGCTGGGTAGAGCGTCTTTTTTTCCGGGAAAAACAGAAAATTGTTCGCCAGGGTATAGGGCGCGAGCAGACACGTGACTCGAGCAACCTTGAAATGCTTGGAATCAGCTGATATGTATGCACGAGTCACTTTGACAAGACCAATGTTTGGATTTATTTTAATTTTGAACTGTTAAAAAATTATTATTTTTACTTTCATGTATTTTACCGCCTAAAAATTGTAATATAACATCATTTTAGCAGTTCAAAATCAAAATAAGTCAAAACATTAGTCTTATCAAAGTGACATTGTTCTTGGCAAAGTGACACGCGCACACATATCAGCTGATTCCAAGCACTTCAAGGTTACTCGAGTCACGTGTCTGCTCGCGCCCTATTTAGAGTGAGTACCACCGACTATCCACTTTACAGACGGTATAGTATATGTAAAAAACAAAGTATATAGTTTTTGGCGCCATCTTAGCGTTGCCAATCCAGAACTAAAAATAAAATCGCTGCCAACGTGATTGTTTATTTATTGAAATTGTAATTTACGTTTACTGAAAATTAGAAATAAAATAAAAAATGACACGGTTATTACGTTAATTATTACAAAATTTTATTAACAAAATTTAATATATCATATCCGTAAATTAAATAAATTGTATGTTTTCCTTTGGGAAAATGTAAGCTGGACTATTTGAAGTTCACAAATTTCGGTTCCTATAATTTCAATAATAATAGTTATTTATTATATGAGTGTGGAATGTATCATATTAGTCACGAAAGAAAAAGTTTAGCCACGTAACCCGCAGGGCGAGTGGCTAATTTTCTTTAGTGACTAATATACATTCCACACGAGTGTAATACAACGTTTTATCCAACACTTTTTTAAAAAACTTCTTAAATCATTATTAAGTTTTCATTCATCGTTTGGCAATGACAATTCAATTGATGCAGTATTTTAAATTACAAAGTAGCCATTGAATGATTGTTATGGTTTTGTTATATTGTTATTGAAAAAAAATTGCTGTAATAATTATTGTCTGTCAATGGGAATTATTTGAAAGAAAAATACAATAAAATGGGTGAAAATAAGGATCTTCCCTTAAAACGTATTCACTTAGAAGCACAAGCAACATATTTGAATTTAATTCCGAAGCAAATAACCACTAACTCGTTTCTCGTTTTCGTTTCATTAGCCATATATGACAGCTGTCATTGTGTAAAGATAAGTAACTTATTTTAGCATAAATGTTAATATTAATTTAAATAAATAAGTTTCATAATGTTAAATTATTTCAATAAAATAATTTTGTAAAATTACTTTTCATTTATATTAAAAAAAAAAAAAAATCAGTAATAGTTCCTCCGTGGCTTCTAAAATATTCTCTCACGGAATGACTAATGTTGTACATTAGTGATTTCCAACAACCATAGTAACAAGTATATTATGAATCGATGTTTGATAAAAATACATAATCTTCACAAGTAATATTGAAGTATAATATTACTTAATTATTATTGAGTATGCTTACGGTCTTCCTGATATATGTTTTCCAAAAATATTGATAATAAAAACTTGCAAATCTGCATTCTTTGACATATACAAATGACATAAAATTATTTGAATTTTAAACGTTTCCGTTTTGCGTATCCAAGGTAAATTCAAACAGTTTTGTTTCACTAGGAAGAACAGAAGCCGAATATAACGAAAGTATACGAACATAGCGACTATAGCGACATTTTGCGGAGCCATTCCTAAACTACAATTGTGAAATTAATCGGTAATGTACTTGTCAGCCCCCTGGTGAGTACCAAGGGTCAGTATTTGAAATACCATGATACATTTTTCACGTAGCATTTAGCCCCAGGTCTATTGAACCAACATTTTAAAGAAAACAGAGAGAATTTAATCGCCCCAAATGTTTTTGTAGCAGAAATGTATACAATAATAAGGCTGGGAATACCAAGCCGAACAACAGTTAGACAAAAAAATGTCTGACATCCGGGAAGTAGATTTAACATCGTTCAGAGACAAATGAGACAAGATATTAGAAAAAATGCGTTGCATTGAAGATAACGGTCCCCTATTAGTGTTGTAAAACTAGATTTCTAACCCCTTAGTTTATAGGAAGAACTCCGTATGTCAACGTTTCAATAAAAAAATTCTTTCTGATTGATGAAGAGGTTTAACTTTTTTTCAAAACTTTTGTTACTTATGTTACTATATATATAGCTCAGGTAAAATCGGCCATTCTTCGCTAGATTTGCAATTTGTATTCCGACTTGGAGATTTGAATTGCAATGAGTTTTTTATGAAGAATATTTTGTAATATTTTTAAAATACTGCCATATTATACGAAAATTATTAATTGTGGAATAATTCTAGATTCATAACTGTTCTAAATTAAAAACTTGTTATTAAATAAATTAGATAAAATTATGTTTTCTAGCCCATTTGTTTTACATAAAATTTGAAGATATCATACTTGTAGTGTTTTTTACTGTAAAGTCTGTCCAAAACGGGGATTCCACCATTTTTTAAAATAATTTCATCTGAAAGTATAAATAAAACTAAGACTAAGGTGAAAATCCGATGGAAAAATTCCTTAAACGAGTTATTCCTATTCTATTACAGACGGAAAAAAATAGAATTTTTTTTTCAAACGTCGTATAAATGGCATTTGATTCACAAGGTAGAAGTTTCATTTCTACGCCGCCGGAGTAGAAATAAAATAAATAAGTATACATAGAATTAGCAAACAAAAAGAAAAGTAGTGCGTTTGGAAAAAAATTTATTGTGTCATTCGGAATAAAAGTGTCTTTGTGTGCCTCGCATGCAATTGTCCGACTCGCTTCGTTCGTCGTGCAAATTTCCATACTCGCCACACGAAGTATCACTTTTACTCCTAATAACACAATATACTATACACTTTTTCAGAATTCAGGCTTAAGGCCCATTCAGAATAAAAAAAAATAGCGGTAGTGTAAGAATTAGCGGCATCGGTAGCGTAAGAAATTTATAGTAAAAATTATTTCCGTTCACAATGAAAAATTATTGAAATTATAGTTTCTAGGAATTTTTTATTATAAATTACTAGAGTACAAGGTTGACAGTTATAGCTGTCTTTTATCTCATCATAGATGATGACTTATTAATTACACTTATCCACAAGCACTCCATTGTGTGAGATAAGCGAAGAGATTAAGGGAATTTAAAATTATTTCAAAAAAAGAAAATGCGTGGGCACAAATTGCCTTTTAAATTAGCGAAAAGGGTAAGTTATGTGTTCACTTTTAATTGTGCAAAGTTTATTTAAGCCTGTTTGTTTATATAGCGCAACGTCTGAGGTACACTAGAAAATGATTCTTTTTCTATTGCTCATTTTATCTGATGAAATTAGAAATCAGATGGCAATAAACGTCAAAACTGTCAAAAAAATTAAGCGGTAGCGTAGTGGCAACGTAGAAGTTTGGAGATTGCAGACTTCTACCGCTGCCATTGCCACTGCGCTACTACTAATTTTCTTAATTTTTGGATGTGAACGAATACATTTGCTATAACGCATTCAATCTTTTACCCAGGCCTCTACCACTGCCACTAATTCTACCACTACGTTAATTTTTTTGTTGTGAATGATACTTTACGCTTTGTTTACGGTGTATGTAAGTACGATCATATATCTCAGTACCGAATACGTGCTAAAATGAATACCATAGACGATCGCGTAAATCCTCCTATCTCTGTCTCGTACACAAAGTAAAATTAACTGGTACTCCACATTATTTAACGAATAAATTAGTTCCTAAGCAATATAATTATACGCTACGAATAAAAGATTTGTTCATAATACCATCCTACAGAAAATCCAAATTCAAGGCAGCTTTTTCATAACTAGCACCATCTTTATACAGGTGTCCCATAACTTCAGGTACATATTAGAAGGGCATATAGTTCTTAATGTCCTGATTACGGAACAAGAAGAACTTTTTCAAAATTCAAAAATTAGTTTTTGATGTTTTTGAAGGAAACAGTTTTGGGACACTGGTTGAATAGGTTGTGTGTTTTTTTTCATTACATACACATCTCCCAAACTTAATTAGTGTGACAAAGCTTTACGTAATTGCATAAATTAATTTCATTGTTAAATTATTTTATGTAATACTCATAACTAATTTCACTATTCCAAATATTATAGAATCCAGGGGTACAAAAAATGTTCTTCTTAAGTGAACTACCCTTAATTATAGGAATTTTGAAAAAAAACTTTTTGTTCCGTAATCAGGACATTAAGAACTATATGCCCTTTTAATATGTACCTGAAGTTATGGGACATTCTGTATAATGATTTACCTGAAAATCTAAAATCTTTTGCTTATGGTTCTTTTAAATATCATTTTAAAAAATTGTATAATTCATATGTTTAGTTTGTAATGGCTTTCCGATTTCATAACATCTATACGACCTGTGCCTTTTTCTTTTTCTATACGTTTTATTTTTTGTTAATCTTTGTTTAAATTTAATTTTTTGTAAACAAAATACTTTTGACGTATGTTATAATCATTGTACGGGTTAGGTGGAAGAACAGCCCTTGGCTGAACCTCGCCTTTGACGTATGGTCAATAAAGATTTTCTTGTGCAACCGGACGCGAAATAAGCATTTCGCAGCCGCAATACAGGCCGCGAAATTAAATTTCGAAACCGTTGTTATGATAACGGCCGCGAAATTCATTTCGCGGACGTTGTCATGGTAGCGGCCGCGAAATTAGGTAAATAATCACTTTGACACTTGAAAATTGCATGGTTTTGTTTATTAAATGTTAATCCCATAGCCACCGTGAAAGCTAACTTTCTACATACAATGAAACTGTTTAAAATTAATAAAATTTGTAATTACATATTTTTTACGGTTGCACAAAAAATATTGTGTACGCCTTGTCCGCGTAATCCTTTAGCGCCCTCGAGATTGTCTTGCCGAGGCCGCCTCTCGGTACGCTAAATAGTGATTTCGCGGCCTTGATATACAAATAACTATTAATATTATTTTATTATTATTATGGTCCCTTCAAATGTCCAAATTAGTGTGACGTCACGAATATGAGTCAAACTGTTTTTTTCGTGGACCTAAATGCTCTTAAATTATATGCTATTTCTAAATTATATTTATAAAAAATAAATTAAAATTGCAACATCGTACAAGTCTACATACTTTATAATTACTAGAAATTTATAATAAAATAAAAACTATTGTCACAAAATGTGTTCAAATAGGTTGCCTCTTACTTGAAGGTAAACATTCGCACGATTTAAATTAAACTCATATTTTCCATTTTCGTCTCAAGGTAATTTTTAAGAAACATTTTAAAATCTCGTATATTGCTCATAAAATCTAATTTCATACACGATATTTACGATCCGTATAAAATAAATATTGTTTCATATTGCTATATTATCCTAATTTCATTAAAACATCATTTTCTACCTTGGTATTTATTTAAGATAAATGGTAGGGAACATATATTTTGATAACATTTCCTACTGGACCCTAATCAAACTTGGCTGTTTAAAACTCATTTTAGAATGTAGGAACTTTATTTTTCCTCGTGTATGCATACCATAATCTGTTTTCTTTGCCTATACATTATTAATATATGAAATTCAAACGGACGTTATTATCTTTCTGTTTCCGGCATTTACCGCAAATATAGGCCACGGAATAATTAATTTTTTAAGAATAATCTAAACTGTTAAATACCGACAATATCAGGAAATTTTAATAAAATATGAGATTTGTTCTCCTAATATTATAGTAAAAACCGTTGCATTCTGAAAATTTTATTACATAATCTCATTATTCTCAAAATATTGCCCATTACATTTTGTGCTTTCTAAGAGACAATTTTTATATATTCTTGAAGAATGCCATTTATTTTTGTTTTAAAAGTATCGACAGCTTCATTCGTAAAAATAAAACGCATTGTTTGCAATCTTAAATAAGAATCACAAAAATGGGAAAAAATACGTAAATTAATGTGTAGTGAAAGAATTTTGTTTAAATATTAACTATGTAGTTCGCAAACTACAAGCGATTGAAGTCGATTAATAATGGGGTCTTCCACTCTTAATTTTTTATTATTTTAAATTTTTTATTATTTTAAATGAAAGTTCATTTAATTTGGAGTTTTTAGTGCATTTGATTTTTAAAGTCAAAATAATATCATGGCGTCACACCTATTGTTATCTTTCTCACCACCAGACTCTATAGTGGAATACGAGAGAAAGATAGCAATAGTGTGACGTCACAGTGACAACAAATTTGAAATATCTCGCAAAGTAATTATTAAAATTATGTTTTTTACCTTCCGTTACCTTTAGGTAAGGAAGGTTTTGTCTTTGGTCAAAAAATTCGGTGGTGAGTTTTTGATGAATAAGCACGTTTTAGAGTCCCTGGAATAAGATTTTACTATTTTTACGATGTGTGTGGCGATTTTTTCGGATCCGCTAACTCAAATACTACAATTCACAAAATTTAGAATTTTAATATTTTCAAAATCTATGTTATGACCAGTATCACAATAGTGTTTTGAGAAGGCACTATGATCTGGATTTTTATTTTTAATATGGTAATGATTAGGGATCGACCGATATGATTTTTTGTGGCCGATACCGATATCGGCCGATACCGATATACTCATAACCGATATCGGCCGATACCGATATATCGGCCATAAAATTTTGTCGTAAATTGTTTGCTGTATAAATGAGGTAAAAGTGATTTATAATGATATACTGTTACCGTTACACGCATTAACCATAAATAAATCACACAAAAATGCAGAGCAAATGCAAAAAAAGACATATTTTTTTCAAACGTCGTAGAAATGCCATTTTTGTGACTTAATTCACAAGGTAGAAGCTTTATTTCTACGCCGGCGGAGTAGAAATAGATAATTTCTACGCCGCCGGAGTAGAAATAGGTAATTTCTACGCCAGCGGCATAGAAATAAAATAAATAAATATCCATAGAAACTACATAGAATTAGCGAATAAAAAGAAAAGTAGTGCGTTTGAAAAAAAAATTAATGTGTCATTCGGAATAAAAGTGTCTTTTTGTGCCTCGCATGCAATTGTCCAACTCGCTTCGCTCGTCGTGCAAACTTCCATGCTCGCCACACAAAGTACCACTTTTACTCCTAATAACACAATATACTATTTTCCATTGATGTACAAAGTTGCAATAATATATTTAACACCACCGCCAAGTAGTGTTGCTAGTGAACAGCTATTTTCTTCAGCTGGAAATGTTTATGAAAGCGCAAGAAATCGTCTAACTCCGGAAAGAGCAGAAAGCTTAATTTTGTTACAACTTGCCCAAACTTAACTTTAAATATTAATTTGTTTAACTAAGTGTGTAACTTTACTTCTACATTTTTAATGACTTTTTTGCTAAATTTTGAATAAGAATAAACTTGATTTGTTTTTATTTAGTATTTCTGTTTTAATTTCCTTTAAAAAATCCTTAGCAACTGAAATATTAAGCATTTTATATTTTTTTAGGCCGATACCGATATCGGCCAAGAAGACCGATATGGCCGATATACCGATACCGATATCGGTATTGGTCGATCCCTAGTAATGATGCTGGTATATTCTTTTACGCAGAGGTTGAGACTTTGAGTTTTCTTAATAAATGTTGGATTTATCCTCACTTATATTTCATAAACTGTATTTTAAGATAGTTAACAATACTCATATTTTTAATTTTGTTGTTAATACAAACAAACATTTATTTCTTTTCTTGTAGTAATCTATTATCGAAGATGATTTTACATAAATTGTTATAATAACATTCAGTGTAATAATGCTAATTTAAATTGTAAAATTGGTAAGTTGATCTTTGCGTAAATTGTACCTTATTTATATTTGTATTTTTAAATTATGACACATTTTATAGCACTGAGGATGGTCAAATATTGACCGAAAAATAAAATAATATCAACAACAATATGGAACTTAAAGGCCTTTAATATCCCTCATTCAACTATAATTTAGTTCCCAACATTAACTATATCAAAAGAATATTTAATTATCCTTTAACAACTTTTTGTCTGTAGAGAATATTCCTGCCCGTAATCCTGGTAAATACAATCCTATTCCACAATAATTTCATTATCCCTAATATCCCGTATCCTTGAAAGATACACATAAGCCTATTTTGTGCTCAATCCTGCGGTAGTCGCGTGGCACGTCGTTTGCTCTAGTCCTGCTGTACAACATTGCAGGAAAATAAATGTTAGACTCCGTATACACCCTCGGGATACGAATACCAGAAAGACTTTTAAAGTACACATGCCTGAGATAGGTTATTAGCAGTAAATACCGGAGAAATATGGATGTACTTTGGAAAAAAGATAAACAGAAACAAATATATGTTCTCGTCTTGTATGCATTGCTAGATAGTAGTCTGCTTTATGAAATATTCAATATTGGATGTGTTGACGTTCACAGATACTAAAAAGATGTGCAGGTTATATCTATTATTAGATTCTCGCAGCAGGTAGCTACGGATGAAATGTGATTTATGAGAGTGAAAATGTCAAAAATATTAGAATATACTCAATATAAATTTTTTTTTAAAATATACCATCACGGCATATTACCCATTGTTGATGATTACATATTTATAGCGTCCGGGCGTTTTCCAGGTTTCACCTCACTGGCACTCATTGCTTGCGTGGAGAGTGCACCACAAAGGTCCCTTTTGTGCCATTTTTTTATAATTTTGAACCCTTTTATTAAAAATCTGATGTGGCCAGCACATTACCTTCCTTTAGTTATATGTACGGATCATCTCAACTACAGATAGGACACACAATGTATTTTTCGAAATACGAAATAGTGATATCTACAGCTTGCTTCCATAAACTAACGCACACTGTGATGGCTTGGTCGGCTAGATAGTCTGTGACATATAGGTGACATGTATCGTAGCCTACGTTATTAATACAAGGCCGGGAAACATCACAATATCTGTCAAACAGAAACTCTAGTTCCAAACTTGCCGTTTTGGCGCGACTTTTTCTCGCTGTCATTTTTGACGCAGGTGTTTTGTAATTTCATTTCATAAAGTTTCAACGTAGTTTTCATTTAGCATTCGTTACTATATAATATTGTGTTATTTAATAATTATTGTTGTATTGCCATCATTATATTATTCACTTATTTTTGTTGAAATTAAACACAACAATGAAACAATATTATGTATCTCAATGTTTAAATCTTCTTTCTATGCCATATAAGAATGCAGCGTTATATAGTTTAATTAAGAACATAGACAGAGATGATTTGAATTATCCTTTAAAAAATTTAATTGGGTGTTTGCTTCTTATAAAAAAATTTGTACTTGCAGCCATTCCATAAAACTATAAACTCTTGCAACAATTATTATCAATAGTCGTTCCTGTAATATCAGAAAAACTTCAAACCCTTATTAAGTAATATAGGTCACAAAGCCAATGACATACAGTTTAAAAACATGAACAACCATTGTCTCGAAAAGTTTTGAAATTATAAGAATAATATGTCCAATCTGTAGTAATAATTAATAGTTTATATTCATTATGATACATTATTTATCATAATACCTGTTCACGACAATATCCAATATCTTATTTACTGGATGGGTTTTCAAACTCAAATGTATATCAATGGCTGGTACCTTCTCCCTTCTGTGGTTTGCTGGCTAATCTTAAATCTTGTTTATAAATACACGTAAACACATTAACTACTTGAACATTTATTTATTACTTGGGCTACAATAGAATAGAAAATATTTTTGTACAAGTAGTTAGTGTTTTTTGGTCTGTGAAGCGGTTAAGCACATGTTTCAACGCTGAGGGATTGACTGGCTGCTAATTCGCGCGCAAACACTCTTGGTCATGTGCGTACAGCCTTTTCCAACATATTTCTTATGTTAGTTCAATTTCTGTTATGTTAATTTAACTTATGAATAGTGTAATAGTAATACAACAGTATATAAAGAAATATTATAAATAATATAATTACATATAAATTATATATTATCTACATTTTTATTTGTTGTATTCTTTATTCATTTATATAGTTTAAAAAAACCGTATAACATTGGTTATAACCGCTAAATTGATATCAATATATTATTTTGACAGTCTAAAGATGACATTTGAATGACAGCCAGAATAAGTCGCGCCCTCATCAGCGGTTTTGGAACTAGAGTTTTTGGCCAGATTTTTAAACAAAATTTGAGTTGTTTCCCGGCCTTGTATTAATAACGTAGGCTACGCATGTATACACACATTGCAATTTTGGAAATAAAAGATAAGAGAATGGGCGACTTGCGTGTCATTTTTTTATTTAATATTTTTGAAGAGACGATAAAAACTTGCTACCCATATTTTTTCTTTTGGCAAAATTTTCATTAAATGGCCAGAAAAAAATTAATGAAATTTTAATATTTAAATTACCGCCATGCATGACGTAGAATTAGGCCGAACCAATGAATGGCGGTAAAGCAATAACATCGGTACGTCCAATAGCAACTGCATGTGCGGGTAATTTAAACATGACAGATCATCTGTTTGACGTTTGAATAATAGTTTGGAAGTTAATATTTTCGTTTATCATTTTAATCTTGTACGAGTATAAGCTAAGTTAAAATTCTTCAAAATCCTGCTTAACAAATCGAAATACGTAATAAAAGTCACAGAAACCACGCAAATTGTAAATAATAAAGAAGAGAGTGACAGAAAAATGAACTAATGTCAATATCAAATTAAAACTCGCACTTGCTCGCCATCTACAGGTTACATTATTAAATATGCATCCTTTTCTCAAGTTCAAAATAATGACGTCAAGGAAAATCTTCTTTCTTAATTTATTAAAAAACATATAATTTTTTTAAAATAAAATTTAGATTTTTACATATTTTTTCAACTTTTCTTTAGGTATTTAATGATAGATATCAGATTTTCAGTACCACGCAAGTAGCCTATTGAATACACACATATATTTTAAATAATCAAAAAACAATAACCATAAATTCATTTCTAAATAAATTTAAAATTACTAGTCACTTAGACATACACTTCTATTTTAATACTTGTTTATGTAAGATAAACAGTATTGAAAATGGTACATTTCGTCATTAAATATAAAAGTAAACGTCTATCTGCTTCTTTGCACTGCACTTTATGTCAAACAGCACAACGAATGTTCATCAGCTTATTGAATTTCAGTCACGTCAAAAAAAAGAAAAACTTTAAAACTGAAGAAGTCACGAAATAAATAAATCTACTGACACTATAAATAAAAAACTTTTACAAATTGAATTGCCAAATAATCAAAAATAATAAAACAGGTCGGTAGGTCGGGCAGTTAAATAGTGATATAAATTAATAGTGACATAAATAGTGGAAATAAATAATCAATAATATTGTGTAAATAAATAGTGTGAATTGTTTAAATAAATAAATAATGTTAGTGTTTAACTAATTATTATATTCTTAGTCGAAATTAGTATTTAATATTTGTTTAACCGTAGTAATCGTTCTAGTTATTATCTTTTAAATATTTATTTATCGTTTTAATAAACATCTATTTTAATTATTAAGATAATGGGTGCTCTGGGTACGTTTGCTCGTAACGTAAACGTATCTAGAGAAGCTCGTTTAAGTGTGTATAATGGAGTGCTAGTGCCTGCTTTGATGTATGGAAACGAATGTTGGGCATGGACGAGAAAGCATAAAAAGAGAGTGACTGCCATGGAAATGAGGTATTAACGTGGTGTGTGTGTGTGGATAAGCAAGACAGGATCGCGTGAGGATTAATTTGGTGTATGAAGAATGTATGGTTAGGAAGAATGTTGTTAAGAGAGTAGGAATGAGCCAGTTGAGATGGTTTGGTCATGTGGAGAGAATGAAGAGTGAACGGCTTGTAAAGCGTATATACCTTGCTGAAATTGAGGGTGTTCGATTGCGTGGCCGTCCAGTGTGTAAGTGGATGGATGTGATTGATAAGGTACTAAAAGAGCGAAAGTTTCCGAGTGGGAAGAGAAGAAGAGCGTGTATGAATGTGGCCGAGGCGAAAGAAGTGTGCTTAGACAGGAATGTGTGGCGGAGAATGATTGTTTCGTAACTATTATTGTGGTCCGGTTGCGGTATTTCACTACCGAAAATCGGTCACTTTAATATGTTAAGAGTGAGGAATATATATTGTATGATGTCCGGTTAGTAAGAATGTAGTTGAAAGAGAGAGTGATTATTTTTGTGGTTGATGTTATTATTATTCTTTCGGGTTTGTGCTAACCCACTAAGTGGGAAATGCGTGATTTTATGTATATGTATGTATGTAATAATTCATTAATTTTTAAACTTCAACCAAATAAATAAAAACGTTACAATAGTTTTCAAATAATTAACACAAAATCAATTTGAGTACAAGTGACAGAATAATATTTCACAACTTTAAAATTGTTGATACATTGGCATAATTCCAAAACATATTAGTTAGCAAATTTCGTGATAATTCTCCGGCAAACATCAAAGCTTATCAAAACTCTACGTGTCAATAGGCTGACTGGAGCTTAATTGAACTATTTGATTTTAATAGATCGCCTAGTTTCGATAGCGTATTGCATTCCATGACATGTAATAATTCCCTGTCTAAACCAATACCCTAACATTCATTACAGAATATTAATTGCGCAGTTGATGAAATTATGTAGAAAGGCTTAAAAATTCTGCGTTTGACAGAATGATTTAAATCTTAAGATATAATTAATAATATGGAACGACATCTAATATACCGGCTGTCAGAAAAGTTATTAAGAAAATTCTAAATATTGAGAATACAATTGGACCCTGAAAAGTACAAAAATGACTTAAGAGGTAATTAAAACGTTTTGAGTTTAATTATCGCTATGAGATATTTATCATCAAAATGTCAAGTAATACTTGTATATCAATAATTAATTTTTCAGAAATATTGACATATTCATTAAAATGTCATATATCCCCCCAAGCCGTCTATCTGACTGTTTATTTGTTGGCGGCAATCTCGAGTACTACTAGACAAATTTTGATGCGGTTTTCACTGGGGTGTATTCTGTAAAAAAATGTTAATTTTAACTTGCCTTTAAAAAATTATATTTTAACATGACTGTTAACAATAAATTCATTTATTGGTATTCTCTACGCGAAAATTTGACACTGCTGTTAAAATCATAAATTTTAACATGTCTGTTAAACACCAGAATGAAGTGATCAATAAGACAGAAAAAAGGCACGTCTTAAACTAATGCAGTTAGTAACCGTAACACAAATAAATAAACATGATAAAAAAAGTGAACAACTGTCAGTTTATGGTCACTTTGAAATTTTAGAAAACTAATCTGTCATTTTTAAATTTTAGAAAAACGAATGGAAATAATGCTTCGGAAAATAAATAAAAATCTGCTGCATAATCATGTCTCATTTTTAGGTTCCATATTAAAAATGAATTACATTGAAATTGTAAATTATTAAGTTATCATTAGGTATTTAAAATTTCTTCTTCTTGATCCTCAGAATTGACAATCCAAAATGTTAAGTTACGTTGATTTGACGAACAAGACAGGAATAAGCAATTTTAACTGCATTTAATACCTACATTATAATAAAGAACTATGTTTTACGATACATCTAATCTAAATCGTACTCTCGGTACGATACGATGGAATGGGTGATCGTAATTAAATAAATTACTTCGTAAAACAGTATATTTTATTAAATAACATCTAGATATTTTTTATATTCATCCATGGTAATTTTCTTTCGTTTTCTATTTCATTTTCATTAATTAGAAGTACAACATATTTAAATGCTGTGATAATTTTATTGTATACACATATGTTAAAGTTTTAAAGGCATCGATTTGAATCACGTTAAAATATACAGTTTTAACAACTAATTTTAACACGGGTGTTAAAATGTTAACAGAGTTGATAGTTACAGAATAGAAAATATATTTTAACAGCAAGTTTATTTTTAACATACTGTTTAAAATTAACTGTTTCCTTACAGAATACACCCCACTCGGGATATATAGTCGAGGAAAGTTTACGTAAATGAATCATGAATTTATGATAAAAGGAAGCGGAGTAGTGGTGTTTCTAGTAAAGCAAGTAGAGGAAAACATACTATAAATAAGATATTCATACCCATATATGGCGAATTGTGAAGTGGAATGGTTCTTTACATACCTGAAACAAAAAAAAATAATAATTAAGACAAAAATACGAAAAAAGATTCAAAAGTACATATAACGTATCTAACAAAAGTTTTGAGAAAAAGCCAGACCTATTCATCAAATAAAAAGAATTTTTTTATTGAAACATTGACATAATGGACATAATATAATTTTACATATATACATATAATTTGATTCTCAAAAACGATTAACAATTTCATATTTCGGCTATCCTATAGATAGATTTGCTTATTTCAAGTTTGTATAACGTCTTTCCAATCTTTTTCTGGCAATTTTAACATGGTATGTTATAAAACAACTATTATGTATTTATTAGGGAGTTTTTGCATGACGTACGAGAAGATTCCGTCAACGCTAACGTTACGTCTTTAATAATGGACGTACAAACGGATTTTTAAAGGTTTAGATTATTACGTTTTAACCTCACGTACGTTGATTTTGACGTTCAAATGACAGTTGTGTCAATATCAGTCATTTTCATTGTATTTTGGTAAAGATATCAAACACAAATGGAATAATTATTTAATGTTTGCTAAATTTTACAAGGTGTTCCACATGTTCATTGACAGTTCTATTCAGGTTATTTTTAATGTTCCAACGACATATATTTTCATAAAGGTTCATCTCAATTTTAAACATTTTACCCAATTTAAGGAATAAATAAGAAATTTCGAATTTTTTTACAGTTCTACGACAGTTCTGATTGCAAAACAAAAAGGTTCTGATGTTTTAAATTAAATTCTGTGCCTACTAGGTTTTAGCAGCGTCAACTGGCCCGTCTTTTACCCCTGACGGACGTATTACATCTTCAAATTTCACGTACGGCAAGTAAAAAAAATATGATATTACTTAGCAACCAAGACATTAGCGTATATGTCTTTCGAGATAACGCTATGCAAAAACTCCCTATTATGTACAGTGAAAACTAGATTAGACCTTATTTAGTAATAAAATTTCGAGTGTACAATTTTTACATACGTTATCATCAAATTTTTTTAGATTATAGAAAAAACTATTAAAATATTGATTTCATTGTCATTTGCAAATAGAGTCTTCACGATTTTTTTATTTTATTATGTTAATGTAGAGATAAAATTATTCGACCCATATTTTTTATTTTGCATATAAATTTTTAAAACGCGAGAAAAATGCAAAATAATTTTGCAATTTGCAATGACGTCATCCCATGACGTCACAACCCCAGCAAGAGAATAAGCTTGACAAACTATAAGATAGAAACAGTTGTATCAAATAAATTTAGCTACAAAAATGTAGCGCGGGAAAATTAAACGTAACCCACGTCAATTGGGCGGTTACTGATTCAGCACGTGTGTGCTTTTTATTTGTATGTATTTTTAATTAAATGAGTATGTTTATCTCAGTTTTCTTGTTACACACGTGTATTTAACCTCTGAACGTCAACAAAAATAATTGGCGGTGAAAGGCAGGCATGCGCTCAAACACCAAACACCACCAAATGAAATAAATTCATTGTGTGACCTCGTTAGGGTTTTGGCGTCATTTGGCGACCATTTTGAACATATGTATTTTTCATATATAATATCCTAAGTGGTAAATTTTTGCCGGAAAAATTTTCAGATTGTTACGAGAGCCAGTTGCCAGCAATTTATTGAGTGGCATTGACAAAAAAATTACGAGTTGTCAAACGAGTGATTTTTGATCAATGTCACGAGATAAATTGGCAACGGGCTCGAGTAAAGCAATAAGAAAATTTTTCCAGGATAAAATTTAACCACGAATGGTATTCGGATGACTATTTTCCAAAATAAAAATCAGATAATAATTTATATAATTTTTTTCTTGACAAAAATCTTATAATTTTTATTGTGTTTAGAGGTATTATGTTCCAGTTCGCTTTTCCAACGTTTTAAATAGATTCCTGTCCGAATCGACTCGTTTTTAATAAAAACTGATAACACTGAAAATATACAGACTTTGACAGGTATGTAAACAATATGTTTCTGAAACGTCAAAAAATTTTCGCTTATCAAAACTCAGTTGTAAAAATACGACATCTTATTGGCTTAAAGGGTGCGATAAAATTTTTGTGACGGTGTTTTGTCGAAATGAAACTTGGTAACTAGGTAGAATCCTGAATTTGAATTGGTTCATATATGTATGAGTGAAATAGTCAATTTAAAAAATTATTTATAAATACTATATAATTTATCATTATTTTTATTTTACATTAATATACATTATACTAAAATTTATATGCAATACTTATTTCTTCAAAAGCCGTTGACTTAGAAAAGTCTATTGAATAAAGTTTTTCTCTCAGACTGTATAAAGAAGGATAGATGTACCATTTCCGATGTTCTCTCTCGTCTCGCGTCTCGCAATAATGAAAATGAACTCTAGAACTGTTAGAACCCAGAAATACATTTTGATTAATAGTTAAGTTCCGCATATGAACGCGTAACCTTTGCTCATTCATGTCACCAAAGTTTAACAAAAATTTCCATTTCACTTTTCCATTTTGTGAAACATCCTTACCGAGAAAGCATAAAAAAGAGATAAACATAAATTTCTTTGAAAACTTTATCCACAAAAACTTAAACATCCGGTTATCCTTTGTCCTGTAGGATATTCATCCTGAACTCAACGTCTAGGTCGTTCACTCCTGCCTCCAACAAGGAGTAAAGGAGCAGATAACTAACTTGTAATGTGTACGCAGGCTAGCGTATTTATGATGTTTTGCCCGACAGATTATCATGAGTTTTGGAGTTTAGAGGAAATAACCCGCAAAGGCAAAATGGAAGCAGTCATGTTTTATTTAAGTCTAATATACGCGACAGTCGAGGGTACTGGGGTCATTGACCATTATTTCTGTAATGGTTGCAATGCTTTTTGACTGGAAAGGTATGTTTGGAAAGAAGAAAATTTCTGGATATGTCAAATAATAAGTTTATTTTCGGCCTCTACCGGTTTCGTTACCTCATATTCCTTTTTTTTTTTTGTTTAAAGTCTATGTTTTCACCTGAGTTGCCGAAACAGGTAGAGGCCGAAAATAAACTTATTATTTGACTGATATCCAGTAATTTTCTTCTGTAAGTTTAACTTAAAATAATATTTTTTTTCAAACATCGTAGAAATGGCATTTTTTGTGACTTGATTCACAAGGTAGAAGTTTCATTTCTACGCCGCTGGAAATTTCTACGCCGGCGGAGTAGAAACAGCTAATTTCTACGCCGCCGGAGTAGAAATAGCTAATTTCTACGCCGGCGATAAATATCCATAGAAACTACATAGAATTAACGAATAAAAAGAAAAGTAGTGCGTTTGAAAAAAAAATTGAATGTGTCAGTCGGAATAAAAGTGTCTTTGTGTGCTTCGCATGCAATTGTCCGACTGGCTTCTCTCGTCGTGCAAACTTCCATGCTCGTCACACAAAGTATCACTTTTACTCCTAATAACACAATATACTATTAGTTTTGAATTATTTCAATATTTGACTATTTTCTGATGACGTACTGAACTCGTCTTGACTTTTATAACGGAATTAACCGAATAAAGCTGAACTTTTGAATTCATTACACGTGTAAGTCGATAGAATGTAATTTTGGATTGATAGTTTGATGGCATTTTTCTTCAAATAGTGTCGAAATAGAACTTCAAAAGTATGACCCTATTACGACTTAGAACATATGCTATCTCCCTCACAATCTATGCCTTTCTAAGCAGAGCTTTCTCCGTCACAGCTTTATAAACTTTGTAAGGTGCACAGAAATAACGGTTTTAGAAACTTCCGAAATCTGAAATTTTAAAATAGTAAACCACAAATATGAGATAAAAATACTCTGAATTCCTAGAAACATAGTAGTAGCATTAATATCATTTGTTTAGAATAGATAAATTTATAGGAAATTCTACTTAGTAATCTAAATATTTTTTAAATAGTGACCTTAGTTTAGTTCATAAATATTTCTTTTATTTTGGACAGTAAAAACACGACATTAAGTAAATATGTAATGTATACCGTGTGTCTATTTTAAAGGAGATTAACATGGGAAATCAGTTTTTTGCAATTTCCTGCTCGGTTAATTATTTTATTTTTATTATTATTATTAAATGCGTCAAATAAAAGTTTTAGAGTATAAAATTCTACATCTAAAACAATAAACAGAATTACTTTTACATGCTTTTATTTGATTTCAACAAATATCGTTAATTATGGCAATAATAGAAATATAGAATTAATAAATAAAGTTAAGAAAATACAGTTTTGTTTAAATAAAATGAATCTATCAAATACAACATTGCGTAACAAAATTATGTATGATGCTGTTACGTACTCTCAACTCATTTCCAATACATCTACCTTTGTACTACCGAAGGGGTCTACACTTATCATTCCTAACACTCTTTCTTAGAGTAACGCATGTTCTGCTCGTCCTATATTCTGATTAGACGGCTCACGTGTATTTTTTGAAGACTCATATTAGCAGTCTTTTCAAATTTTGTCACGAATTTGTCAATTTGATAAGACCAATGTTTTGACTTATTTTGATTTTTTACTGCTAAAATGTTATTATTTTTAATTTCATGTGTTTTACTGCCTAAAAATTATAAAATATCAACATTTTAGCAATTCAAAATCAAAATAAGTCAAAAGTCTTTAAGTGACGCCACGCACGAACGAAAAACAAAAGTAAATAGGTGTCTATAACGGCCGCTGGCCGTTAAAAAGAAAATCACAGTATCGTGAAGAGCTTTTGTGCTATTACGAAAAATTTTAAATGCCACACGGTCTATATGCAAATAGCGGACTCCGTTGCATATCGGCCAAATGACATTAATAACTATATAGGGTACGTAGGGGATGAAAAATTGACTCAGTTTTACTAGTAAACCCATTTCCGGAAACGCACCGTTTTCGAGCTACAGGATCTTAAAAAAGTAAATATCTATCTAAAAGAAAAAAAAACATAACTAAAATTATGGTACATAAATACTCTTTTAGGAGCTTGTAGCTAAAAAATGATGTATTTCCGGGTATCAGTGTATTAGTAAAAGTTAGTTTATTTTGCATCCGCCCTACATACCCTATAAATTTTTATTAACACCCTGTATAATATTTGCTAATATGTAATATGTTAATTTAAGTCTTAATAATAATTAAACTCGCCCACGACCGGAAGAAGAACTTAGTAGAAACTTAATGAAATTTGAGTAGTAACTAAACTACATCACCTTTACAAGATTGAAATAAGGGTCTAGATTTCGCCGGACTATTAATTATTATTAATTTTAAACTTCCAGACTAATAGTTTCGCAGGTAACTAATTAATTCAAACCATAATTATTACTATATCAAGGCTAGGTTGGATGAAGGTGTAAAATTACCAGTTTATAACATTTTAAATTTTACTTGATGTGAAACTTGGTATTAATTTCCTTTTATAAATGAGGAAAACTTATTTTTAATTAAGCTTCACTTTAATTTGAAATTAACTTATGACAAGGGGATATTAATATATTGATTAGCGGAGTAGAGTTCACAAAAGGATGAACTCGTTAAAAATTTCATAATTGCTAAATTTTAATTAATGCAGCAATATTTTGAAATTAAAATATGTTCGTCGTCAATAGACCTTTTCAATTTAAAGAGATAGAAGATATGCACAATGGGGATCTGCGCATAGTAACAACAAATGAGATCCATGGAGTTTGTTTCTAAAAAAAATAAGCGTAAAATGTGAGAAAAATCTCAGAAAATCTCCCCGAAAATGGGTGGACACACAAGCCTGGCGACTCCACCATTCGGTGCTACGGACAAAATTACATGTTTTCCAATTTTCATAAAATTTGTGCAATTAGTTCAGTTTGCACGGCCAAAAAACTATAAATAACCAAAATCCGAAAAAATTTCAACCTTTCAGTTATTTTGCTCTAGAAATTGCATCCATTATTCAACAATTTTGAAAATTTGTACATTTATGTAATTTTGCCAGCAGAATCGAATGGCATTTCACAAAAATTTGATTTTTTGGGTTCTAGTTTAAACGCAAATATCTCAGGATCCGTAAGAGATATTAATACAGTTTAAAAATTTAGAATCAGCGCGTTGAAATTTATCTAGAAATATAAAAAATAGATTTTTGAAAATTTTACTTAAAGATGGATGAGTTAGTGACTCACGACGAGACGAGAGTACTCTCGCATCTCGTATCGTATCTAATCGTTATGGGAGATGAGAACGAGAACGAGAACGAGACGAGAGCGATATCTTACATTTCACGTCTCGCGTGCATTTATGAGACATCTCTCGCATCTCATCTTGTCTCATAGCGTTATGCGAGACGAGAACAAGACGAGATCGATATTTTACAATTCTCGTTTCGTGTCGTCTCTTGCGCATCACTAGTAGAGTTTTGGGATGCATAACTCAAAAATAGGTAGAGACAGAGTTGTTGGTATCAGCAATTTACCAAACTATATAAACCAAAATATATTTTGTCTCACTAAAGAATTATGAACTGTTTATTGCTAGGATACGGTGTATATAATCATATCTATAACACCCGGGGCATATGAGGGTATAATCGTTCATTATGTCCTCATTATAATCCGATCATCGTTTATGGACTATATTAATTATTATAATAAAACAGCTTTGAAAGTGCAACACAGAAATCATTTTTAATTTAATTATAATACTTAAAGTTAATTATGAAAAGAGCCTTAAAAGGACTTTACTTTTACCACGCATGTAAATAGTAAGTACGTCGAATTGCAGACTGCAATGTTTCGCATTGATTTTTGACGGATAACGAATCACTAATTTTTTGGGGACGATATTTATCCGCGCTTGAATTCTTTGATATTATTTACCGTCACATGTGACACATCCAAAGCAGTACAAATTCTCTAAAATGTAATAATATTCAGTAATAAGTGTATAAGAAATAAAGAACTGAGATCTGTCATGTGAAAACGAACCTCAAAATATAATACATCTACAGACGAGAATAAAATAATTAGGGGAACATTTATTCGTTTGTCTTTCTTAAAGTATGCAGAAGCATTCAAAATAAATTATTTACACCGTTTCGATAAAATATCTTCCGAAACATCAAATTCACCATTCCATCATTTCCAACGAACTAGATCGTTGATGTTTTAAAAATAAATAAATCTTGATAATAAACAAAACAATGAAACAATATCCTTAGCAACGCCAAAGCTTAAGCATTATTGAAATGAAAATTATTATAAATGAAAACTTATTTCACATATTCTAGTGAGACATAAAATCTTGTACCTATGTACCACGAGCGTTACTTGATGATAATGACCATCGGACGACATCTATACCTCGGGCCAAAGTAAGATCTTACAGATTTTTACATACTATCATGTATAGGTACATAAATACATACGTTTAAACATTACATTACATTTTTCAAATCTGTAATAGCTATTAACATACCTATGCTCTGTCCCATTTAAGCCATTCAGTAGATGGCACTGGTAACAGCGCAAATCTGAAGTAGCCGAAATTACATTGGGTAAACTTGTTTTTTGTCTCTAATTTCAGCCAATCAGAGGTCAAAACTATTCCCTATGCTCCGCAATACTGAATGGGTTAAATGGAACAAGGTATAGGAATGTTATGTACATCGTAACTGCCGCAAATGTAAGTTTGAAATCCGAGCTCGTAGAGCGGGAATTTTAAGACATCTAAGGCTTGTTATGATTTATAACATCCGTGGTTTGTTCAATAGTTTCAGAAAATTAAGACATTATTGATAAATATCATTTTTTTTGAAATTCTCTCATTAATGCTATTTTCAGATTGCTATGGTTAACAGAACAATTATTTTGACATATGTCAATAAGACAAATATTCAAATTACGTGCTCTATACCTCATGTTTATTACTTTAGAATAAAGTACACCGTATTTAGAACGATAGGCTAACGTAATCTGTATGTATTAATGAAGAGCATTATATTTTTATTTTATTTTATTTTCATTTTGTAGACCGTTGTTGACAAGTCAGTATGGTAATAATATTACCATACAGTTACAGTTATTACTTAGTTACCAGCCTACTTTTGTACATGTAAACAGTGGAATAATATCCTGAAACCGGTAAAAATATATACGAGTACAAATTTGTTCGCTCTTAAATTCGGTAATAGAACACACAATTTGAAATTTGAATGGTTTAAAATATGCTATACACGAAAAACTTTCAGGCATTTTGTATAAAAAAACCAATCAATAACTTTTATAATCTGCGAACCAAAATTTATTAGCTTATCCCTAACAGCATTTCCATTAGAAAATCAATTCTAATCATATGAGATATAAAAGTGAAAAATTGGATTAGCATTCTTTTAAAGTTTCTCAATATATCCTTGGCTCTGTTCAAGTTCACTGACTCCTACGATCGTGACTCACGCGACGATATATTTTACTTAGAGCTTGAAGCTCCAGCTTTCCTAGTCCAAGCTCGTAAGTTGCGATACGTGCGGATATCAACGGAGCTTTATGGATATTCGATGTCGCGTAAAAGATAGCGATAGTAAAACCACACCTAAACAGATAATGGAAAGGCTGATAATTGCACGTTACAAATCAGCGGGGCACTCAAAATATTAATATCCATTTGATACTTGGATCAGTTTACATTAGCTAGCACTTAATTTTAGTCTCTACTGAATTGGAGCAACATTGTCAATTGTCAATTTAAATTTTTATTTTTCATGAGATAACGTTACATTTCGAAATTTTGAAATTACCCATACGAGAACTTAACCACCTTAGTGAATAATATTTTGAATTTTAAATTGTTGAAAATGTGGCAAATATAAAAGTATAAGGATTTTTAGTCAGGCATTACAAATGTTACAATTCAGGGCCGCGCCGTGCGGGTGGTCAGGTTGTGCCCCACACAAAGGCGCCTGACTTTGACGGGCGCCGTTTCAAGACAGTAAAGTAAATAATAGTAAATTTTTATAAAATGCTATTCGTAAAGACAATATTACTATAAAACTTACAAATTAACGTGAGAGAAGTGAACAATATATTTTTTAATTTGTTTGCATTAGAGCTCTAGTTATAAGTAAAATAATTATCGTACCATTCGGTTCGTTATTATTCTAGCATTGTTATATTGAAATAATAACTATGAAAATGTTGATTACAACAATAAATATATTGATTATAACTCAAGAATATTGATTACAAAAATGAATCCCACAATGAATCCAATATTTAAATCCCTATTAACATTTTGCAAAGAGTCAAATGCATATACAATTCTGAAATCTGTTGTAAAATTGTTGATTACAACAAAATATATATTCTGTAGAAGATATGGACCATTTTGACAAATGCCTTTAGTCGCTAACGGAATTACAGTTTAGGTAAACATAAAATAGGTCTTTCTTTATACAATTTTAACGTGCCCAGTGTCCAGATTTTACATTTTCGACACTGCAACCAATCTCCTGTGCTCAAAAAATATGGGCCAATACATATCAGAGTTTCCTCATCGGAGCCATCTGAAGAGTAATCTGCGACTGTTACTTTCGGAAGTGATTTTCTTTTCTTTGCTCTTCTTTTATGTTTTCGATAGCAATGGTTTTTTCTTGTAATTTTTATCATGTACTGTACTTAATTATTAAGCACGTTACAATCGACACCGTGGCATGAGTTTACAACTGAGATCGCTTAACTTATAAAGATATTATTTGCTTTTTTGTATTTATTAGGTAATAATTCGAAATGTTTTTAATGAAAAATAAAAGCAGATATCTCACAAACTGATCCTTAACTTGAAATATTTCCGAGCAGAGCACTTATAGTGTTTTAGAAACAATGTGTGTCACTACCTGTTTTTACTTTTTTGTCGATTTACAGACATTCGTCAGAAATAGTAGCCGTATTTGCGCGTATGTACTTGCACTAAATACTAAAGAGCTATGACTGCTTCGAAAAGATGGCCCTGTTACCCACCCTTGTTACATTTGACACCTGTTAGAATTGACACCAGTGTCCCCTACGTATTTATAGTGTAATATGGGACGCCCGCCGTCGCCGCCACTGTAAGCGAGTGTCTATTTATAGCGGTGACGTAATCGCGCTAGTAGCCGGCCGATGTAAACAGACTGGTCGCGACGTGTTTAATTACTTCAGGTCGCCTGAACCTTTTGTGTTCATTGTTATTATGTGTTCGAATATTCTAGACTGTTCTAGACAATAATGGCAGCTGTATATAAGGGACGTAGCTATGCTCGAGAGACAGTTAGTTAGTTACATGCAGAGACATAGAGATGTTCATATAGAGTGTTAGTGAGTTTGAGAAACAGCAGTATCGTGCTGATCGTATGCAGTTGGTGTCGAGTAGGTACTCGGGAAGTTACTGGTATTTTGGTATAGCTGTGGATGTGAATACTCGGTAGTGTTGACGAGTATTAGGAAGCTATAGTGTACGAGGACAGTAACGGCGAGTCTGGAAGTTACTGGTATATTGGGATAGCTGTGAAAGTGAATACTCGGCAGTGTGGACGAGTATTGTAACAGCGAGCTGGAGTGGATACTCGGCATTGGTGTTGAAGAATTGTGGAATACAGATAGTTGGGGATACTGAGGCTGTGGAAGTTAGAGAGAGAGTTACATAAATAAACAGACAGTGAGGTGAAAGGTGTGACTTCTGTCCGAGCAGTTGAATATACAGACGCTGTTGAGTCAGTTGAGTATATAGACGCTGTGGAGGTCGGTAGGCGGACAGTTGAACATGATATAAGTATATTGTGATATAAATATAGTGATATAAATATCGCGTAAACAGTCTACAAGATTCTGCAACAGACAGGTAGTCTAAGATTGGAACGCGTAGTGAAATAAATAATTTGTAATATCGTGGAAATAAATAGTAGTGTTAATTGGTTAAATAAATAGTGTCAGTGTTAGTGTTATATAGTTAATTATAGTTTTAATCTTAATTAGTTTTTAATAATTGTTTAATATAATTAATAGTAACTTTCTTTATAGTTTAATAAACACTTAATTTTAATTAGTAATAATTGTCTAATATTTACACTTCACCCAGATAAATAAAAACGTTACAATATTATTTCTCTTAACTTGTCTGGGGTGCACATGGATTAGCTGTTAGATCATATTTTCATTTAGAAAACTTCCTTTACGATTTGTAGAAACGAAAGAATATAATAAAGAAAAAAAAACTTTGTGAACTGCTTTCAAGAAGAAATAATTACTCCATTTCTGCATCAAATGAATAATCTCTTCTCATTTTTAATTCCATCACGTTTTGCGTTTAACGAAGCATTCAGTCTATAATAAACCGTGGGTAAACATGAAAGCGACAGAGACTGCAAGGAAATGTTGCTGACAGTTGTACTCTGAAAGCATGTCCTGAAACAATGCCTGTTAATATCGGATCGTGGTTGCGTTCAGCATTGCCACAGGAAACCACAGCTATTGTCTAAAGAAGTCTTCGTTGATGCTCACTTCAGATGAATTTGCATTTACAAAATGATTACATTGCGGAAGAACTCTTTCAATGAAAACGATGGGAAACCGATGGAAGTTTATAATCTCTGGTTAATATGTTTATTTTGTTACTCACTTGTAAACTTATTTTATTGATACCGCCTACTACTTTTGAAAATTAATCTTTACTAGTTACTAACTTGTAATATCTATGGGGCCTGTTTCTCAAAAAATACGTGCCTCCAGTGGCGTAACTAACGGGCCCGCAGGGCCCGCATTGCGGGCGGGCCCCCGGCTCTAGAGAGGCCCCAATTTACATTTTATCATTTTTTTGTAGCAACATACAAATTTATTTAGTCCTTTATTTTTTTAAATGTCAATTTCCAAAAATAATATTGCCTAAGGGGCCACTTATCCGCTATGTAAAATCAAGCTCTTTATTTTCCAACACATTTGGGCCGGTAGAATTTCAATTTCTTGGCAAATATTTTCCTGTAACTGATCCAGAGTTTTCCTTTAAAATAACCCCATAAAAAGAAGTTTGGGGTTGTCAAATCTAAACACCTGGCGGCCAATGTGTATTACCAAAACGTGGGATTAAATAACGATAAGAGAATGATTTTTGCAAAATTGCTACTATTTAGACTGTATGATACTGATCCATCTTGCTAATACCATATTTTGTCACATCCAAGTTCTTTCATTTGGGATACCAAAAATGGACTGTGCCACAAATTTAATTAAAAATAAAATAAAAAAATACGGGCCAATGACTTTGGTGGGATGCAAAAGTGCCTAATCTTGGATTTTCAGGCCTCCAATATTGATTATTTTGCTTCTTAACATATCAAGTCAGATGAAAGTGAGCCTAGTCACAATTCCACAAGTTCTTGTGGTATGTAGTTCTTCATGATAAACGCTACAATTAAAAACGGGCCCCAAAAACTTTTTGCGGGCGGGCCCCCGAATTCTTAGTTACGCCACTGAGTGCCTACACTAGTAATACTAGTGAAGTTTACTAGTTTTTGTTTCTGAAATAAACAAGTGTAAAATACTAGTTACAAATTGGGAACTAGTATTTACTAGTGTATTTGACAAAAAATACTACTATTTTGTTTCTCAAAATATTTGAGTTGTCTGTCAGACTAGTAATATACTAGAGAAAAGCTACAAGTGTCAAAAGTCTTGTAAATTTTGAATATAAATTTTACTAGTCGTATTATTTGACAGTTTGCGGGTTTTTCTTCCTTTTCGTATGCAATTCAATGGTTCTTTGTTAATGTTAATTCAGATTCATGTAGTTTCTGTCGTTGTTCAGTGTTAATATATTTTTTTAAATAATATAATAATGTTGTCTAGTGACTCTAAGTCTAGTGAGGAAGAAGTAGTGCGACACCACAAACTAATTAAAGCAAGAATAAATTATGTCCATGCAGAAACACCATATGAATGAGAGGTTACTCATGGCAAATAAGTTAGAAACATTAATTATTTTATTGGGACGTATTCTTCAGCTAGATATGAACAGAAACCATGCATTAATCGTAAAAATACAACTTTTTTACGTTTGACCAAAATGTGACCCTGACATATTTCTAGTCTTTGTCTTGTCTACTCAACCCGAAGAGTGACAAGTTTGACAGATTTTTATCCATTCATTTAATTTAACTGCTTTAGAAAATTTATTTAGAGAATGCTCCAAATAGAATACCTTTAGCATCACGAATCATCCCCAAAATAGTTAATTTCGCATCCAGTGTAGACATTTTTATTGAAAAATAATTGAATTTCAAATTAATGCTGGATTTATATAGCGTAAGCCGTAACGTAACGTACCGTGCCGTGGCGTATTGTAACGTATCGTAACGCGTGATTTTTCTAGGCTATTTTATACAGAACTTTTATGGTACATTTTCGTAAAAAGTATACTAATGCTGTGTCGATACAAGTGTAGTGTACATCAGATTTGTATTTATCAGGTTCGTTAGTTTATTCGCAACGCACTATATTTTATATATATTTCCATTTAACATATTAATCTGAACTTTGACACATGTCACTTATGTCAGTCAAAGTCACACAAGACAGACTTTTCGTAATGTAGTATTTTTATATTTATATCCATTTAATTTATTAATTCCAACTTTGGCATAATGGACCTTTTCAATTTAAAGAGAGAGAAGATATGCGCAATGGGATCTGCGCATAGTAAGAACAACTGAGATCTTTGGCGTTTGTTTCTAAAAAATTTAGACGTAAAATGTGAGAATATCTCAGATAACTTTAAAAATAAAGTTACAAAAGCTTTTATTGAAGTTAAAATGTCTAACGATGCAAATTTTCACTGCGAATGCAGATATTTTAATGACTGCAATATTTTTAACGTTTTGTTTGACAGCCCAGGCAGTTGTTCGCGCCATTTTATTACTATTTGCAGCGATAGAAAGAGGTAGCCGTTAAATTGAAAAGGTCCTTTAGCCACACAAAAACAGACTATAGCGCAGGACAGTAATAATTTTCGTAATTTCGCAACGTACCGTAAAGTAGAAAGATAAAAGTTGGCGATCTTTGGGTTTTTAATACGTTACGCACGGTACGGCTTACGTCTGTATAAATTATCACATATGTATGCATTGATTTATTCTTTACGTTACGTTACAGCACGGTATGTTACGTTAAATTAAAATAAAATCACTTGATTTAAAGAATATTGGATTAAATACTGGTATTTGTTACAAAAAAAACTACTAGACTATTGAAAATGTTTCAGAAACACTATTTTGCTTGACTAATAAAATTTCCTTGTACTATTAACTTGTGAACTAGTAACTTGTAAACTACGAGTAGTAAAATACTTTTCAGAAACACAATTTACTAGTACTATTAAAAATTTCACTTGTAACTAGTAACTTGTAAACTAGTATTTTTTGAGAAACATGCCCCTGCTGTTAACTTGGTAAAAATTACAAATTAGTAACCGCGTTAGTAACGTTGTTGACATATGAAAATTGTGTTTTGTTACTGTCATACATATCAAAAATAAGTGTCAATTTCAACTGACAGGTTTTGACAAACAAATAAATTACTGTACAATACACGCCAAGTAACTGTTTTACTGCTACTGCCTCAAGGAGGTGACAGAGTCGCCTACTCGGCGGTTACATTCCCCCTTGACGGCTGGTCACATTTTACCTTATTTTTAATGAGACGTTAAAAGCAAATATGTGTAGTTTTCCCTTATTATGCGGTTTCACTGATTGTACATTTAAATGCAAATATCTGGTGAAAATAATCTGTACCCAATGTCCCGTGGGCTTTCACACGAGTCGGTCATGAACGATCGATCACCCTAGTTCTGTGCCATATATAAAATATGGCTGTTATACCAATAACATAACATGTGAATGAGCGTATGTGGAACGGAAATGCAATTAGTAACAAAAATTACAATACATGAGATAATTTATAATTTAATTGAAAATCATCTGAAAATAACATGGCAAGTTCCTATAACCATCAATGTTTTTATATTTGAGTAGCACATAGGGTTTTCTTTCGTAATAAAGTGAAAGATAACATTTTAGGATGACAGAAAAATTGATACAATTATATTTTATTGGAAATACGTGATGTCAGGGTTCAAGATGAAGTCCAGAGAATTCTAGAACTGGCCCACAGCTGGATAGATTGTCATTTTTCACGTAGCACTAACCCCAGGTCTACTGTATATATTTGTAATAATTGACCACGAAGGTTATTTATTTATATATTTTTATGTCTCACTACAGTATTATTAAATGTTTATTGCTAGGATATGGTGTATATAAACATATCTATAACAACCGGGGCATTATATGAGGGCATAATATAGTTCATTATGCCCTCATTATAATCCAATCATCGTTTATGGAATTTAAATTAGTAATAATATGAACGGTACATAATGAAAATTATATTATTTTAAATTATAATTCATTGCAATAATAATAAGGATTGATTACAACAATTAATACATTAATTGATTATAACAATTATTAATATAATAAGGAAACAGCTTTGAAAGCACAACACAGAAATCATTTTTAATTTAATTATAATACTTAAAATTGAATATCAAAAGGGCCTTAAAAAGCAATTTACTTTCACCACACATGTAAATAGTAAGTACGTCGAATTGCAGACTGCATTGTTTCGTATTGATTTTTGACGGATGACGGATCACTAATTTTTTTGGGGACGATATTTATCCACGTTTGAATTCATTTGTGATACTATTTACCGTCACATGTGATACATCCAAATCAATACAAACTCTTTAAAATGTAATAATATTCAGAAATAAGTGCATAAGAAATAAAAAACTGAAATCTATCATGTGAAAAAGAACCTCAAAATATAAAAAATAATAATAGATGGAGTCTAAGGTTAAATATAACTAAAACTATTATAATTACCCCTTAATCATAAAATTAATTTTAATAAAAAGTCAAGATTACTCAATATGTCAACCATGCCAGAGGTCCTAACAACTCTAAGATGACATGGTTGACATGTTGAGTAATCTTGACTACTCTGTTTAACTTTCCCTTGTTGTACTACTGATGATGAGAACTTAGTTCTCGAAATACGTATTTAGTTTTTATTAAAATTAATTTTAAGGTTAAGGGGTAATTATAATAGTTTTAGGTATATAGGTAAAATATATAATACTTACATCTTCTACAGACGAGAATGGAATAATTAGGGGAACATTTATGTGTTTGTCTTCCTCAAAGTATGCAGAAACATTCAAAATAATTTCTTTACACCGTTTCGATAAAATATCTTCCGAAACATCAAATTCACCCATTCCATTATCTCCAACGCTATATAACGTTGGTGTTTTAAAAATAAATAAATGTTGATAATAACAAAACAATTAAACAACATCCTTAGCAACGCCAAAGCTTAAGCATTATTGTAATCAAAATTAGTATAAATGAAAACTTGTTTCACATATTCTAGTGAGACATAAAATCTTGTATGCACCACGAGCGTTACTAGATGATAATGCCCATCGGACGATATCTATCCCTCGGGCCAAAGGCCCTCGAGCTAGATCCTTGTCGCCCTCCTGGTATTGTTATCATCGTAACGCCCTTGGTACATAAAATACTATTATGTGTTGAAATAGATCAATTTATGTGACTCCAATAATTGGCGTAGTCCACTGTTTGAGAAAAAAATTCTAGAACAACATCGCATGAAGTTTGGATGAAATTTAATAAAAAAAATCTGATGTGGCCAACACATAACCTCTCGCCAGATATTTTACCTGGTTGTACGCATAAAAATATTTTTAATACAAATACATATATTCATGTCTCACTACAAAATAATTCTCACATATATTTGCAAAATCTATGGGATATTTTAAAATAAATTGTGTACAATACTTACATTTTCTTTATATTCAATATCCTGAAATTTTCTTTTTCTACTTTCCTTTTCTTTTTCTTTATATTCGTCATTTTTTCGCAAATTCCTTTTATATTCTTTTTTACGTATATCTTTTGCGTTGTTGAATTTTTTTTATTTTCATGATCTTCATAATAATATACAAATATTTTTGACAGAGGCATACAAATATTTTTGACAGTGACATTTATATGTCAATTAGAAACATTTGAATTTCTTGCCTTGTAGTAGTTTGATCTGAGATTTTTTACATCAAATTATTTTATATGCCTTTCTTTATCTCTAAATCTATAGAAGATATAATAATGAATTTATATTTATCGAATAAATAATTTAACGTTCTTTAATATAAGTATTTACATAAATTTTCGATATATTATAATATTTAGACGATTTTTTTCTTGTAACTACTACTTCCGGTTGTCCAATTGTTACCAAAACTGACTGGACTCTTCCCATTATTGTTAGATTGAGGAATCCGTAGTTAAAAATGTCTTAAGTCTCATAGTATTTGTGATATAGTGAATCCAACATCCACACACACATCCCCACACACACACACACACACACACACACACACACACACACACACACACACACACACACACATACGGACATCATCGTAAAAATGTTATAATCGGATACTAGGGACCTTAAAACGTGCTTATTCATTAAAATCTGGATATGCGATTTTTAGCATGAATACAATACCTCTCTTAGCGAGAGGTAAAAAAATTAAAAATACTGGATCACTGCATTAAAATGTAAGTAAATAGGAAATCCTTTATCTGCCATAAACGTTTTTGTTACCCTCCAAACGCTGGCTAAGCTATTCAAACAAATCTGTGTGTATTATACGATCTGCAAATTTTCCACTTTCTTGAAATTTAACACCACAAAACTTCTTGCAACCTTCGCATATTTCTTCCCTTCTACACTTCTAAAACTTCTCGTATTTCCATAACTTCGCATTTCTGGGGTGTGAATGCATTCCAACATTAAAGTCACCTTACTGGGTCAAATATGCCATCGATCGCTTTGGTCAATACTTGAGTATTTGAAAGCTGTGGAAGAGAAGAGAAGTGAAGCTCTGATGTAAATATTTACAAAAACGCATCAACACGTACACAGACGCAGCATTCTGCCCATGTGTTTAAGTTTATCTGTTTGCATAACACAAGGTCGCGCAGAGTATTGCAAGATGATATTCCTGGCTTTGCGTACACTGCATATTTGTGTTTCTCCTAATTATTATAGAGATGAACATAATGAGTTGAAAGGCGAAAGGGTAAAGGTTAAATCGTTAAATTAAGCAGATGGATATTTTGTTGTAAATTTTACTTGTAATAAACAAATTCCCCAGGAGATAAAAAAGTAGCTTCATTGACAAGGCAGATAGGAGTATACTGATTCATAAGAAACCTTTTCAATAGGCTACTTGCGTGGTACTGAAAATCTGATATCTATCACTAAATACCTAAAGTAAAGTTGAAAACGTATGTAAAAATATAAATTTTATTTTAAAAAAATTACATGTTTTTTCATAAATTAAGAAAGAAGATCTTCTTTGACGTCATTATTTTGAACTGGAGAAAGGGATGCAAATTTAAGAATGTAGTCTGTAGATGGCGAGCGAGTGCGAGTTTTAATTTGATTTTGACATTAGTTCATTTTTCTGTCACTGTCTCTCTTCTTTATTATTTACTATTTGCGTGGTTTCTGTTACTTTTATTACGTATTTCGATTTGTTAAGCAGGATTTTGAAGGATTTTAACTTAGCTTATACTCGTACAAGATTAAAATGACAAACGAAAATATTAACCTCCAAACTATTATTCAAACGCCAAATAGATGATCTATCATGTTTAAATTACCCGCACATGCCGTTGCTATTGGACGTACCGATGTTATTGCTTTACGGCCATTCATTGGTTCGGCGTAATTCTACGTCATCCATGGCGGTAATTTAAATATTAAAATTTTATTAATTTTTTTCTGGCCAATTAATGAAAATTTTGCCAAAAGAAAATATATGGGTAGCAAGTTTTTATCGTCTCTTCAAAAATATTAAATAAAAAAATGGCACGCAAGTAGCCCATTTAAAGAGTAGAAGATATGCGCAATGGGGATCTGCGCATAGTAAGAACAAACGAGATTCATAACGTTTGATTCTAAAAAATCTGATGTGGCCAACACCAAATTTTCCACTATTTAATTTTTATTAATTTAAATATACATACATACATATTTAGTTATTGCGGAAACTTATTAAGATCCATTCCATATAACTATGGTTCTATTTACTATTTTCTTTTTAAAACGTTGCTATTATTAATGTGAAATGATTGGTTCTTGACAGTGACATTTATCTGTCACTTACATACATTTGAGATATGACCTGTGTAACCAAGAAGTTTTGCTTGTTTAAAGCGAAATTTTTTATAACACAAATATTCAAAAAGTAACATTTGAAGATATTTTTCGAAGAAAATCTATTTTGAGCTTCAAATAAAGTGCCATTTCCGGTTATCTGATATACACCAAAATCTAATGGTCGCTCTTCCTATATTAGAATAAGGTAGAAATACAAGGTTTTAAAATTTTTTGAATGATAGTATTTGAATTAGAGTAAAGGATCCACACACAAATACACACAGACATCATCGTGAAAATTTTAAAATCAGATTCTAGGGACCTTAAAACGTGATCATTTATCAAAATCTCGATATGTGATTTTTAGCACGATCCCTATACCTCCCTTACCAAAAATAGCGGGAGGTAAAAAATGTAGACGTAAAATGTGAGAAAAATCTCAAACAACATTAAAAAAAGTATTTTTTTTACAGTCTATATACAAAGTAGTCATTTGCGCTCTCTTTTGTCATGTAATGTGACCCTAGGACCTATAAGAACATAACTTGAAAGGAGTTCAAATTGCAACATCAAGTATACTTAACAAATTAAAATATTTAGCAAACATTTTATCATTAATAACTAAATTACTAATTATTTTCATTTCTTATCTAAAAAAAGTAAATATGACTAATCGTGGACTATGAAACTAAAAGTAACTTCTAATTTGATACATTATTGGTAATTAAATTTAAAGGAATACCGCTTTATCAGAAGCTGTCAATACATATTACTCTCATGAGAATATAGTTTTATCATAAAAATAAATAAAAGAGCGCTACATTAATTTGCTTCTTTGTGACAGGTTTATATCTTTTTTGCAATAGTAATTAACGAATAAAATAGCTATTTGTGTATTAAGAGCGCAAAATGGGACATTGTCGATTGAGAGGTTGTTGCCGTGCGACGCAGGAGCGCGGTATCCTCTCGAAATCAACAATATCCATTTGCGCTCGAAACACACACACAAGATTATTTCAACAGTCGCTACAATAACAAAAATTTATTTGTTTCAAGTACATTAAACTAGTGCAGTGAAAAAGTGGATGTCCATTGGGAGCGTTCACGCCAAACTTTTGCAGGTGGCAGCACAACTGTTCACACAATTTATTTTATATTTAATTTTAATTTATCATTATTTTCCATTCTTCTTCAGCTATTGCTAATCTAAGCATTTTATATTTTCGTTTTTATAAATAAATACCCTATTTTATTTTCGCAGTAGTGCGACATTTTGTTTAGTTATGTAATATACCGATAGGGCAGTTATATGTCAGATTGACTTGTAACTACAGTGCCATTAGTTCTTGACTAAACTTTTCCATTAAAAATGTAGACAAGTGACGTTTCTCAACATAGTATAGTTAGAAATATGGACAGCGAGTGTTTATTCTACTTTGTCGCTCTAGAGCGGCAAAGTGACATTTTGCGTTGACAAAAGAGAGCGCAAATCGCTACTTTGTATATAGACTGTAGAAAAAGTATATTTTTAAACTGCTACTGTGCTTAATATATACAGAAATTTGAACAGAAAATCATGTTTAATAACACTGTAGAAAGTACTTATTCGAATTTCAGAAGAAAAATGATATGTTTTTTTTTGCAACACCTCATTCAATATTTGTAATGTACCAGATATCCCCAAGACAAAGTGAATATAAATTCTGTTTGCTGGTGCAAATTATGCCTTAATGATAATAAATTGCGTTCTTATCATTAAGAAAGTATGATATTAAACGCCGTAATATGCACTGCCCGACTCTGATTACACTAATTATGAAAAATAATTAACGGCGATTAAACTTAGCGCGAAATGTTGCAGTAATTGAATGCAAAATGAAATAAACACCTCTGCAGATTTTTATCTGGAAATTAGAGTAAGTTCTGAAGATAATTAAATTCCACGGATAACAGTTGGGAATTTAGTTAGCTTTGAATCTATTTTCAGAGGATTTGATGGAATTAGACTGGGATACTGATAGCTGAATTCAGACATTGTTAGTGGTAGGTGTAACTTCGTAACACGAAATGAATTTCTGATAGGTAAGTTTAGTTCTCGATTTAGTTGAATATTTCACAAACCACATTACGATTGTTTCCATGTATAATTCATATTATTATTATTCGTTTCCAAACCATACATAATGTAACGTGTGAGCCCCGCTGCTACGCAGAATAAGAGTCTAAGTCTATCGATGACGCAAACACGCTAGCACTTACTGTGCGGTCGAACATTCTAGAGCTCTCTGGAAGTTAATGGCAGCTGTATATAAGGGACGCAGCTATGCTCGGGAGTTAGGTAGTTAGTTACATGGATAGACATATAGAGACATTCACATAGAGCAGGGATGGCGAACCTTTACGATCAACGTGCCATTTTTCTAAAGAAATGTTTAATGAGGTCATAGACGTGCCATCAAATAATTTTGACTTTGTGATTATTGGGAAAATAATAGTAATAAATACTATCAACTCAAAAGTCTTTATGAACTACAAAAAAGTAGGAACATTTTGCATTGTTTCAATTACGCGTAATTTAAATTAAAGTAAAATTAGTGTGACTTCTGTTGTTGCAGATTAGATGACAAATAACATATATTAGGGTTGTAAGATGTTACTTTTAGCAGAATGCATGCTGAACTGGAGTCATCTGTCAAACGGTTTCTAACCGAGTCTTTAATGTTATTCATCTCTGAAAATAATGACTCACAGGCATAGGTTGATGAAAATATTGTTAAAAAAGCATGAGCCAGCTTCTTCAAACAATTAAATGTCTGGTAACGCATTCCATGTTTCCAAAATTATGTTATTAGCATTTTCACTTATATTACTTGTCAATCTTTCTGTTTCAATTAATTCTAACTCTTTCCTTGTTTCAATAAATTTTTGAATCCATATTGAACTAGACTGGAAATCAATCAACTGCATTTCAAATTCTTCAATTTCCAACCAATCGAATTGGGACAAATTCAGTTTATCAAATGACGTCACATCAGGGTACATAATAAACTTGAGTATTTCCGATAATTCTTTGAACTGAGAAAATCTCGCTGAAAATTCCTTGATTGTAGAATCAATCACAGAAATAAATTCTTCAGTAACTTGGTCTTCGTCTGGTTTCTCATGTATTTCTAAATCGTTGATATATTTTATCAAATTTGGAAAATACTTGTAGTTTCTTGTGATAATATCGTTCCTGAAAACTTGCAGTTTAGCCTCAAAAGCGCGAATGAGATCTATCATGACGATAATTGAAAGCCACATAACATCCAACAACTGTGGGTATTCTTCAACTTTTCCCTCATTTTGCAGAAACAGTCTGATTTCTTCCAAGCAATCAACAAATCTTTGAAGTACGTTCCCGCGACTCAGCCAGCGACATTATTGTACATCAGTAAGCCATTGCACACCGAGTTGACTTCATCTAACAAAGCATCGAACTTTCGCTTGTTTAAAGCCTGCGACGAGATGAGGTTGACTAATTTTGTGACTACCTGCATTACATTATCAAGAGATGTTAAACCACTCTTAGCACACAAGGCTTGTTGGTGAATGATGCAGTGGAATTGAAGAATCGAATGCCCTATACGTCTGTTTGAAATAAACTTATGAAACCATTTCTAATAATGAATTTTGTGATCAGTGACGTGCCCAAAATACTGTGTCGCGTTCCATTGGTTCGCCATCCCTGACATAGAGTGTTAGTGAAGCACAGCAGTATCGTGGTGAGCGTATAGTGTCGAGTGGAGGACTCGGAAATTACTGTTGACGAGTATTGAGAAACTATAGTGTACAAAGACAGTAACGGCGAGTCGGGAAGTTACAGGTATACCGGGATAGCTGTGGAAGTGAATACTCTGTAATGTTGAAGAGTATTGGCAAGCTAGAGCAGTAACGGCAAGTCAATAGCTTAGTTGGTAGAGCACTATCCCGGCAGACAGGTGTCTCGGGTTCGAATCCCAATGGCTGACAATTTTTCACAATTTATTTCAAATATACAAAACAAACTGTTAACTCATTGTTAATATTATGTTTAATCCTTATTTGTGTTTTGGACTAGGTTCCCAGAACTGTGGAAACACCCCTTGAATAAATGTTTACAATAAATTTTAATTAGTTCCTCATTTTTTGTATAAAGTGCCAAGTCAATTTCATCATAACAATTAGCACATCATTTTGTTTCAAAAATACATAAAAACAAAATCTGTATTTCCGTGTCCTGTCTATTTTTATGTCATTTACAACCATTTTTTCCCTGAATGACGTCAAGGACTAACGCATCTTCAACTGACACATTCAAGTCATTATAGTGCGTCATCTAGGACTATGAAACATAAACTCTTACTTGAAAAGTGTTAGAAAAACGTCCAAACAAACTTGTTGCTAAGCAAACAAAATAGACGCGAATTTATTAATGTGCGATATTGAACTGTATGTAAACATGGAATGCGAAGATTCTCAGAAATGAATACACAGGTTTTACAAATCTGTTGATAGATTGCCAACAATGTGAGAGGCTTATCAATGAAATTTTTGTCGCCAAAATGTTGCAAGTTGGAACATTCACGGAAAAATATATAAATAAAATCATTACGATGCGCCAGAATCAAAACATTTTAATTTTAAAAATATTATTTTGCATTGAGGACATATTTATGCTTGCTTAACTCTTTGAGTCCCGATGGATCATATACAGTATGAACTCTAAAAACCGTGACATAGGCGTTTAACATGAGAAAACAGTTTTTTTTTTCAATTCTTATTTGTCCCGTAAGACTATAGTGGAAGTTTTTGCTATTATTAAAAAGATTATTTGATTTTACTTCCAAAAGTATCTAAATACTCCTAATTTAATGCCTTATTATTGAAATATTTACAAAAGTAAAATGCTATTTGACAGTTATTACTTATAATTTATTAAAAATAATAATTATGGAAACGCATTGAGTAGCTGAGTTAGATCGAGACATCGTAATAATTATTCGTGAACTCAAATCCGGCCCTATTAAATCAAATTTCTTACAATTCAAACGATATGTATTTCTTTGTAATTTTGTTTTTTCGCGATCGTCCAGAAAAGATTACTTTTTAGACCAGAATAGTATTTTCTACAACAAGTAATGGAATGACCCATTTTCCACACGAGCAAAAAGTTTGTGGTCCGAGCCGAAGGCGAGGATTACGGCTTGCGAGTGTGGATTATGCCATTCCAAACGTGTTGTAGACTATACTTTCTCCAACAAGATTTTAGAAATTATACAAAAAATGTTTATTGATTATAACAATTATCATATTCCATCAAATAATTTTTTTAACACCAGTCAATAAATTGCTTATAATAACAGCATTTATATCTTTCTTTTGCTTTTTTTCGTAATAACTGGCCCAGTGTATTATTAGTAGTGATGGGTCAATTCCCGAAATTGAATGATGAAAAATTCCCGGAAATTCGCAACATTTTTTTTTAAATTTCCCAGTTAATTTCAAATATCGCATAGCACTACAATATGTGTTGACAGAGTAAGAGTAGGTAACAGGCAGGCATAAGGCACAAACATGCAAAGCAAAAAAACAGCCGTCAAGGTATAATATTATCTAAATTATAATTTCAAAAAAATAATCCGGGAAAAAAAGTCAAGATATTTTTCCCCGCAAATCGTAATTGCAGGAATTTCCGGGAATTTTCACGGGAAAAAACAAAATTCCTGGCGGGAATTTTTTAGTGAGACATCACTAATCATAGGCAAGTTCCCTTATTTCAGGTGGCGTACATTCCATATCTATATCTTCATTACCACTTGACATTTTTCTTTACAAAATGTTATTTAGTTAATTTTTTTAAGTAATATATTATTATTTAGGTAAGCTTACTGCTCTAAAGATCTCCAAAATCTGTAAAAGTTAACAGAAAACTCCAAAACTGTTCAAATCTTCAAAATGTCAAACGCGAATTCAGAAACAAGATATTTGATATTCCGCGCTAATATGCGGTTAAACAGATTCTGATTTGTCGAAAGCCGTTTGGAATTATTCTAAACGGCATACGGAATTATACCACACGGTTTGTTGTAATAATATTGATTCCAACATAATTTTTAGTTGTGGAATGTGTAGTTTCCAAAATAATGTTGGAGAAAATCTTTTTTTACTGAGCTACCTCGGAAAATTGTAACTTTCCAATCCCTACATGAAAGTTTCCATGGCGATAAGTTGTTCGTTTATTTATTTATTTATTTCTTATTTTCTAGCAATAAAAAATAAAATAATGCAGGGTCGTGAATTCATCATTGTAATTGAGTATTTTGTGAATTGATATTATTACTATCTTTATTTGTGTTTTATATATTTAATTAATATAGTTTAGTTATCTTTAAGGTGCATTCACAAATGAAATGAAAATTGAGTTTATGGTTTTTGTTTAGGTTTAAGTAAAGGTGCATTCACAAATGAAAATTAGGTTTATGGTTTTTGTTTAGATTTAAGTCATTCATAAATGCAAGTTTAATGTAACTCTAATTTAGTTTTTATTGTACTGACATCTATGTAAATGCTTCAAAAACAACATTAAAATATTGGTAGAGCAATACTTAAGATACCCGTGCGCCGTGAATCTGTCATTCGCTTGGCATTATTGGTTACATTTCAGCAATTAAGTTTTGCCAGTCTCCTTGTTCTTCTCGTATTTGGTTTAAAGGCCGAATTTACCAAATGAATACTAAATAAAGATGGATGTATATTTCTATATCGTTTTAGACTCGTTCTCAGTGGTGAAGTTTGTGACGTCAAACTAATTCATAAAGCTAAAGTTTGGACCTTGCAATATTTAGGTTTATGATTTGGATTTAGAGACACTAAATTCTGAAGTGTGAATGAAGTCATAACATAATATGCGGCCAAGGTATTTAAATTACCTGAAAATTATATGTATGGAACTGCAGCGCCATTATTAGTTTTAATATGTACAGACATCTGTATAAATACTTCAAAAACAAGATTAAAATATCGGTAGAGCAGTACTCATCAAAACACCTGTGCGCCGTGAAACTGTCATTGGCATTATTGGTTATATTTCAGCAATTAAGTTATAACAGTCTCCATGTTCTTCTCGCTTTTGTTTACAAAGCCGAAGTGGATACTAAATAAAGATGGGTGTATATATCTATATCATTTCAGACTCGTTCTCATTGGTGAAGTTTGTGACGTCAAACTAAATCATAAACCTAAAGTTTGGACCTTGCAATGTTTAGCTTTATGATTTGGATTAAGAGACCCTAAATTCTGGTGTGAATGGAGTCATTACATAATATGCGGCCAAAGTCTTTAAATCTAAAGTATAAATCTAAACCTAATTTTCATTTGTGAATGCACCTTTAAAGCGATAAAGTTTTTGCAGTCTACGTATTAACTCTACAATTTACATACAGGGTGTAAAACGAAAACCGGGCCATAGGAGTTTAACATGGGAAAAAAAAATTCCGTGCTCGAATGTGGTCTTTTAATATTAGACAATAATGCTTCAAATAAATGTTTTTGAGAATTAAATTCTGAATCTAATTCATTAATCATATTTTATTTAACACATTCCGTAACCGAGTAAATTGAATTTAAAATTTTATAAAAGTTGCTTATTTATGTTAGCCATGCTATAGATTTAAAATCAGAAATAAATGTAATGCTGTTTACGCAATTTCTTTAAATACATTTTAACATTATTTAAACCTTACAAAAATCATGCTTTAGAAAACTAAGGTCAAGTTTTATGCGTTAGGTTTAGCTTTATGATTTGGATTTAGAGACCCTAAATTCTGAAGTGTGAATGGAGTCATTACATAATATGCGGCCAAAGTCTTTAAATCTAAAGCATAAACCATAGATCTAAACCTAATTTTCATTTGTGAATGCACCTTTAGTTTTACAATTATGTTCAATTTAGTTTTTTCTTTTTATAAGTTGTTACATATTTGCAATGTTTTGATAAAGTTCATAAAATATTGATTTTAAACTTACAAAAACTAAATATTCTAATCAAGAATTTCGCCATTTAATATTGGTTACAGTACAGAGTCTTTATTAGGAATACCAGCTTTAATTCTATTAGGCATTATATCCCTAATCCCTTCAAAATTTTGTGTATGAGTATTGTCCCATATTGTCTTGCAACTTGCAAAGTAGGTTTTACTATATGCGCTGGATTTTTACTGTTATTTTCATTGTGCCAAAAGTGAACGGTCTCGGTAGAAGATAAGTCTGGACTAGAAAATGTCCCTTAAAATTCCGGTTGCATTATTTACACCCGTCATTTAGCCCACAGTTTTTTTAAAAGTTTTAAGACTATATTTAAAGTAGCCGAAAAAAATTTAGTATAAATTTCTACACATTTGTGTAAATTTTATAATTTTTGGCTCGTATATGGTGGAGGACCCCATTACTATTTTGATCTATATCTGTTTTATATTTATTATGTAACCTTAACAAATACAGATACATCTGTATCTCTATATTGTACTGCATATCTTTCCATTTGCATTAAATGACTTTTTCCTTTGACAATGGTCGTCGTATCTTGTTGTCATGGAGTCAGACAGCAACTCCTCCACATAGAATGTAGGTCAGAGCCGCAGACCCAGACCAGATCACTGGTCAAAGTCGAAGTTGCTTTTGCTTTACGTCGAATGCTTATAAATGTTACACGTGTTCTGCTATGTAACTCAGGAGCTGAAGCCATTTACCAGCTCATGATATATTGCCGAGCTGTGGTACACTTGCTCTGATATGAAATAATGATAGAAGTAGGGAGTAAATTGACTGGAAGATAAGATTATAAAACTGTTTTTAACGTCTCTACTATGACGGTGCGGTATTCGAGTACATTAGCGCTGGAATTTTGCATTTCATGATGCTCAGTTAGAATCTATCGGCCAGCTAATGTGTAAGCTGCAAGAATGCCAAAATAGCAAGCACATGATAATTAATTCAACATGGACACATGGAATAAAGCCGACCCCACACTGCTTGCCTTATGTACTTGTACAAGTATTTGTAACACGAGTGGGGGGAGGGGGTCTCCAAGCTGATGATGATACTAATACTGATTACTCCTGTTTCTTATTGTTTACTGCAACTATGACACACTAACTGACGCCTCGGATGATTGGCGTCCACAACTTGGTGACAAGGAAGAACACACATACACTTACACTTTACACTGGATGAACACTTACATTACAGACATAGACATTACTTGTGGAGATTTACTGAATAAATAACTAAACTTTTTAACTAAATGATTACATTATTATTAATTAAACATATCCTAAGATGTTACACTCCGTAACCAAGTGGGCGGGCGTTTAGCACGCGCCCCAAAACTAAAACACTACATGTTCCGACAACAACAAACATCTGCACGATGCGAGGAACTCATCTAGATTCTCTCATGTTTACTCCTTGAGTAACTAATGTCGACTATCTAAAAACAAAGTGCTATCTTTAGGACAGGATTATCTTAGGGGTACAGGGTGCATAGGCTAGGGCATTCAAAGTCACGCACGTATATATAATAATTTCTAAACTTAATGAACAACATATAAATGTCGTGACTGTCATAATACGATAAGAATTTCTAAACTGAATTTTGACACTTGTAATTTAAATAGGTAAACAGAGTAAAATATGATTACTGAAACTATAATTTACAAAAGTTTATAAAAAGTTATTTATCTGTTATTGCTCTTACCCTCGTTTTAACACATATTCAAGGGCTTGCAGGAATGCCGAGTCCGCCGTCCCAAATCACTCGTGTATACTTGCAATTGTGCTTCCGCGGTAATACTTGGGCCAACTTTAAATTTGTCACTATCATGATGGGCAGGGAAACAGACGACATTCTTCTCGCTAGTGCGGCATATGTTATATTAAATGGGGGATTTTACTAAATAAAAAACGGAGGCGCAAAAGAAGATGGTATTGAAACACGAAATATAGCGATTTAACACGAACTCTAACGAGGAAATAGGGAGTGATCTAGGAGCTTCGGCAAGCATGATAGGCAAGTATTGGCGAGTGTAATTATTCTTTGACTTCTGTCAAGATTACCGACAAGGGATGGGAAACGCCGAATGCCGTACGAGTGAGCACGAGCATTGCCAAATACGAAGAATTTGAATTCCACGCCACTCGTCATGTCAATACTGCCTAGGGCGAGCCGTGAGGCGAGTTTTACGAAGGACGAGTGCGTTAATAGGCCTTATGAAACCTATATGTTTTTTATACTATTTTTATCTTCCGTCACCTTTAGGTAAGGAAGGTATTGTCTTTGGTCAAAAAATTTGGTGATGAGTTTTTAATCAATAAGCACGTTTTAGGGTTCCTAGAATACGATTTTACTATTTTTACGATGATGTGTGTGTGTGTGTGTGTGTGTGTGTGTGTGTGTGTGTGTGTGTGTGTGTGTGTGTGTGTGTGTGTGTGTGGGTGTGTGTGTGTGTGTGTTTGTGTGTGTGTGTGTGTGTGTGTGTGTGTGTGTGTGTGTGTGTGTGTGTGTGTGTGCGTGCGTGTGACTAAAGTTTGCTCTGGGATAACTATAATACTACAATTCCAAACATTATAATTCTTTCGTATTTCTCTTCGTTACATCCATATGAAGAGCTGACTAGATTTTGGTTATAATTGGTCAACCGAAAGTACCCACATTTGATGATTTTAATAGTTTTTCTTGAAAAACAGGGATAAATAACATAACATTTAATGTTATAAATTATAAATATTAAAGAATACTTTATTCTCTATACGATTTGACTGCATTTTTACTTCATATTAAATGGATATGGAAACAGCTACTATATTAAAAAAATTCTGATTGAAAGATGTCAGTGTCAAGTGTAATTGACAGAGTATGTTTGAGTTATAATTTTACTGGAAATATAGGGACTTTCTGTATGGAATTTGTATAAAACACATACAACTATGCCGGCAGGTAATGTACAAGAAATAGAATCTTCTGCAAAGAACTTTCTATACGAAATTTGTACAAAATACATGCAACTGGCGGAAGGTACTGTGCTGGCCACGTCAGATTTTACAATGAGATTTTTTTTAAATGTGACTTGGCAAAAATATGGCTTGGTGTTTTTTTTTTGTCACTTATATTGGTAGCGCTTTCTGCTAAACAATTGAAATTTCATTTTTTGACAGTTTGTATATGGTGTTGTGAATTTTGTCTGATTGTATCAAATATTGCGCTTATAGTTCTTCTAAACGACGTGTTTGCAGTGCTTTTACAGACTCAACATATGACAATTCTTTACTGTTCTATATACATAAAAACTGGCAAAATCTACTAAAATCCATTTTCAAATCGATTTCAAAAAGTAGCTTCAGGTTATCCAGTAAATATTCAATCTTTTTTGAATATTGTTTATTTTTCTTTATCAAGGATTTTATTTTTCCTACGATGTTTTTGCTGTGCCTTGTTTATCTATATCAAAATCCATTAAATCCACCGTATTCATTTTAATATTCCATTGAATCCTATTCTTAGTTGCAAACGCCAGTAACTACATTTTTATTTTTGTATTTAAAGAGTTTTTAATAAACAAATCCGCTGTGTTTATTGTCATTTATTGATCACGGTACAGTTAAAAATCGACATAAACCAAGACTCATTAAATAATTATTGCTAAGTATTAGTTAAACAGTTTTTTTGCGATTCTGAACAAATTACTAAAGTTTATAATGAATTTTGATCCTCGAGGATTTAATTGTCCTATGGCTTAAATTCTAATGGCACCTTCCTTATTACTGTTAATTATTTTAATAATGTTGTAGGTGTTTCATTCTTTAAAAACTGCATTTTAAACTGATAAAATGTACCATTTTATGTCTTAAAGACTGTAATAAAAAAAAAACTATAAAGTTTTATAGGAAAGCATTAAATAAAAATAAAACTAATCACTTAGATTCACCAATAAATGGTTACTTCTTTCATTTAGCTAAAACCGAGGCTAAAACGAAACATTTTCTCTAATACTGTTTTCGTAATTTTACCTATATTGCTTTTAGTAATCTTTAAAAGGCATTATCCAACTGCAGAAATATGTTTTGCTTCATTTTACATTATAGTAAAGTAATAATTATCATAGAAAATAAATATGAATACCTGCATCTGATTGTTACATTCAAAGTTTATATGTTTATTTGAACAAAAAAGAACATTGTTATAAATATTTGACCAAAAAATTACTTACAATTACAATTCAAAAAATTATAATTCTTTCATATTCCTTTTCTTTACATCCATGTGAAGAGATGTTTAGATTTTGGTTATCATTGCGCAACCGGAAGTGCCCTAATTTTAAGATTTTAACAGTTTTTCTTGAAAAAACACTGTTAAATATCATTTTTACATATTTACTGTTATTATAAATATTAAAGAATATTTTATTCTCTATACGATTTGATTACATTTTATACATCATATTCAGTGGATATAGATTTAAAAAGTTATAAATAAATTTAATTTAATAAAGCAGCTAGCTATGCTATAACCAAGGAAACGCTCATTGACAAATGTCAATGTCAACTTTTAATTGGTATGTTTGTGTTATAATTTTACTGGAAATATAAAATCTCTTGGGTACATGAAACTTTCTGTATGAAATTTGTACAAAATACATAGAACTGACAGAAGGTAATGTATGTAATATGGAATCTTGTGCAAAAAACTTTCTGTATGGAATTTGAGCAAAGTACATGGAACTGACGGAAGGTAATGTGCTGGCCACATCAGATATTTTGCATTAGTTTTAAAGGATACAAAATTTCGGCTTTGATCGGCTAAATCCGTCATGAACGTCAATAAGAGCCCCATATGTCATCAATAATTTTCAAAAATATATTCTTAAAAAGTTAAAAAATAAAATAAATATGTCATCACGGCATATTACCCATTGCTGGGTATGCCAATCTGCTTTGTACGCAGATATCGGTAATGATGATGACATATTTGTATTGTGCGGGCGTTTACCAGGCGTCACCTCACGGGCACTCATTGCTGGCGTGGAGTGCACCACAGGGGTCAATTTTGTGCCATTTAAAATTCGAAATATTTGGCGTCGGTCGGGATCGAACCCCGGTTCCCCAGATTCACGACAAGACACAAAGGCACGCGGCCACGAAAAGTTGAACTTTAAAAAAAGGTTACCTATACACTAGTTGAAATTTAAATGAAGAAACACTCGTTTTAATTAAACATGTGGTAATATGTGCCAATATAAAATCGTAATTGCAATAATATACATAATCGTCCATTAAATTGGTAAAAGCATTGGTTTAATTTAGTTCTCGTGAGCTGTTTTGTTTATTGAATCCTACTTCGTAACTTCGTATGGACGCTAATGTAAACTGTAAACAGATATTAGCTCTATAATGGAAATTATTCGCCGATAATAATTACCTACATAAAATGTTCATTACCGATTACACGTGTAAAAATCGAGAGATTGAGAAACCCCCAAATTATACATAAGTAAAATATTAATTAAACAACACCTGGAAAATACCATCAACCAACGTAATATTTTTTTACGTGCCATCGTTTCAGAGATTACTGTAATCTTTTATTGATTTTTTTTCAACGAATAATATGGGGCAGAAATTTCACATATCGAATTAAAATTTTGGCAGTTTAATACCGAAAAATTGGGGATCTTTCTACAGTTACACAGTGGGCTACTTGCGTGCCATTTTTTTATTTAATATTTTTGAAGAGACGATAAAACTTGCTAGCCATATTTTTTCTTTTGGCAAAATTTTCATTAATTGGCCAGAAAAAAATTAATGAAATTTTAATATTTAAATTACCGCCATGTATGACGTAGAATTACGCCGAACCAAGGAATGGCCGTAAAGCAATAACATCGTCCAATAGCAACGGCATGTGCGGGTAATTTAAACATGACAGATCACCTGTTTGACATTTGAATAATAGTTTGAAGGTTAATATTTTAGTTCGTCATTTTAATCTTGTACGAGTATACGCTAAGTTAAAATCCTGCTTAACAAATCGAAATACGTAATAAAAGTAACAGAAACCACGCAAATCGCAAATAAGAAAGAAGAGAGGCAGTGACAGAAAAATGAACTGTCAAAATCATATTAAAAATCACACTCGCTCGCCATCTACAGGTTACATTCTTAAATATGCTTCCCTTTGTCCAGTTCAAAACAATGACGTCAAAGAAAATTTTCTTTCTTAATTTATTAAAAAAACATACAAATTTTTAAAAATAAAATTTTTTTTTTTTATACAATCAGCCATATATTCATAGTATTTCTATAACCTATAGTTTAATTCGGGTATATCTTAGGACTATACAATTTTCCTTGTTCATAGTAACGATTTAAGTTCAACATGGTTTAAACTTAGTCTAAAATTTATACAGAACCTTAGATCTGTCGATGTAAGGCATAAGATTCAAAATCTACGTATTAACAAAAATTAATATAAGATTAATTTTCTTAGATATTTTTCAAAATATTTTTTAATAGTTAAGGAATTTTAATATTACTCCTTGTTAGTAATAAATACAAATATTTTTAAAATTATTATAAAATATAAATTGCGTATTTTAGATGGCAGTAAGCCGTGCGCAACAGTCTAACGAACGGTCGCGATATTCAACTGTTAGTTCCACAGTTCGTTTAAGATTGTTTTTATGGTATCTTATTATTTAAAATTTTTGTGGTAAAATGTATGATACTGAATATAATTATGTATCAATCGATTCAATAATCTTTCACGGTCATTTTGGTATATAATTGATGTAGAGTAAAAAAAAAATATCAAGTCATTTCACTGTTCACTGTAAGTTGAGACAAAACCACAACAAATGCTCAGGGGCCTATTCTGTATCTCAGTGGATAAATATTTTAACCACTAGTTAAATTTTTTATCCAATACATATTGATTTGACAATTAAAAATCCCTTTTTTGTTATATGTCAACATACTTGATTGGGTAGCAAAATTAACCACTGAATTACAGAATAGGCCCGATAGTGTATTTAAAAAAATCCTAACTCGGAGTAGGCTATGAACAAAGAAACATGTCAATTTAAAAGTATTTAATTAAATGTCAATTTGACACGAGATATTGTCAAAAATGTTATCTAAAAAATCAAAGGCTTTTCTTCTTGAATCTTATTTTAGAAATGGAAATAAATTAGAAAACAACGAATGGCAATATACTGTATCCTTGTTTATTATTTCTCCTGAAAATTACATTTCAAGATCAATTTTGATAATTTGACTTTTGAATTGAATAATGTTCAGATAAATAAATATATAAATATATCATCACGGTTTATTACCCATTGCTGGGTGTGCCAATCTGCTTTTGTACAGATATCGGTAATGATGAAATATTTGTACCGTGCGGGCGCTTACCAGGCGTCACCTCACGGGCACTCATTGTTGGCGTGGAGAGTGCACCACAGGGGTCAATTTTATGCCATTTAAAATTGGAAATATTTGGCGTCGGTCGGGATCGAACCCGGTTCCCCAGATTCGTGACCTGACATACGTTTCTCTGTTCATAGCCTATATACAGTGGCGTACCTAGGGCGGGGCAAACAGGGCAGGTGCCCTGGGCGCCAGAACCAAGGGGGCGCCGCTTGGAGCCCTTGGTATCCGTATGTAACTTGGGTACCAGAATTTGAAGTGTGAAAACTGTTGATTACTGTGCGTATTGACATTTTTCGAAACTGTTGAAGCACTTTATCTGTTTTTTCATCGTCTACTCAACGCTGGGAAATACTCAAAATCGCTGTGCCCACAGTTATTAAATCTGAGTCTAAAACAATAGTGTAGAAGCTGTGAAGCCCATAAACAACTACCTTGACGGCATACTCCAAGTTCTCGAGACTATAATGGATGAAACAAGAAATGATACTACGCAATTGTACAACCGTATGTTGACACTCGATTTTCTAACTCTACTTGGATTTTGGACGAGAGTACACATTCCTATTGATAGAGTTCAGAAAAGACTGCAAAACATAAATACAAACTTTCAAGATGCCGCCTTAGATTTGAAAGGTTTAAGAGATTATTTTCGCAATGAAAGAGAAACTTTGGTGACTGAAGCTCTGGAAATTGGACTTAGTGTTTGTCAAAACTGGGATTTTAAAACCGAAAAACGCCAACGGCGAAAAATCTTCGAATAGCCATGCAAATAATGTTGACTATTGCAGTTTCCATCGCTAGCTGCGAAAGATCGTTCAACGAACTAAAACTGATCTTAAATTGTCTGAGAGTCTCCATGGATCAAGATCGATTAAGTGATCTTGCTTTGATGAGCGTTGAAGGGGAAGAAACTGAAAAGACCGATTTCGAGCACGTTATTAATGCCTTTGCATCAGTGAAGGCAAGGAAGGTGCAGATGTAAAATTCATGCAGATCAAATTCGTGTGTGTTTGTTAGACCTCGTTGTACCTTGTACCACTCGCCGTTGCTGAATATGCTTATGTTTCCGCACATCGACTCTCTGAACAAAAGGCCTAGGGGAGATCTCCAACAACTTCAACGCGTATAAGATCACATTAGGAGAGATAACTGGACTGACTACTTATACTCGATTGATACATAATTAATGTTAATGATGTTCCTGAATATTTGATAGCTAAATAAACATGCACAGGGTGTTTCGCGACTCGACCGACAAACATATACCATATATTCCGGGGGTCATTACGATCAAAAAATGTTATATGACCTATAGGTGAATTCCTCTGTGTTTCGGAGATATTGAAGAAATTTTTAAAAAATGATAATTAATAGTTATTTTGTTATTGTGCTGATTCATTCATGGTTGAAGTTACTTAAGAATATATATGGATATTCTTAAGTAATTTCAACAACAATACAAATGCCACATATCTCGCTGCACTAAAGCGAAAAAGAAGTTATCTTCAATTTACATTGTTGACAGGGGGCGCAATTACGACCCTTGCCCTGGGCACCATTTCACTTAGGTACGCCACTGCCTATATATAGTGATTTTTTCTGTGAACACAGCTGCCACATACAAAATATGTGCGTACAAGACGTGAAAAATGATATATTTCAAATAATCATCAAGTATGTAGTTGTAGATGTCTCTACCTGCGTCACAAAATTGACATAAGAGTAAATATGGTCGCACGTTGAGCTTTACGGTGTTATTGTGCGGGATTTTTGCAAAAATATGTACTATTAACATTTGTTATAGTGAACAAACTATTGAAAAGTGCGCATTAAGTGTTAAAGTAAATATTCTGATAGTTTACTTATGTGTAAACAGACAAAAGTGTTGGATGTTGATATATTTTTGTTCCTGAATGCCATGGATTCAAGAAACAGTGGAAAAAGGTTAGAAAATAAGTTCATTTTGTTTAATATTATAATTGTTTTGATGTTTTATGCGTATTAAATTCTGATTTGATAGAATATGCGTAAATATATCTTAACCTTGCAAAAACTGTAATGATACAGAGGTGTAAGGTGTACTACATAGTAAATTTCAGATAATTGTATGCCTGTAAATTTACTTTTAAGGAATAAACTACTTTTAATTGGATATTTAAATCTTTAAAGTGCAAATACTTGTCCAATTTATATAAATGAGACTGTTGTAAACCTAATTTAAAATATATCAAGTATTGAAACAAGAATTGCTGTTTGAGAGTAAATATTTAACAAATGAAAGGTGTAAATTTAAGAAACCTTCATTTTATTTACAAGAATTAAATGAGAGAAATATATTTTTAGTGCATTTATTTCAAGGATTTCCGGATTATCCGAATATTTACAAAAATTGATTAAAAAATAGCAAGAATTTTCATTTATTTCAATAATTCATCAATATTAATATTGTCTCCTTCCTCATTAGATATAATATCTACAAATATATATCAACGTGGTTTCCAACATGCAAAACACTTGTGGAATGCACTTTATGGTATGGTATGACTAGCGAATGAAAGTTGACGTTTAAATTATTTTATAGAGTGGTTTATTTTGAAACCCTAAAGAAGAATAGAATTGTACGAAATATTCAGATATGAAATTTTTGCATGAACCCATTTAAATACTGGACTAGGAAAGCACGGAAATACATTACTATGTCTGGCTGAAAATAGATGGCCGACTAGGGTAACTGAATATAAAAACAGGGCTGCATTTAACATATTTTAAACATTTTTCGTTTATGTTGATTGTAACAAAATATTTTGATCTGAACTGTTTAGTTTGGCAATTCTTTGAAATAGGATTATTTTTAATTTCCTCTAACAGTAATTCTGACCGGAAAGTTGCTTACACCTGAGACGAACGAACTAGAATTTGCAATATATATGTAGAGATGGGTCAATTGCCGAAATTTAAAGATAGGTTAAAATTTCCAGAAATTTCCCCGGATTTTTTTTTGAAAAATTTTCCGAAAAATATCCTTCGGTAAATTTCCCAAGGAATTTCAAATATAAATAAAAAATGTAACTGTAGGTTTATTTAGGAAACTTAAATTACTCAAAAATTGAACAATGTAATATATTTAATAATTATTTATAACAACATACACCAAACATCAAGGCCAAAATCTTTTAAAATTTACGGAAAATTTGCAAAATTATATTCACGGAATATTTCTAAAAATTCTGGGAAAAAAAGTAACAAAATTTCTTTTCGAAAATCGTATATGAAGGAATTTCCGGGAATTTTCCCGGGGAAAAATCAAATTCCCGGCACATCACTACATACATGTCGCAGATCGTGGTGCCAACGTTATAAAAAAAATGCGCTCAATCGAAAATAAAGCGAACAATACGCGAAATTCTAAAATTTTCGTTATTTTTGTATCAAATCTCGTATATTTATAATAGGGTATTCTCTCATATTTTTTTTATTTATTTTTCTTAAAGAACAGTTATATCGAAGAGTATTTGTGAAAACCCGAGTAAAAAATTCCTTTTAATAAGCGACATATTAATTTTTTAAATTTGATTTTCTTGTGTCACGTGATAGTGACGTACTAGTTGTACAGTACCAGCGGTATGCTGTCAGTGGTTCATGCGGCGTCTTATCACATTCGAACATGGAGTAAGGATTTCAATTGGTCTCCCATTGGAAGGTCATCTAGTACATCAGCAAAATTTAAATGCTTTATATCTTTTGTAACAATCAATTTATATTATGATTTTTTGTTTTTTCCCTGTTGTTTACCTATCAACACTAATATTTTAAATAAATTTTTAATATTAGTAATCCTCAGAGAATACCCTATTATTTTATATACATAGTTTTAAGATTGACATCGGTTGGAATTGAACCAGAGTCGCCCAAATCACAACCGATCATCTAACAAACACATAGTCGCGCGCCCTGTCTATTTTTTTTTTTATCAAACATCCTTTATTGACGATGTAGGCGGGAGTTTGAGAACCATTACATTTTCTAATCAAGTTCTTTCGCTTAAAAAAGAACATAAAATACCTTGTCTTTGTTAAGAGCTACATATCTTTTCGTCGCTAATTCTCATAAAATAAGTAAAATTACTCTATTTCCGCTGCTGGCATATGTTTCCGTCGATATTAGAAAAACGAGAAAATAGAAAACTTTAGGATGAAATATCACAGAGACGAACATTCAATTACATCACTGTTTATTTTCTTTTTCTCGAAAATGGCTTGTAATAAAATTTTCTCGTTTTACTTTGAATTATAGTTAGAGGATTTAAATCAGCTCACAGTTTCAAATAAAAGAAAAAATGTTGAAAAAGGCTGTGACATTAATGTGTTGTTTATTTTTTATGTTCTGTCTTTATTATGTGTCTAATTTCCTTTGAGAATTATTTAATGGAGGTCGAGGCCGAGTTTAATTCATATTTACCCCGCAGAATGACGCAGGAATAATGAAAGACGGGTTGAAAATTTTCAGTGGTGATTTGCATTTCATATTTTGATTATTTTTTGACATTTCTTAAAACCAATGAAATACTTCATTCTTTGTTACTTGTCCGCGTTTTAACTAATCCTGTCATTATTATACTGAGAATAAAGCTCTACAGAGATTATTTCCGGGAATAATCTCTGTAGCTTTTCTTTTTGTTGATATATTTATGTCAGATAGTTATCAATACATAAGTGAGGAGAAAAAGACCGATTTAATGCCGTTTCTGATCTTGAAACGAACCAATTATTGAAACCATTTCAAAAAGTACCATAATTAGTAATTGTAATTCCTGATTATTTATTTTGCTTTGTTAAAATTGTGTTCTAGTTGTCAAAACAAATTTGCCAACTGGGCCATATAAAGGCATTTTTTACCTCCCGCTACTCTTGGTAAGAGAGGTAAAGGACCACGTTTTAAGGTCCCTAGAATCCAATTTTAACATTTTCGATGTCCGTATGTGTGTGTGGATGTTGGATCCACGATTTCTCAAATACTATAAGACTTAAGACATTTTTAACTACGGATTCCTCAATCTAACAATAATGGAAAGAGTTGATTAAGTTTTGGTAACAATTGGACAACCAGAAGTAGTAGTTACAACAAAAAAATCATTTAAATATTATTTATCGAAAATTTATGTAAATACTTATATTAAAGAACGTTAAATCCTTTATTCGAAAAAAATAAATTCATTAATATATCTTCTATAGATTTCGAGATAAAGAAATGCATATAAAATAATTTGATGTAATAAATCTCAGATCAAACTACTTCAAAGCAAGAAATTCAAATGTTTGTAATTGACACATAAATGTCACTGTCAACAATATTTGTATGCCATTTTCAAAAATATTTGTAGATCATTATGAAGATTATGAAAATAAAAAAAAGTCAACAACGCAAAAGACGTAAAAAAGAATACAAAAGGAATTTGCGAAAAAATGACGAATATAAAGAAAAAGAAAAGGAAAGTAGAAAAAGAAAATTTTAGGATATTGAATATAAAGAAAATGTATGTATTGTACATAAATTATATTAAAATATCCCATAGATTTTGCAAATATATGTGAGAATTATTTTGTAGTGAGACATGAATATATGTATTTGTATCTAAAAATATTTTTCGTTTTATGTGTACAACGTGTACAACCAGGTAAAGTATCTGGCGAAAGGTTATGTGCTGGCCACATCAGATTTTTTTATGATGTTTGAAAGTAGCGGTAATGGGGGTAAAAATACCAGAGAAACCAGGATTATTTCGTGCATGGTTGCCGTGGTCCGATGTTTCACCAACTTTTTTCAGGAACCGCGTTCCCAATAGAAACCGGTAAATAATTTCAGGACTTACGAAACACAAAACCGTATCTGGTCGAACCGGTTACGTTACGGAACATACTATTAAATATATGTAACTGACAGATAAATGTCACTGTCAAAGAACTAATCATTTCAAATTAATAACAGTAACGTTTTAAAAAGAAAATTGTAAATAGAACCCTAGTTATATATATATATATATATATATATATATATATATATATATATATATATATATATATATATATATATATATATATATATATATATATATTTAAATTAGTAAAAATTAAATTGTGGGAGGTTTGATGTTGGCCACATCAGATTTTTTTTATAGATCTGCTGAAATTGAATATTTTTTTCCAAAGTCCCCAGAAAATATGGTTATATTTTTCAGGGAACGCGTTAACTCCATTAATCATTCTCAGGAGACTTGAACAGTTGTAATTTAATTTTAAAGTATTTAAATTAATCCAGAAAAGTTGGCCAACTTTCTAAATCTATCTCGAACTCTGACCATCCCTTTCCAGAAAATATTTAAATTGTAGAACGAGTCGCAAGCCTGTCAATTGCAGACAATTCCACGGGGACCATTGTTAATTAACTTGAAAATGATTTGGAGACTTCACGTTCACGTGGCCCGTCCACGTGAGTGCGAGAACTTGTACGTCGCGCGGTAATTCAATACATGACACGTGTTTTCAATTATGTCATTACACCAAATTTGTCCCGACTTTTCGCGAATTGCAAACAAATTAGGAAAATGAAAGCGCGTGGCCTGAATTTTCAATTAAGGCTTTATTAGCCACCAATTGAGAGAGGATATAAAGGAGGATATTTCGAGGTTATTTTGAGGGTTAATTTTGTTGTTCATTGCAATAGAAGGATAACAAAATTAATTATTAGGAAACAATAATGACTCGATGACAAAATAGAATAGTTATTTAAGGGCCAAGGGTCGTACTTGCAGTTTTTCGGTAGAGAATATAGTTTGCACTGTACGATTCGAGGTACATAAAAGATTTTTCTTCTTACCTAAATAAAATTAAGTATACTTCGATTACAATGTGATGGGACGCACGTCATCGGTCATATGGTAAACTATTTTCACGAAAGATGACTATTCAAGGCCATTTGTAAGCCGTCTGATATAATATACTTGCAGATAATTTGAAAATTATGTTTCTTTCTAAATAATGCCTTTCTGAAAGATTTATGTTCTTCACTTATGTTTTTGCAAAATTCAAAAACATAGGTTTAACTATAAATCAAGGAATAATAATTTGATTTTAACGGCAACGCCACTGAGTATATATTAGCACAGAGGGCAGTGTAGTAGATAATTAGGTATCTGTAATTGTACGACATGTCATTATTATTTATAGTGTGTTAGAAAGTAATGCCACTATTTACGTATATCTGTCACACTACATAAATTAAATAGACATTGGTCAAATAATTTTTCTCTTTCGAATACAAAATGTTGCTAAGCTACTGCTATAAAGTGATGTGTATTCTTTCTTCGAACAAATGACCTTGAATAGTTATCTTTCGTGAATAATAGTATAAGAGAGGTTATATGTTACTTTTAGGTAACAACTAGAGATAACTTTGCATGTTTATATGGATCTTCAAAATGTTGTTATGCAAATATTAGATTGAAAACAAGAGAAAAAAAGTCTGGTGTGGCCAACACAATACTTCCCGCTATTTACTGCCCGAGTCACGAAAAGATTAAGCTAATCCTTATTTTTGGATTAAAATATACTCTAATATAATCCAAGTAACTACCTTTTTTGATAATAAAATGAAGATTAAATTTTAAATACTGGGATAGAACAGAATTCACTAATCAAAAAATGAGGATTAGCTTAAACTTTTTTGCGTATTGTTAATTTTTTTTTAATCTAAATACTTACCTACATATTTACTTATGCTGAAAACTGTATTGATTTCCTTTCATATTGTTCTATTTACATTTTTTTTAAAACGTTACTATTATTAATTTGAAATGATTAGTTCTATGACAGTGACATTTATCAGTCAGTTACATACATTTGAATAACTGAGCAACCAAGGAGTTTTGTTTGTTTAAAGCATAGGCTCCGGGATTTAAATTATAGATAATTTTATAAATTTATTCATAAAATATGTAGAAAAAGTATTAATGCATATCTGTAGAAAATTTAATAATCTTTAATTTTTATAACATTAATCTCGAAAAAATAACATTTAAAGGTACCTATTTTTCGAAGAAAAACTATTTTGAGCTTCAAGTAAAGTGCCATTTCCGGTTATCTGATTTAATGGGTTCTTTCCGTAATAGAAAAAGGTCGAAATACAAGGTTTCAAAATTTTCTGTATGATAGTATTTGAGATAGACTGGAGGATCCACACATACACACACACACACACACACACACACACACACACGGACGCACGCACGCACACACACACACGCACACACACAAACGCACACACACAAACGCACACACACGCACACGCATACACACGCACACAAACGCACACACACGCACGCACGCGCGCGCACACACACACACACACGCACACACACACACACACACACACACACACACACACACACACACACACATACATACATACATATATACTCACATACACACAGGCATCATCGTGAAAATGTCAAAATTGGATTCTAGGGACCTTAAAACGTGCATGGTCATTTGCCAAAATCTCGATATGTGATTTTTAGCACGATCCCCATACCTCCCTTACCAAGGGTAGCGGGTGAAATGGCAAATAGAAATATTTCACATATTTTTTGTCCAAAATGAAATTCATACTTTAATTTCGCCTAAATTTGGGATCCGAACGAGCCTGCAAAAATATGAAGACCCACTCAACCACTGTTTATTAAAATTTCATATAACTATTTTCCTCTAAATGTGTTCGTAAAATACAAGGAATGAAACCATAAGTAGGTAAGACAGATAAAAAGCTTATCAGATCGAAATCAAATTATATATTTCATTTTTAAGCATATATGTCATATCAATAATGTTATATCAATAATTAATAAAGGTAGCGGTTCTTAAGGAATGAAGGATTAAAATACTTTCAAATTAGAGAATACTATACACTTTGAGGCTTTATAAGATCCCGACCTATTAGGCTAAAAATAGCTGAAATTAATTCCATTCACGCCCTGAATATAGCATACGTGTACGTGCAATTAAGCGAATTAACACATGTTCCCACATACATTTATGAAATATTTACTATATCCCTGTAATCCTAAACGCCCACATTTTATTTCAATATTTCGAGAACAAATGTACAAATCACAATTTTCCATTTCAATGGAATAATTTAAAAAGTTATGAGAGCCACGTTCCGGAGTGTAATTCCGAAAAATAAATATGAATGACTTCAAACAATATATTAAATTTTCAAATGTGGGTAAATTTCTCGACATAAATATATGTATAAATAAAATATAAGGGCTCTTTACTGCTCTGTGGAGCACAGGATTGAATTTTATTCACATGAGAAACTTCGTTTAAAATCTATGCATTAAACTTGTACAACTAAAGATGACGGTATAATGACAGAATCTAAATACACTTTTCAATTGAAATATCAAAAATTTATATATAAATTGTAAAATATTTAAAGTAGTAAACAAAAATGATTTTAAAATACATTCTTCAGTAAAAAATTACAAAAAATTAAACATTTTATGACGTGGCGGCTGTGGATTTGTTTCCATTAGCTAGAAATATGAAAGCTGAGAATTCCGCCTATGATTCTAGGGGCCCATAGACTATCCATTTTCTATTCCCATTGGTAAGTAAAAATGGTGGAACTCTCATGAACGGCTGACGTCACGAACTCATAGCAAAACGTTAAAAAATCATATCTTGCTTAATGTAAGTAAATTTAATGTCGGGTTTTCATTAATACGAGTAGTCATTTGTACAAACTTTCATAAAAATTACGATACGCAATTGCGTATCGTAATGACCTTCATTTCGATACGCAATTTTTTGTTTTAGACGGTTGGTACTAGATGACTTTTCTTTAACCCATTTTTACCTAATTTATTTTTAGTTAATTGACAATTAAATTTTAATAATATAATGTCGAATTATTATTTTTTTTTATTTAGGGAAGATTATTTACATGAAAATGTACAAATGGTTACAAATATAATCACAAATTGAGTAAGTAAATGTTATTGTAGAAGGCGCAAAATATAAAAAATAGTATTCAACAAGGTTTTCAAACCGTTTTCGTACTTGCCGTCATCGTTTTTTGACTCGCCAAAATTTGACAAATAGAGTTATCAAATAAAAACTAGGGTTGAAGATCAAGAAGTGCAAATTTTGTTGAAATTAATTCTATGACTATGAAAATACAATAGAGCAAATTAATTTCATGCATTTTTTAAGGGATAGTAGTGATTTAGAGATGAATTCAATAATAAACTGGATAGATAGATAGAAGAAGATTTCTATTCATTATTTCGAATGAATTGAATCTGTCAAGTTTGTTTACAAAAAAACACTGAGCAAATTGTTGAGGTTAAACCTCCTCGCTCTCTCCCCCCACTTCGAAAACGTTTCAAACCACTACTGCCGACTGGTTCAAAACTATTTCAAAACGGTCGTAGTGTGACGTCATTGTTTGCACCGTTTTTATTCGAGAAAATAATAAGTTTCAAAACACTACGAACCAGCATCAAACCAGTTACTGAGTTTACATGCAGTTTTCAAACCGTTTTCAAAACGTTTTTAGTTTTGAAAACGTCATGTATACAGTGTCAAAACGGTTTTGAGTTATCTCAAACCAAAACTAAAATTCACGGGTTTGACTTGGAATCTAGTTTCAAAACTACTCATGTAGGGCCGGTATTTTCACTTGCGAATAAAGGTTTAGATAAATTTATCCCTCGGATAAATATTTTTGTCGTCTTTTCACTTGCAAATAAATTTATTCGAAAGAATAACATCTGTTATTCGCGAGATAAATTATTCGGTACTTGGGTAGCGAATAACCGTTTATTCGTAAGTTCATTACATTTCCACATAGTGCAGATTTATTAACAAAATGGATATATTAAATATTATGATGATATTTTCAACTATGAATTAATAAATAACGTAAGAAATCGATCACACATCATCAGACAGCAACATAACCACATAAATGAAATAATTTTTGACATGTTCCGATTATGAAAACAATTTAGGATCACATATTGGGGATCGCATTTGATCTCAACCAGTAAATAGGTAAATCATTATAAAGATCCTGTCATTTGACGCTGGCAGTATATTTTCGAATTTTGGATACTTTTGATTAATACAAAAAGTACAAGAACAATTTTACAATATACATATCCCGCTTACCGCATATGAGTGCTGAATTAGATGGTACACTTGTTAAATTACAGTCTCCCGGGGTTAAAAATGCATAATATAGATCACATTGACATTAAATATGTCAAACAAAATTTTGACAACTACGGATTCAAAAGTAGTTGACACATTTCATCCTTGTCTGCTTAACGTGGCTACGCCAAACTCCATCCTTCTCTACTGACACAAATTCACTCTGCAAGGCTACCAATTCACGAACGTTAAAGTTATTCGACAGATAGCTATTTGTTTGTGTAAAATGTGTGAAAAGACGCAATGAAAATATTCGTTGGATAAATATATAGAATAAATTTATTTAACGAATACTTATTCGAAACTTTATTCGGAAGTGAAAATACCGGGCCGTAAACACTTAAAATTCAGTTTCGAGATTGCGCATGCGTATATAGCATGAGGTTTCTGTCGCCTTGTGTTACTTGGTGTTACTAACCTACAAATAAACTGACAGCTGTGTAGTTCTAGTGCGTAGTGCTATAAAGTAGAAAAAATAATTGGAATAATAGAAAAACGAAGAATTTGCAGTGAAGAGGATCTGTTACTTACATCAGTCAAATGCGCATGCGCCGAAACTGTTTCCAAATCAATCTGTAAACCTGTTTTGAAAATTTCATGTAAACAGTTTCGCGTAATTTTGACTGAAAACTGAAACCATTCTCAAAACTGCATGTAAACGTAGTAATAGTGTCGCCAAAAAACAGCGAAAGTAATGGCGTATTCATGACGTGCCTGTCATATTCTTACAACGTTCTTTCATTTCAATAACAGCAGAAGGCATTAGAAAAATAACATTTAAAAAGAACAATAAATACCCCTATTTTTCCGAAAACTCCTTCATACCGCCAAATTTTTGTACCCAGCCTTGTAAAACTAAACAAATTCTGTTATTCTCCATTTGTTTCTTATTGGACCCTTGTAGACCTGTAAGCATGTACCCTTACAATGTTCCCCAATTCGCCCATTCAATCTCACGGGCAATGAGGCGTGCGCCAGAACCGTCGACAGACGTGCCCTGAGGCGTATGCTACGGTTTAGCGAAGTGCCCACAAATCCTATACCGTATTGTCCGCCCACGCCACAAGCTAAAGGGGGATAAGCCGTGAAGAATTAAGTGGATTGCAAGGACGCAGAAATAAAGATATTTAATTAGGAGATATGGATCAATGAACATGCAAGTAAAGTGCAGGATAAATTCAGTAAATCCGAGATAGAAACCTACGCAAGCCAATTCTTACGAGGATTACGTTAGGATTATGTTGAATAAGAAAATCAGATAAGCTGTGGAAAACAAAATTTGTATTATCATTTTAAATAGTTATTTATCTGTTACGAGGGTACCCTTTTATATTTCGGGATTAGAGAACAAAAACAAATATTAATATTCGAAAATAGCTTTATTGTTTTTCAAAATATTCCCCATTAAGATCTATACACTTTTGCATGCGTTTGAACCAATTGTCGAAGCACTTTTGCCACTCTGAGGGGCCTATTCTGTATCTCAGTGGTTAATTTTTAACCATTGGTTAAATTTTTTAACCAATCAAATATGTTGACATATAACAAAAAGAGGGATTTTTAGTTGTCAAATCAATATCTATTGGATAAAAATTTAAACTAGTGGTTAAAAATTAACCACCGAGTTACGGAATAGGGGCCTGATTGAGGTATCTCCAAAACATGCATTCTGAACGCATCAACCGCTTCTTCAGGTGTCGAAAAACGTTGACCTCTCATTTTATTTTTTACGTACGGGAATAAAAAGAAGTCATTCGGTGCCAAGTCAGGACTATACGGCGGATGACTCATCAAATCGATGTTTTGAGTGCTCAAAAATGCAGTTGTTTGAGCCGATGTGTGAGAGCTCGCATTGTCGTGGTGAAGAGTGATCCGTCTTCGGCGGTTGGTTTTCCTGATTTCTTGGAAGACAACAGGCAAACAAATGGTTGTGTACCACTCAGAATTGACTGTTCTGCGTTGTTCTAGTGGTACGGTTGCGACATGTCCAGTTTTTCCGAAAAAACAGGCGACCATTTGCTTGGAAGTGCTTCGTGCGCGAACAACTTTTGTGGGATTTGGCTCATCTTGAAACACCCATACAGTCGATTGCTGTTTACTTTCGGGCTCATACGCGTAAATCCACGATTCATCACCTGTCACGATGTCATAGACGTGTTTCGAAGCACCGCGATCGTATTTTTTGAGCATTTCTTTCGACCAATCGACACGAGCCTTTTTTTGTGCGATTGACAAATTGTGTGGGATGCAACGCGAACAAATTTTTTTGACAGTCAAATGTTCATGCAATATTGAATGTATGCTAGTCCCACTAATGCCTAAGGTTGCCTCAATCTTATGATAGGTCACATGACGATATTGCAATATCAGTTCGCGCACAGCATCAATGGTTTCCGGAACAACAACTGATTTTGGACGACCTTCACGAAATTCGTCTTAGAGTGAACTACGACCTCGGTTGAATTCACCATACCATCGATAAACACTGGTCCTCGATGGAGCTTCATCGCCAAAAATTGAATTAAGTTCATCGATGCACTGTTATTGACTTAATCCACGTCGAAAGTTGTAAAAAATAATCGCACGAAAATGTTCACGAATTAATTCCATTTTTTGGCCGAGATGAATCTTTTAAGTTACTGTAAACAACACAAATAGCGCTCGTATGTCAAAACGTTCTGAGTACGTATAACCTCAAAAATGTCAAACTTTACGATAGAGCTGTCAGTTGCCAGATTGCAACACTAGGGTTGTCCAATCCCGAAATATAAAAGGCAACCCTCGTATTTGAAATTAAGTTGCGAAAGTTTTTTTTTATCAATGAGCATTTTCGAATCATGATTTATTATATTTAAAAGGTTTAAGTACAGTGTGATTGGAGTGGGCTATGAACAGAGTCAAATTGTCAAAATTGTTCTTGAAATATAATTTTAAGGAGAAAAGATAATAAAGAAGGATACTTTATATTATTGCCATTCGCCGTTTTCTAATTTATTTCCATGTCTAAAATAAGATTCAAGAAGAAAAGCTTTGAATTCTTTAGATAACATTTTTGACAACATCGCGTGTCAAATTGACATTTAATACTCAACTGGTATGGTGGGGTCAATATTGACCCCAGGGAATTTTCAATGACAGTATTTTAAGTTTGTACCAATATTAGCTTCTTGGGGTTCCTCGTGTTCTCTATTCGAATAATGAGGTTCGCAATGTTGCATTGTACGTTAGTTTGTTACTTGACATATAACAGTGAGCACGCATTGGGGTCTCCATGGACCCCAAGATACCAGTTACGTTGTTTTTAAAATGTGACGGCGAAAAGCATTAACACAACACAACTTAATTTTTTTTCTCTGAGCATATGGAAGACATTCCTGATTTGGAGAATAAATAAAATTAAAAAAATGTATCATCACGGCATATTACCCATTGCTGGATGTGACAATCTGCTTTATACACATATTTCGCTAATGATGATGACATATTTGTATTAAATACTTTTAAATTCACATACTTTTCTTTGTTCATAGCCTACTCCGAGTTAGGATTTTTTTGAACAAACTGTACTTACTCCTTGTACCTCTCTACCTTTTCAGTTCCTTTTTTTTTTAATTGGTACGTTTTTTTGTTCATAACCAATTCCGAGTTAGGTTTTTTTCTTTAGTTTAGATTCTGTTTTTAATGAACAATCTTCTTCTTTGGCTACAATTTACCGCTGTTATAAATAATTTGAACGAAAAAGGAATTCTGTTCAGCATCAAAAAGGGCAGTGTAACACGAGGGGGGTGCGGAAGAGGATGATGATACTAATACTGTTTTTCCCCAACAATGACACACTTTATTCTGACTGGTTGGGGAAAAGGAAGAACACATACACTGTCACTTTCTCTTTCTAATGAAGACTTACATTTATGGACATGGCCATTACTTGAGATTTACTGATTAAACTAAAGTTTTATTTACATGATTACAATCATTATTAACTAAACATAACTAATACAACTAAGCAATTACTAACATGTTACATTCCGTAACCCAGCGGGCGGACGTTTAGCGCGCGTCCCAAAACTAAAACACACTACATGTCCAAAACAACAAACGTCCTCACGACGCGACGAACTAATCCCGACTCTCTAAAACAAAGCGCTATCTTCAGGACAGAATTATCTTAGGGGTACAGGGTGCATAGGCTAGGGTATTCAAAGTTACGCACGTATGCATAATAATTATTAGACAAATATATGTCGTGACTATCATAATACGATAAGAATTTCTAAATTGAATTTTAACATTTATAACTTGAATGGATAAACAGAGTTAAAATATGATTATTGAAACTATAATTTAGAAATGTTTATAAAAAGTTACTTATCTGTAATGCTCTGACCCTCGCCTTATCACAGCAGGGTGTCCTCCTACAGCTGTTACCGGACAAAACATTGATATGTTAAGAAAATAATCAAAGAATATAATCCTCAATATAACCGCTTATGCTGAAGATAGAATCCTCAGCTATTAATAGAAACATACACGATCACTTGCATTTAAAAAAAGTTGTGAGTCGTATTCTACCACATCTGTTTTCTGATTTCCAAAAAGGGGAATGTGTAAGAATTTGCCAAAAAACTTTAAAAAGTAATGTATGTAGTATTCTTTAGATGTACTGAACTGATAAATGCAACTAAGTTGAATGGATATAACACAGCTACAACTAAATGGTACATTGAAAAATGTTTGCCTGAAATGCTCAGTAGAAATCCAGAGATAGGAATTATATTTCTTCATGACAATGCGTCTGCTGATATAGGCCAACTTTAAAATTTCAGTTTTAGTTTGGCAAAAAAATGTAATAAAAATAAAAGTAATATAAAACCCGACCATAATCATCTGATTTGACGATGTGTGACTTTAGGCTATTTTCAGGATTTATGTATTTAAAATGTACGGAGTGTGTTTGTCTGAAGAAGACATTACTGAGTTTACATGCAGTTTTGAAACCGTTTTTAGTATTGAAAACGCCTTGTATACAGTGTCAAAACGGTTTTGAATTATCTCAAACCAAAACTAAAATTCATGGGTTGGACTTGAAAACTAGTTTCAAAACTACTCATGTAAACACTTAAAATTCAGTTTCGATACTGCGCATGCGTCCAGAGCATAACGTTTCTGTCGCTTTGTGTTACTAACCTTCAAATATACTGACACTTGTGTAGTTTTAGTGCGTAGTGGTACGAAGTAGAAAAAATATTTGGATTAATAGCAAAACGAAGTACAGGGTGGGGCAGAAAAACCTATCCGATTTCAAAACGTTATAAAATTAAAACCACTCAACTTGTCAAAAAAATTGTTTATTAACATATCGCAAATTTTATGCCATTTTTAAATTTAAGTTTTGAAAAGCACATCACTCAAATGTCGTCCTTGGGAGCGGATACACTGATTTAGGCGCTCGCGGTAGCTTTCCATGACTTTCACCGTCATTTCCACAGGAATTTCTTCAATTGCCCGAGCAATTTCCCTTCGTAAAGCAAGAAGGGTCCTTGGTCGATGCTGGTAAACCTTCGATTTGAGGTAACCCCAAAGGAAGAAGTCACATGGAGTGAGATCCGGTGAGCGCGGCGGCCAGCCAAGATCACCTCTCAGGGAAATGAGGCGACCGGGAAACAGTTCCCTGAGAATGTCCATTGATCGTCGCGATGTGTGGGCGGTTGCACCATCCTGTTGAAACCACACATTTTCCACGCCATTTTCTTCCATTTTGGGTCTAAGAAAATTTTCCAGCATGAAACAATAGCGCTCGCTGTTGACCGTTACGGTTTGCCCATTTTCTTCAAAAAAGTAAGGCCCCCAGACGCCTAGGCGGGAAAGAGCACACCACACAGTCACTTTTGGGCTATGGAGGGGTTCCTGATGGATTTCTCGAGGATTTTCGTCACTCCAATATCGAAAATTCTGCCTGTTAACGGCACCACAAAGGTGAAAATGGGCTTCGTCCGTGAAGAGCACAACATCGTCGTTTGGGAGTTCTCGGAGATCGCGACACAGGTTCGTACGGGTTTCAAAATCCCTTTCACTTAATTCCTGTGCAACAACCATTTTGTAGGGATGCATTTTGAGGTCCCGGTGCAAAATGCGCCGAATACTGCGGTTGGAAATCGCCAAAGCGAGCGAATGTTTTCGCGCCGAACGACGCGGGGAACGTTCAATCGCGGCTCTCACATTGGCCACGTTTTCAGGTCCTGTTGCTGTCCTGGGACGTCCAGGCGACTTCTTTTTCAATGCTGAACTCGTCTGTCTAAAATTTGACACCCACACTTTAATCGTAGCGTGATGTGGAACAGGATCATGACGCCCGAGTCCGAAATGAATTCGAAAAGCACGTTGTGTAGCAATTATCGAACCGCCGCATTCGATAAACCGCTCAATAACAAAAGCACGATGTTCACCAGACCAAGGCATGTTGACTACTGACAAATGGCATAAAACCGGCTTTCTAACGGTTTTTACCCCACTACTCTACCTGCTCCCTCTTCTGGGAAAAAGGGATTTGAAATCGGATAGGTTTTTCTGCCCCACCCTGTATTTGGAGTAGAGGATCTGTCACGTACATCAGCTAAATGCGCATGCGCTGAAACTGATTTCAAATCAATTTTTAAACTTGTTTTGAAAACTGCATATAAACAGTTTTGCATCATTTTGACTGGAAACTGAAACCATTTTCAAAACTGCATATAAACGTAGTAATTGATGCTGCAATTCATGATTATTTTGAAAGTATTGAACACTCCAAAAGACGACTGTTGGGATCTTTTAAAAAGTGGAAGGAAAGAATGGTAAAGTGTATTATTGTTCTAAAAATATGAACCATGTGCTTGATTCTCAATTCTAGCGTGACCCCCTAGCTACAAAGTCTGTCTCAATTAACACAATCCACCTACCCTAATTAGCGAGACCACCTTAGAATCCTGCAAATATTTACTCGAGGATCAAAGCGTGCTTATCAAATGAATAATTTAAGGACAATTTGTCTTTCGACAAGCTAAATATGGCAGCTAACTACATACGAGGTGTGTTCAAAAACTATCGCGAATTTTGAATTTTCGCGGATTACGTATATTCGAATTTCGATCTTTTTGTGGCTTTATGTTGGTACTCATGTCTCTCACTTATGTCGACAAGCTCGGCCATTTTGAATGTTCACTTAATTGTTGACAGCTGCTTTGCTTGCACGTGTTTTGGATCGTCTTCGATTTTTACCTATTCAAAAAAATGGAACAAAGAACCTGTATCAAATTTTGTGTGAAAAACGAAATTAAATGCGCGGATGCATTCCGAATGTTGACTGTGGCATACGGAGAAGCTACCTTGGACCAAAGCAACGTTTATCGGTGGTACAAAATGTTCTCAGAAGGCCGAGAAGATGTGAACGACGAAAAGCGTGCCGGACGCCCGAGCACTTCAACAACAGACGAAAAAATTAATGAAGTGGAGAAAATGATATTGGCCAATCGTCGAATCACCGTTAGAGAAGTTGCTGAGGACCTAAACATATCGATTGGCTCGTGCCATTCGATTTTTATCAATGATTTGGGCATGAGACGGGTCGCCGCGAAATTTGTACCAAAATTGCTCAATTGCGACCAAAAACAGCATCGCATGAACATTGCTAATGAGATGTTGGACTCTGTCCGCGACGACCCAAATTTGCTCCAGAGGGTCATAACTGGTGACGAATCGTGGGTTTATGGTTATGACGTGGAAACCAAAGTTCAATCATCTCAATGGAAGCTGCCGCACGAACCAAGACCGAAAAAAGCGCGCCAAGTTCGGTCGCATGTGAAAGTTTTGCTGACAGTTTTCTTCGATTGCAGGGGCGTGGTCAATAAGGAATATTACCTGCAAGTTATGCGCAATTTGCGCGAAGCAATCCGCCAGAAACGCCCGGATTTGTGGAAGAACAAAAATTGGCTTTTGCACCACGATAACGCCCCTGCTCACACATCGTTGCTTGTGCGCGACTTTTTAGCCAAAAACAACACACTAATGATGCCGCAGCCACCGTATTCCCCAGATCTGGCCCCCTGTGACTTTTTCTTGTTCCCTAAACTGAAGAGGCCCATGAAAGGACGACGTTACGCTACGCTTGACGAGATAAAGACGGCATCGAAGGAGGAGCTGAACAAGATAAAAAAAAAATGATTTTTTGAAGTGCTTTGAAGATTGGAAAAACCGTTGGCACAAGTGTATAATATCTCATGGGGATTACTTTGAAGGAGACAAAATAGATATTCATGAATAAATAAATAATTTTTGAAAAAACACAAAATTCGCGATATTTTTTGAACACACCTCGTACAGCAATAAGTCATGATACAAATATCTAGTTACCGTTGCCTTAAATAGACAAACTGAGACTGCGGATTATAAAATGATGTATAACATAATATAAAGTTTCAGACTGATGTCGTTTCTTCCTTTAGCGTTACTCATGAATAAGTTATAACTGTTTGTCAGACAGAACATATTTTACGAAGTCATTTGCGGGGAGCGACTTGAATATTTTATTGTTAATTTTGAATTGAATTAAAGTTTTGCCATAAAAACATAAACCAATTTTAGGACAGCACCACAGCACGTTTAAAGGTCTCTAGAATCCAATTTTAACATTTTCTCCATGTTGTGTGAGTTAATAGCAAAAATTTATTGAATGTTTTTTGAAAAATGCTTTCAACTCTCAGTAATTATAATTTAGTTCAGCATCCTCTGTTCAGTTTTAAAGGACCGTAAGAAATAGTTAGTGCTGCCGGTGCGACTTTTTTGAACTTGTTACCTCCGAAATCCAGAGAACTGTATGATAAAGCATTTTTAAATGGTCAGTTGAAAAATTCAAATGTATATAATTGAATTGAGAGTGTCAAAAATTAAAATTAAGATTAATCCATATATTAAGTAATTAAATATATTTTTAGTGCAACCGGACGCGAAATAAGCATTTCGCAGCCGCAATACAGGCCGCGAAATTCAATTTCGCGACCGTTGTTATGGTAACGGCCGCGAAATGAAATTCGCTACCATGACAACGGCCGGTAAACAACCACTTTGACACTTGAGAATTGCATGGTTTTGTTTATCAAATGTTAATCCCACAGCCACCTTGAAAGCTAACTTTCTATTTACATTAAAACTGTTTAAAATTAATAAAATTTGTAATTACTTATTTTTTACGGTTGCACAAAAAATATTGTGTAAACCTTGTCCGCTAAATCCTTTAGCGCCCTCGAGATTGTCTTGCCTCGGCCGCAAGCGGCCTCGGCGACAATTTTTCTCTCGGTACGCTAGAGAGTGATTTCGCGGTCTTGATATACAAATAACTATTTACGTCTGTTACAGAAGTACACTTTTTACCTCCCGGTACCCTTGGTAAGGGAGGTATAGGGACCGTGCTAAAAATCGCATATCGATATTTTGATAAATGACCACGTTTTAAGGTCCCTAGAATCCGATTTTAACATGTTAACGATGATGTCTGTGTGTATGTGTGTGTGTTTATGTGTGTGGATCCATTACTCTAACTTACTAACATTCAGAAAATTTTGAAACCTTATATTTCTACCTTATTCTAATATGGGAAGAGACAATTAGATTTTGGTGTATATCAGATAACCGGAAATGGTACTTTATTTGAAGCTCAAAATAAATTTTCTACGAAAAATACCTTCAAATTTTCCTTTTGAAGATTTGTGTTATTATAAAAATTAAAAATAATTTCATTTCCTACAGATTTGTATAAATACTTTTTCTACATATTTTATAGATAAATTTATAAAATATCTATAATTATAATCCCTACACTTTAAACAAACAAAACTCCTTGGTTACACAGTTCATATCTCAAATGTATGTAACTGACAGATAAATGTCACTGTCAAAGAACTAATCATTTCAAATTAATAATAGTAACGTTTTAAAAAGAAAATAGTAAATAGAATCATAGTTATATGGAATGGATCTTCATACAGGTTGCGCAATAACTAATGTAAGTATGTATATTTAAATTAATTTTTCATTAAAATGGGTTTATAAAGTATGTTTTTTTAAATATATGAAAGTGTGAAAAAGTGCACTATTTTAACGCTGCGGAGTGAAATAATGAAATGGTATGGAATTTTTTTCACACTTTTATTGCAGATGTAAAAAAAATTGTATGCAACTCCTGAAAAATAGCTATACTTTACTCACTTGTTTGAATAACTATTTTATAATAACAATATAACACTACCTATATGTTATGTACCCCCATAAAACCTACGTAAACGAAACTAATGATTTTGACAAAATGAGCGAAGCTAAAATCTTTACTCATACAATTCGAACATAATCTTGATCAGACAGCAAACTATAATAAAAAAAAATGTTTCAACAAAAATTCTTCCTGATTTCGTTTCTGTTTGGGCGTAAATTTTGCTTTAAAAATGGTGAGAGTTTACACCATATTTTCAAAGGTGAAGGTGACAATAAAATTGATTACAAATTTATTGTGCGTCATGGAAAAGAAACAAAAAAAAACATTATTTACTTTTGTATCAATTTTCTATTTGCCATTATTTTAAATTATCTTGTAACTGTCATTTTTGTTTTTCAAATTATATTTATTAACGTTTAATGACTTCAATCATAATTTTGCCGAAAAAATATACAAAAAAGTTGATAATTTCCTATCAAGGTTAGACAGAAGATCGGCTACTAAAATCTCAAGAAAAACTTAAATAAGTAGTCATTACTAAGCATAAAACTATAATTTAAAACTATTATTACCTTCTCTATCTAATCAAGTACAGACTACATAGAGTTAATAACTAGTTATTGGGTAATAAAAAACGTAAAACAAACAATTACATTATTGCCAACAGAGAAAATAAACATGTAAAATGAAATTCAAAAATTAATATGGACAACGCAACTCTATCATAATTAATTGAAAACCAATAAACAGATATTATTTAAATAAATATTCAGCAATTTCAGTTTTTCTGCCAATTTGTCTGGTTTCGTAACTCATGTTTTATGGTTTTTATTTGACTCGGCAATCTTACAAGTACATAGTATCTATTATTACAACAACACCTGCCAAAAAGCAGAGAATATATTTTTCAAGTTGACATTTAATTCAAATTTCGCAAATTAAAAGTATGTACCTACATTCATAATCAAATTTGAATCCACCACAACTTATTGCAGGCTTAAAATTGAGGAGCTTTTAAAAAAACAACATTTGATTTATTTTTTCACGATCGGATTTTTTAATTGTTTACCGATAGTGTTTCCAAGACAGTAAGTGTTATTTACAAATTACTGAACGGTAAGTGATGTGAATCACTTACCGTTGAGGAGGCAAGACGGTAAGTAAATAAATAATTATTTATGCTACAAGAGATGTAAGTACCATTTACAAATCGAGGACGATTTTGCGCCCGAGCGACAGCGAGGTCTAGCAAATAAGTTGGAGAGTGGTCAAATGTACCTACATCTCGTGTTGCATATAGGATTTTTTCCATTCCCGATTATTCATTTTTTACCTGTTCATTTGTACTATGCCAGATATGTCAAGGAATACATTTGAATATTGATACATTGAAAAAAGAATCTAAGTATTCCATGGAAAATTTAAGAAGAAAAACGGTGCCATCTGTCACATTGGTCACGTCAATGGTAACTTTTGAATGGAAATATTTATGAAATGAGGACAATTTGTTAGAAATCAAATTATAAATTATAAGAATGAGCATATATTTGACACAAGTTTAAAATACTAACTGTTGGTATTTCACAAAGAGGGAGGTAAGTTCAACTGTAGGGAAAAATGTTATAAGCATCACAAACGTTAAGGAATTACCGATCTCAGACATAATTGTGGCCTTCGCTTCGCTGAATCTCCATACATTGTCTTCGATCGCTAAACTGTCCTCACCGTTCTTAATACTTATATACTATTTCCAGTTTACACTCTAATTGCTGGTATATCTGTAACGTTTAGGACAGATAAAAATAACAAAGGCAATATTTTTTCACAATATCACGTACGGAGGGATGTTGAAACAGACTGATTTCAGTTTCACGGCGTTCGTTTTTCTTTTCATTTCACCAAAAGAACGAGGGGGGTTATTGGGGCAATGATAAAAAAAACTGGGGCAAAAACAAGGGCTAGTAAGAAATACTATTTCAAGGGCACAAAGCGCTTCTGTCTGCAGGAATTCGCACAATCGTTAGGGCTAGAAAATTTAAGAAACAACATCAACAAATTTTGCAGAAATATGTATATTGACCCATTCGTCGTCAGGGAGTGTATATGATTTAAGTTGCAATAAATGGTAATTATAATCTAATATTAAATAATTTACTAACATAATTAGATGATAACAATTACTCGTCATAGCATTTATTCTACAAAACCGACGTTTCTGTATACACAGTGTGTAGTGATGCACGCGAGGCGAGACGAAATATAAAATATCGATCTCGTCTCGTCTCGTTTTCGGATCTGTAATCTCGATCTCGCTCTCGTTCTCGCACAAGGCGTCTCGTCTCGTTCTCGCACGAGAGTCTCGTTATAAGAATATGCGCTTGCGCACTACGTATTTGCGTAACAATTTAACTACAAGAGAAAGTTCGCATCGCACCGTGTATTTACAGTCGTATAAGTATAACTATAATAAAGAGACGAAACACTAAATTCTGATCACCACATTATTTCAATACGAACATAATGTTTATTCATTCACGGTCATCAGAAAATTTTATAAATTAGTAAATAACTTAATTTAACTCTAAAATATCCAATTTATCACCAAATTAAGATCTCTAAACTATTTCATACGAACATCTGCTAATAACTTCTGTCATCAATAAAACGAATTAAATATTAATAGTTATTTGTATATCAAGGCCGCGAAATCACTCTTTAGCGTACCGAGAGAAAAATTGTCGCCGAAACCGCTTGCGTCCGAGCCAAGACAATCCCGAGGGCGCTAAAGGATTTCGCGGACAAGGTGTACGCAATATTTTTTGTGCAACCGTAAAAATTATGTAATTACAAATTTTATTAATTTTAAACAGTTTCATTATAAATAGAAAGTTAGCTTTCAAGGTGGCTATGGGATTAACATTTGATTAACAAAACCATGCAATTCTCAAGTGTCAAAGTGATTGTTTACCTAATTTCGCGGCCGCTACCATGACAACGGTTGCGAAATGCTTATTTCGCGTCCGGTTGCACAAAATAGTTATTTGTATATCAAGGCCGCGAAATCACTCTTTAGCGTACCGAGAGGAAAATTGTCGCTGAGGCCGCTTGCGGCCGAGGCAAGACAATCTCGAGGGCGCTAAAGGATTTCGCGGACAAGGTGTACACAATATTTTTTGTACAACCGTAAAAAATATGTAATTACAAATTTTATTAATTTTAAACAGTTTCATTATAAATAGAAAGTTAGCTTTCAAGGTGGCTATGGGATTAACATTTGATAAACAAAACCATGCAATTTTCAAGTGTCAAAGTAATTATTTACCTAATTTCGCGGCCGCTACCATGACAACGTCCGCGAAATGATTTTCGCGGCCGTTACCATAACAACGGTTGCGAAATTTAATTTCGCGGCCTGTATTGCGGCTGCGAAATGCTTATTTCGCGTCCGGTTGCACAAAAAAATATTTTTTGTAACTAAAAGTACCTACAATTTATAATTAAATATATGCCACTATTTAAGTAAGATTTATTCATAAAAACCTCCACACTGGTAACTCTACGGCAATCAGTCACTCCGATTCCCTCCGTGTTGATCCCATCGACGCTTAATATGACATCCTTTACTTTCCAGAAGCGGCAAAAATTTTATTAACCGTAGTTTTAACTGGGGTGAATTAGGGGCTGATATATTGGAGAAAACTAGTTCTATTGGATGCAAAACCGAGTTTGTCTTCATTCTGCATTTCCTCGCTCTGGGATCAATACCAATCGAAATCGACTATAGATAGATTGAAAAAAATATAGTGAATTCATATAATTTTTCACATTCTCGCGTTCTATGCACGAATTAGTGTTGACTCCACTCCTTGTACGGTGAATTTTTCATTGAATTTATGAATCAAAGCTATAAAGTTACAAGTACTTTTTATTGCGAGACTCTCGCGAGATTTCTCGTTTCTCGCAGTTGTTATATTGATCTCGCTTTGAATTTTAAACTGCAATCTCGTTCTCGTCTCGCATAATACATCGAGACGAGACGAAATGAGAGAGTAGTCTCGCCTCGTCGTGCATCACTAACAGTGTGGCTGTAAAGATTTAAGACAGGTTTTCTGTAGCGTCAAATAACAGCTCAATCTATGAATTGGAACCTAAACTATTTTTGACTAACCTTTTTTAAAAAATAAAGTATATATCATATTTCTTTCGCAGATTACTCCTAAAGTAAATACTTTTTCACAGTATGCAGCCTACATCAGTCTCCTTTAATATCTGTTATGTACGTTGTGTACACCATAACGAAGTGGTTTAATGAAAGCGATAAATAACGTTAAAAAACAAATACACCCTCCGTATATCATCTTTACCGGTGCGATATTTCATGCTTTCGGTTATCAGCTTTAGGGCGACAGTGACACACATGCTAGCAGCTGTTCAGCTTTTCTCCAAGATTTGGCGAAAAAACTTGACGAATGACACTCAGATTTTATTAAATTCACAAGATGTGCAAACTTACTTAAAGAAATCCTTTAACCTTGAATGGTATTCAATAACAAGGATCAAAAAGAGTTAAATATAAAATGGTACAATTTAAGAAATTTTATATTGCCAAGGAATCAAAGAATAATTTTATGGGGTCTCTTGGCCACGAGCCTGAGTGTCTGGTCGCGAATCTGGAGAACCGGGTTCGATCCCGACCGACGCCAAATATTTCGAATTTTAAGTGGCACTAAATTGACCCCTGTGGTGCACTATATATATATATATATATATATATATATATATATATATATATATATATATATATATATATATATATATATATATATATATATATATATATATATATATCTTGAATATCTAATAAGTGAAAGAAAAGGTAAATATTTTATTACTTCTGTTGGCATAAATCATTGAAAAAATGATAGTATACAGAGTGTTTCACAATTTCGGTTACAAACTTTAAGGGGATATAAAGTATACTGACCAAAATGATTTAAAAAATCTGATGTGGCCAAAACATTACCTTCCGTCAGTTCTATGTATTTTGTACAAATTCCATACAGAAAGTTTATTGCAAGAGATTCTGACACTAACATCTATCAATAATAATTTTCTTAATATAGTAGCTGTTTCCATGTTTATAGCATAGCTGGCTGCTTTATGAAATTTAATTTCTTTATAATTTTTCAACTCTATATCAATTGAATATGAAGTATAAAATGCAGTTAAATCGTATAGAGAATAAAATATTCTTCAATATTTATAATAACAATCGATGTGAAAAAATGATATTTAACAGCGTTTTTTCAAGAAAATCTGTTAAAACCTTCAAATGAGTATACTTCCGGTTGACTTATTATAACCATGGATGAAAACTCGAGGAATAAGCAAAAATTATAATTTTTGGAAAGGTACATCTATACATACATCCATCCATTCATACAGACACATCATGAAAATAGTAAAATCGTATTCTATGGATTCATTATCGAATTTTTTGACCAAAAACAATACCTTTCTTACCTGGTGACGGAAGGTAAAAGGTAATCAACATAGGTCAGATTTTTTATAGTTTTTACGGGGTTTCCCTATGATATCTCGAAAACTATAAGAGTTTTTGTTTACCTTTGAGAGGTCATCTCAGGTCACAAAAAAATTATAAGTTAAATGTTGTGGCGACCTTGACCATTATTTAATTTTCAAATAAGTTCTTAATTACTTGATAGAAATTAAGAAAAATGTTTCGTATAAACTTATGTTTTTATTGTATATTTACTAACAGAAAAAATTTTGTTCAATCACTATCTTTGTCAGTTTTTCTTCAATTCTAATACAAATTGGCCTCTTTCTCGGAAACATTTGAAGATCAGACCCATGTTGATTAAGCTTTTTTTACTCATATACCCTTTAAGTTTGTACACGAAGTTGTGAAACTCATCTAAGACTGGCAAGAATAAGAAAATGTTTAGTTTTATTGAGTTTTTTCTGTTACAAATTTCAATGAAAAAAACAATTTGAGTAAGTTCATTGATTTTTTCCTCAGCAAATATACTTAAATTTTCGAAAAGTATTTTATAGCATATCTACTTGAATTCTATTTTATTATCAAAGTTTTCTTTTGACAACCTTATTATTTCGCTGTCAAAAATAAAACCCTATTTCTTTCTTTAAGTTTTTTTGTTTGGATTAATGTTATCTAATTATTAAAATACGAAGCTCACTGATTGCTAATAGTCGTAAATCCTCTTTTACCCAAGTATTTTCAGCAGCTTTGCTCAAGATGAAGAGAAAGAACACAATGTTATCAAGATCGCTGTCCCTTCTTGTTATGTCCTGCTGCGTAAGAAGTTTTTAATTAAATTCCTGCGAACCAAACGCAGGAAAGAGGATATTATTTCACGGTAAATTACGCTATTTCGAATCAATATGTTTTCGAGATTTTCGAGACATATTTCACTGTCAATCTGACAAGTTGTCGAAAAGAATAAATTAGTTAAATTTATTCAAGAAGGAGGCAAATTGAATTAGATTTTATGTAGACGTAAATAAGAAAAAAATATTATAATAAAAAAATAAATCGTCGTCCTATCCAGATTTCGGTACAAACAACATAAACATTTAATATTGTAACAAGACGAGTACAAAGCATATAACCTTTCTATAAACTCTTCTCAATTATAGTTTCAGGAACAATATTTCAACACCTTTTATTTTTGTTAGTCAAAATTCTGTTTAGAAATAATTATCATTTTTCTTTTAACCAGGGTTGGCCTTATTTAAATAATATAATTGTTTTTCAAATTAATTTAGATTCCTACAGAGTTAACATGTATATACAGGGTGTAAATGAAATAAGTGCATTAAATTTAACCAGTAATATAACTCGGCGAGAGCAACAATATTTCTTAATAACTTTTTCTCGAAATCGCACATTTTTTTAGCATTTTTACCACCCCGTAAATTGACGAGTCGTTCCAAATATTTTTGTGATAATTGAATGCAGTAACAATAGCTATGAAAAAATTTGTTTTAGCAATTGACAGTCCTGTTAATTGTTGCAATTAAATTTTGACATTAGTAATAAACTTATTAATAAGGTAAAATTCTGTCAAAATGCGAGTAACAGACATTGTAATTACTTACCTATGGTTTATTTATTTATTTTTTTACTCGTATCTGTACTATATTTTACTTGACATCACGGTTGACATAAAGACAGTGTCATGGAGTTGCCAACGCATTTACACGGAGCGTTTCCAAATCATCACCAAATCATTCTGTTCTTAATATTCGCACATTTGTTAATCTTGTACATCTTTATCACATCACAATATGGAGTGTCACATATGACAATTTAAAAAAAAAGCAACAGTTATATCCATAACATGTGCAAAAATTCTGTTTTCAGCACATAACAGACTTCAATTTTGAGAATGGCTCATAATGTTCATTAATGAGACTTAATTTACTTGGTAAGGTGTATTTATTATGCACAATACACATATTTGAGCGGGAACAATAAATGGACGACTAATTATTGGTACTCATGTACCTCTTTTAAATGGACAAAAGTTTGTACTTACATTTTTTGAATAACGTATTTAAACTATTATGATTTATCGACGATAAATAATCATCTCATAACCTAATAACTATGCTTTTGCTCTTCGTCTCGTTACCTCGTTTCTCCTTGTCTTCCACTATTCACTTGATTAAAAGCCTGGTTCAATACACAACTTTATACTTTTGTTATCCAATATTTAAATTTATTTATTTTAAAAATTGTACTATTACATATTAATTAATAATAATGTTATTTCCCTTGATTCGTTTATTAATAACTGTGACTGTAAGTGTAACCGATAACCGACAATTTTTGAGCTGTTTGTATCTCACTTGAATACGGCAGCGCAGTCATTTGTCTCTTTGTTCTCCATAGGCGGGTAACGAAATATGCATCAAATCTTTAAAGAATTTTAACTCAAAATCTAAAAGACTTAGAAAAAAAAGTTATTAAGAAATATTGTTGCTCTCGTCGAGTTACATTACTGGTTAAATTTAATGCAGTTATTTCATTTACACCCTGTATATATATATATATATATATATATATATATATATATATACATCCACACACGCACACACATACACACACATACACACACACACACACACACACACACACACACACACACACACACACACACACACACACACACACACACACACACACACACACACACACACACACACACACACACGTACGCACACATACGGACATCATCGTAAACATGTTATAATCGGATTCTAGGAACCTTACAACGTGCTTATTCACTAAAACCTGGATATAGCGAGAGGTAAAAAGTCTTAATTGTTTTTAACATCATAATTGTTTTTAGTTTAGCTGCATTTGATTTTTGATGTCAACATGACGTCATGGCGACACCTATCGCTTTATCTTTTTCTCGCATAAGCTGTATGGTAGATGGCGAGAGAAAGATAGCACTAATGTGACGTCACAGTGACACTGACAACAATCCTAAAATATCTCACAAAGTAACTACATATTAAAAAAATGTTTATTTCATCTTCATCGTCATTTACTGAGTAATACTTTAAGTATATAGTGTACATTTGATTACTTTTTGTTTAGTAGGTAACAATAAGTTAATTTAAATATGTGTAAATAAATAAAATTAGTTTAAAAATCCAAAGAATGTCCATAAATAAGTATTCATATCATAAATATACAAGTGTAGGAGTGTGTGTGTTTCTCCTCAATAAAGTAGTGGTCGTCTAATCATCGACCACCAGATGGCTGTTTCATTGTTTGGTAAAGCAATTAGTCCACCAGGATTATAGCATCGTCCGTTCCACATCTCCGGAGTTACAATATTAGGAAGCTAATATAATAAGCCGATTTGACAAGTGACATGCGTTAGCCTTTATCATCATTTGTTCTATAAGTATCTACCTGTAGTCCATTCGTTTATTGTCCCTTATTGTTGGCTACATCTGCTAGCTATCCCCTGTTGAATTCCTGTTGGCGATTTGGCTTTTTCCTGCTGCGTGCCAATAATTGCTCTGACTTCCTGCTGTGAGTGTATTCTTGCCTCTTCGGAAATGCTCACTTACGGCCTTTGAGCCAAAAGCGAAACCAAGTGCCGTAATAAGCCCCATTAACTCAATAAAGAAATTTCGCATTTTTTGTAAACTATAAAGAAGTGCTCATGACGTGATGGCTACCAGTAAAATTAATAAGTGAATAATTTTAAATATACTCTGGGGATTGTCTCATATGATGTTTATTGTTTTATAGCACGGAAGTTTATGCTACACGCGGATTTAAGTTGTAAACTTCCGATTTACTGTAAACTAGAATAAAATTTTCAATTGTAATGCTTTTTTAAGATTATTAATACTAAAGGTGCATTCACAAATGAAAATTAGGTTTAGATTTATGGTTTATACTTTAGAATTAAAGACTTTGGCCGCATATTATGTAATAACTCCAATCACATTTCAGAATTCAGGGTCTCTAAATCCAAATCATAAAGCTAAACATTGCAAGGCCCAAACTTTAGGTTCATGATTTAGTTTGACCTCACAAACTTCACCAATGAGAACGAGTCTGAAATGATATAGATATATACATCCATCTTTATTTAGTATCCACTTAGTGGATTCGGCTTTTTAAACAAATGAGAGAAGAACATGGAGACTGTCATAACTTAATTGTTGAAATATAACCAATAATACCAAGCGAATGACAGTTCCACGGCGCACAGGTGTCTTGTTGAGTACTACTCTACCGATATTTTAATATTATTTTTGAAGCATTTACACAGATGTCTGTACATATCAAAACTAATTTTCAGGTAATTTAAGCTTACATTTATGAATGACTTACTTAAACCAAAACCAGAAACCTAATTTTCATTTGTAAATGCTCCTTTAAAGTTTATTGTTGATTTTAAATAATTAATGTCCAAAATTAAGAAAGGTTGACATTTTATGGTCAAATGCTTGACTATGTTATATTTAAATTATTGTTATGACCCTGTGATCGAATCTTCTAAACAAGGTGTCCCAATACGTCCAATGGGGACTTTAGTGTAAACGCGACTTAAAATTTTACGTAATACGCGAGATATGGATTTTTAAAGTTCAGAATCGGTCACTTTAATATGTTACGAGTGAGGAATATTTGTTGTATGATGTCCGGTTAGTAAGAATGTTGTTGAAAGAAAGAGTGATTATTTTTGTGGTTATTATTATTATTATTATTATAATTATTGTTGTTTCGGGTTCGTGCTAACCCACTAAGTGGGGCATGCGTGATTTTATTTATTGTAACGTGTGAGCCCCGCTGCTGCGTTGAACAAGCGTCTAAGTATAGCGACGTAAACAAGCGAATCGCGAGTTTTTTTTCGTTGTTGTTACGGGGTCGAACATTCTAGAGCTCTCTAGAAGGTAATGGCAGCTGTATAAAAGGGACGCAGCTATGCTGGGGAGTTAGTTAGTTACATGGAGAGATATATAGAGACATATTCACATAGAGTGTTCGTGAAGCACAGCAGTATCGTGGTGAGCGTATGCAGTAAAGTGTCGAGTGGAGTAGGTAGATACGTCATCCTAATAAATAATCGACTTCAATTGCTTAATGTACCGACTAATTAATATTTAAACAAAATTCTCTCACTACGACTCATTAATTTACGTATATTTTCGCATTTTTATCTAAGATAGTTAAAATTTGACTATGGTATTGTACCACATTGTCCTATTTTACTCAGTATAAATATTCCTCCTAATTATATTCTCTCTCCTTTTGTGATTTTCCTTCTTAATGACAATTCCACCTACCTTTCTGATTTAACTCTTTGATGCATTCCATCTATCACTTTACTCCCTGAATAACTGGGGTAAGTTGTGAGCTTTCGGAGTTTGAGATGCGAGAAACTTCTTGCGGAAGCTCTCGAACTTGGGCTGAACTTAACCCTTCAAAGATAAGTAGAGCTTTTGTCGCGCATATTCTTTTCAGCCGCAAAGCGATGAAGTGTAAGTAGGTGAATACGAATGTTTTACTGAGATTGATTCACTTTTCTTTGTGGAATAAATGATGTATTTTATAAAAATTTTAGTTAATATGTCCATTTTACATTTTTAATAATCAAAACTGCTTTGAACATATATTCCAGACCAAATAAAGCAATTTTATTACGATTTCAAACAACAAACTATATTCTAAAACAGAACTTTGGTTTGTGCAATTTTATTATACTATATCAAATTATTTTCTACCAAAAAAATTATGAACATATTACTGTTTTCTTTATTTCCAATTTTTCTGTATTTTTTTCTTTTTTTGTACGCAATGCTATAACGCCTCTTTATTATTGGGATTTTCTTCCTAAAAAGGCAAATATAAATAAATAATTGTTACCAATCAGAATATTATAAAAACTAGTACATATTTTAACTTTCTGTTGAAATAAGAAAAAACAATTTTGAATCAAATTAATATTTATTTGTAAAATCTAATGTTATTTTTCTGTTTGTTTCAGGTATGTAAGTACTTTGCTTCTCTATCATATTCATTGTAAGGGTACGGCCATCTTTATGTAAGTCTTGAATTGTGTTATTTATTTGTCACACCCAACAATGGGAATTTATCCGTGATTATATATTTAGGTATATATTTTTTATTTATAAAAATATTTATCTGACAATTTATTTCGAAATTTTATTAGAGTATAGATGCAAAAGACAACGGAAATTTATTGAATCGTTACACAAGACAGCTGACATTTCTTGACAGGTTGTAGAAAATTGCTTTCACTAATTGTCATACCAAAAAGAAACAATGTTCTTCTTTCTTTTAAAAATTTACCTAATATTATGCATTTATACATAAAAAATATTTAATATTATTATACTTTTCATTCGTGATTTTCTTTATAAAGATTATGTGTCTGATTTTGTGACGTCAAAATTTTATACATACACGATAGTGAGGCACACACGTATTCGTGCCTGTACTGTACATGAATCAGATCTGTCATCTATCATTTTTCTAACATAACCTTTTATAATCAACATTTGAAAGTAACGTCAATATCCTTTCAACAAGTTGTTTTTAAAAAAATCTGTTGTGGGCAGCACATTACCTTCCGTAGTCAGTTCTACCTATGTATTTTATACAAAAAAGGTTTCTTGCAAAAGATTTCATATTTCCAGTACATTACCTTCAGTCAGTTCTATGTACTTTGTACAAATTCCATACAGAAAGTTTCTTGTACGAGATTCTATATACTTCCAGTAAAATTATAACACGCACATACTATGTCAATTCCACTTGACACTGATATTTGTCGATCAGAATTTTCTTAATATAGATGTTTCCATGGTTATAGCACAGCTGACTGCTTTATGAAATTTAATTCCTTAATTTTTTAACTCTATATCCATTGAAAATGAAGTATAAAATGTAATTAAATCTTATAGAAAATAAAATGTTCTTTAATATTTATAATAAAATAATTTGAAAAAATTATATTTAACAGAGTTTTTTCAAGAAAACCTGTTAAAATCTTCAAATTAGGGTAATTCCGGTCGACCAATTATAACCAAAATCTAATCAGCTCTTCATATGGATGTAAAGAAAAGGAATACGCAAAAATTATAATTTGGAAAGGTGGTATCCATCCATCCATCCATCCATACATACATACATACATAGACATCATCGTAAAAATAGCGTATTCTAGGGACCCTAAAAAGTGCTAATTCATTAAAAACTCATCATCGAATTTTTTGACCAAAAACAATACCTTCCTTACCTAAAGGTGACGGAAGGTAAAAAAGTAAGTACAAATAACGAAATATGCTAAATAAAAATCATAAATAAATACAATTTATGTTTGATTTAGATATTACAATGGTTGTACAATATTGTTCTGTGCCGTCCTGCGAGAACAACTCGTTGAGAAGTAAAAATAAAATTTTTGTTCGTATTAATGCTCCAAAAGTTTTGAAGACTACTCTTGCTTGTGATGACATAATAAACGTCAAATGTAGTTCTATTTTTACTCGGTAGCCGACACTACGATCGCAAAATTGTGCAGTCATTTGAAATTTTATATAAACTTTAAAAAAATATTTCTGTGAAACTAGAAACTTATGTGACATAGAATATATATTTTCATAAGTAATTTTAAGTGTACTTTCAGAAAAAAAAAATGGAAAATGTGGTATGACCCCATTCATAAGTTTTACGGAAGAATTAAAAATCACTTACATCTTTTGGTGGCAGCGGTGTCATAATATAATGATTGTGCCCTGGCACCTGTTATATAAAAGCGGTGACAGCGGCGGGACTACCGTATTTATGTTACATATTTTGGAGCACAGCGGTGGGATCTGAGGTTTTCTTTTGCGGAGAACTAACCTTTCATACCAATATAAAACCATAAAAAAACATAAAACTGTTTGTTAAACGGGTAACAGTAGTGAGATATTAAAATTTTATCTTGTTATTGTAAATGGGATAATATAATTGTGATATGTGTAAAACGGGTTGGCACGGAAGCGCCACCACGTCCATTCTTAACTGGAATACAGTATACAAGGTGTAAATGAAATAAGTGCATTAAATTTAACCAGTAATATAACTCGGCGAGAGCAACAATATTTCCTAATACCTTTTTCTCGAAATCGCACATTTTTTTAGCATTTTTACCACCCCGTAAATTGACGAGTCGTTCCAAATATTTTTGTGATAATTGAATGCAGTAACATTAGCTATGAAAAATTTTGTTTTTGCAATTGACAGTCCTGTCAATTGTTGCAATTAAATTCTGACATTAGTAATAAACTTGTTAATAAGGTAAAATTCTGTCAAAATGCGAGTAACAGACATTGTAATTACTTACCTATGGTTTATTTATTTATTTTTTTATTCGTATCTGTACTATATTTTACTTGACATCACGGTTGACATAAAGACAGTGTCATGGAGTTGCCAACGCATTTACACGGAGCGTTTCCAAATCATCACCAAATCATTCTGTTCTTAATATTCGCACATTTGTTAATCTTGTACTTCTTTATCACATCACAATACGGAGTGTCATATATGACAATTTTTAAAAAAGCAGCAGTTATAACATAACAGACTTCAATTTTGGGAATGGCTCATAATGTTCATTAATGAGACTGAATTTAGGTACTTGGGAAGGTGTATTTATTATGCACAATACACATTTCGACAGACGAAAATGCTGTAAAAATTTTCATTAAAACATATTTGAGCGGGAACAATAAATGGACGACTAATTATTTGTATTCATGTACCTCTTTTAAATGGACAAAAGTTTGTACTTACATTTTTTGAATAACGTATTTAAACTATTATGATTTATCGACGATAAATAATCATCTCATAACCTAATAACTATGCTTTTGATCTTCCTCTCGTTACCTCGCCCCTCCTTGTCTTACACTATTCACTTTAAAAGCCTGGTTTACTACACAACTTTATAATTTTGTTATCCAAAATTATATTTCTTTATTTTAAAAATTGCACTATTACGAATTAATAAATAATAAATGTTATTTCCGTTGATTCGTTTATTAATTACTGTGACTGCAAGTGTAACCGATAACCGACAATTTTTGAGCTGTTTGTATCCCACTTGAATACGACAACTGCCATTTGTTCTCCATGGGCGCGCGCCGAAATATGCAGTAAATCTTTAAAGAATTTTAACTCAAAATCTAAAAGACTTAGAAAAAAAAGTTATTAAGAAATATTGTTGTTCTCGTCGAGTTACATTACTGGTTAAATTTAATGCACTTATTTCATTTACACCCTGTATATATATATATATATATATATATATATATATATATATATATATATATATATATAAATAAATTTGATACCATAGAAAAAGAATTTCACTCGCGGTCATGAAAAAAAAAATAATGATAAATGTTGTAATAACGTTTATTGTCCCATCCTTTAAGACAGCCTATTTAGCTGTAATTTTTCAGTTTGCCGTAATTTGACAAAATAAAGCCCTCAGAAATAATTAAATTCCGCCAACAACGTGACTTCTTTATTCACGTCCGTTGTTTATGTTTGACAAATTAGTTTACATGAAAAAACTTTTCCAGAGCTTGCTGTTGTTTGCATAGCATTCTTCTACGAGTTGCATACCTACGAGAAAAGAACTGTCGGACTTTTAACAAACTCAAAAGGTTTAGCGATGTTTGCAAATTTACCGCGTAGGATTCTTTTCGCAGAAACTGTGTAAATATTGGGCTTTGTGTTTGTAGTCGCTAGTTTGCTAGACAAGGGACAATATAAAAGGGAAGAATTTTTAATAGAAAGTGAAAATTGGAGGAATTCCAAATAAAATTCCACAAATATCACCAGAGAATTCAAACTCAGAGAGAACAGCACTAGACACAATTATTTTTGTAAAGTTATGTGAAATGTCATAGTGTCTCTGTGAAATTTTTCGCTAATTTGTGACTTAATAGACTTTTACACAAATGCGATTTGCATATGCCGGTTCTAACGGCTCTACTTCTGTGCTTAGAAGTAATGGTTACTAGGTTACGGCAATACAAACAAAAAACTGTCATCAGTCATTCGCAGTACAAATTCAAAGACGTAAATATCTTAAATATCATTTGAAAATTGAAGGGTGAGTGAATAAAGGAGTCATGTAACATTTTTATGAAAATCGATATTTTCATTTAAGACAATTTGTTTTGCAGTATTCTTTCACTGAATAAATATTTGGAAATCTGTTTCAATCAGGAAGTTTATATTAGAAAATAAAGCTTGTTTCGGACTTTAGATATCATACGATTTTGTTAACCAAAAACAAATATCTGGTGTGGCCAACACAATTCCTTTCGCCATATACAGACCGAGTCACAAAAATCTGATGCGGTCAGCGCATTACCTTCCGTTAGTTATATGAGGTATTTACGAAAATTCTATCGGTGAACTGTTACCGGTACACAGCTTATTATCAGATTATAGCTACCGGAATCGATATTTTATGAACGCAAGTGGTAAACAGGGTAGATCCATAACCTATGAAAAAATTTGAAAATTTAAAACAGGTTAGAAATTTGACGTAGTTAACAAACTGAGCAGAGTCCTACTTTGAACACATTTCCACTGTTACCGCGCATGCTTCGCTTTGCATCACTATCTTTTTTGGGATTAGATTCTTCATGAATCCGGTAGATGGATATTGGTAGATATTGAACAATTTTCGAATACGGTGACTTTTTACCACTCGTGTTTTCGAACCATCGAACACAGTCGGTAGATGCGGTATCAACCGGTATAGAATTATCGTAAATGCGTTTGTATTCTATAAAATCTATACAGAAAGTTCCTTGCAAAAAATTCTAAATTTCTTGTATGTACATTACCTTTTGAAAGTTATATGTATATTATTCAAATTCCATACAGAAAATTTCGAGCAAAAAGATCCTAACACAAATATACTACGATTTTGTCAACTGCACTTGATACTGACATCTTTCAATTTGAATTTTCAGTAGCTGTTTCTAGCATAGCTGGCTAATTTACGAAATATAATTTCTTTATAATTTTATAACTCTATATCCATTTAATGTGAAGTATAAAATGCAGTCAAATCATAATAACATTAAATGTAATATTTAACATCGTTTTTTCAAGAAAAACTGTTAAAATCTTCAAATTAGGGTACTTCCGGTTGACCAATTATAACCAAACTCTAATCAGCTCTTCATATGGATGCAACGAAGAGGAATACGAAAGAATTATAATTTTTGGAGCAGTAGTATTAGAGTTATTGCAGACGAACACACACACACACATACAGACATTATCGTAAAAATAGTAAAATCGTATTCTAAGGACCTTAAAACGTGCTTATTCATTAAAAACTAACCACCAAATTTTTTGACCAAAGACAATACCTTCCTTACCTAAAGGTGACGGAAGGTAAAAATATTAAGCTAATCCTTATTTCTGTATCCGCGAATTTTGCTCTAATTTTGGCAGTTTATTTCTTAAAATATAGTCTAATCTAATCCAAGTAACTACCTTTTTTGATAATTTTTAATTCAAGTGAATAATTCGAAATAGAAAATTCTGAATGACAGATGGAAAATAGAACGGGAGGGAATTTGTTTGTATCGAAATTTTCTATCTCTCTCATGCGTGTGACGTCAATTCTGTAAGTGTCTATTGGAATTTTGAATGAATAACGTATGCATTGATTTTTTGGTAGGTGGAGGTCCCCTATGCCTCCACTGTTTCTAAGGTTGCTTTGATTCGGATAGATAGCGGTGAACCAATGTCTCATCGGTAGTTAGTAACTTCACACTTTCATTTAGTTCCTAAACAGTAAGGCATTCCACCACTTTTTTAATATAATTTCATCTGAACGTATAAGTAAAACTAAGACTGTCGGTGAAAATTCGGTGAAAAAATTCCTATTAATAAGCGAATTATAGACCTCCGAAATTTGAAAATATAGATGTGACGTCACGAATATAAGTTTTTATATCTAACTATCTTCTTCGTGGACCTACATGTTCTTGAAATATATGCTATTTCTAAATTAAAAAATAAATAAATATTATTATACTGTACAATTCTACATGATTTATAATTGGAAATGTATTTAAATTATTAAGTTTAATACAAAATATTTATATTCAAATAAAAACTGTTTGGGAATTGCACTACTGGATGCCATGCCTCCGCTATTTGAATTTCTCTACTTCCATTGGTAGTAGGCTGCGCCTCTAAGGGGGTATTCGTTATATATTTATAGGCCGTCTTTGAGTCGCCAATCAAAATAATATATATATGGATTTGATATGAGTGACGAGCTGCTATAACAAAAATCCCCTTATTTTCGAAGTATTTCAATTATGTCGTTTTATTTCTTTATTAATATTTATTATATACTTTCAATATTTTTTCCTAATTTCTCTTAAATCAATTGCGCTGTAGTCCCCTATTATTTTCACTATCCACATAACGGTTTGCAATAGGGGAGTTTCATAATGTAAAATTTAAATGATTTGCTAATTAAATTAATGAATATATCATCACGGCTTATTACCCATCGCTGGGAGTGCCAATCTGCTTTGTACACAGATATCGGTAATGATTACATATTCGTAACGTGTGTCGTTTACCAGGCGTCACCTTAGCACTCATTGCTGTCATGGAGAGTGCACCACATGGGTCACTTTTGTACCAATTAAAACTCGAAATAATTTGAGACCCCAGATTCGCGACCGACCAGACACTCAGGCACACGACCATGAGACCCCATAAATGTATTTATAATGTATATTAAATATTTATTTATCTATCAATAAAGTACGAATGAGAAAAATAATATATATATATATAATATGATTAAAACTTTAAGAATTTTTACAAATCAACAGGAATATCTATTTATATATTTGTTTAGATAAAACATCAATTTTTTATGTTATGAGGAGGTTTATAAATGATTAAACACTACGTTATAGATCGTGCGAAATCGGCAGAAATATGGTATATAATTTTCTGTGCGTTTAACACAGCCTCATGCTGAGATCTGTAACCTTGTTCGAGTTTTTTACGCTCTAAAAACATTTTTCAAAAACCGGCAAAACATTCTATTACGCTGATTTATGTATTTACGTACCTATAGATTATTTCATCGCCATTATCTTTCGTTGTTACATTCGCAAAAAAATATTCGTCGGCCAGAAATGCAGAGGTAAATCATACATTATTTTACACAAAATTCGGCAGAATAAAAGAATCTGATGTGACCAGCACATTACCTTCCGTCAGTTCTATGTATTATGTACAAATTCCACACAGAGTTTTTTTTGCAAATGATTCCATATTTCCAGTATACATTACCTTCAGTCAGTTCTATGTATTTTGTACACATTCCATATAGAAAGTTTCTTGTAAGATTGTACATATTTCCAGTAAAATTATAACTCAAACATATTATGTAAATTGCACTTTGACACTGACATTTGTCACTCAGAATTTTCTTAATGTAGTAGATGTTTCCATGTTTATAGCACAGCTGGCTGCTTTGTGAAATTTAATTTCTTTATAATTTTTTAACTCTATGTCCATTGAATATGAAGTATAAAATTTAATCAAATCGTATAGAGAATAAAATATTCTTAAATATTTATAATAACATTAAATGTGAAAAAGTGATATTTAACAGCATGTATTTTGTACAAATTTCATACGGAAAGTTCCTTGCTAAATTAAATATTCTATTTCTTGTACATTACCTTCCCGCAGTTGCATGTATTTTATGCAAATTTCATACAGAAAATTATTATTTTGTGACGTTTTCTATATACAGTGTAATGTATCTGCAGAAATAAAAGATTTATTATTATTATTATTATTTCTTGTACATTACCTTAAAGCAGTTGTATGTATTTTATACAAATTCCATACAGAAAGCAAAAGATCCTATATTTCCAGTAAAAATTGTAAGACAAACACACTATGTCAATTTCAATTGACACTGACATCTTTCAATCAGAATTTTCTTAATATAGTAGCTGTTTTCATAGCTATGGCTACTTTATGAAATTTAATTTCTTTATAATTTTTTAACTCTATATCCATTTAATATTAAGTATAAAATGCAGTCAAATCGTACAGAGAATAAAATATACTTTAATATTTATAATAACATCAAATGTGAAAAAATTATATTTAACATAGTTTTTTCAAGAAAAACTGTTAAAATCTTCAAATGATGGTACTTCCGGTTGACCAATTGTAACCAAAATCTAATCAGCTCTTCATATGGATGTAACGAAGAAGTACACGAAAAAATTATAATTTTTGTAACTGTAGTATTAGAGTTATCGCAGACGAAAATTTTGTTACACACACACACACACACACATCCACACACACACACATCCACACACACATCCCCACACACACAAACACACACACACACACACACACACACACACACACACACACACACATACAGACATCATCGTAAAAATAGTAAATTCGTATTCTAGGGACCCTAAAACGTGCTTATTGATTAAAAACTCATCATCGAATTTTTTGACCAAAGACAATACCTTCCTTACCTAAAGGTGACGGAAGGTAAAAATCGTCACACACACAAATACATACATACATCCATACATACATCATCGTAAAAATAGTGAAATCGTATTCTAGGGACCCTAAAACGAGTTTATTCATTAAAAACTCATCATCGAATTTTTTGACCAAAGACAATACCTTCCTTACCTAAAGGTGACGGAAGGTAAAAATTAATAATATTTATTTTTTCTATAGGAGATTTTAAGCGTGCTTTCGTGTACTCATTTTCTTATTTTTAAAAATTTGCTATAGAAATAAAAATTGAATTCTATACACGACAATAAAATTCACTCGCGATGGTCGATCAAACATAATTTTATCTTGTTGTAAATATAACTATTATCTGTTTGTAATAGTTACTTCTGTATACTTCTGGCTATAATTAAAATACAATTTGATAACGAAATGAACTTAAGGCTTTTTAATGTTTCAAAATTCACGGCTTTAAGCGATATTTAATTATTATTCATAATTTTCCATAAAACTAATAATTAAACATATCATTAACTATTCTAAGAATATTAGAAACAGGTTTGAATTTGTTTACATTTTTTCTTTGCTAAACATGAAAATTTACAAAAACTAGTTACATAATAATTTTCATCTATTAATTTGTTCTTCAAATTGTTTTAATATTAATAGGAAAGCTCGAATACAGAACGCATTGATTTTATCAGAAATTAATTTAGTATCCTACGCACTCAATTATTTATTGACATTAAATTCGTCTTTAATTAAAATTAAGTCGAAAATGTTTAAAACAAGGTTAATTGTAAATTATTAATAGTGACAAATTAATTTAGAAATGATTTATGTGTTACCTATACCTACGTATACAGGTGGTGCGAAGTAGTTAAATAGTTTTTTCCGGCGACCGGTACGAAAAGTACATAAATTCACACGCTAAACTATTACTGAAAGTTGGTCATTGCACATCACTAGCAATGCTGTGTGATATGAAAGCTCGTAAGCCAATCAGAAGCGTCCGCAACTGTGTGATATGATTTTATCACACGCTGCGATAACTGAGCGAACTAACCTAAAAATTTGTATTTAAAAGTTTGACAGTATTATTGCAGAAATGTAGGTGTTACTTAAGAAAATACAAGTATATTTAAATTGTATTCGAGCAATAATTCGCTTAGATAAAAAGTATTGCAGTTCTTTTGGAATTCCAAGTATTACCGCAGAAATCTGGGGGTTATTCGGAGTTCGGAGTACCTAATATAAGAATATTTAAATTGTATTTGAGCGGTAACGTCGGCGGTAACTCGCAAAGTACGTATATACAGAAAAGAAGGTATTACACGTATTACAGTTCCATTGGAATTCCATGTATTACAGCAGACTAAATGTAGATGTTACTTAAGGAAAATAAAAAAAATTGTATTCGAACAGTAACTTGCACAGAATATAAGGTGCATACAGAAAAGGAAGTATTACAGATCCATTGGAATTCCATGTATTACAGCAGAATAAATGTAGATGTTACGGAAAATTAAAAAAAAATGTATTTGAACAGTAACTTGCACAGAATATAAGGTGTATACAGAAAAGGAAGTATTACAGTTCCATTGGAATTCCATGTATTACAGCAGATTAAATGTAGATGTTACGGAAAATAAAAAAAATTGTATTCGAACAGTAACTTGCACAGAATATAAGGTGTATACAGAAAAGGAAGCATTGCAGTTCCATTGAATTCCATGTATTACAGCAGAATAAATGTAGATGTTACGGAAAATAAAAAAATGTATTCGAACAGTAACTTGCACAGAATATAAGGTGCATATAGAAAAGAAAGTATTACAACCCATTGGAATTCCATGTATTACAGTAGAATAAATGTAGATGTTACGGAAAATAAAAAAAAATATATTCCTACAGTAACTTGCACAGAATATAAGGTGTATACAGAAAAGGAAGAATTACAGTTCCATTGGAATTCCATGTATTACAGCAGAATAAATGTAGATGTTACGGAAAATAAAAAATATATATTCGAACAGTAACTTGCACAGAATATAAGGTGTGTACAGAAAAGGAAGTATTACAGTTTCATTGGAATTCCATGTATTACAGCAGAATAAATTTAGGTGTTACTTGCGGAAAATTTAAGAAAATTGTATTTGACCAGTAACTTGCACAGAATATAAGGTGTATACAGGAAAGGTAGTATTACAGTTCCATTGGAATTCCATGTATTACAGCAGAATAAATGTAGATGTTACGGAAATATAAAAATATTTTAAATTGTATTCAAGTAGTAACTCGCGCAGAAAATATGGTATATACAAGAAAATATTAGTTCTGTTGGAATTCCAAGTATTACCGCAGAAATGTAGGTGTTATTTGGAGAAATACGAAAATATTTAAGTCAATTGTATTCGAGGGGTCACACTCAGAAAATAAGGTAAATACAGAAAACGAAGTATTACAATTCTGTTGGAATTCCAACTATTACTGCAGAAATGTAAGTGTAAATTAGAATTCAAAAAAATAATTTATTTTTGAGTGTTTACTCGCAAGAAAATAAGGTATACGAGACATTTAAGAATATTTAATTTGTAATCGGAATAGCGAAGAAAATAATAGTGTACAGAAAGAAGTATTATAGTTTTACTGGAATTCCAGAATCCAGACATTTCAGAAGATATGTAGATATTATTTAGGTATTACCAGATAAGATCAGAGGTACAAATACATAAAAATTCTAAACTAATGACAAATGTTGCTGTTCTTTTTCGTTTCGAAGGTATTGCAGCAGAATAGATATAATGATGGGAAACACGTATACCTGTAAAAATTTTACCTGCATTTAACAATAGGCTTTCACGATACAGCTTTAATAAGCGGCCTAAAATTAATATTCGTTTTCGAACGCTTCGAACACGGCTTAATTATTTTTTAGCAGTTATAGTTAGGTTTAATATTTACTGTTTTTATACATGAGTCTCTTGTAAGCAAAATGATAGTGTTATCTCATTATAATTCAAGGTTGTATAGTGTTTATATATTCCATGTGGTATAAATGAAACCGAAATATTTTATGTATGTTCTTTACATAAAAAAGTTCCAAGTTCAAGTTATTGCGGTCAAAATAATTTATTTTAATCGACAACCTAACATAATATTTATATCATAAATCACTCAGTACGTATCCATATTTCATTCTAAACATCAATTCTTACCAGAATTCTTCTCTTAGCAATATTCGATCATTCTGTGTTTGTAATCGCAGAGTGCCTTGATTTCAGTTCATATTAACTTAGGAATGACAAGTGAGGTTCACTAACGAAAACAACCACACATAACAAAAGCGCAGCGGAAACTGAAATCAGAGCAAACGGAGCACCTTGGCTCGATGTTCCATCCCAACTGACAACAATTTGGTGGGGACACGCATGCTCGAACATGTTTACCACGAAAAGGAGGGATTTTTGAATTTAGAACCAGGAAAATTTTCAATCCTTCTATCTAGATATGCACTGTTAACTATCAAAATGAAATAAAAATTCTATATTTGAATATGTGACAAATATGATATACAGGGTGTCACAATTCGCCCCCCAGACGAAACTGACACTTGCCGACGACAATAGGTTGCCAAGAAATAGAAGAAAATAATTTGCGGCTGCTTGCATAACGGAGTTACAAGACTTTTTAATCCACCAATCCCGGAAGGATATCTTGAGGTGTGATGATATTATTACAAAATAAAACTGGTTGCTAGGTTTTAAAAATACTACTAGTGAGATAAAATTTGTTTGACTTACTGTAATTTTGACACTTTAGAGTTGACTTTTCACTGTCAACAAATTTAGGTTAGCGAAGGTGTCATCCGAGGTCATCATTTATATCGTACAGTACAACGTAATCAGCGGCTGAATACATGGTAAGAATTTGCCTTTTTTATTCACCTTGTCAAATTTAATTTGACACTGACATTTTTGAAAACTACAGTCGCCGACACATTTTAAAGAAGATTTGATTTGTATAAAAACCTAGTAACGTAAAATTACGGCAAACACACGTTAAATGTATAGGTCTCTGATTGGTCAATTTTAAGACGTCTTTTCTCCAATATCTTTTAAGCTAGATTTTTTTTTCTTCGAAATTACACATCCGAATGCAGTCTCGTGTTTCCTCATTCTCTCTGGGGCGCGAGTTGTGAGAGCCTGTATATTTAGTTTTAATTAAAAAAGACCAGTAGGTAAATGTTAAATAAATAAATAAAATAAAATAATATTTTACAATACAAGCTAGGTAAAAAGGTTTTTATTGCGAGTATGCGAGTATGCCACTTCCTCGAGGCAGTAAAACAGTTACTTGGCGTGTATTACAGGGCGCGAGCAGACACATGACTCGAGCAACCTTGAAGTGCTTGGAATCAGCTGATATGTGTGCGCGTGTCACTTTGACAAGACCAATGTTTTGACTTATTTTAATTTTGAACTGTTATGCCTATGGCACACTTGTCGATGAGCATCAAGGAGCATCAATGAGCTCATCGATGAACAACAAAAATTAAGTTGGTAGTGACACCAGTGAAATGTTCCTATGCTGTCGGTTTTTAAATTGATATTTCCCTAGTGTATTGATGCTGTTTGCATGTTGTTTTCAAAATACTGTTTTTTTAGTTGACACGTGACACTTTATTTTCTATTTTGACGTTTGATAACGCACGCTAACGTAAAATGATATTCAAAAGATACGTCTGAAATGAGATTCGTTCGTTTCATCGATGCTCTTCGATGAAAATAGCGGCGCTGTATTTTTCATCGATGACGGGTGCGTACTGTTGTTTTATCGATGAGCTCATCGATGCTCCTTGATGCTCATCGACAAGTGTGCCATAGGCTTTAAAAATTTATTATTTTTAAATTCATGTGTTTTATTGCCTGAAAATTGTAAAATAATAACATCGTTGATGTTAAAAATCAAAATGTCAAAATATTGGTATTGTCAAAGTGACATTGTTTTTGTTAGAAAATAGCCGCCTCGGTGGTCGTGCGGCTTGAGGCAGCGAACAGCGCTCGAAGCGACCGTCACCGCTCGGCCCTGAGGTTCGTGGGTTTGATTCCCACCAGGGGCTTGGATGTTTGTGGCATCTTTATCGTCTCATCTTCATCAAACGAAAAATTAGCAAGGTTACAAAAATTGTAAGGAAAAGTGACCCACCTCCATATCATCAATTGTAATAAAGTTGTACACTTTAAAATACAATAAAGATTATTATTAACTATAGAAAATGTGATCATTTTATGTTAGTTTCATGCTAGTTTATAGCGTATAGTGTTTGTCGAATCATTCGGACAATAATATTATTGTGTTGTTAATAGTTGTATTAGTATATTTGCGCTCAATCATTCGCCTTAATTATTGCGGTTACATTTTCTTTGTATTTTTGCACGTACGAGTTCGGAAAATTCCTAAATTAACTTATAGAAATTAAGTTTACCTAATTAGATTACTATAATTAAATTATACCAATCCTTTTACTATTTCAAAAATATTACTTCCGTATTACTGATTGCGCATTTGGCGGCATTATTTATTATAAACAGATAATTAGGTAGGTATACGTGTTAAGTATAGGTCGAAACGTCCAATTTGTAAAAATAAATGCTGCATGACTCAGAATTCGAGAAATTGTTAATACATAATTTACACCAGTCGAGAAATTTACCCATATTTATAAATTGTTTATATATATGTAATTACTTTTATATTAGGGAAGGTATAGGTACGTACCTGTATTAAAGAGTTTGGATTTTTCTTCTTTTCTTATATTTATTTTGTTTGAATAAATCTAATAAATGAATAAAGAAAAAAATACATAATGGGGAAAAATATTGCGATTTTCAAATAAGAAACCACTAACTAGCGGCGAATATTAGAACTACGACAGTGGTATACATTGGACATTTACATGAAATTACAACTATATTACTACAAAAATTCTATTATACATACTTGAATTATAAATAAAAAATCTTGTGTGGCCAACACAATACCTCCCGCCATTTACCGCCCGAGTCACAAAAAAGATTAAGCTAATCCTTATTTTTGGATTAGCGAATTTTACTCTAATTTTAACAGTTTATTTCTTAAAATACATATAATCTAATTTAATCCAAGTAACTACCTTTTTTGATAATAAAATGAAGATTAAATTTTAAATACCGGGATAAAATAGAATTCACTAATCCAAAAATGAGAATTAGCTTAAACTTTTTACCGAATCATTAATTTTTATTAATCTAAATACATACCTAAATATTTACATATGCTGGAAACTGTATTGATTTTCTTTCCTATTAGTCTATTTACTTTTTTTCTTTTTAAAACGTTACTATTATTAATTTGAAATGATTAGTTCTTTGACAGTGACATTTATCTGTCAGTTACATATATTTAAATAACTGCGCAACCAAGGAGTTTTGTTTGTTTAAAGCGCAGGTCATTTACCAAAATCTCGATATGCGATTTTTTGCATGATCCCTATACCTCCCTTACCAAGGGTAGCGGGAGGTAAAATACTAATAAAAGAGAAAATAATACGAAAACTAAAGAAACACAATTGACAGCAATGCTACGCTTACAAATGTCAACAAAAATTGTACCATTGTTTAATGCGATTAGCGCCATCTCCTGATACGTGAAAATCCCAATAAAAAAAGTGTGTGCCACTACTAATAATAATATTATGTTCAAAACCCCGGACTTTTGATATGAGGCTCGGAAAAATATAAAAAAGGCTCATTCGATACAGATGATTTAGAAAAATGTGCAAAAGTTACTAATCCTGCACTAAAAATTGTAAAAGATATAAAAAAATTGTCCGTTAGTGCAAACAACTAATTGTGGTTGATTAGCGAGTAATTAACTAGCATTCATTTTTTCTCTATCAATCGTTTATGGATTATTTTAGAGACAAAGCGTTAATTTTGTGGTAGTATTTGCGACAATATACTCCACATTAGAGGATGAAGAGGCACTTTTATTGACTGCTTTAGACTTTAGATGATCTAAATAATGTCAGGTTTATTGGTTTACAATTTTACATCATTAACTTATCAGGAGAGAGAAAAGAAAATGGATTCATTCGTAAAATCAAAGAATCGGAGAATTTCATACACTGATTCATTTTCAATTTAACAACTATCTCTTTCTATTGCTGCACATAGTAAGTAAAATGGCGCGTGTAACTGTTAACTGGGCTGTCAAACGAAACGTCAAAAATATTGCAGTCGCTAAAATACCTATATTCTCAGTGAAAATTTGCATCGTTAGACATTTTAGCTTCAATGAAAGCGTCTGTAACTTTTTTCGAGAAGTTTTTTAGAGTTGTCACAGACTTTTCTCACATTTTCTCACAAACGCCATGCCAAACGCTTATCCATGATTCCCACCAATTGTTCTTACTACGCGCAGAACCCCATTGCGCATATCTTCTAACTCTTTAAATTGAAAAGATCTATTTCGACAAGATAGTCAACGGTTACATATTTAAATGGATACAAATTGAGAATTTTATTACCATTACTATCTATTTTTCTGTAAATGTCACAATGAAATCACTAGCGAAAAACCAGCGACGGCGACAAAAACCGTGCAAGTAGCGAATTTAAATAAATCGTTGCAATTTCGCGGATGTTTGCGCGATAATTTCGCGCCAGTGTCGACAATGGACCTATTAAATTTTTATGACTCTGTGACGTCAATTATGCTATTAACTGTCACTTTTCGATTGTTTTGGTATAATAAATTTGCAAGTTTGAAGTGCAAATATGCAAGAACATATAAAAACAAGAAAACAATTTTGTAAATATTGTTCAGAATGCAGTAATAGGTAAATTATCGCTCATTGCGAATCACATATAACATTCTTTATAAAACTTATAGGCTAATTCTGAACAAACCTGTAAGTCTTATAGATCTGTAAAAAACGGACAAAAACGCATCTATTTTTGTTGATTAATATAAAATTATACATTAGTGGCAGCTTCGTTGCGTTTTTGTTCATTATTTACAGATCTGTAAGACGCACAGATTTGTTCAGAATAGTGTCATAATATTCTCTTTTCTGATTTTTATCTGTTCTTCCACTCTTTTTAAGTATTCATCGTATATATTATACCTAAATTTTGCTTGGATTTCTTATTTTGTTGTACTTACATATATTTGTTGCCATATTTTAAATTTAAATGTTCTCCACCATATCACCCACCTGCGCTAAAAGTCAACTGCGCACTATGCACATCTCACTTTTATTAATATCTCTCTCTTTTAATTTAATAGGTCCATTCGGAAAAAGCGAAAATTTCGCTATCGCTCCTAATATTTCGCGGGACAGCCTTAATGGTTCATATTTAATTTAAACAAATATACATAAATATTTAAAATTCGAAAACACGAATGATGATAAAAGCCAGAATTCAGATTATTTAAAAAATTATAGAAATGTTAATCTAATTTCATAGAATATTTCGGCGACATAAAAGCCCAGTTTATTTAATTTTCATATAAATAGAACTGGTATAGATAAAATTAGTTTATCTTGCATCAATTCTTGTTACAGTTATATGAATGAATCATAGGAAATAAAGATAGGTAAATAAAAATCTGCAGATATTGTAATAAAATTTATTAGATTTGTATATCTATACTAGAACTTAACTAATTTTTTTACAAGTTTTAATACACTTTTATATCTTTGATATCTTTCCTAAAATATGACTCATCATCATCATCACACTGAACCATTGATCTAATCAATCAAGTAAAACAATAAAAAATAAATAAATATAAGATCTGAATATTCGTTTACATTGCATATACGTATCGAGGAGTACATTCCAATATAAATCAGCTCAAATCACACGAAAAGCACACTGCAACTGTTTATTTTATCACGGTCAAGTATATTGTTAATATCATTTGGTAACTGTGGCTTAGACTAGCATTACATACTTTATCTTCGTATGTAATTGTTAGTTTAGAATATACTATTATTGCTTTTTAATATATTCCACAATGGGTGAGCGAATGATGTATGAATGATGCTCAAAGCCTGAATGGAATTAAATCGCGGGAAAAGCCAGTTTTGTATAACAAAATATAGGTTTTATATTCAGGCTTATAAACGACTTATATGTGAAATTATTAAGAAGCAATATACTTCCAAATTATTATGAATTAGGTACATGATTATGAGTATGAATGTTGAGGTTTACGCACGCTACACTTCAAATATAAAATTACTTTTTTGATTACTATGACACTGTATTTCTGTTCATTATAATAGATAGCCACAAGTTTATTAAGAAACGAAGTATTGTTATATTACATTCCACGAAATATAATAACTAAGGAGTGGATAAATCGTATCTAGTCGCTATGAGACGCGGGCAGACACGTGACTTTGACAAGTGCTTGTAGGGTTGCCAAGTATACAGCTTGTGTAACTTGCCTGTGTTGCCAAATCAAATTAAGCGTAAAATTAATAAAAAAAAATTGTAAAACTAGTTACTATTAATGAACAACTACCAAATATAACTAGACAAAACTTCATTTGGTTTATTTTGATTTCGGCAGACAGAGAAACTAGAGATAGAGATATGTCTTGTCTAGTCCGAGTATTACTCACTAGAGATCACCTCTGATGCCACGTAGAGTATCAGTGTCTAGTTTGAACGTTGCTCACTAGAGGCGCAAGTGTTCTGAGTTAAAATTTCTTGGTTAACATTTAAGGTTAACATTAAATAATTTATAAGGTTTAATATTAAAGAAAAACCAGCGTGTCACTCAAAAAACCACTACAACTACAAAACAAAGACAAAATATGCATGCTTCTACGTGGCCTCTAGTGAGCAACGTTCAAACTAAATACTAGATTATACACTGACATTCTACGTGGCCTCTAGTGAGAAATACTCGAACTAGACAAGACATATCTCTACCTCTAGTTTCTCTGTTTGGCCAGCCGAAATCAAAACATTCAGTGAGGAGGAATAGGGAATGTTTTGTCCAGTTATATTTGGTCGTTGATTAATAAATATTATGTTGTTTTATTTTCTAGCACATAAACTTAATTTTTAAAATATTTTATATAAAAATAGAGCGATTAGTGCTGCCATCTACGATACAAAGATTTCTTGGCGCGCTAAATTTGAGGAAACCATCGAGATCATGTTGAACGCTCTATTTTTATAAAAATTAATTTTAAAATTAAGTTTAATGTGTCAGAAAATAAAACAAGATATTCATTAATAATTAGTTTTACAGTTTTATTTATTATTTTTACGCTTAAACTGATTTAGCAACACAGGCAAGGTTAGGTTAGGCCCTACAAGCACTTGTCAAAGTCACAAAAAGATCTAAATGTTATTTTTACTTATAAAGCTGCGTTCAGAGCTACTGAATTATAAATTACAATTAGTAATTAAAAATAGTAATCGGTTGGAGCGTCTTAAAACTACTAGTTTTATATATGAAATATCGTTTAGAAATAGCACTAGTGAAAGTGACACCTATTGAAAAATTGATGAAGTAATCTATATAAATAAAAAAATTAAATGATTTTTATTAAATAATTGTAAATAGAGTAGTATTTACTGTTTGAACACTATACTTGAACACTATAAGTGAGGGATAAAAATATTTCATAATATTTTCTATTGTGATAAAAATAGGATTAGAAATGAAAGACATTCTATAAAAAGTGGCAAGTATAGGTACATGTGATTTTTCGCCTTTTTATATTCTTATTTATTACAATATCCTGCATCATATACCACATTTAAAACAGATTATATCCGCTATGCCGTTTGACGTTTCTGACAGAGAGAGACAAGATGATATATCTGTCGCACTAATTGTAAGTGAAAAGTTTGGGGTTTGCATATTTACCACTGATTACGTTTATCTCGACGTTTGAAGCCGCTTGAATTTAATAAATCCCTTTTCAATCTTCCAAATAAACGATCGAGATTAATATTTGAAGCCGCTTAAAGATGCCAACTCAAGCCTATAAAGTAACAGGCTTGGACTTACGAAGCGACTTGACTTCTGTCGAAATAAACAGTGAAGCTTCAAATAATGTAACTACGCATGCGCACATCGGCAATATGTTGCAGTGTTCCTAAATTCATATCAGTAGTTTGCATTTTACCTCATTTAAAAAAGTCGCGACATAAAACTTAGTACAATTGTCGAAAAGCGAAATATTTTGAGTGATGAAGAAATAAATGTTTTTTTAATGTTTTTGAAAGAGAAGACAAATAACAATAAGATGGTCACAAATTTATTAAGAATCAAAGTAATAATATAATATAGTTCACAAATTAAATATTATTCTTTATTTCCGTGTCTATCCCGCATATTTATTTTTCTTTTAAATTTTTGTGTATATATCTGTATAAAATAGCAACTTCGAATATTATGAAGGTAGCGTGCGTCGTATGAACGGTATATAATAATGGTATGAGAATTATTTGGTGTCATCATTATCGCTGTTACTAAAATAACAATAATAATAATCTAACTGTTAATGTACACAGATCTCGCAGGTATAAAAAGACTACATCAATAGCGTCATATTCACAAAAATCAATCACTTTTATAAAAAGATATTCTCTGCAAAAATACATTCAAAATATATTAGCAATGGAAGAACTACCGTTCTATTAGCCTCGAAACTCGAAACGAAATATATCTACAAACATATGTACACGCGGTAGAAAATACTCTATCTAAAGGGTATCGTCATACTTGCGCAAATAATGCACATTTCATTGTCATATTATTTCACATAAATTTTCGGAAATTTATGAAAACTTATGTGATAAATGTTACCTGCGCAAAAGATGCATATACGATGTCTGCGCAAGTGTGAGATATCCCTATCTAACACATAGTCTCCTTACATCATGCAACACCCGAGTCTAAGTGAGTCCGTTTCTTGGAATCGGTGCGCTGAACACTAACAGTGATCTGGTGATCTGGTGTGGACTTAAGGATGTCCGGTTGCTGGACTGTGGAATGCCCCAAGGTTGAAGTGAGCGTGTTGTGACCTGTGGAGCTGTGACCTTGGGTTGCGGCTGTTGGGCGGGACCGAATCGAGCGATGGGAACCATTCCGGGTTAGGGTTCCCATTTGGGGGGTGCCTGGTAAGGCGTGGCCTAAAGCGTTCATGTAGTCGGCGATTAGGAGGGTTAACTCCAAAATCTACAACAAGAAGAGACATTAGTTTCCCTCCAACGACTTACTTTAACCTCTTTACCATAAGGTAGCACTATAGTGTGACAAGGCGAGTGCAGAGCAATAAGAAGCAAATAACCTTTTTACAAATTTTTCTAAATTATAGTTTCAATAACAATCAACTTTGTTTGAGTCAAAATTCAGTTTAAAAATAATTATCATTTTTCTTACAACCGCCTGTTTAGTCTAGATGTCAGGGGTCTAGACATGTCGAGGGTTGTTAATTAGCTCTATAAGTTATTGCTGGCCTACGTGCAGGATTCATAGTTGGTTATGGATGCCATATTGTGATAAGACGAGGGTAAGAGCAATCACAAATAAATAACTTTTTATAAACTTTTCTAAATTATAGTTCAGGAATAATATTTCAACTTATCTTTGTTAGACAAAATTCTGTTTAGAAATATTTACCATTTTTCCTATCGAGGGTTTTCGTTTAGTCTGAATGTCACCGATTCATGATAGTTATGTGTTGATAAGTCTTGAAATTATTATGCATACGTGCGTGACTTTGGATGCCCTACGCTTTGATGCTCTTTACCCTTTGTCAGGAGATCGACTTGAGATCAAGTCGTGATGCATTGTCATTATTCATTCATTATCTTATATTTTGATTTTGAAAAATTAACTACGTTAACAAGCCGAAAGGTAATATTTATTTTACAAAAATGGTTTGCAACTCATGCAATTCCCGACATTTTGATGACCGATAATGGAAAACAATATGTATCCCAAGAATTTAAATCTTTCAGCAATAAATGGCAATTCGTTCACAGATGTTCTAGTCCAAAAATCCCTAGATCCAATGGATTAGCAGAACGTTACGTACAAGAGGCTAAAAATCTTATCAAGAAATGTCTCGACGATGGTTCCGATGTATATTTAGCATTATCACACCACAGGAATACGCCGCGAGATAATCTGGGATCTCCAGTCCAAAGATTAATGGGTCGAAGAACTGGAACACTTCTTCCAACACTCAAGAAACTTCTTATACCAAAAATAATGCCGAATATTAAACAAAAATTGAACACTAAAAGGGAAAAGGAAAAATTTTATGGCGACAGAGGAAAGAAGGAAGAAAGAATGTTCAATGATAATGAAGTTATATTATACAAAAATGGAAAGAAATGGCTTCCCGCTAAAATAATTCGAAAATCACCTGAACCTAGATCATACATAATTCAGTTAGAAGATGATACACAGCTTCGACGAAATTATTGTTTCTAAGAAGAAAACGAGGGATATCAGGAGATCGACTTGAGATCAAATCGTGTTGCATTGTCATTATACATTCATTGTCTTTTGTCTAGAGTTTGACATACATAATAAATATGTATTGTAATATCAATAAACTTATAATAAATATAAGATAATACAAATAAGCTGTTATTTAAATATAAAGGACAACACACCCTTCATCCCCTAGCCACTCACGAAAGAGAAGAGATAGGATTTTAGTTGTTGGATAATCTAGTTTAGTTTGCCACGTCGAGAAGACGTCTGGAGGGCAATTCTTGAAAAATGTGATGTCAGTGAGATTTGACAGAAGTGAGAAAAAACGTCACGTGACTTATATTCTTTAATTCTTGAAATAATTTTGTCGTCTCACTACTTCACATTTCATCTCACTACGTGAAAATTTATCTCCCCACCTTTTTGGTGGTGAGAATCAATGTCACTCGCTTATGTTATATAGAAATTTGACTTAATAATAAATTATATTAATTAATATTATAAATAAAATTATTACAAATATCATGGTTAACGAAAGAGAACTAGCTGCTGCTTTAAAACATTTGGAAAATACAAAAATTACTTTTCGAACCAAATTTTTTAAATATTATTTCGGCTGAATAAAAATTTAGTGGATAACTTGAGTGACAATTTAAACGAACCAACCAAGTCATAGATCAGCATTAGGAATTCAACAAAAAAATTAACTACTTTACGTTTTTTGATTTGTGGATATTCAGCTTGGGGTGGGAAATGACATACATTTAACTATTATAACTACAGCCCGATTTAAATATTTTTAGATATACTTATACAATACAAATACGTTTATACGTAGTAAGACACATTTTATTTGTAGTTGTTCGATTACGGCAATAATAATAAATAGTTAATATGAATCCTCTAGTTTCAAAAGCGGCCATCTCCCAGATTGTTCAATCGTAGTAAATCGCAATAATCTACTGCGAATCTATTCATGCAATATTTATTTAAGTTATTAGCTTATCAAATATTATTAGATATATACTTTAAAATTATAAAGTCATTTATTACCATTTCTTTTACGTTTTGTAAATAAAACGTTAATTAAATTGGAGATAGCCGCTTTTGAAAATTAACTAAGGATTTGGCTGCTTTTGAAAGCAACACGTTATGGAGAAGGCCAGTTTTGATATGGAACTGTTGTAATTCACAATCTGAAAATTGCTAATAAAAGTGGGTTTGTAATACGGATTAATGACACTAAATCACATTCGTGTTTCTTTATGAGCAATATATTTAAGTTTTCTTGCAAACTGGGTTTTTCCGTCGTTAGCCCTTCTTACAAAATATTTAATTGTGCACGTTTTCGGCGGTCTGTTTGATTTTGAGGGACGGTGCCGTTTTGGTATATTCCTATTACAATACGTCAACAAAAAATTATCCTGTTTTATTTTGTCTTTTTCAGAACAAAATGATTTATGCAAATTTCCAATATCTTGCATTGTTAATGTCTACACTGGTATGCTTTTGTGTTGTGTTTGCAAGTAGGATACTCAAGAAGACATACAGAACTATATCTAAAAAAATATACACGCATTTTTCAAAATAAGAAACAGTAATATCATGAATATCAAAATTATACCTCGCAGATTTAAGTTTATTTCTTTTCCATTCGGCAGGATTACGTTTTCGTTTTCTCGCTGATTCCGAAGTAACCGGTACAATATTTACGCCACTATTAACCATGATACACATATAAAATAATAAATGCAACTCAAATGTAGATTGTCAGTATTTTTGTTAAGTATGGTAAATACTGGCTTATGATTGGTTGGTTGGAGATGGCCGACAATGAATTTCGTATGGTGCTGGAGATGGCCGCTTTTGAATCTAATATGAATTTTTAACTAAGGACATAGCTTGGAGATGGCCAGTTTTGCTTAACATAAATACTATCGTTGGATAGCATTTAAAATTTGAAATAAGGTGACGTGCGCAACTCATTTTACGTAAATTTTGGAGATGGCCGTTTTTGGAACTAGATGATTCATATAGAAAATTTAGCTATACGTTAGTCACTCGTAAGCATAGGGGCGGATAAAATTTGGCCCGCGGGCTGCAATATTTCTGACTATATCGACTGACATGAATCATTTCGTATGAAGCAACAATGCACAAGTTGAGTTGCACACTTTTTCTATTAGATCTAAAATGTCCGGATACTGTCGACAAAGTTCGGCTTACACTGTAAATATACAAGATGTTGCATTGGAAGACGCACCATAGCGATTTCAATGATAAATTTGAAATGATTGACTTATTATTTATTACTAACCGAGTAAATTATTTTAAGAAATGAGTGTTAACTGTCAATTACATATTTCCTTTTTTATTATTATTCTTTTCAACTTACTTTGGGTTTGCTGAGGCAGAACAGCAACTTCTGTGATGGTTCATTTTCTTCTGGACAAACAACTAACATAAAATCATCTTGACACCCTCCAAACGTTACAACCGAGGTATATGGATATCTAACCAACATATTCATTGTTGCGAGTTCTAGAATTGTAACACTATCTTCGGCTACTGCTAGCCAAACCATTGCAGAAGGCTGGTCCGTTTGTTTCAACTACAAGAAAAAATATTTATTAACTGTTAATAATTATTAAAAGTTGTCTCACCTTTGCTTGGAAAAGCGAAGCGCCAAAGAACGGCCATTTTCTCGTACATGTCAGATATATCCTGACACAATCTAACAAACTTCGTCCTTTAAGAGATATCCATTTTTCTAATAACCTTTCTTGTATGTCCCTACAATTTTTAAAAGTTAAATCAACTCTAAAATTGATACAGGATATATTACTTTAGTCCTTCTGGTGTCAAGGCATCCCTATATCTGTAAGGGTAAAATTTGTCAAGGGCAGCAAGAACGCAATTGTGACCCTGGCCACCCCCACTACCTCTGCCTTTGTCAGAGTTGTATTCACCGAAATCTATTTGGGCCATAAGGGATGCTAATTCTAGGGCTAGGTCTTTATTTATTGGAAATCGGCCTTGCACTACTAAAAAGATATAAAATCACATTAAAAATTAAATTTCATTATTTTTCCGTCCATTTTCACAATCACTTATTTTCGTTTAAACTAAAAATATGTAAATACCTTGTTGATTAACTTGGTAGCAAAGTAAAAGTCGTTCTCTATCTGTTTCCATTTTTGCTGAATGTTTCCAATATAGTCTACACTTATAAGTCAATTGAATTACTCTGGTGTTTTCGAATTTGCCTGAACCTTTTTCTCTTAAAGCGGTTTCCCATTTTGAAATAACATCACATAACTATAACACGAAAAAATTATATAACAAAAATAGAATAATATGGAGCGCTCTTGGCAAAAACAACCATAGTGCAGTAAATTAAGTTACAGAAAAAAATCTGATGTGGCCAGCACATTACCTTCCGTCAGTTATATGAGGTATTTACGAAAATTCTACCGGTGAACTGTTTCCGGTAAACAGCTTTTTATCAGGTTATAGCTACCGGAATCGATATTTTAAGAACGCAAGTGGTAAACAGGGTAAATCCACATCCTATGAAAAAATTTGAAAATTTTAAACAAATTAAAAATTTGACGTAGTTAACAAACTGAGCAAAGTTCTACTTTGAACACATTTCCACTTTTAACGCGCGCGCTTCGTTTTGCATCACTACATCTTTTTGAGATTAGATTCTTCATGAATCCGGTAGATGGATCTGGTAGATATTGTACAATTTTCGAACACGGTAACTTTTTACCACTCGTGTTTTCGAACACAGTCGATAGATGCGGTATCTACCGGTAGAATTTTCGTAAATGCCTATATATTTTCTATAAAATCTATACAGAAAGTTCCTTGCAAAAGGTTCAAAATTTCTTGTATGTACATTACCTTTCGACAGTTGTATGTATTTTATACAAATTCCATACAGAGAGTTTCGAGCAAAAAGTCCTACATTTCGGGAAAATTATAACACAAATATACTACGAATATATCAATTGCACTTGACACTGACATCTGTCAATCAGAATTTTCTTAATATAATAGCTGTCTCTAGCATAGCTGGCTAATTTATGAAATTTAATTTCTTAATAATTTTATATATCCATTTAATATGAAGTATAAAATGCAGTCAAATCGTATAGAGAATACAATGTTCTTTAATATTTATAATAACATTAAATGTGAAAAAATGATATTTAACATCGTTTTTTCAAGAAAAACTGTTAAAATCTTCAAATGAGGGTACTTCCGGTTGACCAATTATAACCAAAATCTAATCAGCTCTTCATATGGATGCAACGAAGAAGAATACGAAAGAATTATAATTTTTGGAATTGTAGTGTTTGAATTATCGAATCCGAAAAAATACATACATACATACATACCTACATATATACATCATCGCAAAAATAGTAAAATCTTATTCCAGGGACTCATTAAAAACTCACCACCGAATTTTTTGAACAAAGACAATACCTACAATGGACTATGGTTGCTTTTGCTAAGATTTCTCTTCAATTTTTAAAGTCACAAAGTGTGATTTGCTAAACATTTGAACCATGCCAGAGGTCCTGGGTTGACTAGTCAATAGAATCAAAGAACGAAGGTGGAATGAAAAATGAGAGGGCAGCACTAGACACAATTATTTTATGTGTGGTTGTGTTGCTCTCTCTTTTTTTTCAATCCACCATCGTATGGGGGCTTTTTAAGATGAATATTATACATTTTCCTTACTTTTGATTGGTGGTCAATGAAATGTTCTAAGTCCTTCTCGATTGGATCATCGCTAAATAATGTGAACCCATTATGAGCAGAATCTCTGCAACCTATTTCTTGGTTAAGTGTAGTTAGGAATTCTTCTATTGTAGTAGACCCGTCGAATCCAACAACTTGGTACGTTCCGTTGAGCATATGTACTGGTATACTATGAGGTAAAGAATGATGGTATGGATTCTTCAATAATATCGATAGGACTTCCATTCGTGAAGGTTTCACTTCTCTTCCTCCATTTTGAAGGGTACGTTCTAAGGCGCGTTCACAGTAGGCGGCGTATTTTCCACATTCCGACCTAACAAAGATAAATATGGTGTAACAAAAGTTACCGTTTGAGTCCTAATGGATCATATATGTATGTCTTGGACAAGTATTGAAAATGCACAGTGGAAAATAAATGCATTAAAAATAAGTTCAGACTTTGTCCTAATGAGGCTATATAGCCTTCAACACCCAAATACTTACGAGGTGCTACCCAAAATATCCGAGAATTATTTTCTGGCGGTTTATAGGGCGCTAGTTGCGACCTCTCCTGCTAGGTGTCTTTAATAGATACCTTTTTGGATCTGTGATCTGTTGCCTAAGAAGCATCTAACCCGTCAGTGACTATGTTTACACGTATAGCAAAAAAGTACTTTGACTTGACTTTGACTTTCAAAAGGCGACTTTTGCCGTTGTGAGAACACTCTCTCCTATGTCAAGTCCAAAATAAAATAGACTTGACTCATATAAGTGACTTTTAAAAAGTCGTGTGAACCAACGAACGAAACATACTTTACTTTACTAACAGTGACATCTAGTTTTCATCCACAAATTCATAGTAATTGGATATTTAATTACACAATTTTGTGTTTTATATCTGAATTTAAAATGTTCTCGAATTTTTAAATATTTTATGCGATTATTTTTTAATCTATTTCGTATCCAATATTGTTGCTGCATAGTTATATTATTTAAAAATATCGCGCTTAAATTTAGTAACTGTAGTTTACTATCCATTTTTTTTTTATAAATAATTTATTTTTAATTATGATTATATGATAATAGTTAAATAGATAACTTACATCACACGTATTATAACCAAACTTTACTTTGCTGTCGAAGTCAAAGTTGAGTGAAGGACAAGTAACAAACGCAAAGTGAAGTAAATTTGACCTTATGTGTAAACGCACGATTAAATTGACTTTTCATAAGTCGCCTTTTGAAAGTCAAGTCAAAGTAAATTTTTCTCATAAGTGTAAACGTAGTAAGTGTGATTTTTTTTTTGATTTTTTGTAAACGCTGTTTGACGTGTACGGCGATTTTTCGATGGCAGACAGTAAAGTTTTGTTTCCTGTTCGAAAAAATTAGCAGCGGAAACTGTCGCATTACTTTGGAGGACTTACGGGGAGGAAGGTTTGAACCATGCAAGGTTTACGTGTGGTTTTCTCTTGTTAAAAATGGTCGAATGTCAATTGAAGATAAACCTCGACCGGGACGTCCCTCGACTTCCAGAACAACCGAAAACAGTGGAAAAATCGTAATGCGATCATATCTGATCGTTGAAATAGGAATTTGGGAACGGTTGAATACCCAATGTAGCTCCAGACGATCTTAATATTTTATATTTCGGGATTATTGTTGGCTGCCTTTATTAATCATATGACTACTCTCTATTCTTTATCAGCACTTTCGCTCACGCTTATGTTCGACTGTTATACCGAAGGTCCGTAGATCCGGCTCGAAGGATCAAAATGTGAATACGGAACATTGACTACGTTTATCTCGATAATTCAAGCGGCTTTAAGCATATTATGACTTGAGAAATCCTATTGGTTTATCTCAGCGAATTGAAAATAAGATTGAGTTTGTTTCAATCTTCTTTAAATTCGTATCGACTAAAAAAAGATAGTTAAATACTCAATTATGCAGGCAGACAGGGAGAAGTATTTGATCTAAATTTATCCTGGATATTTAACCCCAAAATCTAAAAATTGTCATGTTGTTATTGGTCTTCTCTTTCAAAAACATTAAAAAAACATTTATTTCTTCATCACTCCAAATATTTCGCTTTTCAACAATTTTACTAAGTTTTATGTCGCGACTTTTATAAAATGAGGTAAAATACAAACAACCAACAAATGATATGAATTTAGTAACACTGCAACATATTGCGCATGCGTAATTACATTATTTGAAGCTTCACTGTTTATTTCGACAGAAGTCAAGCCGCTTCGTAAGTCCAAGCCTGTTATTTTATAGGCTTGACTTGACACTTTCAAGCGGCTTGAAATATTAATCTCGATCGTTTATTTCGAAGATTGAAAAGGGATTTACTAAATTCAAGCGGCTTCAAACGTCGAGATAAACGTAGTCATTAACTGTTATTATTGTCGTAGAATTCTGAAAGATTTTTTAATAATTTATTTACTTGCTGAAGATGTACAAATATGTCATAAACATAAAGGCCTATTTATTAAATTTCAATCAAATCTGATTGTTGTACGTAGAACAATCGCTGAGTTGGAGGAACTCACTCAAATATCTTGGAGTTTGTGCTAACGAATTTTGACTAAAAATTTGAAGATGAAATCGATCTGAAATTTTTGTAAGCTCCCCCATGTATAGCTGCTGATTTTCCTAACAGGAAACAGAACTTGATGTTAACACGTTGCTTTTTAATGACCGCACAAAATCGCCGTACACATCAAAGAGTGCTTACAAAAAAATATTATAATGATCGTTCAGATGTTCCCCCAAGGATGGCACTTTGGGCAACAGATCCAAACGGGTGTCTAGTAAAGACACCTAGCGGAAGTCGAAACTAGCGCCCTATCACCCGCTAGAAAATAATTCTCGTTTTTGGTCATTTCAGTTATTTTGCTCTAAAAATTGTATCCACTGTTAAGAAATTTTGAAAATTCGTATACTTATGCAATATTTCCCGTAAAATTTTTGGGTTATTGAACGAAAATATCTCAGGAACTAAAAGAAATATGAATTTGCGGTTTGAAAATTTAGAATAAGCGCGTTGCAATGAATCAACAAAATAAAAAGTAATGTTTTGAAAATTTTTCCCAAAGGTGGGTGCATTTTTTGAAAACCCCCTTTACGGAAAAGGTTTGTAAAATGTTTCGTATGGAGTATTGTACTGTATGAATGCGAAACATGGACCTTGCGGAAGAAGAGAAAAACAAAAATTATTTTGATAGCTTGGTGGAAGAGAGAGAGGGAGAGAGGTTGAGGAGAATGAGGTGTTGAAAAGTAGAAGGATTGAAGAAGAAAGATTTTGAATGAAATAAGAAAGAGAAAGGCCAGTTGAATTCGCCTTATCTTCGGGAGAAATTGTCTTCAGAAAATTTTAATCAAAAGAGGAAGAAGGAAGTCTGAAACGATTGGGTGGAAAGACAGTCAGGACCTCGATTTTGTAACTTTAAATTCTACTGGATTTCAAATTCTACTGGAATTGGGTAAGAATAATTATAATTAAATTTTTCAAACTAGACGTAAATAAAGATATGTCAAGCATAAACGATAGAAACGAATTCTACTGCTCCGGACCAGTAGAATTTGAAATCTACTTTGAGAAAGAGTGAAGAAAAAACTCAATTCGATCGAAATCCAGTAGAATTTAAAGTAACAAAATCGAGGCCAAGATATGAGGAGGTGTTGAAGAAAGATTAAAAAAGAGAGAAAAAGAAATAAGAAAGAAGAAGGCCAACTGCCAACTTGTTTGGACATATTTTAAGAAGGGATTGTCTCCAGAAAATTATAATCGAAGGGAAGATATATGGGAGAAGATGAAGGGGAAGAAGGAAGTTTGGAATGTTGACAGAATTTACCCATAAAATTGCAGAAGTTCTGGATTACTTGGCAGCGCCAGAGATCCAAACCTCTTGAATATTTGCAACTAAACCAGAATCATAACAGCTATAACTAACAACCCAATAAATAACAAGCGTTGAAAACATTTCCTACTCTACTTTCTTGTTCTTACTTGGAGTCAGCATTCCTGTTGAGATGCAGCTTGAGATACCACAGCAGCCTATTATTCTTGGGCACGAACAGCGAAACAGCTAGCGCTAAGAGTTGCCATCCCTGGACGAAGCTAAACGTCGGAGGGTTGGTCTTGCAGTCCAGGATGGGTGCTGGCGGGGCCTGTATAGAGGTGGGCGAACCCTTCTGAGCAGCTGCAGTCGACCCCCCACTCGCTGTGTCGCAAGTGAATAGCGACTGCGTGGCGCACAGCAACAACTGCTGCAAGGCAATGTTGGTGTTTCTATTTTGTTGTTGTAAAGAGACTGAGTGATAACTAAGCGTGATGGTATAGTACCCGGCTACCAGAGTGAGTCAAGTGGCTTTCTTACACGTTTAGAACTATCGGTTGTACTTGTTATAAGCTTAAGCACGAGACTATTTTTGTTGTTATTTATTGATTGATTGATTGACATTGATGAATGATGAGACCAATGGTGCTTAATGATAAGAATTGATGATGATGAAAAATGTGATAAGCTTGCATGGCCAACTGTTTTGCTGCTAAATTTTGCATCCCCCTTCAATGCACACAAATATGTTTAAACTATTATTCACGAAAGATGACTATTGGAGGTCATTTGTGAGCCGTCTGATATAATATTACTTGCAGATAACTTCATTGCATTTCGTATGCATAGGCGTACAACATAAAATATTTATGGACACATTTTAACTGACAAATAAGAATAACTTATTTGAAAATTATGTTTCTTTCTAAATAATGCCTTTCTGAAAGATTTATGTTCTTCACTTATTTTTTTGCAAAATTCAAAAACATAGACAACTATAAAGCAAGGAATAATAATTTGATTTAAACGTCAACGGCACTGGGTAAATATTAGCACAGAGGACAGTGTAGTAGATAATTAGGTATCTGTAAATAAATAGCACAAAATTGACCCCTGTGGTGCACTCTCCAGCTAGCAATGAGTGTCCGTGAGGTGACGCCTGGTAAGCGCCCGCGCGGTGCAAATATTTCATCATTACCGATACCTGTGTACAAAGCAGATTGGCACATCCAGCAATGGGTAATAAGCCGTGAAGATATATTTATTTATATATTATATAACTGTCGAAAGTAGCCCTTTACAGACCGAGGCTTATTCAACAGTTGTTTAAATAAGGCCCAGTCTGGTCGCGAATTTGGACCCGAGTTCCATCCTAACCGCCGCCAAAATTATTTTGAATTTTAAATAGAAATAAATGCACGTGAAGTGACGCCTGGTAAATGCTCGCACGGTACGAATATGTCATCATCAATACCGATATCTGTGTACAAAGCAGATTGGCACACCCAGCAATGGGTAATAAGCCGTGAAGATATATTTATTTATTTATTATATAACTGTTAAAAGTAGCCCTTTACAGACCGAGGCTTATTTACTACTTAAAGCCCAGTCTGGTCGCGAATTTGGATCCGAGTTCCATCCCAACCGCCGCCTAAATTATTTTGAATTTTAAATAGAAATAAATGCCCGTGAAGTGACGCCTGGTAAATACTGGCACGGTAGGAATATGTCATCATCATTACCGAAATCTGCGTACAAAGCAAATTGGCACACCCAGTAATAGGTAATATGCCGTGATGACATATTTATATTTACTTATTTATTTATTTATTTATTAAAAATTTTCCATTTATATCATCAGATCTATGAAGGCGAAAGTTTTGAATGTAGGTAATGGTCTGTAAAAAATTGTAGTAGATTGTGAAGTACTTACTTTATTGACCGTTATTAGTAGCAACTTTTATAACCAAATAATTTTGGAGAAGTCTACTTTTTTATCGACTGTAAAAAATACGTTTATTGAATCTGCAGAACAATTTAATTTTTTTTTATTTTCACATTTTTTGGCGAGGTCAATAATGCTACCAATTTCTAAACAAGGTTTACCTTCATTTTATTGTATAGTCTGTCTTATTTTTGACTTACACAGCAGGCAAGAAAATGGGGTATGTGACAAGTAAAAGTAGCATTCTCTCCTGTGGTGTGTGAAGTATACATATACCAATTCGCGAAAAAACTAATATGTATATGGCAGTGTTAAACTGTAGTGCCGGACACCCTAATGGGAAAACAAAGTAGTTGACATCAACGATCCCAAATACACTAGATATAACTTCAAAGCATTTGTTTTGTTTTCGGCTGGACAGAAAGAGACAAATAAGGACAGAGATATGTTAAGTCTCCTCAGAGAGTATTCGCTAGATGTCACTGCTTGTTCTATTAACATGAACTGTACTATATTTGAAACATTTAAATTATTATTAACGAAAAGCAATTATAAAGTGTATGAAACAAATTGATATTAGTATTAGGAAAGGATAAAAATAATTGTATATAATTATTTATATTATTCTATTGATTTTTAAACAATATTGTTTTTTGCGTATATGCTTATTATTCTATTTGTAGTTTTTTCTGAATTTATTTTTGTGATGGATCCGGATTTTGAAATAAATGTCTAAAATTAAATTGATCAATTGAATGCCATGATTATTTAATGGATCCTGGTCCAGGATATGGTTTTTGAGTTACATTTTATTTCAAAACTCACTTGAATATTGCAGATTTATAGAGAATAATGAAACTGTAAAACTTTGAACAAACCCAAACTGAGTCTCGATTTTGGAACTTTAAATTCTGTCTGATTTCAAATTTTGTTGGAATTGGGTTTTCCCCACTACGAATTCTACTGCTCCAGACCAGTAGAATTTGAAATCTGACAGAATTGCGATACCCCAGTTCTTTCTCAGGAAAGATTTCAAATTTGAAATCTGACAGAATTCTACTGGTCTGAAATATGGAAAACCCAATTCTGACAGAATTTGAAATCGAGGTCCGAACGACTTCACAACTTCCAAATAAAGGAACAAAATGTCACAAATACATTATAAGGACCGTAGAGACATCTCTCGACAAACTTTAGAGTAGTCTTTATATATCTCTATCTCTAGTTGTCTCTTTCTGTCCAGCCGAGAACATAACAAATAATAGTGAGGTATAGGGCATGTTTTGTCTAATATATTTGTGGTCGTTAGTTGATATTTGTTTTAAAGACAGAAATTATTTTCCCGTTTGGGAGCTTTTCATATCGACACCAGATGTCAGGAACTTTGTTTTTTTTTCGCGAATATTTTTGCCCCACCGGGATTAGAAACACAACAAAAATCCATTTTTTAGAATACAGGTTATTGGATATCAATGCTAATTTTCTGATTTTTATTATCTTAATATCAATATAAAACTTTAATACGTTTAAATCGAGCGTATAAAATTCAGTATCATCCATGTTCAGCCTTAGAAACGTAAGTTCTCCGAGTAGATGACGTGACACGCGCCGACGATTTTGTCGGTCCACCTTTATTGAAACTTTAATATTTTTTTCTGACGAAAATACAAAATACGGGTCTAATATTTTTTATATTAAAAAATGTAAAAACTTAAAACCCCTTATTAAAAGCTTGTGACAGATTTGACTGTCATCTTCGACAATTTAATGAATTTAAGAAGTTAGTAATCTTTGAGATTAACATCACAAAATAAGTTTTCTTATAAAGTTGAATTTTTTCAAATTTCATATCGAGAATTTTAAGTTCTACGTATTTTTTTCTAAAATGGAATATCAAGAATACAGCGAAGAATCCACAGAAGAACCCTAAGAAATTGTTAATGCAGCTTGCAACTTACATTAAGACTAAACTATCAAAATAATATAAACTCTCTAGGGCTAGGATAGACATACGAGTATTTTCCCCTAAAAACAAAAAGTTGTACTTCTGTAATGATTTTGACAGAGATATCGATTTCTCCATCCAGTACTGAAATAAATGACCCTTGTTTTTTTTTGCCCTGGGTAAATATTTTAACCGACACCTGTGATTTCTGTGCTGCATTCTCTACACCAGCTAAGAGTGCCTATGAAGTGACATCTCTACAGTACAAATACTATATCATCATCTTTTCAGATATTTATGCTTAGGTATATACTAATTTTGTGTTGTACCGAACTACTTGCCTCGAAACTAAATAAAATGTGTAAAGATATATTTTTAAAGAAACCAAATATTAAAATGTTTCTTGTGCAACCCATTCACACAAAATAAATAGGAAGAAATATGGATACGATTAAAAATAGATCGAAACATTAATTTAAATTTTAGAAAAAGAGTTTGATTCTTTTTCTCGTCCACCAACGTGTAAGAAAGTAATCACATACACGACAATTCTATGAAACTCAGGCAACTAGAACCATCTAGACAATTCACATTCAATAAAAAACAAATAAAATGAAATCCTGAAACACCAACATTCCATTGTATGAATCAAACAAACTGACTACATACTAGGGGAAAGTCAAGCTAATCTGTACAGCTAAAGGGGAGATCTTATAGAATAGAGTCATAATGTCCGATTATGTATAAGTGTAATATAAAATACTGAAAATATAAAATGTCATTATTGTAAACATCGAACATTGATCATGCTACGAAACAATTGAGCGTGCAAGTGGCGTGACAAATGCGAAGCGTGATGTAGCCAGGCTTGCCAATAAAACAGAAACAAATTAAGGATGAGATGAGTCAGTTACCACTAGAATCCTTATCAGTTAATTTGCTATAGCTAAAGACTATAATCTATAGTCTATAATTAGTAACCAAACAATATAATTAATAATTTATGTGTATTAGTATATTTTAGAATCTTATAATTTAGTATCATGCCTTATAATTAGTTTTATTTTTGATTAATCTATGCTTTTGCTTATCCAAATTCTAAAATTATTAATAATTTATTAATATGTTATACACAAGTTCTTCAAACAAGAATATTATATACGAGGGTCACGCTAGAATTATTGAGAATAAGACATACGGTTCATATTTTATTTTAAATAACGTATAGTCTTAAGTTTTTAGAAAATTTTTAGATACTTTTTTAAAACTCTTTTACTTTATAAACTAATTATTGCAACAATTAACAATAAGTATAACAATTGATATTTAACATTTAAATTATTTATAATGGACTATTATCTTCAATGGCCCTTAATTTTCTTCTGACTTGCCCCATCATTTTCTGGACAACATCTGGATCGATTTCTCGAATCTTTTGGTCAATGCGACGTCGTAATTGTTCTTCATTTGCAGCTTCCTATCCCTTGTCGTACACTTTTTGGTCAATATTGACTAAAATTCTTCTATTGGTCGTGTTTGAGGTACATTGGGAGGATTGCGTAATTTCGGAACAAAGTCTACGTTGATTTCGTTATACCAGTCTCTAGTTATTCTGGCATAATGGCATTAAGCTATATCAGGCCAAAACATTATATCATCATTGGCGTTATGTGTATTTAAAAATTGAAGCAATTTAGAAAGGCATCTTTGAATATAAAGTTGTGCAGTTAAGGCTTCTCTTCGAACACGACCAATGTATGGCTGCGAGATATATCCGGCTTCAGAAGTGGCACACCATACTAAAATTTTATCCTCAAATTTAGATTTACCTTTGAACTTGACATTGTCTGGTGTGTTTTCCATGTCATTAGTATAAAAACCATCCTTTCCTTTCATCTCTGAATGGGACAGAGTAAAATATTTCTCGGCATCCATTACAATAAGTTTATTGAAAAAATGAATGCGCCTTAACGCACGACAACATCTAGAGATTCTTTCTAATTGGGCCACGGTAAATTTTGGCGCCTTTCTTCTTTTTCGGAAAGTATTCTAAAAACAGTGGTCTTCGAAACATCGTATTTTCTGACTACAGTTCGTTGTGACACTCAAACTTTGTCTTTAACAGCAGCAATTAATCTTTGTTCTCTCATGTGGCTCAAAATTTTTGGTCGACCACTTTTGGGCAAATTAACACAGGATATACCTACTTCACTATCTTTTATTGTCCGATAAATTGTTGTCAGAGAGATATTGTGCTCGCGATAAACTGCAACAATATCACATTTATGCCCAATTTTATAAAAGATAGATAAGTAAATTTCTAGCAAAGTAAAATTTACTCTTAAAGTAAAAGAGTTTATTCCAGAGATTTTCGTTTTATAAAGCAAGAATAAAAATACTAGGTAAATAAATCTAGAGAATAAATTACTCCACCGATTTTCGAGGAAGTAAATTTTATTCTGTAGAATAAATTTGACACATCAACATTAATTAAATTAAATTCATTATAAATTTCATCTCTTGCATTATTTATACATATATTTATTTATATCTAATATATGTGCTTTGTCTATTTCTGTGTAATTTTTTCCGTTCTCTCTTTTTTCTATGTTAGGTGACATCTGGCACTTTATGACACACTTTATTTTGACTTTTGGATTTATTTCGTGTCAGGAACATACAGAATACAATATTAGTAAAACATTCTGCGGCACATTGCTTGGAATAGATCCTCTTCAATTGGAGATTAACATTATCGTCAGTAGTGGTTTTAAGGGATACCGTCTAGTTATGTTTTATCCAGGTTTTATCAATCTCTCTTATGCTCCAGTAGTGGAAAGATTAGCCGGTATAAGAAACAGTAGTTAGAGTGTATCACGGTATTCACACACTCTTCATGGAGGCTCTTTTCCTTGTCCCCAGTTAAAATTGTAGTTACAAATTCATTAAAAAAAATAGAATTTTATTACCACTCTGGCCTTAATATAGAGAAAAACAATATTAAATGCTTATAATTATAGAAAATATTAAAATATGTATATGCAAAAATTAGAAAATAATGACAGATGTCATGTCTGTCGGTAAATCACTAGGATAAAATATTTATTCTGCAAGTAGCTATTTTACTCTGTAACTTGTTTTATAAAACAGACATTTTTATTTACTCGTCAATTAAATTTACTTTCAAAGTAATAACTCAGCAGTTTATTCGATGTTTATAAAACCGGGCATTAGGCATTCGCCCAACAACATTGTAAATCCCTTTACGAATAATATAATATTTTGCTGCATTAAATCGAAAAAACTAAACTGTCAAAATTAAAACAAGTTAATTGTGATATTTTGTTTCAAGTGACAATTTGATTAAACGTTATTTGGTATAAATACAAAACATCTAAAAAAATTCTCAAAACTTTAGGACCATTCGTTATGTTCAAAGTAGTTCTCACTAACAATAATACATATAACTTGACCAAAGACAATACCTTCCTTACCTAAAGGTGACGGAAGATGAAAATGGACACAAATTGAGTATTTTATTAACATTTCCATGTTATATTTTTCTGTAAATGTCATAATGAAATCACTAGTGAATAACAAACGACGGCGACAAAAACCGTGAATAGAGGCGATTTCGGGCGACAACCGTTCACTTTGCGTTCAGGTACGTTCACACATTCGGGCGCTAGGAACAACATACCCGGTATGCTTGGATCAGTGCTCACAGCTGAACGGGTTTGCGAGTCGGGTCAGCTCTCTGTTCACTATTTCTATCTCTTTTTATGTCTTTTTTTGAAATGTCAAAAGTCAAAACAGTCGGAGTCGTGGTCTTATGTCAAACAGGGTGACATTATTTTCGTTGACTCTTTTTTGGACAAATATGGAAAAAACTATCTTTCTCCGTTAATGCATTTTAATTGTCAGACACTATTTTTGACAGTTTTAAATGTCGCAGAATATACATAATCACCAAGCACGGTGTCAACAAGTGAACCAACGATTTTTGGCGCCACCAATAATCAGATCATACCGTAAGTAATCCGAAGAAGTGAACGGGTATGTCGCCCGAAATCGCCTCAGGGCGCGAGCAGACACGTGACTCGAGGGACCTTGACCTGCTTAGAATCAGCTGATTTGTGTGCGCATGTCATTTTGACAAAAACAATGTCATGTTGACAAGACCAAAGTTTTGACTTATTTTGATTTTTAACTGCTAAAATGTTATTATTTTTAATTGCATGCGTTTTACTGCCTAAAAATTGTCAAATATTAACATTTTAGCAAATCAAAATCAAAATAAATCAAAACATTGGTCATGTCAAATTGACAATGTTCTTGTTAAAATGACATGCGCACACAAATCAGCTGATCCCAAGCAAGTCAAGGTCCCTCGAGTCACGTGTCTGCTCGCGCCCTATACAGCGAAAGTATATAAATAAATCGTTGCAGTTTCGCGAACGTCGCATCTGTGAGAATTTGGCCCTTTATTTACATTTTAAGTTTTGTTTAATTTTAAAACAGCCTGTTATTCTTATTCTTGTATGGAAGAACTTTGTATGTTTATTAATGAATTAAGTGTACAATATTAATAATATTATTGTGATATTAATCCTTTGTACACTCGTGACTGTGTGTTGTGGCTAAGGGTTAAAAGAAGCAATGCGGTTGCAGACTTACGCGAGACGGTTTGAGTTTGTTGACAGCTCGGTTTACCTGCACGCCCAGTCGATGCTGCGTGTGGCGTGAGGTCTGCTTCACAAGGGCGCACATCAGCTCCGTCTGCAACTCGGGGACGTCTAGGCACTGCTGCAAGGCGTTCTGCGCTAGGACGACGTGGTAGTCGATGCCGGCTTGGTCTACTGCCACGGACATGAAGAGCTGGCAACACTAAAAAGAAAATAAAAGTATTATAGTTTGAAAATACGCCTGCGCAAATAAAAGTCAAGTTAGATGCTGTTTACGGAGACTCTGCTGACAATTGAGTTATTGCAAGCCTACTTGCAGGGTTGATATTTTGTCATGGATGCCATATGATACCCTGCACCCTAAATCCCTTTAGATATTCTCTCACAAAGATGAAAACGTTTTGTTTTTAATCAGCTAGGTTTGTGCTCTTATGGAGTAAACAAGGAAAGTCAGTGTTAGATACAGGTGTCAACAAAACATGAAGTCTGAATTTTAGTTTTGGGCGCATGTATAACAATTTAGTTTAATGTTTGTATGTGTGTGTGTGTGTGAATCCTCCACTCTAACTCAAATACTATCATTCAGAAATTTTTTTATGAATAAATTTATAAAATTATCTATAATTTAAATCCCAGATCCTCCGCTTTAAACAAACAAAACGTAGTTATTCAAATGTATGTAACTGACAGATAAATGTCACTATCAAAGAACTAATCATTTCAAAATAATATTAGTAACGTTTTAAAAAGGAAAAAGTAAATAGAACAATAGAAAAAGAATTCAATACAGTTTCCAGCATAAGTAAATATGTAGGTATGTATTTAGATTAATAAAAAATAACGATTCACAAAAATATTTAAGCTAATCCTCATTTTTGGATTATTGAATTCTATTCTATCCCGGTATTTAAAATTTAATCATTTTATTATAGTTCCGGTGGATCAATGGTTAGAAGAACGCCTCATGTCATGAGTGCCCACGGGGCTCTGGATTCGAATCCAACTAAGGCATGGATGCGTGTGAAAGTGAACCCCCTTTGTAATTGGGATTGAATCCTGTTGATGGGTTAAAAAAAAGATAGTTACTTGGATTAGATTAGACTATATTTTAAGAAATAAACAGTCAAAATTAGAGTAAAATTCGCTAATCCAAAAAACTTTTTTTGTAACTCGGGCTGTAAATGGCGGGAGGTATTGTGTTGGCCACACCAGATTTTTAAAATTGTTGTTGGGTTCTTTTACATTTTCTGGCTCATATACTATAGGAATGTTCGCAAATGGGGTTGTAAATTGTTTAGTATTTACATTGGCATCGTAATAAATCTACGCCAATAAGACCATCATATTTGTCACCAAATTTGAAAAATCTAAAAAACTTATGGGTCGATTCTGACCACATCTGTAAATCTTACAGTTCTGTAAATTTGTAAATAATGAACAAAATCGTAACGAAAACTGCACTTTTATGTATAATTTTATATTAATCAACAAAAATAGATGCGTTTTTGTCAGGTTTTTACAAATTTACAGATTTGTAAGACACAGATGTGAACAGAATCGATCCATTAATCTTTTTTGTGACTCGGGCTGTAAATGGCGGGAGGTATTGTGTTGGCCACACCAGATTTTTTTATTTAATATTTTTCCTACCCATATTTATACGCCGAACCAATGAATGGCCGTAAAGCAATAACATCGGTACATCCAATAGCAATGGCATGTGCGGGTAATTTAAACATTACAGATCATCTATTTGACGCTTGAATAATAGTTTGGAGGTTAATATTTTCGTTTGTCATTTCAATCTTTTACGAGTATTAGCTAAGTTAAAATCCTTCAAAATCATGCTTAATAAATCGAAATACGTAATAAAAGTAACAGAAACCACGCAAATTAACTCGCACTCGCTCGCCATCTACAGGTTACATTCTTAAATATGGATCCCTTTCTCCAGTTCAAAATAATGACGTCAAAGAAAATCTTCTTTCTTCATTTATTAAAAAACAAATAATTTTTTAAAAATAAAATTTATATATTTACATAGATTTTCAGTACCACGCAAGTAGCCTATTGTACCTGAGAAATGTTTAATAGATACCTTAAATAATTTGATGGCTTCATTCTGTAAGGCTTCTGAATTTAATGACGTTAAAGGCGAAACGATATTTTCTTTAGAATGTAGTAACTGAGGATGTCGCCACAATACGCAACCTGCAAACAAAATAACATACAAGATAAATTGTAAATCATAATACTCAAAACTAATCAATAGGGTCCTATAGGGCGCGAGCAGACACGTGACTTGAGCATCCTTGACGTGCTAGGAATCAGCTGATTTGTGTGCTCTTGTCATTTTGACAAGAATAATGTCACTTTGACAAGACTAATGTTTTGATTTATTTTAATTTTGAACTATTGATAAGTTATTATTTTTAATTTCATCTGTTTTACTGCCTGTAAATTGTACATTAATAACATTTTAGCAGCTCAGAATCAAAAGTCAAAACATTGGTCTCGTCAAATTGACACTGTTCTTGTCAAAATGACATGCGCACACAAATCAGCTGATTCCAAGTACGTCAAGGACGCCCGAGTCACGTGTCTGCTCGCGCCCTATACCAATCTCGTTTATAAAATCAGGCAACCAATTAAATTGCTTAGGACATGAAAGGTCACTCAAACTTTCAATCGCTAATTTATGTATATTTTCACTTTCTCATTTAAGATAGTTAAATTTTGAGTATGGTATGGTAACATTAAATTTAAGAACAATAACAATAAATAAACGAAATTTGATTACTTGGGTCGCCATCCAATTCCATCAACTTCTGCACCAACTGCTCATACTGCGTCCCAGCACTTGGTCCACCGCCTGACACAACAGTCAAATGGTACAACCAATTATCCTTTTCTTGCTTCCCTGGGAATAAAAGATACGTTGGTCCTTGATGCGTCGGGAAGATCCCGATTGTTAATTCAGGAGGTGGTCCATCAGGGTCTCGTTCTTCACTGTCAGAATCTGATACGTGGTCTACTTCTTCTACTCTGGCGTCTCGCATGTTTATTTGGCCAACTGGATTCTAAAAAGAACGAGATATTCGTTTTTATTTGGATCATGAATATTTTCTTTCATTTAAACTTACCGTATCGCTTGGAGATTTAAAATATAAAAACATTTTTCCTATTAGAACGCACCAACATTTTTTGGCATGACCATTTTTGACTTTGGTCAACCATCCTTGGACAGATGGTTTATTGTCCTCTTTACTTAACAATAGTTTTGTTGCGTTTCTTCTCTGTACATTCTAAAATATAATGAGAAATAGATTAAATAAATACAACGCAAAATAATAAAATAATTGCAGAATGATGAACAAAATTTTTATATTACATTGCTTAATAGATCTGTTCGTTTTACTACTTCGCGTCTATGGTTTATTGCCGCGTCCATATACGTGGCCTGCCTAAAAAGAATCCGATCTTCAATTTTACCGCGCAAAATAACGACTTTCCACAAGTGATAGTTGCTGTGTGAGGTGTTGTTTTCGTCGGATTTCTGATTCGCTCGAAATTTCTGAACGTGTTGAGCAGAGATGCTTTAACAAGTTTTGTCAAAAGCTTGGAGACTCTCAAAGCGAAACAATTCGTACGACCAGGAAATAAAAGCACAATCATCGCAATGGAAACATCCCTTGTCCCCAAGTTCGAAACAAGCGCGACAGGTGCAAAGCAAAATCAAGGTGATGCTGACTGTCTTCTTTGATAGCCCTGGCAGTGTGCATCCTGAATACGCACCGGAAATACAAACAGTGACGAAAGAGCATTACCAAGAAGTTCTCTGCAGTCTCCGTGATGCAGTGCGACGCAAAACACCAGGGCCTCAATTCTCCCAATCATTAGTTCGCATTCGTATGCGTTCATTAACGTAGTGCCTAACTGTATACGTTTCAATAATTCTATTCTCCAATGGTATACGTTTGCCTCGCTTGATTTCCATTCGAATACGATTGGCTTACTAAAGGACAGTTCCACTAGAGTTTTTCATTTGTGAATGGACCAATCAAACAACAGCACCACGCTCCATGCGTTTGATTAAATATCAAAAGTTGACATCTTGACACTGATACACACTAAACCTACAATTTTATTTGAACATGAAAAAAATGCCGAAATAAAGTAGGTATTTCTTCGCTCTAAAGACTAAAAAAAGAATAATTACTAGAATGTGGAAAATTTGATTCTACTTTTACCCATAAAAAAAATCGAATTTTTAGAAGATTTAATAATAATATTAATGCTATCCCTGTACCAAAAAACTGGAGGAAGATCTGTATATAAACATATGAAATGTATTTACTGATTGATTTTAGACTTGGTACGATAAGCTCTGTGGGTAAAAGGCGCCTTCACGCAAAGAAATATATAAGAAAAATATTTAAGATACTTTGTACTTTATACAATACATATTTCCCTTTAGGGCCACAGCCTCCGGAGGAGCCTCGGAAAAAGATCATTTCATGAATTTTAATTTTTTCTATGAAGTACAAAAAATTAATCTTGAACATACAATTTGCTTTATTGGATTCATTCTTGTAATCAATATTCTTAAAATATTTTATACATATATTATATTAAGAATTTATAATTTATATTTTTCAAAATATTCTTGCCTTAAAAAATAAGAACAGAATGCATCACTAAATAATTTTATAATAGAATTATTCCCCATTATTTATGTAAAACACTATTACACTTGTAAACTTATGGAAAATTCATTGAACGAATGTTCAGTCCCCGCCCGTTGTCACACGTACGAAAGTTGTACGTTTAGAAACATATATGTTAATGAAACCGACGCTGGAGAATACCAAAATCTCATTTCGTAGAACGCCGCAAACGTATACGTTTAGATTCGAGAATAGAGGCCCAGACCTCTGGACGGCAAAAAACAGACAGTTGCATCATGACAATGCTCCAGCTCATTTATTCATCGTACTTTCTTGGCGAAAATGGTAATTCCAGCTTCCTACTCTCCAGACATGGCTCCTTGGGCCTTCTTGTTGTTTCCGAAATTAAAAAATCCATTGAAAGGATCCCGTTTTGAGAGTAGAGAAGAGATAATGCGGAACGCTACAGCGAAGCTGCAGGCCATTCCAAAAGAAGGGTTCCAGAGGTGATTCCAGCAGAGGAATGATCGGTGGGCTAAATTTGTGGAGGCGCAAGGGGCCATTGAAGGGATTAGGGTCCCAATACGGTACGCAATATTTTTTCCCAGCCGAAGGTCGGATTCTTTTTAGACAAGGTTCGTATTGCTAAATTCACATTATAATATGGTGTCAGAAGTGGGATTACATACTTTTTATGGTCGCGACAGTAAACCGTAGATGCAAATTAGCTAAGCAAACAATTAAGTTACAAACAAATACCTGTAAAACTCTGATCCAATCTTCCATAGTGGCAATAGAATCCGCTGTCAAATAATACGTCTTCTTCCCTGTGGAAATCTCAAACGTAGCTGCTCCATCATTTCTGGTTATCCTACAAATCTCATCTAGGACAATATGTCCTTGCGGTTTCCTATTTACATCATTCTGCGACTTCCAATACGTAAGGACTCCATTCTTGAGCACAAACCATCTCTTCCTCCAGGTCTTGAGCTTGCCTCCGAGTTTGGCGAGGTGTCCCGACTTCTCCAGGGACTCGATACGTTTGTTGGGGCTGTCCATGTACGATGACACCCTCATAAGAAGTGAAGGCATGGAAGATTCGATGCTGGTGGTGTCACAGGAGAGCGCGTCTGGGGGGATGGCGTAATCGTCGGACATTCCTGATTCGAAGGAAGTGTCTGAAACGGCTTCGGGTCAGAAGTTAGTGGGTGAGGAAGCCAGCAAAGAAACAATAATTGTATAGATGAGAAAAACTAGTTGTTTAAATGAAGATGTTAATATGTTGATGGTAAATGCGAAACATGTGACGATCATTTCTACAATTCATACAAAATTTTACAATTTGTATGACAAATTTATACGATTCACAGTAAAAATGTTCAATACAGTAAACTGATACTTTGAATGAGAAATGACAGAAATCAGTACAGACTTTTTGCCGCCCGGTGCTAATTTCAGAGCCGTAACTAGAGTTTTGAGCGCCTGTGGCAAAATTTTTATTTTGCGCCCCTACATATAAAGAAAATAAAAAATAAACTTCTGATGAGCGATTCGCGAGTTACTAACAACTTAAATTTACATGAACATTTTTTAAAATTTAAAACGTCTGTAAATCTGCTTCATATTTTCATCTAAAATTTTGACACGATTAAAGATAAACAATATTACGTATTTAATACGTGTCGAATTTTCAGATGAAATGAGATCTAAACCGATTTGCAGATGTTTAAAATTTTAGAGGAGTTTCATATAAGTTTAACTCGAGAACCGCTAACCGCTTATCGGCAAAAATTGTCTATACTGTTCCATTTAAACCATTTAGCAGATGGCGCACGCATCAGTCGCAGTTTTAAGTAGCCGAAATTACATTGGATAAACTTGTTTCTTGTCTCCAATTTCAGCCAATCGGAGACATCAAAACTATTTATTCCCTATTCTCTACAATACTGAATATCTAAAATGGAACAAGGTATAAGTCATGACATGAAGGAGAATTTTATGCTGAATTAAAATTTTCAAACCGCGTAATCGTATCTTTAACCGGGTCAGCGTTGTGGATGAATTTGTAGGAAAGAGCTGAAAAAAATTATTCTAAAATCATCAATAATAAACTGTTATAAATAGTAAAAAATATTATACTCTGGTCCATTTAAGCCATTCAGTAGATAGCGCTGACATCAGCGCCAGTTTTAAGTACCTAGCCGAAATTACATTGGGAAAACGTGTCTCTTGTCTCCAATTTCAGCCAATCAGAGTTCAAAACTACGCCCAATTCTCTACAATAGTAAATGACTTAAATGGAACAAGATATATACTAAGTACTATATACCCATTATTGTTTATTTTTTAAGTAATTTAAATTTCTATCATAAATTGTTATTCTGGTTAACTATTTTTTAACATAAATGTTTCGAGTTCGTCTTAGGCAAAAAATGTTAGAACCCTTTTATGTACAGGAAATTACGAGCTTTAATTTTTATTCTTGTAAAATTTTGATACGGGTCACTGGCTTCAAGAAAATGGCCAAAAACTTATTTTTTACGCAATAAACACCTTGCCAACTGGCCTATCTGTAGATAATTATTTGTTAAATTTAGAAAATAGATTTTAGAAATATTTGATCTAAACTCATATAATTAATTAAAATTTTGCGCCCTTAAGAATTTTGCGCCCGTGACGTGCGCCACCTTTGCCATGCCCTAGTTACGGCTCTGGCTAATTTTTAAAAACCGCCTTTCTCAACAAAGAAAAAATCGTTTTTCCGACATCAAACTGCCAAGTGCCAGGGGAAAAAAGATAAATGTTACAAATTTTGTTTTTTCATTACGCGAATTTTAGTTTGAGACCCCATCTAATGCTTTTGGAATGACAAAGTGTATTAATTTTATTTCGAAACTCAGATTGGTCATTTCTGAAAATTATTATACCCACAGATGGGTCAAATTTCAACTTATGTGGGACCTAACAGAATTTCTCCGTTATTTTTGCCGGTTTACGGTTTTCGATTCAGCTGCGGTTCGAAGTCCTGTTTTAATGAAAAGTCTCGTGGAATAGACTATAGATATAGAAATTATGAAAGTCCATGAACTCCCATATTTTTGAAATTCAATAACAAATTATTGGTATTGGTTCTGAAACGTGGTTAATAGAATATTTCAAATGTTCGCAGGAAAAATCTACACCATTTTCATGACTTTGTAGTCGGAGCTTTTTCGCTACATCAGTCACTCGTCCAAACTTTTTCCGTTGTTTGATGGTTTTATTATTTGTGTAATTCAGTGGTTAATTTTTAGAAATTGGTTAAATATTGTATCCAATTGTTTGTTATATTGTCAACATTGGTTAAATTTTTAACCAGTTGCTAAAAATTAAGTACTGAGTTACGGAATCTCATCAGATAGCCACTGACACCGCTCTTAGTTTAACAAATTTCTGTTCACTACGAGTATTGAATCGAAACCGACTGACCAAGTTATAATTTGCGCATATCGCTGTCGAACATTCATCTTTTTATACCCTGACGCTTGGAACGTCATCCTTTTTAGATCTTATCTTACAATTTCTGAGGCCTGTATCTTAGGATTGTTACCGTTTTGCCTCCTTTACACATACTATTTAAAAGCGCCCACCTTCAATCTATAAGTAGCAATCATCTCATTTTGCTAGAAAATGGACATTCATCCTTTTTCCCCTGGCTCTTAAATTTGCTTTAATTAAATTTTTTATTTAAAATAATTTAAGAACGTGCTCTGCTCGGTGTACCGCCCTTTACGTATCTACCGCCGGGGGCGATAGACCCTAAACCCCCCCCCCCCCTTTAAGCCGGCACTGACAGAAGTCAATATGATATTTATGTTAAAGCGCTTTATTTATATTTTGTCTCTTTCTACGCCGTAGAAACATGGTATAACTATTTCTGTTTAATCGCTAACGCTTGTCATGCTAAATTCACACGCATGTAGTAAGTAAAAATGTAGCCGATTTATTTAATACGAATACGTAATGTTTGTTTAAAATTGTGGACGGGCATGTATTATTATAGTTAAAAGGCATTAAAGACGTGTTATATGTCCACAACTAAATATAAGAAGCATTGCGCATGCAATTTTTTGTAGGAACATTTATTTAAATTGAGCCTTACTACATTCTAATTATGAAATAGAACTTTTCTTATTTGGGTATGAATCAATTTTATTTACTAATGATAATTAGCCCAACTTAAACAAACCTTACTATCTGTAACCATTCCTACCTCTCGTTTTGCTTTTACTGGGCGACCCACTACTACTTCTCTTCGCTGGACTGAGACTCGAAGTTGTTTTTACACTCTTACTTGGACTAGAAGCTGACCCTCCACTCAGTGAAGTATCCGTATGTTCTGAACTGCTGTTCGTAGCTCGAGTGTTTGTAGAAGAGTCCACAGCACCCAATAAGGCGGCACTAGGTACTCCGTGGTCTTCTCCATCGCTGGAATCGTCACTAGAGTCGCCCGTAAATGGCATGGAGCGAATTTGCGACGCCCTCTGAAAAGACGAAATTATTTTTAAACTAGAGTTGATCTCCTTCAAACCGGACCAACTAGTGATGCACGACGAGGCGAGAGTATCCTCGCATCTCGTCTCGTCTCATTGCATTATGCGAGACGAGAACGAGAGCGATATTGCAATTTAAAATTCGAGGCGAGATCGATATAACAATTGCGAGAAGCGAGAAATCTCGCGAGATTCTCGCGAGAGTCTCGCAATAAAAAGTATTTGTTACTTTATAGCTTTGATTCATAAATTCAATGAAAAATGCACCATACAGGGAGTGGAGTCAGCGGTAATTCGTGCATAGAACACGTGAATGTGAAAATTATATGAATTGACTATATTTTTGAGTTTATCTAGAGTCGAATGATATCGGTCGCAGAGCGAGGAAATGCAAAATAAAGACTAAATCGGTTTTGCATCTAATAGAACTAGTTTTTCTCCAACATTTCAGCCCCTAATTCATCTCAGTTAAAACTACGGTTAATAAAATTCTTGTCGTCCATGAAAAGTAAAGGATCTTATATTAAGCGTCGATAGGAGTTAATGATAAAGTGTAGAAACTTTTAGTTGCAAAAAATATTTTTTTAAATGTTTAATTAGTTTTACTGATGACAGAATGTATTAACAGATGTTCGTATTGAAATAATTTGGTGACTAAAATTTAGTATTTCGTCTCTTTATTATAGTTATGCGACTGTAGATACACGGAAGACGAAACGATTGGTGCGAACTTGTCTTTTGTAGTTCAACTGATACGTAAATACCGAGGTAAATACGTAGTGAGCATGCGCTTATTTTTACAGCGAGACTCTCGCGCGAGAACGAGACGACACCCAAAAAAATGTGCGAGAACGAGAGCAAGATCGAGATTGCAGATCCGAAAACGAGACGAGATCGATATTTTATATTTCTCATCTCGTCTCGCCTCGCGTGCATCACTAGGACCAACAAAAAGTTTACCATCAATAAAACCTACAGGGTAGAAATCCCCGCAAGGGAAGCATGAAATAGTCCGGTGGAAAAAGATGACATAGTCATGTATACGGATCCAAAACACCAAATGGAACCGGAGCAGGAATACATGGGGTTAAAAGACTGAGGCACAATCAGTCGATTGGACTCGGGACTTATACGACAGTATTCCATGCAGAATTGTACCCAATTTTAACCTGCGCCAAATTACTGCTAGAGAGCCACTTTAACAACAGAAGAATCTCTATAGTAACAGACCGCCAAGCCGCACTAAAATCCTGTGAGACAGAATCTAGACTTGTTCTAGAGTGCATCCACAGATTAATTGCACTAGGAGCGAGGAACAAATTGAAATTAATATAGGTACCCGGGCATTCAGAGATCGAAGGAAACCAGGTAGCAGATAGTCTGGCTAAGAAAGGGACAAGTTTTCCTTTCACAGGACAAGAACCGGCTTTCGGAATCTCAGCGGAGACAGTTAAGCTGGAAATAAAATCATTGCTGAATCAATGGCACAAGAATCACTGGTTGAAGTCACCAGGGCAGAGACACTCAAAGCTCTTCCTAAATGGAGCAACCAAAAAAAGAACGGAACGTTTACTCCTAATGAGCAAACAAAACGTAAAGCCTCATTTCCACCGATTGTCCTAATGCGAAAGAGCTATAATTAATAACTAAGCGCAATGCGTAAAAATGTTTATCATATGGAAATGTTTATTACCATTTCCAGCTATGCATAAGACTTAATGCTTAAGAACTAAGAGCAATGCTTAAGAACAAAAGCTTGCAAACTCCAAGGTTTAAGGCGTAATGCCTAAGCGTTAAAAAAAGAAGAATTAACTGATGCAATGACAGTCTGCTAGAGAAAAATAAAAAGGATAAAAAATGTGACATTTCCGTCGAATTAGTCACGAAAACAAAGTAGCTGGAAATGGTATCCTAGCAAATTGTTATAATGCATTAAGCCTTACGCATAAATCATTATGCATTAAGCATTAAAACATTCAGTGGAAATGAGGCTTTAGATTAATAACAGAACTCCTAACAGGACACTGTCTACTAAACAAATACCTACACACGTTGGGACTAACACAAGAACAACATGAAGGGGGTGTGGTGAAGAGGAAGAAACCCCTCAACACCTTATATGTCACTGTGAAGCCTTTACGAGCAGCAGATATAATATCCTGGGGGCAGAAAAGATCCAGCAGGATATGCTAAAAGATTTAGATCTGAAGAAAACCCTGGAGTTTATTAAACAAATAGGACTCCTAGAATAGGAGTAAATCTGGAGGGTACAAGTACAATAGATCTTCAGGTCGTAGTACAGGGATCCACAGGAGACCACCTCTTGTAATATAATAATGATTTCTTTCAAAATGACCGACGTAAATATTATGAGAGTCACGCAAGAATGATTGGGAATAAGAGAATCAAGAAAGCGACTATTTATTTATTTATTTATTTATTTGTTGTTTATGACATGAGACAGCGGGTAAAGTTATGTTTCCAGGCGGATGTTACAAAAAGTCTCAAGGATAAGAAGTAATTGTCCATTCGAATTTATTTCAATGATTACCAACAGGTTTTGTAAGAAGAATGCATTAATAAAATTAGGGCCAAGAACATTATCATCCCATCTCGGTCACCATCATTTTGTTGTATAAAGAACAGATTGAAATTAAATATATGTACCTACCCCTTTGACAGTCGCGTATACAGGCACACTAATATCACAATATCCACTGCTCGCCACCCTTCCATTACTGGCTTCATGTCCGACATTTCCCGCTATTTGTAACCCATCGTTGGCAACCTGATAGATCTTGGCCTCCCATGATGGAAAGCGATGTAAGGGTGGCGTAGGTGGTTTAGGAGCTGCTTCACTCAGGGACCCACTCGTACTGGAGGCGCTGTTATCGCAGCCGTCTCGAGTTTGCCAGGGGACTCGCTCCCGACTAGGGGTGTAGATTTCGGCGTAGTCGTGGAGAGTTGATTCTGCGGCGGGAGGGGCTGGTAGTAGAATCAGGCTCTCTACAGCCGCCTAGAAAGATCGTGCAGATTAGCTTAAGGTGACCTTTGCTGTCACATCTGGATGTGTCGCTTTTTATTAAAATTCGAACGCGGTTCCACATGAGCTACCTTGTGTGCCAGGCGAGCACGACCACAGATGACCGTACGATAAAAATTAGTGATTTTACCAATATTTTTACCTCCCGCTTCCCTTGGTAAGGGTAAATGACCACGTTTTGAGATCCGTAGAATCCAATTTTAACATTTTCACGATGATGGTTGTGTGTATGTGTGTGTGGATCGGATCCTCCACTCTAACTCAAATACTATCATTCAGAAAATTTTGAAACCTTGTATTTCGAAATTTTTCTGTAATGGAAAGAGCCCATTAGGTTTTGGTGAAAATCGGATAACCGGAAATGTCACTTTACTATAAACTCAAAATAGTTTTTCTTCGAAAAATACCTTTAAATGTTTAATGTTATTATAAAAATTAAAGATTATTAAATTTTCTATAGATTTGCATTAATACTTTTTCTATGTATTTTATGGATAAATTTATAAAATTATCTATAATTTAAATCCCAGATCCAACGCTTTAAACAAACAAACCGCAGTTATTCAAATGTATGTAACTGACAGATAAATGTCACTATCAAAGAACTAATAATTTAAAAATAATATTAGTAACGTTTTAAAAAGAAAAAAGTAAATAGAACAATAGAAAAGGAATTCAATACAGTTTCCAGCATAAGTAAATATGTAGGTATGTATTTAGATTAATAAAGATTAACGATTCACAAAAATCTTCATTTTTGGATTAGTGAATTCTATTCTAACCCGGTATTTAAAATTTAATCTTCATTTTATTATAAGCTCCGGTGGCTCAATGGTTAGAGCAACGCCTCATGTTATGAGTGCCCTCGGGGTTCGAATCCCACTAAGGCATGGATGTGTGTGAATGTGAACCCACTCTGTAATTGGGATTTAATCCTGTTGAGAGGTTTAAAATAAAGGTAGTTACATGGATTAGATTAGACTATATTTTAAAAAATAAACTGTCAATATTAGAGTAAAATTTGGTAATAATAAAAAAAAGGATTAACTTAATCTTTTTTGTTACTCGGGCTGTAAATGGCGGGAGGTATTGTGTTGGCCACACTGGATTTTTAAACTGTTAAATGTGCAGTATAAATTATACGCCACTTTTTTTGCCCGCTTCGGAGAGCTTCTCCATTGTTAGCACAGCCAGGTTCAGGATTTTTATCCATAATATTAATGAAGAGAACAATAACAAAAATAAAGAACTTCTAACTAAAAACTAAGAAAACGCGCACAATGAAAACTATGTAATATGAAATAACGACAAAACCCTATGAAAATTATATAAACGAAAAAACCAAACAAAAAGAACTGAACAGAAATTGATAATATGTAATAAATCGTGTACTATTAACTTGGTTGACATTTATATATTTTATGTCAGACGGCAAAATAATTGATACAGTTGTCAAGCAAATTTAAATTTCGCGTTAATTATTTTACTGTGTAAAGTCGGTTCACGTTTGAACCAATAAGAGAGCTAGAATCTTAAGCCCTATCTCACCCAACGCTCTATGGGGTTTTCAAAGAAGAAAACGCTAACTAGCGGCGACTATAACAACTACAAACAGTGGTACACATTTGACATTTACATGAAACTACTATTATATGACTATAAAAACTGTATTATACATACTTGAATTATAAATGAAAAATACTAATAAATGAGAAAATAATACGAAGACTAAAGAAATACAATTGACAGAAATGCTACGCTGACACATGTCAACAAAAAGTGTACTATTGGTTAATGCGATCAGCGCCATCTCTTGATACTTGAAAATCCCAATAGTTAAAACGGATACGGTATAGTAGGGGAAATTGCAACTAGCGCCCTACCTCCCTCCAGAAAATAACTGGCTTTCTCGGAAATTTTAGGTAGCATCTCGTATAATCGGCTGAAAAATTATTACAGATTTGTTCTTGAATTGAAATAAAAGACTTTTCCAAATGAGCGCAGAAAAAATATTCTTTATTTTTTCTTACCGCGAGATCTTCCCCTAGCATATCCTTGGCATCCATGTCTGTACTAGGCACCTGGGGCTGAGCACCTCCAATAGGAACCCCCGTGACGGACTGGTGTCGCCGATGTCGCGAACTGCTAGGCTCTACCTTGCTGTAGATAGGTTCCACGTGGTTTGGAGGAACTGGTGATGTCTCCAAACTCTCTGATCGGCGACGGTTCGCCAAGAAGGTACTCTGAGGACGCGGTGGAGGCGTAGGAGATGCTTCTGTGTGAACCTCCAAACTCAGGCTATTCCTAGAAGATAAAGATAGTGATTTAAGATATTAGGCCAAGTATGTTTTAATAAAAAAAAATATAATATCACGGGTTTTTATTCACTGTTAACTGTAAACATATTATTTCGCATTTTCGTGATTTTGTTTACCCCACTAACACGGAAGATAGAAATATTATATTTTATACTTTTTGCTACGTGCATTTTGCAAGAATTCAAGAATTTGTCTCATGTGTGGTTCATAAATTAGACAACTAAAACCGATATACAGAGTGATTTTATAACGAGTGTAACAAACTTTAACAGCATATTTCTCAGGTCATTTTAAGTAAAAAACTACATTTGAGGGTCACATTAGTATTATTGATAATAACAAAATAAGGTAGACAGTGGAAGTATCATTGTTAGTGAAAATATGGAATCCAAAATTTATTAACAAGCGCCTTCTTCAGCTACTATTTACCGCCGGTATACAGAATTTGAACAAAAAAGGGCCTAAAAGGACTAATAATAGATGGAGTCTCAGGTTAAATATTATTGGACGAAATTTTTCTTAGTTTATAGGTAATCATTCGTCTTTGTATAATCCCAGTTCTCTCCCTTGTTTCTCAGGGTTGTTAGGACCCCTGGCATGGTTGACATGTTGAGTAATCTTGACTAGTCTGTTTAACTTTCCCGGCGGATTTAATGGTAAGCAAAGGGACACTTGCTCCCTAGCCCCTTGTCCGAAAGGGTCCTTGTCTGAAAGGGTGTCGGATCCCCATCAAACAAAATTTACAAATATATTTTCATTCGACGAGCAAAATTAAAGTGTCCAGGTTAATTTTTCACAAATCCGTCTTCGTTTATAGTCCAGGTTAATATTACTCGTTACAAGTAAAATAATATTGATGCAATTTCACCATAAATAAATTTAGTTTCTAGTCGCGAATGTTAAGTGCTCATTCTTGATATTTAATTAATATGCCGTGTGTAGGGATGTATTCGATCTTTAACTTTGGCCCGACCCGATTTCGAGGCGATCATCGAGTCGGTTTTATTTTCATTTTCGGGCCGATCATTTGGCAACATTGAGCCGAGTCGGGCTTACCATATTGGTCCGGTTCAAAAAATCGAAAAAAAAAAATATAATTTAATCACATGCATAGTCTCTTTGATATTTTAATAAAAATAGATGGTTTTAATGATTTAATAACATCCCAGTAAAAAAGAAAACAGTTACTTCAAGAATTCAAGACTTAAAGCCGGGACCGATTTCGAGTCAGTTTTCAAGCCGGGCCTGCTTATTTATTGTCGAGTCGATCTTCGAGTCCGGGTGGTTCGACCGGGCCTGGTTCGAATACATCCCTAGTAGGGGCAGTAATCCGGTAAATGTTAAAAACCAAATAGGCGTTTTAAAATTTCTGAGAACATTTATAAATCAAGAACGTAAAGAATATTATTTCTAACCATGAATTTCGTTCAATCTACGCCTTTCATTATTCAATGATTTTTTTTTTATTTCGATTGAATTTTTCGTTAGGTCTGGACCACTGAAATACTTGCGCCCTGGGCCTTTTTCCTTAAATCCGCCGCTGCTTGTTGTACTACTGATGATGAGAACTTAGTTTTCGAAATACGTATTTAATTTTTATTAAAATTAATTTTAAGGTTAAGGATTAATTTTATTTATTTTAGACCAAAAAGGAGCAAGGTGTCATCTTAATAAGGCGAGGGCAAGAACAATAACAAATAAATAATTTTTTTATTAACTTAATTTCAGGAACAATTTTTCAACTCTGTTATCTTTGTCAAAATTCTGTTTAGAAATAACGATCATTTTCTATTAACGGTCTGTTTAGTCTAGCTGTTAAGGTGCATTCCCAAATGAAAATTAGGTTTAGATTTATGGTTTATACTTTAGATTTAAAGACTTTGGCCGCATATTATGTAATGACTCCATTCACACTTCAGAATTTGGGGTTTCTAAATCAAAATCATAAAGCTAAACATTGCAAGGTCCAAACTTTAGGTTTATGATTTAGTTTGACGTCACAAACTTCACCAATGAGAACGAGTCTGAAATAATATAGATATATACACGCATCTTTATTTAATATCCACTTGGTGGATTCGGCTTTATAAACAAATGCGAGAAGAACATGGAGACTGTCATAACTTAATTGCTGAAATATAATCAATAAGGCCAAGCGAATGATAGTTTCACGGCGCGCAGGTGTCTTGTTAAGTACTGCTCTACCGATATTTTAATCTTGTTTTTGAAGCATTTACATAGATGTCTGTACATATCAAAACAAATTTTCAGGTAATTTAAACTTACATTTATGAATAACTTACTTAAACGTAAACCAAAACCATAAACCTAATTTTCAATTGTGAATGCACCTTAAGTGGTGTAAAATTAAGTCTAGAAGTTATTGCAAGCCTACGTGCAGAGTTGATATTTGATTATGGTTGCCATATGATACCCTACACCCTGCATCCCCTCAGATATCCTCTCACGAAGATGATAACGCTTAAGTTAGTCGATATTAGATACTCTTGTCGGAAGACATGTAGTTATTGTAATTAAAATAAAAATGGTATTAAATATCATCATATCAATTGACAATTAAGTTAACAGATTGTTTAACTGGCGATGAAAATATCGGGCCCAAGTGAAAGTGTGTGTTCATCACTAGAAATAACCTCACCAACAAACTGTTAAAGTTTTTTACCCGGTTTACAAATCACCCTGTTTGTGAATTTTTAACGGGATCAATTTTTTCTTGGATCTGATATCCAAATCCAGCTGGAGCCAATAATTTATAAATTTTTTCTTACACAACAGCGATCCCTGTAGTGCACTCTCTAGGCCGTCTATGAGTGCTCGTGAGATGACGTCTGGTAATTTCCCTTCAAAGTAAAAATATATTGTCATTACCCAAATTCTTGTACAATAGGCATACCCAGCAATAACTAATAAACCGTGATGATATATTTGTTATTTACGAGTATATCATCAATATTAAATAACGTATGCAACAAAAGTTTTGAGAAAATTTTGCCAAAAAAAGTTTGGAAAATATACACTTGAAATAGGCAAATATATCTAAAGTTAGTTGGACAGATGGCCGAAACATTAAATTGTTAGCGTTTTTGGGGATGAAAATATTGGACAGACGACTATTTGCCGAACTATACGTGAACGTCGAGAAGTGTAGTATGCATTCGGGCTACGATTGATCGATCTTGATCGAACTTTTTATAAAAATCGATTGAAAAGATCAATCAATCGAAAAAAATAGATTTTTTGAAAAGAATCGATCTTCTAGATTCTGAAAGTTCGGTTTTTTAAACAAAATATTTATTCCAATATAGATGAAAATATCTCTTGATTTTACCAGTATTTGGCGTTTGACGCGTGTTAGATGTTATTCGTCAATTGTTTCGTAGTTTGATAGGCGTCTGCGTAGTAGAATTATTAGAATTAATAAAATCGATGTTTTGATTCTTTATTAAAATCGATTTATATATATATATATATATATATATATATATATATATATATATATATATATATATATATATACCGTGTGTCTATCTTAAAGGTGTACATAGGATATTTACATGGGAGATCAGTTTTTTGCAATTTCCTGCTTACCTAATTATTTTAAGCATAAACGCGTCAAATAAAAGTTTTAGGACATACAATTCTACATCTAATTAAACAAACCAGAATTACCTTACATGTTTTGTAACGACAGAAATTAAATATGAAAATACCAAAAATTCCGTTGAAAATATTGGCAGCTATGTAATTGAACAAAAAATAAATAAATGCTTGACGTTTTATTTGTCACAACGTAAGTTAACTTATTTGACGTTTCTGACAATTTGAATTTATCTCTAGTTTTATTGTCTGAAATTATAAAATGAATATTTATACTAATGAAGAGCGTGATTTCAGAATGGATCTTTTCAATTTAAAACATAGAAGATATGCGCAATAGAGATTTGCGCATAGTAAGAACAACTGAGATCTAAGGAGTTTGTTTCTAAAAAAATTGGACGTAAAATGTGAGAATATCTCAGATAACTTTAAATTTTTTTATCAAAATAAGTTACAAACACTTTTATTGAAGTTAAAATGTCTAACGATGCAAATTTTACCTGAGAATACAGGTATTTTAATGACTGCAATATTTTTGAAGTTTCGTTTGACAGCCCAACTGGCAGTTATTCGCGCCATTTTCTTACTATTTGTAGCGATAGAAAGAGATAGCCGTTAAATTGAAAAGGTCTATTGCTAAATTCGTGACAAAATTTGAAGACTGTGTCTTCAAAAAATACACGTGCGCCGCGTAATCAGAAAATAGGACAAGCAGGAAAACGTGCGTTGCTGGAAGAATTTTTAATAAATTCATATTATTTAAACCCAACTGTATTTTTTAATTTTATTTATTTAGTCTAATATAATATTTCTCGTATCATAATTAACGATATTTGTTCAAATCAAATTGTCAGAAACGTCAATAAGTTAACTGTCGTTACAATACATGTAAAGGTAATTTTGTTTATTTAGTTAGATGCAGAATTTTATGCCCTAAAACTTTTATTTGACGCGTTTTTGTTTAAAATAATTAGGCGAGCATGTTAATCTCTTATGCACACCTTTAACGCAGACACACGGTATATATATATATATATATATATATATATATATATATATATATATATATATATATATATATATATTTCAATTTCATATTAAAAATATCAATTTTTTGCTATTGATCGATCAAATCGAACAATCGCGACAAATCGATTTTAGCAAAATACCGAAAATCGATTTCAAATTTCTAAGGTCGCACAGCCCTAGTATGCATTAATTTACCAAAAAGTAAGTGATTCGAACTTTTACCCCCAAATCGAATCAACAGGCTCAAAGTGCTCAAGACAAAGTTAGAACGTCGTCGTGCAAATTAGCTTGTCGATTTGGAATTTCACACATGACTATTAGCAGGCGAAGGCGATTGACTGAGTTGCGGTTCTAGTCATACCGTTTTCCGAGGAGCTTCATACTACCCTCCTTAATGATCTCCTATCAGTGTTGTAAAATTAGATTTTTTATCACTTTAGGAACAACCCTGTATCAATATTTCTATTTAAAGAAGAGGCTAAATTTTTTCTCAAAACTTTTGTTACATACGTTATTCTTTACCTGAATGTGATTTGCTGGGAAGCCCGTAATCCCTGCGTAGCAATATGATTCCTGAGAAGTTCCAATTGTTGGTTGCACTTGATGTTCTGTTCCCTCAAAAGCTGATTTTGTTCTTCAAGTTCGCGAAGCTTGTTGGTAACCCACTCTTTGATGCGCGCTGCTTTCGCCTCGACCTGCTTGGCGTCCTGCAGACGCAGTTGCCGTTGTTCCTCCACTTCCGTTTCGAGCTTGCTAATCACTTGCTGCCGCTCTTTCACTGCCGTCGACAGCGTGGACACCTGCTCCGTCGTTTCACTAGGAGTCCAGTCGGCTGCTGCCAGCCGCTGCTCCATCATCCGCACCTGAAAAGAAGAAGACGTGTTATTATATTCTTTTATATATTTTGCGTTCATAATGAAGTCATTACGATACGCAATTGCTTATCGTAATGACCTTCATTTCGATACGCAATTTTTTTGTTTTAGACGGTTGGTACACTATTATTCACGAAAGATGACTATTCAAGGTCATTCTTTCAAAGAAAGAATACACATCACTTAACAGCAGTAGCTTAGCAACATTTTGTAGTAGAAAGAGAAAGATTATTTGACCTATATCTATTTAATTTATGTGGTGTGACAGATATACGTAAATAGTGGCATTACTTTCCAACACACTACAAATAATAATGACGTATGTCGTAGAATTACAGATACCTAATTATCTATTACACTGCCCTCTGTGTTAATATTTACCCAGTGGCGTTGACGTTTAAATGAAATTATTATTCCTTGCTTTATAAGTTCAGTTAACCCATTTTTACCTAATTTATTTTTAGTTAATTGACAATTCATTTTAATAATATAATGTCGAAATTATTATTCTTTTTTATTTAAGGAAGATTATTTACATGAAAATGTACAAATGGTTACAAATATAATCACAAATTGAGTAAGTAAATGTTATTGTAGAAGGCGCAAATATAAAAAGTAGTATAAAGAACTCATTTTATACGACTTTCTTTCGTACTTGTCAATTAGAAAACTCCCTGACGCTCGTTTTCTAAATTTTGACGCGTGCGAAAAAAACATGTGTTATAAAACACGTTCTTTAATATACTATTATGTAATTGTGGTCTATCAGACACACTTGAATCCTATCCTGTCCTATGTTATTTATTAGAATCTGATTCTGATATTATTACGGTCATATCCTTAATATTTCCCGCATTAGGAAAACCAAAACCCGGCTTTAAATATACCGGATGGTCGGTTATTTTCATTAAATTCTTAATTTCGAGTCGGGTTTGTGTTTAATTAAGTACATTTTTACCTCCCGCTACCCTTGGTAAGGGAGGTATAGGGATCGTGCTAAAAATCGCATATCTAGATTTTGGTAAATGACCACGTTTTAAGGACCCTAGAATCCAATTTTAACATTTTCACGATGATATCTGTGTGTATGTGTGGATCTAACTCAAATACTATCATTCAGAAAATTTTGAAACCTTGTATTTCGAACTTTTTCTGTAATGGAAAGAGCCCATTAGATATTGGTGTAAATCGGATAACCGGAAATGGAACTCAAATACTATCATTTAGAAAATTTTGAAACCTTGTATTTCGAACTTTTTCTAATATGCAAAGAGCCCATTAGATTTTGGTGAAAATCGGATAACCGGAAATGGCATTTTACTAGAAGCTCAAAATAGTTTTTCTTCAAAAAATACCTTTAAATGTTATTTTGGAGATTAATGTTATTATAAAAATTAAAGATTATTAAATTTTCTATAGATTTGCATCAATACTTTTTCAATATATTTTATGGAAAAATTTATAAAATTATCTATAATTTAAATCCCACAGCCCACGCTTTAAACAAACAAAACGCACTAATTCAAATGTATGTAACTGACAGATGAATGTCACTATCAAAGAACTAATCATTTCAAAATATTATTAGTAACGTTTTAAAAAGAAAATAGTAAATAGAACAATAGAAAAGGAATTCAATACAGTTTCCAGCATAAGTGATGACGTAACCAAAAAATAAATGAAAGTCCGAAGGTGAATCGCACATATTAATGTATTAGTGTTTCAGCGTTGAGTTCGCTGTTAGAATTACAGAATTGCTCAAATCAAAATTAAATACAACAAATATTATAAAACAATCAAAAATGAAATAAATTGAAAAAAACTACGTATTCTATTAAAATTCAAGTCTTTTCAAGGAAATCGAGGACCATTCTTTCATTCCAGGACATTTCCAGGTATTCAAGGTATTCCGGGTCGGTAGACACTTTTACCAAAGTTTCAGAAATCTTGCGAAATTAGCAAAGCAATAAAATAATTATTAGAATAATTGGTAAATAAATAACTTGATGTTCAATCCCAATTCCTAAAATTTGTGGTGGTCGGCTTTTCATAATACCTTTACATTTGTATAAACATAAGGTAGGAGGTATAATATACAGTTATTTTTAATAATCCCGCCGAATTATTCAGGAAAACCGATAGGAACCGAAATTCCAATTCTGCGATTCACTTCGTTTCATCTCTACGGAACATGCTACCTATACCTACTTATACTGATGATTAGAAGTTGAACAATAAAAAAACATGACTAGGAACTGATTTCCAAATGTTTTCTGATGTCACTGTTTAATTAAATAATTCTTTTTACACAATAAATTTATTCGATGTCGACCAGTCGACAGAATTATGATAATTATGAGAACGTTGAACTGTAGTGAAATACGCAAATAGCATTTATTGGAAATTCTATTAAGCTACTAGATTGTAATTGATTTTCTAACGTTTCCGAGTTTCAGCTCTTGGGCACCTTTTTAACTAAACTGAAATTCATGCATTTGGTCTTATACTTTGTTTGAAATGTAGGAGTTCTTTTATATGCTCGATAAATGCCAAAAAATTGGTCTTAAATTTAACCCTCGTTTTATATGCCACTCGTTTTATACGTTGGTTGCCAAGAAATAGAATAAATTTTTGTTTCTTATTCCACAAAAGTCATTGGATCTTTTGTTTGAAAATAGAATACAATTTATTGTGTTTTCATTTGAAATTCTTGATATGGAGGTAAATAAATTTTTCCATCTAGAATTTATCTTCTTGGACTTTATTTCTTTTCCTTATTTTTATTTAAAAAGTAGTGTGACGTTGCTAAATAATTCAAAGTTGAAATTATCATCATCTTATAAATCGATGTACACGTGAAGTAAGTTGTAAGACGCGCGGTGGTATCGACTAACGATTCTGCTATCTCCCAACCTCTGGCGATGAATTATAAATGTCCGGGTCGCGAAGATACCAACCAAGCCAAGCCATACGAGAAAAACAAACTGCCCACATTTCTTTCTTTATATTTTTAATGAAATCATTTGGAAAATAACAACAGCCCCAAAGACACGGGAATGGAAATGGAATAAAAGAGGGGTGTCTTATTGCTGAATATTATAAAAGAAGAAAGAATAAATGGGAGAAATGCTTTTCTCTGAACCTATTCGCTCAACCAATTGTACAGTATCGTACAAAATTATGGGTGCATCTGCTAATTTATAAAAATCTGATGTGGCCAGCACATTACCTTCCGTCAGTTCTATGTATTTTGTACAAATTCCGCAAAGAAAGTTTTATTGCAAATGATTCCATATTTCCAGTACATTACCTTCAGTCAGTTCTATGTATTTTGTATAAATTCCATACAGAAAGATTCTATATATTTCCAGTAAAATTATAACTCAAACATATTATGTAAATTGCACTTTGACACTGACATTTGTCAATCAGAATTTTTATAATGTAGTTGATGTTTCTATGTTTATAGCACAGCTGGCTGCTTTGAGAAATTTATTTATAATTTTTACCTCCCGCTACCCTTGGTAAGGGAGGTATAGGGATCGTGCTAAAAATCGCATATCGAGATTTTGGTAAATGACCACGTTTTAAGGTCCCTAGAATCCAATTTTAACATTTTCACGATGATGTCTGTATGTATGTATGTGTGTATGTGTGTGTGGATCCTCCACTCTAACTCAAATACTACCTATCATTCAGAAAATTTTGAAACCTTGTATTTCGAATTTTTTCTGTACTGGAAAGAGCCCATTAGATTTTAGATAACCGGAAATGGCACTTTACTAGAAGCTCAAAATATTTTTTCTTCGAAAAATACCTTTAAATGTTATCTTTTCGACAATAATGTTATTATAAAATTAAAGATTATTAAATTTTCTATAGATTTGCACTGATACTTTTTCTATATATTTTATGGAGAAATTTATAAATATATTTATAGTTTAAATCCCGGAGCCTACGCTTTACACAAACAAAACTCCTTGGTTGCGCAGTTATTCAAATGTATGTAACTGACAGATAAATGTCAATGTCAAAGAACTAACCGTTTCAAATTAATAATAGTAACGTTTTAAAAAGAAAAGAGTAAATAGTACAATAGGAATGGAAAACAATACAGTTTCCAGCATATGTAAATATGTAGGTTTGTATTTAGATTAATAAAAATTAACGATTCACAAAAAAGTTTTTCTCATTTTTGGATTAGTGAATGGACCTTTCCAATTTAAGGGCTATCTCTTTCTATCGTTGCAAATAGTAAGAAAATGGCGCGAACAACTGCCAGTTGGGCTGTCAAACGAAACGTCAAAAATATTGCAGTCATTAAAATACCTGTATTCTCAATGAAAATGTGCATCGTTAGACATTTTACCTTCAATAAAAGCTTTTGTAACTTATTTCGATAAGATTTTTTAAAGTTATCCGAGATATTCTCACATTTTACGGCTAAATGTTTTAGAATCAAACGTCATAGATCTCAGTTGTTCTTACTATGCGCAGATCCCCATTGCGCATATCTTCTATCTCTTTAAATTGGAAAGGTCCATTCTATTTTATCCCGGTATTTAAAATTTAATCTTCATTTTATTATCAAAAAATCTGATGTGGCCAGCACATTACCTTCCGTCAGTTCTATGTATTTTGTATAATTAAATGTCATACAGAAAGTTCCTTGCAAAAGATTATATTTCTTGTACATTACCTTAAGGCAGTTGTATGTATCTTATACAAATTCCATACAGAAAGCAAAAGATCCTATATTTCCAGTAAAATTATAACACATACATACTGTCAACTGCACTTGACACTGACACCTTTCAATCAGAATTTTCTTAATATAGCAGCTGTTTCCACAGTTATAGCATAGCGTGCTAATATATGTCATATTTAATTTCTTTATAATTTTTTAAGTCTATATCCATTTAATATGAAATATAAAATGCATTCAAATCGTATAGAGAATAAAATATTCTTTAATATTTATAATAACATTAAATGTAAAAAAATGATATTTAACATCGTTTTTTCAAGAAAAACTGTTAAAATCTTCAAATGGGTGTTGACCAATTCTAACCAAAATCTAATCAGCTCTTCACATGGATGTAACGAAGAAGAATACGAAAGAATTATAATTTTTTAAATTGTAGTTTTAGAGTTATCGTAGACGAAAATTTTGTTACACACACACATCCACACACACACACACACACACACACACACACACACACACACACACACACACACACACGCACACACACACACGCACACACACACACATACACACACACACACACACACACACACACACACACACACACACACACACATACAGACATCATCGTAAAAATAGTAAAATCGTATTCTAGGGACCCTAAAACGTGCTTATTCATCAAAAACTCACCACCGAATTTTTTGACCAAAGACAATACCTTCCTTACCTAAAGGTGACGGAAGGTAAAAAGGTAATTACTTGGATTAGATTACACTATATTTTAAGAAATAAACTGCCAAAATTAAAGTAAAATTCGTTAATCCAAAAATAAGGATTAGGTTGATCTTTTTTGTGACTCGGGCGTTAAATGGCGGTAGGTATTGTGTTGGCCACACCAGATTTTTTTTGCAATCTAGAATCAAATAAGATTAGATAATATCTATTTCATATCCATGTACCACAAACGAAACTATGAATACCTTTTCTGTATAAATATCCGTTGTTTATCACATTTGGTTTAGCTACGTTGCAAAGCAGCATTTCATACACGCTAATCCTATAATCCGTTCTTAACATTCGTTATCTCGGATTAAAGAATAAATTTCCACACAATGTTGCTGGAGCTGGCAACATCGCGATAGAATCTACCCCCTGCTTCGTACAAGGGCTGCATGTACGTATTTGCACAATCATTCAGCACTGAAACGTATCTGCTGGGGACAGCCCTTAGGATTTAATGTTAGAGTGAGACGTTGAGAGAATGAATCGAATTTGTTACAGACAAATGTAGTGCATTGAGATGTGATGTTTCATTTAGTACGGAGATTATTATATCAATTTAGGAAATTGAATTAGATATTGTTTTCGGAGATAAATCATTTGTTTTTAAAGGAATTTCGTAGAAAAACTTTGACTACTTTCATTTTAAAACTGAACTATAATTTATAATCCTACTCTTTTTTACAAAAATTAGATGGTGAGTTTTTAATGAATATGCACGTTTTAGGGTCCCTGGAATACAATTTTACTATTTTTATGATGATGTCTGTATGTGTGTATGCATATGTGTTTGTGTGTGCGACGAAAATGCCTTCGTCGATAACTTCAACACTACAATTCTAAAAATTATAATTCTTTCGTATTCCTCTTCGTTACGTCCATATGAAGAGCTGATTAGATTTTACTTATAATTGCTTAACCGGAAGTACACTCATTTGCAGTTTTTCTTGAAAAACAGTTAAATCATTTTTTTGACATTTTATGTTATTATAAATATTAAAGATTATTTTATTCTCTATATGGTTTGATTACACTTTTTCATTCATATTCAATAGATATAGAGCTAAAAAATTATAGAGATTAATGGGTCGATTCTGTTTACATCTGTAAGTCTTACAGAGCTGTAAATCTGTAAAAACCTGACAGACACATCTATTTTTGTTGATTAATATAAAATTATACTTCAGAGTGGCAGCTTTCGTTGCGATTTTGTTCATTATTTTCAAATTTACTGATCTGTAAGATTTACAGATGTGAACAGAATTGACCCATAAATTTCTTGAATCAGTCACCTATGCTATAACCATGAAAACTACTGATATATTCAAAAAATTCTAATTGACAGATATCAGCCAAGTGCAATTTCAATTTACATTAGACTCTGTTTGAAATATCGAACGAATTTTTGACAAATAAGATTGTTGTGATACAAGTCATTCCATTGGTTCGGCCCTAAAATTATCCTCCTTTGACCAATAAAATGAGTTGTATCACAAGAATCTATCTGTTAAAAATTCTTTCGATATTTCAAACAGAGTTTAATATAATCCTTGTTATAATTTTACTTTTCCGAGGAACTTTCTGTAGTACGGAATTTGTATAAAATACACATAATATTTTTTATATATGAGGGGAATTATTTTCTGGCGGATGGTAGGACTCTAATTTCGATTTCACCAGCTAGATATTTTTACTAGACGCCCTTTAGGGTCTGTTGCCCTAGTGTCATCCTTGGGGAAACATCTCAGCGGTCAGTGTGATATTTTTTTTATAAACGCATTGTGACGTGTTCGACGATTTTGTATTAGCGGACATTAAAAAGCAACGTGCTAACCAATGGAACGAATTTCACTACGCCGCATTTCATCTTTCAATTTTCAATCAAAATTCGTTGGCATAAACTCAGGGATATTCCAGTGAGTTCCTCCAATTTATCGATTATTCTATGACGATCAGACATGATTGCATCACGGATTTTTCAGTGGTTTCAGATGTTCTGGAAGTCAAAGAAGGTCCCTGTTGAAGGTCATTTTCAGATGATATTCGACCACTTTTAAAACGAGAAAACCACTTGTAAAGCCTCGTTTGGCTCAAAGCTTTATCCCCGTAAGCCCTCCGAAGCTTGCGACAGTTTCCGCTGCTGAATTTCCTAACAGTAAAGAAAATTTTAATGTCTGCCATTGCAAAACCGCCGAACGAGTCAAATCGCTCAAATACTTCCCCAATAGTGTTTCGTCCAGACAAGAAATCTTGTCTTGGTGATCATTTCTTGTCTTGGCTTGATTTTCAAGACAAGAAAATAAAAATGTCTTGTCTTGCTCATTTCTTGGCGACATAATTCTTATCTTGTTTCAAGAAATCTTGATATTTCTTTTTTCTTGATATTTTAGTGGAATCCCCTTTTTCTATCGCTTTATCCAATCCGAACCCTTGCCCATTTTAGTTAAATAATCAAATAATGTTACTTTGATGTTGTTTGCGCATGCATTGTATTACTAGTTGTTGGTCATTGTTTTTTTGTGTTATTTCGATATTCCGTTCTTTTTATTTAAAACATGAGTGTTCAAAGAAAAATAAATCATATTCGGAATTGGTTTTATCCCAAAATAATATTTCTCCCTCTCAAATATAATAAAAATATGATGTGGCCAGCACAGCACAATACCTTTCGTCATTTAATTTTAAACATACTTCATTTCACATAAGAAAATAGCGTTGGTATAGATAGGGATATAAACTCTGCCCTTTGATTGGTCACAGTGCAAACCTAATACACTTTTATTAATATCTTTCTCTTTTAATTTGCACTAAAATCTAATTGCTTCTTTCCTCTTTTCATATTAGAATAAAGTGGAAATATATGGTTTCGAAATTTTCTGAATAGTAGTATTTAAGTTGAGCGTTAAGAGGATCTAGACACAATATACAAATGCAGATTTGAAATATTGTCAAGGAATCAAAAAATTTTGACAAGAAATCTTGATTCTTGATGATACTTTCTTGTCTTGTCTTGGGAAATAAAAAAATACTTCTTGTCTTGGTCTTGTCTTGATTTCAAGAAACACTATTACTATTCCCTAATGATGAAACTAGTGATGCACGATGAGGCGAGAGTACTCTCGCATCTCGTCTCGTTTCGTTGCATTATTCGAGACGAGAACGAGAGCGAGATTTGTTCAAAATTCGAGGCGAGATCGATATAACAATTGCGAGAAGCGAGAAATCTCGCGAGAATCTCGCAATAAAAAGATTTTGTAACTTTATAGCTTTGATTCATAAATTCAATGAAAAATGCACCGTACAAGGAGTAGAGTCAGCGCTAATTCATGTATAGAACACGTAAATGTAAAAATTATATGAATTCACAATATTTTTTGAGTCTAGGTATTTAGAGTCGATTAGTATCGGTCTCTGAGCGACAAAATGCAAAAATAAAGACAAAGTCGGTATGAATCCAATAGAACTAGGTTTCTCTAATATTTCAGCCCTTAATTCACCCCAGTTAAAACCACGGTTAATAAAACTCATGTCGCCACTGAAAAGTAAAGGATGTTATATTAAGCGTCGATGGAAGCCCACAGGGAGAGAAGCGGAGTGATTGGCTGCCAGCGGGTTACCAGTGTAGCAGTTTTTTATGACTTAACCTTACTTAAATAGTGGCATATATTTAATGGAAAAGTGTAGATACTTTTAGTTACCAAAAATAATTTTTTAATGTTTAATTCGTTTTACTGATGACAGAATGTGTTCTTATTGAAATAGTTCAGAGATCACAATTTGATGGTAAATTGAATATTTTAGAGGTAAGTTAAATTATTTACTAACTTATCACATTTTCTGGTGACCGTAAATGAATAAACATTATGTTCGTATTGAAATAATTTGGTGACCAGAATGTAGTGTTTCGTCTCTTTATTATAGTCATACGACTGCCAATACATGAGACGGTGCGAACTTGTCTCTTGTAGTTAAATAGTTACGTAAATACGTAGTGTGCAAGCGCTTATTTTGATAGCGAGACTCTCGCGAGACTCTCGTGCGAGAACGAGATGAGACTCAAAAAAATGTGCAAGAACGAGAACGAGATCGAGATTACAGATCCGAAAACGAGACGAGATCGATATTTTATATTTCTCGTCTCGTCTCGCGTGCATCACTAGATGAAACTGGGCAATATTTCCAAAAGGGAGTCTAGTAAAGATACCTGGTGGGTGAAATCGAAACTGGATCCATACTACTCACTAGATAAAAATTCCTGTTATTTTTGAGTAACTCGTATTTTTCATCAAAAATTCAAATTTCTCCGGATTTCCTTACTAATACTTATTTTTCTTTGCAGATTCGAGTTCTCAGCGTTCGCAAACTTCTTGAAATCGTATGCACTTCCTTTCAAGTAAGTGTAATATTCCTCTTTATCCTTATACGAAAAAACTCATCTTCGTCGCGTAACTTTGATGAAAAATGTGTCTTCTTGCAAACAACTTTACGAGGCTGTAAATTCCACGAGTCGATAGCGTGGAATATATTCGTACCGCGTTTGATATTCTCTAAGACTCTAAGATGTAATTATTTGAATATTTAATCTACTGACGTGAATAATGAAAAGAAGAAGAATTTTAGAACGAACAGTTGGTGGAGAAAGGTAAACGCTACTGTCACGCAATTTGTATGAATTATAAATAGGCTATTTTTGAAATGAGTCACCAGGAACGAAATATGAGACTGAAATATGTATATGGTAATATGGGGTTTTAAACTAGACTAGCAAATTATAGAGTAAGAAAATGGATGTTATATTATTTAAATTGTAACATCGATATTTATATAAACAAATCAAATAACTAAAGTACAGTTTAATTTTTAAAGAGGTCCAATAAAATTGTTGGCATACATATATATGTATCTCTTTCATATTTGCATTGACAAAAAGTTCGCGATAAGAATATAATCCCAATGTTTCGATTAAGTTGCGACATGCATTTTAAAATGACAATACTGACACTGTACCGTTATTTTCATTTATTTCGGAAGTATATTACATATCCTTATTCATAGCCGTGTGTATATAGCGTTATTTTATGTCAATAATGTCAATATCACTGACAATATGTCAGTATTTTATTTTTCACATATTTGGTTCACATTTGAAGTGAGATAGTGTAGTCCAAAACTAAGATTGGTCATTTCTTAACATTATTATACCCATATATGGGTCGAATTTCAACTTATGTGGAGGTTAATAGAATTTTATAGTATGATTAGCGAATGAAAGTTGACGTTTAAATTATTTAAAAGATGTGGTTTGTTTTCAAAACCTAGAGCAGAATATAATTGTACGAAATATTCAGGTATGAGGATTTTTGTACGATTCCATTTAAATACTGGACTAGGAATACATATCATATACCATATCTTGCTTAAAATAGATAGGCGACTACGGTACCTGAATTAAAAAAGGATGCATTTAAAATATTTTAAACATTTTTCGTTTATTTTGATTATAACAAAATATTTTGACCTTTAAACTACCTATTTAGTTTGGCAATTCAATAAATAGGATTGTTTCTAATTTCCTCTAAAATAATTTCCGACTCGAGGATTGCTTACAACTGAGACAAACGAACCAGAATTTGCGATATTAAATTTTTTAAATAGGTACATGAATCCTGCTGTTAAGGTCATTTTAAATGAGAGGTATTGAGTACAATGGGCTACTTGAGTGCCATTTTTTTATTTAATATTTTTGAAGAGACGATAAAACTTGTTACACATATTTTGTTTTGGAAAAAATTTCATTAATTGGCCAGGAAAAAAATAATGAAATTGTAATATTTAAATTACCGCCATGTATGACGTAGAATTACGCCGAACCAATGAATGGCCGTAAAGCAATAACATCGGTACGTCCAATAGCAACGGCATGTGCGGGTAATTTAAACATGATAGATCATCTGTTTGACGTTTGAATAATAGTTTGGAGGTTCATATTTTCGTTTGCCATTATAATCTTGTACGAGTGTAATCTAAGTTAAAATCCTTCGAAATCCTGCATAACAAATCGAAATACGTAATAAAAGTAATAGAAACCACGCAAATTGTAAATAATAAAGAAGAAAGACAGTGACAGAAAAATGAACTAATGTCAAAATAAAATTAAAACTCGCACTCGCTCGGCATCTACAGGTTACATTCTTAAATATGCATCCCTTTCTCCAGTTCAAAATAATGACGTCAAAGAAAATCTTCTCTCTTAATTTATTAAAAAACATATAATTTTTTAAAAATAAAATTTGTATTTTTACATACGTTTTCAACTTTACTTTAGGTATTTAGTGATAGATATCAGATTTTCAGTACCACGCAAGTAGCCTATTCTAATCTTCACTAACGGAATACATAAGGGTCAGTTTCCTTTCAAATCAAATATAGGGAAAAGTTTTGAAAAGAAACCACATCTATTAAATAATTTACACGTCAACTTTCATTCGCTAGTCATACTATACCAGTCTGTATACTAAGAATACTAGACAAAAATGGTTGGACTGTCACACTTTTAGCTCATGTATTGCAATTTCTAAGGTCTGTTACCGTTCTTGCCTTCTTTAAATATAGGTATGATTTGAAAGTCCCACCTTCAATCTATTATTAGGGCCAATCATCTCTATTTGCTTGAAAATGGACATTCATCCCTTGCTCTTGAATAGTCTTCTTTCGGGAATAACAGTAGTATCTTATGTATCTCCATAAAAACTAGTAAACGACACTAGTGAATTTGACAGAATGGACCGAGCTAAAATCTTAACTCATTCAATTTGAAGTAGACTTTGATCAGATATCTTTAAAAAAAAATAAACTAAAATAACCTAAAAAGTGTATTTGTGTATTTTAATTTGCAGTTATAGACTTACCATTAATAATATTTAATTAATTTTTGAAGTCTAATAATTAACCCTTATGAACAAAATACTTTTTCCTTCTACCGTAATTAAGTACAGGTTAACCTAAATACCCCTATCTACATTCAGGGGTGTAAATTTGTTCCGGACTTGTCTTTCTCGTAGAAACTTGTAACGAACACCGTGAATATTAAATTATTCACCCTTTGCCCTTTACACATGTTTACCCCTGACCTGACCCGAAGTCTACTCGTGCGTGTTTCGCACCAGGTGTCGCTTACCTTGCAACATGAAAGAGAGAGAAGGATATAGTTGTTAACTGTTTAATAGGGGTGACAAAAATCGAGTAAAAGCTTTGAGTTTTGATTTAAACAGACTTGTAAATCAAGAAGAAATTTGGTGGAAGCGGTGTTCATAACACTCATATATAGTCATACACATATAATACCACACGTGTGTTCAGGAATTATCGAATATACAGAGAATTTATTTTAAAATGCAACATATGGTGCATCATTTCCATGGTTACTTACTGCTGTCAAAAAATGACAGCAATGTAATATTTGTCCATTTTAAAATGCAACAATAGCTGTATTCTTTTTGGACAAAATCTCAGCTCATCTCAGATCATTTCAGATAAACTCAGGTAATCGTTGTTCTTTCTGACACAACTAATTTGAGTTGTTCTGAGTAAACTCACTTCCCTCCTTTCCGATGCTACACTATCAGTTTACAAAACTCAAAATGATTTGAAACACTCAGTTTGCATTTTAAGGTTATATAATTCAACAAAATGTATACTCACATATACAGATATACTTATAAGTAATATATTTTCAACTTTATCCATTTTTCGTTTATAAACAGTATCATAGATCAGAAAAATGTCAATAAATTTGACAGCTGTTACAGCAAATGCTATCGGTAAAGAAGGAAATGATAAAATGGAATAAAACTTGTTCTTTTTGCAAAATCACAACTCACTTCAGCTCAACTCAGATATGTACTGAGCTGAGATACAATTGGGTCAAAAAGAATACAGCTATTATAAATAGTATTGCAGCACAGGAGATACCTCCAGAACACATCAAAAATGGTATCAATTCTTTCTACGACCGACTAGGATATTGCCTCACTGTGAATGGAGGTATTTTTGAACATTTATTGCATTAAAGTTATCAATTTTTGTAAGCCAAAGTTTGTTAAGATGTACTACATTAAAGTTTTGATTTTTTTGTTAATCTTATGTAGGCTAATTTATTGGAAATTAGTATTGTTAATACAAAACTAAAAATTTTGTATGTTGCATTTTAAAATGGACAAATATTACATTGCTGTCATTTTTGGACAGTAGTGTAACCATGGAAGTGATTTACCATATGTTGCATGTTAAAATAAATTCCCTGTATATATATATATATATATATATATATATATATATATATATATATATATATATATATATATATATATATATATATATATATATATATATATATATAGGCGTTTAACATGAGAAAACAGTTTTTTTTCCAAATATCATCTGTCCCGCAAGACTATAGTCAGCTACAGAATACGTTTCCAGGATTACTGTTTTTAATAAATTTTTATAACTGTCAAACTGCATTATATTTTCGCAAATATTTCAATAATAAGCTATTAAATTAGAAGTATTTAGATACTCTTCGATGCCAAATTAAATATTCTGACCATATCAAAAACTCCCACTATAGTCTTGCGGGACAGATATTTGTAAAAAACAGTTTTCCCATGTTAAACGCCTATGTCACGGTTTTCAGTGTTCACACTGTATATACAGTGTCAAATTAAATTTGACAAGGTGAATAAAAAAAAGACAAATTCTTACCATGTATTCAGCCGCTGATTACTTAGAAATGATTATAATTTTCGAAGAATGTGGACGTAACGCCAGAAAGGCAGCACGAGTCTATTCGGAACGTTTTCCGGATAGAAATCTTTTTAATCATAAAGTGATATTGAGAGCCATCGCAAGGACGCATGAGACCGGTCAAGTTGTGCCAGATCGAAAAGAAACTGGTGGTGCTCCCACAATAATATTTTCGTTTAACACATTTTACACAGCTGCTACAATACGTTGCACTGTACGATATAAATGATGATCTCGGATGACACCTTCGCTAACCTAAATTTGTTGACAGTGAAAAGTCAACTCTAAAGTATCAAAATTACAGTAAATCAAACAAATTTTGTAATTCACTAGTAGTATTTTTAAAACCTAGCAACCAGTTTTATTTTGTAATAATATCATCACACCTCAAGATATCCTTCCGGGATTGGTGGATTAAAAAGTCTTGTAACTCCGTTATGCAAGCAGCCGCAAATTATTTTCTTCTATTTGTTGGCAACCTATTGTCGTCGGCAAGCGTCAGTTTCGTCTGGGGCGCGAGTTGTGAGACAGCCTATATATATATATATATATATATATATATATATATATATATATATATATATATATATATATATAATTTTATTGGTGGTCTCGGCAGTCAGTTTGAGCATCCACGTTAAAAAGGCAATACGCAGAAAGCAGATAATTATATTCTTCTAAATGTTTTATTTTAAGATAAATACTGCGTCTTGCTATTTATTTTTTAGAAAGAAATCCTTCTCTCGTTTCTTTTACGATCCTTTGGGGAAATATATGTAATAGGCCGTTAGCTAAATAGTCCATGCGTCCAGGGTACGTATGTAAAATGTAAAGCAGACTGCGAAAGAATGGTTGTAAACTAGTACTTTACATGCAGCAAATTATCTGACTAACTTAATTAGACACCCTCTGATTAAACGCAAGATATTCCAACAGGAAACTATTTTACTTGCGGAAGATTAGATAGAATCTCCCCGATTTATGTTGCAAATAAAACCAGAATTTATGTCAAGAGTTTCTGCAAATTAATATGTCGCCAGGAGACAACATCAAGATGCTTTATTTTTGGAATGAAATTAAGAGAAGTTAAGGGTTAATTACAGAGTGCAATATATAGTAAGAGAAGGAATAATTTCTCCTTATAACATCCTTGATACGTTAATTACTATAACAATTAACACGACTTTTTATTTATACGATCTTACTAATTATTTATTTCGACTATTTATGTCACTGTTTATTTATTTAACCAAATAAGTGTCCGCCTACCGACCTCTACAGCGTCTATATACTCAACTGACTCAACAGTGTGTGTATATTCAACTGCTCGGACAGAAGTCACACTTTTCACCTCACTATCTGTCTATTTATGTAACTAACTGTCTAACTTCCACAGATTCAGTAACACCGACTGTCCGTATGTAGTGATGGGTCAATTCCCGGAATTGAATGATGAGGAAAAATTTCCCAAGTAATTTCAAATATTTCGTAGCACCACAATATTTGTTGATGGAGTAAGAGTAGGTAACAGGCAGGCATAAGTCACAAACATGCAAAGCAAAATAACAGGCGCCAAGGTATAATATTATCTAAAATAAAAATTTAAAAAAATCCGGGAATTTTTTAGTAGTACTTCACTATCCGTATGTTACAATTCTTCACCATTACTGCCGAGTATCCATTTCCACTTGCCGTTACTGTCCTCGTATACCTAGCTTCCCAATACTCTTCAACACTACCGAGTATTCTCTTTCACAGCTATCCCGGTATACCAGTAACTTTCCGACTCGCCGTTACTATCCTCGTATACTATAGCTCGTCAACTCTACCGAGTATTCACATCCACAGCTATCCCAGTTTACCAGTAACTTCCCGAGTACCTACTCGACACAAACTGCATACGCTCACCACGATGCTGCTGTGCTTCTCCTAACAATTTACTCTCCAACACTCCATGTGAATGTCTTTATATGATTCTGCCTATGTAATCAACTCTCGAGCATAGCTGCGTCCCTTTTATACAGCTGCCATTAACTTCCAGAGAGCTCTAGAACGTTCGACCGCATAATAACAATGAACATAAAAGGTTCAAGCGACCGGTAGTAATTAAACAGGTCGCGGCTTGTTTGTTTACGTAGCCCGGCTGCTAGCGCGTTTGCGTCATCGCTATACTTAGACGCTTGTTCAGCGTAGCAACGGGGTTCACATGTTACAATAAGTTTAAAGCAGCAGTAAAATATAAAAGAACAATACACAAAACATACAAAAAGAATAAAAAATACAGCAAAACAAAAAACACAACAAAACTTGAAGCGAATAGAAAGAAACAACCTAACTTTTTAAACACCAGTTTGTTAGTTACAGCCAAAGAACATTAGCCGTGTTCCTTCGGGTTGTGATTGTGATTTTGTGAATCCTGATTAATTTAATCGTGATTCTTTTGAAACAGGATTATAGCAAGAAAACAACACAATTTAGTGTCAAATGTCAATGTCATATGCAGACTAATGCAAACTATCCTACTTTATATTATAAATAATCAACTGTCTAGTGTTATAGGAAGAATTAAAAATGGATTATATTGAAGTAAAAAATAATGTTCTTGATAAGGAATATGAAGTATGTTTATTTCAAACAAATCTTTATGTGGTTCATTACGCTTTTGTAGAAAAATCTTATTTCCCTTGATGCCACAAACCCCACATTCGTAAATTTCTACGCTCGAAATAGTATATTTTCAATTTTTTCCGAACTGAATCCATGTGAATCACTCAAAAAGGTTGATTCTGAAGGGAAGGGGGAGGTTGTCTAGTGATCACAAAATGAGAAAGTGGGGATAACGAATAGGAAACGTAAAAACATTATTCTTCTTAATCATGATCAGTTTTATCATTTAGATTACGAATCACATCCCGAAGGAACACGGCTTATAACATTCAAATTGATGATAACGCAAAGTGACAGTCGCAGTCCAAACAGAAAAATGATCACGTGTGAGACGGGGTCTATTATAAGACGGCTAATTCTGAATAGTATTCTTATCAGTCAGGCCCGGATTATCATTTCTTTACGCCATAGGCCAAAATTCATGACTGCACCCCCCCTCCTCTTAATATATACCGAGTTTTATTAATGCTTGATTTCATTAAATTGTTTTTCTATATCGGTGTCTTTATGAGTCTATAAACGCCTTACGAAATTTGTTTTTTAATATACCTACTATTATAAGGCATCAAAGATACATTTACCATATTTTTATAAGTCGCTAAAGGTTACAACTTTTATTTTGCATCTCTATCTCTCGAATAAAACAATAATTTTGGACTTATTAGATGCAGTTTTTAATCCTGAAGAGTTTTCGTATTTATACTTTTATTCTATAATTCATAGCACAGAAATTACAGTAATGAAAATTTGACCATTGTATTTGTTAAGATTCATAAATAGTAGACACCCGGTATATGAATATTAGAATTATTTAAAATCTTCGACAACTGTCATAGCTCAACAGGATTTATCAATCACTTTACTATACTGATTTCGTATAGTTACAGCAAATGCGACTGTTTACGTCGTCTGGTAACTGTAGGCACTTCTCTCTTTCCGTTTTCCCATTTTTCTAACTACTACTTGTGCGGCCCCTCCCGTGCCTACGCCCAGGCCTAGGGTGGCCTTATGGGTAATCCGGGCCTGATATCAGTAATATTTGAAATATTTTTATTCGCTGTATGCCAGTTATTTTTTTTAATTAGCTTGATTGCTATGAAAGAGTTAATCCTAATTAGTATGCATTTGTAGATAACACGTTTTATTATTTTATTTCCCCTGTGATGTGCTAAATTCATTTCAATTTCTAGACACTTTTTTGCTGTGTGAAAAACAGTGGCAAACAGCTTAATAATAAAATTATACGTTGTCGAGTAATGTCCCCGTTTAATGTAAATGAAGCATAATTCGCGTGCTTTTTTAAAAAACCAACATAAATTTCCATACAGAGCACAGAGCAAGCTGTTTTTCAGGACCTCTTAAAATATAAATCACGAATTTATAAAAATTGTTAGTGTCGCCTGCAGATCTCAATGGGTAGTTTGCATGCACGGAATTATTCCATATTTTCTCGGGGTCCGGGGTTAGAATCGTATATTCGTGCTGAGTAAACTATATTGCAAGGCGCAGCTATTTCCCAAGACATAGAACAAGAATATTGCAAATAAAACAAGGAGGAAACAAATACAGAAATAAGAAAGAGGCAATATACAACACGTAATACAAATAGAAAAATTTGTGGTTTCGGAATTTTCGTCAGATTATAAATGGTAGTGATTATATTTGGAAGAGAAAAGTAGAGGTTATTTCTTATAATACTGAAAGAAAAAAATCTGATGTGGCCAGCACATTACCTTCCGTCAGTTCTATGTATTTTGTGCAAATTTCATACGGAAAGCTCCTTGCTAAATTAAATATTCTATTTTTTGTACATTACCTTCCGGCAGCTGCATGTATTTTATGCAAATTTCATACAGAAAATTTATGTCTTAAATTATTATTTTGTCACGTTTTCTATATACAGTGTAATGTATCTGCAGAAATAAAAGATTTATTATTATTATTTATTGTACATTACCTAAAAGCAGTTGTATGTATTTTATACAAATTTCATACAGAAAGCAAGAGATCCTATATTTCCAATAAAATTATAAGACAAACACACTATGTCAATTTCACTTGACACTGACATCTTTCAATCAGAATTTTCTTAATATAGTAGCTGTTTTCATAGCTATAGCTACTTTATGAAATTTAATTTCTTTACAATTTTTTAACTCTATATCCAATTAATATTAAGTATAAAATGCAGTCAAATCGTATAGAGAATAAAATATTCTTTAATATTTATAATAACATTAAATGTGAAAAAATGATATTTAACATAGTTTTTTCAAGAAAAACTGTTAAAATCTTCAAATGATGGTACTTCCTGTTGACCAATTGTAACCAAAATCTAATCAGCTCTTCATATGGATGTAACGAAGAAGTATACGAAAAAATTATAATTTTTGAAACTGTAGTATTAGAGTTATCGCAGACGAAAATTTTGTTACACACACACACACACACACACACACACACACACACACATCCACACATACACACACACGCACATACAGACATCATCGTAAAAATAGTAAATTCGTATTCTAGGGACCCTAAAACGTGCTTATTGATTAAAAACTCATCATCGAATTTTTTGACCAAAGACAATACCTTCCTTACCTAAAGGTGACGGAAGGTAAAAATCTGATGTGGACGCCACACGACTTGTGTGTAGACCCAATTATAAAATTGCACGTATTTGACGTAATTTGACATTAACATCTATTTTTTAATTTTTTGTTATTTTTTGTCCTAATCCATAGCAAGCTTCATTACAAAAACCAAAAAGTATATGTTTTAAATTTACATATCTCGCTTATATAAAGAGCTAATTTAATAATACTTGATGTGCTTGACGCAGAATTTAATTCTCTAAAGCTCTTATTTGAAGCATTTATTTCTAAAATCAAAATGAAACCATTTTATTCAAGAAAAACTGTTAACAACTTCAGCTAATATATCACTTCCGATTAGCCTGTTTTAACCAAAATCTACAATGTTATTCCAATTGACATAAAAGTCTTATATACCAAATTAGAAAAGTTTTGGATTATATTTTAAAATAGTTTTTCATTAAAATCTATTATAGGCTTCAAATAAAGTACCATTTCTGGAAATTACGTAATGACCAAAAAGGGAGGTGCACAACTAGATGTTATAGAAGTCCTAAATACAAAATTTCAACTTTCTACGGCTTACCGTTTTTGAGTTATGCGAGATACGTACGTACGTACAGACGTCACGACGAAATTAGTCAGAATGGATTCAGGGATGGTCAAAATGGATATTTCTGTTGAAATCTGAAAACCGACATTTTTCGCGAATACAATACTTCCTTTACTTTGTACAAGGAAGTAAAAAAAACATCTAAACAAATTAGACACCCTACTATACAAAAATAGATGAAAAGAAATAGAAAAAATGGGAATGGAAATTAAGATAGATAAGAGATGATAAATAACAAAACGACGTAAGAAGACTATAGAAAACAGAACAGTAGAAATAATAAATAAATAAATATATCATCACGGCTTATTACCCATTGCTGGGTGTGCCAATCTGCATGTACACAGATATCGGTAATGATGAAATATTTGCACCGTGCAGGCGTTTACCAGGCGTCACCTCACGGGCACTCATTGCTGGCGTGGAGAGTGCACCACAGGGGTCAATTCTGTGCCATTTAAAATTCGAAATAAATGGAATAAAACTAGGAGAGTTACAGACTACGAATATCTAGGAAGTATGATAACAAAAGATAAAAAAATCTGATGTGGCCAGCAAATTACCTTCCGTCAGTTCAACATATTGTGTAAAAATTCCGTACAGAAAGTTTCTTGTACAAGATTTCATATTTCAAGCACATTACCAGAGCTTCTACTCGTATATTTCCAGTAGAATATAATAATATAACACATACATGTCAATTGCACTTGACACTGACATCTGTCAATCAGCATTTTCTTAATATAGTAGCGGTTTCCATGGTTATAGCATAGTTAGCTGCTTTATGAATTTTAATTGCTTTATAATTTGTTAACTCTAAATCCATTGAATATGAAGTATAAAATGTAATCAAATCGTATAGAGAATAAAATATTCTTTAATATTTATAATAATAGTAAATATGAAAAAATGATATTTAACAGTGTTTTTCAAGAAAAACTGTTAAAATTTTAAAATTATAACCAAAATCTAATCAGCTCTTCACATGGATGTAAAGAAAAGGAATACGAAAGAATTATAATTTTTTGAATTGTAGTATTTGAGTTATCGGTACCAAAAAGAAATTGTTACACACACATACACACATATGTGCATACAGACATCATCGTAAAAATAATAAAATCTTATTCCAGGGAGTCTAAAAGCTTATTCATCAAAAACTCACCATCGAATTTTTTGACGAAAGACAATACCTTCCTTACCTAAAGGTGACGGAAGGTAAAAAATATATCAACAGACTAAAGAATGCAAATACTGGTAACATTTACCTACTATATTATAAACACTACGATATTGGGCAAAAAGGAAATAGATAAACAAACAAAAATAAAGTAATACAATACAATAACAAAATAGTTTTTCTTGTCGCCATGGAAAACACCTGTTTCTGCTACGCTTATCAATCGATGTCGGATTATGATACAACGTAAAACCAAAATATAATGTAACATTTTGGTTTGCGAATGTAATTAAATTTGATGAGAATTAATTAAATGATCAGCAAAATAATTATTTGGTCAGCAGGATATTTACAAGTGATCACCATTCGGTTAGATTAGGTTTGATGCTTACGGATTGCTGCGCAATTTGTAATTTTGCTGCCAAACCGTATTATAAAAAGGACCAAAAATCAAATAATTTGTTGTCAGTCTAAACGAAATTTAGTTATGCTTATGATGGGCTAATTTTATGCCCGAAACGTCCTGCATTCATTGACTTTGTAATAAAAAACCTGGAACATTTATGCCCGGTTTCATGGAAGCATTTTAAATCAATGATTAACTTAACTCTAATCACTGATTAAAGTACTTGTGCATTTCATGAAATTAATTCATTTGTTAACTTTAACCGTTAAATTGAGATCTGGGGATTTTTTTGATATTTTATCATGCGTCAAAATTACAACTTCAAATTAGAAAATTTATATTCGTTTTGATCAGGATTTAAAATACCAGAGTATTATAAAATAAAAATAAATACTCCATAATACATATTATAAACATTTTAGATGAGATTTTATAAATATTCTTTTCAAAAAGGCGAGTGACAGTTGAGTTGTCGTCACCTGTCACGTTGCGGTTCTATCGCAAAAGCAACACGTATCACTTTGGACATTCGTTTCAAAAAGAGTGGCACAACCAGTTCTTAAATCGTTATAGAATCTAAGAGTAATCAACAATTGATTCATTACAGTAATTTGTGAAGGCTGTTGGGCAGAGGACTCCAAATGTACACCTTTTTTGCTAGAAGAAACAGAACCGTATATTTATCGAACCTACTTCTGATGATGCCGAAATTGTACAATAAAGTAAATATACTTTTTCTTGTGAAACTTAACCGAGAGTTGTGTTTTTCATTATTTAATATGTTTCACCAAATACCAACAGCCTTTTCCCATTGAATTAACTAAATTGAATTTTGAATTCATCGTTATCGCAGATATCGAAAGGATACTTGTGTTAGTGTTCTATGCTTGCGATCTCTAAAAACTCTTCTTTTTGGTAAATAGAAGATTTCTAATGCTTTAAAACTTGTATTATAATAATGTAACTTACCTCTACGTTAATAAACTAAATTCACTTTTTAGATTTTATATAATAGGTAATTCTTTGTGCAATTAATTGACTTGGTCAAAATTTAACCAGCCAATTTTTACTGATAAAATTAACCGACGTTTTAACACTCCAATTAAGCTAATCAACTATCATGAGACAAAATATCGTATTTAACAAGCCGATCAAAATTTAATCATTGATCTAGATTTTAATCAACTTTCATGAAACCGGGCATTAGACTTTCAATTTTTTCGACGCAAAATACTAAGGTGTTCCTAAAATAAATTTAACTCAACAATAACTGCACTAATAATCATGTACGCGAGCAAATTCTATAATATGCAGAAGAAGCGTGAGAGGGAAAATAAAAAATACGTAAATGAAATACCTCAGAAAGATCGTAGGAAAAACAGATGGTTCAGGAAAAGAAATGAAAACATAAGGTTGATGACAAATCAAGAATTATATATAATAACCAAAATAGAACAAAAACAACTGGGCTGGTAGGGACACATAATGATGATAGGAATCAGAACAGCGTAGTAAGAAAAAGTTGAAGAGGAATTTAAATACACTTACATTCTTGTCTATCCATTGCACAATGTTCGATTCCACTTTAAACAACCCGCCAACTTTCAACCGACATTCACCAATCAACAAAATCAACCACCAATTCCTGCTATCACAAATCGCCTCTAACTATTCTTTCCCGATCTCTATCACTGTTTCCGATCACCGACCTCCCACACACCAGTCGGCTCTGAGCATTCAATATCCTGCCCTCTGCCTGCCGCGTGGAATCTGCTGGGTGACTAACAGTCTGTCGCCTGCTAGTGACTAATTCCGTGCACTTGCAGGGTAGCAGGGATCGGATGCAGGAGCAGGATGCAGACGCAGATGAGGGGTAGATGAGGCAGTACGCATGACGCGGGTTTTGGATTCTTTGGATGCTGAGAATGCTTGGCTTGGAGTATGAGTGGAGAGTTTAATTTTTATTGTTTTGGGATGTTTTGTGGTAAAGCAGGGATTAAACAATGAATAAAATGTGGATAAGGGGGTAATTGTTTTTTGTATTGAATGAAAGAATGCGCTGGAAGCTGTGGAATATTAATGCAAGCGCAGGGCAAAAATTCTTTTGTTTTAACAATGTTTCCATTTAATTTTTTATAGTACTCGTACTTAAGCACCTTTCAAAATATGGATACACCTGCGGATTTGTAAAAGTCAATGTACTTAAATTCAACATTCAAAAAGACAAACATAAGTTGAAATTTTGAAATAGTATGTAATGTAATAAGAGTTTTAGTGTTTTCCATACTGTTTTCCCAATGGACCCGTCCAACTTTTAAAAAAAAATTTATATGTTACGAAGAATTTAAAAATAGAAATTCGGTATTTGTGTTTTCTTGAAATTATGCTTAATAACGCCTAAAATAATTATTAAATTTTTGGCGCGATAATTGTGACGTTAGCGTCACTCCGTCATAAGTAGAGAGAACCGACATACGTTACCATTAATAACGGTAATATAATAGATATACAAAAATAAAAATACGTATCCAATATAAACTGTGATCAAAAATCTTTAGAGCTAATGGTAATAAATAAACGAGATAGTTATTACATCATTTCAAAATTTACATTTGTTTGATTTATTTACATGAATAGGTAGGTATAGGAGTAGTGTTAAATGATAATTTACTAAAACTTCCAAAGTACATGTTATACATAAATAAAAATCAGGTAAGTTAAATAAATAATTTTTGCTCGTTTTCATAATCAGGTTAATCATTCGCTTTATTTAATGTGACTTTAAGACTTTCTTTAATATATTAATGAAGGTTATTATACTCATTAAGTGCTATAATTATAATTAAAATAGTATTTAAACTATTTTCTATTTATAATTAAATACAACAATAACAGTATTGATCTTAATAATCAAAGCATAGTTCATAATAAAAAGTAATCCACATTTACATTCTTATTTATTAAATGATTACAACAATGACAAGTATTGAGATTACAATAATTAAAACAAATTATAATATACATTTATTTAATAAGTAAATTTTCTTTTGATCTTAATAAAAAAATAACTCGGATATATTAAATATGTGTATGTTAGAGTATGCACTGTACAGTAACATTTTCACAGGGTAACTGAACGACTGTAATGACGCTACGTCACAACATAGCCATCATTTTACGCTAAAAACTTTAATTACATTATTTTAGGTATAAAAATACAAAATATATAGCAATTTTTATTTCGTTTTCATTTATTTATATTCAAAATTCATGTGACATGTAATTTCTAAAAAGTCGAAAACTTGGACGGGCCCATTTCGCTTTAATTTACTTTTATTTCAAATTATTATAAAAGACAAATATTAAAATTAAAATTGGTGTAACAGTCTAGTAAGAAAAATAGTGAAAGCTGTGTTTGACACTTATTAAATTACCAACTACACAAATAAAAAAATCTCTACAAACAGTTTTACAAAGTTGAACTTTGTAACCCTGTCAGTGCTGGCTCGTGGGTTGAAGATTTAGTGCAGTGGGTTACATAGCAATTAGTAATATAAGTTTATTAATCATTCATTTCATTCATAAATTTATAAACTAGTCCAAATTCGCACTAAGATTTCTTTTCTGCCGTTTTAGAAACATGTTGTTTACATACCTGTCAAAGTGTGTATACGAGTATTATTATTTATTAAAAAGACTCGATTCGGACAGGAATCTAATTAAAACGCTGAAAAAGCAAACTTAAATATTACACCTCGGAACAATAAAAATTAGAATATTTTTGTCAAGAAAAAAATATTTAAATGATTACCTGATTTTTATTTTGGAAATAGTCATCCAAATACCATTCGTGGTAAAATTTTATCCTTGAAAAATTTTCAGATTGCTTTACTCGAGCCTGTTGCTAATTTATCTCGTGACATTGATCAAAAATCACTTGATGATTTTTTTTTTAATACATAGTTTTAAATGTTATAAGCGTATTTTTCTTTCCGCATACTCTGCAAAATTATTTATCACCAGATATTGATATTTGTGATATTTTCAATAAATGTCTTCTCTATGCTTAGCGTAGCCAACACCGCTACTTTATGATAAATTTGGGAGGTCATTAACCGAACGACCTAATGGAAAAGCCGCCACTGCTGTTTTTGACTAAAGCTGTGTCCCAAAATTGACATTGTTATTGTCAACGCGGAATAAGTAAATTTCTTTTGTGTATTTATTGTGTTCAGTTTAATTCTATTAATGCACCTACTTATAACAATTGCCACATCGTATTGTATATTGTATCCTACACTTTTCCATCATCCAAACTTTGTAACTTAGATAAACCACCCTCCATCTAAATCTCAGTCCAGTATCAACTTTTCCAAGAGTATACTCCAGACTCCAGCGATCTTTCTGGATGAAGGATATTTTTCTGCAAGCGGCGCCGGTTGTCTAGCCGTCGCGACGACTGTGACGCCGGCTCGGCAGTTCACGGGTATTTCCTCTGGCACGCGGCCACCCCCGTCGCACCCCACTCACACACGCCGCCACTGCTACCATGGCACACTACGATGAATGACCTAAGCGAAGATAGAGTAGATTTACGATCAGAACGAAGCAATTTCTTGCCATTTCGGATGGTGTTTTGCTTATTTTGCAAGGATTAGAATTTAGAAATTATAAAGAGTACCACTTATTTTATTCAACATTTTTTACACTTTTAAAAAACCTTCCCATATAAGAATCACACTAGAATTATTGAAATTTAGTTGCAGAAGTTAGCGAAAATATGGAATAAACCAGAAAGCATTTTCAAAATTTTAGTGGATTTTCATTCTTGAAGTTGATTTCTTTATTGACAACATATTTCTAATTTGTTTGAAAACAAATTATTTCTTGTAAAATGAATCAAAACGATTGAAAAATAATGCAATTGTGTGCCAGCATAATTTTATGCGCATCAAATTAAATCATATTCTAATTTTGACCCTTCCATCTTCGAGCTTGTCAATTTCTGACGTCTCTGCATTTATTTTTTATTTTACTCCGAAAGTTAAATTCCTGTACTTCACAGACAGTTGCGCTTGCGCAATAGAGAAGTCAGCAATAAATAGTCAAAGGAAATGAAACCTATTCCATTTCATCTGACTACAGTACCGCTAACTTCCTTGTAGCTATCACACTGGAGTAGATATGAACCGAAGTCATGGATAATGCGTGACTAGTCAGAGATACTACTTCTAGTGTGATAAGGCTATCATAGCTGGTTTATGATGGATTTAGTTTACAAATTTAGATTTACGAATTTATATTTATAAATATAAATTGTACATACATATCTGCTTTTACTGGTTCATGATGAATTTAAGAAATTTATGATTTAGAATTTACATTTAAAATATCACCATATTTTATATTCTAATGCTGCAATTCTGAACAAATCTGTAAGTCTTACAGATCTGTAAATTTGTAAAAAAAATGACAAAAACGCATCTATTTTTATTGATTACTATAAAATGTGATAAAACGTGGGTAAGAGTAATATCAGATAAATAATTTTTTATAAACTTTTCTAAATTTTAGTTGCAATAATGATATTTTTAACTCTGTTTATCTATTTACGTTATAAATGTTAAAATTCAGATTAGAAATTCTTATCGTATGATAGTCACGACATTTAGTACCCCTAAGATAATCCTGGCCTGAAAATAGCGCTTTGTTTTTGGAGAATCGGTTCGTTCGTCGTAAAGACGTTTGTTGCTGTCGGAACACGTAGTGTCTTTTAGTATTGGGGCGCGTGCTAAACGTCCGCCCGGTGGGTTCCGGAATGTAATCATGTAAATAAAAACGTTTAGTTTAGTTAAAAACTTTAGTTAATTAGTTAAAAACGTTTAGTTAATCAGTAATCACAAGTAGTGTCCATGTCCGTAAATTCTAAGTGTTCATGAAGTGTAAAGTGTAAGTGTATGTGCGTTCTTCCTTATCACCAGTAAGAGTCAGTGTGTCATCGTTGGAGTAAGAAGTAGCAGTATTAGTAGTAAACAGTAATTAGTATCAGCATCATCATCTTCCGCACCCCCTCGTGTTACAAAAATTATACATAAGAGTGACAATTTGAACGAATAAAAAATTTTCTTCAGCACCAAAAAGGAGCAAGGTGTTCTCCTACAGCTGTACCGAAAAGAACATTGCTGATGTTAAGAAAATAATCGAATTGAATCGAATCACTTATGTGGTAATGGAGCGTCAACTGAAGATTTGATCCACTGCTGTTAATAGAATCATACCGATTACCTGTATTTAAAAGAGTTGTAAGTCGTTTTGTGCCACAACAGCTTTCTGATTAGCCAAAAGCGGAACGTATAAGAATTTGCCAAGAAACTTTAATACTATTAAATAGTAGCGAACACAATTTTTTTCAATATTGTGACACATGACGAAACTATATTCCTTGCTTTGACATACATATACACGCCATGGAGTCGTGTATGGATTCATAAAGATGGGAAACACCAACATTAACCAAGAAGTAGCGATTTTGGAGAAATATAATATATGCAGTATACTTTAGAGGTAGAGGACTGGTGAAAGCAATTAATTTGGATAGACAGAAGACAGTTAGAACTAAATGGTATGCTGAAAAAAGTTTGCCGGAAACGCTCAATATACACAGGGCTACAAAGTTTTAGGACAGATTTTTTCTAGCGTCAAATAACAGCGCCATCTATGAATTAGTACACGAATTATTTCTTACTAACCTTCGATCTGCCTCATCATCGAGGCATCAGTCTAACAGCGGTACGCAATCAGATTTGGTGTTTTTTTGGGCAAAGAATCAATTCAATGGCAGAGGCAGGAATTATGTCACATCACAATAATGCTTCTTACCTTAGGGCAACTTCAACACGTGTGGCTGTTTTTGGAATTACATAAAATTTACGGGGTAGAAGGTTTACCTTTGAAGAAGAGATTGATGCTACAGTCCATTATTATTTGGAGGCATTCAGCATTTCAAAAGAAGATTGGTTGGGAGCTTGTAAAAAGTGGAAGGAAAGAATGGTAATGTCTATTATTGTTGAAGGACTCCTTTTAACATATTTAAAATAAAAATCTAAAAAAAAAATATGAACTCAATAATTTTAGCGTGATTCTCGTATCAATATTATTCCTCTTTCGTAAAGTATCGCTTCGCTCTCGGAAAGTTGTGAAATCTTTTTGTAATAGAAAACTATGATTCCTCATCCTCTTCCTCGTAGAAGTTATCGACCAGAGAGTGCAAAGTGCGGTAAACGCGCCAATGTTGAATTAACACCATCAGAGCGTTCAGAGTTCGGTTCGTTATCGTATCGCGCGCGGACGAGGCGACGAACAACTTGAGGAAATAAATGGACGAACCGTGCCGAGAATCCACACCAAAACTTACAAACACTGCATCATAATCGAAAGAGATTCCGGGATAAAAATACCACAAACTATTTTTAATTCGGAACAAGGGAAATAACTCAAATTTTTAATGCACTCACAGAAAACAAGAGATCTATTTTTACACTCAGAAGTAATCTAGATATTGGGGAGAACCTTTCCGGTAATATGAAAGAAGATTTAATGGATTTATATCATTATTGCCACCGTTAAAGTACTTATAATATTATCTATTCTAATTTGATAAAGAATTAGGATGGAATTCAGACATTTCCTCGACTCTTCCTTCACTCATCCTTTCTCAAGGGTGAGTCGAGGTTGAGTGAAACCTTTACTCATAAATGAAATTCATAAACGTCAGTACTGAGTCACAGAAACTTCTTTTTTTTTGAGGAAAATTATATTTATAATAGATGGCGTAACTATTTTGACAAGTATGACAAGTATATAAACTAGTGGTTTTTACAAAATTGTAAACTTATACGGGCTGTCTCACAACTCGCGCCCCAGAGCGAATGAGGAAACACGAGACTGCACTCGGATGTGTAATTTCGAAGAAAAAAAATCTAGCTTAAAATATATTCGAGAAAAGACGTCTTAAAATTGACCAATCAGAGACCTACGCCTTTAACGTGTGTTTGCCGTAATTTTATGTTACTAGGGTTTTATACAAATTAAAATCTTCTTTAAAATGTGTGGGCGACTGTAATTTTCGAAAAATGTCAGTGTCAAATTAAATTTGACAAGGTGAATAAAAAAGGCAAATTCTTACCATGTATTTAGCCGCTGATTACTTAGAAATGATTATAATTTTCGGAGAATGTGGACATAACGCCAGAGAGGCAGCACGAGTCTATATTCGGAACGTTTTCCGGATAGAAATCTTGTGGATCATAAAGTGATATTGAAAGCCATCGCAAGGACAATAATATTTTCGTTTAACACATTTTACACAGCTGCTACAACACGTTGCACTGTACGATAGATATAAATGATGATCTCGGATGACACCTTCGCTAACCTAAATTTGTTGACAGTGAAAAGTCAACTCTAAAGTGTCAAAATTACGGTAAGTCCAACAAATTTTGTAACTCACTATACTCTATCCGTTTTAACTATAGACTAGATGGCGTTTCGAGCGCGGCCGTTTATACATGTATTAAATAAAAAATTCAAATTTTGGCGCCATTCCTGAATTTTAAATAATCTTTCTGACATTTTTTCAGTAATTTTGTCTTGTACATATCTGTCTATTTTTATCCATAATATTAACGAAGAGAACAATAACAAAACTAGCGAACTACTAACTAAAAACTAAGAAAACGCGCACAATGAAAACTATGTAATATGAAATATAACGCCAAAACACTATGAAATTTATATAAACGAAAAGTACAATAATATACTTAACAAACAGAACTGAACAGAAATTAATAATTTGTAATAAATTGTGTACTATTGATTTTGCTGACTTTTATTTATTTTAAGTCAAACGTCAAAATAATTGCTACAGTTGTCAAGCAAATTTAAATTTCGCGTCAATTATTTTACTGTGTAAACTCGGTTCACGTTTGAACCAATCAGAGAGCTAGAATCGTAGGCCCTACCTCACCCAACGCTCTATAGTTAAAACGGATAGAGTATAGTAGTATTTTTAAAATCTAGCAATCAGTTTTATTTTGTAATAATATCATCACACCTCAAGATATCCTTCCGGGATTGGTGGATTACAAAGTCTTGTAACTCCGTTATGCAAGCAACCGCAAATTATTTTCTTCTATTTCTTGGCAACTTATTGTCGTCGGCAAGTGTAAGTTTCATCTGGGGCGCGAGTTATGAGACATCCTGTATAGTTCAAAATACGAGTAATTTGAGACAATGAGTAGGTACAAAATTGAATGTCAGGCAAAGATTTTCTCCAGAAGAAACATTATGTTGGGGTTTGATTATATGATTATGATAACAATATATGCATGTCAAACTATGATTAGAGCATTATAATAGATATAGCAAGCAGGGTCCTGGGTTCTAATCCCATGAATTTTTCCCAAATCCTTTCTTCGTTAAAATAGATTCATAGATCGCGTCCTCCAATTATACCAGAATGTGCATATACATAAACGTTGTGATCTATTATAATAGATATAATAAAATTAAACTGTAAATTGAACATTTACTATAATGTTAATGCCCTTCCTTTGTTTGTATGTGGAACCTTACACCTCTGTCTGTTTTATTAATGAAACCGCGTAATTTCATGAGAGAGAACATCTGCTGAATTTCTTGATGACTACCGTGTTTGGAATGGTAGTAAGATAGATATTACAGTCAGGTAGTTATTTAGTTAATCTTCATGAATATGATAATCTACTCGTATGTCGTATGCTTTAAAAGGTGCACAGGAAGTAGAGAAAAGGATAGATATAGACTTAGTGTTTTCTTTTCTTTGTCTTTCATTATAGGAAAGAAACACATTAAGCAGATTTCATTCAAGAGGATAGTATATTGTTTATTTATTTTATGGTCATATTAATTTAGATAATCCAAACAGCCATTTATTAATGTTGGCATATATTCAAAAGTGAGGTTAAAATCACACCTGCCCCCTGCTTACGACGTCGTTGGATTGCCTAATTAAATAGTACCTTTAGGTTGGTGTTGACATAATTAAAATATCTTGTTGTTAGACTATCTTTTCTTCAATATTGATATTATTGCTGCCATCTAATTTGTATTTTTCACGAATTTAGATGATATAAATGATATTTTTGATTCTGATAGTGATGATGAAATACTTTATTAACATCTGTCAAAACGTTTGAATAACAACACATCGTTTGTATTTACGTTGTAACCATAAGAACCAGGGACAAACCGGACTACAGATATCAGGGATATGGAGAAGAAGAACAGACTAACTTACATATATACCGGGTGTCTTAGGTCGACCGACACATGGAAGATTAACATATGAAATCAGTTAATTGTGAATAGTATCACCCCAGTATAAGATATTAAGCTGAAATTTTGTATACTTATCGAAGGATATTAATTCTACGGATTACAGTCCAAATTAGTAAATTTAAATGTGTAATAATAGAAAAACTTAAGAAAATTTATAGAATTTCCAGGATTATTGTTCGTATACCGGACAAAATTGTTATTAAGTAATAGTAAAAATAGCATAGCGGTAGCGTTTGCGCTTGGTAATAAATAAAACTTGGAGAGACTCGGTTCGAAACCACCCAGCAGCAAAAATTATTTTTAATTTTTACTTTTCAAAATAATTTTTATTAATACGTTTTTAATCTTTTATAGACTTTTAATAAAATATAAACATTATTTAAAGCATAAATTATACGTAAAATCTAAGTCACATTGATTATAACATACAGTTAAATAATTACAATAAATATTTACAATAAAAAATAACGTATCCATTTTATTAAATTTGAACAAAAAATTAAAAACATATTAACAATAAAAATTATTTCGAAAAGTAAAAATTACATTTTACTGCTAGCTGGTTCCGAACCTAGGCTCTCAGAGTTCTGTTTATTACTAGGCGCACACGCTACCACTATGCTATTTAAGCTGTTACTTGAAATGAAACTTTTTTTCGAGATATGAATAACAATCCTGGAAGTTCTACAAATTTTCTTATTTTTTTCTGGTATTATACATTTAAATTTACTAATTTGGACTGTAATCCATAGAATTAGTGCCCCCCAAAAAGTACACGAATTTTCAACTCAATATCTTGCAATGGGGAGATACTATTCCCAATTAACTGATTTCACATGTTAACCTCTTATGTGTCGGTTGGCCTAAGACACCCGGTATAAAAATGGGTATATAATTATTTAAAAGTTATATACTTATACCAGAACATATATTTAAAAAATATTATATCTACCATTATTATTTCCCATAATTATTCCTTTTTTCTCTATAGACACTTCTCAAAAATCCACACACATAACACTGCACATACGACTACATACACTGTACACATCTACTCTTACACATCTAGTGTGCTCTGCCTGGCAAACAATGAATCCTATCCGATCCCTCGATGACTCAACACCCACACTCCTGCTAGCAGGAGGGTAAGGGGAGGATGTAAACTTCGCGTCACTGTTCGCCGAATTAAAAGGGAGTGAGTGACGTCACAGACTGTAACATGTGAACGCTGGGGTAGTGTAATTAAATGGGTTGTAAAGAAAAGGCTTCTGGATTTCACATTTGGGATGTAGGTTTGGCTTAAACCGAGGCTAATTACGAACTAATAGGGTGGTGGAAAATGAAGGAGACGACAAATGAGAGTTGATGAGGAGAAGAAATTGTTTTATTGGGTTGCCCTGGATTCAAATTAGACTCTGAAGGATAAATCTGCGGTTTAATACAAGAACAACAAATGCCAGTTTTAGAATAAAATGAGATTGATATATCTTTATTTTATTTTGTAATCATAAACTTTTTTTGCACGATCGGTTTTTTTAATGTTTACTGATAGGGTTTCCACTTTCCAAGACAGAAAGTTTTATTTAAAAATTACTAAGTGATTGTAATTACTTTCCGATCAGGAGACGAGGCGGTGAGTAAATGAAAACAACGATTAAAGCTTAGTTTAAAAATTCTTAATATTGTAACATTTTTATTTATCTGGGTGAAGTGTAAATATTAGACAATTATTTCTAATTAAAATTAAGTGTTTATTAAACTATAAAGAAAGTTACTATTAGTTATATTAAACAATTATTAAAAACTAATTAAGATTAAAACTATAATTAACTATATAACACTAACACTATTTATTTAACCAATTAACACTACTATTTATTTCCACGATATTACAAATTATTTATTTCACTACGCGTTCCAATCTTAGACTGCCGGTCTGTTGCAGACTCTTGTAGACTGTTTACGCGATATTTATATCACTATATTTATATCACTATATACTTATATCATGTTCAACTGTCCGCCTACCGACCTCCACAGCGTCTTTATACTCAACTGACTCAACAGCGTCTGTATATTCAACTTCTCGGACAGAAATCACACCTTTCACCTCACTGTCTGTTTATTTATGTAACTCTCTCTCTCTCTCTTCCACAGCCTCAGTATCACCAACTATCTGTATGCCACAATTCTTCAACACCAATGCCGAGCTGTTACTGTCCTTGTATACCTAGCATCACAATACTCGTCCACAATACCGAGTATTCACTTTCACAGCTATCCCAATATACCAGTAACTTCCAAACTCGCCGTTACTGTCCTCGCACACTATAGCTTCCCAATACTCGTCAACACTACCGAGTATTCACATCCACAGCTATCCCAATATACCAGTAACTTCCCCGACTACCTACTCGAAACCAACTGCATACGCTCACCACGATACTGCTGTGCTTCTCAAACTCACTAACACGCTATATGAACATCTCTATGTCTCTCCATGTAACTAACTGTCTCTCGAGCATAGCTACGTCCCTTATATACAGCTGCCATTATTTTCTAGAACAGTCTAGAATATTCGAACACATAATAACAATGAACACAAAAGGTTCAGGCGACCAGAAGTAATTAAACACGTCGCGACCAGTCTGTTTACATCGGCCGGCTACTAGCGCGATTACGTCACCGCTATAAATAGACACTCGCTTACAATGGCGGCGACGGCGGGCGTCCCATGTTACAATATGTAAAAATAATTTTCAACACTTATTTTTTAAAATTTTGTGCGTCAATTGTGCAAAAAACTTAATAAACATTGCGGTGAGTAAATGCTCTTCTACCGATATCGGATGTACTGAAGATCACGACTTCGTCTCGATCTTCAAAATCATCCTCAAACAAATGAAAATAAGCAAATTACACCTGGTTGGAAAGCTAAAAAAATATCTTTTCAATGGTTCTACGTTCCAATATGGCCTTCATATAAAAATTAAAACTTTGATATTATAACTCGAAAACAAATAGTGGTACAGAAAAATAAAAATTAAAAATTATATTATAAGATACTGTCAGACGACCAGAGCCAGCAATTTTAATATTAACTATAAACGTCACAAGTCGACAGAATATCGTAATTTAACATAGCCAAGTTTTGGAATTGGGAAGAAAATTGTATTTCCTGCTTATAGTTTCATAATATGATAGCTTTTGACTATTATTTCTTGTCTAAAAAACTCAAATGAGCGATTTTGAAGAAGATTTTTGATTTCATTCACGCGGAACGTTGGTTAAAAATTTCACCTGTTTTAATAAATATTATGAAACTAAAAAATAGTATAGGTTGTATTTAAATTTACAAAGCTGATGTCACTTCCGGTTATACCGGGAGTTCCATAATTACAATTTTCACACAATTCAATAATCAATATGTGTATCTGCAATAACAACCGAGAGAAAGGGTGTATTAACTTTTTTGTAAAAAATATCGAATATCTCGAAAAAGAAAAGAGATATCGACCTGTGGTTTTAAAATCTTAAATCTACACCCTTCAAACTACTTAAATAAAAATTTTCAGAATTTTTAATTTTTTAAAAATTCCCACCCTTTTTTAACCGCACCATCCTCATACCGAAAAATGGGTGTGCGGTACACCTTCAACGACCTCACCAGTAAATTCCTCGTACCAAAAAACATAAGTATACCAATTTTCATCAAAATATTCCAACGGATACATTAATTATTAAACATTCCTTAAATTGTCAAAAACTGAAAAAATCGCAAGGGGTACACCTTAGATTTTTTGCGATTTTTGGCCATTTTCAGACTTTTCCTTCTGGAGATTGTAACAGTTGTTCAAAAATTATGAAAATTGGTATGCTTATGTAATTTTGCTCGTAGAATCTAATGGTGATATCGCCAGCGGTGTATAATCGACCATTTTTGGGATGACCCAAAAATGGGCATTTTTAAACAAAGTTTTGAGGACGAATATCTCGGACACGAAAAGAGATATCGACCTATGGTTTTAAAATCTTGAAACTACACCCTTCAAACTACTTAAAACAAATTTTCAGAATTTTTAATTTTTTAAAAAATTTCACCCTTTTTTAAACCGCACCATCCTCATACCCAAAAATGGGTGTGCGGTACACCTTCAACGACCTCACCAGTAAATTCCTCGTACCAAAAAACATAAGTATACCAATTTTCCTCAAAATATTCCAACGGATACATTAATTATTAAACATTCCTTAAAATTGTCAAAAACTGAAAAAATCGCAAGGGGTACACCTTAGATTTTTTGCGATTTTTGGCCATTTTCAGACTTCCTTCTGGAGATTGTAATAGTTGTTCAAAAATTATGAAAATTGGTATGCTTATGTAATTTTGCTCGTAGAATCTAATGGTGATATCGCCAGCGGTGTATAATTGACCATTTTTGGGATATGACCCAAAAATGGGCATTTTTAAACAAAGTTTTGAGGACGAATATCTCGGACACGAAAAGAGATATCGACCTGTGGTTTTAAAATCTTGAATCTACACCCTTCAAACTACTTAAAAAAAATTTTTCAGAATTTTTAATTTTTTAAAAATTTTCACCCTTTTTTAAACCGCACCATCCTCATACCTAAAAATGGGTGTGCGGTACACCTTCAACGACCTCACCAGTAAATTCCTCGTACCAAAAAACATAAGTATACCAATTTTCCTCAAAATATTCCAACGGATACATTAATTATTAAACATTCCTTAAAATTGTCAGAAACTGAAAAAAATCGCAAGGAGTCATTTTCAGACTTTTCCTTCTGGAGATTGTAATAGTTGTTCAAAAATTATGAAAATTGGTATGCTTGTGTAATTTTGCTCGTAGAATCTAATGGTGATCTCGCCAGCGGTGTATAATTGACCATTTTTGGAATATGACCCAAAAATGGGCATTTTTGAGCAAAGTTTTAAGGACGAATATCTCGGACAGGAAAAGAGATATCGACCGGTGGTTTTAAAATCTTGAATCTACACCCTTCAAACTACTTAAAAACAAATTTTCAGAATTTTTAATTTTTTAAAAATTTCCACTCTTTTTTAAACCGCACCATCCTCATACCCAAAAATGGGTGTGCGGTACATCTTCAACGACCTCACCAGTAAATTCGTCGTACCAAAAAACATAAGTATACCAATTTTTATCAAAATATTCCAACGGATACATTAATTATTAAACATTCCTTAAAATTGTCAAAAACTGAAAAAATTGCAAGGGGTACACCTTAGATTTTTTGCGATTTTTGGCCATTTTCAGACTTTTCCTTCTGGAGATTGTAATAGTTGTTCAAAAATTATGAAAATTGGTATGCTTATGTAATTTTGCTCGTAGAATCTAATGGTGATATCGCCAGCGGTGTATAATTGACCATTTTTGGGATATGACCCAAAAATGGGCATTTTTGAGCAAAGTTTTGAGGGCGAATATCTCGGACACGAAAAGAGAAATGGACCTGTGGTTTTAAAATCTTGAATCTACACCCTTCAAACTACTTAAAAACAAATTTTCAGAATTTTTAATTTTTTAAAAATTTTCACCCTTTTTTAAACCGCACCATCCTCATACCCAAAAATGGGTGTGCGGTACACCTTCAACGACCTCACCAGTAAATTCCTCGTACCAAAAAACATAAGTATACCAATTTTCATCAAAATATTCCAACGGATACATTTATTATTAAACATTCTTTAAAATCGTCAAAAACTGAAAAAATCGCAAGGGATACACCTTAGATTTTTTGCGATTTTTGGCCATTTTCAGACTTTTCCTTCTGGAGATTGTAATAGTTATTCAAAAATTATGAAAATTGGTATGCTTATGTAATTTTGCTCGTAGAATCTAATGGTGATATCGCCAGCGGTGTATAATTGACCATTTTTGGGATATGACCCAAAAATGGGCATTTATGAGCAAAGTTTTGAGGACGAATATCTCGGACACGAAAAGAGATATCGACCTGTGGTTTTAAAATCTTGAATCTACACCCTTCAAACTACTTAAAAACAAATTTTCAGAATTTTTCATTTTTTAAAAATTTCGACCCTTTTTTAAATCACACCATCCTCATACCCTAAAATCTGATGTGGCCAACACCAAACCTCCCGCTATTTATTTTTTATTAATTTAAATATACATATACTTACATACACAAAACTTGTCACGTAATTAATGAATTATATTCTCAGTGCAATTTGCCTAAGAAGCGACCTGGCGCTTAAATAATCTTGACCTACTCTTCAATCTCCCATCTTTGTAATATATAAAATATAGAAAAAGCAATATAATAAATAAGTAAAATGTAGGTTACATCCATTCTTTTCACGTACTTCATACTTTCTGGCTAACACGCTTTTGTGTGTTTTGTACGATTTTTTCGCGTGTGCTGTGGCATATGTGTAAGGTTTTCAAAGTTAGCGGACGTCGTTTGTCTCGGAAATTAAACCTACCACCCTCAACCAACGCCCCCCTCGGGTGGATCGAGTTACGTTTAATGTTCCGTGAGAAAACAACCTTGTTGAAAAAATGGTGATAATGAAATTACCAAGGAGATTTTCTTCGCGCTTTTAGGAAGATTTGAGATAGAATCGAGGATAGAATAAAAAAAAATAGTATTTACATTTAAAACACAGTATAGTTCGATTAAAAGAAGTTTCTGAAGGAATGACGTCCCTGATAATTACGTTGCTTGTCAAAAATTTAGGGTATATAATAGTATTTTATGTACCAAGGGCGTTACGATGATGATAATGCCAGGAGGACGACGAGGATCTAGCCCGAGGGCCTTTAGCCCGAAGGATAGATGTCGTCCGATGGGCATTATCGTCTAAAAATGCTCGTGGTACATACAAGATTTTATGTCTCACTAGAGTATGTGAAATAAGTTTTCATGTACAATAATTTTGATTACATTAATACTTAAGTTTTCGCGTTGCTAAGGATGTTGTTTAATTGTTTTGTTTATTATCAACATTTATTTATTTTTAAAACATCAATGTTCTTTATCGTTGGAGATCAAGATGGGTGAATTTGATGTTTCGGAAGATATTTTATCGAAACGATGGAAAGAAATTATTTTGAATGCTTCTGCATACTTTGAGGAAGACAAACGCATAAATGTTCCCCTAATTATTCCATTCTCGTCTGTAGAAGATGTATTTTATTTTGAGGTTCGTTTTGCACGTGACAGATCTCAGATTTTTATTTCTTATGCACTTATTTCGGAATATTATTACATTTTAGAGAGTTTGTACTGCTTTGGATGTGTCACATGTGACGGTAAATAATATCAAAAATGAATTCCAATCGTAGATAAATATATAGTCCCCAAAAAATTAGTGATCCGTCATCCGTCAAAAATCAATGCGAAACATTGCAGTCTGCAATTCGACGTACTTACTATTTAGATCTGTGGTGAAACTAAATTGCTTTTTACGGCCCTTTTCATAATCAATTTTAAGTATTAAAATTAAATTAAAAATTATTTCTGTGTTGTGCTTTCAAAGCTGTTTTCTTATTATATTAATTATTTTAATCAATCCGTATTATTATTGTAATGAATTATAATTAAAAAGAAAATAATTTTTATTATATTCCGTTCATATTATTTCTAATTTAAAGTCCATAAACGATGATCGGATTATAATGATTGCATAATGAACCATTATGCCCTCATATAATGTTCCGGTTGTTATAGATATGTTTATATACACCGTATCCTAGCAACAAACAGTTCATAATACTTTAGTGAGACATAAAAGTGTTTTATGAATTTAATAAGGAAATCTCTCTGAATTAGAAAATGAGAAATGATTCATTGATTTGGCATTTTTAATGGACATGCGTCTCTAAGATTAAAAATCAACTAATAAAGATGAGTAACTTAAAAAAGTGTCTTTATTGGACCTAAAGAAGATATTCAGCTTCTCACGATGCGCTATTTATGATGTCCCTTTTGGGGAGCATCTCAACTGCTTATGTCAACTTGATATAGTACCTGACGCGCAGCCGCCGCATTTAGCTAGCAAGTCTAAACCTTTCGATGATGTAAATGCGCTTGCCTGCTGAGTAAACAACTCCTGTGCGTCGCGTGACCTTGTAACGGATATTGAAACGCATGGTGTACGTAAATAGTGAAATAAATATGGTGTAAATAAATCGTACTTTGTGTTATTGTTTAAATAAATAATCTTAGTGTTTAAGTATGTAATACACTACAGTAAAGATGCATTGATATCGAAAAACACTTTGTTAATTTTGCACATTCAAATAAATAAATTTTACATGCTCGTAATTTATTTCATTTCAAAAATACATCATTCACACCTCTCAATAGCTTTTGAATAACTGAATTTCTCTGTTTATATATCTCTGTTAGCTGCCAATTGCTGTCAAATTTATCTCTATGAAACAGTAAACTGTAGAGTTTAAATGGCAATTGTTTCTACAACGGGCCCTAGCAATGGATTTATAATTTAATTATTTGATCATTGATTTTCCAACTTCCGTTACTCGTATCGTATTTATTGTTTAAGTTCCGGTATCGAGTTACGCAGCTACTTTCCTTAAGCTATCAAATCAATATTTTGTTTGATTATTAATTACGTTCTATGTAACATGACGACGAACAACAAGTATACGGTATCACGGAGAATAAATTTCCAGGAACATTACTAAAAACAAAAAACAAGTCTGATGTAGCCAGCACATTACCTTCCGTTAGTTCTATATATGTATTTTGTACAAATATCATACCAGAAAGTTCCTGGCAAAAGATTATATTTCTTGTATATTACCTTCTGGCAGTTAAATGTATTTTATACAAATTCCATACAGAAAATTTCTAGCAAAAGATCCTATATTTTCAGTAAAATTATAACTCAAACATACTATATTAATTGCACTTGACACTGACACCTGTCAATCAGAATTTTCGTAATGTAGCAGCTGTTTCCAAAGTTATAAAATAAAAATAAATAAATATATCATCACGGCATATTTCCCATTGCTGGGTGTGCCAATCTGCTTTATACGCAGATATCGGTAATGATGATGACATATTTGTACCGTGCGGGAGTTTACCAGGCGTCACCTCACGGGCACTCATTGCTGGCGTGGAGAGTGCACCACATGGATCAATTTAGTGCCATTTAAAATTCGAAATATTTGGCGTCTGTCGGGATCGAACCCGGTTCCCCAGATTCGCGACCAGACACTCAGGCACGCGGCCACGAGACCCCATATAGCACTACTGTCTAATTTATGAAATTTAATTTCTTTACAATTTTTTAACTCTATATTCATTTAATATGAAGTATAAAATGCAGTCACATCATATAGAGAATAAAATATTATTTAATATTTATAATAACATTAAATGTGAAAAAATGATATTTAACATCTTTCTTTCAAGAATAACTGTTAAAATCTTCAAATGTGGGTACTTCCAGTTGACCAATTATAACCAAAATCTAATCAGCTCTTCATATGAATGTAACGAAGAAGAATAGGAATTATAATTTTTGGAACTGTAGTATTAGAGTCATCGCAAACCCTAAAATGTGCCAATTCATCAAAAATTCACCACCGAATTTTTTGACCAAAGATAATAATAATAATAATAATTCTAAATCTGTGAAGCTACATTAGTTTATTTTTAATATACATATATTTGTAATTTCTGTTCAAGTAAACAATTATCTACCTTTTTAAATTTACAGATAATTATTGAACAGAAATTACAAATAATACTTAATAAAAACAAAGAAACCTAATTTGACAGATAGACCGTTAAGTATTTGTTAATTTATTTGTTTCACGTTCATGGCTATCGCTATTTTTGTGGTGATTTTCGACATTTTCATATACCTAATTTCTGAAGTTACACAGCATATAAAATTAATTTTGCTTATTGATTCATGATCAACAAATTATATTTGAAGCTTTTTTATTTATTAATTAGGGAAGCAATGCCGATCCCCAACCTTGTTTACAAATTTCTTTTTAAAAAATGCTTTGAATCCCCTACGTATAAAATATTTAATTTAATTAGAATTATTTTTAAGTTAGTCATTCGCCAGAAACTCTCCTTTGTATGTATACTATTTATACATCCAACAATCACCTGTTTTTGGTTGACTATTAGGTTGACTCATTTTCACCCTTTTATATTTCTGTTACTTTGTCACTTGAACGATATTTGAAATGATTCAATAATATTAATAATAGCACGAAAGTACAATTTGTCATTGATAATTAATTATGCATATGCGATTCACCATATATTATTGTCATATTTCAATAAATAATTAATTTTAATTATGAATGGAAGAGGAATAATTTAATTTATATACAAAATAAATACGCAAAATATTGATGGAAATATAAATAATAAAATTAATGCAAGAATTTATTGCTCCAAACTTATAAATAGGTACTGGCCGACCAAAAATAGGAGTACAAAAAATAAAAAAAATGATAAAGCTCCAAGAATAGTTATTTATGTATTAAGGCCCTGAAGTTCTGTTTTTACCTCCTGTCATACCGTAGGTAAGGGAGGTAATGTTATCGGTCTAAAAATTCGATGGTAAGGTTTCAGTAAATAAGCACGAATTAGGGTCCCCACAACACGTTTTAATTTTTTTTACGATGATGTGTGTGTGTGTGTCGGTGTGTGGCGATTTTTTCCTCCACAATAACTCTTACAACAAACTTCTGAAAATTTCTATTTTCCGTATTTAAGCTTTATACATTCATATAAAGAGTTGATTAGATTTTGGGTAAAATTGGACAACCGAAAGTGATACTTTACTTGAAGCCTCTAACAGTTTTTAATGACAAATTATGTTAAAATATAATCCAAAACTTTAAAATTTGAGTATTTAAGGCTTTCTTACCAAGGGGAGTAACATATTAGATTTTAGCTATAATTAATAAACCGGAAGTGATACTTTACTTGAAACTCTGAACAGATTTTCGTGAAAAATATATTATGATATATTCAAAACTTTTTAAATTTTGTATTTAAGACTTCTATATGAAAGTGAACAACATATTAGATTTTGGCTAAAATTGATAAAACAGAAGTGATACTTTACATGAAGCTCTGAACAGATTTTCGTGAAAAATATATTATGCTATATTCCAAAACTTGTAAAATTTGGTATTTAAGACTTTTATATGAAGGGGAGCAACATATTAGATTTTGGCTGAAATTGATAAACCGGAAGTGTTACTTTATTTGAAGCTCTGAACGTATTTATATATTGATACAATCCAAAACTTTTCAAATTTGGTATTTAAGACTTTTATATTAATGAGAACGACATATTAGATTTTTTCTAAAATTGATAAACCGGAAGTAGTACTTTACAGAAAGCTATAAACAGATTTTCTTGAAAAAATATATTAAAACATGATCCAAAACTTATCAGCTCGTACCACGAGCACGGTTTTAACTAAAACGCTGTTTTAAGAAATGTCAAATTTCATTATTTATTATTAATAATAAATAATATCAAATTTATCAAAATATGATTTTAAAGCAGAACATGGTATTAAAAAAAATATTTAAAAAAAAATCATTCTTTAAACATAAGGGCGAAATTAGATATTGAAATTTGAATTTGACATTTCTTAAAACAACGTTTTAGCATTAGTTAAAACTTTGCTCGTGATACGAGCCATCAAATTTGGTATTTAAAACTCGTGTATAATTTGAAACAACATATTAGATTTTGACTATACTTATATGATAAACCGGAAACATAATAAAATATAATCCAAAATTTCGTATTTCAGACTTTCCTATTTATTGGAACAACAAATTAGGTTTTGTTTTCAAACGATCAATCGGAAGTGATACTTTACTTAAAGCTCATTGCTATTTTAAACATGAAATTGCCGGGAGGTTATGTGCTGGCCACATCAGATTTTTTATAATAAATGTGAGGGTTGGTAACACTGCATTTGTATAGAATCATCGTATAATGGATTACTTTAGTGCCGATTTCTGAACTTTTACTGACGATTTTTGTGTACTTTATTGAGTAACGCTATTTTTTTTTTTTTATTATTATTTGCATTTGCAATTTTATAATTCAACTGCAACTGAAGTTTTCTTTATCCCGATCTATCTAGTTTTAGAGAAATGAGTTATATACCATTTCCTTCACATTTATAAATAAAAAATACGGTAACAATAATAATTTCTTCCATAAAATTAGTCAAATATTTGCAACAATTTCATCCACCCTTCCTTGTATTCCATACTTCCGAAGGGGTGTTTTCCACGGTCGACAAAACGGCTCCCCTTAATAAATGCAAGCAGCTGTCAGTACAGTAGACGAAAATATCTTTCTCTGTTTTTAAGTTTTCACGGCCGTGATAAGTAAAACAGCTGATGAACAGCAATGTGTACAGTACACGTTTGTTTCTTTTAAAAATAATACCTAGAGAAATATTAAACGCGAAATGGTACGGTTTTTGCTCTGTAATAACATTTTATAGCCACAGAAATAGAACGAGATATAGTAATGATTATAGTAGAGTTTAATTTCGGAAAAAGAGGTGTATTTCGGTTTTAGTGTTATTAGGTTCTTAGAGGATATATACACAATTATAGACGAAAAGATATACTCGTATAAAAAAGTATTCCAAATAAAATAAATAACACCAAACAATATTTTTTATATACGAGCACCGAGCACATAATGATTTTGTACATAAAACCAAATAATAATATGTAATAGTTACGGAACAATAGTATAAAAAATATAATAAATATTAATGTACATGGATAAATCAATAATAGTACATTAAAATAAAAGTTTCATAAGACATGATTATAGCGCACGCGTCTTTCTTAGAAACAAACGGATTGCCGCGAGTTTTCTAAGGGGACAAGTAAACTATTATTCACGAAAGATGACTATTCAAGGTCATTTGTGAGCCGTCTGATATATTACTTGCAGATAACTTCATTGCATTTTGTATGCATAGGTGTGCAACATGAAATATTTATGGAGACATTTTAACTGAAAAAATAAGATTAATTTATTTGAAAATTATGTGTCTTTCTAAAAAATGGGTTTCGGAAAGATTTATGTTCTTCACTTATGTTTTTCCAAAATACAAAAACATAGACTTAACTTGTAAACCAAAGAATAAAAATTTGATTTAAACGTCAACGCCACTGGGTAAATGTTAGCACAGAAGGCAGTGCAGTAGATAATTAGATATCTGTAACTCTACGACATACGTCATTATTATTTATAGTGTGTTAGAAAGTAATGCCACTATTTACGTATATTTGTCACACCACATAAATTAAACAGACATAGGTCAAATAATCTTTCTCTTTCTAATACAAAATGTTGCTAAGCTACTGCTATAAAGTGATGTGTATTCTTTCTTCGAACAAATCACATTGAATAGTCATCTTTAATTTTTAATTAATCTTTTTATTCTGCATTTAAAAAAACCTATCTACTTATGAATAAGTATTCTATAGATTCATTATTAATTTATAAAATTTATTCTCTATTGTCTATTCTATAGATTTTCTTATAAGAATTTGGTGGCAGCGTCTATGGAAATACTGATTTTGTCATATGGAAGAATCACATATCAAATAATTTGTACAAATACAATAGTGCCAATAGTTTAAATTTAGATGCATTTATTAATATATCAAATTATTTCTATCAAAAATTATAAAATAGTTGAACAAGAAAAAATCTGATGTGGCCAGCTGATTACCTTCCGTCAATTCTATGTATTTTATACAACTGTCATACAAAAAGTTCCTTGCAAAAGATTCCATTTCTTGTTCACTGACACCTTTCAATCAGAATTTTCTTAATATATAGCATAGCTGGCTAATATGTGTATATATATATATATTTAATTTCTTCATAATTTTTTAACTCTATATCCATTTAATATGAAGTATAAAATGCATTCAAATCGTATAGGGAATAACATATTCTTTAATATTTATAACATTAAATGTTAAAAAATGATATTTAACATCATTTTTTCAAGAAAAACTGATAAAATCATCAAATGAGGGTACTTCCGGTTGACCAATTATAACCAAAATCTAATCAGCTCTTCACATGGATGTAACGAAGAGGAATACGAAAGAATTATAATTTTTGGAATCGTAGTATTAGAGTTATCGCATTAGAAAATTTTGTCACACACAGACATACATATATATACACACACACACACACACACACACACACACACTCACACACACACACACACACACACACACACACATATATATATATATATATATATATATATATATATATATATATATACATCATCGTAAAAATAGTAAAATCGTATTCTAGGGACCCTAAAACGTGCTTATTCATCAAAAACTCAATACAATACCTTCCTTACCTAAAGGTGACGGAAGGTAAAAACATGGGAAATCAGTTTTTTTCTTGCATAAAACTTCCCATTTAATTTTAGACAATTTTTTTTCAAATAAATGTAGTAAAATCAAATTCGATATTTTATAAATATAGCTCATTTGTAGTGTAAAAAATAGTCCATAAAAAATATTTTGTTTTTATAATCTACATCAAAATCACTGGCCAGATTTTATATATTTTTATTTTGTAACCTGCAAGAAATTCTGACAATTCAAACGATATGTATTTCTTTGTAATTTTGTTTGAATTCCATGGCTACCACTACAAATAAGCAATATTTATAAAATTTCAAATTGGATTTTATATATTAAATATGTAAAATAAAATCTGGTTAGTGATTTAGGTGTAGAATTTATTTCTCTACAACATTTATTTGGAACATTTTTGTCTAAAATTAAATGGGAGGTTTTGCGCAAGGAAAAACTGTTTTCCCATGTTAAACGCCTATGACCCGCTATTTAATTCACACCCTGTATAGTTTTTACAACAATAATATTACTTGATTTGTAAATATTGTGTATAATATATAACTGTCAAATTATGTTTTGGACCACTGTATACCTACAATACTGTTTTATATTGTATAAATATACATGTCAAACTAAATCATACACATACAATAGTACAGTATAGAAAAGAATAGAATATAGTGAATTCATGCTATAATAAATATTTTGTGTACAGTACAGTACAGTATAGTACAGTTATACTATAACTAATCCGATATTTTTATTTTGTATACAAACAAATTTATTGGAGTTAGCAATATGAAAATTGAAACTTTCTTTAAAAGTATACACAGAAATCTAGTATTAATCCAGAAATCTTTATTTAGTATTACATTTTTAAATTGTGGCCTTGTGCTGCATTATTTTGTGTACAGTTACAGTAGATTTGACAATACATCTTGTATTTCAAATGCGTAAGCAAATAAGTATTAAATTAGGGAATAATATATGTACAGAATCTACACTGTAAAATATATCTACATTTTTCTCTCCATGCACATTCTTACTTTATCTTCTCCGTGTCTTCATGTCACCTTCTCGTCCTGGCGTCCATTCCTGAGTGGCTGGCTACCACAGAGCGCCTGTATCTCCTGGGTGGGTACAGAGTGTATCACCAGGTGCACCGTGCAAGGGTTATGGTGCCGCTACCGTAACGCTAACGTTAACGCTATCGAGACGACGGCGACGGCTGTTGCAGTGGATGCATGGCGCGACGAACGACGCTCGTCAGCCGCAAAAATCAATGAAGGACCGAGAGGGAAAGTAGACAGAGATAGCGGGGTTGGCACGGTAACGCCAGGGGGGGAATGGTGGAGGTGCCAATGCGCGCCAAGTTTGAAATTCGAGATTTTGGAATTTTTGTTGTTCCCAAAATATAGTAATAATAATAATAATAATAATAATAATAATAATAATAATAATAATAATAAATAATGGGCTATTTGTGCCATATGGAGTACCTTATACAGGGTGTTTGGCGTAACTCCGGCACCAAGAATATTTCGTTTATCTTGAGAGATACAAGAAAATGTTAATAAGCAAACTTACTGGCTTATTCTGTAAGAATGTCGTTATACCATAACGTATAGTTATGATGCAATAGTATATTTTATAACTAGTATGGAATAGATGATTTCCGCGCGAGCGAAAAGTTTGTAGGCCGAGCCGTAGGCGAGGTCTACGGTATCGCGAGTGGCGGAAATACTATTCCATACGAGTTTTAGACTATACTTTCTCTAACACTATTTAAAAATATATTTTGCTCATCACTCGACATTTTGCAAAAAATAATAAAATATTATTGATATGTTATAAAAGCAATAATTTTTATTTAACTTATCATGTAAAAGCTTCAAAACGCGTAAAACAAGGCGTATAATAATGTTTTGTAACCATTTCTTTTATAATTTGACAGTTAAGGCAGTTGAGGTGACAAAATAAAAGAAAAAAAGCGCCAGTCAAAGCCGTCTTGATTTTGAAAACAATTGCGTTTCCCATCTATTTTAAATGGGTGAATTAAAAAACTAGTTGTCTGTGACTGCCTATTACGAAATATTATTCTGTAACAGTATGACAGAATGTCCTCATTCTGTGACAGTTTTCAGTTATAGAATGCATGAACTCCATAGTAGTGTTAGAGAAAAGTTGTTATATAACGATAATTTTCAAAAAGCGTATTCTGTAAAACTAATGTCGTTATATTGAAATTGTATTATCGTTATTTTAAATAGTTCATGAACGATAAGGATTCACTTGTCGTTATTCAATCCGTAAATGTCAAATGTTAGCAAATGGAAGGGTTAATTAATTTATTATTTATATTTTTGCAGGAATAAATGAAAAAATGGATAACAAAACATTTATTTATGCATCAAATAATTAACAACCATATTTAAATTTTAGAAGAAAAGTTTGTGGTCGTGAAAGTCTTTTATGGGATAATAATAATAATCCATTTGATAATCGAAATTCTTTCCTCAATAAAGAAATAATAATTAAAATAATAATGTCTATATTTTTTTTGCAAAATGACATTACAATGACAATCTAATTTACAATAATAGTTACTAAATTTTCTAAATGAGCGCCCGTGAGGTGACGCCTGGTAAACGCCCGCACGGTACAAATATGTCATCATCATTACCGACATCTGTGTACAAAGCAGATTGGCACACCCAGCAATGGGTAATATGCCGTGATGTTATATATCTTTTATTTTTATTATTATATATTTTACATCAAGTATAGAAAAGAACTGAAAATGTGTGTTTAGAGAATCCACCAAAAAATTCGCACTTCACTAAAAGCGTGACGATGTTTTCTATAGGTACGTAGATTAGATAATTCTTTTCGTAAACAACATGATATTTTTGGATACGGTCCTTAATGCATCCTAGTGGAGGGTAAAAGCGACGCTGTTGTAGGAAAGGGCCGCGAGAGGCGTCTAAAACCGACGCTGAATAAAGATGGCAGAGCCATCTACTTGTATACTCGAGAATCTAAAGGGTAAACTTCCCTATACAATGCGGGAAGTTTGAATTGAACACGTGCGCGTCATGCGTCAAACAGGAAACTCAAAATCTCATAATTAGTAAAAATATAGTTTAAGAATAAATATATTATACAGAAGGCTTTTTATTAATAGAAAAGTTTTTCCAAAAAGCATACGTATAAAGTTTTATACTAATTTTATTTAAATATGATTATTACAAGAATTAGAGAATTAGAATACCACTTTCCTACTTTAATTTCTAGAGTTACTAAACATATGAAATGGGTTTTGTTTATTTATAGCTAGAATTTTATGCTTTACAACTTTTATTTTTAGAATTTTTTTCTCATATATAATATCATAAGCGGTAAATTTTTGCCGGAAAATTTTTCAGATTGTTACAAGAGCTGCATGCCTAGCAATTTATTGAGTGGCATTGACAAAAAAATCACGAGTGATTTTTGATCAATGTCACGAGATAAATTGGCAACAGGCTCGAGTAAAGCAATCGGAAATATTTTCCAGGATAAGATTTAACCACGAATGGTATTCGTATGACTATTTCCAAAATAAAAATCAGGTAATCATTTATATTTTTTTTTCTTGACAAAAATCTTCTAATTTTTATTGTGTTTTGAGGTGTTATATTTTATTTTTAAGTTTGCTTTTTCCACGTTTTAAATAGATTCCTGTCCGAATCGACTCATTTTTAATAAAAACGGATAACACTGAAAATATACACACTTTGATAGGTATGTAAACAATGTTTCTAAAACGTCAAAAAAATTTCGCTTATCAAAACTCACTTGTAAAAATACGACATCTTATTGGCTTAAAGGGTGCGATAAAATTTTTGTGACGGTGTTTTGTCGAATTGAAACTTGGTAACTAGGTAGAATCCTGAATTTGGATTGGCTTATAAATTTATGAGAGAAATAGTCATATATAATATCATAAGTGGTAAATTTTTGCCGGATTGTTACGAGAACTGGTTGCCTAGCAATTTATTGACTGGCATTGACAAAAAATCACGAGTTGTCAAACGAGTTATTTTTTATCAATGTCACGAGATAAATTGGCAACAGGCTTGAGTAAAGCAATCGGAAAATTTTTCCAGGATAAAATTTAACTAAAAACGGTATTCGGGTGACTATTTCCAAAATAAAAATCAGGTAATCATTTATATATTTTTTTCTTGGCAGAAATCTTCTAATTTTTATTGTGTTTTGAGGTGTTATATTTTATATTTAAGTTTACTTGTTTAACGTTTTAAATAGATTCCTGTCCGAATCGACTCGTTTTTAATAAAAACTGATAACACTGAAAATATGTATACACACTTTGATAGGTACGTAAACAATATGTTTCTAAAACGTCACAAAATTTTCGCTTATCAAAACTTAGCACCCGGTATATATATATATATATATATATATATATATATATATATATATATATATATATATATATATATATATATATACAGGGTGTTAATTAAAAAGCGGGCCATAGGCGTTTAACATGGGAAATCAGTTTTTCCTTGCGCAAAAGTTCCCAATTAATTTCAGACAAAAGTGTTTCAAATAAAAGTTGCAGATACTTAAATTACACACCAGCATCACTAAACAGATTTTATTTTGCATGTTTAGTAACCTGTAAAATCCAAACTGAAATTCTATAAATATTGCTCATATGTAGTGATAGCCGTGGAATTTAAACAAAATTACAAAGAAATGCATATCGTTTGAACTGTCAGAAATTCGATTTTCAAATAAAAATTACTGATAATTATATTCTATCGTAAATCCTTAAAAATATTTTGTTTGTATAATCTACATCTAAATTATTGCTTAGATTTTATTTATTTTTATTTTGTAACCTGCAAAATCGAAATTCTGACAATTCAAACGATATATTTCTTTGTAATTTTGTTTAAATTTCATGGGAAGTTTTGCGCAAGGAAAAACTGATTTCCCATGTTAAACGCCTATGGCCCGCTTTTCAATTAACACCGTATATATATATATATATATATATATATATATATATATATATATATATATATAATTAGTATAAGTGGTGCCAGTTAACAGTAAAATTGGCTGTTGGATCAAATAGGGCTGTATCGATCTTTGAAATATATTTAGTTGATTAAAATCTGTACGTATATCGACTTTTTTTGGCCTTATAATCTACAATGAGAGTACTAAATCCATACTAACTTAAATTTCTTGCTTTCTTAATATCAAATTCTATCTCCTTTTTTAAAAAATCTATTACTTACTTTATCCTCGGCCTCTTCAGCACGTCCCTCCGCTTCGAGGACCCGCTGCTCCAGCTCGGAGAGCTGCAACAAGACAACACATTAGCATCTGACACATCAACATCATCTTCTTAACCTAGTTATCAACAGACGCATCGTGCGAAAGCGAAACATCTTACATATGTAGCTTAGCTTCAGCAGTGGAATTATAACTGCTTGCAAATTGCTTTTGCATACATTAACGCGAACATTGGTATTCATACTGCACCAGACTGTTTAGCAAGTATGATGAAGGTTGATGAATTAATGGTTTAATTGAATATTTAAAGGGATTAGTGTGGTAGAGTTTAAAGTCTTAAGGAGAATAACCAAATAGGGAAAATTTATAACTTTCAAAATTATTAATGCATCGAAATTTTGTTTTTCTTTCATGGATTTCAATAGAAGTGCAAGATTATACCTACAAGTTTTTTTTAATATATTTTACATATTTTTTTACTAAATTTATTTAGGATACAGTGAGTATGTTTATATCGACGTCCTGAATCGGATTTAAGTGGATTTAGAATTAGAAATCGTATTTAAGAAAACGATGTAAACGATCTGGATTTTAAATCGCCTTTACCAACGAGATTTGTACATAAATCCGATTTACTTTCACGATATAAATAGCGATTTAACAAAAAATTCAATAGTAGGTACTGAAACAATGAAAAAAACGCAGAGTAATTTATTATCTAGTTTGATAGTTAATATGTGTCAACGTGATGTCATCGATAAGTTAGCATAATTATTAAAAGAGCAATGAGAAATCCGTGGACGCAACAAGAAACAGATATTTTTTTAAATTTATCCTGGAAAGAAAAATAATTGATTTGTTAGATGGAAAAACTAAGTAAATAGTCAGTCAATAATGATCTGCGCATTCTATGCTGCTATGCCAACAGTGTCAGTAGTAAATCCAATTAAATCTACGGTAAATTCGTATGTACTTGATCGCTTTAAATTTTCTGGTATAAACAATCAAGATTTAGGATTTATTTAAATCCGATTGGATTAGAAATCCGATTAAGGACGTCGATATAAACATACTCAGTGATATATTGTTGAATTCTTAGATTACGTAGATTATATATATACAGGGTGTTCATTTTAAATGGGCCACCATTGCTATCTCGAGAACTATAAGAGCTACAAAGATGGTTAAATGGACAAACAATTTGTATTTCACAAAACAAATTTAAATAAAAGAAAAAAATTTTTTTTCGACCAGTGGTTCTCAAAATACGGGACCTAACTTTTTGATTTTAAATGAGAATATATATTTTTTATTTGCTCACTCGTTATAGAATTTAATTTTGAATTCAGTGATATAATATTCTTATACCCTTACATAACGATTTTTTTGAGAAAAATGCATGCAAAGTTTTATACCAATTTGATTAAAATATGGCTATAATAAGAGTGCCATGAATGGAAAAAATGACTACATGTCATTTTTGTTACATAGAATTAAAGTGCCCTGGCCGAAAGAAGTGAATGTTTTGTTCTTGTAAGTATCATAAAATAAATGTTCTCGTATTTCTTTCATGGCATTCTAATTCTATGTAAAAAAAAACACATATTTGTTTTTTCCATTCATGACACTTTAAGTAAGTCATTCACAAATGTAAGTTTAAATTACCAGAAAATTAGTTTTGATATGTACAGACATCTGTGTAAATACTTCAAAAACAAGATTAAAATATCAGTAGAGTAGTACTTAACAAGACACCTGTACGCCGTGAAACTGTCATTCGTTTGGCATTATTGGTTATATTTCAGCAATTGTTATGACAGTCTCCATGTTCTCGCATTTGTTTAAAAAGCCGAATTCACCAAGCGGACACTAAATAAAGATGGGTGTATATATCTATATCATTTCAGACTCGTCCTCATTGGTGAAGTTTGTGACGTCAAACTAAATCATAAACCTAAAGTTTGGATCTTGCAATGTTTAGCTTTATGGTTTGGATTTAGAGACTCTAAATTTTGAAGTGTGAATGGAGTCATTACATAATATGGGGCCAAAATATTTAAATCTAAAGTATAAACCAAAAATCTAAACCTAATTTTCAATTGTGCATGCACCTTTATTATAGTCATATTTGAATCTAATTAATATAAAACTTTACATGCATTCTTCTCAAACAAATCGTTATGTAAGGGAATAAAAATATTATATCACTGAATTCAGAATTAAATTCTCTAACGAATGAGCAAATAAAAAATATATGATCCTATTCAAAATTAAAAAGTTAGGTCCTGTATTTTGAGAACCACTGGTCCAAATATATTTTTTCTTTTCTTTAAATTTGTCTTGTGAAATAGAAACTGCTCATTTAATCGTCTTTGTAGGTCTTATAGTTCTCGAGATAGCAATGGTGGTCCATTTAATATGAATACCTTGTATATATAGGGTATATCATTGGAAATATGAAATTTAATGTCACTTCCGGGTAAATCGGAAGCGCTGCCATCATGCCAAATGCCATGATTTGTAAGCCCCTAACAAATGTATCAAGAAGAGAAATTTACAGATTTGAAACTGTTCCATAAAAATATTTGATAAATAAAATTGTCATTATGTTATTAATAATTTAAGTCACATAATAATAACAATAATATTTCAATACTTAATATTTCCCAGCGCTGCCACCACATTTTTCTATCCAATTTTCAAACCTATATCCACCATTCTACCTTCTATTGTCCTTTCGCCTTTTTTCACCCTCTGGTAGATGGCAGCACGAACCCATGCCCTATCCCACCCTAGTGTATTTTCAAACCACCCTCAGTGGTTCGTGCCTGAACTAACCACCCCTAAGACTGAAACATGCAGCCACCTAGCGCACGATACAGCAACTACTCTCACTGTGTCATCACCCTTGAACACCCCTAGAAATATTGACAATAAAATCTGCCACAACGGCTTTAGATAAGGGAGAGTATCACACAGAAATATTTATAACAGAGAAGTAAAATTTTGATATGAGCCAGTGATGTATATTATGAAATATGAATAAATAAATCAATACATTATTATTTATCCTTTTTGATAAAATACAAGATAATCACAGTAATAGGGGATTACAGCTCAATCGAATTAAGAGAAATTAGTAAAAAAATAGTGAAAGTATAAATGCTTAATAATGAATATTATTAAAGAAATAAAATGATATAATTGAAATACTTCGGAAATAAGGGGGTTTTTGTTTTAGCAGCTCGTCACTCATATGAAATCCATATACAGGTTGTCTCACAACTCGCATCCCAGACGAAACTGACACTTGCCGACGACAATAGGTTGCCAACAAATAGAAGAAAATAATTTGATAACGGAGTTACAAGACTTTTTAATCCACCAATCCCTGAAGGATGTCTTGAGGTGTGATGATATTATTACAAAATAAAACTGGTTGCTAGGTTTTAAAAATACTACTAGTGAGTTACACAATTTGATTGACTTACTGTAATTTTGACACTTTAGAGTTGACTTTTCACTGTCAACAAATTTAGGTTACCGAAGGTGTCATCCGAGATCATCATTTATATCGTACAGTGCAGCGTGTTGTAGCAGCTGTGTAAAATGTGTTAAACGGAAATATTTTTGTCATTTGAATTCTTTGAGATTAAAACAACAAATGGTGGTTTATGATCCACAACATTTCTATCCGGAAAACGTTCCGAATAGACTCGTGCTGCCTCTCTGGCGTTACGTCCACATTCTCCGAAAATTATAATCATTTCTAAGTAATCAGCGGCTATGGTAAGAATTTGCCTTTTTTATTCACCTTGTCAAATTTAATTTGACACTGACATTTTTCGAAAACTACAGTCGCCCACACATTTTAAAGAAGATTTGTTTTGTATAAAACCCTAGTAACGTAAAATTACGGCAAACACACGTTAAAGGTGTAGGTCTATGATTGGTCAATTTTAAGACGTCTTTTCTCGAATATCTTTTAAGCTAGATTTTTTTTTCTTCGAAATTACACGTCTGAGTGCAGTCTCGTGTTTCCTCACTCGCTCTGGGGCGCGAGTTGTGAGACAGCATGTATATATTTTGATTGGCGACTCAAAGACCACCTAAATATATAACGAATACCGAGTTAGGGGGTGGAATCTACTGCCAATGGAAGTAGACAAATTCAAATAGCGGACACGTGGCTAACCAGTCCAGTACTACAATTCTCAAACAGTTTTTATTTGAATATAAATTTCCTGTATTAAACTTAATAATTTTGATACACTTGCAATTTTAAAGCTTGTAGACTTGTACAGTGCTATAATATTAATTTGTTTTTTATAAATATAATTTAAAAATAGCATACATTTCAAGAACATTTTAGATCCACGAAGAAAACAGTTTTACATAAAAGCTTATATTCGTGACGTCACATCATATTTTCAAACTTCGGGGCACCATAACTCGCTTATTAATAGGATTTTTTTCACCGGATTTTCACCAATAGTCTTAGTTTTACTTATACTTTCGGATGAAATTATAAAAAAAATGGTGGAATCCCCTATTAGTGAATTAAAAATTTGGACAATTTGAATGAAATTCCATGACCAATGCAAGACTCTTCGAGTCAACATTAAATTCTTTGATATTTGCCTGATTCCCTTACGTGTTACAAATTTATTTGGGTCGATTGTGTTCAATACTGAAAGTCTTACAGATCTGTAAATCTGTAAAAAAGTGATAAAAACACATCTATTCTTGTTGATTAATATAAAATTATACATAAGCGTGGCATTTTTCGTTGCGATTTTGTTCATTATTTACCGATCTGTAAGACTTACAGATGTGAACAGAATCAACCCAATAGAGTATGAAAGGGATGCAAAATAGGCTAACTTTTATTAATAAACCCATATCCGGAAACCGTACCGTTTTCGAGCTACAAGCTCTTTTAAAAAAAACGGTGTTTCCGAATATGACTTTAGTAGCACCAGTCTCCAAAATATGGACAAAACCGTGATAATATTTTTATTCTATATTTATTTCTGCTTCATTTGTTATGTGCATTTTAAACTGTCAACTTTCCCGAGTTTGTTGAAAGGAATATTTTCCCCTCGTTACTTGACAAATTAATTGAATATTTATAAAGATGAAAGTTACTCCAGGTAATTCATTTTTGATTCATTCTACGTCAAACGAATCATACATATTTAATAAAACTCTACTGTACTGTTCTCTGTCGTTTGCAATTCATTTTGGAATCTAAACCAATTTGGAACAGAAATTCAAGTTTAGCCTTTCATTTTCAGAGGGTACAATTTGCATATATTTCACACAAGAAGATAAAATAAATTGAGAAAATGTTTTGCAGGAATAAAATATCATCCAAATCGAACAAAGCGTTCTGTTATTATAAACAAAATATTTTTTCCATGACCGAGAGTAAACGTAAATTTGTATGATTTTTTTACATTTCTTACAACCAATGAAAAGTTTTATTTTTTGTCACGTGTCTGCGTTTTAACCAATCCTGTCAATATTATACTGAGAATAAAGCTCTAGAGCTTATTCCCGGGAATAATCTCTGTAAAACTTTTTATTGTTACCGGTAACTTTATTTAAGAAGGTAAGTAATTGTAATATTGTACTCCTTTACATTCAGAAGAGTTTCTGGCAATCATTAATCGTTTATTTGGCACTATGAAATAATTTTTGTTTCGAGTATTTCTATTATGTACGTCCCAATGAGTCTTAAATTGTTCCTTCTTATTAAACACATAGACACAGAGGTGGTAAATATATAAACACGGCAAAGTTAAAATATTATATTTTATAAAAAGTTCTTTGCAAGATGTTCGCAAGGGGGCTTTAGCAATACATCTAATTATCCTATTTTGGGCAACAAATACGATCGTGATAAACCCCAGAAGCAAATTCCATAAGATAACATAGATCCAACTTAGTATGACTAGCGAATGAAAGTTGACATTTAAATTATTTAATAGATGTGGTTTCTTTTGAAAACATTTTCCTATATTTGATTTGAAAGGAAACCGACCCTTATGAATTCCGCTACAGAAGATTAGAATTGTACTTAATACCAGGAGGCATTTAAAATGACCTTAGCAACATGATTAAGGGATGTATTTAAAAAAATTAATACCGCAAATGCTAGTTCGTTCGTCTCAGGTGTAAGCAACCCTCGAGTCAGAATTACTGTTAGAGGAAATTAAAAATAATCCTATTTCATAGAATTGCCAAACTAAATAATAGTTTAAAGATCAAAATATTTTGTTATAATCAACATAAACGAAAAATGTTTAATATATTTTAAACGCACCTCTGTTTTGATATTCAGTTACCCTAGTCGGCCATCTATTTTCAGCCAGACATAGTAATGTATTTTTGTGCTTTCCTAGTCCAGTATTTAAATGGGTTCATGCAAAAATTTCATACCTGAATATTTCGTACAATAAAGGACTACGGCGCAATTGAATTAAGAGAAATTAGAAAAAAATATTGAAAGTATATGCTTAATAATGAATATTAATAAAGAAATAAAACGATATAATTGAAATACTTCGGAAATAAGGGGGTTTTGTTATAGCAGCTCGTCACTCATACGAATTCCAAATATATTATTTTGATTGGCGGCTCAAAGACAGCCTATAAATATATAACGAATACCAAGTTAGGGGAGGAGCCTACTACCAATGGAAGTGGAGAAATTCAAGTAGCGGAGGCGTGGCTATCAGTACTGCAATTCTCAAACAGTTTTTATTTGAATATAAATGTTTTGCATTAAATTTAATAATTTAAATACATTTCCAATTATAAATCATGTAGACTTGTACAATATAACAATATTCATTTATTTTTTATAAATATACTTTAGAAATAGCATATATTTCAAGAACATTTAAGTCCATGAAGAAAACAGTTTGATATAAAAACTTATATTCGTGACGTCACATCTATATTTTCAAATTTCGGGGGACTATAACTCGCTTATTAATAGTAATTTTTCACCGGATTTTCACCGACAGTCTTAGTTTTACTTATACGTACAAATAAAATTATATTTAAAAAATGGTGGAATCCCCTATTGTATTCTTCTCTAGGGTTTCAAAAGAAACCACATCTATAAAATAATTTAAACGTCAACTTTCATTCGCTAGTCATACCATATGTTCGTTGTTCGTTGACCGAAGGCATTATTGTCCGTTTAAGTCTCGTGGTGTGTTCAACGTTTAACGTCCGACTATAATTTTTTAATAATCTACGAATTACGGATCAGAAAGTTTTAATATAATTTACGAGGTAGGTAGGCTATGAATGTTTCTGCTAGTTTTTTGGTCTTTACCCCAATATCAATATCAATTTCTTGACAATACCACAGCAACAACTCAAAACACCCTAGGATGTTATTTGTTATATAACATACCAATCGCATGTTAAATCGTCTTATAATGGCATGTATGATTGCATGTATTTTTGAATATTGTAAAAACTACTTCACATTTTAATCATTCCTGCTTTTCATCTTTCTGCTGCAACTTTCCTGCATCCTGGATCTGCCCATCAGTCCTCGTGGACTTACAACCGAATTATCGGCGCTGTGATCAATGCGTTGCGCATGCGCCCTCGCCCTGTCCCCCTCCCCCTCCTATCCAGCTTATGATTAATTTTAATTTCGCACAATGAAAAATAACGCTCCGCTTAAAAACTCCACGGAATTTTTGTAACAAATGAGCAACGCATTGCGTACATTACCCCGCCGTATTGATCCGATGGACTAGGTTCACATCCCGCCAGGCAAACCGTGATAGATGGGGGAAGTTTGAAGATTATGTTTTCAAACTTGGAGGAGAAATAAAATAAATAATACCAAGAACAAGGCTTTCATCCAGAATAAATCTTATCCATTTCGCTGTACACTATCATGGTACAATACGGAATAACGTATGTAACAAAAATGGAACAAAAGTTTTGAGAAAAATTTTACGCCCCAAATTTTATTACTAAATGAGGTCTAATCTAATTGTCACTAGACATAATAAATACATAATAGTTGTTTTATAATATTCGAGGGTAGAACCGTAAGTTGTTGGAAACAAATATAACAAAGGTAGCTACGAAAGATTAATGCATGGCAAAACAAAAGTACATCCTTAGATAGCATGGCAAGTACGCACGTCGTACTGAAAATGCAGTTAACGAGAGAAATTTCCTAGCCATGATATTTTACGATTTTAAAAGTTCGCTCTCTTCAAAACAATGCATCGAAAAGCTTCGGGATGCTTTTGGAAATAAAGCAAATAGTATCAGGTCTGTTCACAGCTGGTACAATGGATTTAAATTTCATCGAGTTTCTCTCAATGACGATTTACGCGAAGATTGGCCAATTTCTGCAGTTACGGATGAAAACATAGCTGCTATTCGTACAATGATTAAAGAAGACAACCGTGTCACACACAAAATTATACGGGCTACTTTGGGCATTGGAATGACCGCTATAAATAAAATTTTGCTTGATCATCTATAAGGCAGGAAAGTTTGTTACTGTTGGATACCTCATAATTTAAAAGATGGTCAAAAACAACAATGTGTAGAATGGTGCATTAAAACATTTAAAAAGTACAACGAAAGTAAATCTAAAGCAATGTATGATATATAACATGTGATGAATCATGGACGTATGTATTCAAACCTGAAACAAAACGACAATCAGCTCAATGGGTCTTTCCAACAGACAGCAGACCCCAATCCTGTCAAAGTAAAATGAGTTCAAAGTGTTGGTACAAAACGATTGCCTCCTTTTTCTCAAAATCCTACTGTCAATATTGCATTAGAAGATAGGAAAACAGTAACTTCTAATTGGTACATAACAATTTGTTTGCCACGGGTGTTTGAAAAAGTGCGTGAAAATAGGCCTCGATGTACCCTAGTATTGCATCAGGACAATGCATCTTCACATACTGCTGCGCAAATTAAAGCCTATTTAAAAGAATCAAAGGTGGATTTACTGGAGCACCCACCATACAGTCCTGACCTTGAACCTTATGATTTCTTCCTATTTCCTAAATTAAAGGAAATAATATGTGGTTTTCGATATACAAGTGCAAATGAAGCGGTTGAAGCCTTCGAAAACATTTTATGGATAAATTTATAAAATTATCTATAATTTAAATCCCGGAACCTACGCTTTAAACAAACAAAACTTCTTGGTTACGCAGTTATTCATATGTATGTAACTCACAGATAAATGTCACTGTCAAAGAACTAATCATTTCAAATTAATAATAGTAAAGTTTTAAAAAGAATAAGGGAAAGGGAATAATAGGAAAGGAAATCAATACAGTTTCCAGCATAAGTAAATATGTACACTGGCTTGCAAAAAAATCGCGTACACCTTAAAAATCAAGTAAACGGGTTTTTGTAATTTTTTAGCTCTGTAAATAATGTAAAAACTGACAATGTTGTCACTGTCATCTCTATTTGAGCTTTTACGGAGCTAGTTCTTCATTGTGTTCAATTAACCCGCAGTTAAATTACAAATATATTCCAGAAAAACGAAAGAACAGCCAAGTATGTATTTGAATTTCTATTAATTTTGACATCTTAAATGACACTAGTGTTATTGACAAGTTAAAAATTAAGATCGACTCAATACAGAAAAAAATAGGTGTACGCGATTTTTTTGCAAGCCAGAGTAGGTATGTATTTAGATTAATAATAATTAAAGATTCGCAAAAAAGTTTAAGGTAATTCTCATTTTTGGATTAGTGAATTTTATTCTATCCCGGTATTTAAAATTTAATCTTCATTTTATTATCAAAAAAGGTAGTTACTTAGGTTAGATTAGACTATATTTTGAGAAATACACTGCTAAAATTAGAGTAAAATTCGCTAATCCAAAAATAAGGATCAGCTTAATATTTTTTGTGACTCGGGCTATAAATGGCGAGAGGTCTTGAGTTGGCCACACCAATTTTTTTTTACTGATACGCAATTAATAACGAGTATATAATCAGCTATGAATAAGCACAATGTGGGAAATTTCTGGACTGTATAGTCGCATTCGTTTTCCTGTCATATTTATTGACCTAATGCCCAAACTTATGTGATACATACGGGCATCGTTCTTTCCTAGTATGATTAGTACGGTTGGGGAATGTAGTGCAAAGGGCGTACGAGGCCATAACGTGGCTGTTCCAGCCTTCAGCGCTGAAGCTGAAGGGTTTGCGGCTGTGAGATATTAGCCAAGTTCATTGCTACCGTCAGACCTGGAAACTGGAAACGAGAAACGTTACCGCGCGCAACATACTAACAACGCATTCAAACATTAAACAACGAAAGATACAACAAACCTTTTCCCTTAAGAGGAACGTAACACGTGGATTCTTTTAATTAATTAAGGGCTTTAATAAGCAAGGGAAATTCAATGACATTACATGTTTATTTCGCATATCTTGAAATTTGACATACGAATACGAGATAGCGTCAAAATGTTCCCAGAATAGGGCTGTTGCAAGAATTTATATATACAGGATGTTAATTAAAAAGCGGGCCATAAGTGTTTAACATGGGAAATCAGTTTTCCCTTGCGCAGAAGTTCCCAATTACTTTAAAAAAAGGGTTTCAAATAAAAGTTGTAGATAATAAAAGTATACACCAGCATCATTAAACAGATTTTATTTTGCATGTTTAGTAACCTGTAAAATCCGAATTGAAATTCTATAAATATTGCTCATTTGTAGTGATAGCCATGGAATTTAAACAAAATTCGATATTTAAATAAAAATTACTGTTAATTATATTCTATCCTAAGTCCTTCAAACTATTTTGTTTTTATAATCCACATCTAATTTATTGATTAGATTTTATTTATTTTTATTTTGTAACCTGCAAAATCGAAATTCTGACAATTCAAACGATATGCATTTGTTGTTTAAATTTCATGGCTATCACTACAAATGAGTAATATTTATAAAATTTCAAATTGGATTTTACTGGTTAAATTAATTAAATTTGAAAAGATATCATTATTTAAATAGCTTCAAATTTTAAAATATCACCAAAAATCCATTAGATATTTTTTACAATTAATTTTTGAAATTTGGATATTTTGAAAAAGTCACGTGATCTGAATCATAATGTGACGTCACAACGCATACATCTTCATCGGCTCCAATTGTCAATTCTTTGTGTTTTGTTACAAGTGTTATGGTAAATATATTGTCAAAGTTGTCAAACAAGTGTCAAATTTTTGAGTTTGATTCGTGTTAGATAATACAAAATTCAATATAAAATGAGTAATTTACAGTATCATATTGAGCCTTCTTGCAAAAATGCGCTAGGTACAAACCTACTATAGAATTTATAAATATGCCAAAAGATGCGAAGAAAAGAAAATTATAGCTGCAAGATCTGACGGTTGGGTTTTTACATTTTATTTTACCTTAACTCTTTAACACACCTTATTTCGACAACAGTAAAACAGTCGTTTTCTAGTATAAATTCAGCCATCATCCAGCTTTCGATTTTCGGTATACTGTCCAACTCAGCTTGAGTGTATTCTGTATTAGCCATTATTACTCATTTATAATGGATAATATCAGCGTCAAATGTCAAATTAGAACTTTGTTATTAACATGTGACAAACTATCGCCTACGTTTATGTATCTAAATAACAAAAATAAACGTAGGTGATGGAAAAACTGTTTTTTTATTGACTGTGAATGACGTAATGTATGTGCTTCTACGACACAGGAGTGGGGGATTGTTTTTCATGACTTTTTTGTCAAATGTCAAATTAGAAGTTTGTTATTAACATGTGACAAATTATCGTCTACGTTTATGTATCTAAATAACAAAAATAAACGTAGGTGATAGAAAAACTGTTTTTCTATTTGCTGTGAATGACGTAATATTTTTTCTTTTGGCAAAATTTTCATTAATTGGCCAGAAAAAAATTAATGAAATTTTAATATTTAAATTACCGCCATGTATAACGTAGAATTACGCCGAACCAATGAATGGCCGTAAAGCAATAACATCAGTACGTCCAATAGCAACGGCATGTGTGGGTAATTTAAACATGACAGATCATCTGTTTGACGTTTGAATAATAGTTTGGAGGTTAATATTTTTGTTTGTCATTTTAATATTGTACGAGTATAAGCTAAGTTAAAATCCTTTAAAATCCTGCTTAACAAATCGAAATACGTAATAAAAGTAACAGAAACCACGCAAATTGTAAATAATAAAGAAGAGAGACAGTGAAAGAAAAATGAACTAATGTCAAAATAAAATTTTCATAATACCATACTGTTAAATGTGCTTTAACAGTAGTACTGTATGCTCAACCGATATATGCATCAAAACAGCCACGGCCGTTATTTTTTATAACAGTACAATTATTAAAAATCATGTGTTCCTAAAAAAAATCTCAGCATCATAAAATTGTCATGAAGAACTGTCACCTGTCAATATGCCATAGAAAATAGAATTTTAAGAAGATATTTATGTTATTATGAAAAATACTGAACGTCACACGGCTGATCGCTATCGCCTCGATTTTAAAACATTCAACCTCATCTGTTATTTCCTACATATCAGCCTTATGACGTTAATAACTATAAAACTCGCACTCGCTCGCCATCTACAGGTTACATTCTTAAATATACATCCCTTTCTCCAGTTCACAATAATGACGTCAAAGAAAATCTTCTTTCTTAATTTATTAAAAAACATATAATTTTTTTTAAATAAAATTTATATTTGTACATACGTTTTCAACTTTACTTTAGGTATTTAGTGATAGATATCAGATTTTCAGTACCACGCAAGTAGCCTGTTGGCTACTAAGCAAGACAACTAATCGTTAGGGTTGTTTGCCTCCTTATTTTATTGTGTGTGTAGATATATTTCCAGCAATAACAGATCTCTTGGTGCGTTGTATCGACAAGCCCTTCATCAGGTTTTCTCCAGAGATTTCCCTCTCTGCGGAACCGGAACCGGAACTTTACTTTTAACGACATACACATGGGTAGCTCTAACTCACGGCTCGGCTCACCAGCCGCATGCTTTGTTTTACATCAAAAATAACCTCACTACAGCTTTCGCTAATCGATACGTTACTGATACCGTTATTTGATTGCTAACGCTCACTCAAATGTGGTGAAAATATACGATGATTTTTATTTTTTGTGGCTGCATGCCAGAGTGTCGAATCTGGGGAAACAGGGTCGATCCGATGCCAAATATTTCAAATTTTATATGGCAAAAAATAGACCCCTGTGGTGCACTCTCCACGCTGACTATGAGTGCCCGCGAAGTGACCATCATTACCGAAATCTGTGTACAAAGTTGATTGGCACTCCCTGCAATGGGTAATATGCCGTTATGATACTATTACTAATATTTTTTAACCGTTGTTGACAAGATTATTCATTCTCTTTTTATATTAAATCCTATGTTTTAAATTTAAAAACATCAATATAACCCTGAAGATACAGTATTCGAAACGTCGATATTGCTTTATCGAATATTTTCACTTCCCTCGAAGTTGAGGAAATTCCTCAAGGCCCTATTCTAGAACCTCTAGTTAAAGTGCCAGTTTATTAACCATTATAGTTAAACTGAAGATTAGAATTGATGTGAATAACTGTTTTAACTTCCAGTTAGCTCTAACCAAAGGCAGTAAGAACAATTTTGCAACATAACCGATGGTTTCACTAAACTGTCACTTTAACTAGACATGTTACAGTCGATAAAATTAAAGAAAATTGATTTAGTATTCCACTTAATCGTGATTATCTAATATACCATGGTCGTTACTTTGGTGAAATCTACTACTCTTGGTTGGAGCTTGGAGCGATTCACGTATTAAGTATATCAAGTCAAAGTAAAATATTTATAATCATAGTGCCGTTAACAGAAATCTTGCTAACCCATGATATTCCTCAGGCCGGTTTTCTTTCACTTGATCGATTGAAAAAGCGGGCCTGAGAGCTACTGTAATGGGGTCATACGAAAAAAATATATGAGTATATTGATTTTTTTTTCATAAATGAAAAATTTACCAAATATTTAATATTATTATAGTTTTCATTCATGATTTTCTTTATAAACATTCTGAGTCTGATGTTATGACGTCATAATTTTGTACACACATCACGGGAGATTCTACACAAGGTCGCAAAATTGTGGCGTCATTTGAACTTATTTCTGTAAAACTAGAAACTTATGTGGCATGTAATATAATATAATATAATATATATATATATATATATATATATATATATATATATATATATATATATATATATATATATATATATATATATACAGAGAATTTATTTTAAAATGTAACATATGGTTTATCACTTCTATGGTTACACACTACTGTCAAAAAATGACAGCAATGTAATATTTGTCCATTTTAAAATGCAACATTATAATTAGTATTGCAGCACAGGAGATACCTCCAGAACACATTACAAATGGTGTCAATTCTTTCTACGAGCGACTAGGATATTGCCTCAGTGTGAATGGAGGTATTTTTGAGCATTTATTACATTAAAATTTTGAATTTTTGTAAGACAAAGTTTGTTAAGATGTGTTACATTAAAAATTAGATTTTTTGTTAATAGTATGTAGGCTAATTTATTGGATATTAGAATTGATAATACATAACTACAGATTTTTGTATGTTGCATTTTAAAATGGACAAATATTACATTGCTGTCATTTTTTGACAGTAGTGTGTAACCATGGAAGTGATTGACCATATGTTGCACGTTAAAATAAATTCACTGTATATATATATATATATATATATATATATATATATATATATATATATATATATATATAAAGTCCATTTCCACGACTGGATCCCCACGTCATCAATAGTAAACCTATGGTTCAAATCGCCAGGGTAGGGAGGGAATTGTTGACGTCATATTGTTACAATGGTTTTATTATAGGGATTTAATTTTCTAGTTTGATATAAGGTGGAATATGACAGGACTTTGTCATGTTTGACATTTTCAAGATTTTATTTGCAATAATTTGTTGTTCGTTAATATAACATATACCTACTGTGTGAATATTATTTATCAAAATTCGAAGTGACACTTATTTCGTAATTTAATAATTATGATGTTCTATCAAAACTGGTAAAAACTGACAGTATGACCTATATTATATCAATTTCGTTATTCATCATAGTATAAATAGTTATTTAGTAATAATGATAATATAAGTATAATAGATGAAATATAACTCTTTTTATTGTCCAAAAGCAATATGTTGCAATAATTGTCGGCAATCTTAGAAACACCGTCTTTGCAATAGCACAATGCACAATATGTATAATCCCAAGAATTAACAAAATTTCCAACACACAACGAAGCACAAATAGACATAAATATTCAAATAATTCAAATATTTGAATATGAGACTTGTTGCCGGGGTTACAATACAGGTTCTATTTCATTTTTTGTCGTTGGTTCGACGGAGATAGCTTAAATACCCCCTGAAATACCGACGATAATGAGATAGCGAATAAAAGTTTCATATATGTCATGTGTGTACGACAAAGATGCTAGATGAAAGTTTTGTAATGCTCGCATCAGAAATTGATGACGTGGAGATCAACTGGGAAATATAGAGTATACAACATTTTCTAATTTTATTTTTTTCTAAAAGTACACTTTAAACTAATTATATATATATATATATATATATATATATATATATATATATATATATATATATATATAATTAGAAAATGTTGTCCAAATGGGGTCCATTGATTCATAGTATTGTTTGTAAAGGTATCTTAAAAATGACGTCTTTGCTATTGGGATTATAAGCAAAATTGTAGTTTTTCGGATTAATCCTTTGAGTCTTAATGGATCATATATGACAGTGAAATCATTTATTTTTGTTTAATTTTGAACGGACCTTGAAAAACTAGTGAATTTGTTTCTGTTTCGATCATAAAGTGTCTGTTATTTTGGAAAACATGGCGCTCTAAATACAAAAATAACTATTTTAACTCTTTTGAAGTTAAAATTAGTTTTGAATTATAATCGAACATCGAACGATCGTATGTAGTAATTTTGAGTATCCCCTGTAAAAAGTGTTGTTATTAGTTCGATTAGCGTAATTCAAAGTCGATAAACCGTGCACAATTTTGCTGTTCAATATAACTCTGCATTTAAAATGATAAAGCCAGCATTTTTGCCGTTTCATAATTACAATTCCGGTTATCGGTTGGGCGGTGGTGCCGTTAATATTCATATTCAGCGGCTACTTGTATCGGAATCGCGTGTAATTACCTAACAAATAGACCGGTAGGGTTGCCAACGATATCACTTTTAATTATAAATATCGGCGGACTGCAGCCCTGGTGCTAATCTCTCGTAGGAGATTGTTCGTGCGCCCGCTCATATCTTCCAGCACAGCTTTCTTTGATTTATGGCTAAGGATAATGAACAACACTTCAGCAAAAAATTTCTCACGAAAACATTGTTTGTTTATCCTAATTCCACAAAGAAAGAAAGATCTATTTTTCAATCCTTTCGACAATAATGAGAAATTTCCTGATATAGCGATATAGGAATCAACGATATCAGTGATGCGATATGTAATTTTGGAATTGCTTTTAACAGTTTCAGGGAGCATGGTAAATTAATTATGGATCTTTACACAGTGCAAATATTATGTTCGCAGTAATTTGTTTATATTTTGAAACTGCGTGCACACAAGAACTACAATCTATGAGGTTATGAACACTTCGAACAGTATACGAGTAGTAAATTTGATATTGCAACTCAATACTGAACATAAATAGTATATATTACTAGCCGAGGTGGAAAGTGTTTCCTTGTCCAAAGTGCGAAGCGCCGAAGTTAGCTATATATAGCCAGCCCGAGACAAAACTTTTCACCGAGGTTTATATACAGAGAATTGATTTTAAAATGCAACATATGGTTTATCACTTCCATGATTACACACTACTGTCAAAAAATGACAGCAATGTAATATTTGTCCATTTTAAAATGCAACATTATAAACAGTATTGCAGCACAGGAGATATCTCCAGAACACATCACAAATGGTGTTAATTCTTTCTACGAGCGACTAGGATATTGCCTGTGTGAATGGAGGTATTTTTGAAAATTTATTACATTAAAATTGTGGTACATTAAAGTTTTGATTTTTTGTTAATAGTGTGTAGGCTAATTTATTGGAAATAAGTATTGAATATATATAGCTACAAATTTTTGTATGTTGCATTTTAAAATGGACAAATATTACATTGCTGTCATTTTTTGACAGTAGTGTGTAGTAACCATGGAAGTGATTGACCATATGTTGCACATTAAAATAAATTCCCTGTATACTATGTTATTCACAATTTGAAATTAAAAATTAATAATTGATGCTTAAATAATAAAAACCTAACATAAATAAACGATTGAGATTGTTCATTTGTCACATGAAATGTCAGTTAGATATCTAACCTTAAATTATGATTTCACGTTACACTTATTTATATTATTTACAAATTCATTCGTTTCTTCACATATAAAAGGTAAAAATATTTGTATTACATAATTTAAACATCTAAGCTACCAATGAGGGGGATATAAATAAAAAGTACCAGTTTTAATAAAATAACACATGAACTGTCAGTTTCAATTCTAACCTTAAATATTGATTTCATTCCATTGATTATTTGTACAGAGTAATTAAAAATGATCAAAAAAATTTGTTCGAAAATAATGTCAAAATTATATTTCAATTTTCCATAATTCATCAAAACTATATTCCATATATGAAAGATAATGACAGATGCATGACATTTGATGTATTATTGCCGTACGTTGATTCATTTGATATTTGTTTGCATACCTTCTTCTTGCAGCATATTGTTTTTCGGGTGAACGTAAAAAAGACGGTTCTTAGGGTTATTATTATAACAGCTAACAAACATTGAAAGGTACTAAGGTACGCCCATGGAACTAGTAATGCTGTCATACTAATTAAGCGGCAAATGTCAAATTCGTATGGAGCGGCACGCTTCAGCCATTTTTGATCACTCTGTATTATTTACAATTTTATTCTATTTTTATCTCCCGCTCCTAAGGGAGGTATAGGCATCGTGCTAAACATCGCATATTGAGATTTTGGTAAATGACCACGTTTTAAGGTCCCTACAATCCAATTTTAACATTTTCACGATGATGTCTGTGTGTATGTGTGTGCGTGGTTCCTTTTTATGCTCTAACTGAAATACCATCATTCAGAAAATTTTGAAACCTTGTATTTATACCTTATTCTAATATGGAAAGAAGCCATTAGATTTTGGTGTAAATCAGATAATCGGAAATGGCACTTTACTTGAAACTCAAAATAGTTTAAATGTTATTTTTTCGAGATTTATGTTATTATAAAAATTAAAGATTATTAAATTTTCTATTGGTTTGCATTAATACTTTTTCTATATATTTTATGGATAAATTTATAAAATTATCTATAATTTAAATCACAGAGCCTGCGATTTAAACAACCACAACTACTTGATTAGACAGTTCATAACTCAAATATATGTAACTGACAGATAAATGTCACTGTCAAAATAAACTGATCATTTGAAATTTTAAAAAGAAAATGGTAATAGTTATATGGAATGGATTTTAATACAGTTTCCAGTATAACTAAATACAGGCTGTCTCACAACTCGCGCCCCAGACGAAACTGACACTTGCCGACGACAATAGGTTGCCAACAAATAGAAGAAAATAATTTGCGGCTGTTTGCATAACGGAGTTACAAGACTTTTTAATCCACCAATCCCGGAAGGATATCTTGAGGTGTGATGATATTACAAAATAAAACTGGTTGCTAGGTTTTAAAAATACTACTAGTGAGTTACAAAATTTGTTTGACTTACTGTAATTTTGACACTTTAGAGTTGACTTTTCATTGTCAACAAATCTAGGTTAGCAAAGGTGTCATCCGAGATCATCATTTATATCGTACAGTGCAGCTGAGTAAAATGTGTTAAACGAAAATATTATTGTCATTTGAATTCTTTGAGATTAAAACAACAAATGGTGGTTCTAAATTTGATTTGACACTGACATTTTTCGAAAACTACAGTCGCCCACACATTTTAAAGATTTGATTTGTATAAAACCCTAGTAACGTAAAATTACGGCAAACACACGTTAAAGGTGTAGGTCTCTGATTGGTCAATTTTAAGACGTCTTTTCTCGAATATCTTTTAAGCTAGATTTTTTTTCTTCGAAATTACACATCCGAGTGCAGTCTCGTGTTTCCTCATTCGCTCTGGGGCGCGAGTTGTGAGACACCGTGTATGTAAGTATGTATATTTAAATTAATGAAAATTAAATAGCGGGAGGTGTTGTGTTGGCCACATCATACAAATTGTAAAGAGGCTAACCATCACTTATAAGCATTGATCTCTCAATGCGAGGGGCAGACGCCATCACCTGTAATTCATTATTATTTTAAAAGAATTCCAAAACAAGAATAGTTTGGAGCTTTTAAGAAGTGGAAAAAATAATGGTGAAGTGTATTATTGTTGAACAAAACTACTTTGAACATTTTTAAACTAAAATTCTAAAAAAATCTGATGTGGCCAGCACATTACCTTCCGTCATTTCTATGTAATTTGTACAAATTTCATACAGAAAGTTCCTTACTAAAGATTCTATTTCTTGTACATTACCTTCCATGTATATTATGCAAATTCCATACAGAAAATTTATAGCAAAAGATCGTATATTTCCAGTAAAATTATAAGACAGCCACACTATGTCAAATTCACTTGACACTGACATCTTTCAATCAGAATTTTCTTAATATATAGTAGCTGTTTCCACAGCTATGGCTACTTTATGAAATTTAATTTCTTTATAATTTTTTAACTCTATATCCATTTAATATTAAGTATAAAATGCAGTCAAATCGTATAAAGAATAAAATATTCTTTAATATTTATAATAACATTAAATGTGAAAAAATGATATTTAACATAGTTTTTTCAAGAAAAACTGTTAAAATCTTCAAATGAGGGTACTTCCGGTTGTCCAATTCTTACCAAAATCTAATCAGCTCTTCACATGGATGTAACGAAGAGAAATACGAAAGAATTATAATTTTTAGAATTGTAGTACGGAAGTTATCGTAGACGAAAATTTTGTTACACACACACACACACACACACACACACACACACACACACACACACACACACACACACACATACACACACACACACACACACACACACACACACACACACACACACACACACGGACACACATACATACATACATTCACACACACACACATACATACATACAGACATCATCGTAAAAATAGTAAAATCGTATTGTAGGGACCCTAAAACGTGCTTATTCATCAAAAACTCACCACCGAATTTTTTGACCAAAGACAATACCTTCCTTACCTAAAGGTGACGGAATGTAAAAATATAAACCTTGTGTTTTATTTTCAATAATTCTTGTTTTCTAGCATAACCCTTGTAAAAGAAGAACATTTAAAGAAATAAACAGAAATGTCTTCTCAGATGAATTGGACTATATCTGTGTAACAAATCTACCCCACATTTCTGTGTCCTTATTTCGAAATGTAAACTCCTTCCTGATGATTATTTATTTATGCAATTCTTAACTTCCCGCATCCATCAAGCATTCCAGTCCTCCCGGAGCCCCGGAGTATTGCCGGAGTTCCCCGGAGGCCAGAACACGTGTAAACACGCATCTGTTCTCGTTTGTATGTCTACGCCAAGTCCCGCTAAACAAATAAGACTTCCATGCCGTTAAATCAAACTTGGAGAGGACGGAGTGCTTAGCACTCCATCATAGTATGCGTCGAACGGGATGCATAAATAGGAGGGGGGATTGTGTCAGGGGTAATGTTTGATTAGATGTTTCAATATAAACATACAGGGTCGATTTGTAAAGAATTTTTCATAATACCATACTGTTAAATGTGCTTTAACAGTACTGTATGCTCAACCGATATATGCATCAAAACAGCCACGGCCGTTATTTTTTATAACAGTACAATTATTAAAAATCATGTGTTCCAAAAAAAATCGCAACGTCATGAAATTGTCATGAAGAGCTGTCACCTGTCAACGTGCAATAGAAAATAGAATTTTAAGAAGATATTTTATGTTATTATGAAAAATACTGAACGTCACACGGCTGATATACAAATAACAGACACGGTTGATTATAAAATCTCGGCTATCGCCTCGATTTTACAACATTCAACCTCATCTGTTATTTGCTACATATCAGCCTTATGACGTTAATAACTATAATAGTACAGTTTACAGGGTTGGTTTCTCGCGTTATACCAGAAAAGTAAGGTTAGAATTTGCCTTTGGCGCGAGTTTATAATTTGAATTCGCTAGTGTAAGTTATTATTAGGTTGGTGACAGTGATTTGTGCTTTTTATTCGGTCTATTGCCTAAATATTTAGTGTTTTTATTGAAGTCATCTCAAATATCAAAATATCGTTTAAAAATGAAGCTTCTTCTCACATCAATATGCGTGCTAGAATGTAACATTCTAATTTCGAAACAGCGAAAACAGTTTTACATCCTGAATGTAATAGTAATTTACATTGCAAGACCGTTACTTAGAAGTTTACGGGCGAGCACGGTACCTAACGAGTACATTACCTTCTGACAGTTGGATTTATTTTATACAAATTCCATATTGAAAGTTTCTAGAAATAAATTCTATATTTCCAGTAAATTATAATACAATCATACTATGTCAATTGCACTTGACACTGACACCTTTCAATCAGAATTTTCTTAATATAGCAGCTGTTGACAAAACTTAATTTCTTTATAATTTTTTAACTCTATATAAATTTGATACAAATTGTATAGAGAATAAAATATTCTTTAATATTTATAATAACATTAAATGTGAAAAAATGATATTTAATATGTTTTTTCAAGAAAAACTGTTAAAATCGTCAAATGAGGGTACTACCTGTTGACCAGCTCTTCATATGGATGCAACGAAGAAGAATTTGAAAGAATTATAATTTTTGGAATTGTTGCGGGCGACAATTTTTTCACACACACACACGCACACGCACACACACACACATACACATACACACTCACATATAGACATCATTGCAAAATTAGAAAAATGGTATTCTAGGGACCTTAAAACGTGTTTATTCATTAAAAACTCACCACTGAATTTTTTGACCAGACAATAACTTTCTTACCTAAAGGTGACGGAAGGTAAAAATTATTAGGAATTAATATGCTAGGTGCAAGCCAAAATAACGTATGTCTTTGATAGTTCCTCGCCCGCCAGTAAACAGTGCAATAGAAGCTATGAAGCATGCACCGCAGATATAGGATCAAATCGAAACATACGTTCATTGAATTTTGTAATGTTGTATTTTTGTTTAAGTGATTCATGTGAATATTATTGTACGATTCTGGAAATAAAACTACGGTCTAGGTGCTACATTATAATGCGTTGCATCAGAAATTTAATTTTATGAGATTTGTCGGCATTTAAAGCAAACATTTCTCCTATAAGCCACAGTTATATTTCGAATTGGGTAAAGGAATATTGCGGAATTATGATCAAACTTCAAAGGAATTAGATTAAATGCTTGCTATAATTGTTTGTTTATAAGGTAGTCAAAGTATGTAAGCATATAAGTAAATCAAATATTAAACATATCGGAACGGTGGTTGTACGTCACATGCTCAAATATTTACCAAAGAAACACAGTAGTGAATGACGTCACAAAGCAAATTCTCTTACCGTACCGTTGCAGTACCTATCCGTAATTATCTGGTGAACATTACCATAAACATAAAAAGTACGCATGTTGCGCTACCCTTTACACAGGTGCATGTATAATTCCTAATTTAAATACGCGGTTATGCCGTTCTTGCAGCTAATCTCTAGAAAAAATACTCTTGTTTTTATATTCCTCGTAAACTCGGGAAGGAATAAAAGTTTCCACTGTTTGTAGATAATTAAGCCTTCGCGCGCTAATCTAGATACTATTTTATGCTTTTGTTTTATTTTTTATTTTATAGCCTACTCCACAGAAATGCATAATAAAATATTTTTGGGACAATGTAATACTTTTCCAGATTTGAAAAAGGATATTTTTACCTATACACTGTTCCATTTAAGCCATTCAGTAGATGGAGCTGGCAACAGCGCAAACTTCAAGTAGCCGAAATTACATTCGGTAAACTTGTCTCTTGTCTCCAATACTGAATGGCTTAAATGGAACAAGGTGTACATACATATAATTTAACTATCTTCAGGTAACAATATGGTTAGAAGCAACAATGTGGTCCTCCACCATATTAACAACAAACTAGACGTTAAAACTGTATGACAGACTCTATCAAAGTTTTTAAAAAAGCCGTGTTTCTTCGGGCTGTGATTATGATTTTGTGAATCCTGATTAATCGTGATCTTCTTGAAACAGGATTTAAAAATTATATCAAGAAAACAACAATATAATCTAGTGTTAAATATCAATGTCATATACAGACTAGTGCAAACTATCCTATTTTATTTTATAAATAATCAACTGTCAAGTGTTATAGTCAGAATTAAAAATGGATTATTGTATTTGTGGGATGTATGCCCTACCTAAGGAAAATTCGCTCTAAAAAGGTATAGGTTAGTTATTTTTAAATTACGTTGTTGCTACTGTATTTAGCAGAACCTTATTTTACAAAAAATATGATTTAAAAATCATTATTGTTCATAGTTACCCTATAAATTTAATGTAAAGTTGAATACCCATTGTAGTATAGATGCCCACCTATGTGGGGTTTATGCCTTACCGTAGAGTATAGTTGACAAATGTATAGGATAGTTGCCGAGGTAAATTTAGTAATATAGGCACATGTATCAAAATAAACAAAATATATATTTATTATATTATGTGATTATAAACAATATATGAAATTAGATATGCGTGTAAAAAAACGATATATAATAGATTACACAGATTCGTTCAGTACGATTTGTACTGATTAATTATATATTTAATTTTCTTGTAACGGCATCGCGTTTGATTATTTTTCCACATTCATTACAATGTGGTGCATGAAGGAATGCTAAATACTTTGCTTGCGAAATTGATGCTCATATTTTTGGTTTTAATATTTTCTACTGCAGTTCTTAAATTTTCTTCACTCCACTGTCCCCGCTTTGGTGCAACTTCTTTTCGCTTGTACTTTCGTAGCATTGCAATCTAAATAAGTAAATAAAAATTCGAATTACTATATATTGTCATATTTTACTCATTTTAAATAAAAAGAAATATATTAAATAGACTATTACGCTTAAAAAAGATGTAATATATTGGGGCATTTATACCACAAAATTAGTGGGGCGTCTATCCTTTTTTCGGGGTATAGACGCCCCATTGAATTTCTGAAGCGTATGTGACTAAATCATGTTCAAAGAAGGCTTAATAAATATGTTAGAATATACTTTGATAAACCAATCACAAAAATTTATTATTCATGCAATAGTGCAAATGTAAAAGCTTAGTTTCAAACCTACCGTACTGACGAAATCACGTTCTTATAAAAATTCGTCCAATTTTTTTTATTTCTTGCAGCACAGCTGTTCTCCAGACTATATATGATACTTGAATAAGATTGCACACTCATTAATGCATCTACAACTACGTTTGGAGCGCACTCTATTATATTTATCAGAAATTATACGCAGTGAGGCTACTATCCCATGTAGGCAACTAACCCACATTTACCCTATATTGAAGTAAAAAGTAATGTTCTTAGTAAGGAATTATGAAGTATGTTTATTTCAAACAAATCTTTGTGTGGTTCGTTACACGCTTTTGTTTGTAGAAAAATCTTATTTCCCTTGATGCCACAAACCCCACATACGTAAATTTTGTTTCTAACAAAACACCCTATATTTCCAGTAAAATTATAACACAAACATATACTGTCAACTGCACTTGACACTGACACCTTTCAATCAGAATTTTCTTAATATATCAATTGTTTCCAGAGTTATAGCATAGCTGGCTAATATATGATATTTAATTTCTTTGTAATTTTTTAACTCTATATCCATTTAATATGAAGTATAAAATGCATTCAAATCGTACATTAAATGTGAAAAAGTGATATTTAACATCGTTTTTTCAAGAAAAACTGTTATAATCTTCAAATGAGGGTACTTCCGGTTGACTAATTATAACTAAAATCTAATCAGTTCTTCACATGGATGTAACGAAGAGGAATACGAAAGAATTATAATTTTTGGAATTGTAGTATTAGAGTTATCGCATTAGAAAATTTTGTCACACACACACACACACGCACGCACGCACGCACGCTCGCTCGCACGCACGCACGCACACACTCAAACACACACACACACAAACACACACACACACACACACACACACATACACACACACACACACACACACACACACACACACACACACACACACATATATATATATATATATATATATATATATATATATATATATATATATATATATATATATATATGTATATATAAGAGGAAAAAATCTGATGTGGCCAGCACATTACCTTCCGTCAGTTCTATGTATTTTGTATAAATGTCATACAGAAAGTTCCTTGCAAAAGCTTGTATTTCTTGTACATTACCTTAAAACAGTTGTATGTATTTTATACAAATTCGTTACAGAAAGTTTCTAACAAAAGATCCTATATTTCCAGTAAAATTATAACATAAACATACTGTCAACTGCACTTGACACTGACACCTTTCAATCAGAATTTTCTTAATGTAGCAGCTGTTTCCAGAGTTATAGCAAAGCTGACTAATATATATGATATTTAATTTCTTTATAATTTTTTAACTCTATGTCCATTTAATATGAAGTATAAAATGCATTCAAATCGTATAGAGAATAAATAATTCTTTAATATTTATAATAATATTAAATGTGAAAAAATGATATTTAACATCGTTTTTTCAAGAAAAACTGTTAAAATCTTCAAATGAGGGTACTTCCGGTTAACCAATTATAACCAAAATCTAATCAGCTCTTAACATGGATGTAACGAAGAGGAATACGAAAGAATTATAATTTTTGGAATTGTAGTATTAGAGTTATCGCATTAGAAAATTTTGTCACACACAGACACACACACACACACACACATACATACACACACACGCACATACAGACATCATCGTAAAAATAGTAAAATCGTATTCTAGGGACCCTAAAACGTGCTTATTCATCAAAAACTCACCACCGAATTTTTTGACCAAAGACAATACCTTCCTTACCTAAAGGTGACGGAAGGTAAAAATGAACTGTAGATTGCAGGTCAGACGGCGACAAATCCCCTCCCCCCCCCCCCCCCCATTTGGCCGCCGTTTTGTCTAGTAAAATAGTGATATTATTTATTATTGAAACGATTTATCATTTATATTCAAAATAAACATTTATTTTACTCACCAACAAATGATAAAAAAAAAGATATTTTCCCCATTTGCTACGTTCACATATCTCCCACCAGATGTCAGCTACTTTGATTTTTTTCTCCAATAAAAACAGTTTATTATATATTTAATAACCTTTGTTACATGTCTATTTGTCGTGTCACTTCCAATTATTCTACAAATTCATTCTCCCTGTAATAAAGTATGCATGGAACATATCTCAATAATTACACCAATTGAAATAGATAAAAGTACCTCAACTCTGAGTTGCAACCGCTAACCATACTAACCACTACTGTGCACCAGCACCACGCGAGTTTTCTACCTCATGTCGTGCCAAGCAAATTGAAACACCTAAAAATCCCAACCATAGTGCATGATAAATCAAAGCAGAATAGAATTATGCGCCATGCAAGGGATGGGGATGCGATTTATCGTTATTAATGGTGAACTTTATCTACGGCTTCTTTGTAAGCTGGCATGCGATGGCTGATCAGCCAGGATACGTAATAAATCTAACTATTCATACGACGAGTAGGATTAAAAATAGAGAAAATGAAAATGCTGTAGATTACGTGATGAAATGAAATTTACCATAACTCGTTTTCTTATTGTTTTGCTATTTTCATGTTAATCACCCATGCAGGGCCGGGCCGATGCATTGTGGCGCCTGAGGAAAATCTCAGAATTTGATGTTTGCCCGCTGCTCTGAAGACATTTCAAAATCCGACGAACAAAAAAAAAATGCATTGTAAAAACAACCTACAGCTTTTGCAGACATTGACTAATAGGGGTGCCGGGCGCTTTCCCTAATGGTGGCTGCCAATTCAAGAAATAGTATATTATGTTATTAGGAGTAGAAAGCGGTCTTTTTGTGTTGAACCCAGCTATTGCGGCCGAGGCGCTAGCCGAGGCTAGGCAAGCTGGGTAAAACACAAAAAGGGCGTTCTACTCCGAATGACATATACTATTTTTTCTTCAAGTGTTTCAAAGAATTTTTTGACATTTTTTTTTTTGGAATTTTTTAATTGTAGTGTTTGCAATTTCTGCCAAAGCAGGCTGTGTACACTACAAAACAAAAACAACACAACTGTCAAATAACAATTTTCAATATAATATGTGTTGCTGTGACAACTGCCGCCGCCAGCGGTGAACTAAAACACTAACATTTTTTTACTAGTACAACAATAACAACATTTTTGTACTAGTAAGACAATGAACATCTTCTACAGTGTGTGTACAGGAGCATAATATTAATATTATAATAGGCTTGAAGAAAAAATAAATTTCCTTCCAGTCCTTAGCTATAGGCAACGATTCCGGGAACTTTTTGACGCTGCCGCGTATATGACTAAATTACCCAATATTTCTCATTCAATTTTTATAATGATGATTATGTAACATTTGGACTTTGGGGTAGTATTATTCATTGTTGCTGTATACAGGCTGTTTCAAATACTGTAAAAAAAAATTAAGGGCATATACTACTGACCAAATTGAGTAAAAAAAGCTAATTAACATGGGTCCGACCTTGAATAGTTTCCGAGATATAAGGCAGTGAAAAATTAGTTTTTCTGCAGTCTATATACAAAGTAGCCATTTGCGCTCTCTTTTGTCAACGCAAAATGTCACTTTGCCGCTCTAGAGCGACAAAGTAGAAAAACGCTCGCTCCTCAAATTTCCAACTATACAATGTTGAGAAATGTTACTTGGTTACATTCTTAGTGGAAACGTTTAGTCAGGAATTAATGACACTGTAGTTACACTACTGCTCTGTCGGTATGTTACATAACCAAACAAAATGCCGCACTGCTGTGCATTCATTTACAAAAACGAAAGTATAAAATGCTTAGATTAGATTGAAGCAATAGCTCAAGAAGAATGGAAAATACCGATAAATAAAAATAAATAAAAAATAAATTTTTGTTATGGTGGACGACCCCATTGTGGCGACTGTAGAAAAAATCTTGTGTGTGTTTCGAGCGCAAATGGACATTGTCGATTTCGAGAGAATGCCGCTCTCCTGCGTCGCTCGGCAACAACCTCTCAATCGACAATGTCCCATTTTGCGCTCTAAATACACAAATAGCTATTTTACGGGGTTTACCTCTGCTGTCTCGAAAACTATTAGAGTTACGACTTTCATTAAACGAGATTTTTGTTTACCTTCCAGAGGTAATCTTAGATGTGCTTTTGTTTTTTTTTTTAAATTAAATAATTGTACTAAGTTAAATGTTGCGGCGACCTTAACCAATATTTAATTTTCAAATAACTTCGTAACTATTAGAAACTGAGAAAAATGTTTCATATTAAATTTTATTGTTTTTTGTAGTCTATTTCATTGACGTATTATATAAATGGACGCAACGTAGGTACTGCTTTACTGTATAAGCATTGACGCACACCTTAGAAAAGGATAGAGCTAAGTTAGGGGCAAAGTCAAAAGATGAAAAATAACACAGAGTGCTTAGGAATATTCATCTCATTCGTAATAAATGACAATGTAAAATATAGTTCATATTCGATTTAACATCAAATATTTCATTCGTATATTAAATTATTTGTAAAAATAATAAATAAAGAAAAGTACTTTTGCTTTAGCTAATATTATTTATTTAAAACTATTTTTATATACATTTTAGGTATAGTTCGTCGATTGAAAATGATTTCTGCATCACAGAATGTTTAGATGGCTTGAAATTGTGTCTTCTAACTGCAATAAGCAGTCTGTTCACAGTTCATCTTTCGGAAATCTACTCGAAAAACATTCATATAAGATATGACAGTTTAGTTTACGACGAATAAGAAAGACTTGTAAAATTTAATGTCTTTTTGATAACGAACTGTTCCATTTGCACTGCATGATATTACCATTTTAAAAGAATTCTGAAATATAAATGAAATCACACTTATATGCATAACATGAATGACAGAACATAACCTGAATTACCAGCAAACTACATTCAAATTATTTCTATTTCACATTAAATCAAAATTACTCACTTTGTATTGTAACTAACTCTTATTTAGAGATATGAATATTATTTTTACTAATATTCTGAGGAAATATATTACACTTTTACTAGCTGTCACTACTGTCAGACTAGGAAACAAAACAACAGACCGCAACAATGTTCTTGTTTGACGTTGCCCCGCTTATCTATCTTTCCTTTTCTAAGGTGAGCGTCAATTCCTCTCTCTCTACGTTGGGTCCATTTATGTAATATGTCAATGGTCTATTTACTGACAGACAAAATTTTGTTCGGTCACTATCTTTATCAGTTTTTCTTCGATTTTTCGTTTTTCTCGGAAACAATTGAAGATGTTTATTGAGCTCTTTTACTCATTTTGGTTAGTACTATATGCCCTTAACTTTTTTTACACTTTCTTTGAAACACCCTGTATATTTTATCAAAATTGAAGTTGTTATCTTGTTATTCATTTGTATTCCAAATTCTGCTCTGCTAATTCATGTTCTCGAAATGAGGTAAGAAAATTTTTTCCCAAAAGATGTTTACCCTTGGTCACATAGCATCAGAAATTAGTCACTAGTTAGACTAGTCAACCAGTGACATAATTTGTGATGTCATTTTGGATAATAAGAAAAACAGTTTCGAGCGTAAGAGTGGAAAAAGAGAGTAATAGTCAATATAAAATCGTGTAAGTTTCGAGGCAGCTTGTCAGTATGAAGACGCAGAAGGGTTAAATTTTGTTTTGCTAGTTAGTTAGAGTCGCGAAAGAGTTCAGTTTAGACCACGGTGTAGTATCTATAGGTGAGAGCACGAGATGCATTGACATGGCTAAGTAACTGGGAAACAAAATGGCGCTAACGCGACCCGTTACCATTTGACAAAAAATGTTTTGCTGCAAGATGCACAACAGGGTATGGATCAAATAAAGAGAAATATAGTATTTTTAAGGTGCCAAAAGGTGCAATTTAGCGGCAGCCAGTTACACTATAATCACAGAAACAGGTACTAAAATAAATTTCTGATTGAAAGGTGTCAATGTCAAGTGCATTTGACATATGTTGTTTTATAATTTTACTGGAAGTATAGAAACATTTTTGTATGGAATTTGTACAAAATACATACATAGAACTGACAATAGATAAAAGGTAATGATTGAAAATATAGAATATTATGCATTATATATGAATAATTTAATATTTTAAATATTTTGTGTAAAAACCGGGTCGCAACAAAACCTGACATCTAGCGGCAAACTATATGAACTAGCCCAGTTAGTTAGCCATTTTTCGTAATGCATTGGAATACGTCGTGCACTCACCTATAGATACTACACCGTGGTTTAGACTAAAACACATGTATCTCGAACAAAAATTTACTACACGACGTTTCGATTGATAATATCTCCAATCGTTATCAAGTGTAAACTGAACAATAATCTTAAAGCTACGACATTTTATATTAGGAGGGATGTGATGAGCTGTGACGATTCCGTTTCAGATGATGGAGTTGACCAATTAGGGGGCGCCACACGGTACGAATATCTGTGCTGGGATGGCTGAATACTCCACTGTTATTGGGATTGTAAAAATAAAGACATGTGTTATTAGTCAAAATCAACCATTGTCTACAACCTACAAACAAACGAGTTCAGTTTACTTTAGTTAGTCACTATGCAGTAAAAGAGATCATTTGCCTAATCTTGTCCGTATGTTAGATCCTGGAAATAAGTCATTTTTATTCATTTTTGTATTTTTAAAGTAACATTGTTTTCATTTTTATTCATGTGCATATAACGGTGTAAAAAAATGAAAGGGCATATAGTATTGACCAAAATGAGTAAAAAAAGCTAAATCAACGTGGGGATATAAGACAGTGAAAATTGAGTTTATACGGTGTTTACCTCTGCTATCTCGAAAACTATAAGAGTTACGACTTCGATTAAAAAAGACTTTTTGTTTACCTTTCAGAGGTCAACTTAGATGTAAATGTGGTTTTGTTTTCTTTTAAAATCAAATAATTGTAGGAGCTAAGTTAAATGTAGTGGCAACCTTGGCCAATATTTGATTTTCAAATGACATAGACAAAATTTTGTTCAATCACTATCTTTGTCTATTTTCTTCGATTCTAATAATAATGGCCTCTTTCTCGGAAACAGTTGAAGATCGGATCCATGTTGATTAAACCTTTTTTACTCATTTTGGTCTGTACTATATGCCCTTTCATTTTTTTCCCGATGCTTGATTACACCCTGTATATTTGTATTACATCGTTATTTAAAAATCTGATGTGGCCAACACATAACCTCTCGCCAGATATTTTACTTGGTTGTACGCATAAAACGAAAAATATTTTTAAATACAAATACATATATTCATGTCTCACTACAAAATAATTATTTTAATATAAATTATGTATACATACATTTTCTTTATATTCAATATCCTGAATTTTTTTTCTACTTTCCTTTCCTTTTCTTTTATTCGTCATTTTTTCGCAAATTCCTTTTATATTCTTTTGTAGGTATATTCTTTTGCGTTGTTGACTTTTTATTTATTTTCATAATCTTCATAATGATGTACGAATATTTTTGACAATGGCATACAAATATTTTTGACAGTGACATTTATGTGTGAATTACAAACATTTGAATTTCTTGCATTGAAGTAGTTTGATCTAAGAATTTTTACATCAAATTATTTTATATGCATTTCTTTATCTCTGAATCTATAGAAGATATAATAATGAATTTATATTTATCGAATAAAGAATTTAACGTTCTTTAATATAAGTATTTACATAAATTTTCGATAAATAATATTTAGATGATTTTTTTGTTGTAACTACTACTTCCGGTAGTCCAATTGTTACCAAAACTTAATCAACTCTTCCCATTATTGTTAGATTGAGGAATCCGTAGTTAAAAATGTCTTAAGTCTTATAGTATTTGAGTTATGGTGAATCCAACATCCACACACACACATCCACACACACACACACACACACATACGGACATCATCGTAAAAATGTTATAATCTGATTCTAGGGACCTTAAAACGTGCTTATTCACTAAAATCTGGATATGCGATTTTTAGCATGAATACAATACCTCTCTTAGCGAGAGGTAAAAAGGGTTTTGAGTTTCTCTTAATATTATCTTTTTTCTGTATTTCTATTGATTTAAATAAATTTTGTTTCGTTTGATTAAATAACAATAAATACCGTATTGTTACTATTATTTAATTTGTATTTCAAATGCTACACTGTTTAGTGAACATTACAGAATCTGCAAGACGCCTTTTAAATTGATAAAACAAATATTCCTAAATTTCTTCTTCAAATACTGTTAACTGTTTATATATAGTTGCAATTCAAGTGTCACTTCCTTGCAGCCTCTGATTCAAATTCATTGAATAGTTTTTGAATAGTAGGGGATTTATCTGGTGCTGGAGGGTTGTCTAGGGCGACGACAGTGCCATCTGCAACACTGGCGATCAATTACCAACTCATTTGGATTCTAATTTAGTGTGTCTGCTGTTGTTTTACTGCAGGGGCGGTTTACACCATCGCTATTTATACTCGTGATGAATATACACTGGGGTGAACCAATTAGGGTGAGGATATAATAAATAATTATCTTCACATTATTTTATATTCACTTATTTTCAACGCAGCACCCCCCAACATCACTACGTAAATCAATACAAATGAAATATTGTTATACTCCTTTCATAATGTCAGCAAAACGGAGCACAAACTTTGTCTTTTCTTTCACAAGATAATGTAGAAAGTTAAACAATGTGAACAATAATTAATATATTTTATAGGACATGAATAAATAACTAGATAATGGTGGATTCGCATACAAAAATGAATGAACTAGTAAAAACCTGGATGAAAGAAATTGAAAATATGAAAATAACCGCAGCAACAATCGCTACCAAATCCTGAAATATACAGAAAAAAATCTGATGTGGTCAGCACATTACCTTCCGACAGTAATATGAGGCATTTACGAAAATTCTACCGGTGAACTGTTACCGGTAAACAGCTGTTTAACAGGTTATAGCTACCGGAATCGATATTTTAAGAACGCAAGTGATAAACAGGGTAAATCCATAACCTATAAAAAAAAAATTGAATATTTGAAACAGGTTAGAAATTTGATATAGTTAACAAACTTTTAACGCGCGCGTAGATGGATTTGGTAGATATTGTACAATTTTCGAACACGGTAACTTTTTACCACTCGTGTTTTCGAACAGTCAGTAGATGCGGTATCTACCGGTAGAATTTTCGTAAATGCCTATGTATTTTCTGTAAAATCCATACAGAAGGTTCCTTACAAAACATTCTAAATTTCTTGTATGTACTACCTTGCGGCAGTTGTAAGTTGTAAGTATCTTGATTTTCTCAGAATTTTTGTTATGCACCTTATGATTTATTTACATGATCATAAAAGCAAGAAAAATCATTATCGGAATCCACTACCAAACATCTATATTGCCACTTAATTATTTTTGTCATATATAACTAAAACACAAATGAAAGTGGGAAGGTGAATCGCACATATTAATGTGTATTTTTAAAAACTAAAATCGATGTGATTCAGTGTTTTAAAAAAAACTGGTTGAATTCGCTATTTTTTAATATTTCATACTTTAATCTCACACTGTATAGAAAAAGTATTAACGCAAACCTGTAGAAAATTTCTTAGTCTTTAATTTTTATAATGACATAAATTGCAAAGAAAATACATTTAATAGTATATTAAGTATTAAGAACGGTAAGGACATTTTACCGATCGAAGACAATGTTTGGGGACTGAGCGAAGCGAAGGTCCCAATTTTGTCTGAGATCGGTAATTCCTTAACGTTCGTGATGCTTATACTATTTTTTACACGATCGACGCACAAAATTTAAAAGAAAAATAAGATTTGAAAATTATTTTGACATATTAAAATTTGTTATGTGTCATTTTTGAAGTAGGCTTTGATTTTTGTTTTTATTTATTTACCGTCTCGCCTCCTGAATGGTAAGTGAAGCACATTACTTACAGACGTGAGTCACATCACTTACCGTTCAGTAATTTGTAAATAAGACCTACTGTCTTGGAAACACTACCGGTAAATATAAAAAAGTACCCGATTGTTCAAAAAGGTATTTTTTGAAGAAAACTATTTTGAGTGTCAAATTAAGTGCCATTTCCGGTTATCCGATTTACAACAAAATATAATAGCTTCTTTTCATATTAGAATAAGGAAGAAATACATTGTTTCAAAATTTTCTGAATGCTAGTAGGTATATAGAAGACCCACAGACATCATCATGAAAATGTTAAAATCGGATTTTAGGCATATAAAACGTGGTCATTCACCAAAATCTCGATATGCGATTTTTAGCACGAATGCTATACCTCCCTTGCCAAGGGTAGCGGGAGGTAAAAAAAGTAGAAGTTGGAAATATGAACAAAAAAGGGCATGTGAAAGACCAAAGAAAACATGGGAAGGAAGAATAAGAAACCCCGAAAATAAAAGAGGTAAAAATTGGAAAAGACAGAGAAGTGGAAGGAATGGATTAAAAATTAACCTTGAGATATTTAAAACATAATTATTCTTTTATTTTATTGGATCAGCTTTGAACATGTAAAATACTTGATGTGACATTTATATTTACCATTTCTCTTATCTTGTCTCTGACAACTCTGTACCAAACCCACTCTTGTGAACTATGCAGACTGCTTTGAAGTTTCCCTCGACTGCATCTCGTATTTCGTCTTTCCTTTCACACATTTAGCGTGTAATTAAAGTGAAACAAGGATGCAGTAAGTTGATCAAAGTAGCAATGGTGTGCTCAATGCGCCGTCTAGCGGCTGTCGGGAACTATTGGGAGCACGAGTAGCATTTGCGGCAATTTACAACGCATAAAGGCCGATAATTAACAACAGGTATGAGACGAGAACAGGGGGAAGCTGATTGAGCTGTATTCGACACCAGAGAGAACTTATTCGGCTATTCACAAGGATAAATTGGAATTGGATACATGGAAATTGTTTCTTAAATATGGAATGAGATTTAGAAAAATGGAAACAAATGAAAATTAGGTCCTCCGAATACAAAAATGAATTGAGCTCTTAGCAAAACCAACGGCACTAATGGCCGTATTATGGTCAAAACTGTAAGTCTTAAATCTGTAAATAATGAACAAAATCGCAACGAAAACTGCCACTCTTATGGATAATTTCATATTAATCAACAAAAATTGATGTGTTTTTGTCAGTTTTTCTACAGATTTAAACTTACAGTTTTGACCATAATACGGCCATATATCGGTCATTTTCGCTCATTTTACTAATGTATTGATAACTATCTGACATATGTCAATAAAAATAAAAGCTACAGAGATTATTCCCGAGAATAATTATTAGAGCTTTTATTCTCAGTATAATAATGACAGGATTGGTTAAAACGCAGACACGTGACATACAATGAAGCATTTCATTGGTATTAAGAAACGTCAAAACATAATCAGTAATAATCGGCATTTCATAAAATTTAAGCCATTTAAGTATTTACATTTATATAAATAAATAATAGCTACTAACATACCTAGGAATGTTATGCACATCATAACTGCCGCAGATGTAATTTTAAGACATCTAAGGCTTGTTATGACTCATAACATCCGTGGTTTGTTCAATAGTTTATCGGTTTCAAAAAATTAAGACATTATTAAAAATATATCATTTTTTGAAATTCTCTCATTAATATTACTTTCAGATTGCTATGGTTAACATAACAATTATTTTGACATGTCAATATGAGAAATATTAAAATTATGTGCTTTATTCCTCATGTTTATTACTTTAGAATAAAGTAGACCGTATTTAGAACGATAGGCTAACGTTATCTGTATGTATTAATGAGGAGCATTATATTTTCATTTTGTAGACCTTTGTTGACAAGTCAGTATGGTAATAATATTACCATACAGATACAGTTATTACTTAGTTACCAGCCTACTTTTGTACATGTAAACAATGGAATAATATCCTGAAACCGGTAAAATAAATAAATATATCATCACGGCATATTACCCATTGCTGGGTGTATCAATCTGCTTTGTACACAGATACGGTAATGATGATGACATATTTGTACCGTGCGGGCTCTTACCAGGTGTCACCTCACGGGCACTCATTGCTGGCGTGGAGAGTGCATCACAGGGGTCAATTTTGTGCATTTATAGGTATATAGAAAATGTATTGTTTTATTCTCGCTGACTGTATAATTTCTGCAATGAAGAATATAAATAAGTTGAATTATCAATTCCCAAAATAACAAAATGTTTACATTGGCTGTTTTGGCAGTAATACATAGGTAAATAATATTTATAATGCATGAATTTTGACTGAATTTAAAGTAATAAAAAATATTTTTATATGACACTGTGAAACGGGCTTAAATATAAGTATAAGAAACAAAGAAACAAGGACAAATCTTTGTAATTTGTTTTTATATAAATTCTAATATTGTCTATTTTTAAATAAATTTTTCTTACTTACAAATTCTGAATTCTGGTAATGTTATAATCAAGTTTAAGCATAAAATAATGGTCCAATTCGATTGAGTATTCAACATAGTTCTCACCACAGTATTCAGGGCCCGTAGGAGCATATTTGATCGCTGAATTAATATTCGCATGATACCCTTGCCTTCTGCGATCCATCCCCATATATCATAACAAAACACTAGCAAGGGCAAGATATTCCAGCACGCAAAAGGTTAATTAAATTTAAATTAATATCAAATATTCCGCGGAATTTATTACTTTATAATTAGCAATTATCCTACATGGAAATTTGTGTAATTATGAAAAAATATTCTATTAGTCGTGTCAGGGGAGAAATATGGAATGGACAAACACTTTTTTAATTCTTGCAGTTTTATTTCAGTTAATTTAGTGTTAATTATGGTCGACACATGCGAAATCCTTACTAAATTTTTTAATTAAAATTGTTACGATTATGTAGGTAGTAAAAGAGTATGACTACATTACTGTGTATGAATTTGTATGTATGTTGTAGTCTAATAAAGCTTGATATAATGCTCGTTTACTTTCTTCATTACTGTGAAACTACGAGTATGTATTCAAATATCATCACTTAAAAAAAAGCCGCATTTAATTAGAATAAGTATATCATATATATGTTTGTACCAGTGATATACGTACATGACATATTCTAAAATATACGTGTACATTATCACCCAAAAATAGTGGTACATTTTATAATGGAATCCATTATTTTTACTTCCTTGTACGAAGTAAAGGAAGTATTGTAATCGCGAAAAATTTCGGTTTCCAGATTTCAACGGAAATATCCATTTTGGCCATCCCTGAATCCATTCTGACTAATTTCGTCGTGACGTCTGTACGTACGCACGTACATATCTCGCATAACTCAAAAACGGTAAGCCGTAGAAAGATGAAATTTTGTATTTAGGACTTCTATAACATCTAGTTGTGCACCTCCCTTTTTGATCATTACATAATTTCCAGAAATTGTACTTTATTTGAAGCCTACAATTGATTTTAATGAAAAACTATATTAAAATATAATCCAAAACTTTTCAAATTTGGTATATAAGACTTTTATATCAATTGGAATAACATAGCAGAATTTGGTTAAAACAGGCTAACCGGAAGTGATATATTACCTGAAGTTGTTAACAGTTTTTTCTTGATTAAAATGGTTTCATTTTGATTTTAGAAATAAATGCTTCAAATAAGAGTTTTAGATAATTAAATTCTGCGTCTAGCACATGAAGTATTATTAAATTAGTCATTTGTATAAGCGAGATATGTAAATTTAAAACATATACTTTTGGGTTTTTGTAATGAAGCTTGTTATGGATTACGACAAAAAATAACAAAAAAATAAAAAAATTGATGTTAATGTCAAATTACGTCAAACACGTGCAATTTTATAATTGGGTCTATACTTCATCTTCATATTGTTCTTGCGTACAAGGAAGTCGTGTGGTGTCCACATCAGATTTTTTCTTTTTGTGAAACTTCATCTACATTGAAAGTCATCTGTACTTCTAGAAACTCATAATTGTTATTCCTCAAGCCGTAATATATTCTTAATATTTTAATGACGTAAATGTTAATCTCACTTTGTTTTCAAACAGTGGAGTTTGAAAATAATTGGAGTCACATAAATTGATCTGTATTTCAGCACATAAAAATATAAATATGTTTTTCTACAGTCTATATACAAAGTATCCATTTGCGCTCTCTTTTGTCAACGCAAAATGTCATTTTGCCGCTCATGCGCGACAAAGTAGAAAAACCACTCGCTGTCCAAATTTCTAACTATACAATGTTGAGAAATGCCACTTGTGTACATTTTTAATAGAAACGTTTAGTCAGGAACTAATGGCACTGTAATTACACATTTACCACCTTCACAAGTCAATCAGACATATAAATGCTCTGTCGGTATATTACATAACTAAACAAAATGACGCACTGATGTGAAAATAAAATAGGGCATTCATTTACAAAAAAAGAAAACGAAAATATAAAATGCTTAGATTAGATTGAAGCAATAGCTCAAGAAGAAAGGAAAATAACGATAAATTAAAATTAAATATAAAATAAATTGTGTGAACAGTTATGCTGCCACCTGCAAAAGATTAGCGTGAACGTTCCCAATGGATATCTACTTTTTCACATACTTATATTCATTACAAAATTGGCATTAATTTTTTGAAAAAATGAAAGCTAAAACAATATCTTGAAGTCATATTTGAATACGTTCCTATCTTCACTGCAAGACTATTGAGTAGTATTGTAAGTGCAAAGTGTACAATTTATTATTTTTTGTTATGGTGGAGGTCCCCATTGTGGCGACTATAGAAAAAAATCTTGTGTGTTTCGAGCGCAAATGAACATTGTTGATTTCGAGAGAATGCCGCGCAATGCAATGTCCCATTTTGCGCTCTTAATACACAAATAGCTATTAAATTTTTTTTTTTTAAAAAAGAAAAAGACTATTCAAACATGCTTCTTGTGCTTCTAGGTGAATACGTTTTAAAGGAAGGTCCTCATTTTCACCCATTTTAATGTATTTTTCTTTCAAATAATTCCCAATGACAGACAATAATTATTACAGCAAAATTTTTTTCAATAACAATATAACAACCATTCAAAAATTTGCATCGTTAGACATTTTAGCTTCAATACAAGCTTTTGTGATTTCTTTTAAGAAGTATTTTTTAAAGTTGTGTGACACTTTTCTCACATTTTACGTTTATTTTTTTTTAGAAATAAACTCCATGGATCTCATGACCAACACGTATCCATGACTCCTGCCATTTGTTCTTATTAAACTATTATTCACGAAAGATGACTATTCAAGGTCATCTGTGAGCCGTCTAATATAATATTGCTTGCAGATAACTTCATTGCATTTAGTTTGCATAAGCGTGCAACATGAAATATTTATGGAAACATTTTAACTGAAAAAATAAGAGTAATTCATTTGAAAATTATTTTTCTTTCTAAATAATGCCTTTCTGAAAGATTTATGTTCTTCACTTATGGTTTTACAAAATACAAAAACATAGACTTAACTTATAAACCAAGGAATAATAATTTGATTTAAACGTCAACGCCACTGGGTAAATATTAGCAGAGAGGGTAGTGCAGTAGATAATTAGGTATCTGTAATTCTACGACATATGTCATTATTATTTATAGTGTGTTAGAAAGGAATGCCACTATTTACGTATATCTGTCACACAACATAAATTAAATAGACATAGGTCAAATAATCTTTCTCTTTCTAATACAAAATGTTGCTAAGCTACTGCTATAAAGTGATGTGTATTCTTTGTTCGAATAAATGACCTTGAATAGTCATCTTTCGTGAATAATAGTGTATGTGCAGATCCCCATTACGCATATACAGTGTGTTCAAAAAAATTCCTAATTAGGAGTAGGCTAAAACAAATTAATATGTTGCCGGTCATTGATAAAATATTGGAGAGAGTAGTTTATAAACAGTTACTTTCTTACTTTAATGATAATAATTTAATTATCGACAAACAATCTGGTTTTCGAGCAAATTTCAGTTGTGAAACAGCTCTCCAGTATGTTATCAGTGATTGGCAAAAGGTTATAGATGATAATAAATCTGTTATTATTATATTCTTGGATTTAAAAAGGGCGTTCGAGACCATTGACAGGGATCGATTACTCTTTAAATTAAATCATTATGGAGTAAAAGGAACCTGCCTTGCGTGGATCCAGTCATATCTTAGCAACAGAAGTCAAAAAGTATTATGGGAAGATTATAATTCTGATATGCTCTCTAATGACTATGGAGTACCAAAAGGTAGTGTTCTTGGTCCTCTACTTTTTCTCATATATATAAATGACATATACGTAAACTTTAATATTTGTGATTACCATCTCTTTGCAGATGACACAATAGTGTATATAAAGGGTAATAATTTAGAGAATATGGTTGTTAATATGAACAATGAGTTAGAAAAACTATATAGTTGGTTAAACAATAATAAACTGAAGTTAAATGCTAATAAAAGTAAAATAATGGTATTAGGATCAGTAACCTGCAGACAACTATTTGTTGATAAACAATATAACATAATGATGAATCAAGAAATAATTGAAATTGTTACCACTTTTAAATATCTTGGCGTTCTTATCGATAATGGTTTGAAGTTTGATGCGCACATTGACTATATATGTAAAAAAATTGCAAAAAATAGGTGTGCTGTGTAGACTTAGAAATGTTTTAAGTATTGAAACAAAAAAATTAGTTTACAATTGCATTATCTTGCCGCATTTTACTTATGCATGCACTTTACTTTGTTTATGTAGTAAAAGTAATATACATAGACTACAAATGTTACAAAACAGAGCAATGCGGATTATCTTGAACGGCAATAGATATAGTAGCATTAATCAAAAGTTAACTAAATTAAACTGGCTTAATATTGAAGCATTCATTGAATTTAATTGTTTAGTTTTTATACATAAAATTAGAATTGGTAGTGCTCCACTGTATTTGCAAAATTCTGTTACTATTATAAAGGAGGTTCATAATCGTGATACTAGACATAAAAACAACTTTTATATAAAAAAGACTAATAAAGTGAGTACACACAAGTCAATATTTTTTAGTGGACTTATACAATATAATGAACTACCAAATAAAATAAAGAATTTAAATATGGTAAGCTTTAAACGAGAAGTTAAAAATAGACTTATTAAATAGAAAATGTACCTATACTCTTTTCTTGATTGTGCCTTTATATATTTTTTGTACCTGAACGAATGTATATTTTTCATGTAAATTGTATCATATAGCTAGCTAAGCTAATAAACATATATTATTATTATTATTATTATTAAAGAAATGTATGTCAATTTGAAAATATTTAATTAAATGTCAATTTGACATAAGATATGCCCATTTACTCCCCTATATTTGTTTCCAATTACAAAAATTATCGTTGGACAAAAGTGTGTCTATTTACGCGTCATTATCTTTACCCTACGGTCCACCTCTAATCTCTTTCGTTTACAAGTGTCTGTATAAAATCCCGGTGTCTTGTGTTTGACTGATGAGCCTGTCCCGGTCGTATGCATTGTCCAGGGAGAATAGACTTGTGGTCGGTTGGGCTCAATAATGCTGATTGGCGTAGTAAATACATTAGTTGCCCAACTTTGTCTATTATCGGTGATGGATCACCCTAATTTATTTACAACTATGATTTGATTTACGTCGCTGGTGATTACTGTTGAGTGAATAATTCCAGGGGGAGGTGTACACTTAAATAAATAATTGACCTGAATTGCCCATGAATAGCTAACAATGGGGAATGGATACAAGACAAACATAGAACAATCAGGGGAATTTGATTGTTATGAACTGGTTTAAATGGGGAAAAATTGAAAAAAGAAGGTAAAAGTATTGGTAGTTGACACTTTAAGGCCCGATCCTACCACCTCCAGTTAAATTGACAGTGTATTAACCATTAGTTAAGAATTACGAGGGCCACTTTTACAATTGATGGTTGAACTATGGTATAGCTATCGGAGGTATAACTTTATCCTAGCAACTATACCTTCGATAAACAAGACTGTCTTTTACGATGCATTTTTATCTATCAGATACTTATACCAAGAATTACGTTAAATCACTTTAGGTTGGTACTGACACAATAAAATTATCTTCTTGTTAGACTATTTTTCTTCAATATTGTTATTATTTATTTATTTATTTATTTATTTATTAAATTAGCTGTATTACATTTTACAATTACTACGTTTACATGCAGTTTTGAAAATGGTTTCAGTTTTCAGTCAAAATTATGCAAAAGTGTTTACATGCAGTTTTCAAAACAAGTTTAAAAATTGATTTGAAACCAGTTTCGGCGCATGCGCATTTAGCTGATGTAAGTGACAGAACCTCTTCACTCCATATACTTCGTTTTGCTATTATTCCAATTATTTTTTATACTTCGTACCACTACGCACTAAAACTACACAACTGTCAGTATATTTGAAGGTTAGTAACACAAAGCGACAGAAACGTTATGCTCTGTACGCATGCGCAGTACCGAAACTGAATTTTAAGTGTTTACATGAGTAGTTTCAAAACTAGTTTTGAAGTCCAACCCATGAATTTAGTTTTGGTTTGAGATAATTCAAAACCGTTTTGACACTGTATACATGGCGTTTACGAAACTAAAAACGTTTTAAAAACGGTTTCAAAACTGCATGTAAACTCAGTAAATGTTTCAGCACGTCAAGTATAACAAAAAAAAAATTAAAAAAATAAATACAAAATAGAGTATACAAATTTGAGTAAAAATTTCCTAACTGTGTTTCATAGTTTTTAAATCAGACTCAAGATATTCATTAATACAATAAAAGGCATTATTAATCAAATAAGATTTAATTGCCATTTTGAATTTTTTTATACTTCAATTTTTGACATTGTCCGGTAAAACATTATATAAATCAAGGTTTAATGAATTTTTTATAGATTTTGTAAGTCTTAGTTTAGGTTTACGCAATAAAGTGGCTGATCTTGTACTATACCTGTGAAAATCGCTATTTCGATTTAACAAATCTTTCGAATTATGAATCTCAATAAGAGTTTGATAAATAAAAATTGAAGGTAGTGTCATAATTTTAGCTTCCATGAAATGTAACTTGCAATGATGTCTGAAATTCAAATTATATATTATTCTAATTGCTTTTTTCTGCTGCACAAAAACTTTATGTACAAGAGGTGAGTTGCCCCAAAGAATAGTTCCATACGTGATTACGGAATGGAAAAGTGCAAAATAAACTAGCTTAAGAGTATCTATAGTAACAACCGATTTTAGTTTTCTTAACAAGAAAGTAATACTAGCTAGACGGCTACATATTAATATAACATGAGCATTACCATTTAGTTTATCGTTAATATGCAAGCCAAGAATATTAACTGACTTGTCTTCATTTAGTTCAGGTTTTGAAGATATTAATAAATTTTGTGTTTTACCCTTATTGAGCAGTAGATTATTTGCAGAAAACCAGGACTCGGCTTTTTGTAAACTGTTTGAGCATTCATTAGTAAGAAGTTGGAAATCGGTATGACCTGTAATAATGGTCGTATCGTCTGCGAAGAGTACACTCTCTATAGGTTCCATAAATTTTAGAAAGTTTTTTAATTAGTAAATCATTTCTATCTTCTAATTTGCATTTTTCACGATGTTAGATGATATAAATGATATTTTTGATTTTGACACTGATGGTGCAATACTGTATTGACATCTATCAAACGTATGAATAACAACACATCGTTTGTGTTTACATGGTATCCATAAGAACAAGGGATAAAGTTATCCGAGGTTTATACGACCGATTTCCATGGGATAAGAAATACTGGTATTTATTCTATCTGTGGTTTATCCGAGGTTTGTAAAATACAATTTTCAATTTTATACCTGGTATAGCGTTATACGAGGTTTATCTAATGATTGTAAAAGTGGCCCTGAGGCCCGGTTGTTCAAAATTCAGATAAAGTAACAGGTTACATCTATTAGATATATTTATTCTACCGTCTTAACCAGAGAATAAGAATTTTGGATTGCTCCATGAGTTTTTATTCTCCGTATAGCTAACTGGCAGATAGCTAACAAAAAGACTAAAATTGTGTTAGTTTTGAAAAGTTGGCAACTAGGCTGTCACAATTTTAATAAAAGTTTAGTATCTTTTCGCTTTTCTGTCTTTTGGTGCAGTATGCAGTTTTAGTTTGAACGTTTAGAAGAGGTATCAATACATTTTGCAAAAATAAGTGCACATAATAAAAAGAGAGAAAGAGCAATTAATTTAACCACCGCGGAAAGAACTAATTAAATTAGTCGACCAATACAAACAAAAAAATCTGCTGTGGACACCACACGACTTCCTTGTATGCAAAACCAATATGAAGATGAAGTATAGACCCAATTAAAAAATTGCACGTGTTTGACGTAATTTGACTTTAACATCAATTTTTTTATTTTTTTGAGTTATGCGAGATACGTACGTACGTACGTATAGACGTCACGACAAAATTAGTCAGAATGGATTCAGAGATGGTCAAAATGGATATTTCCGTTGAAATGTCAAAACCGAAATTTTTGGCGATTACAATACTTCCTTTACTTCGTACAAGGAAGTAAAAATATAATAAAAATATAATTGAGTTCAATAAGACAGATTCCGTCGCTTGGAAAGGTAAAATAGTATATTATATACTCAGGGACTAAAGTGCATATCCAATCCCGTGGGTGAAGTTTATTTCCCTCACCTTCGGCTCAGGAAATAATCACCTGAGGGATTGAATGCACTTTAGTCCTGTGGTATATACGCTATTTTTCGCACTCCCGTATCAAATAGAACCATATTAGTGTAAAAGAAATTAATCTTACAATTTGACAATACAATTGTCAAAAAAAGCCTGCTCAAAATGTAGTGCAGATACGAGTAAATAAATCATAGTAACACTATATGATGTTGTAGAAACATCTTGTATATTTTTACTTTAGTCCCCCAGGGGTTTTTTCATATTTAATCTCTCTGGGACTGAATTTGAACTTTAGTCCCTGGAATGAGTGATTAGAATCGCTCTTTAATCTCAGGAGTGCGAAAACAATATATGGAATCAATGTTAAAAAAAATTCAATTTTAGTTAAGGTCAGTATCCCATTTTTTAATATATTACATACATTTCGTACTGTATACTGCTTTCTAAAATTAATAATATCAAAACTGAAATCCAATTCTCCATCTTCACCGTTTGTGTCCACTCTGTACGATATTCTTTGGATAAGACTCTTAACTGGTAGTTTGACTGACTGTTAGCTATCTTGGCGTTAACGAAAATTTATCTTACTGGTAACTTTTAACTGCAAGTGGAACAACGCAAACCGAAGTTATCAATAGAATAAATTTTAACCGAATGTTTAACTATAGATGGAACAACCGGCCCTGAAGGTTAGAAGCGATGCGAACAACAGTTTTAACTTCCAAAGGTGGATTAAAAAAGTTATTAAAACAATGTAATACTTGTATCCAAAATACATAAATAAAAACAATCAAACTACCGGTGTTTTTGCATTAATCTTGGAACACCTGTATACATTTAATAGTGTATTGTAAATAAATTAATACCTAAATTGTATAGTTTTAGAGGATGACAAAATCAATTATAAAAATAATATATTTTTCTTTGTTTCAGAACTGTGTACGTGATTCCCGCTAGAGCAATTTGAAAATGAATGGAAATCATATTCAAAGACCTACAATTTACGGTGAGCAATTTCCTCTTTTTATTCACTCTAATCGATGCCACAAATTAACGTAAATCAACTCGCATAAATAATGCATCCCCTATTATCTGATGGCTTGGCAATTATCTTTTCATCTACCTCTAATTCTCTTCGGCTTTTAAATATTTAATGTCTACACAGCCATTCCTGTAATTGTCCACCCGTCGCCAATTTTAATTTCATCAAGTGACGTTGACAGTGACAGCTTTTTATCGCTTAGCTAAATGTAGGTTTTTGACAGCGTTTTTATCGTTAGTGACATGTACGTGATAAAGTTTATTAATTTGCTGCATGGAGTGACACGATGTTTGATTGTATCGACGATTAAAATGGTGGTGACAGAAAGAACGTTTCATTACGGGATTTTTTTTTTCATTCACATGCAAGCCCAAGCTATAGTAGTGTTTAAAAAAACCTAATACACCCGAGGCTAGTGCTATGTGAAAAATGTATCATGGTATTCCAAATATTGAGCCTTGTTGCTCATTTTAAATACCCAGGAGAACGATTTGCTGTCCTCCCCTGAAAAAGGACGATCTACCCAGCTGTGGATCATGAACCAAATTTGTTTAATAATATATTATTTGTGCAACCGGACGCGAAATAAGCATTTCGCAGCCGCAATACAGGCCACGAAATTAAATTTCGTCGGCCGTTGTCATGGTACCGGCCGCGAAATTAGTTGAACAATCACTTTGACACTTGAGAATTGCATGGTTTTGTTTATCAAATGTTAATTCCATAGCCACCTTGAAAGCTAACTTTCTATTTATAATGAAACTGTTAAAAATTAATAAAATTTGTAATTACATATTTTTTACGGTTGCACAAAAAATATTGTGTACACCTTGTCCGCGAAATCCTTTAGCGCCCTCGAGAATGTCTTACCTCGGCCGCAAGTGGCCTCGGCAACAGTTTTTCTCTCAGTACGCTAAAGAGTGATTTCGCGGCCTTGATATACAAATACCTATTTTGTACCTCCGTCCATTTTGACTAGTATTACAGAACTCAAAATCGTCCTATCGTCCAGATTTGCGCTGTTGCTGACCTAAGCCGGCAAAAGGAGCTGGCAATACTGTTCTGGTTATGTCAATTTAAGATTGTTTTCAACACAAGAATTAGCAAAATGTTTACAAATTTTAAGGCTAAATCTTTAATTGTTGTAACTTACATATCAATTCTGTCATCAAAATAATAATATGCTGTCATTACTGACATCTCATATAGATTAATTATAAGTTCCAACTTTAGAACTACTTTGTTTTGTAACTACAACTAACTTTACGTGATACAATTGAGTTTCCGCCATCTGTCATTAAAAATATGCGAATGTTTATAAAATATATATCTAATGTTTGTATGTTATATTTTCAATAGATATAAAATAATTACGCATTTTATGCTCAAATATAAATAATTATAATTAAACTTGCAAAGCAAAACCGATAAAAATATATCTTCATTTTTTAGGTTATGTAATATAGAATAAAGTGTAGAGAAATATACGAAGAACATATGGAGAAGTCGGTACAAAAAATCGTGTGTATCACACGCCCAGAAACTGTTTCGCGAGATCTCGTATTGTCAAAATAAACTCGGTCTCGCAAATGTTCAGTTTCTGGCCTAGTGATACAAATAATTATTAGAATCTAGGAATTCTATATCGGATTTGCATTTTCTGTGTCTTTTAGGGTATAAATTGTCACTTGACTAAAGCTCGGATGGAATGGCACGGATAATTTCTGATAGGTAAAATTCACAGCAATAAAAGGCTTTAGCGCCCTCTGCAACGATTGAAAATGGCTGACATTTATTATCGGCTTTCATTTACATGTACATAATGTCATTTTATGCAGGTCCCATACAGAGAATATACCTTCATTCTGAAATATAATTTTCAAAACAGTTCTGTGTCAAGACACACAGCTGGGTAGATCATCTTTTTTGCCGGGGAAGACAGCAAATCGTTCGCCAGGGTATTTAAAACGAGTACCAAGAGTCAGTATTCGGAATATAGTATGACTAGCGAATGAAAGTTGATGATTAGATTATTTAATAGATGTGGTTCATTTTGAAAACATTTCCCTATATTTGATTTGAACGGAAACTGACCCTTATATATTCCGTTACAGAAGATTAAAATTGTACTCAATACCAGGAGGCATTTAAAATGACCTTAGCAACAGGATTCAGGGATGTATTTAAAAAAATTAATACCGCAAATTCTAATTCGTTCGCCTCAGGTGTAAGCAACCCTCGAGTCGGAATGACTGTTAGAGGAAATTAGAAATAATCCTATTTCATAGAATTGCCAAACTAAATTGTTTAAAGATCAAAATATTTTGTTATAATGAACATATACGAAAAATGTTTAAAATATCTTAAACGCTCCCAGTTTTGATATTCAGTTAGCCAGACATAGTATAATGTATTTCTGTGCTTTCCTAGTCCAGTATTTAAATGGGTTCATGCAAACATTTTATAACTAAATATTTTGTACAATTTTATTCTTCTCTAGGATTTCAAAAGAAACCACATCTATAAAATAACTTAAACGTCAACTTTCATTCGCTAGTGATACCATACCATGATATATGATACATTTGTCACATAGAACTAGCATCCGGTCTATAACTCGCAGTAGGCTATGAATAAAGAAACGTGTCTTTATTTAGAAGTATTTAATTAAATGTCAATATGAGACGAGATATAAAAAATATTATCAAAAGAAATCAAAACTTTTGTTTTGAATCTTTTTTTAGAAACGGAAATAAATTATCTTTTCTCCTTAAAATTACATTTCAAGATCAATTTTGTCAACTTGACTTTTGAATTGAATTATGATCAGAAATATGTTTCTCTGTTCTATTTCCAACCAACAAATTATAAAACCTTCGGAAATGGTGAGAAATTTCCACAAATCTTTTAGTTTGTTGAAAATGTAAATTTGTTACCTATAAGAAAACTCTCTATTAACACAACGTTTGAAACAATACAATCTTTAAAGAGATATTTGAGAAAAGTTTTAATTAAAAATTTATAAAGTTGCAAAAATAAAATTGAAAATTTTCCATGGGTTAATTACTTAACAAACTAGGTATGAACAAATTAAAAAAGGCATTAAACAATGTAAAGTGTATTAAAAAGCTTTAAAAAGTTTTGTAATTTCGAATAGTTAATAAAAACTTAATGGCGGAACTAAATTAATATTTTAATGAATTAAAACCACATGGAATAATGATGGAACTAACTCAAAGTTAGTATATTATTATGCTTTATATATTATAAACTAAATTATGCTCATATAATCAAATTATGTCATCAAAGTCATGTTGACCTCCAAATATTTGTTGTTCGCCACTCAAACTAATTTTCAGTGAAATTTGACAGTTTTTAAGTTCCCCAGTAATTAGTTTGTCAGCTTTGGAAGTTTTTGTCACCAGAAATTGATTTGACAGTTTTATCAACGTATAACTCTTCTAGAAATTAGTTAGCATTCTGAAAGAAGATTGGTTGGGAGCTTTTAAGAAATGGAAGGAAAGAATCGTATTGGAACAAACTTTGAACATATTTAAAATGAAATTTTAAAAAGTATGAACTATTTGTCTTATTATTTATATATCTAGCGTATTTTCGTTTTTGAATGTACTACATCTTTTTACCTTTCGTCATCTTTGGTCAAAAAATTCGATGATGAGTTTTTAATCAATAGGCACATTTTAGGGTCCGTAGAATACGATTTTACTATTTTTACGATGATGTCTGGTATATATGTGTGTGTATATATATGTGTATGTTCGCTTGCGATAACTCTTACTGCAATTTCAAAAATTATAATTCTTTCGTATTCTTCTTCGTTACATCCATATGAAGAGCTGACTAGATTTTGGTTACAACTGGTCAACCGGAAGTATCCTTATTTGAAGATTTTAACAGTTTTTCTTGAAAAAACTTTGTTAAATATCATTTTTTCACAGTTAATGTTATTATAAATATTAGAGAATATTTTATACTTTATACGATTTGACTGCATTTTATACTTAATATTAAACGGATATAGAGTTAAAAAATTATAAAGAAATTAAATTTCATTAAGTAGCCAAAGCTATGGAAACAGTTACTATATTAAGATAATTTTGATTGAAAGATGTTAGTGGCAAGTGATATTGTGTTTGTCTCATAATTTTACTGGAAATATAGGCCCGTATTCTTACCTCTTGAAGTAGCGCTACTTCGGAAGTAGTAATTTTTCGATTTTTTAAATTTTATTTTGTTTTATGAATAGACAAGAATATATTATATTTTTTAATAAATTAAATGTATAATATATGAAATAAGTAGCATTTAGAATTTAATTTATTTTTATTTCTTTGATTTGTAAGATTAAAGTTGACTTTTGACAGTTCAAGTACTAATTTTCTGTATGGAATTTGTATAAAATACACACAACTGCCGGAAGGTAATGTATAAAAAATAGAATCTTTTGCAAGGAACTATCTGTATGAAATTTGTTCAAAATACAAAGAACTGACGGAAGGTAATGTGCTGGCCACATCAGATTTTTTTATTAAGCAAATACGTTAATCATAGAGCAGCCACCACTTTTAAGTTGTAAATTATTTTAATCTACAAAGGATTTTTTGTTAGATGAAAGATATAATTAAGGCGGCAAATGCATGTTCCATAATTATTCGTGTGCCGGTTAATTTTAATACAGAGTTTTTAATAAATGATTAATGCTGGCGCAGCTTACTTTACATATTTTCCAGAGAAATAAGGTCAACAAATATTATTTTTAAATGTAAAACCAACAGTTCTGCCAACTTTTCGTAATTAAACCTCCTTGTTTGTTGGGAACATGAACATTAATTTGCCCCAAAGCTTTGAAATTATAACTAGGAAGTACCTACGGGATGAATTTTTAAACACAATTAAAATTTCACCATTGCAATCATCATCATTATGTCCACCCGGTAATTATGATGAAATATTCATCTTTCATTTATCCGCACTACGGTGATTGGAGCTCTAATTATACTAATACATGAATTTATTATTTTCATACTTTCAGGATTTCATTATGCATTAAAAATAAATTATTTCAATTTATTTTCAGTTTAAATAAAATCTACAATGGAATGATGTCCAACCTTTTGGTAATGTATTTATGACAACAATAGCCCATTACCAATGAGTAGGTATAATAATTTTTTTTTCTACAGTCTATGTACAAAGTAGCCATTTGCGCTCTCATTTGTCAACGCAAAATGTCACTTTGTCGCCCATGCACGACAAAGTAGAAAACGCTCGTTGTCCAAATTTCTAACTATACGTTTAGTCAGGAACTAATGGCACTGTAGTTACATATTTTACCACCTTCACAAGTCACTCGGTATATTACATAACCAAATAAAATGCCGCATTGCTTTGAAAAGAAAGTAGGGGATTTATATGCAAAAACGAAAGTATAAAATGATTAGATTAGATTGAAGCAATAGCTCAAGAAGAATGGAAAATAACGATAAATTAAAATTAAATATAAAATAAATTGTGGGACCAGTTGTGCTGCCACCTGCAAAAGTTTGGCGTGAACGCTTTCAATGGACATCCACTTTTTCACTGCACTAGTTTAATGCACTTGAAATAAATAAATTATACAAAAACTTATAATATTCATTACAAAATTGGCATTAATTTTTTCTAAAAGAGAAAGCCAATACAATATCTTGAAGTCATATCTCAACTAGCACAGATATTTTATTCCACAAGATTTTAGTGCAATATATTTTATAAAATTTGTATTATTGTTGTGAAAATTCAAAAATGTCTTTTAATTGTTGCATTATATACAAAAATGCACTAGCAGCCGTAATATTTTTTAACAACATTGTATAAATGTTCTTATAACTAAATGATAAAACTGATATATAATACTAATTATCTCTGTTGTAAAAACGTTCTGCAGAATTCTTAACAAAACGTATAATTTAAAACAACATTCTTTTTACATAATGGTTTTGTTATAGTTCGACAGAGACTTAATAAAACCGATAAAAAATAAAATGTTCTTCATAAAGTAAAGTTTTATAAAGTTTTCTCTAAAATATCTAAACAGCAACCTTATGATATACGTGGTGTCATTATTTTATAAATGTTACGTTGCTACATTTTTAAAACAATTTCGTATGTGTGAAAGGTTTAACAGAACCAAATAGACATTTAAAATTGACTGAAGCTGACATTCATAAAGGTTTTTGGAAACTAAAAAGCAGACTGTATTTGTAGTGCAATTATGATTCAATGAACAAAATCAAGAGAAAGGAAGTTTTCGAATGTACAAAACAATTTAAGTAAATCATATCTATAAATAAATTAAACAAAAAAAACTTATAATTTTCATTACAAAATTGGCATTAACTTTTTGAAAAAACGAAGGCAAAACAATATCTTTAAGTCATATTCGAATACGTTCCTATCTTCATTGCAAAACTATTGGGTAGTACTGTAAGTGTACATTTTATTATTGTTTGTTATGGTGGAGGACCCAATTGTGGCGACTGTTATTTTTAGTTGTTTCTGATGTATGCACGTATTTTATTGCTTCTGATATTTTTTTACGACATTTTCATCCTTACATTTTTGATTTTGTAATGTAATGGATCTTATGTTTCAACTGTACTTAAACTATCCCTGATGATGATTCATTTGGAATCGAAACGTAGGAAAGTTAATTAAATTAGTATTTAATAAACACTGTTTACCACGATTGCATCTCTAATTATTTCTCATCATCCCTACAATCATACTAACAGTCAAATAATACCAATCAATTTTACTGATTAACCCTCCTGCAACCGAGTGATTTTGAATCCATTCCAAACTGTAAATCCCATGTCTGATCAGAATTATATATGTATAATCATTTCGATTTAATGTATCTTTAAGTCATCTGCACAGCTTAGCCCGTTAAAAATTTTAATAATTCCCCCTCTGTTGAATTTTCCATCCCCGTATGGTGAAAGTGGGTCAAAAGTGTTGCGATATATCTTCCTTAATTCCTTTTGAAAGAAAAAACTCTTCTTTCGCGTTTGGGAATCTTTGTTAAAGTGTTAAGGAGGCGGTCAATTGCGAAATTATTTAAATTTTTAGGAGACCTGAGGGAGTGCGTTGGTCTTCTGCGACTCCTTATTGTTTGCGTGGGTGAATGTGTTGCGTGTTTTATGTGCCGATGCATATACACTTCCTTTCTATCTCACGTGTATGCTAATATTTATACCGCACATCTATCTAATCTACACAAGTTTTACTACTTAGAAATTATGCTTCCTTAACTATACACCCAGCTCAGAGAAGGAACTTATCTATTTGCTGCAAGAGTATAAGCTAACTTTAAACATTATTATTTTTATTAAGGAGTTTAATTTAATTAACTGCTTTTATTAATACATGGAAATGAAAATATTGGAGAAAGCAGTCAGTTGTTTGATTGTTTATTAAAAGCAAATTGTTAACATTACCAATGTTTCCGAATCTAGTAATCCATCTTCAGGGTTATGTTGATGTTTTAATTTAAAATCGGAAACGAATAACACGCAAAATTTCGAATCCGTGGAATCTTGTATATGTATACTGGTTTAACTTGGGAAATAGTTTTTCCTTATGCAAAGGAGGCCTATTGATTTCAGGCAATAATTCTTCGAATAAATGTTTAAGAGAATGGAATTCTGCCTATAATTCAGTAATTTTATTTTGCACGTTCCGTAACCGAGTAAATTCAATTTAAAATTTTAAGTTACTTTTTACCTTCCGTCACCTTTAGGTAAGGAAGGTATTGTCTTTGGTCAGAATATTCGGTGGTGAGTTTATAATGAATAAGCACGTTTTAAGGTCCCTAGAATACAATTTTACTATTTTTACGATGATGTCTGTATGTATGTGCATGTGTATGTAACAAAATTTTCGTCTTCGATAACTCTAATTCCATATGAAGAGCTGATTAGATTTTGGTTATAATTGGTCAACCGAAAGTACCCTCATTTGAAGATTTTAACAGTTTTTCTTGAAAAAACGATAATAAATATCATTTTTTCCCATTTTATGTTATTATAAATATTAAAGAATATTGTATTCTCTATACGTTTGGCTGCATTTTATACTTTATATTAAATGGATATAGAGTTATAAAATTGTAAAGAAATTAAATTTCATCAATTAGCCAACTATAATAGAAACAGCTACTATAATAAGAAAATTCTGATTGAAAGATGTCAGTGTCAAGTGCAATTGACATATTCGTAGTACATTTGTGTTATAATATGCATTTATAAAAATTCTATTGGTAGATACCGCATCTACCGACTGCGTTCGAAAACACGAGTGGTAAATAGTTACCGTGTTCGAAAATTGAACAAAACTTACCAGATCCATCTACCGGATTCATGAAGAATCTAATCTCAAAAAAAGATAGTGATGCAAAGCGAAGCGCGCGCGTTAAAAAAGGAACTGCGTTCAAAGTAGGACTCTGCTCAGTTTGTTAACTACGTCAAATTTCTAATCTGTTTCAAATTTTCTAATTTTTTCATAAATTATGTATCTACCCTGTTTATCACTTGCGTTCTTAGAATATCGATTCCGGTAGCTATAACCTGATAAACAGCTGTTATCGATATATACCGGTAACAGTTCACCGGTAGAATGCCTCATAACGAGCCGTAGGCGAGCTTTGGAAGCTTGTGAACCCAGTAGATACTTTCAGGTCATGTTGGGTACAATATTGTTTTTGCAGTCTTGAAAAAAAGAATAAATAAAAATCTACAGCTATGCATTTTTTATTGCGAGGAAATAAGAAATAAATAAATAAAGAACTGATCACCATAGAAACATGTAGGGATTGGAAAGTAACTTTCTGATCCCATATAGACAATTTGCCGAGCTAGACCAGTAAAGAAAGAATTCAAATCTAAAAAATCTGATGTGGCCAGCACATAACCTGTCGCCAGGTATTTTTTCTTTTTCTTTATATTCGTCATTTTTTCACAAATTCCTTTTATGTTCTTTTTTACGAATATATTCTTTTGCGTTGTTGACTTTTTTTATTTTCATAATGATGTACAAATAAGTTTTTGACAGTGGCATGCAAATATTTTTGACAGTGACATTTATGTGTCAATTACAAACATTTGAATTTCTTGCCTTGAAGTAGTTTGATCTGAGATTTTTTACATCAAATTATTTTATATGCATTTCTTTATCTCTAAATCTATACAAGATATAATAATGAATTTATATTTATCGAATAAAGAATTTAACGTTCTTTAATATAAGTATTTACATAAATTTTCGACAAATAATATTTAGATGATTTTTTTCTTGTAACTACTACTTCCGGTTGTCCAATTGTTACCAAAACTTAATCAACTCTTCCCATTATTGTTAGATTGAGAAATCCGTAGTTAAAAATGTCTTAAGTCTTACAGTATTTGAGAAATCGTGGATCCAACATCCGCACACACACACACATGCATGCACGCACGCACACACACACGCACGCACGCACACACGCTCGCACACACGCACGCACACGCGCGCGCGCGCACACACACACACACGTCTTATAGTATTTGAGAAATCGTGGATCCAACATCCACACACACACGCACGCACGCACGCACGCACACACGCACGCACACACACACACACACACACACATACGCACACACGCACACACGGCCATCATCGTAAAAATGTTATAATCGAATTCTAAGGACCTTAAAACGTGCTTATTCACTAAAATCTGGATATGCGATTTTTAGCATGAATTCAATACCTCTCTTAGCGAGAGGTAAAAATGATCAGAAATAATAATAACCACTAGATACAGACAATTTGACAAATACGTTTCTGACAGGTGTCTAGTAGAAAATTCGGCGCCTATGTTTTAATTCATTTGTTTCATAGCTGGATAGATTATTATCTGAATTCCCATCGTTTATAAATTTGAAGCAATGAATACAATTTAAAGTTGTGCTTCTTCAGTGTAAATCGTTTACGAGACAATAAATTCCGGTGCAACTGCAAAAGAGCAAAAAGTCTCGATTAAGTAGCATTTAAAATTCATAGGTAAATTTGTGAAGTATAACGAAACTCATGCATTTCGCAGAATTGATGAATAAAATTAAACGTTAAACCTGGGCATTAATCCCCGGATTTAGTCTCACAATGCCCGGAGTCTGCTCCGGTGCTAGCGCCAGCGCCGGAACACCTGCCGGAAACTACGGAACTGCGCACACACCACCAGTTATAATTAAACAAGAGAAATGTATTGTTTACAAAGTTTCAATGCGAGCAGTGTAGTTTTGTTTTGTTTAGGGTATTGTTTTGTTATTGATTTTTATTCTCGAACACGGATTGTCAACAATGCTTGCTTTGTAATGGATGTTCAGTTAATAAATTGTTTCTGCCTTCTTTTTTACTGCTGCTGACATTGGCTATATTCTTTTTGATGGATAATGTAGCTGTCTCTACAAAATGGCAGCGTTTTTAAACCTTTATCATCAATTTAAAACTTTTATTATTGCTCTACAAACATAAATCGAAAATTGGTGAATCAATACTTATTATGTTAGCAGAGCAAACAAAATATTGAAGATATGCAGAATTTGTTCGACTATGGTGTAGATTTGGTGTTAACAATTACTTGAAATGTCAGGAGAATACAGTATTTATTCTTATAAAATCGACGTCTACGTACATATAAGCACCCCAATTCTCTAACAAAGTTAAGGGGGTACCACACGTAAGCACATATATGCGCAAGTTGTCATACATGTTCTTCAACTTCAGCGTATGGTTTCATACAAACGATATACGCATGCGCGATAGAACTTAAATTCCCTAAACACACAATTGTTTATGTTTTGATGTGAAGTTTAAAAATCTGATGTGGCCAACACAACACCCGCTATTTAATTTTCATTAGTTTAAATATACATACTTACATATTTAGTTATACTAGAAACTGTATGAAAATCCATTCCATATAACTATGGTTCTATTTACTATTTTCTTTTTAAAACGTTACTATTATTAATTTGAAATGATTAGTTATTTGACAGTGACATTTATCTGTCAGTTACAATCTCGAAAAAATAACATTTAATAGTATATTGTGTATCTAGTAGGAAAAGTGATATATTCTCGGACGATGGTGGGGATTGCGGGGCGAGCCGTAGGCGAGGCCAGCAACACCAGGAGTCCGGGGTGTCACTTTTCGTACGTGGTACACATACAATTTTTTTTTTCGAGCGGTTTATATTCAATAATTAGTTATTTATATTTCATTTATAAATGTCAGACAACAAACAAGACATAAGATTATTGAGTTGTTTTGATAAAAATATCTGAGGATAGCGTAACTGTGGTTTGTTTATTTATTTTCATAAAAGTCAAAATATATTTGAAACAATGAACCACGTACTGTCCGGGAATACTTTGTCACGCGCCGGAAAAAATATGCCCGGACTGTTATTTTTCGTTGCCTAGCAACTACACTAAAATACCGGAACAATGCACTTTTCGGTTCGAAAACACACCGGAAACGTGTCAGTTTTCTTCCGATCGAAAAAAAGGTATTTTTCGGAGAAAAACTATTTTGAGCTTCAAGTAAGTGCCATTTCCGGATATCTGATTTACACCAAAATCTAATGGCTTCTTTCCATATTAGAATAAGGTATAAATACAAGGTTTCAAAATTTTCTGAGTGATAGCATTTGAGTTAGAGCGTAAACAGGATACACACACAGACACACACGCACACCCAGACATCATCGTAAAAATAGTAAAATCGTATTCTAGGGACCCTAAAACGTGCTTATTTATCAAAAACTCACCACCGAATTTTTTGACCAAAGACAATACCTTCCTTACCTAAAGGTGACGGAAGGTAAAAACAAGATAGGTATTTTAATATAAAATCGCCAATTTGGTAATAATATATGCATTGCTCGGTAAACTTGGACGGCAAGGACGCTTCTTCTCCGGAAATTCCTCCTTCACGCTAGTGAAAACCCGTTCGCAAAACGCTGACAGAGAAATGGCTGAGCTAAATTGTATTTTTACAGAAAAGCACAGTTTAGAGCTACTGGTGTTTCTAGCTTTAGCCAAGTCTTTTCTCGTATATTCCTCTTCTAAGTTAGTGCAAGTGAGCAAGTGGACATTGTTTGTACCTAATTGATCACAATGACAATATGGGTTGTTGTTATATACTTGATACTCCCAGTTGTATATATTTACTCCACGCGACTTATAATTTTCCAAATGGGCCACTTTTTATTTCAACACAACCAACAAATTGTCGATTGTATAATTTTTGTATCAATTTGTTGATGTATTATGGTGTTTTGTTTGTGTTGAAATAAAGCATTTAGTGTTAAATATTTGATTCGGAGTTGATGATAACTTCTTGGCTATAATCTGGGTAGGTTGGCGCGTGTAAAGCTGTCGATACATAATTCAGGAGGTTTATAAAGTGCTGCTGGAGTAGAGGAAGGTGAAATATTTACAAGGCAGAGGCTCGACGCTCGACGGAGTCGGTTTACTGGTCCCCCGTCGACTCCAAAGGTACTTGTGATTTTTCCACACTCATTCCTTCTAATATTCATGCATTCCCGTCATTACCGAATAACACACTGGCTACACTGCCTCGCTAAAGGGAATTCCGGATTCTTTACACAGATTTACCTATTTTACCAAGGATTCCCTGAGAAATAAAATCATTTGAAAATAAAATATAAATAGGTCGCGTACCTGAGTGGCTGTTCGCGAATCTGGAAAACTGGGTTCGATCCCGACCTACTTCAATGGTGCAATTTACACGTCTGGTAAACGACCGCATGGTACAAATATGTCATCATCATTATCGAAATCTGTGTACAAAGCAGATTGGCATACCTAGTAATGGGTAATATGCCGTGATGATATATTTATTTATTTTATATAATAGACGTTTTTAATTTCAAAAGTATCTTTTTCTGTCGCTGCAAATACTAAGCAAAATGGCGCCAACAACTGCCAGTTGGACTATCAAATGGAACATCAAAAATATTGCAGTTACTAAAATACCTGTAATCTCGGTCAAAATTTGTTTCGTTAAACATTTTAATTTCTATAGAAGCTTTTGTAACTTCGTTCGAGAAATTTTTTAAAGTTGTTAAAGACCTAAAGATAGTGATTGAACAAAATTTTGTCTATGTCAGTAAATAGACTATATGAAACATTTTTCTTAATTTCTAATAGTAAGGAAGTTATTTGAAAATCAAATATTGGCCAAGGTTGCCACATTTAACTTAGTACAATTATTTTATTTAAAAAAAAAAAACAAAAGCACATCTTAATTCACCTCAGAAAGGTAAACAAAAAGTCTTATTTAATTGAAGTCGTAACTTCTAAGGTGCATTCACAAATGAAAATTAGGTTTATGGTTTTTGTTAGGTTTAAGTAAGTCATTCATAAATGTAAGTTTAAATTACTTGAAAATTAGTATTGATATGTATAGACACCTGTGTAAATGCTTCAAAAACAAGATTAAAATATCGATAGAGCAGTATTCAACAAGACACCCACCGACCAAATATCTGAAGACACCTGTGCGCCGTGAAACTATCATTTGCTTGGCATTATTGGTTATATTTCAGCAATTAAGTTATGACAGTCTCCATGTTCTTCTCGCATTTGTGTAAAAAGCCGAATCCACAAGTGGATACTAAATAAAGATGGGTGTATATATCTATATCATTTCAGACTCATTCTAAAGTTTGTGACGTCAAACTAAATCATAAACCTAAAGTTTGGACCTTGCAATGTTTAGCTTTATGATTTGGATTTAGAGACCCTAAATTCTGAAGTGTGAATGGAGTCATTACGTAATATGCGCCCAAAGTATTTAAATCTAAAGCATAAACCATAAATCTAAACTTAATTTCCATTTGTGAATGCACCTTTAAGGTTTATGGTTTTTGTTTAGATTTACGTAAGTCATTCATAAATGCAAGTTTAATCTAACTCTAATTTAGTTTTGATTGTACTGACATCTATGTAAATGCTTCAAAAACTAAATTAAAATATCGGTAGAGCAATACGGCAATACTTAATAGATACCTGTGCGCCTTGAAAATGTCATTCGCTTGGCATTATTGGTTATATTTCAGCAATTAAATGTTAACGGTTCTATGTTCCCGCATTTGTTTAGAAAGCTGATTCCACCAAGTGAATACTAAATAAAAATAGGTGTATATATCTATATCGTTTCAGACTCGTTCTCATTGGTGATGTTTGTGACGTCAAACTAAATCATAAACCTAAAGTTTGGACCTTGCAATGTTTGGCTTTATGATTTGGATTTAGAGACCCTAAATTCTGAAGTGTGAATGGAGTCATTACATAATATGCGGCCAAAGTCTTTAAATCTAAAGCATAAACCATAAATCTAAACCTAATTTTCATTTGTGAATGCACCTTAAGTTGTAAAAATTTCACATCGGACGAGGCATTTTTCGACTTAACTCACAATAAGGTTAAGGTAACAGACAATTTCACTAGAGATGAAAAAGTTTTTAACGAAGCGACATCGCTACTACTACACTGCTCGGTCAAGCAGATTTCAGTATATGATAATTTAATTTTAAAAGCAGTTTATTTTTACTGTTTGTCTTTGAAAGGAAGTGTTAAAATCCAGAAAGGTTCATTTATTCTTGTCCCAGTTTTCGGACAAGCAATTACAAAACGGATAGTTTAATCAGAACGAAAATCTTATGCAAATTGTCCGTAGACAAGTAGGATAATAGATGAACAAGCAGATAGGTATGATAATATTTTCAACCCGACATATTTTCACGTAGGTTAACTGGGCATTTGCAGCTCCCGTATTCGTTGTTTGTACCCGGTATGTTTTTCCATGAAGGATTTATATTCGCGACATGAAATAAATAACGAGAATCTATGGCATATTGTTAATACGAAGTTGACGTTTATGATGACGAAGCATACAGAACATTAAAACGTTGTTACGGTTTTTCCTCGTAAAACTACATGGAATCTGAAATGAATCTATGGAAATAGAAAGTCGTGAAAATTGTTATCTTTATGGCCCTGCGTTTTTCTTTCTCTTAATTCCCTATGCGGAATGATATTTTTATGGCTCTTTTAAAACCTAATAATATTCATAATTTATTCTCCTACCAGTATCACACACGACATGGAGAGATATTTAATAATGCATTCATAGAATTCCAAGTTAAATGTTCTTTCAATTTAATTATTAACTGCTCCCAAATTTTCCGAGTAGTAGATTCTTCATTTCCATAACCAGGGTGCAGAGGAATTCATTACAAAAAAAAAAATTAAAATAGATGAATTAGGGAGTCGCTTGATTGTGTACAGTTTAATTTATACTTCCTTGTACATAGTAAAGGAAGTATTGTAATCGCGAAAAATTTCGGTTTTCAGATTTCAACGGAAATATCCATTTTTACCATCCCTAATCCATTTTGACTAATTTCGTCGTGACGTCTGTACGTACGTATCTCGCATAACCCAAAAACGTTAAGCCGTAGAAAGTTGAAATTTTGTATTTAGGACTATTATGACATCTAGTTGTGCACCTCCCTTTTTGGTCATTACATAATTTGTAGAAGTGGTACTTTACTTGAAGCCTATAATAGATTTTAATGAGGAACTATTTTAAAATATAACCTAAAACTTTTCAAATTTGGTATATAAGACTTTTATGTCAATGGGAATAACATAGTAGATTTTGGATGAAATAGGCTAACCGGAAGTGACATCTTACCTCAAGTTATTGCCAGTTTTTCTTGAATAAAATGGTTTTATTTTGAATAGTTTTAGAGAATTAAATTCTGTGTCTAGCACAACCAATATTATCAAATTAACCCTTTGTACAAGCGAGATATGTAAATTTAAAAATTATATACTTTTTATGGGGTTTCGTGGCCGCGTGCCTGTCTGGTCGCGAATCTGAGGAACCGGGTTCGTTCCCGACCGACACCAAATATTTCGAATTTTAAATGGTACACAATTGACTCCTGTGGTGCACTCTCCACGCCAGCAACGAGTGTCCATGAGGTGACGCCTGGTAAACGCCCGCATGGTACAAATATGTCATCATAATTACCAATATCTTTATTTATTTATTTATATACTTTTTGGTTTTTGTAATAAAGCTTGCTATGGATTAGGACAAAAAAGCACAAAAAAATAAAATTAATGTTGACAAATTACGTCAAATACGTGCAATTTTATAATTGGGTGTATATTTCATGTTGGTCTTGCGTACAAGGAAATCGTGTGGTGTCCACATCAGATTTTTTTTAAATGTATTATCTATGTCATCTGTATCATTAACGAATTAACAAGATTTCATACATTTATCTCTCGTATTTGCACTGACAAAAAGGGCGCGCGATAAGAGTGGATATACAAGCCCAAATTCATCAAATTATAAAATGTACACAAATGATTAGAAGTTTCTACAAAATTCTTTCGTCTACTTTAAATAAAGACCTAAAATTTGAAAAAAAAAAAAAAAAAAAAAAAAAAAAAACTGTGGGACCGGTATATGAAGAGTTATCTTCTAGTTCAGATTTAGCTTCTACCGAGACCCATTACGTTTGGCACAATGAAAAGCAACTTCATAAATATCCAGTTCGTACAGTAAAATCTACCTTGCAAGACATATGGGTCAATACGCAGTAAAATGTGCAGGGCTTAGGGATACAATACCTAATAGAATTAAAGCTGGTATTACTTAACTAATAAAAGCCAGTAACCCAATATTAAATGGCGGAATACTTGAATATCACAATCAGTTTTCTAAGTTTAAAATCTAAATTTTAAAGAAGTCGAAAGAAATTAGTAGCTATTTAATTTCACATCAGTTGATTTATTTTTGAATTTTGAACATTTTTATTGTACAGTAACATATATTTTTATAAAAACCAAATTAACAATGGTATTTTATATACCCCCATAAAAACTAATATTCAAATATGACGTTGATTAGACATCTTAACATTGAAATATTCGTTCGGTAACTGGTTGTAATTCGGTCGACCCAAGATCGATTCCAACCGAGGCCAAATAGCACTAATTGACATTTAGGAAATATAAAAACAAATTCATTAGTACTGATTGTAATTTGAACTTGACAAATGAAAATCACTTTCAATTTCTTTTTAATTAGAAATTTCTTAATTTGTATCTCGATTGATATGTACTATGAATGAAAATAATTATTCGAACAACTGGTTTTCCTACACCAAACATTCTTATTAGCATTAAAATTTTTGCAATTCCATGCACGAGACCTCAATACATTATCCATCGTAATTGCCATCAAGGTTGCAATGCATCGCCTACTTATTTTCGTCAATGTGGGAACACTCTATTGTTTGTCTTCACTTTCACATGTTTTCGACAAATATATCTTCCTGTTTATTGCAAAGATAACTGCAGGTATCAAGGCTATGGTTATTAAAGTAATTAAATGATAATAATATTAATGATATTGTCGGCAAAAACATGAGATATTGCTGTACACCTGTTCATAAACCGAGTGGATTTTCTTTTGTTTGCCTGTGGTGACAAGACTTTTAATGCCACACCTGAGCTTAAATTTCCGATAGTGCTTTGTTTAATAACATGCTTTTACGATATTAATATTCGATCGTAACTTCTTTCAATTAATCTGCTCTGCATTTAAAAGCAGAAAAAGTTTCTCAGAAATACACAACAAAAACATATATGAGAGGTATTGCGCTGATGTGATAATACAAGGGTCATGCTAGAATTAATGATAATAATGGCTCTATTCTGAATAAATATATAAACCTGTAAATAATGAACAAAATCGCAACGAAAGCTATAATTTTATATTAATCAATAAAAATCTGATGTGGCCAACACATTACCTTCCGTCAGTTCTATGTATTTTGTATAAATTCCATACAAAAAGCTTATTAGAATTGATTCCATATATGCAGTAAAATTATAACACAAACATACTATGTCAATCGCACTTGACATTGACATCTGTCTATCAGAATTTTTTAAATTATATTAGCTGTTTCAAATGTTATTGCATAGCTGACTGTTTTATGAAATTTCTTTTTCTTTCAAAACTATTTCTGCCAACTTTAACATGATAGCAACTAATCGGCCTAATTCTCTAAGCAAAGTTGTTAAAATTAACAACTATTTTCAGTTGTTAAATTAAATGTCAGTTGCTAAAGTTCAATATCCCAATTCACTATTACATCAAGTTGCTAAAATTTAACAACTAATCGTTACGTCCAGTTGTTAATTTAGCAACTGAATTTCTCCCGTTGTTAGTGTTGAACAATCGTTGGTAAATGGTTTTACTTGAAAATTTTGTGTTAAGAAATAAACTTTAATTGGATATCGAGGGACGACAATATATACTTACATTACCAATAATTAAATACATTTTTTAGACAAGATTTATGCATAGAAATTTGCGAGATGTTAGTAATCCATTCTCAGTATCGGGAAAAAATATTTACAGAGATGTTCAAACTGAGCAAGGTGTCGTTCATGATTTAATTCGTAAATTAGATGGTCTCATGCTTTAAGCATATTGAGTTATTATAAGCTCGAAGGTCTCATGTCACAAGACGAAAGATTTACATTTACTCCACTCCAAACTAAAACTTCTAGACGCTGATGGTCATGCCTGATGAGATTCGTGAAATTTCGAAATCGATCGCATTCAACCATAGGAATTGAATAAAAAAGTATACTAACTATACTGCAGAACTTCATCAGATTCTCGTAACAATTCATTTCTACGCGTGGTTATGGAACTTATAAAAAGATTACAGGGCAAAATTGCAATATTCCGTGAAGTCAATCAACGACTTGCAAAGTTTCCAACTATAGTAAAAATGAACAAGCAGAAGACTCACGTCATCAATAAATATTACTAGATAATGACGTCACTTATTACTACGTTTACATGGGGTACTAATTTATTCTAGAAAATGTAATGCGCGTTGCATAACTTACTGTATACAATACATGCATGTAAGTAATTAAAATAATTAATAACAAAACTATACTAATTTTGAAAATAATAATTTTCTTTTCTATATTTATTTTTATTTATTTATTTATTACATATATTTGAATTTAATTATATACAATTTAAAGTACATATATGTATGTACTCAACATATTCACCATAATCAAGACAATACATATTGCTAGATGCTGCCTTCCTAATTCCCGACGCCAAGTTTCCCGGTCATACGCATAATATTCAGGGCCTGGTTTAGGTCGTCTTAGCTCTAACCAAATGAAAGCACCCCAAAAACTATAATAAGACGAGAAAATTGTGCGCCCCCAAAATCTGTGCGCCCCAGGCTGCAGCCTAGTCAGCTTATCCGGTAATGGGGCACTGCAGTAATTCTGTAGCGTAAGACATAACTCACAAAATACTAAGAAGAAACTAGAACGATTTATTTTATTTATATATTTTATTGACAGTTCAATAGTTCAATATATTTTTAACAAAACAATAATACATAACTACTTTGATATTTGCAATCATTTATATTAATTCAAGTCACTTGTGCCTGGATGAGATGAGTTGACAATCACCTGTCAATCAAGTGACAGGGACAGGATCGATATTAAATTCAATGTAAACATGGACATTGTCAGTAGTGCTACCGTTATGATACGAAAATTAACTACAATTATTTCAAATAATTTTATATTTCCTAAAAGGAATGAGGATAGACTTTGATATGAAGGTAAATTTCATTAATATATACGTTTCTTAATACTAGTATTTTTTATTCCCTCTTTTTTAAAAAATAAATAACACCCAATAATTTCTATAAGTTATATTTCATTTTATAAGGTTTTTTTCAGGTCGATGACGTGAGTCTTCTGCTTATTCATTTTTACTATAGCAGTCATCAGAAATAAAATGCAAAATTAGCTTTGTCATTTAATTAGTCAAAAATTATCATGAAATCTACCATTAGAGAATATTGTTCCGTAGAACATCTTGCACCCCGAATTTTCTTATCACTCATTATTAAAAACTCAAACGTCAAACTAACCAAATTTGTCACTTTACGTTGCCAATACAATAGAAATATGTACAAATATTGAGAATCGACATGCCTTTTAACTCGCTTGTTAATAACTACACTGCTATATTTAACAAAGATTGTTCACAACGACTACTTTAGCAATGTCGTTTATTATGTATTTACTGAATACCAATTGACTGACATTTGTTACAAGAGTTTCTAAACATCGTTGTTAACTCTCAGTTGTTACCTAACGACAATAGCTGTATTCTTTTTGGACAAAATCTCAGCTCATCTCAGATCACTTCAGATAAACTCAGGAAATCGTTGTTCTTTCTGACACAACTGATTTAAGTTGTTCTGAGTAAACTCACTTCCCCCCTTTCCGATGCTACACTACCAGTTTACAAAACTCAAAATGATTTGAAACACTCAGTTTGCATTTTAAGGTTATATAATTACACAAAATTTATATTCACATATACAAATATACATACAAGTAATATATTTTCAACGTTATCCATTTTTCGTTTATAAACAGTATCATAGATCAGAAAAATGTCAATAAATTTGACAGCTGTTACAGCAAATACTATCGGTAAAGAAGAAAATGATAAAATGGAATAAAACCTGTTCTTTTTGCAAAATCACAACTCACTTTAGCTCAACTCAGTTATGTACTGAGCTGAGATACAATTGGTTCAAAAAGAATACATCTAATGTTAACAACTATCTTAGTGAATTAGGTCGATTATGTATTTATTATGTCCAGTGACAACTAGATTACACATTATTTAGTAATAAAATTGTGAGTGTAAAATTTTTCTCAAAACTTTTGCTACTTACATTATTTAGTAATAGATACTGATGCTGAATAAATTGCTCATGCACGTATTTGCATATTTATAATATAGTTAGTTGAAAGTTTTCGTAATCACAATTAATAAAGTTTGAATAGTAGATTTATAGCCATACAGTATGATACACAGAATAATTATAAATAATAGCTTATTTATGAATATCACTCCCTTGTCCTGGAACTCAGACTTACTTCATAAATTCTGGCACAATAGTTAAAAGTCTTCATAAATTTCCCATAATTACTAGTTTTCCTCATATAACTTATTATTAAATTCCTCAAATTCTCAAAGTTTTTCAATAAAATATGACATTATGAAGCGTCGGGGACAAAATGAAATCCAAAGGAAAAAACATCGATAGCGTTTGGGGGGAGGGAAGCAGAGTGTTTAATTAATCCAAGAGAAGAGAACTGAGATTGAAACAGATTTCTAAGAGCTCTGTCACGGACTCGCTGAAACTCAGACCTAAATTGAAAGCGCATGACACGCCCGGCGTAGAATTGAACCCAGTCTTTATATTAAACATTCCACAAGTCTCTGGATTCATTCTTAAAGTGTCAGTATATCAAATTATTTTATGTATAATACGCATTTTTTCCACAAAAAAGTAAAATTTCAAATACGCTGGATAAATTATTGATAAAAAAATCACATAGACCGTGAAAAACAAAATTTGCACCATTAACATAAATTACGAATGGAAATGATTGAACCCTGACATACAAACTGAAAAAAAATCTGATGTGACCAGCACATAACCTCTCGCCAGATATTTTGGTTGTACGCATAAAACGAAACATATTTTTAAATACAAATACATATATTCATGACTCACTAAAAAATAATTCTCACATATATTTGCAAAATCTATGGGATATTTTAATATACTTAAATTATTTACAATACATACATTTTCTTTATATTCAATATCCTGAAATTTTCTTTTTCTACTTTCCTTTTCTTTTTCTTTATATTCGTAATTTTTTCGCAAATTCCTCTTATATTCTTTTTTACGTATATTCTTTTACGTTATTGACTTTTTTTATTTTCATAATCTTCATAATAATGTACAAATATTTTTGACAGCGGCATACAAATATTTTTGACAGTGACATTTATGTGTCAATTACAAACATTTGAATTTCTTGCCTTGAAGTAGTTTGATTTGAGAATTTTTATATCAAATTATTTTATATGCATTTCTTTATCTCTTAATCTATAGAAGATATAATAATGAATTTATATTTATCGAATAAAGAATTTAACATTCTTTAATATAAGTATTTACATAAATTTTCGATAAATAATATTTAGATGATTTTTTTCTTGTAACTACTACTTCCGGTTGTCCAATTGTAACCAAAACTTAATCAACTCGTCCCATTATTGTTAGATTGAGGAATCCGTAGTTAAAAATGTCTTAAGTCTTATAGTACTTGAGATATCGTGAATCCAACATCCGCACACACATCCACACACACACATCCACACACACACACACACACACACACACACACGCACGCACGCACACACACACACACACACACACACGGGCATCATCGTAAAAATGTTATAATCGGATTCTAGGGACCTTAAAACGTGCTTATTCACTAAAATCTGGATATGCGATTTTTAGCATGAATACAATACCTCTCTTAGCGAGAGGTAAAAACTCTGATGTGGCTAACACAATACCTCCCATCATTTAATTTTTATTAATTTAAATAATACCTACATATTTACTTATGCTGGAAACTGTATAAGTTCCTTTCCATATAACTTTTGGTCTATTTACTATTTTCTGTTTAAAACGTTACTTTTATCAATTTGAAATGATTTTTTGACAGTGACATTTATCTGTCAGTTACTATTCACCAGTCACCAGTCACAGGCGCTCAAAGCTTTAGTTACCGCTCTGCTACTTTGACCGGAGGTGGTAAAAGAGATCCTTAGTTTAAAAACAGTTTATAAATTCTAAAATAAAAAAAAAATACAAGAGAGTTACTCTAAAATAGAGTATACCTCACAGAGCAGTGTATTATAAATACTTACATAAACTTTTGTCCATTTCAGTAAAGTTCTTTCATATTTAATTCATTTCAGCGCTGAAAATCCTCCTGCAATTCATATTTCAGTGTTGCAATTGTAAGAAAGTTGTAGGTTTAGAAATGAAACATTAATATTTATCTCTTCCCTCCGGAGTTGGGCGGCATTTGTCACGGACTTTTCCGGTAATTTTTCCCACTGCATAAATTCCAACTCCGGTGATTTTTCATTAAAACTTACACAATTGGTTGGAAAATGCCGAAACATTACTACCGGATTTCTATGTAAATTTTTCCGGGGTGAAATAAATCGAACGAAAATTAATCGAGATTTGAATTGCAAATGACGGAGTTGCAAATCACGACCATCGGCCATGTGGGAAGAACTTAGATCGTGTGGGATAGACCGGTGGATGGTCGGACGGTCTAATTACTTCTTCTGCATTTTAACCGGCCATCAATAGTGAATTAAAGCAACGAATAGACCAACTTTTAGCATAATTTGTATCCCTACGGAAACTCAAGTTTAAAATTACTGAACGGTGGAAATCAAACAAGAATATAGGTCTTTCCATCTGAAGAGACACCTGGCCTGCGTGCAGAGGCGGTGCTTATATGATATACTACACAACCTACCAAAGCGGTGCGAGCACTGAACTACCTACATTGCAATCCACCCGTTAAATACCCTGTATATACGCTATTTCATTCAAAAAATGAACAGTTTTTAGTTTATTATTTTCTAAATGTCAACATCAGAATGAGGAAAATTGAAACTGATGTTATGCAGAACAGAGAGTAGCGTAGTATTCCTTGTTACTCATATTTGCCTCTCTTTTTAAGACGCAAATGCGTACTTCGCGCAGGTGTCTCTTCAGATGGAAAGACCTATAGTGCAATTTGCAACGCTAAAACTTTTAGTTTTACATATTGAATCAGTTGGGTATTAAAATACTTTAGAAGTTGAAGTAAAAATTTAACATTTATTCAACAATGGGATCCTTCATCATAGTAACAAACTAGAAGAAGGATCATTTAAAATATTTGTAGACCTTAAAATTGTATTATATAGACTTTCAAAGTTTAAAAAAAGGTATTAGTTTTTAAAATAGTCCAATTTTTAATGCCCTTAAAGTCTTTTCTATTCCAAATTATCACTAATATCAAGCTTTCGGTTATTGCCGTTTTGAAAATCGGAATCAATTTTTCAGTCAATAAATGTAGAAAATAACGAAATATCGAAAGTAAACCAAATAATTGTAAAAAGGGGAAAAATAAAATTTCCAAGTCCTGTTCACACTGTTCTATAATTTAGTGTAAATTAAAGGCGACCGGTTTCGATCATTAAATGACCATCTTCAGGTAACCGGCGAGGCTACAAAGATGTATATAATAAAAGTAACATAATAAAACACAAACACAAAAAACAAATACTTACACAAATAAATACAGGTTAACTCAGAAGTGGAATAAAACTGAATACCTACTAGTCATATAAAAAATTACATTTTTTATCAATTTTTTTAAAAAAATGAAGTAGTGGGCTATTTTTTAAATTTATTTTTTTGTTTACGGACAACGCTTCGCTAACTTACAATGACTATTTTATATCCAAATTTCGAAGAAGTCTGACACTCTACCATTGTGCTTTATGTGTAAAATTTCGAAATCTTTATTTACATCGAAACTATGGTTGGTGTTGATAGTGTTCTTTGGCGATTCGCTGATACCGAACGTTTTTGTGAATTTGCTATTAAAATTCATTTTTATTTATATATATATATATATATATATATATATATATATATATATATATATATATATATTTTGATAAAGTCACGTGATCTGAAACAGAATGTGACGTCACAGCACATACATTTTCATCGGCTTCAATTGGTCCCATTAAAGTGTCAATTCATTGCGTTTTGTTACAAGTGTTATGATAAAAGTTATCAAACAAGTGTCAAATTTCGTGTTAGATAATAAAAAATTTGCAGTATAGTATGGGGCAAACGTACTATTAAATTTATAAATATGCCAAAAGATGCGAAGAAAAGAAAATTGTGGCTGGAACAAACAATCGTTTTCTGATATAAATTTAGCCACCATCCAGCTATTGACTTTCGGTAAAATGTTATTACTTTATTACTCATTTATAATGGAAAATGTGAACGTCAAATGTCAAATTAGAAGTTTATTATTAACATGTGACAAACTATCGCCTACGTTTATTTATCTAAATAATAAAAATAAACGAAGGTGATGGAAAAATTGTTTTTCAATTGGCTGTGAATGACGTAATTGATGTGCTTCTACGACACAGGAGTGGGGGGTTGTTTTTCATGACAATTTTTGGCGCCAATATTTTTATTTATTTACAAAAATAACAACAAATTATTTAAAAAAAATTATTAATAAGAAAAATATTGCATAAACTTTTATTTAAAATACTTTTTGAAAAATGTGCTTGCTTCCCTCGTCATGCAAACTTCCATGCTCGCCACACAAAGTATCACTTTTACTCCTAATAACACAATATACTATTGATTCGTGATTTGTAAGTATATTATATAGCATTTATCTTTTAATTTTGTTCTTGAAGTAATGAAACACCCTGTATATATGACGAACTGTTCAGTTTTATTATATTTTGTAGCTTTTATGAATTGTGTAATTGATTTTTACAAATCAGCAACTGTATTCATATGTTTAGACATTTTATATAAATATTTTATTTTGTAAAAAAAAAAACAGAAATTGTTGATGAAATTGCAAAAAATGTGTGTTTGAAGTTTCATGATTGGATATTTTATATGTACGTTTACAAATTTCATCATACCTTTCAAAAGCACCTGTCATATTACGATGTGTATTTTCCATAAAAACTCCCATTTAACCGCCATTTTTTACCGTCCTTCAAAATTGTTATTTACGCCCAATGCAAATTTGGTTTTTGCGAACAATGAAATCAAAGCGGGCTATGAATTTACACCCTTTGTTAGGGCTGTGATTAAAAAAATACGTACGCTAATAAAATGCCGGCGTTAAATTCAATATAAAGCGGAGTTTAATTAGAAATACCTGCCAATTAATCAAATGTCACTGCCCAAACCGATTTAATCCATTTACAAATGGCGCGATTTATTATTCGAAAAGATTCTGATCTGGAATTACTGCTGGATTTATGCACATGCAAAAAATTGCAAATTGCAGACGAGGCTATTTTTATGCACTGAAAATTGGTTGGTATCTCTAATATCCTCCGTACCTATAATCATAATATATGTAACAAAAGTTTGGAGAAAAAGTACGATTTAATTACATTTTATACTACTTCATATTCAATGGATATTGAGTTGAAAAATAATAAAGAAGTTAAATATATTATGATATATTCCAAAACTTGTCAAATTTAGTATTTAAGTCTTTTATATAACGGCCAGCAACATATTAAATTTTGCTAAAATTGATAAACCGGAAGTGATACTTTATTTGAAGTTCTGAACAGATTTTCGTAAAAAATAAATTGATACAATCCAAAACTTTTCAAATTTGGTATTTAAGACTTTTATATTAATGAGAACAACATATTAGATGTTTTCTAAAAATGATAAACCGGAAGTACTACTTTACAGGAAGCTATAAACAGATTTTTTTGAAAAAATAAATTAAAACGTGATCCAAAACTTCTCAAATTTGGTATTTAAAACACGTGTATAATTTGAAACATTAGATTTTGACTATAGCTATATGATAAACCGGAAGTGGTATTTAATTTATAGCGCTTAACAGATTTTCGAGGAAAAATATAATCCAAAATTTGGTATTACATACTTTTCTATTTATTGGAACAATAAATTAGATTTTATTTACGAACGATCAACCGGAAGTGATACTTTATTTCAAGTTCATTGCTATTTCAAACATGGAATTGACGGGAGGTCATGTGTTATTGCATAGCTGGCTGCTTTATGAAATTTAATTTCTTTATAATTTTTTAACTCAATATCCATTGAATATAAAGTATAAAATGTATTTAAATCGTATAGGGAATAAAATATTCTTTAATATTTATAATAACATTAAATGTCAAAAAATTATATTTAACAGCGTTTTTTCAAGAAAAACTGTTAAAATCTTCAAATGAGGGTACTCCGGTCGACCAATTACAACCAAAATCTGATCAGCTCTTCATATGGGTATAACAAAGAGGAATACGAAAGAATTTTTAGAATTGTAGTGTTGGAGTTATCAACGGAGAAAAAATCGTTACACATACACACACACACACACACACACATACACACACACACATACTCACACACACACACACACACACACACACACACACACACATATACACATAGCCATACAGACATCATCTCAAAAATAGTAAAATCGTATTCTAGGGACTCTAAATCGTGCTTATTCATTAAAAACACACCATCGAATTTTTTGACCGAAAACAATACCTTCCTTACCTGAAAGTATGACGGAAGGTAAAAATTCTGATAGATGCGAATGTCAAGTGCGATTGACAATGTTTGTTATAATTTTACTGCAAATATAGAATCAATTCTAAGAATCTTTCTGTATGGAATTTATACAAAATATATAGAAGTGAGGGAAGGTATATACTGTCTGTATGGAATTTATATAAAATACATAGAACTGACGGAAGGTAATGTGCTGGCCACATCAATTTTTTTTTATTTGGCATTATGTCTTTAACATTAATTTTTATTACAGGATCCAACTTTGGAGAAATTTCCCATTGTTAACCGGTTGCAGTCCATTCCACATTTGGAGTTTCCATGTAGAACATTGCTTGATACTAACTGTCTAGTTCGGTTTTCTTTTCTATATAATTATAGGTAAGCCATAACTCTTATTTCATGTTTATGTTTACACATTTCATGAAAAAACAATACTCGTACAATGATAAATCTAAAGTCATAAATAAATATTTTTATTAACAATAAAAACGTGTATTTAAAAAATAATTAATGGAATAGAAACTAAATCTATAAAAATGTCCGCAGTACGATTGTCGCAATTTACGCGAAAGAAAAACATTCGTATCAAAAAGTATCTGACACGTTTGTTATATATGGCATGCACTCGTACACGAACGCTTTTTCGAACGGGGAAAAAGTCCCGCCCTTATGCGTGCGATTGGGTTGAGAGGAGAGGCACTACTCGTAAATTATTTCCAGGAGGGATATCTATTAAATAGATTGTAAATTGGACGCACGCGGTTTTGGGTTTTATGCGGAAAACTTTCAAGTAATAAATCTGATTAATCGGTAGGGATTATTCGGATATTTTAAGGATATTAATTGCTGCCGTGTACTGTATTATAGCCAGTATTATATTTAGAACTAACGATTCATTTAGATGCTTTTGCTATATTAATATGCGATCATTAAATATGGCATTTAAAATATTTTCGGATTATATTACAAAGCTATTGTTGGTTGGATGGCTGATGTAGTTTACGTGTTGACTAATCTTAAGAAATCTACATTCTTAATATTATAATAAAATAATACATATATTATGATAGCATATTACCCATTGCTGGGTGTGTGGTTTACGTGTTGACTCATTTTAAGAAAAATGTACATTCTTAACATTAAAATAAAATAATATATTATGATGGCATATTACCCATTGTTGGATGTGCAAAACTTATTTTTAAGATATCGGTAATGATGATGCCTTATTCGTAGCATGCGAGCGTTTACTAGGCCTAACCTCACGGGCACAATTTTGGCGTTGGTAGGGATCGAACCCGGGTCCCCAAATTCGCAACCAGACAACCAGGCACAGGAACTACGTTTATCTCGATAATTCAAGCGGCTTCAAATATATTATGACTTGAAATATCCTATTGGTTTATCTCAACGAATTGAAAATACGATTTTCAATCTTCTTTAAATTCGTATCGACTAAAAAAAGATAGTTAAATACTCGATTATGCAGACAGACAGGGAGAGGTATATGATCTAATTTCATCCTGGATATATAACCCCAAAATCTAAAAATTGTCATGTTGTTATATTCTCTTTCAAAAAAAATAAGAAAATATTTGTTTCATCATCACTCCAAACATTTCGCTTTTGGACTCTTTTACTAAGTTTTATGTCGCGACTTTTATAAAATGAGGTAAAATGCAAATAACCAACAAATGATATGAATTTAGTAACACTCCAACATATTGAATATGTGCGCATGCGTAGTTACATTATTTGAAGCTTTACTGTTTATTTCGGCAGAAGTCAAGCTGCTTCATAAGTCCAAGCCTGATATTTTATAGGCTTGACTTGACATTTTCAAGCGGCTTGAAATATTTATCTCGGTCGTTTATTTCGAAGATTGAAAAGGGATTTACTAAATTCAAGCGGATTGAAACGTCGAGATAAACATAGTCATGTCACGAGACTCCATTATTAATAATAATAATAATTACTCGAATTCTCAGTCACACAGGATTTTGAGGAGAGTGAACAGTGTTGTTTTTGATTGCTTGTAGATTCTGATGACGGTAAACTAAAACGCCGTTTTTGTAGGTAATTATAAATGGTGTATGATTTCGAGTAATAATTAAATTCTACCAATACTAAAATTCAGCAATTTTAGAAAAAAACTATGCTTTCAGATAAACAACGCCTTTGTGACATTTTTTATTTTAACAGTTTAACTAGCGATTGATTTTCGGACTTAAATAGTAGCACTGAAAGTTTCTGCAAACTATTGATACAAAACAAAATTTTCCAGTAATTATTTTTTTATTGTTTTTCGAAATACTCTTCTTTTAACTCAACACATTTATGCATTCGAAAAAACCAATTGTTAAAGCAAGAAATCCATTCTTCTTGAGACACTTGAGAGATCATGTTTTCGAAGGCTTCAACCGCCGCATTTGTACTTGTATATCGGAAACCACACATTATTTCTTTTAATTTAGGAAATAAGAAGCAAACATAATGTTCAAAGTCAGAACTGTATGGTGGGTGCTCCAGTAATTCCACTGTTGATTCTTTTAAATAGGCTTTAGTTTGCGCAGCAGTATGTGAGGATGCATTGTCCTCATGCGATACTAGTTTATTTCGAGGCCTATTTACTCGGAATTTTTTCAAACATCCGTGGCAAACAAATTGTTATGTACTAATTAGAAGTTTCTGTTTTCTTATCTTCTAATTCAATATTGACAGTAGGATTTTGAGAAAAAGGAGCAAATCATTTTTGTACCAACACTTCGAAGTCGTTTTACTTTGACAGGATTGGGGTCTGTTGGGAAGACCCATTGAGCTGATTGTCGTTTTGTTTCAGATTTAAATACATACATCCATGATTCATCACCTGTTTTAATATCATACACTGCTTCAGATTTACCTTCGTTGTACTTTTTTAAATGTTTTAAAGCACCATTCCACACGATGTTACTTTTGACCATCACTTAAATTATGAGGTATCGAACAATAGCAAACTTTCCTGCCTTTTAGATGATCTAGCAAAATTTTATTTATATCGGTCATTTCAATGCCCAAAGTAGCCCGTATAATTCTATATATAATACGGTTGTCTGTTTTAATCACTGTACGAATAGCAGCTATGTTTTCATCCGTAACTGCAAAAATTAGCCGATCTTCGCGTAAATCGTCATTGAGAGGAACTTGATGAAATTTAAATCCATTGTACCAGCTGTGAATAGACCTGATGCTAGGTGATTTATTTCCAAAAGCATGTCTAAGCTTTTCGATGCATTGTTCAATGGCAAGGAAATTTTCTCTTAACTGCATTTTCAGTACGATATGCGTACTTTAAAACTGCATGGAAAATTATTGATAAAAGACAACGAATTGTAACAAGAACTGCCATGCTACCTAAGGATGTACTTTTGTTTTGTCATGCATTTATTTTTCTTAGCTGCCTTGGTTATATTTGTTTGCAGACACTTTCGGTGCTACCCTCGTACCTCATTAATACGGTTATAGTATTTTCGTGATACGACTACCCTACCACAGTGTTACTAAAATATGAAACATTTGCTAAAGATATAATTCTTACTCCAAGCATACAAAGAAAAAGGAATATCTTTATGAACAAAAAGGCGCAGAAGGAAATGAATTTATTCTGGTAAAAATAAGTCGGTTATGAATCGCAATAGCCGGGTGTTAGTATAAAGCCCGTAACACTATTTTTTCGTTATACTTTATAATGAAAAGCAGGAGGAGTAAAAACCGCGGTTGCATTGAATAAGTTTGCCGCGATAAAGGTAAATTTAATGCGGCAAAGTTGTAAGCCAGTTTCGCAAGTCTGTGCTTGAGTAGGTTAAAGCTCGATCCGGCGCTGCGGGCAAAAAGCTTCGCTGGCCTCCGGATTATCCGGAGCCGCCGGAGCAGCTACGCTGCGAGACGCACGTGCGAACAATCAGCCTAAATAAATGTAACGGAGCAGCGTAGAACAGATGTGCACAATGTGAGAATACCGCTAAAAAATTACTCAAATATGGACTGGCCTACAGCGCATGTATTACTGTCATATGCACGGCCTTAAACATTACTTTCAAACTTGGGCCCTGCCTCAATATTGATTGGAATTTATAATAATGGGTCTTACTACACTTATGGCCGATTTCACTAACAATTCCTAAAATTTAAATATTGCCTGTGTACAGTTTAAATTTTTAAAAATAGCTTTGAATTGTATGAGTTATGATTTTAGCTCTTCCATCCACTCTGTTAAATTCAGTAACGTTTTCCATTTATATCGTAGTTTCGCACTTAGTGTAGCTAATGGCGTTATGCTCAATACTAGTTGTTACAACACATGCGTAGTGCATTTTAAACGAAATTTGTCAGAAAAGAACATTGCAGTATTAACAATGAGTTAATAATCGTATACTTGAAAAAAAAAAATCAAAGATTATGTTGGTCATCGGGATTAGAACCCAAGACCTCTACTTTGCCTGAGTGACGCTCTTACCAACTAAGCTATTCGCTGCTCTATCCCAGTGGCTGAAATAATCTTTCACTTATTGTTAGCTATCACTGTCAAATAGAGAAGTTATGTATAACCGCAACTGTTTATTTGAATAAACATAGGCTGTTTCTCGGATACGGGACACCCCGATTATATTCTTTATTATTGGAAAAAATTCAAATAAAAGTTGTCGTAGATGAAGGGGGACATTCACCTATTGAAGAAAAGATTTTTAAACCAGTTGTTCTCAAACTACAACATAAAGTTATATTTTTACTTCCTTGTACATACTAAATGAAGTATTGTATTGCATTTTGACTAATTTCGTCGTGACGTCTGTACGTACATACATATCTCGCATAACTCAAAAACGGTAAACCGTAGAAAATTGAAATTTAATTAAAATTAAATAATTTCCAGAAGTGGAACTTTACTTGAAGCCTATAATAGATTTTAATGAAAAACTATTTTAAAATATAATTCAAAACTTTTTAAATTTGGTAAATAAGACTTTTATGTCAATGGGAATAACATGATAGATTTTGGATAAAATAGGCTAACCGGAAGTGAAATATTACCTGAAGTTGTTAACAGTTTTTCTTGAATAAAATGGTTTTATTTTGATTTTAGAAATAAATGCTTCAAATAATAGTTTTAGAGAATTAAATTCTGCGTCTAGCACACCTAATATTATTAAATTAGCACTTTGTATAAGCGAGATATGTAAATTTAAAAATTATATACTTTTTGGTTTTTGCAATAAAGCTTGCTATGGATTAAGACAAAAAAGCACAAAAAAAATAAAATTAGTGTTAATGTCAAATTACGTCAAATATATGAAGTTTTATAATTGGGTCTATATTTCATGTTTGTCTTCCGTACAAGGAAGTCGTGTGGTGTCCACATCAGATTTTTTTAAATTCGGCAATACAAAAATATTTTTATAGTTATTTTTCAGTAGGCTATGTATGAAAAACAAAACTGCTATCTGTCAATTTGAATTATTTAGTACATAATTCCTATTCTTGCTATTTATAAAGATATAAACAAATATTTATATTTCGTTTTAATTTAGGTTAAATTTTTCATGCATAGCCTATTGAAAAATAACTATATAAATAAAATTTATTTAAATTTCAATGGACCTTTCCCATTTAAAGAGATAGAAGATATGCGCAATGGGGATCTGCGCATAGTAAGAACAACTGAGATCTATGACGTTTGATTCTAAAAAAAATTAGACGTAAAATGTAAGATAACATTAAAAAATCTTATCGAAATACGTTACAAAAGCTTTTATTGAAGGTAAAATGTCTAACGATGCAAATTTTCACTGAGAATACAGGTATTTTAATGACTGCAATATTTTTGACGTTTCGTTTGACAGCCCAACTGGCAGTTGTTCGCGCCATTTTCTTACTATTTGCAGCGATAGAAAGAGATAGCCCTTAAATTGGAAAGGTCCATTGCATTTTTTTAATTTTTTTTGTGATATTAGGATATAGAATGATAAGATGGTTAAATTCAGAAAAAATACTCTATCGAATGGGCCTAATAATATATACATTCCCATTTTAAAAAATATAACTATATGTTATAGTTCGAGAATCACTGGATAGAAAATTTGTTTTCTTCAATAAGTGAATGTCTCCCTTCATCTACTACAACTTTTATTTCAATGATTTTCTTCTATTTTCAATAATAAAGAAAATAATTGGGGTGTCCCGCATCCAAGAAACACCCTGTATATATATAAAATTTTGCAGACTGCTCAGGCAAAAACTGACGGTCGTAGTAAGTGCAAGAAAATGCGTACTCAGTAAGGTTCAGTTCACTCAAAAAGTATAAATGAAACACATAACACGCAGCAATAAAGCATTGGTTTTATAAATGGAAAATGCTATAGAGAGAAATATTTTCGGTTTCATATATACTTTTTGAAACAAAGAATTAATAGGTAATATATTTTTATCTTGTTCTTTATAAAATTATACGTAAATATAAAACAAAAAATCTAGGGTAAGCCCGAGAGATATAGCTTACCGGGTGAAATAACTCTTATGCCAAAATTCAAATAATACTAGAACGATGTGTTCTTTATTATTTGGATTTTGGGTAAGATGACTTTTGTGCTAAAATCCAAATAATAGTACAACGGTATAAATGTGTATATTATTTGGATTTTGGCACAAAAGTCATCTCACCCGGTTAGCCATCTCTCCTGGTAAGCCATCTCTTCCGGACTAACCCTAATAAGGATGAAAAATGGGCTAAGAAAAAATATTGTTTTACCTTTCGCAACATGTCATCTAGGGACTCCATGTCGAGTCCGGAGTAGTTGTTATTCCTGGATCTTCCTGGCTGCACCATGCATGCGGTTATTTTATATCACTCACAAAACTGTTCTTCAACCACACACACTGTTAAGTATTAACACTACCGTCTAGCTATTATACACTGTCATTTGGTTCCATATCCACAAGTATTAATTCACTGAAAACTACACGACGAAAAGATTAATAATTTCTTTCGAGAAAGATGTTCTTTAAAAACACAATATTTATTTATTCAGTGACTAAAGCCCGCTCCTACTAGTTCTAGTTAAAGTGACAGTTAGTGTTAAACAACGATTATGTTGCAAACTTGAATTTAAAATTGTTAATAGTTAATAAACTGTTATTTTACTAGAGATGGTAGGATTGGGTCTAAAACTTCATAACGTATTGTGAAATAATTCCTTCGTAGTTGTCTTTGAGAATACCTCCTCTTTACTGATTTAAATTCTCAATTCATGTTTTAAAATTATTGTAAGTAGCGTAGGACGAGCAAATAAGAAGTCACGGTCACATAACACGCTAATAACGTGATAGCAAAACGCTAATCGAGTGATAATATATACGAAATATATGTTAAATGTTACTGTATCTTTTATATACTTGTATCGCAACTTGTGGAAATATTTAAACTAAAAATAGGTTGAAAAAGAGGACAATGAACAAAAGACAATTAAGTGAATATGAATTATTTATTTGGTGATTACAGGGACGGATCGGCCTACAAAAAAATTATTTGCAATGGAGATTAAGAATTTTATTGTATGTTACAATTGAAATTTTATTTTTATTGCGAATTTAATTAAAGAATTGCAGTATTAACCTTCTAAAAATCATTCAAGTTTATTAGCTATTAACATACCTGGGAATGTTATGCACATCATAACTGCCGCAGATGTAATTTTGAAATCCGAGCCCGTAGAGCGAGGATTTTAAGACATCTAAGGCTTCATAACATCCGTGGTTTGTTCAATAGTTTATCGGTTTCAGAAAATTAAGACATTATTCATAAATATCATTTTTTGAAATTCTCTCATTAATGCTACTTTCAGATTGCTATGGGTAACAGAACAATTATTTTGACATATGTCAATATGACAAATATTAAAATTATGTGCTTTATTCCTCATGTTTATTACTTTAGAATAACGTAGTCCGTATTTAGAACGATAGGCTAACGTAATCTGTATGTATTAAAGAATAGCATTTATTTTCATTTTATTTTATTTTCATTTTGTTGACCGTTGTTGACAAGTCAGTATGGTAATAATATTACCATACAGATACAGTTATTACTTAGTTACCAGCCTACTTTTGTACATGTAAACAATGGAATATTATCCAGAAACCGGTAATAGCTATTAACATACCTAGGAATGTTATGTATATCATAACTGCCGAAAATGTCGGTTTGAAATCCGAGCTCGTAGAGCGAGGATTTTAAGACATCTAAGGCTTGTTATGATTAATAACATCCGTGGTTTGTTCAATAGTTTATCGGTTTCAGAAAATTAAGACATTATTGATAAATACCATTTTTTGAAATTCTCTCATTAATGCTACTTTCAGATTGCTATGGTTAACAGAACAATTATTTTGACACATGTCAATATGACAAATATTCAAATTATGTGCTTTGTTCCACATGTTTATTACTTTAAAATAAAGTAGTCCGTATTTAGAACGATAGGCTAAAGTTATCTGTATGTATTAATGAAGAGCATTATATTTTCATTTTATTTTTTTAGACCGTTGTTGACAAGTCCGTATGGTAATAATATTACCATACAGATACAGTTATTACTTAGTTACCAGCCTACTTTTGTACATGGAAACAATGGAATAATATCCAGAAACCGGTAAAATATATTTAGGTATTTATTTTTCATATTTTTATGAAAAGCGTTATAATTTTATTTTTAAATTTCATATACCAAGGTCAGGCTAGAATTATTGAGAGTAAGACACGAGGTTCATATTTTTTGGAATCTTGTTTTAAAAATGTTCAAAGTAGTTTCTCTTCATCAATAATTATACTTCAGTTCCTTCCTTCCATTTCTTAAAGAGCTCAAAACCAATCTTTTTTGGGATACTTTTAAAATAATTTCTGGGAGATTTAAAAACCGGCATGCTATCAAACTGATAACTACTTCAAAACTTTCATAATTTCAGATTTATTTAAAAACAATCTAAACTGTTAAATTATAAATCATGATTTTAAAATAAATGCTCTCTAGTTAATCACATATTTTCACTCTCAACGATACTTTAAAAAAAATGATTTAATTAATTAATTTCAAATGATAGATAAAAACATTTTTTAATAGACCTTAAATTTTTTCTACAGTCTATATACAAAGTAGCCATATGTGCTCTCTTTTGTCAACGCAAAATGTCACTTTGCCGCTCATGCGCGACAAAGTGAAAACGCTCGCTGTCCAAATTTCTAACTATACAATGTTGAGAAATGTCACTTGTCTACATTCTTAATAGAAACGTTTAGTCAGGAACTAATGGCACTGTACCACCTTCATAAGTCAATCTGTCATAACTGCTCTGTCGGTATATTACCTAACCAAACAAAATGCCGCACTGCTGTGAAAATAAAATAGGGCATTCATTTCCAAAAACGAATGTATAAATTTTTTAAAAAATTTGTTATTTGAGATTGGCATGACTGTAATAAATACACTAAATATCGGGGCAACAAACAGAATAAAAAGCACAAATCATTGTCACCAACCTAATAACTCTACCAAAAAAATCCCTTAATGGTAATTGTCAAATATTTTTATTCAAAAAATAATGCCTTCTGTAACGATAGTACTTTTGTTGTATTATTGATAAATCAACACGAGACTATATGTAAAAGAATTATGTTGAAATTTAGATATTATTTCTTGAACAGAATTACGACATATGTACGTCGCCAATAAACAAATTCAAAAACCGTTGTGGTAGAATTTTCATTGCGCAATACCAATGGAGACTGCTATATTATATTCATACATTCAACCGAAAATTATCCATTATTCTAATTCCTACATCCATTCTCCATCTAAAATCCTCTATTCAATAATTCGTCCAACTTCTATTTGCATTATGATCGCTACAAAAGCATTCTACGGAGCTCTGGAAAGCTGGGAATGTTCCACGCTTCCAGTACGCATCTAGCTCTTGTTCTCGTCTTCCAGCCTCTCGTGAATTGTTAACAGCAGCGTCTAATTGCTAAGGAATAGTATACATGCCCGCAAGTGTTAGTGTATAACACAGCATAGTATAGGATAGCATATACTCCATGTAGTAGAGCAGATAATGGTGTGGTGCACGCATTAGACTAAGTGGTGTTGATGTTAGGAATAGAAAGTAAATATTTACCCACTAGAACAAATACAGGATTAATATTCATATTTGGTTGTGGCAGTTCTCAACACAAACAAATACGTAGAAGTTTACTACACCACTCTGTTTAAATTATTCAAAAACATAATATTCTATTTTATAGAAAACTAGTAAATCCATCCTGCCTTCGCCTACTTATTATGGCTCGCCAAGTTAATTATTCATAATTTTCTCTTACGTTTTTTACTTCCTTGTACGAAGTAAAGGAAGTATTGTAATCGCGAAAAATTTCGGTGTTCAGATTTGAACGGAAATGTCCATTTTGACCATTCCTGAATCCATTTTGACTAATTTCGTCGTGATGTCTGTACGTACGTACGTATCTCACATAACTTAAAAACGGTAAACCGTAGAAATTTGAAATTTTGTATTTAAGACTGCTATAACATCTAGTTGTGCACCTCTCATTTTGGTCATTACATAATTTCTAGAAATGGTACTTTATTTGAAGCCTATAATAGATTTTAATAAAAAAACTATTTTAAAATATATTCCAAAACTTTTCAAATTTGGTATATAATACTTTTATGTCAATTGGAATAACATAGTAAATTTTGGTTAAAACAGGCTAATCGGAAGTGATATATTACCTGAAGTTGTTAACAGTTTTTCTTGAATAAAATGGTTTCATTTTGATTTTAGAAATAAATGCTTCAAATAAGAGTTTAAGGGCCGATATTTCCATCTTCGGATAAAGTGCTGGATAACTTATCTGTCAGATAAATGAACAATATCGCATCAAAAAATGACATTCAATATAATTTACCTCATTTGTGCTCTTATTTCGATGCCATATTTTATCATTTATCTGACGGATAGTTATTCTGAACTTTATCTGGAGATAGAAATACCGGCCCTTAGAGAATTAAATTCTGCGTCTAGCACATCAAGTATTATTACATTAGCCCTTTGTATAAAGCGAGATATGTAAATTTAAAACTTACATATTTTTGTTTTTTTTTGCAATGAATCTTGCTATGGATTAGGACAAAAAATAATGCTGCAAGCTGTATTGAATTTCTTTTATATTGTTCTATTTACTTTTTCCTTTTTAAAACGTTACTAATATTATTTTGAAATGATGATGATGATGATGATTAGTTCTTTGATAGTGACATTTATTTGTCAGTTTACGAGTATACACTTGAATAACTGCGTTTTGTTTGTTTAAAGCGTAGACACTGGTATATAAATTATAAATAATTTTATAAATTTATCCATAAAATATATAGAAAAAGTATTAATGCAAATCTATAGAAAATTTAATCTTTAATTTTTATAACATTAATCTGGAAAAAATAACTTTTAAAGGTATTTTTCGAAGAAAAACTATTTTGAGCTTCTAGTAAAGTGCCATTTCCGGTTATCCGATTTTCACCAAAATCTAATGGACTCTTTCCAATACAGAAAAAGTTCGAAATACAAGATTTCAAAATTTTCTGAATGATAGTATTTGAGTTAGAGTGGAGGATCCACACACACACATACACACAGATATCATCTTGAAAATGTTAAAATTGGATTCTAGGGACCTTAAAACGTGCTCATTTACCAAAACCTCGATATGTGATTTTTAGCACGATCTTTATACCTCCCTTACCAAGGGTAGCGGCAGGTAAAAAAATAGATGTTAATGTCAAATTACGTCAAATATGTGCAATTTTATAATTGGGTCTATATACTTCATATTGGTCTTGCTTACAAAGAAGTTGTGTGATGTCCACATCGGATTTTTTAAATTTATTTCTTCAATAATGATTGACTGCAAGCATATAGTTGTATTCGTAATTTTTCGTAGATTCCAAATATATAAGTGTACCATTTGAAATATGAAAGTTATTGTCACTTCCGGTTAAATTGGAAGCGCTTCCACCCTACCAAATACCATGATTTGTGAACCCCTAAGCCTAGTTCACAAATATATAAAGAGTGACTAGTTAGTTCCTTGTTTAGTGGTTTTCTCAGAATTCCGATGATAGTTTTATTTTTCTGCACAACTAATAATAATAGCGTTAAAGTTTAATTACAAAATATGTTCTGTCACTACCATGTCTCTCTATTTGTTTGTCATAGTGTACCCAATTTTGACATTGGCAGTCCGCAAACAAGAACCAATTTAAATTTAAATTCCCCCTGTCAAAAATCCAACTTTTCTCTTACAAGTTGTTGGAAAAATACTCGTAAGCTTTAAGATTTATCAGAAAAATAAATCTCCCAAATAAGAACTCACCGCAGCACGAATCAATTTTTATTTGGGATTTGGGATTACCTCATCTCTCCTCATCCAGACCTGTCAACGTCACAATACTCCTCACATCTCTCTCCAACTCTCTCAAACTCCTATCTTCTTTCTCTTTTGCGCCACCGCTTAATCTCTCGCCATATCGAAGATTGACATTTCGATAAATCAACAATCTTGGAATTTTATCGAACGGTTTACTCGCAGACTTCCAATTGCTTTTATTAATGGTGTTTACCGCCTGTCGACGAACAGAATAATTAATTCCTTCCAGAGTTTCGCAAATATTTTTTTTTCTCTTTGTTCTTCTTGTTCTCATTATTTCCAGCGCTATTCAGGATTATACAACAAATTCTTTTTAGCTTTTGGAAGAATTATTCCAAGCTATTTGGAGAGAATAATTTTCAGCGGGTACTTTTCATCTTCAGCCTAATTAAAGTATTGTTCTTCGTCAAATATTTAAAAAAATATACGAGAACTTTATTAGTGAAGTTCGTACGATTTTGAAATCTAGTAATATGTAACAAAAATTGGCGGAAAAAATTACACTATTATTCACGAAAGATGTCTATTCAAGGTCATTTGTTCGAAGAAAGAATACACATCACTTTATAGCAGTAGCTTAGCAACATTTTGTATTAGAAAGAGAAAGATTATTTGACCTATGTCTATTTAATTTATGTGGTGTGACAGATATACGTAAATAGTGGCATTACTTTCTAACACACTATAAATAATAATGACATATGTCGTAGAATTACAGATACCTAATTATCTACTGCACTGCCCTCTGTTCTAATATTTACCCAGTGTCGTTGACGTGTAAATCAAATTATTATTCCTTGGTTTACAAGTTAAGTCAATGTTTTTGTATTTTGCAAACACATAAGTGAAGAATATAAAACTTTCAGAAAGGTATTATTTAGAAAGAAACAAATAAGGCAATATATTAAAAAATTGCGTCGCATTCAAAAAAAATCTGGTGTGGCCAACACAATACCTCCCGCCATTTTTATCCCGAGGCACAAAATAGATTAAGTTAATCCTTATTTTTGGATTAGCGAATTTTACTCTAATTTTGACAGTTTATTTCTTAAAATATAGTCTCGTCTAATCCAAGTAACTACCTTTTTTTAAACCCCTCAACAGGATTAAATCCCAATTACAGAGTGGGTTCACATTCACACACATCCATGCCTTAGTGGGATTTGAACCCAGAGCCCCGACCGCACTCATGACTTATGAGGCGTTACTCTAACCACTGAGCCACCGCAGCTATAATAAAATGAAGATTAAATTTTAAATACCAGGATAGAATAGAATTCACTAATCCAAAAATGAGGATTAGCTTAAACATTTTTGTAAATCATTAATTTTTATTAATCTAAATACATACATACGTGTAGGTACATATTTACTTATGTTGAAAACTGTATTGAATTTCTTTTCTATTGTTCTATTTACTTTTTTCTTTTTAAAACGTTACTACGTTTTGTTCGTTTAAAGCGTAGGCTCTAGGATTTAAATTGTAGATAATTTTATAAAGTTATCCATAAAATATACAGAAAAAGTATTAATGCAAATTTTTAATTTTTATAATAACATTAATCTCGAAAAAATAACATTTAAGTGTATTTTTCGAAGAAAAACTATTTTGAGCTTCTAGTAAAGTGCCATATCCGGTTATCCGATTTTCAACCAAAATCTACTGGGCTCTTTCCATTAAAGATAAAGTTCGAAATAAAAGGTTTCATAATTTTCTGAATGATAGTATTTGAGTTAGAGTGGACAATCCACACACACATACACACAGACATCATCGTGAAAATGTTAAAATTGGATTCTAGGAACTTTAAAATGTGGTCATTTACCAAAATCTCGGTATGCGATTTTTAGCACGATCCCTATACCTTCCTTACCAAGGGTAGCGGGAGGTAACAGTGGTCCCCATATCAATGTTGCAAAACTAGATTTCTTATCACCTTAGTTCATAGGAACAACCCCATTATGTCTCTGTTTCAATAAAAAATTTGTTTCTACTTGATGAAGAGGTCTCACTTTTTCCAAAACTTTTGTTACAAACCCTGTATTCCTTCAATTATTTATTTTACAATGAACTTGTACATGTTGCGACCAACTGCTCCCTCTTTTAAAACTATCAGAACCTAGTAACAAAATAGAATAAACGATTTAAGAAACAATCATGTCACGTAATGATTGATTAAATTCATTGGGGATTCAGAGCGTGAGTGTGGGTGGTGAAAAACTTTCCCCGAGTCCAGTGGCGTGCGTCCGCAGCCCCAATGCAAACCCTTAGTCCACGAGTCCTGTTCTTCACCCAATGACACAGAAAACAAGAGGGGCAAAATCGATAGTGGCATAAACAACCACGATGCTACCAGACAGAAAAGATACAGGGAAAGATTGTGGTTAGAATTATAAAGTAGGGGAAAAATTGGATTCATATTATGTTTTGTTGTGGTTTCAATTTTATTTATACATATTAATAAAACTGTGGATTAATGCAAAATGTCTTCATTGTTTCTTAAATAAATAAAATAAATATATCATCACAGCTTATTACCCATAGCTGGGTGTGCCAATCTGCTTTGTACACAGATATCGGTAATGATGATAAATTTGCACCGTGCGGGCGCTTACCAGGCGTCACCTCACGGGCACTCATTGCTGACGTGGAGAGTGCACCACAGGGGTCAATTTTGTTCCATTTAAAATTGGAAAATATTTGGCGTCGGTCGGGATCGAACCCGGTTCGACACTCAAGCACGCTGCCACGAGACCCCATTGTTTCTTCTATAGCTCTGAATATAATTTTAAATAAATCGAAACGTTAGCGGTCTTCTAATTGTTTTCTACATCATTGTCCAAATTCTGACTACACTTTCAGCATAGATTTTTTTTTCGGACATTACCGTAGGTACATATTTATTTTTTCTATAGCTGATGTTAAAATTCTTTGACAGTGACATTTATCTGTCAATTACATACATTTGAGATATGAACTGTGTAAGCAAGGAGTTATGTTCATTTAAATCGTAGGCTCCGGGAATTAAATTATAGTTAATTTTATAAATTTATCCATAAAATATACAGAAAAAGTATTATTGCAAACCTGTAAAAAATTTAAAAATCTTTAATTTTTATAATAACATCAATCTTGAAAAAACTATTTTGAGCTTCAAGTAAAGTGACATTACCGGTTATCTGATTTACACCAAACTCTAATGGCTTCTTCCTATATTAGAATAAGGTAGTAATACAAGGTTTCAAAATTTCTGAATGATAGTATTTGAGTTAGAGCGGAGGATCCACACATACATACTCACATACATCACCGTAAAAATGTTAAAATTGGATTCTAAGGGTCTTTAAACGTGGTCATTTACCAAAATCTCGATATGCGATTTTTAGCACGATCCCTATACCTCTCTTACCAAGGGTAGTGGGAGAAAAAATGTAATTTTATACACGAAAATAAAATAAAATTATCTAATATATTTGACCCTTGTGGTGCACTCTCCACGCCAGCAATGAGTGCCCGTGAGGTGACGCCTGGTAAACGCCCACACGGTACAAATATGTCAACATCATTACCGATATCTGCGTACAAAGCAGATTGGCACACTCAGCAATGGGTAATATGCCGTGATGATAAATTTATATATTTATATTTAAATATATTAAATATAATTTTATCGTCTTGTATAAAAAATAACTATTAAACATTTATTTATTATCTGCCATTTGAAATTAAGTTGTGAAAGCTAAGTTAAGTTATTTAAAACTTAGTTAACATTTTTAAAATAAACCTATGGTTAAGTGGAAATAAGAAATTAATTTGAGATCATTTTCGAAGTTCGCCTGAAATTAATTTGACAGTTCTTGTTTTTATGTTCCCTAGTATAGTTCACAGTTTTTAAGTCGCCAGGAATTAAATTTTGACAGCTTTTTAAAGAAGATTAGTTGAAAGCTTTTAAGAAGTCTACTCGTATTGTTGTGGAAGGAAACTATTTTTAACATATTTAAAATAAATTATAAACAATATGAAGCATGTGTCTTATTTGCAATAATTCTAGCATGACCCTTGTATAATGAATAATTAATTCTGCATTATTTCATATTTAAGAAGAAAAAGAGTACGCAAAAATAGTTTTTCAACATATAACAAAGTTTTTCCAATTAATCAAATTCATAAAGTCCACAATGGCTGTGAAAAATTATCTCAGTGGAATTTTGTGGAACAAACTGGGGTAAAATGATTGTTATTATTTTATTACGCTTCTTTTGAAAGACAACAAAGTACTAAAGCACTTTTTCTTTCCCGCGGCAAATAAAGTTTGCGAAGTTTTTTTGAGCAATTTGGATAACCAACAATGTCTTGTAAAAAATTCCCTGAATATTCAAAGACCGGAGTTATGAAAAGAAAAATACTGTGGTAATGCTATTCAACACTTTCTTTTTACTCGGTAATTTCGCCTAATCTAATTATTCGCGCCCCGAAAGAACACCCATTCACAAAAACTTCGGGTGATTCACAGTATTGCATTTTTGTTGGTTTTTCTAATGTCCTCTAAATGAATTTCGCATGATTTAATGAAACAGTTGTTGGAAAACAATTAAATCTGACATCCTAGCTCGTGAATCTCTGCAAGCATTAGCATATATGTTATTAATTATGCTAGTGGAATATCACATATGTTATATTTGTATTATTCATATTGTAATTGTATGTGACACTAGCAATGGACCAAAAATATGACGTTTGTGCTTAAATAAATCCATGTAAATTATGAATCTATAATTATATTATTAAATTTATTATTGGCTAGACTAAATTAATTAATAATTATTATCACGTATAATGGAAATGCGTGGAAATAAACGGAAATTAATCACAGAACTCAAAACAATATTTATAATAAAGTATGCCGGAAATTTTGCACTGATTATTTAAATAAATAACAATTCCAAAAAAGAAATATGTATAAAAGTGTAAATGTACATTTGTTTTGATAAATAAATAAACATAAAAACATTAAAAACACGCTATTGTATATATTTTTACCTTCCGTCATACCTTTAGGTAAGGAAGGTATTGTTTTTGGTCAAAAAATTCGATGGTGAGTTTTAATGAATAAGCACGTCTGTATATATACAGGATGGTGACTTGGAAGACGCAGCATAGGGGTTTCAACAATGTCCAATTATTTGCTTCCCTAATTATTTTACAGCAAAATTGAATTCAATTTTTTACTACAGAAAAAAATACTGCATCCGAATATGATTTTGTTTATAATTTTTAAATTTCCGGAACCGTAAAAATAGTCGAAAAAATAATATTTTTGCAAAAATCATTGATGCCATGGAATGAAAATTTAAACAAATATCACATAAACAATTAGCAAATGTCAGACAAGAATTTTACAACAGATTGGGGCATTGTTTAATGAAATGTTGGTTTGTGATATGTTATTTTATATTATAAATTCATATCTTTGTGATAGTAAAATAAAAATCCTTTTTCCCAATACATTTTGTCTTTTAATTTAAATAAGTTAAAGGTCGTATTCATAGTTACTTCTTAAAGAAATCTTAAATTTTGTTTTCGTCAAATTACATTGTTGTAATCAACAATTCCAATGTTGTCATCATCTACAATAAAGGTGTTTTTATTTTCCTCATTTTATAAATAAGTAAAAACGTCAAAAACCTGTGACAGATGTTTGCGCTTTTGTTAAAATTTTTATTCCATGGTACCAATGATTTTTGCAAAAATGTTATTATTGTTTTCAATTATTTTTACGATTGCAATTCTAAAAATCTGATGTGGCCAACACATAACCTATCGCCAGATATTTTACCTGGTTGTACGCATAAAACGAAAAATATTTTTAATACAATTACATATATTCATGTCTCACTACAAAATAATTCTCACATATATTTGCAAAATCTATGGGATATTTTAAAATAAATTGTGTACAATACTTACATTTTCTTTATATTCAATATCCTGAAATTTTCTTTTTCTACTTTCCTTTTCTTTTTCTTTATATTCGTCATTTTTTCGCAAATTCCTTTTACATTCTTTTTTACGTATATCTTTTGCGTTGTTGAATTTTTTTTATTTTCATAATCTTCATAATAATATACAAATATTTTTGACAGAGGCATACAAATATTTTTGACAGTGACATTTATATGTCAATTAGAAACATTTGAATTTCTTGCCTTGTAGTAGTTTGATCTGAGATTTTTTACATCAAATTATTTTATATGCCTTTCTTTATCTCTAAATCTATAGAAGATATAATAATGAATTTATATTTATCGAATAAAGAATTTAACGTTCTTTAATATAAGTATTTACATAAATTTTCGATAAATAATATTTAGACGATTTTTTTCTTGTAACTACTACTTCCGGTTGTCCAATTGTTACCAAAACTGACTGGACTCTTCCCATTATTGTTAGATTGAGGAATCCGTAGTTAAAAATGTCTTAAGTCTCATAGTATTTGAGATATAGTGAATCCAACATCCACACACACATCCACACACACACACACACACACATCCACACACACACACACACACACACACACACACACACACACACACACACACACACACACACACACACACACACACACACACACACACACACACACACACACACACACACACACACACACACACACACACACACACACACACACACACACACACACACACACACACACACACACACACACACACACACATACGGACATCATCGTAAAAATGTTATAATCGGATACTAGGGACCTTAAAACGTGCTTATTCATTAAAATCTGGATATGCGATTTTTAGCATGAATACAATACCTCTCTTAGCGAGAGGTAAAAATTATAATTCTTTCGTATTCCTCTTCGTTACATTCGTATGAAGAGCTGATTAGATTCTGATTATAATTGGTCAACCGGAAGTACCCTCATTTGAAGATTTTAACAGTTTTTCTTGAAAAAACGCTATTAAATATAATTTTTACACATTTAATGTTATTATAGATATTAAAGAATATTTTATTCTCTATACGATTTGATTACATTTTATACTTCATATTAAATGTATATTGAGTTAAAAAATTATAAAGAACTTAAATTTTATAAAGCACCCAGCTATGCAAAAACATTGGAAACAGCTAATATAATTTAAAAAATTCTGATAGACAGATGTCAATGTCAAATGCGATTGACATGTATATGTATGTGTTACAATTTTACTGCAAATATGGAATCAATTCTAAAAAACTTTCTGTATGGAATTTGTGCAAAATACATAGAAATGAGGGAAGATAATGTACTATGGCAATATAAAAATTTTCGCAAAGAAACTGTCTTTATGGAATTTGTATAAAATACATAGAACTGAATGAAGGTGATGTGCTGGCCACATCAGATTTTTTAAATACTGTTAACAAATTAAATCAAACAAATATTATTTATTTAAAATCACTAAAGTGCACAAGAATCATCATTAAAAGTTCGGAAATCGGCACTAAAGTAATCCATTATACATGTACGATATTTGGGCAGGTGTACGATGTACAGTAGTAAATTTATACACAAACATAACCTATAAAAATAAATATTTACTTTTACAATTTTTCGATTTTAAATAAAATTTAATAGGTATGCACCTCGGCACTGAAGTTCTTTTTTGTTACTATTTCCTGTTTACCCTGTATATATTTATTGTACATTAATACAAGTATATATGATATTGATTTTAAATGAATATTTGTCTAAAATTTCATACAAATCTGAATTCATATTTATATTTCAATTTAAATATTATTACAATTTTTGGATTAAATATATTAAATAAAATTTCATACAAACATAAAAATATAACATTTATTATTTTATATATTAAACAAATATTAGGATTTGCATTTTCCATTTAAAACATCCACATTTAAATTCATAATTTCAATCTACAATTTTTCATATATTCCAGACCAAATTCCAATATACCACCACAAACATTATCCTCATTTTCATGCTTTCAAATAATTATCCACCATATTCTTTCTCCCGATATTCCCGCATATATTCTCTTCTATTTCCCATAAATCACATACCTTTCTTTTCACCACAGAATAGTGCATTCACCATCAACATCATGAATTTGAGTAATGGTGGTGATGGTACAGCATTACATTCAGTGCATCGCACTAATGTTAGTGCTGTAATGTTTGCCTGAGTTGATGGAATTTCTGATTGAGCCGTTCATGATGGTAATGATTGTTCACATATGCTGATTGCAGAAATATAGACAGGGATGACGAGTCTTTGAAGTTAATTTGGGTAATTTACCTCAAAGACAGTTTAATGGAGTCCCAAATTTAAATAATAATGACATGGTTAATAAAATTTGTTTGACCGTTTTGGTAAATTAATTATAAAATGTTACAACACTCTTACCACCTAAATAGCTTGTTGGTAACATTTTTTATCAACATACTTTGATGTAGACCGCCTCCATAGCGATCGCAAAATTTCTGTTTTTAACAAAGCAACAATGTTATCAACATGTTAATAACAAATATTACTAATATTTTGTAGGCCTTTATTAAATTTTTTTTTAATAACATTGTTAATAAATGAGCATTTCTGTATATTTAGAGGTAGATTATATCTTTCGCACCAGAACTTAATACGATTTAGATTATTTTGTAATTCATTACAGTCCTGTATGTCTCGAATTTCTTTTTAAATCTAAATATCATCTGCGTATAATAGAATATTACATTCAACGTGTCTACAAATATCGTTAATGTTTACTAGAAATAGGAAAGGTCCTAGGGTCGAACCTTGTGGAGCACCATATTTAGCAGTGTATCCATTATTCTTGTGTCCATTACCATTACAGACTATGTATAGTAGCCGATTCGTTAAGTAAGATTGAAAAAAATTGATCAGTAGAGAGTTAAAACTGAAATGTTGGATTTTTAAAAGTAAAATATCATGATTGATCCTGTCAAAGGCCTTGGAGAAGTTAAGGCGGTTCTATCACCAAAAGTTTTGCCAAGTAAAAGAATTCATAAAAATTTGATCTGGCCAGCACATAACCTCTGGCAAGATATTTTACCTGGTTGTACGCATAAAACAAAAAATATTTTTAAATAATTCTCACATATATTTGCAAAATCTATGGGATATTTTAATATAAATTATGTACAATACATACATTTTTTTTATATTCAATATCCTGAAATTTTCTTTTTCTACTTTCTTTTTCTTTTTCTTTATATTCGTCATTTTTTCGCATATTCCTTTTATATTCTTTTTTACGTATATTCTGTTGCGTTGTTGACTTTGTTTTTATTTTCATAATCTTCATAATGATGTACAAATATTTTTGACAGTGGCATATAGATATTTTTGACAGTGACATTTATGTGTCAATTACAAGCATTTGAATTTCTTGCCTTGAAGTAGTTTGAACTGAGATTTTTTACATCAAATTATTTTATATGCATTTCTTTATCTCTAAATCTAGATAATAATAAGATATAATAATGAATTTATATTTATCGAATAAAGAATTTAACGTTCTTTAATAATAAATTTGGATAAATAATATTTAGACGATTTTTTTTTCTACTTTCGGTTGTCCAGTTGTTTCTCCAGTTGTTAATCAACTCTTCCCATTATTATCCACACACACATGGACATCATCGTAAAAATGTTATAATCGGATTCTAGGGACCTTGAAGCGTGCTTATTCACTAAAATCTGGATATGCGATCTTAGCGAGAGGTAAAAATAACCATATTTAAGAAAAATATATCTGTTTTAATAAATGCAAAAATTACAACGAAAATCGCATATTTTTGTCTTTCGAAGAGAATAAGTATAAAAGTAGCTGGTAACTGGACGTTTTTTTTTTACATTCATATATAAACTGGCACGTGAACTGTAGTTAGGTAGTTTTTTGTACAAATCTGGCAGTTATTATGTGAGTTACTACGAAAAAACCTTCCTTACACTATTCTTATATTACCAATATACTTTCGCTTTATTTCGTTTTCAAATATCTAAGCTCACGAATGGTAAACCTTTTTAAAAATTTGCGTACATTTGTAAAAACTCATGAAAAATAGCATACTTAAATTTTATTAAAAACTATGTGATAGAACCACCTTAATAAATAAATTTCTGGATTTAACACAAATGAAAAGTGGTTTAAACTTATGCTAGGTATATTATAATATAGAAAAATTATTTTCCAATGATGTTCTGATTTGGTACATAGTTAAAACTATAATTATACTTCAAAATGACAATACAGTTGCAATTTTGTGTATAAATCATATTTATCTATATCAACTATCATTAATATAGTATTGCAGAATAATAAAATACACATAACCGACCATGTAATTTTTAATATCATATACATTTCAAATATGTATAAATGGCTATTTTAAAGTACAATAAATCTACGCTTTCATACCTGGTTACAATTTAGGCAATATTATAAATTTGTAAACAATAAAAAATTGGTTTATTTTTGAAAAATTAACATTATTATGGATTTCAATTCGTATCTTCATATTATTAGGTATTGAATTATTCAAAAACATTAGTTCACATTTTGAAAATTGAATGATATAAATTTTGAAAAACGTTACAAAAACTGTTTTGATAATATTAAAAATGCATTTATATTAACAATTCAAACAAGATGTTTGCAATTACCACTTATTGCAACAATAAATAAATTTTATAAAACTAGCTCCAAAGAAATTTTTCGTCTAAACTGTTGTAAAAAAAATGAACAAGTTGAATTCTACTTTCGATTTCGCTGGAAGCGATATCATCGTTTATTTTTTAAATGGAATAAAATTTGTTTTTGATTATTACGAAAAATCGAATTATCTAAAATTCAAGAGTAAAATTAAGTTAAATTTACATACAAATATTTTTTTCTTAATTCGTTGGCCATTAAAATAGTTTGTAATTTAAACTGTTGATATAAAATTAATAATAAAAATAGCGATTTGTTGTTATTTTTTGAATAGTTTTGAAAACTGTCATATTCTTTGAAATACAATTATTTGAAAATTGAAAAAAAATTTAAGGTCCGGTATTTTCGTCTGATTAAACTGTCTGTTCACTGTCAATTATACGTGTAATTTTTACAACTTATGTCATAATATCGATTCTATATCAGACTCTAATGTAGAAACTCTGATTGACAAATGCAATCAAAATATGCAATCTCTAATTTCATGGTGCCAAGAAAATAAATTATTTTTAAAACAAAACAAAACAAAAATTATTCATTTACTTCCCAGTAAAAACCAACAAATTAACTTATGTTTTGAAGATAATATTAAAAGCAATACTGACTCAGTACGTCTTCTGGGTATGTTGTTCAATGAAAATTTAAATTGGGGTCCTCACTGTGAAGAACTTTTGGCAAAACTAAACGTTACATGTTTTCAGGTGCGTCATTTAAGAGAATATCTAAACAATAAACAACTTTTGATGTTTTATTTTGCTTGTGTCGAGTCTCGTTTAAGATATGGTATTTGTTTCTGGGATACTTCAAATCCTGCAAATAATGTTTTTGTTGCTCAAAAGAGAATTATACGTTCTATAATGGGCATGAGTCATAGATCATCCTGAAGAACTATTTTTAAAGAATTAAATATTTTACCACTAATCTGCATTTATATTCTTGAAATCTGCCTTTTTATACATAAAAATAAAACATCATTTACTATGATTTCTGATTTGTATGAGTATAATACTCGCCATACAAACAATTTCTACGTTCCTAGATCCCGAGTAAATGTTGCTAAAGATTCTCCTAACAGAATGGGACTTGAAATTTTTTATAAGCTGCCTGATTCTCTGAAAACAGAGAATAAATTAAATAAATTTAAAAAATTATTAATGTCCTTTCTACTGCAACACAGTTTTTATAATTTAAACGAATTTTTTGCTGTATAACATATTGTGTTTTGTTATAATTATTACTCTGTTTTCTATATTGACTTTCTCCATACACTTGTACTGTGTCTACGGAAATAAATTATTATTATTATTATTATTATTATTATTATTATTATTATTATTATTATTATTATTATTATTATTATTATTATTATTATTATTATCATTATTATTATATTTTTGGTTATAACTGACAGTTTTACCGGAATCGGAGATGAAAATACCGAACATTAAATGTATTAAATTTAATAACCAACCAAAACGAAACGTAAGGTTTTATAAAAAAATCTGATGTGGACACCACACGACTTCCTTGTACGTAAGACCAATATGAAGATGAAGTATAGACCCAATTATAAAATTGCACGGGTTTGACGTAATTTGACATTAACATCTATTTTTTATTTTTTGTTATTTTTTGTCCTACTCCATAGCAAGCTTCATTACAAAAACCAAAAAGTATATAAGTTTTAAATTTACATATCTCGCTTATACAAAGGGCTAATTTAATAATACTTGATGTGCTAGACGCAGAATTTAATTCTCTAAATCTCTTATTTGAAGCATTTATTTCTAAAATCAAAATGAAACCATTTTATTCAAGAAAAACTGTTAACAACTTCAGGTAATATATCACTTCCGGTTAGCCTGTTTTAACCAAAATCTGCTATGTTATTCTAATTGATATAAAAGTCTTATTTACCAAATTTGAAAAGTTTGGTATTATATTTTAATATAGTTCTTCATTAAAATCTATTATAGGCTTCAAATAAAGTACCATTTCTGAAAATTATGTAATGACCAAAAAGGGAGGTGCACAATTAGATGTTATAGAAGTCCTAAATACAAAATTTCAACTTTCTACGGCTTACCGTTTTTGAGTTATGCGAGATACATACGCACGTACGTACAGACGTCACGACGAAATTAGTCAGAATGGATTCAGGGATGGTCAAAATGGATATTTCCGTTGAAATCTCAAAACCGAAATTTTTCGCGATTACAATACTTCCTTTACTTCGTACAAGGAAGTAATAACAAAAAAAAATAGTTTCAAAATTCTTTTAATTAGAAACAATACATGAAAGAGTACATAAAACAAATTATAATGTAATGAACAATAAAAAATACAAAATGTACAAAAGGATATGTATTTAACAAAATATATACAAGAAAACTATGTTAAAAATACTTGTCCAATAAAATTGCAAAATTATCTTATAAATATTTTTATTATATTTAATAATAATAATATTGTTATTATATTATTATGAGGTACCGTTATTATTTTCAAAGACAACTACATTTGCTTTTCAAAAAACCAAAAATAATTTATTAAACTAATTTATCTCCCTTACATATCTTTCCAACATTTTCTTTTCAAAGTCCACCACAATCAATTTAACCTTTATTCACTTGAGCCACACTTAAAAAGCATACACTATATTATCTTTCACTTCGCATGAACTCATGTTAGGTCGGTTGGCGCGCTAGACGGCATGTGTCTCACTTGAGCGTCGCGACGACGACTGACGCCACCGACGCCGCCGCCCGCCCACGCAATGCACGCGCCTGCGCGGGAAAGCCAGCGGTGAAGGGTTGAAAAGAGAATAAAATGGCAAGGTTGCATGGGAGACGGTAGATAGCGGATGGGAGGCCAGATTTTAAAAAATGTTTGTTCTCTTAAGTCCGTTCTTTTCAACTCTGGTAACTCAAGAAATATGCATCTGATCAAAAAATGACCCAAATTAATTAATTAGTTTGATGGTTCGGAGGGGGCCATTTACCCCTCCCCCTGAGCCCCCAGGGGACGAGGAAGAGCGGCAACCTTGTAATCTTAAATGGGAACCCCCATTTTTCATTGCTGATTCGGATAGATCGTCAAAAATGAAGGAGGGTTTACCTAATGACCTGGTGAACTTTGTGTTCTGTACGACGCGTCGTACACTTACGATGTGGAAATCTGCGTCTGTACAAATTCAACTGCATGATTGTAATTATGACTCGCTTCACCGAGTCACTGATTTATGCGACTTTGTGTAAAAAAAAGTCTGATGTGGCCAGCACATTACCTTCTGTCAGTTCACGGATCACCTCAACTACAGATAGGACAGTTAATGTATTTTTCGAAATACAAAATAGTGACATCTACAGATTGCTTCCATAAACTAATGCACACTGTGATGGCTTGGTCGACTTAGTAGTTTGTGAGAGGAGACATGTCATGTACAAATAAATTGAAATGTTGAATTTTTAAATTAAAAGAACATAATAAGAAAATTAAATATAAGACCATACATATATTTTAAATAATCACAATACAATAACTATAAATTGATTTCTAAATAAATTTAAAATTACTTGTCAGATAGACATACACTTCTATTTTAATATTTGTTTATACGAGAATGTAAGATAAAAGGATATTGGAAATGTTACATTTCATCATTAAATATAAAAGTAAATGTCCATTTGCTTCTTTGCACTGCACTTTATATGAAACAGCACAACGAATGTTCATCAGCTTATTGAATTTCAATTTCATATTACGTCAAAAAATAAACACAGTTAATATACTTTTATACTGCAGAAATTACGAAATTAATCACTACTAGCACTGTAACTAAAACTATAAACTATTACAATTTGAATTACCAAATAATTAAAGATGTTAAAGCGTACGTTCAATGACATGTGTGATGACTTATGTGACTTTATAATTCAAAATATAGCAAAATATTTTGAAATCAAAGGTGACAATCCATTTTCTTAAAATTTAAGCACTGTCGCGCCTCTACAGTTTGCTTCCTGGAATTATGATAGTGTTTTGGCACATTCATTTACCTGTCCGGTGCCTGCATCAGTTATACGCAGGGGATATAATTTGGTGCAGCTCTGGCTTGTTTCTGCAATTCTAAATTTGAAAAATGCAGCTCTAAATTCAAATGTGTACAAGAAATAAGAATTAGAAAATATATTTAATTATTAGAAGGCGCCGCCTCGGTGGTCGTGTGGTTTGAGGCAGCGACCAGCGCTCGAAGCGACCGTCACCGCTCGACTCTGAGGTTGTGGGTTCGATTCCCACCAGGGGCTTGGGTGTTTGTGTGTGTCTTTTCATCATCTCATCTCCATCAATTCAAGGTACAAAAACGTCGAAGTTATAAATATATGCGAAAATTAACTCACCCCCATTAATATCAATTGTAATAAGTTATATGTAAACTTAAATACAATAAAGAATTATTATTATTATTATTATTAATTATTAGAAGGCCTGTTTCCCGTAAATTATCTGGGTATTGTAGTTGTTTTGTATAGTTCATAGTTTCAAGTTTTCTGCCTTTGTCGTGGCTTAAATGTACCTATTAACCCCCCCCCCCCCATCCCTCTCCTTGGATAAAAAAGTGCAGGTCTAAATTTTTAAAATTATATCCCCTGGTTATACGTATTTTCTACAAATTCCATATAGAAAGTTCCTTGCAATAGATTGTAAGTTTGTTGTACATTACCTTTCAACAGTTGTATGTATTTTATATAAATTCCATACAGAAAGTTTCGAGCAAAAGATCCTATATTTCGAGAAAATTGTAACACAAATATACTACGAATATGATTGTCAATTGCACTTGATTCTGATATCTTTCAATCAGAATTTTCTTAATGTAGTAGCTGCTTCTATCATAGCTGCCTAATTTATGAAATTTAATTTCTTTATAATTTTATAACTCTATATCTATTTAATATGAAGTATAAAATGCAGTCAAATCGTATAGAGAATACAATGTTCTTTAATATTTATAATAACATTAAATGTGAAAAAATGATTATGAATATTTTTTTAAGAAAAACTTTTAAAATCTTCAAATGAGGGTACTTCCGGTTAACCAATTATAACCCAAATCTAATCAGCTCTTCATATGGATGCAACGAAGAGGAATACGAAAGAATTATAATTTTTGGAATTGTAGAGGAATATTTGTTGTATGGTGTCAGGTTAGTAAGAATGTTGTTGAAAGAGAGAGTGATTTTTTTGGTGGTTGATATTATTATTATTGTTTCGGGTTTGTGCTAACCCATTAAGTGGGAAATGCGTGATTTTATGTATGTATATATGTATGTATGTATGAATGTATGTATGTATGTAGTATTAGAGTTATCGAAGACGAAAATTTGACACACACACACACACACACACACGCGCACGCAAGCACGCACACACACACACACACACACACACACACACACACACATACACATACATACAGACATCATTATAAAAATAGTAAAATCGTATTCTATGTACCTTAAAACGTGCTTATTCATTAAAAAATCACCACCGAATTTTTTGACCAAAGACAATACCTTCCTTACCTTTAATTTAATCTTCATATTATTATAGTTCCGGTGGCTCAATGGTTAGAGCAAGGCCTCATGCCATGACTGCCCTCGGGGCTCTGGGTTCGAATCCCACTAAGGCATGGATGCTAATGAATGTGAACCCACTCTGTAATTACGATGTAATCCTGTTGAAGGGTTAAAAAAAGGTAGTGCTTGGATTAGAGTAGACTATATTTTAAGAAATAAACTGTCAAAATTAGAGTAAAATTCGCTAATCCAAAAAACTTAATCTTTTTGGGACTCGGGCTGGAAATGGCGAGAGGTATTGTGTTGGCCACACCAGATTTTTTTATTGTTCGTCCCTTCTTTGTTATTGAATCCATACACGACTCTTTCAGTAAACACGACGAAAAAAAGGAATATAAGTTTCGTCACATCAAAATTTTTGTGCTTTTATTGTGTTTGCCGATTAATTTTTTAACACAAGAAATGTTTTTTCGACAACAGCTGAATAGGATGACATCCTGCTCTTTTTTTAATTCTTTATACCAGTGGTAAATTGTAGCAAAAATGCCACTTGTTAGTTGTTAAAAACTGAATCGAAATTTTCTTTGCTCACGTAAGCACTTAAATCTTTTTTGAAATTATAATAAAGCATCATTACCGGTATCTGCACAAAGCACAATGGTACATCATGACCCGAAAATGCTGTCTGGTTAAATCCATATTTTCACCCACAACGATACTTTTAAACGGATTAATTAAAATGTAACTAACTTAACTTTCGCATATGATTTTCCCTGAAACTTCTTCGAAACCCAATCAAAAATTTGTGAACTTCCTGAACTCCGACCAGAATGGCCATAATCTTGGTGATATATTTATTTATAATTAATCTTTGTAACAAATTTCCCTATGTTTACCTGTGCTTCTGAAACAAATGGTTCTCCACTCCTTCTTGGAGTAAGTTTGCATCTATAATCCCGTGAACCGTGGAAGAACCACGAAACCTCTACACAAACAGCCAGCCTCCCCTGTTTCTCCGGGGTGGAAGAGAAAGCACGACTTTTGTTTATAAAGCTCACCAAAGTATACATAACAAAATAAGCTCAGCCTGTATAGAATGAAATGTTATTTAGCGAAAGTTGATTATGGACCTGCTTTCTTTGTAGAACAGCTTAATGGGTATTCTAGATTTGGGGAAATAATAGCAAGGGACGTAAATAACGACAAAATCGGGTGTTTAAATTTCGGTAACTTTGATAAATATGGGTTAAAAATTACTTTTGTAATTAAAATTTGTAATCCATTTATTATTTTTACTCAGAGCATCTCAGAGATTATTTCTACTTAGAAAAATTACCTTGTTTCAAAATGTAATAATATTCAGAAATAAGTGCATAAGAATTAAAGAACTGCGGTCTGTCATGTGAAAACGAACCCCAAAATATAATACTTACATATTCTACAGACGAGAATGGAATAATTAGGAGAACATTTATGCGTTTGTCTTCCTCAAATTATGTAGAAGCATTCAAAATAATTTTTTTTACACCGTTTCGATAAAATATCTTCCGAAACATCAATTTCACCCATTCCATCATCTCCAACGATATATAACGTTGATGTAAAAAGAAATAAATGTTGATAATAAACAAAACAATTAAACAACATCCGCCAAAGCTTAAGTGAAAATTATCATAAATGAAAACTTATTTCACATACTCTAGTGAGAAAAAAATCTTGTATGCACCACGAGCGTTACTAGATGATAATGCCCATCGGGCGACATCGATCCCTCTGGCTTAAGGCCCTCGGGCTATATCCTCATCGCCCTACTGGCATTATCATCATCGTAACGCCCTTAAGACATAAAATATTATTATGATGTTATTTTTACCTTCCGTCACCTTTAGGTAAGGAAGGTATTGTCTTTGGTCAAAAAATTCGATGATGAGTTTTTAATCAATAAGCACGTTTTAGGGTCCCTAGAATACGAATTTACTATTTTTACGATGATGTCTGTATGTGTGTGTGTGTGTGTGTGTGTGTGGATGTGTGTGTGTGTGGATGTGTGTGTGTGTGTGTAACAAAATTTTCGTCTGCGATAACTCTAATACTACAGTTACAAAAATTATAATTTTTTCGTGTACTTCTTCGTTACATCCATATGAAGAGCTGATTAGATTTTGGTTACAATTGGTCAACCGGAAGTACCATCATTTGAAGATTTTAACAGTTTTTCTTGAAAAAACTATGTTAAATATAATTTTTTCACATTTGATGTTATTATAAATATTAAAGTATATTTTATTCTCTGTACGATTTGACTGCATTTTATACTTAATATTAAATGGATATAGAGTTAAAAAATTATAAAGAAATTAAATTTCATAAAGTAGCCATAGCTATGAAAACAGCTACTATATTAAGAAAATTCTGATTGAAAGACGTCAGTGTCAAGTGAAATTGACATAGTGTGTTTGTCTTACAATTTTTACTGGAAATATAGGATCTTTAGCTTTCTGTATGGAATTTGTATAAAATACATACAACTGCTTTAAGGTAATGTACAAGAAATAATAATAATAATAAATCTTTTATTTCTGCAGATACATTACACTGTATATAGAAAACGTCACAAAATAATAATTTTCTGTATGAAATTTGCATAAAATACACGCAACTGCGGGAAGGTAATGTACAAGAAATAGAATATTTAATTTAGCAAGGAACTTTCCGTATGAAATTTGTACAAAATACATAGAACTGACGGAAGGTAATGTGCTGGCCACATCAGATTTTTTTCAGATTTATGTTATAAAAAATAAAGATTAAATTTTTTACAGGTTTGCATTAATACTTTTTTATATATTTTATGGATAAATTTAGAAAATTATCTATAGGCGATGTGCACATTTTGAGCGTCAGCGCCTCTAGCATCTACTTTAGCATTTTTGATACGCGAATCAATTTTGACATTTCGAGAAAGTGATACAATTTGCAATTTTATTTTGAGTTTTTGTTACTTCCTGTACAAGAATATTATACATCATCGTATATTGAAATTAATAAAGAAATTATTTAAAATGCTATATGTCATGTGACTAATTCAAAAAAGTCAAAATACCAGGGAAGGTACTGTGGCAGAAAATATAATTTCTATAAACTGTTTTATCATAATTAGTTTTATATTATAATTTATAATATTAGTTAAATATTACAAGATGCACAGCACATGAAAATTACGATTAAAGATTTGGAAAACTTGGATGATTGGAGAGAAGAAAGTTTCTGCATATCACGATATCAGTGGATGATTTAGCATCTTTCGTTTATATTCGCAATAAATGAAGAAAATTCTTCATTGAAAATATACCAGGCTCTAAGTGGAATACACGAAAAATACGAATCATTTGAATTTCTACCTTTAACATTAACATTACATGTACAAAGTGACAAATTCTATAATAAATAGACGAATTATGTCAAAAATAGACTTCTATTTCATTCAACTGCAAGTACTATACTATTTTAAGACAATTTACTGGTTCTTGTATTATATCTTGTTCACAAATTAAGTTAAGACACATATTTTTATACAATTCATTGATTCAATCATTCGACCATTGTTTGAATTTTATTCATACGATAAGTATATTTTACAATGAGAGAATATGTAAATCAAAAAGAATTTTTCATGTTTGTAAAAGATATCTGTTGAAAATGTATTTTCTTGAGCATCTATTCCTCATGTAATATTCTACGAAATTTATTAATTTTGATACTTCAATCGGTAATTTTTTAAGAATTATTACATCCCTTCTGCATCACATGATATTTGATGTCATATCATTCGCATCCACTGGAAATATTTTATATAATAGAAATTGCAAAATTATTATGACATAAAACATAACCTTGTTACGTTACCAAAACAAGCCAAAACTGTCATTTTTGTCCGCTGTCGGCACTAACTACTTTTGTGCACACCGCCTATAAATTTAAATCCCGGAGCCTACGCTTTGACAAACTTCATGATTACACAGTTCATTTCTCAAATGTATGTATCCTTCGAACATAACTGACAGATAAATGTCACTGTCAAAGAACTAATAATTTCAAATTAATAATAGTAACGTTTTAAAAAGAAAATAGAACCATAGTTATATGGAATGGATCTTAATACAGTTACCAGCATAACTAAATATGTAAGTATGTATATTCAAATTAATAAAAATTAAATGGCGGAAGGTATTGTGTTGGCCACATTAGAATTTTTTTAAAAAAACGCCCTAATACCTTACTGTCAATAATTTTAAATGTAACCTATGTTTACTGTAAAAAAAATCTCTCGGTACTTCAAACCGAACCCACTGTAATTTTTCTCTATCTAAAATATCAATTGAAACTTTATGCCGTACGCAATTTACTGACAAGAGATACAATTAAATTCATTCTTGTTGATTTGAACCCTCCCATATGTGTGAGTTGCTTCGCAACATGCACATTGACAAATCTTAGTCTTACAAAAGTGTTTACACGGTTGGGGTGTTGCTCGCGTGAATAATGAGAATATCATTAAATTTTCAGAGGTAAGCCCCGTGCTTGCAGATGTTCGCTTCCATTTCCGTCAAAGCCGTACGAGAACGAGAGCTCCGCTACGTCACTACCTCGCGAAACTTCTCAAAGTGACATTAACGTTCGTATGATGTACGAGTACAACGTTTAATTGCAGGCCCGGAATGAACTAATATTTGTCATGCTGAGATTAACACTCCGGGCTAAAGAACACAGCAGTGGAGGTTGTTTACTATGAGCAGCTAATGATAGATGACGAGATGTTCATATTCAAATACAACCCCGAGGCTCATTTTATCCTTTATTTCTATGTATATACGCAATCCTTTGATATTTCTCAAGAGTCTATTCATATCTTCATTAGCAATTAAATAAACATATACAGAACAACTAATACATACAATTAGAAGATGCTCATATTTCTGTGGCTTCATACAAATACAACCAATATCAATTTTTGACTAAAATGAGATATGCTAGTTTTACCTCCCGCTACCAGAGGTTATTCTAAGGATTTTTTTCCACTGCACATAAAGGAAGTAAATCGCTGTAGGTTTATAATATTTTAGGGACAGATCTTTGTTTAACTCAATTCAAGTTGGATTATGACGAAATACTACAACAGAAAAGTTGCGGAAACGGACGCTTCCAGAGTTAGTTAAGTTCTTAGTTCTTACTTGGCAATTCCTTACGGCAACTTAAATTTTCGCACGGTATTGGCTGGCAAAGCTCATAATATACATGTGGAAAGACTTATAAGTACCAGCAATACTTCTCTCGTGTCTCGGAATAGGTTGTAGGTAGATTCCGAAAATGCGTTTTTGTATATTTATTACAAGATGGATTCTCTGTCAAAGTGAGATCCCTAACAAACCACAATAGCTGTATTCTTTTTGGACAAAATCTCAGCTCATCTCAGCTCACTTCAGATAAACTCAGGAAATCGTTGTTCTTTCAGACACAACTGATTGTTGTTCTGAGTAAACTCAATTCCCCCTTTCCGGTGCTACACTATCAGTTTACAAAACTCAAAATGATTTGAAACACTCAGTTTGCATTTTAAAGTTACAGCAAATGCTATTGGTAGAGAAGGAAATGATAAAATATAATAAAACTTGTTCTTTTTGCAAAATCACAACTCACTTCAGCTCAACTCAGTTATGTACTGAGCTGAGATATAATTGGGTCAAAAAGAATACAGCTAATGATTTGGTTAAATAAGCGTGAGTACATAGTCAAGGCAACCCCTAAATCCAAACAACAAAGATGGTACAATGGTATTTTTGCTGAGGCCAATGGCAATGATGAGGATGAGGCAAGAGAAGAGTCTGTAGGTAAGGCTGAGGGAAAAAATGACACAAAGAAATTTTAGTCTATATACAGGATATTTCTAAACATGTGTCCCAAACTTTAAGGGTATATAGTATTGACTAAAATGAGTAAAAAAACTTAATCATCATAGGTCTGGAATTGTTTCCAAGAAAAACAAAAAATTGAAGATAAACTGACAAAGATAGTGATCGAATTTTTTTTATTGTCTATGCCAGTAAATGTAGGCTAAGGTCGCCACAACGTTCAAAAGTACATTTGATTTTTTTTAACAAAAGCCATAACTTATACTTTTCGAGATAGCAGAGGTAATTCCGTAAAAACTCATTTTTGACTGCCTCATTTTCTCTATACTATATACGCTTAAAATTTATGACACAAGTTTAGAAACACTCTGTATAAGTATATATCCTATATTATGTATTGTTTTTTTTTTAATTTTTAAATTTAATTTAATCATAAAAATAACTGCACAGATTTTTATTTCCCTTTGCACAATTTGCTTTTCCTACTGCACATTTTGTGTCCAACTGCACGTTAGAATAACCTCTGCCTACCCTTGGTAAGGGAGGTATAGGGATCGTGCTAAAAATCGCATATCGAGATTCTGGTAAACGACCACGTTTTAAGGTCCCCAGAATCCAATTTTAACATTTTCACGATGATGTCTGTGTGTATGTGTGTGTGTGGATCCTCCACTCTAACTCATATACTATCATTCAGAAAATTTTGAAACCTTGTACTTCGAACTTTTTCTGTAATGGAAAGAGCCCATTTGATGCTGGTGAAAATCGGATAACCGGAGATGGCACTTTACTAGAAGCTCAAAATAGTTTTTCTTCGAAAAATACCTTTAAATGTTATTTTTTCGAGATTAATGTTATTATAAAAATTATAGATTATTAAATGTTCTATTGATTTGCATTAATATTTTTTCTATATATTTTAAGGATAAATTTATAAAATTATCTTTATTTTAAATCCCAGAGCCTATGCTTTAAATAAACAAAACGCAATTATTCAAATGTATGTAACTGACAGATAAATGTCACTATCAAAGAACTAATCATATCAAAATAATATTATGCCTTGTTCCATTCAAGCCATTCATTGTGGAGCATAAGGAATAGTTTTGACCTCTCTGCTATTTTTTATTTTCTTTTTAAAACGTTACTGTTATTAATTTGAAATGATTAGATCTTTGACAGTGACATATATCAGTCAGTTACATACATTTAAGATATGAACTGTGTAACCAACGAGTTTTGCTTGTTTAAAGCGTAGGCTCCGGGATTAAATTTATAGATAATTTTATAAATTTATCCATAAAATATATAGAAAAAGTATTAATGCAAATCTGTAGAAAATTTAATAATTTTTAATTTTTATAAAAACATTAATCTCGAAAAAATAACATTTAAAGGTATTTTTCGAAGAAAAACTATTTCGAGCTTCTAGTAAAGTGCCATTTCCGATTATCCGATTTTCACCAATATCTAAAGGGCTCTTTCCATTACAGAAAAAGTTCGAAATACAAGGTCTCAAAATTTTATGAATGATAGTATTTGAGATAGAGCGGAGGATCCACACATACATACACACACATACACAGACATCATCGTGAAAATGTTTAAATTGGATTCTAAGGGCCTTAAAACGTGGTCATTTACCAAACTCTCGATATGCGATTTTTATCGATCAATAGAAAATATCCTATGTTGATTAACCTTTTTATACTCATTTTGGTCAGTACTATATTCCTATATAAAACATCCTGTTTACGAAGACCAAAGTCTAACCTCCAACTTTTATAATTCTCGGTTCCCATAAACTGTAATAACTGGAAATACAATTTCTATGTTCAACAATATCCTTATTAAAAATTGTTAGGGCAACATTAGTTCCAATTTAATTGGTATAATAAAAATATTTGTAAAATCGTAATTGTTATATGTGTGTTAGATAGTGCGGATTCATTTCCTATTCCTGATTGAATCCATGTTGTTTCTGTGGGGCATTGGCATTAGCAGTTGAAGTGAACGACGGTACGTGATTCCATCCACACAACACTTGTTGCTATTGAACGGATTGTGTTGTGTTGTGATGCACACAGAACAATTCGATACACTGCACCAACACATTGCAGTCGTACAACAAACTATACCATAGTTTCTCAAACCGATATCCAATATATTGTTTCTTTACTTAGTCTCGAAGACATTGGCGTTCAATCTTTTAGATTTTATTAATTTTGGAACATGGTATTCGAAAAATAAAGTTGTTTGATAAACTATTGCGAAATGCTTTTCCATTTTCGAATGATTTTTTGCTCGCCAAAAAAACAACTTTCATTCTCGCATTGTTTAATGTATGCAGATGATTTAAAAATATTTCGTGAAATTCGTCAGTTTGAAGACTGTGTTTTACTGCAAAAAGATATAAATTCTATTCATGAATGGTCCGTGAAAAATCAACTGCATTTTAACATTAAAAAATGTCAAATTATCTCTTTTACCAGAAAGCAAAGTATTATATTATACAATTATAATATGAACAATCTTATTTTGCATCGCTCAGAGTTAGTTAAAGATCTGGGACTATTACTTGATCCAAAATTAACTATGACCTCATATAGATCAAATGATTAATAAATGTTTTAAAATTCTTGGGTTTATATTTCGATCCACATTCGGTTTCAATAATTTATTTTGTTTTATTGTTTTATTTAAATCATTAATTGTTAGCAAGCTTGAATATTGTTGTATAATATGGCATCCTAGTCAAAAGTATTTAATTAATGATATTGAAAGGATACAGAAAAAGTTTCTTAAATATGTTAACTATAAATTAAATCTTTACAATGTTAACGACTATAACTCTTTATTAAAATACTTCTCCATAAATTCCTTGGAAAATCGCCGAAATATGCATCTATTACTATTTTTGTATAAACTTATTAACAATATGATTGATGATGAGTACTTGTTATCTAAAGTAAATTTTTACGTTAACAGTTGTAACACCCGATGTTTCTACACCTTTTTTATTCCTTTTTCAAATACGAATTACATGTATAACAATCCTATCAGCAATATGTGTCGTCTCTATAATATGTACTGTATGAATTTAGATTTTTCTTTACAACTTAATGTATTTAGAAATAAGCTAATGATGGTTTTACAGTAATCTGACCATCTTTTTTCTTTCTGTTAAGTTTATATATTTTGTTATGTGGTTATATAGTCATACATATATTTTTAACTTGTTCTCACTTTTCTCAATGTGTAAATTATTCTGTAATTGGAATTTCATTCTGTTGAATAATAAAGCTTATTATTATTAAAAAGTGACATTTCCCGACCTCGGATAAAAAATAACTATACAGGTATAACTTTTGCTAATAAAATCATATTCAGACACACGTTTTCGAGCTACAGGCTCTTAAAAGAGTAATTATCTACCTTAATTTTAGTTGGCGGTGACCTATCACTTCAGTTATTTGTTTATATCTATACGCACATCCAGTCCGTCTACGCACAATTTAAACCCAAAGTGCTAACGCCAACAGTCTTCTCTCAAATACTCAAGTTCTCCCTTCTCTCAAACGAATTAGCTTCATGCAAAAAACAAAAGTTTATCAACCTGTCAGAAATTTTGACAAAAGTGTTTAACAGACCTCTCATTTGATACCAAACACGACATAATTCTATCATCTTTATACAAAAAAGTAAGCCGATCAAAATGTCTAAATTTTGACACTTTTGTGATGTAGCCCTGCAGAAAAATTTCATTTGATACCAAACACGACAGTTCTGACAATTTTTTGCAAAAACAAAAGCCGATCGAGTTGATGTCTAAACTGTGAAACTTTTTTAGTTTACCCATGCAGAAAACTTTTCATTTAATACCAAACAAGACATATTTCCGACAAATTTATAAGAAAAATAAGATATTTTTTCTTAAGGGCATCCATGTAGAAATATCAAAAGTACGCCAGTCCGATCGGCTAATGTTTTTTTGTATAAAGTTGTCAGTAATATTTCGGACTACCCTCTCTTATTATAGTATATAACTGTTTCATTATTTCCGGTTTGCATTGTTTATTACATTCTAGATTCATGCGTTTCTGTAATCATATTCATTTGCAGACTCATTGTTAATGAGCGTAATGTTCACGGTTACGCTAACATGGTATTAATGTAGGACCGAGTGTATGGCAGCACAAAATATTCAAATAAATCCTGGCGTTTTTGAATAAATGTATCAAAATATGCTCGGAAGGTGCAATGTGCATTGTGCATTGAAGTTGGTGGTCATCATTTTGAACAATAATTATAAATATAAATAAATATATCACGGCATATTACCTACCCATTGCTGGGTGTGCCAATCTGCTTTGTACGCAGATATCGGTAATGATGATGACATATTTGTACCGTGCGAGCGTTTACCAGGCGTCACTTCACGGGCACTCATTGCTGGCGTGGAGAGTGCACCACAGGGGTCAATTTTGTGCCGTTTAAAATTCGAAATATTTGGCATCGGTCGGGCTTGAACCCGGTTCTCCAGATTCACGACACTCAGGCACGCGGTCACGAGACCCCATAATTATAATAATGTATATAGCCAACTAAAATTAAGTTAGATAATTACTGTTTTAAGAGACTGTAGAGAGAATTCAGTAACACCTGTATTTCATTTTTTAAATCAGTTTACGCGACACAAGCCGTAAGAGTTAATCTGTATTATGTCAACATGTACTATTAAAATACAAATTATGTTAGACGGTTAGAGTATAAAAGGTGAATACCCCCGAAAGAGAAAAAGAATTCTATGAAGTATATAGTTAAGATCTTTGTATCTTTTCCGTGAGCAATGTGATTAGATGTCCTCTTCGAGTTTATTGAACATCTTTTCTTTACCCCCACGTTGAATTACGCACTTTGTTTGGGTTTCCATCAGGTCGTGATTATAAAGGAGCCGGTCACTGGAAGCCCTAGCCCTAGCCTTTAAAGAACTGTTCACCCGACAACGTTAGCTGCTAATAGGATCCTTTTGTTACACACACGCAACTCGGCCATGTCCAATGAATCATTCTATAGAATCGAATTGGGTTTGGAATTAAATAAATATATCAAAAGACGCCATTCGAAGGAAGATTCACAAAAACACACAGTAATAGAATGGAGTTGTTGAAAGTCTTTTGGTTACTTTTGTATAACAATCTTTTCTTTCGCTAGTTACTACACAGAATATAATTGTAACTTTTTTTATTTATTTAGAGGGGGTTTAAATTTAGAAAACTACTATGGTGAAAAGAGTAAAATCAATCTTCATATTTAACTTAAACATAGTTAAATAATCATGTTTTGTCAATGGTATGTCATCAAGTATGAACATGTATATTTTAATGTACCCCGTCACATAGCCCATGTTGAACGTTTGTCATTTTGTAACACGAGGGGGGGGTCTCCTGTAGATGACTGCTACTACTGCTTACTTCCAACGATGATACACTTTTTAACTTTAACTGATGGTGATAAGGAAGAAACACATACACTTTTACACTGATGAACACTACGGACATGAACAAATACTTGTGATTTACTAACTAAACTTTTATATTTACACGGTTACATTATTATTAATTAATACTAAGCCTAACATACACAACTAACAAGTGTTACATTCCGTAACCCAGCGGGCGAGCGTCGCCCCAAAACTAAAGGACACTACATGTCCAAACCAAAACACGTCTTTCCGACGCCACGTACTAATTTCGACTCTTCCATGTTAACTTCACGAGTCTCTAAATTCAACTATCTTTAAAAAACATAACGCTATCATCAGGACAGGATTATCTTAGGGGTATGGGGTGCATAGGCGAGGTCATTCTAAAGTCACGCACGTATATATAATAATTTCCAGACTTAAGATCAACAAATAAATGTCGTGACTATCATAATATGATAAGAATTTCTAAACTGAATTTTGACTTAAATAGATAAACATAGTTAAAATATGAATATTGAAACTATAATTTAGAAGAGTTTATAAAAAGTTATTTATCTGTTATTGTGCTTACTCTCGCCTTGTCACAATTTTGACATGACACAGAAGTAGAACCAATGGTCTTCTTCTTTCTCTTAGAGACGAAATGTGGATATTTTTCTCCTAGGGGAGTTTTTATTTAAACAAGTAATTTAATGCTTTATCCTACAGTTCTCTGGATTTCGGGGGTAACGAGTTCAAAACTGGCAGCAACTATTTTTCAAAACAGTTTTTAATAATCAACAAATTTCGAAATTCTTTATTCTTGTAAAAATTACTTTTTGGAACTCTCGGTCATGAAAAAATAGTATATATTGGTATACCTCAGTAGAAAATGCTATTTTACCTTCGGTGCTGTACACTTTACACCTCTGAAAAAATTATTCATTTCTCTCCCTTGGTTATAAAACACTATTTTATGTCATGTTATTATTATATGAAAAGTATACTAATAGTAATATTTATTTCCAGATGTAACAATGAAGACGGCTTTCTATTTCTCGCCTATAGTTTGGGGAAGTTTCAACGCCTTAAAGAAGAATTTTCAACAAGCAAAATATCTTCACCCTCACACATAGTCTAATACAGTGTGCTCAAAAAAATTCCTAACTCGCAGTAGGCCATGAACAAAGAAAAAACATGAGATATTCGCTCTAATTCTGTAAGAAAGTTGTTAAGTCTTAACAACATTGCTATAGCAAATAACCAATAATAATTGAGAACACAGAATAAAACTTGAAAATGACAATGACATTTGTTTCTATTGGTTAAATTTTTTAGCAACGTTGCTAAGACTTAACGACTTTCTTACAGAATTAGGCCGATTGTTAAAAATCAACGATTTTCTTCTTGAATTTTAGAAATGGAAACAAATTAGAAAACGGCGAATGTCAATATACTGTATCGTTCTTTGTTGTCCTTTCTCCTTAAAATTACATTTTAAGATCAATTTTGACATCTCGACTTTTGAATTGAATAATGATCAGACATATGTATCTCTGTTCATAACCTACTCCAAGTTAGGAATTTTATTGAACACACTGTATTTTATTTAAATAAAAATATGTACTGTATATCCTAATCCTAAGATATTAGTAGTATAAATTGTAGGGAGGCTATAAAATACCAAAATAATTTATATAAGGTTAAATAATAAAATTTATTCGGATTCGTGTTCTACAGGTTTAGCATAATAAAATTTGTTCGGCCCTTCTAGCTTTTTTAATAACAGAGTTAGCGTAGGCCCTTCGTCATAAACTTTAGGGCTAAGAATATTGTAAACCGAAGGGTTTTCAACAATTCTGCGCAGGCCAATCGAAACGGCAGGTTCTAATACCCTTAATACCCTATTTTCGCCCCTTTAACCCTTCAAATAAACGAATTACAACTAAAACCCTTCGGAAAATTTTTGGGCCGTATCTCGGAAACGGCTGGGATTTCAGCGATTTCCTTGAAATTTCGCGTTCCCTTAGCATTCGTTGAAAACTAGGGGTCGTAGAATAATATATTTAAGTTTTAAGGGCCTAGGACCAAGGATTTAAAAATCGCCTAATTGAAATTTGACAGCTTATTTCTGGTGATATTTATATAAGTTTATTCATATTAGTTTTTTCTTAGACACAGATGTTCATTGGTAAATAAATATGTATTACTATATTATTTAGGTCACATGTATTTATTGATATTATAATTATTATTGTTACAGATAAATATGTTGTAATTGTATTAATTTACATTTTTTATAAATAAATTGTTTTAAAGAATTAATTTTTTTATTTATCTTACATAATTTCAGATAAAAAACATCCATTAACAGAGCTGGGTAAGAACCGCTATTAAACTTACAAGTCCAGATTTAGTACTAACAACGGAATTATTAAAATATGCTACTTTTAATATGGGGCGTATACCAATTGAGAATTTAAACTCAGTGAATCGTGCATAGATGCTTCTTTTAGTATAAAGTATATACCTATTGGGAATTTAAACTCAATTCATCGTGTATGGATGCTTCTTTAAGTATGAGGTGTATACCTTTTGGGGAATTTAAACTCAGTGATTCGTGCATGGATGCTTCTTTTAGTATAAAGTGTATACCTATTGAGAATTTAAACTCAGTAAATCGTGCATGGATGCTTCTTTTAATGGCGTATACCTATTTTTAATCGTGATAAATGCTACCTGAAAGTAAGATCTATGCACGCTAAAAAAATTTTGATCGTGCGTAGATGATACTCGCAGGTAGCGTCTATGCACGTTAAAAAAATTTTAATCGTGCATAGATGCTACCTGAAAGTAGTATCTATATGCACGTTAAAAAAATTTTAATCGTACATAGATGCTACCTGCAAGTAGCATCTATGCACGCAAAAAATTTATTCGTGCATAACTCGGGTTTCAAATCTACACTTTTGGATTGCGACTTTTTACTGTGGAATGATTGTTTTGAAATTTAGGAAGATTGGATATGGCATGTGTAATAGGAATATGGTGTATTTGTTATTGAATAATAAAATGTGTAATTTGATATATTTTTATTTTATTTTCAAGACTATATAGCGAATTCTATACACATAATATAAAGATAAATATACAGAGCATCTTATTTGTAGAAATGATATGACTTATTAGCTACTACTCTAATTATTTATGAACATGATACAATTTTTAATAACAGATTATTACATATTTATTATATATTACAAACATAATATATGTTGCTACAATTATGAATGTATGTTATAGATATATAATAGAAATTAGTTTATTAACGCTAAGGCCAGAGTAAAGAAAAGTCTATTCAATTTTCAAGCTAATACTATTTTGGCTAATAACAAAAGAACTACGAGATACTAATCATTTGTCTATTTTACATAATACCTATATTGTTAAAAATAATTTATAACATGTACCTACGAATTATGTGAATCTGAATGTTTTCATTTATGAAAGGCTGATACATATGTATATAACGGATGTTTTTGCTATTATTATTATATTTCTTTGGTCAATTATATTATGAAGTTGTAGATGTTATTGTAAGTAATATTAATGGATTAATACAACATAAATGATATATAGTTCAACTTGCTTGTTACTTTGAACAAAGTGAATTAGAATATTCATTAATCTTAGAGGATATACAGACAGCATTTCTAAAGTTCTTTGTTGTCATCTAAATTCAAACTATTTGTATTATTAATAGTTCAATATATTCATTGAACAATCAAAATACATATTTTGTTTTTATATATTGTTCAAAATTCGTCATATGTATCTTTTCTCTACCCTAACTTATTTATAACACAGAACTTATTCTCAAGCAAAATAAGAAATTCAAAAATATATACTTATAACACAAATAATACAAATATTATAATACAGTAAAAGCTATTAACATACTTAGGATTGTTAATTCATAACATCCGTGATTTTTCAATAAATAATTTATGCTACTTTCAGAATACTATGATAAACATAACAATTAATTTGACTATTTCACTCATAAATATATAAACCAATCCAAATTCAGGATTCTACCTAGTTACCAAATTTCATTTCGACAAAACAGCGTCAAAAAAGTTTTTTCGCAACCTTTAAGCCAATAAGATGTCGTATTTTAACAAGTAAGTGAGTTTTGATAAGCGAAAATTTTTTGACGTTTTAGAAACATATTGTTTATGTACCTGTCAAAGTCTGTATATTTTCAGTGATCAGTTTTTATTAAAAACGAGTCGATTTGCACATGAATCTATTTAAAACGTTGAAATAGCAAACTGAAACCTAATACCTCTAAACACAATAAATATTTACAAGATTTTTGTCAAGAAAAAAATTATATAAATAATTACCTGATTTTTATTTTGGAAATAGTCATCCGAATACCATTCGTGGTTAAATTTTAACCTGGAAAAATTTTCCGATTGCTTTACTCGAGCCTGTTGCCAATTTATTTCGTGACATTGATCAAAAATTACTCGTTTGACAACTCGTAATTTTTTTGTCAATGTCACTCAATAAATTGCTAGGCAACCGACTCTCGTAACAATCTGAAAAATTTTCCGGCAAAAATTTACCACTTATGATATTATATATGACAATATTACAAATATTCAAATTATCAAAAGTAATATCACAAGACCTCCTGATTTTATCGATAAATTTTTATTTTGTACGAATTTTTTTGCCGAATCCGAGGGAGGAGGGGTTTTACCTAATGTCAGTTTGTTTGAGTGATTTTGCTTAAAAGCAAAAAGAATGAGTTCTTAAAATTAAAAGTTTATCTGAGAAAATCAGAGAGGCCGTGTGCTATTTTTGGTGAGATAAATTCCAAAGACAACGCAAAATGAAACAATTTAATTATAATTTTATTTATAAACTTAAAATATTAATTAACTGTCACACTGACAGTTATAAAGAATAACAACTGTTTATTTACTTGGTAGCGGAAATTGACCGGGGTAATGGAGTTTTATCAGTATAATACTGTTCCCATTGATTGAATTTTCAAGTATTTTGCATCATGATTGGTGAAAAACTAGTCGTTGGAATTTATCTACTTTATTTCTTATGGAATTAATAAAGTTTCGGACTAGCAGTCAATATTACAATTTTATTCACGCCGACGTTTCGACTATACAATAGTCTTCTTCAGGGCTAGAATGGTCCAGTTGAAGGAAAAAGTACACGTGTGGATAAGCGTAAAATATAAATAAATAAATAGTTAAAAATCACAGATCACAGATTGAAAATCGTCAATTAATAAAAACTTCTCCTGGATGACTAAAATAAACTTCGCTGAATACAAAATTTTATTAAATGGTAACCGTAAAGATGTTTTTTACACAAAGAAGTTTTTTTATTAATTGACGATTTTCAATCTGTGATCTGTGATTTTTAACTATTTATTTATTTGTATTTTTAAATGTCCGTCTTTTATGTATCTACGCTTATCCACATGTGTACTTTTTCCTTCAACTGGACCATTCTAGCCCTGAAGAAGACTATTGTATAGTCGAAACGTCGGCGTGAATAAAATTGTAATATTGACTGCTAGTCCGAAACTTTATTAATTCCATCCCTAACATCGTTTTTTGAATTTATTTCTTATGTTTAATATTTTAGAATAAAGTAAACCGTGTTAAGAACGATTTACTAACGTTAAATGTATGTATTAATGAAGAGCATTACACTTTGATTGTATTTTATTTTCATTTTGTAGACTGTCGTTGACATTATCGTACAGATACAGTTGTTACTTAGTTTTCAGCCTACTTTTGTATATGTACACAAAGCCTTAATATCCTTAAACCGGTAAATAATATTAACCAATGTATAATAGCGAATTTTGGATCTATAACAAAATACATAAATCATAATAATACCCATAAACATATGTAGATAAAATTTAAAAATAATACCACTTTTATTTATTAACACGTCACTCAACACATTTTAAATATTCTTCACTTTCTTCCAATTTTCAACGTCTTCAAATTTTTATCTTCTTGATGTCCTCATCGTTCTGATATGCAACCTCAGGATCTGCAAGGACCTCCCGTGTGTAGTAAGCCGTAAACCACTCGAATGCAGAAGCAGTTTGTTAGTAATTCATAAGACCGACGCACCATTAGCGAAACGAAACCAACGCGACGCATTATTTTTAATATTCTATAAAAAAGAAAAGAAATTTTGTAAGATAACGAAATGAATAATTAATGAGATGAAAATGACTAATGAATGATCACATATATTGTTTGTACTAAAAAATGCGTAACAATATGTAAAAATTGAAACAGAAACAATCTGGCAAAACATAAATTTAATAAATATCGCGACAGTGGCTTACTAGCAATATGGTACTACCATGATGTTAAAAAAAATTCCAAACTCGTAGAAGGCTATGAACAGTGAAACGTATGTCTGATCATTATTTAATTCAAAAGTCAAATTGTCAAAATTTATCTTAAAATATAATTTTAAGGAGATAAGATAATAAAAAAGGATACAGTATATTGACATTCGCCGTTTTCTAATTTGTTTCCATTTATAAAATAAAATTCAAGAAGAATAGCTTTGATTTCTTTAGACAACATTTTTGACAATATCTCACGTCAAACTGACATCAGAGCTGGGCAAGTTACTTTTAAAATGTAACTAGTTACAGTTACCTCAAAAAAAAAAAATAACTATGTTACTTACGTTCCAGTTACTTTTGTGAAAGAACTAAGTTATTTACTAGTTACTCATTAAAAGTAACTTAGTTACCTTGAGTTACTTTCTAACTACTTTTAATGGACTGAAGTGTAGACTTAGACTGTTGACTTAGATATTCTGTAGTATACATATCAGGGAGTTTTTGTACTATGTTAACCTAAATTTTAACGTTATTGCTTGGCAACATCCAATCAGATTATTATTGTTAATGTTAACGGTCCTACATTATACATGTCAAGTCAATGTAGATTATTTTTGTCAATGTCAATTACGTGTGGTACCGAGAAAAATTTCAAACTACGGTCGTTGTTTTAATATACTATTAAATGATGTGCAAACTTTGTCTCTCACGGTACAAAGTCATAAATATCTGATTTTCTTACGAGGGCAAGGTGAAAAGTTCTCGTCATAGCATTGAAAGACTGTATGTTTAAGTTCAAAAATGCATTTATTTTTCTACATAGTCCCCTATAAGTTCAATGCACTTTGCCCAACTTTTCCGGAAATCCTGCAAAATACCCATACACGGCTGCTATCACTTCTTGATTTGAGCTAAAACGCTTCCCAGACAATTTTTTCTTTAGATTTGGGAATAAGTGGAAGTCAGAGGTAGCCAAATCTGGTGAATAGGGTAGATATTCCAACAATTCGTACCTCAAATTCCTTAATCTTCCCATTGCTAAAGCACCTTTGTGAGCAGGTGCATTGTCCTGGCGAAAGATTTTTTTTCTTTTGCAATCCAGGCCTCTTCTCATGAATTTTTTTACCTAGTTGATCCAGAAGATTTGCATAGTACTCTCCAGTTATGGTTTTACCCTTTTCAAGGTAGTCAATAAAAAGAATCCCTTTTGCATCCCAGAAAACACTGGCCATAATCTTTCCAGCAGATGAAACTGACTTCGCCTTTTCTGGTGCAGAACCACCGGCTTCCACCCACTGCTTTGATTGTTGTTTTGTTTCTGGTGTATAGTGGTGGACCCACGACTCATCCATAGTTATAAATCGGCGCACAAAATCGGTTGGATTCGTCTTTAACCGATGTAAACATTGCTCGGAATTTCGTTTTCGCATTTGCTTTTGGTCAGCATTTAACAAGTGCGGCACCCATCTTGCACAAAGCTTTTTCATGTTTAACTCTTGATGTAAAATGTACCGTACCCTTTCTTCTGAAATACCTACGGCCTCAGCAATCTCATACACTTTTAATCGCCGATCGTCCAACACCATATTGTGCACCTTCTCGATGTTTTCATTTATAGAGATATTCGACCACGTTTAAATTTAGCCGCCCATTTTTTCACGGTCGAAAATGAAAGAGCAGACTCTTTATAAAGCTTCACCAACTTTGGATGAATTTCCGTTGGGGTTAAATCGTCCAAAAAGAAGAATTTTATGACTGCTTGATATTCCAATTTATCCATTACAACGAAACACAAAACGCGTCAACTTCAAAAAGCCGAAAAAAAAAAACTATTTTGCGGATCAAGTTGAAAATTGACACTTCTTATTGTGACAGTTGAAACAGTATCATAACAAAATATTTCATTGATATCAAAGCCTACTCTCTGTTAGGCCGAGAACTTTTCACCTTACCCTCGTATACTCAATAATTCTAGCTTGACCCTCATGTGATATGAATCTAAGATTTCTCTACATATTACTCATAGTTTGTAAGCAGTTCCTCATCTTGCAATATGCAGAAACCACTGGTTATGAAAGATCACAAGTTTAAAATCCTGTGCAAAGTGAATGACGCTCCTGCATCTAGACATGAATCTGAGATCTCAGCAGGATTAGATATCGACCCACCCCTTTGAGCAGGAAAGATTACAATGTCTGGGATATTATGCGCTGACATGGCCAGCTAACAAAAATTTTAATGGATAATTTTCTTTCAACAAGCTGAAAAATAAGCCTCCAGGCTGACAGCAAGCTATTAATATTTTTTCTCTTATATTGGGCGATATTGGTTATTGAAACAAGACTCAAGGAGACAAAATGAAGGTGTCTGCATCAAGCATGAAGCGGGTAGTGATTTATGGAAGGGTGATTTATTATAGCTACATATTTTTCTTTTATATTTTGTTATAAAAATATGTATAATGTTCCGTACAAACCTTCCACACAACATTAATCTTGGCTTCATCGCTCACGCACGGCTAACCGACTGGAAGATTCGCCCTCCCTGCTTACCTGCAACAAATGGAAAAACAAATATTACTTTCCGTAATACATCAAATGTCATTAGTTATTATCAGAAACATTTAGCAAAATTCATTTAAAATGTCGCCTAATAATGTCGAGTAAAATCTGCGTTTGATAACTTCAAAAATGAATTAAGAATATCAAATGGTACTCAGAAATATGTTATACAGATGCGGCAGAATCAATTGAGCAGATTTGAAGAGTTATAAAAAAGAAACCAGGGTATATATGAAAAAAATGTTTTTATTTTTGAAATCAGTAGGACCATTTTATACTCATTAATTTTTAAAAATAATGTCTTTAAGGCCGTTAGCTGCAATACATTGCTGGAACCGATTTCTGAAGTTTTGAACAACCCGTCGGGGTATCGCGTTTACTTCTTCAATAATGTAGCGGTCTTTCGTGAACAATTTGGGGGTTGTTTTCAGCCCAGTAGCGAAAATTTTGTTTATTCACAATCCCGCTTAGGTGAAAATGTGCCTCGTCGCTGCTGAAGGATGCTGCCTCAGGAGGGATCGCTGCAAGAATTTCCTCACACAGATTTTGGCGGTTGGCGTAGTCTGCTGTGTTCAATTTCTGAACCATCATTATTTTGAAGGGATGGAAATTCAAATCTAACTGCAGAATCCCGCTCAAACTGCGGTCTGAAACCTCCAATGAAATAGCGTGTCTTCGAACAGAACGTCTTGGCGATTGTTCGACTGCTGCTCTCACTAGCTCCACATTTTCTGTTGTTCTGATGGATCATCGTCGGCCATGTGTACCTATTCTTAGTGTGCTACCAGTTTCCTCCAACTGCCGAATCCAGGACCGAATTGTGTTCGCAATAGGAACAGCATTATATCGCCGAATGTTGAACCGTCGCCGAAAAGCTCTGCGTCGCAATCACAGATCGGTTGTTTTCATAAAACGAACGCACGGCAAAGCCACGATGTACTCCGGTCCAAACCATGTTGGGTACCAAAATAGGGATGCCGACAGAACAAAAGGAGACTAGTGTAGCTGCGAGAAGCGAGACGAGACGAGAAATATAAAATATCGATCTCGTCTCGTTTTTGGATCTGCAATCTCGATCTCGCTCTCGTTTTCGCACATTTTTTTTGGGTCTTGTCTCGTTCTCGCGCAAGACTCTCACGAGAGTTTCGCTGTAAAAGTAAGCACTTGCGTACTACGTATTTACCTCGGTATTTACGTATCAGTTGAACTACAAAAGACAAGTTCGCACCAATCGTTCCGTCTTCCGTGTATTTACAGTCGTATAACTATAATAAAGAGACGAAACACTAAATTCTAGACACCAAATTATGTCAATACGAACATCTGTTAATACATTCTGTCATCAGTAAAATTAATTAAACATTTTTTTTTTGTAACTACACTGGGAACCCGATGGCAACCTATCACTCCGCTGCACTTCGTGTTGGCTCCTATCGACGCTGAATATAAGATCCTTTACTTTTCAGGAACAACAAGAATTTTATTAACCGTAGTTTTAACTGAGATGAATTAGGGGCTGAAATGTTGGAGAAAAACTAGTTCTATTAGATGCAAAACCGATTTAGTCTTTATTTTGCATTCCCTCGCTCTGCGACCGATATCATTCGACTTTAGAGAAAGAAACCGTACATTGAAATTTTGAAAAAATATCAAAATATTCATAAAACACTACTCGAACGACAATGAATTTATCTTGACTACTCTGTTTAAATTTCCCTTGTTGTACTACTGATGATGAGAACTTAGTTCTCGAAATACGTATTTAGTTTTTATAAAAATTAATTGTAAGGTTAAGGGGTAATTATAATAGTTTTAGTTATATTTAACCTGTGATTTGGATGGCCCGAGTTAAAATTCCGACAGATGTTTAATTTAAAACTTGAAAAATATCTACAATTTTCAAATAGCATAAAGGAAACCCCTATGGTGCTCTCTGCAATACAGCTTTAAGTATCTGTGAGATGACGCCCAGCAAACACAGTTACGTCCTTAGTACGTAATATAGACATAACTCGTATTATATGTTACATACCGAATAACATTCCTGGAAAGTACAAGTATAGACCTATGTCCGCAACATGGTCTATGAGACATCACATCCCATGTATGTAGATATTGTAACGTAAATGGTATATAACAAAAGTATATCACTTCTTTGTAATTAATTTAATATACCACTTACATTGTGAATTTTATACCTGTAACTTCTTTTTAATTCTAAATTTAAATATTATATATTATGAAGGATGGTAGGAAAATGTGTAGGTATTAACTACAAATAATATATATTTAAATATGTAGTTTATTACAATACTTATATTACATATTTATTACAATACAAATTAAATATAAAAACTTAATGCACAAAATCGCACCTAAAGCTGCCACTCTTATGTATAATTTTATATTAATCCACAAGAACAGATGTGTTTTGTCATTTTTTACAGATTTACAGATCTGTAAAACTTACAGATGTGAACAGAATCGACCCATAAATTTCACTCAGACTAGTTCAATACAATTAATTAATACAATACGTAAAATATATAATATGTAACGTGTATAAAAGTTTTTCATTTGAAATTCTAATTTTATAGTATTTTAGTTTGAAATTATTATTTCAGGTTATCTAAATTTTCATTTTCGTTCAAAAATGGAAATAAGCTACATAATGAATATATAGTTACATAAACAAACTTACCGTATGACAAGCCGATTTTGCCATGAAATCAAAGAATTAAAGTATACACATTACATAAAACATAAACAAATACTGCAATGGCTGCAAAAGTAAAATGCGTCGTCGTTAAACCTCTGCACACCTGGTTTGGACAGACACAGACCTTGGTCACATAAATAGACCAATTAGATTTGGAATAGATGACACATGATCAATGCACTACGAATATATTATAAGTACGGTAACATGTATATACTTATAGGTATGTACCAAGTCCAATACCAATGTGACATACCGACAATATCATTTACAGTCTCTTGAGAGATGTCCGACATGGTATATGTATATGACGTTATAAGTACGTAAATAAATTATATACTACATAGGTTTCAGATATTTCATACTTGGTACATATATGTTAAACCTGTGTTTGCCGGGCGCCTTCAATAACACAAATATATTGTCATTACCGAAATATGCGAATAGAACCAGATTAGCATACCCGAAAATTTGAATTTAATTTCAATAGATAGTGCAAATTTTGTTTTCAACGGCCTCTCTGATTTTGTTATTGTCAATAATTCTTACATGAAACTCATATTAAAAGTCCATCTACAACTCAAGCAGAGAATTTTAGGAAGGAACACCGTAAAATTTTTAAACATTTTTATATTTTTCTGTTCGTGACTTTTTAAAAATAATAATGTTGTTTCCTTGACATTTCTATCAAAATTTTCGTGTGTACATTTACATTATACACACATCCCCATGTGGTATCAAAAAACATAAATATCCTCATTATCTGCGTAATGAAGTCAGCAATTCTTAAACCCCGTGTCCCTTGCTAACGGGCGCCTATGCGTGTCACGGGGCAATCTGAGCTTCGCTGGCCATGGGCGGCGGGAGCGGGGCAAGCCCTAATGAAATACCTGTCCGAGCACATGCGCCCGTGCTACACGCTTGATTAATGCTCGTCTGGGGAGCACGCCACGCATAGCGCATGGCGCATACGCACTCGCATGCACGTGGGGTGTTTTCAGAAAGGATATTTCACCATAGGTACTGAAATTCTGATGGTTATGATGATTTTTATGATTAGCACAATAGAAAATAAAAAATCATCACGACTTTGTACCTATTGCCAAATTTAAATATAAATCAGGGATATTAAAATACAGGCTGTCTCACAACTCGCGCCCCAGAGCAAATGAGGAAACACGATACTGCACTCGGATGTGTAAATTCGAAGAAAAAAAATCTAGCTTAATATATATTCGAGAAAAGACGTCTCAAAATTGACCAATCAGAGACCTACACCTTTAACGTGTGTTTGCCGTAATTTTACGTTACAAGGGTTTTATATAAATCAAATCTTCTTTAAAATGTGTGGGCGACTGTAGTGTGTCAAATTAAATTTGACAAGGTGAATAAAAAAGGCAAATTCTTAGCCGCTGATTACTTAGAAACGACAATAATATTTTAGTTTAACACATTTTACACAGCTGCTGCAACACGTTGCACTGTACGAAATAAATGATCTCGGATGACACCTTCGCTAACCTAAATTTGTTGACAGTGAAAAGTCAACTCTAAAGTGTCAAAATTACAGTAAAGACCCATTCAGAATAAAAAAAAAATTAGCGGTAGTCATAGAATTAATGGCATCGGTAGCGTAAAAAATTTATAGTAAAAATTATTTCCGTTCACAATGAAAAATTATTGAAATTATAGTTTCTAGGAATTTTTTATTATAAATTAGTAGGGTAGTAATTATACCTATCCACAAGCACTCCATTGTGTGAGACAAGCGAAGAGATTAAGGGAATTTAAAATTATTTCAAAAAAAGAAAAGCGTGGGCACAAATTGCCTTTGAAATAAGCGAAAATGGTAAGTTACGTGTTCAGTTTTAATTGTGCAAAGTTTATTAATAAGGCTATTTGTTTATATAGCGCAACGTCTGAGGCACCCCACAAAATGATCCTTTTCTATTTCTATTGCTCATTTTATCTGATGAAATCAGAAGTCAATAAACGTCAAAACTGTCAAAAAAATTAAGCGGTAGCATAGTGGCAACGTAGAAGTTTGGAGTTTGCAAACTCCTACCGCTGCCATTGCCACTGCGCTACTACTAATTTTCTTAATTTTTGGATGTGAACGAATACATTTGCTATAACGCATTCAATCTTTTACCCAGGCCACTACCACTGCCACTAATTTTGCCGCTACGTTAATTTTTTTTTTGTGAATGATACTTAAGTCAAACAAATTTTATAACTCACTAGTAGTATTTTTAAAACCTAGCAACCAGTTTTATTTTGTAATAATATCATCACACCTCAAGATATCCTTCCGGGATTGGTGGATTAAAAAGTCTTGTAAGTCCGTTATGCAAGCAGCCGCAAATTATTTTCTTCTATTTGTTGGCAACCTATTGTCGTCGGCAAGTGTCAGTTTCGTCTGGGGAACGAGTTGTGAGACATCCTGGATTGTTAACTTGTATGTTGTGCACATAGTCACGTGTGAGGCAAGCAACTGGAAGACAGCCATTTGCAGAAAAGGAAAAATACGCGCCAAATTTAAAATTACATATATATATTTTAAAATTATTATAGTTACAATTTTGAGTCATGCTCCACAGCTGGATAGATAGTCTTTTTTTCGGGGAAGACAGCAAATCGTACGCCAGAGTATTTAAAGAGAGTGTCAATGGTCAGTATTTGGAATACCTGATATATTTTTCACGTAGCACTAGCCTCCGGTCTATACACATTCTTCTTTTAGGATATTGTCCCAAATATCTTGCAAGGTAGGTTTTATTGTAATGTAAGTTTTTTCATATTGGGCCAAAATTAAAGTGTCTTGGTAAAAGATAAATCTGGACCAGAAGATGACCCATTAATTGCCGGTCAAATTATTACACCCCGTCGTTGGTCTCACAATTTTTAAGTATATTTAAAGTGGTCGAAAGAATTTTGTAGAATATTCTAAACACTTGTTTAGGTTTTATAATTTGGTGAAATGGTGCTACAACCTACACAGTCATCGAAAGATCGGAAGAGATAAGTTAAAAAATCCATATACGAATTTTCTTATATGACAAATCTTTGTTTATTGATCGGACCTCGTTGGGGTCTTTGGCCAAAATGAACCACCTCACATGCGAGAATATTTACCGGACGAGATTTATATTTCGTTTACGGTTACGGTAAAAATTGAATTGGCGGCGTATCGGAATGCAGTTAGCAGAAGTTATCGGCGTCCAGGGAGCGTCGGTCGGCGTCGGCGTCCAGCACGGCCAGCGACGTCGTGGTCGCGTCGCGACATCCGTTTACACAAACATCGCGCAGATTTACGGGTTTTAATAACGCGTCGAAATATTGCTATGGCCTTCGCACGCCTTTTTTACTTGTTGGGAAATTTGTGAGATTATAATGCGGTGATATATTATTGAATTAAAACTTTATGGGAGCGGAGACAATATTGATGGTGTGAATATTAGCGAATGGGACGCCAGATTTATTCAAATGGTGCAACTATGATATTCATGCCAGTGAATTCTTTATACCCTTATATGTTCCCTTATATGGCCACATATTTCTAAGGATTCATGCAGGAATAACTTATGTAACATTTTGCAATTTTGGGAATGAGTGATTTACAATAATTTTGTTAAATCACTAAAACTCATTTGCATTATGTTTAGGCAACTACAAATTATTAAAGAAGTAACTCTAAAATATAATTTAAATGTTACTGTTTATGTCACAGAACTATCATCATTTTTTCTAAATTTAAAACTATTCAAAATAACTGAGTCCTTGTGTAAAAAATATCGAAAATTGCTTCATTATTCACCAAATTTTTCTCCGTTATTCTAAATTTTCCATACCTTGAAAATGTTTTGCAATATTTATTAATAATAGCCCATGGTTTATTACTTATTAAGCGTAAATTTTTCTCTTTTTCGCCCTAACTTTATTCCCGTTAAAGGAAGCAAATAGAATTGATCTTTACCTCCCGCTACCCGTGGTAAGGGAGGTATAGGGATCGTGCTAAAATTCGCATATCGAGATTTTGGTAAATGAGCACGTTTTAAGGTCCCTAGAATCCATTGATTTTAACATTTTCACGATGATGTCTGCGTGTATGTATGTGTGTATGTGTGTGTGGATCCTCCACTCAAACTCAAATACAATTATTCAGAAAATTTTGAAACCTTGTAGAGCCCATTAGATTTTGGTTAAAATCGGATAACCGGAAATGACACTGTACTAGAAGCTCAAAATAGTTTTTCTTCGAAAAATACTTTAAATATTATTTTTTCGAGATGAATGTTATTATAAAAATTAAAGATTATTAAATTTCCTATGGATTTGCAATAATACTTTTTCTATATATTTTATGGATAAATTTATAAAATTATCTATAATTTATATCTCAGAGCCTATACCTTAAACAAACAAAACGCAATTATTCAAATGTATATAACTGACAGATAAATGTCACTGTCAAAGAACTAATCATTTCAAAATAATATTAGTAACGTTTTAAAAAGGAAAAAGTAAATAGAACAATAGAAAAGGAATTCAATACAGTTCCACCATAAGTAAATATGTAGGTAAGTATTTAGATTAATAAAAATTAACGATTCACATTTTATTATAGTTCCGGTGGCTCAATGGTTAGAGCAACGCCTCATGTCATGAGTGCCTTCGGGGTTCTGGGTTCGAATCCAACTAAGGCATGGATGTGTGTGAATGTGAACCCACTCTGTAATTGGGATTTAATACTGTTGAGGCTAAAAAAAGGTAGTTATTTGGATTAGATTAGACTATATTTTAAGAAATAAACTGTCAAAATTAGAGTAAAATTCGCTAATCCAAAAAAACTTAATTTTTTTTATGACTCGGGCTGTAAAAGGTGGGAGGTATTGTGTTGGCCACACCAGATTTTTTTTATTATTTTATTATGTTTCAAATAATGTTGTAGAGAATTTAATTCTATACCAGCATCACTAAACAGATTTTATTTTGCATGTTTAGTAACCTGTAAAATCCAATTTGAAATTTTATAAATATTACTCATTCGTAGTGATAGCCATGAAATTTAAACAAAATTACAAAGAAATGCATATCGTTTGAATTGTCAGAATTTCGATTTTGCAGATTACAAAATAAAAATAAATAAAATCTAAGCAATAATTTAGATGTAGATTATAAAAAGAAAATAGTTTGAAGGACTTAGGATAGAATATAATTATCAGTAATTTTTATTTGAAAATCGAATTTCTGAAAGTTCAAATGATATGCACTTCTTTGTAATTTTGTTTAAATTCCACGGCTATCACTACAAATGAGCAATATTTATAGAAATTCAATTCGGATTTTACAGGTTACTAAACATGCAAAATAAAATCTGTTTAGTGACGCTGGTATATAACTTTATTATCTACAACTTTTATTTGAAACACTTTTATCTAAAATTAATTGGGAACTTTTGCGCAAGGAAACACTGATTTCCCATGTTAAACGCCTATGGCCCGCTTTTTAATCAACACCCTGTATATATATATATATATATATATATATATATATATATATATATATATATATATATATATATATGGTACTATGAAAAATGAAATGTGCAGTTTTTGGTGGAACAGGCCCCTCTGATATCTTTTTTGTTGCATCGTTACGTTGCCTGTTATAATAGTACCTACTTTGTTTCTGTTTCAACAGTGTCTTATTCATATGTGCTTCACATACGACAAAAAGAAAAAAGGTCATGTCACTAATGGATGCTTGAAACCAGGCTAAAGTTCACTCATAGAACTTGGAAGGAACTACAAACATACAAGTCCAGTGACCATTTTTCTACCGTTCGTAAAGCGTTACACTTCGCGTGTTTCAATGTATGACCTTACAATTAATATAAATCGAAGATATATTTATTCGAAAACAAGAGTTACAATGTGCAAAAGTAACAATTTATTCATTGATATTAATATTGTTTCCTTCAAAGCATTCAACAGTAGATATAATCGAATTTGCAAAACACTTGTGGAAAGCACTTTGTGGTATAGCCTTCAACATCTGCAGTGATTTCCTCTATTTCCTCTATGGTCGCAGAATGTTATCCTTTCTCTTTCTAAATCCTTTTTACCGTAAACGAAAAACGCGCAAAATTCAAAAATTCTCGTTAGTATTTTATCGAATCTAGATTTTTTGTGTAACATTGCAACCGAATATTTAAAGGTCATGTCGTTGGCACATTCGGGTTTTTATCGCCTTTGGTCCTTCAATCAATCACGCTCCTCCACCAATATTCGCCTCGTTCGTCGGGTTGCGTGGGCGGTTACCATAACCTCATAAAGTGTCCACCTGCACGAAAGCCCCGCTGTTATTAATTGTCCTCACCCGTGTTGCATGAACGAAAAAATTAAGCACAAGAATTTGTATGTTCCTGCCTCCTTTCTGACGTTTATGACGAATTTATTAATTCGCCAAAAGTAAAATTATACTCAAAATACGCCTATCTCGCTGACATTTACACGCCCGACATGGCACAAAAAGTTTTAAGCGATGCTTGCCTACTAAACGTCGGTTTTGATGAGGTACTAATCTTGATAAGGCCTTTGTGAAGAAGGAATTCAAAGTAAGCAAATAACAAATTACAAGTATTCACGTCAAACATGAAATCTGGTAATCTGGGCTTCCATTACGCCAATGTAAAGCGGTAGTTAAAAAACCATATCGGCTCTTTTACGTAAATACACAAAGAGGAAAAAATTCACTGGAAATAAACCTAAATATAAGTATTGTTTTTAAAAGGAAACTAAAGTTTTTGTTTGATTATTTCCCCAACGAAATACATAAATAATACAGAATATAATAATAATAATAAAAGTTAATAACATGGAGCTAAAGTAGAAAAATCTGATGTGGCCAACACCAAATCTCCCGCTATTTAATTTTTATTAATTTAAATAAATTATATATATATATATATATATATATATATATATATATATATATATATATACCGTGTGTCTATCTTAAAGGTGTACATAGGAGATTAACATGGGAAATCAGTTTTTTTCATTTTCCTGCTCGCCTAATTATTTTAAGCAAAAACGCGCCAAATAAAAGTTTTAGGGCATAAAATTCTGCATTTAAATCGATAAACAGAATTACCTTTACATGTTTTATAACGACAGAAATTAATTATGAAAATGTCGAAAATTACGATGAAAATATCGACAGCCATGGAATTGAACAAAATATAAATAAATGCTTGACGTTTTATCTGTCACAACCGTCACAACGTAAGTTAAGTTATTTGACGTTTCTGACAATTTGATAAAACATCAAGCATTTATTTTTTGTTCAATTCCATGGCTGTCGATATTTGCAACGTAATTTTCAAAATTTTCAGATTTAATTTCTGTCGTTACAAAGCATATAAAGGTAATACTGTTTATTGATTTAGATGCAGAATTTTATGCCCTAAAACTTTTATTTGATGCGTTTTTGCTTAAAATAATTAGGCGAGCAGGAAATTGCAAAAAACTGATTTCCCATGTTAATCTCCTATGTACAGACACACGGTATATATATACAGGGTGGTGGCGGTTAGGGGTGAACATAGGGATATAACATGGGATTTTAGTTTTTTGCAATTTCCTGCTCTCCTGTTCTTTTTACGGCAAAAACTAAAGAGTACAAAATTGTTCAGAATTAAATATTGCATACAAAAATGTATTTACATTTATTATTATGTTTTTGGTTTCTTCACAATTTTAAAAAGAAATTTCAAAATTTCTGTTATTTTGTAGCAATAGCCATGGAATTTATATTTTTCTAGTTGTCAAAAATTACTTATAAACGTCAACCATGCGTTAATCTAACTTAAAAATTAAATAAAAACAAACAACTTTTAATTTTAATACGCATTTTTTATTAGGTATACCATTTAATAATAAACCAATTCCAAATGTATTAACTACGTAGAATTTTGATTTATCATAGCCAATACCATTTCTTCACTCACTTCGTTATAACGTCTTCTATTATTATTTTTATTATTATTTCCTTCATTACCTTCGTTCACAGCTACACTAGCTGTGTTCTCAACGTTTTTAACAAGTTTAGAAATTGTTGCTATAATAGGAATTGGTGTATTTTCGTACTTTATGGAAAACAAATCATGTATTCTTCTAAAACTATTTCCACCATAATAATTTTTTATAATAAAAACTCGTTCCTTATTCGAATAAACATTCATCATTAAATTAACTTTTTATTAGAGAAAATTTCGAAAATTTGACAGAAATTGAATGACATTATTATGTTTAAACATTTGAGTTATAAGTCATGGCTATTGCTACAAATTAACAGAAATTTTGAAATTTCTTTTTAAAATTGTGAAGAAACCAAAAACATAATAATAAATGTAAATACATTTTTGTATGCAATTTTTAATTCTGAACAATTTTGTACCCTACAGTTTTTGCCGTAAAATGAACAGGAGAGCAGGAAATTGCAAAAAACTAAAATCCCATGTTAAATCCCTATGTTCACCCCTAACCGCCACCACCCTGTATATATATATATATATATATATATATATATATATATATATATATATATATATATATATATATATATATACTTACATATTTAGTGATTGCGGAAAGTGTATTAAGATCCATTCCATATAACTAGGGTTCTATTTACTATTTTCTTTTTAAAACGTTACTGTTATTAATTTGAAATAATTAGTTCTTTGACAGTGACATTTATCAGTCAGTTACATACATTTAAGATATGAACTGTGTAACCAAGGAGATTTGCTTGTTTAAAGCGTAGGCTCCGGAATTAAATTTATAGATAATTTTATAAATTTATCCATAAAATATATCGAAAAAGTATTAATGTAAATCTATAGAAAATTTAATAATCTTTAATTTTTATAATAACATTAATCCCGAAAAAATAACATTTTAAGGTATTTTTGGAAGAAAAACTATTTTGAGCTTCTTGTAAAGTGCCATTTCCGGTTATCCGATTTACACCAAAATCTAATGGGCTCTTTCCATTACAGACAAAGTTCGAAATACAAGGTTTCAAAATTTTCTGAATGATAGTATTTGAGTTAGACTAAAGTATCCACACACACATACATACACAAAGACATCATCGTGAAAATGTCAAAATTGGATTCTCGGGACATTAAAACGTGGTCATTTAGCAAAATCTCGATATGCGATTTTTAGCACGATCCCTATACCTCCCTTATCAAGGGTAGCGGGAGGTAAAAATAATATAAGTAATGTAAAAAGTATTATTTAGAAGTAATGGACTGCGACTTTTAATATTTTTTGGACTTAATTACGTGGTAGATGGTTTTCGCTTGATGAACAAATTGATCTATAATTCATGATTTTTTTGAAAGGAATCAACATTCCACAAGAAAATGGGTTGAGAACTTTTAAAAAGTGAAAGAGTATTATTGTTGAAGGAAACTGCATTGAACATATTTAAAATAAAATACTAAAATTAGAAACCATTTTCATCTAAATCAAATGAAAATCCACCAGAAAGAATTGGTACATCAATGCCTTAAATAAAATTTCCCCTTATTTTGTATAAGTATTGATTTTAAATTTATTTTGAAACTTTTCAATTAGTCTAGAATCATTTTAAATCGCGCAATCAAATTAATCATCTTAAATCAGTTGAAAACAAACAAGAACTCTTTGAAAGAGACATAAACAGAGGGAAGTGTTAATAATATAAATTCGAATCCTTTTGAAAGTTTGATGGCAGTCACTTTAACACAATTTAAAAATAAATCCGAGACGGAGAACGATGATTTGGAAGTAGTAGGAAATATTTCAGAGATTCCAAAATAAAATCGTCTGCCAATTTCCATGCATCGGAGAGGCGCTTCTGATTTTCAATCGCATTCATCTGAATGGAATAATTCCTGGATTACATTTGCACAATTTTTCAACGACTGCAGCACAGAATTCCACATTCGCTACAAATTAACATTGAGCTCAGAAGCTTTTAGATTGATCAAAGAAAAACAAATATTTAAGAACTATTAGTAAAGTATTTTGTACGTATCTATATGAGCAATTGACATATGGTTAACTTAAAGCAGAGACAAATATCTAAAGAGAGATTGGACAGACTTATGAGTGGCCTTGTAACAAAGTGTTTGTTCATGAGGGGTAAACGGAGCACGGAGAAAATAGTTTCTTGCATATTTCTTCAGAGGACAGCAATGCAAAAAAATATAATGGAAAATTTAAGCATCAAACTGAAAATTTTAAAAGCTGACATGACATACATACGTCAGAGAACTCGTAAGGTATCTTATGAACATTATGGGTCGATTCTGTTCACATCTGTAAATCTTACAGTTCTGTAAATTTGTAAATAATAGACAAAATCGCAACGAATTCTGCTCTCGTATGTATAATTTTATATTAATCAACTAAAATAGATGTGTTTTTGTCAGGTTTTTATAGATTTACAGATCTGTAAGATTTACAGATGTGAACAGAATCGACCCTTAAAATACTTTTTTATATAATAATATTTATAAATTTTTCTTATATATGTTTCTGTAGAATTTCATAGAGAACAAATTTTTAATGCTTGTATATCGAATATCAATAACTCAGGTGATATAGAACTTCCCGAAACTTACAAATTAGGAGATAAATATCCTGTTGAACATTTATCAAATGAACTTGATCATTTGCAATTCTTCAGAAGAATTCTGTATGAGAAAAGAAAGGAACTAACGCAAAAAGAACTTAACATCCACAGTAGTTAAAAAGCTGACAATTACGACTATATGTGTTATGTGAAGAACTATGAAGATGTTGGAGGTTGATATTCCTTTGCTCCCAATTTTCGTTTCTTTTTTTTCACCTACGTACGTCTCTTTTCAACACATCTTTAAATAAGATTTAAGAATTCATGCAAAAAAATAATACTAATAATACTACGATGTACTTCGTGTTGCTTACAAGTTTTAGTTTACATCACATACATAGATGTACAAATATGGCTCAGATATTACAGTATACTAATTAGAAAGAAATCTCGCGAAGAGGTGAGGAAATTGCAAAAAAAATATACAAACTTGCATATACACATACATTTATATTTTTCACTATTCCTCAAAATAATTATCTGGATAAATACTATTAAACTCTCTTATTAATATTATTTATATACCTACTAATTGTTCTTTTGCAATTTAAAATTTTTACACTATATATTTTAAATACATATTCATAATATAGCAATATGAGTTCTTCTTTTTCTTTTAAATATTAAAAAATAGTTATTTGTAACACTAGGCCAGAAACTGAACACCTGCAAATACGAGATCTCGCAAAACAGTTTCTGGGCGTGTGATACACATTATTTTTTGTACCGACTTCTCCATAAATTCTTCGTATATTTCTCTACACTTTATTCTGTTACATAACCTAAAAAATGAACATATATTTTTATCGGATTTGCACTGCAAGTTTAATTATAATTACTTACATTTGAGCTTAAAATGCGTAATTATTCTATATCTATTGAAAATATAACATACAAACATTAGTTATATACATTTTATATACTTTCGCATATTTTTAATGACAAATGGCGGAAACTCAATTGTATCACGTGAAGTTAGTTGTAGTTACAAAATAAACTAGTCCTAAAGTTGGAACTTATAATTAATCTATACGAGATGTCAGTGATGACAGCATATTATTATTTTTATGACAAAATTTAGTTATTTAAGTTACAACAATTAAAGATTTAGCCCTCAAATTTGTAAACATTTTGCTAATTCTTGTGTTGAAAATAATCTTAAATTGACATATCACCAGAACAGTAATGCCAACTCCTTTTGCCAGCCTAGCAGGCCTATTCTACTAAAAATATGTATAACGATATTGTTACCATACGACTGTCGCTAAGCATTTGGTTGAACGACTTTAATAACGACAAATGCCAAAAAGGTATTCTACTAATCATATCGTTATCGAGTTATCGTTATGATGAATTTAACGATAATATCTAACTTCATGTTGATTTTGACAGAATAAATTTATATTTGTTTTTCAATTCAAATTTGAAATTTTCATCGTACATAAAATTATTTATTATTCTCACCCTCGTTTTACAGTTTACACACTCCTTATCTACTTGCGTCCTATGAAATTTGATATAGGTATATGTCTATAAAATAATCAACAATAATTACAAAAACAATAAATGATTGACTTAATACCACATATGAATCCTTTTCTACTGATATCCTCGTTGCTACTGATTTCTAATAGCTTCCATGAGCAAAAAAATGCAAAGCTGCCATCATCTGAATTGAAAACAAAATATTTATGTGCATTCATATGTAATGTAAAACGCATAAATAATAATTTATAAATAATCTAGAAATTTTTGGCAAACCATCACTTCAACGAGTTCCTTATATATGGTGATATTTGCGTAAATAAATCTCTACATTCTTCTTTACCCATAAAAAAATTTCCTCCGGTACAGTAAAAGGACGATTATATAAAATGTCATATTAAAAAAAAAGTAATATAATAATAAAATATCTTCTTCAGCCATTTTTACTTTTGTTTTCAAAATGTATCTAACTTTACGACTTCAACGAGGCATGTGAACTTGTCGTTCATGAACGACATAAAATAACGATAAGTAACGATACGTAACGATAAATAAATTAGTAGAATAGGGTTTTGGCAAAAATCGTTATTATAACTACATGTCGCCTGGTAACGACTCGTAACGATACATATTTTTTTAGTGGAATAGGCCTGTAGGTCAGCAACAGAGCATTTCTGGACGATTTTGAGTTCTATAATACTAGTCAAAATGGACGGAGGTACGAAAACTAATTTTAAAAACACACACGGTCAACATTTTAAAGATTTAGTTACCGTAGTTTAGTTAGTGGCATATGTTGATAGATGGTGAACTTTATGACGATACAAAAGCATTGAGTTTCCAATCTCTCTTTAGATAGTTGTCTCTGTTATAAAACTTCCAAACGTCATAGTGTATGTGTATTTCTAATTAAAACGTGTCTATTTTATCTGGTTTTCAATTAAAAAGCGCAGTTTGAGAGGCGTGCAATATCCTTTTACGCATGTGCTTTATCTGCCAATATCCTGCTCCTTAATTACTCTCATCACAGCCTTCCAATTTCCGGCCTTGCCGTAAAACACCAGCTCATTACAATTTGATCACCAGGGCTATGACACAGGGAATCAAACTGTAAAACTGGCAAAAATACCACCAGAGGGAAGATAATTGAAAGTAGCAGGACGAAGAGAGAGAATCAATTGGTTCTCATCATAATTAACTGGTTCCTTGGCCGCCCCTAAACTACAATCTCTCGTGCGAAGGGTGCCACGACAAAACTGATTAGAAAACGCACGCACGTCGTTTGGAAATCACTCTGTTTCTATAGGGTGGGACGCAATTTCTTACAAGGTTTTAAAGAGCAAATTCGTCGTGTTGGAATCAACCTCACGTTGCATGAAATCTGTGGCATACTGCAAGATTAATCAATGTCTGTTCATCACAAAAAAGAAGGATGTTCGTCCTCTTAGGTTACCAAAAAGAAAATAGCTGCTATTAAGAAAATAGTCGAAAAAGACAAATGCGCCACTGTTCCGGTAACAAAGTATCAATTGAAGATTGGATCCTTAGCTACACTATTATTCACGAAAGATGACTATTCAAGGTCATTCTTTCGAAGAAAGAATACACATCACTTTACAGCAGTAGCTTAGCAACATTTTGTATTAGAAAGAGAAAGATTATTTGACCTATGCCTATTTAATTTATGTGCTGTGACAGATATCCGTAAATAGTGGCATTACTTTCTAACACACTATAAATAATAATGACATATCTCGTAGAATTACAGATACCTAATTATATACTACACTGCCCTCTGTGCTAATAGTTACCCAGTGGCGTTGACATTTAAATCAAATTATTATTCCTTGGTTTATAAGTTAAGTGTATGTTTATGTATATTGTAAAAACATAGGTGAAGAAAATAAATCTTTCAGAAAGGCATTATTTAGGAAGAAACATAATTTTCAGGTGAATTATTCTTATTTTTTCAGTTAAAATGTGTCCATAAATATTTCATGTTGCACGCCTATGCATTCAAAATATAGTGAAGTTATCTGCAAGTAATATTATATCAGACGGCTCTCAAATGACCTTGAATAGTCATCCTTCGTGAATAATAGTTTATTAAAAAAATCATACACGATCACTTGCATTTTTATAGGGATCGTGCTAAAAATCGCATATCGAGATTTTGGTAAATGATCACGTTTTAAGGTCCAATCCAATTTTAACATTTTCACGATGATGTCTGTGTGTATGTGGATCCTATTATGACAGGTGGCGAAAGTTTTATTTCTCCCTTCGATAAAGATGGGAAATCAACAACGATAACCAAGAAGCAGCGTACCATGAAAAAAAACTGATGTGGCCATCACAATACCTCCCGCCCTTTACACCCCGAGTCACAAAGATTAAGTTAATCCTTATTTTGACAGCTTATTTCTTAAAATATAGTCTAATCTAATTCAAGTAATTACCTTTTTTTAATCCCTCAACAGGATTAAATCCCAATTACAGAGTGGGTTCACATTCACACACATCCATGCCTTAGTGGGATTCGAACCCAGAACCCCGAGGGCACTCATGACATGAGGCGTTACTCTAACCATTGTGCCACCGGAGCTATAATAAAATAAAGATTAAATTTTAAATATCGGGATAGAATAGAATTCACTAATCCAAAAATGAGGATTAACTTGAACATTTTTGTGAATCGTTAATTTTTATTAATCTAAATACATACCTACATATTTACTTATGCTGGAAACTGCATTGAATTCCTATTCTATCGTTCTATTTACTGTTTTTTTTAAAAAAACGTTATTAATATTATTTTGAAATGATTAGTTCTTTGATAGTGACATTTATCTGTCACTTACATACATTTGAATAACTGCGTTTTATTTGTTTAAGGTGTAGGCTCTGGGATTTAAATTATAAATAATTTTATAAATTTATCCATAAAATATATAGAAAAAGTATTAATGCAAATCTATAGAAAATTTAATAATCTTTAATTTTATAATAACATTAATCTCGAAAAAATAACATTTAAAGGTATTTTTCGAAAAAAAACTATTTTGAGCTTCTAGTAAAGTGCCATTTCCGGTTATCCGATTTTCACCAAAATCTAATGGGCTCTTTCCATTATAGAAAAAGTTCGAAATAGAAGGTTTCAAAATTTTCTGAATGATAGTATTTGAGTTAGAGTGAAGGATCCACATATACATACACACAGACATCGTCGTGAAAATGTTAAAATTGGATTCTAGGGACCTTAAAACGTGGCCATTTACCAAAATCTCGATATGCGATTTTTAGCACGATCCCTATACCTCCCTTACCAGGGGTAGCGGGAGGTAAAAAACAGATGTGACCAACACAACACCTCCCGCTATTTAATTTTCATTAATTTAAATATACATACTTACATATTTTGTTATACTAGAAATTGTATTAAAATCCATTCTATATAACTACGGTTCTATTTACTATTTTCTTTTTAAAACGTTTTTATTATCAATTTGAGTTGATGACAGTGACATTTATCTGGCAGTTACAAACATTTGAGGTATGAATTGTCTAATCAAGTAGTTGTGTTTGTTTAAATGTATAGAAAAAGTATTAATGCAAACCAATAGAAAATTTAATAATCTTTAATTTTTATAATAACATAAATCTCGAAAACATAACATTTAAAGGTATTTTTCGGAGAAAAACTATTTTGAGCTTCAAGTAAAGTGCCATTTCCAGTTATCTGATTTACACCAAAATCTAATGGCTTCTTTCCATATCCAAATCTCGATATTCGATTTTTAGCATGATCCCTATACCTCCCTTACCAAAGGTAGCGGGAGGTAAAAAGATGAACCACGTATCTTATTTTTAAAAATACTAACGTGAGCGTCGTAATACAGTATTAAATTTCATAAAGTTTGTACACTGAAGTAAAAAATCTGATGTGGCCAGCACATTACCTTCCGTCAGTTATATGACGTATTTACGAAAATTCTACTGGCGAACTGTTACCAGTAAACAGCTTTTTATCAGGTTATAGCTACCGGAATCGATATTTTAATAACGCAACTGGTAAACAGGGTAGATCCATAACCTATGAAAAAATCTGAAAATTTAACAGTTAACAAACTGAGCAGAGCCCTACTTTGAACACATTTCCACTTTTACCACGCGCGCTTCGCTTTGCATCACTACTTTTTTTTGAGATTAGATTCCTCATGAATCCGGTAGATGGATCTGGTAGATATTGAACAATTTTCGAACACGGTAACTTTTTACCACTCATGCTTTCGAACACAGTCGGTAGATACGGTTTCTACCGGTAGAATTTTCGTAAATGCGTATGTATTTTCTATAAAATCCATACAGAAAGTTCCTTGGGAAAGATTATAAATTTCTTGTATGTACATTACCCTTCGACAGTTGTATGTATTTTATACTAATTCCATACAGATAATTTCGAGCAAAATGATCCTAACACAAATATACTACGAATATGTCAATTGCACTTGACACTGACATCTTTCAATCATAATTTTCATAATATAGTATCTGTTTCTAGCATAGCTGGCTAATTTATGAAGTTTAATTTCTTTATAATTTTATAACTCTATATCCATTTAATATGAAGTATAAAATGCAGTCAAATCGAATAGAGAATACAATGTTCTTTAATATTTATAATAACATTAAATGTGAAAAAATGATATTTAACATCGTTTTTTCAAGAAAAACTGTTAAAATCTGCAAATAAGGGTACTTCCGGTTGACCAATTATAACCAAAATCTAATCAGCTTTTCATATGGATGCAATGAAGAGGAATACGAAAGAATTATAATTTTTGGAATAGTAGTATTAGAGTTATCGTAGACGAAAATTTTGTTACACACACACATCCACACACACACATACACACACACACATACAGACATCATCGTAAAAATAGTAAAATCGTATTCTAGGGACCCTAAAACGTGCTTATTCATTAAAAACTCACCACCGAATTTTTTGACCAAAGACCTAAAGGTGACGGAAGGTAAAAAGAGTTGCTTTATTATATCGTTCGAAAGCAAACGTACCCATCCCTCGATTCAATTTTTCATGTGTGCAGAGAGTGTTTGTTCGATGCAATATGAGGAAGTTAATATTTACCTCAAATTCCGTAGTTGATACTCATGTCAAAACCAGATACTCATTAAAACTTTGCATGATAACAACACCCCTCAATCTCAAATATTTACTCGTATGTCCAGTTGTCCGTATTATACTTGCCACTGGAGTTCTAAATTGGCTTTTGAATTGAATTTGAGTAGTCAATTTCATATTCCCTCTTTGGGAAGGACTGAAGAGTAAAGGGAAAGGTTACCAATGTTACCACATCACTCGAACGACATGCTAGATATTTGACATAGTTGCCTTTTGCTTGTCGTGTGGACCAGACGAAGGCTTACGCCCTTTCAGACGCAATTAAGATGATAAGAACATGTAATTGACACTTAGGAACAGACCAGATTTATAATAGCATTTCCCTTTTGGGAATATCACTTTCCTAGAGATTTTTTAAAGACTGTAAATATAACATTACATATCTGGCGTTCAAATAAAATATTTCGAAGATGTACAGGCTGTCTCATTTTCGATGTTCTTTAAAGGTATCTCGGGTAATATTAATGATAGAGCAAAACCGTTTGCACATTCCAGGGTCAACTTTTCGAGAAAAGTTTAATAGTCCCCACAGGAATTTTCGATCTTCATTTGTTTCTGAGCTACAGGCAAAAACTCGTTTTCCGCTCATTTTGAAAATATCTCATATCTTATTTATTATAATAGTTAGAGAAAAAATGTTTTAACAATTTTTTTGCGTTTTTTAAAGAGAATAAAATGGCGTAATTAGATTTTTTGAAAACAAAAGAATGTAGACTTGTTATATATCACTGAAAAGCTTGTAAAATAAGCAAAAAGATGAGACTATTTTCAATATAGGTTCCCATTTAAAAAATCATAAGTTTGTGTTATATCTCGAGAATTATAAAGTTTTAATAAAATCTAATTACGCCATTTTATTCTATCTAAAAAATGGTAAATTTTTTGTACAAACAATTTTTCTCTAACTATCATAATAAATAAGATATGATATATTTTCAAAATGAGCGAAAAACGAGTTTTTACATGTAACTCAGAAACAAAAGAAGATCGAAAATTCCTGTGGTGACTATTAATCTTTTCTCGAAAAGTTGACCCTGGAATGTGCAAACGGTTTTGCTCCATCATTAATATTACCCGAGATACCTTAAAAAAAACTTCGAAAATGAGACACCCTGTACAGTACCGTTCAAAAATATTCAGATTGTTTCCCTCATAAGATCTTAATGAAAGTTACAGCGCACTTTTATAATAAAAGCGCTTTTATTTTAAAGTAGTATAAATCCAGTGCATCTGGCAGATCTTACCTTGCAAGACATATGGGACAATACTCTAGACCTAGACCCAACATATTTTTAGCCGCGACCCCTTTTTCTAACGACCTAGTAGCCTGCGACCCCAATATAATGAAAACTAGGTATCTTGATTATTCATTATTATTAAATTTTCAGCTCTCTCAGAATTTTTGTTATGCAACCTTATGATTTATTTGCATGATCATAAATGACAGAAAAATCACTATCGGATTCCGCTACTAAAAATCTATATTTTTTGTGATGACGTCATAACTTAAAAACAAATTAAAGTCGGAAGGTGAATCGCACACATTAATGGATTTTTTAAAAACTAAAATCGACGTGTTTTAGCGCTTTTAAAAAATCCGTTGAGTTCGCTGATTTTTTAATATTCCATACTACGAGTCACAGATTCAACAGAAAAAAATCTGATGTGGCCAGCACATTACCTTCCGTCCGTTCTATGTAGTGATCAAAAATGGCTGAAGATCACGTGACAATTTTTGTTCCACAATAATGTCAAAACTATATTCCACATATGACAGCTGCATGACATTTGATTAATATCATTGCCGTACGTTGATTAATTTGATATTTTTTTGTTTTCATTATGGATTTTAACGAAGAGTGTGGCAAATTTCTTCTTGCCGCATATTTTCGTTCAGCTGAACGTAACAAGACAGTTGTTGACAGTATTGTTATAACAGCTAGCAAAATTCGAAACTTACGCTTATGGAAATAGTAATGCCGTCATATTAAGTAAGCGGCAAATGTCAAAATTGTCTTGAGTCTTGATCACTCTGTACAAATTTCATACAGAAAGTTCCTTGCAGAAGATTCTATTTCTAGTACATTATCTTCCGGCAGTTGGCAGTTCTATGTATATTGCACAAATTCCAAACAGAAAGTTTCTAGCAAAGATCCTATATTTTCAGTAAAATTATTACACAAACATACTATGTCAATTGCACTTAACACTGACATCTTTCAATCAGAATTTTCTTAATATAGCATCTGTTTCCATAGATGGCTACTTTATGAAATATAATTTCTTTAATATGTTTTAACTATATATTCATTTAATATGAAGTATAAACTGCAGTCAAATCGTATAGAGAATAAAATAGTCTTTAATATTTATAATAACATTAAATGTGAAAAAATGATATTTAACATAGTTTTTTCAAGAAAAACTGTTAAAATCTTCAAATTAGGTTACTTGCGGTTGACCAGATGTAACCAAAAACTAATCAGCTCTTCATATGGATGTAACGAAGAAGAATATGAAAGCATTATAATTTTTGAAATTGTATAGTATTAGAGTTATCGCAGACGAAAGTTTTGTTACACACACATACATATATACACACATACAGACATCATCGGAAAAATAGTAAAATCGTTTTCTAAGGAGCCTAAAACGTGCTTATTGATTAAAAACTCGTCATCGAATTTTTTGACCAAAGACAATCAATGCCTTCCTTACCTAAAGGTGACGGAAGGTAAAAATAACTACAAGAAGATCAGGTGTACAAATTCTTTTGAGCTGTATTATATATTCAATTTATACAGAAATCTTTTATGTTCCTTGGATTGTGTAACCTTCCCTTGTTAAGACACCACGAAATTTCTTCCATCTTGTCAATTGATCCTTTGCATACTCGAGGTGTGAACTTCAGAATTTCTCCTGCCGTTGGCAGATAGCGCCCCGGGTTCAATTCCTTGTAGCCGCACCATTTCTTCTGTTTCCGCTGTGCTGCCGGTGATAAGTTCATCCACAACTGTCATTCAAACACAACCATCACGTTCGCTTCAACAAACCAAAAAATTGGCCGCCTTTTACAACCCCAACAAATTTCCGGCTCCGTCGAAATAAACCTAGAGAACTAATTCCTAAATGATACATAATATGATGTGAAGGAATGGTGCCCGGCACGATATCTAAATTGCTTTATCAAGAAGGCTAATTTTGGAAGGAATACGGAAAATGAAATATAACGAAATATAGAATCCTATGTTATATATTGGATTACAAAGCGTTATGTAAGTAATGTGTGCTATAGTTCATCGTATGATAAAGAGAACTGAAAGATAATCAGAAATATATTCTGCAGAATCTGTCATGTTTTAAAAGTTGTAGGACTGTAAAGTCGACCAGTTACAAACCAGGTTATTAATAAATTAAAATTTAAAAATCAAGTTGTTCTAAAAAACAATATTTGTTGGTTGTCATAAATAAAGTTGAATTTGCAATAAGTGGAGTAGTACTTAGATATTTAGAAATGCCTGTTGCTGTCAATTGAAGAATACACCGACATGCATTTGGTTTACAGAGAAGGCTACTTGCTTACTTGCATACAATTTTTACCTTCCGTCACCTATAGATAAGGTAGGTATTGTCTTTGGTCAAAAAAATCGGTGAAGAGTTTTTAATCAATACGCAGGTTTTAGGGCCCCTAACACAATTTTACTATTTTTTCGATGATGTCTGTATGACAAAAATTTGTCCTGCGATAACTCTAATACTACAATTTCAAAAATTATAATTCTTTCATATTTCTCTTAGTTACATCCATATGAAGAGCTGATTAGTTATTGGTTACAATTGGTCAACCGAAAATACCCACATTTGAAGATTTTAACAGTTTTTCTTGAAAAAACAATGTTAAATACCATATATAAATATTAAAGAATATTTTATTCTCTATACGATTTGACTGCATTTTATTCTTCATATTAAATGGATATAGAGTTAAAAAATTATAAGGAAATTAAATTTCATAAATTAGCCAGCTATGTTATAACTATGCAAACAGCTACTATATTAAGAAAATTATGATTGAAAAATGTCAATGTCAAGTGCAATTGACATAGTATGTTTGTGTTATAATTTTACTGACAATATAGGATCCTTTGCTAGAAATTTTCTGTATGGAATTTGTATAAAATACATACAACTACCGGAAGAGAATGTACAGAAATAGAATCTTTTGTAAGGAACTTTCTGTATGAATTTTGTACAAAATACATAGAACTAGAAGGTAATGTGCTGGCCACATCAGATTTTTTTATTTAATACTTTTGAAGAGACGATTAAAATTTGCTACCCAAATTTTTTCTTTTGACAAAATTTTCATTAATCGGCCAGAAAAAAAATAATGAAATTTGAATATTTAAATTACCGTCATGTATGACGTATAGAATTACGCCGCACCAATGAATGACCGTAAAGCCATAGCATGTGCAGGTAATTTAAAGATGACAGATCACCTGTTTTACGTTTGAACAATAGTTTGGGTCTCGTGGCTGCGTGCCTGAGTGTCTGGTCGCGAATCTGGGGAACCGGATTCGATCCCGACCGACGCCAAATATTTCGATTTTTAAATGGCACAAAATTGACCCCTGTGGTGCACTCTCCACGCCAGCAATGAGTGCCCGTAAGGTGTCGCCTGGTAAACGCCCGCACGGTACAAATATGTCATCAACATTACCGATATCTGCACACAAAGCGGATTGGCACACCCAGCAATGGGTAATATGCCGTGATGATATATTTATTTATTTATTTTACTCCAGTTCAAAATAATGATGTCACAGAAAATGTTCTTTCTTAATTTACCAAAAAACATACAATTTTTTACCTTCCGTCACCTTTAGGTAAGGAAGGTATTGTCTTTGGTCAAAAAATTCGGTGGTGAGTTTTTGATGAATAAGCACGTTTTAGGATCCGTAGAATACGATTTTACTATTTTTACGACGATGTCTGTATGTGTGTGTGTGTATGTATGTGTGTCTGTGTGTGTGTGTGTAACAAAATTTTCGTCTGCGATAACTCTAATTCTACTGTTTCAAAAATTATAATTTTTTCGTATACTTCTTCGTTACATCGATGTGAAGAGCTGATTAGATTTTGGTTACAATTGGTCAACCGGAAGTACCATCATTTGAAGATTTTAAAAATTGACATAGTGTGTCTTATAATTTTACTGGAAATATAGGATCTTTTGCTTTCTGTATAAAATTTCTATAAAATACATACAACTGCTTTAAGGTAATGTACTAGAAATAATAATAATAAATCTTTTATTTCTGCAGATACATACATTACACTGTATATAGAAAACGTCACAAAATAATAATTTAAGACATAAATTTTCTGTATGAAATTTGCATAAAATACATGCAGCTTCCGGAAGGTAATGTACAAGAAATAGAATATTTAGCAAGGAACTTTCCGTATGAAATTTGTACAAAATACATAGAACTGACGGAAGGTAATGTGCTGGCCACATCAGATTTTTTTAAATTATATTTTTACATTCGTTTTCAACATAACTTTAGGTATATAGTGAAAGATATCGGATTTTCAGTACCACGCAAGTAGCCCATTGCGCCAAAACAGTTGCCATTTATAAAAAATGTCTTATCCATGTTATAGACTTACAGATTTTTTCAGAATTGCAGCATAAATCTACAGTAAATTCGAATGTACTTGATCGCTTTAATTTTTTTAGTATAAACAGTCAAGATTTAAGATTAATTTAAACCCAATTTGATTAGAAATCCGATTAAGGACTTCGATATAAACTTACTCAGTGTATGCCGTAAAATTTTAAATCGCGTTTGCAGTAAAATTCTTAATTTAATATGTATGTATTTGCAGAAAAATATATGTAACCCTTTCGGTATCTTCTTTAGAAGACAGTCTAAAAGCCCGAAATTTGTAAGAAAAAAAGTCGAATTTTATAACCACGTGTGTTATCCTTCACCATTAACTACGCCTCCCTGCAAATCAGTTCCCCGTTCATTGTTTTGAGGATCCATTACCGTAGTGACACCACCGGGTCATTATAAAACCATCCTTGATAATGACTCGCCATATTCGTTGTGCATTAACGATATTATGTTCGTTCCGGCTTCCAGAAACCGTGTTCCTCCATACCCGAGTATGTTTGATAGCCGTGATTAATGGATGAGAACTTATTTCATCCGTGCACTTTTACCGAACAATCGGAAGCTCTACTTGTTCCAAGAGACGAGAGGAAAGACAAGTATAGGTATTCATGCAAGAGAGAGAATAATGAGAAATTTATTCGTATTCATAACGATGATGATGGCCAAACTGTTAGGAGCAATTTTAATACTGCTAAAGTTAAACCATATTCATACTTCAGGCTATTAGTCCAGTAACACATGACTTATTTTTGTATAACATTTATTTATATTCTCATTTTTTTACTTCCTTGTACGAAGTAAAGGAAGTATTGTAATCGCGAAAAATTTCGGTTTTCAGATTTCAACGGAAATATCCATTTTGACCATCCCTGAATCCATTTTGACTCATTTCGTCGTGACGTCTGTACATACGTACGTATCTCGCATAGAAAGTAGAAATTTTGTATTTAGGACTGCGATAACATCTAGTTGTGCACCTCCCTTTTTGGTCATTACATAATTTCCAGTAATGGTACTTTATTTAAAGCATATAATAAATTTTAATAAAAAACTATATTAAAATATAATCCAAAACTTTTCAAATTTGGTATATAAGGCATTTATGTAAATTGGAATAACATAGATTTTGGTTGAAACAGGCTAACCGGAAGTGATATATTACCTGAAGTTGTTAACAGTTTTTCTTGAATAAAAATTAAATTCTGCGTCTAGCATATCAAATATTATTAAATTAGCCCTTTGTATAAGCGAAATATGTGAATTTAAAACTTATATACTCTTTGGTTTTTGTAATGAAGCTTGCTATGGATTAGGACAAAAAATTAAAAAATAGATGTTAATGTCAAATTACGTCAAATACGTGCAATTTTATAATTGGGTCTATACTTCATATTGAATTTGCGTACAAGGAAGTCGTGTGGTGTCTACATCAGATTTTTTCTTTTTACTTCCTTGTACATAGTAAAGAAAGTATTGTAATTGCAAAAAATTTCGGTTTTCAGATTTCAACGGAAATATCCATTTTGGCCATCCCTGAATCTATTTTGACTAATTTCGTCGTGACGTCTGTACGTACGTACGTATCTCGCATAACTCAAAACCGTTAAGCCGTAGAAAGTTGAAATTTTGTATTTAGGACTACTATGACATCTAGTTGTGAACATCCCTTTTTGGTCTTTACATAATTTCCAGAAGTAGTACTTTACTTGAAGCCTATAATTGATTTTGATGAAAAACTATTTTAAAATATAATCCAAAACTTTTCAAATTTGGTATATAAGACTCTAATGTCAATGCGAATAACATAGTAGATTTTAGTTAAAATAAACTAACCGAAAGTGATATATTACCTGAAGATATTAACAGTTTTTCTTGAATAAAATGGTTTTATTTTCATTTTAGATATAAATGCTTCAAATAATAGTTTTAGAGAATTAAATTCTGGGTCTAGAACAACCAATATTATTAAATTAGCCCTTTGTATAAGGTAGATATGTAAATTTCAAAATTATATACTTTTTGGTTTTTGTAATAAAGTTTGCTATGGATTAGGACAAAAAAGTACAAAAAAATAATGTTAATGTCAAATACGTGCAATTTTATAATTAGGTCTATATTTCATGTTGGTCTTGCGTACAAGGAAGCCGTGTGGTGTCCACATCAGATTTTTTTATCAGTTTATATTTATTTTTTAACAATTGACCATTCAAACTGTTTTGCATGTATTTATGTATGATTTTATCCTGTACTATGACCAACTCTGTGATAATTTTATAGATAAACCAATAGGATATTTCAAGTCATAATATATTTGAAACCGCTTGAAATGTCGAGATAAACGTAATCATAAATATTTTACTGAACTAGTTTTGGAAAATTGTCATTTCTGAGCCTGTCTTGTAGTGGATTTATTTTTCTAAATAAATATGAATCTTAGATATCGTTTTCTGCATTTAACTATTTGTTGTAAAAAAATGTACTTTGCTACTTTTACAAATCCATGGATAACTTAATTTTACTAAAAATATTTCAATTTGTAATATGTATTGCAATTGTAGAGGTATTTCCATATCGTTCTATATTTAGTATGTTTCCGAATCACTCTAAAACACAATGCAATATACTATTTTTTGTTAATAAAATTATAATTTACAGCTAAAGACCTACAAATGTTTTAGTTATTATTTGTACATTTGAATTTAAATGTCTTCCTATTTGAAATTTCAAAGTTTAAGTGTATTTGTGTTTGTAATTCTCTATTTGCAGACACATATAAATGCTAAGTTGATGTAAAATGTAATTAAAATATGACTTGCTAAAAGCATGCGAAATCCTTTCGCAAAAATGTCAGTCTACCTCAGTGCTGTGCTTAATTATTTATTTGCTTTCTGCACCACACAGAAGAAAATTAAATTTCATATGGAAAATTTGAGTAATGCATAACATAAATATCAACTCAACTCACTCACAGACTCGTAACGCAATATCATAATTAGAGTAATATTTTAATGCACGGGAATATTAATCCTCATTATTATTATAATCAACTAATGTTACTAATTACATATTTATAATATATTGTATGTAACATTTCAAACTAATAGAAAAACATACACATCTCTCATTCGTATTCAGAAAAAAATACTGTTTTGTTTGAAACTCTTTACCTTTGACAAAATAATAATAGAAACATATATATATTTATTTATTTATGTATATATGTTTGTATGGAATACAACACGCTATTATTTTTATTATTTTGTCAAAGGTAAAGAGTTTTTTCTATAGTCTTTATACAACGTAGCCATTTGCGCTCTTTTGTCAACGCAAAATGTCACTTTGCCGCTCATGCGCTACAAAGTAGAAAAAACGCTCGCTGTCCAAATTTCTAACTATACAATGTTGAGAAATGTCACTTGTCTTAATGGAAACGTTAAGTGACGAATTAATGGCACTGTAGTTACACATTTACCGTATTCACAAGTCAATCTGACATAACTGCTCGGTCGGTATATTACATAACCAAACAAAATGCCGCACTGCTGTGAAAATAAAATAGGGCATTAATTTACAAAAACGAAAGTATAAAATGCTTAAATTAGATTTAAACAATAGCTCAAGAAGAATGGAAATTAACGATAAATACAAATTAAATATAAAATAAATTGTGTGAACAGTTATGCTGCCACCTGCAAAAGTTTGACGTGAACTGTCCTACGGACATCCTCTTTTTCACTGCACTAATTTAATGTACTTGAAACAAATAAATTATACAAGAAACACTTATAATATTCATTACAAAATTAGCAATATTTTTTGAAAAAACGAAAGCCAAAACAATATCTTGAAGTCATATTTGAATACGTTCCTATCTTCACTGCAAAACTGTTGAGTAGTACTATTAGTACAAAGTGTACATTTTATTATTTTTTGACTGTAGAAAAAATCTTGTGTGTGTTTCTCGAGCGCAAATGGACATTTCGAAAGAATACCGTGCGACTCATGTACCGTTTTGCGCTCTTAATAAACCAATAGCTATTTACTCATTTCTAGATGTGCCAATCTGCTTTATATAAACTTGTAAACCTCACAAATAGATTACAGTTTCTTGCTACCCCTACGACACTTATAAATTATCCCAAATTATCCCTTTTCAATTTTAAGAGATAGAAGATATTCTGAATGGGGATCTGCGCATAGTAAGAAAAATTGAAATCTATGGCGTTTATTTATAAAAAAAAATTGACGTAAAATGTGAGAACATCTCAGATAACTTTAAAAAAATATATCGAAATGAGTTACAAAAGCTTTTATTGAACTTAAAATGTCTAACAATGCAAATTTTCACCGAGAATACAGGTATTTTAATGACTGAAATATTTTTGACGTATCGTTTGACAGCCCAACTGGTAGTTGTTCGCGCCATTTTCTTACTATTTGCCGTTAAATTGAAAAGGTCCATATATTCAAAACCATGTAATGAATAATTTTTAAAATGAACTTAAGAATCTCTCTAGAGCAGCCCCATTATGTTGCCATATCTGATTGCCCCTATAAAATTTACAAATCAACTCATATATTTAGCACTGCACAATAAAACAAATTGATTATAATATTGAAAATTACTAACCAATACTCTTAAAATAATAAAATAAGCAAAACTGGATGTTTCATCATTCCAATTCAAATTATAATTATTATAATGTAGTTATTATAATTTAATTATTATACAAATATGTCATCATCATTACCGATACCTGCGTACAAAGCACATTGGTACACCCAGCAATGGGTAATATGCCGTGATGATATATTTATTTATTTTATTTAATTATTATAAACTGAAGCGACCGATTTGGAATGAGTCTACTGAGCACTTGTTAAAACCATATAAAAACTCAAATTTGATACATCGCCCGGCATAAAATAGGACGGAGAGGATACATCTTCTCTGGAGATTCTCTCCTTATGTCACAGGAAAAACCGTCCGCAAAAATCAGCAATTAAAATGACAGTTATGTGACGGTAACATTTCTCACCTTACATTCTGGGACATTTGGCGGATGCCAACTTCGTAAACATTATATTTACGGTGGCACACCTACACCGTGGTATTAACACAGTGAACATATATTGGATTTTATTCATTGTCTATAGTAACAGAGAAGTCTAATTTTACTTTGCACTTTACTATGTCTACTCACGAATACCCAAACCTTCATTCTCTTCCATAACTTTGTAAATCTGTTAAGTGAAACTGCTTTCCGTCAAAATATTTTTCAGGAACACTCCCTGTTTGATGATGGCTACCGGAGTAAAGAATAGCATCCAATAAAAATAAATTCCGAAGTTTTCCTTGTAAGAAATTACTTCTCATCCTTGCTATTCTTTCCAAAAACTTGATAACACTTATATTTATGACACAAACAGTAATTAAAAACCAACATCTTGGTTCTTCTATTCGTAATTGCGTGCACGTGGTTATATGTCAAAGTTACATATTCACACCAAGTGTTATCGAGGGTTATAAATAAATAAACCCCTTTGAGTTAGTGATAATATCTTTGCTTTTAAATTTATAATGTTGTGGACCCTAGTTACATGGGGGTTCTGGATTTTTAAAATTTTCGTGGGTGAAATTGCTTGGGGTAAAGTACAGCTTAATTTTAACTTTTTGCAACTTAATTAACATTGGTAATTAAAATCTTAAACAGGTTACTATATGAGGCGGTATGTTAAACAAAAAAAATACTTCTTGTAATAATAACAAATGACAGTAAAATTGCGAAGCACTTTAGTACTTGCTATTGACAATAGTATTTTCAATAGTTCTACGACAAATAAATAAATATATCATCACGGGATATTACCCATTGCTGGGTGTGCCAATCTGCTTTGTACGCAGATATCGGTAAAGATGATGACATAGTTGTACCGTGCGGGCGTTTACCAGGCGTCACCTCTCGGGCACTCATTGCTGGCGTGGAGAGTGCACCACAGGGGTCAATTTTGTGCCATTTAAAATTCGAAATATTTGGCGTCGGTCGGGATCGCACCCGGTTCCCCAGATTCGCGTCAAAACACTCAGGCACGCGGCCACAATAAGTGGTTCGAAAATAATTGAATATACAGTTGAAAGGACGAGATGTGTTACCTATGAAACACAACGACACCGTAGGGGGAGTTGTGATATCAGGTAATACATCGGGTCCGCAAACTGTATATTCAGATGATTTTCGAAGCTCGAGTTGTATATGTTAAGACTATACAACGAATTAACCAACTATGTTTTTACAATGGGATCTCGTGGCCGTGTGCCTGAGTGTCAGGTCGCGAATCTGGGGAACCGAGTTCGATCCCGACCGATGCCAAATATTTCCAATTTTAAATGGCAGAAAATTGACCTCTGTGGTGCACTCTCCACGCCAACAATGAGTGCCCATGAGGTGACGCCTGGTAAGCGCCCGCACGATTCACATATTTCATCATTACCGATATCTGTGTACATAGTAGATTGGTACACCCAGTAATGGGTAATAAGCCGTGATGATATATTTATTTATTTTTACCTCTCGCTAAGAGAGGTATTGTATTCATGCTAAAAATCGCATATCCAGATTTTAGTGAATAAGCACGTTTTAAGGTCCCTAGAATCCGATTATAACATTTTTACGATGATGTCCGTATGTGTGTGTGTGGATGTTGGATTCACCATAACTCAAATACTATACGACTTAAGACATTTTTAACTACGGATTCCTCAATCTAACAATAATGGGAAGAGTTGATTAAGTTTTGGTAACAATTGGACAACCGGAAGTAGTAGTTACAAGAAAAAAATCATCTAAATATTATTTATCGAAAATTTATGTAAATACTTATATTAAACAAAGAAATTCTTTATTCGATAAATATAAATTCATTATTATATCTTCTATAGATGATTTAGAGATAAAGAAATGCATATAAAATAATTTGATGTAAAAAATCTCAGATCAAACTGCTACAAGGCAAGAAATTCAAATGTTTGTAATTGACACATAAATGTCACTGTCAAAAATATTTGTATGCCACTGTTAAAAATATTTGTACATCATTATGAAGATTATGAAAATTAAAAAAAGTCAACAACGCAAAAGAATATACGTAAAAAAGAATATAAAAGGAATTTGCGAAAAAATTACGAATATAAAGAAAAAGAAAAAAAAAGTAGAAAAAGAAAATTTGAGGATATTGAATATAAAGAAAATGTAGGTATTGCACATAATTTATATTAAACTATCCCATAGATTTTGCAAATATATGTGAGACTTATTTTGTAGTGAGACATGAATATATGTATTTGTACTTAAAAATATTTTTCGTTTTATGCGTACAAACAGGTAAAATATCTGGCGAGAGGTTATGTGCTGGCAACATCAGATTTTTTATTTATGTTTTTACGAAATATAAAAAATATTACTATTTCATTTATATCCATAGACGATATGATTACATGTGATTCATTTGTTTCCGTTACTGTCAAGGGGTAGGATTCTGTATCTCGTCCGTTATCAAACGGTACCGTTATCACTATGGTTACATAGAAAATGACTTTTTATTTGACAACTATGACGTAAATATGCCATTCATCTTATAAAAAATACGTTACTATAGTGATAACGGTACCGTTTGATAACGGACGAGTTACAGAATCCTACCCCTTGTCCACTATACCTTCCCAATACTCGTCAACACCATCGAATATGCACATCCACAGCTATCCCAGTTAACCAGTAAATTCCCGAGTCCTCCACTCGATACTATACTGCATACGCTCGCTACGATGCTGCAGTGCTACTCACTAACACTTTACTTTCTAACACTCCATGTGAATGTCTCTATGACTCTCCCTATGTAACTAACTCTCGAGCATAGCTGCGTCCCTTTTATGCAGCTGCCATTAACTTCCAGAAATCTCTAGAATGTTTGACCGCATAATAACAATGAACACAAAAGGTTCAGGCGACCGGAAGAAATTAAACACGTCGCTATACTTTGACGCTTACACGTTACAATACTGAAAATTTCTTATTGGTTTTAAAGTACGAAAAATTGGCATGTGTTGTTCTTGCCTCAAGCCATTCATATTATCCTGTTCTAAAATTAATTTCAAACTTAGTAATCCTTATAATGAATATTCATAATTAATTTGAAGTTCTGTAAGTACCCCGTACAAAAAAAAAAAAACTATACAACTAAGTAATATTGATTATAGTTTTTCTATCACTATAATACTTTGTTTAATTAATAATATGCAAATATATCCTCTCTAAAACGTTCTGCCTCCGTTCAGTGACACTAGAATGAGAAAAACTAGTCGCGAGACAGTCTGAGAGCAAGGAATTCACTCCAGTCTACAAAGAAAATAATTAATAGTGCTGTAGCTACCTTTCAGCACTGCTGAATCCTCTACATCTCTGCAGTGAGCTAAACATAACTATCAAAAGATACAGGGGTAATTGCATTCGTGTCCATCAGTAAAATGGTACGAGTACTATGCTTTTTGGGTACTCTGAATGAAATGGAAGAGTGAAATGTTGTACTTATGACAGATTACTTTACAAGATACGAATAAAACTAAATAGATTTGGTGAATAAAATACTTGAAAAGGGAATCGTCAAGAATAGTACAAACATTACTTTCAATGAAATGAACAAATACACATTTCTTATTCAATTACATTTTATAAAATTCGTATACCTAATCGAGGTAGAGTCAAAAGTATCCGGAATCGTTACCTAGTGCCAAGCAAGTGATCACTGGAGATAAATTTCTTTTTCTTGGGTGGCAGCCTAGGGAAAGCGTCGAGCTACCCGACGCCCCTTTAGATTCTTACGCGTGAAAATAAGCCTCGAAGTAAAGTAGTATTGTATCAGGACAATACATCCTCACATACTGCTGCGCAAACTAAAGCCAATTTAAAATAATCAAAGGTGGAATTACTAGAGCTCCCAGGATACAGTCTTGAACTTGAACCTTATGATTTCTTCCTATTTCCTAAATTAAAGGAAATAATGTGTGGTTTCCGATATACAAGTGCAAATGAAGCGGTTGAAGCCTTCGAAAACATAGTCTCTCAAGAACAAGAAGAATGGATTTCTTGCTTTAACGATTGGTTTTATCGAATGCATAAATGTGTTGAGTTAAAACGAGAGTATTTCGAAAAACAAAAAAAATTCTAGAAAATTTTGTTTTCCATTTGCCTTTGAAATGTCGTCTGCATTTTGCTCGAAAAATCACTATTCGAGACCCTTCAAATTATAAAGAAAGCATACGGAAATAAGGCAATGAAAAATATCGACTGTGTTTGAGCGGCACAAGCTTGGACAAAAGTAAATTGAAAGTGATCAGGAGGTATTTTTGGATTACCACGGCGTGATTCACCACGGAATCATTCCTCAAGGACAAATTGTAAACAAAGAATTTAGTGGAGAACCTTTAACACGTACAATACGCAATCAGGCGACAATTCTTAAAAATTGGGTACGAAACTCTGGAGCGCCTCTCTTATTTTTCCAACCTTGAACGAGCCGATTTTTACTTATTCGGATAAAAATGAAATTGAAGGGGCGTTTTTCTAATCCAGCAGAGGTGATGGGAAATTCGTCAAGGCAGAAGATGGTTTTCAGGAGGTTTTGAACAGTTGTACGAAAGGTAGAACAAATATGTATAAATGCAAGAGGGATATACTTTAAAAGAAATTAATGTAAAAATATTGTATTATTGTCAACCAATTCCGGGAACATTTTGACGCTACCTCTCGTATATGTCGTATCCAGATTGTAAAATCCGTATCAAATTCCTAACACGCATACGAGTATTTTGTACCCTTTGAAATTAAAAACATTATCACCCTTATCATCCAGAGCTTAATTTCCTGTAAACTTTCCCTTTAAATTTCGCGTAAACAATGCGTTGACTGTTGAGCAGAAACCGATCCCACATATATTCTCCCTTTCCAGGAGTCTGCACAATGGTCCGGAACTTTGGAACTCGGTACATACAGTGACACAATACACCACGGCGGATATGTCAACCAGCAGACATGGCATCAGATTAGAACTGAGAAGATAGGGAAGTATGGTCCATTTTGTATATGAAGAATACAAAGATATGAGCTGGTATTGCGGTAAATAAAAACAAGGATGACAGAAATCATTAAAAGATTAAAAATTAGCAAAATGTATAGTTTTTTTTACGTAAGGAAATAGACGGTGCTATTCTGTAACTTTATCATTATCTCTTATCGTTCGTTAAAGTAATGACAATCGTTTATTTTTAATAATCAAGTTATCGATTGTCTCAATTTTCGTATTCTATAACTACAATCATTTTCTTTGTCATTTATTTGAAAATTTTACGCATTTCGCGCTCATATGAACTTAGCACTCATTTATCAATAAATATTTCAATTCTTTAATTATTGCGATGTATGTATGTGTATGTACATAAGTAAATATTCACTCACAGAATTTAAAAAAAAAATAGTTTTAACATTATAAAATGTACCTACCTAAAATTTTCCAAAATAGATAAACAGTACCTAATGGACCTTTTCAATTTACCGCCTATCTCTTTCTGTCGCTGCAAATAGTAAGAAAATAGCGCAAACAACTGCCAGTTGGGCTGTATTCTCAGTGAAAATTTGCATCGTCAGACTTTTTAACATCAATAAAAGCTTTTGTAACTTATTTCGATAAGATTTTTTAAAGTTATCTGAGATATTCTCACATTTACGTCTAAATTTTTTAGAAACAAACGTCATAGATCTCAGTTGTTCTTACTATGCGCAGATCCCCATTGCGCATATCTTCTATCTCTTTAAATTTAAAAGGTTCATTTACGAAAGAGTAGATAATATAAAATATTTTTTAGTTTTAAATAATTATATAGGCACATTGTTCTTTTGAGTACGTTAATTCTATTATTTTTTATTGATTACAACAAATGATATTTTGATTATTGCTCAAGAATACTCATTGCACAAATTAATCCAACAAGAAAAATTATTCTGTAGTATTTTGCGAAGAATAATTATCATTTACTATCATATATATTCATTTAAAAACTACGGTGGAATTTTGAAAGCTGAGTGATTTAATATTTTTTTTTCCACCGATATTCCCCTGATGTACTATTAAAATTTTGTAGAAAAAAGTAAAAGAAATATCCTTCGAAACACATATTTCTCTGGGATTGTTATATTGAAAAGTATTACTTAAAAGATTTGTTTAAAATTTTCATCGCGTAAGGAGAAATGGTCACTTGTATTTCTTAGTGCCTTGTTGTGAATACATAACCTAAATCTATAAACAACATAAAAATGTAAATCGAACGAGTTATATTGTATAATATAAAATTCTTTCAATTAGGCCAGGCGCTAGAAGCCAAAAGAGGACGTGTTCGGGAAATAATTAGAGGAAAGCTGCAAATGGATTAAATCGCTTTATTTAAGGTCTGGAATGATCATATTAAGTTTTCCCCCTCGAAAGACCTGAGCGTTGGCCGCCATATTGGAAAAAAGGAGCAAACTTGGAGTTTTTCGCCAATATCTTCGTTTATATTCGTCTGAAAGTAAAAATACCTATTACCAATATTAAAGACAATTGAATTCTCTACAAAAATGGTATTTTGTACTTTTTTGCTAAGACTTATAGTTTGGAAGCAATATCCGTGAGAAGTGTGTTATTTTCGCGCAACCGCACGAAACGTCGGATTTCGCACGCCGTATTTCGTTTTCTATGTTAAATACGACGCTGTTTCAATATTTTAACAAAAACCAACAAATTTTTCATTGAATATATCAATATTTCTTACCAGTTAACAGTTTTTTGTCTCTTTTCCACACCACAATCAGTTCTTGTAAGTTAATTTTCTTCGTTTCGAAGTTGATGGTCGGCAGAGTTCTTTCTCTTGGTCGGTCTTCTTACTTTTGTCATATTGCTTGCCCATTTCGCCGTCATTTGCTGCCTCGTAAAGTACCTCATTGTCGTCGGATATGAAGTGGTCCAATTGAATGTCAACTTCGGTATCATCACTGAGTTCATCTAAAATGTTTTCGATATTTGTACACGATTGTCCCCGACAATTGTAACAAATGGCAGAACATCGAAGCCCAACTTTCCGGCAACTGCAGGCCGTTTTACATCCTTTTGTGCACTTGCAAGATATAGACTTTAAGAGCGATGGCGAAGCTGGTTCCTTAGTTGAGGTAATCGGAAGAAGGCCGTCTTTGGTTTTCTTCCAGCCCCAATCTAGCGGGGTTTTATAGTTGCCGTACCACAGCTGGATTTGGTGGTACGTCCGTAAGGAATGCTGACGTGCAGCTGCCTGAGTAGGTGGCAAAGAAGCCAGATTGAAAGAAGATTTAGACATTGACCTGGCAAATAGTTGGAATCTCAGGTTATCTAACGATATAAAACCGCATAATGCGACAAAAACAAGAGCAATGTTGACCAAGGAGCACTATGTTGACCAAAGTATGTGGCGCCACAGTATATCACGTGATTCGTAAGGTGCGTCTGCGCGTCAGACCGTTTTTGATTTTCAACTATATTTGCAGTATTTGAGGTTATAATATATGTTATATTAAATAAAATTCTTAATATCAACACAAAATTTTGGTGGAAATCCTAAAAAAAAAATATATCATCACGGCTTATTACCCATTGCTGGGTGTGCCAATCTGGTTTGTACATAGATATCGGTATTGATGATATATTTGCACCGTGCGGGCGCTTACCAGGCGTCACCTCACGGGCACTCATTGCTGACGTGGAGAGTGCACCACAGGGGTCAGTTTTGTGCCATTTAAAATTGGAAATAATTGGCGTCGGTCGGGAACATTTTATTTCTAACAGTGTACCACACTTCTCGGGGCTATTGCTTCCAAACTATAAGTCTTAACAAAAAAGTACAAAAGACCATTTTTGTAGAGAATTCAATTATCTTTAATATTGGTAATAGATATTTTTACTTTCAGGCTAACATAAACGAAGATATTGGCGAAAAACTCCAAGTTTGCTCCATTTTTCCAATATGGCGGCCAACGCTCAGGTCTTTCGAAGGGGAAAACTTAATATGTTTATTCCAGAGCTTAAATAAAGCGATTAAAGCCGTTTGCAGCTTTCCTCTAATTATTTCTCTAAAAAAACCTCTAGCGCCTGGCCTAAATTGCATTGAAGTACAGGCGATATAATATTATAACTGCTACTTTTATCTGATTTTGATTTTGACATTTGTTATCGATATGATGACAGCATATTACTGATCGATAAATTTTAGTGTGTTATCGACTATCATTAACCAATTTTAATGATCAAGTGACTTACAGAATCCCAATTTGAATTGCAATCCATCATTACCTCGATAATGATCGATAAATGATAATGATTGAGTTACAAATTAGCCCCGAGAGTTGGTTTAGCTAGGGAAATAAGTTTTACTCTCTGATTAGTCACAATGCGCACTATTTCACAAAAGCAAAGAAAAATACTTTTCAGTTTTTGACATATGTAGGTTGTATTCAAACCCGATCTCTTAAAACATTATCCCATACATGTCCAGCACAAATAAATTCAATTCATACTGTATACAACAAAACTAATATATTTATTTTATTTGAGATAACTAGTAAATAAAATTCTCGTGTTCATATATTTTTCCATTTAAATCACTGCAGTCACATTCAGATTTGATTAAACTCATTTTGTCATATGCATCTTCTTCCTCATGACTTGAGTTAAACCCTTTTCCCGTTGCTTCTGCAAAGCAAGGAGTTGCATGTATTTACTGTGTAGATCGTCTGGGTTTTTCATTTCCCGGAGAATGCTTCAAGACTGTAAATTCCACCCGACTTGACACAGTTTGACTGATGAGACGCTGAGTTTTTAGAATGCAACCTCATTACCAAACTAAAAATATCCCTACATGTTAATTTCCAAGCAAATGACATGAGGAAATTAATCATTCTTAAAAGAAGAAGAATGTAACTTTGTCGTTAGGAAGACATATGTAATCATCATCGAAATGACGACATTAGACGAACAAGACGTTAAATATCATATGAATTCGTTTTAAAATTGAATCGTCCGGGCGTAGCCAATATGTTAATCTTTATAACTAATTTGATTCTCTTACTATTATCTGACTAAGTATATATATATATATATATATATATATATATATATATATATATATATATATATATATATATATATATATATATATATATATATATATATTTACATTGAAATTTATGACAACTGACAAATATTGTTTTTGGAACTCCTTGATTTTTTGATTTTAACTTAATGAGAAGCTGGTTTGTAATTGGTCGACTTTACAGTCCCATAACTATTACAAGTCGATACGTAGATTAATAAATTTCAGATTATAATTTTTTCAGTTTTCTTTATCATACCTTGAACTATGGCACATTACCGACATAACAGCCTGTATATATATATATATATATATATATATATATATATATATATATATATATATATATATACTTTTTTTATGGACCATAGGAGATACAATGGTAAAATTTTCATATGGCTGTAAATTCTGCCTTATAAATTTAAAAACTAAAATGTAAATACAAAAAATTAAGAATTAAATACTGCATCAAATGAGCCTAAATGTATGTAAAATAAAATATCCGTCTTTAAGCTTTTTACAGAGTGCCATGCAAGACAAAATATGCAATTCAAATAATTGTATTATTTGACTTTGACAGATAAAAGACACCCGGTATATATATATATATATATATATATATATATATATATATATATATATATATATATATATATATATATATATATATATATCACAAAACAGTTTCTGGGCGTGTGATACACAAGATTTTTTGTACCGACTTCTCCATTAGAGCTTAAAATGCGTAATTATTTTATACCTATTGAAAATATAACATACAAACATTATATATATATATATATATATATATATATATATATATATATATATATATATATATATATATATATATATATATATATGTAGATATGAAAAGTGGCGCATAATACTGCTATATCTCTTTACATATTCATTTTAGAGCAAAAAAGGTAATAATATAAGTTGTTCAGAAATTAAAAAGGTATCCTTACTTACATGATCATTCATATTTCACGAGATATTAATTAAATGAAATTGAATGTTCTTTTAAAAAAATTGTTCGAGTGCCTTGAAAAATGAAACAAGTAACCTGAATAAAAAAATACACATCAAAATTTTTTATTTGTTGTATAATTTCTTTTAGGTATAAACTCAATTTGTTCGGAATTTATACAACAAATATCAAAGTGAATATTTTATTTAGATTACTTATTTCAATTTTCAAAGCACTCTAACGATTTTTCTAAAAGAACATTAAATTTTAGTTATTTCATATTTCGTGAAATATGAATGATTATGTAAGTAGATTAGATGAAATGTTTCTGAAGCTGTGGAGTTTGTTTTATAGGAGTATTTTTTGGATTCAAGCTTCAATGTAGCTTTTAACAATTTATTGTTGTGGATATTTGACGACGTTTCGGCCTTGGTTAAGGTCATTTTCAAGTCAGACCATGTAGTTTACACATAGTCAAAATTCTATGAATGAGTTACAATATAAAATAAAATTGACAGATGAGTATGTAAAGTTAAATTTTGACATAAGAGTGCGTAAAGTTTTACTTAGCTACTATTTTGGCTAACTTCGCGGAGTGATACCATATACCTTAATTTCTTTTCTTCTTTTATTTAGGGCTTGTATATAGCTGTCGCCATTTACCCTCCAACCGGACTCACCGAGCCGCACTGTTTTACCACTGCCGTACTACCAGTTGGATTTCAGCCATTGCTACATTTATTTAAGATGTATAAGTGGCTAGCTTATAGCATCCGAGTGTGATAAATACAAGTAGCTGTATATATTTTTTACGACAAATCATATATTGTCGGTCGATGGGAAACGAACGCACGGAACATGGTTCGGGTGACGTCACTGCGAGCTACGAGATGTGCGCTAATCCGATCAGCCACCAACCGACTTCTTTCTACTATAATTTCGATTTCGGAAAAATGTACTTTATAAAATATGTCTATACAAAGTTTCATTTCGTAAATGATTTAATATTGCTCTATATAAAAATACCTTTACATTCACATTTAAGGTGCATTCACAAATGAAAATAAGGTTTATGGTTTTTGTTTAGGTTTAAGTAAGTCATTCATAAATGTAAGTTTAAATTACCTGAAAATTAGTTTTAATATGTACAGACATCTGTGTAAATGCTTCAAAAACGAGATTAAAATATCGGTAGATCAGTACTCAGCAAGACACCTGTGCGCCGTGAAACTGTCATTCGCTTGGCATTATTGGTTATATTTCAGCAATAAAGTTATGACAGTCTCCATGTTCTTCTCGCATTTGTTGAAAAAGCCGAATCCACCAAGAGGATACTAAATAAAGATGGGTGTATATATTATATCATTTCAGACTCGCTCTCACTGGTGCAGTTTGTGACGTCAAACTAAATCATAAACCTAAAGTTTGGACGTTGCAATGATTAGCTTTATAATTTGGATTTAAATACTCTAAATTCTGAGTGTGCATGGAGTCATTACATAATATGCAACATCTGTGTAAATGCTTCAAAAACAAGATGAAAATATCGGTAGACTTGGCATTATTGGTTATAGGTATTTCAGCAATTAAGTTCATGACAGTCTCCATGTTCTTCTCGCATTTATTTAAAAAGCCGAATCCACCAAGTGGATACTAAATAAAGATGGGTGTATATATCTATATCAATTCAGACTCGTTCTCATTGGTGAAGTTTGTGACGTCAAACTAATTCATAAACCTAAAATTTGGACCTTGCAATGTTTGGCTTTATGGTTTGAATTTAGAGACCCTAAATTCTGAAGTGTGAATGGAGTCATTACATAATATGGGGCCAAAGTCTTTAAATCTAAAGTATAAACCATAAATCTAAACCTAATTTTCATTTGCGAATGCACCTTTACGCAGTGCAAAACATAAGTTCTGAATTTAATTTGGTATTATATAAATCTGTAACAGATAGCTCCTATACAATGTAATAAGTTTTCAAATTAATTAAGCATCTGGTACATGGAAATCTAAACGAGTAGTCTACCTTTGTTTCAATTTTAATTTGCAATTTGATCTTATAAAAACATCCCCTGTCTTCTGTTTTCATTCTATGAAATTGAAATCTCGAGGAAATTATTATATCAAGCTACAAATTGAAATTCTTTAATAATGCAAAACAAAGAAAACCATTCTGTCTGTGACTGTGCCATAACTAGATTTTAATTTTGTCTCTATTCCATTCTGACGTGACGTGCATATCCGTCGTCGCTATAATAATCGCGGAATTTATACCATTGCTTCTCTTTTATGTCATTACTTCTCTATCACAAAACAGTCGCACGCGATGGAGCTATTTAGACTAGCATCATCGGTATTTGTCATACGACGTCCTGATGGGGATTCTCGCAGATGCAGATGGTGCGTTATGTATGTGAAATGGGAGTACGCCAGGTGAAATATGCGGCCATTTGCAGTAAAGCATACTATGTTTGTATTGGACAATGGTTTATTAAAAACATACAGCGATAAATTCGGGTTGTTGAATACGAAATTGCAGAATTTGTAAAAATATTTGTATGAGTAGTATGAAAATTTAAAGCAAGAATAGCGTCATTTCACAGGAAAAAATTGTTGGTCTCTAATCATTTTTCTGGGTCGATTCATTTTGAAGCAAGCAACATTCATTCTATACATCTTTAATGGGGTCCTTCAACGTAATAATAAATTAGAACATGGGTTATTTATAATAAAACTAGACCTTAAAACTGTGTTAAGGCCTATTAAGGTGCATTCACAAATGAAAATTAGGTTTATGGTTTTTGTTTAGGTTTAAGTAAGTCATTCATAAATGTAAGTTTAAATTAACTGTAATTTAGTTTTGATTTTTGATATGTACAGACATCTATGTAAATGCTTCAAAAACAAGATTAAAATATCAGTAGAGCAGTATCTAACACTTAACTTAACAGTTACCCGTGCACCGTGAAACTACCATTAACTTGACATTATTGGTTATATTTCAGCAATTAAGTTTTGACAATCTCCATGTTCTCGCATTTGTTTAAAAAGCGTTTTGAAAACGGTTTGAAAACTGCATGTAAACTCAGTGATTATTGGTTATATTTCAGCAATTAAGTTATGACAGTCTCCATGTTCCTCCACCAAGTGAATACTAAATAAAGATGGATGTAAATATCTATATCCTTTCAGACTCGTTCTCATTGGTGAAGTTTGTGACGTCAAACTATATCATAAACCTAAAGTTTGGACCTTGCAATGTTTAGCTTTATGATTTGGATTTAGAGACACTAAATTCAGAAGTGTGAATGAAGTCATTACATATTATGCGGCTAAAGTTTTTAAATCTAAAGTATAAACTATAAATCTAAACTAAATTTTCATTTGTGAATATACCTTTAAAGCTTAAAAAAGTTATTATTTTTTACTCCAATTTATCACTGCTTTCAAAACCCTTCAGCTATAGTTTTTTTACCTCCCGCTACGCTTAAGGGAGGTATAGGGATCGTGCTAAAAATCGCATACCGAGATTTTGATAAATGGCCACGTTTTAACGCCCCTAGAATCCAATTTTAACATTCTCACGATTATGTCTGTGTATGTATATGAAAATTTTGAAACCATGTATTTTTACCTTATTCTAATATGGAAATTATCTATAATTTAAATACGGGAGCCTACGCTTTAAACAACTCTTCGTTACACAGTTATCTTAAATGAATGTATCTGACAGATAAATGTCACTGACAAAGAACTAATCATTCCAAATTAATAATAGTAACAGTAGTAATGGCGCATTTAAGGAAATGGACCCAGGGCGCAAAGTATTTCTGGGGACCAGGCCTATTTCTTATTTAATTAATTTATATAATAGGTTAGCGAGAAAATAGGAAACATTTTTCATTGAACAATGAAAGGAGTACGATTGAACAATATTCGTAGTAAGAAATAATATTTTCTACAAAAGATGGCATTCAATATAATTTACATCATTTAAGCTTTTATATCGATGCGATATTTTATCATTTATCTGACGGATAGTTATCCTGAACTTTATCCGGAGATGGAAATACCGACCCTAAGTTCTTAATTTACAAAATGTTCTCAGAAATTGAAAAGTACTTATTTAGTTTTTAACATTTACCGGACTACTGGCCCCAAATAGGGATGCATTAGGACCAGCCCGGGTCGGACTTTGAGGTGTGGTTCGCTTTCATCCGATAAAAAAATCGGCGGCCAGACTCGAAGATCGACTCGACAATAATTAAGCAGACAAGCAGGCCCGGCTCGAAAATTGACTCGCCATCGGACCCGGCTTCAAGTCGGTACCGGGCTAAAGCTCAAAATTAAGTACATTAACTTATAAAAAAAGCTTTGTTTAACTAAATCGTTCCACATTGGTTAAAATAAATTGTTCAAAATGAGACGTTTCTAGTGTAAGGTTTTTAGCAAAACACCCTGTCTACCGAAGAGGTCCGAAATTTTATAAAACTCTTTTAACAAATTTTGTACTATATTTTACGTAATGGATTATTTTATCTAACTAAAAATAAAAATAGTAGAGGACGCTATTGATTAATTCACCCAAAATAAGACATGCGTAGATTATTCTAGATAATTTCTAGAATTTGTTAGTCTTCTACGAGCGCCTGCCACGCGAATCATCCTGAGTAGTTATGAGTTTTAATAAAGTTTGGAATAAGTAGAGCGAAAGAATTTGCCATCTCGTTGAAGGTCATAGCAATGAAGCCCTCATTTCTCGGAAGCCATATTTTAATCCCATCACTTCCTTCAGCCAAATGAAACTTCCTCATTGCCTCTCGCGTCATTCTCCAACACAAGTGAAAATTAACAATCGCGGAGTCTGTCGGGAAGACGTATGCACTGCAATTCGTCTCTCAAATAGAATATAAAAACGCGTTTTACGCAAATGACAGAATTGCATGCGGGGAGGAAAGAACATGATAAGGTGGTTAGGAAAGATGAGAAGTTTAAGAGACCGTAGAAATATACCCTAGTATATTAACACTCACTGAGTTAAGATTAAAACTATGAAAATGCTTTAAAATATTTGTTTCTCATGTAACTTGAATTTTAAAACGTGTAATATTGCTTTCAATTAACTGTTTACATGAAGCGTGGTTACCCCACTTTTATTTTAGAATTGTTGTTCTCATTCTTTCTTATATTGATATGGTTTTCCGGCTTTGAAATATTACTGATTTCTTTCCATATTGTTGATCCTATTACAATTTGAAGTTTAAAGAACCAGGAAAAAAAGGATGAATATTCATTCAATAAGATTCTTACTACAGATTGGAGGTATATTTAAAGAAGGTAAAAACGGTAACTGTCCAAAGAATAAGGCCTTAGAAATTGCAATACAAGAGTTAAAAAGGATGACGGTCCAAGCATTTTTGCCTATTAGGTAAAATTCTATTAGGTCACACATAAGTTGAAACTCGACACAATTTGAGTTTTGGGCTAAGATTATCTATGACTACGTTTATCTCGACAATTCAAGCGGCTTCAAGTATATTATGACTTGAAAAATCCTATTGGTTTATCTCAGCGGATTGAAATTTGGATTGACTTATTTTCAATCTTCCTTAAATTCGTATCGACTAAAAAAAGATAGTTAAATACTAGATTCTGCAGACAGACAGGGAGAGGTATATGATCTAATTTCATGTTGGATATGTAACCTCAAAATCTAAAAATTGTCATGTTGTTATTCGACTTTTCTCTGAAACAAAAATATTTGTTTCTTCATCGCTGCAAATATTTCGCTTTTGGACATTTTATTAAGTTTTATGTCGCGACTTTTATAAAATGAAGTAAAATACAAATAACCAAATGATATGAATTTATTAACACTCCAACATATGCGGATGTGCGCATGCGTAGTTGCATTAATTGAAGCTTCACTGTTTATTTCGACAGAAGTCAAGCCGCTTCATAAGTTCAAGCCTGTTATTTTATAGAATCTGTATGCATGTCATTCGGGTTTAACCTAATTCTAAAAATTGAGTTCAAAGCGAGAAGGGGTGCCTGGGACAAATTTTTGTTTAATAATATTGAAGATCATTCGATAATACAACTAAAACAATCGCTGGAGTATAGAGGAATAGAGGTGACAGTTCTTTGTTTGGAAGTCGCAGCCATAGCAACCATTAGTTCACCATTAGTTCATGCTTTGCCGCTAGATGCGCTCGTGCAAAGTGCAATGAGGTGTTGCAAAAAAATAACATATCTTTTTTCTTCTGAAATTCGAATAAGTACGTTCTACAGTATTATTAAATATAATTTTCTGTTTAAATTTCTGTATATATTAAGCACAGTAGCAGTTTAAAAATATACTTTTTGAATTGGCTCCAAATTACACTGCCTGTGACGTCAGAAAGACATTAGCCAATGACAAAACTGGAAAAATGATGTAAAAAAAATGTTTTCCTTATTATATGTTCTATTTGGATACACTGCACAAAACACTTTTTTACAACCACGTTTGATTATTTGCAAATACAAAAATCAGTAGTAGTTGACAGCTGTCATGACTGTCACTCGTTTAAATTCCGTCGGTGGCAAATGTAAGCCACACCCTCATTGGTTAGGTCCTTTCGAACGTCATCAGGCGAAAGGGGAAACGGAAATTCAAACATTATAATTTCAAAGAAAATTTTCTCATGAATAAAGAATAATACGACAAAAATAAAAAATAGGGGTTAATATTTTTTCTTATTCTGTCGATTAAAGCAAAGAAAAAAAACCGTGCAACACCTCATTATGTAAGTGTCTATTTGTAATGTTATATTTATGTCTAATGGGGTCATACCAAAAAGAAAAAATGTTGATTTTTCTTTCATAAATGAAAAATTTACCTAATATTAGGCATATATACATCAAAAATATTTAATATTATTGTACTTTTCATTCATGATTTTCTTTATAAAAATTCTGAGTTTGGTTTTGTAACGTCACCGTTTTGTACACCAATATACGATATTGAGGCACACCCGTAATCGTGCTTTTACTGTACTTGAACAGATCTGTCACTTTTTTCTAACATAACCTTATATAACCAATATTTTGAAAGTAACGTCAACATTCTTGCAACAAGTTGTTTTTTTTAAAAAAAGTGAGTACAAATAACGAAGCTAAATAAAAATTATATATAAATACAATTTATGTTTTATTTAGATATTACAATGGTTGTACAATACTGTTCTGTGTCGTCCTGCGAGAACAACTCGTTGAGAAGTAAAAATAAATTTTTTGTTTGTATCATGGCTCAAGATGTAAGGGAAAGATGGTATAAAGCAATAAATACTCCAAAAGTTTTGCAGACTACGGTTGGTTTCAAGCGTAGTTTCAAAACACAATGACATAAACGTCAAATGCAGTTTCATTTTTGCTCGGTATAGACGTCACTACAGCCGCAAAACTGTGACGTCATTTGAAATTTTATATAAACTTTAAAAAATTATTACTGTAAAATTATAAACTTATGAGACATAAAATACATATTTTCGTAAGTAGCTTTAAATATACTTTAGAAAATAAATAAATTGGAAAATGTGGTATGACCCTATTATTTGATAAAATTATAAAGGGTAGAACTACGTATGAAAAATAATGTCTCGTAAATGAACTCCATTTTTTGTTCCACAAGTACGGCCTCTTTCTAAGGCATTTTCCATTATGGCTCTTAACATGCCTGTCTCCAGTGCTTGAATTTCTTCACGAATGTTGTCTTTAAACTACTGGATAGTCCTGAGATAATTCAAAAACACTCAATCCTTCAGGTAGCCCTAAAGAAAAAGGTCTGGTGACCTGGAATCCAATTTAAATTTGAATTCTCGGTGTTCTAAAATTTAGTATTCTGCTTATTCCCAGAGCTATTCAGGTGAAAATATGCTTCATCTTCCATGATCAGATTAAATAAAGTGACTATCTAATAACAAAGTAAAATTAAAATCAAAGATTTTAACACGTTGTTCTGTTGTAACTTTTTCCATTATAAATCTTCAGTATAAATTTACAAATTACGAAATAAACATTAACCCTGCAAAAATGTAACGATATTAGTGGCGCAGAGTCATATTCGCCATTAAGTTTAATTTTTGAATGATTTTAAAAAAAAGTTTAATGAAGAGTAACCATCCGCTATTTGCGCATAGACTAAACTACACACAAAATTAGGAAGGTATATAAATTAACACGAAAATATTCGAATTATTACAGATATAAACGAATATTTAAAATCGCTCGAGTTTCACAGACCAGACTCCACGCCACCATTGCAGGGTTAAATAAAATATGTATCACTATCATTTTTTAGGGAAAGCAAATAAGTGAACTTCGGAATTCGATATATTGGTAATGGGAGTACTCTTATCGGTTATTCTGAATCAGACTATGCAGGTGATGTAGTCACAAGAAGATCTACTTCAGGTTACATTTTTAAATTAGCAAATGGTCCGGTTAGTTGGGCATCACAACGACAGCGCATGGTCAGCCTCAGTACAACCGAATCAGAATATGTGGCAGCTAGTATGTCATCAAAAGAAATAATTTGGTTACGACAACTTTTAAATGATTTAGGATTTGAATGTAAAGAACCTACAAAAATTCATGTTGACAACCAAAGTGCTATCCGTTTAATAAAAAATCCGGAGTATCACAAGCGCAGTAAACATATTGATGTACGATACCATTTCATACGAGAAAGATATGAAAACTTAGAAATTGATATTGTTTAGGTATGTCTCTTCAGAAAATCAACTTGCTGACATATTAACTAAAGCATTGCCCCGTGATCGATTTAATGTATTATGTTATAATATAGGTTTAAGAAGTTTAAATAAAGTAAATTTGAAATATAAAAGCAATAGTTATTTGTATCACTAGGCCAGAAACTGAACATTTGCGAGACCGAGTTTATTTTGACAGGCCGAGCTGAAAGCGAGGCCTGCAAATACGAGATCTCGCAAAACAGTTTCTGGGCGTGTGATACACAAGATTTTTTGTACCGACTTCTCAATAAATTCTTCGTATATTTCTTTACACTTTATTCTGTTACATAACCTAAAAAATGAACATATATTTTCATCGGTTTTGCATTGCAAATTTAGTTATAATTACTTACATTTGAGCTTAAAATGCGTAATTATTTTATATCTATTGAAAATATAATATACAAACATTAGTTATATATATTTTACATAATTTCGCATATTTTTAATGACAGATAGCGGAAACTCAATTGTATCACGTGTGTAGTTTCAATGTTACAAAACAAACTAGTCCTAAAGTTGGAACTTTTAATTAATCTATACGAGATGTCAGTAATGACATCATATTATTTTTATGAAAAAATTTAGTTATTTAAGTTACAACAATTAAAGATTTGGGCCTAAATTTTGTAAATATTTTGATAATTCTTGTGCTGAAAATAATCTTAAATTGACATATCATCAGAACAGTAATGCCAACTCCTTTTGCCGGCCTAGGTCAGCAACAGCGCATTTCTGGACGATTTTGAGTTCTGTAATACTAGTCAAAATGGACGGAGGTACGAAAAATAATTTTATTAAGTGGGAGTGTTAGAATTTATAATAATAAATTATTTTGTAGCTGAGTTGGCTATTTCAAATTTTCGTTGATTACTATAGTTACCATAATTAATTGTTACCAATGTTTAATGTCACAGTCAGTCTTGTATTTTGTTCGCAATAAATTAATTTTTTTTCGGAAGTTATTTCTTCAGTGTACGATTGTATTTCCACTGCTGCTCCTATCATTTTTCAATAAACTTACCTAATTTCACATAAAAGAAAACGAATTCATATAAATTGTCAAATAAAGATTATTTGAATTGGAATTATATTATTACACTGGCATCTACTAATTTCAAACTATGCCTGAAGTATTTCAAAGTCTTGATTAGATCCGTTTTATTTGTATTAGAAATGAGCAAATATTCCTCTCTCTGTGTAATTTTCTATCTCGCCTTTGGATCGTTTATAAAATGATATTCGCTGAAGTGTTTGTTCTAGTGTGGACGTGGCATATTAGAGAATTTAATCAAGCTAGTGCAGCATGGTGTAGGTGACCTGCAATTAGCGAGTCGCTAATATAGTTGAATTTTGAGTTTGTACACTACACTACTCGTTGCACAGCTGCCGTAAATAATCCCAACAATGGCGATGCTGTTGCAGTAATTAGTCCCAGCTACACATGGTTATGCAAGTCAACTTCTCCTCACTAAATCAAAATGAAATTACTTTAATCGTCTCTAAGTAGTTGGTGGCAAATCACATCAGACTTGATTAAGGAGACCTTTAATTAACTCTTGTGCTGCCTTGTGTATTATCCACTACAATGTACCTACCAACTCCTTAGCCTGGGTGATATATGCCTTCGCCAAGGGAACGCAAGGCAAGAACCATTTTACTTGTCTAAGTGCACCAGGACTAGTTTCAAATTAGAACGCACTGCAAACTCGGTTATAGCAGTGAAATTGGAACTTCACACACAAGGCAATTTTCATTTCTGCAGATTAAATAAATATAAATAAATATAAATATATCATCACGGCTTATTACCCATTACTGAGTGTGCCAATCTGCTTTGTACACAGATATCGGTAATGATGAAATATTTGCACCGTGCGGGCGCTTACCAGGCGTCACCTCACGGGCACTCATTGCTGGCGTGGAGAGTGCACCACAGGGGTCAATTTTGGGCCATTTAAAATTGGAAATATTTGGCGTCGGTAGGGATCGAACCCGGTTCCCCAGATTCTCGACCTGACACTCAGGCACACGGCCACGAGACCCCATTTCTGCAGATTGATTCGCAATAAGCGAAATAATTATTTTTTTGCACGATCGGATTATTTTTTTTGTTTACCGATAGTGTTTCCAAGACAGTAGGTCTTATTGTACCTATAGTGGTGTGCTTCACTTACCGTTCAGGAGGCGAGACGGTAAATAAATAAAAACAAATATCAAAGCTTACTTAAAAAATGACACCTAAATTTTTTTAATATGTCAAAATAATTTTAAAATAAATAAATATATATATATCGACATGGCTTATTACCCATTGCTGGGTGTGCCAATCTGCTTTCTACACAGATGTCGGTAATGATGAAATATTTGCACCGTGCGGGCGCTTACCAGGCGTCACCTCACGAGCACTCATTGCTGGCGTGGAGAGTGCACCACAGGGGTCAATTTTGTGCCATTTAAAATTGGAAATATTCGGCGTCGGTCGGGATCGAACCCGGTTCCCCAGATTCGCGACCTGACGCTTATAACATCCTATTTTTCTTTTAAATTTTGTGTGTCGATCGTACAAAAAATAGTTTAAGAATCACGAACGTTAAGGAATTGCCGATCTCAGACAAAATTGTCTTCAATCGGTAAACTGCCCTTACCGTTCTTAATACGTAATATACTATTTTATATCATATTTTAAAGTATGCTTTGTCTACTCAATATAGTATATCAACCAGGGATAGGTAATGAACAACTGACGGTCATTAATATATTTATACAGATTTCGACATTTGCTTATACAATTAGAAAAATAAAGTGCATTCCAGTCAATGAGTACTTGTGTAGATAGACTTTGGTACGCACTTTTTTGACTTTTGGGCTGTGTTTAGAGGTGTTTGGAGATGAAAATACCAAAAGTCCTGGGGTCTTCGAGGGGAGCCAACTTCAAGGCATAGCAAAATGTGTCCTTTTTTTGTTTTTCGCTTATATCTCGATAATGATTGGTCCTAACGAAAACGTATCTATTCACAAAATTAAAGCTGACAAAATTCTGAATAAAATAGTTCCTATTCATTTTTTTCTTATCCGTAACCGTTTTCTAGTTTTAAGCTGTTGAAAATCGTTATTTTTCCAAAATTAATATTCACACTACGTTTTTGAACATACATATTGGGGCCTATTCTGTAACCCAGTGGTTAAGTTTTAACCACTGGTTAAATTTAAAAACCAATGAAGTATATTGACATATAACAAAGAAAGGGATTTTTAGTTGTCAAATCAATATCTATTGGATAAAAAATTTAACCAATGGTTAAAAATTAACCACCGAGTTACAGAATACAGCCCATTATATAATGTGTTGTACCTTGTACATTCAAACCATTATACTTAGAGCAAAATGAATCAGAAACACAGTTGTAGAGGCTAAAATTATTTTTTAATACTTCATAAAAATTCCGATTACCGGTAGGTGGCCACCATGTAGTTACCGTTGGTCGATCTTAGCAGATGGGAGGGAATTTCCCTTTTTCGTAGAGTTTTTACAGTTAAGAGGGAAAAAGAGATTTTATATTAAGAAGAGGGAAAATATATAAATTTATCGAAAATTTTCATTATATGAATAAAAAATCTGATGTGGAAAGCACATTACCTTCCGTCACTTCTCTGTATTTTCCACAAATTCCATACAGAAAGTTCCTTGCAGAAGATTTTATATTTCTTGTACATTACCTTTCGGCAATTATATGTATTTTATAAACATTCTATAGAGAAAGTTTGTAGCAAAAGATCCTATATTCCGGTACAATTATAACACAAATATACTACGAATATGCCAATTGCACTTGACACGAACATCTTTCAATCAGAATTTTCTTAGTAGCTGTTTCCATAGTTATAACATAGCTGGCTAATTTATGATATTTAATTTGTTTATAATTTTTTAACTCAATATCCATTTAATATGAAGCATAAAATGCAGTCAAATTGTATAGAGAATACAATGTTCTTTAATATTTATAATAACATTAAATGTGAAAAAATGATATTTAACATCGTTTTTTCAAGAAAAACTGTTAAAATCTTCAAATGAGGGTACTTCCGGTTGACCAATTATAATCAAAATCTAATCAGCTCTTTATATGGATACAACGAAGAGGAATTCCAAAGAATTATAAATTTTATAATTGTAATATGTTGGAGTTATCGACGGAGAAAAAATCGTCACACAGATACAAACATACAGACATCATCGTAAATATAGTGAAATCGTATTCCAAGACCCTAAATCGTGCTCATTCACTAAAAACTCACAACCGAATTTTTTGACCAAAGCCAATACTTTCCTTACCTGGTGACGGAAGGTAAAAATAAAATGACAGTGTGAAAATTATTTTTGGAAAAATAACGGTTAAAAAGGATAAGAAACAAATAAATAGGAACTATTTTATGCCGAATTTTGTCATCTTTAATTTTGTATATAAAGTCGTTTTCACTGGGACCAATCATTATCGAGATATAAGCGAAAAACAAAAAAGGGACACATTTTGCTATGAGTTGAAGTTAGCTCCCCTCGGAGATTCCAGGACTTGTGGTATCTCCAAACTCATCCGAACACCGCCCAAAACTCAAAATAAGTGCGCACGAAAGTCTGTCTAGAAACCATTCCTTGACTGGACTATTAGGCACAGTCAAATATTAATATTAAGCGGAATCATTGCTAGCACATTTTTACCTTCCGTCACCTTTAGGTAAGGAAGATATTGTCTTTGGTCAAAAAATTCGGTGGTGAGTTTTTGGTGAATAAGCACGTTTTAGGGTCCCTAGAATACGATTTTACTATTTTTACGATGATGTCTGTATGTGTGTGTGTGTGTGTGTGTGTGTGTGTGTGTGTGTGTGTGTGTGTGTGTGTGTGTGTGTGTGTGTGTGTGTGTGTGTGTGTGTGTGTGTGTGTGTGTGTGTGTGTGTGTGTGTGTGTGTGTGTGTGTGTGTGTGTGTGTGTGTGTGTGTGTGTGTGTGTGTGTGTGTGTGTGTGTGTGTGTGTGTGTGTGTGTGTGTGTGTATGTATGTGTGTGTGTGTGTGTGTGTGTGTGTGTGTGTGTGTGTGTGTGTGCGCGCGCGTGTGTGTGTGTGTGTGTGTGTGTGTGTGTGTGTGTGTGTGTGTGTGTGTGTGTGTGTGTGTGTGTGTGTGTGTGTGTGTGTGTGTGTGTGTGTGTGTGTGTGTGTGTGTGTGTGTGTGTGTGTGTGTGTGTGTGTGTGTGTGTGTGTGTGTGTGTGTGTGTGTGTGTGTGTGTGTGTGTGTGTGTGTGTGTGTGTGTGTGTGTGTGTGTGTGTGTGTGTGTGTGTGTGTGTGTGTGTGTGTGTGTGTGTGTGTGTGTGTGTGTGTGTGTGTGTGTGTGTGTGTGTGTGTGTGTGTGTGTGTGTGTGTGTGTGTGTGTGTGTGTGTGTCTGTGTGTGACAAAATTTTCTAATGCGATAACTCTAATACTACAATTCCAAAAATTATAATTCTTTCGTATTCCTCTTCGTTACATCCATGTGAAGAGCTGATTAGATTTTGGTTATAATTGGTCAACCGGAAGTACCCTCATTTGAAGATTTTAACAGTTTTTCTTGAAAAAACGATGTTAAATATCATTTTTTCACATTTAATGTTATTATAAATATTAAAGAATTATTTATTTTCTATACGATTTGAATGCATTTGATACTTCATATTAAATGGACATAGAGTTAAAAAATTATAAAGAAATTAAATATCATATATATTAGTCAGCTTTGCTATAACTCTGGAAACAGCTGCTACATTAAGAAAATTATTGAAAGGTGTCAGTGTCAAGTGCAGTTGACAGTACGTTTATGTTATAATTTTACTGGAAGTATAGGATCTTTTGTTAGAAACTTTCTGTATGGAATTTGTATAAAATACATACAACTGTCTTAAGGTAATGTACAAGAAATATAATCTTTGGCAAGGAACTTTCTGTATGACATTTATACAAAATACATAGAACTGACGGAAGGTAATGTGCTGGCCACATCAGATTTTTTATTTATTTATTTGGAATAACTTTAGGTGGCGGCCCGATTAAAATGACCACTTTTAAGATCCACCCTACTATGTATGTATGTCCAGTGACAACTAGATTAGGCATTATTACATAGGTAATAAAATTTGCGTAAAATTTTTCTCAAAACTTTTGTTACATATCGTACCGTCCAAAATAAGGATTTGTAAAATTCAATATACGTACTGAAACTGTTTCCTTCACATAATTCCTAATGAAAGTTACAAACATTTAATCTTATTCTGACGACAAAAAATCCGCAAATTCTCATTTGTACTAATGACACCCGCTGAAAAACTTTTCGACATTACGAGACATATCCATTGTACGTTTGACACCACCGCCGCGCAATCTGGCTGATCTGATGAGAAATTTGGGGTTTGATGTTTTTGTCAGGGAAGGGTTGCTTATTGAAAGGCCGGACAAGAGAACTGTATTATCTGCTAACATGATAAATGATCCACTTGATTTGTTTAGCGCTGATGGACTTTCACTTTTGATTTTGACATTATCGAAGATTGGAATTGGAAAAGCAATTTTCGGAGTTTTTGAAATATGAAGCAATTTAGATTTTTGCCTTGATTCAATAAATGAAGTTGCGACACTTTGATCTTCCGGGAATTACATTTTTAAATAGAAACCAAATTTCAAAGAGTCTTTGATCTGTTAACAGCTGAACAAAGATGTCACAATTTGTTTTCATATAATCCAACTTCAGACATTGAAATTTATTTGGAGACCGATTCTCACTGGTTGCTCGCATCATATTTTAAACCAATCAGAAGGTTTTTTTTTTAAACCGAGTATAACATACTGGTTTCCAAAACAACATTTTTCTGAAACTAGTCACGAAAACATTTAAACGGTTTATTTAAAATTTTATTAAATAATAATATTCAATTTCAAATTAATTATTATTATTATATTCAAAGGTATCAGGAAAAATTAATACATGACTCGTCAATAAAATGTGTGTACTTGACCCGAAGCCGTAAAATACTTGGCACAAAGTGCCTCGTTTTTCATTATGGCTCCTCGTCAGTAATGTACCATTTTTCTCTCTCTTATGTAATAGTATATTACATTACAAGTCATGAAAATGTTTCAATGCATTTCTTCAAAGCCTCCGAGTCAAGCAAAGACATTTTTATGACGCGAGATGTATTCTTTTTTTTTAAATCGGCAATTATAGAAGCCTAAAATTATAGAAAAAATTAGGTTTGCATAAATCATCAGAGCTGTGACAAATTTTAGAAAACGTTGTCATGACAAGTAAACAAAGTGACAAATTTTATTATTATAAAAATTTGACGCGTTGTGTTTGCTTTCTTGCTACCGGTAATTTTCCTTTTGAAAACGATGTCGCAATGCGAACATGATTTTGATGGTGAAGATGAAGTACCGATGGACATAACTGAAACTGCAAACGCCGCTGTGGCAGATTTACTACCAAAAAAATCCAAACAGCGGCACGAAAAGGAGTACGATAGATTCAAAAAGTGGTGCAGCATTAGAAAAGTCAATCAAATTAGTACAGACAGTGGAAAGTAAAAATGACTAGTCATGGAAATCTTACTTTCAAGACTCAAATTAGTCCGGAAATGAGGATTTTCATACCGATTTAAAAAAAATAACTATTTTTGAACAATTCATAGAACAAAAAGAGATATTTCAATTTCTTAGTGAGGGGTCTATTCAGAACTCAATATTTGTTTAGTCATTATGGTCTTTATGGTTGTTATGTACTATAAAGATTGTTAAAATCAAATTTGGTATTCTCAGCAGTGTTGCCGCTGGGTGTTAAAAAATTGTACTAGATTACAGTTTAAAATTGTACTAAATTTGGTCCGAGTGTACTGACGCGCGAAATTTGAATAAAAAATGTCAAAAGAACTCATATTTTTATTGTAAACAATAAATATTTCACATATGTTAATATTACAAAAGTAAATAACAATAAAAAATAATTCTTTCGGGTATTAAAAAAACATTTTTTTTATATTCCAAATAAATAATTTAGAACCATCTAAGAATTATTATTAAATTAATTACTTGTCCATTTTCTTGCCTTTTTCCATTTTCTTGCCTTTTACATTAACAAGTTCAGCTGCAACGTTATGAATACAGAAGCAAAAGAGCGGGAAACAGAAACAATACACTTCATTTACCAATACCAACTACCAACCAACTAAATCTAGGTTTTTTTTTAGTTTCCAATGCATTGAATAACCGAAACGCGAATTTTAAAACTATTACCAAAACAGCTCTATTTACTTGTGGTGGTGCTGCTATCTACTATTAAAACTGTCACTTCCTTCAAACTTAATTATCGCGCGAAATAACAATAGTGACAATAAAAACGTCATATGCCAAATTTACAAATTGTACTAGATTCCTTAAAGAGGTACTAGTGTACTAAAGTAATTTCCATTGTACTAAATCTAGTACAATTGTACTAACAACGGCAACACTGATTCTCAGTACTGAACTACTGAACATGGTTACCGTCAACAATTGTTAAGTGCTCTGACAGTCTTTATCATAAACGATTGCTAAAACTATATATTTATGGTTGTTATCACGTTGTTATTTCTAATATTTGACGTGTGACAAGTTATTATGTCATTCAGTACTTATTATTAATGGCCTTTATTTTTTTAGCAGGATGCAGTTTATAACCTATAGATATAAATCCTGCTTCGACTTGAATAATGATTATAAGATCGATAAAACTGTCGTAAAAGAAAGTTACTTTTGACAAATACATATTTCTTTAATAGTTATTTATGATATGTGTTAAAAGTGACATTTTATTTTGTGAGAAGGAAGTTTGGAACACGAAGCGAAGCGGAGTGATCCTAACCTACGAACAAAAAAGTCACTTTTAACACGTATATCATACAGTGTTTTTTCTACAACATTTTTTAATTTAAATCTGTATTTCTAATAATTTTTTGACATTCACTTTTAACACTAGTGTCAAGAGTAACAATGCTCTGTCACTTTTAACACTGATGTCATAAAATGACATTTTTAACGCTAAAAACAAACATTAAAAAGGCCACTTTTAATAGATTTGTAGAAAAAGTATATTATTTTGTGGTATTCTTGAAAATTCTTTATTTATTTTGGTGCCAATGTGTGTTCTTTCTGTTAAATATTCAATTAAAATAAAAAATTAAATCTTCCACTTACTTTTCAATCACGTTGGGATCATTTGGACGTTTCCAAATATGACACATAAATATCATATTGTTCTTTAGTTGTTTTGCCACAACATTTACGTTTTAAATATAACTATCAACTCATTATTTTAATAAAACTAAAGCGTTGACAAATAAGATTAAGGTTCATATATTTATAATGAAGTTAGTTATTGTCAAATAATCTCGTTCATTCACAAGTATTATTTTATAAAGATTGTCAATAATACCGACGTACACTATTATTCACGAAAGACAGCTATTCAGGTCATTTGTTCGAATTAAGAATACACATTACTTTATAGCAGTAGCTTAGCAACATTTTGTATTAGAAGGAGAAAGATTATTTGCCCTATGTCTATTTAATTTGTGGTGTGACAGATTTATGTAAATAGTGGCATTACTTTCTAACACACTATAAATAATAATGACGTATGTCGTAGAATTACAGATACTTAATTATCTACTCCACTGCCCTCTGTGCTAATATTTACCCAGTGGCGTTGACGTTTAAATCAAATTATTATTCCTTGGTTTATAAGTCAAGTCTATGTTTTTGTATTTTGCAAAAATATAAGTGAAAAACATAAATCTATCAGAAAGACATTATTTAAAAACAAACATAATTTTCATTAATTACTTTTATTTTTTCAGTTAAAATGTGTCCAAAAATATTTCACGTGCAGCCTATGCAAACGAAATACAATGAAGTTAACTGCAAGTAATATTATATCAGACGGCTCACAAATGACCTTGAATAGTCATCTTTCGTGAATAATAGAATAGTTTCTGAATTGACAAATTCATAAAGAATTCATCTGTAAAATTAATGAATTAACAAATTGGCGTACATTTATCTCTCTCATTTGCAATGACTAGAAGCGGGTACGATGAGGATGGATATAACACGCTTGTCTTTCAAAAATTCATATTATTTCAACTAAGTTAAGACATTCCATTTTAAAACGATGATCGTTGTAGACAATACTTTCAATGTAACGTAAGTTTATTAATTCAGATGTATTATCTTGATTCATATCGGTACGAATGTCGTTATTCTCTGTCAGTGTCACTGGCACTTCGTCAGTATTTGCTAATAAAATTACAAGTTGACTTACTTTTGAATTTTGAATACAACAGTATTATCTTATGTACCCTCATAAAAACTAAGTAAACGACGCTAATGAATTTGATTGAATGGGCGGAGTTAAAATCTTAATTCATACAATTCATAAATGACCTAGATCGGATTTCTTTAAAAAAAATCTGGTGCGGCCAACACAATACCTCCCACCATTTACAGCCCGATTCACAAAAAATCTGATGTGGCCAGCACATTACCTTCCGCCAGTTCTATGTATTTTGTATAAATGTCATAAATGTTCATTGCAAAAGATTATATTTCTTGTACATTACCTTAAGGCGGTTGTATGTAATTTATACAAATTCCATACAGAAAGTTTCTAACAGAAGGTCCTATATTTCCAGTAAAATTACAACATAAACATACTGTCAACTGCACTTGACACTGACACCTTTCAATCAGAATTTTCTTAATGTAGCAGCTGTTTCCAGAGTTATAGCAAAGCTGACTAATATATATGGTATTTAATTTCTTTATAATTTTTTAACTCTATGTCCATTTAATATGAAGTATAAAATGCATTCAAATCGTATAGAGAATAAATAATTCTTTAATATTTATAATAACATTAAATGTGAAAAAATTATATTTAACATCGTTTTTTCAAGAAAAACTGTTAAAATCTTCAAATGAGGGTACTTCCGGTTGACCAATTATAACCAAAATCTAATCAGCTCTTCACATGGATGTAACGAAGAGGAATACGAAAGAATTATAATTTTTGGAATTGTGGTATTAGAGTTATCGCATTAGAAAATTTTGTCACACACAGACACACACACACACACACACACACACACACACACACACACACACACACACACACACACATACATACACACACACACACACATACAGACATCATCGTAAAAATAGTAAAATCGTATTCTAGGGACCCTAAAACGTGCTTATTCATCAAAAACTCACCACCGAATTTTTTGACCAAAGACAATACCTTCCTTACCTAAAGGTGACGGAAGGTAAAAAGATAAAGTTTTTTGGATTAGCGAATTTTACTCTAATTTTGACAGTTTATTTCTTAAAATATAGTCTAATCCAATCCATGTAACTACATTTTTTTTAAAGCCCTCAACAGGATTAAATCCCAATTACAGAGTGGGTTCACATTCACACACATCCATGCCTTAGTGGGATTCGAATCCACAGCCCCGAGGGCACTCATGACATGAGGCGTTGCTCTATCCATTGAGCCACCGGAACTATAATAAAATAAACATTAAATTTTAAATACCGGGATAGAATAGAATTCACTAATCCAAAAACGAGAATTAGCTTAAATATTTTTGCGAATCGTTAATTTTTATTGATCTAAATACATACCTACATATTTACTTATGCTGGAAACTGTATTGAATTCCTTTTCTATTGTTCATTTACTTTTTCCTTTTTAAAACGTTACTAGTATTATTTTGAAATGATTAGTTATTTGATATTGACATTTATCTGTCAATTACATACATCTGAATAACTGCGTTATGTTTGTTTAAAGCGTAAAATTTATAGAAAAAGTATTAATGCAAATCTATAGAAAATTTTATTAACCTTAATTTTTATAATAACATTAATCTCGAAAAAATAACATTTAAAGGTATTTTTCGAAGAAAAACTATTTTGAGCTTCTAGTAAAGTGCCATTTCCGGTTATCCGATTTTCACAAATCTAATGAACTCTTTCCAGTACAGAAAAAGTTCGAAATACAAGGTTTCAAAATTTTTTTAATGATAGTATTTGAGTTAGAGTGGAGGATCCACACACACATACACACAGACATCATCGTGAAAATGTTAAAATTGGATTCTAGGGACCTTAAAACGTCGTCATTTACCAAAATCTCGATATGCGATTTTTAGCACGATCCCTATACCTCCCTTACCAAGGGTAACGGGAGGTAAAAATTAGGCTTTTATCTACCTTGCGGAAAAATATATTGATTTATTTTTCTGAGGCCCTTTAATTGTTTGGCGCCTTGGGTCCCTTGACAGTGAAATGCGCCACTGGTCCTTGTCGAAATTCCATCGATTCCTGCACTGTCCTGCAAGACATCCTCGCTACATCCTCCCGTTTATCACATTATATCCACTTCTCTTAATTCACGTCCATCTATTTTATTCCTTAGTCTTCTCATCATCTTAAGCGGGCCATCGGTTTCCTAACTCTACGCATCCGTCTTCGCCGTTGCGTCTCTTATCTTACTTACCGGCAGAGCAGGAGGGTTCGGAAAGGAACCCCCCCTTCTCCTCCACAACCCTGATGGTTTCGCTCTTGTTTTTGTTTTAGCGAAACGTCCGATGATTTTTCTTTCTCTTGATGTTCGACTTTGCCCGATTGGGGAGATATGTCACTGTAGGTGGGGCTAACGCGACGAATAAAAGCTTTCTTTAATCATACGAGAAAAAGAATATGACCAGACTCAATCACTTTTTGCCGGAGAAGGTTTTTTCGAGAATATGTCGTTAGCAACGGTTGGCTTACAATAGTTTTTACTCGTACTTAAAATTAAAGTTTATTACAAAAAAAATCAGAAATCTATATCTTCCAGGCAAGAACGAAAGAAAACTGTAGAAAAATTGATAACTATTAAAATGAACTTAATAAATAGTGCATTAAAATATGTTACAGAAGACAACCTAATCAAGCACAAGATTGAATTTCGGTTTGAAGTTCATAGTAGCGAGTGCGCTAACGACCATCATTTTCATTATTTCTTTTAAAAAAATATTTGACCATTTCCATTAAGGGAAATTTATAACGAAATAGTTACGATGGTAATTATGATTGGAGTTTTTATTCTGTTCATTGCCAAGATATTGTGGTCATAACAATTCCAAATAATAAAATGTCACCAAAAATCATTTAAAATGAAGCACAGTTCTAGCATCAATAAGCAACAAGATATTTTGGTAAAAGTCTCTCTATTAAAATTAAATAGTTAATTATGTATTAAGAGCAGTAAGTGCTTATAAAATTGAAATAAAAATAAATATATCATCACGGCTTATTACCCATTGCTGAGTGTACCAATCTGTTTTTGATTTCGGTAATGATGACATATTTGTTTGCCAGGTGTCACCTCAGGCGCACTCATTGCTACCGTGAAGAGTGCATCACAGGGATCAATTTTGTGCCATTTAATATTCGACATATTTAGCGTCGGTCGGGATCGAACCCAGTTCTCCAGATTCGCGACCAGACACTCAGGCACGCGGCCACGAGATCTATGCTGAAAACTGTATTAAGTTTCATTCCATATAACAAAGGTTCTATTTACTATTTTCTTTTTTAAACGTTACTATTATTAATTTGAAATGATGAGTTCTTTGACAGTGACATTTATTTGTCAGTTACATACATTTGAATTATGAACTGTGTAATCAAGGAGTTGTGTTTGTTTAAAGCGTAGGCTCCGGGCTTTAAATTATAGATAATTTTATAAATTTATCCATAAAATATACAGAAAAAGTATGATTGCAAACCTGTAGAAAATTTAATAATCTTTAAATAAAATAAATAAATATATCATCACGGCATATTACACATTGCTGGGTGTGCCAATCTGCTTAGTACGCAGATTTCGTTAATGATGATGACATATTTATATCGTGCGGGCGTTTACCAGGCGTCACCTCATGGGCACTCATTGCTGGCGTGGAGAGTACACCACAGGGATCAATTTTGTGCCATTTATAATTCGAAATATTAATTTCGAATCTTTAATTTTTATAAAAACATAAATCTTGAAAAAAAAACATTTAAAGATATTTTTCGAAGAAAAAATATTTTGAGCTTCAAGTAACGTGCCATTTCCGGTTATCTGATTTACACCAAAATCTAATGGCTTCTTCCTGTTAGAATAAGGTAGAAATTTCACATATACACACAGACATCATCGTGAAAATGTTAAAATTGGATTCTAAGAACCTTAAAACGTGGTCATTTACCAAAATCTCGATATGCGATTTTTAGCATGATCCTTATACCTCCCTTAACAGGAGGTAAAAATTAATGGCTAGTAGCACAAGTATTTTTTTAACTAAAACGCTGTTTTAAGGAATGTCAAATTAAAATTTCAGTATTTAATTTCACCCTTATGTACAAGAACGATTTTTTTTAACTATTTGTTCTGCGTTAAGATCATATTTTTATAAATTTGATATTATTTATTATGAATATTAAATAATGAAATTTTACATATTTTAAAATAGCGTTTTAGTTAAAACAAGTTGTGTGCTACCAACATTAAACAATTTTAGTTGTCATTTTTTAACTAAGCTTTGAACGTTTTATTTATTACTTATCGCTTCGCCTTCTGAACAGTAAGTAATCACAATCACTTACCTTTGGGAACACTATCGGTCAACATTAAAAAAAAAAAAAACGATCGTCCAGGAAGGAATATTTTGTAAGTATTTTATTTTTGGTTCAATAAACATACACAATTCTTATTCCAATCCTTGTATAGAAATGTTTCAAAAATGAAACATGTATTTTCCTTTCTTTGGCAAAGACCTCTCAATTTTCTTTCTCTTATTTCCATCGAGTTCCATCTACGTTATTCGTGCGAATCTTGTTGAGTGTAGTGATAATACCATATTTATTTTTCCCTTCTGCTCTCCAGTGCGTATTTTTTCCCGGAGCGATGGATTTGGAAAATTCGCGTTTTTCAATCGGAAATAATACGCCCTGCTCGAGAAGCGGACTGTTTTTGTTTCGCAAACGTACAGGTGGAAGATCAACTCGAACATTTGTATAATGGCGCTGTTTGGAAACGAATTGCACAACTACAACTACCATGAGTGCTGTACAGAAGCGGACTGGTTAGTTTTTTTTGTGAAACAGTTGGAGAAACAACTAACTGTCTAATTCTTTTCCTTGCTGGAAGATAATTTCCTGAAAATAAAACTCTTCGACAACGGAAACTACTTCACAAAGAGAATATTATCTCAGGAAGAAATAATACTTTGGAGAAAAGCGCTCTGTTTTGTTCATTATACAAAATGTATCACATACACCAAACCGCTTAAGTATACTTGCAAAAAGTCATTTAAGAAACTAGAAATAATTATACTCCACTAAAGTAATAAATAATTTAGCTGCAAAAACATTTAGAGAACAATATTGTTACAAACAAAATCCCGGTATTATAACTTCCGGTTATTTTAGTTCTACATTAAGTTTATTAAAATCGAATCATTTTTCATGGTCTTATGACAAACAAATCTTTGCTGTCAAAAATTCGTGATGCATTAGTTCATATAATCAAATTTACGGGTTTCAGAACGAAGCCTTCCTTTAGATGTAAAAATTAGGCTTGTAACTAAGTAATAACTGTACTATACTGACATATCAACAGCCGTCAACAAAATGAAAATATAAGATTATTTATTATGATATACAGGGTGTATATGAAATAAGCGCATTAAATTTAACCAGTAATGTAACTCGACGAGAGCAACAATATTTCTTAATAACTTTTTTTCTGTCTTTAAGATTTTGAGTTAAAATTCTTTAAAGATTTGCTGCATATTTCGTTACCCGCCCATGGAGAATGAATGGATGCTGCCGTATTCAAGTGGGATACAAACAGCTCAAATTGTCGGTTATCGGTTACACTTACAGTCACAGTAATTAATAAACGAATCAACGGAAATAACATTTATTATTAATTAATTCGTAAAAGTACAATTTATAAAATAAAGAAATTAAAATTTTGGATAACAAAATTATAAAGTAGTGTATTAAAACAAGGCAAGGAGGATCGAGGTAACGAGGAAGAGCAAAAGCATAGTTATTAGGTTATGAGATGATTATTTATCGTCGACAAATCATAATAGTTTAAATACGTTATTCAAAAAATGTAAGAACAAACTTTTGTCCATTTAAACGAGGTATATGAGTAGCAATAATTAGTCATCCATTTATTGTTCCCGCCCAAACATTTTTTAATGAAAATTTTTACATCATTTTCGTCTGCCGAGATGTGTATTGTGCATAAAAATAAATCTTCCCGAGTAAATTCAGTCTCATTAATGAACATTATGAGGAACGACCCGTCAATTTACGGAGTTGTAAAAATGCTAAAAAAATATGCGATTTCGAGAAAAAGTTATTAAGAGATATTGTTGCTCTCGACGAGTTATATTACTGGCTAAATTTAATGTACTTATTTCATTTACACTTGTATACAGATAACGATATCTCAAAATAATTAATATTTATTTATATCCATCATCCGTCGACATTCTCCAGTTTAAAAAAAAAATGTTAACATTTCATTTCGATGCAATATTGTCAATTTAAGCAGAGTTTAATATTTAAGTTACGCTGGTGTATGGTATGACTAGCGAATGAAAGTTGACGTTTAAATTACATGGATGCATGAACCCATTTAAATACTGGACTAGGAAAGCATAGAAATATATTACTATGTCTGGCTGAAAATAGATGGCCGACTAGGGTAACTAAATATCAAAACAGGGGTGTGTTTAAAATATTTTAAACATTTTTCGTTATGTTGATTATAACAAAGTATTTTGATCTTTAATCTATTTTGTTTGGCAAAAAGTAATTCCGACTCGAGGGTTGCTTACACCTGAGACGAACGAAGTAGAATTTGCGGTATTAAATGTTTTAAATACATCCTACATAAAGGTCAGTTTCCTTTCAAATCAAATATAGGGAAATGTTTTCAAAAGAAACCACATATATTAAATAATTTAAACGTCAACTTTCATTCGCTAGTCATACTATATATTTAGTTTGGCAATTCTATGAAATAGGATTATTTTAAATTCCCTCTAACAGTAATTCCGACTCGAGGGTTGCTTACACCTGAGACGAACGAGCTAGAATTTGCGGTATTAAATTTTTTATATACATCCCTGAATCCTGTTGCTAAGGTCATTTTGAATACCTCTTGGTATTGAGTACAATTATAATCTTCTGTAGCGGAATACGTAAGGGTCAGTTTCCTTTCAAATCAAATATAGGGAAATGTTTTCAAAAGAAACCACATCTATTAAATAATCTAAACGTCAACTTTCATTCGCTAGTCATACTATAACCGGCTATGAAGGTAGAGCAGATGTACGTATTTCATGGACGTTATTGTACGTTGCATTCTTTTGACTAAAATACATTTAGTATTCACTCAATTTAACACACGATACGTTCTCGCATATCTTAGGAAACGTGCTACATTTATGAAGAAATCAAATTCTTTCCTTCTGCTGAAAGTTGGCTCGTTATAAGCTAGATCTAGTTTCTTTGTTCCAACACAAAGCACAACTTGTATTCGCAGAATAAAAATAATTTTATTTGTGAAACTATTTCCTCGCTGCATCAAAGCAAATAACATCTTTGCTTGTTTCAATTTCCATGTAAAAATGCTCGGGGAAATTGTAAAGTGTTTCCTTTCGCGCCATTTCCTCCGCTGGGCTAACAAAGCACTCGGCAAGGTGGAAATTTAAATCCTAATGAAGTGTCCACAGAGTTTGGGTAGCGAAGCGTGCACAATCGTCTTCGGGTAGCAGGGTAGCAATGCAGGATTGCGATTTCAGTTGTGAAGTCTACTGTCGTAAATATACTAACCCACTAACTACCCAGCGCATTACAATATGGGCGTTACAAATTAATAAGATTTGATTCTCCCTATGCACTTTTTCGTGATAAGATTATAGCTATGCAGGAGTACATTACAATGAATAGGATATAAGGGTATAGCTTATAAACCTTTTTTATGGTTTCAAAACTGGTGACACTCGAGAGCTTTGAAAACACCTATTATGTTTTTTGAGAAGATATTATGAAAAACTAGAATAAAATATTGACTTTACAACATTTATTTTATTAACAGATGTTTCGGTACTCTCTTGTACCTTCATTTGGGAAAGTAAGCTTAAAAATTTGCATACTCTCAGGTACACAATAGCTATTTGTGTATTAAGAGCGCAAAATGGGACATTATCGAATGAGAGGTTGTTGTCTCGAAATCGACAATGTCCATTTGCGCTCGAAACACACACTAGCTATTTGTGTATTAAGAGCGCAAAATGGGACATTGTCGATTGAGAGGTAGTTGACGCGCGACGCAGGAGGGCGGCATTCTCTCGACAATGTCCTTTTGCCCTCGAAACACACAAGATTTTTTCTACGGTCCTTCACCACAACAAAAAATAATAAAATGTACACTTTGTACTTAAAGTACTACTCAACAGTTTTTCAATGAAGATAGGAACGTATTCAAATATGACTTCAAGATATTGTTTTGGCTTTCGTTTTTACAAAAAATTAATGCCAATTTTGTAATGAATATTATAAATTTTGCATAATTTATTTGTTTCAAGTACATTAAACTAGTGCAGTGGAAAAGTGGATGTCCACTGGGAGCGTTCACGCCAAACTTTTGCAGGTGGCAGCACAACTGTTCACACAATTTATTTTATATTTAATTTTAATTTATCGTTACTTTCCATTCTTTTTGAGCTATAGCTTCAATCTAATCTAAGCAGTGCGGCATTTTGCTTGATTATGTTTATGTAATATTCCGACAGAGCAGTTATATGTCAGATTGACTTGTGAAGGTTGTAAATGTGTAACTGCAATGCCATTAGTTCCTGACTAAACGTTTCTATTAAGAATGTAGACAAGTGACAATTCTCAACATTGTATAGTTAGGAATTTGGACATCGAGTGTTTTTTCTACTTTGTCGCGCATGAGCGGCAAAGTAACATTTTGCGTCGACAAAAGAGAGCACAAATTGTTACTTTGTATATAGACTGTAGAAAATATATATTCAGTTTTTCACCATACAAAAATTCATAAAAAGCACAAACACGTCAAGTTCTCAAATTATTCGCAATCTAAATTAAGGTTGGTGGCGCTGATTTTCGAAACATGATGCTCGCCATACGACTGGTTTGACATATGACAGTTTATTTATTCACTGTTTTGTAGACCCAGTTTTAAAAAGTCTACGATTGCTAATATAACAGTTGTTTTATTTATTTCGTGTAACATATTGGTTCCTTTGAGTTTCAAAAATAATATAGTTTAGTTTCGCAAATATCAATTCTTTATTAAATGCATGTAAAAACGATAGGTTTATGCAATAGTTTACCTAGTAATAAAAAAAAAATTCTTATTTTCGTACATAATTAAATAAAAATATAGGCGCCAGAAATATTCACTAAAAACAGCCCCCGTCCAGTGACGTCAAATTACATACCGCACGTCATTCACAGCCAATGGGAAAAGAGTTTTTCCATCACCTACTTATTTGTTTATATAAATAAAGGTAGGCGATAGTTTGTCACATGTTAAACTGTATGTACTCTGACGTCACATTCGATTTCAGATCACGTGACTTTTTCAAAATATTATTTAAATTTCAATAACTAATTGTAAAATATCTAATGAATATTGGTGGTATTTTCAAATTTGAGGCACTTTAAAGAACAATATATTTTAAAATTTAGAAATTAGAAGTAGAAGTTATATAAAAAACAGCTCTATTGAAAACTTGGCTCTATTCTCGCCATATTTAGCGATAAAGAGAAACTGCAATGATCGTTGCAAGAACACCTGGTGTAATTATTTCTAACCGTTGCAATCTAAAGCATTGCTAACGGTAATTACATACCAAAGTAATCACCGATTGGATAAGTTAGCGCTTAAATCAATTAGAAAGGAAAGAGAAAGAATCGTACTAAAAAAAATACTACTGTTGTAAATTGTTTCGTCATAATTAATATATTGAAAATAGATTGGGAAGTTAAAAACATACTTAAAAAGGAAAAGATTATTGAAAAATTACTTACGAATAGAATTAGAAGATAAGAACACTTGAAAGACACGAACCTGAAACAAAAGAAAAATATATTAGAAATAATATTTAATGGAGGTTCTGCATCATAATAACAAATTAAAAAATTGTTCAATTGTAAAACTAGACATTAAATCTGTAGGACACAGACTATCAATATTTTAAATACGTTATTAATATTTAACATATTCGTGTTTCAAATACCCTTAACATCTACTGCATACTTCAATTCCAAATTTCTTATTACTTTCAATTCCACACTAGTATCGACTTTTTGGTCAAAATTAGTTTACAAGTAAATAAATTCAGAAAATAACGAAACCTCAAAAGTAAACCAAAAAACAATTCTTGATAAAATACATATTCGGCCTAATTCTCTAAACAAAATTGTTAAAATTAACAACCATTTCCAGTTGTTAATTTCAATGTCAGTTGCTAAGTTCAAAATCCCATTTCACTATTACAAGTTGTTAAAATTTAACAACTAATCGTTGTGTCGAGTTGTTAATCTAGCAACTACATTTCTCTCGTTGTTAGTAGGTATTGAACAATCGTTGGTAAATGGGTTTTCTTGAAAATATTGTGTTAGGAAATAAACTTTTACTGGAAACAAAGGAACGACAGCAAAGGAAAACTATTTATAAACTAATATATAACTACATGCCCAATAATTATATACATTTTTAAACAAGATTTTAGATTTATGCAAAGAAATTTGAAAGATGTTAGTCATCCATTCCTGATCCTGATATCGAGAAAAAATATTTACAGAGATATTCAAACTGAGCAAGTGTCGTTCAATTCGTGAATTGGATGGTCTCACGCTTCAAGCATACTGAGTCAGTATATGCCCGAAGGTCTCATGTTAGAAGATGAACGGTTTACATTTATTCCAAACTTAAATATTTTAATTCTTAATATTGAACAAATTTTCAGATTCTCTCCCGAAAAGATCTAAATTCAATTTTTTTAAATTTATTTTCATTTATCTTACACATTTGAATTTAAACAGCCATTTCAACAAAGTCAAGTTTCTATTATTTTCACTGCTAAAACTTCTAGACGATGGTCATGCGTCATTCCTGATGATAATATTCTTGAAATTTCGAAGTCGATCGAATTGAATAAACGTGTATACTAAACTGGAGAACTTCATCAGATTCTCCCAACACTTAATTTCTACGCCTAGCTATGGGTCTTATAAAGAGATTACAGGGCAAAAATTCAATTTTTTCACGTCAATCAACCATTTGCAAAATTTCCAACTAGCAGTTATCAGAACTGAAATGCAAAAGTAGCTTTGTTATTTAATTAGTCCAAAATTATCATGAAATCTACCATTAGAGAATAATGTTCCGCGGAACATCTTGCACCCCAAATTTTCTTATCACTCATTATTAAAAACTCAAAAGTCAAACGAATGAAAATCTGTCACTTTAGGTTGTGAATAGAATAGAAATATGTTTAAATATTGAGAATCGACAAGCCTTTTAACTCACTTGTCAATAACTTCACTGATATTTAACAACGATTGTTCAGAACTACCGTTTTTAACAATGTCGTTAATTATGTATTTACTGAATACCAATTGAATGACAGTTGTTACAAGAGTTGATAAAAATCGTTGTTAACTCTCAGTTGTTACCTAACGACTATGTTAACAACTATCTTAGTGAATTAGGCCGATTGTCAAACAAATTAAGGTTCTGCCTATTCATGAATTGTAATATTTTAACTTAATAACTCTAATACCACAGACTGCGAAACTCTAAGAAAATCTTCTCATTACTTATTATTTCCACGTCGAAAACATGTAAAATAAAAATATGGTATTAACACTATAACATAAACTTCTATCTCTATACACAAGTATACAGCTTCCTGCATAGGGAAAAACCACATAAGCATTGTATGGGTTAAACAAAGATGCCCTCAGGACTCCCTGCTTTAGTCTCCTTTAGAGTAAGGGAGACGGGTAGACAAAGCTAATCCTGCGTCTAAAAGCTCCCGAGAGCTTTCCACTTGTGCATGGCACTAGCGCAGATTCAAGATGGCCGTCGCACGTGGCAAGATTTCGCGAGATTTCGGCAGGTATACACACGAAAAAGAAAAGAGGTTAGAAAACAATTTGAGTGTCAATGAATGAACGAATGAATGAAAAAAAAAATCTGGTGTGGCTAACACATTACCTTCCGTCAGTTCACGCGTCAGTTCTTAGTATTTTGTATATATGTCATACATAAAGTTACTTGCAAAAGATTCTATTTTTGGTACATTACCTTAAGGCAATTGTATGTATTTTGTACAAATTCCATACAAAAAGTTTCTAGCAAAAGGTCCTATATTTCCAGTAAAATTATAAGACCAGCATATTATCAATTGCATTTGAAACTGACACCTTTCAATTAGAATTTTCTTAATATAGCAGCTGTTTCCAGAGTTATGGCATAGCTGGTTAATATATGATATTTAATTTCTTCATAATTTTTTAACTCTATATCCCTTTAATATGAAGTATAAAATGCATTCAAATCGTATAGAGAATAAAATATTATTTAATATTTATAGTTGCATTAAATGCGAAAAAATTATATTTAACATCGACTTTTCAAGAAAAACTGTTACAATCTAATCAGCTCTTCAAATGGATGTAACGAAGAAGAATACGAAAGATTTATAATTTTATTTAATATTTATTGTAGCATTAAAATGAAAAAATGATATTTAACATCGATTTGTCAAGAAAAACTGTTAAAATTTAATCAGCTCTTCATATGGATGTAACGAAGACGAATACGAAAGAATTATAATTTTCGGAATTGTAGTATTAAGGTGCATTCACAAATGAAAATTAGGTTTAGATTTATGATTTATACTTTAGATTTAAACACTTTGGCCGCATATTATGTAATTACTCCATTCACACTTCAGAATTTAGGGTCTCTAAATCCAAATCATAAAGCTAAACATTGCAAGGTCCAAAATTTAGGTTTATGATTTAGTTTGACGTCACAAACTTCACAAATGAGAACGAGTCTGAAATGATATAGATATATACACCCATCTTTATTTAGTATCCAATTGCTGAAATATAACCAATAATGCCAAGCGAATGATAGTTTCACGGCGCACAGGTGTCTTGTTGAGTACTGCTCTACCGACATTTTAATCTTGTTTTTGAAGCATTTACATAGATGTCTGTACATATCAAAACTAATTTTCAGGTAATTTAAACTTACATTTACGAATGACTTACTTAATCCTAAACAAAAACCATAAACCTAATTTTCATTTATGAATGCACCTTTAGAGTTACAGACACACATACACATACATACATACATACATACATACATACGTACGTACAGACATCATCGTAAAATTAGTAAAATCGTATTCTAGGGGCCCTAAAACGTGCTTATTAATCAAAAACTCACCACCAATTTTTTTGACCAAAGACAATACCTTCCTTACCTAAAGATGATGGAAGGTAATAGAAGCAAATGGATATCTACTTCATTATTATAAGAAACCGTCAATAAAGTGGATTTGAGAAGAGAAAAAATACTTGTTTCTATGTTATGCTAATTTATCAATACCTTCTCGTATATCAGAGGGAAGTGCAGGACAGTCTGGTGTAGCGGAGGCCTGTCCCAAGATAAAATTTACTGATGATGATGATGATGGATGAAAATGCTGTATATTTCAATGATTCAAATGTTACATAAGATAATCACTAAATAAACCACAAAATACTACAACAAATAGTGAAATCCATCATTGACCACTGGTCTTTATGGCTTGAAGCTGTTTGCTTGTAGCATTGTAGCCACAGACGAATGAGTTTGGCAGTTAGAGCGTCGGTCAGCCAGGGTGATCTGCCGGTCGATTAGCGAGCGACACGGTTCGGGGCCATGAAGCCATGAAGCTGAAGCCTCTGGATCAGACGCTATTAATGACAGGATTACCCAAATTGAGGGACATGCTAGCGAACATGCCACCAACGTACACAATACTATTTTACATTCACGGAGATCTACACGCAGAATCGGATCATTACTTGTTGCGCAAGAGAAAACAGAAATTAAGTTGGTGTACAATGATTTATCTAATTTAAATTTCCTTTTCATCTGAATCATGGACAGTTATTATTGTCAGACAAATATCCACTGGAGTGTAACTTTAAAACATATATTAAGAAAAACATAAAAAGAATATAAATCGATCAGCCCAATTCTGTAAATAGTTCCTATGGATGTTATTACATAGTTACGTTACTATGAAATAACTTTCATAGTAACTTGGATAGGCACTTTGATTTTTTTTTTTTTATTCTGTAGCATAGAGTTACAGTATTATATTATATTATATTGGGGTATATTCTGTAAGGAAACTGTTAATTTTAAACAGTATGTTAAAAATAAACTTGCTGTTAAAATATATTTTCTATTCTGTAACTATTAATTCTGTTAAAATTTTAACACCCGTGTTAAAATTAGGTGTTAAAACTGTATATTTTAACGTCATTCAAATCGATGCCTTTAAAATTTTAATATCTGTTTATGCAATAAAATTATCACAGCATTAGAATATGTTGCACTTCTAATTAATGAAAATGAAATAGAAAACGAAAGAAAAATATCATGGATGAATTTAAAAAATATCTAGGTGTTATTTAATAAAATACACTGTTTTACGAAGTATTTTATTAAATTACGGTCACCCATTTCATCGTATGTCTTTGTCAGTAGGAATATTTAATTAACATAATTCGAGAAAGACTGAACTTTGTATGGTATACCGAGACCACAATTTAGATGTATCATAAAACATAGTTCTTTATTAGAATGTAGGTATTAAATGCAGTTAAAATTGCTTATTCCTGTCTTGTTCGTCAAACCAACGTAACTTAACATTTTGGATTGTCAATTCTCAGGATCAAGAACAAGAAATTTTACATACATAATGATAACTTAATAATTTACAATTTCAATGTAATTCAATCTTAATATGGTACCCAAAACTGAGACATGATTATGCAGCAGATTTTTATTTATTTTCCGAAGCATTATTTCCATTCGTGTTTCTAAAATTTCAAAATGACAGATTAGTTTTCTAAAATTTCAAAGTGACACGTAAACTGACAGTTGTTCACTCTTTTTATCATGTTTATTTATTTGTGTTTTGGTTACTAACTACATTACTTTAGCAAAGACGTGTCTTTATTCTGTCTTGTTGATCACTTTATTCTGGTTTTTAACAGACATGTTAAAATTTATGATTTTAACAGCAGTGTCAAATTTTCGCGTAGAGAATACCAAAAAATGAATTTATTGTTAACAGTCATGTTAAAATATAATTTTTTAAAGGCACGTTAAAATTAACATTTTTTTTATAGAATACACCCCATTATACTATGAAAGTTATGTCGTAAAGTTAGTTGCTATTATCGAAGTTAAATTAGTAGCACGAGGCTATTTGCACATGCGCACTGCAATAGATACCATAGTTTCTAAACATTTATCTAATCTGGAAGTTGAAAATGTGTTGAATACTTCAGAAAATATTTAGACAATTTGTCATTTATGTATAAAATGTCAGAAAAATTAAACTTGCCGAAGCGAAATAGGAAAGTGAATTCGTTACAGTTAGAAACTTTCTTTAAATTTCAAGAAAAAATAAGGATATATATTTTTCAGCGAAAAGGAAGAATGGAATAATTTAGATAAAGAGTTTAATAAAAGTGCAAGATGTAATAATGGACCTTTTCAATTTAACGGCTATCTCTTTCTATCGCTACAAATAGTAAGAAAATGGCGCGAACAACTGCCAGTTGGGCTGTCAAACGAAACGTCAGAAATATTGCAGTGATTAAAATACATGTATTCTTGGTGAAAATTTACATCGTTATTCGTTAGACATTTTAGCTTTTGTAACTTCTTTAGGGATGTCTTTTTAAGTTGTTAAATATTTTTCTCACATTTTACGTGTAAATTTTTTAGAAACAAACGTCATAGATGTCAATTGCTCTTACTATGCGCAGATCCCCATTGCGCATATCTTCTATCTCTTTAAATTGAAAAGGTCCATTAAGATTGGAAGCTAATTATAATTTAATTATGTCTTAAATTTCTTCCATTTCATAAACCATATGTTTAATTCGACGTACCTAAGTTTACGGAGTGCCTATACAAAATACAGAACACTAATACACTAGCAATCAAGTGTGTAGTGCAGATTAAAACTATCACACCAGGTTCTTTGTAGTTAATGAAAATATAAAATGTAACACTGCACATCACGAAATTATAGTTTGAGACTCCTAATGATTCAGAAGGAGAATCATATATGATTATTTCTCTTACATGGGATTGTACCACTGTTTTTACCTCTTTTCTATACCTTTGGTTTGTTTAGTTCTTAGGATTTATTCAAATAAAATTATGTAAGCATCCTTACAATTATTTGAAAGCATTCTCCCTTGAAAGGTTAAATACTTTTAACCAGCACACTAAACGATTTTTTTTATTCCGTATAAACTGAAATGGTTATTATTTGCGTAATAACTCGGTTACAGAATTGGGCTGATAGTTTGACGATTAATTTAAAGTGACAACCAAACAATTAGATTAAAAATTAAACCACCAGAGTTCATTAAAACACCAAGGAATCTTTCTCAGAAATCCCGTACCTCGGAAAGTAGTACTTCTGTTGTTGGTTGAACCTTTGATAGTTCGCTTTTCCACAGCTTGCTTTGCGCTTCGCTTGTATAAAGGAGAAATAAGTGCGACAAGGAATAAAGCAGCGTGCATCGTGTGAGTTTATGTGTAGTTTTATTTCTTGAGTGGACCCTAAATCGGCGATTTTCTTGTCGACATAACTTCTCACGCACTTCCCCGGTGAGTGCTGTAGCCGCAGACGCAACGGCAGAGACGTTAATATCACGTGGCCAGACTCCCTCGGCGATATGTTTTACGAGATGCCGCTCTTATTTTCTAACAAACGCTTTTTAGACCTCAGCCTCGGGAAACTATTTTTTCTGGACATGGACATGGGTTTGTAAATGTCACATTGCTCAATCCTTTATTTGCGACACGACCCTTATTAAGACGTAAAACATCCCAAAAGAAAGAAACCGTTTTATTGTTCGACTTAAGAGGAAAGAATACAAAAAGCAAGTATGAAATCTGGTGCAGTCAGCAAGTTACTCACACTTATGACAGTTCCAATATAATTTGATGCGTTATTTTGAACAATCAGAATGCTTTCATACTGTACTATGGTTTTTATTTTCATCGTGCACCCCATTCCTGTTTAGTAATACGCCTCTATATTCTAGATATTCAAACTTTTGCAACAAGACTATTTTCTCCTTTCGATTTTTTGTTGGTAGTTGTTTCTCTTTGGATATTCACACGCAACACAAAATTACTTTTTTGTATTAAATATGATGCGTGCCATATGCATTTGCTGTTTGTGGGTTATCCCGTGCAAATCGGTGAGATATTTTTTGACTCAAAATAAGCTGCAAACTCTCTGTTTGTGTATGTAACCCTGGGTTATCGTAACTCGAGGGTTAACCCACATGTAAAAAATCTGGTGTGGCCATCACAATACCTCCTGCCATTTACAGCCCGAGTCACAAAAAAATTGTTAATCTTTATTTTTGGATTAGCGAATTTTACTCTAATTTTGACAGTTTATGTCTTAAAATATAATCTAATCTAATCCAAGTAACTACCTTTTTTTTAAGTCCCTCAACAGGATTAAATCCCAATTACAGAGTGGGTTCACATGCACACACATCCTTGCCTTAGTGGGATTCGAACCCATAGCCCCGAGGGCACTCATGACATGAGGCGTTGCTCTAACCATTGAGCCATCGGAGCTACAATAAAATGAAGATTAAATTTTAAATACCGGGATAGAATAGAATTCACTATCCAAAAATGAGGATTAGCTTAAACATTTTTGTAAATCGTTAATTTTTATTAATTTAAATACATACCTACATATTTATTTATGCGGGAAACTGTATTGAATTCCTTTTCTATTCTATTTTTCTTTTCTTTTTAAAACGTTACTAATATTATTTTGAAATGATTAGTTCTTTGATAGTGACATTTATCTGTCAGTTATATACATTTAAATAACTGCGTTTTGTTTGTTCAAATCGTAAACTCCGGGATTTAAATTATAGATAATTTTATAAATTTATCCATAAAATATACAGAAAAAGTATCAATGCAAATCTATAGAAAATTTAATAATCTTTAATTTTTATAATAACATTAATCTCGAAAAAATAACATTTAAAGGTATTTTTCGAAGAAAAACTATGTTGAGCTTCTAGTAAAGTGCCATTTCCGGTTATCCGATTTTCACCAAAATCTAATGGGCTCTTTCCATTACAAAAAAAGTTTGAAATACAACGTTTAAATTTTTTTTGAATGATAGTATTTGAGTAAGAGTGGAGGATCCACACACACATACACACATATACACAGACATCATCGTGTAAATGTTAAAATTGAATTCTAGGGACCTGAAAACGCGGTCATTTACCAAAATCTCGATATGCGATTTTTAGCACGATGCCTATGCCTCCCTTACCAAGGGTAGCGGGAGGTAAAAAACAATGATTAAAGCTTATTTTCAAAATGACAACTGAAATTTTTTAATATGTCAAAACAATTTTCAAATCTTATTTATTTTAATTTTGAGCTGGATCGTGCAAAAAACGTAATAAGCATTGCGGTCAGTCAATGCTCTTCTACAGGTATCGGATGTAAAGAAGATTTCGACTTACCTTAATACTTTAATAACTATTTTAATCGGTAAAAAAATAATGTGTTCAACGCGGCCCTAAACACAAATTTACAGCTTCGGCAGCCGGCTGTAAATCTGGTATTTAAGTGCTTAGTTAAATAAATAACCTCGCAAATAACTATTTAATTTATCATTTCAAATCAGTTTCTTTATTTCTCTTTTTATTTTTTAATAATTTTGTCTAAGATTATTGTAGATACTACTGGACTCATTACTCCGTTTGGTCTAAAGCTGGATTCAGAGATTGCGTAGCAAACATAGCATAGAATAGCACAGAAAAACATAGAAAATGAACATACGGAAAAGCGTGTAATGATTCAGATTTACAGACATAGCATAACACAACACAGCAAAACATGGGGAATTGGTCATATTTTATTTCGAAGTTATGTTTTGCCATGTTCGGCCGTGTGCGCTATGTTTCGTGAGTATTCGTAGTTACACCACGCCTTCTACTAAAGTGCGTTAATGTTGACAACTTCCTGACATTTGTTTTGAAGTTTGGTTAAGACAACTTTTAAGTTATTTTGTATTGCAGTTGTGTTTATTAAAATTATTTAAAAAATGAGTGATTCTTATGAACAAGACATAAAGTTAATCAGCTTAGTGGAGAAGTCGCCGATCCTCTACGACAAAAAGTGAATGGATTTTCTGACATGAATTTATCTACATAGAATAATTCTACTCGTATGTTTTCTGTACAATCTCTGAATTGGTTTTAAGTTTCTATGTTTTCCTGTGTTGTGTATTCCTATGCTGTGTTTACTACGCAGTCTCTGAATCCAGCTTAAGGACGACAGAATTTGTGTTTTTAAAAACTTTTACATGCGTTTACTAATCTTTTATTTATATTTCTTGCATTTGAAATATTCAATAGCTTTTGTCTAACGCCTAAAGCTACTAGAGTCTATGAATCACATCCAAATTTCCATGATCACGACAACAAATACATTGTCAATATTGTTATTATAATGCGATAGTATCCCTCTCTCGTATTATACAAGTTAGTGAAACCAATATCAATATGCAGTCCCGCACAGAGGTCACTGAAAGCGAAGCTTGTGCCTCAATTGGCTTGGTCAGGAGCACGTGTATATGATAATGGTGCATTCTGCGGCGATATAGTTTAATCAGGCCGCACCGTATTTCATGCTCCGTTGTCTGCTTACTGCCTGCTAATGCACTATAAATTATACACGGTGAACATAGGCTATATTTAATAACCATCTAATCACCTCGCAAACAATTTCTACATTGTTAAAGGAACTATTACCAGCAATGATGTGAATTGGAGAACAATAAAAGGTGGGAGCAAAATTGGGCAATCAGTAGAAGATGAGAAAATGATAGATAAATATTCTTCTATATAAGGAAAATAGAGATTAACAAATGATACGAAAGTGGCTTGAAAAATTAGCGCCATAATAATACAAAGGAGGCAGCACTAGATTCACAACTAATTAACTCTTTAAAAATTAGAACAAATACTTGCACAAAAAGCGCTTAACACCGAAGCAAATTTATGAAGCTATGCAACATTTTCTTTCATACACAATGGTAAAAGTTATACGTGAAAGGGGAAGCATTAAATATAATCCTCGCAGTGGCTGTAATTGTTACTAGTGAAGTAATTTGCGATATGATCATGGCAGAATGGCCAATCAAGGTTTGAAAAATGGTAGAATCTGTAGACATCTCCTATGAATATACAGGCTGTTTTAAAAATACTGTAAAAAAATTTAAGGGCACATAATACTGACCAAAATAAGTAAAAAAGCTTAATCATTATAGGACTGATCTTCAACTGTTTCCGAGAAAAGCGAAAAATCGAAAAAACTGACAAAGATAGTGATCGAACAAAATTTTGTCTATGTCAGTAAATAGACTATAAAAAACAATAAAATTTTATATGAAACGTTTTACTCAATTTCTAATAGTTACGAAGTTATTTGAAAATTAAATATTGGCCAAGGTCGCCACAGCATTTAAGATATAACAATTATTTGATTTTTTTAAAAAACCAAAAGCACATCTAAGATAACCTCTGAAAGGTAAACAAAAAATCCCATTTAATCAAAGTCGTAGCAGACGTAAACCCAGTAAAAACTAATTTTTCACTGCCACAAATCTCGGAAACTATGGAAGATCGGACCCATGTTGATCAAGCTTTTTTACTCATTTTGGTCAGTATTATATGCCCTTAAATTTTTTACAGTATTTTTGAAACACCCTGTATATATATATATATATATATATATATATATATATATATATATATATATATATATATAAAATATTCTGACCAATGAGTTAGAAATGTCAAAAATTTCTGCGAAAATATTTCTCATGTTGAAGAATAGTTTCATGAGCTTAAAGGAAATATAACATAAAACAAAAATTACAGTATACAACACGATTTACCAAGCGATCTTAACCTACAGTTATATCAAAACGAATGAAAAAGTCTGATGTGGCCAGCACATTACCTTCCGTCAGTTCTATATATTTTATACAAATTCAACACAGCAAGTTTATTGCGAAAGATTCTATATTTTCAGTACATTACCTTCCGTCAGTTCTATGTATTTTGTACAAAATCCATACAAAAAAATTCTTGGAATTGATTATATATTTCCAATAAAATTATAACACAAACATACTATAGGCGTTTTTATTCAGACCAGTTACCTCCGGTTATATGGTAACCGCAGTTTATTCAGTATACCGGTTACTTGCGGTTACGTCAAACACCAAACCGCGGTATGCTGGCCGGTTACATGTCAGGTTACTATTGCCATCCTTTCTAGCTATCAAAGCGCTGACATTTTGGATTTTAGGCAACTTTCAGTAAAAGTAAAAATAGAATCTGTGACATTTTTTGTAAACGTATTTTGTATTAGATCAATACGCTTTAAATTAAATGTATCACAATATGAAAAAGATAAATATTCGACAAATGTCAAATAATTAATTTGACAGACACGTCTGTAGTAACCTGGCATTTTTTATTCACACCAGTTACGTGCGGTTAACCTTATGTAACCCGGTTACATGAATAAAAAACGCCTTATGTCAATTGCACTTGACATTGACATCTATCAGAATTTTCTTAATTATACTATCTGTTTCCATGGTTAATGCAGAGCTGGCTGCTTTATGAAATTTAATTTGTTTATAATTTTTACTTTCCGTCACCTTTAGGTAAGGAAGGTATTGTCTTTGGTCAAAAAATTCGATAAGTTTTTAATGATTAATAACATTTTAGGGCCCCTAGAATATGATTTTACTATTTTTACTATGATGTCTATACGTAAGTATGTATGGATGTATGTATATATGTATATGTGTGTGTGACGATTTTTTCGGTTCGCATAACTCTAATACCACCTTTCCAAAAATTATAATTTTTGCGTATTTCTTTTCTTTACATGCATATGAAGAGCTGATTAGATTTTGGTTATAATTGGTCGACCGAAAGTGCCCTAATTTGAAGATTTTAACAGTTTTCATGAAAAAACGCTGTTAAATATAATTTTTTCACATTTAATGTTATTATAAATATTAAAAAATATTTTATTCTCTATATGATTTGATTACATTTTATACTTCATATTCAATGGATATAGAGATAAAAAAAATATATAAAGAAATTAAATTACAAAAATCATTCATCTGTGCTATAACCATGGAAACATCTACTATATTAAAAATATTCTGATTGACAAATGTCAGTGTCAAGTGCAATTTTCGCAGTATGTTTGTGTTATAATTTTCCTGGAAATGTATGAAATTTGTACAAAATAGAAGGAAAGGTAAAAATTTTCAATTCTATGTTTAGCAATGAGTTTTAAGTAAAATATTACTTCCCGTTGATCATTTGTAAACAAAATCTAATTTGTTGTTCCAATAAATAGAAAAGTCTTTATAAATAAATAAATAAATAAATAAATATATCATTACGGCTTATTACCCATTGCTGGGTGTGCCAATCTCTTTTGTACGCAGATATCGGTAATGATGAAATATTTGCACCGTGCGGGCGCTTATCAGACGTCACCTCACGGGCACTCGTTGCTGGCGTGGAGAGTGCACCACACGGGTCAATTTTGTGCCATTTAAAATTGGAAATATGTAGCGTCGGTCGGGATCGAACCCGGTTCCCCAGATTCGCGACCTGACTCTCAGGCACGCGACCACGAGACCGAAAATCTGTTAAGAGCTTGAAGTAAAGTGCCAATTCCGGTGGTCCAATTTTACCCATGATCTAATCAACTCTTTATATAATTGCAGAAAACTTAATTTTTTGGAAGATTGATACAAGAGTTATCGTTACTAGACTTTATTTTAGGACAGACAACTGAGTTCGTGGATCGTTGAGAAATCCTTGTTATGAAAGGGCAAGAGACCTGCAAAGAAGATTTGGACATCTAAAATAAGAGCAAAAAGGGATCGAGGAAGGACAAGTTTGTGCACGAATAAAGACTTTAAACCCTTCCCACTTTTTGCTACTAAAGAAGCTTCCATAATCCGTATATTCCAGTTTAAAAACCATCAACACTTCATCAGAAATGTATAAGACATAAAGAAAATCTTAATCCTTCACAGACTTTAAACCATCATCTTCTTACATCTTATCCTGCATCCTATGTAGGTGTTTAAATATTTGTCGCGTTGGCGCCCGGCTTGGCGTTGTTTAAAAATTGAAGCGTCGCGCCACCGTTGCCGTAATATGAAATGACAGGCATTGTGGGTCCCTGAGGATCAGTTTCATCCCGGTATTGTTTATCCGCGGTCGCCTGCAGGACACACAGAATAGGGCAGGGATACAGAGTAGAACAGGACACCTGGGTAGGATGGTGAATTGAATCATTTGAATAATGGGGGAGGTAATGGCGTACGCAGACGTATATATACAGAGCGATTGAATGATTGGAGATGTAGATATTGATAAAGGACATTAAGGATATGTCATATTATTATGACTTTATGGGGATGGAATGTGTGATATAACTTTAGCTATAATAATATCAATTCTTTTTATGCTTTTCTTTTTGTATATCAATATCTTTAAATCGATTAGGACCAAATGTATACAGCAATATTTGGTGCGTTCAATGGGCACAAATGCTACTAGCTGCCAGCGCTCCTCATTCTTGTATTCGTTGAAAGGATAGTTTGAAGAATTTTTATATATAACCTACTTAACCACGTGTCTGAATAGCATATATCAGATAGCATGGAGTTAAGAATATATATATATATATATATATATATATATATATATATATATATATATATATATATATATATATATATATATATGTATATACAGGGTGTTTCCTTTAAAACAACCAGCGCTTTTTTGGGCGAACTAACAACTTTAGAGAAAAATTTTTTATACCAAAAATGATCAAGCTTAAGGGGATAATGTAGCAAAAGTAACAAACCGAATATTTAACCAGTGGTTCTCAAACGGTAGAACAAAATTACATTTTTTTAAATGGCACCCTATATAATTTTTTAGCCCTTTAAATAGAATATTATTTTCTGATTTCAACGATATAAGTATAGCATAGGGTTGTATAACAATTATTTCGAGAAAAATGGTATTAAAAACTAGAAATAATATAATAAAAATGGGTTTACTACTAGCGTAACTAAGCAACAGACGTATCAATACCTGTGTATTGCATAGCCTATTGTAATATAACATTATTTTTAATACAATTTTTCTCGAAATAATTGTTATACAACCCTATATCATATTTATATCGTTGAAATCAGAAAAAAATTCTCTATCTAATGGGCTAAAAAATTATATAGGATACCATTTAAAAAAATATAATTTTGTTCTGCCGTTTGAGAACCACTGGTAGAATTTTTGGTTTGTTATTATTAATAAATTAACCCCTTATTCTTGATCATTTCTTGTATATAACATTTTTTTCTAAAGTCATTAGTTCGCCCAAAAAAGCGCTGGTGGTTGTTTTAAAGGAAACACCCTGTATACACTGTATATATATATATATATATATATATATATATATATATATATATACATACATATATATATATATATATATATATATATATATATATATATATATATATATATATATATATATATATATATATATATATATATATATACAGTGTGAACACTGAAAACCGTGACATCTATCCCGCAAGACTATAGTGGGAGTTTTTGATATGGTTAGAAAGATTATTTAATTTGACATCGAAGAGTATCTAAATACTTCTAATTTAATGACTTATTAGTGAAATATTTGCAAAATTATAATGCAATTTAACAGTTATTACTTAGAATTTATTAAAAACAGTAATCATGGAAACGAATTCAGTAGCTGAATTGGTTAGATCATGGCACCATAATAATTATTCACAAGTTCAAATCCTGCCCGCCTTATTCTTATATTTTTTTTTTTATTTTGTAAAATGTATCACTGAGTGTTTCTATATAATCATTTTGAGTTATGTAAATTGGTAGTGTAGCATCGGAAAAGCGGGAAGTGAGTTTACTCAGATCAGTTGTGTCAAAAAGAACAACGATTTCCTGAGTTAATCTGAAGTGACCTGAAATGAGCTGAGATTTTGTCCAAAAAGAATACAGCTAATATTTCAGACGTCTAATAACGACTACGTTTATTTCAACAATTCAAGCGGCTTCAAGTATATTATGACTTTAAAAATCCTATTGGTTTATCTCAGCTGATTGAAAATAGGATTGAGTTATTTTCAATCTTCTTTAAATTGGTATCGACTAAAAAATATAGTTAAATACTAGATTATGCAGGCAGATAGGGAGAGGAAAATGATCTAATTTCATGCTGGATATATAACCTCAAAATCCAAAAATTGTCATGTTGTTCTTTGTCTTCTCTTTTAAAGACATTAAAAAAATATTTGTTTCTTCATCACTCCAAATATTTCGCTTTTGGACAATTTTACTAAGTTTTATGTCGCGACTTTTAGAACCCCACCCAATAACCAACAAATGATATGAATTTAGTAACACTGCAACATATTGCAGATGTACGCTTGCGTAGTTACATTATTTGTAGCTTCACGGTTTATTTCGACACAAGTCCAAGCCTGTTATTTTATAGGCTTGACTTGTCATTTTCAAGCGACTTAAAATATTAATCTCGATCGTTTATTTCGAAGATTGAAAAGGGATTTACTAAATTCAAGCGGCTTGAAATGTCGAGATAAACTTAGTCAATGTTAGATATAAACAAAAGCAGATAAGGAATGTATCCAGGCCTTATTTGAGCCGAGTGAGGTGAAGCCTTAGATAATCAAATGTACATATGTACATCGATAATTATCTGACAAATTGGGCTAATTTCACCAAAGAATACGCTGGGGACGATTTAATTTTCTGGTCTGTCCCTATGCAAGAAAAACTCAAAATTGGCTAACAGACCAAATCGTACCAATTGTTCCACGAAACTACAATCCCCCTAACCTTTTCCAGGTTTGTCCCATTGAAGATTTTTGTGGTCTTTTGTCTCGAAAACATTATGACGGAGTTACTGGATATTTCTTGACTGTTGGTATGATAGGAAAAAAGTTATTGGAGAAGCAGTCTTGGTAAAACAATTTTATTACAAAGTCGTTTATTTAACAATCGGAATTGTTTCATCAAAGCTATGTTAATATATATTAAACAGTTTAATTTATGTATTACTGATGTATGCACGCATTTTATTATTCTGTAAATTGTATGACGATACCTTCATCCTTGTAGTTTTTAATTTTCGTAATATAATTGTCACTTTACCAACTATAGATTAACATATTTTTACGTAACGAAACGAATGCTTTTCTGCAACAATAATACTACGAGTATTCTCTTTCACAACGTCTGTCACATTTCCCGTTATTTTCGCTGGTGAACCCCTGTCCGTATTTCGAAAACATTCCAGAATTCTGGTTGTATGAAACTCAAACATCTAAAGTCAAACAGGACGATGTGAGTGGGTATAAACGGTGAACGTCTCGCGTACAGAGAGCTGAACAGCTCACGACTGCGCCGCATAGCGAAATATGAATTGACAATGAGCAGAGCGACGCGATCATTGTATGGCGCTGGCTGTATCAAACATTCATCGCACACATACATACTAAAAGTGGCATGAGGGCCGGGATTGCAGCCTTGTTTGCCACGGTAAATAAGAGGAGTTTGGGGAGAGTAAGTGTAAAATTGTCAAAATTGCTGTGGATGAAGGAGGTTTTGTTCAAATGCATCAATATTATATTTAATACTGTACCTTTCAAATGTTCCTCAAGGTATAATACACTTATGCCAATATACATTCTGTTGTCAATTTTGAGAGAATTTTTTTTAACTTTAAACGTTTAATGTACTTATAACATATAAAACATGATAAATGAAAAATTCTGAACTGAAAAATGAAATCTAGGTATCTTGATTATTCATTATTATTAAATTTTCAGCTCGATTTTCTCAGATTTTTTGTTTGTTCATAAAGCGACGTATAGGTGAGCAAACTAAATTTCGGATTATAACTTTTTTCTGATTTCTTGATCATACCTTGAACTATGGCACATTACTGACATAACATCCTGTATATACAGGATGTCTCACAACTCGCGCCCCAGACGAAACTGACACTTGCCGACGACAAATAGAAGAAAATAATTTGTGGCTGCTTGCATAACGGAGTTACAAGACTTTTTAACCCACCAATCCCGGAAGGATATCTTCAGGTGTGATGATATTACAAAATAAAACTGGTTGCTAGGTTTTAAAAATACTACTAGTGAGTTAAAAAATTTGTTTGACTTACTGTAATTTTGACACTTTAGAGTTGACTTTTCACTGTCAACAAATTTAAGTTAGCGAAGGTGTCATCCGAGATCATCATTTATATCGTACAGTGCAACGTGTTGTAGCAGCTGTGCAAAATGTGTTAAACGAAAATATTATTGTCATTTGAATTCTTTGAGATAAAAACAACAAATGATGGTTCTAAAAAGAACCGTTTTTATTGTAATGCAATTTATTTTGACACACATTTTTCGAAAACTACAGTCGCCCACACATTTTAAAGAAGATTTGATTTGTATAAAACCCTAGTAACGTAAAATTACGGCAAACACACGTTAAAGGTGTAGGTCTCTGATTAGTCAATTTTAAGACGTCTTTTCTGGAATATCGTTTAAGCTAGATTTATTTTTCTTCGAAATTACACATCCGAGTGCAGTCTCGTGTTTCCTCATTCGCTCTGGGGCGCGAGTTGTGAGACAGCCTATATATATATATATATATATATATATATATATATATATATATATATATATATATATATATATATATATATATATATTATAGTGTGAGCACTGAAAACCGTGACATAGGCGTTTAACATGGGAAAACAGTTTTTTTTACAAATATCATCTATCCCGCAAGACTGTAGTGGGAGTTTTTGATATGGTTGGATAGGATATTTAGTTTGGCATCGAAGAGTATCTAAATACTCCTAATTTAATGGCTTATTATTGAAATATTTGCGAAAGTATAATGCAGTTTGACAGTTATCACTACTAATTTATTAATAATTATTCACGAGTTCAAATCCTGCCCGCCTCATATTTTTATTATTTTTATTTTATTTTGTAAAATGTATAATTTAAAAAATTACAAAATTAAAACATAAATTGTTTAGTAAAACAAGTATTTTATAGATCTCACTATTTTTTACCTTCCGTCACCTTTAGGTAAGGAAGGTATTGTCTTTGGTCAAAAAATTCAATGATGAGTTATTAATCAATAAGCACGTTTTAGGGTTTCTAGAATACGAATTTACTATTTTTACGATGATGTCTGTATGTGTATGTGTGTATGTGTGTGTGGATGTGTGTGTGTGTGGATAACAAAATTTTCGTCTGCGATAACTCTAATACTGCAGTTACAATAATTATAATTTTTTCGTATACTTCTTCGTTTCATCCATATGAAGAGCTGATTAGATTTTGGTTACAATTGGTCAACCGGAAGTACCATTATTTGAGAATTTTAACAGTTTTTCTTGAAAAAACTATGTTAAATATAATTTTTTCACATTTGATGTTATTATAAATATTAAAGAATATTTTATTCTCTATACGACTTGACTGCATTTTATACTTAATATTAAATGGGTATAGAGTTAAAAAATTATAAAGAAATTAAATTTCATAAAGTAGCCATAGCTATGGAAACAGCTACTATATTAAGAAAATTTTGATTGAAAGATGTCAGTGTCAAGTGAAATTGAGATAGTATGTTTGTCTTATAATTTTACGGGAAATATAGGATCTTTTGCTTTCTGTATGAAATTTGTATAAAATACATACAACTGCTTTAAGGTAATGTACAAGATATAATAATAATAAATCTTTTATTTCTGCAGATACATTACACTGTATATAGAAAACGTCACAAAATAATTTTCTGTATGAAATTTGCATAAAATACATGCAACTGCCGGAAGGTAATGTACAAGATATAGAATATTTAATTTAGCAGGGAACTTTCTGTATGAAATTTGTACAAAATACATAGAACTGACGGAAGGTAATGTGCTGGCCACATCAGATTTTTTTAAATTAATTTTAATTTTATAAGGTACTTTAGGTACAATAATTTTTTTATTTCATTTCTCGTAGATTTATTCTATAAAATACTTGATTTACCATACAATTTTGATTTTAATTTTATAACTTATTTAAGTTCATAATTGTGTAGCGTATGATACATAAGGTAAATAAATTTTTTAATACAAAAAAATTATTGAAATTTGTGCCAAAAGTTATGTGACATATTTTAGTTCATTCTGAAAATTTAATGCCCTATTTCTGTTTCTTGTTGGTATTAGTGTCCACGAATTACTGGTTGTAAAGTAGACAGAGGGCGAGAGAATTTGTTTATGTGCGGGAACAGCCCTTATTTCTCTCCCGGCAAATAATTGAAAATCATATTTCATCAACTTTTAATTTAGCCCTTGCACACTTTATTTCTTTCCACCTGAGCAATAATCTCTGATTTCACGAACCAATTCAATCATAAATAAAACACTAAACCAGCGATGTAAATATTGTTGGAGTAGAATTGAGTTTCTTTAATTATTCTTAATAAAAACAGGGGGTGTTTATTTAGAACTGACATAGGGTGATAGGAATATTACTACGGAGGGGACTTTTCTCTTTTTCTATATTTTCAATTTAGGAAATTGCGAATGTAAATGAAAACGGTTCACATTTATGTACAAATTCAAGAGCATTCAAGAAAATCTAATTCTGCATATTAAATCCTATCATAAATATGCAAAAAAGAGGCGGCTGTTTATTTTTTGTCTACGTTTCACTGCGCAAATACAGATGAAATTTTAATCGCTCATTTGAATTTCTCTATTCACTTTTGGAATAATTTTCTATTAAATTGCATTTAATTATTTTATTTTCCACGAATTTAACCGTGATTGATAATGTGAAAAACTCAATATTTATCAAAAATTAATTAGTAAATTCAATGAATAATTTCGTTTTGTTTTTATCTCATTTAAATGTCAGTTTAATACATTATTAATTTATGTGTATGCACATGCATTTTGTTTTTAGTTTGATCCATTTATAATACAATGAAATGAACAAAAACTAATTTATAATTTATTATCCATGTAATCGTATAATATTACAAAATTTAGTTTGTTCCACCATAAATTTTCTATTGAAAAAATAAGTGAATAATACCATAAACTGCATTTAGATGTTTGAAACGTTCGGCAATTTTTTAATATTATTTTAAAATGTCGGAATAATCTGCATTAAATTTTATGTTAAAAATGGTATGTATTAAACAGTCCTTGAAATTGATATTGTGCGATATTTCTTGCAAATGAATTGAAAAAATCTGGTGTGGCCAACACAATACCTCCCGCCATTTACAGCCCGAGTGACAAAAAATATTAAATTAATCCTTATTTTAGGATTAGCGAATTTTACTCTAATATTGACAGTTTATTTTTTAAAATATATTCTAATCTAATCCAAGTAACTACATTTTTTTTAAACCCCTCAACGGGATTAAATCTCAATTACAGAGTGGGTTCACATTCACACACATCCATGCCTTAGTGGGATTCGAACCCAGAGCCCCGAGCGCACTCATGACTTGAGGCGTTGCTCTAACCATTGAGCCACCGGAGCTATAATAAAATGAAGATTAAATTTTAAATACCGAGATAGAATACAAGTCACTAATCAAAAAATGAGGATTTTTTAAACATCTTTGTGAATCGTTAATTTTTATTAATCTAAATACATACCTACATATTTACTTATGCTGGAAACTGTGTTGAAATCCTTATCTATTGTACTATATTCTTTTTTCTTTTTAAAACGTTACTAATATTATCTTGAAATGATGTCATTATTTTGAACTGGAGAAAGGGATGTATATTTAAGAATGTCACCTGGGGTGCGTTCCAAAACAAAGATACAGAGTAAGTGGATCCCCTACTTGGAGTACGGTCACGTGACTAAATTAGCCGGAGTATTTAGGAACGGCTATGAGTAAATAAAATAACATAACCTTAAAAATAAGAAAATATTTTTTTGATACAACATTTTGACTATCAAAAATTATTTATTGTGTGCACTTCCTGTTTTATCAAAACTTTTTTTACAATTAATACGGGTTTTACTATTATGTTTTTCAAATGACTTTTTTATAAGATAAATAATCATCAATTACTCCAATATATTGATAATTTTCAAGATTTATTTTTATTTCAAATTCGATTTCTGTATGTTTCGTTGTAAAAATTTGCGTAAGACACGCAAATTCTCATTGGAGTATTTCGTACCCTACTAGCGTAGCAGAGTACGAAGAGTATGCTCTAGAGTGCGTACTCCGAATTTTGGAACGTTTATCGCGTAAACTCTAAGAGTAAGCGTAATAGTTTTGGAACGGATTTTACCATACTCGATACTCCAGAGTAAGGTTTTGGAACGCACCCCTGTAGATGGCGAGTAAGTGCGAGTTTTAATTTTATTTTGACATTAGTTCATTTTTCTTTCACTGTCTCTCTTCTTTATTATTTACAATTTGCGTGGTTTCTGTTACTCTTATTACGTATTTCGATTTCTGAAGCAGGATTTTGAAGGATTTTAACTTAACTCATACTCGTACAAGATTAAAATGTCAAACGAAAATATTAACCCCCAAACTATTATTCAAACGTCAAACATATGATCTGTCATGTTTAAATTACCCGCAAATGCCGTTGCTATTGGTCGTACCGATGTTATTGCTTTACGGCCATTCATTGGTTCGGCGTAATTCTACGTTATACATGGCGGTAATTTAAATATTAAAATTTCATTAATCTGTTTCTGGCCAATTAATGAAAATTTTGCCAGAAGAAAAAATATGGATAGCAAGTTATTATCGTCTCTTCAAAACTATTAAATAAAAAAATGGTATGAAAGTAGCCCATTATAGATAATTTTATAAATTTATCCATAAAATATATAGAAAAAGTATTAATGCAAATGTTTAAGCTATTTTTCGAAGAAAAACTATTTTGAGCTTCTAGTATAGTGCCATTTCCAGTTATCCGATTTCTCCAAAATCTAATGGGTTTTTTTCATTACAGAAAAATTTCGAAATACAAGGATTTAAAATTTTCTAAATGATAGTATTTGAGTTAGAGTGGAGAATCCACACATACATACACACAGACATCATCGTGAAAATGTTAAAAGTGGATTCTAGGGACCTTAAAACGTGGTCATTTAACAAAATCTCGATATGCGATTTTTAGCACGACCCTATACCTCCCTTACCAAGGGTAGCGGGAGATAAAAATAAGTGAATAATACCATTAAACTGCATTTATGCCCATTTCTACCGCTCACACTTAAATTTTATGTTAAGCTTAAACAAAAAAATGCAAATCGAAATTTTGACAGCAATATTCACCTTTCCATTTAACATTTCCATTCGATACGATATTGTCAATTTAAGAAACACTTAATATTTAAGCATCAGCGGTGCAATCGGGCATAAGATGTTTGAAACGTTCGGCAATTTTTTTTAATTATTTCAAAATGTCGTAACAAATAATCTGCATTGAATTTAATGTTAAAAATGTATGTATTAAACAGTCCTTAAAATAGATATTGTGCGATATTTCTCGCAATTGGATTGAAAAAATATTACGAAATCTTAATCTTGTGTGGCATTTTTCAAATTTAATTATCAAAGAAGGGTACCTCCTTCGAATCCCGTTTAATGACGCTGTCTACATCACGTACATTTCCAAATTTCTGGTGTGCTGGGGTGGTGTGGAATGCGCGTCAACTTAATTAACAGATGGCGCAGTAATTGCACCCCTCCAGTGGGATTTGGGCCCGGGAAGTGCAGCGAGCGACTTCGGCTTCGCACCGCGGAGGATTAGCCGTGGGACAAATTGCTGTTTAGAGTTTTCATGCGTGCATGTGCAGTGCATTAGGATTGCGGAGGATAAATATCACAGGGATGAAGTTTGTGGACAACTATGATTATTGTTCTACGGGTAATAATCCCCAAAGAAGGGGTAACACTCTGCTCTAAATAACCAAACCCCTTTCTATATTTCAACCGCAACATGCCTCTCTAATGGAACAGCCATACCAGAAGACAGAAAACACCTTACACATATTTATACAGGGTGTCCCCTGAGGAAACCAACCAACAAACTAAAAGTAAAAAAAAAAATCATATAAACTATCAATCCAACTTTATTTGAATTTCTTATATGTTATGAAGAATTTAAAAATAGAAATTCCGTACTTTTTGTTTTCTTGAAATTATGCTTATTAACGCCTAAAATAATTATTAAAGTTTTGGCGCGAAAGTTCTGACGTTAGCGTCACTCCGACATAAGTAGAGAGAACCGACATACGATACCATTAATATGGTAATATACAATAAATATTGCAAGAATAAAAATACGTATCCATTACTGTAATCAAAAATCTTTAGAGCTAATGGTAATAAATAAACGAGATAGTTATTATATCATTTCAAAATATATTTGTTTTATTTACTTGCATGAATAGGTATAGGAGTATACATAAATCAGGTAAGTAAAATTAATAATATTTGCTCTTTTTCATAATCAGGTTAATCATTCGCTTTAATTAATGTGACTTTAAGACTTTCTTTAATATAATATTAAAGGTTATTATACTCACCAAGTGCCATTATTACAATTAAAATAGTATTTAAACTATTTTATATTTATAATTAAATACAACAAAGACAGTATTGATTACAATAATCAAAGCATAGTTCATAATAAAAAGTAATCCAACTTTTACATACCTATTTACTAAATGATTGCAACAATGACAAGTATTTAGATTACAATAATTAAAACAAATTATATTATAATTTTATTTAATAAGTATATTTTCTTTTAATCTTAATAAAAAATTACTCGGATATATTAAATATGTGTATGTTAGAGTACGTGTAAAGCCAATCGCGAATTTATGAGTAAAATATGCATAGTCCACTGGATAGTGACATTTTCACAGAGTAACTGGACGACTGTAATGACGCTGACGTCACAAAATGGCGATCATTTTACGCTAAAAACTTTAATTACATTATTATAGGTATAAAAATACAAAATATATAGCAATTTTTATTTTGTTTTCATTTATTTATATTCAAAATTCATATGCGACATGTAATTTTTAAAAAGTCGAAGCCTTGGACGGGCCCATTCTCCTCCGTTTTAATGATATCGACAACACAAAAATCTTTTATAATCAGTAGTAGTTTCTACTACTAATTATTTTCCAATTTAAAACTATGTTAAACATATTTGTAAGTATTACAACTTCAACATATAACACACAAGTTATACAATATAAATGTACATTTTAGTATTCCCTGATGAAGTTACAAAACCAGTAACGAAATATTGAAATTTTAAATAAAATTAACAACTACAAGGGTTATTAATATAATTCCTGCCAATCACCGCCGAGAAATCTATTACTTATTTCATTATTAGTAATAAACTTGTTTATATATAAGGTAAAATTCTGGCAAAATGCTTATGTTTACGAATTGCAGATACACAGGCATTGTAATTACCTATGGTGAAGTTCTCAAGGTTAACGAAGTTACACGAAAATCATTCTCTTTGTTATATTCGTAAATTTATGTTGTATCACATATAATATCTTCGAGATTTTCACAGTTTGATGTGTCACATATCACAATTTGGAATATTTTAAAAGGGCAACAGTTACGTCCATACCATGTGCAAAAATTTCATTGTTTCCAGCATTTCAATTTTGCGAATGAGTTGTATTGTTCACTAATAGGACTGGATATATTAGAGAAAGTGTCTTTAATAATGCACCATACACTTATCTGGTCACAAAAATCCTCATATTGTAAGAAGGAAACTCAATTTTCAACAAAAAATATCATTAATTGTTTGGGCGGGAATAAATTGACGAGTCATTGGTCCTCATAAAATCCCACCTCGTATAAATGGACAAAAGTAATACTCACATTTTTTGAATAACGTATTTAAACTATTATGATTCGCCGTGTTGACACACGAAAATTCATCTCAGAACCTCCATAACTAGTATGCTCTTCCCACGCTCTTACTCTTTTCACAAAGTTCAGAAACCTGTTTAATACACAATTTTATAATTTTGTTATCCAAATTTTAAATTTCTTTATTTTAAAAATTGTACTATTACGAACTTATTAACAAAAAATGTTTTCCGTTTATCATTTATTAATTACTGTTTCTGCAAGTATGCAACCACCATCCGATAATTCTTGTGCTGTGTACATCGAACTTTAATTCAGACAGCAGAGATCTTACCATTGACGGGTAACGAAATTATAAACAAATCTTTAAAGAATTTTAACGCAAAAACTAGAACTTACAAAAAAAAAAATTAAGAAAAATTGTTGCTCTCGACGAGTTACATTACTGGTTAAATTTAATGCACTTATTTCATTTACACCTGTATAGCTACTTACTTAATATTCCTATCAGAATAGACTTGATTATTAAAGTGTTTGTATGAAAAGAAGAAGAATTGACCCATGAACTTTTTTTTACCTAGAATGACCCCTATAGAATACATGGCGAAAGTTTATCGTTTTCCTCAGGAGACATCCTAGTCCTACACTTACACTACTATTCAGAGTTACCCATTCATCAAAACCCATGAATTTTTACAAAAATCTTTCCTCAATAATAATAATAATTTGTTTCATAGTTAAGTAGATTATTATTTGAATTCCCTTCCAAAACTAGTGCAGTATGAACTTACAAAGTGTATGCATTTTCGTAACGCATTATAAAATACGGCATTAGCAGCGTATGTCTCCGTACGTACCTACTCGTATTTATCTTGTCGTAAACAAGCGTTGCAGGCGGTTTATCAGTAATATACCTACTCCTAGCGTTGAAGTTAAATCTGAGTGGCACTTTAAAATTACGATGGCTTCTCCACGGCACTCTTCACCAGAGTGGCATTGCGATGTTTATCTCCTAAGCGCTGATTGTGATTGTGAACGAATGAGCAGCTACACAATGCCACAGGGCGTAATTGTTACTACTCTATGAGGATTTCCTCGCTAATTGTGCAATTGCAAGTAGTGCTTCTTCTAGACGCAGTAAACACGAACTATAGCAGGATAGAAACATTGGAGGAAAATTGTGCGTAGGAGGAATACTTAGAGAAGAACATTCTTCGTTTTAAATGAACTTGAAAATACTATTCGAGTATTCGCTCCCTTCTATATAAGAGAATTTAGGCTTAAGTTAATACGCATTTGACATTAAAGCGAGATGAACATTAGTTTGCCTAATAATAAGAAAGCTGTTACATGTTTTTAAAATGACTTTTATTTTTTAACATTTCGTTGTGACAGCTAATCGTAAATGCACTAGTGTGAGACCGTGCACTATCTTGACACGAAACCCATCTTGCCGATAGCTTTTTTAGACCCAATTCTTCATTTTCGAGATGTTTGCACTGACCAGAAAAGTGTAACGGTCAAATTTAGGCGCCACATTCAAACTCAGTTCATAACGCAGAGAACATAATTTTAATCGCCGTGTATTTCTCACCAAGGAAATTTTACCTCAACTTTAAAGGCGGAGAAATCTCATAAAACTAAATTTCTTATGCAAAACATTATATGTACTACCTAGAATGATCCTTTATCTCCAGATTCGTACAATAATATTCACATGAACTGCACACAGATTATAATTATTTAAATAAAAATACAACAGTACACGTAACATTTTATTTTCTAATAATTTTCTTACTCTATCTTTTCAAGGATTTTAAACAGTTGCAATCTATTACTCAAAAAACAAACTATCAAATCCTTAACAAGAGCTGCTTAATTTTTTTTACAAAATATCTTTTTTTTGCTGTAAAATCACACTTCCATAAGAAACCTATACAAGGGAATGTAAACTATGAACTCGCGCCAAAAGAAAATTCTAACCTTACTTTTCTGGTCTATTAGCTACTTCACTCAATTTCAGTAGACTGTCACACCATAATATCGTGAATTTTGGCAACCACTTTTTTACCGTTGCCTATAATAAATCACTTTTATCTAAAACAATTTTCATGTCTTCAAAAATTTCTGAACCACTAAAACCTTTTAAATAAAAATATTTTATAATCGCGCAATATTTAAAACTATAAGCGATATGCACATTTTGAGCGTCAGCGCCTCTAACGATTACATTGGCATTTTTGATTACCGAATCAATTTTGACATTTCGAGAAAGTGATACAATTTACAAATTTATTTAGAGTTGTTGCTATTGTGTATGAATATTATACATCATAGTATATTGAAATGAATAAAAACAATATTTAAAATGCTATATATGTGATGTGACAATAAAAAAAGTCAAATTACCAGCGAAGGTACTGTGGCAGAAAATATAATTTTTCTCATAATATGTGTGATTTCTGTAAACCATTTTATCATATTTAAATTTATATTATAATTTACAATAATAATAATAATTCTTTATTGTATTTAAGTTTACATATAACTTATTACAATTGATATTAATGGGGGTGAGTTAATTTTCGCATATATTTATAACTTCGACGTTTTGTACCTTGAATTGATGGAGATGAGATGATGAAAGGACACACACAAACACCCAAGCCCCTGGTGGGAATCGAACCCACAACCTCAGAGTCGAGCGGTGACGGTCGCTTCGAGCGCTGGTCGCTGCCTCAAACCACACGACCACCGAGGCGGCTTATAAACTTAAATACAATAAAGAATTATTATATTATAATTTACAATATTAGTTAAATGTTACAAGATGCACAATACATGGAAATTGAGATTAAAAAGTTGGAAAACTTGAATGATTGGAATCAACAAAATTTGTACATATCACGATAGCATCTTTCTTTCATATTCGCAATAAATGAAGAAGATTCTTCATTGAAAATATACCATGCTCAAAGTGGAATCAGTTGCACAAGTTCGGAAAAGAAAATATACGAAAAATACGAACCATGTGAATTTCTACCTATACCATTAACATTACATGTACAAAATCTATAATAAATAGACGAATTATGTCAAAAATAGACTTCTATTTCTTACAACTGCAAGTATTATACAATTTTAAGACAATTTTCTGCTTCTTGTATTATATCTTGTTCAAATATTAAGTTAAGAAACACGCTTTTATATAATTCATTATTGCAATCAAATGACCATTCTTGGAATTTTATTCATACGATAAGTATCTTTTACAATGAGAAAATATGTATACCTAAAAGAATTTTTCATGTTAGTAGAATATATCTGTTAAAAAGTTATTTTCTTAAGCATCTATTCCTCATATAATCTTCTAGGAAATTTATAAAATTTGATACTTCAATCGGTAATTTTGTAAGAATTATTACATCCCCCACTGCAGCACATAATATTTGACGTCCTATCATTCGAATTTATTACAAATATTTTATAAAATAGAAATTGCAAAATTATTCTGACATAAAACATAACCTTGCTATGTTTCAATGAGTAACCATTTTGTCATTTTTGTCCGCTGTAGGCGCTGACTACTTTTGTGCACACCACCTATATCGTGAGTTTTGGCAACTATTTTTTTACCATTGTCTATAATAAATCACTTTTATCCAAAACAATTGTCATCTCTTCAAAAATTTCTCAACCACTAAAACCTTTTAAATAAAAATATTTTATAACCGCGCAATATTGAAAACTATTAGATAGATCGTTACCATATTTTCAATATTGACTACTAAAAGATAGAAATTTCAAAAGAAAATAAATTATTTTACTTATCAAAGCCCACTACATAAAGGCTAACTACTTATCATTTCGCCTTACGACTACAGAAAATATTCCTACGGTCAAATTTCAAGAAAAACACTAACTACAGTTCACATAACCTCATAAAAAATAATTATGCGTGTAGTGTTACCCTTTCGGTATTAGGCTGCGATATTTTCAATCAAAACTTCGCATGAATATATCTCCAACATCTCCACGCTTTCTGCAACCTCCATCATCGACATCAATATTAAAATAGCATTTGTTTTATGGTGGATATGGCATCCCCGGTGTTAGCATCCCTTTCCGGCATTCGCTGCTCGGTAATAATTGTGTATCTCCTTGATCCTGCTCTTGAATACATCCCGGAACCGATGCACCGCGTCCTCGTCTCGCCCTGCAGTTATAGATAGCGGATTTATAGCCGAGCAGCGAACATGCCAGACGGAGTCTGTCCCTACGAGGTTTAAACATTTTTTATGGAAAATTCCAGCGAAGATTTCACCAAACGTGAGATATTGCTGATTTGAAAAGTTGAGGAGAAACAGTAAATGTGAAATCTATATCGTATATCGTGTTTATTAAATATTCAAACATCGAAGAGGAATTTACAAGATATTTCAACCTGAATCGAAGGGTGTTACTTCGTTTACTGCGGAAATATTACCACAAAAATATGCCACAGATTCGCAATTCATATTGTTGCTTACAGGAATTATACAGGGTGTAAATGAAATAAGTACATTAAATTCAACCAGTAATATAATTCGTCGAGAGCAACAATATTTCATAATAACTTTTTCTCGAAATCGCATATTTTTTAGCATTTTTACAACCCCGTAAATTGACGAGTCGTTCCAAGTTGGTTCCCAGTATTTTTCTAATCATTGAATGCAGTAGCAATAGCTCTGGAAAATTTTGTTTTAGCAATTGACAGTCCTGTCAGTTGTTGCAATTAAATTTTGACATTAGTAATAAACTTGTTTATAAGGTAAAATTCTGTCAAAATGCTTACGTTTACAAATGCGAGTACACAGACATTGTAATTACTTACCTATGGTTTATTTATTCATTCGTATCTTTACTTCATTTTAATTTGTGGTTGATATAAAGACAGTGTTATAGAGTTGCCAACGCATTTAGACGGAGCGTTTCCAAATCATACGTTCCTAATATTCGTACAATTGTTAATCTTGTACATCTTTATCACAATAACGGAGTGTCACATATGACAATTTTTAAAAAAGCAACAGTAGTATCCATACCATGTGCAAAAAGTTCAATGTTTTGAGAACATAACAGACTTCAATTTTGGGAATGGCTCATAATGTTCATTAATGAGATTGAATTTACTTGGGAAGGTGTATTTATTATGCACAATACACATCTCGACAGACGAAAATGATGTAAAAATTTTCATTAAAAATGTTTGGGCAGGAACAATAAATGGACGACTAATTATTGGTAGTCATGTACCTCGTTTAAATGGACAAAAGTTTGTACTTACATTTTTTGAATAACGTATTTACACTATTATGATTTGTCGACGATAAATAATCATCTCATAACCTAATAACTATGCTTTTGCTCTTCTTTGTTACCTCGTTCCTCCTTGTCTTCCTCTATTCACAGGTGATTAAAGCCTGGTTTAATGCACAACTTTATAATTTTGTTATCCAAATTTAATTTCTTTCTTTTAAAAATTGTACTATTACGAATTAATTAATAATAAATGTTATTTCCGTTGATTCGTTTACTAATTACTGTGACTGCAAGTGTAACCGATAACCGACAATTTTTGAGCTGTTTGTATCCCACTTGAATACGGCAGCAGCCATTTGTTCTCCATGGGCGGTAAAAATATATATGCAGTATATCTTTAAAGAATTGTAACTCAAAATCTAAAAGACAGAAAAAAAATTATTAAGAAATATTGTTGCTCTCCTCGAGTTACATTACTGGTTAAATTTAATGCACTTATTGCATTTACACCCTGTATATCACATTTTGGTTACATTAATTGAAACTTAGATGCACTAGTAACTATTTATTTATTTTTACAGAATGACAGCTGCCCGTTCCTAGAACTACCTTCAGCCTGTGCTTAATGAGGCTGTGTCCGATGCCGCATTTTGGCATTTAGTAGTTAGGATTTAGATCTACTTAACATAAATATAAATTCAAATGGCATCCATTGACTTGTATGGGAATACTTCAGAACAACAAATTCGACTCAATATGAAGCTTCAGTTTAAATGTAAATATTATATTTCATAAAATACAAGGGTAGCACCGAAAGTTTCTGCAAACAAATATAACCAAGGTAGCTACGAAAAATAAATGCAGGCAAAACAAAAGTACATCCTTAGGTAGCATGGCAGTTCTTGTTAGAATTCGTTATATGTTATCAGTAATTTTCCATGCAGTTTTAAAGTATGCAAGTCGTACTGAAAATGCAGTTAACAAGAGAAAATTTCCTAGCCATGACATTTTACGATTTTAAAAGTTCGTCCTCTCCAAAACAATGCATCGAAAAGCTTCGGCTTGCTTTTGGAAATAAAGCAGCTAGTATCAGGTTTGTTCACAGCTGGTGCAATGAATTTAAATTTCATTGAGCATCTCTCAATGACGATTTACGAGAAGATCGGCCAATTTCTGCAGTTACGGATGAAAACAATAGCTGCTATTCGTACAATGATTAAAGAAGACAACCGTGTTACATACAGAATTATACGGGCTACTAAATAAGGACGTCATTTAAGTGCATTCACAAATGAAAATTAGGTTTTTGTTTAGGTTTAAGTAGGTAATTCATAAATGTAAGTTGAAATTACCTGAAAATTAGTTTTGATATGTACAGTTATATTCCAGCAATTAAGTTATGACTGTCTCCATGTTCTTCTCGCATTTGTTTAAAAAGCCGAATCCACCAAGTGGATACTAAATAAAGATGGGTGTATATATCTATATATCATTTCAGACTCGTTCTCATTGGTGAAGTTTGTGACGTCAAACTAAATCATAAACCTACAGTTTGGACCTTACAATAGCCGTGTTCCTTCGGGCTGTGATTCGTGATCAAATAATGATTAAGAAGAATAATGTTTTTACGTTTCCTATTCGTTATCCCCACTTTCTCATTTTGTGATCACTAGACAACATTCCCCCTTCCCTTCAGAATCAACCTTTTTGAGTGATTCACATGAATTCAGTTCAGAATAAATTCAAAATGTCCTATTTCGAGCGTATAAATTTACGAATGTGGGGTTTGTGGCATCAAGGGAAATAAGATTTTTCTACAAAAGCGTGTAATGAACCACATAAAGATTTGTTTGAAATAAACATACTTCATATTCCTTACCAAGAACATTATTTTTTCTACAGTCTATATACAAAGTAGCCATTTGCGCTGTCTTTTGTCAACGCAAAATGTCACTTTGCCACTCTAGAGCGACAAAGTAGAAAAAACGCTCGCTCCTCAAATTTCTAACTATACAAGGTCGAGAAATGTTACTTGGCTACATTCTTAATGGAAAAGTTTAGTCAGGAATTAATGACACTGTAGTTACACATTATCCACTTACATAAACAAACAAAATGCCGCACTGCTGTGAAAATAAAATAGGGCATTCATTTATAAAAACGAAAGTGTAAAATACTATTAGATTGAAGCAATAGCTCAAGAAGAATGGAAAATACAGATAAGTAAAAATAAATAAAAAATAAATTTTTGTTATGGTGGAGGACCCCATTGTGGCGACTGTAGACAAAATCTTGTGTGTGTTTTGAGCGCAAATGGACATTGTCGATTTCGAGAGAATGCCGCACTCCTGCGTCGCGCGGCAACAACCTCTCAATCGACAATGTCCCATTTTGCGCTCTTAATACACAAATAGCTATTATACTTCAATATAACCCATTTTTAATTCTTAATATAACACTAGACAGTTGATTATTTACAAAATAAAGCAGGCATTAGGTCTGCATATGACATTGACATTTGACACAAGATTGTGTTGTTTTCTTGCTATAATTTTTAAATCCTGTTTTAAAAGGATCACGATTAAATTAATCAGGATTCACAAACTCACAATCACAACCCGAAGGAACACGGCTAATGTTTAGCTTTATGATTTGGATTTAGAGATCCTAAATTATGAAGTGTAAATGGATACAGTATAGTTAGGTAATAATTATAACAAAGGCAGTACAAAAGCAAATTTTGTACAAATAATGTCTGAAAATCCCTATTGTCTTTTTGTTTTTATTCTGACGTCCTGCCATTTTTTCTTACGACACTGTTCTCTTTAATCGTTTGACTAAAATGTTCCGACATTTGTGTAAGACGTTCATGTTCATTTGTTTCTAAGTCCATTGTGTTTTTATTACTGCAAATTGTCACTAAGAGTTAATGTTATGCCTATCCATTACATTCAGTTTTAGGACCACTGAAAAATCAAGATTGTCATAAAGGTTTCAGAACAGAACCAAATTGACAATGGGGCCGTCCAAATCTTCGGATTTTAAAAAATTACATGTCGCATATGAATTGTGAATGTAAATAAATGAAAACGAAATAAAAATTGCTACATATTTTGTATTTTTATACCTACAGTAATGTAATTAAAGTTTTTAGCGTAAATTAGTCGCCATGTTGTGACGTCAGCGTCATTACAGTAATTCAGTTTCCCTGTGCAAATGTCACTATAAAGTGGACCATGCATATTTTGCTCATAAATTCGCGATTGGCTTTACACATACTCTAACAAACACATATTTAATATATCTGTGTAATTTTTTATTAAGATCAAATAAAAATTTACGTATTAAATAAATTTATATTATAATTTATGTTTTAATTATTATAATCTCAATATTTGTCATTGTTGTAATCATTTAGTAAATAGTATATAAATGTTGGAAAACTTTTTATTATGAATTATATGCTTTGATTATTGTAATTAATACTGTCTTTGTTGTATTTAATTATAATAATAGTTTAAATACTATTTTAATTATAATAATGGCACTTGGTGAGTATGAAAACTTCAATATTATATTAAAGAAAGTCATAAAGTCACATTAATTAAAGCAATAAATAACTTGATTATGAAAACGAGCAAAAATTATTCATGTTACTTACTTGATTTTTATTTATGTATATTATGTACTATCGAAGTTTTACATAAATTAACATTTAACACTACTCCTGTACCTATTTATGTAAGTAAATCAAACAAATATATATTTTGCAATGATATAATAACTATCTGGCTTACTTTATTACCATTAGCTCTAAAGATTTTTGATCACAGTTTGTAATGGATACGTATTTTTATTCATGCAACGTTTCTTGTATATTGCCGTATTAATGGTAACGTATGTCGGTTCTCTCTACTTATGACGGAGTGACGCTAACGTCAGAACTTTCGCGCCAAAACTTTAATAATTATTTTAGGCGTTATTAAGCGTAATTTTAAGAAAACAAAAAATACGGAATTTCTATTTTTAAATTCTTCGTAACATATAAAAAATTCAAAAAAAGTTGGACGGGCCCATTCAGAAAATTTTGAAACGAATTAAATGTCGGGAGATATTGTGCTGACCACATCAGACTTTTACTTTAATAAAATAATAAATTTTAATGGATTGGAGGGTGAATTTAATTTGTCTAAAAATTTAATATTTAAATTCTCATCTTGATGGGACTAATTTAAATCTTGTATATTCCAATATGATGAGTCACCTCCATTATCATCTAACTATAATCTGTCCCCTTTTGGGGACTGCTGGTCTTTGGCAGATCGCATATAATCACGCATTCCTGGCGATAAGTGCATACCACTATACATATCTCAATTTACATATTACATGTAAGATGACGTGGTGAATACATTCTGTCCTGTGGAGAGCTCGCCCGTTCGCTGCATCCAGGCTTCGTTAGATACGAACTGAATTCCGTGACCGTAAAAACTTTATGGCCGAAACACGAGACTTTTGTAATTGAAACGATGATGAAAGGAGGGGAATATTAAAAATGCATTTTATGCCCTAGTCGTGCGTAGAATGCACTTGGATTTGATAGGATTCTGCAAAATACTGAAGGCATTCATATATTGATTTAAAAAAATATATTATAAAACAAATACCACAAAAGACGCACCACCAGTTACTTTTAAAAAATCAAATAATTGTATTTTCCTATTTCGGTGTTCTTATGAGTCTGTAAAAGCACTGTTTATCACTGAAAACACGACGTTTAGAAGATCAATAAACGTACTGTTTTTGGCGCCTTTTGTATTCTAGAGGTGGTAGTCATGACAGATGAATTACATATAACCTCAAAATAGTAAGTTGTTTATGTTGAAATATTATTCTAATGATCGATTTTTATCTTATCTCCAGGTGATAGGACTAGAAAGAAGAGAAATTTATAGCTATAGCTGTGTTAGTTCAGAAAGAAGAATCTGTGAAGTTAAAATCTTTCAACTAAAAAATTATGAAACAAGAAACAATGCGCACAGATTTACATTGTCAAAACAATTTAAACGGTAAGTTTTATTTATTACAATTTAATTTTATGGTAATATTGCAATTTTCAGCTGATTGTATTGTTATATCAGGCAGGTTTTGAAATGTATGGTGCATGTTACTTGAAATGTTGACACTGTCAACTCAATTTGTGGCTACTTGCAAGTAAATATGAAAATTTTACGATCCATGATTTCCTGTTCCACGTCGAGGCGAACTGTCGAATATTAAATTTTTAAATATGATTTAGACATAAGTGCCATATAAATACAACATATGTTTTGTATTGAAGAATGTAAGAACAGCTGTTACTGTTATGTCTGCAACTGAGCAGTGGATATGTTGACAAAATGGTGGAATGTAAAAGTGTAGATCAATAAATTGTTCATTAAAGTATTTCATTATTTATAGAGTACATTGTAAGTATTGATTTTCCTCTTCCATAATTATATAATGCTTGATACAATGTTTTACTGTAAACAATCAATCAGAGTCACAATACACAAACTGTCAAAATGTGAAATTTCAAATGTTAGCGGGAAGCGCTACCAACATAACTGACAAAAAACACCGAGACATATTTTTGACATGTCCTTTTAAAAAAAAACTAATTGTAAAATTACCTCAATAGAAAAAATAGTATAAAAAACATGTATCATAAGGCCTAGCGGCTCTTTTTCCAAACTTGCACTCGTACGTTAACAGATTGCCTTATGATACTTGTGTTGTATTGTGATTTTATTAATTCGACCCGATTTTTCCAAGCGTGACTTTTGTAATGTTAGTTTATTAGTGTATAACATCGCTAAGTCAACAAATGTTTGACAATATGGCCGCGTTTCGATTTGCATTTTCAACAAAATTATAAAACCTACCAAATGATGAGAAATCCTATTAAAATTGGATCCTTCAAGTCAGAATAGAGAATATAATTTTTATTATTATTTTTCTACGTGAGTTTTCTTTTTCTATTTGTGGAAAGAAAGTATTTTCCATCCTTCTTTTGTCCTTTTTAGTCCTGTTTAATAAGTGTTTTATATGCACCGTACGTGAATCCTCGACAAGGATTACTCTGTTTTTAATTAACCGGCGGAAAGTGCCATTTAGAGCTAAATTAAAAAATAAATCAGATGTACCCTACTCGCGACATTATCTTGTATTATTCATATGCTCATTGCGCCGCAATTAAAAATATAACATATTACATGAGATTATATAAGATGAATTACAGGGGGGGATTTAGTTGTGCTTTGTTTCAGGAATTGTTTTTCATTTGTTTTGATGAAATGATAGCACACTTGATATATTATAATAAGTGCTATTTGCTAAATTATGCATAAAACAGTAATAAATTTGTTTTTTGAATAATGTAAAGAATATCTTGGAGAAGAAATCACAGCGATTAATATATTTGTACACCCTAGACCTCTTGCTAAAAGGGTTTCTGACTAGAGTGTTCCGCGACTCGACAAACAAACTTATACCATATATTCCGGGGGTCAGTACAATTAATAGTTATTTATGTAACAAGTGTGTAAAGTAGTACTTTTTTGGTCAAGTGAGATGTTTTTGTAGCACGAGACAAAAAATACTATTTTACACACGTGTTACATACATACAACAGTTTTCCTACAACCGAAATGGTATCGATGTTTCTCATAATACTGAGTGTACAGGCATCCAGCAGCTTCAAATACTGTTAGTACTCTTTCTCATAACACTGTACAAAATGTAACTTAAACACTTGGAAGAATCGAAGACAGACGATGATTAGTGTTTTATAATGTACAAATTGTACATTTAATATTAATATTAAAAATTAGGTTAGGTTAGAATACATGTCAAAAAAATGTTAATGCTCTTAAAAATTATATTAGTACTCAATCTGTTAAAAAAAATATTAGATTTGTTTCATTTACAGTGTATATTCATATATCTTAATAAATTTTATTACTTTCATTATTATTTACTACCTAATTATATACTTGCCAGGTAAATTAACTGAATTTTAATGTTGCCTAGCAACGTTTATTTACTTTTCAAGCACTAGTGCTTGAAAAGTGACACTTTACACACTGTAATGAGTGTGTGAAAAGTACTTTTCACGCACGGTTGTAGGAAAAAAATATTATATGACCTATAGGTGAATTCCTCTTTATTTCGAAGATATCGAAGGAATTAAAAGAAAAATGATAATTGAGTTAGCCTTGACGAATGAACGTATGTTTGACAAATGAATGGTTTTTGTGCTGTGTTATTAATTTAAGCCATTATGCCGCATTTTACTAATGCAGAATATGCCGATATGGTTTTCGTGTATGGTTTTTGCAATGGAAGTGGACGTGCTGCAGCTGCGGAGTACCTCAGGCGATACCCAGATCGCACCACCACATTTCGGGAGACAAGTGACGGTGTTTCTTAACGAAAATATTCCAGAAAGGTGGATAGGACGAGGTGGTCCTGTACATTCGCCAGCTCGGTCGCCTGACTTGTCGCCTTTACATTTTTTTTCTGTGGGGTTGGCTCAGATCTCGTGTGTATAATAATGGTAAACCAGATACATGCGAAGATTTGAGTGACCGTATAGTTGAAGCTACTAATTCTCTAAAGAATGCATTGGTAGTAATTAACTAACAACATTCTATGACTCGAAGGATAGCTGTATGTTTAGAAAATGGCGGTTCTCATTTTGTACAGTGTGTACCGTGCGGGTGTTTACCAGGCGTCACCTCACGGGCACTCATTGCTGGTGTGGAGAGTGCACCACAGGGGTCAATTTAGTGCCATTTAAAATTCGAAATATTTGGCGTCGGTCGGGATCGAACCCGGTTCCCCAGATTCGCGACCAGACACTCAGCACGCGGCCACGAGACCCCATATATATATATATATATATATATATATATATATATATATATATATATATATATATATATATATATATATATATATATATATTATACTGAAATTATAAAACGGAGAATTCTAGAATAATCAATGAAATGATGCCAATAATTTTAGTAGTATGCGCTTAATTTTATAATAACATATAAAACGTTATGGTTTGTATCAGGTTTATAGCATAACCTATATCTATACAATTATTTAGCAAAAACTAAATGCATCAGCATCATAACAACAATAGTAAAAGCGTGGCTTTATGAGTCTATCACTTTTATCGTAACTGAATCCAGGTTTTTAGAATTAATATCCTTGGGCTTCAACGTAGAAGAAACTTAAGCACTGGCCGTAAAAACCAAATGCAAGACCGTGGTACAAACAAGACCGTTTGCACTCTTTATGGTTTACTGCAAACTCATCTCTTACAGCGAATAAAACTACGACAATGGACAATTCTACTAAAGATTACAATGATTTTCTATCTATAAAATGTAGTGTTAGACAGAAGAACCTCAAGCCGCCATTCAAAGTTTTTTGATTTGAAGGAAATTAAGTTTAACCCTAGGCTTGCAGGAAATTGTTAGCTACTGGTTAGGTCTCTGTGATGTTCTAAGGATTATTTGTATAAAATGACCGTGTTATTACATTTCGCATGTTCTAAATCCAAAGAACGATGGTCTTTTATCCTCATTCTATGCGACCTGTTACTACCTTTTCCTGTAGGAAGAGACAGAAGCTGCTGTCGAAATTTCATTTCTGTTTTTGGAAAAGAATAAATCAGATTCAACAGAAGCGTATATAATATGTTCTTCTATATTCCCAGAGGGCTCAAGATCATTACTCCCATCTCAGATCGTGTCTTCCTCTTCCACTACTTCAGTAGACTAAAATTACTTTTTTTCATACATTTGAATACATGTCATTGTCAATAATTAAAGTAACTTTTCGTCAGTAAGGCCTCTTTTGGGAAACATTTTTAGAAGATCCAACGACTGAAGTACGAATAAAACGAACTATGATGTTACAGGTACGAAAGTGCCATAGATGTTGAGAAATAACAAGCAATGACAGCGCGATACTTATGTGTAGCTACAGAAAGGAAATATATAAGCAGATATGAGACAAGTTTGCACTTGCAAAAATATAAAAACAATATATGGGCCTCAAAGACTCTTCCTTGGCAAACGTGAGTCTACCCTGAATACCTTCAAACAATATTTTTATATAAGTACTATAATGAGTAATATATTTTAGAAAAAATCAGATGTGGACACCACACGACTTTCTTGTACGGAAGACCAATATGAAGTATAGACCCAATTATAAAATTGCACGTATTTGACGTAATTTGACATTAACATCTATTTTATTTTTTGTCCTAATCCATAGCAAGCTTCATTACAAAAACCAAGTATATAAGTTTTAAATATACATATCTCGCTTATACAAAGGGCTAATTTAATAATACTTGATGTGCTGGACACAGAATTTAATTCTCTAAAACTCTTATTTGAAGCATTTATTTCTAAAATCAAAATAAAACCATTTTATTCAAGAAAAACTGTTAACAACTTCAGGTAATATACCTATCACTTCCGGTTAGCCTGTTTTAACCAAAATCTACTGTGTTATTCCAATTGACATAAAAGTCTTATATACCAAATTTGAAAAGTTTTGAATTATATTTTAAAATAGTTTTTATTAAAATCTATTATAGGCTTCAAATACAGTACCATTTTTGGAAATTATGTAATGACCAAAAAGGGAAGTGCACAACTAGATGTTATAGAAGTCCTAAATACAAAATTTCAACTTTCTACGGCTTACCGTTTTTGAGTTATGCGAGATACGTACGTACGTACGTACATACGTACAGACGTCATGACGAAATTAGTCAAAATGAATTCACGGATGGTCAAAATGGATAATTCCGTTGAATTCTGAAAACCGAAATTTTTCGCGATTACTATACTTCCTTTACTTTGTACAAGGAAGTAAAAAGATAAATTTTACAAACATAAAATTTATTTGAGTAGTTAACGTTTAAATGATGAATGATATTAAAATTGGGCCTCTCAGGCACACTCGCATTTATAGGGTTAGAGAGATATCGTCCAACAAAATGATCCTTCTGTTTCTGTGGCATTTGGAAAATACATTCCCTTGTTTTTTCTCTTGTTTTTACGTAAACGATTATCCGTGTGACAGTGACATCCGCAAGCCTATGACAGGTTTTTTGAAACTATCAATAAAGTTTAACGCGTTCAGAGTGTTCTCTTCTTGACAGCTGTCAGCAAAGTAAACATACTCTTGCGTAAAAAGTATTTCTAGACACGGCAACATTGTGTGCTTTATAAAAAATTCATCATTATTTTGTTTCTTGTTTATACAAAGGTCCAACATTTCAAAGCCCTGACGTACGAATGTGAATTTGAGAATTAAATATTAAAAAGGTGTTACAATTCTAATGCCAACAGAAATGAAAGGCAAATATCAGAAATGATGATAAATATTAAAGAGCAAAAAATACGGGAACAACTAGAACGTATTCTTTTGAGAAGTAAGATATAAATTTTTAAGTCCTAAATAATACACTACAGTTATCGTTGCATTGTAATACATTTTATTAATTAACTCTATTCATTTTTATGACCCAAATTTAATGTCTGTACTGTATGTGAGCGAATGAAAATTTAATTATGATGTTGATATAAATTTGTCGACTGGTCGATATTTAAATAGCTCGTTAAACTGCAGAATTATGTGGGAGGGTTGAAGCCAGTTTATATATTTCCTGCTTTTGATAGCCAATATCCCGTAAGGGTAAGATATAGCTGATAAACCAATCACAAGCGAGATAGGATACAGAACTATATATAAGGGAAGCTATTAAGTTATTGGAGATTAAAAACTCTAAACTCTAAAGGGTCAAACAGTAATTGATAAGCGAATTGAAAATTAGTAATGGAGTTGCCCTGCATACGGGTAGAAGGGAGTTATTGCAACTTCTAAGATGAAAGAACGTAAACTTTAACGTTATGTAGAAAACACCTTATTTTAAAAATAAATAGGGAGTTATTGCATGGCGTACGAGAAGATTCCGTCAACACTAACCTTGCGTCTTTAATAACTGACGTACAAAGGAACGGGTTCTCAAAGTTTAGATTTTGCATCACGGTTTAATAGGGAGTTTTTGCATGACGTACGAGCAGATTCATTAATAACAGACGTACAAAATAACGGGTTTTCAAAGGTTTAGATTTTACATTACGGTTTAACCACACGTAGGTACGTTCATTTTGCCGTTCAAATAACAGTTGTTTCAATATATGTCATTGTCATTGTATTTTGGTAAAGAAATCAAACACAAATGGAATAACTATTTAATTTTTACTAAATAGCTTTAAAAGGTATTCCACATGTTCATTGACAGCTCTGAAAGAAAAAAAATCTGGTTCTATTCAGGTTATTTTTAATGATGTTCCAACTTCATCTCTGTTACATTTCTTAGCAATCTCAAATTATTGTCGATGGTAAATTCTCTCAATTTTAAACATTTTACCCAATTTAAGGAATAAATAAGAAATTTCGAATTTTTATGACAGTTCTACGACAGTTCTGACTGCAAAACAAAAAGGTTCTGACGTTTTAAAATAAATTCTGTGCCTACTAGGTTATAGCAGACGTACGTCAACTGGCCCGTCTTTACCCCTGACGGACGTATTACGTCTTCAAATTTCACGTACGACAAGTAACAAATATGATATTGCTTAGCAACCAAGACGTTAGCGTATACGTCTTTCGAGAATACGCTACGCAAAAACTCCCTAATAACACGTACCTACGTTGATCTCATACTGGTTATTTTTAATGATGTTCCAACTCCTCACATTTTCAAAAAGGTTAATCTCTGTTACGTTCCTTAGCAATCTCAAATTATCGTCCATGGTAAATTCTCTCAAATGTAAACATTTTATCCGATTTAAGAAATATATATAAGAAATTGTCGAATTTTTAGGACAGTTCTGACTGCAAAGCAAAAAGTTGTGACATTTTAAAATAAATTCTGTGCCTACTAGGTTATAGTAGACATACACTGGCCATTGGCCCGTCTTGTACTCCTGGCGGACGTATTACGTCTTACGTATTACGTACGAAAAGATTCCGTCAACACTAACATTACATTTTTAATAACGGACGTACATAATAACGGGTTTTCAAAAGTTTAGATTTTGCATTACGTTTTAATCACACGTACGTTGATTTTGACGTTCAAATGACAATTATTTAAATATCTGTCACTTTCATTGTATCAAACACTAATGTTAGAACTGTTTAATATTTGCTAAATAGCTTAAAAGGTGTTCTATATGTCAGCTCTGAAAGAAAAAAATTACTGTGGTCCCATTCAGCTGATGATGTTTCAACCACATATTTTTATAAAGGTTCATATCTCTATTACATTTCTTAGCAATTTCAAATTGTTGTCGATGGTAAATACTCTCAATTTTAAACATTTTACCAAATTTAAGGAATAGATAAGAAAATGTCGAATTTTTATGACAGTTCTGATTGCAAAACAAAAAGGTTCTGATGTTTAAAAATAAATGCTGATCAAGAAGTTAGCGTAAACGTCTTTCGGGAAAATGCTATGCAAAAACTCCCTAATATCACCTTATGCATTTAACGTAAACCTTATTAATAAGCATGCGCAATTGGGATGTCACGTGACTTTAACGTGCACGTTATTTTTGCGTTGAAGCTGCAATAGCTGATAACGTTTTTGGGAATCAAAATATTGGACAAACAACTATTTACCGACCTATATGGGAATGTGAAGAAGGTGTAATAGATATGTATTATTTACCAAAAAGTAGGCGACCCGAACTTTTGCCCTAAATCGAATCAGCCGACTCATTCAAAGTGCTCAAAACAAAGTTATAACGTAATCGCGCAAATAAACTTGATGATTTAGAATATGAAGATGATTGTAATCAGAACTTTGGTCAGACAGAAATAAGTAAAAATTTCGAAAAATAAATAATGTAACTAAATAGATAGCGGCCCAGCTTGAACGAATCTCCAGATGCTGCAGAACATTAAGGAGCCAACATTTTATAGAAAACAGATAAACTATAATCCATCAAATGTTTTTCAGGCGCGACTGATTGAAAACTGTTAGGCATTTCTTAGCAGAAAAGTATATAAAAATGGATGGGAATACCAAAACGAACAACAGTTGCAGACAAGAATATATCTGACGATTCGGGAAGTATGTGAAGATTTAACATCGTCCGAAGATCATTGAGACAAGGAAGGAGAAAAATACATCGTAATGAAGATAATGGTTCCCTATCAGTGTATTTTAATATATTTATTATTTCCTTAATTTATAGCGACTTTAAAAACGTATGATTTCGATTAGTTAAGATCTAAATAATTATTATTTACGTTCATTAACAACAATCGGTACATGGTAGGTACACGATTTGTATCCCTATCGTTTCGCTTGAATCTAGTATGATATTCTGTTTCGTGATGTATATTTTGTCATCTCCATCAACAATGAGACGAGAGTGTGTTTGACTTCCAACCGTGGTTATTTGCGAGAGTAAAAGCTGTAGTATTTGCGAATGTCAGTGGTAAACTTGTGTGGGCGGAAAGTTTTTCAGTAGATATAGTAGAGTAGCTCTACTTCTAACACACACAGTTCACAAGTAGAGCGAAGAGTGACCTCGCTGTTACGACCGGCCTAGAGTGACCCCGGGTCAAGATGGAAACACAGAGATTCTCAAACATTAACAAGAATTTGACGATTTTCATTATACGAGTATAGTTTAGTTCAAGATAATTTCTTGGACTTCTATAATCCCTGCATTTTTGACTACAATAGTGGAACTTGTAGCAATAGAAAATAGGTTTTACTTACAAACTCTTTTGGTTCACAATCGCTTAGTCAGTCTGTGTTGGTTACCCATGTCGGAAAGATGGGTTTTGGTTTGAGCACGTGCTAGACGCTAACACGCAGAGTTGTAACAGTTTAGTTTCTTGTTTAATTATGTTTAGTGTAATCAATAATAGTAAGTTAGTCTAAATGTAAATCAAAAAAGTATATGTATTCCTCCTCAATAAAGTGGTCGTCAATCATCGACCACTAATTAAAGTGTTATCGTTAAGCAGTAAAAGCACCAGTCAGAACCGAGTACCCCACTCATGGCTCTGTCTACTACTAACAAGAAGAATAGACTGTAATATACAGATGTCTCACAACTCGCGCCCCAGACGAAACTGACACTTGTCGACGACAATAGGTTGCCAACAAATAGAAGAAAATAATTTGCGGCTGCTTGCATAACGGAGTTACAAAACTTTTTAATCCACCAATCCCGGAAGGATATCTTGAGGTGTGATGATATTATTACAAAATAAAACTGGTTGCTAGGTTTTAAAAATACTACTAGTGAGTTACAAAATTTGTTTGACTTACTTACTACTTTAGAGTTGACTTTTCACTGTCAACAAATTTAGGTTAGCGATGGTGTCATCCGAGATCATCATTTATAGCCACAAGATTTCTATTCGGAAAACGTTCCGAATAGACTCGTGCTGCCTCTCTGGCATTACGTCCACATTCTCCGAAAATTATAATCATTTCTAAGTATTCAGCGGCTGAATACATGGTAAGAATTTACCTTTTTTTATTCACCTTGTCAAATTTAATTTGACACTGACATTTTTCGAAAACTACAGTCGCCCACACATTTTAAAGAAGATTTGATTTGTATAAAACCCTAGTAACGTAAAATTACGGCAAACACACGTTAAAGGTGTAGGTCTCTGGTTGGTCAATTTTAAGACGTCTTTTCTCAAATATCTTTTAAGCTACATTTTTTTTTCTTCGAAATTACACATCCTTGGGCAGTCTCGTGTTTCCTCATTCGCTCTGGGGCGCGAGTTGTGAGACAGCCTGTATATTAAGTTTCTATAATAAAAGTATCAAAATAATGATACAAAGATTGTACAGAACTCTTTGAATTGTACTTTTGTATTTCCTGTGAGTAGCGATATCGTCATGGCAACACATTATTATTTGTTGACTAACGAGGCAACTTCTACAATCTATACGCTGTCGACAGAATTTCCAATAACGAGAAATGTAAAGTTCCGTAGACAAAAATAACTCCAGCTTGGAAACTTGCTTCAAAGTGGGGAACAATTAATTATAATTAAAATCAGGTGCAACTGCACTGTATTGAACGGTATTGTTCCTAGACAGAGATAGATTATTTTCTATTGCTTTTTCAAGGTTTTTAAATAATTACAATTCATTAATTTGTCGACTGATAACTAATTATATCAATATTTAAATTTGAATAATGTGCGTATGATAATGACAAAGTAAATGACGCTTTTAATTATTATAAATGCCATTTAATGAAATCAGAACAGAGCTTAACAGATAATTGGGTGTTTTTTTCAAACACAATTACAATTAATTTATTTTAATAACCCTGTTTAAGCTGTCAAACTACGGGGAAAATCACTGCAACAAATTAGAGAATATATCAAAACATTCATTTATATTTTAATGAGATTACATTTCGAAATTATTAGTTATTAATTATAAATTCATATTTTATAAAGTTGTATGGAATTTGAAATCAAATGGTAAGAAATATCTACAAAATACTTTTGACTAGTTTAAAATATAGACTTAAAACTTACAAGTGCAAAAAATGTGGCCAAATGATCGGTGATAGTTCGAGCGGCATGTAAAGGGTCCGAGTGTAGATTTATCTTCTCTCGAGACCTTTACTTTTGGCAAAATATGAAAAACTTACTAAAAATCCACTGCATACAGTAAAATGTACCTTGCAAGATTATATGGGACAATACTCTAAGCAGAATAATATCCAGAGCTAAAGAATTAAAGCTGCTATTACTAATAAAGGCGATGTAACCCAGTATTATATGGAGGTATGGTATGACTAGTGAATGAAAGTTGACGTTTATATTATTTTATAGATGTAGTTTCTCTTGAAACCCTAGAGAAGAAAAGAATTGTACGAAATATTCAGGTATGAAATTTTTGCATGAATCCATTTAAATACTGGACTAAGAAAACACAGAAATACATAACTATGTCTGGCTGAAAATAGATAGCCGACTAGGGTAACTGAATATCAAAACAGGGGTGCGTTTAAAATATTTTAAACAAACATTTTTCGTTTATGTTGATTATAACAAAATATTTTGATCTTTAAACTATTTAGTTTGACAATTCTATGAAATAGGATTATTTTTAATTTCCTGTAACAGTAATTCCGACTCGAGAGTTGCTTACATCTGAGACGACCGAACTAGAATTTGCGGTAATAATTTTTTTAAATACATCCCTGAATCCTGTGGCTAAGGTCATTTTAAATGCCTCCTGGTATTGAGTACAATTCTAATCTTCTGTAACGGAATACATCAGGATCAGTTTCTTCCCAAATTATTTTAGAAAAAAATACTTCAAATAAAAGTTGTGGATTAAAAAAATCCGCATTTGAATCAATAACAGCAAAATCACCGAATTTTTTAGTTTCTTAGACTTACTATTGACTTTAATATAGATTTATGTAATATACCTATATGTACTTCATTCTGTTATTCATATGTAGTAAGTACAGTTGTTTTTTACCTTCCGTCACCTTTATTAAGTAAGGAAGGTATTGTCTTTGGTCAAAAAAATCGGTGGTGAGTTTTTGATAAATAAGCACGTTTCAGGGTCCCTAGAAAACGATTTTACTATTTTTACGATGATGTTTGTATGTGAGAGTGTGTGTGTGTGTATGACAAAATTTTCTAATGCGATAACTCTAATACTACAACTCCAAAAATTATAATTCTTTCGTATTCCTCTTCGTTACATCCATGTGAAGAGCTGATTAGATTTTGGTTAGAATTGATCAACCGGAAGTACCCTCATTTGAAGATTTTAACAGTTTTTCTTGAAAAAACGATGTTAAATATCATTTTTTCACATTTAATGTTATTATAAATATTAAAGAATATTTTATTCTCTATACGATTTGAATGAATTTTATACTTCATATTAAATGGATATAGAGTTAAAAAATTATAAAGAAATTAAATATCATATATTAACCAGCTATGTTATAAGTCTGGAAACAGCTGCTACATTAAGAAAATTCTAATTGAAAGGTGTCAGTGTCAAGTGCAGTTCACAGTACGGTTGTGTTATAATTCTACTGGAAATATAGGACCTTTTGCTTTCTGTATGGAATTTGTATAAAATACATTCACCTGCCTTAAGATAATGTACAAGAAATTAAATCTTTCGCAAGGAAGTTTCTGTATGACACAAAATACATAGAACTGACGGAAGGTAATGTGCTGGCCACATCAGATTTTTTAATTTTATATTTGAAAATAAAACATTTTTAATTGTGAGATTGTGGAAATTCTTATAGAGAATTAAGAAAATGGATATTTTCTGTAATTCGTACGAAAATCCGAACATTCCGATAATCCGGATCAACCTATGCAATTATAATATCGGATTAAAGAAGTCCAACTGTTTTTCTTCTTTTCCAAAAATTATGGAATATGTCTTAAATTATTATTGAACTCGTACACCCTTTAATTTGATTTACACTGTTAATTTTCTTTAATTCGCTTATTTTTAAAACATTTTCAATAAAGGAAATTACACAATCAAAGCGTGAGAACTTATTTTTCTAGTAAACGAAACGATGTTTCTTGACGTTTACATATTTGATATCTCTTACTGGCCGCCATTAATTTAGTTCCATAAAATTCTGCTGGTGATGCATTCCATTCTGCGGGTCCCAATACAGTACAATTGAGATAATGCTTCATATAAAAAAAATATAGGAATCATCACTTAGATATTTATGTAGTCGTATAATAACATTATTCTTTCATCAATCATTGTCTGAAATTTTCTCCAAATAAAGTTTCAACAAACTTTCTTGTACTTTGTAATAAAGATAGATGAATTGTAATCACATTAAAAAACCTGCTATACCATTTTAACTTACAAGTTCCTTCTAACAATAGGTTGAAAACAATAACTCCTCCGTTCGAATTCTGCAGCCGGGGTAATTTACCCTGTTCGTGGGTGGATTATCCTCCACAATGGAGTAAGTTCTCGCGCAAACGACTCCACATTTAACACTGAGTTATAATTCAAACGGTTCGGTAATTAATGCTGGATACAGACGTGTATTGTGCAACTTTGAGACGAAATCGTAAGGAGCAGACGTGCGTAGTTGACGAGTAGATGGATCGCAGACAGAAAGTGAGGAATATTCTTACTGACAACATTTGTAAGTAATGTATATGGAAATAAGTGCTAATGTAAGAGGGAGCTTGTTTGCATACTTCTGTAAAGTGAATTAAATGTAAACAATGCAGGGGATTGTCATGTTGAATATAATTAATTAGTCAATATGAATCTGACATTTTTGTACCAATGAAATAAAGAGCTGTAAGGTTTTGAATATAATAACATTTAGGCAAACTAAAGACCTCCATTGCGCATATTCGATTGTCAAAATAACGATATGTCAAAAGCAAAACGTTGGGTTTGAGTTTTTAGAAGGCTGGATTAAAATCCTAATTTATTACGGTAACAAGAAATTATAACAGTTGCTAAGGAAACATGATTAATAATTATTATTATGGGCGATAAGTGCAGCTAGATTATCCGGATGCAGTATAAATACACGTAACGTCCCTGAAGCTTATTATATTTTTCTTCAATGTTGCCGATAGGGTTTCGAAGGCAGTAGGCTTTATTTACAAATTACTGATCGATAAGTGATGTGAATGTGTTACCGATCAAGAGGCAGTAAGTAAATAAAAACAACGAATTTTTTTTTTAATATATTAACCCAATTTTCAAATCTTATTTTTTAAAATTTTGTGCGTCGATCCTGCCAAAAAACGTAATAAGCATTGCGCCCAATAAGTGCTCTTCTACCTGTATCGGATATATTGGAGATCTTGACTTCGTCTCTATCCCCAAAATCATCATCAACCGGTAAGAAGCACTTACTGCCTTTAATACTGAAATAACAATTTTGAACGACCGAAAAAAATTTTAAGCATTGTTATACAAATGATCAAATAAAATAAAATAAATATTGCCGCTTACCACCCGTGGGGTTTTTGTACGATTTACTGTCTTTGTTATCTTAACAATCAAATCTTAATCAGTAAATAAAACTTACTGCCTTAGACACTCTAGCGGTACAACAATAAAAAAAACGATCAAGCAAAAAAAATAATAACAGACCTCTTTCGAACACCGTGTATTTAATAGTCGTATGCCCGTATAGACCAACACTTTATAAATCATTCAGTAACTATTGAATAAATATAATTTATTTTATTTTGGAATCATAAACTTGTTTATCCACCCTCAAAAACGGGCGCAATTTGACTTTTATCGCCCGAGAGCTTATAAAGTTGCCAAGCAACAGCTATTCAAACATCAAAATCGTCGTTTTTAGATAAATGTTAGACAACATTATAAATTCAATAAATCGCATTTTTTAACACCGTTGCTCGTAAAAGTATTCGTACACGTCTTTTCACTTCTGTGGAACCAACTTGCTCTGGGCAGCGTCAAATTCATTCGATATTTCTTTTGAATAATCGATATATTCCATTTTCATTTGACACTAAATTAAAATTTGTTATAAACAAACAATATAGCTAGAAACCAGAGCATACTTAAAATTCACAACGCCAGCACAACGATACCGAATATATATATATATATATATATATATATATATATATATATATATATATATATATATATATATATATATATATATATATATCCATTGAATCCTTCAATTACGAGAACCAAAATAAAATATAACGTTGTATAAACCACGGGCATAATCAAGATTATAGCACTCGGGAAAATTAAAGATCTCCGCTACGCGTCGATCTTCAAACATTCCCCCGTGCTACAATCTTTTGATTATGCCCTTAATACATAAATAACTATTATTAATTCAATAAAATTTAGTGATATTCACCATTGATTTTATTCGTTCATTTTCTATGGAAAAACTTATTCATTGAATAATCATTTTTGAAGAATTTTTTTGAAAGTTGTTAACAAAATTATTATCTGTCAGTGTCAAACAACAATACAAATAAATATTTTATAATTAATAAAGCTGATAAATTTATTTTTTATAACTAAATCATCATCATATACATCTTGGACATTAAACACGAATCACTCCATGAAATCCAGCAATTTTATAAAAGTTTTCCATATTATTTTGTTGTAATTGGTGGTCAGTCGGAATTTTTATAAAATCATGGCTCAGCGCACAAATTAAACGAACGGGTAACGCGATAAACAATTGATTGGGATACATTAAAATAGTCCCCATTGCCTGAGTGTCTGGTCGCGAATCTGGGGATTCGGGTTCGAATCCGACCGACGCCAAATATTTCGAATTTTAAATGGCACAAAATTGACCCCTGTGGTTTACTGTTCACGCCAGCAATGAGAGCCCGTGAGGTGACGCTTGGTAAACGCCCGCACGGTACAAATATATCATAATCATTACCGAAATCGATGTACGAAGCAGATTGGCACACCCTGCAATGGGTAATATGCCGTGATAATATTTTTATTTATCCAACACCGACTCATAATATACTTGTTACTACGATTATTTGAAATAACTAATGTACAACATTAGTCACTCCGTGAGAGAATATTTTAGAAGTCACGGAGGAATTACTACTGATTTCTGAGTTTTTTTTTAATATAAATAAAAAGCAGTTTTACAAAATTATTTTATTATTGAAATAATTTAACATTATGAAACTTATTTATTTAAATTAATATTAACATTTATGCAAAAATAGGTTACTTATTGTTATGTTTCAGTTTTGTTCAGGAGCGTTATTTTAAAGATTAAAACACTTCATTTAAAGACTCTATTTATTTTATTAATTCTTACAACTAGACATTTGACACCTCTACTTTCAACTCTCTACCCGCGCCAACTATACTACATCCCACTACACAATTATCTTTACACAATGACAGCTGTCATGTGTTAGTGGTTACTTGCTTCGGAATTAAATTCAAAGATGATGTTTGTGCTTCTAAGTGAATACGTTTTAAAGTATGGTCCTCATTTTCACCTATTTTAATGTATTTTTCTTTCAAATAATTTCCAATTACAGACAATAATTATTACAGCAAATTTTTTTCAATAACAATATAACAAAACCGTCACAACCATTCAATAGCTACTTTGTAATTTAAAATACTATATTAATTGACTTGTCAGTGTCAAACAATGAATAAAAACATAAAAATGATTTAAGAAATTTTTAAAAAAGTGTTGGATAAAACGTTGTATTACACTCGTGTGAAATGTATATTAGTCACTACAGAAAACTTTTTCTTTCGTGACTAATATGATACGTTCCACACTCATATAATAAATAACAACTATTTTCTAAAGATAAACGAAATGTATTTTAAAATCAATTTCGTCAAAATCTTTAAAAGATTTGTTCGCAGCCGAAATCTACGTATTCTAGGAACTCAATTTTTTCCAAATCATCATCATCATTTGAATATTCCGATAAATTCAGAAGTTTGCAATCAAAAAATTCATACTATAAAATAAAAAATAGTTGGACACCTATTTCTGCTTTGAAATTTTATATAATATTTTTGTACAATACCTTTTAGAAATATAAACATAAAATATTTTCAATATTTCGTTTGACAGGTGACAGTGCTCTATTGATTCAATAACATATTAAAATTCAGATTAATAGTACAATTTGTATTGCCCTCAATAGTTACTGGAGGATAATTACTACTAGAAGAAATGGTATTACTAAGACTAGTTTTATTAGTAACTTCTTGGTTTTGCTGCTGTAATACTTCGACAAAGTTTTCTCCGTTCAGTATCATCCTGGCAATTTTATTTTTGCTTTCCAAAGAGTCTTCTATGTATTTTTCAGCCACAAACGAACTTCCAAGATCCGTGTCTTTTTAGAACTGCTAAATCAACACCAGAATTTTCTTCACATTATTTTCTACTTTCCATTCACAAAAATGGCTGAATTGTTTTTGATACCTTTCACCAGACTTTTATTTATTTATTTATTTATTTATTTATTTGTGGTTTGGCCACTCAACAGGACCAGGTCCCAATAACAGAGTGGCACTACAAAATTCTGATTAATTGACATATGTTTGATACACAGTAAATGTTCTTAAATGTTATGAAATCAAATTTTGAACAAATAATAGCAGAAATTCAAGAATATGTATGTGTTTGTAAAAAACACATACATGCATACATACATACACATATATATATACACATATACACATTCATATTTTATAAAAGAATTCTTGTAATTTGACGTTTAAAGATTAGTAAAGAAACATTAAATATATCAGGACAGTTCTCGTTTTCACATAATTTATTGTAGGTGCATTTTAACCTGTTCACAGAAGAATTTGCCGCAGAGTTGGTTCTGAAAAAAGGGATATCAAACAGAATGTTAGATCTGGTAACATAACCTGGCACTCGAAAATATAGCTGGGAAATAAGGGAGGGGGAATCAAGTGAATTATTTAATAATTTATGTAGGAAACACATATCTGAAACCATTCGTCGTTTTACCAAACTAATTAAATTGAACGTTGAACTATAAAATTTTCGATGCAAGTAGGATAAAAATTTATTTTGTATACTTTCGAGTCTGTTTACGTAAATTGTATAGTGGGGATTCCAACAAACTGAAGCAAATTCTACGTGATTTCTAACAAATGAACAATATAATTTTATTAATGTAGATGGATTCTTAAATTTAACACAAGTCCGTATTAAAAATCCTAACATTCTGTAGGCTTTCTTCACTGCATTGTCAATATGTACATCAAATAATAATTTTTGGTCCAGTGTCACACCAAGATCTTTAATGAGCTTAACATTATTAATATTGTTATTATCGATGTTATAATTGAAATTTATTTTAGTTCTGTTTCTCGTGAAACTAATGGAAAAACATTTATTTACATTAATATATAATTTATTTTCATTTGCGTATGTGACAAATTTATTAATGTCTTGTTGTAATAAATGGCAATCAAATTCAGATGTTATAGTTCTGTATAGTTTGAGATCGTCAGCGTACATAACAAAATTAGAGTGGGAAAAACATTGAACAATGTCGTTGACGTAGATGTTAAACAATAACGGCCCTAAATGGGACCCTTGTGGAACGCCAGATGTTACGTAAGCATCATCAGAATGATAACCATTTACCACCACACATTGCGTTCTGTCGGTCAGATAAGACATGAACCATTTTAATAAGTTACCGTTCACACCAGACTTGCTAGGTATTAATTTAGCACACGCTTCTTCAGATTTTCTTACAATTTTCCGAGGATTTGCATTAGAGTTCATTTTGACACACCAAATTATTTCAGCGAAATCAACAAATTAAACAATTGTCAAACAGCCGTTGCTAATCATGTTCCGACTATGTAACTAGATTTGAAGCATTTGTTAAATTATTTTGAAATTAATTTCAGTGTCTTTAAAACCGAATTGATTCAATAACATCGTTATTAGACGAAATTTGAATCCGTAACTTATTTAGATATTTATTGAATCAATAAGGCTAAGTAATGTTGTGAATTGCATTTTGTTCATTAACTTAAATTATTGAATCCTTAAGCTTCATTTAGTGTTGGTGTATACCGGCAGTAATTTTATCAAGGTGGAAAAATTCAATCAAAAACATTATTATAATTTCGTCTTTGAAATCTCTAGCACTTTCAACTGTATGTAAAAGTCAAAATTAAACTATGGCATTAAGATTCTAGTTAGAATGGGTTTATTCCCTTAAGAAATGTGGTTCCTTCTTGATAAATCTCCGTAAATAAAGGCTAACCTCAACAAGGGGTTTGATCTAATTAATCATCATTAACTCGGGTGCAGTTCATTAGGCATTGAAAACAGAACACATCAATAAGTCCCAAGCTCCGGAACTTCCATAATCCTCCGGATTGCGCTGCATAACACTGATTAACGGGTAATTACACTACGGCCCTACTGCCTTCTGCATAGTGTTACCCACTTTTATGCCATTATTAGCGAAATATATTGCAGGCTATGACGCACAAACGAAGAGGAAGTTACCAATAAATTTCGGATAGTTTTCCGGCCATTTTCTGCAATTTAACGCAGGTTGATTGAAAAGTTCCTGGCCTCAAACAGAGAGAGCAGCACTAAAACGCAAAAATTATTTTTTGAAAGGGCTTAACGCCGATATAAATTGATGGCAAAATCTTTGGGAAAATATTGTCCATCATAAACAATGGTAAAAAAATGGACAGCTCAATTTAAACTTAGAAGGAAATGCACTGAAGATGATCCTAGCAATGGAAGGCCTGCAACTGTTACTACAGTAGGTAAATCAACAAATGTTTGTTCGTATATCCACTTTCATTATTTAATTAATAAATATGCTTTTACATATTGTTTATTTAAAAAAAAAAATCTGATGTGAGCAATATAGTACCTCCCACTATTCAATTTTTTTATATATACCTACATATTTACTAATGCTGGAAACTATATTAAGTTCCTTTCCATAGAAATATTGTTTTATTTACTATTTTCTTCTTAAAACGTTACTATTATTAATTTGAAATGATTATTTTTTTTTACAATGACATTTATCTATGTTACATATATTTGAGATGAACTGTGTAACCAAGGACTTGTGTTTAAAGCGTACTCTGGCATTTATAAATTATTTTATAAATTTATCCATAAAAATATATTAAAAAAAAAATATTAATGCAAACCTGTGGAAAATTTAATGCTATTTCCGATTATTCACGAAAGATGACTACCACCTATTCAAGGTCATTTATGAGCCGTCTGATGATATTACTTGCAGATAACTTCACTGTATTTATAAATACATTTTATTTGAAAAAATGTATTTTATTTGAAAATTTAGTTTCTTTTTAAATAATGCTTTTCTCAAAATTTCACCTACGTTTACATAAAACAAAAATACAGATTTAATGTAAACCATAACATAATTTGATTGAATAAACATTAGTACAGAGGGCAGTGTAGTAGATAATTACATGTCTGTAACTCTACGACATACGTCACTGCTATTTTAAGCGTGTTGGGAAGTAATAGCACTATTTACATATCTGTGCCACACTACATAAATTAAATAGATATACGTCAAATAATTTTTATTTTTCTAATACAAAATGTTGCTAAGCTACTGTTACAAAATGCTGTGTATTCTTTCTTCCGACAAATGACCTTGAATAGTCATCTTTCGTGAATAATAGTATATCCGATTTACACCAAAATCTAATTACTTCTTTCCATATGAGAGTAATGTGAAATACATGGTTTCCAAATTTTCTGAATGATAGTATTTGAGTTAGAGCATCCATACACACACACCCACATACATCATCATGTTAAAATCGAATTCTAGGGACCATAAAACGTGGTTAGTTAGCAAAATCTCGATATTGGATTTTTAGCACGATCCCTATACCTCCCTTATCAAGGGTAAGGAGAGGTAAAAACGACGCTTTTTATTTATTAAATATATGAAATTGCCTTGCTATGCAAAAGCTAAGTCTTGTATCATATTTCCTTTTTCAGGTAATATGGAAAGACAGAAATCTTATTGTTTTATCGAGTATATAGGGAATAAGTGCTGAGTTGAAATTATAAAAGATTCAATTCGGTCCTGTCATATATGATTTATAAAAGTGCACCCTAGCGACGCAATAAAATATGGCGTTTTCTTTTCTTATATACAAAAACATATATTCGGAAACATCTTAAAAGATACAATTTTTCCATGAAGTATGAACTGAAATTTTTAGGTAGGAAATCCTGTCTTTGAAATGGTATAGAACCCTATTTATTTATTAGTAATCACTCAACAGGAACAGATGTTCCCAATTACAGAGGATTATTGACAAATCAAGGATAAAGTGTAGTTACAAGAAAAATTTGAAATAATGAAGTGACAACATTAGAAATAGAAATAACTCAATTTAATTGTTAAAGATCAAACAAGAAATAGTTCATAATTTGTTTTCCAAATTTGGACTGAGTGTCATAGAAAATGTCAAGATTTTAATGTATATGGACACAGTGTTGAATGTAGCACACAACTGTCTAATTGAAGATCGAAGTTCACAGTTTGTTCTAGGGGTGCTGTATATAAAGGTTAATTTACGCCGAGAGCCTAAGCGAGGTACCCCAAAATTTAGGCAAGCTAGCGAATGAGCATCATCGATTAGATTGATTACAAGTTTATAGAGATATAAACATGATTGGATTTTTCTACGGCAGTCCAAAGAAATAACATTGAACTCAATTAGACAGTTGGAGTCATTTCAGATCGTATCAATGCGACGATGGTGGAATTTAGCACAACAATACCTTATAAATTTTTTCTGTATACTCTCCAGAGCTTGCACATGTTTGATATATACAGGATTCCAAATTTGTAATCCATATTCCAGTTTACTACGCACAAATGAATAATACAAAGATTTGAGGGTCTGTAAATTATAAAACGATTGTGTATTACGAATTATGAAGCCAAGATTTCTGTAAGAAGCTTTTCGAATATCATTAAAATGGGAAATAAAGCTAAGTTTAGGATCGAACAGAATTCCTAAATCTTTGAATAAAGTTACTCGCTCCAAAATTGTGTTATTCATTTGATAGTTCTTTGCTTTAAAGACCGAATATAAAATCTAATGTTATTATTTGAAATTTCAAAGAAAGCAAAGATGAACGGTCACAATAATATATAATTTTTACAAATCAGGCGGTGTACCCATATTTTTGGGCAATACTGTATTTCTCTCTTTCAACCTGTTCTTGCATCTTGCTAAAACAAAAGACACCAGCTATTTTTGTCCTCCTAATTGAAACAACAAAGCATCTTGTACAAATACTAATCCTTTTCTAAAAGAACCGAATTCCCTAGACAGACAAAACAACTACATGTCGGAATGCAATGCAAGTAAAATAAGAGCACGATGCATTTCTGGACAGATTTACAAATTCCTCCGGCTGTTATAATCCCATCCATCTTATTAATTGGTTTGAAACGCTCGTTTATTTTGATTTGGACGCCATCAAATCCACAAATCTAATATCCACAGGACATGGGCTTGGCGACATAGCGAAGGGGCTGTCACACAGACTAAACATCGGGAGAAGGGGAAGAGATATATAGAAATGCGTGAAGACATATAATGAACCGTTGGTGAAGTAGTTTTTAGTTTGTGGAATTTGACAACTAATAGATTTTTACTAAAAGGTGTTTGCAAATAAATAATCATAAATAATTGGTTCACTTACAGTTCTTGTGGATTCAAAATATTGAACACGTACCTAAAACAAAAAAAAAATGTGTCATTTATAATTGTTGATACATAAATACATATAAATTGTAATAAATTTGCGTACTAAAAAATCTGATGTGGACACCACACGACTTCCTTGTACGCAAGACCAACATGAAATATAGACCCAATTATAAAATTGCACGTCTTTGACATTAACATTTCTTTTTATTAATTTTTTTTTGTACTTTTTTGTCCTAATTCATAGCAAGCTTTATTACAAAAACTAAAAAATATATAAATAAATATATCATCACGGCATATTACCCATTGCTGGATGTACCAATCTGCTTTGTTCGCAGATATCGGTAATGATGATGACATATTTGTACCGTGCAGGCGTTTATCACGCGTCACCTCACGGGCACTCATTGCTGGCGTGAAGAGTGGACCACAGGGGTCAATTTTGTGCCATTAAAAATTCGAAAATATTTGGCATATCGGGATCGAATCCAGTTCCCCAGATTCGCGACAAGACACTCAGGCACGCGGCCACGAGACCCCATCAAAAAGTATATAATTTTTAAATTTACATATCTCGCTTATACAAAGGGTTAATTTAATAATATTGTGCTAGACGCAGAATTTAATTCTCTAAAACTATTATTTGAAGCCTATATTTCCAAAATCAAAATAAAACCATTTTATTCCAGAAAAACTGTTTACAACTTCGGGTATTACGTCACTTCCGGTTAGCCTATTTTAACCAAAATCTAACATGTTATTCCTATTGACATAAAAGCCTTATATACCAAATTTGAAAAGTTTGCGATTACATTTTAAAATAGTTTTTCATTTAAATCTATTTATTACAGGCCTCAAGTAAAGTACCACTTCTGGAAATTATGTAATGACCAAAAAAGGAGGTGCACAACTAGACGTCAAAATAGCCCTAAATACAAAATTTAAACTTTCTACGCCTTAAAGTTTTTGAATTATGCGAGATATGTATGTACAGACGTTACGACGAAATTAGTCAAAATGGATTCAGGGATGGTTAAAATGGATATTTCCGTTGAAATCTGAAAACCGTAATTTTTCGCGATTACAATACTTCCTTTACTATGTCTAAGGAAGTAAAAATATGTTATCTGCAACGAGAACATATATACATTTATGTATTCATTCTCTTCGGTTACCAAGCAAATTTAGAATTCCTATATTTTCTACTAACCAAAAAGCTACTAATGTCAGTATGATCTAATCAAATTATCAAAAACATAGAGAAATTACCGACTTAGAAATGACATTTATTTCAAATTTTGAAAATTTGAGCCTTGAAAATTTATAATACAAAAATTCACAACAGAACAACGCATAAATATTTTTGAATTTTATTTTATTTTCTTATGTATTAAGAAATACAACAACTTTGAATCTGGTCATGAGAAATGATTTTCATATGAACCTGTGAATAATTGAAATACTAGGTTTAGGAACAACAAGAATCCAAGGGTCATATCATCATGAATTGCACCACAGCACCACCTTGGCCACGATTTGGGCCTTACTGTTTGAAAGCAAAAATGGCAATACAGTTGCGATCGATATCAAGCAATGCTTGAAAATTTTGTGCTGCCTATTGCAATGGGAAAGGAGGACATTTCTTTGTGGCAGCAAGACTGGTAACTGATCATACGGCCAGAGCAACAATGCAGCTGATAAGACAATTATCGAAGAGCAAATAATTTCACGACATTCAAATTTCAATTGGATTCCACATTCGCCCAATTTACAGCATCAGATATTTTTCTTTAGGAGTACCTGAAGGGTGTATGTCAATAATTCCAGGACACTTCAGCAGTTTAAAGACAACATATTGTGAAGAAATTCAAGCACTGGAGCCGTAGAAAGAGCGCGTGCTTGCGTATCGAAAAATGGAGATCGTTTACGTGACATTTTTCAGACATAGTTTTAAAAAGATATAATTTATTTATTTTTTAAATATTGAAGCGACTTTATGGGCCACCTGCAGTTAGACTTTGGTTGTTATAGCATCTTTTTGGCCGATTAAACAACAAATCTTGTTTTGGTCAAAAATAACATTTGTTGTTATATTAAGATATACATATTTATTTATATATATGTAAATTATTATTGGTTTAAATTAAAGTAAAACAGCTGATTAAGTTGTTTTCCCAAGTACAAAAACAAACAAAAATTTGCAAAATATGCACGAATATTATATTTTCTTATATTATTATTAACATAAAAATAATAATTTTAACTGTAAACACTCACACTAACATAAAATAACACATCCATAACCTTACTTACAATAAAAACTATCCAATCCCTGTTTTACTTACATCAGCATCAGTTTTTCTATTTCTTATCTATCCTTCCATCCCTATCCACCTCCCCTTGCACTATTTCCACACTAAATGCACCCCATTTTCACTATTTCCCCAACAATATTGTCCACTAACACAAAGTGACATTTCTACACCCACTAATTCACTGTATTGTTACAGAGGGCAGCAGATACGAGGTGGTAACCTATAGGAATTAATTATTTACACAGGACGAATCGAGGATGTATTGAAGGATCAGGAATCAAGGGTGGTTATAAGATTACATAGGGTATTTGTCATGATAATGTAATAGGGATGGTAAATCTTTAATACCAGTAGAATACATATAGTATTATGATGTATATGTGTGGTTAGGAAGGCTATAAATATTATTCAGACCTCAATAATTCATAATATGTACATCATACATTGTTATAGATATACATTAGTATTACTTAGCAGAAAAGTATACAATAATAGCAGCGAATACCAAAACGAACAACAGTTACAGACAAGAATATTTCTAACGATACGAGAAGTAGATTTAACATTGTTCAAAGACAAATGAGACCATAGCAGAGCTGGGCAATACTTGCAAGAAAAGTACTTTATTAGGATTGCAAGTACTTTGAGTACTTCAAGTACTGTACTTGAAGTACTTTCTATTTATAGTACTTTGTACTTGACAAAGTAAATCTATTCACATGTACTTGGTACTTAGTACTTGGAAAAATACTTGAAGTACAATGAAAAATACTTGAAGTACTTTAAATGTACTTGAAGTACTTTAAATGTACTAGTATTTTAAATGTACTTGAAGTACTTTAAATGTACTTGAAGTATTTTAAATATACTTGAAGTATTTTAAATGTACTTGAATTACTTTACGGGGTGTCGTGGCCGCGTGCCTGAGTGTCAGGTCGAGAATCTGGGGAATCGGGTTCGATCCCGACCGACGCAAATTATTTCCAATTTTAAATGGCACAAAATTGACCCCTGTGGTGCACTCTCCACGCCAGCAATGAGTGCCCGAGAGGTGACGCCTGGTAAGCGCCCGCACGGTGCAAATATATCATCTTTACCTATATCTGCTTACAAAGCAGATTGGCACACCCAGCAATGGGTAATAAGCCGTGATGATATATTTATTTTATTTTTATTTTATTTGAATTACTTTAAATGTACTTGAATTACTTTGTTTGTCTGTCAGTGTTTCTTTTGCACAGGTGTGGTGTTATGTGAATTTCATTAATAAATATATTTTCAGCGATAATATACATTTGCAATTTTTTTGGCATAAATAAATTAATTCTAATCTGCGCATATTGCATATACATAAATGTTTGTATTACCTAACTACAGAGCTAGGACTTTGCGTATCGCCTGGCGATCGCATAACGTAAAAATGACGTCATTCTAACATCTCGGTACAGCTTTTCGCATCGCATGGCGATCATATGACGTCAATTTTACGTCATGAAATAGCTAGGTGATACGGCAGTCCCAGCGAGGTACTCTTGTATTAAATAACCAAATAAATATCGCATATTGAAATTTTTGTCAAAAATCACCTTTTAAGGTCCATATAATCAGAAAAATATCAATTATCTGAAAAAGTACTTGCACCCAAATTTACAAGTACCTTTTTTAAGTACTTGGTACTTTCAAGTACTTTAGAAACTAAAAAAGTACTTGTACTTCAAGTACTTTTAAAAACATCAAGATACTTGGTACTTGTACTTCAAGTACTACTTTCCGGTACTTTGCCCAGCTCTGGACCATAGGCACGCGCACGGTGGGTGCCAGGGCACCCCGTAATATATTAATACGAGAGCTGTTCTCTTTCCACTAAGCCTATCTAGCAGGCTTTGATATTTCGAAACAAATTTTGTTTTGACATTTTAATCTAGTTGTTTAAAATGTTAATTATAGTGACGCTTGTAAAAATATAATTGAATGTTGTTTAAATACATAACTTTTAAGTAATCCTTTCCCCAAGAAATCATTGAATTGAGCAAAGAGCATTATTGAGCTGTGCTTTTTACAATTTCAAGCGTGAATTAATCCATCAAGAATATGTTGAGGAAATCCATTGAGTGTTTGGTGACAAGCCGTGTTCCTTAGGTACCGCAAAGCGGGGGTGCAATGAATTTCAGCGTGGCCGACATTTCTTAAATGACAGTTTTCGAGCTCCTAAGCCAAAAACGGCAGTTACCGAAAAGAATATTGGTCTTGTTCAGAACATGATTAAAGAGGACTGACATGTTACTGTTAAGAATATCCAAGTAATTTTAAAGATTGGTGTGAAAGCAATTAAAACCATTTTAGACCAACATTTGATGATACATAAGCTTTGTTCTCGTTGGATTCCCCACAATTTGACTCTAGTCAAAAAGACAACCGTTTGAGAATGGATCGTTTCATTTGGTGTACAACTTCATTAGAGGTGACAAAACATAAGTAATAATAGTAGGAGAGGATTATCTTGCATCAAGACGACTGATTATTTGAATGCCCAAAACATTGAAATAATGGGTCATTCGCCTTATAGTCCAGCCCTGGCTCCTAGTGATTTCTTTTTATTTCCACGTGTAAAGGATAAGTTAGGGGGTTTACGTTTAATATAGGCCGAAAAAGCTGTTGACACATTTAAAAATGAAATAAATAAAAAAACGCGGGAAGATTGGAGAAAATGCTTTGGAGATGTATTGATTGTGGAGGGGAATGCTTTGAAAAATTATAAATAAATGTGTTTTGCAAGTAAATTGTGTATTACTTTACAAGACTCAGCGGAAAGAGAACAGCCCTCGTAATATTGAAAATATTAAGTTTATATATTATTATTTTGTTCATGTTGCTATAATATATACAGGGTGATTCATCGGTCTGTCCTCTCTTTATAACTCTTTTATTTTAAGTCAGATAGGAAAACTCTTCAAATATAATTTATATGATATATTATTGTCTATCTACGTACCATATGCATTTGTATACAGGATGCTCGGCTAAAGCGCAACAATAACAACAACTTTATATTTTTTAATGGAACACCCTATATTTATTTATTTGTTTTGATAGTAAATTAGATTCCCTTTAAAGAAGTATTAAGTAATAAGGGATCTAAAATTATAAATTAAGAAGTTATTTACGTTCATAAAAAATAGTAGTTCAGAGTGGAAAAAACCATAATATAATACAAAATTTTGATCCTTTTTTATTAATACTTATTTTAAACATTACACTAATTCCAAAGAAGCTATTAAAATTTTGTGACAGACTAAATAATGAAAAATTATAATAAATGCTCGAAAACTTGTACTTCAACTTCAATAGATTTTTCTATTATAAATATTATATTAACCATCTCATCTTTACTAAAATTTGTATTATTCATTTTCACATCAACATCAACAATAATAAACTAAGAGTTTTTGGACAACTTGTTTGTTTAAATTTGAAACAATTGATCAAATTATCCATAGCTTACTTTGTTAATAATATGATAGAAACATATCATTCAACGAATAAAGGTAAATAACTTCTTAATTTATAATTTTAGACCCCTTATTACTTAATACTTTTTTAAAAGGAATCGAATTTACTATCAAAATAAATAAATAAATAAATATAGGGTATTCCATTAAGAAATATAAAGTTACATATTGTTGCGCAGAAATGGAGCACCTTGTATACAAATGGATATGGTACGTAGATAGATAATACTATATCATATAAATTATATTTGAAGAGTTTTTCTATCTGACTTAAAATAAAAGAGTTATAAAGAGAAGACAGACCGATGAATCACCCTATATATATATATATATATATATATATATATATATATATATATATATATATATATATATATATATATATATATATATATATATATATATATATATATACCAATATATTTCGAAATAATAATGGGAAAATAAATGACTCTATTTACATTTATTACTTCACTTATAATAATAATTATACATATTTATTTTGACACCCACAAAAGTAAAGTTCTGCGCACGCCTATGAATGAGACAAGGTATGTATTAAAATCTACGACGCATTGAAGATAATGGTCCCCTATCAGTTTTGTAAAATTAAATTTCTTATGAGCTTAGTTTATAGGAACGTTTCAGTAATAAAATTCTTTCTATTTGATGAAGAGGTCTAACTTTGTTCTCTAAACTTTTGTTACATTGTTGAAGCATATTTAAAATCTGTATAACCCTACATTATCCTGAAACAATAAATAGAACAGTTGACGAAATATCATTAATATGATCTCTCCTAAAACAATGAGTTACATTCTAGGATTAATTACCATGAACATGAAACACTATCCACCCTTTGAAACGAACCTCGAACCTCTACAAACCAAATTTGAAATTCATCCCCAATTCGTCACAAACAACTTAACCCTGTGAATAATCCCTCGGCTCGCATTTCAATAACAACAATGCCAACGCTTTCAGTGCGTGGGTGATGTAAATTAATACGCACACGCAGGATTCCGACCCGGCAGTGGCTCCTGCTGTGCCCGACAACAACAGCTGCCTGCAGGATCAACCACTGAGCTACAAACCGCAAGGACTGATGAACGCGTTGCCAAGGATTAAAGCAGAATGCACGGGTAGACAGAGAAAAGTAGAATATAAATAAATATGCTGTATTGTAATGTACAATATATTTGTATAGTAATAATTTTTATGCAGAATAGGCACGTCATCAAAACATTACAAAATGAAAAAAATTTGATGTGGCCAGCACATTACCTTCCGTCAGTTCCATATGTTTTGTACATACAAATTCCATACAGAAAGTTTCTTGCTTAAGATTCCATATTTCAAGTACTACCTTCTGTCAGTTCTATGTATTTTTTACAAATTCCATACAGAAAATTTCATGTACCTAAGAGATTATATATTTCCAGTAAAATTATAACACAAACATGTCAATTGCATTTGACACTAGCATCTGTCAATCAGCATTTTCTTAATATAGTAACGGTTTCCATGATTATAGCATAGCTGGCTGCTTTATGAAATTTAATTTCTTTATAATTTTTTAACTCTATATCCATTGAATATGAAGTATAAAATGTAATCATATCGTATAGAGAATAAAATATTCTTTAATATTTATTAATAACAGTAAATATAGAAAAATTATATTAACAGTGTTTTTTCAAGAAAAACTGTTAAAGTCTTAAAATTATGATACTTCCGGTTGAGCAATTATAACCAAAATCGAATCATCTCTTCAGATGGATGTAAAGAAAAGGAATATGAAAGAATTATAATTTTTTGAATTGTTGTATTTAAGTTATCGGATCCGAAAAAATCGTCATACACACACAAACACATATACACACACACACATACATATATACATACATAAATCATCGTAAAAATAGTAAAATCTTCCAGGGACTCTATACCGTGCTTATTCATCAAAAACTCACCACCGAATTTTTTGACCAAAGACAATACCTTCCTTACCTAAAAGTGACGGAAGGTAGAAACAAGTATAAGGAATCGAGTTTTGTGCATTAACTATTGTTTTTGTCAGGATTAATTTTTTTTTTAATGAATCTAATTTTTCACTGGGAAGACATTGTGTATCTTCGGTGGCTCTGCCGCCTTGATGGGTAGGCTCTAGTATTTTTTAGTTGCCCTAGCGTGTACCCTCTGATTATTTAAATATTTAATTCTACACTTTTAAACATGAACACCTCCAACATTTTAACAAAAAATTACAGAATTTCAAAGAAAGTCTCCCATAAAGCCCCAATATTTTTAAATTCTGACCCTTTTTCTTAAAATAAATATTTTTGAAAAGTCTCTAGTTTAGCCGGAAAATGAAAATTTTGCAAATTTTAATAAAATATGAAACCCTCACTGCAATCTACAGACTAAAATCAATACTACATACCTGGAAATTTTTATAAAATATTAATAATTATTTTTATGTTTCATAACACATTCAGATAGATTAAATATATTGTAGTTTAAAGTATTTTTTGGATATTTAATTTTTTTATTGAGCAAAACCAATAAATCGATGGATTTTGCATTGGATGATCAAAAATCAATACATGTTCTGGCATCTGTGTGGAATATCCTGAACTAATATGTTTATAATAAATTATTTAAACAAATTTATTTTAACTTATAAAATTATTTTTTAAATGTTTTCCAATTTTATGCTTTAAAAATGAATAACAACTAATCTTTTGTAAATTGTTAATAATAATATATATAACCTCAAATCTCAAATGACAGCTGACGGCAATTGTTAAACAATTGTACCTACAATGATTAGAACAGAAAACAAAACCAATTTAGGCAATTTTTATTTGACTTCAAGGTGGTATTTGGTAAGAAAACATTTGTTTAAACAGCAGATATGCAAATAAGTTATATTTCAGGGGCTATAAACCGGTTTTCAAAATGTTATGGATAATAAAATAAATCAATTTGTTTGGAGTACCTACTAAACTTGAAAAACCGGTTTGTGGAAGTGAACTCGTTATAAAAACAATATTTTATGTATTATAATAATAGGGTATGTATATTTGTAAATAATAATCATTATATGATATTGTTATTACTAAATATGCATTGTTTATAGAATTGCAAATCAACTGATTACAAGATTCATCTAAATGCAAACATTACAAATGTTTGGAGTTATCCTGCGAAGAATATTGTTGTTTAAGGGATAAAATATCATAGGACTAAACTTCAGGGGTTGTTTGTATGTTGTGGCTACTTAATTCAGTTCTGAATTACAGCCAAATAAGAATGCAGGTCAGTACAGATATCAAATAAGTGAAATAATTCAGCAGTATTAAGACATTTTCATGTTGTAGGTATTTGGGGACCGTACAAAACGACCTGCAGATATCTCAAAAGTACTATGCGATGCAGAAAATTTTGCAAAAGGTTGCCAAATTGTATTCGAAGACTCTACTAAACATAACTGAAGTCAGAACTCAAAGAGATGACGTGAAAGAAAAAAATATTGGGAAGAATTTCTTGAACATAGCCTAGAAGACAATTTTATTATTAATTTAGTATATTTGTGCTAGAATTTAGTATCATTGTAAACTGAATCTGCTGATGTATAATTGATTTACTTTTGATGAAAATTTTGTATTGAAAATTTTAACCAGAAAAATATAAGTATGTCAAATGAAATGTATAAGATTTTAACGATATATTATAACTACAGTTTATAAATTTGATACTTTCGTACTCAGAATTTCATGCTGAGTCTTTTGATATATAACATAACTTTTAATGAAAATTTATTGCAAAAAAAATTGGAAGAGAACTGTAGGTGTCATGTCATTGTGATATAGGTATAATATTTTTTAATTTATTTCGTATTATATGTTTATTTTTGCAAACTACATTATAAGTACAATATTTACAATAAGTTATTGTTAACAATTAATGTTTATAATATTCATAAACAATTAAAAAGTTCTTTTTTGTACACTTTTGTAATGGATATAACCAAATATAGTATTTATTAATATAAAAATTGGATAATATGTGTAATATTTTATTTATTAACCTTCTAGAATGCATATAATAACAATAATTAATATAAAAATTATAATACATTGTCAAAATTTGAAGAAATTCCAATGTTTTTATTTTGGTATTTAGGCGCCGGCGCTTCTCATATTTCTCATATCACAAATAATTTGTTAATATAACACACGACGTATTCAGGAATTTTTTTGCTAACCGCAATTCTCGAGTATATCTTCTCTGAAAATAAAGTTCAATCATTTATTTTGTACTTTTTATAAACTATTGTGTTATATTTGTTGATTTACATACAAACAATAGCCAAAAAAACTATTGAATATGGCATATTTATATTTATACATATATTATAGTCGCAGTATTATATAACATTCCTGCGTTCGAAAAAAAAAACCTAAACAAAGGTCTGAAAGGAGCAATAATCAACATAATTTCAGACAGCCATGCTGCTTTAAAGGCACTAGGATACTATGTGCCTTCACTAAAAATTAAAGCTATACTCAAAATTTTTGACTCTGTCGCGTGTAGTAATAAAACTATAAATATCGCAATTATGATAAAGCGGCATATACCTTACTTTCTGCAGTATAATGGGTGTATTCTAAACACAATCCGTTAAAATATATTATGTAAACGGATTCCGTTAAAATATTTCTTATTAACGGATTCTGAAAAAAATTCTATTCACAATATGACATTTAAACGGATCCGTTAAAATTAATATAATAAACGGATCCGTTTGCTACTGTAGGGCAGTGTTGTCAAATTGTAAATGTCAACATATTTATATTTTGATAACAACAAAATATATTAAGATCTCAACAGATATTTGTGATACATAAATTTAGAGATACTATTTAGTAATAAATTTGTATCAAGAAATAATCATAATAAGAATATATTCTTTAAAATAAACTTTGGAATGTTGGTAAATACTTTTTTGTAATAAATGTCAAAATTGTCAGTTTCATAACCTTTTGATATTATTGTAAATTTGGAAAAAATGGGCATAAAACAAAAAAATCTATAAAATCATAATTCGTTACATATTAAGCGCAGCTAAAGTAATAATGAAGAAGACCCCCAACATTTATCTTGAAATTATAGACACAACCAAGCTAATCTACGATATCGAGAAAATAAACATACGCGGGGCCACAATTAAATATAGGCGCATGCACTTTAAAAACTACACAAATTATAAAACACACATTATGAGCTTGATTTTTAATTCTTCGCAAATAATAACGAAATTTTCGCCATTAGATTCATTCATCTAATCAGTATTCTTCGAATATAATCAAAATATCCATAGTTGTAATCAAAATATTCTTTGTTGCAATAAAAATATCCTTTGTTCTAATCAATAATTAAAAATAAAGGCACCAATAGAACATTTGTGTCTTGGGCCCCTGAAGATTAAATGCAGTCCTGAAAATATTCGAATATTTTTAAAACATTAGGTAAAGTTTAAGATTTGCAATGTAGAGTAAAATATATGCTCGTTTCATTAGAGAAAGCATTTTAAATTTTTTTGAGACGATAAATGGATAATTGTGTATTGTTAAAATCTTACATCGAACCGATTTTTTATAGGTTATGTACGAGTATAATTTTGTTATAAAAATTATTTTTGCTTTCCTTTCAGTTACATTCTATGAATCCAAGGGTCGGAGCAAACAGTAAAGGATGATAACGTCATTCTCTGTGTATAAATTAAAATTTTCTATGTATTAAATGTCGTCCGTTTACAATTAACGGCTATGAAACATTCTCCGTTTAAATTTTATTTGTAAACGGATAACATAAACGGATCTCCGTTTATATTATTAACGGATAGTGTCTTTAGAATAGCAAAATCTAGTTAACGGATATCTTAATATTAACGGTCCGTTTATAAATAACGGAATGCCTTTAGAATACACCCATAATAGTGTTTGACATCGACCAATATTTTTGAGCCGCTTCATCCATACACTGAATCTTTGGTCTACCTAGTATGCATTATGCATAGGAAAGTAACCTTACAGTCCTTTAAAAATGTTCTAAACAATTTGTTGTACAGTGGTTTTGAAGTTTCCGTCATGATTCACACGATATTTACTGAAAATTGAACTTACTCCAAGATCAATGTATAAGTAAATAAAATTTTATAAGATAGCTGTGCTTTTATACTATACATTTGTAGAAGGGATGATTAAAATAGCGAGAAATATTAAATACAAAAATTAAATCTGCTCCCAGGTTTAAAAACCAAGAAGCAGATCAGGTATTCTATGTAGTTATTAAAGACAGCTGTGCTTTTATACTGTACATTTGTAGAAGGGATGATTAAAAAAACTTTTTATTTTAATAACTGTACAATAACATAAATATCCGGTTTCGTTTAATGTAATTAACTGTGAAGTTTTAACAAATATTTATCATCAGTATTGTATATTTATTTTACGTACAAAAAGATTTTAATAACTGTATATTAGAGCATTCCGAAAATATAAGTTAATTTATATTTTGCAAGGAAATATTTAGCACCTAATGACTATACAGAATACCTAATCTGCGTCTTGGTTTTTAAACCTGGGGGCGGATTTAATTTTTGTATTTAATATTTCTCGCTATTTTAATCATCCCTTCTACAAATGTATAGTATAAAAGCACAACTATCTTATATAATTTTATTTACTTATACATTGATCTTGGAGTAAGTTCAATATCCAGTGAATATCGTGTGAATCATGACGGAAATTTCAAAACCACTGTACAACAAATTGTTTAGAACATTTTTGGGACTACAGTTTTCATTCCCATAAGAGATTATTTCTAACAAAAATAGAATTTATGTTAAAGGACTGTAAGGCTACTTTCCTATGCATACCAGGTAGACGAAAGATTCAGTGTATGGATAAAGCGGCTCAATAATATTGGTCGATGTCAAACAGTATTATACTGCAGAAAATAAGGTATATGCCGCTTTATCATAATTGCGATATTTATAGTTTTATTACTAGACACGACAGAGTCAAAAATTTTGAGTATAGTCCGAAATTACATGAACACCCTTCAACAGTTGACGAAAGACAACCATGTGTCTTTGTGGTGGGGTATCGGGGCATGAGGGAATTCTAGGCAATGATAAAGCAGACAAGCTCGCTAAAAAAGAAGCCAGTTTACCGTTTTACGGGCCTGAATCTTCTTGTGGACTTTTGAAAAGTCGTAAAAAGAAGGAAATCAAAAATTGGAAGAAATCAACCATAGCCTCATATTGGAGAGACATTCCGGGCCTTATGGGTGTATTCTAAATCCGTTAAAATATATTATGTAAACGGATTCCGTTAAAATATTTCTTATTAACGGATTCTACAAAAAATTCTATTCACAATATGACATTTAAACGGATCCGTTAAAATTAATATAATAAACGGATCCGTTTGCTACTGTAGGGCAATGTTGTCAAATTGTAAATGTCAACATATTTATATTTTGATAATAACAAAATATATTAAGATCTAAACAGATATTTGTAATACATAAATTTAGAGATACTATTAGGAATAAATTTATATCAAGAAATAATCATAATAAGAATATATCCTTTAAAATTAACTTTAGAATGTTGGTAAATACTTTGTTGTAATAAATGTCAAAATTGTCAGTTACATAACCTTTTGGTATTATTGTACATTATTGTAAATTTGGAAAAAATGGGCATAAAACAAAAAAATCTATAAAATCATAATTCGTTACATATTAAGCGCAGCTAAAGTAATAATGAAGAAGACCCCCAACATTTATCTTGAAATTATAGACACCACCAAGCTAATCTACAGTATCGAGAAAATGAACATACGCGGGGCCACAATTAAATATAGGCGCATGTACTTTAAAAACTACACAAATTATAAAACACACATTATGAGCTTGATTTTTAATTCTTCGCAAATATTAATGCAATTTTCGCCATTAGATTCATTCATCTAATCAGTATTCTTCGAATATAATCAAAATATCCATTGTTGTAATCAAAATATTTTTTGTTGCAATAAAAATATTCTTTGTTGTAATCAATAATTAAAAATAAAGGCACCAATAGCACATTTGTTCTTGAGCCCCTGAAGATTAAATGCAGTCCTGAAAATACTCGAATAATTTTAAAACATTAGGTAAAGTACTAAATTTGCAATGTAGAGTAAAATATCTGCTCGTTTCATTAGAGAAAGCATTTTGAATTTTTTTGAGAACGAGAAATGGATAATTTTTGTATTGTTAAAATCTTTCATCGAACCGATTTTTTATGGGTATAATTTTGTTATAAAAATTATTTATTAGTACTTTCCTTTCAATTAGATTTTATGAATCCAAGAGTCGGAGTAAACAGTAAAGGGTGATAACGCCATTCTCTGCGTACAATTAAGAAATTTTTAAATATTTATACAGTAAGACCCCGCTTAACGCTGGTCCGCTTAGCGCTGTTTCGGTTTAACGCGGTTTTATCGGAATAGTGCAAGGTCTCGAAGAATTCTTGCAAGAAGCAGCACAGAGTCTTTCTAATGATGAGTCCAAGGAATTAGCGGGCCAAGAAGAACACAACAATATTGAAAGTAGCGGTTCTGAAGAAGAGCAAAAAGAACTTACAACGGCATTTCTAAGAACCAGTTTAGCCACTATAACGGAAATTATGGACCAATTTATTGAAAATAACAGTTTTTGATAGGAGTTCAAAGGCAAGACGGGGTGTCATGGATGCCTCGTCCACTTATCGACAACTTTTTACAGAGCGCAAAAGAAAAACGCAAATGACATTAGATACCTTCTTGATAAAAAGGCAGAAAATTGGAAATGCAGAAAAATTTGAATGATCTCAAACATAAATGGTGACTTAGAATTTTATTTATTTTTATATATTCATTTGTTTTGTGTCTATATTTGTAAGAAAGAAGTTTTTGTTGTTGTATTGTTATAAAAAACATATTTAATGAACTGACAAAAACCCTGAACAATTTTTTAATTTTCTACCCGTTTTCCGTTAACCCCATTATTTACATGATGAGATGACCTCGTTTAACGCTGTTTCGTATAACGCTCTATTGTGATGGAACATATACCCCGCGTTAAGCGGGGTCTTACTGTATATTAAATGTCGTCCGTTTACAATTAACGGCTATGAATCATTCTCCGTTTAAATTTTATTTATAAACGGATAACATAAACGGATCTCCGTTTATATTATTAACGGATAGTGTCTTTAGAATAGCAAAATCTAGTTAACGGATATCCTAATTTTAACGGTCCGTTTATAAATAACGGAATGTCTTTAGAATACACCCATTAGTCAGTCAAAGAAATTCATTTCACCCTCGTCAACAAAACGCCAAATATCTATTAACAGTTGTGCGAACACTAAGAAATAAATATTATACAAAAGAACTATTTTCCCATTGGTGTTTGTAGCATTCTGTTTACTATTTTAAACTATGCGCAATTCTCTCATGTTAGCCGATTGTTTGAAACCCTTGCAGTTCCGTAAATTCATGCAATTCAATTTAAGTGGAATGTGAGTGAAAAGAAATTCCTCGTTTATGTAAATAGTGGTTGGATGTTTCCAGAACACGCCATCAGTCTCCATGGTTCACTAATAGGCCATCAACTATCCACTATCCAGAGCCTGCTTGGGCTAGCGGCGGCTAGATGATGCCAAACGACAATCATTATCGTTGGCTTTAAATCGCACTGCTAGGCTACCGCTACACTCTGTTCTTAAGCGCTGCCATTACGGTCTTTTTCTCCTTGATCTTTTATTGATTTGCTAGGGAATAATCAGCAAAAACTCACATGCGAAACTCCCATTGGGGAGGCAATAATAAATGTTTTATACATAACCAAATAGCAAATACAAACCATATTTTATCTACAACCGTATACGTTTCAAGGAGATATGATTTAGAAACTATATCCAATTTAAAATAAATTTTCTATACGATAATAACACTACAATTTTCCAATTTTATGTCAGAAATGGTCAAATGTACGATCCCAAAGTAATAATTCGAACGGTTTATATTTTAAACAAATTCAACATTTCATAAAGCGTGAAATATTAAATTGGTTATTCCAAATCTGTCGTAAAATTTAAAATGTTTGAATTCTCCACGTTGTCTGTTAGACGATAAATCGTCAAATATGTGGAACCGCCCCTAATGGTTATTTAAATTTATGACAAGTGACCCCTAGTATTCTATAACAGTGAAACCCCTGCAGTGCCATAGCAATTAATTATTTGATTAATACAGCACACAGATATGTACTGCACTGAGTATTATAGCAGTGCGTTATCCGTAACTCGTTGTTAGCAAGCAGATCCAGCTTAATGCAGGTAATTGCTCCAAGGACTTGGTCAGCCACATCACAAATTTAGGATGAGTAACAGATACCCAGAATGTACTAATAAGCAAAAATTTGGCTCCAGAATCGAGATTTCAAAATAGCTATTTGTGTATTAAGAGCGCAAAATGGGACATTGTCGATTGAGAGGCTGTCCTCTCGAAATCGACAATGTCTCGAAACGCACACAAAATTTTTTCTACAGTCGCCACAATGAGGTCCTCCACCATAACAAAAATTCATTTGTTTCAAGTACATTAAACTAGTGCAGTGAAAAAGTGGATGTTCATTGCGAGCGTTCACGCTAAACTTTTGCAGGTGGCAACACAACTGTTCACACAATTTATTTTATATTTATTTAATTTATCGTTATGACTGGTTTATGATGGATTTAATTTACAAATTTAAATTTACGAATTTTCATTTATAAATATAAATTGTACATATCTGCCTTTACTGGTTCATGATGAATTTAAGAAATTTATGATTTAGAATTTACATTTAATATACCACCATATTTTATATTATAAATGTAAATTTGTGACTGCATCTAATCATTTCACAGTATTTCAAATAATGATTTTGGTGGAGAGAATGACAGTTTCAAGTGACATTTAAAACATTTAAATTGAAATGGTTTCGGAAAATACAGATATTAGTATTATCTGTAGAACTGTTGGAAGTTAGTTTTTTAATATTGTTTTAAAATCAAGGAACTTAATTTTGTAAATCAAGTACGTCTGAAAAATAATGTTTTGTATGACACATGCCAAAAAGGTGAAGTGTAAAAATATAATACTGAGAAAAATAAAATATAATTTTAGAAAGAAACCGCTAGTTATTTATTAATATTTATTACAAGAACAACACAGATTAATATGATAAAAGTAATAAATATAAAAACAAAACTGTTATTGTTAATTCGTTTTATTCTTGATGACAAAAGAAATTATATAACTGACAACTGTCATCCCATTTGTGTCATACAACGTGACCCAATGTAAGACATTTAATATCTTTTAATTCAGTGTAAACCAACAAGAAAAATTATAAATTTCAAATCTAAATTTGTAAATCTAAATTTATAAATTAAATTCATCATAAACCAGCCATTATTTTCCATTCTTCTTGAGCTATTGCTTCAATCTAATTTAAGCATTTTATACTTCCGTTTTTATAAATGAATGCCCTTTTATTTTCACAGCAGTGCGGCATTTTGTTTGGCTATGTAATATACCGACAGAGCAGTTATATGTCAGATTGACTTGTGAAGATGGTAAATGTGTAACTACATTGTCATTAGTTCCTGACTAAATGTTTCCATTAATAATGTAGACCTACTTTATCGTGCATAAGCGGCAAGGTGACAATTTGCGTTGACAAAAGAGAGCGCAAATGGCTACTTTGTATATAGGGCGCGAGCAGACACGTGACTCGAGCGACATTGACGTGCTTGGAATCAGCTGATTTGTGTGCGCATGTCATTTTGACAAGGACAATGTTACGTTGACAAGACCAATGTTTTGATTTATTTTGATTTTTAACTGCTAAAATGTTATTATTTTTAATTTCATATGTTTTACTGCTTAAAATTGTAAAGTAATAACATTAAAGCAGTTCAAAATCAAAATAAATCAAAACATTGGTATTGTCAACATGACGTTCTTGTCAAAATGACTTGCGCACACAAATCAGCTGATTCCAAGCACGTCAAGGTCGCTCGAGTCACGTGTCTGCTCGCGCCCTATAGAGTGTAGAAAAAAAATTGCACAATCGGGTTTTTCTAATGTTTACCGATAGGGTTTCCAAGACAGTAGGTTTTATTTACAAATTAATGAACGGTAAGTGATGTGAATCAAGTACCAGGAGGCAAGATGGTAAGTAAATAAAAACAACGATCGTAGGAGCTTTTGAAAAGTATATTATTGTTAAAAGGATCTACTTTGAACATATTTTTAAAAAAATTCTAAAAAATATGAACCATGTATCTTATTCTCAATCATTCTAACATGACCCTTGAATTACACTATTTTCTCCCCCCCCCCCCTCCACTTTCCCACGTAAGTGCAGCTCTTGCTACCCTCGTTAGTTCCTGCAATTCCGCTGTAGTTTTTCCTGGGCTGCTATTCTGCGGGTAATTCCTCGGGGTTTACGAGTGGCTCCGGCATCATAACGCCTCAGTGTGTGTTTAATCACGTGCCAGGCCACATGTCACCGGTTATTGTAGTCCGGGAACGGTTGATGTGCGCCGCCATTGTGTCAATGGGCGGTCAGTAGCGGTCAGCCCGGAATCACACCGGATTAATGGTAGGAAAGATTCTGGCGACCTGTATATGTGGATGTGAATGCATTGTTTACTGTATTTACATTGTAAGGAATGAGGTTCTGACGAATTCAGTATTGTCGTTTATTAAGTTTTTATGAGGGTACATGAGATACTACTGTTATTTTCTTATTATACAAATATATGTCTTATAGGAACATTTTTTGGATTCAAGCTTCAATGTAGTTTATAACACTTTATTGTTTTGAATACATATTTGACGACATTTCGACCTTGGTTAAGGTCAGACCATAACCGTGTTCCTTCGGGCTGTGATTGTGATTTTGTGAATCCTGATTAATTTAATCGTGATCCTTTCGAAACAGGATTTAAAAATTATATCAAGAAAACAACAACACAATCTGTCAAATGTCATATGCCAACTAATGCAAACTATCCTATTTTATTTTATAAATAATCAATTGTCAAGTATTTTAGCCAGAATTAAAAATGGATTATATTGAAGTAAAAAATAATGTTCTTGGTAAGAAACATGAAGTATGTTTATTTAAAAAAATATTTATGTGGTTCATTACATGCTTTTATAGAAAAAACTTATTTTTCCTGATGCCACAAACCCCACATTCGTAAATTTCTACGCTCGAAATAGTATATTTTCAATTTGTTCTGAACTGAATCCATGTGAATCACTCACAAAAGTATGATTCTGAAGGGAAAGGGGAAGGTTGTCTAGTGATCACAAAATGAGAAAGTGGGGATAACGAATAGGAAACGTAAAAACATTATTCTTCTTAATCATGATCACTTTTATCATTTAGATTACGAATCATAGCCCGAAGGAACACGGCTCTTGTAATTTACATATAGTCAAAATGCTATGAATGAGTTACATATAAAAAAATCTGATGTGGCCAGCATATTACCTTCCGTCAGTTCTATGTACTTTGTACAAACTCCACACAGAAAGTTTCTTGCAAAAGATTCAATATTTCCAGTACATTACCTTAAGTCAGTTTTATGTATTTTGTACAAATTCTATACAGAAAGATTCTAAATTTCCAGTAAAATTATAACACGAACATACTAAGTCTATTGCACTTGACACTGACATCTGTCAATCAGAATTTTCTTAATATAGTAGATGTTTCCATGTTTATAGCACAGCTGGCTGTTTTATGAAATTTAATTTCTTTATAATTTTTTAAATCTATATCTGCTGAATATAAAGTATAAAATAGAATATAATATTCTTTAATATTTACAATAACATTAAATACAAAAAAATTATATTTAACAGCGTTTTTTTTTTTTTAAAAAAAAAACTGTCAAAATCTTCAATTTAGGGTACTTCCGGTCGACCAATTATAACCAAAATCTAATCAGCTCTTCATTTGGATGTAAAGAAGAGACATGCGAAACAGATATAATTTTTGGAAAGGTGTTATTGGAGTTATGCGATCCGAAAAAATCGTCACACACACATACATACATACACTATTATCACGAAAGATGACTATTCAAGGTCATTTGTTCGAAGAAAGAATACACATCACTTTATAGTAGTAACTTAGCAACATTTGGTTTTAGAAAGAGAAAGATTATTTGACCTATGTCTATTTAATTTATATGGTGTGACAGATATACGTAAATAGTGGCATTACTTTCTAACACACTATAAATGATAATGACATATGTCGTAGAATTACAGATACCTAATTATCTACTACTCTGCCCTCTGTGCTAATCCCAACTAACATTTTCAGAGCTTATAGTCACCAAATTTCAAAGTTTTAGTTTTATAATTGTTATATAAATGTTACTTAAATATATAAAGTTATTTAAAAGTTATGTAGTATTACCACTGGTTTCGAAGTTATATTAGTGGTTTTAACGTTTCATTTAGTGATTTACTCGTAACGTTTTATAAATAGGTAATAGAAACGTTACTGTTACCGCCATTATATAACTTGAATATACCGTAGCTTTAAGTTTTATACAAAAGTTTTATAAGAGTAACCAATGTTAAAATTAAACTTCCATACTTATTATTTTTTTAATAGTTTTATATGCTTCACTTATATAAATTTAGGAACAAAATGTAAAACTTAGAGAAATATAAGTGACAGATGTTAGTCTTATAAAACTTTTGTATTTGTAAATCATAAATTAGTTTCTACTTTCTCCAAAGACAATTCATGTCTATTTTTGATTCACAGTTGCTTCTTCTACTCCTGACTGGGTATTGAGTTTTCATCTTTTGATAATTTGGTGAAAACCTTGATTTTTACAACGCGGTCACTGTAAATTTCCATCTGTTTTCCACAGCTATGGCAGTGGCACTATGGTTAGTAATGGATTATGTCGTCCTGATTCAATAGTTTGCACAATTTTGAAAGATATGTGTAAACTTTTAAATGCAATCTGTGACATATCAGTTGTATAATAATACAAGTGAGGGTAATATTTTTTTTAGGTTAACCGGCAGGTAAAATGCGCGTCTATAGCGGTAACCTTGGAAGAAAGTTTTATAACATTATCATTGTTAGTATAACGTTACCAGAAATTTTAAAAGGGCACTATTTTAGGTCATTCTTGTCACTCTTAGTGTATAATCAAAGCAATAGTTGTATAATAATACTTAAATAGTGTTATAATGTTGTTTTACATTACTTCACCTCCTTTGAAGGTGCTTCACATTGTAACAATAAAACTTTTAGTAATATAACCGTTTTACAGCGAACTTAAAATATGTGCCGCCATATTTTTCATTAACAAATATCCGCCATCTTGAGTGTACATTAATAAAAAAGTAATTATTATTTATATTTAGGTTTGTATGCGTATTTTACGCAAATTTTATTTAAATACTTAATAAAACTCAAAAACAAAAAATATAAAATTGAAAAAATGAAAACAATATTTAATTTTTATTTGAAACTTTGAAATTAAAAAATATGAAAATAATGTATATTTTAAAGGCGCGTTAAATAATTAGAAGTTTTATGTATATCTTTCACAGTAAAGTTACATTTGTTTTAAATTTACGGTAGAATTAATGCGTTTTGTAACATAATTATATAAAATCCATATGATTTAGAATTTATGAACACTTCATTTAAGTACAGAATACCATTATAAAAATTTCAAGTTTTATAAATAACAACTGATGAATACAAAATAGTAATGCACGAGAATATTACAGATATTTTGGTTCTATTTTGACCAACAATATACACGAAGGTTTTATAAGAGTGATAATTTGGTAATATACATGAGATGTAAAGGTAATAGAAACCTTAACAGTCCCATTTTATAAATCTTAAGAGTTTATAAAATTACCAAAATTTTGTCTCCGAAACCATTATAAACTTCTCCATTTAAGCTCTTTAACAGTTTTATAGAAGATTATATAAGGTTTACATAAATAAAAACAAATCAAGAAGTTTTATAATATTAGTAACAAGAACATATCGGGTACCGCAATAAAACAAAAAATGTTCATTGGGATATATACCCAGTGGTGTTGACGTTTAAATCAAATTATTATTCCTTGGTTTATAAGTTAACTCTATGTTTTTGTATTTTGCAAAAACATAAGTGAAGAACATGAATCTTTCAGAAAGGCATTATTTAGAAAGAAACAATTTTCAAATGAATTATTCTTATTTTTTCAGTTAAAATGTGTCCATAAATATTTCATGTTGCACGCCTATGCAAACGAAATGCAATGAAGTTATCTGCAAGTAATATTATATCAGACGGCTCACAAATGACTTTGAATAGTCATCTTTTGTGAATAATAGTTTGCATACATACGTACGTACGTACATCCATCACGAGCTTATATTTAATGAGAGAATTTTTGTGACACATTGAATGTGCTGCTAACCTAACTTTTAATATATTGTATTACAACATGGTTAATTTGACAATTGCCTTATTATTTTCAACATTATTTAGATCAACCCAACGATTATCGTACATTTTTATATTCAAAATTAACTGTCAATGTCAAATAAAGAAAACAAATCCCTTAATAACGAATATAAATAAGGTGATAATTTCTTTGTTTTTTATCATCGCTGTGATAGACATGTAACTAGGGAGATTCTAAATGTTGATTGGCGGAAAACATGGCACGTGACTCATGAATTATATTCTCAGAAATATTATGATAGTATTGAGTTTAATTCAAGGTAATTTCTTCCACAATATTGTGCGTATCTTGTTGCTACCTAAAGTGTTAAATTAACGATAGCGGTACCTCTGAATATAATGTCAAAGGAGCAGTAAAATTTTAATTTGAGGAAATCAACGTAAGCTTGCAGTTAACAAAGGAGAAACAAGTATCTCATCAAAAAGTAATTCCGGCATTCTGCGCTTATCAAAGGAGCAAAGTTCTTAATAACCATCAAAATATTGGGCGTTTCATCAAGGGAAGCACCGAGCAGAATTTATTACAATTCCTGCCGTCAATACGTCCATAAACCATCCATCCTGCTGTTGAATCGTAAAGCCGGAAAGTTACACAGTAGCAACACAATACAATATAGCAATACCATGTCTACGGGAGATAGATTAATACAGCATACAGCAGAAATTGATTGAAAACACTTCACATGATGAATTCGTCAGACAACAACAAAATTATTAAGAAGTACTTGTTACAATTTCGTCAAATACAGATATTCGGCCTAATTCATTAAGATAGTTGTTAACATAGTTGTTAGGTAACAACTGAGAGATAACAACGATTTTTAGCAACTCTTGTAACTGTTATTCAATTGTTATTCAGTAAATACATAATTAACGACATTGTTAAACACGGTCGTTCTGAACAATCGTTGTTAAATATAGCAGTGAAGTTATTAACAAGTGAGTTAAAAGGCATGTCGATTCTCAATATTTGTACTTATTTCTACTGTATTCACAACCTAAAGTGACAGATTTTGATTCCTTTGACGTCTAGTTTTTAATAATGAGTGATAAGAAAATTTGGGGTGCAAGATGTTCCGCGGAACAATAATCTCTAATGGTAGATTTCATGATAATTTTGGACTAATTAAATAACAAAGCTAGTTTTGCATTTCAGTTCTGATAACTGCTAGTTGGAAATTTTGCAAATGGTTGATTGATTTGAAAAATTAAAATTTGGCTCTGTAATCTTTATAAGACCCATAACTAGGCGTAGAAAGTAAGTGTTGGAAGAATCTCCAGTTTAGTATACATGTTTATTCAATTCCATGCGATCGATTTCGAAATTTCAAGAATCTTATCATCAGGAATGACGCACGACCATCGTCTAGAAGTTTTAGTAGTAAAAATAATAGAAATTTGACATTGTTGAAATGGCTGTTTAAATTTAAATGTGTAAGTTAAATGAAAACAAATTTCAAAAAATTGAATTTATATTTTTTCGAGAGAGAATCTGAAAATTTGTTCGATATTAAGAATTAAAATTTTTCTAGTTTGGAATAAATGTAAACCCTTCATCTTGTAACATGAGACCTTCGAGCATATACTGACTCAGTATGCTTGAAGCATCCAATTCACGAATTAAACGACAAGTTTTATTTATAAATGTAAATTCGTAAATCTAAATTTGTAAATTAAATCCATCATAAACCAGCATTTAGCAGTGGCGTAACGAACGGGCCCGCATTGCGGGCGGGCCCCCGGCTCTAGAGGGGCCCCAATTTACATGATTTATAATTTTGTTACTACTGCGAAATTTTGTATTTAATAATTTTTTTGTAGCAACATAATTTAGTCCTTTATTTTTTAAATGTCAATTTCCAAAAATATTATTGGTTAAGGGGCCCCTTATACGCTGTGTAAAATCAAGCTCATTATTTTCTATCACATTTCGGCCGGTAGAATTTCCATTCCTTGGCAAATATTTTCCTGCAACTGATCCAGAGTTTTGTTTTAAAATAACACCACAAAAAGAAGTTTGGGGCTGTCAAATCAAGACACCTGGCGGTCAATGTGTATTACCAAAACGTGGGATTAAATAACGATACGAGAATGATTTTCACAAAATTGCTATTATTTAGACTGTATGATACTGATCCATCTTGCAAATACCATATAATATCGCATCCAAGTTCTTTCATTTGGGATACCAAAAATAGACGAATCAATTCCCTGTAACTTTCACCAGAGGACTGTGCCACAAATTTCATTTTCAAAAAAATACGGGCCAATCACAGTTTCATAGTAAATGCCACAACATACAATGACTTTGATGGAATGTAAAAGTGCCTAATCTTAGATTTTCAGGTCTCTAATATTGGTTATTTTGCTTCTTAACATATCAACTCAGATGAAAGTGAGCCTAGTCAGAATTTCCATAAGTTCTTGTGGCATGTAGTTCTTCATGATAAACGCTACAATTAAAAACGGGCCCCAAAAACTTATTGCGGGCGGGCCCCCGAACTCTTAGTTACGCCACTGGCATTTAGGCCGTATGTCACAAACTATACGAACCCCTCATCATGATAATTCCGCAGAGCTGGATGTATTACTTGCAAATTGTAAGTTCAATACCATTACATTTATCTAAATCGTTTGACACAAGGAGCACTATTAATGGACGACATAAGACCAAAAAGATTGCTTATGCTTAGTCATAATATTTACAAAAAATGTCGTTAGTACAAGCAATTAAAATAGATGATTTATTCATTATCTATTGTATACAAGTTGTAACATGTTTTTGTAAAACTAGTAGCCTTTGTTTGCAGATAATTACATGTCCAGAAGAAAGTTCTAAAGTAATTAGCACCAATAAATCCATGTTCTCTCATCACCAACACCAATGAGTCATAGGTTACTTTCCCGTGGAAAGTCGGTCAGCTTTGTCATGTCTGCTGTGCAGTTTATTTCGGTTCATTTCATTTCTAACGTAATTAAAGCGCGACAGTAATCTTCCGTTCAGGCGGTAATGAAGCTAAATCATTGTATCGATCGAGAGGCCAGCCGCAAGCAATTTGTTCTTGGTGCACTAGAACCATGGCACACTCGGATGGTCTGAGGGGAATACAGCGCGCAACACAAGAAGGCAATAGATTGTAACGATATTAGGTGATGTCATTAAGTATTGTTCAATCGATCGATACGCTAATTATCACATAGTTATTTAGTCTATGGATTTACAACATGTCTTTGTTGGTGTTGTAAATAGAAGGACCATATCACCACGGCAAAATTATTGTGTTTGGATAAGAATACAAGGTCTGACGATAGTATCAATTATTTTTGGAATATTATTGTTTGATCATCTCTATTGACAAGTGAGTTGAGATGAACTGAGCTGAGATGTACAAATATTTTTGACAGTGGCATACAAATATTTTTGACAGTGACATTTATGTGTCAATTACAAACATTTGAATTTCTTGCCTTGAAGTAGCTTGATCTGAGAATTTTTACATCAAATTATTTTATATGCATTTCTTTATCTCTAAATCTATAGAAGATGTAATAATGAATTTGTATTTATCGAATAAAGAATTTAACGTTCTTTAATATAAGTATTTACATAAATTTTCGATAAATAATATTTAGATGATTTTTTTCTTGTAACTACTACTTCCGGTTGTCCAATTGTTACCAAAACTTAATCAACTCTTCCCATTATTGTTAGATTGAGGAATCCGTAGTTAAAAATGTCTTAAGTCTTATAGTATTTGAGAAATCGTGGATCCAACATCCACACATCCGCACACACATACGGACATCATCGTAAAAATGTTATAATCGGATTCTATGGACTTTAACACGTGCTTATTCACTAAAACCTGGATATTAATTCAATACCTTTCTTAGCGAGAGGTAAAAATGAGTCTTAAACCAGAAGACGTGCCTGGAGAAACTAATTTGCCATAATTATTATCAAATGACAGTTACGACGTTTACATCGTTGAATTTGTACTTTGAATAGCTGATGACAATTTTTTCTTTGTATCCTCATAGCCTTAGCAACCATTACTTCTAAGCAGAGATGTTAGATGTGCAATGTGCAAATTGCAATTATGTAAGTATCTATTCTTTAACGTATATGACATTTTTGTTTTTAAACCACAGATTAAATTTTCATAATACATTTTTTAAAACATACAAATTGGCATTTCTTCTCACAAAATTACCCCTTCTACTGACTGAATAGATCAGATCAATTTGGGTTTATTTCGCAGGTGATGCAGCATCGCTAAGGAGAAATGTGAGTACATTCAGTAGCGCTTAGCTCAATGAGAACAAAAAGAACAACAATTTACTGAGTTTATTTGAATTGAACTGAGACGAAGAGATTTTGACAAAAAAATGCTATACGGAGACGTTATCTTCTTTCACCCTGGGTTGTAGTAAGAAAATAAGTCCACAAGGAACCAACACAAGCCTTAGGCCCGATGTTTTCAACTCTGGTTAAACTGTTAAACAGTTAAAACGAAAAATACATCGATATTATAGCATAAATTGTAAAAATTGCACATGTCAATTTTTCGATGCAAGATGTTTCAATTAAGTTAACAGACAGTTTAAGGGGATCTACGCATTTTCAAATGATCGAAAAGAGGCTATAAATTTTTGCTAATTATGCAAAATGTGTTATGAATTTGTAACATTTTTATTATATTTATTAAGAAAACTTGATATTATATTTTTAACTTTTTATTTATACTTTAGCGTTGAAAATACATGAAATACGTCTCAGTTTTTTACTACTTATGGTTGTATTTGTCATTCATTGGCCAAATATTCTCGGGTCATTCTAGTATATATTCCAATATTGAGCGGATTTTTACAACCCCCTATTGGCTCGGATAATATAAAGCTCCAAAATGTGTCAAAACCCAATGTTATTTAAATGGGAAAAATCAAGTGCATTTAGGCACGGTCAAATATTTTTATTTATTTATTTGGAACCACTGTAGGGGGCGGCCCAGTTAAAATTAAACTTTGTAACACGAGAGGATCTCCTAAGATGATGATGCTAATACTCGTTACTTTTTACTCTAACGATGACACACTTTACTCTTACAGGAAGAACACACATACACTTTCACTTGATCACTTACATTATGGACATGGACAAATACTTGGGATTTACTGAATAAATAACTAAACATTTTACCTAAATGATTACATTATTAACTAATACAACTAAGGACCGGTTTCTCAATGCAAGGATAAAAGTACCAGATAACAATCTAACAGTTAACGTTAACTGTCAGATAACTTTACACGATTGTTTATCAATACAAAGTAATCTGCTAGTTAACAAACTTACATTTAATTATATATTGGTAACACTGAAATTGTAAAACCTTTAATGATTGGCTTGGGACTCATGTGTCAAATTTCAAAATATTTTGACAGATCAAGAATACAGACCTGACAGATCTTTATAGGATAGATTTCATTGTTAATTATTTGAGAATAATGAGGGACTTTGGATATTATTGTATGAATTGTACATCAAAATACAGAATTGTTATATTTTTAAACTGATAAATATATATATATATATATATATATATATATATATATATATATATATATATATATATATATATATATATATATATATATATATATATATATATTAAAAATATTTATATTGATAAAATGACAATATATGTTCTAGGAACCATAATATGCATAAAAAAGATATCAACGCTAATGGAAAATTTAAGAACGAAGGCGCAACATCTTATTATTTATATTTGTATATTCAACATTCTTCATTGTTGTACTTGTCCAAATTTTATAATTATGAATTAATGTTGCAATCATTCTTACTGATTATTTCATATTATAATCTATATTAATTTATTGCTACCAACAAATATTATTATTGTTGTAATCCGTATGTTTCATTTGACATGAATGTTGCATTATACAACAATTTTATTCACTATTGTAATGATTTGTATGATTATAATACGTTTTTATTTTTGTATGTAATATCTTTATTCATTTTGTCAATATATTTAACCATTATCTAGTCCTTAAGAACGGGGAAATAGCAACTTCCAACTATCCAAATGGTTGATTATATCTTCATTGAATTCAACGCTTTCCTTATATGAAATTCTGGAAATCTATATCTCTCTGGTCTCTTTTTCTTGTATAATGCCCGTAGTTAAAACTATAATACGTAATACAAGGGTAATAAATCATTTTACATAAGGGATATAGAATCGATTTAAAAAATTCTGCAATATACATTTTAGGTTATAAAATTTGTAATATTTGAATAGAATTAATACAAAATATCAGTATAATATACTTACCACATTTTAATTAATTAATTGTTTATTGTATTTATTAATTTTTGAGGGTAAATTTTTCTACTTATATTTTAACTGCCAGATAATAGATTTATCTGCCAGTTGAAGTGACGGATAAATTTTGGGCGATTTTATCTGACAGTTTACGTTAACTTTTGTTTGATAAATGTTTTTAACTGGCAGTTAAAAAGTTATCTGCCAGTTAAATTATTTATCCTTGCTTTGATAAACCGGTCCTAAGCCTAACAAGTTACACAGTGGGCTGGCAATGAGCCACCACCCAAAACCAAAAAAACACTACATGCTCCGACAACTAACGTCTTCACGACGCGACGAACTAATCTAGACTCTCTAAAACAAAGCGCTATCTTCAAGACAGGATTATCTTAGGGGTACAAGGTGCATAGGGTAGAGCACTCAAAGTCACGCACGTATACATAATAATTTCTGGACTTAATGATGAACAAATAAACATCGTGACTATCATAATATGATAAAAATTTCTAAACTGAATTTTGACATTTGTAACTTAAATAGATAAACAGAGTTAAAATATGATTACTGAAACTATAATTTAGAAAAGTTTATAAAAAGTTATTTATCTGTTATTGCTCTTACCCTCGCCCCTTTTAGGGTCCACCCTAACAAGGATATTGCATAAATAAAATGTTACAGGTATAATATCAAGTTTTCTTAATAAATAAAAATAAAAATTTACAAATTAGTGACAGATTTTGCATAATTAGCAAAAATTTAGAGCCTCATTTGTTTCATTTGGAAAAGCGTAGACGATCCTCTTCATTCATTTATGCAAAAAATTCTTATACCAACAGTCAACAATTAATACGAAACGTTATAATTTTATCCAACATTGCAAATAGGAAAAAAGACATAACTCATTTCTCGGAGAAATTCTTTAATAACCTCAATCTATCATCATCGTACTATCCCTTTCTTGGTGACTTAAGCAGCTTAATGAAACCTTCGGAGTGTAAATAAAAGATTCCATCCGAATCCAGGGACTTAGCGTGTCTATTTGCAGGTCTGAGTTGCTAGATGTACACATATGTCATGATGAGTGAACGCATTGCACCGAGGGTAAGTGCCCATGCCAAAGACGCTAAGAGATTAGGTCCCTCAACGGATCTTAGCACAAGATAGTCTTAGTGGTTAATGCCCTGGACTAGTGGACTAAGCTAGCAGATAGGGAGATAAACAGGGATAAACAGTCAGTAAATAATGGAAGATGTATGATGGTGTTGCTATTCAAGTTGAATATGTCAGATATGAAGTAAAAGTTTGTGTTTGGAAATATTAAAGATGATTTTATCATTATAAGCATTTACACTGTAAAGTTTTAACGTAGCTGCAACAACCTTTTTGGGTTGAAACTATATGCAACCCCAAGGTTGAACAATCCTTCCTTTTTAAAAGATCGATGCACCAATCTCTGTTTGGGGTAGTAAAACCTACCACACTCCCAGGTAGACACGATACGACCCTTCTTATAGTGGGATGCAAATGCCCGCAGTGGTTTATAGAAAAACTTTAAAGTGATTTGAAATTTCCGTATCACAAATAACCAGTAAATGCCTGTAAGGTTGTTAAAAATACTTTATAGTAATTTATATGAACCTCTACAAGTGATCATTGTAAATTCCTTGAAAAGTATATTATTTATTATTAGGATTCAGGAAAAATAAAAGATTCATTTGCTTAAACAAAATATACGTAAATAAAATAAAATAAGGTATATTGTAATTTACATAATATGTTTTATCTTTGAGGTGACTCCTGGTAAATGCCCACACGGTACGAATATGTCAGTAACATTAACGATATCTGTGAATAAAGCAGATTAGCACATCCAGCAATGGGTAATATACCGTGATGATATATTTATTTTATTTATAAACAAATAAAGTATGTATTCAAAAAAAGGTCAGGTTCACTGGCTATAACAAACAATTTCTAAGAAATGCGAAAGCTTATTCGATCACTTTTCATTTCCAAAATCTTACAAATAACTTATATCGTTTTGCATTTCTTTATATAGCAAGTATATAAGCCTACACATCGTCAGTTATGTTTCATTGAATATTCAAGTTTTTCATATAATTTCATGAACACGGGTAAATAATGCTATAAATTAAAATCAATTGTAATCTGTTATGTTTTGCATTTCACACATTTATTTATCTATCTCGTAATATGCTATGTACATTCAATAGTTTGTTACAAATCACTTTCTAGTAAGTAAATTAGAAAACTACGTATCTTAATAAGTAAAGCGGTGTCAGTTGTAACACATGCCACGGTGTCGATTGTAACGTGTTTAATAATTAAGTAAAGTATTGATCATGATAAAAATTACAAGAAAAAACCACTGCTATCGAAACCATAAAAGAAGAAGAGCAAAGAAAAGAAAAACAGTTCCGAAAGTAACAGTCGCGGATTACTCTTCAGATGACTCCGATGAGGAAACTCTCTGATATGTATTGGCCCATATTTTTTGAGCACAGGTTGCAGTGTCGAAAATATAAAAACTGGACACCGGGCACGTTTAAATTGTACGAAGGAAGCCCTATTTTGTTTACCTAAACTGCAATTCCGTTAGCGACTAAAGACATTGGTTAAAATGGTCCGTTTGCTTTTAGTTGTCATCTGAATTTTGTATTTTCTGAGGTAATAAATAAATGTTTTTTTTTTTCAATAATTTATTCTTTTATCTGTTATTTTATCTTATTATATCACTGTTGAAATTTGTTACAATTAACACTGGCCCTGTTACTATTGACACCAGTTAGGTGGCAATTGTAACACTTGTAATGCCTGACTAAAAATCCTTATACTTTTATATTTGTCACATTTTCAAAAATTTAAAGTTCAAAATATTATTCACTAATGCCCGGTTTTAAAAACATCGAATAAACTACTGAGTTATTACTTTGAAAGTAAATTTAATCGACGAGTAAATAAAAATGTCTGTTTTATAAAACAAGTTACAGGTTAAAATAACTACTTGCAGAGTAAATATTTTATTCTAGTGATTTACCGACAGAGACATGACATCTGTCATTATTTTGTGATTTTTGCATATAAATATTTTAATATTTTCTATAATTATATACATTTAATATTGTTTTTCACTATATTAAGAATCTATAGGCCAGAGCGGTAATAAAATTATGTTTTTTATGAATTTGTAACTACAATTTTAACTGTGGACAAGGAAAAGAGCCTCCATGAAGAATGTGAATACCGTAGTACACTCAGGCTATGGTTTCTTATACCGGCTAATCTTTCACTACTGGAGAATAAGAGAAATTGATAAAACCAGGATATAATATTACTAGACGGTATCCCTTAAAACCACTCCTGACCATAATGTTAATCTCCAACTGAAGAGGATCTATTCCAAACAATGTTCCGCAGAATGTTTTAATAATATTGTATTCTGTATGTTTCTGACACGAAATAAATCCAAAAGTCAAAACAGAAAATAAAGTGTGTCATAAAATGCCAGGTGTCAACGAACATGGAAAAAAGAGAGTACGGGGAAAAAATTACACAGAAATAGACAAAGCAAATATATTGGATATAAATAAATAAATGTAATAATAATGCAAGAAATGAAATTTATAATGAATTTAATTTAATGAATGTTGATGTGTCAAATTTATTCTACAGAATAAAATTTACTTTCTCGAAAATCGGTGGAGTAATTTATTCTGTAGATTTACTTAGCTAGTATTTTTATTCTTGCTTTATAAAACGAAAATCTCTGGAATAAACTATTTTACTTTAAGAGTAAATTTTACTTTGCTAGTAATTTACTTATCCATCTTTTATAAAACTGGGCATAAGGTGGGTAAGTTCTCATATAGGTAATTTAAAAATTTCGAAATGTAACTCGTTAACTCGTGAAAAATAAAAATTTAAATTTTTCAATTGACACCGCTCTCCCCTAATACACTAATAAAATTTTTCTATTTTGGTGCTTTAATGTGTACTTTATGAAACCCATTTGAGTGTCATAAAGTACTTCATTATGACATCCAAATGAGTTTCGTAAAGTACACATTAAAGAACCGAAATAGCAATTCCTGAACATGAAATAATGTAATTAAAAAAAAAAATTACCAAAATAGAAAAAATACTATAAAATACACGTTTCATAAGACATTTCAGCGCACTTGTCCTCTTAGGAAACTCGCGGCAAGCCGCTCGTTTCTAAGAAAGACGCGTGCGCTAAAATCATGTCTTATGAAACTTGTATCTTAATGTACTATTAGAATATCTATTTTTATGAAGTCTTTTAGTTGGCAAAACTTTTGTATGAGACTGCAATGATAGGACAACCTTAACAAAATATGAAACTATGTTGAATCGCAGACATCCTCCTTTCGTTTCAAAGCCGGAATCCTGCGCACGGCTGCAGAATTACTTATCACCGGATTTGAGAGAGATTATACCCGCATTATAATGCAATACGTAGCCGGCATAGCAATCGTCGGTACATTGTTGCACTGCACCGGTCTGCAGCGGGAAAGAAAACAACCGATGATAAATTATCTTCACTCAGGGATCATAACTCTCTTTGTGGCAATCTACGTGGGAATTTATTTTAATTTCAGGACGGAGACGGACCTAATGGACGTCTTCGAGGCGACGACGCAAGCCAAATGAAAGCAGATCTGATTACAGAAAGGTCCGGAATTAACGCGATTCTATAGTTTTACGAACTCATCCTTCATCAAATAAAACCAAGATTTATCACAATCAGATTACAAGGCCTTTCAGACGGATTCCAACTTCAAATGGAATTTACACCCTAAATATAAATAAACTTTAACATTTACTCAAAAGGCTCCTGTTTCAATGAATATCATTACTTTTAAATTAGGAGAAAGGTTGTCTCCTTCTTCTTTCTCTAGGTCTCCATTTTGACTAGTATTACAGAACTCAAAATCGTCCAGAAATGCGCTACCGGCAAAAGGAGTTGGCATTACTGTACTGGTGATATGTCAATTTAAAATTATTTTCAACACAAGAAATAGCAAAATGTTTACAAATTTTAGGGCTAAATCTTTAATTGTTGTAACATAAATAACTAAATTTTGCCAGAAAAATAATATGCTGTCAATACTGACATCTCGTATAGATTAATTATAAGTTCCAACTTTAGGACTAGTTTGTTTTGTAACTACGACTAACTTCACGTGAAACAATTGAGTCCGCCATCTATCATATATATATATATATATATATATATATATATATATATATATATATATATATATATATATATATATATATGTTTGTATGTTATATTTTCAATAGATATAAAATAATTACGCATTTTAAGCTCAAATGTAAGTAATTATAATTATACTTGCAATGCAAAATCGATAAAAATATGTGTTCATTTTTTTAGGTTATGTAACATAGAATAAAGTATAGAGAAATATACGAAGAATTTATGGAGACGTCGGTGCAAAAATCTTGTGCCCAGAAACTGTTTTGCAAACCCGAGTTTACTTTGACAAGCCGAGCTGAAAGCGAGGCCTGCAAATACGAGATATAATTTTAAAATAGCACACATTTCAAGAACATTTTAGATCCACGAAGAAAACATTTTTATATAAACTCACATTCGTGACGTCACATCTGTATTTTCAAACTTCGGGGGACCATAACTCGCTTATTAATAGGAATTTTTCACCGAATTTTCGCCAATAAGTCTTAGTTTTACTTATACTTTCTGATGAAATTATAAAAAAATGTGGAATCCCCTACTGTATAATAAAACATTAAATGTCACTACTTGCCAATGGGGTCTCGATGCTGCGTGCCTGAGTGTCTAGTCGCGAATCTGCGGAACCGGGTTCGATCCCGACCGACGGCAAATATTTAGAATTTTAAATGGCACAAAATTGACCCCTGTGGTGCACTCTCCACGCCAGCAATGAGTGCCCGTGAGGTGACGTCTGGTAAACGCCCGCACGGTACAAATATGTCATCATCATTACCGATATCTGCATACAAAGTGGATTGGCACACCCAGCAATGGGTAATATGCCGTGATGATATATTTATTTATTTATTTATTTATTAATAATCTGGCCAACAGGGTTCAAGACCCCAATTACAGGTTGATTATACATAAACTTAAGTATTAAAGCACAAGTAAAAATGTAAATGAAATAAGAGAACTTAATAATACATAAATCTATACATAATAATTGTATAAGACACCTTTAAATTTTTCAATCGAGCCTTAAAAGATGTCAAAATAATCAGGTAAGTTATTGAAATTGAAACAAAGCATACGAATAGGTGACTTTACTTCGTAGTTCGTTCGAGGAGTATTACAATAGAAGGTATATTTAAATCGGGAATTATGCCTAGAAACTAGGGAAGGAAGTATCGAGAGACACAATACTAAATTCACACAACAAGTCTTTGTAATCTGTATCAAAACTGGGATAATGTCTGAAAAGTTTGAAGAAGCATAATTTAACAAATTTACGTTGAATAGATTCAATTAAATAGTTATATTTATTATAGATAGAACACCAAACCTGCTGACAATATTCCAGTTTTGTTCTTACGAACGAGAAATATAATTTCTTTAGAGTTGAAATATGAATGAAGTACTTTGTATTTCTAAAAATGAAGCCTAAATTTTTGTAAGCAGATTTAACAGTTTGTAATATGTGATTAGTGAAATTGAGCTTTTCGTCACATAAAACACCAAGATCTTTAAATTGAGTGACCCTTTCAAGAATATGAGAGTCTATTCTGTAATTATATTCGTAAATAGTTTTTTGACGAAGTAGCTCATTATTTTACATTTACTGTAATTTAAAAATAGGTTAGAGGTTACAGACCAAGCTAAAATGTTATCAATGTCTGCTTATAAGAGCTTAGCATCTTCATTAGAATTAATGGTTTTAAAAATCTTTAAGTCATCAGCATATAACAAGACGTGAGAGTGCTGAACTGAATTAACAATGTCATTAATAAAGAGTAAGAATAATAAAGGACCCAAATTAGAACCTTGAGGAACACCAGAAGTGGCTGTAAAGGACTTAGATTTATAATTATTATAGGAAACAGACCGTACACGGTCAGTGAGGTAAGAAGAAGTAAATTCAAGAAGATCTGAAGAAAATTGAAAACTGTCGTCTAACTTATGCAATAAGACATTATGATTAATACGATCGACTTGCCAAAATAATGAAAACTCCTTTAAGGGAATAATGTCCACATTTCACCTATAGAGCAAAAATGATCTGCTACAAATTCAATATGAACTATCATTAGTATCGTATATTGTGCAATATTATTGGACGCTTAGGTCTGCTTAATATCTTGGTTACTTTAGTTCCCGTCAATAATTTCTGAATTTGAAAGTGGTGTACTTTTGTAATTATTACTGAATATCCTTTGGAACAGTAAAATGTTATAAGTGTAATTCCTTTCCCATGGTTGAGATCCGAGAAAACCACAGTCATCATTTATGAATACGCATGCTAATAACAATTCCTGTAATAAATTAGTGCGATGCAATTTCAGTAGTATAATAGCTTGTATCATAATCCCATTCATTCCATCCAACTATTATTCATCTACATGTTAATTATTCGAGGCGTATTAATTGAAAATAGTAGCTGCAACGCTATTTAACTGTTTTAATTTGATAGGCTGCGGGGAAACAATAAACCCTACCAGGCAACATGCAATGTACACGTATTTCTTCCTTTCCAATTAAACCAGTCTGTCTCTTTGATGTTTTGTCCAGAGGCCACGTCGATCCAAAATGAATATTTATTTATGGAGAAATAAATGAATTTCAATATAATAATATTTGGATAACGAAACTGGTGGTACGTTATGAATTAATTAAAAATTCATGATATGGTAAAATTTGCTGAATGCCATTGTAGAAATATTATCGTTTCATGAAATCCATATGGATATGGAAATATAATTCAATTTATTTTGATTTCAATTTTGTCTTTATGGAATTTTGTTGAGAGTAACAAATTAGTATCCAGCAGTAACAGGATTATAAATAATATATGAATTCCATTTTGTTTGGAAAGGATAATGTAATGAATTAATTTATTATTATGTAGGTACATATGTTCAATTCACATATACATATTCTAAAACTTATTATAATGAAATCATGATTTCGAAGTAATTTATTTCATATATGTTACTTTATTATGATTTGATAAAATAAAGGCCCATTCATAATAAAAAAAAATTGATGTGGCCAGCACATAACCTCTCGCCAGATATTTTACCTGGTTGTACGCATAAAACGAAAAATATTTTTAAATACAAATACATATATTCATGTCTCACTACAAAATAATTCTCACATATATTTGCAAAATCTATGGGATATTTTAATATAAATTATGTACAATAAATACATTTTCTTTATTTTCAATATCCTGACATTTTCTTTTTCTACTTTCCTTTTTTTCTTTATATTCGTCATTTTTTTCGAAAATTCCTTTTATATTCTTTTTTACCTACGTATATTCTTTTGCGTTGTTGACTTTTTTTTTATTTTGTGACATTTACCTATGTGTCAATTACAAACATTTGAATTCCTTGTCTTGAAGTAGTTTGATCTGAGACATTTTACATCAAATTATTTTATATGCATTTCTTTATCTCTAAATCTATAGAAGATATAATAATGAATTTATATTTATCGAATAAAGAATTTAACGTTCTTTCGTTCTTGTAACTACTACTTCCGGTTGTCCAATTGTTATCAAAACTTAATCAACTGTTCCCATTATTGTTAGATTGAGGAATCCCTAGTTAAAAATGTCTTAAGTCTTATAGTATTTGAGAAATCGTGAATCCAACACCCACACATCCACACACACATGCGGACATCATCGTAAAACAGTTATAATCGGATTCTAGGGACCTTAAAACGTGCTTATTCACTAAAATCTGGATATGCGATTTCTAGCATGAATCCAATACCTCTCTTAGCGAGAGGTAAAAATTAGCGGCAATGTAAAAATTAGTGGCATCGGTAACGTAAGATATTTACATTAAAAATTGTTTGCGTTCACAATGAAAAATTATTGAAATTATAGTTTCTAGGAATTTATTCTTATAAATTACTAGAAAATTTATTCAGTGCAAGGTTGACAGTTATAGCTGTCATTTAATTTTTTCTTAATGGTTGATGACTTATTAATATATCTTATCCACTATAAACTAAATTAATATACTGTTTTTACCTTAGTGTCGTAGCTAGATGGCACCCTTCACTTAATGGTTTTCTGTGGGAATTTTTTTTAATGACGGTCCTACCAAGCTCTATAGATTGTCAGAAAACTCCACATTCATTCTTGTGTAAGAAAAAAAAACATTTCTGTGTCGGTTAGTCTCATTTCTTCCAATAAATTGTGGTAATCGCCTTGATTTTGTCTATTTAGATTTATAGGTCGAACTCATCATCTTTTTCTATTATTTTTTTTTAATTTTTAATTTATATAGCGCAACAGCTGATGCACACATCAAAATAATCCTTTTCCTATTGCTCATTTTATAAGATGCAATCAGATGTCAGAAGTCAATAAACGTCAAAATCGTCAAAAAAATTAAGCGGTAGCGGTAGTGGCAACGTAGAAGTTTGGAGTTTGCAAACTCCTACCGCTGCCGTTGCCACTGCGCTACTACTAATTTTCTTAATTTTTGGATGTGTATGAATACGTTTGCTACAACGCATTTTATCTTTTACCCAGGCCACTACCACTGCCACTAATTCTACCGCTACCTTCATTTTTTTTGTTGTGAATGATACTTTAAGATTTGTTAGATATTTAGTTACCCGCCTATGGCCTGATCGCTGCTGCCCTCTGCTGTCTGAATTTAAGTTCGATTCACACAGCACAGAAATTGTCGGCTGGTGTTTGCTTTCTTGCAGACACAGTAATTAATAAACGATCAACGGAAAACATTTATTATTAATAAATTCGTAATAGTAGATACAATTTTTAAAATAAAGGAATTTAAATCTTGGATAACAAAATTATAAAATTGTGTATTGAAACAGACTTCTAAACATCTGTAAATAGAGGAATAGCATAGTTATGAGGTTATCGTTTATCGTCCACAAATCATAATAGTTTAAATACGTTATTCAAAAAATGTAAGTACAAACTCTTGTTCAGTTAAACGAGGTATACGAGTACCAATTAGTCGTCCATTAATTGTTACCGCCCAAATATTTTTTAATGAAATTTTTACATTATGAGGATTTTTGTCTGTCGTGATGTGAATTGTCCACTAAAGACACCTTCTTTAATAAAACCAGCCTCATCAGTGAACAATACCAGCAATTCGCAAAAATTGAAGTCTGCTATGTGCTGAAAATATTGAACTTTTTGCACATGGTATGGATATAACTTTTTAAAAAAATTATCATATGTGACACTCCGTACTGTGAAAATGTACAAGATTTCCAAATGTGCGAATATTAGGAACAGAATTTGGAAAACGCTCCGTTTAAATGCGTTGGCAACTCCATGGCAGGGTACTTATGTCAATAACAAAGTAAAATGTAGTACAAATACGAATAAATAAATACATTGTCTATGTACTCGCTATTCGTAAACGTAAGCATTTTGACTTAATTTTATCTTATAAGCAAGTTTATTACTAATGTCAAAATTTAATTGCAACAATGACAGGACTGTCAAGTGCTAAAATAATTTTTTTCATAGCTGTTGCTACTGCATTAAATTATTAGAAAAATACATGGAACGACTCAACTTACAGGGCTGTAAAAATGCTAAAAAATGTATAGTCAAAATATAATAAGTTGTTTCCGATCATATACGAGTTTTAAATATCAAATTTGAGAAGTTTTGGATTATATCACGAAACTCTGTTCAGAGCTTTCAGTAAAGTATCACTTCCGGTTTATCAATCTAATATGTTGTTCCCATTGATATGAATGTCTTAAATATTTAAATTAAAGTATAGGCGATGGAAAATAAGATCGTAGCGCCAAAATGGCTTTTAAAGGAACTAATGTTAACGGGATAATTTGACATTTACTAATTTCATTTATGCGTTACGTCTCTAATATTAAGAGATACACGCAAATATTAGGAACATAATAGATAACACTTGTGTTTATACAGTCAAAGAAATGTCACATGTATAAATTATCCCGTCAACTCTAGTTCCTCAAAATACCACCAGATGTCATATTGCTTATTTCCTATCACCTATTGAATTATATTTTAATATAGCTTTTCTTACAAACTGTTATAAGCTTCAAGTAAATTAGCTCTTGTGGTTGTCCAATTTTACCTAAAATCTAATCAACTCTTTATATTAATGCAGAAAGGTCAAATACGGAAAATATAAATTTAAAGAAAAAAATGTCACACACAATCAGACGCCATTGCAAAAATAGTAAAAACGTGTTGTGGAGACCTTTATTCGTACTTATTCACTGAAAGCTTCCTATCGAATTTTTGGACCGAAAATCTTACCTCCCTTACCTACAGCGGGAGGTAAAAAACAAACATAAAATGGCGGTTCGTTCATATTATTCAGTAAAACCTTTCTGAATTTTCTATTTAAAACGCCTTGTGTTCCCTTTGTCTGTCCATATTATTCATGTAATCGTTCAACAGATTACCTCCCTAATGGCTCTCAAAGTCTCCCTTGTATGTCGCGAAATGCATATTAATAATCGCTGATACCTTCCCTGCCCTAACTAGATATTCTGTAGGATTTATGCACAGATGTAGACGTACACTGTCTGTCCAAGACTCATTTCACACTAGGAATTCACACAGAGATGAATACAACCATCTATTATTCGGTTATGTATAGGGGTCCAGACAGAGTTAGATGTTTAGATTGGAACTATTAAACTATGAATTGTAGAGGGAACTATTCACAGCAGAAATTACAGCATAAATCTCGTGAATTCAATTATATTGGACCAAAGCGATCACATTGAGAAAACATTTGAAATGAATAAATAAAATAAATATATCAGTGTGGTTTTTTATTTATTTAGTTATTTATTTATTAGTAATCACTCAACAGGAACAGATGTTCCCAATTACAGAGGATTATTGAGAAAAACAATGATAAATATAGTGTAATTACAAGATAAATTTTAAATAATGAAGTGACAATGTTAGAAATAGAAATAACTGAATTTAATTGCTAAAGATCAGACAAGAAATAGTTCATAATTTGTTTTCCAAATTTGGACTAAGTATCATAGACAATGTCAAGATTGTTAATGTATATGGACACAGTATTGAATGTAACACACAACTATCTAATTGGAGATTGAAGTTCATAGTTTGTTCTAGGGGTGCTGTATATGAAAGTTAATTTACGCCGAGAGCCTAAGCGAGGTACCCCAAAATTTAGGCAAGCTAGCGAATGAGCATCGTCAATTAGATTATTTACAAGTTTATAGACATATAAACATGACTGGATTTTTCTACAGCAGTCCAAAGAAATAACATTGAACTCAATTAGACAGTTGGGAGTAATTACAGATCGTATCAATGCGACGATGGTAGAATTTAGCACATCAATACCTTATAATTTTTTTCTGTATACTCTCCAGAGCTTGTACATGTTTGATATATACAGGATTCCAAATTTGTAAACCATATTCTAGTTTACTACGCACAAATGAATAATGCAAAGATTTGACGGTCTGTAAATTATAAAACGATTGTGTATTGCGCATTATGAAGCCAAGATTTCTGTAAGAAGCTTTTCGAATATCATTAAAATGGGGAATAAAGCTACGTTTAGGATCGAACAGAATTCCTAAATCTTTGAATAAAGTTACTCGCTCCAAAATTGTGTTATTCTTCGCCATCAAAAAAGGACAATCAGTTTTACATATTCGAAAAGTTATGCCATCATTTTTTTGGGATGCTACAGGATATTCTAAAGGTCTTATCACACTAGAAGTAGTATCTCTGACTAGTCACGCATTATCCATGACTTTGGTTCATATCGCTAACTTACTCCAGTCTGATAGCTACAAGGAATTAAATGGAAACTGTTTTATTTCCTGACTATCGCTGACTACTCTATTGCGTATGCGTAATTGTCTCTGAAGTACAGAAAAGTAACCTTACGGATTAAAATGTAAATGCGCAAACGTCAAAAATTAGCAAGCTCCAAGATGAAAGGGTAGATATTAGAATGTGATTTAATTAATTGTGTTAAAGCATATAAATAATTTTGTTTTGATTCATTTTACTGACGCAATGATTTGTTAAGCAAAATAAATTTGAAATATGTTGTCATTAAAGAAACCAACTCCAAGTATGAAAATCCACTGTTTCATTTATCCATAAAATAATATAGAAAAAGTATTAATGCAAATCTATAGAAAATTTAATAATCTTTCATTTTTATATTAACATTAATCTCTAAAAAATAACATTTAAAGGTATTTTTCGAAGAAAAGCTATTTTGAGCTTCTAGTAAAGTGCCATTTCCGGTTATCCGATTTTCACTAAAATCTAATGGGCTCTTTCCATTACAGAAAAATTCAAAATACAAGGTTTTAAAATTTTCTGAATGATAGTATTTAAGTTAGAGTGGAGAATACACACAGACATCATCGTGAAAATGATAAAATTGGATTCTAGGGACCTTAAAACGTAGTCATTTACCAAAATCTCGATATGCGATTTTTAGCATGATCCCTATACCTCCCTTATCAAGGGTAGCGGAAGGTAAAAATGTAAAATTTTACGAATTTGACAATTGCAGAACGCTGGCAATACTAGGCGTACTCGATTCCACGAATTTTAGCAGTGCCCCTCGTACAAAATTAGTCAGCGAAAAAGATTCAGAGATATGATTGTATCACGCGTAATGCCTTAAGAGATCAAACAATTACCAAGGAGTATTATTCTAATCTTTAACTTGGTTGGAGCAAGAAATTCGCATAAACCCGAATTGTCAAAAAAGTACATTATGCATTGAGTTTATAATAGCTTTTGGCACTAATTCATGCGACTGCACTGATAGCAATTATAAACGAGTTGCATACATTATTTTTTCTATGGTCACCATTTTTATATGTAGCTTTAAAATTTGCCTCAACCAAAATTACTACTGACCGAAGCGGTGGCTAAGATCTAACAAGCGACTGTGCTGAGTTTGTGCCTCAAGTCTCATTGCCCGTCACCTGATGAAAAGTCATTTCATTATGATAGTCATAATAAATGAAAATAAAATTGCAGGAGGTATTGTGCTGACCATATCAAATTCTTTTTAATTATTTCATTTATTCGTGTTTTTATTATAAAATTATTGTTCTTGTGTTTTCGTAATGTTCCAATTTATTTTCCCCGTTGCTAGTTGCAGCAAGTTCGCAAATTTCCTCCTCTATTCAATTTCCTCGGTGCAGTTTAATCTCTGATGCAAATTCCGGGTCCAGTCCTGCAGTTCCGGGTCCGGCGATATTAATACTTTGTGTCGCACGTGAGGTGCCTCAACAATCCTGCTGCACTCTCTTATGTTTATAGCGTATCTTCAGATCAGACTGCACTGCGACTGCATCCTGCCCCTGCTCTTCTTCCTGCTCCCGCGGACTAAAATAGAATCAGATTTAATGTCCGGTAATATCGCCAGATATTCCTTCCAGATTTCTTCAATTTGCATCCCGTGAACAAGCTAGCTTTATTGAAAATCGTGACTGAAATCGGGAATAAATGGGCAGGAATATTTTTAGCTTTTATTCAAGTTTTAATCATAGCATACGCTTTATTAATACATAAATACCAAATATTTTTTTGGCCTTTAAGTTATAAGAGCCCACGCATAAGAGTTCAGCTGGCCTACATTTTTAGCAAATTATGAAACCGACACAAATGGTAAGATATTTCTAGAAAACTCTTTCGACTAGGGGCTTGTTTTATACTGATGCACGACGAGGCGAGAGTACTCTCGCATCTCGTTGTATTATGCGAGACGAGAACGAGATTACAGTTTAAAATTCGAGGCGAGATCGATATAACAACTACGAGAAGCGAGAAATCACGCGAGATTCTCGTGAGTCTCGCAATAAGAAGTATTTGTAACTTTATTGCTTTGATTCATAAATTAAATGAAAAATGCACCGTAAAAGGAGTGAAGCCCACGCTAATTCGTGCATAGAACACGTGCATGCGAAAATTATATGGAATTCACTATCTTTTTGAGTCTATCTAGAGTCTATTGATATCGGTCCCAGAGCGAGGAAATGCAAAGTAAAAACAAAATCGGTTTTTCCGTCTAATAGAACTAGTTTTTCCCCAACATTTCAGCGCTAATTCATCCCAGTTAAAACTACGGTTAATAAAATTCTTGCCGTCCCTGAAAAGTAAAGGATGTTATATTAAGCGTCGATGGGAGCCAACACCGGGCAAAGCGGAGTGATAGATTGCGAACGGGTTCCCAGTGTAGCGGCTTTTTCTGACTAAAACATACTTAAATAGTGGCATATATTTAATGATAAAGTGTAGGTACTTTTAGTTACTTACAAAGAATATTTTTTTAATGTTTAATTAGTTTTACTGATGGCAGAATGTATTAACAGATGTTCGTATGGAAATAGTTTAGAGATCACAAGTTTGTGATAAATTAGCTATTTTGGAGGCAAATTAAATTATTTAGTAACATCACATTTTCTGGTGACCGTAAATGAATAAACATTATGTTCATATTGAAATAATTTGGTGACCAGAATTTAGTATTTCGTCTCTTTATTATAGTTACAGTTCTACGACTGCAAATACACGGATTGATGCGAAATTATATCGTCATTTTTATAAGGTTGGTACAAATTTTTCATTGAAAACAGTTTTATACAATTGACAACACTGATTTTTTTTTGTTTTGTTTCATGACATTTCATTTGATTTGGGTGTTTACTTTGTGTAAATCTGTGAATCTACAGTACCTATAAAATTTGGAAACGAGAAATATTGTAAAATTTGCGTTTTCTTTCTGCAATTTCTTCAGAGATGGCAGGAATTTGTATACAATAAAGCCTTAGAGCGGTTAAGGCCCTACTTATTCGAGCAACAGTTTTGCTTGCTGTTGATTTAATAACTTCACAAAAATCTGCGGAAACTGATATAAAACAACCGTTAGCATAATATCTTAAAGCCAGCAATACTTGTTCTGCAGGAGATAATGCATGATTTCTGAAATTTTACAAAATTTATATATAAAAAAAGCTCTTATTGATTTAAACCATTAACTATGATTTATTTATTCGTTTTACGTCGAATCTTGTCCTTCCGTCTATATTTTTCGAAATGATGTGACCTATGTGGAAATATCCTTGCTGCCCTTACTGGCACCTCCTGATCATAGCTATATGCATTTACATCATACGGATTCATAATTTGATAATTTTTAAACATTAATCGATGTCACTGTCACGCGCAAAATTGAAGGTTAGTTCATATTACCAAGTTAACACGTGCTTTATTTATTTTACATTTTTAATGAAAGGAATATAACAGAATATTGTGTGTAACTTTTGAAAATCTTGTTTACTGGAGTAAGTACATAAATAATATCGTGTTCATGTACTGCCAAGATCAGAAATTTAAGAATTATAAATATTTATCAAAATGTGTAGCGAAATGTCACAACGTTATTAATTTTTCAACATCAATAAATTTATATGATAGTCACGCGAGTCGTATATCACTACTATTTATGTTCAAATATCGTGAAAAGCCAAATTTCCAGAAAAATAAGTAAAATACCAATTTGAATAACGTTCGTATTTACTACAAAAACTTCAGTAACTATTTTGTAGAACACAAGAAAAGAATATTACTCGTTTCAAGTACAAGGAATTCATCCCCAATAGTAGCAAATTTTAATATAAGTAATTTAAAATTAAACAAGAGCTTTAAACGTAAATATGGACTATCAAAATTTTTAAAAAAGTGATTAGTTTTTAAAAAATATTCGAGTTTTTAATATACTTTTTGTACGATCGTTTTTACTTTGTCATACCTTTAGGTAAGGAAGTTATTGTTTTTGGTTAAAAAAATTCGATGGTGAGTTTTTAATGAATAAGCATGCTTTGGAGTCCCTAGAATACGATTTTACTATTTTTGCGATGATGTATGTGTGTACGTGTGTATGTGTGTGTATGTATGTGTGTGTATGTGTGCATATATATATGTGTGTGTGTGTGTGTGTGTGTGTGTGTGTGCGTGCGCGTGTGTGACGACTTTTTCTCCGTCGATAACTCCAACACTACAATTCTAAAAATTATAATTCTTTCGTATCCCTCTTCGTTACATCCATATGAAGAGCTGATTAGATTTTGGTTATCATTGGTCGTCCGGAAGTACCCTCAATTGAAGATTTTAACAATTTTTCTTGAAAAAACGCTGTTAAATATCATTTTTTCACATTTAATGTTATTATAAATATTAAAGAATATTGTATTCTCTATACGATTTGACTGCATCTTATACTTCATATTAAATGGATATAGAGTTATAAAATTATAAAGAAATTAAATTTCATAAATTAGCCGCATCTATGCTATAAACAGCTACTATATTAAGAAAATTCTGATTGAAAGATGTCAGTGTCAAGTGCAATTGACATATTCGTAGTGATTTAATTACATTTTATACTTTATATTCAATTGGTATTGAGTTAAAAAATTATAAAGAAATTAAATTTCATAAAGCAGCCAGCTATGCAAAAACACTGGAAACAGCTTATATAATTTTAGAAAATTCTGATAGAGATGTCAATGTCAAGTGCGATTGACATGTATATTTGTGTTATAATTTAATGCTAATATAGAATCAATTCTAAAACACTTTCTGTATGGAATTTGTGCAAAATACAAAAACTGTCAGTGGAATGAAAACTTAGATGTTGTTTTTTATTTATTATTTTATTAAATTGCTTATTATCCATGCATATTTACAATTAATATTGACCACGAAAGTTATTTGAATAATTTATATAATTCTAATTATTAGTGAATTCCACTGCTTGAGGTCAAAATGAGATAAAACTCTACGTTCAAAGAATATTTTAGATTGTTTCATAATTCTTTCAAAATACTCCTACCTACTAAATTTTGAATCGCAAATATTTTTTCAAATTATTGGGTGCTGAATTACAACACTACTTTTTTGCATATAAAACGAACTCATTAACCACTAAACTCCCACTTTCAGTATTGAACTAAATAAAAATCCCCCTTTGTGATTATTTTTGTATTTCTCTTTCATGGCAATCGAAGCTCTCATTCACATTGATTTCGCTTTATTGTTAGTGGGAACCAAACTAGCAATTTGCAGGCTCGTTACGGAGCAAGGTGCCCTATTATCCACCCCAGACCACGCCTATGGATGTTAAACACTGTTTGAATATAATCCGAGCACCACACATCAAATCGCTTCTCCAGCGCTTGGAGATTTTTATCGGCCATTATGATTATTTCGACCAATGGAGAAGATATCGTAAAATTTGATTAGTTAGCGGAGGTCATAACCGCACACTTGTCTAATGAATTTATTAACCTAACCGGACTTGTTTTTGCAATTTTGTAACATTTTCCGATATTGGAAGCTTAAAATTTTATTGCACCATTCGATATTTCTTTAATGGTAGCGAGCAGACTAAAAAAACTTTTACAACTTCAGGAGAGATTTAAGAGAATTGCTTCCCGAGCTAGAATAGCAAAATGCAATGGAGAGAATTAATGAAAGTTCAAATAGTTAAAATAGAGAAGTTACAGGCCAGTGGTTACATTATTTTTATTCCAAAAAGTTTATTTGCTAGACCTACATTGCTACATTTAAACCGATGTTTGAAATTTTATAGATTTCATTTGTATTCGAGACAAAGTGGATTTATATTCAAAAACCACTGAAAATATATACAGGGTGTTATTTAAGTAAATGTACAACGCTTAACTGATGGTAAAACTGACCCCGCAGATAGTAAATCTGGCAATAATTTTTTTTACATGCTTTCTATAAGAGGAGGCCTTAAGACCAATCACGTCATAATTTTGTAAAAATCTGATGTGATCAACACAATACCTCCCGCTATTTAATTTTTATTAATATAAATATACATACTTACTAATTTACTTATGCTGAAAACTATATTAAGTTCCATTCCATATAACTATGGTTCTATTTACTATTTTCTTTTTAAAACGCTACTGTTATTAATTTGAAATAATTAGTTCTCTGAAAATGACATTTATCTGTCAGTTACATACATTTAAGATATGAACTGTGTAAACAAGGACTTGTGTTTGTTTAAAGCGTAGGTTCTCTGATTTAAATTTTATATATACAGGATATCCCATAACTTCAGGTACATATTAGAAGGGCATATAGTTCTTAATATCCTGATTACGGAACAAAAAGAATTTTTTTCAAAATTCCTATAATTAAGGGTAGTTCACTTAAGAAGAACATTTTTTGTACCCCTGGATACTATAATATTTGGAATAGTGAAATTAGTTATAACTATTACATAAAATAATTTAACAATGAAATTAATTTATGCAATTACGTAAAGCATAATACAACATAATATTTAATATTAAAATTACCTATACAACCGGTGTCCCAAAACTGTTTCCTTCAAAATCCTCAAAAACTAATTTTTGAATTTTGAAAAAATTCTTTTTGTTCCGTAATCAGGACATTAAGAACTATATGCCGTTCTAATATGTATTTGAAGTTATGGGACACCCTGTATATATATATATATATATATATATATATATATATATATATAAATTTTATAAATTTATACACAAAGTATATAAAAAAATATTGATGCAAACATGTATAAATTTTAATAATCTTTAATTTTTATATTAACACAACCCTCGAAAAAATCAAATTTGAAGGTATTTTTCGAATAATAAGTGAAGTGCCATTTCCGATTATCGGATTTACACCAAAATCTAATGGCTTCTTTCCATATTAGAATAAAGTAGAAATACAAGTTTTCAAAATTTTCTGAATGATAGTATTTGAGTTAGAGCGTATACAGGATCCACAAAAACATCACCGTGAAAATGTTAAAATTTAATTCTAGGGACCTTAAAACGTGGTCATTTACCAAAATCTCGATATGCCATTTTTAGCACGATCCCTGTATCTCCCTTACCACGGGTAGCGGGTGGTAAAAAGGCAAAATCTGATGTGACCAACATAATACCTCCCGCCATTTAATTTTTATTAATTCAACTATACCTTCTTTCGTAATTATTTATGTTGAAAACTGTATTAAGTCCCATAGAAAAACTATTAATGCAAACCTGTAGAAAATTTAATAGTCTTTAATTTTTATAACAAAAATCTCGAAAAATAACATTTAAAAGTATTTCTCGGAGAATAACTATTTCAAGCTTCAAGTAAAGTGCCATTTCCGGTTATCTGACTTACACCAAAATCTAATGGCTTCTTTCCATATTAGAATAAGGTAGAAATACAAGGTTTCAAAATTTTCTGAATGATAGTATTTAAGTTAGAGCGTAAACGGGATCCACACACTCACACACATACACACAGATATCATCGTGAAAATGTTAAAATTGGATTCTAGGGACCTTAAAACGTGGTCATTTACCACAATCTCGATAGCGATTTTTAGCACGATCTCTATACCTCCCTTACCACGGGTAGCGGGAGGTAAAAAGTAAAAATCAATGTATTTGCGAGGAAATAAGAAATAAATAAAGAAATAAATAAACAACTGATCGCCATGGATACATTCCTGTAGGAGTCTGAAAGTTCCGATCCCTTATAGGGCGCGAGCAGACACGTGACTCGAGCGTCCTTGACGTGCATGGAATCAGCTGATTTGTGTGCGCATGTCATTTTGACAACAACAATGTCACTTTGACAAGACCAATGTTTTGACTTATTCAAATTTTAAACTGTTGAGAAGTTATTATTTTTAATTTCATGTGTTTTACTGCCTGAAAATTGTATAATACTAACATTTTAGCAGTTCGAAATCAAAATAAGTCAAAACATTGGTCTTGTCAAAGTGACATTGTTGTTGTGAAAATGACATGCGCACACAAATCAGCTGATTCCATGCACGTCAAGGACACTCGAGTCACGTGGCTGCTCGCGTCCTATAGTCAGTTTTCCGAGCTAGCTCAGATCGCGAAACAAATTTATTTCTATTCAAAAATCAAATAAGTTAGGTTCCTTAGTGCGCTTAGTGCATTGTCGATACTATTATTTTTATTCTCATTGTCGACATTAACAAATCCTCTACTTCCATTTTCTCTTGTATTGGAACCAAATTGAAACATTAATTTCAGAAACTTAAAGAAAGTGAGCATAGAAATAAATGCCTAGATATATTTTGAACTAAATTTCTACATAGTGAAGTATTTTTTTAATTTATATGAAGAAAGAAATATTCAAGAATGGCTCCATTCGGTTTACAACCATTTAAGCAACAACGTTTTACCATATTGCGTTTTAATTTTTATATTCTTTTTTTGACATTGACATATGGGGTTATTATAATTTTGTTTTGTTTATTTATTTAATTTCTAGACAGAATGTAAGACTGATGAGCCAGTGCATAAAAGAGTGCAAAATCCTCTGTTGTTATCTATCTCGTCTTTTGTTACTATAGAAATCTAGCATGAAGCCGCGTTCGAGTATTATTTATTAAGTATAGGTGAATTAGAAGTATATATTCCGTGACATACTTTGCAATTCAATAAACTACAGGGTAAATAACACAGTAAAGTTTTCTTCACAACAAGAAAATATATATCTTTATAGTTTGTACAATCTAGTACAGATCAATATTCATTCTTTTGTAAGAAGTCTTTCGAAATCTCCGTCTTGTCAGAAGTAAATTAAGAGTCATTAAAATAGTTGCAATATGGCAATACATGCTCTTATTCCGCATATAGCATTCAGTGCATTCCATATCCTCATATGCCGGATTACATAACAAAGTGGAAAATTTCGCAGTCACTTATTGTACTAAAATAGTCATCTCGTCATTTGTGAAGGCGAACAACTTTGTTACGATGCTTGAGTTATTCCAAATGAAAGATTGTGACCATATCGATCTATAGATAGTTGATTACTTTTCTCTTAATTAATAATTCAATAATAATGAAGTAAAAAATTGTGGATAAATAATCATAGAACGAAAATAGAACATGATATTGTTTATTCTAAATGTAATGCAAAGAAATTAATTGTGTTTTTTTTTTATTCTATTTAAGTGAGAACATAAACAACTAATCAATAATAACTTTGCATATGAATAGACTAGAATAAATTATAAATTGCAAGACCTTTACAAAAACTCACAATCTGCGCTCTAAATGGGATACATACCTATGTATGTATAGTTCTTACCAAAATATACCGTCATTGACTTAACTTACTAACTGCGGTGTTCCGCTTTATTGGCGGGTAATGGGGGCATTAACCATAAACGAATTTAGTATTTGTAATAGTAAAATGCATTAGTTGACATCTAAATAATGTAAGAAAATACTTACAATTTAATCAAATGAATTTCTTAATATATTTTATTAATTTCCGAAAACTGTTATTTTTACCCTCTATAGAATGTCCTTGAAAGCTGTGACGTCACAATCACAGACATTAGAAAGAGACGGAAAAGAGATAGAGCATGATTAGTTTTGACGTTTGGGTGACACATGTTTGTGGTTTGAGGCAGTGTACGGTCCATATGTGATGACAATGAAATTACCAAAACCTGAAAATTGTATTGTGAAGATCATTTTGATGTAGGTATATTTATAAAATAACAATTATAAACATTTACAGCAAACTTTCTGTACATTCTCCAGTTGAAATTCGTTGCTGATTATTAGACTTATTTTAAATTAATTGGCGGTAACCTAAAAAATTATATAACAAACGTGAAAGAGTCCCAGCTTCAAGCAATCACAAACGATGATACCATACCATGTGGTTGACAATGACAGCAGCTGTTATTATCTCAAACATCTTGTTAAGAGTATACAAGTTCGGCTTTGGTCGGATAATTCCGTCATTAATGTCTGTTTTACTGTTGCCGAAATAAGGTGTGTTAAAGAGTTAAGGTAAAATAAAATGTAAAAACTCAACCATCAGCTCTTCGACCTACTGCTTCAAGTCACAATTTTCTTTTCTTCGTATCTTTTGGCATATTTAAAAATTCAATATGTAGTAGGTTTGTTCCTAGTGCATTTTTGCAAGATGGCTTAATACGATACTGTAAATTACTCATTTTATATGGAATTTTGTATTATCTAACACGAACCAAACTCAAAAATTTGACACTTGTTTAACAACTTTAACAATATATTTATCATAACACTTGTAACAAAACACAAAGAATTGATACTATAAGGGACCAATTGGAGCCGATGAAGATGTATGTGTTGTGACGTCACATTCTGTTTCAGATCACGTGACTTTTTCAAAATATTACCCAAATTTCATAAATTAATTGTAAAATATCTAATGAATATTTGGTGATATTTTCAAATTTGAGGCTATTTAAATAAAATAAAAATAAATATAAATATACCATCACGGCATATTACCCATTGCTGGGTGTGCCCATCTGCTGTACGCAGATATTGGTAATGATGATGACATATTTAAATAATGATATCTTTATAAATTTAATACTTAGAAGGCATTTAAAAATTCTTGCAATAGCCCTATTCTTTGTAGAATATAATTCAAAACAATATTTGAAGCATTCTCTAAAATTAATAGGCTACTTTTGCGACCGGCATAAATCATGAAATATAGAAATTAACTACTAGTTTCTCATATTTTTAGACATTAGGTTCTATAGGTAATACTGATTTAATAAACAATTTGAACAAATACATCACATACCATAATAATAGTAATAAATTTCTTGTGAAACAGTAATTTACTTTTTCTCCGTGTAACCCATTTTTGCACTTGGAAAAAGTTTTTTATGACTTGTTATTACTTCAATTTTCTGCATCTAGAAATGTATGTTTTCTTTTCACGCCATAAAATCGACACAAAGTACGAGAAAACTCAATTGGTTTCAGGTTTCATTCTTAATCAAAAAATTCATCATAAATTTACTTTTAGCGAGATACTGTTTTGAATTAAAGGCAGTAAGATTTGCGATAATGTATTGGAACATGCGTGCAAGTACATTCACAGCGGTAGGGAATTTATATAGTTGTTCCACGTCTTTTTCTTAGAACCAAAGTGTTTAGGATCGTTGTAAGAATGTGCGCAATATGTTGCCGTTTATTTACGCCGCATTCTTCGCAAATTAACATAAGAAGTAGATTATGCGTGCATAAATTTTTTCATGCAAATTGTTTCCGTTTTAGAGTTATCTTCGTTTATTCTTAAAACGAAGTGAGGGATTGTTTTCCTGGTGTAGTCCATTTTTAAACTAAGACGAGTAAATTTTCTAATGTCAGATTTACAGTATAAAGAAAAAGCAGAAACGTATTGTAGCACGAAGTCTATATTTAAGTAACCGAAAGAATTATATAGAATTTTCTAACCATTTGTGTACATTCTATAAATCATGTAACGTTTTTTATTTATTTGGGTGAAGTGTAAATATTAGACTATTACTGTTAATTAAATTTAAGTGTTTATTAAACTATAATGAAAGTTACTATTACTAATATTAAACAATTATTAAAAACTAATTAAGACTAACACTATAATTAACTAGATAACACTAACACTATTTATTTAACCAATTAACACTACTATTTATTTCCACGATATTACAAATTGTTTATTTCACTACGCGTTGCAATCTTAGACTGCCGGTGTGTTGCAGACTCTTGTAGACTGTTTACGCGATATTTATATCACTATACAGAATGTCTCACAACACGCGCCCCAGACGAAACTGACACTTGCCGACGACAATAGGTTGCCAACAAATAGAAGAAAATAATTTGCGGCTGCTTGCATAACGGAGTTACAAGACTTTTTAATCCACTAATCCCGGAAGGATATCTTGAGGTGTGATGATATTATTACAAAATAAAACTGGTTGCTAGGTTTTAAAAATACTACTAGTGAGTTACAAAATTTGTTTGACTTACTGTAATTTTGACACTTTAGAGTTGACTTTTCACTGTCAACAAATTTATGTTCGCGAAGGTGTCATCCGAAATCATCATTTATATCGTACAGTGAAACGTGTTGTAGCAGCTGTGTAAAATGTGTTAAACGAAAATATTATTGTCATTTCTAAGTAATCAGCGGCTGAATACATGGTAAGAATTTGCCTTTTTTTATTCACCTTGTCAAATTCAATTTGACACTGACATTTTTCGAAAACTACAGTCGCCCACACATTTTAAAGAAGATTTGATTTGTATAAAACCCTAGTAACGTAAAGTTACGCCAACACGCGTTAAAGGTGTAGATCTCTGATTGGTCAATTCTCGAATATCTTTTAAGCTAGATTTTTTTTTCTTAGAAATTACACATCCGAGTGCAGTCTCGTGTTTCCTCATTCGCTCTGGGGCGCGAGTTGTGAGACAGCCTCACGTTCATCTGTCCGCCTACCGACCTCCACAGCGTCTATATACTCAAGTGATTCAACTGCTTGGACAGAAGTCACACTTTTCATCTCACTATCTGTCTATTTATGTAACTGACTATCTAACTTCCATAGCTTCAGTATCACCGACTGTCCGTATGCCACAATTCTTCAACACCACTGCCGAGTATTCACTTCCACTTGCCGTTACTGTCGCCGTTCCCAATACTCTTCAACACTACCGAGTATTCTCTTTAACAGCTATCCCGGTATACCAGTAACTTCCCGACTCGCCGTTACTGTCCTTGTACACTATAGCTTCCCAATACTCGTCAACACTACCGAGTATTCACATCCACAGCTATCCCAATATACCAGTAACTTCCCGAGTACACTCGACACCAACTGCATACGCTCACTACGATACTGCTGTGCTTCTCACTATCACTGTACTCTCTAACACTTCATATAACTAACTAACTAACTATGTAAGTAAATAACTAACTAAATAGAGCATAGCTACGACCTTTATATTCTAGAAAAGCTCTAGAATGTTCGACCGCATAATAACAATAAACACAAAAGGTTCAGGCGACCGCAAATAATTAAACACGTCGCGACCTGTTTGCCTACGTAGCCCGGCTACTAACGCGATTGCATCATCGCTATAAATAGACACTCGCTCATTGCTGCGGTGCGGCTGCGACAGCGACGGCGACGTTACAATAAATAAAAATAAATAAAAATAAATAAATATTATATGAATTAAGGTTAAAAATATATTTTTAACCTTAATTCATATAATAATCAATATGTTTCATCAAGTGCCTACCACTCAATCTCTACAAATAAATAAATATATCATCACGGCATATTACTCATTGCTGGGCGTGCCAGTCTGTTTTGTACACAGAATTCGGTAATGATGATGACATATTTGCACCGTGTGGGCGTTTACCAGGCGTCACCTCACGGGCACTCATTGCTGGCGTGAAGAGTGCACCACAGGGGTCAATTTTGTGCCATTTAAAATTTGAAATATTTGGCGCAGGTCAGGATCGAACCCGGTTCCCCAGATTCGTTACCAGAGACTCAGGAGTTGAAAATGTAAATTGGCCCAACTAATATGGGTTTGGGCTTGTACATGTTCATGCCGTGTCGAAATTTTTGAGAGTAATTATTTCCCTTTAAAAAATCTGTTCCCTTTGTTAGATGGTGCGGTAAAATTTGGTTAAAGTGCCGGCTTTGCTTTTATGTATGTGACGTGGACTGTTTGGTCAGCGCCTACTTGTTTTTTCCGCAGAAACGCGGTGAAAATAGCCCAGAAATTAAAAACATAATTGGATTTCACTTAATTATGAAACGTTTTCGGTATTGTGTTCGCAGCTTTGGAAAAATCTGCTCCAGGGAATAAGCTTGAAATTAAAATACACAATACGGGTTGTTCTTTTAGTGCTTTGTTTCAATATGAAAGCGTATGCTACGGTTAGTTATGTTTGTCATTTATTGTTCTATACAAGTACAAATTAATTAAGGGGTTCAATATTTTATGAGAAATCCTGCTCACTTATTTACAAGGCAGAACTGTATTATTGTTAAAGAGAATACGTTGAACATATTTAAAATAAAATTCTATAAATATGAACCATGTATTTTATTGTCAATACCGAGAGCCATCCTAAAATAAAGATATAGACCGGGGCTACAGTGGCGTAGTGAAAGGGGGGCAAAGGGGGCTATTATGCCCCAGGCGCCACTCGCAGGGGCGCCAAACTGTCCTCAGGACAAACAAGATTTTCCGGAAAATTGCAGTTTTTATTTTGATTCGTTTTGGGGAAATAATATTTGAATTTCGGGAACGACACTGCCTTCCTTCAACTGCAAACAACCGGCCATTCCAGAGCGGTTGCTATGCCAATGGCGAAAATATGTTACTGCGCATATGACGTCAGCTGTTCCGCTGCGGCAACAACCAGGCACTACTTCCAACTATAAATTGACACACTGCATTCAGTGACTGATTCTACTAGACTATATGTCTGATGTTTTCTCCAACACAGTCACAGATGCAGTTCCGATTCCAATCCTCTTCCTTATATTTTAACGCGATTTTTTTTCTCAAATTTAAAGTCTAGCTTGAAGTTGTGTGTTGTAGACCCGCACTAAGATAGTGACTATTCATAATGTATTTACAGTATTTCAAGTAGGTATTGCACTCTGTTATCGAGATAAAATTAATAAAACTAAAAACTTTTTTTTTAAATGTTGGAGTAAGAAATTAATATTTCATTAAAATGTCTATGAAATATATTTGCATTTATATACCCATTTTTTGGTCAAATATCTGTAGTAAAATGCCCTAAAATGACATTTAAATATTATTTTATGAAAAAAATTCTTACGGGAAAGGGGCGCCCAAAAGGTATTCTACCCCAGGCGCCAATTATGCTCGCTACGCCACTGGGGGGCTATTGCAGTATTCAAAATACTGACCCTTAGTACTCACTTTAAATACTCTGACGAACGATTTCCTATCTTCCCCGGAAAAAAAGACGATCTACCTAGTTGTTTAAAAAATCTGGTGTGGCCAACACAATACCTCCCACCATATACAGATCGAATCACAAAAAATATTAAGCTAATCCTCTCAGTGTATCGTCTGTCGTATCCAATGGTCGTTTTGTTTCTCCTATAGGTATATGTTTTCCGCATTCAAATCCACCTGGTAGCCTAACCATTGACACGCAAGCACCCAGAACGCTCGACCCACTCGTTGGACCCTACCAGCGACCCATCACTAAAGTTCACCCCCATAACACCAGATATAAAGGTCGTATGTTAAGGAATTGTCAGGAGTATCAGATCACCTGATGACGACAGCAGATTTTTTCGCTTTCAAAACGTTGTGTAGAATTTTGTTTTTACAAATAAAGATAATGGAAGTTCAAGATAAAATCGTTTTAACACATAAAGGGCCCGTCCAACTTTTTTTTAATTTTTTATATATTACGAAGAATTTAAAAATAGAAATTCTGTATTTTTTGTTTTCTTGAAATTATGCTTAATACCGCCCAAAATAATTATTAAAGTTTTGGCGCGAAAGTTGTGACGTTAGCATCACTCCGTCATAAGTAGAGAGAACCGACATACGTTACCATTAATAATGGTAATATACAATAAATGTTGCAAGAATAAAAATACGTATCCATTACAAACTGTGATCAAAAATCTTTAGAGCTAATGGTAATAAAGTAAGTCAGATAGTTGTATCATTTCAAAATATATATTTGTTTGATTTACTTACATGAATAAGAGTAGTGTTAAATGATAATTTATGTAAAACTTCGATAGTACATATTATACATAAATAAAAATCAGGTAAGTAAAATTAACAATTTTTGCTCGTTTTCATAATCGCTTTAATTAATGTGAGTTTAAGGCTTTCTTTAAAATAATATTGAAGGTTATCATACTCCCCAAGTACAATAATTATAATTAAAATAGCATTTAAGCTATTTTCTATTTACATATATATATATATATATATATATATATATATATATATATATATATATATATATATATATATATATATATATATATATATATATATATATATATACAACTATGACAGTATTGATTACAATAATCAAATTATAATAAAAAGTAATCGAACATTTACATTTTTATTTACTAAATGATTACAACAATGACAAGTACGTATTGAGATTACAATAATTTAAACATAAATTATAATTTTTGGAGAGGTGAATTAATGGAAAACCAGTCCTTGAAGAGCAAAATAACTTAAACTAACCCTGAGGATGGTCAATTTGTGACCGAAACGTCGGAGTATTTTGCTCTTCAAGGACTGGTTCTCCATTAATTCACCCCTCCAAATCTATATGAACAGTCGATTAAAATTTACTGCAATAAATTATAATATAAATTTATTTAATAACTAAATTTTCTTTTGATCTTAATAAAAAATCTGATGTGGCCAACACATAACCTCTCGCCAGATATTTTACCTTGTTGTACGCATAAAACGAAAAATATTTTTAATGCAAATACATATATTCATGTCTCACTACAAAATAATTCTCACATATATTTGCAAAATCTATAGGATATTTTAAAATAAATTGTGTACAATACTTACATTTTCTTTATATTCAATATCCTGAAATTTTCTTTTTCTACTTTCCTTTCCTTTTCTTTATATTCGTCATTTTTTCGCAAATTCCTTTTATATTCTTTTTTACGTATATCTTTTGCGTTGTTGACTTTTTTTTATTTTCTTAATCTTCATAATAATATACAAATATTTTTGACAGAGGCATACAAATATTTTTGACAGTGACATTTATATGTCAATTACAAACATTTGAATTTCTTGCCTTGTAGTAGTTTGATCTGAGATTTTTTACATCAAATTATTTTATATGCCTTTCTTTATCTCTAAATCTATAGAAGATATAATAATGAATTTATATTTATCGAATAAAGAATTTAACGTTCTTTAATATAAGTATTTACATAAATTTTCGATAAATAATATTTAGACGATTTTTTTCTTGTAACTACTACTTCCGGTTGTCCAATTGTTACCAAAACTGACTGGACTCTTCCCATTATTGTTAGATTGAGGAATCCGTAGTTAAAAATGTCTTAAGTCTCATAGTATTTGAGATATAGTGAATCCAACATCCCCACACACATCCACACACACACACACACACACACACACACACACACACACACACACACACACACACACACACACACACACACACACACACACACACACACACACACACACACACACACACACACACACACACACACACACACACACACACACACACACACACACACACACACACACACACACACACACACACACACACACACACACACACACACACACACACACACACACACACACACACACACACACACACACACACACACACACACACACACACACACACACACACACACACACACACACACACACACACACACACACACACACACACACACACACACACACACACACACACACACACACACACACACACACACACACACACACACACACACACACACACACACACACACACACACACACACACACACACACACACACACACACACACACACACACACACACACACACACACACACACACACACACACACACACACACACACACACACACACACACACACACACACACACACACACACACACACACACACACACACACACACACACACACACACACACACACACACACACACACACACACACACACACACACACACACACACACACACACACACACACACACACACACACACACACACACACACACACACACACACACACACACACACACACACACACACACACACACACACACACACACACACACACACACACACACACACACACACACACACACACACACACACACACACACACACACACACACACACACACACACACACACACACACACACACACACACACACACACACACACACACACACACACACACACACACACACACACACACACACACACACACACACACACACACACACACACACACACACACACACACACACACACACACACACACACACACACACACACACACACACACACACACACACACACACACACACACACACACACACACACACACACACACACACACACACACACACACACACACACACACACACACACACACACACACACACACACACACACACACACACACACACACACACACACACACACACACACACACACACACACACACACACACACACACACACACACACACACACACACACACACACACACACACACACACACACACACACACACACACACACACACACACACACACACACACACACACACACACACACACACACACACACACACACACACACACACACACACACACACACACACACACACACACACACACACACACACACACACACACACACACACACACACACACACACACACACACACACACACACACACACACACACACACACACACACACACACACACACACACACACACACACACACACACACACACACACACACACACACACACACACACACACACACACACACACACACACACACACACACACACACACACACACACACACACACACACACACACACACACACACACACACACACACACACACACACACACACACACACACACACACACACACACACACACACACACACACACACACACACACACACACACACACACACACACACACACACACACACACACACACACACACACACACACACACACACACACACACACACACACACACACACACACACACACACACACACACACACACACACACACACACACACACACACACACACACACACACACACACACACACACACACACACACACACACACACACACACACACACACACACACACACACACACACACACACACACACACACACACACACACACACACACACACACACACACACACACACACACACACACACACACACACACACACACACACACACACACACACACACACACACACACACACACACACACACACACACACACACACACACACACACACACACACACACACACACACACACACACACACACACACACACACACACACACACACACACACACACACACACACACACACACACACACACACACACACACACACACACACACACACACACACACACACACACACACACACACACACACACACACACACACACACACACACACACACACACACACACACACACACACACACACACACACACACACACACACACACACACACACACATACGGACATCATCGTAAAAATGTTATAATCGGATACTAGGGACCTTAAAACGTGCTTATTCATTAAAATCTGGATATGCGATTTTTAGCATGAATACAATACCTCTCTTAGCGAGAGGTAAAAATGACTCGGATATATTAAATATGTGTATATTAGAGTGTAAAGCTAATCGCAAATTTATGAGCAAAATATATATGGTCCACTTAATATTTACATTTTCACAGGGTAACTGGACGACTGTAATGGCGCTGACGTCACAACATGGCGACCATTTTACGTATAAAACTTTAATTACATTATTATAGGTATAAAAATAGAAAATATATAGCAATTTTTATTTAGTTTTCATCTATTTATATTCAAAATTCATATTTGACATGTAATTTCTAAAAAGTCGAAGACTTGGACGGGCCCATTTTAGTGCATCCCTCGTGCTGTTTACATATATATCCGTTTTTAATAGAATAAAATGGATACCTATCATATATTTACTATAATGGGCCCGTCCAACTTTTTTTGAATTTTTTATATGTTATGAAGAATTTAAAAATAGAAATTCCGTATGTTTTGTTTTCTTGAAATTATGCTTAATAACACCAAAAATAATTATTAAAGTTTTAGCGCGAAAGTTGTGACGTTAGTGTCACTCCGTCATAAGTAGAGAGAACCGACATACGTTACCATTAATAATGGTAATATAGGTAAGTAAAATTAATAATTTTTGCTCGTTTTCATAATCAGATTAATCATTCGCTTTAATTAATGTGACTTTAAGACTTTCTTTAATATAATATTGCAGGTTATTATACTCTCCAAGTGTCATTATTATAATTAAAATAGTATTTAAACTATTTTCTATTTATAATTAAATACAACAATGACAGTATTGATTACAATAATCAAAGCATAGTTCATAATAAAAAGTAATCCAACATTTACATTTCTATTTACTAAATGATTACAAAAGTGACAAGTATTAAGATTACAATAATTAAAACATAAATTATAATTTTATTTATTTAATAAGTAAATTTTATTTTGATCTTAATAAAAAATTACTCGGATATATTAAATATGTGCGTGTTAGAGTATGTGTAAAGCCAATCGCGAATTTATGAGCAAAATATGCATGGTCCACTGTGCAGTGACATTTTCACAAGGTAACTGGACGACTGTAATGACGCTGACGTCACAACATGGCGATCGTTTTACGCTAAAAACTGTAATTACATTATTATAGGTATAAAAATACAAAATATATAGCAATTTTTATTTCGTTTTCATTTATTTATATTCAAAATTCATATGCGATATGTAATTTCTTATAAGTCGATGACTTGGACGGGCCCATTGTAGAATAAATCAGTGTCAAAAAACAATACTAATTCCTGTACTCGTTTATCTTGTGCACTCAAAATTATTACTCCATTCCATCGCACACGTGCGTGAGAAATTAGGCTGCAATTCTGAGGAGATTCGCACCCTCTAGCCGTCACGTTACCCACTGAGCCAGGAGCATTTGACGGATCGGCTGCTGCTGAGAAATATTATAAGCTTCGCGATTAGGTTACCCGGGTGATTTGTCTCTATTAAACATGGGCTGCACTGTAACGCGACTTTGCTAGGAAATATTGAAAAAATACGCACAGGGATTTTTCAGCACGAAAACGGATGAGAAAGACAAATAAGGGAGGATTTATCCCAAAATGCATGTGCACGTACAAGGTATTGATGTAAGTATAATGTGATTATACTTTACAGAAGATGTATTATGCATTGCTTAACAAGTATGAAATATTAATGTTTTAAAATTACTTACATTTTGTTTCCATATGAATGATATTTTAGACATACCTAAAACAAAAAGAAATAAGTGTTAGACATAACATAACAAATAACTTATTAAAAAATAACATAGTTATTAGTATCACTAGACTAGAAAATGCATTTATGCGAGCCGTGAGTATATTTTGACAGGTCTAGTCGGAGACGAGACCTTTAAATAATAAGAAAATCAATACTGTTTCCAGCATATATAAATATTTAGGTATGTATTTAGATACAAAAAAAATTATTGATACGCAAAAAAGTTTAAGCTAATTCTCATTTTTGGATTAGTGAATTCTATTTTATCCCGGTATTTAAAATTTGATCTTCATTTTATTATCAAAAAAGGTAGTTACTTGGATTAGATTAGACTATATTTTAAGAAATAAACTGCCAAAATTAGAGTAAAATTTGTTAATCCAAAAATAAGGATGACTCGGGCGGTAAATGGCGGGAGGTATTGTGTTGGCCACACCAGATTTTTTACTTATATTTAACTCAATCTATTATTAATTTTTAAAATGAAAAATGAACGCGAAATTTTAAAACTCACACTAGAGACAAGCTAAACGACAAACGCGCACATGAAATGTCAAATCAAAATTTATGTTGTAATATCGTCTAAAGCCACCTTTTACAATTCATATAGACGAGTACACTCTCCTAATTGGAGCGACATTGTGCCACATAAATTGACAATATTGCATCGAAATGAAATGGCAAATGAATTATAAATGTAATATATTATTACCAAAATTTCGATTTGCATTTTTTTGTTTAAACCTTGTTACAATTTAAACCTTCTTGGAACAACTGGTAATACATTAACTATATTTAACTTAGCTTCATTCATTTTTCATTATTTATACTTATTAGCATCATCAGATCTTCCTTAACGTAAAATAATAAATATATAAATATGTCTAAATTATATTAAATAAATAATTGTTTATTAAAATATTTTTTTTGTTTTTTGATAATTAAAATGAATAATAAGTTTCACCATGTAAGATCTGACACAATTAAAGAATTTATATTTTAAGTTCTTGTTGTAATTTCTCCTGCTTCGCCCTTTGCTATTTATTGCACACACTCGCACTCTTGCGATTCTCTCTTGCACGTGTGCATTCTCGGTTATTTTTTCTCCCGGTTCAGTGACACTATCTCTGCTCTCCTCTCCCGGAAGAGAGCGGATGAGAGGGCACAGGTGCTGGTGCAGGAAGACAGCGAGATTGATTTGATGGAAGAGGAAGAGGTAGAGGTAGAGACGCTCAAGCTGAAACGTTCCCCATGTGTACTTGTCACGTGTTTACCTACCCAACCAAGCCCAACAAAAACATGATAAATACTCGCAAAAAGTAATGCTGCAGTAATTTGTTCATATCTCTTCTTTTTGCATGCTACGTACAATAGAAGAGAACGTATCTTATGTTCGCATCGCATAGACGAAAACTTTTATATAACTAGGATTTATAAAAGATTGTATTAAAAATAAAATCAAATGTCTTCTTCTAACTCCTTCTTCAAATTTTTTATTTTCGATTGTATTCATGAGTGTGACATATCAGTAATGGGGTCGTCCAACAATATATATAGAGGTACGGTATGATCACGACTGATCAGTTAAGTAGATGAAAAAAATTTCACGGGTACGGCAGTCAGGATGATGGGAAAGCTTCCGGAATTTCTTTATTCCTTCTTCAGGACAGCTATAAATTTATAATAACAAACATGTTACAATTTTGAAAAATGTTAATTGTACTTACTACTTTGTGAGGTTAAATTTTAAACCAGTCAGTCATTAGAACTGTATTGACGTCTTGAAGATAAATTAAGTTCATTATATTTAATATATATATATATATATATATATATATATATATATATATATATATATATATATATATATATATATACAGGGTGTAAATGAAATAAGTGCATTAAATTTAACCAGTAATGTAACTCGATGAGAGCAACAATATTTTGTTATAACTTTTTTTTCTAAGTCTTTTAGATTTTGAGTTAAAATTCTTTAAAGATTTGCTGCATATTGCGTTACCCGCCCATGGAGAACAAATGGCTGCTGCCGTATTCAATTGAGATACAAACAGCTCAAAAATTGTCGGTTATCGGTTAAACTTATAGTCACAGTAATTAATAAACGAATCAAGGGAAATAACATTAATATTAATTAATACGTAATAATACAATTTATAAATAAATTAATTTAAACTTTGGATAACAAAATTATAAAGTTGTGTATTAAAACAGGATTTTAATTACCTGTGAATAGTGTGAATAGACGAAGACAAACGAGAGGAAGAGCAAAAGCATAGTTATTAGGTTATGAGATGATTATTTATCGTCGACAAATCATAATAGTTTAAATACGTTATTCAAAAAATGTAAGTACAAACTTTTGTCCATTTAAAAGAGGTACATGAGTACCAATAATTAGTCGTCCATTTATTGTTCCCCAAACATTTTTAATGAAAATTTTTACAGCATTTTCGTCTGTCGAGATGTGTATTGTGCGTAATAAATACACCTTCCCAAGTAAATTCAGTCTCATTAATGAACATTATGAGCCATTCCCAAAATTGAAGTCTGTTATGTGCTGAAAACATAGAACTTTTTGCACATGTTATGGATATAACTGTTGCTGTTTTTAAAATTGTTATATGTGACACTCCGTATTGTGATGTGATAAAGATGTACAAGAACAAGAACAAAATGATTTTGTGATGATTTGGAAACGCTCCGTGTAAATGCGTTGGCAACTCCATGACACTGTCTTTATGTCAACCGTGATCTCAAGTAAAATGTAGTACAGATACGAGTAAAAAAATAAATAAATAAACCATAGGTAAGTAATTACAATGTCTGTGTACTCGCATTTTGACAGAATTTTACCTTATAAACAAGTTTATTACGAATGTCAAAATTTAATTGCAGCAATTGACAGGATAGTCAATTGCTATAACAAAATTTTTCATAGCTATTGCTACTGCATTCAATTATCACAAAAATATTTGGAACGACTCGTCAATTTACGGGGTGGTAAAAATGCTAAAAAAATATGCGATATCGAGAAAAAGTTATTAAGAAATATTGTTGCTCTCGATGAGTTATATTACCAAAAGTCAAGAAACATCAGTAACTAATTATTTGTGATACATGTTTTAGTCAACAATTATTATCTATAAATTTTAAAAAACAATTTTTCACTCAGATGTTTCTGTTTCTAACCAAGAGAGACTTTACGTCTAGTTCGGTCGCCGGTGGTGGTAATCTCAATTATGTTATATTCTATTATTATTGTCAATGAATAATAGAAGTTTGTCTGAGTTTGATGTTTATCTAATTTCAAAATCATAACATTAAAAATGAAAAACCCTATACTTGTTAGAAATTATGATTAGGGTTTCACGGGCTTGGCTTGAAGCTTGAAAGCTTGGCTTGGCTTGGCTTGAAAAAGCTTGAAACATCAAGCCAAGCCTGCCGTTCAAAAAAGCTTGACTTTTCAAGCCAAGCCAAGCTTCTGTTCCACCAAGCCCAAGCCAAACCAAGCCTAACATTTAAAAAAGCTTGAATTTTCAAGCCAAGCCAAGCCTTTGACTGACAAGTAGCTTGGTTGAAAACAAGCTTTTTCAAGCTTTTCTTAAGAAATGTTGTCGAGACCGACAAAACCGTAATTTTATGGTGATAACGTACTTTCTCACTGCTTCGGCACATTTTTGCGAACTTCTAAGAATTGGAGTTTCCAAAAGGACCAGCCTTCATTACCTGCCAGTCCAGTATGCTTCAAAACTTTGTAAATAGGACACTATACCCTTCATCATTCTTATTATGCAAAGACCACTTATTTTCTCAATCTGAACCAACTATCTGTTTTAACTATAGAGTGATGGGAAGATAGGTGCAGTTTAATCTTTTTGTTTGATTGGATAATATCGGAATATTATCCAATCAAAATAGATATAAATAGAATATAATCAATATTCATTTAAATTTTAACTAACTTGATTTTAAATACCAAGCATCAAGCTTCAACACATAATATTTATTACTCGTATTTATTGCAATGCTACAAATAGATAATTTTGCTGCAAAATAAAAATTATAAGAAATAATAATATACTCTACACCGTAAGGTAAATTAAGTGACAGACTACATAAATCATGATAATTATTGCATTTTAAAGTTTCATTTTGTACAATGTTTTGTTATTCTGGTATTTCCGAATCATAGAGACGAGACAATTTCTGTTTGTGTATATGTATATATTTATATTCAAAAAATTTCAATGCTATATTTAGCTCAACCCCTGATGTGCCCCTAATAAACCGTGACAGGTATAATAGACAATAACAATGTACCGACAAAGAGAGCATTCTCTTTTAAATATTACCTTGATACAAGTTTTCATTGATCCAAAAATATGTGTTAATAAATAAGAAAATAAATATATAATCTCGGCTTATTACCTAGTTCTGGAGGTTTTTAATTTGCTTTTATTCACAAATTTCAGTAATAACGCTTCTGTACTCAAAAATCAGTAGAAATTTCATAAGAAGAGGCGAGTAGGTATTTGTCACGAACAAAATTTCGGGGAAATTTCCGTCTGTAGGGTTTTATGATTTCCAGATGTATTTGAAGTAGGTATACAAGGTCAGTCTCAGGTCATTTCCATCCCATTGTACATTCCAAAATATTTATGTATTTATTTGAACACTGTTATTGCGTATTTGGTGTCTTGAGATTTTTTTTTTTTTTTTGTTTATATAGGGTGCATAAGAACTAAATAGTATGACAAACTTTAACAGTTGGGAGGACATTTCGAGTTTTTAGTTAAAATACAATACAATAAAGTCCAACTAATGCATATGACTACTCGAATAAATGCAGTCAACGAAAATAATAAAAGAAACATGAAAATTGAAGGGTAAATATTTAATAAAAGATAATAAATTTATGCTGATTGTTTACTCTTAAAAATAAAATAAATGAATAAAATATACATTTCAATATTTTTATATTTTAATAATTACAAAGAAAAAACACTTGGTTTCATAAATTTTATTTTATCGTTTTGTTTATCTTTACGCATAAGAAGATATTTTTCAATTGTACCACAATAAATTTATGTAAAACAAAACGTGATTAGTACATTATTACGATACAATGAAACATCGACATAACATCGATATATTGATACATCAATATTCCAATACATCGATATATCGGTATATCGATATATTTAATTAAATTCACATTGAATATTTATATTAAAATCTTGATACCGAACAACTACTACTGGTTTTCAAGACCTATATACCTACTGTGCGCATGAGCATTTATAAAGCTTGAAAGTTTGAAAAAGCTTGAAATAGCTTGAAAAGGCTTGAAAAAGCTTGATAAAGCTTGAAAATCAAGCCAAGCCTAAAATAATTAAAGCTTGAAGTTTTCAAGCCAAGCCAAGCTCTGTTTCCATCAAGCCCAAGCCAAGCCAAGCCTAACATTAAAAAAAGCTTGAAGTTTCAAGCCAAGCCAAGCTTTTTTATTTCAAGCCAAGTAGCTTGGCTTGGTGAATCCCTAATTATGATACCACATCAGATATTTTTTATATAACCAGAAAGATATACTCGTTCATTAAATCCGCTATCAGTTTACCAACCTTGTCTTTAATTAATTCTACGATGAACAAGTGACCACTACTAAGCTCCCAAAATTCTATATATTAATTAAAATTCTATTCTAATTAAAAGCATTGAAGCATTGCTGTGCAAATAATTTCCCTAAAAATGCTTTCCTTGTACAAGGTCCTCCCTTTAATGAAAGTTGCCACTCTGTGGAAACAATCTCTGCAAAAGCAAATCTGGCTTAAGCTAAGCTACTTATCAACCCGTATCAGTACCCCTCGCTCTTTTCCCGTGTGTAATCGTCGTTTAGGCATATGAAGGAAAGATTTAGTGAGAATCTGAAGCCAATGAATCTGCATTAGGCGGAGCTGGCCTGGCCTGCAGGCAGACAGACTGCCCGCAAGGGTCCCATAACACCCTGCCACACGTGGTTTCGTTATTACAAGCAAAAAGAACACGACCTGGTTAAACTAAGTGTTATTGTTATAGTACCTATCATTCGGGGACATTCAAAACAGAAGGATTTTTACAGAACTGTTGCTTAGAGAAGATTTTAATTTTCTGTCGAGATGGAATCAACAAGTTTCGAATTACACATGAAATAATAATTGTCGTACAAATGGTCGAAAAAAAAGGTTTACGCCTACAGACGCTTTTATTTGTCCAAGAGTGTAAACTTCTTTCGGCCTGCAATCAAGTGTTTTTAAATTATTTTTAAATACACATTTAAAGCTTGTGGCCAGGTGGACATGACCCAAAATAATCAGGCGATGCGTTGCAATGCTAACTATTTGGTTATGTGTAAAATAAATAAATAATTATCTTAAATTTTAACTAGGTTTTTAATAGCCGAATTCTGTACAAAATGAGGTGTTGCAAAAAAATAACATATTTTTTTCTTCAGAAATTCGAATAAGTACGTTCTACAGTATTATTAAATATGATTTTCTGTTCAAATTTCTGTATATATTAAGCACAGTAGCAATTTAAAAATTTACTTTTTGAATTGGCGCCAAATTACACTGCCTGTGACGTCAGAAATACATTAGTCAATGACAAAATTGGAAAGAAGATGAAAAAAAAAACAGATGTATCATACATCAACGTCAATGATTTCTTTAATGACAACTGTGTGACATAAGGTCTTTTTTGGTTCTTTAGCGTAGATGGATAAGTAAAGCACTAGCAAAGTAAAATTTACTTTTGAAGTAAAATACTTTATTCCAGAGATTTTCGTCAAAACAAGAATAAAAATACTAGCTAATTAAATCTATAGAATAAATTACTCTACCGATGTTCGAGGAAGTAAATTTGATTCAGTAAAATAAATTTGACACATGTCAACATTAATTAACTGAGTAATTTTTCCCCATTCTCTTTTTTCCATTTTAGTTGACACCTGACACTTTATGACACGCACACACCCTTTATTGTCTATTTTGACTTTTGAATTTATTTCGTGTTAGGAACATACAGAATACATATTGTTAAAACATATATAAAACATATTCCAGCGACACATTGTTTGGAACAGATCTTCTTCAGTTGGAGATTGACATTGTCGCCAATAGTGGTCTTAAGAAATACCGTCTAGTAATGTTTTATCCTAGATTTATCAATCTCTCTTATGCTCCAGTAGTGCAAAGAAATAACCGGTATAAGAAACCGTAGCCTGAGTGCATCATTTTCCAGCTAAAAAATTAAATGTATTCAATAGTTACAAATTCGCTCACGAGCGCGCCATTATTATTTTAATATTTGTTAAGTTAGGTTGGTGACAGTGATTTGTGCTTTTTATTTTGTCTGTTGCCTAGATATTTAGTGATTTATTGCAGTCATGCCAATCCCAATTAACAATATATCACCAAAAATCGTTTAAGAATGTGACATACAAATTCCGAAACAAAGAAAATAATTTTCAAATCTTAGGGCCGGTATTTCCATCTTCGGATAAAGTGCTGGATAACTTATCTGTCGGATAAATGAACAATATCGCATCAAAAAATGACATCCAATATAATTTACTTCATTTATGCTTTTATTTCGATGCGATATTTTATCATTTATCTGACGGATAGTTATCCTGAACTTTATCCGGAGATGGAAATACCGGCCCTAAGTTTTGTAAATTTTGTGGGTCGATCGTGCTAATACACAATAAGCATTGAATTGATAGAGAAATTGAAAGGAGAGTGAGTGCGGAGTGTAAGGTAATGGGTGCTCTGGGTATGTTTGCTCGAAACGTAAACGTATCTAGAGAAGCTCATTTAAGTGTGTATAATGGAGTGCTAGTGCCTGCTTTGATGTATGGAAGCGAATGTTGGGTATGGACGGGAAAGCATAAAAAGAGAGTGACTGCCGTGGAAATGAGGTATTTACGTGGAGTATGTGGATATGTAAGACGGGATCGCGTGAGGAATAATTTGGTGTATGAAGAATGTATGGTTAGGAAGAATGTTATTAAGAGAGTAGGAATGAGCCAGTTGAGATGGTTTGGTCATGTGGAGAGAATGAAGAGTGAACGGCTTGTAAAGCGTATATATCTTGGTGAAATTGAGGATGTTCGATTGCGTGGCCGTCCAGTGTGTATGTGGATGGATGTGATTGATAAGGTACTAGAAGAGAGAAAGTTTCCGAGTGGGAAGAGAAGAAGAGCGTGTATGAATGCGATTATGAATGTGGCCGAGGCGAAAGAAGTGTGCTTAGACAGGAATGTGTGGCGAAGGATGATTGTTTCGTAACTATTATTGTGGTCCGGTTACGGTATTTCGCTACCGAAAATCGGTCACTTTAATATGTTAAGAGTGAGGAATATATGTTGTACCTATGATGTCAGGTTAGTAAGAATGTTGTTGAAAGAGAAACATCTGACCCTAATACTTAAATAAATGTAATAAAACAAAACATAATTTTGCTAAAGAATAAAAAAGATTTCCCGCGACTTATTTGAAAAGCATAGAAAAGGAATTTTATGCATTTAAATCTAATGTATGTGAATGTGAAGAAATTACCTTATAATTCCTTTGGCAAGCAAAAAAGGCTTTCACCGATGAAAGCACTGAGTAAATTCTCCGCGAGTTATAAATCCACTTCTCGTAAAGGAAACACATTTCCCACAAAAAGTACCGTCCATTGCTCGCATGTTCATATGATGCAATTACACAAACATGTTCAGGTTCAAGGGGAATTCGGTTTAGTTAAACCAATTGACTACAACCCCTCTGTGCTTGACTATCGATCCACCCCCATCGTACGACTTTCACCCTTAGAGGATGGATCAGTAAAGGATAGAGTTGTCCAGCACAGTAAATAAGCTTTATTACTAACATAACACTGCACTTTTCAAACAGATACGCAATTATATCAGAACAATACGGGGGAAATGAAATCATATTGATATAGGATATAGGACACTAGAAGGGATACTACGAGTAGGAGATTTGGTTTACTAGGTGAATATAGGGATCGCTGAAGTCCTACGATGTGCATCCAAGCATTGGCCAGGAATTATACCTAATTCATTAACAGATTTATTTATACATATCCTGAAAGAGTACTGCAATTTATAGTGGATTCTAAGCAAAAGTTTTACAGGGTATACAGGATATAAATGAAAAAAGTGCATTAAATTTAAATCTTAATAACTTTTTTTTTCTAAGTATTTTAGATTTTGAGTTAATTTTTTTTAAGGATTTGCTGCATATTTCGTTACCCGCCCATGGAGAACAAATGGCTGCTGCCGTATTCAAGTGGGATACAAATAGCTCAAAAATTGTCGGTTATCGGTTACACTTGTGGTCACAGTAATTAATAAACGAATCAACGGAAATAACATTTATCATTAATTAATTCGTAATAGTACAATTTTTCAAATATGGATAACAAAATTATAAAGTTGTGTATTAAACTAGGCTTTTAATCACCTGTGAATAGAGGATGACAAGAAGGAACGAGAGATAGGAGGTATCGAGGAATAGCAAAAGCATAGTTATTAGGTTATGAGACGATTATTTATCTTCGACAAATCAGAATAGTTTAAATACGTTATTCAAAAAAGTACAAACTTTTGTCCATTTAAACGAGGTACATGAGTACCAATAATTAGTCGTCCATTTATTATTCCCGCTCAAACATTTTTTAATGAAAATTTTTACAGCATTTTCGTCTGTTGAAATGTGTATTATGCATAATAAATACACCTTCCCAAGTAAATTCAGTCTCATTAATGAACATTATGAGCCATTCTCAAAATCGAAGTCTGCTGAAAACATTGATCTTTTTGCACATGATATGGATACAACTGTTGCTTTATTTAAAATTGTCATATGTGACACTTCGTATTGTGATAAAGGTGTACAAAATTAACAAATGTGCAAATATTAGGAACAGTATGATTTGGCTCTGTCTAAATGCGTTGGCAACTCTATAACACTGTCTTTATATCAACCACAAATTAAAATGTAGTAAAGATACGAATAAATAAATAAACCATAGGTAAGTAATTACAATGTCTGTGTACTCGCTATTTGTAAACGTAAGCATTTTGACAGAATTTTACCTGATAAACAAGTTTATTACTAATGTCAAAATTTAATTGCAACAACTGGCAGGACTGTCCATTGCTAAAACAAAATTTTTCATAGCTATTGCTACTGCATTCAATTATTAGAAAAATACGTGGAACGACTCGTCAATTTACGGGGTTGTAAAAATGCTAAAAAAATATGCGATTTCGAGAAAAAGTTATTAAGAAATATTGTTGCTCTCGTCGAGTTACATTACTGGTTAAATTTAATGCACTTATTTCATTTACATCCTGTATACGTTACCACACCACTTAGCAAACAAGGCTAAAAGCTCTTTTTGAATTGGAACCATTTTTGTGCAATAAATAAATAAACTATGTTTATTTAATTCCAACTATCTATAGGTACGCGAATAACTTATTGGTTCTTAGAATAAAGAATGGTACACTAATAGTATTTTTGTTGTGTATTATACTACGTATCAGTTTCATTTTTTCCGCACGAAAGCGCTAGTATTCATGATTCAAATCCTTCAATTATAAAATCATAAGATTTACGTGAGTGTTCTCAACATTGCATCCCCTAAGTCTGCGACAATTTATTTGGTTTAAATTAAACGCTTGCTTGTGCTGGTGCATCCATACATCTACATCTCCTAGCGTAGCGTGATACAGACGTCAGTCCCTGGAAATAATGGTTTTGAAATCGCCAGCTCGCTGCCCTGTCCTCCCCCCAATTATTTCCAGCGAATGGGATTTCTTTTGTTTTCCCGTTGTTTATTCGTCCTCTGTTTATTCTGAAAATTGAAGAGCGAAGACAAAAACAAGCTTTGTGCTCGTCCTACTGAAGATGCTTTTGCTTTTGATTTTTCCTGTTTTGTTTTTCGTGTTTGTTTACGTTTGTTTGTTTTGGCAATATGAGAGAGCTTAACACCGCAAAGCGACACAGAAAATGAAAACATACTTAAAATTGCAAATTTCACCGACGACAACATGACGAACCAAAACACAGAGAAATATCGAGTGTTTATAAACAAAAATCCAAAGGACTTCAATTTAATTTTAAAAAACCAATAAGTCGCTATACTCACAATATACAGAACAGGAAACAAAGAAATTAGAAATAATACAAATAATAAATATTACACTGTTATTAGATAGAGAAGGCTTTGCATTTCATTATTTTTACACTACACCTTTCAAATTTAAACAGAGTTAAATTAATTAAATATTTATTATATTTCAATCCGATATTTCATTATTACACCTGTAGGTATTTTTTATTAGGGTGTTGTGGTTTAAAAAAGGGTCGAAATTTTAAAAAAATTAAAATTCTCAAAATTTGTATTTAAGTAGTTTGCAGGGTGTAGATTTAAGATTTTAAAACCACAGGTCGATATCTCTTTTCGTGTCCGAGATATTCGTCCTCAAAACTATGCTCAAAAATGCCCATTTTTGGGTCATATCCCAAAAATGGTCACTTATACACCGCTGGCGATATCACCATTAGATTCTACGAGCAAAATTACAGAAGCATACTAATTTTCATAATTTTTGAACAACTATTACAATCTCCAGAAGGAAAAGTCTGAAAATGGCCAAAAACCGCAAAAAATCTAAGGTGTACCCCTTGCGATTTTTTCAATTTTTCACGATTTTAAAGTATGTTTAATAATAAATGTACCCGTTGGAATATTTTGATGAAAATTAGTATACTTATGTTTTTTGGTACGAGGAATTTACTGGTGAGGTCGATGAACGTGTACCGCACACTCATTTTTGGGTATGAGGGTGGTGTGATTTAAAAAAGGGTGGAAATTTTTAAAAAAATAAAAATTCTGGAAATTTGTATTTAAGTAGTTTGAAGGGTGTAGATTAAGATTTTAAAACCACAGGTCGATATCTCTTTTCGTCTCTGAGATATTCGTCCTCAAAACTTTGCTCAAAAATGCCCATTTTTGGGTCATATCCCAAAAATGGTAACTTATACACCGCTGGCGATATCACCATTAGATTCTACGAGCAAAATTACATAAGCATACTAATTTTCATAATTTTTGAACAACTATTACAATCTCCAGAAGGAAAAGCCTGAAAATGGCCAAAAATCGCAAAAAATCTAAGGTGTACCCCTTGCGATTTTTTCAGTTTTTGACGATTTTAAAGAATGTTTAATAATAAATGTATCCGTTGGAATATTTTGATGAAAATTGGTATATTTATGTTTTTTGGTACGAGGAATTTACTGGTGAGGTCGTTGAACGTGTACCACACACCCATTTTTGGGTATGAGGGTGGCGTGATTTAAAAAAGGGTGGAAATTTTTAAAAAAATAAAAATTCTGAAAAATTGTATTTAAGTAGTTTGAAGGGTGTAGATTTAAGATTTTAAAACCACATGTCGATATCTGTTTTCTTTTTCGAGATATTCGACATATTTTACAAAAAAGTTAATACACCCTTTCTCTCGGTTGTTATTGCAGATACACATATTGATTATTGAATTGTGTGAAAATTGTAATTATGGAACTTCCGATATAACCGGTGACATCAACTTTGTAAATTTAAATACAACATATACTATTTTTTAGTTTCATAATATTTATTAAAACAGGTGAAATTTTTAACCAACGTTCCGCGTGAATCAAATCAAAAATCTTCTTTAAAATCGCTCATTTGAGTTTTTTAGACAAGAAATAATACTCAAAAGCTATCATATTATGAAACTATAAGCAGGAAATACAATTGCTACTTTTTCAGTCGAGTCGAGATCGAGAGAAGGCTAGAAAAATTATGGCGAGACGAGATACAGAGTAATCTCATCTCGAAATTTCGACACGAGACGAGAGTGGATTGATTCTCGCTGTTTCTCGTCTCGCGGCATCACTACTCTCTTAGGAGAAGTAAAATATCGAAGCCACAAATTTGCGAATTAATGCAAAATTACGCAGGAGACACTAATAACAGTTCATGTGACTTTACAAAAGATTGTACGACTAGTACTACCGGCTCTGAGTTAGGGCGCGAACTTTTTAATCCACCATCGTATAAGCAAATTCAAAAATAGTTATATCATTCTGTTTTGGTGTTTCTGCAATTTGTAGGAAATGGTGTCATTTCTGTGAGAAATGTGCGAAGAAGGAATAAAACCCTAAGTGGCGTTTAGTGTCCGAGCCGAGCCATCTGAAAGTTTGATACTCGATACTGCAGATAAATCTTGGTATTTTTGAAAGTTCCGGTTTTATCATAAATGTGATGGTGTGCCCGTGCATGAATGAAAAAGAAACACCTGCCTCCAGAAAGTTCCGCAACAAATGATACTGTTGTTGCCGCAAGTTGCGAACTAACGTTTAAGACTAATGGAAACATTTAGAGATGATGTAGAACTTTGTACTTAGCTTCCAGCTTGAGTTACTGCTGCAAACACAACCTGTTTCTCTTTTACTATCACAAAAGGAAGGGTTTAACCGCCAGACTTATTTTGCATTTTAAGGACCATTTCTCACACTAGAACAAATCTCACAAAGAGTACCTACACTCATTCATTGTTCTACAATTGCCAGCCATTTATTTCTCTCGAGAACATTTTCTCAAATCTAATTTCTTTAATATTTTAAAAAAATTTATATAAATTTTGCATTCGTTAGTTCGTTTGCCAATGAATTTAACATCGATTAGTTAAGCTAACCCCTCCAAGATTTTATTGATATATCTATGAGTTCAAACTCATATTAGTTGGGCCGATTTACATTTTCAACAAATTATAAAATCTACAGAAATGGTTAGAAATTTTTTCGGCTTTAATGACTAGTGATAATAGTTCCACCTAGTGATGCACGCGAGGCGAGACGAGACGAGAAATATAAAATATCGATCTCGTTTCGTTTTTGGATCTGTAATCTCGATCTCGCTCTCATACATATTTTTGGGTCTCGTCTCGTTCTCGCACAAGTCTCGCTATAAAAATAAGCGGTTGCGCACTACGATTTACGTAACAGTTTAAATACAAGAGAAGTTCGCACCAATCTTCCATGTATTTGCGATCGTATAACTATAATAAAGAGACGAAACACTAAATTATGGCCACCAAATTATTTCGATACGAACATAATGTTTATTCATTTAAGGTCACCAGAAAATGTGATAAGTTATAATTTAATTTACCTCTAAAATATTCAATTTATAGCCAAATTGTGATCTCTAAACTATTTCAATACGAACATCTGTTAATACATTCTGTCATCAGTAAAACGAATTAAACATTAAAAAATTATTTTTTGTTTCTAAAAGTACCTACACTTTATCATTAAATATATGCCACTATTTAAGTAAGATTTAGTCATAAAAAACCGCTACACTGGTAACCCGCTGACAACCAATCACTTAGCTACTCTCCGTGTTATCTTATCTCTTAATATAACCCTTTACTTTTCAGGGGAGGCAAGAATTTTATTAACCGTGGTTTTAACTGGGGTAATTCAGGGCCTGAAAGATTGGAGAAAACTAGTTCTATTGGATGCAAGACCGATTTTGTCTTTATTTTGCATTTCCTCGCTCTGGAAACGATACCAATAAACCCTAGATAGACTCAAAAAATATAGTAAATTCATATAATTTTCACATTTACGTGTTCTATGTGTGAATCAGCGTTCACTCCACTCCTTGTACGGTACATTTTTCATTGAATTTATGAATCAAAGGTATAAAGTTAAAAATACTTTTTATTTTATTGTTGTTATATCGATCTCGCCTCGAATTTTAAACTGCAATCTCGCTATCGTTGTCGTCTCGCATAATGCAACGAGACGAGGCGAGATGCGAGAGTACTCTCGTCTCGTCGTGCATCACTAATTCCACCGATATTTAATGAAAAACAAATTAGTAAAAATAAAAATTCAATTGTACGTACAGTAAAACCTACCTTACAAAATAGAATTAAAGCTGGTCTTACTAATAAATGCGATATAACCAGAGCTGGGCAACGACTTACAGAATTGTTAGGATCTCTGGCATGGTTGACATGTTGAATAATCTTGACTACTCTGTTTAACATTCCCTTATTGTACTACTGGTGATGAGAACTTAGTTCTCGAAACACGTATTGAGTTTTTATTAAAATTAGTTTTAAGGTTAAGGAGTAATTTTATAATTTTATATTATATTTAACCTTAGACTCCATCAATTTTTAATTTTTATATTCTCGAATATTAACTAAGATTTGCTTTAAAACTTAAAGGAAAAAGGAATTAAACCCAAGAAAAGGGAAGAATTAAACCCAAAAAAAGGGAACAATTAAACAAAAGAAAAGGAAAGAGTTAAACCCAAGAAAAGAGATTTAAGCTAGAACTTAATAAGTAAAATAATTCACAAGCCCAAATCAAATTGATTAAAGGTGCATTCACAAATGAAAATTAGGCTTATGGTTTTTGTTTAAGTTTAAGTAAGTCATTCATAAATGTAATTTAAAATTACCTGAAAATTAGTGTTGATATGTACAGACATCTGTGTAACTGTTTCAAAAACAAGATTAAAATATCGGTAGAACAGTACTCAACAAGACACCTGTTCGCCGTGAAACTATCATTCGCTTGGCATTATTGGTTATATTTCACCAATTAAATTATGACAGTCTCCATGTTCTTCTCTTTAAAAATCCGAATCCACCAAGTAGATACTAAATAAAGATGGGTGTATATATCTATATCATTTCAGACTCGTTCTCATTGGTGAAGTTTGTGACGTCAAACTAAATCATAAACCTAAAGTTTGGACCTTGCAATGTTTAGCTTTATGATTTGGATTTAGAGACCCTAAATTCTGAAGTGTGAATGGAGTCATAACATAATATGCGGCCAAAGTCTCTAATTTTAAAGTATAAACCATAAATCTAAACCTAATTTTCATTTATGAATGCACCTTAAGGGACTTAAATTACAAGCCCAATTTGTAACTTTTTAAAAAAGGCTTAATCACGTGAATTAAATTTAAAAAATATTAAAATCTATTTACAATTCCTTTTGAATTAAATCATGGCCAGCTCTGGATGTAACCCAATAGAAAATGGCGGAATACTTCAATAACATATTCAGTTTTTATAAGATTAAAATCTATATTTTAAACTAGTCGAAAGAAATTTGTAGAAATTTCTCACCATTTGCCAAGGTTTTATAATTTGTGTTCAAAATGAAAACCGGTCGAATTGTGAGTTTGAGCTCGTACATTGGTTACTATTGCAATAAAAATGACTTCATTAAAACTCAAGTTACCTTTTTCAGATATCTGTAGGTATTTTTGCTTATGTAGTTGTAGACATGAGATTTAAAATTTAATATTATGACAGAATCTTCCATAAATTTATCTTTCCCATCCCACCTATTCGAAGTTTGTTGTTGAGCCCTATATCCCACTTGTCAAAAATCTGCCAGTTGCAGGCTTGGAGTGATTAGGGTACGGGGACACGTGGTTGTCATCCCGGCGACACGTGTTCATTCCCCGCGTGTGGTTTACGGTTTACGCGAAGCAACGCCTTACACTTACACGTGTGAAGTGAGGAGAGGACACAGCACAATGAACTGGAGATGACACACGTCGAACGTGGAGATATTGGTTGTGAAGTGATCCGAGGATTGCTCACTTACACAACATATTGGGAAGCGAAGGAAATATATCCATTTGAAAAAAGAACAGCACAAAAAGCGACAGCAATGCTGGATCGATGGTTAATGTTATAGTTTAACAAACAAGAAATGAAATGAAGAAAAGTGCAATAATGGGGTCCTCTACCATAATATATTAGAATTAGAACATGGGGTATTTATATTAAACTGTACCATAGGAACCATCAGAGTTTTTAAAAGTTATTAGATTTCAAAATATTTGACTTTTTAATGCCATTAACATCCATGGTACACATTTACTCTATTTCAAATTCCTACTAATTTCAAGCCTTCTGCTTCTGCTATCGCCTTTTTAAAATTCCAAAACAATTTTCAAGTAGAAAATGAATGCAGAAAATAATGAAATTATTATAAATGACTTTACGATGCCACGCCAGATAGAAATAATTTGCATTTGTACGAATATAAAAAAATATGTTCAATCAAAACTTGAAATACGAGCCTCTCGTCACAATAATTCATCTTAAATAGATTTTTTGTCGATTGACATTTAGTTCAGTCAAGTTATACAAAGTTCCTTGCAAAAGATCGAGTAAATAATCCTAATCCAAAATGTAGCGCGTTCAAAGAGCTATCGATAGATTGTCCGATATAGCATAGCTTTGTTCGATATAGCATGGATATGTTATATGTAACCCAACTTCTTTTGCACTGCATTATCGAAGACTTTATCATTACAATTAATATAAAAATAAAATCAGCTCTGTAGATCCAATGGTTTGCGCACCACTGCGATTTTAAGAAAACCGCGCCAATGAGGTATACAATCCACAATAACTCGTGCCTGCGGGGCATTTCCGGGTGGCTACATCTTTTAATCGCTGGGGCATGGTCCTAGTAACATGTGAACCAAACTGTTTTGCTTGCATGACAAAATGCAGGGTGTAGGTAAATTTTCGCCTTTCACATCAGGACCACATCAATATTTTTGCGATATGTGCGTGTTTTGTCATTTCTTAAAAATTCTGTTATTTTCACTACACTGTAGTTCAATAAGTATAGGCCATAGAAAACAATCGTAAATACAAAATTTTGTCTTCTACAGTATTGATAATAACAACTTTCTATAATGTTATAGAAGCAGATAAATTGAGGAAAACCCGATTTTTTCCCCTATAACCCTGGTAGCACAGGGCTTTCGTTTCTGAAAAATTGGTTTCATATCACTTGCATTGGTCCAACATATCCAAAAATTATAGATATTCTACCTTTTTCAAGGAAACCAAGTTCTATTGTACACATTGATTGGACCTTGTTAAAATTGCAATTTTTCTGAGAGCTAATAGTATGTAAAGTAACAAACGTATAGCAACATAATTGATGATAATTCACAATCAGTATTAAAAATAGTAAATTAATATTAACTAATCGGCAACAAAAAAAATGTTTTCAACACGGCACTAAACACAAATTTATAGCTTCGACAGTACTCATTGCCTCGGCAATGAAATGGCAGCTTCTGCTGTAAACCTGATATTTTAAAGCCTAGTTAAACAAATAACTATGATGTGCAACCGGACGCGAAGTAAGCATTTCGCAGCCGCAATACAGGCGCGAAATTGGATTTCGCGACCGTTGTTATGGTAACGGCCGCGAAATGAATTACGCGGCCGATGTCATGGTAGCGGCCGCGAAATTAAGTAAACAATAGCTTAGACACTTGAGAATTGCATGGTTTTGTTTATCAAATGTCAATTTCATAGCCACCTGGAAAGCTAACTTTCTATTTACAATTAAATTGTTTAAAATTAATAAAATTTGTAATTACATATTTTTTACGGTTGCACAAAAAATATTGTGTACACGGTACACCTTGTCCGAGAAATCCTTTAGCGCTCTCGAGATTGTCTTGCCTCGGCCGCAAACGGCCTCGGCGACAATTTTTCTCTCAGTACGCTAAAGAGTGATTTCGCGGTCTTGATACACAAATAACTAAGTTTGCACAATTGGATTTTTTTATTTTAACCGATAGGGTTTCCAAGACAGTAGACTTTATTTACAAATTACTGATCGGTAAATGATGTGAATCACCGATCAGGAGGCCAAGGCGGTAAGTAAATAAATTACTTTAAAAATGACAACCAAATTTTTTTTAATGTCAAATTAATTTTCAAATCTTCAACCGGTAGGAAGCACGAAACACTTACTGCCCTTAATACTTAACTATTTAATGTAGAGATTTAGATCCAGTATTCCTTTACATTAAAGAAGTGTCCAAATGAAATTAGTTCCTTTTAAAATCAATTTAGAGTGCTGAAAGAAGTCTGGTAAAAGCTTCTCGGAGTTGTAGCAATTTAAGCAATTAACAAATTCTGTGTGTGGTGCCCGGAATGCTCCGGAATGTAGCCGGAGCTACCCGGAAGTGCAGGGAGCAGATGACACATAGCATCGCACTAAATGCACCAGTGCAGCGGTCGGAACAATTACAACTGCAGCCAAGCCATTAATACCATTTTTATGTTATTATATTATTACCGACAGATGTTTCCGCTCGTAACTAACTTTTATTATTAAATTTTATATTAATTTGGCAGCAAAAATTGCGCCTGGCTCTGTATTGCATTTTATGAAAGCTAATTGAAAGTAATGTTTGCTGCGGAAAGATTTCAAAAATAAATTTCATTTCAACCGGGGGGATTGTTTAGTGCTTTCGTTTTTGCTTTTAATGTAACAAGGAAATAAGAACTAATGTGAAATATTTAATAATAAAATTAAATATACTGGCTACAGAACTTCGTTTCTATTTTTAGTGGATACACTCTTTAAGACATTCTGTGTAAAATAAACACTAAAATTGAATAGTCTAGTTTCAAAACCTGACAAAACCATTTTCCATAACTGGTGTGCTGTTTACGTATCAAAACTTAATAAATCCATATGATATTTACGTTTAAAATATCGTGTTTCAAAACCTGACAAATCCATAACTAGTTGAGATCTAATGCCAGCAAATCCAAATTAGCCAATCAGAGCATGGTATATGATATTTCTAGAAGTGGCTTCTATAATTACCTTCCGTCACCTTTAGGTAAGGAAGGTATTGTCTTTGGTCAAAAATTTTTAATTAATAAGCACGTTTTAAGGTCCCTAGAATACAATTTTACTATTTTTACGATGATGTCTGTAGGGTGTCTCACAACTCGCGCCCCAGACGAAACTGACACTTGCCGACGACAATAGGTTGCCAACAAATAGAAGAAAATAATTTGCGGCTGCTTGCATAACAGAGTTACAAGACTTTTTAATCCCTCAATCCCGGAAGGATGTCTTGAGGTGTGATGATATTATTACAAAATAAAACTGGTTGCTAGGTTTTAAAAATACTACCAGTGAGTTACAAAATTTGTTTGACTTACTGTAATTTTGACACTTTAGAGTTGACTTTTCACTGTCAACAAATTTAGGTTAGCGAAGGTGTCATCCGAGATCATCATTTATATCGTACAGTGCAACTTGTTATAGCAGCTGTGTAAAATGTGTTAAACGAAAATATTGTCATTTGAATTCTTTGATATTAAAACAACAAATGGTGGTTCTAAATTTAATTTGACACTGACATTTTTCGAAAACTACAGTCGCCCACACATTTTCAAGAAGATTTAATTTGTATAAAGTCCTAGTAACGTAAAATTACGGCAAACACACGTTAAAGGTGTAGGTCTCTGATTGGTCAATTTTAAGACGTCTTTTCTCGAATATCTTTTAGGCTAGATTTTTTTTCTTCGAAATTACACATCTGAGTGCTGTCTCGTGTTTCCTCATTCGCTCTGGGGCGCGAGTTGTGAGACAGCCTGTATATGTGTGTGTGTGTGTAACAAAATTTTCGTCTACGATAAATCTAATACTACAATTTCAAAAATTATAATTATTTCGTATTCCTCTTCGTTGCATCCATATGAAAAGCTGATTAGATTTTGGTTATAATTGGTCAACCGGAAGTACCTACCCTCATTTGAAGATTTGAATAGTTTTTCTTGAAAAAACGATGTCAAATATCTTTTTTTCACATTTAATGTTATTATAAATATTAAAGAACATTGTATTCTCTATACGATTTGACTGGATTTTATACTGCTTATTAAATGGATATAGAGTTATAAAATTATAAAGAAATTAAATTTCATAAATTAGCCTGCTATGCTAGAAACAGCTACTATATTAAGAAAATTCTGATTGAAAGATGTCAGTGCCAAGTGCAATTGACATATTCGTAGTTTATTTGTGTTATAATTTTACTCAAAATATAGGATCTTTTTGCTCGAAACTTTCTGTATGGAATTTGTATAAAATACATACAACTGTCGAAAGGTAATGTACATACAAGACATTTAGAATCTTTTGCAAGGAACTTTCTGTATTGATTTTATAGAAAATACATATGCAATTACGAAAATTCTACCGGTAGATTCCGCATCTACCGATTGTGTTCGAAAACACGAGTGGTAAAAAGTTACCGTGTTCGAAAATTGTTCAATATCTACCAGATCCATCTACTAGATTCATGAAGAATCTAATCTCAAAAAAAGGTAAAGATGCAAAACGAAGCGCGCTTGTTAAAAGTGGAAATGTGTTCAAAGTAGGACTCTGCTCAGTTTGATAACTACGTCAAATTTCTAACTTGTTTTAAATTTCCATCATTACAGATATCTGTATACAAAGCAGATTGGCACATCCAGCAATGGGTAATAAGCCGTGATGATATATTTATTTTTATTTCATTTATTTTAAATTTTCAAATTTTTTCATAGGTTATGGATCTACCCTGTTTACCACCTTAAAATATCGATTCCTGTAGCTATAACCTGATAAAAAGCTGTTTAGCGGTAGAATTTTCTTAAATACCTCACATAACTGACGGTAGGTAATGTGCCGGCCACATCAGATTTTTTTGGTTTATTTCATGAGCAGAAACGGCAAAAATTAGTCTTGCGCTCGTTTTCATAACTACCTGTTATATGTCAATAAAAACAAAAGCTACAGAGATTATTCTTGGGAATAGAGCTTTATTCTCAGTATAATAATGACGCGGACACAAGAAATGAAACACATCATTTGTTTTAAAAAATGTCAAAAAATAATCACTGAAATAAAATATTCTACTTTCTTCACAAGACAAAAGGGGACTCTGTAATGATATAAGTTTTAATTTTATTTTCATGTCGTGTCAAATTCTTTCCCTTATCATAAAGGCATCTTCTTCTCTTCTGTTTAAATATTGAAGAATAATATCCTGTAAGCTCTCTACGTTACTTGATCCGGGTTCAAAGCCTGATCAATGCCAAGCATTATGCGCTGAGCCCATATCGGAAACATAACGGATATTCGTGAATTTTTAACGCGCAGACATTCGATACTGTCATAAAATGTAAAACTGGATCTTTGATGCGATATATTTATTATTTATGTATGCTAGGGACTGCGTACATTATCTGGAACTTTTTTTCCACCCGGAATAGGATATTTTGCACAACTTTTACTCTTAATAAAGATCGTGTCACTTTTAGAAATTATTCATATCATATGGATGCTTTTATCTTAGCACAGCATAAGACAAAAGAGATGCTTTTTGATGTAGAAAGTAGTACAAATTAATGCCTTTCTGTATTACCTCCCGCTACCCTTGGTAAGGGAGATAGGGGATCGTGCTAAGAATCGCATATCGAGATTTTGGTAAATGACCACGTTTTAAGGTCCCTAGAATCCAATTTTAACATTTTCACGATAATGTCTGTGTATATCTATGTGTGTGTGGATCCTCCACTGTAACTCAAATACTATCATTCAGAAAATTTTGAAACCTTGTATTTCGAACTTTTTCTGTAATGGAAAGAGCTAATTAGATTTTGGTGTAAATCGGATAACCGGAAATGGCACTTTACTAGAAGCTCAAAATAGTTTTTCTTCAAAAAATACCTTTAAATGTTATTTTTTCAGGATTAATGTTATTATAAAAATTAAAGATTATTAAATTTTCTACACATCAGATTTGCATTAATAGTTTTTCTATATATTTTATAGATAAATTTATAAAATTATCTATAATTAAATTCCGGAGGCTACGCTTTAAACAAACAAAACTCCTTGGTTGCGCAGTTATTCAAATGTATGAACTGACAGATAAATGTCACTGTCAAAGAACTAATAATATCATCATTAATAACAGTAATGTATTTAAAAGAAAAAAGTAAATAGAACAATAGGAAAGGAAATCAATACAGTTTCCAGGATATATATATATATATATATATATATATATATATATATATATATATATATATATATATATATATATATATATATATATATATATATGTACGTATGTATCTATATTAGTAAAAATTAACGATTCGCAAAAATGTTTAAGCTAATACTCATTTTTGGATTAGTGAATTCTATTTTATCCCGGTATTTAAAATTTAATCTTCACTTTATTATCAAAAAAGGTAGTTACTTGGATTAGATTATGTGGAAAAGTAGTTTCTTGACTAGATTTGGATATGGAGAAGAATAAACACTGGGATGCAGTCATGTAATTTTTATTATTATAACGTCGAAGCAAATAATAATAAAAATTACATGACTGCATCCCGGAAGATTAGACTATATTTTAAGAAATAAACTACCAAAATAAAATACAATAAATATATCATCACGGCTTATTACCCATTGCTGGGTGTGCCAATCTGCTTTGTACACAGAATGAGTGCATTGAGTGCCCGTGAGGTGACGCCTGGTAAGCGCCCGCACGGTGCAAATCTTTCATCATTACCGAACTACCAAAATTAGAGTAAAATTCGCTAATCCAAAAATAAGGATTAGCTTAATCTTTTTTGTGACTCGGGCGGTAATGCCAGGAGGTATTGTAATTTAAATCCTAGAACCTGCGCTTTAAACAAACAAAACGCAGTTATTCAAATGTATGTAACTGACAGATGAATGTCACTAACAAAGAACTAATCATTTCAAAATAATATTAGTAATGTTTTAAAAAGAAAAAAGTAAATAGAACAATAGAAAAGGAATTCAATACAGTTTCCAGCATAAGTAGGTATGAATTTAGATTAAGAAAAATTAACAATTCACAAAAATGTTTAAGCTAATCCTCATTTTTGTATTAGTGAATTCTATTCTATCGCGGCATTTAATATTTAATCTTCATTTTATTATAGCTCCGGTGGCTCAATGGTTAGAGCAACGCCTCATGTCATGAGTGTCCTCGGGGCTCTGGGTTCGAATCCCACTAAGGCATGGATGTGTGTGAATGTAAACCCACTCTGTAATTGGGATTTAATCCTGTTGAGGGATTTAAGAAAAAGGTAGTTACATGGATTAGATTAGACTATATTTTAAGAAATAAACTTTCAAAATTAGAGTAAAATTCGCTAATCCAAAAATAAGGATTAACTTAATTTTTTTGTAACTCGGGCTGTCAAATGGCGGGAGGTATTGTGATGGCCACACTACATTTTTTTATAAAAGGATGATGATATATTTATTTGCGAAACTAATAATTGTTCTGTTACATGCAATATAGGGAGAATTTAAGGGCCGAAACTAATCTTTCTTTCTCCCTATTCTGTGAAAATATCCTCTCCCTGTTTAATTTTCCCGAAAGGGTATATACATCAGCCATCGTTCATACATCACAAACGTGACTGTGCGTAATGAAAGTCCGGGCCCGGACTGTGGCTCCGGAGTTCCGGTATCAGCTCCGGACAATGTTTATTCATGCCCCATGACTCGCCCGACCAAACATACACCCCTGCCAACTAATACTACAACTTATGGAAATTTTAACCAAATTTTCTTCATCTGAACATTTACCAGCAAGGGAGCAAAATTAATTTTCTACAGTCAACAGTATTTGGAATATCTGTGTATACACAGCGTTAATAAAAATTACCGAAATTTCAGAATAAAAACAGACTGGTACACCCAGAAATGGCTAATACGAGGGCGACATGAAAATAGGTTAGCCTAATATTAACAAAGTTGTTATATGCTTTTAAAATGACATTTACTTGTCAATATAGTTTGCATACAGAGCAATGCAATTAGAACAACGATGTTCCAATACACTAATCCCATCACGAAAATTGTTTTCCTAAAATTTGCAAAATTAGCGTTTACGGTGTATTTGACTACATCATCACTTGAAAATATCTCTCCTCGCAAAAAATATTTTAGCTTAGAAAAGTTGTCTTTATCTGTACAATAAAAAAATAACTATGTAATAAAAAAAATCACCAGTATCACTAATACTTTCATTTTTGCTCATTTTCTATATTTTTGAAGAACTAAATAATAGCAAAAAATATCAAAATAAATTTTGTTAATGACCACTAACAAAAGAACAAAACAAACCACAACCAAGGATATTATAATGTATATGTTTTATAATATTAGAACATCCTTGACCACAACAGGTAAACAGTGATCTTCTATTTTGTGTTGAATAGTATCATCTGTCGTCACAATGTGATTTCAGACCATATGTTTCAGTTCATTGTTGTATTCAAGGTTGTATTTTAAAAAGTTGTAAGTATTAAATTGTACTATAGAGTAAATAAAGTGTAAATAGTAAATAAAGTAAACAGTGAATACTATTGAAATATCTTGACATTTTTATCAAAATGACATTTTTCTTTTAAAATTTATTTTTACTACAAATGTATTAAAAGTGGGCTTTTTAATGTTTGTTTTTAGCGTTAAAAATGTCATTTTATGACACCAGTGTTAAAAGTAACAGATCATTGTTACTTTTGACACTAGTGTTAAAAGTGAATGTCAAAAATTAATTAGAAATACAAATTTAAATTAAAAAATAGTGTTTGTAGAAAAAATTGTGTATGATATACGTTCGAAGGTTTGGATCACTCCGCTTCGCGTCGTGTTCCAAACTTCCTTCTCACAAAATAAAATGTCACTTTTAACACTTACATCATAAATAACTATTAAATTTGTTTAACCAAAGATTATGGTGTTGTAAAAAATTATGTACATAACTCGTGACTAAACGGTGCTTTTTCTACCGCTCGGGCTTTATACGGTTCACTCATGAAAAAAATCTGATGTGGCCAGAACATAACCTCTCGCCAGATATTTTACCTGGTTGTACCCATAAAACAAAAAATATTTTTAGATACAAATACATATTCATGTCTCACTACAAAATAATTCTCACATATATATTTGCAAAATCTATGAGATATTTTAATATTAATTATGTACAATACATACATTTTCTTTTTCTACTTTCTTTTTCTTTATATATTCGCCATTTTTTCGCATATTCCTTTTATATTCTTTTTACGTATATTCTTTTGAGTTGTTGACTTTTTTTATCTTCATAATCTTCATAATGATGTAAAAATATTTTTGACAGTGGCATACAAATATTTTTGACAGTGACATTTATGTATCAATTACAAACATTTGAATTTCTTGCCTTGAAGTAGTTTGATCTGAGATTTTGTACATCAAATTATTTTATATGCATTTCTTTATCTCTAAATCTATAGAAGATATAACAATGAATTTATATTTATCGAATAAAAAATTTAACGTTCTTTAATATAAGTATTTACATAAATTTTCGATAAATAATATTTAGATGATTTTTTTCTTGTAACTACTACTTCCGGTTGTCCAATTGTTAGCAAAACTTAATCAACTCTTCCCATTATTGTTAGATTGAGGAATCCGTAGTTAAAAATGTCTTAAGTCTTATAGTATTTGAGAAATCGTGGATCCAACATCCACACACACACACACACACACACACACACACATACGGACATCATCGTAAAAATGTTATAATCGGATTCTAGGGACCTTAACACATGCTTATTCACTAAAATCTGGATATGCGATTTTTAGCATGAAATCAATACCTCTATTAGCGAGAGGTAAAAAAGCACTGTTAAGCCACTTGTTATATAAACTAATTGATTTGATTGGAAAATAGCAGAATTCGTCTTTGTAAAATTTTAATATTTGTTTCCCCTTGCAATTGGAATTTTTACGCAGGTTAGTTCTTCTACAGAAAAATCGGAATAAAATTTATTGGCTATTACAAAAAGGACGTCAAACTCAAATGGATTGTCGAGTCACGTTTTATGTTATGAGAAATATATAGGCCACAGAAAAAAAGATAAATGGCTTTTTCTTGTAACGATATTAACAGAATTACATGAAAAAAATATCAAACAGTTCAATTATATCCCGTAGCGAAATATGTTACAGCGAAACAATTTAAAATTTTAATATCTCCATTAAAATTCGCAGGAAAAGTTAGCAATTTAGTTACAGAATATTCATGAACTCCGAAATAAGTTGTAGCCAAGGCATTAAATTGAATTCTCCACACATAAATAAACGGAATTTATAAAAAGGAAAAATTCCGAGATAAGTTGGAAGAATTTATTAGTAATAGAGCCTATTAAGACCTCAAAAATTATCAAAAAGCATGTTAGGTATGCACAGTGACGTTATCTCTACAGGTCCGTGTTCTGCGAGTATAAAGCGAACAATGCGTGCCGGTAAAAATGCGGAATTAGTCCTGTATTAAATTACTGGCGTTCAACATTAAATACAAAAAGCCTATTATAATATTTCAGTCAGTGCGTGGTCGACGCTTCGCTACACGCATGCGTAATATTCGTCCCATCTGTATGCAGGAGTTCCAAATCATTCCTCAACACGGAACACCCTAAATTCATTATACATAATATTGGACATGGATATACTACGTATAGTATTATTCACGAAAGATGGCTATTCAAGGTCATTTATGAGTCGTCTGATAAATTACTACTTCTAGATAACTTCACTGCATTTCGTATAATAAATGTATTTTATTTGAAAAATTAATTTCTTTTTAAATAATGCTTTTCTCAAAGTTTTATCTTCTTCACCTTCGTTTTTGCATAAAACAAAAATATAGACGTGAACGCCACTGGATAAACGTTATTACAGAGGGCAGTATAGTATTACATGTCTGTAACTCTACGACATACGTCACTGCTATTTTTAGTGTGTTAGAAAGTAATGGCACTATTTACGTACATATGTCACATCACATAGATTAAATAGACATACGTCAAATAATCTTTCTCTTGTTGCTAAGCTGCTGCTACATAAAATGCTGTGTAATCTTTCTTTGAACAAATGACCTTGAATAGTCATCTTTCGTGAATAATAGAGTACTCGATATCTCAGTCAAAGACCATTTTTTAATATCCGCGCTTCGTTTCGGTCGCTCAAGTGCGCGTTGGCGTTATAGGTGACGTTCATTTTACTTTACTGAAAATATTATGAAATTTAGTAAAAACACAAAAACAAATATGACATTTAGTAAAAAATCTTTATGCCAACATCACAAAATACTGTAACGTGGGACGCCCGCCGTCGCCGCAGCAATGAGCGAGTGTATATTTATAGCGATGACGCAATCGCGCTACGTAAACAAACAAGCCGCGACGTGTTTAATTACTTCTGGTCGCCTGAACCTTTTGTGTTCATTGTTATTATGCGGTCGAACATTCTAGAGTTCTCTGGAAGTTAATGGCAGCTGTATAAAAGGGACGCAACTATGCTCGGGACATCTACATGGAGTGCAAGAGAGTAAAGTGTTAGTGAGAAGCACAGCAATATCGTAGTGAGAATATGCAGTTTGTGTCGTTTAGGAACTCGGGAAGTTACTGGTAAATTGGGACAACTGTGTATGTGAATACTCGGTAGTGTTGACGAGTATTGGGAGGCTAGGTGTTCGGGGAAAGTAACGGCGAGTGAATGTGGATACTCGGCAGTGGTGTTGAAAAGTTGTGGCATACGGGCAGTCGGTGACACTGAGGCTGTGGAAGTGAAAGAGTTACATAAATAGACATATAGTGCGGTGAAAAGTGTGACTTCTGTTCGAGCAGTTGAATATGCAGACGCTGTTGAGTCAGTTGAGTATATAGACGCTGTGAAGGTCGGTAGGCAGACAGTTGAACGTGATATAAATAAACAGTGACATAAATAGTCGAAATAAATAATTAGTAAGATCGTATACTCTTATTTTAATTAATAATAATTGTTTAATATTTACACATCACCCAAATAAATTAAATAAAAACGTTACAATATAGTGCATGTAACCTAGGACGAAATGATCCCTCGAAGTAACTAAAATTTGAAGGAAATGACCTTGATATTTAGAACATGCCCTAAGTTGGGTTATTTGATCAAATGGTTTGAACATCGAACGTTCAAATTTCTTTGAACTTGTAAAGTTCCAGAATCTTATAGTACAATCTGAAGTTGTTAAAATTGAAGTAAATCTTTGATCGTCTAAATTTAAAGCTACCTTAAAAGCACATGTCGCTGTATATAACTTATATTTACAATTTACAATATTTGGAATATGGTTGTTTTTGTCAAAAACTCCTCAAATGTAATAAAGTTCACGGAGACCACATTAAAAAATAAACGTAAGTTCAACCCAAAATCCATTTACGACGTCAAAGCATAAATAAGCAACTTTTGGTGGCAGCCGCACCACTAATATAATTTTATCATTCCGAAAAATCTTTCCCCATTTTAAACCACTCTAAAACTGTCTTATAACTCTTTGCCGAGATTAAGAGCCCTTTTCCGCAATCGTTTGGGCGTCACTGGTCGCAGGAAATATTGTCGTGGTCCGCCATTGCCGTTACACATGAAGATAGCATCAACCGAGTCGGGAGCAGGCCCACCTAACTCCAATTGGCATTTGATGCTAACTTCGGCTCGCAGTCGTACATCCAGCTCAGGAAATAAACTACATTCGGGACAGGAAGAAATGCGCACATAATTCCTGCTACTTTACAAATGCTACCAGTTTAATCGACCTTGCCAACCCACTCAACACTAACGATATAGTTTTATTCTGCCATTAGAACTCCAGCTAAGTTAAACTCAACAAGACAATATAATAAACTCACGAAAGATATACAGCGACTGACTTAGCGAGAAATATCGAGAATTTAAATTCTATATTCAACAACTATTAACTAAATTATATCGGTGCATATAGATGTTTGAACCACGGTTCAAAATTTCTACAAACTTCTATCAGCTACTTTAAAAATAGACTTAAAATTAAAGAAAAAAAAAAATATGGGCCAAATGACAGGTGATAATAGTTCGACCGGCATTTTAAGGGTCATGTTTTAGTCCAGAATTAGATTCTACCAAGATCCTTTACTTTTGGCACACAAAAAAACTTCGTAAAAATCGAGTGCGTACAGTAAAACCTACCTTGCAAGACATATAGGACAATACTCAGAGAAAAATTTGCAGGGCTTAGAGATACAAAGCCTAACAGAATTAAAGCTAGCATTACTAATAAAGACTATGTAACCCAATATTAACGGCAGGTTTCATAATAATTCGTAAAAGTAAACTTTACAAAAAGTTAAACTTTATTTTAAAGTGACTTTATATCCACCTTAACATAATTTTATAATAAAAATTTCCTTTACTTTAAGTAAAGTAGTTCTAAAAATGATTTTAGAACTGTTGAGTTAAAAATTGTGTGCTGTGGTAAGATTGACTGTGAGAATAATACATTTTAATTATAGGTCTGTTCGTTTCGCTACTCTATGTCTACGGTCTACTACTGTTCCCATATACTTTGTACGGACGTAGCAGTAAACCGTAGACGCAAAGTAGCGAAACAAACATACCTAATGTCTAAAAGAAATACGGGTGGAAATTTCACACTTAATATAAAAACACAAACATATGTTGGAATGTAAAAAAGGAAAACTACAAAATTCAATGACAAAAAAGGTAAGCGATTTTATAGGTTAGATTATTGAATATTTCAATATTTATTTGCAAAAAAATTAACACACTGTAATGGCTAAAATAACTTGAAAATAGCTAAAAAAAAAAATAGTTTCGAAAACAGAACAGTGTCAAGAAAACTAATGGTGGCCCGCCAATAATAAAAGATATTGTTTTATTGGATTTAGTATTAAATATATAATGTGATGTGAAACCACTTCTAAAAATCTTTATAAATATATCTTTTGATTTATTTATTTGTTGCTAATTTTATTATTTCTTCTATCTGTTCCATTTTCCTTAACCTAAATCTGTCATAAAATTCATTTTCGTTCGTTTAAATTGTTAATTTGTGGCTAATATACTTTTCGTTTATTAATATTAACATCTTCTTCGGAACTTGATGAATAAATTAAAGAAAATATTTTTATCAAAAATGTGGAATCAAAACAAGTTAAATTTTCACTTTAAGCTAGTAGAACGTATCGTAAGTCTTACAGATCTGTAAATATGTAGAATACAAACAAAAACGCATCTATTTTCGTAGATTAATATAAAATTATACATAAGACTGGCAACTTTCGATGCGATTTTGTTCATTATTTACAGATTTACAGATCTATAAGACTTACAGATTTGTTCAAAATAGACCCATTAAACCAAATGCAGTATACTTTTGTACATGTAAACAAAGGCTTAATCTCCTGAAACCATTAAAATGATTAAAATATATATTTTGAACTAGCCGAAAGAACTTTGTAGATATTTCTCACCATTTGCGTAGGTTTTATAATTTGTTTGTTGAAAATGTAAACCGGCCGAAATAGTATGAGTTTGTGCTCGTATAATCGGGCAAGATACCGAAAAAAAATTTAAATGTATCTTGTAAACTTTAATCCTCGCTCAAATCACATAGGAGATATTAATAGTTCATCTGCGATATCTTACATATTGTATGCGACATAAATTAGTTTAATATATGAAAAATAGCGAAGCATTAGACAACATCTGGCACATGTCTTTTTCAGTAATAAACTTTCATCAATAATACGCTTATAATGACACACATTAAGCTACAACATTTTCAGAATAAATTGTTTAAAAGAAAAGTTTGACTAATGATACTTGAGTAGAAGATTAAAATGTTAATTCAGTACTATTCCATGCTTTAATATGCAAATTAATATTGTTTTCCTTTTAAACCTTTAAAGACTCCACATTGTATGTCTTTAATCCTTCCTGCTTAGCAGGGAGACATGGTGGTTGTCCTTCTGTGTGACACGTGGTGATCTGTATGCAGGATCACGTAGACGTGTCACCCCACAGCCTTGCACGTGCCAAGACATGTCACACCTCTCCTGCCCTCCTCACATATTCCTGCTGCTGACGAGCATTCTTCCTTACACTCAAACACCAACTAGATGGTCATCGCAAATTGATTGGGAGGTGGAAATAATAAAAATAGAATCCAGGATTCAATCTTCAAACATGAGGTGCACAGAATTGATGAAATAAAATTATATATCGTAGTCATATTGTAAAACTTGTCTTTTAAAGGCATGTCTCCACGATGCTAGTAATCGTTCCAAGTTCTCGGTCACATTTTTTGATCATAAACATTGAACTTGTATGACTACAGATGTCAGGTTGGTCGTATTTATGAAGTCACTTTGAGCCATTTCTACCAATACCAAAAACTAATAAAACAACCAAGAAATTATCTCGGCAGTAAGTAAATTAAATTTTTACTACGAATATATTATTTTATTTATAAGTAATTATTTATAATAACTTATCAAAAATGCGCAAAAGTAAGTAATATTTTATAACCTTATAATTTTAAAGCTTATCAAACATCAAACGTCAAGATTTTAAATTGGTAACATGTAAATGAAATTAGCAACTTGTACGAAAAAATGGGACAGAACGCATTTTTCTATTTTAGTTTTCTATTCGGTTTTTGCGTCCGAGTGGGTAATGTCCACGATCCGAGTTATCGAATTGTGGACTATATCCGAGAACTCAGATCGATTTCTAGGATCGTGAACACAGGCCTTAACACCAATAGGGAAAGCGCCGAACCGCCCGGCACTTGTTTTACTGTCTGCGAAACCTGAAGGTTGTTTCTTACAATGCGTTTTTACCTCCCGCTATCTTTGGTAACGGAGGTATAAGGATCGTGCTAAAAATCGCATGTCGAGATTTCGGTAAATGACCATATTTTAAGGTCCCTAGAATCTAATTTTAACATTTTCACGATGATGTCTGTGTGTATGTGTGGATCCTCCACTCTAACTCAAATACTATCATTGCGAAGGTTTATAGCGAAGTCCTTAATCGGATTTCTAATCAAATCGGATTTAAATAAATCCTAAATCTATCAAGTACATTCCAATTTACTGTAGATTTAAATGGATTTATTACTGACACTGTTGGCAAAGCAGCATAGAATGCAAAGAACATTATTAACTAGTATTAATGTTGCCTTTTGACAATTTTGACTTCACATTTACATAGATTGTTCATCAAACATTTACTTAGTTTTTTCATATAACAAATCAATTATTTTTCTTTCCAGGATTAATTTCAAAAAATATTCTGTTTCTTGTTGCGTCTGCAGATTTCTCATTGCTCTTCTAATAATTATGCTAACTTATTGTTGACACCACGCTGACAAATATTAACTGTCAAATTATGAAAGATGAATAAATTACTCAGCGTTTTTTTTTTATGGTACCTGCTATTGAATTTTCTGTTAAATCGCTATTTATCTCGTGAAAGTAAATCGGATTTATGAATAAATCTCGTAAAGTCGATTTAGAATCCGATTCTAAATCCAATCCAAATCGTTTACATCGTTTTCTTAAATACGATTTCTAATTCTAAATCCACTTAAATCCGATTAAGGACGTCGATATAAACATACTCATACAGAAAATTTTGCTACCTTGTATTTCTACCTTATTCTAATATGGGGCTGTCCTTAAATTACGTAACGCTTCAAGGGGAAGGGTGGGAGTCAAGAGTAGCGTTACGCAGCGTTACGAGGGGGAGGGTTAATGTGTGAGTTACGTAACGATAAAATATAAAAAATATTGCTAAACTTGCTTTAATAGTTTTGAAACATTCAAATTTCGCGGTGCTAATTCGTATATGCAGGCAGTCGTTTGTTTTCAATAACAGTCAACATAATATGTCGGGCACAGTTCAAATTCGGGCCAGTGGTCTTTCATTCGTGCAATGCAATTCATATTAAAACATGAATTCAAGTAGTGTTGGTAAGGTAAAACTTTTCAATAGTTTGTTAAAAGCATGCATATGCTTTTAATTTCTGTGCTGTTATTTTTTCATCTTTATGTACATTAATTTAATTAGTTTCTGTTTCAAATTTTAACTGAATATTAAGGAGGCCATATACTTTTATATGTATACAGTAAAAAAATTGGGGTGACAAGCCGTAGGGCAAGAGTAGTACATTATTTTTTATCTTTATGTACATTAATTTAAATAGTTTCTGTTTCAAATTTTAACTGAATATTAAGGAGGCCATGTACTTTTAAATCCAATAAAGAAATTGGGGTGACAAGCCGTAGGGCAAGAGTAGTACATTATTTTTTATCTTTATGTACATTAATTTAAATAGTTTCTGTTCTGTTCCGTTATTTTTCATCTTTATGTACATTAATTTAAATAGTTTCTGTTTCAAATTTTAACTAAATATTAAGGAGGCCATATACTTTTATATCCAGTAAAAACATTGGGGGGGGGGGGTCAAGTACTGCGTTACGTAATATATGAGGGGGGTTCATGTTTGCGTTACGGGTGCGTTACAAAGGGGGGAGGGGGTATCAAAAATTTCCTAATTTTGCGTTACGTAATTTAAGGACAGCCCCTATGGGAAGAAGCCATTAAATTTTGGTGTAAATCAGATAACCGGAAATGAAACCTTACTTGAAGCTCAAAATAGTTATTCTTTGAAAAATACCTTCAAATGTTATTTTTTCGAGATTTGTGTTATTATAAAAATTAAAGATTATTAAATTTTATACAGATTTGCTTAAATAATTTTTCTATATATTTTATGGATAAATTTATAAAATTATCTATAATTTAAATCCCGGAGCCTACGCTTTAAACAAGCACAAAACCTTGGTTACACAATTCATATCTCAAATGTATGTAACTGACAGATAAATGTCACTGTCAAAGAATAATCATTTCAAATTAATAATAGTAACGTTTGAAAAAGAAAATAGTTATATAGAATGCATCTTATTACAGTTTCCAGCATAACTAAATATATAAGTATGTATATTTAAATTAATAAAAATTAAAAAGCGGGAGGTATTGTGTTGGCCACATCAGATTTTTTTTTCGTTCGTCGTTTTGAAATGACGTCTTCTGAGCAATGTGCAAACATCAAATTCTGCGTTCTGTTGGAGAAATCACTACCTGATACCCTTCAGATACTAAAGAAAGCATACAGAAATGAGTCAATGAAAAAATCGATTGTGTACGAGCGGTACAAACATAACTTCGCTTGTACAAGAAAGATTTAAAAAATATATCAATTGTAAACTGAAAAATAAAACCTAGGTACATTGATTATTCATTATTATTAAATGTCCAGTACGATTTTTCTCAGAATTTTTGTTATCCAACCTTATGATTTATTTACATGATCATAATGGGAAGAAAAATCACTATCGGATTCCACTACTAAAAATCTATATTGCCATTTAAATTTTTTTGTGATGACTTCGTAACTAAAAATACAAATGAAAGTGGGAAGGTGAATTGCACATATTAATGTATATTTTTAAATATAGACGACGTGTATCAACCTTTAAAAAACGGTTGACTTCGCTGTTTTTTTTAATTTCCCATACTTTAATCCCATTGTATAATGGGCTACTTGCATGCAATTTTTTTATTTAATATTTATAAAGAGACGATAAAACTTGCTACACATATTTTTTCTTTTGGCAAAATTTTTACTAATTAAATTACCGCCATGCATGACGTAGAATTACGCCGAACCAATGAATGGCCGTAAAGCAGTCTTTCTTAACCTTTTCAAGGCGCGACCCAAATTTATGTAAAGTATTGATTCCACGACCCACTAGAAAATTATTTAATAATAAAAACACATGAAAATAAGAAAATGAATATGTAAGAATATATCACATACCTATTTATGTAAGAATATATCACATACCTATCTATAAACAAAACAATATAAATTTAATGCCATAATAAGGTCGACAATATCAAATAAAACGAAACTTTTGTAGGTACATGAATTTGACACAATTTTGTCTGATGGTCAAAATGTCCGAAACATAAATATGTATTAGGTACGTATTTGTAGCTTACAAAACTTATTGTTAATTAATGTGAACCCTGAGTTTGCATAAATTTTGAAAGTTCTTCAAATAACAGACGTTTCTAAAATTTAGTTTTAGTAATTACATGAGCAGAAAAATCAGATTCTCACAAATAGATAAGTAGTAGCAAAAGGTAATATTTCATTTATTTTTTCCCAAAATTGGTTTTTCTTTTTTTAACCAAAATGAACTCAAATCCTCGGTAGGGTTATTAGGAGTAATAATTCTAAATTGTATTGCTAACATAAGTACCATTTTAGTGAAATTTTATATTATATGATTGGCATGTAGTAACCAAAATTATTAAATTCTGAATAGTTTATGCGACCCACTCAAACCTCTACGCGACCCATAGGTTAAGAAATGCTGCCGTAAAGCAATAACATCGGTACGTCCAATAGCAACGGCATGTGCGGGTAATTTAAACGTGACAGATCATCGGTTTGACGTTTGAGTAATAGTTTGGAGGTTAATATTTTCGTTTGTAATTTAAATCTTGTACGAGTATAAGCTAAGTTAAAATCCTGCTTAACAAATCGAAATACGTAATAAAAGTAACAGAAACAGCGCAAATTGTAAATAATAAAGAAGAGAGGCAGTGACAGAAAAATGAACTAATGTCAAAATCAAATTAAAAATCGCACTCGCTCGCCATCTACAGATTACATTCTTAAATATGCATCCCTTTCTCCAGTTCAAAATAATGACGTCAAAGAAAATCTTCTTTCTTAATTTATTAAAAACAAATAATTTTTTTTAAATAAAATTTTTATTTTTACATACAAAATGAAGAAAAGTGGAAGAAATTAACGAAGGTATAATCCAATTAAAAAAATTCGATTCATCCCGATTGATTTTCAGTGAGCCAAGGTACTAATTACAAATGCCCCTTTTTGCTTCGTCAAAGGAAAGAAATTAATTCACAAAACAGAGAGAAAATTATTAAGTAGGCTGGGGGAAATGACAGCCGTGCTTACACCAGCGGAAAATTGTTTTAAATTCACCATTTCCTTTTTGTGATTTAGGTAATTTTTACAGTGTGAACTCAGCATTTCAATGAGGAAATTTCATTTTGAGAGAATTTTATTTCTCTATTGAAGTTTATTAATGTATTATTTGGTTTACCTGAGCGTAAGGAGCAACGTGAAAGTTTGATCCGACCGGTTGGAGTAATATAAAGTTGGTAAGAAATTTAATAAGTCTTTAGATTGTTCAAGTGGAAATACGAGAGGAAATTTTAATGAACATTTTTGAGAATAAAAGCCTCCTATGTGGGGAGTATGCAAAAACTGAAATATTATACAATGAGAACTTCCTATTGATTTTAAAGAAGGAAAAGAAGTACATTAGCCGTCTAAATTTAGCCGCGCTCATTAATTTTATCCGAATTTCACCGGAATGGAATAAAGAAGGTATTATGTAACCAAAGAAAATTTACTTTTTATTAACTTTGTCAACGTTATCAAAAAAGCAATATTTTCTAATTGTTCGGGAAATCGATAGACTTCACTACTACAATTTTCATGCATCGGATTTAATTATTATTATTATTAAATCAAAATAACAATAATTGAACACTTGAAGTAAATATTGATGTAACTGCCATTTTTATAAAAATCTGATGTGGACACCACACGACTTCCTTGTACGCAAGACTAATATGAAGTATAGACTCAATTATAAATTTGCACGTATTTGACGTAATTTGACATTAACATCTACTTTTTATTTTTTTGTTATTTTTTGTCCTAATCCATTACAAAAACCAAAAAGTATATAAGTTTTAAATTTTCATATCTCACTTATACAAAGGGCTAATTTAATAATACTTGATGTGCTAGACGCAGAATTTAATTCTCTAAAACTCTTATTTGAAGCATTTATTTCTAAAATTAAAATGAAACCATTTTATTCAAGAAAAACTGTTAACAACTTCAGGTAATATATCACTTCCAGTTAGCCTGTTTTAACCAAAATCTGCTATGTTATTCCAATTGATATAAAAGTTTTATATACTAAATTTGAAAAGTTTTGGATTATATTTTAATATAGTTTTTCATTAAAATCTATTATAGGCTTCAAATAAAGTACCATTTCTGGAAATTATGTAATGACCAAAAAGGGAGGTGCACAACTAGATGTTATAGAAGTCCTAAATACAAAATTTCAACTTTCTACGGCTTACCGTTTTTGAGTTATGCAAGATACGTACGTACAGACGTCACGACGAAATTAGTCAGAATGGATTCAGGGATGGCCAAAATGGATATTTCCGTTGAAATCTAGAAACCGAAATTTTTCGCGAATACAATACTTCCTTTACTTTGTACAAGGAAGTAAAAATTGTTTATTTACATGAATAATAATTAAAGTACCTAGCCCTATAATATAAATAAGTATCGAAGTCAAGATCCGTTTTTTATCGTTGTTATAAATGTCCAAAGATGACAAGATTATTTTATTCAATTTTGATGTTCTAAACTGTCATTGTTAACTCCATATCAACAACTATAAGTAACTGTTTATTTTCTAGTGATTAAAAAAAATCACTTTCACAAAATTTTAATTCACTCTGCAACAAATAATGCAATTAAAATAATACCAGGCACGAAAATAACACTCACCACAGTCTCTATGAGACAGATTTGCCATTTTCATTATTTTTCAACAAATGACCGGAAACGAAACTTGTTTATACTACAGTGTCATTAGTTCCTATGACTAAACGTTTCCATTAATAATGTAGACAAGTGACATTTCTCAACATTGTATAGTTAGAAATTTGGACAGGTGCGTTTTTTCTACTTTGTCGCGCATGAGCGGTAAAGTGACATTTTGCGTTGACAAAAGAGAGCGCAAATGGGTACTTTGTATATAGACCGTAGAAAAAAATATTTTACTCATGATCAACCACTTCCGGCGTAATTTAACTTTTTTTGATTTTTCAGTAAGAACGGCCACTTATTTATCACTCGATATCTCGAGAATGGAATCGAATTTCTATAACCTGTAAAAACAGTTTGATAAAGAAAGCTTTTGTTTACAATATATAAATTAATAATCGAAAACTTTTCAAAAATGTAATTTCTACGTCAACGTGAAATTGAAGTTCAAAAAGTTCCAAAAACTCAGGTTTTTTAAATGGAATACCCTATTTTTACCTTCCGTCACCTTTACGTAAGGAAGGTATTGTCTTTGGTCAAAAAAATCGGTGGTGAGTTTTTGATGAATAAGCACGATAACTCTAATACTACAATTCCAAGAATTATAATTCTTTCGTATTCCTCTTCGTTACATCCATGTGAAGAGCTGATTAGATTTCGGTTAGAATTGATCAAACGGAAGTACCTTCATTTGAAGATTTTAACAGTTTTTCTTGAAAACACGATGTTAAATATCATTTTTTCACCTTTAATGTTATTATAAATATTAAAGAACATTGTATTTTCTATACGATTTGAATGCATTTTATACTTCATATCAAATGGATATAGAGTTAAAAAATTATAAAAAAATTAAATATCATATATTAGCCAGCTATGTTATAAGTCTGAAAACAGCTGCTAATTGAAAGGTGTCAATGTCAAGTGCAGTTGACAGTGTGGTTGTGTTATAATTTTACTGGAAATATAGGACCTTTTGCTTTCTGTATGGAATTTGTATAAAATACATACACCTGCCTTAAGGTAATGTACAAGAAATTAAATCTTTTGCAAAGAAGTTTCTGTACGACATTTATACAAAATACATGGAACTGACAGAAGGTAATGTGCTGGCCACATCAGATTTTTTTATTATTTACATGAATTCTTCGTTATAAAATAAGGGTAGTTTGTGTAGCATGTCTTATGCTGAAAGTTAACAGTTTTTTTAGTAAAATGGAAAATATGTAAATTACATATTGTAAAATCATGAATGATTCAATTCTTCTGTTATTCTTCTCACTTCAATCTTATGTCTTGACCATCTCTGTACCTTTTTTCTTTGCAAACAGCCTCTAGTATCATTTCAGTATAAGAGTAAATATTTTTACCATCTTCCCGCTGTATCGTTTATGAGTGGGTGGCGTTATGAAGTGACATGTTTTTTCATAAAATGTCTTGTTTTACACTCTATAAAGTTCCGGAAACCAGCCATAAAATCATGGTGTAGGCTCTTCCATTACCAGGGGTGTGTACGAGTACTATACTACATGTACGCACGAAACAAAAGGCATTTACTGTTTCGCGTTCGGCTCATCGCAGCTCCGGAAAATACGACCCCGGTAATGTGCACTTAGGCCCCCAACCATACACGTAGGGCAGGGAAATCACCTGGGGGCCAGAAAGGCACAAGAATGGGGTGAATATTTACATTGAGGAGGTTTGGAATTTTTTAACAATGTATAGATAATATAGATAATATACATAAATACGAAGGTGATTCAGAACATTATCTACCTAGCCATGAAACAAAAGATGATTGTTGAAATTGCGCCATGTTACCGTGACATTTGTCTACTAATTTGTGTGAAATAAAATAGTATAATTACTAGCCTAAACTCGGCTTCGCCGAGTTCAGCCTAGGGCTCCGCCGATGGTGTTTTATGATAGACTATACGTACATCCAATATGACGGATGACAATGTTTATATTTGTAATATTGCACATGTACCCTTCGTTCGGCTGTGATATTATTTCTGCCTTTCTGATCCTTTTCGACGTGTTTCCTTATACATTTTCCAAAATTCTATTTACAAAATAAAATATATAATACATTAACATAAAACATGGCTTAAAATCATTGTATATGCCTACCTCGTTAAATTCATCATCTTTTCTTTAATGTTACATATTATTGAAACATTTCTTTGCATTTAAAAGTATGAAAACCAATCATTTGTAATCATTGACATTGACATGCCAAATGACATAACAGCGTTTATCTTTTTATAATTTTCAAGGAAAACTGTGATCACACACTTGTGTACGAACTTCACATTAATCTAGTTAGGAATATTTGTTTTTTACCTAGTTACTTACGACATATTTGGCAACATTTTCCAAGTGCATATGAACCGTCAAAATTTATAATTTTTAATTATAATGTTTTAGGCCTTTTTTACCTGTGCAGATATAATTGCCCATTCTCATAAATTATGATAGAAAAAACCTGATGTGGCCAGCACATAACCTCTCGCCAGATATTTTACCTGGTTGTACGCATAAAACAAAAAATATTTTTCAATACAAATACATATATTCATGTTTCACTACAAAATAATTCACACATATATTTGCAAAATCTATGGGATATTTTAATATAAATTATGTACAATACATACATTTTCTTTATTTTCAATATCCTGACATTTTCTTTTTCTACTTTCCTTTTCCTTTTCTTTATATTCGTAATTTTTTTCGCAAATTCCTTTTATATTCTTTTTTACACATATTCTTTTGCGTTGACTTTTTTTATTTTCATAATCTTCATAATGATGTACAAATATTTTTATAGTGGCATACAAATATTTTTGACAGTGATATTTATGTGTCAATTACAAACATTTGAATTTCTTGCCTTGTAGTAGTTTGATCTGAGATTTTTTACATCAAATTATTTTATATGCATTTCTTTATCTCTAAATCTATAGAAGATATAATAATGAATTTATATTTATCGAATAAAGAATTTAACGTTTTTTAATATAAGTATTTACATAAATTTTCGATAAATAATATCTAGATGATTTTTTTCTTGTAACTACTACTTCCGGTTGTCCAATTGTTACCAAAACTTAATCAACTCTTCCCATTATTGTTATATTGAGGAATCCGTAGTTAAAAATGACTTAAGTCTTATAGTATTTGAGATATCGTGGATCCAAACATCCACACACACATACGGACATCATCGTAAAAATGTTATAATCGGATTCTAGGGACCTTAAAACGTGCTTATTCACTAAAATCTGGATATGCGATTTTTAGCATGAATTCAATACCTCTCTTAGCGAGAGGTAAAAAGGCTATGGATCAAAAATTATTTATGAGAGTGAAAAATTACACATTTACAACCTACACAAGTCAATCTGACATATAACTGCTCTGTCGGTAAATTACATAACCAAAGAAAATACCGCACTGCTGTGAAAATAAAATAGGGCATTCATTTACAAAAACGAAAGTATAAAATGCTTAGATTAGATAGAAGGAATAGCTCAAGAAGAATGGAAAATAACGATAAATTAAAATTAATTATAATCGTTATTTATTGAGTAGTACTGTAAGTACAAAGTGTATCTACATTTTATTATGTTTTGTTATGGTGGAGAACCCCATTGTGACGACTGTCGAAAAAATCGTGTGCGTGTTTCGAGCGCAAATGAATATTGTCGATTTCGAGAGAATGCCGCGACAATGTCCCATTTTGCGCTCTTAATACACAAATAGCTATTATTTCGTAAAAAAAATTTTCATCTGAATTCAATGGTAAAATAAAAAATATAACATTCCATTTAAAATAAGGAAGTTAGGGTATACTTCCGGTTAAACCGGAAGTGCTACTGCTTCGAGAATATGTTAGTTGAAACGGAGATACCAAATTTCGTAAAAAAATATTGAGTAGTTTTTAAAATAACGATAACGTAAGCTCGTCCTGGGATACCCTGTATAGCTATTAACATACCTAGCATTGTTATGAGTGTCATAAGTGCCGCAGACGTTGGTTTCAAATCCGAGCTCGCAGAGCGAGGATTTTAAGACATCTAAGGTTTGTTATGATTCATAACATCCGTGGTTTGTTCCATAGGTTATCGTTTTGAGTAAATGAAGACGTGATATTTTAAAGTTCTAGTACTTTAATGTTTCACTTTTTGTTTTATAAATCATTCAAAAAACGTTGCTTTAGAAACCAATAGGAATGATTAATTTTCAAGAGTAGTAGGCGGTATCAATAAATGAAGTTTACAAGTAACAAATAATAGCTATTAACATACCTAAGAATGTTATGCACATCATAACTGCCGCAGATGTAAGTTTGAAATCCGAGCTCGTAGAGCGAGGATTTTAAGACATCTAAGGCTTGTTATGATTCATAACATCCGTGGTTTGTTCAATAGTTTATCGATTTCAGAAAAATAAGACATTATTGATAAATATAAATTTTTAAAATTTTAATTAATGCTACTTTCATATTGCTATGGTTAACAGAACAATTATTTTGACATATGTCAATATGACAAATAAATTATGTGCTTTATTCCTCATGTTTATTACTTTAGAATAAAGTAGACCGTATTTAGAACGATAGGCTAACGTTATCTGTATGTATTAATGAAGAGCATTACACGGAGAAAAATGGATTGTTAAAAATTTATTGCTAAGTAAATTATATTTGTACTAACAATATAGAAAATTACAATAACAATCTGATATTATTTTTGATACGTAAATTTACAATATAAATATTGTTAATTTCGTACATATCCGTAATGTTACTTTAAATATTTTGTATTGTTATTTTTGGAATACATATTGCTAAAAATATTATAACAATATAATATTATAAAATCAAGTATCTATTATTGTTTTAAATTCGGGGTGTATACAGATATGTATTACAAGTACATTTATATCTGTTATCATTATCTGGTATTGCTACAGCACATCAATCTGTATTACTGCGGGTCCCTTTTAGTAACGTCCATTTTAGTATAAACGTGTACAACAAACATGACGTGCGATGCGACAAGACGAAGACGTTCTTTCTGGTGTTTTCGTTGTGATAACAGTTAACACTACCTTTCTTTGCAATTCTTTTGGAATTAAAACTAATACAATAATACGACGTGTGATATTTTGTATATATTTTCTATCGCCATAGCTTATGGCTGATGTCTGCGTAAAACATCGGCGTATTTGAGTGTAAGTTTTATAAATAATGATATATGTTATTTCAAGGAGTAAATATATTTTAATTGGCCGCATTATTTTTTTACTTTTCTTTCTTTTCAGGGCTTAAAAAATATTATGAAAAAAATAAATAAACGGACAATGTGATCTTTGCAATAGAAGACAGAATATACGAGTAATATGTTATATACAAATGTACCTACTTCACACTAACATACTGTTAGTAACAGTGCAAATTGTACGTACGTAACCACAAGGTAGACCATCTTTGTTACACTTAAAATTCCCTAGTCCATGCCAGGAAAGTACAGTGTTAATTGATTTAAAAAAAATATTGGTGAGATATATATTTGTTGTTAAATTTGTATAAAGTTAAACATAATGTTATTTATTTTTAAATATATATGATTATTTAAACTCTGATCTTTTATTACCTTCCTAGGTTAATACTTAATTAAGTATATTAATATTGCAGAAGTACAAATTAAAAGATTGGTACCATAAATATATGAATTATTAACTACAAATAACATATATTGTTAAAGTAAACATCATAATACCTATAATAACATTCTCAAAATGCTAAAGGTAACAATTTTTAATACATAAAATAAGCATAATAATTGCTACCCTAAATATATGAACTACCAACAACACCCAACTTGTATTGTTAAAGTAAAAATATATTGCTGCTATCGTATACAAGTTAAATTTGCTATTAGAGCAAACATTTTTAATTGATTTGACAGCAATATGTATAGTTGTCGCATATATAATAAATTGTTAAGTTTTAGCAATATTTGTATTGTAATCGCAAGTAATAAAAGCGCTGTCACTATACGTACGATATTTTATTGTTATTATATACATAATTATCTTTATCGTAAGTATACATTTTTCTCCGTGTATATATTCATTTTATTTTATTTTCATTTTGTAGACCGTTGTTGACAAGTCAGTATGGTAATAATACAATGTGTTCAAAAAAATTCCTAACTCGAAGTAGGCTATGTGCAAAGAAACGTATGTCAATTAATTAAATGTCAATTTGACATAAGATATTGTCAAAAATGTTTTGTATAGAAATCAAAGCTTGTCTTCCTGTATCTTATTTTAGAAATGGAAAAAAATTAGAAAACGGCGAATGTCAATATATTGTATCCTTCGTTATTGTCTTTTCTCTTTAAAATTACATTTCAAGATCAATTTTGACAACTTGACGTTTGAATTTAATAATGATCAGACACACGTTTCTCTGTTCATAGCCTACTCCGAGTTAGGAATTTTTTTTTAACACACTGTATTACCATACAGATACAGTTATTACTTAGTTACCAGCCTACTTTTGTATATGAAACAATGGAATAATATCCTGAAACCGGTAAATATATTTACTTCATTGTCCAGGTAAAATAGCAGTACCGCCTTTGTTTTAGAAACCCTAGTTTGCGTTGCACAAAAATATGTGCAAATTTTTCCCGTTTGAACATTCCCGCCAACCGCTAACAATAAATACGCTTAACAGCACTACCAACTTTACAAAATTACAATTCATAAATCTATTAAACCGTTTTCCCAACTGCAGCAATCACTAACACCAACATCGGATCGTTTTTTCCCTACGAGCACTGGGTCGAATTCGTAATAACCATAGCAGGAATGCAAATTCAAGTGCAGCAGGGCTTATCTGGCTACAGCAGGAGAAACAAGAGCACCGGGAAACAATGCAACGTGGTAAATGAAAATCGCGGGCAGGATAGCGCCATCTCTGTCTTACTTATTGCAAGGGTAGCAGACATTGTTTATTGGAAACAATGCTAGGATTTTTAAGTTTTCTTGCATACCCCGCAGGAATTAAATGTTTCTGCTTGACAACCGGTTAGATATTCTGGTTTATTTTTGTTAACTAGTATTTATGCACTGTACTATGTTACAGTTTACACAGAGACTGAATTTTGGTTTGAACAAACTTTATTATTTAAAAATTGAATTGAACATAATTTTTTGATAAAAACAATATACGAGGGTCAAGCTAGAATTATTTTTATATCTATATGTATTATTAATCTTTGGAACAAATAAAAATGTAGGTACTTGTTTACAATAGAAGACAGAATGCACTTAGAACATCGATGACATTGCAAAATGATAAATAAAATAAATAAAAAAATATATATTATCACATCACGGCTTATTATCCATTGCTGGGTGTGCCAATCTGCTTTGTACACAGATATCGGTAAAGATGATATATTTGCACCGTACAGGCGCTTACCAGGCGTCACCTCACGGGTACTCATTGCTGGCGTGGAGAGTGCACAACAAGGGACAATTTTGTGCCATTTAAAATTGGAAATATTTGGCGTCGGTTCGGGATCGAAACCGGTTCCCCAGATTCGCGACCTGACACTCAGGCACGCGGCCACGAGATGATAGATTTATACATATAGAATAGATTGCCATCTGTAGTTGATTTTTTTTCTAAATTGAACGTACTGCTTGTTGGAAGTCTGCAGGGCCGTCCCAAGCTACAGGCAAACCAGGCGACCGCCTGGGGGGAAATTGGCTTTAGGGCGACATTTTTTGAGACTATTTTTTGCGTGGCCGTCCAGTGTGTAAGTGGATGGATGTGATTGATATAAGGTACTAAAAGAGAGAAAGTTTCCGAGTGGGAAGAGAAGAAGAGCGTGTATGAATGCGATTATGAATGTGGCCGAGGCGAAAGAAGTGTGCTTAGACAGGAATGTGTGGCGAAGGATGATTGTTTCGTAACTATTATTGTGATCCGGTTGCGGTATTTCGCTACCGAAAATCGGTCACTTTAATATGTTTAGATTGAGGAATATATGTTGTACCTATGTCAGGTTAGTAAGAATGTTGTTGAAAGAGAGACTGATTATTTTTTGGATGATGTTATTTTTATTTTTTCGGGTTTGTGCTAACCCACTATGTGGGAAATGCGTGACTTTATGTATGTATGTATGTATTTTTTGCAAAATAAATTAAGAATCAAATTATAAGTTTATTAACTCGTCCAGTGTGTAGCTTTAATCATAATGCTGACAATTCCAGTTGCAGCAAACTTAATTAAATCCTATTTATATTTTTTTACGTTATACTAAAAAAGAAGAAAGGTTAAATTCGTTGGCGATTATAACAACTAAAAACATTGTTATATCAAATACTGAAGAAGTAATTGTTGTTTAGGAAATCTACTGAAAAATCCCCCAACATCAAAAAAATTGCAACAAAAGCTTTTACACGGAATCCTGTACAGAAAAATACACTGATGCAGCAGCCCCTCGCCAATTTGGAAAAAGGCGACATATTTTGGTTTTTGACATTTTTCTTGAGAACGGTGATCCGTATCGAAATTTTGTACAAAACAAGATTCTTATATTTTTTACCTAGGATGAACTGTTAAAGAGTTAAATTAGATTTTCCGAATTGCAAAATAACGAAAAGTATTTATATCGAGACTTATATCTATACTGAGAAATATTTTTTCTTTTCCTCAGGGTTAGTCACGGAAGAGTTATTTTGAAAGCAATCGTGAATTAAATATTCAATTTTTTTAAGAGAGGAAGCTAGACGCTGTTAAAATTGTATTTCGGGTTGCGCGCAACCGGACTTTGAAAGTAACTCTCCCGTGACTAATCCTGTATATGGTATTAGACAAAAATAAAGCGACTCAGTAGAACCCTTAAGAAAAAAAATCTCTATATTTTCAAAAAAGTTTCATTCAGTTTAAGATTCTGTGATTGTTCGCGAGTTATGGACACAAATCGCGTCTATTCTAATTTTGTACCGATATAATCTAAACAAAATTATAATAAATGAGGGGCGCAATTTACAATTTTCGCCTGGGGCGCTCAAAAGTCTCGGGCCGGCACTGCTTGTTTAAACCTCGTACATTTGTTTACATTTTCTAAACTTTTAGTCCAAGAGAAAAGTTTGAAGAGCCAAATAAAATGAGCAATAAAAATAATCTGTCTCTTATTCAAGTGTCCCGTTTTCCACACGTGTATTTTTTCTGTTCTGGCACTGCACTCACCATGTGAAAGAAATCCAATTATAAGCAACATTGAAATTGGTTGACGAGTCCCAGTCGTAGCCATCCTGCAGTACATTTCGTTACACGATAAGATTTCACTCGGGGACCGAGGAAATTTATGCAAATGATCATGAAACTCATAACAGCCGCTACTGTAATCTAATAAAGAAATGTCGCGACGCGGCAGCACCAGCCTCCCAGGTGCGATGTTGCCGTTAAATAAACGCCCAGGAAGACACTGTTGCCAACTACCATCGATATAGAACAAATTGATGAGCTACGGGATTGGGAACATCCAAAAATGTTTCGAAGAATCATTATCACGTCTTAATGAAATATAATAGTTACTGTTTTCCTATCTTCTAATGCAAAATTGACAGTAGGACCGGATTTTGATAAAAAGGAGGCAAACATTTTTGTACCAACACTTCGAACTTTGACAGAATTGGGGTCTGTTGGAAAAACCAATTGATCTGATTGTCGTTTTGTTTTAGGTTTAAATGCATACATCCATGATTCATCACCTGTTATAATATCATACACTGCTTTATATTTACCTTCATTGTACTTTTTTAATGTTTTAATGCACCATTCCACACGATATTGCTTTTGACCATCATTTAAATTATGAGGTATCCAACGGTAACAAACTTTCCTGCCTTTTAGATGATCGAGAAAAAAATTATTTATAGCGGTCATTCCAATGCCCAAAGTAACCCGTATCATTCTGTATGTGACACGGTTGTCTTCTTTAATCATTGTACGAATAGCATGTTTTCATCCGTAACTGCAGAAATTGGTCGATCTTTGCGTAAATCATCATTGAGAGATACTCGATGAAATGTAAATTCATTGTACCATCTGTGAACAGACTTGATACTAGGTACTTTATTTCCAAAAGCATCCCGAAGTTTTTTGATGCATTGTTTTGGAGAGAGCGAACTTTTAAGGTACATTCACAGATGAAAATTAGGTTTATATTTATGATTTATCTTTTAGATTTAAAGACTTTGCCCGCATATTATGTAATGACTCCATTCACGCTTCAGAATTTAGTGTCTCTAAATCCAAATCATAAAGCTAAACATTGCAAGGTCCAAACTTTAGGTTTATGATTTAGTTTGACGTCACAAACTTCACCAATGAGAACGAGTCGGAAACGATATAGATTATACATCCATCTTTATTTAGTATTCATTTGGTGGATTTTAAACAAATACGAGAACAAGGAGACTGTCAAAACTTAATTGCTGAAATTTAACCAATCAATAATGTCAAGCAAATGACAGTTTCACGGCGCACGGATATCTGTTATGTAAGTACTGCTCTACCGATGTTTTAAACTTGTTTTTGAAGTATTTACATAGATGTCTGTACATATCAAAACTAAGATACGGTTAATTTAAACGTACATTTATAAATGACTAACTTAAACCTAAACAAAAACCATTAACCTAATTTTCATTTGTGAATACACCTTTAAAATCGTAAAATATCATGGCTAGGAAACTTTCTCTTGTTAACTGCATTATCAGTACGACGTGCATACTTTAAGGCCCGAGTGCTAGAACGTCAGGTATCACACAGTTACATGTAACAGACAGGTACCTGACGATTTGACGTGCTAGAAAGTACGTTACCCTAAAATGCATCGTGAAAGCTGTGTTACATATAACAGCGACTTCACGACCAGTTACCTGACTGCTACATACTGTCAACCTGTCATATTGGTAATATTTTGCTCGTATGCAATTTTAATGTTTAAAATGTCTTTTTAAAATTATCAAACAATTTCAAAAAACGAAATAACCTTGATATACAAAGTGTATTTTAAGAAAGGTTATAAGATTTCGAAAAGTTTTGCCAGAAATTTAGTTAAAGAACAAGAGGATAACTTAAAACAAACAAATATGAAAAGTAAATCAATTTTAGCAGAATTACAAAAATATTGCTTATGTTGTTTACGATTCTTGGATACATGTCAATTATTATGTTTGTGCCACAGATCACACTACACTTTGTGCTGTCTTCATTTTTTGTTCCGTGCATTTAAGGATTTTTCAAATAATGGTTTCAGATGATTTGCGCATCGTTCGAAGAACTGTGAATCGAATAATAAAAATAATTTTACCAGAAATATCTTTGTATCTTAAAATTATATTTATTAAATGATTTATCTCGAAAGACGTGAAATTCCTTTCTTTAGTTTTTTCTTATACTTTAAAATAACCAGTATGATTTTATATTTATTAGCAGAGAACAGCGAAAAATATAATTTTTTTGCTTGAATGTAACCTCAAAAATGTATATTTTTGACATGTTTGACATTTAGATAATGTTGCCATCTAGTGAATTGTGGAAGAACACATCATATTTCATTGGTTTGTGCCAGTACCAACTGATACCGATCTGTTACGAAGGAACAACCAACATTCGTTTCTAGCACATCGTAAAATGGTACCGACTTGTTAGGAGGTACAAGGCAGTTAAGTAACACTTAGATACCACTGTATTTCTAGCACCCGGGCCTAAAACTAATAACAGATAACGAATTGTAATAAGAACTGCCATGCTACCTAAGTACATACTTTTGTTTTGCCATGCATTTATTTTTCGTAGCTACCTTGATTATATGTTTGCAGAAACTTTCGGTGCTACCCTCGAATATTATAAAACAACTATTGGAAACGAATAATAATAATAGTAATAATAATAATAACACAAATCTTGATGTTCTATCATTTTTTAATTTTCAAAAATCGCTGAGCGTGTCTCAATTGAAAATATGAAGTAAATGCGAATTACACCCGAGAAAAATGCGGCAATCTCTTATCAGTTTAATTACCTAACAAGTAATTTTAATATTTAAACCGCTATGTACGATAAAATATACGTCCCCATTGAGTGATTCGGATGTAATTTGATTAGTGCTTGCTAGTACAGTCCAGAGTCATCGGTCATGACATCATATGCTAATGGCTATGGTTTAAATCGCGTGTTCAACACACAAGTCATCGACATTATTTATACCTACGAGATCCACAATTGGGACACCAAATAAATTTAACTCGCCGACGGATTCAATGAACTTTTAATTTCTTCCACATGTCATTATCATCATTTAAAATTAGATTTATGTTGACGCCTGATTTTGATATTAAAAACGTGATTAATTTTTTATGTTCACAATGATAAACAGAGAACTTTAATTGAAAATATATAAAATATGTTTTCCGTTCGTATTTAAAATTAGAAATAAATTAGCTTATCTGATATTAGGCGTTTTTATTTATTATCTCTGAAAGACTATAGTCAGATTTGTCTGATGACATCATCAGATTGTATAGAGTAGATTGTTCAAAGTATTTGGCAATATAAGAACGGGCAAGAGCGTTTTATAGTTTTTATATTTCAGTATTCTAATATTTATTTTACGACTTCTTGTCTGATATCAACGGTTAACTATCAAATTATCATGTCTATTTCAAATAAATATAAGGAAATTATACTTTTAATTGCAATTTTTTTATGAAGAATATTGCAATAAGAAAATAGAAGAAATTATTTTTAAAAAATTATAGATGAATCTACTAAAAGAAATATAGTGAAACGTATTAAAATTATATAGAAACAATCTGGTGTGGCCAACACAATACTTCCCGCCATTTACAGCCCGAGTCACAAAAAAGATTAAGCTAATCCTTATTTTTAGATTAGCGAATTTTACTCTAATTTTGGGAGGTTATTTAAAATATAGTCTAATGTAATCCAAGTATGTAACTACCTTTTTTGAAAATAAAATGAAGATTAAATTTTAAATACTACCGGGATAGAATAGAATTCACTATTCCAAAAATGAGGATTAGCTTAAACTTTTTTGTGAATCGTTAATTTTTAATAATCTAAATACATACCTACATATTTACTTATGCTGGAAACTGTATTGAATTCCTTTCCTATTGTTCTATTTACTTTTCTCTTTTTAAAACGTTACTACTATTACTATTACTATTATTAATTTGAAATGATTAGTTCTTTGACAGTAACATTGATCTGTCAGTTACATACATTTAAATAACTGCGTAACAAAGGAATTTTCTCTGATTAAAGCGTAGACTCCGGGATTGAAATTATAGACAATTTTATAAGTTTATCCATAAAATAAGTAGAAAAATTATTAATGCAAATCTGTAGAAAATTTAATAATTTTGAGCTTCAAGTAAAATGTTATTTCCGGTTATCTGATTTACACCAAAATCTAATTAGAATATGGTAGAAATACAAGGTTTCAAAATTTTCTGAATGATAGTATTTGAGTTAGAGTGGAGGATCCACACATATATACACATACACACAGACATCATCATGAAAATGTTAAAATTGGATTCGAGGGACCTTAAAACATACTCATTTACCAAAATCTCGATATGCTATTTAGCACGATCCCTATACCTCCCTTACCAAGGGTAGCGGGAGATAAAAATTGTTTCAAATAAAAACGTGAACGATAATGTATTATAAATATATTAAATTTCAGTTTACTATATACTTAAGGTGCATTCACAAATGAAAATTAGGTTTATGGTTTTTGTTTAGGTTTAAGGAAGTAAGTCATTCATAAATGTAAGTTTAAATGACCAGAAAATTAGTTTTGATATGTACAGACATCTGTGTAAATGCTTCAAGATCAAGATTAAAATATCGGTAGAGCAGTACTCAACAAGACACCTGTGCGCCGAGAAACTGTCATTTGCTTGGCATTATTGGTTATATTTCAGCAATTAAGTTATGACAGTCTCCATGTTCTTCTCGCATTTGTTTAAAAAGCCGAATCCTCCAAGTGGATACTAACTAAAGATGGGTGTATATATCTATATCATTTCAGACTCCTTCTCATTGGTGAAGTTTGTGACGTCAAACTAAATCATAAACCTAAAGTTTGGACCTTGCAATGTTTAGCTTTATGATTTGGATTTAGAGACCCTAAATTCTGAAGTGTGAATGGAGTCATTACATAATATGCGGCCAAAGTCTTTAAATCTAAAGTATAAACCATAAATCTAAACTGCAGAATCGGAAATTTGGAAGGATCAATGTGTACTAATCGTATAAGGACATTGAAGGCCTTTTAGTGTTTTTTTGTTTCTTATTTATAGTTATATTTTGTAATTTATATGTATGCTAAGTTAGATACGAGTAATAATAATACAATTATTTATTTAAATCGTTTATTTAAAAATTGGACGTTTCGAACCATATTGGTTCATCCTCAGCATATAAACGTAAAGTAATAGTAATTTACGTTATAAGTCCGGTAAATGAGTTTTTACGGTACGAATAAGATGTTTTGGAATTTTGAAATGAGTACCGTGAAAATCATTTAACGGACGTATGACGTACAACATTTTATTTCATATCTGTGTCGCATTTTTGGATGAAAGTTTGCTTTATTTCAACCTTTCTTTTTCTCTTTAAAAACAATCATGTCGTCTGGGTCTTAATAAAAATAAAATAGTCATGATACCATAGCAACCAATTTTGTTTTGTTGATATTTCTAACAACGTTTTGCAACGTTTTCAAAAATGAATATGGAAAATGATATTCCGGATCAAATTTTATTAAAATCTGCGGAAGCAAAGGGAAATTTGATCCCCAAAAAATCCGCAGATAGATATAATAACGAATATCGGCTTTTCATGGAATGGAAAAAAGAAAATCAAGTAAGAAACATAACAGAGGATGTAATTTTAGCATACATGTTAGATCTGGTGAGTATTAGTGATTATTATATTGCAGTTGTACCTTTATAGAGTGTATATCATTTTATAGTCGAAGAAAATTACTAGTTCATCTTTATGGTCGAAATACTCCATGGTAAAATCTATGCTGCTGGTGAACGAAAATATAGACATATCACGTTTTTCGAAAGTAATCGCATTTTTAAAAAAACTCTCAGTGGGTTACCAACCGAATCAATCTAAAACACTAACAAGAGATGAAATTCACCAATTCATGAAAGAAGCACCTGATAACGAGTATCTTCTGGCAAAGGTCGTTACTATGATGGGAATAGCCGGCGGTTGTCGTCGTGAAGAGTTGCATAATATGTCAGTTGATAATGTGGAAGATACTGGCACCCAACTTGTCGTTACGTTACCTTACACTAAAACCAACCAAAAAAGAGTTTTTACAGTAATTAATGAAGTGGAAGGCATAAACTTCTTAGAATTGTACAGAAGCTACCTTAAATTGCGACCAAAAGAACTGAAGTTTAATAATTTATTCGTGGGTTACCGAAATGGAAAGTGTATATCTCAGAGACTTGGGATACACATGATTGGAGGAATGCCCAAGAAAATAGCCACATATTTGAAATTAGAAAATCCAGAAAAATACACTGGGCATTGCTTTCGTCGCACGTCTGCGACACTTCTCGCAAATGCCGGCGCTGATTTGACAATTTTAAAAAGGCACGGTGGCTGGAAGAGTTCTTCTGTCGCCGAAAAATATATAGAAGACTCCATCGAAGGGAAGCAAAAAATTGCACGGATGATACAAGGTGGTGAGAACTTTGTTGAAGTACTTCAACAACAATCCACATCGACATCGATTTCTAGAACTACTTCATTAGTTCAAGATGGCATTCCGACAATTAATATTAGAGAAAACAAAGATTGTACGATAAATGTAAACATTAATTTTTAAGTAATGTATATCTGTAAACTTACTATATTAAGAATACTTTAAAGTGAATAAAAGGTTTATTTAAAATCAAAATAACAAAATTCGTCACAAGTTAACTACAACCTACAACTTCTTTCCTTCCTTCCTTCCTTCCTTTCTAGCTATAGCTCCACCCACCCTACTGCTACTGCTTACAGGGCTGACTGCTGTACATCTGTCTGTGTACAGCTGATGCTTCTCTTAACTCAAAAGTCCCTATTCGTATATAACTAAAATTGCGCGAGCTTTTCAAAATGTTAAATTAAATATAACTATTTCTTTACATATTGCTGATTTATTTCGTTTTTTATTTGTATAGGTTTGAAAAATCACAAAATATAAAATTGTTTATAGAAACGAATGTTTTGACAAAATGTTCTATTCCATCACGTAGTTCATTATAAATTATCATAATAAGAAATTGGTTGCTTAGCAACGATACAGTACGGTAAAGAATAATAATACCGTAAAGTCTCATTTACCGGACTGAAATCACAATTGTAAACATGGAAATGCGACACAGTATGAAATAAAATATTTTACAATATATGAAACATTATATCAGATAATTTTTGTCGAAAGTGAAATAAAATATTATATTTGCAATACACCTTTACTGTTGCAATAATTATATCATTGTAGATTTTAAATGTCATTTCCGATATCTCAGTAGCCCGTGCATTTTGGACACTAACCCTACAGATTTGTAAGAGCGCTTGAAGGCTCTCGGAACGTTCCTCTCCGAAAAGTACGAGATAAAAAACGAACGCAGAGAGGTACGCACTGAGACAATAAACGAACGCATACAATTCTTCAGAGTTCTCAGACATAATAAACGAAAACGCCTATTGTTGTGAACTCAATATAGTGCAGTACAAAAATATGAAAACCAGTCCTACCTTATCTCTGAGCATATCCCTAACCCTGGTCGCCTGTGTTCGACTCCTATGCAGCTCCAGTTGCAACTCGAGACACCTCTCCTGCCAGTTGACACCGTGGCCATGGTGGCTAGGCCCTATCCCGCCGAGAGGACCTAGAGAACCGACGGCACCGCTCGCCACGGGCTCCAAGCCGCGCCGTGCCAGCAACCGCGGACTGGACGGCGTGCTCAGCGGCAGCTGCAGGTCCTGCAGCCCCGACAGACGGGACAGAGGCTCGAACAGGTGCGAGAGACGCGGATCGTCTGCCATGGTAAGGGTCAGTTAACCTGGAAAGAAAAATAACAAGTTAGAATCCATAATACAATATTCAGAATGAGGATATTTATACGGATGAATTCAAAATTTACGTTTATTAATATATATATTTTTACCTTCCGTCACCCTTAGGTAAGGAAGGTATTGTCTTTGGTCAAAAATTTCGGAGGTGAGTTTTTATTTTAATAAGCACGTTTTAAAGTGAATACGGTTTTACTATTTTTACGATGATGTCTGTCTGAATGTATGTATGTATGTAGTATGTATGTATGTATGTGTGTATGTATGTATGTATGTATGTATGTATGTATGTATGTGTGTGTGTGTGTGTGTGTGTGTGTGTGTGTGTGTGTGTGTGTTTGTGTGTGTATGTGTGTGTGTATGTGTGTGTGTGTGTGTGTGTGTGTGTGTGTGTGTGTGCATGTGTGTGTGTGTGTGTGTGTGTGTATGTGTGTGCATGTGTGTGTGTATGTATGTGTGTGTGTATGTATGTGTGTGTGTATGTATGTATGTGGGTGTGTATGTGTGTGTGTGTGTGAAAAATTTTTTCGCGCACGATAACTCTAATACTACAATTCCAAAAATTGTAATTTTTTCGTATTCCTCTTCGTTGCATCCATATGCAGAGCTGATTAGATTTTGGTTATAATTGGTCAACCGGAAGTACCCTCATTTGAAGATTTTACCAGTTTTTCTTGAAAAAACGATGTTAAATATCATTTTTTCCTATTTAATGTTACATCAAATATTAAAGAACATTGTGTTCTCTATACGATTTGACTGCATTTTATACTTCATATTAAATGGAGAGTTATAAAATTATAAAGAAATTAAATTTCATAAATTAGCCAGCTATGCTAGAAACAGCTACTATATTAAGAAAATTCTGATTGAAAGACGTCAGTGTCAAGTGCAATTGACATATTCGTAGTATATTTGTGTTGTAATTTTACTCGAAATATAGAATCTTTTTGTTCGAAACTTTCTATATGGAATTTGTATAAAATACATACAACTGTCGAAAGGTAATGTACATACAAGAAATTTATAATCTTTTGCAAGGAACTTTCTGTATGGATTTTATAGAAAATACATAGGCATTTATGAAAATTCTACCGGTATAGATACCGCATCTACCGACTGTGTTCGAAAACACGAGTGGTAAAAAGTTACCGTGTTCGAAAATTATTCAATATCTGCCTGATCCATCTACCGAATTCATGAAGAATCTAATCTCAAAAAAAAGGGAGTGATGCAAAGCGAAGCGCGCGCGTTAAAAGTGGAAATGTGTTCAAAGTAGGACTCTGCTCAGCTTGTTAACTACGTGAAATTTCTAACCTGTTTTAAATTTTCAAATTTTTTCATATGTTATGGATCTACCCTGTTTACTACTTACGTTCTTAAAATATCGATTCCGGTAGCTATAACCTGATAAAAGCTGTTTACCGGTAACAGTTCACCGGTAGAATTTTCGTAAATACCTCATATAACTGACGGAAGATAATGTGCTGGCCACATCAGATTTTTTTAAATAGTTTTGGGTCATGAGTACTAAGGCTCAGTATTTGGAATACCATGATACATTTTTTACGTAGCACTAGACCCGATCTACCAGTTTTTGTTTTTCTTAACATTCATGAAGAAGTCAAATTAAGTCGAAAAGTTTTATACATATGTGTCCGATCTTCAATAGTTTCCGAGATATTAAAGCAGTGAAAAAATATTTTTTTATATTTTGCGTTCATAATGAAGTCATTACGATACGCAATTGCGTATCGTAATGACCTTCATATCGATTCGCAATTTTTTGTTTTAGACGGTTGGTACTAAATGACGTTTCTTTAATCCATTTTTACCTAATTTATTTTTAGTTAATTGACAATTCATTTTAATAACATAATGTCGAAATTATTATTTTTTTTTATTTAAGGAAGATTATTTACATGAAAATGTACAAATGGTTACAAATATAATCACAAATTGAGTAAGTAAATGTTATTATAGAAGGCGCAAAATATAAAAAATAGTATAAAGAACTCATTTTATAAGACTTTCTTTCGCACTTGTCAATTAGAAAACTCGCTAACGCTCCTTTTCTAAATTTTGACGCGTGCGAAAAAAACATGTCTTATAAAACACGTTCTTTAATATACTATTACGGAATTTACCTCTGCTATCTCTAAATCTATAAGAGTTAAGACTTCGATTCATGAGATGAGAATTTTTTTACCTTCAAGAGATCATCTTAAATGTATTTTTATTTAAAAAAATAATAATACTATACCTTGTTCCATTTAAGCCATTCAGTATTGCGGAACATAGGGAATAGTTTTGACCTCTCTGATTGGCTGAAATTAGAGACAAGGGACAAGTTTATCCAATGTAATTTCGGCTACTTTAGATTTCCGCTGTTGCCAGTGCCATCTACTGAATGGCTTAAATGGAACAGAGCATAGGTAAAATGTTTTGGCAACCTTGACCAATATTTAATTTTAAATAACTATTGGAAATTGAGAAAAATGTTTCATATTAAATTTTATTGTATTTTTATAGTCCTATAAATTGTTTTTTATATTTTGCGTTCATAATGAAGTCATTACGATACGCAATTGCGTATCGTAATGACCTTCATTTCGATACGCAATTTTTTGTTTTAAACGGTTGGTACTAGATGACGATTCTTTAACCCATTTTTACCTAATTTATTTTTAGTTAATTGACAATTCATTTTAATATTATAATGTCGATATTATTATTTTATTTAGGGAAGATTATTTACATGAAAATGTACAAATATAATCACAAATTGAGTAAGTAAATGTTAATATAATGTTCGAATTAGTCCACATAGATGGACCTAGTATTACTAAAAATTTGTAGATTGAACCTTTGAACGATAGAAAATTATTTTTAATTAACTTTAAAGCAAGTTTTAGTTCAAATATAAGAAAAAATAAAAATTTCCTGTACACTGAGGCTGAAAGGATTAAATTGTCAAACGTCAAAGCTGGAAGATAAGAAATTTCAATATAACCTCAAAATTTCTTTTACTTAATAAATCACTTTATTTAATGAATATAATAATAATACATATTTTCGTCTTACTTTGCATTTCAAAATAAGCAATCAAAACATTCTCTGTTACGCCTTTGACATTATTTTCTTTACACCATGTGTCAAAATTTGCAAATTCTTCCTCATAAATCTCGCGCGATTTTTTAGGAAGTAGATTATTTACTGTAGTCTGAGCTATATTACGTAGCTCAGGCGGAGTGCAACTGATTTCATCTTCCATGATTACACTAAATTCACTTAAATTTGTTCATAAATATTGAAATGACATGAACTTTCAAGTAATAATTGAATGTGGTCAATTCAATGTTACCAACTACAACATTTCACTTACAAATTTCCCTAAATCACTCGGTTTAATTTTTTAAAATATTTTAAAAATATTTTAGTTTGTAGAAGGCGCAAAATATAAAAAATAGTATAAAGAACTCATTTTATAAGACTGTCTTTCGCACTTGTCAATTAGAAAACTCGCTAACGCTCGTTTTCTAAATTTTGACGCGTGCGAAAAAAACATGTCTTATAAAACACGTTCTTTAATATACTATTTTAATACCCTGTATAAACTAAAGATAATAGCCAATACTAACACTCATGTTAGAATGATACATTCCGTAAATAAACTAATATACTCGTATCAAAAAGCATATGATTTTCAGTGTTAGTGTTTGTAGACCCATATATTATCTATAATACACGTACCTACATAGACTCATAGAGTGCTCCAACTGTTTGTCATTTCTCCTAAATGCATAGTCATGAGCCTTTAAATTATGTTTCAGCACCCTACTGTAACGGAGTTACATACTACATAAATCTAGTATTTGTGCGTACACTGATATTATAATATGTGCGTGTTTACCCGATCATATATCACTGGTGTTGATTCACTGACACTCTACAACAAATATGGACTGTCCCCAGCTAATAAATAAATCAATTTGTAAATATTAGGACTATATATTATCCTGTCATTAAACAAATGTGACATGTGTAGCGAAAAGGCGTCAGCTGATAACATGTTAAATTTGCAAAAACGTAATAAAAATTGATGTGAGTTGATTATAATTTATATGAGCTGGACAGAACCTGCACACCGTGCTCGCCTAACCATTTCTCTCCATGCATTTTCAACTCTACCGCTTCTAAATTTCTATAAATTCAAATCAAGGAATATGGGTAAATTTTCCGGCTATGGTATAGAAATATTCCAGTCATACATCATTTATTCTACCAAAACTGAAATCACTTACACCATACCTTCTTCAGGGTAAGTAAGATCTTACAGATTCTTTGAATTTAAAAGAATTAATCTTTAAAAATCTGTAAGATCTTATTTACCCTGATAAAGGTAAATGTGTATACCGAAAAGTCGGTTTTGTAAAAATACGAAAATGGGTGATTTTATGTATATATGTATGTGTGTATGAAAATGAGAACATCGCATCATTTTTTTAACAGTTGAAAAGAAAAAAAATTGCATGGCGCCAGATCTGGGCTATACGGAGGATGAGTTACCAATTGAACCCCTGAATCTTTCAAAAAATCCAATGTTCTGGCAGCAGTGTGGGAGGATGCGTTGTCATGATGGACTAAGATGTTACGCAAACCGGTCCTTTGCCGACCTGTTTGTAATTTTGCAAACATCTGTGGTAAAGCCACTTCGCTGTACCATTCAGAATTAACAGTTCTGCGATCTTCAAGTGGAATAACAGGAACAGGACCACTTCGGCGGAAAAAAACAGCAATCATTTTCTTATTGACGCTTCTGCCACGAATTACTTTTGTGGGCAAGTCTTCATATTCGAATACCCAAACACTAGACTGCTATTTAGTTTCCGGGTCGTAACTGTATGCCTAAGATTCGTCAACTGTTACAATGTATGCCACTTGCTTGGAAGCTCCTCCGTCAAATTTTTGCAATATAAATTTACACCAGTCTACTCGATCCTGTTTTTGACTTTCTGAGAGCAAATGCGATATCCAACGGCTTGCTAGCTTTCTTACCCCAAGATGTTTATGCAAAATGGTATTCACCGCTGAGGATCCAATCTTCACATCCTCCTGAATCTCCCTATAAGTAATATTTCAAATGGACTGAATCAAGCTTGCCACACGACTAACATTTTTTGAACAGGCAGCATCCGCAGGTCTTATAGGTCTTGCTTAGTCATCTAGCAGCTCTCGCCCTCGTCTAAATTCGCGGAACCAATGACTAACAGCGGATAATTAAGGGGCAGCATCGCCAAAAGCTGCTATGAAATTTTCATGGCTTTGCTGGTATCCTAACTGTCTTTTATAGTCATAGAAAATCATAGCTCTAAAGGCAGTTCGCGGAATGCGCATTTTTAACTGAATTAAAAATGCAAAACTACTTAACTTACAAAATTAACTGCGTTTCGCAAGGAAATCGGAACGTTTGACAATTGTGGGTAACGAATGTCAATTAATGCGACATTGAATTTTTGCAGTTGTTTGTAGCCAATTGAGCTTCCATGGCCTATTACTAACTATTAACAAAGCATCCCGCGTATTGCCGAAAACAGTGACTATGTTTACACGTATAGCAAAAAAGTTTTTTGACTTGACTTTGACTTTCAAAAGGCGACTTTTGCCGTTGTGTAAACACTCTCGCCTATTACTTTTCTTCCTAACGTCCAAAATAAAATAGACTTGACACATATAAGTGACTTTTAAAAAGTCGTGTGAACCAACGAACGAAACATACTTTACTTTACTAACAGTGACATCTAGTTTTCATCCACAAATTTCTAGTAATTGGATACTTAATTACACAATTTTGTGTTTTATATGTGAATTTAAAATTTTCACAAATTTTTAAATATTTTATGCGATTATTTTGTAATCTATTTTACATCCAATATTGTTGCTGCAGATTATATTATTTAAAAATATCGCGCTTAAATTTAGTAACTGTAGTTTACTATCCCTTTTTTCTATAAATAATTTATTCTTAATTATGATTATACGATAATAGTTAAATAGGTAACTTACATCACACGTATTATAAGCAAACTTTACTTTGCTGTCAAAGTCAAAGTTGAGTGAAGGACAAGGACAACAAACTTAAAGTCAAGTAGATTTGACCCTTATGTGTAAACGCACCATTAAATTGGCTTTTCATAAGTCGCCTTTTGAGTCAAGTCAAAGTAAATTTTTCTCATACGTGTAAACGTAGCCAGTATCTACCGACTATGGAAAGAGGACAAAAAAACTTCGAAACAAATTTAATGTTCAGCTCTGCTCGTCAGCAAACTTAACTATCTATTGTATCAATAAACCGATTAAACATTTCTCTAACTGCAAGCTGTTTACATTCTACAGGTTTTATTCTATTCTAGTCAGTAGCTACGAGTAGATGAACTAGTTAGATATCATTGCAAGTAGTTTAGTCGTCGATTTGTAACACAATCGCTGATATTATATGTCAAACATTTGCTGGTAACCAGACACTAACAACTTACTCTTCTAGACGTTTCAAATTTATGCTGTAGTATTTCTTCAAGTAGTTTTGACATCTGTAGCGAGTTAAACCGTTGTAGTTGTTTTGTGGATATTTATAAATGTCTCACAAAGCCGGGAATTGGATTTACATGTGTAAACAGTTTGCTTTGTTTTATTTTGGTGCTCCAAGTAAAGATTGTTTGGTAGCGAATACATCAAGGCGGCTACATCCAAATTCTGATTAGATAAATTTTTGTTTCTTATTGCAATTAATGGGTTTAATCCTTTTGACTTTTTAAGATTTTTAAGTTTTCCGTTGATGTGATTAACTGTATAGCTAGATTGTTGTACAATCTGGCTTTGCGTTTTATCAAATGACGAAAAGTTTAATTACTAATTAACAAAGAGTTAACTGTCTATAAATGACAAATAAATTGCAAAAATATCATGTCAGCCACCAGGATTTGAACTCGGGCCTTCATTTGCCGGAGTAGCGCTCTTACCATCTGATCTACGGCTGGTCTACAAAATATTTTAATATTTTCTATAATTATATACATTTAATATTGTTTTTCACTATATTAAGAACCTATAGGCCAGAGTGGTAATAAATTTTTATTTTTTTATGAATTTGCAACTACAATTTTAATTGGGCACAACGAAAAGAACCTCCATGAAGAGTGTGTGAATACCGTAATACACTCAGGCTACGGTTTCTTATACCGGCTGTTCTTTTCACTACTAGAGCATAAGAGAGATTGATACAACCAGGATAAAACATTACTAGACGGTATCCCTTAAAACCACAACTGACGATAATGTTAATGTCCAACTGAAGAGGATCTATTCCAAGCAATGTGCCGCAGAATGTTTTAATAATATTGTAATCTGTATGTTCCTGACACGAAATAAATCCAAAAGTCAAAATAGAAGATAAAGTGTGTCATAAAGTGCCAGGTGTCAACTAACATGGAAAAAGAGGGAGAAAGGGGAAAAAATTACACAAAAATAGACAAAACAAATATATTGGATATAAATAAATAAATGTAAATATAATGCAGAATAAAATTTACTTCCTCGAAAATCGGTGGAGTAATTTATTCTCTATATTTACTTAGCTAGTATCTTTATTCTTGCTTTATAAAACAAAAATCTGTAGAATAAACTATTTTACTTTAAGAGTAAATTTTACTCTGCTAGTAATTTACTTATCCATCTTTTATAAAACTGGGCATTAGTATGGTATGTTTACACCGGTATTTAAATAAACATATTAAATATTTTGGTACGTTACACGCGCTTGCGTAAATTTAACTGTCGGTCACCCTAACTTAAAATTACTTAATAAGGAAAAATAGTTGTGAATATATGTAATTTGTAACGCCACACTATTAAAATTGTAAATATTATTAAACTTACACAACTTCCGTAAATGTTAATATACACTTTATAATTGACTTAAAAGTAGTTATAGATGGCAGAAAAATCGCATTGGTACGCTTGCTGTTTACATCGTACCCGAGTAAGGTCTGGTACATCCCCCTTTGAACGTACCAAAAATGTGTACCATTTGCATACCGAAGGTTTGGTACATAGTGTTTACACCATTCGTCGCCATCTTGTTACGTCACTGGGTATGCGGACTAAATATTTAGTATGTTCGGTGTGAACGTACTCAATGTATATATTAGAAATAAATTGTGAAAAGATCATCTCATCCATCGAGATTTGCCTTGAGCTATGACTGGTCTATCACAATGGCTGACCAGCCCTAGTAAAGGCCCGGGTTCAAACCCCGGTGGCTGACATGATCTTTTCACAATTTATTTCTAGTTTAATTAGCTTATAATATTTCTCCAAATATAACAATCATAATTGAATCTAACGCACAAAACTTGGCCCGAGTTTTCCAAGCGTGACTCGGATACGTTATATTGGGGAATATTTAAACAAATTGCAAGCCAAAATGTCCAAATATTCATATGACAATGCGGCAATAAACTGTTTCTCGTTTTATAAAATGTCTACAGAGATTATAAAACATCGCTAAGTCAATGGAGGTTTGACAATCTGGCTGCGTTGGTTTCTAAAGTTTTTAAACACATTTTATGTCTGGCTTTACTTTATTATGTTTGTAATTTTACTCTAAAAATCTTTTAAAAACATAACTGACAAACGTATATTTAGAAAACACTAAAAATAAACAACTTTTTAAAGTCCATGTCATATATCTGTCGCTTCATTTTATATTTAAAAACCTTCTCCACATATAAGCCACAACCAGGAAGCTTCTATTCCATCTTTCATTAGTTTTAATTCTTTACTCTTCTTCTTTCAATAAATTTTAGTGAACCTTGTTTTGTCATCTATTTATTTTCTTTATATACGTAGTGGAAAACATTGACAACTCTAAATTTAATATGTTGTTGTTTTCCCGGCATTTTCAGATTATATCTTCTGTAAAAATCGGAAACAGTATATCTTAATTCAAGTACAGTAGAAGAAACTTGAAATATATGACACTTTTCTTGGAAAACTGATAAAAACATCAACTCCAGAAACGAATAAATTCGTTTTATTGCAGAAGCAGATATTATTTAGGTCAAGACTTTTGACTCTGTATAAATAAATATCAGAATCAGTCGCGTTCTTTTATCGTGTACTTCACCTCACCTCAGCCCAAAGTGAGATGAGTTTGACGTTATATCAATTTCTTGCTCCTTTTAATATCTCCATATTCTATTAAATATTAACAAGCAAGCAAATTATTGCGCCACCACTTTCTATAGTTTTGTTGTATAGTGCTGCCTTCTCTTTCTCGAAGCGATTCGTCCACTTCTACTTCGTGATATAAATTACGGCGACCTTGACTCAAGCCGGATTCTTCAGATAATTGGAATATTTTAACCAGACGCAGACTGCACCGAGATTGTGCTACAACACTCCGATAATTAATTTCATATCTTGATTTTGACACAGGAATGAACAGAACGCTAGAAGTATTTCTAATAACTAGAGGAACGATTAACAGGAATGAGATAATCGGTAGATAATAACATAGATGCAGAGGAATGAGGAATATTCGTTCGTCATTTTATAAAACGCTTAGACGACTAGCCATATTGTAAAACATTGTTAAGTCTAAGAAGGTTTGACATTCTGACACTGGCAACGTTTTATTAAAAGGCGGATTTTACAATCTCGCTGCGACATTCATACCCATTCACTAAATTTTTAATAATTTATTTCTCGTAAACAACAAATAATTAATCAATTTAAAAAAAGGATATTTTGTCTAACATTCATATACAGGTGTTTCAAAAATACTGTAAAAAAATTAAGGGCATATAGTACTGACCAAAATAAGATAAAAGCTTAATCAACATAGGACTGATCTTCAACTGTTTCCGAGAAAAGCGAAAATAACTCACAAGCATAGTGATCGAACAAAATTTTGTCAATGACTGAGTTTATCTCGACGTTTCAAACCGCTTGAATTTAGTAAATCCCTTTTCAATCTTCGAAATAAACGATCGAGATTAATATTTCAAGCCGCTTAAAAATGTCAAGTCAAGCCTATAAAATAATATGCTTGGATTTATGAAGCGGCTTGACTTTTATCGAGAAAAACTAGGGATCGACCGATACCGATATCGGTATCGGTATATCGGCCATATCGGTTTTCTTGGCCGATATCGGTATAGGCCGATATCGGTATAGGCCGATATGTAAACCACGATATCGGCCTATATCGGTATCGGCCTAAAAATATATAAATTGCTTAATATTTCAGTTGCTAAGGATTTTTTAAAGGAAATTAAAACAGAAATACTAAATAAAAAACAAATCAAGTTTATTCTTATTCAAAATGTAGCAAAAAAGTCATTAAAAATGTAGAAGTAAAGTTACACACTTAGTTCAACAAATTAATATTTAAAGTTAAATTTTGGCAAGTTGTAATGTAACAAAATTATTGCGCTTTCATAAACATTTCCAGCTGAAGAAAATAGCTGTTCACTAGCAACACTATTTGGCGGTGGTGCTAAATATATTATTGAAAATAGTATATTGTGTTATTAGGAGTAAAAGTGATACTTTGTGTGGCGATCATGGAAGTTTGCACGACGAGAGAAGCGAGTCGAACAATTACATGCGAGGCACACAGACACTTTTATTCCAAATGACACATTGAATTTTTTTTTATATGAAACGTTTTTCTCAATTTCTAATAGTTACGAAGTGATACACACTCCACGCCAGCAATGAGTGCCCGTGAGGTGAGGCCTGGTAAGCGCCCGCACGGTGCAAATATTTCATCATTACTGATATCTGTGTACAAAGCAGATTGGCACACCCAGCAATGGGTAATAAGCCGTGATGATATATTTATTTTATTTATTTTTTACGAAGTTATTTGAAAATTAAATATTGGCCAAAGTCGCCACAACATTTAACATAATACAATTATTTGATTTTTAAAAAAAAAAACAAAAGCACATCTAAGATGACATCTGAAAGGTAAACAAAAAATCCCATTTAATTAAAGTCGTAACTCTTGTAGTTTTCGAGATGGCAGACGTAAACTCCGTGAAAACTCTTTTTTCACTGCCTCAAATCTCGGAAACTATTGAAGATTTTGGTCAATACTATATGCCCTTAAATTTTTTTACCGTATTTTTGAAACACCTGTATGTAAAATGAAAATTTAGCCACATACTCCATTTGAGTACATTTTTACTACTGTACTCGTATATTATGTTCCACGTTTTGTTTATTTTATTGTTAATATCAATTGATTTCTTCTATAAATAGAATTTGTGATAAAAATTCTACTCTAGCAGCAATACAATGAAAAATTTCTATTTCATGAATATATTAATTCCAATTATTATTCCCTCCACACAGTCCATTGTGTATTGAAAGAATTTTTTCGTCGCAACGAAAACAGCATTTATAAAATAACAACGCAACATACAAATTTTATTTTATTCAGCCGGAGTTAAAATAAATATTTTCGATTTAAACATGCATGAAGTGAACAAATTTCCAATCTGTTTATTTTATTTTGAATTTATCTTCCGGCTTTGTAAACACGAAAATACAATTAATACAATATTTTAAAATATATTTTATGGATTTGATATTGTAGCGAGCGAATGAAATCAGGGAACGATTTATATGAAAAATTTGATATACAGGATAAACAGACAATTGTTCATATTTCCTATAAATGGCAATATGGCATATGTATAATTAAATAAATTTTTGATGAATTTACCTCGGATAGGGTTATAGATAGGACATTTGAAGATGAAATGGGAGATGGTGTTTTCTTCAAATGTGTTACAGATATCACAGATTTCTTCTAATTGAAATTTATGACAGAATCCATCTTGGAAAATGAAAAGTAACTTATTGCTGGATAATCTGAGTTGTCCAAATAATTTTAGGAATTTTAGAGGAATATAAATGAAAGGTAGTTAACACATCTACAGCAGTCCAGAGAATGTATGCGAGGCGCTATTTGCAGAACCTACCAAGGAGAAGATTTTTGACACTGCAAATTACCTCCAAAATGCACTAAGAACAAGGGCCTTCATAATGAATTTGTAAACTTACTTTACAATTACTGTATCTTAATTCGCTTTAATATTGTTTTATTTTTCAAATGTATTACAAATATATTAATGTTACCTTTCTATTTGTATAGAATTTCTATTTTCTAAGCAAATAAATATTTATTATTATTATTATTATTAATTAAATAAATTTGCACTGTTCTTTAAATGGTATTTCAAAATTAAACAATAAAATTTAAAATGTATCATGGTATTCCAAATACTACCCCTTAGTACTCACTTCAAATACCCTGGCGAACGATTTGCTGTCATCCCCGGAAAAAAAAGACGATCTACCTAGCTGTGGATCATGACCCAAAACTGTTTTAATAAATCTGATATGGCCAGCACATTACCTTGCGTCAGTTCTATGTATTTTATACAAATCCCATACATACGATTTCTTGCGAAAGATTCTATATTTACAGTGCAGTACCTTCCCTCAGTTCTACGTATTTAGTACAAATTCCATACAGAAAGTTTTTTAGAATTGATCCTATATTTGTAGTAAAATTATAACACAATTATACTATGTCAATCGCACTTGACATTGGTATCTGTCTATCAGAATTTTACAGTATATTAGCTGTTTCCAGCTGGCTGCTTTATGAAATTTAATTTCTTTGTAATTTTTTAACTCAATATCCATTGAATTTGAAGTATAAAATGTAATCAAATCGTATAGAGAATAAAAAATTCTTTAATATTTATAATAACGTTAAATGTGAAAAAAGCGTTTTTTCAAGAAAAACTGTTAAAATCTTCAAATGAGGGTACTTCCGGTCGATCAATTATAACCATAATCTAATCAGCTCTTCAGATGGCCGTGTGCCGGAGTGTCAAGTCGCGAATCTGGGGAACCGGGTTCGATACCGACTGACGCCAAATATTTCGAATTTGCAATGAGTGCCCGTGAGGTGACGCCTGGTAAACGCCCTCACGGTACAAATATGTCATCATCATTACCGAAATCTGCGTACAAAGCAGATTGGCACACCTAGTAGTGGGTAATATGCCGTGATGATATATTTATATTTATTTATTTTTTTATATGGATGTAACGAAGAAAGAATTATAATTTTTAGTATTGTAGTGTTGGAGTTGTCGACGGAGAAAAAATCGTCACACACACGCACACACACACATACACAGAGATACAGACATCATCGCAAAAATAGTAAGGGCTCTAACGTACTTATTCATTAAAAACTCACCATCGAATTTTTTGACCAAAAACAATACCTTTCTTACCTAAAGGTATGACGGAAGGTAAAAATGATACTAAATGCCAGCCATTTTCAATTGTTGCAGAGGACGCTAAAGCCTTTTATTGCTGTGAATTTTATCTATCAGAAATTGTCCATTCCATTCCATCCGGGCTTTAATCAACAGACAATTTTTACTCTAAAAGACAGCAAAAAATGTAAGTCCGATATAGAATACCTAGATTCTAAAATATCATTTTTTAAAACAAATTTGGGTCATGACTCACGATGGCCCACAGCTGGATAGATCGTCTTTTTTTCGGGAAAACAGCAAATCGTTTGCCTGGGTATTTCTAGTGAGCACCAAGGGTCAGTATTTGGAATACCATGATACATTTTTCTTGTAGCACTAGCTCCCTATTCGTTTTAGAGATATTTCCATTTGAGTGTTACATGAACGTTACAAGAATTTCTAGTTTTAAGAATAAAACATTCATAAATTTCACAAGTTTATTCTAAAAAATCTAATGTGACCAAACCATTACACTACATTACATTACCTCCATTACCTATGGTGAGAGGTAAAAACTGATAAATTACTTATATACAATTTTACAATTTTTTTTCAAAAATCCAAATGATTTCAAGTGATTCTAACATAACCTTCGCCAAGTTTTTTCTTTAATTTGCTTATTAATTACAACAAATTCTTCGCAATCATCCCTAATATATCATCCCTGAATGTATGCCACCGTGCTCATTATCTCGGGCAGTTTGTTTATGACGGTTTGCGCCCAGCGTAGCCTAACGGTCGCTGCTACTGACGCGAAGAATGGATGGTGATGTATGATATAACCCGACCTAAATATCGTCAAAAACAGACGAGTGCGCGATAAGGCTTCGCCGTATGAACCAACCAGCCAACATGTAGGAGATTTACACTGGGATTCGCACAGATTTATAATGGGATTCTTTCCTTCTGGTAGTATAAAAGAGGTGGATAATTTGATATGGAAGAGAAGCAAATAATATTGGTACGTATTCTGAATTCGATTTTATAATAAAAGTTAACGTTGCAATTGGTCGGTGTTATGCAGAAAGTAACCAATCCACATTTTTTACCTCCCGCTACCCTTGGTAAGGGAGGTATAGGGATCGTGCTAAAAATCGCATATCGAGATTTAGTAAATGACCACGTTTTAAGGTCCCTAGAATCCAATTTTAACATTCTCACGATCATGTCTGTGTGTATGACGTGTGTATGTTTGTATGGGTGTGTGGATCCTCCACTCTAACTCAAATATTATCATTCAGAAAAATTGAAACCTTGTATTTCGAACTTTTTCTGTACTGGAAAGAGCCCATTAGATTTTGGTGTAAATCGGATAACCGGAAATGGCACTTTACTAGAAGCTCAAAATAATTTTTCTTCGAAAAATACCTTTAAATGTTATTTTTTCGACAATAATGTTATTATAAAAATTTAAGATTATTAAATTTTCTACAGATTTGCATTAATACTTTTTCTATATATTTTATGGATAAATTTATAAAATTATCAATAATTTAAATCCCGGAGCCTACGCTTTACACAAACAAAACACCTTGGTTGCGCAGTTATTCAAATGTATGTAAATGACAGATAAATGTCACTGTCAAAGAACTAATCATTTCAAATTAATAATAGTAACGTTTTAAAAAGAAAAAAGTAAATAGAACAATAGGAAAGGAAATTATACAGCATATGTAAATATGTAGGTATGTATATAGGTTAATAAAAATTAACGATTCGCAAAAAAGTTCAAGCTAATTCTCATTTTTGGATTAGTGAATTCTATTTTATCCCGGTATTTAAAATTTAATCTTCATTTTATTATCAAAAAAGTTAGTTACTTGGATTAGATTAGACTAAATTTTAAGAAATATACTGTCTAAATTAGAGTAAAATTCACTGATCCAAAAATAAGGATTAACTTAATATTTTTTATAACTCGGGCTGTAAATGGCGGGAGGTACTGTGTTGGCCACACCAGATTTTTTTTCGGTTTTTGATGAAATCGCGTGTACAAATTCAATTTCTTGTTATGCAGAAATCAACCAAACCTAATGGTGTATATACTGCTATCTATTGCCAGTAGAATTAACCTGCGAATTTCAAATATTCAACTTTTTGTTTTGCAAGATACAACAAAGTGGATTGGTTTCGTTTGGTAAATTTGTTTATTTGAATTTATAAAATTTGTCAAAAGAAAAATTTGCGCAAATAATGAGAAAATAAGTTGACTTAAAAACAAACAAATTTAAGAAAATCGGAACCAAATTAATATTTTTCAAAGAGGCTTTTGATTAAGAAGAAAAGGCTGTGGATATTCAGAGTAAAGGTCGTAGTCGGAGCGTTTTACATTTTTTTGAAGACCTAATGAAAGGCAATAGCTCCTGCAAAATTAACTGACAAACAATCCATTCTTCATCTAATTTCATATGATGCATAAATAAATATACGAGGTCATTCGTTGCAAGGAAAATAACGGAAAGACTGGAGCAGCGCTATTGCATCAAATTTTATCTGAAACTGGGCAACAGCCAGGTGGAAACCATTCGGAAGATTTAGACGTCTTTCGGTGACGATGCTTTGGGCATCACACAGATTAAGTAGTGGTATAACCGGTTTCTAGACGGCTTATTTGTCTTTCTATACCCTCCAACTCCATTCTGTCCCTCCACCGTAATAGTGGAAGATTTCTTCAGTCCAACCATCATCAAGAAGTGGTGTATGAAGTTTAAAGTCCAGGACTTTTGAATAAGTTCTGGCCTCATATCTTCCCATCCTCTTGATAATCCAATAACATCTTTTAAATTAACTTTTTTTTCAGTTTTGCAGAAATACCTGCACTTCGGAAGCAACATTTTTTTTAAAGCCTCTTGCGGTAATTTAACTTGATCGCTTGAATCACATTTTGGTCCATCGGTTGCACTAATAGAGTTACATTTGGCGACAAAAACATTACAATAATTTAGGTAGCAGAATACATGAATCTACGGGATTCCCTCATTTAGGTAACAGAGAACATGAAACCAAGTGATTCCCTCATTTAGCGTTGTTCGGATTATGGCTCGAGTTGTCGCTGTTCGGATTACTGGAGGTTCGGTTAGAGCATGTTCGGATTAAAGAGGTCATACTGTATTCAACAATGGTGTTACCAACATTTAGTTCCAATTCATGTCATTACATACATTAAAAATCCCTACAAGTTCCATCTGGACTTGACGTCATTCATGGGCACTTGTCAAAAGCCGCCATTACATGCCCTACGAATTAGAATAGGTCCCCCGGGAATACGCCGTAAAGATGCGACATCACCAGGATTCACAGATTCGCGACTTTTAAAATCTTCTTTGATAAAAATTAAATGGTATGTATTAATACATGTAAGAAACACTCCTAATAAAATTGGTTCAAGTCCAACGCAAAGAATGTTTCAAAGAATTTTAAGAACTAGTGTTCCCTGTTTCTCAAAACAACTAAAACCCAAAATACTTATTGATATTCCAAACAAAATTAAAGACAATAGAAACAAAAAATTATATTATGACAAAAAGTGTAAGAATTATCCTGATTTGATAATAGGACAACCCGTTAATGTACAACTACAAGACACATGGTCAAAGGGAATAGTTGAAAAGAAATATCCCGATAATTCTTATTCAGTAAATATAGACTGATCGACTTATAGAAGAAATGAGGTAAATATAAAACCAAGAATGATAACACCAAATTTGAATGATCAACCGCCTAATATAACAACAAATAATGACAACACAGTACACAATAAATATAATACCCAAAGTTTGCCAGGAAATTTAGACATCCAGACAGAAAAAATAACGATCAACCCCAATAGTGATGAAGCTACTGAGGAGCGTCCAGCTGCAACGTCTGAAAGAAAAACAGTTATCGCCGCAGATCGTCCAGCTGCCACTGCAGATACAAATACGGATCGAGCTTCCTTACGACCCAAAAAAAAAAGAAATTTACCATCCCGATTGAAATACTTTGTGCTATACTAAAAATCTGATGTGGACACCACACGACTTCCTTGTACACAAGACCAATATGAAGTATAGACCCAAGTATAAAATTGCACGTATTTGACGTAATTTGACATCAGCATCTATTTTTTATTTTTTTGTTATTTTTTGTCCTAATCCATAGCAACCTTCATTACAAAAACCAAAAATTATATGTTTTAAATATACATATCTCGCTTATACGAAGGACTAATTTAATAATACTTGATGTGCTAGACACAGAATTTAATACTCTAAAAATTTTATTTGGAGCATTTATTTCTAAAATCAGAATGAAACCATTTTATTGAAGAAAAACTGTTAACAACTTCAGGTAATATGTCACTTCCGGTTAGCCTGTTTTAACCAAAATCCACTATGTTATTCCCATTGACATAAAAGTCTTATATACCAAATTTGTAATGTGTTAGATTATAATTTAAGATAGTTTTTCATTAAAATCTATTATAGGCTTCAAATAAAGTACCATTTCTAGAAATTATGTAATGACCAAAAAGGGAGGTACACAACTATATGTTATAGAAGTCCTAAATACAAAATTTCAACTTTCTACGGCTTACCGTTTTTGAGTTATGCGAGATACATACGCACGTACGTACGTACGTACAGACGTCACGACGAAATTAGTCAAAATGGATTCAGGGATGGTCAAAATGGATATTTCCGTTGAAATCTCAAAACCGAAATTTTTCGCGATTACAATACTTCCTTTACTTCGTACAAGGAAGTAAAAAGGGAAAGATGTTATAATATGATAAATATAGTAATCGTTGGAATATTTTTATAAATTATATAGTCATCTTTGTAAACAATTATTGTTAGCGACCATCATAGATTGTTTCATAAAAATAAATAAACTGTCTATCTACATTGTGTATCTTTATTAGTAATAACTACTAAAACAATGACCTTTCTCAAAAGACTTTTTGACAATCTTATTTTATGTTTTCTTTCTTAATCTAATTTAATGTTTTGTCGGAATAGCGGTTTTCTAGCAGTAACTGTAATATGAAGATTAATTTCTGCGTGTCACTTTCATATTGTGCTGACAACACTAATATCTTTTGATTGATTAAAGATGAAGATTACTATTCTTTGAACTTCGGTGTGGGTGGACGCAATAAGATTAGAAAATAAATGTCATCTATTTTAATTTGAAATTAAAAATACAGTATTTTTTGAGGTATAAATATAGTAGGTGGATTTTAAACTTTTACCCGTTATTTAAAAATTACTTAAAGTTGCAAATTCAAATGAATTAAATATGAAGAAGCAGGTGGGCGGTAGCACATTTGTCTTTCTTTCTTGTTGTGGTTTAATATCGGTCTTCTATTGTGGGTGGAACGGTCGTGGGACGAAACGAATCCTTCCTCCACTCGCCGCATAATGTAGGGCTGGCGGTGACAGGGTAGTGGATCAAGGGATGATGACACCCCCTCGACGTTATCAGGTCGTGCTGCAGATTGCCACAAAAACAGCTGTCGGTTTTTATATCGAAAACCATTTATTATAACACTTACAAAACTACAGCACGAAAAACCCGCTATGCAAAAAATTACTCCTCGCAGCGTCTTCTGTCTGCAGGCTCACAGCATTTCCAATAACATTGCTTTGTCGTCGCTCTTGCATTTAATTTAAAATTCTCGCAGCTTTTTTATCTCGAGCAACGGTCTTTTTGCTTTGTTCTCCAGCATCGGAAGTGATATCGGGATTATGGAGAGTACACTCATACATAGTAGGTATACTTTTTGTCACTTCATATTTTATATTTATTTCATATCAAGTTCGTATTCTTTCTCATTTCAAGAATAAACATTTCAAAGAGCTGTTCTATTTATTTCTTGTCTGCTTTCTTAATTAATATTTGTGTTTGCCTCAAACATTCTGAATTGTAATTAAAAAATCACAAACCTTTTTGATAATTTATTAGAAGATAAATATTTGTACCATAAAAAACTGAAGATGCCTGAATAAATGCGCCGGATTTAAATTTACCGGCTTTCTTTTTCTATTTGGTTGGCTGCTATTATTGTGAAAATCTATTTTAACTTGAAAGGAGAGTGAGTGCGAAGTGTAAAGTAATGGGTGCTTACGTTTGCTCGAAACGTAAACGTATCTAGCGAAGCTCGGTTAAGTGTGTATAATGGAGTGCTAGTGCCTGCTTTGATGTATGGAAGCGAATGTTGGGCATGGACGGGAAAGCATAAAAAGAGAGTGTCTGCCGTGGAAATGAGGTATTTACGTGGTGTATGTGGATATGTAAGACGAGATCGCGTGAGGAATAATTTGGTGTATGAAGAATGTTGTTAAGAGAGTAGGAATGAGCCAGTTGAGATGGTTTGGTCATGTGGAGAGAATGAAGAGTGAACGGCTTGTAAAGCGTATATATCTTGGTGAAATTGAGGGTGTTCGATTGCGTGGCAGTCCAGTGTGTAAATGGATGGATGTGATTGATAAGGTGCTAAAAGAGAGAAAGTTTCCGAGTGAGAAGAGAAGAAAAGCGTGTATGAATGCGATTATGAATGTGGCAGACGTGGTTAAAATTCGACTTGACCCCTTTTAGGTCCACCGTATACGTATAGCAGATTGTAGATTCAACGTGGAAACAAAAACGGTCATGACATTTATTTATATCTATTTATAATGAATCGTAGTTCTAATTAACAAAAGTTATGTTCTTCTGGCTAAAAATTAAGAACTTACTTCTGTACGAAAAAGGTTCAGAACAAACGACGTATCTTACTATTCTTTATAGTCTATTCTTATTCGAAGGTTTTCTTTCGTCAAGGTTTCTGCCAACGACAATCATCAAATAAATGTGAAAACATCATTTCTCAAATTCAAATACGGTAGGGTTGTGTAGATACATTCACAAACATCTACGATCAATATTTGAAAGATATTGAAATGTCCGAACGAGATTATAAACAAACATTAGATACAATGTTTGTTTTCCTTTGATACGTATCAACATTTTCGAGATTACATATTTCAGAGAATATTGACCTTACAAGGAAGTCAAGAAAAATATTATCAAATTGGTAGTTCAATTTCGTAAGATATGATGTAAATTTTATCGTTCCAGAAGTGATAGACTTAAATACAGCGGTCAATAACTCTGACATGAACAACCAAAGTCTAATTATAAAAGAACCTGCTGGATTAGCAAAACGATGTCCATTCAATTTCATTTTTACCTCCCACTACCATTGGTAAGGGAGGTATAAGGATCGTGCTAAAATCGCATATCGAGATTTTGGTAAATGACCACGTTTTAAGGTCCCTAGAATCCAATTTTAACATTTTCACGATGATGTCTGTTTGTATGTGTGGATCCTCCACTCTAACTCAAATATTATCATTCAGAAAATTTTGAAACCTTGTATTTCGAACTTTTTCTGTAATGGAAAGAGCCCATTAGATTTTCGGGTAAATCGGATAACCGGAAATGGCACTTTACAAGAAGCTCAAAATAGTTTTCCTTCGAAAAATACCTTTAAATGTTATTTTTTCGAGATTTATACTTTTTCTATATATTTTATGGATAAATTTATAAAATTATCTATAATTTAAATCCCAGAGCCTACGCTTTAAACAAACAAAACGCAGTTATTCTAATGTATGTAATTGACAGATAAATGTCACTATCAAAGAACTAATCATTTCAAAATAATATAAGTAACGTTTTAAAAAGAAAAAAGTAAATAGAACAATACAAAATCAATTCAATACAGTTTCCAGCATAAGTAAATATGTAGGTATGTATTTAGATTAATAAAAATTAACGATTCACAAAAATGTTTAAGCTAATCCACATTTTTGAATTAGTGAATTCTATTCTATTATTTAAAATTTAATCTTCATTTTATTATAGCTACGGTGGCTCAATGGTTCGAGCAACGCCTCATGCCTTGAGTGCCCCCGGGGCTCTGGGTTCGAATCCAACAACAGCATGGATGTGTGTGAATGTGAACCCACTTTGTAATTGGGATTTAATCCTATTGAGGGGTTTAAAAAATCGGTAATCGGCGGGAGGTATTGTGTTGGCCACACCAGATCTTTAGCTGTGGGAACAGGTAAATATCGGCTGGTGCGAGGTTTGGAGAATATGAGGGGTGTTCCAGAGTGGTAACACTGTTCTTAGCAAGGAAATTTTTCACCATCAGTGATGTATTGGAGCGTTGTTATGCAGCAAAACCCTATCGTTTCCTATCCAAATTTCAGGAAGTTTACGTCTGATTGCGTCTCGTAGGCGTTGAAGGATCTCACTAAAGTTCCTTGTTTACAGTTTGGCATTAAGGAATGAATTCGTGGTGAATCAATCCTTAATAATTAAAAAACACCTCCTAACATATTCCCCTTACTTTTGTCATAGCGAATTTTTTGCTTGAGCCGCCCGTACATAGTCTATGTTTATCATTGAGTAATTTCCGTATGATTTCTTTCAGCAGAACACAGAATTTGATGTTTGCACGCTGCTCTGAAGACATTTCAAAATCAGACAAAAGGAAAAATGCATTCTAACATCATTAAATTTGAAGCTTATAAGTTGGCAATAATGGCTGCGATACAGTATACAAGGACCACACAACAGTTGTGTTTATTCGAAAAAGTTAAACTGATAATGAATTATTAAAAAATAAAGATCTGGAAAGTCAAATACCACATTTGGTTGCTGCAAAAGCATTAGATATGGTGTGATAAGACGATGATAAGAGCAATAACAAATAAATAACATTTTATAAACTTTTCTAAATTATAGTTCAAGAATAATATTTCAACTTGTTATCTTTGTTCTGTATCTAAGTGTTCGTCAGCATCCCTCATCAGTCAACAAGTGAGTGGAAAGTGTAAGTGTATGGGTTCCTCACTTTTCACCAAGCCGTGGACGCCAATCATCCAAGCATCCACAAGTCAGAATGTCATCGTTGAAAAACAAGTAAGCAACAGTAATTATCAGCTTACAAGAGCCGCCTTCCTGTTACAATAGCATTACAGTGGGCACAAATCAAGATATTGGATACTGAATACTGACAATGTCGTTCAGTATTTCTACCAAATTCTTTGTGTTCACGGTTTCTAGATTCTACAGTACATTATTAAAATAAACTTACTCATTTCGTCTTTATAAATATTTTAGTTGTAAAATTAAATTATGTATTTATATTTTCTTAAAGAATTGTTGCTTTGTCTTTAAAGGCGCTTTCTATATCTGGCAGTAAATAAATTCCTCAATTCCGTCGTTGTTTAGCTTGTACAAAGAAAATATCTTGAGAATCCACCCTTTACAGTAAACAATTCTTCGCAAACATCATCGTACTCTCTTTGCGACTTATAGCAATAAAAACAAACCGTATAATCATATCAAACACGAGAATGTTGTTCTTTGAAACAATTTGAATTTTGTAGCTGGGAAAACAAGACAGATCAAAATACATGATACGTTTAAATAAACATCATTATAAAAAGAATATGAAATTGATCTCTGGATTGGCGGTTCCCCAAGGTATTATTGGCGTACGCCGACAATCCAAACTCAATTCAACTTTTCTGCAGCACTTCTGCAGAGAGGAAATATATTAGGTACATGCAGTCGACCGCCTGGCGGAGACTCACAGACTTACGCCGCGTTTTGCTCTATTTGCGGAGGTTAAAATGTTAAAAAGTGAGGATGCTGACGCCGCCAAGGCAAGCTGCGATGTTGCATTTAGTGGGAGGACAGGGACGACTTATACGAGGGAGGATTCATTCAATTTAAATGCACTTAAAATACACAAAAACTTTAATCGCTAAATGCAGGCTCTGCAAGAGCATGATTTTTTAACAGACTAGTAATAGTATGTTCCATGAAATTTATAAATAATAGAAAATGTTGAAGGATATAAAAAAGCTAAAGATAATTAAATTCTTTACATTTTATTTAAATTCTTACAGCAATGCTATACAATGTAAAAAAATGTATTTAAAATAAAAGTTTATGTAATATTTTTCTTATTAATAATTATTTTTTTAATAATTTGTTATTTTCGTAAATAATTAAATACGCATATTGGCGCCAAAAATAGTAATGAAAAACAACCCCCCACTCCTGTGTCGTAGAAGCACATACATTACGTCATTCACAGCCAATAGAAAAACGATTTTTCATCACCTACATTTATTTTTGTTATTTAGATAAATAAACGTAAATTATTATTCACGAAAGATGACTATTCAAGATCATTTGTGAGCCGTCTGATATAATATTACTTGTAGATAACTTCATTGCATTTCGTATGCATAGGCGTGCAACATGAAATATTTATGGACACATTTTAAGTGAAAAACTAAGAGTAATTCATTTGAAAATTATGTTTCTTTCTAAATAATGCCTTTCTGAAAGATTTATATTCTTCATTTATGTTTTTGCAAAATACAAAAACGTAGACTTAACTTATAAATCAAGGAATAATAATTTGATTTAAACGTCAACGCCACTGGGAAAATATTGGCACAGAGGGCAGTGTAGTAGATAATTAGGTGTCTGTAATTCTACGACATATGTCATTATTATTTGTAGTGTGTTAGAAAGTAATGCCACTATTTACGTATATCTGGCACACCACATAAATTAAATAGACATAGGTCAAATAATCTTTCTCTTTCTAATGCAAAATGTTGCTAAGCTACTGCTATAGAGTGAAGTGTATTCTTTCTTCGAACAAATGACCTTGAATAGTCATCTTTCGTGAATAATAATGTAGGCCATAGTTTGTCACATGTTAATAACAAACTTCTAATTTGACATTTGACGCTGACATTTTCCATTATAAATGAGTAATAATGGCTAATACAGAATACACTCAAGCTAAGTCGGATAGTTTACCGAAAATCGAAAGCTGGATGATGGCTGAATTTATATCAGAAAACGACTGTTTTACTGTTGCCGAAATAAGGTGTGTTAAAGAGTTAAGGTAAAATAAAATGTAAAAACCCAACCATCAGCTCTTCGACCTACTGCTTCCAGCCACAATTTTCTTTTCTTCGCATCTTTTGGCACATTTATAAATTCAATAGTAGGTTTGTTTCTAGCGCATTTTTACAAGAAGGCAGCACAATACGATACTGTAAATTACTCATTTTATATGGAATTTTGTATTATCTAACACGAACCAAACTCAAAAATTTGACACTTGTTTGACAACTTTGACAATATATTTATCATAACACTTGTAATAAAATACAAAGAATTAACACTATAAGGGACCATTTGGAGCCGATGAAGATATATGTTGTAACGTACATTCTGTTTCAGATCACGTTACTTTTTCAAAATATCCAAATTTCAAAAATTAATTGTAAAATATCTAATGGATATTTGGTAATATTTTCAAATTTGAGGCTATTTAAATAATAATATCTTTTTAAATTTAAAACTTAAAGCATATAATAATTCTTGCAACAGCCCTAGACAATGTTGCATTTGAAATACTAACACTATTCTGGATTTCCATTGTCTTTAATATTAACAAAAAGTAATAACACACAACATTTCAATTGCTAAAGTATTTGCAATCGTCATCAGGTGAATACTAACAAATTTACAGACTTCTGCGGCTTATATACTAAAGTAATAATTACAGAAACGATCAAGCGTACAAAATACAAGTTAGCGAAACAAAAATTAACAAATAGAAACACTAGTGTAGTTTAAGTTCATTCAAACGTCCAATCAGCCGCTTTCACACGTTGCCTATTTCTACACTTGGTTGGCTGAAGACATCCTTGTTGTTGTTGATGACTGCTGTATCTAAATTTGATAGTATTAACCTGATGACGATTGCAGTTACTTTAGAAATTGAAACGTAGTGTGTTATTACTTTTTGTTAATATTAAAGACAATGGAAGTCCAGAATAGTGTTAGTATTTCACAATCATTGGTGTACAGACGACCAATAGGAGTCCATATCCACAATGTCACCAAAGAATCCTTCCCCAAGATATATTTTCTGCTATTTTCCAATTTATTCTGTTGTTGATTTTGAGAGCATACTGGTATGTACGTGCTCTTTGTGAATAGACCAGAAAAGTGTAACGGTCAAACTTAGGCGCGAAATTCAAACTCAGTTCATAACGCTGAGAACATAATTCCAATCCCCGTGTATTTCTTACCAAGGAAATTTTTGCTCAACTTTAAAGGCCGAAAAATCTCATAAAAATAAATCTCTTATGCAAAGCATACGTAGCATCTAGATCGATCCTTTATCTCCAGATTCGTACAATAATATTCACATGAACTCTGCACAGTTTATAATTACGAGTATTTAAATAATAATACAACACTACAAAATTCATTGAACGTTTGTCTTAATTTGATCGTGCATGCTTCATCTTCTATTGTGCTGTCTTATTTACTGGTGGGTCAACGACATACGGTATCCTTGCTTGCACCAAGCATTTTAATTTCTAATAATTTTCTTACTTTACTAGGTTTAAACTGTTGCAATCTATTACTGAATAAACAAACTATCGAATTTTTAGCAAGAGCTGCGTAATTTCTTTTATAAAATATCTTTTTTTTGTCTGTAAAATTAAACTCCTATATGAAACCTATACTAGGGAATTCAAACTATGAACTCGCGCCAAAGGCAAATTCTAACCTAACTTTTCTGGTCTATTGTTGTACGATGTGGTAAAACTGAATGTAAAGATCGAATCTATTTTATGTACATGAAATGTAATATTTTGTAAGGTCTTACTTTTAAGTGTAATAATATTCATGTTTTTGCTGTATGTACTATTTTGTGTTTTATTCAATGATTATAGACCCAGAAAAAGGTGCAAGAGTGCACCGAAACGTCGGTGCTGTAAGAGAATAAATGCTGTTTGACTGATATTTCAAAACTATATGCTTCCATTGTTTCGACTGTTGCTTTGATTCAGAGTAATAGTGGTGTATCTATTATCTCATCTATACTCGTAGTTACAAATATTTCAGCTTCATAACAGAGAAGAAAGTCCTGACCCTAACTCATTGGTCAGAATGTTTCGAACCCGTTTATAGGTTATAGCCACAACCCCTGCCATTTCTCGAACCATAATTCGACGATTTTCCATTACCATATCGCGAATCAAATTAAAGTTTTCTTCACTGGTAACAGATGCAGAAAACATCTCCTATGAAGGGGTTCAAAACATCATCATCGAGCTGATCCAGATAGGTTTACGGAAATTAAAATTTGCACGCATCTAAATTCAATATCAAGATTAATGTAATATCCGGTTACAATTTTTCTACATTAAAAATAAAATATCTGGGGTCAGAAAATAATGTGAAAATATAAAATATTACGCACTATAACTTACAATAACGATATCAAAACCCAATTTCTATTACAGTTTCATGTATGGTACCTCAATAAATTCCGTTCTTCGTCCCAGCAAACAAACAAAAAAGCATCATAAATATTTCCTGAAAACCATAAAAAAATCTCGGGAAACAATTTCATAATAACATCAAAACATCGCTGAAACAACGTTACAAGAAATAAAAACAGGACTGGAAAAACTGAACGCTGGGCCAAATTCATTAACAAATGAAAACGTGGAGCTTTTTACAGAGTTGAATTTAATTGTGAAATAGTTTCAGAGATGACATAACGCTTTTTCAGCAGCCAATAAAAATGTTACATGCAGAAAGCAAAGCAAAATATTCCCTGGCAAATAGAGATTTATGTTTTGAATTGAAATTTATTTTGGTATTTCAATTTTTAGTTCTAGTTAGTTGCTCTTTATTTTTAGTTTATTAGTATGTACGTGGGTGGATTGAAAAGTTCGTGGTCTAACACATAGAGAGCAGCACTAAACCAAAAATTATTTGTTATGCGAACTGTCATCAGTATATCTGCGAATTTTTGCGTTAATACACTAATTCATTACTTAAACTTAATTGGAACTTTTTTTAATAATGGAAAAAGTAGAACACAGTGCAATGATCGAATATCTGCACAAAAAGGACTTAACACCGAAACTAATTCATGAAGACATAGAAAATATTTTGGGAACGTCTTGTCTATCATAATCATTGATTTAAATAAAATGGGCATCTGAATTTAAAAGTGGGAGCAAAATTTAAAAAAAAATCCAAAATGAATTCTTTATACTTCTAGAGCAAATAAATAAATAATAGTTATAGTTAATGGGGTATCGTATCCGCGTGCCTGAGTTTCTGGTCGCGAATCTGGGGAACCGGGTTTGATCCCGAACGTCGCCAAAAATTTCGAATTTTAAATGGCAAAAAATTGACCCTTGTGGTGCAGTCTCCACGCCAGCAATGAGTGCCCGTGAGGTGACGCCTGGTAAGCGCCCGCACGGTACAAATATGTCATCATCATTACCGAAATCTGCGTACAAAGCAGATTGGCACACCCAGAAATGGTAATATGCCATGATGATATATTAGTCACAAAAGAAAAAGTTTAGCCACGTAGCCCCCAGGGCGAGTGGCTAATTTTCTTTAGTGACTAATATACACTCCACACGAGTGTAATACAACGTTTTATCCAACACTTCCAAAACTTCTTTAATCATTTTTATATTTTCATTCATCGTTTGACACTGACAAGTCAGTTGGTGTAGTATTCTAAATTACAAAGTCGTCATTGAATGTTTTTCTTATATTGTTATTGAAATTATTGTCTGTCATTGGGAATTATTTGAAAGAAAAATACATTAAAATAGGTGAAAATGAGGACCTTCCTTTAAAACGTATTTACTTGGAAGCACAAGCAGCATCTTTGAATTTAATTCCGAAGCAAGTAACCACTAACTCATGTCTCGTTTTCGTTTCATTAGCCGTACATGACAGCTGTCATTGGGTAAAGATAAGTAATCTATTTTAGCATAAATATTAATATTAATTTAAATAAATATGTTTGATAATGTTAAATTACTTCTATAATAAAATGATTTTGTAAAATTGCTTTTTATTTATATTTAAAAAACACAAAATCCAGTAATAATTCCTCCGTGACTTCTAAAATATTCTCTCACGGAGTGACTAATGTTGTACATTAGTTATTTCAAATAACCATAGTAACAAGTATATTATGAGTCGGTGTTGGATAAATAAATATATCTTCATGGCTTATTACCCATTGCTGGGTGTGCCAATCTACTTTGTACACAGATATCGGTAATGATGAAATATTTGTACCGTGTGGGTGCTTACCAGGCGTCACCTCACAGGCACTCATTACTGGCATAGAGAGTGCACCACAGGGGTCAATTTTGTGCCATTTAAAATTCGAAATATTTGGCGTCGGTCGGGATCGAAGCCGGTTTCCCAGATTCGCGACCTGACACTCAGGCATAAGGCCACGAGACTCCAAAAATCACACCATTGTCCGTGGAATCGAATGGTGAAGTCACCAGGCTCGTGTCGACACCCATTTTTGGGTCATAACTTAGATAGATTGGTACAATTTAAATATAAATATCTCGAAAATGAAAAAAATATGGACCTGCATTTTGAAAATTTGGAATATCGAAAATTTGGAAGATTTTGGAGAAAATGACAATAACTATTGAACGCGAATATATTTGTTATTATTGTTGCCTTAAGAGTTCCTTGAATTGACAATATGAATTAAATAAATAAATACATATTCAAACGTCAAATAAACAAAAACGTTATAATATTATTTACAGGTTTCAGGATATTATTCCAATGTTTACATGTACAAAAGTAGGCTGGTAACTAAGTAATAACTGTATCTGTATGGTAATATTATTACTGACTTGTCACCAACGGTCTACAAAATGAATATAAAATAAAATGAAAAAAATTAATACATACAGATCGTTTATCGTTCTAAATACGGTTTACTTTATTCTTAAATAATAAATATGAGGAATAAAGCACATAATTTGAATATTTGTCATATTGACATATGTCAAAACAATTGTTCTGTTAACCATAGCATTCTGAAAGTAGCATTAACGAAAGAATTTCAAAAAATAATATTTATTAGTATAATCTTCATTTTCTGAAACCGATAAACTATTGAACAACCCACGGATGTTATTAATCATAACAAGCCTTAGATGTCTTAAAATTTCAAACCTGCATCTTCGGCAGTTATGATATACATAACATTCCTAGGTATATTAATAGCTATTACCGGTTTCAGGATATTATTCCATTGTTTACAAGTACAAAAGTAGGCTGGTAACTAAGTAATAACTGTATCTGTATGGTAATATTATTACCATATTGACTTTAAAGTAAAATAAAATGAAAATATAATGCTCTTCATTAATACATACAGATAACATTAGCCTATCGTTCTAAATACGGTCTCCTTTATTCTAAAGTAATAAACATGAGGAATAAAGCACATAATTTGAATATTTGTCATATAGACATATGTCAAAATAATTGTTCTGTTAACCATAACAATCTGAAAGTATCATTAATGAGAAAAATTCAAAAAATGATATTTATCAATAATGCCTATGAGCTCGGATTTCAAACTTACATCTACGGCAGTTATGATTTCATTGAAATAATTCTTCTCTTTGTGTTTGTCAATATGAATTGAGTGTAAAATTCCATGAAAATAAAACATTATCAAAGTCCCGCCCTGAGCATGATCGGGATTGCAAACGTGCAAACATTTTTATATCGCATTTTTGCGACATTGATCTGACTACAACCCCAATTTGTCTTCGGGTGTCCCTTCGGGGCTGCGAACTGGGCCGAAGTCGAGCCTCTGGGAGAAATAACCTCAATGTTACCCGAACCGGAAGAAAAATTCCCCGAACAGGAACTGTCAACGAAAGCTGCGCGCGAATTAGCGCGGGCCTCTGTTTTAAATCTCTCAATACATGGGAAAGCTCTTTTGGAATTATCATCCAGTATGATCTCCACCGCGCATTAAGAGGATTACATTTTTGTGATGATACTCAAAAGCGTATTTGTACTGTTTTAATGAACAAACTCCATTTTTACATGTCAAACTGATATGAAATTCTGAAATACGCATGATTAATGGGATATATTTATTTTTACACACATACGAGTTTTCATTTATTTAACGAACACATTCAAAATATGATCCAACCAAAATTAGTTCTGCGGTTCAATGCAAGAACAGTCAATGTCAACATTTCGTAATCAACAAGAAATTTTCAATGTTAATAATATCGATAGTACCTTTCAGTAAGTATTTTTATTTTATAGCATGACATGACATTAGATCAGAAATGGCCCATTTGGAAATCGTTAAATCGCCTACGAAGTCAAGTAGGAAAATGTAAACATATTCAACTGGGGGTACCAAGCAGAACCCACTTTATGTCATTGTGGTCAAGAACAAACAATGGCCCACCTGCTCACGTGTGCCTCCTTAGAAGACGAATGCATGAGAGAAGATCTGGCTAAGGCAACACCAGCTGCTATAAACTGTGCATTTTTTTGGATGAATACTATTTAAATAGTTTTTCCTCAGGAATGAAGGAGAGAATCTTCGGAGAAGATTAGTGATGCACGAGGCGAAAGTACTCTCGCATCTTGTCTCGTCTCGTTGCATTATGCGAGACGAGAACGAGAGCGAGATTGCAATTAAAAATTCGAGGCGAGATCGATATAACAACTGCGAGAAGCGAGAAATCTCGCGAGATTCTCGCAAGAGTCTCGCAATAAAAAGTATTTGTAACTTTATAACTTTGATTCATAAATTCAATGAAAAATGCACCGTACAGGGAGTGGAGCCAACGGTAATTCGTGCATAGAACAGGTGAATGTGAAAATTATATGAATTGACTATATTTTTTTGCGTCTATCTAGAGTCGAATGATATCGGTCGCAGAACGAGGAAATGCAAAATAAAGACTAAATCGGTTTTGCATCTAATAGAACTAGTTTTTCTCCAACATTTCTAACTACGGTTAATAAAATTCTTGTCGTCCCTGAAAAGTAAAGGATCTTGTATTAAGCGTCGATAGGAGCCAACACGGAGTGATTGGTTGTCAGCAGGTTCCCAGTGTAGCGCTTTTTTATGAGCAAATCTTACTTAAATAGTGGCATATAGTTAATGACAAAGTATAGAAACTTATAGTTACAAAAAAATTTTTTTTTAATGTTTAATTAGTTTTACTGATGACAGTATGTATTAACAGATGTTCGTATTGAAATAATTTGGTGACTAGAATTTAGTGTTTCGTCTCTTTATTAAATAGTAAATACACGGAAGACGGAACGTAATGCGCAAGCGCTTATTTTTACACCGAGATTCTCGCGCGAGAACGAGACGAGCCCATAAAAATGTGCGAGAACGAGAGCGAGATCGAGATTGCAGATCCGAAAACGCGACGAGATCGATATTTTATATTTCTCGTCTCGTCTCGCCTCGCGTGCATCAGTAGAGATGATGCATCCTCTCCGTCCTAGTTAATGCCGGGCGATGCACAAGGCCTACTTCCATAATTTCCAAATTTGACTATTTGTATGGTTATAACAACAAGCTCAGCTAACTCACTCCATGTGGTCCGGATGCGGTATTTCGCTACCGAAAATCGGTCACTTCAGTACCTAAGGTGTGAGAAATATTTGTTGTAATGTTTTATATATTTATCATGTATTAATTATTTATATGGTTTGGACACGAATAATAATAATAACCTCCCGTATCCGTGGTATCGAAAAGTAAAAATGGTATAATACTTAATAGTATTTCATTGTTCTCTACAATCTGCTAAATATCATCTATTTTATTTGTGTCTCCTTCTTTTCCCTTGCGTGTCTTCAGCTTGTCTTGAGCCGCTTGCTACAGTGTTTCAGTTTTTCAGCGACTTCTATACTGGCTTCCTTCCTCCTCCTCTATTCTCCCTGTCTCAGCCTCATTACTACCAGAAAATGTATTTTAATGTCATCGCTTTGATGTTTTTTGACGGAAGACGTAAAGACCTTAGAGACACGAGAAGTTGCAGGGAACAGAATTAACGTCTTTCGGGATGATGAAACGAAATGGAGCTAATTTCACTCACATGGAAGAATTATCATTTAGATGCTTTATATTTTTGCTTTTGCGAACGAATAAAGTTATTACATTTCTACATTTACTTATACAAAAATTTGTCCATTAAGATTCTTGTGAGTAAGGTTTGTGAAATTTGATATAGGTTCTTGCTAGTACTGACAATATATATATATGTAGGAGAAATAAATTTGGAAGTCAGGATGCAATTACAAACAATATATTTTGGGCTTTTAATACAATACAGTCGGAAGTCTTAAGTCGGTTTTCTATATTCTATATTTGTCAAACTCGTAATGTACATAACAACCATATCTATGGTAACTACTTAACAATATTATACTATTACAATTCGGCCTCTCCTGACAAATAGTCGTCCTCGACTACAGAGTCTGATTCGACATCGGAATCAGAATCTGCATCCGAAGGCCATAACTTTAAATTTTGAGGAGGACTGCAGTACTCAGATCGACTATACCGTATTATGTTTTCTTCTGGTGACGGTCCTTTTGAGACATCTTCATGCCAGCAGGCGAAAAAGATACTCGTCCAAGACTCTTTATATTCTTCATCCCCAAACCAGTGAACACCTGATAGTCCGGTTCTACACATAAATTCGATTTTTGAACCACGTTTTCTCGAATTATATTGACAGTACTACCACTGTCAATTAATACTGGAAATTCAAAATTTTTGATTTTGACAGAAGTGACAGATAAATGTTTTATTAAAGGCAGTTCGGAAGTTTCGGAAGTTCGGCAACGGAAGTTCGCTAAGAGTGGCTTGCGAATCATACCACTCTTTGGCAGTTCGGAAGTTTCGGAAGTTCAGCAACGGAAGTTCGCTAAGAGTGGCTTGCGAATCATACCACTCTTTGGCAGTTCGGAAGTTTCGGAAGTTCGGCAACGGAAGTTCGCTAAGAGTGGCTTGCGAATCATACCACTCTTTGGCAGTTCGGAAGTTTCGGAAGTTCGGCAACGGAAGTTCGCTAAGAGTGGCTTGCGAATCATACCACTCTTTGGCACGGTGTTCTAATTTGTTGGTCGCTAAAACTGAAATGACAGAGTCGTCAATTTTGTATAATGTCGATTTTTCTTATCCATTTGTCTACGTCTTCTTTATGGTCTCCGCTGAAATAGCTAAATTTTAGGTAATCCCACTTCTGAGGTTGTAGGAGAAATAAATTTGGAAGTCAGGATGCAATTACAAACAATATATTTTGGGCTTTTAATACAATACAGTCGGAAGTCTTAAGTCGGTTTTCTATATTCTATATTTGTCAAACTCGTAATGTACATAACAACCATATCTATGGTAACTACTTAACAATATTATACTATTACATATATATATATATATATATATATATATATATATATATATATATATATATATATATATATATATATATATATATATATATATATGGGGTCTCGTGGCCGCGTGCCTGAGTGTCAGGTCGCGAATCTGGGGAACCGGATTCGATCCCGACCGACGCCAAGTATTTCTAATTTTAAATGGAACAAAACTGACCCCTGTGGTGCATTCTCCCCGCCAGTAATGAAGGAAGACTTAAAACCGGTGACGCCTAGTAAGCGCCCGCACGGTGCAAATATTTCATCAGAGCTGGGCAATACTTGGAAGAAAAGTACTTTTTAGGCTTGCAAATACTTTCAGTACTTCAAATACTTTCTATTTAGAATACTTTGTACTTGACAAAGTAAGTTTATTTACATGTACTTGGCACTTAATTCTTGAAAAAATACTTGAAGTACTTTAAATGTACTTGAAGTATTTTAAATGTACTTGAATTACTTTAAATGTACTTAAAGTTCGATGAATAATTTAAAAGTTAACAATGTTATAAGAATTGTATGTCAGGCAGTGTTTCTTTTGCAGTGGTGTGGTGTTATTCCAGTAATAGATAATTATGTGAATTTCATTAATAAATATATTTTCAACGATATGAAAGTAAAGACATATTTCCAATTTTTTCGGTATAAATAAATTAATTCTAATCTACATGCTGCATATACATATAATGTTTGTATTACCTAACTACAGTGTTGATAACATCTCGGTACAGCTTCTCGTATCGCTTGGCGACCATATGACATCAATTTTACGTCATGCTATCGCTAGGTGATATGGCAGTCCCAGCGAGGAACTTAAATAGCCCAATAAATATCGCATATTGAAATTTTTGTTTTTTTAAGGTCCATATAATTAGAAAAATATCAATTATCTGAAAAGGGACTTGCACCCAAATTTACAAGTACTTTGTCAAGTACTTGGTACTTTCAAGTACTTCAGAAACTAAAAAAGTACTTGTACTTCAAGTATATTTAGAAACATCAAGATACTTGGTACTTGTACTTTAAGTACTACTTTCCGGTATTTTGCCCAGCTCTGTATCTGTGTACAAAGCAGATTGACACACCCAGTAATGGGTAATAAGCTATGATGGTATATATTCCAAGAATATGTATAAAGGCGTTTTGATGTATTTATATTGTTGCAATATGAAATCTTCGTTCCAAATTACGCGTTCCTCTTCATTAACTTTGACAAACAGCGTCTAAAATTAACCCGGCAAAAATCGCTTAATTATGATAAATCCAGCGTAACGCAGCCATCTAATTACTTCTCCCGACTTGGATCAACTCGAGATGATCTTGCTGCTGTGCCTTCGCGTCGTTCACTGCGCTATTTCCAGACTTCCGGTGGCTTTGATTTGGCGGGCAATAAAAGAAGTCCCGGGTACATGTCGCACATGCTAAGCGACTGCAGCGCCGTGGACAAAGAACGAATTATTTACTTTAGCAAACGATGCGCCTGCATTGGGAAATATTATGGCTTCATGGAACACCAACACCTATTTATAGAGTTGTGGAAATAGATTCTGTTTACAAAAATGAAATACGGATGTTTTAATGTTCATATTGTTGTACAACACTACAATTTGTACGCCGCTGGAAATAGATGATATATTTTGTGAGGAACGAAACGAAATATAAATCAAACGGAACTGAAAGATAGTTGCGCAAGAGGATTTTACTTTCTTATTTTCAACATAAAAATAGAAAAGGTGTACTATAAAAACTTCTATTCTACACAACATAGAACAAAATTTATATACATAAATCATCACGATTTCTATTCATATATTTGCCTATGACAGTTCTATTAGTAGACAGAACGTAATAGATAAGTAATGTATTTTATTCTTCAAGACAAGTTATCAACCACAATAAGATAGTTGGTTACTATGTTATATTTTTATGAAAATTATTATTTTTACAAGTAATGGCATGTAATGTTTTCTGTAACACCACCTTCTAAAGTTGTCTTTATTTCACACTTTTCAATGGCTAAAATGTATCATTATAGAAAAGTGTAAAATAAAAAAATAACTATAATATACAAAAATCACCAGTATCACTAATCTGTCATTTTTGTTCATTTTCTATCTTTTTAAAGGATTAAATGATAGCAAAGAAATCAATAGCTATTTGTGTATTAAAAGTGCAAAATAAGACATTTTCGATTGAGAGGTTATTCTCTCAAAATCGACAATGTTCATTTACACTGAAAACACGTACAAGATTTTTTCTACAGTCGCCACAATGGGATCCTCCACCATACCAAAAATTATTTGTTTCAAGTACATTAAACTAGTGCAGTTAAAAAGTGGATGTCCATTGGAACCGTTCACGCCAAACTTTTGCAGGTGGCAGCACAACTGTTCACACAATTTATTTTATATTTAATTTATCGTTATTTTCCATTCTTCTTGAGCTATTGCTTCAATCTAATCTAAGCATTTCATAGTTTCGTTTTTGTAAATGAATGCCCTATTTTATTTTCACAGCAGTGCGGTATTTTGTTTGGTTATGTAATATACCGACAGAGCAGTTATATGTCTGATTGACATGTGAAGGTGGTAAATGTGTAACTACAGTGCCATTAGTTCTTGACTAAATATTTCCATTAAGAATGTACACAAGTGATATTTCTCAACATTGTATAGTTAGAAATTTGGACAGCGAGCGTTTTTCTACTTTGTCGCGCAAGAGCGGCAAAGTGATATTTTGCGTTGACAAAAGAGAGCGCTAATGGCTACTTTGTATATAGATTGTAGAAAAAGTATTTGTACTCTCCATTCTGTATCTATTACGCTTGACATTTTTGGTGACTGCAAAGCTAAATTTAAGAGAGGCTTAATTCAACAATTTTTAGTAAAGCAATAAATGGTGTCTTTTGTTTGAGTAATGTTTCATTAAGTAAGTACTGTTTGTGATCTGTAACAGCATATACTTCTCTTATTTTTGTATTATTTTTATGTGTCTATTACGTGTTCATTCTTGCTTGGACAATTTTTGTTATTATTGTGTAAAACCGACCTATAATTGGGATCTTAGTATCCTGTTGGTCTTGGTTAAAATAAATAAATAAATCACCTGTGGAAATAATTCGAAGTATATAAATAAGTATCATTATATTTCAAATGCGATTGAACTATACTGACAAGGTGCAATACAATCTATCAAAGTATGTAACGCATGAAATATTGATAAATAGATATTCCTATTGTACTACAACGAGTACAATAAAGGTTTTCATTTACAAGAAATAAAACGAATACATTCATGTTGATTCTTTTGGCATTTGTGTAAAAAGCGAACGAGTAACATTTATGCAGGAAAATATATTGATGAACTTTTTCATATTTGGGTTAATTGTGTCGCATGTCAGTGTACGATGATGGTTTAGCATTTTTGGGCAAGTAAAGTCGTTTACCAAAATCCATAAAGAAAAGTTTAGCCATTAAGTAAACACAATTCGAAGATAATGCATACTGCGTAATTTGTGGCTCAGGTACGGGTGTAGTTTCCAGTAAAAATCCATCTTCTCGTAAGTTGAAGGGGTAATTTACCAGTTTTACTCGTTTTGGGATGTACTTCACGTCTTTGTTTACAAGTTCCGGGGTAATGCAGCCTTAAATTCTCCGGCACTGCAAATTTATCGCTATTTTAAATTTAAACAAAGCAATAATACGAGTTAAGCGTCCTCAGGAGTTTATTTATTATTGGGTTTAGAGCGCTTTACGAATCGAAAATACAAAGCCGTTAAAAAGAGCGCTTGGAATCTTTAAACTCTATCGTAAACTCACCGGGCCAGACACCGGGTTTACTCGTAAAAAACCAAGTGAAATACGGCGAGCTGCACACTGCTGTTTCCTGCTGAAATTTTAGAAGTTTACGCGTCATAAACGACTCCAGCAGGACTCCTGCTGGTGTTTGTACTAGTGCCCGCGTTGTTATAACACATCTGCCACATTGGATTTTATCTTCCCTGCATGATTTGGACATCGGAACTACATTATAACCAAATAACGAATAAACTAAATGTTCCCAAAAACTCCATGAACTACCGCTAATTAGTGATGCACGGCGAGGCGACAGTACTTTCGCATCTCGTCTCGTCTCGTTGCATTATGTGAGACGAGAACGAGAGCGATATTGCAATTTAAAATTCGAGGCGAGATCGATATAACAACTGCGAGAAGCGAGAAATCTGGCGAGATTCTCGCGAGAGTGTCGCAATAAAAAGTATTTGTAACTTTATAGCTTTGATTCATAAATTCAATGAAAAATGCACCGTACAGGGAGTGGAGTCAACGGTTATTCGTGCATAGAACACGTGAATGTGAAAATTATATGGATTGACTATATTTTTTTGAGTCTATAGAGTCGAATGATATGGGTCGCAGAGCGAGGAAATGCAATATCGGTTTTGCATCTAATAGAACTAGCACTTTTTTATGAGTAAATCTTACTTAAATAGTGGCATATAGTTAAGGTGCATTTATGCAGCCTACTTTTTATTTTACTTTTTCTTTTCGCTTTTACTTTTACTTTAAGTTTGGTACTTTATGCAGCTACTTTAAAGCATTCAATACACATGCGCAGATGTGATTTTTCTGGCATATACTCGTAAATAGATAAATATATCCTGTTAAAATGCACAAGAATGTAATAATTTGTGCATACAAAAATATTAATACATAGTAAGTAAATATACGAAACAGTTTCATTTAATATAGACGCTATACTTTTCCAAACATTCTTTTTGGCCACTTTATCCTTGAATTTGATTTTTCGTTTGCATAACCTAAAACCTATACACACAAAAACAAATACACAACACGCTGACGTTTGTGAAGTGGAGCACATGCGCAATTGTGATATTCTTTTACTTTAACGATCTTAAGTTGAATGTTGGTCAACTTAAGGCCTCAAAGTAAAATTAAAAGTGTGCACATAAAGCAATACATATATTAACACACATTTAACTTTTATAAAGTAAAAGAAAAATAAAAAGTAAAATAAAAAGTACGCTGCATAAATCCACCTTTAATGATAAAGTGTAGAAACTTTTAGTTACAAAAAATGTTTTTTTAATGTTTAATTAGTTTTACTGATGACAGAATGTATTAACAGATGTTGGTATTTAAATAATTTGGGGACTAGAATTTAATGTTTCGTTTCTTTATTATAGTTATACCACTGTAAATACACGGAAGACAGAACGATTGGTGGGAACTTGTCTTTTGTAGTTCAACTGATACGTAAATACCGAGGTAAATACGAAGTGCGCAAGTGCTTATTTTTACAGCGAGACTCTCGCGCGAGAACGAGACGAGACCCAAAAAAATGTGCGAGAACGAGAGCGAGATTGCAAATCCGAAAACGAGACGAGTTCGATATTTTATATTTCTCGTCTCGTCTCGCCTCGCATGCATCATTACCCCGAATGACCACGGGTGGCTTTGATTATTTTTTGACATTTCTTACAACAAATGAAATGTACCATTTTGTGTCACGTGTCTGCGCTTTAACCAATCCTGTCTCTTTAGTTTACTTATTTTTCACACATTTTCAAATAAAATTAGAATACCCCATACCTATATGTGATGCGGATCTCATACAAGCCAATAAGTTTAACTAACAAAAAGACTGTATAAGCCAGTGGATTTACAGCCCAGTAGTGGCGCATCAGTACAAATGTTGAGGATGCGGGTTCAAATCCCGCCGGCTAGCATTCTTTTCACAATTTTTTTGATTTAATATCATTTAAAAATACCACATTCATCTACTAGTTACCATCGTCTTATGTTGAATTCTTCTTGGTCTGATTGAGCTTGGTTGAAATACTCTATCCATCCATGGCATTGACGAAGCAGCGACTCCCGCGGCGTTATATCGTTTTTGTGTTTGTTTTTAGTTTGTTTTTGAAGTGCAGCTCTAGCTGTAGCTCAGCTCCAGCTCTGAAGTTGGTGGCTGTTTTTTCGGGCTGTGTGGTGTGGCGTGGCTCTTGTGGCTTTTTGCGGTCGGGCGGGACGTATTGTTTGTGTTGTGCAATGCCGGTAGTTTGTATTTCCACAGTAAGAAGCTTCAAGTGTAGCTTTAATCGATGATGTGTGGGAGGAGATTAATTGTTCTTCTTCTACCAGCATTTTTCACTTTTTACAGATAGAAAGCTTTTTTAAGTTATATTGTATGAGTTAAACCACGCTGTATTAATGCTACATTTTTTCGATGTAATAGTTTAACAAATATGAAAATTGGCAATTCTCTATTTTGTTGACATTTTGGTGTCGGCAATAATTACACCATAATACTCACTTTACATGCAGCGCCACCACAATGTGCTCTATCACATAACATTCTGCAACTAAAGCCTCATTTCCGCCGATTGTGTTAATGGGTAAGAACTATAATTAATAACTAGGAGCAATGCGGAAAAATGTTTATCATATGGCTTACTACCATTTCCAGCTATACATAAGAACTAAGAGCAATGCGTAAGAACAAAAGTTTGTAAACTCCAAGGTTTAAGGATTAGGTAATGACTAAGCGTAATCTCATCTGTCTCTCTTTATTTTCTAGTCTGAATTGTCAACTGTCAGTCTATTTTATAATTATTGTTTTTTAATTTTTCGATATTGACATAGATACAGAAAATTATGCATAATGGCATATTAAAACAAAGAAGAATTACTGCTGCAATGGCAGTCTGCTAGAGTTAAGAATAAAAAGGGAAAAACTGTGACATTTCTGTCGAATTAGTCACTAAACAAAGTAGTTGCAAACGGTATCCTAGTAAATTGTTATAATGCCTTAAGCCTTATGCACAAATTATTATGCACTAAGCATTAAAACATTCGGTGGAAATGAGGTTTAACTCTACTAGTTAAATGTCAATGCAAAACAACTAAAGAACAATATGATATGTATGTTAATTCCTGCAAATGATCTCAAAGAAATTAAAAAAATATGGGAAGATTTAATTAACAGAAACATCACACAGAGTCTTCAAGAATACCATAGAATGTCAAAAGTAACTTTCCTCCACCACAGTCTTTATCGTTCTTTATGATCATTATTCAAGTCGAAGGAGAATATATACGTATAATAAACTGAATCCTGCTAAAATATAAAAACACCAATATTTGGTATAAAGGTCATTATTAATAATATTTTATTGATATAATAACCTGTCACATGTCAAATATTAGAAATAGCAATGTGACAACAACCATAAATACATAGTTTTATCAGTCGTTATGAAAAAGACTGTCAAAATGCTTAATAATTGTTGACAGTAACCACTTTCAGTACTGAGAATACCAAATTTGATTTTAACAATTTTTTATAGTACATAAAAACCAAAAAGACCCTAACGGCTACACAAATACTGAGTTCTGAATAGGCCCCTAAATCTGAATGTAGAACGTATGTATTCTCTGCACATGAAATGTAATATTTTGTAAGATTTTACCTGTATCTGATAATGTCCATGTAATTTTGTATGTATTATTTTGTGTTTCACTGAATAATTATAGGCCCAAAAGAAAGTGCAAGTGTGCACCGAAACGTCGGTGTTGTAGAAGAATAAATGCTGTTAGACTACGTTCTCGAGTAATTCATACCAGTCGAGAAATTTCCCACATAACAAAATGGACAAAATAAGCAGAATTAGGTGATTCAATATTCCAATTATAATTCAAATGACACTCATGTGCCGGGAACATTTTTCATCTTACATGCTGAGACATCTGGTGGATTCCAACTTCTTAAACATAACTTTTTTGATAAGTTCGCACATCTATAGTATTTATATGTATAATGTTAGTGTAAATTTTAATCGTCAAATAAATGACAATTTTTACCTTCCGTCACCTTTAGGTAAGGAAGGTATTGTCTTTGGTCAAAAAATTCGATGATGAATCAATAAGCACGTTTTAGGGTCCCTAGAATACGAATTTACTGTTTTTACGATGATGTCTGTATATGTGTGTGTGTGTGTGTGGATGTGTGTGTGTGTGTGTGTGTGTGTGTGTGTGTGTGTGTGTGTGTGTGTGTGTAACAAAATTTTCGTCTGCGATAACTCTAATACTACAGTTACAAAAATTATAATTTTTTCGTATACTTCTTCGTTACATCCATATGAAGAGCTGATTAGATTTTGGTTACAATTGGTCAACCGGAAGTACCATCATTTGAAGATTTTAACAGTTTTTCTTGAAAAAACTTTGTTAAATATCATTTTTTCACATTTGATGTTAAAAATATTAAAGAATATTTTATTCTCTATACGATTTGACTGCATTTTATACTTAATATTAAATGGATATAGAGTTAAAAAATTATAAAGAAATTAAATTTCATAAAGTAGCCATAGCTATGGAAACAGCTACTATATTAAGAAAATTTTGATTGAAAGATGTCAGTGTCAAGTGAAATTGACATAGTGTGTTTGTCTTATAATTTTACTGGAAATAGGTATAGGATCTTTTGCTTTCTGTATGTAATTTGTATAAAATACATACAACTGCTTTAAGGTAATGTACAAGAAATAATAATAATAATAAATCTTTTATTTCTGCAGATACATTACACTGTATATAGAAAACGTCACAAAATAATAATTTTCTGTATGAAATTTGCATAAAATACATGCAACTGCCGGAAGGTAATGTACAAGAAATAGAATATTTAATTTAGCAAGGAACTTTCCGTATGAAATTTGTACAAAATACATAGAACTGACGGAAGGTAATGTGCTGGCCACATCAGATTTTTTGCAATTGGCGTTAATCGACATTATAAAAAGTACAACAGTAAATTGTTCCCGTATGAACTTCTTTTAGTAACTGAACAATTTCTTCAGAAAGATAACCAGCAGTTTAAGTTAGATAATCTTGAAAACTTGTTGAAAAATTTCTCGGTCTTTCTAGTGTTGGTGTTATCCATGTGATGTGATAGGGTCTTAGGTGGAGTTTTTTTTAATTAGGAATGTAACGAGGTCGGGTTTCAGTGCAGTGAGATTGCAGCTGAGCGTCTTGTGACATCCATAATCGTCCCTTGCTCGTTCCAAGGCGACTGCGATTTCTTTTATCGCCTGCACTATCACAACCCCTGCTTGTTTATACTCTACCAGTGAACCCCAACATTCTCGACAGACACTTAAAAGTAAAGAGACTATCATTTTGGTGTTAACAATATAATTTTTATATTTGTTGGTATTACTTGACTGTTATATGATTGTAGGGATGATGAGAAATAATTGGAGCTGCAGTCGTGGTAAACAGTGATTATTAAATAGTAATTTAATTATCTTTCCTACGTTTCGATTCCAAATGAATCATCATCAGGGATAGTTAGGCTTCATTCACATTAACGGTACAATGACGGTTTGGTGACGATACAATAACGGTATAATGACGATATGTCAAATACACGAGGTATTCACATTAGACGGTACCACGACGGTACGAACATAATAAAATACCATGACAACATAGTTTTGTCTATATGTATTATGACAGTTTGTGGCGCATATGTTATGTTTCTATCAAAAGTAATAAATATCGTGCAGTGTTTAAAAATTTCTCAAATACCCACTTGGCTATAACAGTCCTTGTCAAAGAAGAAGAAAATGAAGAAAATCCAGAAAATTTTACAAAACGATAATATTTAGTGTATATGTCACGTTTTTGTTATAAGCAGATAACTTTTATTCATTAAATGTATATGTATAATCATTTCTCATTTCTAGCTCATTTTGACTTCTTTTTTGGTTTAACTAAAAATATGAAAAAATCAAAAACTTGTCAAATGTCAATCACTTACTAGCACATGTTTACTTTCACTCGGCTGATTTTGACATGAACGTCAACTTAAAGTGCACATACTCTTCAAACGCAGCCTTCCACTCTCCCTTGCATGGAAATACTACGCTGATACTATGATATACAATATTTTTTTCATCAGAAACAAAACTATACTGTATCCTCGTCGTATTGCTAATGTAAATCACTAAATACCACTGGGCCGTCATCGTACCGTCATTGTACGTAGATGTAAATTGGTTCATTAAAATACATTGGACCAAGAAATATCGTACCGTTATTGTACCCTCAATGTACCGCTAACGTAAATCAAGCCTTAAAGTACAGATGGAAAATAAAATCATTACATTACAAAATTAAAAATGCAAGGATAAAAATGTCGTCGAAAATATCAGAGGTAATAATATACGGGCATATTTCAATTATCTTTAGTTGTTTCTCATGTATGCACGTATTTTATTACGTCTGATATTTTTTGGCATTTTCATCCGTGCATTTTTGGTTTTTATAATGTAATGATCTTATTTTCCATCTGTACTTTAACTATCAATAAACTAGAAAAATATTTCAAATAAAAAAGTTATATATTTTTATTGTTAATCTAATGGCGAACGCAAATAATTTTTTAACGGTAAATTTTCGAGCTGCAACTCGATCTTACATTTTTACCTCCCGCTACCCTTGGTAAGGGAGATATAGGGATCGTACTAAAAATCTCATATCGAGATTTTGGTAAATGAGCACGTTTTAAGATCCCTAGAATCCAATTTTAACATTTTCACGATGATCCTCCACTCTAACTCAAATACTATTATTCAGAAAATTTTGAAACCTTGTATTTCGAACATTTTCTATTATGGAAAGACCCCATTACATTTTGGTGTAAATCGGATAACAGGAAATGGCACTTTTGGAAGCTCAAAATAGTTTTTCTTCGAAAAATACCTTTAAATGTTATTTTTTCGAGATTAAAGTTATGATAAAAATTAAAGACTATTATTTTTTAAAGATTATATATATATATATATATATATATATATATATATATATATATATATATATATATATATATATATATATATATATATTATGGATAAAGTTATAAAATTATCTATAATTTAAATCCCAGAGCCTGGGATTTAAACAAACAAAACTCCTTACGCCAGTTATTCAAATGTATGTAACTGACAGATAAATATCACTGTCAAAGAACTAATCATTTCAAATTAATAATAGTAACGTTTTAAAAAGAAAAAAGTAAATAGAACAATAGGAAGGGAAATCAAAACAGTTTCCAGCATAAGTAAATTGTAAGTATGTATTTAGATTAATAAAAATTAACGATTCGCAAAAAAGTTTAAGCCAGCTCTCATTATTGGATTAGTGAATTCCAAAATGTAATCTACATTTTATTATCAAAAAAGATAGTTACTATATTTTAAATTCGCTAATTCAAAAATAAGAATTAGCTTAATCTATTTTGTGACTGAGGCGGTTAATGGCGGGAAGTAATGTGTTGGCCACACCAGATTTTTTTTTAAATGGAACCATAGTTTCCGAGATCCCAATGACGGCCTGCGATATCCGGATATCATGTATACCAACAGAAAAGAATCAACCTTCTCACAAAATAGATTGCACGAAGCTAATGTTGAGTCTATATTAACGTGTAGAAACAATAATTCCAATATTAAATCTGTCAGATTTTCCATAGTTCTACTGGTACGAGTATTATTGGCATATGTTATACTGTTTATCAGCGTATGCATGACATATGTATTTGACGCAAATCTCTATGCATGACATACTAATCCTGTACAACATTGCGCAGTGTTGTATATGTCTATTCAGTTGACATTGATTGAATATAATAAAACCGTGGATAATCCGTTTAAATGTTGGTGGTCCCTCCCTATAAAGAGATCGCAAAGCGATCCCGTACCCAACATTGGGGAAAGTTGTCTCTTATCTTGTTTCCGCTAGTTCAGACCGTATTTTAAACTTATTTTAAACATATTTTCCCCCCTTTGTAGTCGTCCGTGCGCGACAGTGTCGCCATCTACCCCCTACCCACTGGTTCCTAGGGGATCGTTCTTTGCACGAGCCGACGTTCAAAGAATTTTTTTAATTTCTGTAAATCTTTCAAGAGCGCTCACGGTTTACGATTGTGGAATTTGAAATGAATATAATTTTCTAAGGGTGAGTTCGTGTTGCCACGCGAATTATTTTTATGTTTCTTTCCGGGTTTATTTGCTCCAAGTTAATCGGCCAGAGGGAAAAATATAGAAGGAAATATTTCTTGTTAAATACCGGACTCAATGGACGGACAAGAGTTATTGTTAATTAAACTACTTAGTTGACATAAAGATATCAAAAAAGGACCTATACCTTGTTCCATTTAAGCCATTCAGTATTGCACAGCATAGGGAATAGTTTTGACCTCTCTGATTGGCTGAAATTGGAGACAAGAGACAAGTTTACCCAATGGAATTTCGGCTACTTCAAGTTTGCGCTGTTGCCAGCTTCATCTACTGAATGGCTTAAATGGAACAGAGTATATAAAGTTCGTTTCCACGATTTGATTTCCACGTCATCAATAGTAAGTATGGAAGGGAGGGGGGGGGGTTATAATGATGGCGTCATGTTATCGGGTGAAATCGTGTGATTTCCTAAGTATTCACATAAATCAAAACTGACAGTATTATAATATTATATTATTATTCACCAAAATTCGAAGTATAAATAGTTATTTAGCAAAAAATAACCAATGGGGACTTATGATTATAGAATTTTACTGTTGCCCTCTACTGAGTTCCCAAGTAACCTTTTAGACAAAGACGACAAGCTCGAAGAAAGAGACAGCAAAGCACTACCATGACCTCTTAGATAAAATCTAAAACAATATTTAAATATGATGGATAATATTGTATTTCTGTATTTTTTTTTTTTTTTTTTTTTTTCATCAGCTAACATATCATTATTATAACAAAACTGATTACTCATACATACGTCAAACACCACCGCAAAATAAAACAGCAAATATCAAATCCGATTAGGACAATACGTTGAGAAGAGAAGAGAGGTCATGGTAATACATAACCATCTCTTTCTTCGAGCCTGCCGTCTTCTCCTGAAGACATGTAGTGCTGGAGGGGAGTATGACTAGCGAATGAAAGTTGACGTTTAGATTATTTAATAGATATGGTTTCTTTTGAAAACATTGCCCTATATTTTATTTGAAAGGAAACTGACCCTTATGTATTCCGTTACAGAAGATTAGAATTGTAATCCATACCAGGAGACATTTAAAATTACCTTAGCAACAGGATTCAGGTATGTATTTAAAAAATGTAATACCGAAAATTCTAGTTCGTTCGTCTCAGGTGTAAGCAACCCTCGAGTTGGAATTACTGTTAGAGGAAATTAAAAATAATCCTATTTCATAGAATTACCAAACTACGAGTACTGAACAGAAATCGGCTGACCAAGTTATAATTTGCGCATATCGCTGTCGAACGTTCATCTTTTTATACACTGACGCTTGAACCGTCATCCTTTTTAGATCTTGTCTTACAATTTCTGAGGCCTGTATCTTAGGATCGTTACAGTTTTGTCTCCTGTACACATACTATTTAAAAGCGCCCACCTTCAATCTATAAGTATCAATCATCTCATTTTGCTAGAAAATGTACATTCAACCTTTTTTCGCTGGCTCTTAAATTTGCTTTAATTAATTTTTTTATTTAATAGTACATTAAAACACAAGTATCATAAGGCAATCTGTTAACGTACGAGTCCAAGTTTGGAAAACGAGCCGCCAGGCGAGTTTTACAAAGGACGAGTGCGTCAACAGGCCTTATGGTACATGTTTTTTATACTATTTTTTCTATTGAGGTAATTTTATAATTAGATTTTTTTTAAAAGGAGTTGTCAAAAATATGAGTTGGTGTTTTTTTTATCAGTTATGTTGGTAGCGTTTCCCGATAAAAATTGAAATTTCACATTTTGACAGTTTGTGTATTTTGTGATTTTGTCTGATTGTTTACATTAAAACATCAAGCATTATACAATTATGAAAGAGGAAAACCAATACATACAATGAACTCCAAGGTTATTAATGAACCATCCTGATTTGACATATCGGTGTTTCGTGTTGGTTACTATCATAAATAAAACTTGAATATGGGATTGAAGGACGTCACGTGGACCATCAAGCCTTTTTATTGAGAAAACATATAAATAAAACTCTTTAAATAATGAAATACTTTAATGAACAATTTATTGCTCTAGACTTTTACTTTCCACCATTTTTACAACACTCACTGCTCAGTTGCACAGATAACGGCAACAGCTTTTCTTACAATTTTTAATACAAAACATATATGGCATATATTCGATAGTTCGCCACAACGTGGAACTGCAAATCATGGATTAAAACGTCAACTTTTCATATTTGTTTGCTAGTAGCCGCCACAAATTGAGTAGACAGTGTTAACATTTTCAAGTAACGTGCATCATACATTTCATAACCTGCCTGGAATAACAATACATTAAATTCAAAATTGCATTACCATAAATTTAAATTGTAATAAATAAAACTTACCGTTTTAATTATTTTGACAAAGTAAACCTGAGCGCATTGTTTCTTGTTTCATAATTTTTTAGTTGAAATTTTAACTTCACAGATTCTTTCTCTTTCTTAACTAACACAGCTATAGCTAAAAATTTCATTTCTTTCTAGTCCTATCACCTAGTGAAAGGATAAAAATCCACAATTAGAAGTAATATTTCAACACAAACACACAATTTACCATTTTAAGGTTATCTGTCAGTTATGAAAGCATGACTACCACCTCTAGAACATGAAAGGCGCCAAAAACAGTACGTTTATAGATTTTCTAAACGTCGTGTTTTCAGTGATAAACAGTGCTTTTATAGAAACATAAGAACACCGAAATAGAAAAAATAATTTAAGAACGTACTCTGCTCGGTGTACCCCCCTTTACGTATCTACTGCCGGGGCAGAAAAATTATCCATGTGATGCACTCTCCACGCCAGAAATAAGTGCCCGTGAAGTGACGCCTTGTAAACGCCCGCACGGCACAAATATGTCATCACCATTACTGATATCTGTATACACAGTACACAGTAGATCTACCATCATTTCTAATTTAAAATGCCGTTCCATTCAACCATTATTTAATTTTGTTCGTAGCTTCCACACTTCTTGTGGGTGTAAGGCTCTCTTTTCCAAGTCCGTGTTGTCGTTGATAGATACTCGGCTCCTGCTTCCACCCTTTGCCTTAGGATAAATTGCAGAGCTGGAGTGGAGCTCTTAATGTTAGAATCGTATCAGCACAAGTCGTAAATTGCTGGCAGGTCGTTACATCCACTGGGTGACTCTGACTTTGCCGCCAGACACGTACAAAGAAAAACACCTGGGATACCCCTATACTTCTTGTTACACCCGCAGGGCAAGCTACCGCAACAACAACGATGATGGAATAGAGCGAAATAGGTTCGTTGCACGATAGACGAAAAGGATATAACTTTTATAAACAACAAATATAACAAAACGTCTCGTATTTTATTTTTCCCAACTGATTATTACTGAGCTACCTAATCGGGTACTAAGCGCATTACTAGAAAGCAATTCTCATATGTTGAAGTAAAATAAAAATCCGTATATATATATATATATATATATATATATATATATATATATATATATATATATATATATATATATATATATATATATATATATATATATATAGATGTGCAGAGTACTCGCGACTGGTTCGAGTAGTTAAGAAGACAAACTTTAAAGCGGGTTTTTGACAGTCTGCCCACTAAATTTCATTTGACTGTCAAAAACCCGCTTTAAAGTTTGTCTTCTTATATATATATATATATATATATATATATATATACATATATCATCCAGCCAGTCAATGGGTCTACGTCATAAATATAATATCACAATGAAGTCATGTATTAACAAGTTTATATGAGCATGTAAAACGGATTAAAATACGATCTGCGGGTTGCCTCCATATATATATAAATGATTGTTTCGGGAGGAAATAAGTTATTATACATCGATTACGAATACTTGAGATTCACGTCATTAATTTCTAAATCGCGAAATAATAAGTAATTGTATATTTATCTCTGTCTTATGGTTTCCTTCATTCATTCTTCGATAGGTATGTCTAATAGCTTCATCTTTGTCTTATTAACACATTTAGTGCCGTTAAGGCTCATCCTGTTTACCTTATTTGTCGCGAGGTTTCATTTTGGACTAAAAATTAGAAATATCTGATATTTAAGTTTGAAATTTTAGATGTGTCAATGTCATTGTTATGTTTATATATTATTGGTGATATTTACCTTACAATGATTTTTGTTCTTCAGTAAGTATAATCTTAGAAATAATCGTAAAATGCAGTAGTATTTTAGTTTAAGAGTGGAATAATCCAGCCAAAAATCACAAAAACTTAATCTCAATACAGGTTGAGAAATATACTGTAGTCATATAATATTTAGTAATAGGAATGTTCAGAATTACCAATAATAAAAAAAAAATCAAACGTTATTTTACAAAAATTAACAAAATTTTACTTATTAATAACATTTCCAAATGTAATTATTCCTATGCACAGTTTCAAATATATAATAATAATAATAATAATAATAATATATATATATATATATATATATATATATATATATATATATATATATATATATATATATATATATATATACCGGGTGTAGAAATGAAAAGTGGGGCATAGCGATTTCAACGTTATTTTTTTAATACTGCTATATCTCTTTACCTATTCATTTTAGCGCAAAAAGAGTAAAAATATAAGTTGTTCAGAAATTAAAAAGGCATCCTATAACGGCAACTTACATATTCATTCATATTTCACGAGATATTAAATAAATAAGTGCCTTGAAAAATGAAACAAGTAACCTAAATAAAATATTCACTTTAATATTTGTTATATAAATTTCCAATAAATTGATTTTATACCTGAAAGAAATTATACAACAAATAAAAAATGTTTAAGTGAATATTTTATTCAGGTTACTTGTTTCATTTTTTACGACACTTTTTTTTTTTCTAAAAGAACATTAAATTTTATTTAATTAATATCTCGTTAAATATGAATGATTATGTAAATAGGATGCCTTTTTAATTTCTGAACAACTTATATTCTTACCCTTTTTGCGTTAAAATGAATTGGTAAACAGATATAGAAGTATTAAAAAAATAACATTGAAATCGCTATGCACCACTTTTCATTTCTACACCCGTTATATATGTAAACTCAAAAAAAACCTAATTTTTACACGTCAGTTTGATGCCTGCACACTCAGAACACTAACATTCAAATTGCCGCCAATGCCAAGTGACAGTCTCACCCCAAACATGGATTGGCTACAGAGTAAGGCTGGTTACACACTGGGCGGTTTTTACCGCGGAGGTAAATTGGCCGTCGCCGCCTACAGAATTTGATGTGTTTACACACTAAGCGGTAAAAGCGCCGTCGCTTATTAACGGTAAAAGTGCAGCCGCTCGAGTTGGTGACTTTGCCAATTGACAAGTTATTTAATTGGGTAAATTTAAAATGAACCGTCAAGAAATTCTCGCTTTATGGTTATACCGTCGACGGAGAAATAGGAAAAGAAAAAATCGCCTTATTTGGATCCATCAAATCAACCAAAAGAGAAGAGAATTTGGAGCTTTTAATACATTATTTGAAGATTTGAGGAATGACGACACCAAGTTTTTTAATTATTTTCGTATCTGTTTTGTCATTTGATGAAGAAGATCGTTATCTACGTCACTCATTTTTCGATTTTGTACTCTTTTCAAAATAAAAATGTGTAGTAAAATGCCATTCCATTCCACCAACACATGCAAGCGGTGCGAAATTCGCTGAATGTGTAAGCGCCCATTTGCTCACATGTGCCACTGTCTAGGCGGCGACGGCAAAACTACCGTCAGCGCCAGTGGTAGTAGGCGGCAGCACAGCTACCGCCAACGGCAAATCTACCGCGCGGCTTTTCTTCCGCCCAGTGTGCAAACTCCCATTTGATTCTTCGTAGCACTGAAGGAACGACGGCGACGGTCAATTTACCGCCGCGGTAAAAACCGCCTAGTGTGTAACCGGCCTAAGGGTTACGTGTAATTACAATATCTAATATGCAATCCTACTAATATGTATGTGAAGTAAAATGAGTTAGTACTGACCTGCCGCTGTCTGCATCATTTCCTGCCTGTCCCGGATGCACAAGGCCGAGCACTAAAGAACCACCCCGCGCGCGTCTGAAACAAACACACATATTACCATCTTGCATCACATAAACAAAGAACTTTACTCGATTATAACACAACTATTCCCTTCACAATACATATTTTAAAAAATACACATTTATATTTTCCTTATAATTATGAAAGTTACAATGAAGCGATATCATTTAATGATCTTGCTTTTTGCATGACTGAAATGCATGTAAACAGTTCAATTCCAAGAACTATTTTCTAGTTTACTACTCGTACAGTATTACTATTTGTATATAGCACTCCTTGCGTGAGTTGTTCGCTAGAGATAATACAAATTATTGAGTTTGATTGCTCACAGAATGCTTTCAACGAAATGCGTACATTGTACAAACAGAATGTATTCCCAGAAAAACTACAATGAAACAGATATAAACATCGAAATGTTATTGAAATATTCTTCAATTTACTACAAAGTTTTGCAATTACGAGATTGAATAATAATAACGGACTAAATAACAAAGTTCAAAACTAAGCAATTTTTACCTCCCGCTATCCTTGATAAGGGAGGTATAGGGATCGTGCAAAAAATCGCATATCGAGATTAAATTTTCTACAGATTTGCATTAATACTTTTTCTACATATTTTATGGATAAATTAATAAAATTATCTATAATTTAAATACCGGAGCCTACGCATTGAACATACAAAACTACTTGATTACGCAGTTATTCAAATGTATATAACTGAGAGATAAATGTCATTGTCAAAGAACTAATCATTTCAAATTAATAATAGTAACGTTTTAAAAAGACAAAATCTGGTGTGGCCAACACAATACCCCCCGCCATTTAACGCCCGAGACACAAAAAAGATCAAGCTAATCCTTATTTTTAGATTAGCGAATTTTACTCTAATTTTGACAGTTTATTTCTTAAAATATAGATAAAATAGAATTTACTAATCAAAAATGAGAATTAGCTTAAACTTTTTTGCGAATCGTTAATTTTTATTAATCTAAATACATACCTACATATTTACATATGCTGGAAACTGTATTGTTTTCCTTTCCTATTGTACTATTTACTCTTTTCCTTTAAAACGTTACTATTATTAATTTGAAATGATTAGTTCTTTGACAATGACATTTACCTGTCAGTTACATACATTTAAATAACTGCGCAATCAAGGAGTTTTGTTTGTTTAAAGCGTAGGCTCCGGGATTTAAATTATAGATAATTTTATAAATTTATCCATAAAATATATAGAAAAAGTATTAATGCAAATCTGTAGAAAATTTAATAATCTTTAATTTTTATAATAACATTAAACTCGAGAAAAAATAACATTTAAAGGTATTTACAAAGAAAAACTATTTTGAGCTTCTAGAAAACTGCCATTTCCGGTTATCCGATTTACACCAAAATCTAATGGGCTCTTTCCATTTCTGAATGATAGTATTTGAGTTAGAGTGGAGGATCCACACACACATACACACATTCATACAGACATCATCGTGAAAATGTTAAAATTGGATTCTAGGGACCTTAAAACGTGGTAATTTACCAAAACTCGATATGCGATTTTTTGCACGATCCCTATACCTCCCTTACCAAGGATAGCGGGGGGTAAAAAGTAAATAGATCAATAGAAAAGGAAATCAATACAGTTTCCAGCATATGTAAATATCTCGGTATATATTTAGATTAATAAAAAATAACGATTCGCAAAAAAGTTTAAGCTAATCCTCATTTTTGGATTAGTGAATTCTATTCTTTCCCGGTATTTAAAATTTAATCTCCATTTTATTAACAAAAAAGGTAGTTACTTGGATTAGATTAGACTATATTTTAAGAAATAAACTGCCAAAATTAGAGTAAAATCGGGCTGTAAATAGCGAGAGGTATTGTGTTGACCACACCAGATTTTTTTTTTTTCATTTGGTAATACTAAATATAAAGTTATAATTCCGATAAGGGATCTACAGCGAACAGAAGATACACATATCGAGATTTTAATGAATAAACACGTTTTAAAGATCCTTAAATTCGATGTTAACATTTCTTTTACAGTATTCTTCACGTACGAAAAAGTGTATAATTCTTGACGGTACACGTAATAGAAGTAGTTTATTTATTTAAATAAAATTCTAAAAAATATTAAACATGTGTCTTGGGGCTGTCCTTAAATTACGTAACGCAAAATTAGGCAATGGTTGATACCCCTCCCCCCCTTGTAACGCACCCGTAACCCAAACATGAACCCCCCCCATATATTACGTAACGTAGTACTTGACCCCCCCCCCATTTTTTTACTAGTTATAAAAGTATATGGCCTCCTTAATATTCATTTAAAATTTGAAACAGAAACTATTTAAATTAATGTACATAAAGATGAAAAATAACAGAACAGAACAGAAAATACATATTTAAATTAGTGTACATAAAGATGAAAAATAATGTACTACTCTTGCCCTATGGCTTGTCACCCCAATTTCTTTACTGAATATAAAAGTATATGGCCTCCTTAATATTCAGTTTAAATTTGAAACAGAAACTATTTAAATGAATGTACATAAAGATGAAAAATAATGTACTACTCTTGGCCTACGGCTTGTCACCCCAATTTCTTTACTGGATATAAAAGTACATGGCCTCCTTAATATTCAGTTAAAATTTGAAACTGAAACTATTTAAATTAATGTATATAAAGATGAAAAATAACAGAACAGAACAGAAACTATTTAAATTAATGTACATAAAAATGAAAAATAATGTACAATACTCTTGGCCTACGGCTTGTCACCCCAATTTTAATACTGGATATAAAAGTATATGTCCTCCTTAATATTCAGTTAAAATTAAAGCATATGCATTTGCATATGCTTTTAACAAACTATTGAAAAGTTTTTCCTTATCAACACTACTTCAATTCATGATTTAATATGAATTACATTGCACGAATGAAAGACCACTGGCCCGAATTTGAACTGTGCCCGACATCTGTTGATTGTTATTGAAAACAAACGACTGCCTGCATATACGAATTAGCACCGCGAAATTTGAATTTTTCAAAACTATTAAAGCAAGTTTAGCAAATTTTTTATATTTTATCGTTACGTAACGCACACATTAACCTTCCCCCATCCCCTCGTAACACTTTGTAACGCTACTCTTGACCCCCCCCCCTTGAAGCGTTCCGTAATTTAAGGACAGCCCCTTATTGTCTTATTCTAGCGTGACCCTAGTACAAATCTCTCTGCAAGAAATGGTATATTACATATTTATGCAAAATAAAAATGACGAGACGTATTGTGCTCATCAGATTTTTAAATTTGATCTATTAACGTTGGCGCCATATCTTAAAAACATCATAAACCTTAATGTGCACCATAAAAAATATCTGTTGAAAATATCCAATTGAATTTCCTTGCAATTATCACTCGTCTTTAGCAGGTTAAATTTCATTAGAGGTTCGTCTGCTTGGCTGGAGACTGGAGAGGAGTCGCAGGAGCAGCGAAAAGCGACGCCCGCGTTTCATTTGTGAGTAAATAGGTGTAATTAACTCGTCACTTGTCACCGGAGCGCTCGTAACTCCAGTATCGCGTTTCCGCCCGATAACCGGAGCAGCGAAGCTCCGGAATATTCGACAGGAGAAGAAGGAAACTCTTGGTCAGGGGACAGGAATTTTTGATGGAAAGATAAATATAAAGTAAACAAGCACGTAAAATGAAAATATATTGTTAAATACGATTTGTTTTAATGCAAGAATACCAGACTGCTTCGCGCAGATTTCATAATTCTTTAAAAGAAACACTATATCTTCTTAAAACTATTTTACTCATTTGATAATTATATTATTGATTATTATATTATGTTGATGAAATACGTGTTACAAATTTATAGGTTATGTAGGGGATGCAAAATAGATTAAGTTTTACTAATAAATTCACATACGGAAACGCACCATTTTCGACCTACAACCTACAGGCGCTTAAAAGAGTAATTATTTACTTTTTTCGTTTTTTTTTTTCTCACTCCCGATATCGTAAGTAGGTTATTCGGACATTGTTTGTAGGGATATATGTTTTTCCACTCCCAATATCGTAAGTAAGCTATTAGGACATTGTTTGTATATGTATTTTACTGTCAAGATATCGGTTTCTATTAGCGACGGGAAGTAAGGATTGTCCTTACTTCCCTACAGCTGAACTTACATCCCTCTTGGTGAAATACCAATAGTTAGACTTTGTGTCAAATATTTATTCATTCTTATAATTTTTAATTTAATTTCTACCAAATTGTCCTCATTTCATAAATATTTTCATTCAAAAGTTACCTTTGACGTGACAAATGTGACAGATGACAGCGTTTTTCTTCTTAAATTTTCCAAGGAATACTTAAACACCTTTTTTAATGTATCAATATTCAATTGTATTTCTTGACAGCATTGACATATCTGGCAATGAAAATGAACAGGTAAAAAATAAATCATCGGGAGTGGAAAAAATCTTATATGCAACACGAGATACGTACATTTGACCACTCTCGAACATATTTGCTAGCCCTCGCTAACGCTCGGGCGCAAAATCATCCTCGATTATTAAATGGTATCCACATCTCCTGTAGCATAAATAACTATTATTTTACTTTCAAGGTGTCCGTTTCTATTAGCGACGGGATGTAAGGATTATTCTTACTTCCCTACAGCTGAACTTCTTTGTGAAATACCAACAGTTAGATATTTTAAACTTGTGTCAAATATTTGCTAATTCTTAAAATTTATAATTTTGAATTTGATTTCCATAAAATTGACCTCATTTCATAAATATTTCCATTTAAAAGTTACCATTGACGTGTCAAAACTGACAGATAACAGCGTTTTTCTTCTTAAATTTTCCATGCAATACCAAGATTCTTTTTTCTTTAATGTATCAATATTCAATAGTTCTCGAGTGCTGAATTTAATCGATTAAATTTGACATGTCTGGCTTATGCAATAAATTTTGTTCAAAAAGTGTTTGAATACTTTTTTAAAAGCAAAATTTATAAATAAGCCAGGCATCAAATTTAATCAATTCAATTCTTTAGCACGAGGGGTATATGTCAAGATTATTTCATTCGTTTGTTTTTTTTTTTACTTGTCAAATAAATGTCAAAAAATAATAAATAAAATTTGCTTGAATGGAATAATTCGGCATGTTTAAAGATACTATAGAATATCAGTAAAGGTAAAAAACATGTATCTTGCTTCTTCTACGACTAATTATCCGGCTAAATATGCCTTCAAAATTTGCATATAAAAGCTAGCTTCAATTTAATCACAGTTAAAAAGCTAGCTGCTATTTAATAATTTGCGCAACAATGGAAAATGAGACATTCTGATTGGTCAAATTTGTTAAGAATTAAATAATCAACGGTATTCCTTGACATATCTGGCAGTGAAAATGAACAGGTAAAAAGTAAATCATCGGAAGTGGAAAAAATTTTATATGTAACTTGTAACACGAAATATAGGTACATTTGACCACTCTTGAACTTATTTGCCAGCCCTCGCTATCGCTCGGGTAAACAAAATATCTGCAGTGATAGGTCACAGCCAACTAGAGACCCTTAGCGCAAAGCTTAGCGTAGATGGCAGCATATGGACATTCTCCTAAGTACGTATTACAATGTACAGACTTTTGTGAGAGTACACAGGTATTATTGTGTGTAATCGTGATTTTTCATGGTTGTGGTACATTATATAAACACAAAATATTGAATAATATACAATAGGTGCAAAAAACGTTTTAACAAATACGTAGTCTAAATTTATTATTTTTATTTAATTAATAGTTATGTTTGACGCTCATTTGACGTTTCAAAGTCTTTTGAAGGTTAAAGTAACTAGTCCAGTATAGCGAACCTATGTCGAGAGAAATATTGTGCTAAGGCTATCTTTACTCTTAGAGCTTGTAGCTCGAAAACGGTGTGTTTCCGGATATGAGTTTATTAGTAACAGTTAGTCTATTTTGCATCCGCACATACGCTATAAATTTATAATACATATTCTTTAACACCCTGAATAATCAGGATTTTTATTTATAATCTTTGTAACTATTGTGTCTTTAGTTAGTTGATGAATTTCCGTTTTAATTGGCAACATATTTTCATCTGAGTTGAAACTTTATTAGTTCGCCGCTAATTGGAAACGTTGCAAAAGGGCTGTTCCCTCTTAATCCTGTTGAAAAGTTAGGAGTGTTTTTCCAATGAAAAAGTTAGATTAAAAAATTGAAATAGTGCACTTGGTGAAAGGTATGGTGCAACGAACGCACCTCGGTTGCATTGCGAGTGAAATACTGCGATGAATGAACGAGATAAGAGTAATTAATAGACACAAGGGCCGGATTTGCACGCCGAGCGAAATTTACACCTCAACGAGCCCAGAATCAAATGGTGGAGTGGTGAGATGAAAATTTCATACGCCCACGGAAAAGAATTTAATTAATTTTCAACATCAACTTCAAAGTTATAAAATATTTGCATATATATTTATTTTTACCTTCCGTCACCTTTAGATAAGGAAGGTATTGGGCTTTGGTCAAAAAATTCGGTGTTGAGTTTTTAATGAACAAGCACGTTTTAAGGTCCCTAGAATACGATTTTACTATTTTTACGATGTCTGTCTGTCTGTCTCTCTGTGTATATATATATATATATATATATATATATATATATATATATATATATATATATATATATATATATATATATATATGTAGCGGCTATCAAGTAGCCGCTACGTTGCTCACCGAGACATTGTTTTTATTTATTGATTATATTCTATTCAGTTGTTATATTTTTTTTTATTAAAAATGACATGTCATTCTCTGACTCCACTATTTATTATATTAAATCCTATACAAAACTATATATTTTTATTATTTATACAATAAAGTAACGAATACTGACATCTTCGTCGTAACGACATATATATATATATATATATATATATATATATATATATATATATATATATATATGTGTGTGTGTGTGTGTGTGTGTGTGTGTTCATGTGCCAAATAAAAGTTTTTGAAGTAGATTAACTAAATTTGTTAATATTACAAGTTAAATAATAAAATCTTGCTGTAAGACGGCAGAGACCACTAAATATTCTACATCGTGGTGCAAAGTATGATGTAAAACAGTACTTATATATCTACAGTGTGCCTTTTCTGTGCCTCGTTACTGCAGTTCTGATTATAAATGATAATATTTTTGCGACAATCCTACAGAGAATAGTATCTATGAAGTATTAAGTAATTTTTTAATTAAATTGTATGTATATTTTGCATAAATTTGTATTGTCATTATTGCAAAACGCAGTTAAGCTTTTGTAATTAAAAATGATTTAGTGCTTGATTAAGTGGTTTAATAAAGATAAATAAATATACGAGATATAAAACTATATTGCCTTTATTACTTTATTTCTTATGAATTCATAAAGTCCTGTTGTATACCTACCTATGACTACAACAATATTATGAACAATACCAGAATTATTTTTAATATTAAATACCTACTTTTACATTAAACAGTACATTATATTCATAATATTGACATTCCAGCAAATATTTCTACTTTTCCGTTGTCATTATCTTGAAATTATCATATTTCATTGCTATATTCAAATACCGTCGAAAAAATTCTTCAAAATTTTAGTTTAATCTACTGCGCCGCGCGTAGTCGATTTTATTACATTTTTAGATTGTGTATCGTCAAACGATACTTGTCTTTAATATTTCATCTACTGCACATAGTCGTTATTACTGTTTTTTCGATCGCTTGTCGTCACACTGATTCCACACCAGACCTGTCGATACATTTTTTTACCTAGTATTATTTATATGAGCATTTGGGGGCATATGAAAATTGAGCCCCTTAAAGAAGGCGTCTGTACTGAAAAACTAAATCATTTCAGGAATTGTGTGGCCTTTGTACGGGGCACAATCTGTCCGCCCGCACGGAGCGGCCCTGTAAATATAAACGGAAATTTAACTAAAAGATTGTTTAATTTAAAAGATATGCTTACCAAACAATTGTAATTCTGCAAAACGCACCCTTCTGTTTTTCTTAGATTCCCTTTTCACCCTTAAATTGAGTCTTTACTTATTTATACTCTTTACACTACGTATTGTTATTGTTATTATATATCAACAAAATCAGCTGACTGATTAACGGAATGTCAGATCAATAAATTAAAGAATATCAAAAAAAGTTTCAAATAATACCTCACTTATTTTAAATTCTAAGTCTTTTTCTTCTCATAAATGTTTTTGAAAAGTGCCGAATTTAGCCGGAAAATGAAAATTTTGTAAATTTTAATGAAATATGAGACCCCCACTGCAATCTACAGGTAAATATCTATACTACATACCTGGAAATTTTTATAAAATATTAATAATTATTTTTATGTTTCATAACATATTCAGACAGATTAAATATATTGTAGTTTAAAATATTTTTTGACAATATAATTTTTTGAGTAAAACCAAAAAATCGATTGATTTTGCATTGGATTAACAAAAATCAATACCAGTTGAGGCATCTTTCGGCAATAACATGAACTATGATTTTATAAACAATTTATAATGATTTTTAAGTAATATTTTTTTATTAGTTTATTTACATTTAGCCTCAAAAAATAACAAATATTTACTTCTTAATTAATATAAACAATAATTATAATATTAAATGTCAAATGACAGTAACGATAAACAATATTTGTGGTATGTGAAATATGAGAAGCGCCGGCGACTAAATACCAAAATAAAAACATTGGAATTTCTTCAAATTTTGACAATGTATTATGATTTTTATATTAATTATTGTTGTTATATGTATTCTAGGAGGTTAATAAATAAAATATTACACATATTATCCAATTTTTATATTAATAAATACTATATTTGGTTATATCCATTACAAAAGTGTACAAAAAGAACTTTTTAATTGTTTATGAATATTATAAACATTAATTGTTAACAATAACTTATTGTAAATATTGTACTTATAATGTAGTTTGCAGAAATAAACATATAATACGAAATAAATTAAAAAATATTATACCTATATCACAATGACATGACACCTACAGTTCTGTTCCCATTTTTTTGCAATAAATTTTCTTTAAAAATTATGTTATATATCAAAAGACTCAGCATGAAATTCTTATATTTTTTTAGTTAAAATTTTCAATACAAAATTTTCATCAAAAGTAAATGAATTATACATCAGCAGATTCAGTTTACAATGATATTAAATTCTAGTACAAAAATACTAAATTAACAATAAAATTATTGTCTTCTTGGCTATGTTCAAGAAATTCTTCTTCGAATACAATTTAGCAACCTTTTGCAAAATTTTCTGCACCGCATAGTACTTTTGAGATACCTGCAGGTCGTTTTGTACGGTCCCCAAGTACCTACAACATGAAAAATGTCTTAATACTGCTGAATTATTTCATTTATTTGATATCTGTACTGACCTGCATTCTTATTTGGCTGTAATCAAAAACTGTATTAAGTAGCCAGAACATACAAACAACCCCTGAAGTTTAGTCCTACGATATTTTACCCCTTAAACAACAATATTCTTCGCAGGGTAACTCCAAACATTTGTAATGTTTGCATTTAGATGAATCTTGTAATCAGCTGATTTGCAATTCTATAAACAATGCATATTTAATAACAATGCCATATAATGATTATTATTTACAAATATACATGCCCTATTATTAAAATACATAAAATATTGTTTTTATAACGAGTTCACTTCCACAAACCGGTTTTTCAAGTTTAGTAAGTACTCCAAACAAACTGATTTATTTTATTATCCATAACATTTTGAAAAACCGGTTTATAGCCCCTAAAATATAACTTATTTGCATATCTTCTGTTTAAACAAATGTTTTCCTACCGAATACCACCTTGAAGTCAAATAAAAATTGCCTAAATTTGTTTTGTTTTCTGTTCTAATCATTGTAGGTACAAATGTTTAACATATGCCGTCAGCTGTCATTTGAGATTTGAGGTTATAAATATTGTTATTAACAATTTACAAAAGAATAGTTGTTTTTATTTTTATAGCATAAAATTGAAAAACATATTTAAAAAATAATTTTATAAGTTAAAATACATTTGTTTAAATAATTTATTATAAACATATTAGTTCCGGATATTCCATACAGATGCCAGAACATGTATTGATTTTTGATCATCCAATGCAAAATCTATCGATTTATTGGTTTTGCTCAATAAAAAAATTAAATATCCAAAAAATACTTTAATCTACAATATATTTAATCTACCTGAATGTGTTATAAAACATAAAAATAATTATTAATATTTTATAAAAATTTCCAGGTATGTAGTATTGATTTTTGTCAGTAGATTGCAGTGAGGGTCTCATATTTTATTAAAATTTGCAAAATTTCCATTTTCCGGCTAAACTAGAGACTTTTCAAAAATATTTATTGTAAGAAAAAGGCTCAGAATTTAAAAATAGTGGGGCTTTATGGGAAACTTTCTTTGAAATTCTGTAATTTTTTGTTAAAATGTTGGTGGTGTTCATGTTTAACAGTGTAGAATTAAATATTTTAAAAATCAGAGGGTACACATTTGTGAATGCACCTTAAGAGTTTTACTGCCCAACTACGGCCATTTTCCTTATTTGAATGGTTTCAAGCAATTTTCAACTTTCATAGACATGTAATGTGCACTGAACGGAGTCTATATTAGCGTAAAACGCAAAAATTTTCACAGTAGCAACGATTAATTTTGGTTCGTAGGACTTAAAAGTCATTTGTTCAAATGATTGCTGGACGAGCTATACATATTTATTTATTTATTTGTTGACTATAATACAAAAAAAGTTTATAGTACGTCAATATACAAGATAAAATAACTCACATCAATCAAACAGAAAAATAGAAAAATATTGCATATATATCATGTCATTATTCTAGTCAAAATTTACTAGTCAAAAATTCATTTAAACTGTGAAAGCAATGTTTTACAAGAAATATTTTAATTGTATTTTTGAATTTTTTATGTTCCATTCGCTTTACATAGTCTGGTAGTTCATTATATAGGTAAAATTTAAGCTATGTTTTACTGATTTCTGTAATTTATAACGGGGCTTTTGCAATAATGTAGCAGATCTTGTATTGTAAGAGTGAATATCTCCATTCGTCAACAGATTATGTTTTGAATTATGAATTTCAAGTAAAGAATAAAAAACAAATAAACAAGGTAAAGGCATTATTTTTAATTCAATAAATGCTTGGCGACAGCTATATCTGTATCCTAGTCCAGATAAAATTCTGATTACGTCTTTTGCAATCTAAAAATTTTAATTGAATGTGAAGAATTTCGCCACAGTAAAATTCCGTAGGAAATCACCGAGTGAAACAATGAAAAGGACACGGTTTTCTAAGTGACATTATCGACTATAAATTTTAATCGTCTCAATAAAAATAAAACACTAGATAATTTTTTACTTATATATGTTACATGAGATAACCCATTTAGTGAGGATTCAATAAGCAATCCAAGAACTGAAACAGCGGAATCTTTATTCAACTTACTATCGTTAGAGATAATCATCTGTTGAGTTTTTTCTTTATTTAAAAGTAAATTATTAGCGGAAAACCATTATTCAGCTTTTTGAGTGTTAGCATCTCTAACTCTCAATAATGATTCATAATCATTAGCACTATTAATAAGTGCGGTATCGTCAGCGAAAAGGACACTACTGCATGCAGGGCCTCATATAGTTACTGAAATCATTTATATAAATTAGAAAAAATAAAGGGCCTAAAATAGAGCCCTGCGGTGCACCATACTCTATACTTTTACACTTGGATGATGTCCCTTCAATAATAACAATTTGTTCCCGATTGTGTAAGTTCTTAAGCATTAAGCCTTGTGCATATAGCTGGAAATAATAGTAAACGTTGCTATAATGATAAACATTTTTCGCATTGCGCTTAGTTATTAATTTTATCTCTTATGCAATCAATGGAAACGATACTTCACCCTTCCTAATTCTGTAACAAAATCTCTAATGTCAGGGGTTAAATCCAGAAAGGCTAAAAGGTCAACCCACTACCTATCGTGGATTGAATTTACGTCTGGGAACTTTTTAATCTTGGATTAGGTAGCGCGCGTGTATTTTTAATCAATTAATTTGTCAAGTTGCGTTGCGTACAAAGTTGATATGACGCGAAAGTTCGCCGTCGACGCCGCTTGTGAATTTGTCGCCAGCTTCCGATCTGTGACGTCCTATGAATTTAGAGCGAGGAATTTTTATTATGTTTCCCGGATATTAATATTTCATGATAAATTTGTTATGGAACATCTCACAACATCTCACTCACCTAAGGACCAAAGCTTATTATTTATACATACAACAGGAAGGACTTCCTTTCATCTTTTTTATAATTTTGAAAGGAATTCTTAAAGACATTTTTTGACAAGATTATTAAAAGCACTCTACAGGACAGTATTATACAGGTGCTTCAAAAATACTGTAAAAAAATTTAAGAGCATATAGTACTGACCAAAATGAGTAAAATAGTTATTTCTATTACTAGGCCAGAAACTGAACAATTGCGAGACCGAGTTTATTTTGACAGACCGAGCTGAAAGCGAGGCCTGCAAAAACGAGATCTCGCAAAACAATTTCTGGGCGTGTGATACACAATATTTTTTGTACCGACTTCTCCATAAATTCTTCGTATATTTCTCTACACTTTATTCTGTTACATAACCTAAAAAATGAACATATATTTTTATCGGATTGCCTTGCAAGTTTAATTATAATTACTTATATTAATGCTTAATACTTAAAATGCGTAATTATTTTATATCTATCAAAAATATAACATACAAACATTAGTTATATATACCGGGTGTTCACTTTTTTATAGGACATAGGAAATACAATGTTAAAATTTTCATTATGCGATAGTTCGTTCCCTATGAATTTTAGAATAAAAGTGTAAATACAAAAAATGTTCAGAATTAAAAACTGCATCGAACAAGCTTCAATTTATTGATATAATTCGTTCCTGTCATGAGATAAACGTAAAATAAAATTTATAATTTTTAGCTATTTACAGTGTGCCATGGAAAACAAAACATACAATTCAAACAGTCGTAATTAATTAAATCATGGTAATAACTTAATGACAATGACAAATGTTTTGTTTTCCATGGCACACTGTAAATAGCTAAAAATTATAAATTTTATATTACGTTTTTCTCATGACAGAAACGAATTATATCAAAAAATTGAAGCTTGTTCGATGCAGTTTTTAATTCTGAACATTTTTAGTATTTACACTTTTGTTCTAAAATTTATAGGGAACGAACTATTGCATAATGAAAATTTTAACATTGTATTTCCTATGTCCTGTAAAAAAAGTGAACACCCGGTATATATATATATATATATATATATATATATATATATATATATATATATATATATATATATATATATATATATATATATATATATATATACTTTCGCATATTTTTAATGACAGATGGCGGAAACTCAATTGTATCACGTGAAGTTAGTTGTAGTTACAAAACAATATTAGTCCTAAAGTTAGAACTTATAATTAATCTCTTCGAGATGTCAGTAATGACAGCATATTATTATTTTTATGACAAAATTTAGTTATTTAAGTTACAACAATTAAAGATTTAGCCCTAAAATTTGTAAACATTTTGCTAATTCTTGTGTTGAAAATAATCTTAAATTGACATATCACCAGAACAGTAATGCCAACTCCTTTTGCCGGCTTAGGTCAGCAATAGCACATTTCTGGACGATGTTGAGTTCTGTAATACTAGTCAAAATGAACGGAGGTACGAAAAAGCTTATTCAACATGGGTCCGATCTTCCATAGTTTACGTCTGCTATCTCGAAAACTATAACAGTTACGACTTTGATTAAATGGCATTTTTTGTTTACATATCAGAGATCATCTTAGATGTGCTTCTGTTTTTAAAAAAAATCAAATAATTGTACTATGTTAAATGTTGTGGCGACCTTGGCCAATATTTAATTTTCAAATAACTTCGTAACTATTAGAAATTGAGAAAAACGTTTCATATAAAATTTTATTGTTTTTTTTTATAGTCCATTTACTGACATAGACAAAAGTTTGTTCGATCACTATCTTTGTCAGTTTTTTTCGATTTTTCGCTTTTCTCGGAAACAGCTGAAGATCAGTCCTATGTTGATTAAGTTTCTTTTACTTATTTTGGTCAGTACTATATGCCCTCAAAATTTTGAAACCATATACAAGATTATCTGTAGCTTAATACAAGAACAACCAATGTCGACATACCGAAATGAAAATGAATGATTTCAAACTTTTAGTGTTAACAATACCGAAAGTGGGTCCCGGGCTCACGTGATCCTTTTATTGTGGCCAGTGCATGTCTGAGTTGTGACTGTCACTTTGCGTTAATAGATAGATATGGTTTCTTTTGAAAACATTTCCCTATATTTGATTTGAAAGGAAACTGACCCTTATGTATTCCGTTACAGAAGATTAGAATTGTACTCAATGCCAGGAAGCATTTAAAATGATAACAGGATTCGGGGATGTATTTAAAAAATTCAATACCACAAATTCTAGTTCGTTGGTATCAGGTGTAAGCAACCCTCGAGTTGGAATTACTGTTAGAGGAAATTAAAAATAATCCTATTTCATAGAATTGCCAAACTAAATAGTTTAAAAATCAAAATATTTTGTATAATCAACATAAACGAAAAATGTTTAAAATATTTTAAACGCACCCCTGTTTTGATATTCAGTTACCCTAGTCGGCCATTTATTTTCAGCCAGACATAGTAAAGTATTTCTATGCTTTCCTAGTCCAGTATTTAAATGGGTTCATGCAAAAATTTCATACCTGAATATTTCGTACAGTTCTATTCTTCACTAGGGTTTAAAAAGAAACCACATCTATAAAATAATTTAAACGTCAACTTGCATTCGCTTATCATACCATACCATTCATATTTACTTCGCGAATTAACCTCCATTGAAATTCATTAGATAATAATAATATGTACCATTATTTTATTTTGAATTAATATAATGGATAATTCCATTTTGTATCAAAACAAAAAGCTCATGAAATAAAACTTTCATTTTACATGAAATCCATTTCGCTTTTAATTCATTAATTTAATTTTCAACTTGACTAAAAGTGAATGAAAATACCACATGTGTAATAATCTTTAAACTAAATTAAAACAGACAGATACACAGATAGAATTTAATTAACTTTAAATGAAACATAATTTTATATGGCTGTATACAGGATTTAAAACTCATGTAGTCTTCAAACAAATGATTTGTTTTAATTATCTACAGATTAGTCCATGCGAATATTATCAGTGTTTGTGTACTTGTCTATGTTGAAGCAGATTGTATGGATGCTTCCATTTGCTTTGTAATTGATTATTTGTATTTATTATGCACACAATGCATCGATTCATATTACGCAAATAATATCAGTGTCCAGACATTTTCGATAATGTGTCCTGAAGCATGCTCACTCAAATACATGCAACTGTAATTATGTTAACCTAAATAAAAGGTTTTATGTTTATGTAATCGAACTAGCCAACAAATAAGAAGTGACATTGGTATTTTTTTGTTGTCAAAGTACTCAGATATTTATCTGTATCTTTACTTTACCGGGTGTTTACTTATTTTATGGACCATAAATACAAAAAAATGTTCAGAAGTACAAACTGCATCAAATGAGCCTAACTCTATTGATATAATAGGTTCTTGCCATGAGATAAACGTAAAATAAAAATCCGTCTTTAAGCTTTTTACAGAGTGCCATGCAAAACAAAATATGCAATAAGGTGTTGCAAAAAAATTAACATACCTTTTTACCTTCCGTCACCTTTAGGTAAGGAAGGTATTGTCTTTGGTCAAAAAATTCGGTGGTGAGTTTTTAATGAATAAGCACGTTTTAAGGTCCCTAGAATACGATTTTACTATTTTTACGATGATGTCTGTATGTGTGTGTGTGTGTGTGTGTGTGGATGTGTGTGTGTGTGGATGTGTGTGTGTGTGGATGTGTGTGTGTAACAAAATTTTCGTCTGCGATAACTCTAATACTACAACTCCAAAAATTATAATTCTTTCGTATTCCTCTTCGTTGCATCCATATGAAGAGCTGATTAGATTTTGGTTATAATTGGTCAACCGGAAGTACCCTAATTTGAAGATTTTAACACTTTTTCTTGAAAAAACTATGTTAAATATCATTTTTTCACATTTAATGTTATTATAAATATTAAAGAACATTGTATTCTCTATACGATTTGACTGCATTTTATACTTCACATTAAATGGATATAAAGTTATAAAATTATAAAGAAATTAAATTTCTTAAATTAGCCAGCTATGCTAGAAACAGCTACTATATTAAGAAAATTCAGATTGAAAGATGTCAGTGTCAAGTGCAGTTGACATAATCGTAGTATATTTGTGTTAGGATCTTTTTGCCCGAAATTTTCTGTATGGAATTTGTATAATATACATACAACTGTCGAAAGGTAATGTACATACAAGAAATTTAGAATCTTTTGCAAGGAACTTTCTGTATGGATTTTATAGAAAATACGAACGCATTTACGAAAATTCTACCGGTAGATACCGCATCTACCGACTGTGTTCGAAAACACGAGTGGTAAAAAGTCACCGTATTCGAAAATTGTTCGATATCTACCAAGATCCATCTACCGGATTCATGAAGAATTTAATCTCAAAAAAAGATAGTGATGCAAAGCGAAGCATGCGCGGTAAAAGTGGAAATGTGTTCAAAGTAGGACTCTGCTCAGTTTGTTAACTACGTCAAATTTCTAACCTGTTTTAAATTTTCAAATTTTTTCATAGGTTATGGATCTACATTGTTTACCACTTTCGTTCAAAAAATATCGATTCCGGTAGCTATAACCTGATAAAAAGCTGTTTACCGGTAACAGTCCACCGGTAGAATTTTCGTAAATATCTCATATCAGTGACGGAAGGTAATGTGCTGGCCACATCAGATTTTTTCTTCTGAAATTCAAATAAGTACGTTCTACAGTGTTATTAAATATGATTTTCTGTTCAAATTTCTGTATACAGGGTGTAAATGAAATAAGTGCATTAAATTTAACCAGTAATGTAACTCTTCGAGAGCAACAATTTTTCTTAATAATTTTTTTTTTCTAAATCTTCTAGTTTTTGAGTTAAAATCCTTTAAAGATTTGTTTAAAATTTCGTTACCCGCCACTGGCAAGATCTCTGCTGCCCTCAGCTGTCTGAATCAAAGTTCCATGTACACAGCACAAAAATTGTCGGGTGGTGGTTGCAGACTTGTAAATACAGTAATTAATAAACGGTCAACGGAAAACATATTTATTATTAATAAACTCGTAATAGTACAATTTTTAAAATAAAGAAATTTAAAATTTCGATAACAAAATTATAAAATTGTGTATTAACACAGGTTTCTGAACTTAGGTGTATAGTAATAGAGTAAGAGCGGGGGAAGACGGGAAGAACATACTAGTTATGGAGGTTATGAAATGAATCTTCGTGTGTCAACACGGCAAATCATAATAGTTTAAATACGTTATTCAAAAAATGTAAGTACATACTTTTGTCCATTTAAACGAGGTGGGATTATATGAGGACCAATGACTCGTCAATTTATTCCCGCCCAAACAATTAATGATATTTTTTGTTGAAAATTGTGTTTCCTTCTTACAGTATGAGGATTTTTGTGACCAGATAAGTGTATTGTGCATTATTAAAGATACTTTCTCTAATATATCCAGCCCTATCAGTGAACAATACAACTCATTCGCAAAATTGAAATGCTGGAAACAATGAAATTATTGCACATAGTATGGAAGTAACTGTTGCTCTTTTAAAATATTCCAAATTGTCATATGTGACACATCAAACTGTGATAATCTGGAAGATATTGTATGTGGTACAACATAAATTTACGAATATTACGAAGAGGATGATTTTCGTGTAACTTCGTTGACCTTGAGAACTTCGCCATAGGTAATTACAATGTCTGTGTATTCGCTAATCAAAAACATAAGCATTTTGCCAGAATTTTACTTTATAAACAAGTTTATTACTAATGTTAAAATTTAATTGCTTAGTTACTAAAACAAAAAATTTCATGGGTATTGCTACTGCATTCAATTATTACAAAAATATGCTAAAAAAATATGCGATTTCGAGAAAAAGTTATTAAGAAATATTGTTACTCGTTAAATTTAATGCACTTATTTCATTTACACCCTATATATTAACCACAGTAGCAGTTTAAAAATATACTTTTTGAATTGGCGCCAAATTACACTGCCTGTGGCGTCAGAAATACATTAGCCAATGACAAATCTGGAAAGATGATGAAAATAAACAAATGTATCATACATCAACGTCAATGATTGCTTTAATGACAACTGTGTGACAAGGTCTGACTTATAGTGCAGCGTGATTTTTGGTTCTTTAGCGTAGTTCTTAGTTATTTATTATTATTATATTAGGATTAGGGTTATATATCATAGTTTAATGCCCAGTATTATAAGAGATGGATAAGTAAAGCACTAGCAAAGTAAAATTTACTCCAGAAGTAAAATAGTTTATTCCAGAGATTTTCGTCAAAACAAGAATAAAAATACTAGCTTACAGAATAAATTACTCCATCGATGTTCGAGCAAGTAAATTTTATTCTGTAAAATAAATTTGACATATGTCAACATTAATTTAATTAAATTCATCATAAATTTCATCCCATGTATTATTTTTGCATTTGTATATCTCCAACATTTTTGCTTTATCTATTTCTAAGTAATTTTTCCCCGTTCTCTTTTCCATTTTAGTTGACACCTGACACTTTATGGTACACACTTTATTTTCTATTTTGACTTTTGGATTTATTTCGTGTCAGGAACATACAGAATACAATATTATTGAAACATAAAACATATTCCAGCGACAGATTGTTTGGAATAGATCCTCTTCAGTTGGAGATTGACATTATCGTCAGTAGTGGTCTTAAGAAATACTAGTAATGTTTTATCCTGCATTTATCAATCTCTCTTATGCTCCAGTAGTGCAAAGATTAGCCGGTATAAGAAACCATAGCCTGAGTGCTAAAAAATTATATGTATTCAATAGTTCTTATTTAATTATAAAAATATTTATATTTAGATCAAAATGATCTTTACAACAAAGAAGTTTTGATTTTATGTTTTTATCTTTACTTGCGACAATAAAGAATAATACGAAAAAAATAAAAAAGGGACTAAATATTTTTTCTTCTTTTGTAAAGCAAAGAAAAAACCGTGCAACACCTCATTCAAATACTTTGACATATAAAAGTGTATTAATTGATATATAATTGTCAATATTGTAGTATTTTCTGCGATGGTAAATGTATCCTTGCTTACCGATAAATAATTTAATGAATATCCGGTATGGAGTCTCAAATATGCTAAAATGTGATTGAAAATTGGACCTCTCGGATTGTATCCATCAAACAGTTTATTAAAATTTGAATTAGTTTTAAATTAATCTAATTTCAAAAACCAGACATTGAAAATAAAAAACCCTTTATAAATGCATTTTTCATTGGTCGTGTGTATTATAATTTATTAAAATGTCTTTGTAATTAGGGACAGGACCTGGGCAAGGATATTTTAAGTAATGCAAACATATGGGGATAAAGTAAAATTTCATTAGCTATCTGAAAACAATTAGGATCATATTCGTTAGGATTACAATCCTTTATAATCTTGTTATATGTGAGTTTTAAATACTCCTGGTACCCCAAATGTAATTATTTTTGGAACATTTAATCACAGATTAATTGACTTTTCCTGAACCAATATTTACGCTGTTTTCAGAACACGTTTTTTATGATATAACGAGCTAATTAATAATTTAAAGAGACAAGCGGGTTACACTAGAATTTTCTTTCTTTCTTATATACAAAATTGAAAGTTTGACGTCTATACAAATCTACGCCGTTTTACAAATTGGCGCCAATTTTTTTTAGAGAATTTCGAAATGAGCACATTTCATTTCATACAGTCTATATTAAATCTATTTAACTTCGGTCACATCAGCTTTACCTCCCGTTAACCTTGATAAGGGAGGTATAGGGATCGTGCTAAAAATCGCATATAAGGTAATAATAATTTATTCATAAGAATTTTTCCCAAAAAGAACTATCAATATCTAATCGCACAAAAATTAATAATAAACAGTTTTATTTATTGGCTAATGCAAACTACTGTCCATTATTGCATTGTTTCTTAATAAAATCACAATTTCCATAGTATACTAGATTCAATTTAAATAAATTTAGACAAAAATGGTGAATAACTCCGAATTTATTGGGTTTAGACATAGGACACCCTTAATAACATAGAAAACATAAAAAGAAACCCAACTAAATAATAAAATATAGGCTGTTCTATTTTAAAATGACGAGTTATGGTCATTTGAAATTGAGTAAATTTGATTGGCTTTATTGAACACCCTCTATAATTATATTTTAAAAAAATATATATGAGAACCTAGAGTATAGTTATAGTTGTACAGAAAATTTTTTTCTTAATTTTTACTATCAAAATAACTTTAGTACACCTTTATAAAGCAATGCATGTATTAGGTCATTTTTAGAGAAAAAACGGAATAACTTTACAACGCCGAGGAAAATTTAAAAAAATATATGTGCGTATAGGTGAATAAAATACAATTCAAAATATATGAAAATATATAGGGTGTTCTATTTAAAAAAAAAAAGAGAAACAATTCTCGTCGAGCCGTAATGCAACTCACTGTATATGTGAGAATATAGTTCATATATCACGTGACATGTTTTCCGCCAATCAACATTCAGAATCTCCCTAGTTACATGTCTATCACAGCGATGATAAAAACAAAGATATTATGACCATATTTATATTCGTTACTAAGGGATTTGTTTTCTTTATTTGACATTGACAGTTAATTTTGAATATAAAAATGTGCGATAATCGTTGGGTTGATATTAACAACGATGATAATAATAAGCCAATTGTCAAATTCACCATGTTGTAATACAATATATAAAAAGTTAAGTTAGCAGCACACACAATGTGTCACAAAAATTCATTATATTCTCTCATTAAATATAAGCTCGTGATATGATTAATAGTCGAAGATATTGCTCGTGAAACCGAAGCAGCACATTCAACTCGGTTTCACTCGAGAATATCATCGATGACAATCGTATCACTTGTTATAATACGTATGAAAATAATTTTTCGTACCTCCGTCCAATTTGACTAGTATTACAGACCTCAAAATCGTCCAGAAATGCGCTGTTGCTGACCTAGGCCAGCAAAAGGAGTTGGCATTACTGTTCTGGTGATATGTCAATTTAAGATTATTTTCAACACAAGAATTAGCAAAATGTTTACAAATTTTAGGGCTAAGTCTTTAATTATTGTAACTTAAATAACTAAATTTTGACATAAAAATAATAATATGCTGTCATCTCGTATAGATTAATTATAAGTTCCAACTTTAGGATTAATTTGTTTCGTTTGTTTTGTAACTACAACTAACTTCACGTGATGCAATTGAGTTTCCGCTATCTGTCATTGAAAATATGCGAAAGTATATATATATATATATATATATATATATATATATATATATATATATATATATATATATAACTAATGTTTGTATGATATATTTTCAATAAATATAAAATAATTACGCATTTTAAACTCAAATGTAAGTAATTATATTTAAACTTGCAATGCAAAACCGATAAAAATATATGTTCATTTTTTTCGGTTATGTAAAATAGAATAAAGTGTTGAGAAATATACGAAGAATTTATGGAGATGTCGGTACAAAAAATCTTGTGTATCACACGCCCAGAAACTGTTTTACGAGATCTCGTATTTGCAGGCCTCGCTTTCAGCTCGGCCTGTCAAAATAAACTCGTTCTCGCAAATATTCAGTTTCTGGACTAGTGATACAAATAACTATTATGTTATACTCCTTGAGTAGACGAATAAATTCTGTTCATAAATTTATGCTCTATTTCTAACGACAAGGAAGATATCGAAGACAGTCATTTCGAAGACACCCTGTATAAATAACTATTGCTGCAAATATTTGCAAATGGGCACGGCTAATATTCAATATAAATAAGCAGTTAGATATTATAAAGTGACTTTTTGGGTTATAATTTATGTATTAAAAACCCATCTATATATTGTTAACTTTATAAAATATTTGGTCCATTTAACCCTTATTTATCTTGGGTATAAAACAAACAAATAAAATGTATTTCTGTCCATGACATACGACTTCACATCCAATTACTCGGACAACTCCGTCCCTTGCGCGGGTTATTTTCGCCAAAGGGTAAAAATATTTATGTGCATCGGCGGTGGGGAGTGGGAACGGGGGCGGAACGGGAGCGGGTGGTTTAGTTAACTCATGTGCCGACGCAGAGCAGAGGGCAGGAGCGTCGACAAGGCCTTTGTGGTGCGGTGCCGTGCGCCCTACTACATTTATCTTCCGTTCTGATTGGATGTACGCCAGCTGAAATTTAAAAATTACTACCGTCTTCCGGATAAATGAAACAGACAATAGAATTGATAGCGGCACTCGGATGAATAAAAACGCAGGATTATTTAAGAAGACCAGAAGGACAGCATTTAGTAATGAGCTTTTTTTAACTGTATTACCTTTCACTGCGACTAAAATTAAATACACCGCCCAATAACGAATGGGGACGCACAGCCCTGTGAGAACTTTGTCATATCACAGATACCAGTGACTGTGTTTACATTTTAATTTAATGCGTTATATTTTGTTAACTATATGAGTATTATAAATTAAAGTATGAGAAAAACCTCTTGACAGAACAGAGCGTTCGCTGTTCTGAAGCGCTCAAGACTTTAACAGAAGTAATGGGGACTTATACAATTCGAATTTTTCGGACACCATCTAGTGAGTAAAAAATCTGGTGTGGCCAACACAATACCTCCCGCCATTTACAGCCCGAGTCACAAAAAAGATGAAATTAATCCTTATTTTTGGATTAGCGAATATTACTCTAATTTTGACAGTTTATTTCTTAAAGTCTAATCTAATCCAAATAACTACTTTTTTTAAACCCCTCAACAGGATTAAATCCCAATTACAGAGTGCGTTCACATTCATACACATCCATGACTTAGTGGGATTCGAACCCAGAGCCCCGAGGGCACTCATGACAAGAGGCGTTGCTCTAACCATTGAGCCACCGGAGCTATAATAAAATGAAAATTAAATTTTAAATACCGGGATTAGCACTAATCCAAAAATGAGAAGTAACAAACTTTTTTGTAAATAGTTAATTTTTATTAATCTAAATACATACCTACATATTTACTTATGCTGGAAACTGTATTGAATTCCTTTTTTATTGTTCTATTTACTTTTTTTCTTTTTAAAACGTTACTAATATTATTTTGAAATGATTAGTTCTTTGATAGTGACATTTATCTGTCAGTTACATAAATTTTAAGAACTGCGTTTTGTTTGTTTAAAACGTAGCTCTGGGATTTAAATTATAGATATTTTTATAAATTTATCCATAAAATATATAGAAAAAGTAATAATGCAAATCTATAGAAAATTTAATAATCTTTAATTTGTAGAATAACATTAGTCTCGAAAACATAACATTTACAGGTATTTTTCGAAGAAAATCTATTTTGAGCTTCTAGTAAAGTGCCATTTCGATTTTCACCAAAATCCAATGGTCTCTTTCCATTACAGAAAAAGTTCGAAATACAAGGTTTCAAAATTTTCTGAATGATAGTATTTGAGTTAGAGTGGAGGACCACACATACACGCAGACATCATCGTGAAAATGTTAAAACGTGGTCATTTACCAAAATCTCGATATGCGATTTTTAGCACGATCCCTATACCTCCCTTACCAAGGGTAGCGAGAGGGTAAAAAGTATTTAATAAGCAGTTATGTAGTGAGTAAGATTTAGCTCCACAGTTTGACATTTATCAATCATGTGATACACCACGTCATCACAACAACTGTTGTTTGAAAGGAAACGTAAACATGTCAGACTGAACACACTTATATATTATATAATTTCAATGGGGAACTACAGCGCAATTTAAGAGAAATTAGGAAAAAATATTGAAAGTATATGCTTAATAATGAATATTAATAAATAAATAAAACGATATAATTGAAATACTTCGGAAATAAGGGGATTTTTGTTATAATAGCTCGTCACTCATATGAATTCCATATATATTATTTTGATTGGCGACTCAAAGACGGCCTATAAATATATAACGAATTCCCAATTAGGAGAGGAGTCTACTACCAATGGAAGTAGAGAAATTCAAATAGCGGAAGCGTGGCTTCCAGTGCTGCAATTCTCAAACAGCTTTTATTTGAATATAAATATTTTGCATTAAACTTAATAATTTAAATACATTTCCAATTATAAATCATGTAGACTTGTACAGTATAATAATATTCATTTATTTTTTATAAATATAATTTAGAAATAGCATACATTTAACTTATATTCGTGACGTCACACTGGCATTTATCTAAGATCTAGTATATTTCTCCAAAAATAACAACAATAACGTAAACTAACGCACAAAATTCACGCTTGGAAATCTCGGGCCAAGTTTTGTGCGTTAGATTACGTTATTGTTGTTATTTTTAGAAAAATATACAAGCTCTCTAGTCTCTCAGAGCTACCATAATAACGGTGGGCATTGTCTCTGCAAAGAGAGGCTAGTTAAACGGTTACACCACACTGATGAGCTCCAAGAGAGCGAAAGGGCCGGTTTTAGACACCCCCATGCGCAATCAGATTCGAATGATATTGAGGTAGCTCTAAGACACACTGGCATTTATCTAAGAGCTTGTATATTTCTCTAAAAATAACAACAATAACGTAACCTAACGCAAAAAAGTCTCGCTTGAAAATCTCGGGCCAAGTTTTGTACGTTAGATTACGTTATTGTTATTAGCACAATAACGGTAGGCATTATCTCTGCAAAGAGACGACAGCTATACGGTTACACCACACTGATGAGCTCCAAGAGAACGAAACGCGTTTGTGGTTACTAATTGGGCTTATGGCCAGAATCTGAAAAATAACCGAGAGGTTGATCCTGATGCTGAAATCTTGTAAAACATGGAGTATTTTTGTTATTTCATAAAGAATTATATGAGACAAACAATTTCAGTACCCCATTTTTACAAATCAGCAAATGTACTCAAATTTTTGGACAGTATATTATATTAAATATGAATCATCATTCAAATTGCTGAGTTACTCATCGCCGACGCTGCAGGTAACAAAAATAATAAGACAACTGGTGTATCTACTTTCTTTTTTTAGTAATCTGATTCAATCTAGCCTTGCAAGGTAAATATTCAATTTTCCGTCTATTTTAAAAACTAATTTTCCTCGTCAACCTTGCATGTTGTGTGGAAGTAAAGCAAAAATTTAGTCTTTTGAAATTTCACATGAATGCAAGCATTCGGAAATTCAGGGAAATATTAGCCGCCATTAGGGGTTCATATATCCTGCTCTGTTCCATATATGTTAATTTATATTATAATCAAAATGTATTAACCCACTTGCACGCACGCCACTGTCACAGTGAAAAATTGCAAATCTACACGAAGTGGACGTCACAAGAAGAATTTACACAGGGTACACCAAACAAAGAGAAAGAAGGATTTCAAAACTTATTTACATTTCACAAAGAGAATTCACTATTATTATTATTATTTTTAACTACTAAATTCGACTAAATTGAAAGCTATCTGTAAACCTACTAAATCTTAATTGTTATTCGTATCGTTAAGCAGTAATATACCAGGTGGATATTAAAAATGAATAAATAAATATATCATCACGGCATATTACCCATTGCTGGGTGTGCCAATCTGCTTTGTACACAGAGCTCGGTAATGATGATGACATTTGTACCGTGCGGGCGTTTACCAGGCGTCACCTCACGGGCACTCATTGCTGGCGTGGAGAGTACATCACAGGGGTCAATTTTGTACCATTCAAAATTCGAAATATTTGGCATCGGTCGGGATCGAACCCGGTTCCCCAGATTTGCGACCAGACACTCAGGCACGCGGTCACGAGACCCCATAAATTTTATATAAACTTTAAAAACATATATCTGTAAAACAAGAAACTTATGTGACATAAAATATATATTTTCGTAAGTAGTTTTAAGTTTTCAGAAAAAAAAAATGGAAAATGTGGTATGCCCCTATTATATAATTTTCTCAATATTAATCTCTCCCTACTTTCTAAATTTTTGGGACCACTTCCTCCCTTCTTCTTCTATTAATCATTTGTTTGTTGACGTCAGTCGATATGCAAACCAGTGGCGTACTTAAAAGGCAGGGGTAGATATGGAAACATGTGTCCCTGTCGGCATTGCTTGAGTTTAGGTCTTTAGGCCTTTATAATTTCGACCAAGACCTAATTGTGTCACAGATTTGACTGATATGGAAATTTACACAAATGAATTACCTTATTTCTTCCCCTAAGCACTAACGAGACATAATACAAAAAGTTTTTAGATTATGTAGGTATATTTAGAAAAGTTGCAAGCGAAAAATGTCCAAATAATAATCTTTGTTATTACTAATATTTATCCTTGCAAATAGCAGTTCCAAGTCAAAATTGTAGTAAATCTAATTACGCCACAAGTAGTAATTAATCACAAATTTATGACTCGTTGCCGCTCAACTATGCGTTGTAATGGTCGATTCGACTGAACAATCTTAACTACTCAACTATGTTGATTTGAACTGTTAACAATATATTGGGTCAGAAAGCGCTCATTCAAGATGTAAACAAATCTGACATGTCCAACTGGCCGCCATGACAGCTGCGCTTATAGCGCCATTAACGGATTCTGTGGGTCCCAATATCTTACCTCTTAAAATAGTGTAATATGGAACGCCCGCCGTCGCTGCAGCAATGAGCGAGTGTCTATTTATAGCGATGACGCATCGCGCTAGCAGCCGGGCTACGTAAACATACTAGTCGCGACGTGTTTAATTCCTTGCGGTCGCCTGAACCTTTTGTGTTCATTGTTATAATGCGGTCGAACATTCTAGAGCTTTTCTAGAAGATAATGACAGCTATATTAAAGGGACGCAGCTATATAAAAGGGACGCAGCTATGCTCGGGAGTTAGTTACATGGAGAGACATATAGAGACATTCACATAGAGTGTTAGTGAAACACAGCAATATCGTGGTGAGCGTATGCAGTATAGTGTCGAGTGGAGGACTGGGATAGCTGTGGATGTGAATACTCGGTAGTGTTGACGAGTATTGGGAAATTATAGTGTACAAGGGCAGTAACGGTGAGTGAGAAAGCTAGGTATACGGGGACAGTAACGGCAAGTGGAAGTGGATACTCGGCAGTGGTGTTGAAGAATTGTGGCATACGGACAGTCGGTGATACCGAGGCTGTGGATGTGAAAGAGTTACATAAATAGGCAGATAGTGAGGTGAAAGGTGTGACTTCTGTCCAAACAGTTGAATATACAGACGCTGTTAAGTCAGTTGAGTATATAGACGCTGTGGAGGTCGGTAAGCGGACAGTTGAACGTGATATAAATAAAGAAGTGACATAAATAGTCGAAATAAATAATTAGTAATATCGTGGAAATAAATAGTACAGTTAATTGGTTAAATAAATAAATAGTGTTATCTAGTTAATTATAGTTTTAGTCTTAATTAGTTTTTAATAATTGTTACCTTCCGTCACCTTTGTAAGGAAGGTATTGTCTTTGGTTAAAAAATTAGGTAGTGAGTTTTTGATGAATAAGCACGTTTTAGGGTCCCTAGAATACGATTTTACTATTTTTACGATGATGTCTCTCTCTGTGTGTGTGTGTGTGGGTGTGCGCGCGCGCGCGCGTGTGTATGTGTGTAAAAAAATTTTCGTCTACAATAACTTTCATACTACAATTCCAAAAATTATAATTCTTTCGTATTTCTCTTCGCTACATCCATGTGAAGAGCTGATTAGATTTTGGTTAGAATTGGACAAGCGGAAGTACCGTCATATGAAGATTTTAACAGTTTTTCTTGAAAAAACTACGTTAAATATCATTTTTCCACATTTAATGTTATTATAAATATTAAAGAATATTTTATTCTCTATACGATTTGACTGCATTTTATACTTAATATTAAATGGATATAGAGTTAAAAAATTATAAAGAAATTAAACTTCATAAAGTAGCCATAGCTATGGAAACAGCTACTATATTAAGAAAATTTTGATTGAAAGATGTCAGTGTCAAGTGAAATTGACATAGTGTGTTTGTCTTGTAATTTTACTGGAAATATAGGATCTTTTGCTTTAAATTTTCTGTATGGAATTTGCATAAAATACATGCAACTGCCGGAAGTACAAGAAATATAATCTTTAGCAAGGAACTTTCTGTATGAAATTTGTACAAAATACATAGAACTGACGGAAGGTAATGTGCTGGCCACATCAGATTTTTTAATATTAGTAATACTCATTTTCATTATAGTGTAATAAACACTTATTTTAATTAATAATAATTGTGTAATATTTACACTCCACCCAAATAAATTAAATAAATAAAAACGTTACAAAAGGTTTAAAATATATATCCTAATGGTAATCGCCTGAAAATATTGTGTCAATTGAATGCGACCACAATAAGTAATAAGTTGCCTTAAACTATTAAAGACTGTATCCTCTCTTAGAAAACTGTAACTCTTTCATTACTTCATTACTCTTTTACATTCAAAGGTCATTAGATAACAACGTATTCATACTAACACACACTGTATAAAATACAATCATCTTATACAATAACTCCATACAAAAGCTTGGTTTATATTTTATCCTCTGAACTCATTTCTTTCTGGTAATTACTTTCATTATCAGCTTGTACCTTTGTGTGTAAGAGAAAAATGAACGCGTGAATATATATGCGTAGGCGGATGAATAATATACTGATAAAACGATTTGTGAATTAGTCTACGAGATATGTACGCCAAGGGTGGTATGAAAATCAGAGAGAAAAAGTATGTATGTAAGATTAATAGTTAGATACAATCAGGAATGTAAAGTATGGTTATGAAAGGGCGTGTTCAACATAAAATAGTGTACACGTTTTGACATACCAGCGTTACAGGAAACTATTCATGTTGCTATTGTATGAGAAATGTACAAATTTTATCTACAATTTATTTATAGGGTGTTTTAGACATTCAGATATATTTTTATATTAATTTTGCACGTTGACTCATTTAACCTAGTTCACAAAAACTGTCAGTTTCAGTTATCAAATAAAATCTACAGAATTAAGTGATGTTTAACAATATTTTGTTGTAATTTTTACTATTCAGGTCTTGTACATTTTTACAAATAAAAATATTTATTATTGACATACAGGGTGTAAATGAAATAAGTACATTAAATTTAACCAGTAATGTAACTCGTCGAGAGCAACAATATATCTTAATATTTTTTTTCTCTAAATCTTCTAGTTTTGGAGTTAAAATTCTTTAAAGATTTGTTTCAAATTTGGTTACCCACCCGTGGAAGCATCGCATTAAAGTTCGATAAACACAGCACAAAAATTGTCGGCTGGTAGTTGCAGCCTTGCAGACACAGTAATTAATAAAAGATCAACGGAAAACATATTTATTATTAATAAATTTTGGATAACAAAAGTATAAAATTGTGTATTAAAACAGGTTTCTGAACTTGTGTGAATAGAGGAAGAGGGGGAAAAGTCTATGAGGTTATGAGAAGAGTTTTCGTATGTCAACACGGCAAATCATAATAGTTTAAATACGTTATTCAAAAATGTAAGTACACACTCTTGTCCATTTAAACGAGGTGGGATTATATGAGGACCAATGACTCATCAATTTATTCCCGCCCAAACAATTAATGATATTTTTTGATGAAAATTGTGTTTCCTTCTTACAGTATGAGGATTTTTGTATCCAGATAAGTGTATTGTGCATTATTTAAGACACTTTCTCTAATAAATCCAGCTCTAAAAGTGAACAATACAACCCATTCGCAAAATTGAAGTTCTGGAAACAATGAAATGTTTGCACATGGTATAGATGTAACTGTTGCTCTTTTAAAATATCCCAAATTATCATATCTGGCACCTCATACTGTGAAAATATCGAAGATATTTATGTTGTACAACATAAATGTGCGAATATTAGGAACAGGATGATTTTCATGTAGATTCGTTGGTCTTGAGAATTTCACCATAGGTAATTAAAATGTCTGTGCATCCGCTATTCGTAAACATAAGTATTTTTTTGCCAGAATTTTACCTTATAAACAAGTTTATTACTAATGTCAATATTCAATTGCAACAACTGACAAGACTGTCAATTGCTAAAACAAAAATTTTCATAGCTACTGTTACTGCATACTGCATTAAATTATTAGAAAAATACGTGGAATGACTCGTCAATTTACGGGGTTGAAAAAATGCTAAAAATATGCTATTTCGAGAAAAAGTTATTAGGAAATATTGTTGCTCTCGACGAATTATATTAATGGTTAAATTTAATGTACTTATTTCATTTACACCCTGGTTTCACAAATTTAAATTATTTTTTAAATGCATGTAAGAACGATCGGCTCTCAAGCGTCATCTACTATTGGCAACGAAAATGACCGATAGAGGCAGCACCGATTTTAGAAAATGGCCGGCGAGAAGAGTAATTGTCAAAACTTGTACAGTGTTAGACAGGGTTATAAGCAAATAAAGTTCATATATTTTTAAATGTAAATCGATTTGAAGTGCAGTATTGTTTAAAAAGCAGTATGACAACCGTAAACACAACAGTTTGATTACTTTCTAGGCAAGTTCATAATTTTGCCACCAGGCGGCTACGAGTTCATTTTCTTCGCCAATAGGCTATCCAAACAGCTGTTCCGTGTCGCTGGCCGTGCCATCTGACGGACTTCCCGTTAAGTAGCGCTGGGTAGGATTCTTACGTGTAGAATGGAGTTTTATATATATATATATATATATATATATATATATATATATATATATATATATATATATATATATATAACCGAATCATTTTATCAGTTTAAAATATATTTTAAGCACGACTTGAAATAAAAAATATGTATGTTATCACAAGCTGTAGTTTGAAAATGTCGATATATCTTATTTATACGTTTGCGCGGCAAATTCGCGAAATGTGAGGACTATCAGATTGTGACTAGCTGTCGCTGTCTAGTTTCAGTCGACGACAATTTGAAAAATATTTCGCATTGGTTTGGGAAAGCTTTTAGTTAATATATAATTGTGTATTTCATTACATCCGTTTCTTGAACTTTGATGTATACTTTGTCAAGGTCAATATAAAGATTACATTTGTTCGCTTTGTATAAAGTTGCCTACTAATAATTTATCGTAGATTTTATTTATTTATATGTGTGAAGCAAATTCTTACACCTAGCAATGGATAAAAACATATAATTATGTATGTGTTGAACGTCGTTGAAATATTCATAGTTTCCGGCTTTGTACATATCGTTAGCTATAAATCAAACAACTAGATAAGATACCCTAGTAGTAACTAAGTCCTTTTTATCGAACAGTCCATTTTTCCTCTGTCCGTATGGTAAACAGTCTGGTCAAAAAATCAGCGTTCGAAATCGCATAAAAAAGGCGGTTGAACATCGCAGAAATAATAAAAGATAGAATAATTCTTTATAGGGTAATATTCGCCCTTCCGAGCCCTTATCGGGAATCGTTAAATACGATAAGGTATTCAAAGTCCCGTGTCACGTTGGAAAAGGGACGAATTTTCGGAAAAATAAAAGAAATTTATACAATGCTTAAACTGATTTGTAACTAGCCGACCCTGGAAACGATATATACGGATATGCAATAAGAGAAGATGTTATAGATGCTAGATTTAAAATACAATATATTAACGTACGTAAAAGTTTTGAGAAAAAATTTACTACTAAATAAGGTCTAATCTAGTTGTCACTGGACATAATACATACATAATAGTTGTTTTATAATATACCATGTTAATAAGTTTTGAAAGATGATATAAACTTGAAATACGCAAATCTATCTATAGTTTAGTTGAACAAATAGCGGAAACGTGAAATTGTTAAAGTTTTTGAGGATCAAAATATTGGACAGACGTCTATTTTTCAACCTATTGGGACCCGCAGAATCCGTTGACGGCGCTGTAAACGCATCTGTCATGGCCGCCAGTAGGACATGTCAAATTTATTTACATTCTGAATGAGGGTTTTCTGACTCCACTCTCGCTAAGAGAGGTATTCAATTCATGCTAGAAATCGCATATCCAGATTTTAGTGAATAAGCACGTTTTAAGATCCCTAGATGTGTGTGTGTGGATGAGTGTGTGTGTGTGTGTGTGTGTGTGTGTGTGTGTGTGTGTGTGTGTGTGTGTGTGTGTGTGTGTGTGTGTGTGTGGATATGAGTGTGGGTGTGTGTGTGTGGATGTGAGTGTGGGTGTGTGTGTGTGTGGATGTGAGTGTGGATGTGTGTGTGTGTGTGGATGTGTGTGTGTGTGTGTTTGTGTGTGTGTGTGTGTGTGTGTGTGTTTGTGTGTGTGTGTGTGTGTGTGTGTGTGTGTGTTTGTGTGTGGATGTGTGTGTGAATGTATGTGGGGATGTGTGTGTGAATATGTGGGGATGTGTGTGTGAATATGTGGGGATGTGTGTGTGTGGATGTTGGATCCACGATTTCTCAAATACTATAAAACTTATGACATTTTTAACTACGGATTCCTCAATCTAACAATAATGGGAAGAGTTGATTAAGTTTTGGTAACAATTGGACAACCGGAAGTAGTAGTTACAAGAAAAAAATCATCTAAATATTATAAATTCATTATTATATCTTCTATAGATTTAGAGATAAAGAAATTTTGTTTTAGCAGCTCGTCACTCATTTGAAATCTATATATATTATTTTGATTGGCGACTCAAAGACCACCTATAAATATATAACCAATACAGAATTAGGAGCGGAGCCTACTACCAATGAAAGTAGAGAAATTCAAATAGCGGAGGCGTGGCTATCAGTCCAGTAATGCAATTCTCAAACAGTTTTTATTTGAATATAAATATTTTGCATTAAACTTAATAATGTAAATACATTTCCATTTATAAATCATGTCGACTTGTACAGTATAATAATATTCATTTATTTTTTATAAATATACCTAATTTAGAAATAGCATATATTTCAATAACATTTAGGTCCACGAAGAAACTATTTTGATATAAAAACTTATATACGTGACGTCACATCTATATTTTCAAATTTCGAAGGACTGTAACTCGCTTATTAATAGGAATTTTTTCACCGGATTTTCACCGACAGTCTTAGTTTTACTTATACGTTCAGAAGAAATTATAGAAAAAAAATGGTGGAATCCCCTATTATCTTTCTTTTCCATACATTCAATTGATCAATTTTTTGCCTATGGAATACCTATGTCTTCAATTTTTGTTGCACTCGTACACCTTTCAACCCAGCAATTTTTGAGAGAAAGAGAGAGAGAGAGAGAGAGAGTATAATCCCCCAAATGTTTCTCAGGTGCGACTTTTGGGCATTTCGTAGCAGAAAATAATGACTGGAAATACCAAAACGAATAACAGTTACAGACAAAAATATTTCTGACGATCCGGAAAACAAATTTAACATCGTCCAAAGATAATGTGACAATGTATTAAAAATCTGCCTCGCATTGAAGATAATGGTCCCCTATCAGTGTTGTAAAATTAGATTTCTTATCTCCTTGGTTTTATATAGGAACAACCACCTACGTCAACGGTTCAATAAAAAAAAAAAATTATTTGATGAAAGAGGTCTAACTTGTTCTCAAAACTTTTGTTACATATGTACGTTACTATGGGACATGACTATACCGTTCCAGGTAATATGTAACATAGGTTGTCAATGATAAATAATGTAAAAAGTAAATTATTTTTATTTTCATGAACTCGCGCAGTTTTTGTGCTTGTCCTTTTCATATGATTCTTATCTAAACAGCCATAATTTTCAAATTTTTAATTCCATAATCACTGTCATATTACAAGTTATTTGTAAAAATAAAAATCAGCAAAATTTGGATTTTTGCGTTTATTTTATTAGTGAAATACATTTTTAAAATGGTCTCCTAATGGGGCAACTATACTCTAATTCAATCGACTTTGTATGTCTTATAGTTTCCGAGATCGAAAAAGGCACCCTGCATGTTCTTCATAAATTAACTCACCACAAAGTCTGCACCAACTATCCAAATCCCCGTATTTTCTCCACTTTCACTTCACCATTCACTCACCAGTTCACCACACACAACCACTATCACTATCTACAATCCAAGGCCCACTAATCACTAAGTCATGGCTATACACGGTCGCTAACACTATAACGATAACATACTCGTAACTCCAACGCCAACATACGGACGTGTAGACAGACGGTTGAACAGACAGTAAGAGAGACACCAATGCATTACTGCGGTAAATACAGACTACTACAGTCACTCAGTCAGTAGGAACTAGACAAGGAGAGATAATGAGATATAAAAAGATTTCAGTGGTGGAGGCAGAGGAAATTACTTGGAGGGGGCCTGAAGGAGATATAAAATAGAGACAATAGTTGTAATGCATTTTTTGCAGTAGTAATTAAGTATATTTTTCCATGACCAAGACTAAAAGTTAATTTATATGGTATCAAAATTTAAAGAGATATCATTTTGCCTCTAGAGGTTGTGCACATTTTGAGCGTCAGCGCCTCTAACGGTTACATTGGCATTTTTGATTACCGAATCAATTTTGACATTTCGAGAAAGTGATACAATTTACAATTTTATTTTGAGTTGTTGCTATTGTGTATGAATATTATACATCATAGTATATAGAAATGAATAAAGAAAATATTTAAAATGCTATATATGTGATGTGAAAATCAAAAAAGTCAAAATACCAGCGAAGGTATTGTGGCAGAAAATATAATTTTCCTCATAATATGTGTGATTTCTGTAAACCATTTTATCATATTTAAATTTATATTATAATTTATAATATTAGTTAAATGTTACAAGATGCATAATACATGGAAATTGAGATTAAAAAGTTGGAGAACTTGAATGACTGGAAAGAAGAAAATTTCTACATATCACGATATCAGTATATGATGTTAGCATCTTTCTTTTATATTCGCAATAAATGAAGAAGATTCACCATTGAAAATATACCAGGCTCTAAGTGGAATCAGTTGCACAAGCTCGGAAAACAAAATAAAGGAAAAATACGAACCATGTGAATTTCTATCTTTAACATTAACATTACATGTACAAAATCTAAAATAAATAGATGAATTATGTCAAAAATAGACTTCTATTTCATACAACTGCAAGTATTATACAATTTTAAGACAATTTTCTGTTTCTTGTATTATATCTTGTTCAAATATTAACTTAAGAAACATATTTTTATATAATTCATTACTGCAATCAGACGACCATTGTTGGAATTTTATTCATACGATAAGTATCTTTTACAATAAGAAAATATGTATAACTAACAGAGTTTTTCATATTAGTAGAAGTGTCTGTTGAAAAGTTATTTTTTTAAACATCTATTCCTCATATAATCTTTTAGGAAATTTATAAAATTTGATACTTCAATCGGTAATCTGCATCACATAATATTTGACGTCCTATATCATTCGCATTTATTGTAAATACTTTATAAAATAGAAATTGCAAAATTATTCTGACATAAAACATAACCTTGCCATGTTTCAATGAGTAACCATTTTGTCATTTTTGCCCGCTGTCGGCGCTGAGTACTTTTGTGCACACCGCCTATACCTAATAAAAATAAATTAACATAATATGACAAATAAACCGTTAGATATTTGTTAATTATTTTGTCTCATTTCCATGGCTATCGCTATTTTTCAGGTGATTTTCGACATTTTCATAGCTAATTTCTGCCATTACAAAGCATGCAAAATTAATTTTGCTTATTGATTCAAATGTAGAATTTTATGCTCTACAACTTTTATTTGAAGCTTTACCTGAAATAATTAGGGAAGCAGGAAATTACGAAACTTTGATTTTACATTTTAAATCCCTTTGTTCGGGTGTTCGAGCCACCACCCCGTAAATTAGGTATTAACAAATTCTCGAAATCTCAAAATAACTATTCTCATTTGCTAAAGAATTTTTTATTAGAATATTATGGGAGTGTGAATTACTCCTACTGATGTAGGTACTCGTATAATAATATTTATGTAGTTATGCACTTATGTAGTATATTCATGGGAAATACCCACAATTCATATTAACTACTTCTATTATTAGAAAATACATATTTAGAATTATACCACTTATACACATAAATTACTTTCTTACGAAGTTAATATTTTTTAGAATAGGGGACTACAACGCAATTGAATTAACAGAAATTAGAAAAAAATATTGAAAGTATATTCTTAATAATGAATATTAATAAAGAAATAAAACGATATAATTGAAATATTTTCGAAATAAGGGGGTTTTTGTTATAGCAGCTCATCACTCATATGAATTCCATATATATTATTTTGATTGGCGACTCAAAGACGGCCTATAAATATATAACGAATACCAAGTTAGGGGAGGAGCCTACTACCAATGGAAGTAGAGAAATTCAAATAGCAGAGGCATGGCTATCAATCCAGTACTGCAATTCTCAAACAGTTTTTATTTGAATATAAATATTTTGTATTGAACTTAATAATTTAAATACATTTCCAATTATAAATCATATAGACTTGTACAGTATAATAATATTCATTTATCAATAGATCCATGAAGAAAACAGTTTGATATAAAAACTTATATTCGTGACGTCACATCTATAATTTCAAATTTCGGGGGACTATAACTCGCTTATTAATAGGAATTCTTTCACCGGATTTTCACCGACAGTCTTAGTTTTACTTATACGTTCAGATGAAATTATATTTTAAAAAATGGTGGAATCTTTTAAATCCCAGTTCTTAAAAGCTTCCAACTAATCTTTTGGATTGCTTTGAAAACAATCAAGAATTGCAGAATCAATCACTCTTTCAGTCGCAAACCTCTTGGTAAGTCGAACAAATAGTCAAAACTCGCACATTGCCAAATCAAATCTATTACTTTTATATAATTTTTTGCCAAAAATTGAAGAAAATAATAATTTCCATAGTTTTACTATCAACAATACTTTGAAAAATGAATAAATAACAGATAAATAACTGTTTAAAATTTAATTTTGATTTCCACAGGCTATCTGTTTTCTTATTCACAATCATTCTAGTGTGAACCTCTTATTTCTCCTCCATTTAAAACTAGGAAAAAAGAAAATTCCTCTTTCTAATCATGCCCTATCATTCGCTCAATTAATTTGCAACCCCTTACCAATGTCCCTCTACTAAGAGCTAGTAAGAGGGTGAAATTGCGGCCACCACATCAGTGACCAACCTTCAACCCTCAACCCTGAACCCACAACCCCTGTCAAGGTTTCAACCCCCTACTCTGTGTTAAGATTGCGGAACTTAACCAATTAGGAGCTGGTCAGTGGTCAGTACGACTTATAATAATTTGGCTGGTTTACATTTTCAACAAAAATTATAAAGTCTCTTCAATGGTGAAAAATTTCTACAAATTTCTTTCGACTAAGGGCCGTTTTCATAATCAGGCTCACTTTAAGACTAATTAAAATTACTTAGAACTAAGTTTGTTTATTTATTTAAACAATATTTATCTCATTTATTTATATAACTACATTTATTTATGTTTCCTACTCGTCTTCACGACGTTTGTTTATATCAGACAGCCCGCTTTCTTCCTCAATAGGGTTTATAAACTCCAAAGATTTTGTTCGAGTAACTACTAGAATATTCTTCGCGATAAAAACAACGAATACAATAGATCACGTCACCCAAGTAATTAAATAGGTCTGAACAGGTTTGTTTACGTCGCACGACCGTCCGCGGCTATTGCATCATTGCTAAAAATAGACACTCGCCCATCGACGGCGGGCGCTCCACGTTACTATAGGAAGTATTTTACATTGTGCCAAAAGTAGATGGTCTCGGTAGCAAATAAATATGGAGTAGAAGATGGCACTTAAAATGCCGTTCGAATTATTATCACCCGTCATTTGGTCCAGAGTTTTAAGACTATGTATATTTAAAATAGTCGAAAATTTTTGTAGATATATCCAATCATTTGTAATGCTTTTATATTGGGGTCATACCACATTTACCATTTTTTTTTCAATTACACTTGAAACTACTTACATAAATATATATTTCATGTCACATAAGTTTCTAGTTTTACAGAAACCATTTCCAATGACGCCACGATTTTGCGAACTTGCCTAGTCTCTCCCGTGCTGTGTGTACAAAATTATGACGTCACAACATAAGACTGTTGAGAATGTTTATGAAGAAAATCGTGAATGAAAAGTATAATAACATCAAATATTTTTGATGAATATACATAGGTACCTAATAGGCAAATTTTTCATTTGTGGAAAAAAATCGATATATACAGGTTGGAAAATAATAAATTAATTAATGAATGTTTATTCGAATGAGGAATCTATCTAAAGGAATATTATGATAGAAATAGTTACAAAAGAATATAAGGAATTTATTTTCCATATGTCAAATTGGCGTTTGACTTTAATAAATAATTTATGACAACTAGAAAAAGGAAACAAGTGTCATGGCTATAGCTACTAATAAACCGAAATTTTGAAATTTCTTTTTAACATTGTGAAGGAACTAGACGTAATAATAAACTTTTAATTACAGTTTTTGCCACAAAATAAACAGGAGAGTAGGAATTTGCAAAAACGTAAAATCCCATGTTAAATCCCTATGTTTGTACCTTAGCGTCAACATCCTGTATATATATATATATATATATATATATATATATATATATATATATATATATATATATATATATATATATATATATATATATATATATTTGGTATGGCCTCATTTGTTGAAAATGTGCCGGCCGAAAAATTATGAGCCTGGGCACGTAATATCAATATCAGACACTTGTAATATTCAGACGAAACTTATCTATGAAATTAAAAATTCATATTCTCGACAATACTTATAATTTTGTAAGACTATCCCCAACTATATTAGTATTCAGAGCTGTAAATCCCAAACTTATGAAACTACCACAAAACTGAATCGAAAGTATAGTTTGCAGAAAAAAACAGTGTAATATATTTCACATTTGTGGGCTATAGGCGAATTGTGCCCCGAGAATTAAAATTCAGCGTGTCCGTGTACTGGGAACTAATGATGATTGCTCATGCGGGGTGCGGGGGTGGAATATCTCTAATTGCGAGCTGTCGTCAGCTGAAGCCCGTTTAATTACTAATCTGATAGGAGATCGCGAGAATCAACATCAGCATCGGGACCAGATCTTCTAGATTGATTTTATTGATTTTGCTGTCTTTTTGCTCCTTTAAAACTGTTGTTGGATTAAATAAACCGTCTCCACTTGTTTGCGAACAGAATTTAATTATTTTAGTATACCCTACATAGGAAAGTGGAGAATATAACAATAATACTGGTATAATTTATAATTGCTAATGAAATTAAAAATTACCCTTAACAACAATAGCCAACTCACTGTAAAACAATAGGGGATTAATAAATTAGGAAAAATATTGAAAGTATATGCTTAATAATGAATTTTAAAAAAGAAATAAAACGATATAATTGAAATACTTCGGAAATAAGGGGGTTTTTGTTATAGCAGCTCGTCACTCATATGAATTTCATACATATTATTTTGATTGGCGACTCAAAGACACAGTCTATAAATATATAACGAATACCCAGCTAGCGGGAGGAGCCTACTACCAATGGAAATAGAGAAATTCAAATAGCGGATGCATGGCTATCAGTCCAGTACTGCAAATCTCAAACAGTTTTTATTTGAATATAAATGTTTTGAAACTTAATAATTTAAATACACTTCCAATTATAAATCATGTAGACTTTTACAGTATAATAATATTTATTTATTTTTTTATACATATAATTTAAAAATAACATATATTTCAAGAACATTTAGGTCAACGAAGAAAACAGTTTGATATAAAAACATATATATATTCGTGACGCCACATCTATATTTTCAAAATTCGGGGGACTATAATTCGCTTATTAATAGGAATTTTTTCACCGACAGTCTTAGTTTTACTTAAACGTTCAGATGAAATTAAATTTTAAAAATGGTGGAATCCCCTATTAGAAAAACACTCGCCATGTTTCACAAGATTTCAGTATCTGAATCAATCTTTCGGTTATTTTTCAGAGGCTGGCCGGGCCCAGTACAATAGCGGACTCTCCTTTGACCTTAAAAATAAACACTAATTAGGGGGCGATGAAACTATAACAACAAATTCAATTATTTTTTAGTCATACCAATATATTAGTTAGTTAGGGTAAGTAAAATTTTAAATAAATACTACCAAATTAAGGACCAGTTTTTCGATCTCTGTTAAAAGTTTAACCATGATTAAATAAACAATATTAAAACGAAATGAACCAGGGTTGAACTGACTCAAATCATTTGATTTAAATCACGAATTAGATCATGATTTAAATCAACTGATTTTTTTTAAATCATTGCTTTAAATCAAATTTTATAAAATACATAATACATTTTTTGTCAAAAAATCAATTGTTTTTCAAATTAATTTAGATTCCTACAGAGTTAACAAAAAGAAAATTCTTCTATGTAATAGGTAATATAATATAAAAATATATACATATACAGGGTGTTTCCTTTAAAACAACCAGTGCTTTTTTGGGCGAACTAACAACTTTAGAAAAAAATGTTTTATACCAAAAATGATCAAGAATAGGGGGATAATATATCAATAGTAACAAACCGAATATTTAACCAGTGGTTCTCAAACGGTAGGACAAAACTATATTTTTTTAAATGGCACCCTATATAATTTTTACCCCTTTAAATAAAATATTTTTAAAAATAGTATTAAAAACTAGAAATAATGTTAAAAAAAATGGGTTTACTAGAGTAACTAGGCAACATACCTGTGTATTGCATAGCCTATTGTAATATTATAACATTATTTTTAATACCATTTTTCTCAAAATAATTGTTATACAACCCTGTACCATATTTATACCATTCGAATCAGAAAAAAATTATATAGGATACCATTTAAAAAAATATAATTTTGTTCTGCCGTTTGAGAACCACTGGTCGAATTTTCGGTTTGTTATTATTAATAAATTAGCCCCTTATTCTTGATCATTTCTTGTTTATAACATTTTTTTCTAAAGTCATTAATTCGCCCAAAAAAGCGCTGGTTGTTTTAAAGGAAACACCCTGTATACCGGTGTCCACTTTTTTATGTACCGTAGGAAATACAATGGTAGAATTTTCGTATATTTCTCAAGTCTGCCCTATTAATTTTAGAACTAAGTGTAAATATAAGAAAAATGTTCAGAATTAAATACTGCTTTAAATGAGCTTAAATTTATTGATATAATAAGTTCTTGTCATGAGATAAATAAAAAATAAAATATCCGTTTTAAGCTTTTTACAGAGCGCCATGCAAGACATGTTTTGACCTGTTTTATTTAGGTACGCATGGTTTAAGTTTAAAGTTTAAACAGGCGCGCGTGGACGCGTTATATACTACGTATAAGCAAAAATTCAAATGCATTCGTTGGGGTTTTATTACAGATTTTGTTTTCGTTTATGAAATAAAATAGTTATATTGGTTTTAAAACATTTAAAAAGTGCAATAACACCAACAAGTCTGTAATAATAAAAAAATCAAAAAACATATTATTTATTTGATTTTTTTTAAATCATTGATTGATTGAAATGAACTATCAAATAACAAATTTATTATTGCTGTCAACAAAACGATGTCATATGGTTTATTTAATCCTGGTTAAAATTTTAACCAGAGATTAAAAAACTGGCTCTTAATGTTTATGTGTGTTTAAGCACTCTTTAAGAAAAGGGCTACTTATTTGAATCTCTAACATGGTCAACATGTTAAGTAATCCTAATTTTTCTTTACCCTCTTAATACGTTTCTCTGATGATGATGAAAACATTGTTCTCGAAATACCGTATTTGTAGTTTTTTTTTATTTTCACGTATTTTCAAGATTAGCAGTAATTTTTAATTTTATTGTCAATTATATTAACCTTAGACTATATAATGTTCAATTATTAACCAGCAAAATTTAGTATATATAAACAAAAAATAGAGGTCAATATGTTTCCCATTTCAATGTTACCATACAGTAAGATTGAACGAAATAACAGTTTTTTTCTACCCTCAGATTTTCGTACAATTTATACTTCCTATGAGGGTTAATATCCTTTCATTATATCTAATGCTGGGTCACCTGCTGAGAAAAAACAAAACCTAGGGCTCCTCTTAACAGAACACACACTTGATGTAAGAAGAAGCAGAACGGCAGAGCACCACGCTGTTCCCAACACCCATAGCAATATGTCATCTGTTATTAAAAACCATAACACTCCATATCCCAACAGCACTCAGCGGCACTCACTGCCATATAGATAATTAACGCCACATACTGCGAACAGTGCCGGAGAGAAGGATCATTTCCAAAAGGGGCACAGAAATTATAAACAAACAAAAAATTAATTTATTGATATTACTTGACTGTTAGTATGATTGTAAGGATGATGATAAATAATTGGAGCTGCAGTCGTGGTAAACAGTGTATATTAAATAGTAATTTTTGCACGATCGGGTTATTTTTTATATTTACCGAGTGTTTCCAAGACAGCAGGTCTTATTTACAAATTACTGAACGGTAAGTGATGTGACTCACGTCGGTAAGTGATGTGCTTCACTTACCGTTCAGGAGGCGAGACGGTAAATAAATAAAAACAAAAATCGTAACTTACTTTAAAAATGACAAAAAAATTAATATGTCAAAATAATTTTCAAATCTTATTTTTCTTTTAAATTTTGTGCGTCGATCGTGCAAAAAATAGTATAAGCATCACGAACGTTAAGGAATTGCCAATCTCAGACATTGTTTTCAATCGGTAAACTGTCCTTACCGTTCTTAATACGTAATATACTATTATTCAATAAATAGCGATTAAGGTGAAAAACAATTTTTTAATAATTACTTTGCGAGATATTTGATGTGACTACAGCTACTAGATAATACATAGATGACTCGTCCGCCATATTGGTGCCAAAATGATCTCAGTAAATTATGAAATAAAAGTGGGTTTTTTATAGGAATTATTTTTCATAATCAAATATAACTTCCATATTTGTCATATATTTAGTATACCAAAATATTCAAAAAAAAAAAACAAGAAAATATAAGGTTCGCTATGATTTTTGAGGTTAGAGAAAAATACATGTACTACATAAGTAATAAAACATATACCTGTAAAAATTATAATCATTTCTCAGATTATTTGGAACAGAACAATCCGTCATTGTGGATAACTACTATGATTAATAATACTGTAACCCTGATGATAATGAATTATTAAAGTGGTACCAAAATGGCGGACGAGATATTGGTTCCAAAATCAATGCAATAAATTATGAAATAAAAGTGTATTTCTTATAAGTTTATGTACTAACTATTTTTCATAATTAAATGTAACTTCCATATTTACCATTGTATACGTATTTAAAATAATAAAACAAGATAAAATACTGTTCGTAAAAATTATAACCATTTCTCAAATGATTTGCACAATTTGAAGCAGAACAACCCGTTGTTATGGATAATTTCTATGATTAATAATACTGTAACACTATATATATATATATATATATATATATATATATATATATATATATATATATATATATATATATATATATATATTATTTTGATTGGCGGATCAAAGACTGCCTATAAGTATATAACCAATTCCCAGTTAGGGGGAGGAGCCTACTACCAATGGAAGTAGAGAAATTCAAATAGCGGAGGCGTGGCTATCAGTCCTGTACTGCAATTCTCAAAGAGTTTTTATTTGAATATAAATATGTTGCATTAAACTTAATAATTCAAATACACTTCCAATTATAAACCATGTAGACTTGTATAATTTAGAAATAGCATATATTTCAAGAACATTTAGGTCCATGAAGAAAACAGTTTGATATAAAACCTTATATTCGTGACGTCACAACTATATTTTCAAATTTCGGGAGACTATAACTCGCTTATTAATAGGAAATTTTTCACCGGATTTTCACCGACAGTCTTAGTTTTACTCATACGTTCAAATGAAATTTAAAAAAATGGTGGAATCTCCTATTGCTTCAAATTAAAAGAATTTTCATTTAAAATAATAAAAAAATCAGAGTACAGGACCCCGACTAACATTATATTTTCTCACTTAATAATTTTAGATTATTTTGGAAAAATACTTCAAATAAAAGATGCCTACAATTAATTTTTCTATAACTGTTATTTGCAGTATTCTTCACCAAAATAAGTATTCAATGCTCGATTAATATAGAAAAACAATGCCAGTTAACTGCTCGCTAATCACCATTAAACAGTTGTTCATACAAACGGTCTAATGCGGTATTTAAAAAAAAAATCCGTACGCCTATGGCCCGTGGCTTCCTGTTGTGCGGACATTCATTATAGCCATAAACTTGTGATTATACTCTGTGACAGTACCATACTGATCAATGTTTTTAATTACAGCATTTTGTTTATCTCCTTCGAATGCAATACAATATGACAAATTCTCTGTTGAAACAAAGATGAGGAGTTAATGAGTGAACTAATTAGTGTGAGATAATGAATGAAAGTATCGCATTGCATGTAGCGCAGAGATTGTGCCATTATCATGCAATTAGCGGCACTTACAAATTGTTTATATTTACCAGAGATGCAAACGCGTGCGTCGTATACCACCCTAATCACCCCCTAATGAAAACCTGATGCACGCAAAACCCTACGCAAAAGGCCACGGAAAGGGCCTCGCAATTACGGAGAAATTAGCGAAGAAACATAAACATTTTGGAATAATTTCTTGAGAAATTAACAACGAAGTAAAGACCAACAATTTTTAATAAGTGTACTGATAATAACATTTTCAACATAGTTACGTATACTCATACTTTATGAACTCTATAAAGCTAAAGCAGCGTTTCTTAAGGTACATTCATAAATGAAAATTAGGTTTATGGTTTTTGTTTAGGTTTAAGTAAGTCATTCATAAATGTAAGTTTAAATTACCTGAAAATTAGTTTTGATATGTACAGACATCTATGTAAATGCTTCAAAAACAAGATTAAAATATCGGTAGAGCAAGTACTGAACAAGGCACCTGTACGCTGTGAAACTGTCATTCGCTTGGCATTATTGGTTATATATCAGCAATTAAATTATGACAGTATCCATGTTCTTTTCGCATTTGTTTAAAAAGCCGAATCCACCAAGTGGATACTAAATAAAGATGGGTGTATATATCTACATCATTTCAGACTCGTTCTCACTGGTGAAGTTTGTGATGTTAAACGAAATCAAAAACCTAAAGTTTGGACCTTGCAATGTTTAGCTTTATGATTTGGAGACCCTAATTCTAAAATGCGAATGGAGTCATTACATAATATGCGGCCAAAGTCTTTAAATCTAAAGTATAAACCATAAATCTAAACCTAATTTTCATTTGTGAATGCACCTTTAACCTATAAACACATATTATACCTTTTTACAACTACAAATTAAGGCACCCGATATGGAGAAGTATACTTTTTAGATTACTCATCTTTTACAGAATAATAGCTGTCAGCTAAAGCAGCTAACTGAACCCCTTATTATAATCAGTGTTGTGACTGATATACATCACTTGATCTAAATCAATGATCTAGTTCATTTAGTATGGTTTTTGATCTAATCTTGATCTGAATCTAGATCTAAGGACTATATATTCTATGATCTTAAAAAAGAATAAATACCCGGGAATTTACGGGAAACTTAAATAAAATTGGAGAAGTAAATTATTTTTTTCAGTTCAGGCTGTCAAATGAGAAAACAAATACAAATTTGAAACCAGAAAATCTAAGAACAAATTAAATAAAAGTGAGTTGTATTTATTTAACTCACTTAAAAAATTCAATGGTATATAATGATTGTCTGCCCATTTGATATGGCAAAGAAAAATTAAAGTTTTTAAAGATATCTATATCAAAATTTTAAAAAAATTATTATATTTCAAGGAAAATAACCAAAAAGTTGCTAATATTTGATTATCATTTCCTGTTGTTTGTTAAATAAACAAAAATATGTTCATGTCATTTGTCATTATGTTTATACAAGCATATCATTATTTTTATTCAATTTCCCGTTATAAATATCGTAAAGTGAAACAATATTTATATTAGGAACAATAATTTATTACCCATATAAATTAGAGATCACTAGTCGGTAACATTTGACTTGCGAATAACAAAGTGACCCGCAAAAACTTTTCTGATAACCCTATAAAATATTTTTTGGAAATTAGTAATTATTTTAATTTTGCACGATCGAGTTTTTCCGTCAAAGGAAAATATTGTCTTTAGTCAAAAAATTCGTTGATGAGTTTTTAAAAATTAAGCACGTTTTAGGTCCCTACGATTTTACTATTTTCACGATGATGTCTGTATGTATGGATGGATGGATGCGTGTGTATATGACGATTCTTTCAGATCGCGTAACTCCAAAACCACTTTTCCAAAAATTATAACTTTTGCGTTTTTCTTGAGTTTTCATTCATATTGATCAACCGTAAGTATCCGCATTTGAAGATTTTAACAATTTTTCTTGAATAAACGCTGTTATCATTTTTTCACATTTAATGTTAGGTAACATAAATGTTAAAGAATATTTTATTCTCTATACGATTTGATTGCATTTTATGCTTCGTATTCAATGGATATAAAGTTAAAAAATCTGGAGTGGCCAATACAATAACTCCCGCCATTTACAGCCCAAGTCACGAAAAAGATTAAGTTAATGCTTATTTTTGGATAAGCGAATTTTACTCTAATTTCAACAGTTTATTTCTTAAAATATAGTCTAATCTAATCCAAGTAACTACCTTTTTTAAACCCCTTAACAGGATTAAATCCCAATTACAGAGTGGGTTCACATTCACACATCCATGCCTTAGAGGGATTCGAACCCAGAGCCCCGAGAGCACTCATGACTTATGAGGCGTTGCTCTAACAATTGAGACACCGGTGCTATAATAAAATGAAGATTAAATTTTAAATACCGGGATAGAATAGAATTCACTAATCCAAAAATGAGGATTAGCTTTTATGTGAATCGTTAATTTTTATTAATCTCAATACATACCTACATATGTACTTATACTGGAAACTCCTTTCTATTGTTCTATTACTTTTTTCTTTTTAAAACGTTACTATTATTATTTTGAAATGATTAGTTCTTTGATAGTGACATTTTGGTGACATTTATCTGTCAGTTACATACATTTGAATAACTGCGTTTTGTTTGTTTAAAGCGTAGGCTCCGGGATTTAAATTATAGATAATTTTATTCATAAAATATGTAGAAAAGTATTAATGCAGATCTGTAGAAAATTTAATAATCTTTAATTTTTATAAAAACATTAATCTCGAAAAAATTATATTTAAAGGTATTTCTCGAAGAAAAACTATTTTGAGCTTCCAGTAAAGTGTCATTTCCCGTTATCCGATTTACACCAAAATCTAATGGGCTCTTTCCATATTAGAAAAAGGTCGAAATACAAGTTTCAAAATTTTGTGAATGATAGTATTTGAGTTAGAGTGGAGGATCCACACATACAAACATACATACACACAGACATCATCGTGAAAATGTTAAAATTGGATTCTAGGGACCTTAAAACGAGCTCATTTACCAAAATCTCGATATGCGATTTTTAGCACGATCCCTATATGTAACCTCCCTTACCAAGGGTAGCGGGAGATAAAAATTATAAAGAAATTAATTTTCATAAAGCAGTCAGATAAAACTATGAAAACAACTTCCATATTAAAGGCGATTTCGGGCGGCAACCGTTCACTTGCGGTATGTTGCGTTCAGGTGCGTTCACACATTCGGGCGCTAGGAACAACATACCCGGTATGCTTGGATCAGTGCTCACAGCTGAACGGGTTTGCTAGTCGGGTCAGCTCTATGTTCACTATTTCTATCTCTTTTTATCATGTATTTTTTTGAAATGTCAAAAGTCAAAACAGTCGGAATCGTGGTCTTATGTCAAACAGAGTGATATTATTTTCGTTGACCTTTTTTTGGACAAATATGGAAAAAACTATTTTTCTCCGTCAATGCATTTTAATTGTCAGACACTATTTTTGACAGTATTAAATGTCGCAGAATATACATAACCTCCAAGCATGGTGTCAACAAGTGAACCATTGATTTTTGGCGCCACCACTGACCATAGCATACCGCAAGTGACCGTAACTGATCCTAAGAAGTGAACGGGTATGTCGCCCGAAATCGCCTTAAGTAAAACTCTGACTGACAGATGTCAGTGTCAAGTGCAATTGGCATAGTATTATAATTTATAGGAAATACAAGAAACTTTCTGTATGGAATATGTACAAAATATATAAAACTGACAGAAGGTAAATGTACTGGAAATATATAATCTTTTGTAAGAAATTTCCTATATGGAATTTGTACAAAAAACTGACGGAAGGTAATGTGCTGTTTACCGATAGGGTTTCCAATATATTATTTTTACAAATTACTGATCGGTAAGTGATTGTGATTACTTTCCAATCAGGAGTCTGATTTTGTAACTTTGAAATCTACTGGAGATTGAAATCCAGCGGATTTGTGGTGTGTTGATTGCTGTAGCAAGTTTTCTGATTCTGAAGAAGGTTTACCGATATGTCGGTTTTCTAAACCCTGATATATAAAGATTAAAAATTTGAATCGAAACGAAAAAAGGTTGCAGTTTATATTGTTTATCTAAATCATACGAACACAGCATAATTTTATCATCTCGTTTATAAACAGGAAAAGTTAATATAAATTCACATTAATAGGGAAGTGCGTTACCCTTTTCACGTTAATTAACTTATAATTACCCAACATATTAAATTACATCTGATGTGTCATCATTCACTTAAGATTCTTTGCTTCTATTCATTTTGCAAGACGAATGAAGGTCGTCTACACTCATCTTTATCTTCGGATCGTTTAAGATATGTTTAGATTGTTGTTGTTTCCGAGATGACTCAATCTTAAATAAGTACAATCAGTTTCGAAAATGATTACAGAGCTGTATTCTTTTGTGTTGAATTTAGGCTATGAATGGTTTCCTTTTGATTGCTGCGTTTACCATGGGCGTACGGGGAAAATAAATTCTAGGTATTATGAATCACAGTTTGGAGAATTGCAAATATAAAATTGTGATTGATATTTACCAGGAAAAAAGTTATTGTAAACATGAATATGAAAATAATAATAAATAGAAAAGAAATCAGTTGTGGTTTTGATAATCAGAATTTGAATGTGACCTATTTTATTTATTGCGCAGAACTAACCATTATTATGTACTCTCCTAAACAGATCCAAGTGCCCGATTTATACTAGTAAGATAATAACGTGTAACAAAAGTTTTGAGAAAAAGTTATGTTTATTTTGGATATTCAAAATTTTGTTATGCAAATATTACAGAGATTATAATTATATAAAAATATATTAAATAATAAAAACGTAAAGGAGATATTTTTGTTGAGTACAGTCTACTCTAAACATTTTACAAATGTGACAGAAATGTACGCGCGACAGTCGACTAGTAAAATTTTGAATTTATCTCCACTCTATATATCTTCCTACCAACGCTTCCAACTCTGAAGTTGGAATGATTCGTAGGAATATTTCGATTTTTTTGACGCAAAAGAATGACCATTGATGTTCTACTAGAAGAAGTAGGAAGATTTCTGACACCAATAGAACGTACCTGCGATAATATTATAAAACAACTATGATGTATTTATGTTGTCCAATGACAACTAGATTAGACCTTATTTAGTAATAAAATTTGGATCGTAAAATTCTTCTCAAAACTTTTCTTACATACGTCAGTTAGAATAAACAGCACAGTGTCCTAATTTTCAACTTTGACAAAGACTTTTCCTGTATTTTATTTGCGAAAACTTGTTACCTTGTGTTTCAGTTTTCTGCAGCTGCATTGCAGGAATAAAATAAATCGCCTTTTTAAAAGACAATCCCGTTATCTGAAGTTAGTAAAGTTACGATCTTTTCACTTATTTATTATTCTTTTAATACTAAAACTTCGATTTCAAAGTTCGTAACTATCAGATATACGATTCCAGTTTCTTTAGAATTTAAAATCTTCGTCCACGGCCTGTGACACAACTTTAGAAAACAATACGTATATGATGGAAATAATGACGGAAGAAGTTTTCCTTTGTAAACTGCAAGGGAAGACATTTTTAATTTTAATTAAGACCAACAACTAGAAATTTGAAGAAAGAAATTTCAAAATCTGTTTTTTTTTATATGCGGATAAACTTTAAATTTGATATATTTAAAAAAAATCATACTAGACATGTGAGAGAGTGAAACGCGTGTGTGGTTCTGAATATCTTATTTTTTTGCAAAAACCTGATGGATTTGAATCAAGCGCGCTTGTATGAGCCGATCTTGAACCTTCGTGCGCATGCGTGAATTTTTTCCCGCCTGTCGATAGCGTCTGTTGCTGGCAAGCAGCATTTGAATGAGGTAGTCGGTTTTCATTGAAAGGAAAATGACGGAATGACTGGAGCAGCACTATTGCATCAAATTTTGCCTGAAACTGGGCGACAGCCAGGTGGAAACCATTCGGAAGATTCAGACGTCACAGTGCCAAGTGCGCAGCAACGTCAAAGTGATGCTGACTGCTTTCTTTAACTCCCGCGGTGTGGTGCACCACGAGTACACACCACAGGGTCAAACAATCAGCAAAGAGTACTACAGGGATGTCCTCCGTCGCCTACGTGATGCTCTGCGACACAAGAGACTGGAGTTGTGGTCAACAGGAAATTGGAGCCTCCAACACGACAATGCTCCAGCACATTCCTCGCACTTGATTCAGACTTTTTTGGCGAAGAACAAGACTCCTGTGGTTCAACAGGGTCCTTACTCTCCTGATATGGCCCCTGCGACTTCTGGCTGTTTTCCAAACTCAAGAGGATATTGAAAGGAACGCGATTTCAGACAATAGAGGACATTATGGCTGCAACGACAGCCGAGCTAAACTCCATTCCGAAAGAGGCTTTCTCGGAATGCTTCCAACAATGGCGGCACCGCTGGGAGAAGTGTGTGGAGTCCCAAGGAGACTACTTTGAAGGTAATTAGGTTTCAAACGCTCCAGTTTTTTCCCCCGGCCAAAGGTCGGATACTTTTCTAACAGACCTCGTTTGTGTCAAGTATGATTTTCTTTAAATATTAGAAAAGTATCACCAAAAATCGCGATTGAACTTTAATGTACATTTATTAATATTTAAGGATCTGATTTTGCTATATTGTTATAAGACGAAGGTAAGAGTCTAGATTAGTTCGTCGCGTCGTGAAGACGTTAGTTGTCGGAACATGTAGTGTTTTTGGTTTTGGGTGTTGGCTCATTGCCAGCCCACTGTATAACAATGTAATTTGTTTAATCTTTAGTTTAATTGTTAATAATGTTTAGTTTAATCAATAAATTATAATAATCATGTAAATAAAACATTTAGTCAGTAGTTAATCAGTAAATCCCAAGTGAATATCCATGTCATAATGTAAGTGTAAAGTAAAAGTGTAAAGTGTGAGTGTATGTGTGTTCTTTCTTGTCACTAAGTCCTTTTCGCCAACCATCCAAGAGTCCACCAGTTAGTCAATAAGTGTGTCATCGTTGGAGTAAGCAGTAGTAGTAGTTAATTGTTAAAGAATATTTTTATGGCAACTTCCTTTTCTATTGACTACTAGTTTTTAACAATTTTTCTTGAAAAACGCTGTTATCATTTTTTCACATTTAATGTTAGATATCATAAATGTTAAAGAATATTTTATTCGCTATACGATTTGATTGCATTTTATGCTTCATATTCAATTGATATAAAGTTAAAAAATCTGGTGTGGCCAATACAATACCTCCCGCCATTTACAGCCCAAGTCACGAAAAAGATTAAGTTAATCCTTATTTTTGGATAAGCGAATTTTACTCTAATTTCAACAGTTTATTGTTTATTTCTTAAAATATAGTCTAATCTAATCCAAGTAACTACCTTTTTTTGAACCCCTTAACAGGATTAAATCCCAATTATAGAGCGGGGTCACATTCACACATCCATGCCTTAGAGGGATTCGAACCCAGAGCCCCGAGCGCAATCATGAATTATGAGGCGTTGCTCTAACCACTGCGGCACTGGAGCTATAATAGAATGAAGATTATATTTTAAATACCGGGATAGAATAGAATTCACTAATCCAAAAATGAGGATTAGCTTAAACTTTTATGTGAATCGTTAATTTTTATTAATCCTTTTTCCTTTTCGCCAACCATTCAAGAGTCCACCAGTTAGTCAGTCAGTGTGTCATCGTTGGAGTAAGCAGTAGTAGTAGTTAATTGTTAAAGAATATTTTTATGGCAACTTCCTTTTCTATTGACTACTAGTTTTTAACAATTTTTCTTGAAAAACGCTGTTATCATTTTTTCACATTTAATGTTAGATATCATAAATGTTAAAGAATATTTTATTCGCTATACGATTTGATTGCATTTTATGCTTCATATTCAATTGATATAAAGTTAAAAAATCTGGTGTGGCCAATACAATACCTCCCGCCATTTACAGCCCAAGTCACGAAAAAGATTAAGTTAATCCTTATTTTTGGATAAGCGAATTTTACTCTAATTTCAACAGTTTATTGTTTATTTCTTAAAATATAGTCTAATCTAATCCAAGTAACTACCTTTTTTTGAACCCCTTAACAGGATTAAATCCCAATTACAGAGCGGGGTCACATTCACACATCCATGCCTTAGAGGGATTCGAACCCAGAGCCCCGAGCGCAATCATGAATTATGAGGCGTTGCTCTAACCATTGCGGCACTGGAGCTATAATAGAATGAAGATTATATTTTAAATACCGGGATAGAATAGAATTCACTAATCCAAAAATGAGGATTAGCTTAAACTTTTATGTGAATCGTTAATTTTTATTAATCCTTTTTCCTTTTCGCCAACCATTCAAGAGTCCACCAGTTAGTCAGTCAGTGTGTCATCGTTGGAGTAAGCAGTAGTAGTAGTTAATTGTTAAAGAATATTTTTATGGCAACTTCCTTTTCTATTGACTACTAGTTTTTAACAATTTTTCTTGAAAAACGCTGTTATCATTTTTTCACATTTAATGTTAGATATCATAAATGTTAAAGAATATTTTATTCGCTATACGATTTGATTGCATTTTATGCTTCATATTCAATTGATATAAAGTTAAAAAATCTGGTGTGGCCAATACAATACCTCCCGCCATTTACAGCCCAAGTCACGAAAAAGATTAAGTTAATCCTTATTTTTGGATAAGCGAATTTTACTCTAATTTCAACAGTTTATTGTTTATTTCTTAAAATATAGTCTAATCTAATCCAAGTAACTACCTTTTTTTGAACCCCTTAACAGGATTAAATCCCAATTACAGAGCGGGGTCACATTCACACATCCATGCCTTAGAGGGATTCGAACCCAGAGCCCCGAGCGCAATCATGAATTATGAGGCGTTGCTCTAACCATTGCGGCACTGGAGCTATAATAAAATGAAGATTATATTTTAAATACCGGGATAGAATAGAATTCACTAATCCAAAAATGAGGATTAGCTTAAACTTTTATGTGAATCGTTAATTTTTATTAATCCTTTTTCCTTTTCGCCAACCATCCAAGAGTCCACCAGTTAGTCAGTCAGTGTGTCATCGTTGGAGTAAGCAGTAGAAGTAGTTAATTGTTAAAGAATATTTTTATGGCAACTTCCTTTTCTATTGACTACTGCTGTTTACATATTTGAATGAACTTGCTAAGTATGCTTCCTGTAATATATTTTTATCAGTCTAAAATTAAGCCATGTTCCTTTCGTGTTAAACTGAAGCGTGGGGTAATATGCCTATTGCCTACAACTGTCGGCACGGGCCCGCCACACCTTATGATTGTGTTTGGCACCTTGCTAACCTAATTATTACGTTGTGTTTCCATGGCAGAGCATAACATAACCCCGCCCCAAAACACAAAAATACACCAGCGTATATTTAGAATCAGATCCGTTTGGCACCAAAACAAATCATTATATTTATATTTTTACAGACTCAACATGAAAGGCGTTTAATTAGCTTTCATTGTTAATTTGTTGCTATAATTAACAAACATTGGTAATTGGGTCTTTGAAGAAAATGAGGATTCTTAAAGAAAGTAACAGACATTTTAAATAAGACAGGCTGTTGGTATGATGATAAAGAACTAATTTTTAAAAATGGATATAGATTTGACAAACTATGCAAGAATTGGTTCTATGATTTATATTTTTCGTTCTCATGCACTGAAATGTGTTGTTTCGCGTCGCCTAAGTTACGTCCGAAACGTCAACTCGGACATTTGAGTATACAGACGATGTGGAGCTCAATTGTATATCCAGAGGCTGCGGGGCTCAGTTATGTATACAGAGGCTGTGAAAGTCAGTTGAGTATACAATCAGTCAATTAGTTGAGTGGAAGAGAGTTCAGTAAGAGAGTTGAACGGAGTAAAGTCTGTCCGGGCAGTTGATTATACAAACGCTGGGGAAGTCAGTTGAGTATGGAGATCAGAGGTCGGGCACTTGAATGTGATATAAATAAATCGTGATATAAATATCGTGGAAATAGATAGTTGTGTTAATTGTTTAAATAAATAAAAAATCTTAGTGTTAGTGTTTAACTAGTTAATTATATTCTTAGTCTTAAACTAGTATTTAATATTGTTTAACCACAGTAAACGTCATTGTTATTATCTTTTAATAGTTATTTATATTTAATAAACATCTATTTTAATTATTAATAATAATTCTTTGATTATACAACGTTACAAGCATATATTATAGCATATAGCGCATGTTTTGATTGTCAATATGTTCTTACTTTCATACAAACGCAAATATTTTCTATCTGGCGTGGCATTGTAATTTCAAACAATTTTTTTTTTGTTTACTTTCTTTGGTTCTTTATTCTCCACATTCATTTACCTGCAAATGGATTCCAAATTTCAAAAAGACAATAGCAGAAGGCTTAAAAGTAGTAAGAATATCGAATAGAATAGTTCAATATAAATGATCCATGTTCTTGTTAGGATGAGGGCCTATCGGCATTCAGTAAACCAATATCATGTCACAACAAAAAAAAATACTTATTGCAATAATGACCAGTGTCATTAAAATATATAAGTGCTTTATTATAGAATGTCAAGATTCGTAGAAAGGTACTTTCGGTATTATTAACATTGAAAGTTTCTTGATTTTTATTTTGTTTATTATTATTAAATATCCGATGCGTCTCTGTTTCTTGTAATACTATTTCACCCCATTCCTTTGTTTGCGTCTTATAGAAATCTTGTGTGACAACTGTGGTCGGGATTTTTAATCTGGGCGCACGAGTGTGTTTAGGATTCAAGATGCGTTCGGTTCTGATCGATAGACACGACCTGCCATACATACATACGTACTTACATTCAACGTTGCCACTTCGACACCAGAATTTAGACGAGGATATGAAGTGTGTGACTCCAACCACAAAACATTTCTTGCGTGTTTTACACACTTTACTCGCGCTGTTTATTATTAATCAGAGGGAGATTTAAAACATTTTTTTATTTAGATTTAGATACTTCAAGGAGCAACTTTCAACTGATGATAGTCATGCGGTAGAATAGTAAGTACGTAGTTTGTTTAAACAGCGCGAGGCTGTGATGAAACTCCCACCGAGATATACCTACTATTTTATTCACAATCATCCTTTTTTTAAAAAAATAATTATCAAAATAAATCACTGAGTTATAACCTTTTATTTTTTCTGCTCATATAAAAATATATCCCCATCTAAAAGGTTAGGAATCGACATATGTACACATTTTGAGCGTCAACGCCTCTAACGGCTACATTGGCATTTTTGATTACCGAATCAATTTTGACATTTCGAAAAAGTGATACAATTTACAATTTTTTTTTTGTTGTTGCTATTGTGTATGAATACATCATAGTATATTGAAATGAATAAAGAAAATATTTAAAATGCTATATATTTGATGTGACAATCAAAAAAGTCAAAATACCAGAGAAGATACTGTGGCAGAAAATATAATTTTTCTCATAATATGTGTGATTTCTGTAAAACATTTTATCATATGTAAATTTATATTATAATTTATAATATTAGTTAAATGTTACAAGATGCACAATACATGAAAATTGAGATTAAAAAGTTGGAAAACTTGAATAATTGGAAAGAAGAAAATTTCTGCATATCACGATATCAGTGTATGATTTTAGCATCTTTCTTTTATATTCGCAATAAATGAAGAAGATTCTTAATTGAAAATATACCAGGCTCTAAGTGGAATCAGTTCACAAGCTCGGAAAACAAAATACACGAAAAATACGAACCATGTGAATTTCTATCTTTAACATTAACATTACATGTACAAAATTTATAGATAATAAATAGAGGAATTATTGTCAAAAATAGACTTCTATTTCATACAACCGCAAGTATTATACAATTTTAATACAATTTTCTGCTTCTTGGATTATATCTTGTTCAAATATTAACTTAAGAAACACATTTTTATATAATTCATTATTGCAATCAGACGACCATTGTTAGAATTTTATTCATAAGATAAGTATCTTGTACAATGAGAAAATATGTATACCTAAAAGAATTTTTCATGTTAGTAGAAGATATCTGTTGAAAAATTATTATCTTATACATCTGTTTCTCATATAAGCTTCTAGGAAATTTATAAAATTTCATACTTCAATCGGTAATATTGTAAGAATTATTCCATCCCCCACTGCATCACATACTATTTGACGTCCTATCATTCGCTTTCATTGCAAATATTTTATAAAATAGAAATTGCAAAATTATTCTGACATAAAACATAACCTTGCTATATGTTTCAATGAGTAACCATTTTGCCATTTTTGTCCGCTCTCGGTGCTGATTACTTTTGTGCACACCGCCTATTAATGATTGTGAAAATAATTACTTACATATATCTGTACGAAATATGAAGAATTGGTACATACCTGTAAAAAAAGAAATATATATATATATTAGATACATTACAGTAAAAGCACACAAAAAAAATCAGTATTAACGTATGGTCCTAAAGTTTTGAGAAATTTTTTAGATGTTTTGTATTTATACCAAATAACGTTTAATCAAATTGTCGCTGGAAACAAAATATCACAATTAACTTGTTTCCATTTTGACAGTTTAGTTTTTTCTATTTGATGCAGCAAAATGTCATATAAGCTAGATATTCGTAAAGGAATTTACAATCTTGTTGGGCGAATGCCTAAGTGTGATATTGTTACAAGTTTATCGCGAGCACAATATCTCTGTGGCAACAATTTATCGGACAATAAAAGATTGTGAAGAGGTATACCCTGTGATAACCAAAAGTGGTCGACCAAAAATTTTGAGCCACATGAGAGAACAAAGATTAATTGCAGCCGTTAAAGACAAAGTTGGACTGTCACAACGAATTGTAGCCAGAAGATTCGATGTTTCGAAGACCACTGTTTTTAGAACACTTTCTCGAAATGACGTGGTGTTTCGAAAAAGAAGAAAGGCACCAAAATATACCGTGGCCCTAGATGTTGTCGTGCGCTAAGGCGTATTCATTTTCTCAATATACTTATTGTAATGGATGACGAGAAATATTTTACTCTGTCCCATTCAGAGATAAAAGGAAACAGCTGTTTTTATATTAATGACATGGAAAACACACCAGACAATGTCAGTTTCAAAGGTAAATCTAAAATTGAGGATAAAATTTTAGTATGGTGTGCTATATCTGAAGGCGGATATATCTCGCAGCCGTACATTGGTCGTGTTTGAGGAGAAGCCTTAACTGCACAACTTTATATTCAAAGATGCCAGTCTAAATTGCTTCAATTTTTAAATACACATCACGCCAATGATATAATGTTTTGGCCTGAACGACGAAAACAATGTAGACTTTGTTCCGAAATAGAACAATCCTACCAATGTACCTCAGACTCGACCAATAGAATAATTTTGGTCAATATTGACCAGAAAAGTGTACGACAAGGGATGGGAAGCTGCAAATGAAGAACAATTACGACGTCGCATTTACCAAAAGATTTGAGAAATCGATTTAGATGTTGTCCACGGGATGATGGGGTGTCAGAAGAAAATTAAGGGCCATTGAAGATAATGCTCCATTATCAATCATTTAAATGTTAAATATTAATTGTTATACTTATTGTTAATTGTTATAATAATTAATTTAAAAAGTAAGAGTTTTAAAAAAGTTAAATAAATAAATAAATAATCATCACGGCAAATTACCCATTGCTGGGTGTGCCAATCCGCTTTGTATGCAGATATTGGTAATGATACAAAAGTTAACAGTATCTAAAAATTTTCTAAAACTTTAGGACCATACGTTAGTGTAGTGGGGACCTCATAGTACACTAGTCAGTGTAATACTACATTCGGACTTCGAACAAGAACATAATCTGTTCAATATTATTTTCACACAAAAATTGCAAACAGTAAAATCTATTGCATTCTGGTGCAAATCTAGATCAGTATAAATTGTCTCTCTCCCCTGTAGTTTTGTGCGTTCGCACCTTGATGGTAATTTAATTCGGTTTGTGGCGATTATTTTCGGTTAAGCGAATTCAATTATCCGAAACGGTCGAGTGCGTGGTGGTATCGATTAAGAACATCCTGCAAGAACAGCTGAAAACCATAACACCCGAATCTCATTCGCTAATGGACTGAGAAGATGATAGATTAGATACCTATAGTATTACACAAAAGTATCCATCGATATTTGGAATATTGCAATTTGTAAATTGCACATTGACAATTTAAGGTGCATTCACAAATGAAAATTAGGTTTAGATTTATGGTTTATACTTTAGATTTAAAGACTTTGGCCGCATATTATGTAATGACTCCATTCGCACTTCAGAATTTAGGGTCTCTAAATCCAAATCATAGCTAAACATTGCAAGGTCCATTTTAGGTTTATGATTTAGTTTGACGTCACAAACTTCACCAATGGGAACGAGTCTGAAATGATATAGATATATACACCCATCTTTATTTATTATCCACTTGGAGGATTCGGCTTTTTAAACAAATGTGAGAATTTGGAGAATGTCATAAATTAATTGCTGAAATATAACCAATAATGACCAGAGAATCACAGTTTCACGGCATACAGGTATCTTGTTGAGTACTGCTCTACCGATATTTTAGTCTTGTTTTTGAAGCAGTTATATAGATGTCTGTACATATCAAAACTAATTTTCAGGTAATTTAAACTTACATTAAGAATGACTTAAGGTGCATTCACAAATGAAAATTAGGTTTATGATTTTTGTTTAGGTTTAAGGAAGTCTTTCACAAATGTAAGTTTAAATTACCTGAAAATGAGTTTTGATATTTACAGACATCTGTGTAAATGCTTCAAAAGCAAGATTAAAATATCGCTAGAGCAGTATTCAACAAGACACCTGTATGCCGTGAAACTGCTTGGCATTATTGGTTATATTTCAGCAATTAAGTTATGACAGTCTCCATGTTCTTCTCGCATTTGTTTAAAAAGTCGAATCCACCAAGTTGATACTAAATAAAGATGGGTGTATATATCTCATTTCAGACTCTTTCTCATTGGTAAAGTTTGTGACGTCAAACTAAATCATAAACCTAAAGTTTGGACCTTGCAATGTTTAGCTTTATGATTTGGATTTAGAAACCCTAATTTCTTTAAATCTAAAGTATAAACCATAAATCTAAACCTAATTTTCATTTGTGAATGCACCTTTACTTAAACCTAAACAAAAACCATAAACCTAATTTTCATTTGTGAATGCACCTTTACTTTTACCACACATGAATTTGGGAATAACAATGAAAATGCTTTATCAAGAAATAACTTGTTAGTGCAGCCCGTTAACATTTTCAACAAACAAATTATAAAACCTACTCAATTGGTGAGTAGTTTCTACCAATTTCTTTCGACAAGTTTAACAAAATGAGTTTTAACATCATCCACACATAAAATATAAAAAAAAAATTATTACAGCTTAACTAATAATGATTGAAACTTTTTAGAACTACGTATCGCTTTGAATGCAGAAAAAAATTCAAAAAATAAATATTAAAAAATGGTGGAGGCGCCCCAATTAGTTACAATAATAATTTTAAAGAAACACTCGTAATATCAAAAATAACAGCCCTCTTTGAGAGTCTATTTTTCGTGTGCCTCCTTCTCCTCATTGAGTTGACTCGTATAATGAGGTCAGATAATTTGCGGCTAAGTCTTAGCATTCTAATGATGTTAAATACCCGTGGAAATAGCACTCCGGCGCCCTGAAAGTGCCAAAGAGGAACTCGGAAGCTCTTAACGTCGTCTTAAGCCTCTAGCCGCCTTTAATTACATGTCATTACGGAATTTGTTTTTATAACTCATACCCACACGCTATAGAATATTAAATTTTTAATGCCCTTGCCATTCCAAATAGAAATTATAAGATGAAAAATAAAATCACGTATTTAGATGTCACGCGAAAGAGATTGAATGCTTTAAAAAAATCATAAGCGGAGTTACATATCTATGCGAAAATCGAGCCCTGCGCAAAAAGAATTAGGGATGTTGCAAGAATTTTTATATGCCTTCTAAGTATTAAGTTTAAAAAGATATAATTTTTTGAATAGCCTCAAATTTGAAAATATCACCAAATATTTTTGAAATTTGGATATTTAGAAAAAGTCACGTGATCTGAAACAGAATGTGACGTCACAACACATACATCTTCATCGGCTCCAATTGGTCCCTTATAGTGTCAATTCTTTACGTTTTGTTACAAGTGTTATGATAAATATATTGTCAAAGTTGTCAAACAAGTGTCAAATTTTTGTGTTTGGTTCGTGTTAGATAATACAAAATTCAATATAAAATGAGTATTTACAGTATTGTGCCTTCTTGCAAAAATGCGCTAGGAACAAACCTACTATTGAATTTATAAATATGCGAAAAGAAGCGAAGAAAATAATATTTGGCTGGAAGCAGTAGGTCGAAGAGCTGATGGTTGGGATTTTACATTTTATTTTACCTTAACTCTTTAACACACCTTATTTCGGCAACAGTAAAACAGTCGTTTTATGATATAAATTCAGCCATCATCCAGCTTTCGATTTTCGGTAAACTGTCCGACTTAGCTTGAGTGTATTCTGTATTAGCCATTATTACTCAGTTATAATGGAAAATGTCAGCGTCAAATGTCAAATTAGAAGTTTGTTATTAACATGTGACAAACTATCGCCTACGTTTATTTATCTAAATAACAAAAATAAATGTAGGTGATGGAAAAACTGTTATTCTATTGGCTGTGAATGACGTAATGTATGTGCTTCTACGACACAGGAGTGGGGGGTTGTTTATCATGACTATTTTTGGCGCCAATATTCGTATTTAATTATTTACGAAAATAACGACAAATTATTTAAAAAATAATTATTAATAAGAAAATATTGCATAAACTTTCATTTAAAATACTTTTTGAAAAATGTGAAACAGGCTCATGATAATAACGCGTTTTATTTAAGCAATAAACTAATATTATAAAAGTAAGTTTATAAATAATAATTGAATAAATGTAAACAATAAATTAAATAATAAAAAAAAAAGATCACGGCATATTACCCATTGCTAGGTGTGCCAATCTGCTTTGTATGCAGATATCGGTAATGATGATGACATGTTTGTATCGTGTGGGCGTTTAAATTAAAATTCGAAATAACTTTGGCGTCGGTCGGGATCGAACCCGGTTCCCTAGATTCGCGACCAAGGACCAGACACTCAGGCATACGCCACGAGACCCCAAGAAATAACTGAGAGAAACAAATTCAGGAATTGAATTTAGTAATTTTATACGAAAAATTATAATAAATAAATGTAGGCTAATTCTTTTGTATTTTTGACTGCATGTATATTATTACTTCTACTATTGAAAAGTTATAAAATCGATTTTCTGTAATGTAATTTGGAAAAACGAACCCTTTCTTTAAAAATCCATCTCGCTCGTCGCTAATTTTCTTGTCGCGTGGCCGGAACTCAACCCAGGATCCGGAATCCACCCCGGAATCCATGCGAAAGTCCGGGGCGTTTGCGTTAGCCCGCCAGAATAACTGGAATGGCACAAACGAGTTTTTTATTTCCTCGCGACTGGTCAATGTCACTCGATATTTTTAAATTCTGCCCGGAATAGGCACTAAAATACAAGTGGTGTTCCGGAGGGGGATCGAAGCCGCACCGGAGCCAAATGTGCCCGGAGTTTGCCGAATGTTTTTTCTTACGAATAACTTAAAAGAGATTTATCCTAATGCTGAAACTATCAAAAATGGATTTTGTGCTCATCTCTTCCACATACGAGAAAATTTTCTTTTTGATGTGATTTATAACGACGTTTTCTTCAGTTTAAACACACGACAATAATAAAATACGAGGGATGTTCTCTTAATTTCCAACCTTATATAGGAAACCATAGTACAAGCCAGCGTCAAAAAGTATCCGAAATTGTTGCCTAGAACCAACCAGGTGAATGCTGGAGGGAAATTTCTTTTTCGTGGGTTGACAACTACTAGTATAGAAGGCGTCGAGCTACCTGACATCCCTTTTAATTACTGTCTACGAGAGCTGCAGGCTGTTCCTTACTCGATTTTTTCGTTCATCGGATTTTAAAATCAAATTCTGCGTTTTACTAGAGAAATCACTGCTTGGGATCCTTCAGATAATGAAACTTAGTAGTTTAAATCTCAGTGAAGTCAGTGGCCATACTGTAAGTGTTCATCAGCATCCCTCATCTGTCAACAAGTAAAAGTGGAAGTGTTTGTGTTCCTTCCTTTTCAAAAAGTCGTGAACGCCAATCATCCAACCTTACACCCCCTTTGTGTTACAAAATGGTTTCCAGAAGTGTTTTCAATATTTGTACGAAATGTGGAAGTTAAAAATCTGATGTGGACACCACACGACTTCCTTGTACGCAAGACCAATATGAAGTATAGACCCATAATTATAAAATTGCACGTATTTGACGTAATTTGACATTAACATCTATATTTTTATTTTTTTGTTATTTTTTGTCCTAATCCATAGCAAGCTTCATTACAAAAACCAAAAAGTATAAGTTTTAAATTTACATATCTCGCTTATACAATGGCTAATTTAATAATACTTGATGTGCTAGACGCAGAATTTAATTCTCAAAACTCTTATTTAAAGCATTTATTTCTAAAATCAAAATGAAACCATTTTATTCAAGAAAAACTATTAACAACTTCAGGTAATATATCACTTCTGGTTAGCCTGTTTTAACCAAAATCTATGTTATTCCAATTGACATGAAAGTCTTATATACCAAATTTGAAAAGTTTTGGATTATAATTTAAAATAGTTTTTGTGCAACCGGACGCGAAATAAGCATTTCGCAGCCGCAATACAGGCCGCGAAATTAAATTTCGTGACCGTTGTCATGGTAGCGGTCGCGAAATTAGGTAAACAATCACTTTGACACTTGAGAATTGTATGGTTTTGTCTATCAAATATTAATTCCATAGCCACCTTGAAAGCCAACTTTCTATTTACAATGAAACTGTTTAAAATTAATAAAATTTGTAATTACATATTTTTTACGGTTGCACAAAAAATATTGTGTACACCTTGTCTGCGAAATCCTTTAGCGCCCTCGAGATTGTCTTGCCTCGGCCGCAAGCGTCCTCGGCGACAATTTTTCTCTCAGTACGCTAAAGAGTGATTTCGCGGCCTTGATATACAAATAACTATTTTCATTAATAGTATATTGTGTCATTACCGATATCTGCGAACAAAGCAGATTGGTACACCCAGCAATGGGTAATATGCCGTGATGATATATTTATTTATTTTTTTAGGAGTAAAAGTGATACTATGTGTGGCGAGAATGGAAGTTTGCACAATTGCATGCGAGGCACACAAAGACACTTTTATTCCGAATGACACATTAATTTTTTTTTTCGAACGCACTACTTTTCTTTTTATTCGCTAATTCTATGTAGTTGCTATGGATATTTATTTATTTTATTTCTACGTCGCCGGCGTAGAAATTAGCTATTTCTACTCCGGCGGCGTAAAAATTAGCTTATTTCTACTCCGCCGGCGTAGAAATTTCCAGCGGCGTAGAAATGAAACTTCTACCTTGTGAAACAAGTCACAAAAAGTACCATTTCTACGACGTTTGAAAAAAATCTATTATAGGCTTCAAATAAAGTACCATTTCTGGAAATTATGTAATGACCAAAAAGGGAGGTTCACAACTAGATATTATAGCAGTCCTAAATACTAAATTTCAACTTTCTACGGGTTACCGTTTTTGAGTTATGTGAGATACGTACGTACGTACAGACGTCACGACGAAATTAGTCAAAATGGATTCAGGGATGGTCAAAATGGATATTTCCGTTGAAATCTGAAAACCGAAATTTTTCGCGATTACAATACTTCCTTTATTTCATACAAGTAAAAAAGGAAATTAATGTAAACACGTTGTATTTGCCGTTACAGTTTGTACATTTTTGCATTGATTTGCCAAAGATGGCGCATTATTCATATCGTCCATTTTGTATTTCGAACATCTGGTAAAGAAATATGGTTATTTATTTAGTTATAATAAAAGATCTTGTATTTATTTAGGACTTATTTGCTCTCCGTGTTTAAATTCAAATCTTCTACGGGTCACAAATTTCCGCCGTGGATATAAACAAAAATGACAATGAGTTGTAAGGACAAAACGGTCCCATAAACCTTCCCCGTGTCCAGGACCACAGGACCCCAGTCCTGCAGGATGTTCCCCAGGGATGATCGATAGGGATTACAGGATTTACATTGAATACGTATACTATTAAACTCCTGGAATAAAATACAGCTTTGGCCGGCAGGAATACATCCCGAACCTCGACTAGGAATAATACAACGCACACACGGGACTCCGAATAAACAAACAGTGCAATGATCCGCCAGTTGTTTATGAGATTGCAAACAGTTCATTTAAATATACGCCAATCAATGTTTTATTTTATTTCTATCACATAGACGCAAATAGATTTAACTAAAAAACACAAACAGGTTTAGAAATAATCATGGAAAATAAAATTATCCTGGTTTTGGAAAAATGAATTGACAAAGGGGTTCTCCACTACTTTTTTAACTTCAAAATTAAAAACAATCGGAAGTTGCAGAAAGTTTTAAGTGTTATTCGTTAAGCAGTAATATATTTTTACCTTCCGTCACCTTTAGGTAAGGAAGGTATTGTCTTTGGTCAAAAAATTCGGTGATGAGTTTTTGATGAGTAAGCACGTTTTAGGGTCCCTACAATACGATTTTACTATTTTTACGATGATGTCTGTATGTGTGTATGTGCGTGTGTGTATGTATGTATGTATGTATGTATGTATGTGTGTCCGTGTGTGTGTGTGTGTGTGTGTATGTAACAAAATTTTCGTCTGCGATAACTTCCATACTACAATCTAAAAATTATAATTCTTTCGTATTTCTTTTCGTTACATCCATGTGAAGAGCTGATTAGATTTTGGTTAGAATTGGACAACCGGAAGTACCTTCATTTGAAGAGTTTAACAGTTTTTCTTGAAAAAACTATGTTAAATATCATTTTTTCACGTTTAATGTTATTATAAATATTAAAGAATATTTTATTCTCTATACGATTTGACTACATTTTATACTTAATATTAAATGGATATAGAGATAAAAAATTATAAAGAAATTAAATTTCATAAAGTAGCCATAGCTATGAAAACAGCTACTATATTAAGAAAATTTTGATTGAAAGATGTCAGTGTCAAGTAAAATTGACATAGTGTGTTTTTCGTATTATTTTACTGGAAACATAGGATCTTTGCTATAAATTTTCTGTATGGAATTTGCATAAAATACATGCAACTGCCGGAAGGTAAAGTACAAGAAATATAATCTTTAGCAAGGAACTTTCTGTATGAAATTTGTACAAAATACATAGAACTGACGGAAGGTAATGTGCTGGCCACATCAGATTTTTTAAAATAGGTATTCTATGGCGTACCTAGATGTTAATCTAATTTTATTCTCAGACAATGAAGTTTACTAAAATTTAACAGGGGTAAAACGAGGGGGGTCTCCTAGAAGCTGATGATGACAGTGACGCTCTTTACTCAACTGATTGGTAGACGCTTGAATGATTGGCGTCCATATATATAATATACCTATAAAACTAATATACTGCTGGTGGGAGTGAGATTTGTGAATTGTGAGAATAACATTGGACGACTGCAGACATAGGTATACATCTGCATATATAGCTGCACTTGTCTGTAAGAATAGCTCCGCGCAAGCACCAGATTGCTTTGATTTTATTGGTGTAGAGAGAGATAGGGCATCAGCAGTATATTTGTTTATAGGTATATTAAGAACACACACACTTACACTACACACATCCACTCACTTGTTGACTGATGAGGGATGCCGACGAACACTGACAATATTTGAGATTTATAACTAAAGTTTTATTTACATGATTACAACTTATTATTATTAATTAAAGTAAATATAACAGAATACATAATTAAACAACCGAACTATACTATTACATTTTACATTCTGTAACTCACGCGCCCCAAGACTAAAACACTCTACATGTCTCGACAACAAACGTCTTGATGATTACAACTTATTATTATTAATTAAAGTAAATATAACAGAATACATAATTAAACAACCGAACTATACTATTACATTTTACATTCTGTAACTCACGCGCCCCAAGACTAAAACACTCTACATGTCTCGACAACAAACGTCTTGACGACGTGACAAACCAATATCGACTCTTACATGTTTGCTCCATAAAAGTACTAACTCGATTGTCAAAAACTAAAAATCTTATCTCTTCTCTTCCGTGAAAGGCTAGGGGTTGCAGGGTAAAAGGTATCATAGCGGCAGCCAAAGTCACGCACGTATGCATAATAATTTCAAGGACTTTCAATCCCACCCACTCGTCATTGTCGATACTTGTCAATACTTGCGAGTAGTGTGAGACCAGCTTACGATACAGGAGCTACAAAGGATAAAAGTCCAAGCATTTTTACTTAATTAATTCGGTAGACAGACTGGTAAAATTATATTTGGTCTCACTTAAATTGGCACTCGACCTATTTGTTTGTATATTAATGTCTAATCTGAGTTTTAGACTAAGATTGATACTGTATCTTACTTCAATAATAAGGTTTCAAACTTTTTTGCACGATCGGATTATTTTTATTTACCAAAAGTGTTTCCAAAGACAGTAGGTCTTATTTACAAATTACTGAACGGTACGTGATGTGCTTCACTTACCGTTCAGGAGGCGAGACGGTAAATAAATAAAAACAAAAATCAAAGCTTACTTCAAAAATGACACCTAAAATTTTTTAATATGTCAAAATAATTTTCAAATCTTATTTTTCTTTTAAGTTTTGTGCGTCGATCGTGCAAAAAATAGTAAAAGTATCACGAACGTTAAGAAATTACCGATCTCAGACAAAATTGGGACCTTCGCTTTGCTCAGTCCCCAAACATTGTCTTCGATCGGTAAACTGTCCTTACCGTTCTTAATACTTAATATACTATAAAATTAGGAATAGAGTAAATGTGTAACGTAGATGTTAAAGGCACAAAAACTGGAATATTTTAAAAACTAATAACTTTTTCGGTAATCTGTGTACAAAGCAGATTGGCACACCCAACATTGGGTAATAAGCCGTGATGATATATTTTATTTATTTAATAACTTTTTGGATGGTCCTTAATACAGTTTTAAGTCTAGTGACCCGTTCTAATTTGTTACTACATTTTCATTTATTGTCAGCAAAGTTCACAAATCATTTAAAAAATAACGAGTAATATAGTAAATATTCGTTTTATATTTTACGAGTATTTTAGTTTCTTTTTATCATTTGAGTATTACATTTGTTTTTTGATTGATTTAGTGAACCTACCAATATTTTACAAGATGGAAATTATTTAATTTTTACTGTGTGGTGTGCACATGCGCATTGTGCTTGGGTTATAATACTATAGCGCGTAGCTTTAGCTTTTGTTTTACGATGTATGCAAATTCGGGTAGTTTTATATAGGGCTGGTGTTGGCTCGTAAACGGCTGCCTATCTGATTTTAGTACCCGGAGTTGCCCGGATGCCCGGAGTATCCGCGTTGCTCTTTTCCGCCCCCACCACCCATTGCTGTTGCTGCTTATGCTTCAAATTCATTTGTCTTTTACGAGACTGTTTGATGTTTCATTTGATTTGTGATGCAATCTGATGCTTTATAGACTCCTCAAATTTGACTAAAATGTACCGTTTGTGTTTCGGGCACCAATTTATACTTCATTGTACGGACTTTATTCGCTCGTTGCAGTCACGTTTAAATTATATTAAATCTAATCATGAATATATATCAACGATTTATCTTTCATCCAATTGTGCCATTAAAATAAATCTTCAGGACTATTCGCCAGTTGCACCAATGTAACTTAAATTTTAAGTGTTCCTTAAATTGACAATTGCATTGAAATGATATGCCAAATGACTTTTCCGCATTGCTGTCAAAATTTCGATTTGGTTTTTTTTGTTTAACCCTATGATTGCGAGTATAGTATTATTCACGAAAGATGACTATTCAAGATCATTTATGAGCCATCTGATATAATATTACTTGCAGATAACTTCATTGCATTTTGAACCAATAGGCGTGCAACGCGAAATATTTATGGATTCATTTTAACTGAAAAAATAAATGTACTTTATTTCAAATATTTGTTTCTTTTTTACCTTCCGTCACCTTTAGGTAAGGAAGGTACTGTCTTTGGTCATAAAATTAGGTTGTGAGTTTTTGATGAATATGCACGTTTTAGAATCCCTAGAATAAGATTTTACTATTTTTAAAATGATGTATGTATGTATGTACTCATATGTATGTACGTATGTATGTATGTATGTATGTATGTATGTATGTATGTATGTATGTATGTATGTATGTATGTATGTATGTATGTATGTATGTATGTATGTATGTATGTATGTATGTATGTATGTATGTATGTATGTATGTATGTATGTATGTATGTATGTATGTATGTATGTATGTATGTATGTATGTATGTATGTATGTATGTATGTATGTATGTATGTATGTATGTATGTATGTATGTATGTATGTATGTATGTATGTATGTATGTATGTATGTATGTATGTATGTATGTATGTATGTATGTATGTATGTATGTATGTATGTATGTATGTATGTATGTATGTATGTATGTATGTATGTATGTATGTATGTATGTATGTATGTATGTATGTATGTATGTATGTATGTATGTATGTATGTATGTATGTATGTATGTATGTATGTATGTATGTATGTATGTATGTATGTATGTATGTATGTATGTATGTATGTATGTATGTATGTATGTATGTATGTATGTATGTATGTATGTATGTATGTATGTATGTATGTATGTATGTATGTATGTATGTATGTATGTATGTATGTATGTATGTATGTATGTATGTATGTATGTATGTATGTATGTATGTATGTATGTATGTATGTATGTATGTATGTATGTATGTATGTATGTATGTATGTATGTATGTATGTATGTATGTATGTATGTATGTATGTATGTATGTGTAAATGTGTAAATGTGTGCATGTGTGTGTTACACATGTGTGTGTGTGTGTGTGTGTGTATGTGTGTGTGTGTGTGTGTGTGTGTGTGTGTATGTGTGTGTGTGACGATTTTTTCGGATCCTGTAACTCCAATACTCAAAAAATTATAATTCTTTCGTATTCCTTTTCTTTACATTCATGTGAAGAGATGATTAGATTTTGGTTATAATTGGTCAACCGGAAGTACCCTTATTTTAAGATTTTAACAATTTTTCTTGAAAAAACGCTGGTAAATATCATTTTTCCACATTTAGTGCATTTGATTGATATAATAACCTGTCACATGTCAAATAACAACGTAATAACCATAAATACATAGTTTTAGCAGTCGTTATGATAAAGACTGTCAAAACGCTTAACAATTGTTAACAGAAACCACTTTCAGTACTGAGAATACCAAATTCGATTTTAACAATCTTTATAGTACATAACAACTATAAAGACCATAACGACTACTCAAATATTGAGTTCTGAATAGGTCCCTTAATGTTATTATAAATATTAAAGAATATTTTATTCTCTATACGATTTGATTATTTATGTTATTATAAAAATTGAAGATTATTAAATTTTCTACAGGTTGGCATTAATACTTTTTCTATATATTTTATGGATAAATTTATAAAATTATCTATAATTTAAATCCCGGAGCCTATGCTTTAAACAAACACAACTTCTTGGTTACACAATTCAAATCTCAAATGTCTGTAACTGACAGACAAATGTCACTGTCAAAAAACTAATCATTTCAAATTAATAATAGTAACGTTTTTAAAAGAAAATAATAAATAGGACAATAGACAAAGGAATTTAATACAGTTTCCAGAATAAATATAAGTATGTAATAGAATTAATAAAAATTAAATGGCGGGAGGTATTGTGTTGGCTACATCAGATTTTTCATTTAAAAATGGCAAAAAAGCGCAAAATATAAAGTATATTATAAAGAACTTATTTCATAATTGTCGATTATTTCGTTCTTCCTTCTCACAAAATAAAATGAAAATTATGACTTTCGTTCTGTAATATACTATTAGAGAAAGTAGTTAAGTTTCACAAACATAAAAGTTATAGTTAACGATTAAAAGATAAATGAAATTTAAAATTGGGTCTCTCAAGCCCAGTCGCAGTTATAGGGTTAGAGTCACTTAAAATTTAAGCCTTGTTGACGTAATTAATTGGGCATTTATTATATTATTTCTGTGGCGAATTATTGATATGCCATTTGAGAGTTTCAATTGAAAAATTTCAAAAATGATGTTTCAAATCTTAAGTTTCATGAAAGTGTCATAAGCTACACTGCGCATGCGCCGCCCAACTGTCTACAATAGACTTGCGCAGATGACATGCATGCACCTGCACTTATTACGTACAAGTTATGTTTGGTTAATCTACATGCTGGAACTTGTATATTTTTCGAATATAAAATTCAGGATTCAGTACAGTTTAAGTATGGTGAAGGGTAGAATTTGGCGATATTTCAATGAAATAAATACAAAAAAACAAGATACCCTCTATATAAAATAATTTAATATTATTTTTTAAAAAAAATTGTATTTATTTTGTTTCGAAGCTTTTGTTTTTCTAATTTATTTTCAAATTAGTTAATCTGAAATCCAAATTTTTCACATTCAACTGACGAATGTTAAGTTTCTTGAAATTTAAATGAAACTTTCAATAAAATTTTCAGTGAAACTTTCAAAAATATAAGTTTCCGAAATTTGCAACAACTTTAGTGGCATTCATGCTCGTTGTTTCGTCTACGCTTCCGTCGATATTGATTAGCAGTCATTGACAAACGCAATTGGATTAATATACAGGCGGGATCCACCAGTTTGGGTATAACATGTATAACGAGTAACGTGTTTATTAAATGCTCGCATGCTGACAATTACGATGAAATGTTGACTCATTCTGTGCAAACAGCTCGCATACAGTGCTCCGCAATAAAGAAATAGAGACGCATCGATCAAAAGATCAATTCAATCAGTATCACTGAAGATTTTGGATAGAGCAATTTACTTTAAATTGGGTGTCATTTTTAATGATGATTGATCACAAGAAAGTGTTTTGATCGTGAATTTAAAAAGCAGAATAGAATAGAAGGGTGCTAGTATTTTAATCTTCAGTTGTAACATAATAATAACCATTTTATATTGATTCTCAAAATACTTTTTGACAAGTTAAAATGTATTGGTAAATACATTCAGCAAATAGAAAGAATATTTTTATTGATACGTTCATATAAAATGTAAGGAGATAAGAAATCTACTTTTACAACACAGAGAGGACCATTATCATCAATGCGACACAATTTTTTAATGCCTTGTCTCATTCGTCTTTGGAAGATGTTAAATCTACTTCCCATATCGTCAGAAATATTCTTATCTATAAGTGTTGTTCGTTTTGGTATTCCCAGTCATTATTGTAACACGAGGGGGTCTCCTACGCTGATCTGAAGAATGTGATGAAGATGGCTCTCTAGCTCCTACTGGTGATGATACTACTACTTCTTTCTCCAATGATGACACACTAACTGACTGGTGGACGCTTTGATGGCTGGCGTCCACGTCTTCGTGAGAAGGAATTCGTGAGAAGGAAGAACACACATACACTTACACTTTACACTTGATGAACACAACGGACATGAACAATACTTGATATTTTCTGACATATATTTACTGATTAAAACAAAGGTTTTAACTAATTAACTAATATAACTAAGCCTAACATGTTACATTCCGTAACCCAGCGGGCGGGCGTTCTGCATGCGCCCCAAAACTAAAAGACACTACATGTCCAAACCAAAACACGTCTGCACGACGCGACGAACTAATCTAGACTCTTTCATGTTTACTCCATGGCTAACTATTGTCAACTGTTCTAAAACATAGCGCTATCTTCAGGACAGGATAATCTTAGGAGTCCAGGGTACATATGCTAGGGCATTCAAAGTCACGCACGTATACATAATAATTTCTAAACTTAATGATAAACAAATAAAACGTGACTATCATAATATGATAAGAATTTCTAAACTGAATTTTGACTAGATAGATAGATAGATAAACAGAGTTAAAATATGATTATTGAAACTAAAATTTAGAAAAGTTTATAAAAAGTTATTTATCTCTTATTGCTTTTACCCTCGTCTTATTACATTATTATAGCTGTATTCTTTTTGACCCAATGGGCAACTTGCGTGCCATTTTTTATTTAATATTTTTGAAGAGACGATAAAAACTTGCTACCCATATTATTTATATATATAATAAAGAAGAGAGACAGTGACAAAAATGAACTAATGTCAAAATCAAATTAAAACTCGCACTCGCTCGCCATCTATAGGTTACATTATTAAATATGCATCCTTTTCTCCAGTTCAAAATAATGACGTCAAAGAAAATATTCTTTCTTTTACCAAAAAACATAATTTTTTTTAAATAAAATTTATATTTTTACATACGTTTTCAACTTTACTTTAGGTATTTAGTGATGGGTATCAGATTTTCAGTACCACGCAAGTAGCCTATTGTAACTCTGCTCAGTACACAACTGAGATGAGATGAAGTGAGTTGTGATGTGTGCAAAAAGAACAAGTTTAATTTCATTTTATCACTTCCTTCTTTACCGATAGTACTCGTATTTGGTATGGCAGCTGTCAAAATTATTGACTTATTTTCTGATGTATGATACTGTTTATAAACGAAAAATCAATAATGTTGAAAATATATTACTAAGTATATGTGTATATGTGAATAAAAAAATTTGTTGTATTATATAACCTTAAAATGCAAACTGAGTGCTTCAAATCATTTAGAGTTTTGTAAACTGGTAGTGTAGCATCGGAAAGGGGGGAAGTGAGTTTACTCATAACAACTCAGATCAGTTTTTTGATCTCCAAATTTTTCCTTGCAATTTTAACATGGTATATTTTAAAACAACTATTATGTATTTACAATGTCCAGTAACAACTAAGATTAGACCTTATTTAGTACTAAAATTTGGAGTGTAAATTTTTTCTCGAAACTTTTGTTACATACGAGTATTTTAAAATAAATAAAAGAGTTGTTGCTGTTAAAGATGTGACTTGAATGTCTTTTTTGTAGATAATTGCAAAATATGTAAATGCATTCCAACTTGTCGAAAACACGATTAATTCTGCTATAAAGCCATCTGAAAGTTTGAAATAAAAATTAATCAGAACTGCTTTTAAACCGAAACAGATTCCATTTAAACTTTTCAAATTTCCGCGACTACTTAGCTACGACAATACAAATAATATAAACTTCCTTCAAAATAAAATTATCCCGCATCGTCGCTGCAAATATTTTCCTGTTGTTTTAAATTCAGTCTTCAGGGAAATAACGCACAGCTCAGAACGGTGAAGAAGAGAACCTTCTTGCTTTCTGTTTTCTCTGTCGGGACAGGAATTTTTTATTAGTAAATACCTGGAATCTTTTGTATAATGATGCACAATACAAAGCTTTTCACGTCAGTTAAAACTTATATTCGCCCAAGTCCTGAAAGCTTCAATCCTGAAAACCGAATCCTCAAGTCTGAATTTGAACAATGAGGTAGGATCTAAGTTGATTGGAAAAACGAGAATGTAAGAATTTTAATACAATACTTTCTTGAAAAGTAGAGAAAAGGGGATATTTCATTTATATGTATACAGGGTGTAAATGAAATAAGTGCATTTAATTTAACCAGTAATGTAACTCGGCGAGAGCAACAATATTTCTTAATAACTTTTTTTTCTAAGTCTTTTAGATTTTGAGTTAAAATTATTTAAAGATTTACTGCATATTTCGGCGCGCGCCCATGGAGAACAAATGGCTGCTATCGTGATCAAGTGAGATACAAACAGCTCAAAAATTGTCGGTTATCGGTTACACTTGCAGTCACAGTAATTAATAAACGAATCAACGGAAATTACATTTATTATTTATTAATTCGTAATAGTGCAATTTTTAAAATAAAGAAATATAATTTTGGATAACAAAATTATAAAGTTGTGTATTAAACCAGGCTTTAATCACCTGTGAATAGAGGATGACAAGGAGAAACGAGGGGAGGAAGAGCAAAAGCATAGTTATTAGATTATGAGATGATTATTTATCGTCGATAAATCATAATAGTTTAAATACGTTATTCAAAAAATGTAAGTACAAACTTTTGTCCATTTAAACGAGGTACATGAGTACCAATAATTAGTCGTCCATTTATTGTTCCCGCTCAAACATGTTTTAATGAAAATTTTTACAGCATTTTCATCTGTCGAGATGTGTATTGTGCATAATAAATACACCTTACCAAGTAAATTCAGTCTCATTAATGAACATTATGAGCCATTCCCAAAATCGAAGTCTGCTGAAAACATTGATCTTTTTGCACATGATATGGATACAACTGTTGTTTTATTTAAAATTGCCATATGTGACACTTCGTATTGTGATAAAGATGTACAAGATTAAAAAATGTGCGAATATTAGGAACAGTATGATTTGGACGGAACGTCCAAATGCGTTGGCAACTCTATAACACTGTCTTTATATCAACCACAAATTAAAATGTAGTACAGATACGAATGAATAAATAAATAAACCATAGGTAAGTAATTACAATATCTGTGTACTCGCTATTTGTAAACGTAAGCATTTTGACAGAATTTTACCTGATAAACAATTTTATTACTAATGCCAAAATATAATTGCAACAACTGACAAAACTGTCAATTGCTAAAACAAAATTTTTCATAGCTATTGCTACCGCATTCAATTATTAGAAAAATACGTGGAACGACTCGTCAATTTACGGGGTGGTAAAAATGCTAAAAAAATATGCGATTTCGAGAAAAAGTTATTAAGAAATATTGTTGCTCTCGTCGAGTTACATTACTGGTTAAATTTAATGCACTTATCTCATTTACACCCTGTATGTATTTCATATGAGTGACGAGCTGCTATAAGAAAAATCCCCTTATTTCCGAAGTATTTTAATTATGTCGTTTTATTTCTTTATTAATATTTATTATTAAGCATGTACTTTTAAATTGCGCTGTAGTCCCCTATTTTGAATAGAAAATTATACAACAGTGACATATGCTCTTGATTGATTTAGAAAATAAATATTGTTATCTTCATTTTGTTGAACCTTTTCGCTAGCGAAATTTTATCTATCATATTCGTCAGTCCGTTTGTTGATTGACAGTCCTGTTTTTAAAATTCAAATCAGTTCTATTTTCCTTTTGTGTTTAGATTGGTTATTTGTTTAGTGGAATTGAGTCATTTTTTCACCTCTTCTCTGTATTTGTATCTGTATATGGCAGCTTGTCACAACGTGTGTGTCCGAAGGGTATATAGATGCCTAGCCGGGTCATTCACCCCTGATAAAATATGAAGCCTGCATGGGTCGGGGTGAGAATTACGCATTCCATTAACCAACATCAGGTTAGGATCTGACTGCAGCGCGAGTTCGGCTCGTATTTAACCGGGGGGACTCAATTTCTCGGAAAATTAACCTGGAGTAGGTACCGCGCTATTGTCATGTAATATTCACCGACTGTTTGTTGTACTAGGGTTAATCGCAGCGTTTTGTTACCTGTTTTCACACTGTGGATTGACGAAATTGTTCGGGTTTTTCAACATCAAATGCACATATGCTTGAAGTATTTATAGCATTGGGCAATTTTGAAATGGCTGTAAATCTAGATGTAAAATAATAAACTTGAATTTCAACATGGACTACTTGAGTTATTCTTCCTCTTATTCGATATACATATGTTTTTTATAGTGCTCATTAAATTATATGCACTACCAATAAAAATTAATAATCGTAATTTAAAAATAAAATGTTTTCTGACAGGGCCGGATCTAGGGTGTGGCGAGCGAGGCACTTGCCTCAGGATTAAAGTTTAAAGGGGCGCCAACCAAAAGACCAAAAGAGCATTTTTTACTACCTATTTATAACAGCGTCTCAATGAGATAATTACCTCAATAATGAAGATTATTATTATTAAAATTATGTTTAGCACAGACAGACCGCGCAGGTGAATTTAAATAATGCAATCAGCATTTAGGGCAGGGCGCCTTCGTGCTGCGCACGCGCCTGTTTAAGTTGATCTTACAAAAATAATAAACATAAAATCGAAAATTAATTACAATTTTTTGTGTACGCTATCAATTTGGGATAATATTTTAACTCAAGTAGATAAAGAAGTACAGTCAAAAAATATAACTGTGCTTAAGGCATCTAAACTTATTAAATAACTGGTAATGTGTTTGCAAGAAATGAGGGATCATGGTTTCGAAGACGTGTTTAAAAATATTGTGGAACGTATAAACATTACACCTGAATTTAAAAATAAAAGAAAAAGGAGTGCAAAGAGGTTGCCTATGTATGAAGCACAGAATGAAAGAAGCAATTTTTCTGACCAGAAAATTTTTGTAATTGAAATAAATCAATTTTGGATGCTCTTATATTTCATATAAACTGGGGGTATGAAAAACTTAACAACGTAGCAACAGATTTTTGATTTCTTTCTGGTGAGAAACTAGTCGCTATGAGTGTAATTTGCAAAAATCAACTGCTTATTTAGCTCTAAAATATAAGTGAGTTAAATGCTATAGAAATAGCAAATGTAATTTCGAGTTTTAAGATACACGCTTTATCCATTCTTCCCAATGTAACTACAGCTTCTAGTTTAGACGTTTAAAATTGATTACTTATCATTACTATTTGGTGTTTTTTTTTTCTTTATTGTCGACATTGTATGTGCCTAGATAATAAAATTTTCTCTAAAAAATATATATTATTTTTTTCTAATACATACGTATCCTTACATATATTTTCTAAAACACAAATATATATTTTTTTCAAAACACTTGGGGAGGGGGCGCAATTTTTCCTTTTGCCTCAGGTGCTAAAATATCTAGATCCGGCTCTGTTTTCGAACAACCAGAAGTTATAGCTATTAACATGTTATATATATCATAACTACCGCAGATGTCGGTTTGAAATCCGAGCTCGTAGAGCGAGGATTTTAAGACATCTAAGGCTTGTCATGATTCATAACATCCGTGGTTTGTTGAATAGTTTATCGGTTTCAGAAAATGAAGACTATTAGTATATTCCGTAACTTAACCGCGGTGACCAAGGTTCTGGTTAATCGTTCCGGAATGTAACCAAAACATAATTTCAGGATCGAGGTTCCATTTCGGAATGTGGTCCTTGAAAGTTTTGGTTTCTTTTTCGTGACCACAAAGACCACAATTTTTTGTGGTTGTGGTCATTTTCTTATTTCTTATAATATAAAAATAAATAAATATATCATCACGGCTTATTACCCATTGCTGGGTAGGCCAATCTGTTTTGTAATATAATAAATAAAATTGTATTTGTATAAACATATTATTTTTATTAATAAAATTGTATTTGTATAAACATATTATTATTATTATTATTAATATACCGGGTGTTCACTTTTTTTATAGGACATAGGAAATACAATGTTAAAATTTTCATTATGCGATAGGAAATAGGCCGGGCCTGATATAATGCACTAAATAAATCTCTCACTTGATTTAACGAATTTCCAGCCAAATACCATTTTATCCATTGAATTTTTTCAGAGATACTAAATGTATTCATAATTACTGATAAATAATTTAAATGAAGGCAATAATTATTAAATCTTTACCACAATAAAAAATGTCATCTGTCAAACTCAAACAGTACGACTGTTTGAATTGTATGTTTTGTTTTCCATGGCAAACTGTAGATATCTAAAAATTATAAATTTTATTTTACTTTTATTTCATGACTGGAACGAATTATATCCATAAATTGAAGCTTGTTCGATGTAGTTTTTATTTCTGAACATTTTTTGTATTTACACTTTTGTTCTAAAATTCATACGGAACGAACTATCGCATAATGAAAATTTTAACATTGTATTTCCTATAAAAAAGTGAACACCCGGTATACTGATACCTATAATATTTACGTTAGTATAAAATAGACAAAAGGGCCTACTCTGTAACTCAGTGGTTAATTTTGAACCGCTGGTTAATTTTTTTCACCAATCAAGTGTGGACATATAACAAAAAAAAACGGATTTTTAGATGTCAAATCAATATCTATTGGATAAAAATTTTACCCAGTGGTTAAAAATTAACCAGCAAGTTACAGAATAGGGCCCAAATAGAGTTACGTTGCCACTTATTTCTAATGATGCGTGGTTCTCTGCTTTACCGACACAAATTAACCAAGATGTTCCGAATCACAACCACTTTTCAATAACCATAACCTGACCACGTGAATCACAAGAAAACCATAACCACTGTCGTGGTTAAGTTCGGAATATACCTACTATATATTAATAAATATTATTTTTTGAAATGCTCTCGTACTTTCAGAATGCTATGGTTAACAGGACATTTTTTTTTTTTTTTTGACATATGTCAATATGACAAATTTTCAAATTATGTGCTTTATTCGTCGTTTATTATTTTAGAATAAAGTAAACCGTATTTATCTAACGATATCTGTATGTATTAATGAAGAGGTTTATACTTTCATTTTATTTTATTTTCATTTTGTAGACCGTTGGTGACAAATCAGTATGGTAATAATATTACCATACAGATAAAGTTATTACTTAGTTACCAGCCTACTTTTGTACATGTAAACAATGGATTAATATTCTGAAACCGGTAAAATGTTTTAATTCGTTAGAAGATTCAAAATGAAATTGTGTTGACCACTCCACAAAAGTTTTGAGAAATCACGGCATATTACCCATTATTGGGTGTGCCAATCTGCTTTGTACACAGATTTCGGTAATGATGATGACATATTTGTACCGCATGGGCGTTTACCAAAAAAGTGAAATGTTTTCTGACAACCAAGTTTTTTTTTTTTTAATTCATTAGAAGATTCAAAATGGAATTGTTTTGGCACTCCATATTTATTATATTAATAATTGTTGCCTTAATCTGTATTTAAAAACCAATGTCTCTTTTCTCTTTGAGTTCGAATGTGTGTCTTGTCTTGCGGGCGATAAAGATAGATCAATATTGCGATCGGCAATCGCCAGGTTCGGACTGGCCCCAAGGGAAACCTCGCCCCTGCTTTAGGACCGGAAATCTCTTACCCAACCATTACCGGGAATATTTTATTCACAAATCTCCCTATTCCCGTCCAAATGATGTTTATTTAACCGCCCGGCTACATACGTCTCCTGAATAATTAATTCAAAGAAGGACTCATTCAAAAAGTAAAAATCTAGTACACGTTTATAATTGATAAACTGCATACGTTGTTAAATTTAAATACAGGTATCATTTTGAAATGTTTTAATAAAAATTTCATGTACTAAAAGCATGGAAATTTTACACGGAATAAATACGTAATGCAGGAATTGATTATTCGGTGAAATGTGCGATTTCATGTAAATTTCAGGATTTGTAGTTGTTGAAAACTACAATTCCAATGAAATGCTTTTTATTTCCTATTACATTTAAATGCGGAATTTTTTAAATATGCAATTCAAATTAATAAAATTCGGCAGTGATACTCTTTATTTTATATAAACCATAAAAATTGTGTTAAACAATACAGGTAAAATATAAATTGTGACAGTAATTCTAAATAAATGTATCTCCATTTTATCCATTGTTGGATGTTGGATATGCCAATTATTTTGATTTTTTAAGGGGCTGTCCTTAAATTACGTAACGCTTCAAGGGAGGGGGTCAAGAGCAGCGTTACGCAGCGTTACGAGGGGGTGGGGGAGGGTTAATGTGTGCGTTACGTACGATAAAATATAAAAAATATTGCTAAACTTGCTTTAATAGTTTTGAAACATTCAAATTTCGCGGTGCTAATTCGTATATGCAGGCAGTCGTTTGTTTTCAATAACAGTCAACATAATATGTCGGGCACAGTTCAAATTCGGGCCAGTAGTCTTTCATTCGTGCAATGCAATTCATATTAAAACATGAATTCAAGTAGTGTTGATAAGGAAAAACTTTTCAATAGTTTGTTAAAAGCATATGGAAATGCATATGCTTTTAATTTCTGTGCTGTTACTTTTTCATCTTTATGTACATTAATTTAAATAGTTTCTGTTTCAAATTTTAACTGAATATTATGGAGGCCATATACTTTTATATCCAGTAAAGAAATTGGGGTGACAAGCCGTAGGGCAAGATTAGTACATTATTTTTCATCTTTATGTACATTAATTTAAATAGTTTCTGTTCTGTTATTTTTCATCTTTATGTACATTAATTTAAATAGTTTCTGTTTCAAATTTTAACTGAATATTAAGGAGGCCATATACTTTTATATCCAGTAAAAAAATTGGGGGTGTCAAGTACTGCGTTACGTAATATATGGGGGGGGGGGGTTCATGTTTGCGTTACGGGTGCGTTACAAAGGGGGGAGGGGGTATCAAAAATTTCCTAATTTTGCGTTACGTAATTTAAGGACAGCCCCTAACAAGCATATAACCTTTTCATAATCTTTTCTAAATTGTAGTTTTCGTAACAATATTTCAACTCTGTTTATCTTTGTAAGTCAAAATTCTGTTTCAAAATAATTATCATTTGATTTTTATTAATTTAAATATACATACTTACATATGCTGGAAACTGTATTAAGTTCTATTGTGACAAGGCGAGGGTAAGAGCAATAATAGATAAATAACTTTTTATAAACTTTTCTAAATTATAGTTTCAATAACCATATTTTAACTTTGTTTATCTATTTAAGTCAAAATTCAGTTCAGAAACTCTTTTGTATTATGATAGTCACGACATTTATTTGTTGATAATTAAGTCTGGAAATTATTATGTATACGTGCGTGACTTTGGATGCACTAGCCTATGCACCCCGTACCCCTAAGATAATCCTGTCCTGAAGACAGCGTTTTTTTGATAGTCGGATTAGATACTCGTGAGAGTTAACATGTAAGAGTCGATTTTAGGTAGTCGGAAAGACGTGTTTTGTTTTGAACATGTAGTGTTTTAGTTTTCGGTGGTGGCTCATTGCCAGCCCACTATATAACCATGTAAATAAAAACTTTAGTTAATTAGTTAAAAAGTTAGTTTTTAAATCGGCAAGTTGTGTTCATGTCCGTAGTGTTCATCAGTGTAAAGTGTATGTGTGTACTTCCTTCTCCAGGGTGTGTGTTCTTCGTTTTCACGAAATCCTTTCAGCAGTCAGTCAGTTAGTGTGTCATCGCTGAAGTAAACAGTAAGAAAAAAGAGTAATCATCAGTATCATCAATAAACAGTAAGAAGTATCAGTAGTATCATCATCCTCATCAGTCCAGATCCACCCCTCCCCTCGTGTTACACTATTTACTATGTTCTTTTTAAAACATTACTATTATTAATTTGAATTGGTTAGTGTAAACATTATTTAAGCCAGTAGTGTCGTCGATTTTGTTTGATAATAATTTATGTAGATACAGACAGGAGTACATCTTACATCTGGACTCCAATGTAAACATATTGAGATGTAGTAGGGCAGCAGTATAACTATAGTTCAGGGGATTAAAATTTATTGAAATTTTTCGTGCACAATATCGTTTACATGCAGTTTTGAAACCGTTTTTAAAACGTTTTTAGTTTTGAAAACGCCATGCATACAGTGTCAAAACGGTTTTGAATTATCTCAAACCAAAACTAAAATTCATGGGTTGGACTTGAAAACTAGTTTCAAAACTACTCATGTAAACACTTAAAATTCAGTTTCGATACTGCGCATGCGTACAGAGCATAACGTTTCTGTCGCTTTGTATTACTAACCTTCAAATAAACTGACAGTTGTGTAGTTTTAGTGCGTAGTGGTACGAAGTATAAAAAATAATTGGAATAATAGCAAAACGAATTATTTGGAGTGAAGAGGATCTGTCACTTACTTCAGCTAAGTGCGCATGCGCCGAAACTGACTTCAAATCAATTTTTAAACTTGTTTTGAAAACTGCATGTAAACAGTTTTGCATAATTTTGACTGAAAACTGAAACCATATTCAAAACTGCATGTAAACGTAGTAACTAAGACAGTACTCAAGTCGAGATCGAACAAGCGAGTAATACAGGGATTTAAGAGTTGCTTGATTTTTGAAAAATTGCGAGTTGCGTATTATAAAACCCAAGCTTTTATAAGAAGCATCTACAATATAATTATAATGCAAATCAAACTGTAACTTCATGCGGTATGATTTTGTGTGAGTCCTCCGCTGTGTTTTCAGTTTATGTTGTGTTTTGGTCGTGTGGATGATGTTGCAGTTCATTGTGATTCGCATAGCATCAGCTCCTGCTAGTGGCGAGGCGAGGCGACCCCAGCCATAGCCATGCCATGCCATGCCATGCAGGTGCATGTTGTGCATATCCTGCAGCTTGTGCGTGTTGCAAACATCCGGTGCGCTGTATAAATACCAACAGTCCTCTGCGTCTGCACTGCTATTCAAATACAGTCACTCACAATAAAATAGTAGCCACTAACAATTCAACTCAACACGATTTTTGAGTTTATTGAGTCGAATTCTTCACCAAGAAAAAAAACATAGTTGAAGGGCAACAAGTCATAAAGTACTGTAACGTGTGAGGCCCGCTGCTACGCTGAACAAGCGTCAAAGTATAGCGATGACGTAATCGCGCTAGCAGCCGGGCGACGTAAACAAGCGAGTCGCGACGTGTTTAATTACTTCCGGTCGCCTGAACCTGTTTGACCCTATGGGCTTTTAGTATTGTCACGGTTTTATCCCCGGTTGTAATTTTCAAACTAAAAAGGATAGTAAGGTGCGGTTTTAGTTATAAGTATGTTTGGTTTTATTTATCATTGCAACGCTGTCAAACTTAAAACCAAACTTACAACTGGTATACGGGTAGTATAAGACTTGTTGCAAAGAATAAAAATGACAAGTGTAGAAGGAAATTTTAATGAAATTGAAAAGGAAAATGAAGCACAAGGAATAGCAAACCACAGAGGAAGAAGGAGAAGATTTCGTGAAAGAATAAATCCTCTCCAAGTATTGCCAGAGAATGAATTGAAAAGAAGATATCGAGTAAAACAACAAACAGCAAGATATATTATTGATCTTGTTCGTGGGCACTTAGAACCCATGCGGGAAACCAAAACACTAATTCTTCCAGTATTACAAGTTTTAATTACACAATGCCCGGTTTTATAAAAATGAATTAAATTTTTATCCAGGATTTAAATTAGAATCCAGGATTTTGCATATATTATTATATGTATTATATAAGATTCTTTGCTAAACGACAATATCAAGAAGATAATGGTAAATAATAAAATATCGTACACGTTTCGCCTCTTAAGCCGGGACCACACATTCGGTATTCGCCGATTGCCGAATATTCGTCTTTCTCCGAGTAATGTTCGTCAATTGGCGAGCATACATCTACAGACATGCGTAGTTCGCCGAGCATTGATTAGCGGGTTCTGTACAACTGTATAGGTAAATATTCGTTCACTTTGACTTGGATCAAAAAACCGACACTAAACGGAATACAGACGAGCACCGAATATTCGCGCCGGGCAGCCCATCCACACATTCGACATTTGACGAATGTTTACTTGGGATTCGCCGAATGCCGAATGTCTGGTCCCGGCTTTACGCAATGTTATGTATTACCGGGGAAATCTAACACACGCAACACGTCCAGAGCATGGGCGAACTGTGCATGCACAATCTACACAGCGCAGTATTTACCGAACGCGTTCTGTGCAACCCAGAGTGCAACGCTTACTGTGCAAATTATTAAAAATATGTGCACAGAACTGAATAACCGAACACACCTATTTATATTCATATAATTTTTATTGCTCTCAATTATATTCTTATATTTCTCTACACATTCCAACAAAAACTCCTTTTCCTCTGTCGCCCAATTTTCACTTCTTTTCCCACTCATTTATACTTATTTCACAAAAAAATATTATATTCGTTTATTTTCATAATAATATTTTAATAAAATAAAATAAATTTACCACAAGATTCACGAACCTTCAATATAACCTTAACGTCAAAACTCAACAATTGACAGTTTGACGTAAATTACGACATGTGTTTGCAATGTTGCCAAGTTAAATTTATTGCTTCTCGGTTATATCTTAATACCGGTTTAAAACCGGGACTTTACTAGACTTGGTTGTAAGTTGGTTTTAAGACATTGGACGCGTTCGGCGAGCCGCAGCGGCTGTAAGACCGCTGGGTGACGTCACACAGCGGCTGTCGACAGCCGCTGGATGACATCGAACGCAATGCCCGCGCATTTTCAAAACACCAAACGTCAACATAGAACAATTGAACTCAGTTGTAAATGTAATATAAATCTATTTATTTTTCTTAAACAATACAAATTGAATAAATATAATTTACGGAGTACTTAATAATACGCTTCCTGTTTTGTCCAAATTAACAAATTTATATTTTTTTTAATAAACACATTTTGCAATAATTTGCATTCGCATTACTTACTTTCGTTATGTCCCAACACCCTTCCAAAATATCGCTCAGCATAATCCGGATCAAACAAAAAATTCTGTAAAATTTTATAAAATGACAAATAAATAACAAATTGTGAACCTCTTCTCTATCGTTTACTGCAATTATATTGTTGTTGTACGAATATTGTACCTCGTACTCCGCCATCTTGTACATGTACAAATGACAGTGCTAGACAAGGATAGATATACGCTGTCTAAATAAATCGTATTTAAATAGCGCTGTGAGCGCTGTCGCAGCAGCTTTGAAAATCGGCTGTGAACAGCGGGCCGCCGAACGCTTGACAATTAAGAGCTGCACTGCCGCTGGCAGCGCTGTGAGCCCGCCGAACGCGCCCATTGTCATGGTTTTAGTTACAACAGAGTTGCAACCGGGGATAAAACCGTGACCATACTACCAGCCTTTGTGTTTGTTGTTGTTATGCGGTCGAACATTCTAGAGCTCTCTAGAATGTAATGGCAGCTGTATAGAAGGGACGCAGCTATGCTCGGGAGTTAGTTACATAAGGAGAGTCATATAGACACATTCACATGGAGTGTTAGAGAGTAAAGTGTTAGGAAAAACACAGCAGTATCGTGGTGAGCGTATGCAGTTTGTGTCGAAAAGGTACTCGGGAAGTTACTGGTAAACTGGGATAGCAGTGGATGTGAATACTCGGTAGTGTTGACGAGCTATAGTACACGAGGACAGTAACGGCGAATCGGAGTTATTGGTATACCAGGATAGCTGTAAAAGAGAATACTCGGTAGTGTTGAAGAGTATTGGGAATCTAGGTATACGACGACAGTAACGGCAAGTGGAAGTGAATACTCGGCAGTAGTGGTGAATAATTGTGGCATACGGATAGTCGGTGATACTGAAGCTGTGGAAGTTAGACTGTTAGTTACATAAATGGACAGATAGTGAGGTGAAATATGTGACTTCTGTCCAAGCAGTTGAATACACAGACGCTGTTGAGTCAGTTGAGTATACAGACGCTGTGGAGGTCGGTAGGTGGACTTTTGAACGTGATAAGTGTATAGTGATAAATATAGTGATATAAATATCGCGTAAACAGTCTACAAGAGTCTGCAACAGACCGGCAGTCTAAGATTGGAACGCGTAGTGAAATAAATAATTAGTAAGATCGTATAAATAAATAGTCGTCTTAATTGTTAAATAAATAAATAAATAGTGTTAGTGTTATCTAGTTAATTATAGTTTTAGTCTTAATTGGTTTTATAATAATTGTTTAATATTAGTAATAGTCATTTTCATTAGGTATAGTTTAATAAAAACTTATTTTAATTAATAATAATTGTCTAATACGTACACTTCACCCAAATAAATAAATTAATAAAAACGTTACAGTACTTTATAATGAAAGTTTATGCAATATTTTTTTATCGAAATAAAATAATAATTTTTATTTACGTAAATAATTATGTAAAAAGATTGGCGCCTGAAATAATCATGAAAAACAAGCCCCCACTCCTGTGACGTCAGAGCACATACAGTACGTCATTCATACCCAATAGGAAAACAGTTTACGTATTTATATAAATAAAAGTAAGCGATAGTTTGTCACATGTTAAACTGTATGTACTCTGACGTCACATTCTGTTTCAGATCACGTGACTTTTTCAAAATGTTACACAAAATTCAATAATTAATTGTAAAATATCTAATGGATATTTCGTGATATTTTTATAAAGTACTTAGAAATCATATAAAAATTCTATTAATGTAACAAATTTTTAAAACACCGGTACCTTTGTTATTTGAACTCTATATTAATAATATATATTTCTAAATTTTGATCAAGTTCAAATACCCCATTATAATGGTATATTACATACGGGAATCACATGCACCTCAATATTTTTTCGTGAGTTATTGAACCATTCCAATGTATGCATTACTCGAAGTTTCATTTTTGTTTGAATCTTAAACGTTGATTTATCACATATCCAATCTCCCTGGAGTAGACAAATGCATACAACGCATCCCTTTCTCTCTCGCTTATTATAACCCCTATCTATTCTCTCTATCTCTCGGAGAGAAATATGTGTAGTGCATGCACTATCCCGCTGCTCGCCACTCGACATTTGACACCGCAAAATATAATTTCCCCAGTGGTTGGCCACCCTGAATATCAATGGCGGAATAGTGGGGTGAGGGGGTAGGGGTAGGAAATGGACGAGTGATGAATGCTGACGTCTTGTAAGCGGTTAGCCATAGGTGGCTATGGATTGATTTGTTACTTGTTTTTCACAATAGAGGAAATTTAGAAAAGAAAAAGTTTGCGATAAGTTTTTTCGTAATTTTGATTAGGTTGCTGTTTTCTATAGTAATCATTATAACATGTATGTAACAAAAGTTTTCGGAAAAATTTTACTGTCCAAATTTTTTACTAAATAAGGGCTAATCTAGTTGTCATTGGATATTAATAAATACATAATAGTTTTATAATATAGCATGTTAAAAAATCTGATGTGGCCAGCACATTACCTTCCGTCAGTTCTATGTATTTTGTACAAATTTCATACGGAAAGTTCCTTGCTAAATTAAATATTCTATTTCTTGTACATTACCTTCCGGCAGTAGCATGTATTTTATGCAAATTTCATACAGAAAAATATTATTTTGTGACGTTTTCTATATACAGTGTAATGTATCTGCAGAAATAAAAGATTTATTATTATTATTTCTTGTACATTACCTTAAAGCAGTTGTATGTATTTTATACAAATTCCATACAGAGAGCAAAAGATCCTATATTTCCAGTAAAATTATAAGACAGACACACTATGTCAATTTCACTTGACACTGACATCTTTCTATCAAAATTTTCTTAATATAGTAGCTGTTTCCACAGCTATGGCTACTTTATGAAATTTAATTTCTTTATAATTTTTTAACTCTATATCCATTTAATATTAGGTATAAAGTGCAATCAAATCGTATAGAAAATACAATATTCTTTAATATTTATAATAACATTAAATGTGAAAAAATGATATTTAACATAGTTTTTTCAAGAAAAACTGTTAAAATCTTCAAATGAGGGTACTTCCGGTTGTCCAATTCTAACCAAAATCTAATCAGCTCTTCGCATGGATGTAACGAAGAGAAATACGAAAGAATTATAATTTTTAGAATTGTAGTATGGAAGTTATCGTAGACGAAAATTTTGTTACATACACACACACACACACACATACATACATACACACACACACACACACACATACAGACATCATCGTAAAAATAGTAAAATCGTATTCTAGGGACCCTAAAACGTGCTTATTCATCAAAAACTCATCACTGAATTTTTTGACCAAAGACAATACCTTCCTTACCTAAAGGTGACGGAAGGTAAAAATTGCCAGAAAAAGTTTTGAAAGATGTTATATAAATGAGTGCTCGTGAGGTGAGGCCTGGTAAGCGCCCGCACGGTGCAAATATTTCATCATTACCGATATCTGTGTACAAAGCAGATTGGCACACCCAGCAATGGGTAATAAGCCGTGATGATATATTTATTTATTTATTTTATTTATATACATTTGAAATACGCAAATATATCTATAGGTTAGTTTGACAAATAGCAGAAACGCGAAGTTGTTTACGGTTTTAGGGATCAAAATATTGGACAGACGACTATTTTATTTACCGAACTATACGGGAATGTAAAATAGTTATTTACATACCAAGTGCGTGAACGCTTGGTTCCCGGATGAGTGGCGCCGCGAGTTTGCGAGCATTGCCATGAAACGATTCCGGAAACCAAGTTCTCGCACGTGGTTTGTACAATATTTTTCGTACGAATAGTAAAACTGATAACTAGTAATTTGTGTACAAATAATTTTATTTATTAAAACTTTATTACAAAACACTGCTTTGTAGCTAATTTCAGAATGATGTGTCAAATATACATTCCAATTATTAAAATGTTTTTTTTTTTTTTGTAATGTAGTGTTAATAATAGTATCTAAATTACTATTTATTAATATTTCACTTGTAGTATATAGCAAATTTAAACAATAAATTTTTGTTACAATTTACATTACGTCTGTTGGTTATGTTGTACCGACTTCCCGAGTGCTCTGCCTTACCGAATCCCGCCAAGCAGAAATTGTTGCCAATATTGTGAACCAAATGCACCAACTTCATTACTTTAATATTATATTTCATTCAATATTTCACCATTTTCTTTTGTTATTAATCGAAAGAATGTTTGACAAAGTATACTTTTTTATTATGAATATACTTCTTTAAGAAATGCTTTAGATTTAAGAAATGCTTTAGAAAGAGGACAGTGTTTTTTGCCAAAATTTTCCGGTCGCTTATCTGGTGGAGACCTGTAGTGACAGCACGCACTTTAGAAATCTATCAAATGAGGCATTTGTTTTCGCTTTTCGCCAAGAAGCGAAAATTTGGTAGCATGCGCGTCTCAAAATATTCGTCTGCAAGCGAACGACTCCAGGCGAATGTATTAAACTTATGTCATTATTTTCTCACAATTCAATTCAAAGCCAAATTATATATTTATTATATACGACTGTCATAATATTTTCTATTTTAATAGTATAAAACCCGAAAATTCTCAAAATAAAAAGCGAATATAGAATTCTAAAGTGCATGCTACTAAGATTCATAAAAGTAAAATCGCATTCGCCTGTTTTCTATAATAGAATTCTAAAGTGCGTGCTGCCACTACAGGGAAATTAATGTTTCGGACGTTGCTTAGGCGACGCGAAACAACACATTTCAATGCATGAGTACGAAAAAGGTATAGTTTGTATTCATTTACCAAAAGGTATGCATTATTTTGTTATGCACCTCGAAATTTTTATTGTTCATTTGCCTAACGTGAATACAGATTTTTCTGTTACAAAGCCAATCTATTTGTGAATTGCGTCCTGAAAATTTAGCGTTCTCCTAGCTTAATTCAGGCCGCAGCTTCTTCTAATTTATTATCTGAGAAGTTTCATTTCACAGCTAAGAGTAGGAAGCTTTCTAAAGCTCAGCTTTCGCTTTCAATGTATGAAGTGCGAAGCACAACTTCACCGATGCAAGAACTTTGCAAGAAGCTGAAAAGAGGATAAAATTGTTACAGGATAATTGCAAGGATTCAAGGATTATAATAATGAATTTATTCAAAAATGTCTCGGTGTTAAATAGAATAAGAAATAGAGGCAGCCAAATTTGGTTCCTTTCATATGAACCATAAAAAACCACTGGACTTTTTGGGTGTTCTTAAATGAGTCTGCATTCTGCTCCAACAAAAGTTGTTCGTGAAACAAGAAGATGATCGCTATTTTTTTTGGTATAATTGGACACTTGGATTTCTCAAAACTGTTGTTACATACTGTAACGTGTGAGCCCTGCCGCTGCGCTGAACAAGCGTCAAAGTATAGCGATGTAATCGCGCTAGCAGCCGGGCGACGTAAACAATCGTGTCGCGACGTGTTTAATTATTTCCGGTCGCCTGAACCTTTTGTGTTCGTTGTTGTTATGGGATCGAACATTCTAGAGCTCTCTAGAAGGTAATGGCAGCTGTATAAAAGGCAGCTATGCTCGGGAGTTAGTTACATATGGAAAGTCATATAGAGACATTCACATGGAGTGTTAGAGAGTAAAATGTTAGTGAGAAGCACAGCAGTATCTTAGTGAGCGTATGCAGTTTGTGTCGAGTAGGTACTCGGGAAGTTACTGGTAAATTGGGATAGCTGTGGATAGAGGTGGGCGCGTGAGTAACTTTTTGTTCACGATCACGCACGCTCACGTAACTAAAAATGTAATCACGACCATTCACGCACGACATTTTATGTTTGATTCACAATCACTCACGCTCACGTTTTTATTTTAACACTCACGTCCGATCACGTAAATTTTTTTACCACTAGAGAGAGAGCTCTGTAATAAGACGTTTACGATTCAGTATAACGTAAAGTAAAAGATGGAATTAAGACAATTTTTTAAATAAAAAATAGAAGAAAACTTGTACTCACGCCCGATTAAATTTCAATCACGCCTGATCACGCACGATAAATTTTAGTGCCTCACGCTCACGTCCAATCACGACGCAAAATGTAAATTATATTCACGATCACGCGAGTCACGTCGTGACCCGACAAAATCACGCCCCGCGCCCCTCTCTAGCTGTGGATGTGAATACTCGGTAGTGATGACGAATATTGGGAAGCTAGGTATACGGGGACAGTAACGGCGAGTGAAAGTGGATACTCGGTACTCGGCAGTGGTGTTGAAAAGTTGTGGTAAACGGACAGTCGGTGATACTAAGGCTGTGGAAGTGAGAGAGTTACATAAATAGACAGATAGTGAGGTGAAAAATGTGACTTCTTTCCGAGCAGTTGTATATACACACGCTGTTGAGTCAGTTGAGTATATAGACGCTGTGGAAGTCGGTAGGCGGACAGTTGAACGTGATATAAATAAATAGTGACATAAATAGTCGAAATAAATAATCAGTAAGATTGTGGAAATAAATTGGTTAAATAAATAAATAAATAAATAAATAGTGTTAGTGTTATCTAGTTAATTATAGTTTTAGTCTTAATTAATTTTTTAATAATTGTTTAATATTAGTAATAGTTGTTTTTAATTATATTTTAGTATTTAATTATAGTTTAATAAACCTTTATTTTAATTAATAATAATAGTCTAATTTTTACAGTTCACCCAAATAAATAAAAACGTTACAATACGTTACTTCCAGAAACAGAATAAATGTATAGAAAATTGGTTCCTTCGAATGCAAAATAGTATATTAAAGAACGTATTTTATAAGACATGTTTTTTCGCACGCGTCAAAATTTAGAAAACGAACGTGAGCGAGTTTTCTAATTAACAAGTGCGAAAGAAAGTCTTATAAAATGAGTACTTTATACTATTTTTTATATTTTGCGCCTTCTACAATTAACATTTACTTACTCAATTTGTGATTATATTTGTAACCATATGTACATTTTCATGTAAATAATCTTCCCTAAATAAAAAAAATAATAATAATTTCGACATATTATTAAAATGAATTGTCAATTAACTAAAAATAAATTAGGTAAAAATGGGTTAAAGAAACGGCATCTAGTACCAACCGTCTAAAACAAAAAATTGCGTATCGTAATGACTTCATTATGAACGCAAAATATAAAAATGTATTGACAGTAATGTGGAATATTTTGAAAAAATTAAATAATTTTTTTAGAATGAATATGTATTAGTGTTAAGAGAACCTCAGAATTATTGTCCTATTTTGAAATCTACCTAATCATGCATGTTCTCTGTAAATGAATTGAAGTGTACCTACCTAATAGTTTAATATAGGTCATAGTTAAAATCCATACTTGACACTTTAAAAATACCGTGCCTAATCAATAGGCCACAAAACAGTCTTCCATGAACTTGTATAGTGCAAAGGTCAGTTCACACGTGCATACAGGGAGTTGAGTGCACAGCAGCGCGCTTCATAAATTATGCAAGAACGGTTAGAGTGTCGTGATGAAGAACAAGGTTGCTTCCACTTTAATGCACACGGCATTGCAGATACGAAACCAATTCAAAGCTTGCAGAAAGATTTAAAAGCTTCTCATTTAACAAAGAGGTTGAAAGATTTCACAGATTGCAGGATGAATGAAATTGAATTGTATAATTTCAAAAAGGCGTTAGCAGAAGGTTTTAAAGTAATAACTATCAATGACTAGCAAAAATTCTGAAAGTCCCTAAGGTCTAGTTTTAACGCACAATGGGTCATACGAGCCTAAACTCATAATAATTCGACCGGTTTACATTTTCAACAAATTATAAAATACAAAATTCTTTCGGCTACTTTACATACAGACTTAAAAAATTTAAAAAAAAACTGTGGGCCAAATGACGCGGTAAGCGGGACGCTATTTGTACCGATATTTTACCTGTACTAATTTTCATTGTGTAGAAATAATTATAATGAGCCTGTTTCTGTAACATGAGGGGGGTCTCCTTAGAAAAAGATGTCTGCTACTACTGCTTCTTAATTACTACGTTTACATGCAGTTTTGAAAATGGTTTCAGTTTTCAGTCAAAATTATGCAAAACTGTTTACATGCAGTTTTCAAAACAGGTTTAAAAATTGATTTGCAATCAGTTTCGGCGCATCCGCATTTAGCTGATGTAAGTGACAGATCCTCTTCACTCTAAATACTTCGTTTTGCTATTATTCCAATTATTTTATATACTTCGTACCACTACGCACTAAAACTACACAACTGTCAGTTTATTTGAAGGTTAGTAACACAAAGCGACAGAAACGTTATGCTCTGTACGCATGCGCAGTATCGAAACTGAATTTTAAGTGTTTACATGAGTAGTTTTGAAGTCCAACCCATGAATTTTAGTTTTGGTTTGAGATAATTCAAAACCGTTTTGACACTGTATACATGGTGTTTTCAAAACTAAAAACGTTTTAAAAACGGTTTCAAAACTGCATGTAAACTCAGTTATTGTTTACTAGTGATACTGATGACACACATTACACTTACACTTTACACTGATGAACACGCTTACGTTACGAACACAGAATTTACGGACATGGACATTACTTGGGATTTAATAAATAACTTTATTTATAAATAAATATAAATATATCATCACGGCTTATTACCCATCGCTGTGTGTGCCAATCTGCATTGTACACAGATATCGGTGTCTGAGTGTCAGGTCGCGAATCTGGGGAACCGGGTTCGATCCCGACCGACGCCAAATATTTCCAATTTTAAATGGCACAAAATTGACCCCTGTGCTGCACTCTCCACGCCAGCAATGAGTGCCCGTGAGGTGACGCCTGGTAAGCGCCCGCACGATGCAAATATTTCATCATTACCGAACTTTATTTACATGATTATTATAACTTATTATTAACTATGGATTAAACTAAACATAACTAACACAACTAAGCAGATACTAAACTGTTACATTCCGTAAGGTAGCGGGCGGGCGTCGCCCCAAAACTAAGACACTACATGTCTCGTCAAAACAAAACACGTCTTCACAACTCGACGAATTAATCTCGACTCTTAAAACAAAACGCTATCTTCAGGACAGGATTATCTTAGGGGTACGGGGTGCATAAGCTAGGCATCCAAAGTCACGCACGTATACCTAATAAGTTCTAGACTAATGATGAACAAATAAATGTCGTGACTATCATAATACGTTATGAATTTCTAAACTGAAATTTGACAAATAGATAAACAGAGTTAAAATATGAATATTGAAACTATAATTTAGAAAAGTTTATAAAAAGTTATTTATCTATTATTGCTCTTACCCTCGCCTTGTCACATTTCACATTTTTCAAAAAGTACTTTAAATTAAAGTTTATGCAATATTTTTCTTAGTAATAATTTTTATTTTAACAAATTAGTTGTTATTTTCGTAAATAATTGAATATTAACTGAATACTTGAATAATATATTCAGTTTTTGTAAGTTTAAAATCTATTTTTTAAACTAGTCGAAAGAAATTTGTAGTGTAACGTGTGAGCCTTGCTGCTACGCTGAACAAGCGTCTAAGTATAGCGATGACACAATCGCGCTAGCAGCCAGGCTAAGTAAACAAACAAGCCGCGACGTGTTTAATTACTTCCGGTCGCCTGAACCTTTTGTGTTCATTGTTATTATGCAGTCGAACATTCTAGAGCTCTCTGGAAGATAATGGCAGCTGCATAAAAGGGACGCAGCTATGCTCGGGAGTTAGTTAGTTACATGGAGAGACATATAGAGACATTCACATAGTGTTAGTGAAGCACAGCAGTATCGTGGTGAGCGTATACAATATAGTGTCGAGTGGAGGACTCGGGAAGTTACTGGTTAACTGGGATAGCTGTGGTTTTGAATATTCGGTAGTGTTGACGAGTATTGGGAAGCTATAGTGTACAAGGACAGTAACGGCGAGTCTGGAAGTTACTGGTATATTGGGATAGCTATGGAAGTGAATATTCGGTAGTGTTGTCGAGTATTGTTAAGCTAGGTATACAAGGACAATAACACCGAGTTGGAGTGGATACTCGGCATTGGTGTTGAAGAATTGTGGCATACGGATAGTTGGTGATACTGAGGCTGTGGAAGGAGAAAGTAAGTTATAAATAGACAGACAGTGAGGTGAAAAGTGTGACTTCTGTCCAAACAGTTGAATATACAGACGCTGTTGAGTCAGTTGAGTATATAGACGGTGTGGAGGTCGGTAGGCGGACAGTTGAACGTGATATAAGTATATAGTGATATAAATATCGCGTAAACAGTCTACAAGAGTCTGCAACAGACCGGCAGTCTAAGATTGGAATATAACTTTTTATTTCCGAGATATATACATTTAAAACTTTACCAATTTTTAAGAATTGCTTTATAATCAATTTAAAATATATTTGTTAACAATAAAAAATTTAAATTAGCAAAGCAAGTTTAAATTCTGCAAAAGCATTATCAATGGACCTTTTCAATTTAAAGAGATAGAGAAGATATGCACAATGGGGATCTGCGCTTAGTAACAACAACTGAGATCTATGGCGTTTGTTTCTAAAAAATTTAGACGTACAAAGTGAGAATATCTCAGATAACTTTAAAAAAAATGTTTGAATTAAGTTTCAAAAGCTTTTATTGATGGTAAAATGTCTAACGACGCAAATTTTCACTGAGAATACAGGTATTTTAATGACTGCAATATTTTTGACGTTTCGTTCGACTGCCCAACTGGCAGTTGTTCGCGCCATTTTCATACTATTTGCAGCGATAGAAAGAGATAGCCGTTAAATTGAAAAGGTCCATTTATGTCACACATCTGAAAAGCTTATCTTAAAATTTGAAACGCAAAATAACCAAAATTAACAATTCAACAAAATTCACAAAGAAGGAAAACAACCGCTATCTATTTATTTATCCTTGCTATTTCTATTCTTATAGACCATCTACCATCTTGTTTCTACTACTATCCTTGCGTTCCTTTAGTGTTGTCGTAGTTGAATGGCTATGAGGACTGTTGCTAGAGTAACAGAGTGAAGTAAGGTTTTCTGCAAACGTCGTTGTGGCCTCATGTGTTCCTCGATGTTACAATTTTCTGGTAGATAAAGTCTGTCCCTTGGCCGAGCGGACGACATGCATCAAGGAAGAAAAGGACAAGAAGGATGTGTTACAGGAGTTCCCAAACAAGGGCGCACAAATGATACGAAATGAAAAAGGCACAGGTGCATAAAACGTTGTTAGGCAGGTAAGAATCAGAAAGGAATTGAGATATGGTATGACTAGCGAATGAAAGTTGACGTTTAATAGTATATTAAAGAACGTGTTTTACAAGACATGATTTTTTCGCACGCGTCAAAATTTTGAAAACGAGCGTTAGCGAGTTTTCTAATTGACAAGTGCGAAAGAAAGTCTTATAAAATGAGTTCTTTATACTATTTTTTATATTTTGCGCCTTCTACAATAACATTTACTCAATTTGTGTTTATATTTGTAACCTTTTGTACATTTTCATGTAAATAATCTTCCCTAAATAAATAAAAAAATAATAAAATAATATCTCGAACACGAAAAGTGATATCGACCTGTGGTTTTAAAATCTTAAATCTACACTCTTCAAACTACTTCAATACAAATTTTCAGAATTTTTTTTTTAAATTTCCACCCTTTTTTAAACCACACTATCCTCATACCCAAAAATGGGTGTGCGGCACACATTCAACGACTTCAGCAGTAAATTTCTCGTACCAAAAAACATAAGTATACCAATTTTCATCAAAATATTCCAACGGATACATGAATTATTAAACATTCCTTAAAATTGTCAAAAACTGAAAAAATCGCAAGGGGTACACCTTAGATTTTTTGCGATTTTTGGTCATTTTCAGACTTTTCCTTCTGGAGATTGTAATAGTTGTTCAAAAATTATGAAAATAGGTATGCTTATGTAATTTTGCTCGTAGAATCTAATGGTGATATCGCCAGCGGTGTATAATTGACCATTTTTGGGATATGACCCAAAAATGGGCATTTTTGAGCAAAGTTTTGAGGCCGAATATCTCGGACACGAAAAGAGATATCGACCTGTGGTTTTAAAATCTTAAATCTACACCCCCTCAAACTACTTAAATACAAATTTTCAGAATTTTTAATTTTTTAAAAATTTCCACCCTTTTTTAAACCACACCATCCATTGTCAAAAACTGAAAAAATCGCAAGGGGTAGATTTTTTGCGATTTTTGGTCATTTTCAGACTTTTCCTTCTGGAGATTGTAATAGTTGTTCAAAAATGATGAAAATTGGTATGCTTATGTAATTTTGCTCGTAGAATCTAATGGTGATATCGCCAGCGGTGTATAATTGACCATTTTTGGGATATGACCCAAAAATGGGCATTTTTGAGCAAAGTTTTGAGGCCGAATATCTCGGACACGAAAAGAGATATCGACCTGTGGTTTTAAAATCTTAAATCTACACCCCCTCAAACTACTTAAATACAAATTTTCAGAATTTTTAATTTTTTAAAAATTTCCACCCTTTTTTAAACCACACCATCCTCATACCCAAAAATTGGTGTGTGGTACACTATCAACGACCTCAGCAGTAAATTCCTCGTACCAAAAAAACATACGTAAACCAATTTTCATCAAAATATTCCAACGGATACATGAATTATTAAACATTCCTTAAAATTGTCCCTAAATAAAAAAAATAATAAATTCGACATTATATTATTAAAATGAATTGTCAATTAACTAAAAATAAATTAGCTAAAAATGGGTTAAAGAAACGTCATCTAGTACCAACCGTCTAAAACAAAAAATTGCGTATCGAAATGTAGGTCATTACGATACGCAATTGCGTATCGTAATGACTTCATTATGAACGCAAAATATAAAAATTATTTTATAGATCTGGTTTCTTTTGAAATCCTAGAGAAGAATTAGAATTACGCCGAACCAATGAATGGCCGTAAAAGCAATAACATCGGTACATCCAATAGCAACGGCATGTACAGGTAATTTAAACATGACAGATCATCTGTTTGACGTTTGAATAATAGTTTGGAGGTTAATATTTTCGTTTGTCATTTTAATCTTGTGCGAGTATAAGCTAAGTTAAAATCCTTCAAAATCCTGCTTAACAAATCGAAATACGTAATAAAAGTAACAGAAACCACGCAAATTGTAAATAATAAAGAAGAGAGACAGTGACAGAAAAATGAACTAATGTCCAAATCAAATTAAAACTCGCACTCGTTCGCCATCTACAGGTTACATTCTTAAATATGCATCCCTTTCTCCATTTTAAAATAATGACGTCAAAGAAAATCTTCTTTCTTAATTTATTAAAAAACATATATTTTTTTTAAATAAAATTTATATTTTTACATACGTTTTCAACTTTACTTTAAGTATTTAGTGATAGATATCAGATTTTCAGTACCACACAAGTAGCCTATTAAACAAATAAGTATAACAAGTATTATATCCTATTATTATTTCCTGTACATTTTTAGAACTGCTATCCAAATCTAAAGAATATTTCCTCGGTTGTTAATAGTTTTCAAATTCTAATAGCCTTCGTGCGATCTATTGGCTGGCCCTGCAGGCTAGTGGAAAGGTGTTCCTGCACTCCTGCGTGATTGAGAAGACGTTAGTAAGATTTATTTTTTAATTTTTTGACTGCTTTACGGGCGGGTTAATGTCGGATAGAATTTATGGCCATGCTCCTGATGGCTCAGATTTTGCCAGATTTTTTTTACTGCCAACTTATATGGCTTTAGTTTGTTTTATAACCCAATCTAAATTAATGATCAAATCAAATGCGGAAGATACAAAGTTTAACTTTATCTATTACAGAATGTAGTTCCCACGTATACGATAAGTTTTTAACTTTCAAGAAGAATCTATACATTCAACTTTAAATGTACTTATATAAGTACCTTAATTGAATATTTTCTGCACAATTTATACTATAGAGCGTGCATTCACAAACGAAAATTAGGTTTATGGTTTTTGTTTAGGTTTAAGTAAGTCATTCATAAATGTTAGTTTAAATTACCTGAAAATTAGTTTTGATATGTACCGACATCTGTGTAAATGCTTCCAAAACGAGATTAAAATATCGGTAGAGCAGTACTCAACAAGACATCTGTGCGCCGTGAAACTGTCATTCGCTTGGCATTATTTGTTATGGAATAAATAAAGTTTCGGACTAGCAGTCAATATTACAATTTTATTCTCGCCGACGGTCCGACTATACAATAGTCTTCTTCAGGGCTAGAATGGTCCAGTTAAAGGAAAATATATACATGTGGATAAGCGTAGATACATAAAAGACGGACATTTAAAAATATAAATAAATAGTTAAAAATCACAGATCACAGAGTGAAATCGTCAATTAATAACATTTTCCTTCAACTGGACCATTCTAGCCCTGAAGAAGACTATTGTATAGTCGAAACGTCGGCGAAAATAAAATTGTAATATTGACTGCTAGTCCGAAACTTTATTTAGTCCATCCCTAACACAGTCGAACATCGTTTTTTGAAATTATTGGTTATATTTCATTCAGCAATTATGTTATGGCAGTCTCCATGTTCTTCTCGCATTTGTTTAAAAAGCCGAATCCACCAAGTGGATACTAAATAAAGATGGGTGTATATATCTATATCATTTCAGACTCGGTTCTCATTAGTGAAGTTTGTGACGTCAAACTAAATCACAAACCTAAAGTTTGGACCTTGCAATGTTTATCTTTATGATTTGGATTTAGAGACCCTAAATTCTGAAGTGTGAATGGAGTCATTACATAATATGCGGCCAGTCTTTAAATCTAAAGTATAAACCATAAATCTAAACCTAATTTTCATTCGTGATGCATTCACAAATGAAAATTAGGTTTAGATTTATGGTTTATACTTTAGATTTAAAGACTTTGGCCGCATATTATGTAATGACTCCATTCACACTTCAGAATTTAGGATCTCTAAATCCAAATCATAAAGCTAAACATTGCAAGATCCAAACTTTAAGTTTATGATTTAGTTTGACGTCACAAACTTCACCAATGAGAACGAGTCTGAAATGATATAGATATATACACCCATCTTTATTTATTATCCACTTGGTGGGTTCGGCATCTTTAAACAAATGCGAGAAGAACATGGAGACTGTAATAATTAAATTGCTGAAATATAACCAATAATGCCAAGCGAATGACAGTTTCACAGCGCACAGGTGTCTTGTTTAGTACTGCTCTACCGATATTTTAATCTTGTTTTTGAAGCATTTACACAGATGTCTGTACATATAAAAACTAATTTTCAGGTAATTTAAACTTGCATTTATGAATGACTTACTTAAACCTAAACAAAAACCATAAACCTCATTTTCATTTGTGAATGAACCTTTGACTGTAACAAAATTGAAGTTGTGACATCATATCGCTATAGCGCTAATAGTTTTTATTAAAATTATAAATGAAAAGTTTTATATTTTAAAAATATTTTGGTTCAAAATCATTTAAAATTAGTCATATTTTGATAATATGACAAAATATGGGACCTATTCTGTAACTTAGTGGTTAATTTTTAACCATTGGTTAAATTGTTTAACGTTAACCAATCAAATATATTGACATATAATAAAAAGAGGGATTTTTAGTTGTAAAATCAATATCTATTGGATAAAAATTTTAACCAATGGTTAAAAATTAACCACCGAGTTACAGAATAGAGCCCTATATCTATGAAGAAAAGAAACTGAAAATAATTCAGTAGTATTATTCTAACATCATGCATTTATTTGTAATTTTATGTCAATTCCATGGTTATCACTAGAAATGAGCAATATTTATAAAATTTCAAATTCAGGTTTACAGGTTACAAAACATGCAAAATAAAATCTGATTAGTGATTTTATTATCTACAACCTTTATTTGAAACATTTTTGTCTAAAATTAATAGGTAACAAACTACAGCAACATAAAAAATTAATATTGTATTTCTATTATTCAAGCAGACACCCGATATACAAAAACTGTTAATGGATCTGTTTTTGTAATTAAATATACGATGTTTTAGTTTTCAAAAGTAGATATCTGGCGACATTTCTTATATTTTATATTTCATATGACGCTAACATAAAAGAACACATACTCATAAAATCATGTATTTGTTTGTGTTTAATATTTGTAACGCAAATATTAAAACAAGATTAGAATAATAAAATTTATACTGCAATAAACTTTATAAATATTTATTACGTACTAGTATTATTTATACTTTAAATACATTTTTATTTATTCTACTTTTAAGAGTATATATTTGCAAATTATTTACAAGTTATGAATAAATATTAAAACTTTCGCGTTCGGGGTAATTCCCTTTCCCTTTGAAGATACCTTCTCGTTCATTAAACAATAGATCCTAAAATTAGAGCACCCTTATAGGCGTTCAATTTTCACGAGGGGAGCTCAGCAGCCCTTCGTAAAATTTTTATTAAACGCAAACAATCAAATTAGGTCAATTTAAGATCCAAAGGGACCATTTTTCAATCAATAACTTTACGATGGCTATTCCCAAAAGACTGGCCAATTGTTTTAAAAAACAAATGACGTACAATATTGAAATATTCAGCTGTTTAAAAAGTTGAAAAACGGTGATTGTTGCTAGGATTCGGTTGATTGAATTGATTGTTTGACGTAATTTAAAACAAAAACAAGATAGTTTTTTGCAGGGAACTTGTTTCCAAAAATAATTAATTTTCCTAAAAAATTTAATGATTATAACATAACCTTTTCAACTCTTTTATCTATACCTACATCAGTATTTATGAATTCGTGAAAAGTTTTTCATAAAAATTCATGTAACTTAATTTATTAATGTGATGCATTTTGTGATAAATTATAATAAAGTAGTAACTACATTATAATCATGCTGCGATATACACGATAAAACTGTTTATTTCATTCTAAAAATATATTAATAACTTCTTGTAATTATCATACGTTGAAATGTCAAACAATCACCTAATTACTTTAAAAAAATAAAAGTTTTCAATGATTTTTCCAACAGAAAGAACTCTTTCGGGTGATTATTTATTTATAAAGGTCGTAAAACTTTCCTCACATTAACCATGTCAGATTAACAACCCTTACTATCACAACCCTTCTGTCTGATAAAAATGTCAAGACACGAACTTACCATTGCAATCACATGTCATCTCAAGTCCACTGCCCGATTCACTTAACTCTAAGTCCACGTATTTATTGCACTTAACTCTATGTCAAAGTCATATTTAAACAATTAATTATTTTTTATTACAGCAAGTTTTAGTAAAAATCACACACACCACTCCTCCGACGTACAGCTGCCAGAATGTGCACCGCACTGCCTAGCGGACAAGCTGCGAACTACGAGCGATTGTCAACTTGAAACAGCGGGACGTTTGAACACGATAGTCAACTGTTTTAAAATAATAAGCCGGTTTCAAATTTAAATAATAGTTATTTATGTATCAAGGCACTGAAGTTCTATTTTTTATCGCGAATGTGGAGTTTATTTTCAGAGGCCCATTAGGGCCGAGGAAAATAAACCACATGAGTGATAAAAAGGAGCTTCAGTGCCGAGGTGCATATTAAATTTTATTTGAAGTCGAAAATTTGTGAAAATGAAAGGAATACTTATTTTTATAGGTTATATTTACATACCTGTCTGCCTTGTCTGCCATTCAATATTTCTAATCTCAGACATTAAATTTATTATTAAGAACACGCAACTAAATTTTATTTAAGACGAAGAAATTGATTAAAAATGCAAAATTATAACTTTGAAACAATTTTACGTATACAATAATTACTATATCGTTGGCAACACTGCATTTTCAGAAATCGTCCTATAATGGATTACTTTAGTGCCGATTTCTGAGCTTTTAATGCCGATTTTTGTGCACTTTAGTGACGATTTCAAATAAAAGTATTTTAAATGAATGTTTATGCAATATTTTTCATAGTAACACGAAAAAATAATCATTTATTTTTATTTTCATAAATAATTAAACGAAAAAATTGGCGCCAGAAATAGTCATGAAAAACAACCCCCCTCCCCTCCTCCCTCTGACATTTGAGCACATACAACAGGTCACTCATAGCCAATAGGAAAATAGTTTGTCCATCACCTACGCTAAGTAAACTATTATTCACGAAAGATGACTATTCAAGGTCATTTGTTCGAAGAAAGAATACACATCAATTTACAGCAATAGCTTAGCAACATTTTGTATTAGAAAAAGAAAGATTATTTTACCTATGTCTATTTAATTTATGCGGTGTGACAGATATACGTAAATAGTGGCATTACTTTCTAACACACTATAAATAATAATTATAATAATAATAATAACGTATGTCGTAGAGTTACAGATACCTAATTATCTACTGCACTGCCCTCTGTGCTAATATTTACCCAGTGGCGTTGATGTTTAAATCAAATTATTATTCTTTGGTTTATAAGTTAAGTATGTTTTTGTATTTTGCAAAAACAGTAAAGAACATAAATCTTTCAGAAAGGCATTATTTGGAAAGAAACATAATTTTCAAATAAATTATTCTTATTTTTTCAGATAAAATATGTCCATAAATATTTCATATTGCACGCGTATGCATAAGAAATGCAATGAAGTTGTCTGCAAGTAATATTACATCAAACGGCTCACAAATGACCTTGAATAGTCATCTTTCGTGAATAATAGTTTAGGCGATAGTTTGTCACATGTTCAACTATATGTACTCTGACTCTGACGTCGCATTCTGTTTTAGATCACGTGACTTTTTTAAAATATTACACAAATTTCAATAATTAATTATAAAATATCTAATGGATATTTTGTGATATTTTCAAATTTGAGACTCTTTAAAGAATAATCATTTTTAAAATTTAGTACTTAGAAGTCATATAAAATAGTACTGCAGGAAATATAAAAAACATAATTTTATTCGACCTAAAAATAACTACATGAAAATAATGCTTATTTAAAGAGGAGGACGCGGATACCCTGGACATTCATGCAACTGTCGTTTCTTTTCTTTTAACAATTCATAATCGCCAACTTTTATAACTTGCAACTCATAATAAATTGCATCGATACAATAAGCGAAGAAATCAGATGTTGTAAACATTAATTGCGCTCGCAATTCTAAAACAAATTATTATATAGTATATTAAAGAACGAATTGTGTAAGACTTTTTTTCGCACACGTCAAAAATTAGAAAACGAGCCTTGGCGAGTTTTCTAAATGACAAGTGCGTAAAGAGTCTTATAAAATAAATCCTTTAAATTATTTTTTATATTTTGCGTCTTTTATATACTATACTTCGTTCCACGTTAGAAAATAGTGATGTGAAGATAGGTGCAGTTTTATCTTGTTTTTTGATTGAATAAAACGTCTATATTATCCATTTAAACAAGTTTAAACTGCACCTATCTTCCCAGCACAATTTTCTTACGTGAAATGAAGTATAAAATATTTTTAAAAACTGCTACATTAAACCGTATTGATTTAGGGAAATTTATTGTATGTGTAATGTTGTAGTTGTTGACATTGATATGCGCAATGGAGATCTGCGCATGGTAAGAACAACTGTGATCTATAGCGTTTGTTTCTAAAAAAATTAGATGTAAAATGTGAAAATATCTCAGATAACTTTAAAAAATCTTATCGATATAAGTTACAAAAGCTTTTATTGAAGTTAAAATGTCTAACGATGCAAATTTTCACTGAGAATACAGGTATTTTAATAACTGCAATATTTTTGACGTTTCGTTTGACAGCCCAACTGGCAGTTGTTCGCGCCATTTTCTTACTATATGCACCGATAGAAAGAGATAGCCGTTAAATTGGAAAGGTCCATTATGATTTATGAACATATAGTACCAACATCTGGGTTTCGTAATGAGTTCATTATGAACGCAAAATATAAAAAATGTATTTAAATATTTTAAAAACATATACTAACTTTTACTATCTCGTGGAGGTACTGGAATACGTCTTATTCGGCAGAGCTCTCTCAAAATAATATTTGAAACTCTTCTCAGTCGAGTAGTCATTATAATATGTTTAGGGTGGAAATAGGCACGCGTAATGTATTTAACTAATATATTCTCTAAAATTTTCAACATGCTTGCACGTCTACTAGCATTGAGTCTTTCTAAATATAATTTTCTAGCTTGTTTTCTCAACGCTCTTCTGTATCTTTTTATTTCTTGTTTATCTCGAATTTGAATAAAATCGTCTTCTATTATTCTATAAAATTATAGATTTTATTATAGTGATTATTATAAAAGGGCGCTCAGATTTAACCAGATTTATTTCGTTATTGGTTAATCCAGAACAAATGCAATCCAATATGGCGTCGAAACTTTACAATTCTTGTATTTTTATCATAGTTTTTGTGTGAAAGCTGTAGTTATTAATATTATTATGATAAAAAATCAAAAATAACAAAACCATGACAGAAGGAATATTGCGAAATTCAAAATATGTTTGTAATCTGCGCTGTCGAGAAGTTGTTAAACAACTGACAGCTGCCTTTCGACGCCATATTGGAATGTATTTGTTAAGGATTGCTCCATATATTTTTTCTATACTGATTTTGTAAGTAATTTTTTTTTTACTCCCTTTGCTAAACAACATCTTAATCATAACCAGGCAAGTTGTGGCTTTGAACCTATTGGATACAGTGTAAACAGCTGATTGACTAAGCCCGGTCTGAAGTTAGCGCCATTAGTGCATATAGGGTGTGAGCAGACACGTGACTCGAGCGACCTTGACGTGCTTAGAATCAGCTGATTTGTGTGCGCATGACATTTTGACAAGAACAATGTCATGTTGACAAGACCAATGTTTTGACTTATTATGATTTTTAACTGTTGAAATGTTATTATTTTTAATTACATGTGTTTTACTGCCTAAAAATTGTAAAATATTAACATTTTAGCAATTCAAAATCAAAATAAATCAAAATATTGGTCTTGTCAAATTGACAATGTTCTTGTCAAAATGATATGCGCACACAAATCAGCTGATCTCGAGCGACCTTGACTTGCTTGGGATCAGCTGATTTGTGTGCACTTGTCATTTTGACAAGAACAATATCAATTTGACAAGACCAATGTTTTGACTTATTTTGATTTTGAACTGCTAAATTGTTAATATTTTACAAATTTCAGGCAGTAAAACACATGAACTTAAAAATAGTAACATTTTAACAGTTCAAAATTAAAATAAGTCAAAACATTGATCTTGTCAAAGTGACATTGTTCAAGTCAAAATGACACGCGCACACATATTAGCTGTTCTAAGCATTTCAAGGCTGCTCGAGTCACGTGTCTGCTCGCGTCCTATAACGCGGAACGTGTTATTATGTAAAAGTAATCTAAACTATTATTCAGGAAAGATGACTATTCAAGGTCATTTGTTCGAAAAAAGAATACCCAACATTTTATAGCTTAGCAACATTTTGTATTAGAAAGAGAAAGATTATTTGACCTATGTCTATATAATATATGTGGTGTGATAGATATACGTAAATAGTGGCATTACTTTCTATCACACTATAAATAATAATGCCATATGTCGTAGAATTACAGATACCTAATTATCTACTACACTGCCCTCTGTACTAATATTTACTCAGTGTCGTTGACGTTTAAATCGAATTATTATTCCTTGTTTTATAAGTTAAGTCTATGTTTTTGTATTTTGCAAAAATATAAGTGGAGAACATAAATCTTTCAGAAAGGCATTATTTAGAAACATAAGTTTCAAATGAATTACTCTTATTTTTTCAATTAAAATGTGTCCATAAATACTTCATGTTGCACGCCTATGCATACGAAATGCAATGAAGTTGTCTGCAAGTAATATTATATCAGACGGCTTACAAATGACCTTGAATAGTCATCTTTCGTGAATAATAGTTTAAAAAGTGTTTCGGCATTTTCAATGTCCTAATTTAAAGCCGAAAAAACTTTTAAGAAATTAATAAATTGTTACATAATGTATTATTTGCTACCCTCGATATTGGTGAAAATAATTTTATATATTTATAAATTAATTATTCATATTATCAGCTTATATTTTTTGAATGTCAAATTTGTCAAAATTGACAGAAATTTTAAACAAACATCAGCTTTCAATCAAAATACTGTCAAATTTACGTTCAAAATTAATTAGAGCAAATTTTCAATTAAATTGTAGTAGCAACCTGGTTAAATCTAAAAGGTATTATATATGTAATACTCGGGTTTTTTAGCCAGCTCTTCTTTCATTCTTTTCAAAAATTCCTTGTACATTTCTAGAGGATATATGCGTTTAAAGTTTTCCAAATTATATAAACATATTGCTATTCTCGGCTTGGCAATTTCCATCAGTCTGGGGTTACATTTTGGGTTTTCGTAGTATACGTGTTCTTCCCCATAATCATCCCTTCCTCTTGCCCTTTCTTGTGCTGAAGTATCTCCTGCTCCTCCTATTACTTCTTCGCCTTCGTCAACATCTGATCTAGGAGGTTCATCGGCGACTGCGACAATTTCTTGTTCTACTCGTTGCGGTTCGTCTTGTCCTTCGGCATCCGCCATTTTGAAGAGTGAATTTGTACGGGAATTTTAAATACGTCAAAACCGAAATAAATAAAAGACAGAAAAACAAGTGAATTTTAATTTATATTTTTTATAAAAATAATACAAAATTAACTACATTACAAGTAGGTTAGGTCTTTATTTAAGAATTTAAACATAGCCAGTTTTTTGGAGCATCAAACGACTGGGGCGCATTCGGATAAAATTTGTCAGCGTACGGTATATGCCATCTATTTTTATTATTTTGCGGGGAACATGAATATTGAAAAGGATTCTGAAACAATTTTTTTAATTATTATTGTTAGATATACATAATACAAGTATTTAATCAATTCTGCGCATGTTGGGTTCATGCGAACCCAAAAATCATTCATACGAACCCCAAAACCTTTGGGTACGTTCAACGACGCTAGTGCTAGGTAGCAACTTCTAGCGCTATGCATTTGAACGTATTGCTATGCATCATCTGTTTCTGGTTCGCTGGAGCAAAATCTAATGGCGTTTTCCAGGTTTTCCATTGGATTACAAAAATGGACATGGGACAACGAAAATGTTTTTTTTTTAATATATTTCTTGAGTACTGCGGGACAACATAATGTCAATAATTGAAGCGTTCAACGATTAAATCTTTTTCTAGATTTCTAGCGCCAGCGTTTCCTAGACTCGTTGAACGTACCCGTTCATACAACAATTATTTCTAAATTTAAAATGAAGAAAGTAATGCTTATTTATTTAAAAATGTATTAGTATTAGATTATTATTTTTATATAGGGTGTTATATTTTAATGGACCCAGCAAATATCTCGCTTATTTATTAAGTTGGCAATTTTTTTCATATAACATGATTTATACAGGAACATGTAAGCTACTTGATGACGGATGTACATTCCTGATACCACTTCCGGTTTACGAGTAATTAATATCTACTTTGAAATTTCAAATAGAACATACTATATTTTTTTACAAATTTGAAAAGTGCATCAAATTTGCTTTACAATCATGTAAAATAATCCATACGTTAGATTATTAAAAATTAAAATGGCGGGCACTTTTTTATACACCTTATTGGAAAGAGAATAGTGAGCCATGACTGTGGCTTGAAATAAAACAATTAACTAAAACAATTGTAATTATTATTATTAAACGAAATAATATTTTTTCGTCATAATAATACAGAAAATAAGAATAAGGAACACAAGCCACAGTCATGGCTCACTATTCTCTTTCCAATTAGGTGTATAAAAAAGTGCCCGCCATTTTAATTTTTAATAATGTAACATATGGATTATTTTACATGATTGTAAAGAAAATTTGATGCACTTTTCAAATTTGTAAAAAAATATAGTATGTTCCATTTGAAATTTCAAAGTAGCTATTAATTACTCATAAACCGGAAGTGGTATCAGGAATGTACATCCGTCATCAAGTAGCTTACATGTTCCTATATAAATCATGTTATATGAAAAAAAATTTCAACTTAATAAATAAGCGAGATATTTGCTGGGTCCATTAAAATATAACACCCTGTATATATTTAAATAATATTCAAAGTTTGTTGAATTTTAAATTATGAATTTGTCGCGCGTTTGACTAGCGCAGTACCTGCGAGCCAATCCCAAGCGGCTGCATTAATTCATTTGTTATAAACAACAATGTCTTGATTGTAGTTGATGGTGAGTTTTTAGTGAATATTTGTGAAAAATTATGCATAAATACAGTGATATAAAAGATTAATTATGTATTAATCGATTCAGAAAAACTTGGCGACCATTTTGATGGAAAAGAAATTTTACTTTTAAAAATTGTTTCGCCGGTGAACAATATAATAGGAACGATGGAAACAACAATGGAGGTACTTTACAATATTCTAGTAATTTTGCATTTTGTTGACAACAAATAATGTATAAAATAGTTAAATTAGATCATATTCCAAGATTTTTTCTAGAATTTATGTGGGTTCGGAATAAGATATTTGTTTTTATAAACTTAATTAAAAAGCAACATTCATTTAAAAAAAATATATATTATTTCAATTTAACATATACAAATGATAAAAAAATATTAAATTAAAGGTTTATTTTTAATTTTAGGAACAATTTATTCGTATAACAAAAAAAATACCGGGTTAAAAATACAAATATTAAAATTACGACGAAGGTGTGTAAAGCAAAAATATTAATAATTTGGTTTGTAATAATTTTCGAGTCGCGGTTTCCCTCATTAGACCCCCATTAGTTTTTAAACTAATAAATAGCCCTGATTTAATTCTAATTCTGTCTTTTTAAGTTTGTTACAGTTATGCCGGAAATAGGTGAAAACTTCTAAATCCTACTGCGGTATAAACGGTAATTGGAAATTGTATAAATTGTAATTTAACTGTTCTGTGTTCTGTGATGATATGTCTGTCTGTCTGTCTGTGAGTATGTGGGACGCCAAAAAGAATGCATGGACTATGAAATATGTGAATTAGTATATGTTTTAATAAATGGTCGCAATTTTGTACTAATGCCATTCGTATAAGTTACAGATATGAAGATGTTCTTCTGGTATATTCGGTAAACTTGATATGGTCGTAAGAATTGAGTTTGTAAAATATTTAATAAGTTAATAAATATGTACGATTCTATTTTAATTCCATTTGTGTGTCTGTTGCAGATACAAAATCATTTTGGATGCGGTTGGCAAGAAATACCCGGACATATCTACATCCTTATGTACAAACAATACTTGGTAATCTGAGTGGTAAGAGTTTAGTTTTTAAGAGATTTCGAGTCGCGGTTCCATTCTGTTAGGCCCCTTTAGTATATAAGTTAATAAGTAGTTAAATATTTGTTTGTAATTTCGTTGGTTTGAGTCTGTTACAGATATAAGTGTAACATTTGTAATTCTACAAGAACCAAATTAGTCGCACTGTTTTGGATCAAGAACGAAAGAAATACTTTCTGTTTTTGGTAAGAATCTAAGTTCATAACTTTATTTTTTAAACATCATTTCCTTCTTTATTTTTATAATTTAATACATCGGGTAAATGCATTTTTTATAAAAAGCAAACAAGTCCAAATATATTTGATTTTGATACTTAAATTTCAAACCAAAAGCTGAAAATCCTGCTAGCTTTTAAAATTCCTCAGACTGATTTTCTTTCGTGTCGCCGACTGTACATTTGAGATATCCACGCAAAACTTATACCCTCAATTTCATCATGTTTTTTTTTCTATTCAGACATCTTTACTAATCATTCGTCTCTCTACATCTACACAAATATTAGTTTTCATACCTTTATATGAACTTTTCCTCCGTTTTCGACATATATTAAGGAATACTGGTACATTTGTTGCCATTTTCTAAATACTTTTCTCAAATTTGGGTCCATTAATAAATAAATATGTCCTCTCATGTAATCCCGACTTAGAAAACATGTTCCTAAACTCCCTGACATTGCGGCGTAAAGTAAAAATGGATCATCTTGAGATCTACAAATGTATTTTTAGAAAAATTTTCGAATATTTTGGTATAAAACTTACAAATTTTCAGTGAGAAATACTCTACTGCTCTGTTGCACATAATCTATGTATTGTTTAGGCCATTTAAGCATGTGTTTTCTCCCTAGGACAATTATTTTTTTATTTTTTAAAGTAAAGTGTCGTATAACATTTGCAAGCTAGAACATAATTAATTAGAATTTTTCCAAATGAATATATTCATTCCTACAATTCTTCCATAAACGGTTGTTGATTTTTTATTTCCGGCCGAATATGCTACATTTAAACCATCTATAACCATATCATAACTTCCTGAATTTAAAAACTTTTTAAATTTTTCTAATTCTTGTGGAGTCGTTTTTGAGAAAATGTTCTTTCCAATAATAACATTCTCCATAAAAACAGATTTTAAATGGTTGAATTCGTCAACATTTAGTTCTAGCTTCGCAAGAGGTTTTTTACAACATTCACATGAACCCCTAAAAATTAATATTTTTATACAAGTCGTTAAAAAATTGTTGATTCACTAACTTATTTGTAATAGTTGTGTATGAACCATTAAAATTAAATGGTTTTAAAATGTCTACAACTTTATCAAGAACATCTTTGGTTGGCGATATGTCGTAGTCAGAAAAATATGTCACTAAATATTCTACATTTTTAACTATTTCATTTTTGTTCGAGAGAATTCTATTAAGAAAAGAATGATATACAGATGGATGAGGAAATTTTTCTCCTTCTGCAATTTAAATATATTCATTTACAGAAAATAGGGCAAGAAACTGGTTAAAATCGATTAATCGGTTTTTTAAGATCAGAAACGTGAGATATATGAAACCGATATTTTTAAATATTAAAAACTGGTAATTATTAACCGAAATGCACTTTTTTCAAGTTTTAAATTTTTTAATAGGGGATTACAGCTCAATCGAATTAAGAGAAATTAGTAAAAAATAGTGAAAGTAGATGCATAACAATGAATATTAATAAAGAAATAAAGTGATATAATTGAAATACTTCCAAAATAAGGGGGTTTTAGCAGCTCGTCACTCATATGAAATCCATATATGTATATTATTTTGATTGAAGACTCAAAGACCACTTATAAATACATATATAACGAATACCGAGTTAGGGGCGGAGCCTACAACAAATGGAAGTAGAGAAATTCGAATAGCGGAGGTGTGGCTATCAGTCCAGTACTGCAATTCTCAAACAGTTTTTATTTGAATATAAATATTTTGCATTAAAGTTAATAATTTAAATACATTTCCAATTATAAATCATGTCGACTTGTTCAGTATAATAATATTCATTTATTTTTTATAAATATAATTTAGAAATAGCATATATTTCAAGAACATTAGGTCCACGAAGAAAATAGTTTGATATAAAAACTTATATACGTGACGTCACATGTATATTTTCAAATTTCGGAGAACTATAACTCACTTGTTAATAGAAATTTTTTCACCGGATTTTCACCGACAGTCTTAGTTTTATTTATACGTTCAGATGAAATTTAAAAAAAATGGTGGAATCCCATATTATAATAAAGTAACTACAGTTTACTCTAAAATAAATGATAAAAACTTTTTTAACGGACATAGATAATAATTATTTATGTAACAAGTGAGTAAAATTTAATTTTTTTTACGCAAATCTTTTTAGTAAAATATGTAGTAGACGTTTGTATTTTTTACCCAATAAAAGTTTGACGTTCGAAGAATTTGAGAAAAAAGTTTCAATTTTCTACAGTTAAAACCGTATTTTAATAAAAAAAAGTAGTTTTTAACGGAGGTTTAAATATTAGTTTTAAAAAAGCTCGATTTTGATGAACTATTAACAGTTATTTTTTTCGCTTTCTTGTCCTGTTTAAATAAAAAAATATATCATTTCTTACTACTCATTTCCAAAATAAGTTTCCACCCTAATTCCACATCATTATTATCAAATGCGGCTTTGATTATCGCACTATACGACCCAATACTGGGTGTAACTGTCTGCTTAACATTTTCCAGCAAATCCAAACATTCTTTCCAATCTTTTGTTAAAGCTAACGCTGGAATTACATTTTCTGCCGTAATAGACGTTAAAATTGGATATTCCTCTCTTAATTTCTTATACCTACAATAAATATATATTTTAATTTTACAGGTATGTAGAAATGTTGTACATACATAAAAAGAATTAATTCTTCATCGTTTTTATTCCTCGTGTGATTATCTTCGTAATAAACGTGATATAGTTTCATAAATTTTCCTACAGCACCTATATTAAAATATTCGTTTTGAGATTGATAGTATTCTAATAAAGATTTACCGACGTTAAAGTTTTTTTGTGCTATACAAAAGCTCAAAACTTTAGCATCGAAATTGATTTTATTTATGATTCTTCCTGTTTCAAGCACTGTTTTTTTCAAATTTGACCATTCTTCGATAGTTAAAACTTTGTTATCAATCACAGCATTAGATAATAATTCTTCTTGTTGATATCCTCCACTTTTGTGGTCATTTCGAATAGTTCCTATTGCCAATCAGAATTCTTGTTATATTTTGGGGTTGTGTTGTTTTTACGAAGTACTCACGATCTAGCTTTTCTATATTAGTTTGTGATATATTTCTGCGTAAAACTATATATTCTCGTGATAATATTTGTCTCGTAGTTGTTTTAAATACATTATTTAAAAGTTTACACCACATGTTTATAAAAATAACCCTACTTTATTGGCATTCGATTCGACTGTCAGTCAGTCGTTGCCGTTGATCAGTCATCTTGAATGTTTGTTGTTGTTTTTATGGTTTAGTGAGATGAACAAGTGCTTTTACTTAAGTTTAAAGTTTTGTTTAATGTTCCTTTTTATGTGTTATGTTTAATAATAGTTTGAGTTTGGTTAAGTTTTGTCAAATTTTTGTTGATATGCTTTGAAAAGAAAATTGGAGAAATTTACAAGTTTGAGGTTATCGCTACAATCAGATAAGTTTGTTTATTATTTTCAAATAATTAATAACAATGAATAACTCAATAAATATTAATAAAATTGATAATATAATAATAGCAACAGATAGTGAAGGGCATAATGTTATTGTTAATGAAAGATACTTGAAATATAATAGACTTATAAGTAATGTAAATGCCGCTTATTTGTTAAGAAAAAATACAGTAGTAATTAATAATAAAGATGTTTCAAATACTATAATAGAATCTGATAATTGTGGTAATAATACGGTAAAATCTTTCGATGAATATGTTAAAGAAGAAATGGACGAATTCTCAGAAAACATATTCAAAGATATTCTCAAGAAAACTAGGCAGAAAAAAGAAATTCAAAGTAATGAAATAGAAGTTTATCTCACAGAAAAACGAGAAAACTTGCAAGAAAAATTAAAAAAAGCTACAGAATATAATCATTCTCACAATTATCTTAAAGCTATAGAGCTATACGAGAACGCTTTACAAGATATTACATGCGATAGCTACCCTGACGAATTCATGTTAAATGATTGTGATATTTTAGCGATTAAGTTTGCATTAGTTCTAAGTAAGCTAGAAGTGAGAGACTATAAAAGACTGCTAACTGCCCAAGATATTCTAAATTCTTTGATAGGGAAATATGGCTTTGATTTTCCGTCGATGTATTATTATTTAGCCACAATTTATTACGATTTTGGTTATTATCTAAAAGCCATAAACAGTTTAGAGGAAGGACTGAAAACTTTAGATAACCTGAATGCCTTAAAAATTATTAACTGGCCAGGAACAAACGAAATAATTGATGAAAAATTAACGAAAATTGAATTAAATGAGAAAATGGAAACTCTTTTGAATGAATGTAAAGTTGAGCACCCTCCTGATAAAAAATGCTTGTTTAGCCAATGTGAATTTAACAATAAAATTTATTTCATGTAGGTATTTTTTTGTGAGAATGTTTTCGTACTTACATTCTTTGCTTTTTTTAGGAATCTAAATTTTAACGGATACGTAACTGTAATTTGTTCAAACAAATGTTACTTTTCATACCATGCTGCTTGCTGGAAAAAGAAATTAAAACTCGATGGTGTTAAAGCAAAATCTATTTTAAACCAATTATGTCCCACAGAAGATTGTGGAGGTCACATAGAAGAAATTGATATTTTTAATGAATCTTTATGCTTAATAAACTGTACATCAAATGAAAAAGGTAAGATATTTTTTTTGTGGTTGCACCACTCGTCTGTGGCTCGTGTCGCAAACTGCACACTCGTCATTTCCACAATATACTTATACTATATGCCTCATTCTCTATAATTATTAAAATGCAGTAAGAGATCTTGATTCAATTTATAAAAAATTAAAGTGGTTCTATCACCATAGATAAATGAAGCAGCAAGTTTTTGCATATACAGGGTGTTCCATTTAAGTGCTACACTATTGCTATCTCGAGAAGTATAAGAGATACGAAGTTCGTTAAATTAGCAAACAATTTTTTAATTATAAGTCTATTAAAATGAACAAAAAAAATTTCTTAACCCGTGGTTCTCAAAATATGGGACCCAACTTTTTTATTTTAAATTAGAACCTATATTTTTTATTAGCTTATTCGATTCAGTAATTTTTTTCTGAATTCAACGATATCCATATGTAATACTCTATTATTACAAAATTTTTGAGTAAAATGTAAAATTAATAATGTATAATTTTTATTTAAATATGACTATACAAGGAGTGCTATGGAAAAAACAAATAAATCAAATGAAGAAATAATTACAAAAACTTTTATAATGGACCTTTTCAATAGCCACCTATAATATTTGTTAAAAATTATTTCTAATATTTCTAAATGGACCTTTCCAATTTAAAGAGATAGGAGATATGCGCAATGGGGATCTGCGCATAGTAAGAACAATTGAGATCTATGACGTTTGATTCTAAAAAAATTAGACGTAAAATGTAAGATAACTTTAAAAAATCTTATCGAAATAAGTTACAAAAGCTTTTATTGAAGGTAAAATGTCTAACGATGCAAATTTTCACTGAGAATGCAGGTATTTTAATGACTGCAATATTTTTGACGTTTCGTTTGACAGCCCAACTGGCAGTTGTTCGCGCCATTTTCTTACTATTTGCAGCGATAGAAAGAGATAGCCCTTAAATTGGAAAGGTCCATTATCACATTATTCTCGAAATTTTTCAAATACATTAATAAAAAATAATGCTTCGTTGAAAAGAGAAAAAAATGGCAGTTTCAATTTTATTAAAATAATTATAGGTTGCCATTTGAAAAATAAAAGTTGATAGTCGTATCTTGTAAACCTGACTTTATAAAAAATATCTACATCTGCCATCAAATAGTATATGTAAAATAATAAAACTTTTATATGAGCCATTTTTTTCTATTACTTATAATTAAAAGGTTAAAGGGGGGGGGGCGTCTTCCTAGACTCAGCCTGTATATCGGTTTATTAGCCTCATATTCATTAAAATAAAGCAAAATTAGGGCACGGAAGCAAAAATTTGAAGAGTTTTTGTAGTAAAGTGTGTCGTAACAATCCGAATTTCGTCAAATCGAGTTCTGTGCGTTAGGTTAGGTTAGTTCTGTGCGGTAAGTTACCGTTACATTAAAGTATTTTTTACAAATTTGCAAGCGAAGAAATAACATTTTTTAAAAATAGAGACAAAAAACTAACATGTTTCCGCGCTCTAATTTCAGTTTTTTTATATGATATTTTACATAAAAGAATAGAGTCCATTAAAAAATGCATTTTAAAGCTGGACTCTATGGGGCTGTCCTTAAATTACGTAACGCAAAATTAGGAAATTTTTGATACCCCCTCCCCCCTTTGTAACGCGCCCGTAACGCAAACATGAACTCCCCCCATATATTACGTAACGCAGTACTAGACCCCCCCCCCAATTTTTTACTGGATATAAAAGTATATGGCCTCCTTAATATTTAGTTAAAATTTGAAACAGAAACTATTTAAATTAATGTACATAAAGATGAAAAATAACAGAACAGAACAGAAACTATTTAAATTAATGTACATAAAGATAAAAAAAATGTACTATGCATTTCCATATGCTTTTAACAAACTATTGAAAAGTTTTTCCTTATCAACACTACTTGAATTCATGTTTTAATATGAATTGCATTGCACGAATGAAAGACCACTGGCCCGAATTTGAACTGTGCCCAACATATTATGTTGACTGTTATTGAAAACAAACGACTGCCTGCATATACGAATTAGCACCGCGAAATTTGAATGTTTCAAAACTATTAAAGCAAGTTTAGCAATATTTTTACCCTCCGTCACCTTTAGGTAAGGAAGGTATTGTCTTTGGTCAAAAAATTCGGTGGTGAGTTTTTAATGAATAAGCACGTTTTAGGGTCCCTACAATACGATTTTACTATTTTTACGATGATGTCTGTATGTGTGTGTGTATGTATGTGTGTGTGTGTGTGTGTGTGTGTGTGTGTGTGTCTGTGTGTGACAAAATTTTCTAATGCGATAACTCTAATACTACAATTCCAAAAATTATAATTCTTTCGTATTCCTCTTCGTTTCATCCATGTGAAGAGCTGATTAGATTTTGGTTATAATTGGTCAACCGGAAGTACCCTCATTTGAAGATTTTAACAGTTAACGATGTTAAATATCATTTTTTCACATTTAATGTTATTATAAATATTAAAGAATTATTTATTTTCTATACGATTTGAATGCATTTTATACTTCATATTAAATGGACATAGAGTTAAAAAATTATAAAGAAATTAAATATCATATATATTAGTCAGCTTTGCTATAACTCTGGAAACAGCTGCTACATTAAAAAAATTCTGATTGAAAGGTGTCAGTGTCAAGTGCAGTTGACAGTACGTTTATGTTATAATTTTACTGGAAATATAGGATCTTTTGTTAGAAACTTTCTGTATGGGATTTGTATAAAATACATACAACTGCCTTAAGGTAATGTACAAGAAATATAATCTTTTGCAAGGAACTTTCTGTATGACATTTATACTAAATACATAGAACTGACGGAAGGTAATGTGCTGGCCACATCAGATTTTTTTATATTTTATCGTTACGTAACGCACACATTAACCCTCCCCCACCCACTTGTAACACTGCGTAACGCTACTCTTGACCCCCCCCCCCTTGAAGCGTTACGTAATTTAAGGACAGCCCCTATTCTGTACTCTGCCCTTTTTATAATTTTTTTTTATAAGATTAAAATTTAGGTAATAATTTTTGTGGACGCAGCGATACAATCAATTTATCTTTCAGCTCAAAGTAAAAACATCAAAAATGGTTACGATTACAACCCAATATATAAAGACCATAAATTTAGAAATACAAATGAAGAGATTGATACATCAACAACTATTGAAATCTTAGCAGACGAAAATGAAATTAAACAAGATATATCCAGTGTTCATTCACAAATTAAGTCAGACACAGAATTGTTTAAGCAAAATCCAACCGAAACTAGGCAAGACAACATCCCTGACTTACCTATAAAATCTCAGTTAAACTCAAATGCAAAAGAATTTGTACCTCCTATTCGGGGACCAATGTTTGAAGTGATCGGATTGTGTGACCAAGCCACACAAACATGCGAAAAAATTATTAGCCAGGTAAAATTTAGAATAATTTTGTTTACATTATAAATTTATAAATAATTTTTAGAGTGAACACAATCTCTTAAAATGTGATATAACCATCTTACAAGCCGAACTATTTAAAAGCGAAGAAAATTACAATGATCTATTATGTCAACACGAAACTTTGAAATTGGAAAATACTTTAAATTTAAAATCTACAGCTGATATATGGACTGAAACTGAAGCTGTTCAGTGTGCGAATTGCTCTATTCGAGAAAAGGAAATCAATGAAAAGGAGGTAATCATCAAAAATTTACTTGGACATGTAAGTAAAAAAATATTGTGTTAATAGTTATTATTCCATTTTTAGTTAATATTTTATTTGGTAACAAATCAGTAATTTCGACAATACAATGCGTAAAATAAATATTTTGTGCACAGAATTGATTTCGCTCGTGATATAAAAGTTGCTTAATTACTTATTGAGTCTGTAGATTACTGTTAAGTTTAAGACAAAAGTTTGAAAGATATTTTTGTTAATCTAGGATAAAAATAAATTTTGAGATCGAGATACGAAGCCGGTTAAATTAGGACAAAGTTGCCCCATTAGTAGAACATTTTAAAGATGTATTTGTTTTCCCGAAAAATCATAGGTCACTAGATAAATGCAAAATTCAAATTTTGCTGATTTTTACCTCCCGCTACCCTTGGTAAATGACCACGTTTTAAAGTCCCTAGAATTCAATTTTAACATTTTGACGATGATGTCTGTGTGTATGTATGTGTGCATCCTCCACTGTAACTCAAATACTATCATTCAGAAAATTTTGAAACCTTATATTTCGAACTTCGAACGAATGGAAAGAGCCCATTAGATTTTGGTGAAAATGGGATAACCGAAAATGGCACTTTACTAGAAGCTCAAAATAGTTTTTCTTCGAAAAATACCTTTAAATGTTATTTTTTCGAGATTCATGTTATTATAAAAATTAAAGATTATTAATTTTTCTATAGATTTGCATTAATAATATTTCTATATATTTTATGGATAAATTTATAAAATTATCTATAATTTAAATCCCAGAGCCTACGCTTTAAACAAACAAAACGCAGTTATTCAAATGTATGTAACTGACAGATAAGTGTCACTATCAAAGAACTAATCATTTCAAAATAATATTAGTAACGTTTTAAAAAGGAAAAAGTAAATAGAACAATAGAAAAGGAATTCAATACAGTTTCCAGCATAAGTAAATATGTAGGTATGTATTTAGATTAATAAAAATTAACGATTCACAAAAATGTTTTAGCTAATCCTCATTTTTGGATTAGTGAATTGTATTCTATCCCGGTATTTAAAATTTAATCTTCATTTTATTATAGCTCCGGTGGCTCAATGGTTAGAGCAACGCCTCATGTCATGAGTGCCCTCGGGGCTCTGGGTTCGAATCCCACTAAGGCATGGATGTGTGTGAATGTGAACCCACTCAGTAATTGGGATTTAATCCTGTTGAGGTTTTAAAAAAGGTAGTTACTTGGATTAGATTAGACTATATTTTAAGAAATAAACTGTCAAAATTAGAGTAAAATTCGCTAATCCAAAAATAAGGATTAAGTTAATCTTTTTTTTTTATTTGGGCTGTGAATGGCGGAGGTATTGTGTTGGCCACACCAGTTTTTTAATTTTACAAATAACTTCTAAATATAAAATAATATGGAATTTGGTTTACGCTTCTTTTCGATATTTTTTATTTTCTTTCGGACAACGATGCTCTAATTTTTTTATCACTGTTAGATTTTGTGTTGAGGTCGAAGTTATGATTTTTATATGGACGTATTATTGGAAAGTTACATAATTGAAAAGAGGATTTTTTAGCACTCCAGCGATGTTCATTTGTGTCAAACAGTAAAAATATAACAGTTAATTTTATAAGGTAAAAACAGTGATATCTATCTTTAGACTGTATGTCATATTATTTAATGATGTTGATATAGCTACTAGATAATTTACAGCTGACTCGTCCGCCATTTTGGAGCCACTTTAATCATTCAATATCAGTGTTACAGTATTATTAATCATATAAATTATTCACAATGACAGGTTGTTCTGCTCCAAATTGTGCAAATCATTTGAGAAATGGTTATAATTTTTACAGGTACATATATTTTTATCTAACCTCAAAAATCATAACGAACCGTATTTTTTCTTGTTTCATTATTTTAAATGAATATAATATGGCAAATATGGAAGTTATATTTAATTTTAAAAAAATAGTTACTACATAAAGTTATAAAAAATTCACTTTTATTTCATAATTTCCTGCGTTCATTTTGGCTCCAATATGGCGAACGAGTCAGTTGATGTTGATATGACGTGACTCCTATTGGGATTTTCAAATAAGAAAACGCTAACTAGCGGCAAATATTAGAACTGCAAACAGTGGTACACATTTGACATTTACATGAAACTACAACTATATTGCTACAAAAACTCTATTATACATACTTGAATTATAAATAAAAAATACTAATAAATGAGAAAATAATACGAAAACTAAAGAAATACAATTGACAGAAATGCTACGTTGACACACGTCAACAAAAAGTGTACCAGTGTTTACTGCGATCAGCGCCATCTCTTGATACTTGAAAATCCCAATATGAGTTTGTTCCGACTGTAATATATATTATATTATTTATTTTTTTTACAGAAACTAAATTTGGAAATGAAATTAAAACAAATGGATCATGAATTAAAACAAAAGGATCATGAATTAAGACAAAAAGACCATGAAATAAAACAAAAGGATCATCAATTAAATGAATTTAGAACCGCCAGACTGTTGGATAAAGAAATTTATGTACAGGCCGAACAAAAATTTTTGGCGAGTAACAAAGTTTTGATGCATAAACTCAAAGAAGAACAGTAAGTAAAATATTTTGCTAAAAACTTATATTTTTCAAATTTATTTTAGGGAAGAAAAAGATAAATTACAGCAAGAAATAATTAGACATCGATCTGATATAAACAAGATATTCGAAGTAAGAGAGACCGTTGTTCAACAAATTTTTCATATAAAATCATTTTATATGAATTATATTAACATGTAAGTATAATTATAATAATAATTCACAAATGGATGGTTTATAGACGAATTGTTTTAAGGTTCCAAAATAAATGTAAGCATATGATATGGGAATTAGAAGATATAAAAACTTTAACAAACGTTAATACTTTACCGTCTGCAACTGAAATTGAAGATAATTTAATTATGTGGCAGCAAGCTTTGGAATCTGCTCTTAAAAACTACGCCATCATGATGGTAAGCATTTTTAACTTATCTAGAAGAATATTTAACCAAAATCTAAAGAGCCGGTTATACATTTTTTTAAAGTATTTTAAAGTGGTTCTATCATTATAAGCATTTATGACATTTTTTTATGAAAGTTATGTATGTTATTTTTTATGTTTATCTACATGTATGCAAATTTTTGTGCTCATTGCTGCGTGATTGTCAACCGTAAATAGATTTTTTAAAATATATTTATCTGTTCGAAAATTGAACATTGTTGCAGTTTGCTATAAAATTTGTACAAACAATATCCAAAGTTCCTCATCAAATAATTATCAGTAATAATATAACAAGGGGGTGAGAATAATTTGACAGATTTTTCGATAATTTGTTGCCTACGGGCTTTCGTGATTATTGCCAAATGGCAACAAGTTTGAGAAAAATCTGGCAAATTATTTTCTAATTTGTCGAACTCGCGAATTATATTTATACTCCATCCGTTTTAACCACGGTGTAGTAAATATAGGTGAGAGCACGAGATGCGTTGACATGTCTAAGTAACTGGGAAACAAAATGGCGCTAATGCGACCCGTTACCATTTGACAAAAAATGTTTTGCTACAAGATACACAACGGGGTATGGATCAAATAAAGAGAAATATAGTCTTTTTAAGGTGCCAAAATGTGCAATTTAGCGGCAGCCAGCTACACTATAATCACAGAAACAGGTACTAAGATAAATTTCTGATTGAAAGGTGTCAATGTCAAGTGTATTTGACATATGTTATTTTATAATTTTACTGGAAGTATAGAAACGTTTTTGTATGGAATTTGTACAAAATACATACATAGAACTGACAAATGATAAAAGGTAATGATTGAAAATATAGAATATTATGCATTATATATGAATAATTTAATATTTTAAATATTTTGTGTAAAAACCGGGTCGCAACAAAACCTGACACCTAGCGGCACACTGTATGAACTAGCCCAGTTAGTTAGCCATTCTTCGTAATGCATTGGAATACGTCGTGCACTCACCTATAGATACTACACCGTGGTTTTAACTATAGAGCGTTGGGTGAGATAGGACCTAAGATTCTAGCTCTCTGATTGGTTCAACCGTGAACCAAGTTTACACAGTAAAATAATTGGCGCGAAATTTAAATTTGCTTGACAACTGTATCAATTATTTTGACGTTTGACTTAAAATAAATAAAAGTCAACAAAGTCAATAGTACATGATTTATTACATATTATTAATTTCTGTTCAGTTCTGTTTGTTAAGTATATTATTGTTCTTTTCGTTTATATAATTTTCAGTGTTTTGGCGTTATATTTCATATTACATAGTTTTCGTTGTGCGCATTTTCTTAGTTTTTAGTTAGTAGTTCGTTAATTTTGTTGTTCTTTTCGTTAATATTATGGATAAAAATAGATAGATATGTACGTACAAGACGAAATTACTGAAAAAATGTCAATTATACTCTGTTCCATTTAAGCCATTCAGTAGATGTAGCTGGCAACAGCGCAAACTTGAAGTAGCCAAAATTCCATTGGGTAAACTTGTCTCTTGTCTCCAATTTCAGCCAATCAGAGAGATGAAAACTATTCCCTGTGCTCTGCAATACTGAATGGCTTAAATGGAACAAGGTATAGAAAGAATTTTTTTAAATCCAGGAATGGCGTCAAATTTTTTTTATTTAATACATGTAAAAACGGCCACGCTCGAAACGCCATCTAGTCTATAGTTAAAACGGATAGAATATAATTAGATTATTTTTTGATTCACAAATTTGTTTCTAAAAACGGAATCAGACTGTCATGCTACTGCCATCTACTGTCGTAATTAACTAGCTTTATTCATTTACGTGGCTCAGTTGATAAGTCTGTTTTGACAACTAGAACACACTTTGACAATGCAAAATAAATAATCAAAAGATATAATGGACCTTTCCAATTTAAAGAGATAGAAGATATGCGCAATGGGGATCTGCGCATAGTAAGAACAACTGAGATCTATGACGTTTGATTCTAAAAAAATTAGACGTAAAATTTAAGATAACTTTAAAAAATCTTTTCGAAATAAGTTACAAAAGCTTTTATTGAAGGTAAAATGTCTAACGATGCAAATTTGCACTGACAATACATGTATTTTAATGACTGCAATATTTTTGACGTTTCGTTTGACAGCCCAACTGGCAGTTGTTCGCGCCATTTTCTTACTATTTGCAGCGATAGAAAGAGATAGCCCTTAAATTGGAAAGGTCCATTACTAATTATGGTATTTCTAAAAGTGGTTTCTATAATTTTTTGGGTTATTTCATGATCAGAAAGGCACAAAATTGGTCTTTTTCACTCATTTTACTTATGTGTTAATTACTATCTGACATGTGTCAACAAAAACAAAAGCTACAAAGATTATTCCCGGGAATAATCTCCAGAGCTTTATTGACAGTAGAATAATGACAGGATTGGTTAAAACGCAGACACGTGACACAAACTGAACAATTTCATTGGTTGTAAGAAATGTCAAAAAATAAATAAAATTATTAACAAGCCGGCCATAAATTATTTATTTATTATTAACAGTGTTATGTCAAATAATCAACCAGAACTCCCCCAATGTGTCCAATAAATCAACAGTGGTTAAAAAAACAGTATCAAAAATTGATTATACATAAAATTTATAATTTAATAACTTCATAATATTGTTTGTTACAAATATTTGCGACGGGTACAGCTAGTAAATTAAAAACTTTGACGGATTGTTTTAATAATAACTTCAATTGTGCGATTAACATTATCAGAAAGATTTATTCTTGGAATAGAACCACAACTTACCATAAATTTTAAAATAAGGTGGTTTCACATTTTTTAAAAAGTATTTTAAATGAAAGTTTAATCTATATTTTTCATAGTTATAGAAAAAATTATAATTTATTGTAATTTTTGTAAATAATGAAATAAAAGATTGGCGCCAGAAATAGTCATGAAAAACAACCCCCACTCCTGTCACGTCGGAGTAATACCACAAAATATCAACAAATTTCAATAATTAATATCTACCGGATATTTTGTGATAATTTAATTCCCTAAAATAAATTATGGGGTCTCGTGGCAGAGTGCCTGAGTGGCAGGTCGCGAATCTGGGGAACCGGGTTCGATCCCGACGAACGCCAAATATTTCCAATTTTAAATGGCACAAAATTGACCCCTGTGGTGCACTCTCCACGCCAGAAATGAGTGTCCGTGAGGTGACGTCTGGTAAGCGGCCGCACGGTACAAAGCAGATTGGCACACCCAGCAATGGGTAATAGGCCGTGATGATATATTTATTTTACTAAAATAAATTTAAAACTTTGAAGGCATATAAAAATTCTTACAACAGCCGTATATTTTTTTTAGGAATTCTACGACAAATTAGCCCATAATTTAAATTTTGAACCTTCTGTCGCAACTCCAATACCAAATTTGATTCCCGAACCCCCTAGCGTTATCCTCCGTCATTTTAAATCCTACTTCCTTCAAATAAAACGTCTCGAACAAGATCTACATCGCCATATTTCTAATTACTACCAAGTATTAAGCATGCCAAATCCGGGAACCTGTACCCAGAATTTGACCCAAAGTCCCAGTGGTCCAGACTCGAAATGCGAAGATTTGAATTCGAGTGACCCCCTACACCAAAGTCGAGAATTAGAAGAAAATTGTTCTAATCGTAAGTAGTAACTTTATTTCTCTTTTTCTACAAGTTATACAAAATGTCACAATTTTTTAAGGCTTATTATTAGCATTGGAACAAACTGTTAAAAGTGCAGAAGAGACTACAAAAGAAGAGACAACAAAAGAAGAGGCTATAAAAGAAAAAACTACAATAGATGAGACATACAAAGAAGAGACGGAAATTAGGAATTTGAGTTTGGAATCGACTGGACTAGAAGAAGCAGTGGGCGGAGAATTAAATAGTAGTGTGCAAGAATCTCCGAAGCAAAAGGAAATTGATGTTATAAAGAAGAAAATACCGGAAAATCCCAGACCACTCACGCCACTGTAAGTGCGACTTTTGTTTTTAATAGTAGTATATGTATATATTAGCAAAAAATCATTACCTTCATAAATATGTAAATAACTGTTATTAAAAATCTGGTGTGGCCAACACAATACTCCCGCCATTTACAGCCCGAGTCACAAAAAAGATTAAGTTTTTTGGATTAACGAATTTTACTCTAATTTTGACAGTTTATTTCTTAAAATATAGTCTAATCTAATCCAAGTAACTACCTTTTTTTAAACCCCTCAACAGGATTCAATCTCAATTACAGAGTGGGTTCACATTTACACACATCCATGCCTTAGTGGGATTCGAACCCAGAGCTCTGAGGGCATTCATGACATGAGGCGTTGCTCTAACCATTGAGCCACCGGAACTATAATAAAATGAAGATTGAATTTTAAATACCGGCATAGAATAGAATTCCCTAATCCAAAAATGAGGATTAGCTTAAACATTTTTGCGAATCGTTAATTTTTATTAATCTAAATACATACCTACATATTTAGTTATGCTGGAAATTGTATTGAATTCCTTTTCTATTGTTCTATTTACTTTTTTCTTTTTAAAACGTTACTAATATTATTTTGAAATGATTAGTTCTTTGATAGTGACATTTATCTGTCAGTTACATACATTTGAATAACTACGTTTTGTTTGTTTAAAGCGTAGGCTCTGGGATTTAAATTATAGATAATTTTATAAATTTATCCATAAAATATATAGAAAAAGTATTAATGCAAATCTATAGAAAATTTAATAATCTTTAATTTTTATAATAACATTAATCTCGAAAAAAAAACATTTAAAGGTATTTTGAGCTTCTAGTAAAGTGCCATTTCCGGTTGTCCGATTTTCAACAAAATCTAATGGGCTTTTTCCATTACAGAAAAAGTTCTAAATCAAGGTTTCAAAATTTTCTGAATGATAGTATTTGAGTTAGAGTGGAGGATCCACACAGACATCATCGGGAAAATGTTAAAATTGGATTCTAGGGACCTTAAAACGTGGTCATTTAGCAAAATCTCGATATGCGATTTTTAGCACGATCCCTATACCTCTCTTACCTAGGGTAGCGGGAGGTAAATTTTTATAAATCCTATAAATATTTATTATTTGCGTTGTTGTTTCAGCTCACCAAAATTAGTAGTAGGCCCTGAAGGTTTATTATACAAACTCCAACAAAAATGTCCTCTCACACCTCCATATATTCTTCAAGAAGCGATCAAAATACTCCGCGAAGCCAGAGGAGGCCTTACCGGCTTAGACAGCAAAACATTATTGACTGAATTGAAAATAATTATCACCGATTTATCCAAAAAAGAGCGACAGAAATCTGGGTAAATAATCACCATTATATTCTCCATAAAAATATATAATTTTATATTTATTTTAGGTATCAGAAAATAAGCGTTATTGAAAAACCTAGTCCTTGGGCCCCCATAAATAAAGACGTGCAATGGCACAACTCAAATCCGAGAGGGAATTGTGCTATATGTTTTGAAAGAATGACCAAAAGTGATAGTACGCAGTTGAAGTGTCAGCATGTTTTCCACACAGCGGTAAGAAACTTATAAACATATTTTTCTACAAATGTTTTTAAACTCAAAATAAGTCTGGAAATTGGCAATTCTCGCACTAGTGTGGGAAATAATTAAAAACAAAAAAATTAAATGTCCACAAATACACGAAATCTTAATTATATAGCTATAAAAAAATTTAAAAATTTAAATTTTCAATAATGGCGCGCCTATAACGCTCATCCGTCTGTTGACATCTGCACCGAACTTCAGCACCTAAAGCCACCTGTTCATAGACACCAATTTGCTTGTTTAAAACTTTTGAACAAGAAACCGGAGACAAACAGACAAATATCAAAAAACATGTAATAATATACCTTTTCAATTTAAAGAGAAGATATGCGCAATGAGGATCTGCGCATAGTAAGAACAATAGACCTTTTCAATTTAAAGAGATAGAAGATACGCGCATAGCAAGAACAACTGAAATCTATGGCGTTTGTTTCGAAAAAAAATTAGACGTAAAATGTGAGAATATCTCAGATAACTTTAAAAAATCTTATCGAAATAAATTACAAAAGATTTTATTGAAGGTAAAATGTCTAACGATGCAAATTTTCACTGAGAATACAGGTATTTTAATGACTGCAATATTTTTGACGTTTCGTTTGACAGCCCAACTGGCAGTTGTTAGCGCCATTTTACTTGCTATTTACAACGATAGAAAGATATGGACGTTAAATTGAAAAGGTCTATTATAGCAACCAAATGAATAAATTATCAAATACAAAATACTGAGCGCCATCTCTGTTTCTATCCGTATATATTTAATCTGAAATGAGCAACAACATACCGAACCTACGTCACAATTTTCAAGGACGTTTCTAGATTTGTAAAGAATTTCAATTTTCTAACATCAAATAATTATGAATGAAAACATTTTACTAAACATGTTTTATTATATTTTTCTAATATACGATGTAAACTATAAAGTTACTATTTTGCATTATCACCGGAATACCATAACCGCTTAAAATATGTCAAAAATTTAGAATGCATTTTTGAAATTTTTACCTCCCGTCATACCGTAGGTAAGGGAGGTAATGTTATCGGTCCAAAAATTCGATGGCGAGTTTTCAGTGAATAAGCACGAATTAGGATCCCCACAACACGTTTTTACTATTTTTACGATGTGTGTGTGTGTGACGATTTTTTCGTCCACGATAACTCTTATCACAAACTTCCAAATATTTCTATTTTCCATATTTAAGCTTTCTGCAGTCATATAAAGAGTTGATTAGATTTTGGGTAAACCGGAAGTGATGCTTTACAAGAAACCCGTAACAGTTTTTAATGAAAAACTATTTTAAAATATAATCCAAAACTTTTCAATTTTAGCATTTAAAACTTTTATATGAAGAAGAACAACATATTAGATTTTGGCTAAAATTAGTAAACTCAATATGATACATTACTTGAAGCTCTGAACAGATTTTCGTGAAGAATATATTGATACAATCCAAAAATTACAAATTTGGTATTTAAGACTTTTATATTAATGAGAACGACATACTAGATGTTTTCTAAAATTGATAAACCGGAAGTACTACTTTACATGAAGCTATGAATAGATTTTCCTGAAAAAAATATATTAAAACATGATCCAAAACTTCTCAAATTTGGTATTTAAAATTCGTGTATAATTTGAAACAACATTAGATTTTGACTATACCTATATGATAAACCGTAAGTGGTATTTAATTTGGAGCACAACAGATTTTCGAGGAAAAACATAATAAAATATAATACAAAATTTGGTATTAAAGACTGTTCTATTTATTGGAACAACAAATTTGATTTAGTTTACAAACGATCAACCGGAAGTGATACTTTACTTAAAAGCTCATTGCTATTTCAAACATGGAATTGACGGGAGGTCATGTGTTGGCCACATTTTTTTTATTAATTTTTGTAAACGATTGCTGAATAATTCTTGGTTATAAAACATGCGGAAAATGAAAATCAATTTCGGAATGACGAATTTTTCGCGCTTGTTACAAAAGTAATACAGGGCAACTTTAAAAATGTTGAAATGATAGCAAAATGTGTCAATAGTGCAAAAATAAATATTAAATCAAATATTTAATTATATTTAACCGAGGGATTTTTTTTTTGTCTTTTAGTGTCTCAAGCAATGGTTGCCAAACAATGGGATATGTCCTATTTGCAGATCTTTTACAACATTAGACGATGAATTCCCGCCCTTAAAATAGATTTTATTTTTCTACTCAAAAATAGGTATAAGTTAAGTTTTTGTTTATGTAAAACTTTGAAGAATAAACTTTATTTTGTTGAATTCGCCTTATTACTGCCCTGTTCCGCGCATGTAAACTGACGTAAAATATAAAGTAAGGTTATATTTGCATCAATGTGTGTTTAGAAATTAAGAAAATGAATCAAGCAGACGTTTCAAAATTAGTTTCCCAGCTTAAAATTAAGTTGTACCCTCGTGCAAGGAAATTCAAAAACCCAGACGGACCTGAAGGACGGTTAAAGAAGTTGAGGAAAACTGTAACCGCTTTAATCAAGCATGAAAGGTTAGAATTGAATTATCCTAGAGCCGATGAAGCCAGACAATACACAGAAAGGGTAAATATACATCCTTAAATCACAAATTACTTTCTTAAAATCGAATATTTAGCTCATTTCCGAAGCAATTCGTCATGGAGACTGCCACAAATCAACAATGGAAATGGCGGATTTTTGGCTCGAAGAAAAACAACTTGTCCACAAATTGTTTAAAGTCCTAGTTCCTAGATATCAAAACTTCAAAGTGTCTTATACCAGCCTCCACAAAGCTCCGAGGCCATATCCTGGTGATTATGATATAAAAGCTGTTCTTGAACTAAGAGGAAATCCTTATCCACCTCTAACGAAAGATACTTTCCACAATAGGAATTTAATTCATAACGTATTGTTGGATGAAGCAAGAAAAGAGTATAGGGCTCAGAAGTATTCAGAAATAGCTGAGAAAATAACAAGTGAGGAGAAAAATGCTGTTTCTAGTGCAGATAAATCTAAAACTGAGCCTGTAGCTACTTAAATTGTATTATAATTACTTAGATATCATTAAATTTTATTGTAAATACATGTTTATTTATTTGTTGTGAACAATATTGTGGATGGTCTGTTTGTAGTGCATTGTGTAGAAATACGGTGAGACAAAAAGTAAATTATATATCAATGGCGACTATTTTCACGTATTTTTTATGCTCGGGCGGAAAACATAACTTGTAAAAATTGTTTCGCCTGTAAACAATATAGGAAAACAACGGAGGTACATTACAATTAAATTTTGTTTCGCATTGTTGACAACAAATGATGAATAAATTACATGATAAAAATAATGGTAAGAATTTAGTTTGTAAAAAAATTCAAGTCGCGGTTTCCATCAGATCCCCTTTATCTATCTGTCACTATTGTCAGGTTAAGTCATTGAACTCTATACTACTATGTATGTATAGAGTTCACTGGGTTAAGTATTTGGTAGGTACAAGGACGTCCTTGGGTAGGCAATTAAAGGGTAATAGAACGAAGTGAAGTTGAATTGAAACATAAGCAGTGGTCTGTTCACCACTGCTTCACTTTGATATTGTGGGTATTTCCTTCCAAATTGGTGAAATGAAATTAGTGGTGAAAAGGGTCTTGCCAAGTATTGATAAGTGGTGCACTCTCCACTTGAAGAACCGTCGGATGGTAAGGTCAGAATACTCATTTTTTTCAAATAAAACTACAAGATTCCTTTATTGAAAACTACATTCAATTATACATACATCCATCTAGTATAAAATAAACACTCATTGACCCATTTTTACACCCAAAAATTGAGGCCGGCAACTCGAAATTGGATGTGTGTAAATATCACACGTAAAAAGTTAAATTTATAATATATTGAAAAGCTGTTCGCGTCTGTGTCCTTGGTAGAATTCCACACGTGCCCCCTGGTTAACGCGCAATGAACAGCAAATTACCGAAACTAAATAATTCCAAAAAATCTCGACAAACAAGAAAAAATAAGTTCATTCAATCATTAAACTATTTCTTAATACATTCTACAATAATTAATATTAAGTCCTGAATATATTTAAATAGTTGTTTCAACAATTTAAACAAATAGTTCAACAGTTTGGAAAGCGCTGTCTTGAATTCATGTGCGCGCGCATATCAGTCAGCACATCCGCTCTACGCCACGCTTCCACGTTGCATTGCGAGCACATGGCAAAAGTAGCAAATCGAACCAGCCATTAACGTTGAAAAACATTCATTTTCTGGGGAAAAACTCGAAAAATTTATAGGAAAACACGAGATAAATGGATAATTCAACGCTTGAGATAATTTTTGTGGGAAATGAGATTTTAGTACAAGAAAATTTATGTTGCGTAGAACAACAGATCCAAGCACATGTTTACGTAAACCTAAATCAACATTTGTTGTGAAATTTGTGCAAATATTAAGAAAACTTATGAAGAAAAATGAAATATAGTGATGAATCAACAATTGGGAATATCATTTTTACAGGGAATTGAAAAATCTTAAGGCGTGTTCTCAACAAATTTGTAAGTGATTTTTTTTGTATATTTTTCTATCATAAATCGAAAGTAACTTCAAAATATTGGAAACATTGTTTTCTGTTAAATCCTTATTATTTTAGTTTACATTATTCATGGTTTTTTTATTTTCAAGTGTTTTTATATATTCATTTGTCTTTCATATATTTTAATGTGGATTGATTTACAAAATGGGAGGATTTTGTGCATAAATGATAGAAAAATGACTATTGTTCATGTTAACTGCACATATTTAACGAATTGACAAGAACTATACCTTGTCCCACTTAAGCCATTCAGTATTGTAGAGAATAGGGCATAGTTTTGAACTCTCTGATTGACTGAAATTGGAGACAAGAGACAAATTTGCCTAATGTAATTTCGGCTACTTAAAACTGACGCTGATGTGAGCGTCATCTGCTGAATGGCTTAAATGGAACAGAATGTTATCATTTGTATTTTATGAATATTTTATTGATTTAATAGTAATATTAATATTGTTACAAGTTAATAGCAATCATAGGTTTAAACAATGCCCCAGATAAATTTATATTTAGTTACGTTGATAATGGGTTTCATTTTATTAAAATAATACGGAAAACTATTTCCCAGGGTCAATCTATGATTAAATTTTGTCCGAGGGGTTCGTCACTCGACGTTTAAGTGTACAAAGATTGTAAATCTTTGAAGATTTACTAGATTCAAGATGATTTATAGGGATTTTATTAGATTGTCAAAGATTTTCAATCAGATTTTTATGTAAGTGTACAAAGATAGTAGCTATGAAATTGCATAGACTTACCTAAGAATATAAGATTGAAAACAAGATTTCTGGGATTTTACAAAGATAGTAATGATTTTTGGGATTATAATGTTGATTGGAAAGATTTCTGGGATTTTACAAGATTGTTTTGGGGATTGTTGATTACAAAGATTGCAGTATTAAAGAAACATTTTCAGGATTTTCAATCGGATTTATGTATAAGTGTACAAAGATTTCTTGAGATAGTTACCATGAACTTGCATATACTTGTCTAAGAATATGAGATTGCAAGTAAGATTTCCAAGATTTTAATTTTTTTATAAAGATTTTAATGATTTTTGGGATTGTAATGTTGATTGCAAAGATTGCAGTATTAAGATAAAGATTTTCAATCGGATTTTTATGTAAGTGTACAAGGATTTCTTGAGTGACGGACCCCTCGATTTTGTCTCATACAGATAAATTCACATGAGGGCTTCGGAAACATGGAAATAGCAGAACATCTTAAGAATAATTAAGAGACAACGGAGTTGCTGCATTGGGGCCCTACAACTCCAAAATTTACGAGTACTCTTTGTATATATAATGTAAGAATATTACTAGATTTCATATTATTTGCTTTACAATTCTGTGGCTTTAAGGCAAAAGCAGATTTGTCCCATTTAAAATATCTGCAAATTTTGTCTAGTGATCATAATTATTTTACTTTGTAAAGCCCTTAAATTGACATATCTCCTTCGGATGGCCTTCTCTGCACGATTTTTTTTATCAAATCTGCTTTCGACATATCAAATTAAAGCAAATTTCAAATACATTTGAAACCATTTAAAAACTGTTGGATAAAATGTCGTATGGCACACGAGGATTCATTAAATAAATCAAGTGTATTGTGTATTAAAGACAAGTTTGCCATACGAAATTATATCCAACAGTTTTTTGAAATGGTTTAAAGAATACCACAAACTAATAATTATTATTTAATAGGCGGACGTTTTGGTTGGTCTGAGACCTCAAGAACCTTGATGAATTTCGATGCAGCGTTCAAACTTTGGATTTCAACATTGCAGGTCTTCTAAAGCCACCGATAGATGAACTGTAAGAAACTTTATTTTTTTTTATAAAATATTTGGTCTCATGTTGAACCAGATTCGGTTTTGAGTGCTACATTAAAAGAAATATATCTTTCATGGACGTCTGTATAATATTCAAACAATTTAAAGTTGAAATTTCGACTATTTATCAATAAAATCAATATCTGGAAACATATGATTAGCATATACAAACAAATCTAAATACTATAGTCAATTGGTGTCAAGAAAATAAACTGGAACTTAATATTTCTAAATGTCAAGTAATGACGTACACCAGAAAACATAAATGTGTTACATATAACTACTCTATCAACAATACCACTCTTGATAGACCCGAATCTGTCCTTGATCTGGGTGTGATGTTCGACACCAAATTGACGTTCATTGAACATATTGATAATAAAGTATCATGTGCTATTAAAACTCTAGGATTTATAGTTAGAAATGCTGGACAATTTAATATAGATATATTGAAATTACTGTTTGTAACACTTGTGCGCCCTCACATTGAGTATTGCTCCACTGTTTGGAATCCAATATATTCCGGTAATACAAACTTAATTGAAAAAGTACAAAGAAAATTCCTAAAATCCGCTACTTTCTTTACTGAGGGATCTTACCCCGCTAGAGGTACGCCACAAGAAACATTACTTGCGAAATTCAATCTTAATTTTTTGCAACAACGACGAAATATGCATGCTGTTACAATTCTTTATAAAATTGTGAATAATATAATTGACAGCCCTCATTTACTATCCAAAATAAATTTCATTATTCCACGATTGTCCTCCCGTCATAGTAATACATTTCATTTGAAAACGGGCAGATCGAACACCTTAATGAAATCGCCCCTGCATTATATGATTAGTTCTTGCCATGCTGTTGAGGATAATTTGGATATATTTTCTTGTGAACAGAGATTAAATGTTTATTTGGTCATCTCTGAATATATACTGTTAGTATACTAAGATTACTTCCTCCCCTGTAATTGAGCTTTGGCTTGTTGGGGATGGTATTAAATAATAATAATAATAATATACCTTGAGGGCATAACATTTTAAATAGTTACAGGAAAACTATTAGATTTAAGACTAATTTAACAGACCTATCACACAATAGTGTTGTTATTCTTGTTATTGTCGAATCTAGGAATAAAAATTAACTGGCTCAAATCTAGTCAGATTATAGCAAATTTTTAAATACATTTGAAACCATTTAAAAACTGTTGGGTAAGGAAAACACGTTCGCCTTGCGAAATTTGATAACAGTTTTTTGAAATGGTTTGAAGAATACCACAAACTAATAACTATTATTTAATAGGCGGACCTTTTGGTTGGACTGAGACGTCAAGAAACTTGGAGAATTTGGATGCAGCTTCCGAGCTTTTGTTTTCATCACTGCAGATCTAAAGCAGCTTTTCTAAATAATTGCTAAGTACCAAACAAATCTTCTACGGCGTAGACGACCATCGATGAATAAACTGGTAAGAAACTTTATTTTTTTTTATGAAATATATTGTTCTCATCTTCAATCATGAGAACTTGTAGTCAAAGGAATATGACTATAATATATGTCTAAATATTATCTTGCATTCAAATTCGATTTTGAATACTACATTGAAAGAAATATAGCTTTCGTGGATGTCTCTATAATATTGAAACAATTTAAAATTGAAATATCAACTATTTATCAATAAAATCTATCTGGGAACATATGATTAGCATATATTTTTCAGGATTTGGACATCAAGAAGAATAGATTAATATAGTAGATTTTAAGTTAGTTTTAAGTTCTTCTAAATGTATTTTCAGGTCTTAATTAAACGTTGGCTCATCGCGCCTTTGAGCAAACACGCGTTTTGTTTAAAAATGAAAATAAATTGATTAATTTGAAGTGCATTCCTTGGCGATTCATCATAAAATCGTGCGTCTACGTTTGCCACCGTGGTATGCGTACTGCGCGGGTTGTCCAGGCGACACCTAGGGAGAGTGAATGTGAAAAGAAAAACATATGTATCGGGGCATGAATGATGCGAATGAGTGAGAGAGTCAGTGAGAGGGTCAGGAAGGTGGGAGAGATTCGAAACTTGATGTGGGTTCGGGTTTCCTTATTTAACATCACGGTAAGTGGGATGGGTAGGCAGGGTTCGTGCGCGATTTTCCATAATTGAGTGGACTGATATGGTTAGCCCATGCTATGTGAAACCAGTTGTTTATTCTGGGGGATCGCTTCGCACTTGTGCGAATGTTTCTAGGGACAGTTTAATTCTTTTGTAAAATTGCTTGCTGACCATCGTATTGGTCTACGCTCTAGATTGCTAGACTCGAATGAGAAAAGATTAAACAAACCTGAATGCTATCACAGGAAGCTTTCTTATGGCGTCTATGTGCTCTCCTCATCCGGAGGCAACGTATGTAATCATTTAATGTTAATGGCAACGAATAATTAAAGACAAAGTAAAGTTTTTGTTTGATTTAACTTTGTTTGAGCACACGGGTTGATCGCGTTCGGGGTAGGTATCGCGTATAAGACCGGGCGATGTCTTCGGGAGTAGCTGTCTCAGGCATCCAAGCCGAGTAGATCACATGTAACTGTCTATCTTGTCCTTAGGGAGCTCGCGTTGTAGGCCGTACATGCAGTGCATCGTGTGGGGTCGGCTTAACCCCCTCGTAAACTACATGTGAGAACCACCCCGGCGTTCTCACTTTTTGTCTTAGCTCGTATATCTCTCTCTCATACTTCGTCTTTAGCTTAGCATAGTTTAGATATAAGATAGCTTGCGTAGACTTAAGATAGCTTAGATATAAGATAGGCAAGGGTTGTTTTTGCTTTTTGAGAGAGAGAGAGAAAAATTAACGTAACTTCACACTTTTAGATTTGCTATTCTTTGAACGAGATATTAACGTAAGATAGGCTATTTTGCGCACTTCATCAACTTAACTTGGGGGGTTCTACAATAGCTTAAGTTTGATTATAAAATATTGTACACGAAATTGTATTTATTTAATAAATGGTATATATGGGGAGCGTGGGTTTGGCATTTGAGGGCGGTTGCTCCCTATACACATATAATTTATTAAATAAAGAGTAGTTTTAAGGTAGTTTTAAGTTGGAAGAAATCCCCACTGCCCTGTCATTGTCGTCGAGATTGCAGTGCCGATTGGTGACGCAAAGCATGGCTTCCATTCATAAAGACATGTTTAAAATGTATGTACACAATAAAACAATCTTTTAATGTACGTTCTGTTCATTTTAATTTAAACCCGTCACATTAGTCGTTCAGTAGGTAGTTTTAGTAAAAATTGTAATTATTATTAAACATTTAGACGCGGTTAGGGTCAAGTTAGATTCTAAGTATTTATTGTGAACGAAGCTTTGTATTAATATATATTTTGGTAAGTGGGTAGCTGGGTGGTAACAAAAAAATATATAATGTAATTAATGTAAAGGTTTGCAAACGGTCTTAAACTGAATAAGAAATCTTCTACCTTTAACAATGGGAACAAGAAATCTTATTTAGGGACCCCAAGATTTAATTTGTTAAATAGTCTATAAGTATTGTAAACGGAACTCTATTTAATATATTATATTTTGGTTAGTAAAGTGTATAAGTAGAGTTTCGGATCAGTTATAAAACTAAAATGTTTGTTACCAAAGGAAATTATTATGGTCGTAGTATTTGTTATTAATTATTTTGCATCTTTATGCTGTAAATAAAAGTTTTATCATCAGATAAACTTTATTTACAGGATAAAGATGCAAAATAATTAACAACAAATAAATATAACCATGATAATGGCAATTTTATTTGGTAACAAATGTATTAATTTTATAACTAAACCATGTTTGACACTGTCATAAATTGTTATTAGATTTGTTAACAAATTTACTAACATTTATGGATAGAATTATAGCACAAATGAAACGTAAAAGACATTTGTGTTTAAATATTCTGTTCATAAGCATTTCTTACGAAGTTTGTTATCAAATTTGATTGCAATTTTTTATCGTGCCAAACAGGTTTTTCTGTAAAATTTAAATGTTCGTTAACAAATTGAATCACCATTATTTGACTTTTATTACAAAATAATGAAAAATTTTTAATAAAATTTGCAACCAAAATAATGGTAATTTCGTTTGTCTTGTAATTCTGTTCATAATTGTCACTAAATTTGGTAATAAATCTAATAACAATGAATGATGGTGACAAACATTCTGCTGGAATACAAATAAAATTTATACATATTTATTTAGTCTTGTATTTTTATAATATATATTTTTATATTAAAAAAGTGATTTATTTCTAAGTTCCTATACGTATGTAGTTTTTAACACGGCCACAAGGGGGCAGCACCTGTCAATAAACGTTGCAATTTAAATAAAAACTAAAATGCAAAAATTCTAAAGGATACCCTTCAGATATTTTATATTTGTTTTCCTTAATTTAAAAAAATGTGGGCACGCTTTTTTATTCAGTGAATCCTGCATGGATTATTTAATATGAGAGGTATACCTACTGGGAATTTAAACTCAGTAATTGGTGCATGGATGCTTCTTTTGATATACCTATTGGGAATTTTAATTCGTTAAAAAAGATGCATCCATGCACCAAATTTAAGATGAAATCGTGCATAGATGCTACTTTTAAGTAGCATCTATACACCATATTTTCTACAAAATCGTGCATAGATGCTACCTAGATAAATTAGTGGTTGCCTATATTTTAGGCGCAATGCTTTCCGACAGGTGCTGCCCCATAACGGCTGATATAAGAACTATGTACGTAATACGATCATTACGATCACGAATGTTAGAAACTATATACTTACGTGTGTATGAGGGGTGTATTATAAAAATTAAAACTAATGATTAGAAAATAAGTCATTTTTAAATCAATTCTAAAGTTTATTTGCAATATATAATTACAAATATTTTTAAAATACATACATCAACATTTTATTACAATTTTGCAATATTTACTTTTATCTTCTACTGCCTTTGGGGTCCTTCTAGTTCACATATTGACAATCTGCACAGAAAAATTAATAAAAATTAGATTATTAAACATAAATACAAAATAAGAAGGCAAACCAAAAGGGGTTGATATTGTTATTGTTGTGGAAAAAAATTAGAAATATTTCCTTTACTTAAGACATAACAGAAAATCTAAATTATATCTGTCCGTATGCCCATCTGCTCGGAGACTCCTCACGGCTGCAGGGCCAATTTATCTTCGGGCGATCGTTGTTCAAGATGTTTCCCATGTTCAACAGCTCCAGGATCATGACAATCGATGTCTGTTTGTCTGCCCGTCTGTACAGAAGCACCTGAAACGTAGGCCTAATTGATAGCCAAAGCTGAGCCCATAGGGATTGATATTAAGGGAGTTATTGAACTTCGAAAACTTTAATTATTACGTAAGAACTAAGGGCCGAAAAATTTTTAGATGCGGGGACCTAGGGACGTACACACTGTTATGTTCTCCCATCCCAGTTGTCTATATTTAGTATAGGGACCCACATCATCATTTATTTATTTATATGTATTTTTTAGCTAAAATGTTAGGATGTCTAAAAGTAATAATCATTAATAATAAATTTTCTAAACCATACCTGAATCTATCTTTTTCCTATGGATAACCATCGGCAAGAGGAACAATTTTTGCTAATAAATTTTTTCGATATTCCTTTTAGTTTTCGAGATAAAGGAGACATCGATTTTTTTCGTCGCCCGTTTGAAATCAAACTTTTATATCGATAGCTCTTGTGACCTCACGGGAAATATACTTACTCCATCCTTATTTTCAATTGACGGGAGGTACTGTTGCTCTATCTTTATTTGCAATTAGCGAGAGACACTGTTGGTAAACAAAACTGTGACCTTTCATCACTTTTAGTTGGCAGGAGATACCGTTTTTCTATCCTCATTTACATTTAACGGGAGGTACTGCTGCTCTATTTTCATTTTAAGTAGCGGGAGGTATTGTTGATGAAAAAAATTCTGTCACCTTTACAGTTTAGTTGGCAGGAGGTATTGTTGCTCTTTTCTATTTTCAATTGACGAAAGGTACTGTTCCTCTATACGCATTTGTTATTAGCGGGAGGTATCGTTGGTTAAAAAGTCTACTGTCTCCATATACCAATTGGATCAAATATGACTGTCTCCTTTACACTTTGCTTAGTTGGCGGGAGGTACGTTGCTGTATTCTTATTTTCAATTGACGGGAGATACTGTTGCTCTAGCTCCATCTGTAATAATTATATGTACACTGTATTTGGTTTAAGATTGCAGTGGTGCGAAGATAGCAGCAGTTTGATCTTTATCCAATCAAACAAGAAAATCAAACTGCTCCTATTTTCACTCCACTGTTATCTTAAACCAAATACAGTATAGTAGCTATACCGAAAGTGACGACGTCAAAATCGAGCGTAAATTACAAATAATAATATTTATTGTTTTATTGTCAAATATAAAATAGTTCATGAATGAACGAACTTACTTGTTTCTTGTTCGTTAGAATTTTTCGTTCGATTATTTGGGAGACGAAATTTACTGTTCATTTAGCGTCAACCAGGGAGCACTTGTGGAATTCTTCCACGGACACATATTCGAGTTGCCTGCCTGTTTTAGGGTTTAAAAATTCGCTTCTACTTTTACAGATGGATGTATTTATAATTCAATATAGTTTTCAATAAATGTATTAATGAACATGAGGTTCGTTCGCGGTACCAATCCCGGACTAGTTTGACTAGTGCGACCAATCATGGGTCAGTCGGAGTCGTACCGCGAATAACTTAAATAAAACTGCGCATGCGTGATGCTCAAACTATACTTCATTTCATGTAAGAAAATAGTGAAGGGAAGATAGAAACAATTTGATTAGATAATATCGGGGTATTATCCAAACAAAAAACAAAATCAAACTGTTCCTATCTTCCCACCACTATTTTACGTGAAATGAAATATAGTCCGGGATCGATACCGCGAACAAACCTGTGGTCTGTTCCATTTAAGCTATTCAGTAGATGGCACTGGCAACAGCGCAAATCTGAAGTAGCCGAAATTACATTGGGCAAACCTGGTTCGTGTCTCTAATTTCAGCCAATCAGAGAGGTCAAAACTATTCCCTATGCTCCGAAATACTAAATGGAACAAGGTATATGTACATTATTCACGAAAGATGACTAGTCAAGGTCATTTGTTCGAAGAAAGAATACACATCACTTTATAGCAGTAGCTTAGCAACATTTTGTAGTAGAAAGAGAAAGATTATTTGACCTATGTCTATTTAATTTATGTGGTGTGACAGATATACGTAAATAGTGGCATTTCTTTCTAACACACTTTAAATAATAATGACGTTTACGTTTAAATCAAATTATTATTCCTTGGTTTATAAGTTATTTGCAAATAATATCAGACGGCTCACAAATGACCTTGAATAGTCATCTTTCGTGAATAATAGTTTAGTCCTATTTCAAAGCGGAAGTTCTTTAAACAAAGAACGTACTTTTGTGGAGATATTTTTATGAAAATGCATTAAGAGATCAAGATTACTTTTTGTTGGATTGCTTTAAACATTTGTGGGTTCAAATTGTACGAAATTCCTGTTAAATATAAATAAAAATGATTTACCTTTTTCTATGAAGAATAACGATGTCACACGACTAATATGGATTGAAGATTCACTGAAAAAAATGTTCTGTTAAACATAATAATGTCTATTTTACACACACACTTTCTTGGGCACCATCCACAAATTTTAAGAGTTATGAAGATGACAAAATATTATAAACTTCGGCAATTAAATACCAGACAATATGGAATGAAATAATCTGTAAAATAGTCTTTTGGCTGAATATCGTTCTGCATCTATCCAATCATTCTGTCTACATATAAAATAATTAAAATGAACGTATATATTATAAAACTTTTATGATTATATGTCCTTTTTTTACACTTTGAATACGTATATAAGTGAACCAAATCACAGTATAATACTATAAGTGAACGAATGATGTGAGATTGTAAATTTTATTTCATAACCCATACATCTCCTGCAATCTAAATTAAGTTCCAACAGTTTTCGTAGTTGAACGCCGACGTTCGAGGCATAGGAAGTTGACGCTTATCCTCGACTGATTACTGTAGTATAAATTAAACAACTAAATATGGATTAAATAAGTGTCGCATCGCACAATGCAGCAAATAATACATTAAAGTAAAAGAATGCAACTTAGGATTATAAGATATAGAAAGTAGAAAACACTGGTTGGTTTAGTGCTGAGCAGCAGAAGCAGCTTTGGGCTTGGAAGCGCCTTGCGTTGGGGGCCTGGAGCCCTGACTGCGAGGGCCTTGCGCGCCTCCGCGTCCCGTCCTCGGTCTGTTGTTCGCGTAGCCATTGTTGTTGTAATAAGCCTGGTATCCTCCGCCTTGATGGGGTCCGTTCCTTCGCTGGTTGTTCGTTCGCGGAGGGCGTGGTCCGTGTTTGGGTGACGAATTAGCAACCTCATCCACAGGTTTACTCTGTTCGTCGTTCTCGACAGGAGGCTGGGGCTGTTGTGGTTGCTGTTGCGTCGGAACGGCTTGCATCTCTTCTTGTGGGAAACCCGCGTATTGCACAGCAACAGCGGCTGCTGCAAACTCCATCCCCGGGAGATGTGAGGGGGGCATCGGTATCGGAGGTGGTGGGTTCGGTGGGCCTGCAAATAGGGTTTAGTAAATTCTAGAGTGATAAATGAAATCTAGGTATCTAGATTATTCATTATTATTAAGTGTATTCCGAAATTAAACTACGGTAACCACTGAAAATGATTACGGTTTAACCGCGGTTACAATGTTACCGACATCGGACTAGAAAAACGGACCAGCTAACAGCTAACCTCATTTTGACAAATTTAAAATAGTTAAAAGTTCATTTGTCATGCATCAAAATATAACCGCACCACAACGGTCGATCTAGCGCGGTTAGTGTGTTACAGAAAAGTTACCAGCTTTCAGTAACCGCGTTCCGAAAATACAACCGGTTACTGAAAAAGTAACCGCGGTTAACTTGGTTTAATTTCGGAATACACTATACATATATTTTCAGCTCGATTTGTCTGAGAATTTTTGTTATGCAATGCAACCTTATGATTTATTTGCTTGATCATAAAGGGAAGAAAAATCACTATCGGATTCCACTACTAAATATCTATAGTGTTATTTAAATATCTTTGTGATGACGTCATAACTTAAAAACAAATGAAAGTCGGAAGGTGAATCGCACATATTAATGTGTATTTTTAAGAATTAAAATCGACGAGTTTTTGCGTTTTAAAAAACGATTGAATTCGCTGTTTTTTTTTAAATATTCCATACTTGAATCCCACACTGTATTTTAGTAATTCAATATTGACGAAATAATAATAAAACCATTATAAAAATAAAAAACTTATCAATTAGTAGACTGTGCATGACAATCGTCGTTAGTAGACGTCAAGTTGTTTATTTATAAATTATAAACATGTCATTTCATTCGCAAAAAATAATGAAAATGGCTGATTTCTCTCATAAGGACTGTAATAAAAGTGTTATTTTCGTGTCTGATGTTATTTTAAATGCATTATTTGTTTCAGATTAAGTTAAAATTCTGTGAGTGACCTAATTTTTTTTAATTCACTAGCATATAAACAGTTACTTCCAGTTGTTGCTATGGAGTTAATAATGACAGTTTAAAACGTCAAAATTAAATAATTTTTTTATAAGACTTGTTTTTTTGCTCGCATCAAAATGTAGAAAACGAGCCCTGGGTAGTTTTCTAGTCTTATAAAATGAGTCCTTAAAACTATTTTTTATATTTTGCGTCTTAATATACTAAAATATTTATTTTTAAAAACTGACATTTATATTATACAGGATGTTCATTTTAAATGGGTCACCACACCATTGCTATCTCGAGAACTATAAGAGCTACAAAGGATGGTTAAATAGTCAACCACTTCTATTTCGCAAGACAAATTTAAATAAAAGAAAAAAAATTTTTTTTTCGACCAGTGTTTCTCAAAATACGGGACCTAACTTTTTTATTTTAAATGAGAACATAATATTTTTATTAGCTCATTCATTAGAGAATTTAATCCTGAATTCAGTATATATTTTTATTCTCTTAAATACTGTTTTTTTTTTAGAAAAATAAATGTAAAGTTTTATACTAATTGGATTAAAATATGGTTATAATAAGAGTGCCATGAATGGAAAAAATGAATACATGTTATTTTTATTACATAGAATTAGAGCGCCCTGATCAGAGAAGTGAATGTTTTGTTCTTGTAATAGGGCGCGATCAGACACGTGACTCAAGGGACCTTGACGTACTTAGAATCAGCTGATTTGTGTGCGCATGTCATTTTGACAAGAAAAATGTCATGTTAACAAGACCAATGTTTTGACTTATTTTGATTTTTAACTGCTAAAATGTTATTATTTTTAATTTCATGTGTTTTACTGCTTAAAAATTATAAAATATTAACATTTTAGCAATTCAAAATTAAAATAAGTCAAAACATTGGTCTTGTCAAATTGACAATGTTCTTGTCAAAATGACATGCGCACACAAATCAGCTGATTCTAAGCACGTCAAGGTCCCTCGAGTCACGTGTCTGCTCGCGCCCTATTGATCATAAATGTCAACGCAAACAAAATATTCATGTATTTCTTTCATGGCACTCTATGTAAAAAATTAACACATTCGTTTTTTCCATTCATGAGCCTCTTATTATAGCCATATTTTAATCAAATTAATATAAAACTTTACATGCATTTATCTAAAAAAAATCGTTATGTAAGGGAATAAAAATATTATATCACTTAATTCAGAATTAAATTCTCTAACGAATGAGCAAATAAAAAATATATGTTCTAATTTAAAATAAAAAAGTTAGGGCCCGTATTTTGAGAACCACTGGTACAAAAAAATAATTTTTCTTTTCTTTAAATTTATTTTGTGAAATAGAAGTTGTTTGCCCATTTAACCGTCTTTGAAGCTTACAGTTTTCGAGATAGCAAAGGTGGGGTGGCTTATTTAAAATGAACATCCTGTATATAGTTCAATTGAATTCTGATGAACATAAGTAAATGTCATCTAGTACCAACCTTCTAAAACAAAAATGCGTATGGAAATGAAGGCTCTTTCGATACGCAATTGAGTTTCGTAAGGACTAAAACTAATAAAATTACCCCTTAACCTTAAAATTAATTTTAATAAAAACTTAATACGTATTTCGAGAACAAAGTTCTCATCATCAGTAGTACAACAAGGAAAAATTAAACAGAGTAGTCAAGATTACTCAACATGCCAACCACGTCAGAGGTCCTAACAACTCTGAAGAAAAAGGAGAAAACTGAGATTATATAGTGACGGGGTCACAGGCGAATGATTACCTATAAACTAAGATAAATTTCGTCCAATAATAATGAGTTATTAAATTTTAAATCGTCCAATAAAATTTAACTTTATATTAATTCGAAAAGATTTGAGTTTGGTATGGGACCCAGAACTGCGTTCAAGTTATTTTTAAATTTATTTATTATTAAACTCTCGTATGCATCCAAATATCTATCATTATTAATACGTTTTAAAAGTTTAAATGTTAGAATTGTTAATTTTGTGATTATTAATGAACATATGTTGAGCTACGCTAGATTTTTCTGGATTACCGCTTTTTAGATGATAAAAATGTTCTTTAAACCGAGCGAAATTATTGAAAAAGAGAACAATTTGAGTATATATAAAAAAGGTAAAAGAACAAAAGAATAGCGTTAAAAAGAGAACATGTTCCTGTTGGCAACCTTACCTGCGAATCCACCTAGCTGCGCGAAGTTCTGGTTGGTGAAAGTCTGGGAGGGAATAGCCTGTGGCGCCCCCATTACGGGATTCTGTGGTGCCGTCTCTGGCGAGTCTAATTCCGAGTCCTGCAGGAAGAAGAATGTGCCAGTGCCGAGAACCTCGCTGATGGGGCGCGGTTGTGGTGGTTGTTGGAAGAACTGCTGCGGTTGGGGCTGGGCGGTTGGTTGGGGTGCTGCTTCAAGCACGGGGGCTGCCACTATGGGAACTACTTCTTCTTCTTCTGGGGGCATGGGTTGCTCCATTTCATAAACTCCAATCGGAACTTCCAACGGGATCTCAGCCACGGGTTCTATATTTGTTTCTGTTTCTGGAATGACTTCCGGAACCTCCTCAACATACTACAAACAAAATGTTGTTACATATTTTTAATAAATAATACATTTTTTCTTACTTCGTGTACATTGTTTTCCTCGGCCTGATCGAGATATCCGCTCTCGTGAATTTTCCCAATAATTTCCTTAGCATGTGAATATGTAGATCCGAATGCTTCTTTCGGCTTTCCGTCAACAATTGCTACTAAATGTTCCGCGGCGGTTTGTACATGGTTTGTAAAATGGGCAGGAGATCCGGGTTCGTGTTTTGGTGAAACTTCAGGGTAGACATCGTCCAATATTCTACAAATAATGTTATTGTAAAATTCTGATGTGGCCATCACATGACCTCCCGTCAATGTTTGAAACGGCAATGACCTTTAAGTAAAGTATCACTTCCAGTTGATCGTTTATAAACAAAATCTAATTTGTTGTTCCAATAAATAAAAAAGTCTGTAATACCAAATTTTAGATTATATTTTATTATGTTTTTCCTCGAAAATCTGTTAAGAGCTACAAATTAAGTACCACTTCCAATTTATCATATAGGTATAGTCAAAATCTAATGTTGTTTCAAATTATACACGAATTTTAAATACCAAATTTGAGAAGTTTTGAATCATGTTTTAATATATTTTTTCAAGAAAATCTGTTTATAGTTTCCTGTAAAGTAGTACTTCCGGTTTATCAATTTTAAAAAACATTAAAGCGACAAACTTATTTTCTCGAATGAAAACGGTGCAAACAAAGACGACACGCTACGACCGTATTGAAATAGTGTTGAACCAGCCTGCAGCAGTGGTTTGAAACGTTTTCGAAGTGGGGGGAAAGAAGAGAAGTAATAACCCCAACAATTTGCTTAGTGTTTGACAAATTCGATGCATTCGAAGTAATGAATAGACATCTTCTGAATATCTATCTATCCAGTTTATTATTGAATTGCTATCTATATCACCACTATCCCTTAAAAAATGCATGAAATTAATTTGCTCTATGGTATTTTCATAGTCATAGAAATAATTTCAATAAAATTTGCACTTCTTGATCTTCAACCCTAGTTACAAATAAACTTTTATTTGATAACTCTATTTGTCAAATTCAAATAAACCGTCATTGTTTTAAAACTATACATTTTGGCGAGTCAAAAAACGATGACGTCAGATACGAAAACGGTTTGAAAACCTTGTTGAGGGGCTGTCCTTAAATTACGTAACGCTTCAGAGGAGGGGGATCAAGAGTAGCGTTACGCAGCGTTACGAGGGGGTGGGGGAGGGTTAATGTGTGCGTTACGTAACGATAAAATATTAAAAAAATTGATAAACTTGCTTTAATAGTTTTGAAACATTCAAATTTCGCGGTGCTAATTCGTATATGCAGGCAGTCGTTTGATTTCAATAACAGTCAACATAATATGTCGGGCACAGTTCAAATTCGGGCCAGTGGTCTTTCATTCGTGCAATGCAATTCATATTAAAACATGAATTCAAGTAGTGTTGATAAGGAAAAACTTTTCAATAGTTTATTAAAAGCATATGGAAATGCATATGCTTTTAATTTCTGTGCTGTTATTTTTTCATCTTTATGTACATTAATTTAAATAGTTTCTGTTCTGTTCTGTTATTTTTCATCTTTATGTACATTAATTTAAATAGTTTCTGTTTCAAATTTTAACTGAATATTAAGGAGGCCATATACTTTTATATCCAGTAAAGAAATTGGGGTGACAAGCCGTAGAGCAAGAGTAGTACATTATTTTTCATCTTTATGTACATTAATTTAAATAGTTTCTGTTCTGTTCTGTTTACGTAATTTAAGGACAGCCCCTGAATACGGTTCGTCGCCAAAAAAACAGCTCTAGTATGTCGTTCTCATTAATATAAAAGTCTTAAATACCAAATTTGATAAGTTTTGGATTGTATCAATTTATTTTTCACGAAAATCTGTTCAGAGCTTCAAATAAAGTATCACTTCCGGTTTATCAATTTTAGCGAAAATCTAATATATTGCTTCCCGTTATATAAAAGTCTTAAATAATAAATTTGACAAGTTTGGAATATATCAATATATTTTTCACAAAAATCTGTTCAGAGCTTCAAGTAAAGGGACCTTTTCAATTTAACGGCTATCTTTGTTTCTATCGCTGTAAATAGTAAGAAAATGGCGCGAACACTGTCAGTTGGGCTATTAAATGAAACGTCAAAAATATTGCAATCATTAAAATACCTGCATTCTCAGTGAAAATTTGCATCGTTAGACATTTTAACTTCAATAAAAGCTTGTGTAACTTATTTCGATAAGATTTTTTAAAATTATCTGAGATATTCTCACATTTTACGTCAAATTTTTTTAGAAACAAACACCATAGATCTCAATTGTTCTTACTATGCGCAGATTCCCATTGCGCATATCTTCTATCTCTTTAAATTGAAAAGGTCCAGTATCACTTCTGGTTGATTAATTTTAGTCAAAATCTAATATGTTGTTTCCCATGATATAAAAGTCTTAAATACTCAAATTGAAAAGTTTTGAATTATATTTTAATATAGTTTTTCATTAAAAACTGTTATGGGCTTCATGTAAAGTATCACTTCCATTTATCTAATTTTACCCAAAATCTAATCAACTCGTTATATGAATGCATGAATAAGTTATCGTGGACGAAAAAATCGTCACACACACACAAACATATCATCGTAAAAATAGTAAAAACGTGTTGTGCGGTCCCTAAATCGTGCTTAATTACTGAAAACTCACCATAGAATTTTTGCCACGATTACATTACCTCCCTTACCTGCGGTATGACGGGAGGTAAAAATAACAATAATAAATACAGTTGTGCCCGCTTATAACGAAACACTACCTGCCATCACAAATGGTTTGTAATAACAGAACAAGTTATAAATTGGCTATTTATTGAATGAAACAAAGTTTAACATGAACAAAGCGTTTTCAATAAAGATTACTAATTATTCAAAATATTTAATTTTTAATTAACGTGGGCCTTATTTGTTTCCATGACCTTGTAAAGAAAGTTATGGCCTTTAGTAATAAAAAATATGATCAATAAACGAAATACATATGACAAAACGTACTTTGCACACAACCTGAAAATGCTTTCTAAGCAAAAATACGTTAAATTTATGGCGGTTTATTTCACGCTTTGAAAAGTGCTTTGTTATAAGTGGACACCAGTGTAATTTGTAAACCTACTTGAGATCAGTTTCTGACAGCGTAACAGCACCATTTCGTCCTAATAAAAAATCTTCTCTGACAGTATCCTGGCCTAGTTGCTGCAACGCATCCTGAACTAACAGTACTTCTCTAACCTTCGCGATTTCTGCCTGACTCCTTGCGGCAGCTTCTTTTCGAGCAACCTTTTTCGCTTCTTTGTCGGCAACCGCAGCGATGCCTTGAAATTGTTTGCATAAATCTCGTGCAAACTCTAACGTTTGCACAACTTCATCATATTTTGCGACTGCTATTCGTTGATCCTGATTTAAATCCTTGCCGGTATTTTTTAATTCTTTATAAGATTCTAATTTCGCCTGAAATAATCATACTTGAGGAGATTTGTTGTCGATGTGTATATTGTAAATATTACACTTGTGAAATGTTTTCAAGGTTAAAATAAATAGTGACGGTTAAATACAGGATAAATAAAGAAGCTTTTTGTATATTATGTTTGCCAAAGATACGTATCAATTGTAACATAATATACAAAACATGACCGGCACATTCAGTGCTCACGTATACAAAAAACGATTGAATACAGTACAAGTTTTATAATAAAATAACGGTACCTTTCGTTTCTCCAAATTCCTAATTTTATGCTCTATGATAACTATGGCTTGTCGGATTGGGGTATTTTGTTGATTAGAGGCCGAGTCAACCGAAGCAGTTTCCGATGCAATCTGTTTATCGACTTTAATATTTGCTGCAGACGGCATTGTAATAAAAAACCAACTGCAGCGTTACACTAAAATATACACTATATCACTAAGGAATAATAGGGAACTGTTTTGAAGTGCTCTCAGAATGTACAGGTAAAAATGGCTTTCATGAAGCTGATGTGTTGACAGCCTCACTTCACAAACGCCTCTAAACGTGTAGTACACCGGATGCCATTGTTCGTGCAGAGCGCAGTCCAACATGGAGGCACTTCCGTTAGCGCGAACATTTCAACTTTCAATTTGTATTTTGCATCAAGTCAACTCCTGCTGCTGGGAGAAATGAAACCAAGTAACATGTCAGTAATAAAATAAAAAATTGTATATTACAGTATAGTTGAATTACAAAAGAACATATGTCGCCGAGGTCTGGACAGCACGCTCAAAAAGACGCCAAATTCACTGCGAGTACGGAATGCGTATGGCAAACAACTTGATTCAAAACAAATTTATACATTATTATCATAATATATCACGTTTATACAAAATAACGCTATAATAACGAGCACAGTGCCCAGACTTACATATTTCGTTTTGCTTGAGAATGGCAATCAATGCGGATAATATATAATTGTAACTAAATTGTAACTTTGCAGTCTAAAGAAAACGATGTATTTAAAATGTTTATATTTATTTATTACTAATCTTTATATGCTATATACGCTACCCTAAATACGACTTTTTAAATTTTATAAACTCTGCTTTAAAATGTACACAATTTCGAATATAACTTACAAATGTCAGCATCCATATCACTGAACTCAACAACACACAACAAAATAAGTAACAAACGTATCAGAGTACTAAACTAGTTGATCATCGTTATATGCAAAATGAACATGATTATGTATATCCCTTCTGCTCTGCTTGGCAGCCGGAGTCGTCGGGCGCTCAGCGCGTTTTCTGCGGCGGTCTGGCGTGGTGCTCCAAGCTGTCTATCTCTGCCCACGAACACCTCACCTCGTGGAATAACTACACCAACGCTCAATCAACTTACACATTCCCCAAAATAACTAAAACTCACCTGGGTCAGCCATGCTTCGTCGGCTAACAGCTCGTTGAGTATAATCGTGGTATCTTTATGCGGATCAGAGGATCTTTTCTCTGCCACGCGTTTCGCACATTCTATGTACATTAAATACTTTTGATGCGCTACTTTGTTAAATAGCTCAACTCGTGTTGAGCATATTCGGCACATGAGGAAGTCCTAATTGAATCATTTATAAATACAACATTCTACAATTTTTTTTATAGTCTAGAATACCCACCCCACAATAATTTTATTTTGATGATTATATATAGTTGCAAAACTATTGAAAACACTAAATGCCACAAAAATTAGGGCGCGGAAAGCAATATTTATAGTGATCATAGCATTTTTACCTCCCGTCATACCGTAGGTTATCGGTCCAAAAATTCGATGGTGAGTTTTCAGTGAATACGCACGAATTAGGGTCCCCACAACACGTTTTTACTATTTTTACGATGTCTGCATGTGTGACGATTTTTTTCGTCCACGATAACTCATAACAAACTTCAAATATTTCTATTTTCCGTATTTAAGCTTTCTGCATTCATATAAAGAGTTGATTAGATTTTGGGTAAAATTGTATAACCGGAAGTGACTGTTTACTTGAAGCTCATAACAGTTTTTAATGAAAAACTATATTAAAATATAATCCAAAACTTTTCAATTTTAGTATTTAAAACTTTACTTGAAACTCTGAACAGATTTTCGTGAAAATATATTGATATACTCCAAAACTTGTCAAATTTAAGTATGTATATAAGACTTTTACACGAAGAAGAACAACATATTAAATTTTGGCTAAAATTGATAATCCGGAAATGATACTTTACTTGAAGTTCTCAACAGATTTTCGTGAAAAATATATTATGATATATTCCAAAACTTTTCAAATTTGGTATTTAAGATTTTTATATTAATGAGAACATGTTAGATTTTTTCTAAAATTGATAAACCGGAAGTGATACTTTACTTGAAGCTCTCAACAGATTATCGTGAAAAATATATTATATTATAAAGCTTTTCAAATTTGGTATTTAAGATTCTGTATTAATGAGAACGACATGTTATATTTCTTCTAAAAGTGATAAACCGGAAGTGATACTTTACTTCAAGCTCTGAACAGATTTCCGTGAAAAATATAATAGGATATATTCCAAAAATTTGTTAAATTTAGTATTTAAGACTTTTATATAAAGGGAAGCAACATATTAGATTTTGGCTAAAATTGTTAAACCGGAAGTGATACTTTATTTGAAGCTCTGAACAGATTTTCATGAAAAATAAATTGATACAACCCAAAACTTTTCATATTTGGTATTTAAGACTTTTATATTAATGAGAACGACATACTAAATGTTTTCTAAAATTGATAAACCGGAAGTACTACTTTACAGGAAGCTAAAAACAGATTTTCTTGAAAAAATATATTAAAACATGATTCAATACTTCTCAAATTTGGTATTTAAAACGAGTGTATAACTTGAAACAACATTAGATTTTGACTATACCTATATGATAAGCCGGAAGTGGTACTTAATTTGGAGCTCTTAACAGATTTTCGAGGAAAAACATTATAAAATATAATCCAAAATTTGGTATTACAGACTTTTCTATTTATTGGAACAACAAATTAGATTTTGTTTACGAACGATCAACCGGAAGTGATACTTTACTTAAAGCTCATTGCTATTTCAAACATGGAATTGACGAGAGGTCATGTATTGGCCACATCAGATTTTTTCCTATAAAATTGTATTTGAAAATTTGTAAGCGAAGAAGTCATAACTTTTACAACTACATTCTTTAGGAAAATTAAATCTGACTTTATTTTGCCAAAAACATAAATACCTTCTTCCGCGCTCTAATTTTGTGTTTCTTTGTTATATTTAAGGTAAAAGAAGACATTGCAACAAAAAAAAATGGAATTTCAAGGTGGGTAGGTATTCTAGAATCCACCCATTTTTTGTTTTACCTTTTCTAGCGTAGCTTGGGGATCGGGTGGACATCCCTCCAACGTTGTGGAATTGTAGGGTTGGCCGTACATGATAACTCGCAACGAAACATTCGGTTGTTGACAAGCTACGCAAGGTCGGCCTTCAATATCACTGGCAGACAATTCCGTCATGATGTTAAAACATGGCCAAGTACTAACAGACGCTTGTAAGCGATCTGGCCAACGAGTAACGCTCAAAAGTTTGCGCTTTCTTTCTTCCGTTATATCATCCACCGTTTTCACATTTGACAAGAAATAATCATCTACAATACTATAAATTATAAAACAATCAATGAAATATAATTTTTTTCACCTTGTTCCTGGAATATTTCCGTTAAAAAATTACTGTCTAAGGCTTGAGAGATAAGCGTCTGAATATAAACCTCAAAATTATCCTGATAAACTTCTGCTTCTTTCATGGCCTTTTCCATGAATTCCGTATCTATTACCGTCATGTCGGCTCTCAGAAACTCCACTATGGTTTCCATTTGATTTTGGGCTTTAAATCGAACAGGAACCGGCACATAAAGTTTTTTATTTTCTGCTGTCCATGACGTATACTACAAATACATTTCATAAGAACATATAACAGTTTTAAAGGTTGCAAACCTACTGTTGATATATTGCGATAAAGTGTTTTGCCATTCTGGTCAAACGGTTCGTATTTCTGGAGGAGAGTTTTGCCGTCCACTCTCCAAATTGCAGGCCATTCTTCGGACAGTTCTGTTTTTATCACAACGAATTCACCAGCCTGATAAGATCGCAAACAATTATAATTTATTAAAAAATAACATCTTTCTTCTTGTTAATATACCTGCTGATGTTTTTCCTTTAATCTGTTAGACTGCGTGCGCAAAATTTTACAAAAATTACAAATATATTATATAGTTTATGATACAGTGAGAGCTTTTTGATGGTCGCCAACATTTTGTCTGTTTATTTAAGTACTATTTTATAATTGCTCGTTTTTATTATAATCACAATACATACAGGTGCGGCAAAACGACCTTCCTATTTTTACTATGGCATTGTGCAGCGAGTAAAAATCTTAAAAGGGTGGGGTGGTGTCTATGGAGGCAGGGAGATGCAGGGCCATATTACCCAATTGGCAAGCACCAAGCATTGAGACAAAGTATTAAAATAAAAATTAACAACACACATATCCCAATAGGGGATTACAGCTCAATCGAATTAAGAGAAATTAGTAAAAAATAGTAAAAGTATATGCTTAATAATGAATATTAATAAAGAAATAAAATGATATAATTGAATTACTTCGGAAATAAGGGGGTTTTTGTTTAGCAGCTCTTCACTCATATGAAATCCATATATATTATTGTGATTGGCGACTCAAAAACCACCTATAAATATATAACGAATACCGAGTTAGGGGCGGAGCCTACTACCAATGGAAGTAGAGAAATTCAAATAGCGGAGGCGTGACTATCAGTTCAGTAGTGCAATTCTCAAACAGTTTTTATTTGAATATAAATATTTTGCATTAAACTTAATAATTTAAATACATTTACAATTATAAATCATGTCGACTTGTACAGTATAATAATATTCATTTATTTTTTATAAATATAATTTAGAAATAGCACATATTTCAAAAACATTTAGGTCCACGTCATTTTCAAATTTCGGACTATAACTCGCTTATTAATAGGAATTTTTTCACCGGATTTTCACCGACAGTCTTAGTTTTACTTATACGTTCAGATGAAATTATAAAAAAAATGGTGGAATCCCCTATTTGGATATAGCTCTTCGAATTTTTTTTATATATCTCAGCAACAAATTGGCGAACGTTCATTTTCGACGCAAAACAGAATTAAGAACTATTATAGGTCTACATTGGGACAAGATAAGCTAAATTCGTTGGCAATATTTGTTATAGAAAATGATATTATCGTTCAACTAAACAGGCCGGAAATTATATCAAACTTTTTAAGAATTAAATCCAGAAAAGCTGATGTTTAATTTGTTTATTGATTTAATGAGAAGTTAATGTGTTTGGCAATTTCTTTGCATTTTTTAAGAATTTTTATTTATTCAAAAAAGCGCCTCTTCTTCATAAAAATATATTATAGAACAGTATAAAAGGTATGGGGTCTCGTGGCCGCATGCCTGAGTGTCTGATCGCGAATCTGGGGAACCGGGTTCGATCCTGATCGACGCCAAATATTTCGGATTTTAAATGCCACCAAATTGACCCCTATGGTGCACTCTGCACGCCAGCAATGAGTGCCCGTGAGGTGACGCCCGCACGATACAAATGTCATCATCATTACCAATATCTGCGTACATAGCAGATTGGCACAGCCAGCAATGGGTAATATATATTTATTTATTTATAAAAGGTATCATTTTATTTTTATTAAGGCTGCCCTAGACGCCGTGATAACATATAACCAAAATTAAATGAAAACAAAAAGTAGTAAAATAAATAAAAATCGTCATTTTGCCGCTTCTGTCAATTTGGCGCTACAGGCAGGGCCTTGCTCGGCCTCTGCGTAACGGGGCCCTGATCCTACGACTAGAAATTTCCTTTTCCCAGCAATTTTGCTTTGATTTTTGGGAGCATCTGAGAAAACTGTCGTGGGGCGATATTATGCTTAATCCGGCCCTGGGTAGATGGGATCGCAAACATAATGTGAACGAACAAGCAACGCGTTTTTGCCGTGGAAGCCTACATCCTCGAAAACGGACCTGTAGCCGCCGTCCAGCGCGTTTATTACTCGGTTCCAAATATCCCCTCGAAAAGCAGTTCTGGTCAGAAAATTGATTGTTGTTCGTAAAAAAAAAAACTTTAGGGAAACAGGATTTTATGTCAGAAAAGAACGTGGACAACCATGAACTGCTCAAACACCCGGAAACATCGACGCAGGAAAATCGGGCAGTTACCATCAATTCTGAAGGTTTGTGCACCTGCTCCAGAATTTTTTGCCCCAGTTCTTGAAGAACTTGGCACTAGAGAATGTCTGGTTTTATTTCTCTGAGAAGCGATATTCCATGACCAAATTTAACACCGTGTACTTTATTCTCTGGGGTAATCTCAAAGCCGAGAAATCAACAAAGCCTAAAGGAGGAAATCCGCACATAAATCCGCCGTATGTATGTGTTTAGACAATGACTTGGCAGATATTATTTTCAAAAGCACATTGTAAGTTCAGAATGTGAAAATATTTTTTTTATCTCGAATATTTATTTTTTAAATCACCTTCAAAATTAGAGAGGTTATTCTGCCGCAGCCTATAGCTTCCAAACCACTCAAAAACAATTTTATTTTTATTTACTTTGAATGAGAATAGAAATATTTAAATAAAATTATGTAAGTAATTTTATGATTTGTGTAGATTAACAAATTATGAGTACCTACCTTGAACGGCATTTCTTCTATCGGAACAGGAATATCAGACGACTGCTTTGCAAGAGCGGCTGCAATATTATCTTCCAGAGTAGGCGGAGCACCTTGTTTATGCCCTGCAGATTTAGATCCTAAAAAACACCGTAAATATAAACAATTATTATCTTCATTTTAGTTTCTTACCGCTAGCTGCTTTGTGCTTTTTCGTGTGCACAACCGGCGGCATGTCCCCGCTCGAATATCCATCAATCTCTTGAATTCCTGCTCCCTGGGCGGCTGTGGAAATCAAATTCCTCGCCGTTCCTCGCTTTCTCGAGTTCGTGGGTTTGAATTTCTTGGTTTTCTTTCTCCCTGGAAGGAGGACGTTTTCATCTGCGTTTTCGTCTTTTAGGGCGGGCGTCCAAGCAGGATCTGAATCAGAATCGACAAACTCGAGTGGTTCTTCGGGTTCGTCGTCTACTTGGCCCGCGATTAATTTTTTCATGTTGCTTTTTTCTTTAGCTGCTCGTTTGCTGAGCTCTCGGCGGGGAGGAGGCACTATAGGAGCTTCCGGAAGTTTCACTCCTAAAAGTAAGAAATGCTGACATTACTTGTCATTAAAACTGACGTAAATTGTTATAACAGAACCACCTTAAGCCACAGATATACGAGTAGAAACTCATAATAGTTCACCCGGTTTACGTTTATAACAAATTATTATAAAACCTACGTGAGCAATTTCTACAAATTTCTGTCGACTATTTTAAATATAAATTTTAAACTTACAAAAACCCTTCATATTTTTCTGTTAAAGTATTACCCCATATGTCTTGCAAGGTAGGTTTTATTGTACACACTAAATTTTTACGAATGTCAATGTAGAAGTTACAAATATTTAGTTTGCAAATGTAGCACGTACGTATGAGATTAGCTTTCATCAAATCGAAACGTAAGCAAAGATACTAGACCATCAAGTGGCTGTTCTTTGATTATTTATTTACTATGAAGACATTTTTCGCGTGTAAAGCCGCGAACACACCAAGTTCGCGAGCTGTTCGCCAACTGTTAGCAAACAAGTGACGAGCTCGGTGTGTACTATACTTTATTTCACGTAAGAAAATAGTGATGGGAAGATAGATGCAGTTAAATCACGTTCTTTGATTGGATAATACACCGATATTATCTAATCAAACAACAAGATCAAACTGCACCTATCTTCCCATCACTATTTTCTTACGTGAAATAAAGTATAGAGATCGCGTATAGCTCGGATTCGGTTATGGAATACAAAAGAATAATATTAATTCTTCTATACTGTTCAAATACTCATTTTTCTTGACAAAAATCACAATATTTGACATTTAAATCATCACATTTGTTTGTCTTTTTTGTTTTAATTCCATGGCTAGCACTATTAAACTGAAATTTTCAAAAAATTTATATTCAATTTCTGGAGTACTAATCATATAAACTATTATTCACAAAAGATGACTATTCAAGGTCATTTGTGAGCCGTCTGATATAATATTACTTGCAGATAACTTCATTGCATTTAGTTTGCATAAGCGTGCAACAAGAAATATTTATGGAAACATTTTAGCTGAAAAAATAAGAGTAATTCATTTGAAAATTATTTTTCTTTCTAAATAATGCCTTTCTGAAAGATTTATGTTCTTCACTTATGGTTTTACAAAATACAAAAACATAGACTTACCCCTGTGCTGAAATACGAAGCGAAAACTCAAATAAATTGTTCCTCTACTAGAACTATTAACATTTTTAAAAATTCAACACAACACAAACTTACTTGCGATATTAACCTGTATTTAAAAAAAATAATTATTGAAATTTATTAGTATTTGAATTTGATTTTATGGGAAAATCGAGAAATGCTGTTTTGCCTATAAAATCAAAGTCAAATATTAATAGATTTCAATAATTATTATTTTTAAATGTAGGTTAATGTCGCAAGTAGGCTTGGGTTGTGTTGAATTTTTTAAAATGTTAATAGTTCTAGTACAGGAACAATTTATTTGAATTTTCGCTTCATATTTCAGCACAGGGGTAAATATGCCTCTTAACTTATAAACCAAGAAATAATAATTTGATTTAAATATTAGCAGAGAGGGCAGTGCAGTAGATAATTAGGTATCTACGACATATGTCATTATTATTTATAGTGTGTTAGAAAGTAATGCCACTATTTACGTATATCTGTCACACCACATAAATTAAATAGACAGGTCAAATAATCTTTCTCTTTCTGATACAAAATGTTGCTAAGCTACTGCTGTAAAGTGATGCGTATTCTTTTTTCGAACAAATGACCTTGAATAGTCATCTTTCGTGAATAATAGTGTATACTATTATAGAGAAAGATTATTTGACCTATGTCTATTTAATTTATGTGGTGTGACAGATATACGTAAATAGTGGCATTACTTTCTAACACACTATAAATAATAATAACGTATGTCGTAGAATTACAGATACCTAATTATCTACTACACTGCCCTCTGTGCTAATATTTACCCAGTGGCGTTGACGTTTAAATAAAATTATTATTCCTTGGTTTATAAGTTAAGTCCATGTTTTTGTATTTTGCAAAAACATAAGTGAAGGATATAAATCTTTCAGAAAGGCATTGAAAGAAACAATTTTCAAATGAATTACTTTTATTTAAAATGTGTCCATAAGTATTTCATGTTGGACGCCTATGCATACGAAATGCAATGAAGTTATCTGCAAGTAATATTATAGCAGACGGCTCACAAATGACATTGAATAGTCATCTTTCGTGAATAATAGTTTAAGAAATGAATTTTGTTTACTGATTTACATGCAGAATTTTATATTCTACAATTTTTATTTCAAGATTTTTTTCTACAATAATTTGGGGAGCAACGCGCTAGGAAAAACGGTTTTTCCATGTTCAATGCCTATGTAACAGATTTCGAGTGCCTCCCGGTATAGTAGGTTTTGAACCATTCAAAAATAACAATATTTTTAATTAATAGTTGTATACATCGCTTATTTCTCTTGTTAATTATTTTGTTTAAAACAAGAATTCCATCTGTTTTCGTGACAAATTTAATTATATTTCAAGGATTAAAAATTAAAACCACTTGGATATAGTGGTATAGATGTAGGGAATTGAACCCATATTTTATTAACAAAGCGAATGTGTTGCCTGTTTTAAAGGTGCTACCAAATAAGAGTTTTGAAATTGATTAATATAGCTCTTTATTTGTCTTTTTAAACTATATACAAATATATACACAGCCGTAATAAAACAATGGGTAAATAAAATCATCCAAATGAATCACAGTTAATGAGTATTAACAATACAGTTTACATATGGCAATGGAATATTATGGTAGCACCCCTAAAAGTTTCGCATGAAATAAAAAAAAGGATGTACCATAAAGGAAAAGCAGGATAAATTAGTAAGTGTAAAATTAGTCGTGCATGCCTCAGTTCACCACCCGTTTTGGTATGGATAAAATAAAAATGAACACGCACCTTCTTCATGGGGCTGGTTCTGGTTCTGCGATGCAGCTTGCTTCGCCCTCTTACGCTCGGTGGGCCCTCCAGGTTTCGGGGGTCTGCCTTTACGCGCGGATTTCTCCTTCGGCGGCGGTGGCTCTGTTGTCACAGGCGTCTGAGCAGGAGCCTTCTTCGTAGGCGGGCGATCGTCATCTGAACTAAATCCATCATCCGAAGAATCCAGACTGCCACGTTTTCTTTCTTTCGGCAGTGGGAAATATCTGGGATCATCTTGAGGGTCTCCCTGACTCAATCTCGTTTCTTTTGGAGGTGCCGGAGGTATTGTGACTGGTGGAGGGGCTACAACTCCGTTTGATTCGGCGGGTTTTGCCGGTTGTTGTTGATTTGGCTGCTGTGGTTGTTGTTCAGATGGAGGATAAGTTTTTCCTCTTGGCCAGGTTGTTTTTCTTGTCCCTCTACTAGCTGGAGGCGGCGAACTATCTCTTTCTCCTTGTAAAAACTTCAAGTAACTATTCATGAATCCTGTTCCAGGACCTCCTGGTTTTTTATCCGGCATTTTGTTTACATTTACTGTCGACTGAACAGGTGCGGGCTGCGAGTTTACAGTACTAGTACTAGTTGTTGTTCTTGCACTTCCTTCTGACAAGAAATTCAATTCTTCTTCTATGTTAGGGACGACGACTTTTGGCTGGTCGTCAGGCGGATTCGTGTACTGTTGATTACTGGACGTCGATTGGGCATTTTGCTCACTGTAGTTTGGTAGTGGGGTTAATTCAACCGAGGCGGGAAATTCTGTCGGATGTGGGGTTAAATGAAACGCTGGAAAATACGGTAAAGGTGGTGGGGGGTGATGTGAATGAGGATGAGGAACCATCAGACTTTGATGTTGAGTTCCGTGGTGAATTCCTTGAGATCCAAAAGCCGGAGTGCTGGAAAACATCTTTGGAGGAGGAGGAGGTAAGTTCCATCGTTCAAAATCGAAATACGCCCCATTTTGTTGTTGTTGATTTGCTGTAGAACTGTGGGCCGGAGGAGGTATTCTACTGGTGAAATATTCCGCCATTGTAGCACTGGCTAACTCGTTTAAAGCGTGACTCTTTTCGTTACTTTTCCGCCGTTTGGCAGCCGTAGTTGTGATGACTTTTTCCTTTTGTTCTTGTTGTTGAACCTGGCAGCTCTGCTGTTGTTGTTGCTGCTGCTGCTGTTGTTGTTGCTGCTGCTGCTGTTGTTGTTGTTGCTGTTGTTGAGCTTGCTGCTGCTGCTGCTGTTGTTGTAGAGTCTGTAAATTTTTTACTATACTCATAGGATCGCCTCTACAACTAGATAAATCTTGCAAAGTAACCTGATGTCCTGGAGCGGAGTCAAAATAGTTTTGCTGTCTTTCCGAGATGCCCAAAGCCGCGGCTCTCTGCTGCGGATTTTGAACCTCCACTCGGCTAGGATGTTCGATTTGTCTGGTGGGAATCTCAATACTATTCCCTGAACTGTAGCTAGAAGACGGGGATTGGGCCGGAAACTTCCTCGGATGATGCTGCCTGTCCTCCCAGCAGTTTTGCTGGGACTGCTGCTGGCTCTGCTGTTGAGTTTGTGGATTTCTTTCAAAACGGCCCTCGTAGTTCTTTTCGTTGGTCAACGCACGTGTTATAACCGAAGGGTAAGCCACGCTGCTGGCCTGGGAACTGGGACGAGGGACAGAAACGTCCAAAGGAGAAGGAGGAGCGACCTGATTGGTGGAATTTTGCTGAGGAGATGACATAGAGTTCATAGGACTATTGTACATAGGATAAGCCGGACTGGGAACATGCCCCAAAGGAGAGGCTTGGGAATGCGCTTGCAGAGGGCTCGGTCTTCGAGGTACAACTACTCCACAATCGGGGCCATTATTATTTGAATATTCTGAATTGTTTTTATTGCGATGATATTCACTTTCGGAATTAGTGCCCGGTTGATAATGACGATAAGTTGACCCTTGCTGTGTCAGATTATGTTGAAACTGTCTAGGATTTTTACTAGAACTATTACTTCCCGAATAATGCAATCTTCCGGGTGCATCCATTATAGAGAAACTAATTGGAGAAGACTGACTTTGATTCTCCTCAGTGTTTCTCTGGCGCTCGTTGTTTGCCAACTCAGGATAAATTTTAGTCTGAGCTTTTGTTTGAATCTGTTGCTGCTGTTGTTGTTGCTGCTGCTGAGTGGTCTGTTGTTTAGTGGGAGGAGGTACAAAATTGGCGGCTGTAGAACTCCGCGCCGAAGATTTGTCCACAGTACGATTGGGCGCGGGAGGCACCGGTGAATTGAGAAATATGGAGCGAGCAGGAGCTTGGGGAATGCGGTACTCCTTGGAAGCCACGGGAGTGTTCGACGGGGACGAGACAATACAAGACTGTTGAGGATGTACTGAATTATTCCCTGATGTCTGAAATGATTTACTGCTAGGAGGATTTGAAGCAGTATTGTATTCTTGCTGTTGTTGTTGCGGCTGCTGATTTTGTTGCTGCTGCTGTTGTTGTTGCTGCTGCTGTTGCTGTGGCGGCTTGCTGTTCGAGGTAAAAGAGCTGCTCAGAGATTCGGATACAACAAAAGTGGTTGGCACTTGAAAAAATGGGGCAGAGTTTGCTTGAGTGGTAGGTGTTTTGACAGCCTGAGCAGAGACCTGCGGGCTCTGTGCACGAGCTGTCTTAGCACTGGCTGCGGCCAGTTGAGAGTTGAGGTGATTAAGGCTCTGCGCTGCGGCAAAGTGCGCATTGAAGTTCTCGTACACGGCCGTAGCCGAGGCGGCGGCGGATGCCTTGGTTGTGGCGGCGCCCGGTGAATTGGGCACCACGCTTTCGTGTGGGAGGATGCCAAACGGGCTGTTTTGCTGCCAGGGCGCTGAGCCCTGTTCGAAGAAATTCTGGTGGGAGTCGTTGGCGGCGGGCGCCGTGGACGCTGTCGAGGTTGATGAATTGGAGGAGTTAGCTGTGGAAACAGAGGCAGCAGCAGCTTGTGCCTGTGCTTGCGCCTGGGCCTGAGCTTGCGCCTGCACCAGGGCCTGGCGGTGCTGCGTCACGTAGTGTGCGGGTTTTGTGTTGGCCGCATGGTGGAACAGCGGACTGAACACGGCATCGTAGGCCACAGGCGGCGGGGATAGGAACCCACCGGGGTTGAAGGCCTGCGAGGCGGTGGAGTGTGCCTGCAGCAACAACTGCGATGTGGTGGACGGCACGCCCGCGGTGGCTGCGTGGCTCGTGCCCGAGGAGCTCAAGTGGTGGTGGAAATCTCCGGTGGATGCGCCCGCCTGCACTCCTGCCAGCCGGTTATACGACGCGTACGCGGACCATGGCCCCACGGGATCCATCACCTAGCCGTACACTCCGCTCAGTTTCATAGATGCACACGTGTCCAAGCCTCAAGCACTGCCACGCCATGTAGCCATGCCCTGTACCCAATGTCCGAGTCCCAAACACTGCACTACCACTAACTCACTTCTTCACCTTGGATTCCAGTAACTTCCTAACCAACATCATCCGCATCTGAAAACACAACACATTATTATATTATATAACAATAATCACATAATATAAACAAAACTTATTTACATTTTTAATATAATATAAAATGTATGGTAATTACTAGCTTCCTTTATGAAATACTATCTAATTATATAGTATTTTCTTATTAATATTACAAAATATTTGCATCATTACATAGTAAATATAATTTTCATTTAATAATAAATAGTATTTATAGGTTAAAAGAATTACTGAATTTTAAGCAGACACACAACAAACCAATAAAACCATTTTGAATAAACACCTTACAATGGTTCAAGGTCAAATATTCATCAAAACATTGTAGTGAATAAAATTATAAAAAAAAATTCAATAGAAGTTCAAAATCTTTTGTCCTACGCTTGTTGAAAAATAAAGCCAAAGATGTAAATTAAAAAAGCAGTAATTTATAATGAAACTAATTTAGAAGGGTAGAATATCATCCATATCAAAGCCATAAATGTGAAATAATAATTGAAGCCCCTTTGGCCCAGTAGCCTAATCAGGTGGCGGGCCGAAACACTGACCATAGTGACCACACCGCAAATCTACTCCCGCTACTGTACATCTGGATACAGGAAGATGCAATGTCCAGCTGTGTCTCTGTGACCCACTAAACCTCATACATTTTTCTACTAGGTTACACTTACATTTATTTCACAATTCATAAACTTCTTAAAATGAACGTCTTGGAACTAAAGTTGTTAGATTACATCTTTCATAAATATGGCTTCGTCGCACTGCTGCGTCCTTTCATACAAGTCAAACTCGGTCTCTACTTCACACCAAAAGCATTTTAAACACACAATTTACTCAAAAAAAGGCTGCTCGTACTTAGAACTTGCACTTGAAACGATACTTTTTGCCAGAAATTTGTTAAAATGCAGTTTTTATATCACTTTTTTGGACAAAGTTAATCACACCAAACTTACGGCCGCCATTTTACATTGTCAGACAACAATAAAGAAGCGCCATCTATCGATTAGACCGCAGGCTCCTCATTCAAAAAATGGCATTCTTTTAAAATTATACAACGGCGAGAAAAGGATCATTGAAACAAGAAATCATAATAAAGGATACTTAAAGATGATTCAAGTTTTCTTTCAATCAAAAAGCATCTTTCTGTTATGCAATAATCTATTTTATTACAATTATACACTGAAATTACGTCCCTTCTTTAAAATCATAATCTTTCTTTGAACATACGTAATTGTTTGTGCCTACCAAAAATGATAAAAAAATAAATCAAACTTTATTTTTTGAGTAACAATAATTAAATATTAACAATACACTTTACTATTAACTATGTGAACACTCCAACTACGTAAAAAACATGTTAAAAGTACTGTTAAAATAAAGCACAACTCATAAAATGTATAAAATCTTTGGCAAGCTATTAGTAACCTTGAATTTTCAAATATCACAGTAATAATAAAAAGGTTACGGACCGGTCTGTCCGACACTTTAAACTGTAAATCCCTTAGAAATCCTGCTCCATTAGCTCCATGCTCCACAAGGAGAAAAGGGTACATATCATTAAAAATAAAACTTAAAATCATGAATTGTAAAATGGAGTGTTCACAAACTAGACGTATACACAAAAAATATACATACAATAGATAATTTACTTACTTTTATTCTTCAAATTTTAAAATATATTTTTGTTCTATGTTTCTACCGCTATCGCACGATGCACGAATAATGAACTTTATGTATAAAATATCGCGCAAAATATACTATTTCTCCAATAGATCTAAAGGAACAATAAATTAACTTTCAAACGACATTTATCTCCTTAGCACAAAACAAATATCTTATGGATGATCTTTTGAGAGCTGAACGCGTATCCTAAAAATATAATTATTATGTATCTTAACACTTTATAACTACCGATCATCCAAATGAGATTCAAAACTCACATCACAGAACAATAAACCGAAATATCAATCTTATACTACAAAATATCGGACTAGATTACTTGAGTATTCAAACACAGGAAGGAGACGAGAGACCCTGCGTTACGGAGTTCTCTAGAACGACTTCTAAGTCATCTAAAGGCAAGAGTATCTGTCGGAGAAAAGTTAACAGGCCACGGCTGCGGAGAAAAGACGTTTCTTCGTACATATCAACTGTTGGGCGACTTGCAGACATCGGAACAAGCATTCGGTGCAAAAGATGCTCTCTGAAACAAATAAATACAATACTAGCCTAAACAGAATTTATTTTATTTCTCACTTAACACTCAGGCAAATGAACAGCTGAAACTTCCCATCTTTTCCTAAAGAATGGCTCCCACTTTGAATTTCATCAACTAAGTGACAGTAGCATCTCCAAACTGCAGCTGTTTCAACATGAGCACGATCTAAAGTTGATCTCTGGACTTCTGTATTGGTTTCAGATGCATACGACTCTTTTACCAATTGTAGTTCGAAGTAATCTTTTACCCTAACTGTAAATCAAATAAATGTATGCTGTTTAATTTTATAATGAATGAATTACGTACTGAAAAAGTCCCACAAATATAAATTGCGCCCAAAAAGTCTTGAAGATCGAAATCCATACAAAAAGACTTGTTCTAGACATTGTACTAGTCCGCCTTCTCCACATAGAAGAACAGTCAACGTTGTATTATTTTCGTTTTTACGTCTATGGTGCCATTTTATAATATTATTCACACAGTCACCTAAAAATAATACAATATTATAATAATTTTTTTGGTGTACAAATGAAGTAACTTCCCAATAACTTTAAATCCAGATTGTTTTGTAAATAATTTGGATTCCAATTTTATTTTCTTGGGGGCGATGAAAAAGTGTAGCAGTTTGAAAATTTGGATTCAGCGCGTAACTAAATATATAAAATTTAGATTTTCAAAAAATTTCAAATTGTTGTCAGGCTTGGGGAAACATTTGAGCGGTCAGTATGGAGACTTTGTGAGTGGTTTTCTCGTTTTAAAAGTAGTTGAATATTAATTGAAAATGACCCTCGATCGTCCCGATTTACAGAACGTCTGAAAGTACTGAAAAATCCGTCATGCGATCATGTCTAATCGTCGTAGAATAATCGATGAACTGGAGGAACTCACTGAAATATCCTTGAATTTATAGCACGAATTTTGACTGAAAATTTTAAGATGAAACGTGGCGAAAAGAAATTCGTTCTATGTGTGCTTTCCGACGACCAGAGGGCCTAGCATTTGAGTGTGTGCTAGGAAATGAGAGAACAGCCATTTCGCCAACCACGTCAAACGCTTATGAAAAAAATCAAACTGACCGCTCAGATGTTTCCCCAAGGAAAGTATGGCTGCGAAAAAGATCGATCTTTTTTTAAAAAAATCGGATTGAACTTTCATTTTTCAGATAGATGTAAAATTGAAAAAAATATTTTTTTTCAAAAAGATCGATCATTTTAAAGAACATTTATCCGAATTCCCGAAAATGGTTTTCTCGTTTTAAAAGTAGTTGAATATTAATTAAAAAGGACCCTCGATCTTCCCGATTTCCAGAACGTCTGAAAGTACTGAAAAATCCGTGATGCGAACATGTCTGATCGTCGTAGAATAATCGATGAATTGGAGGAACTCACTGAAATATTCTTGATTTTATGGCAACGAATTTTGACTGAAACTTTGAAGATATATGGGTCGATTCTGTTCCCACCTGTAAGTCTTACAGATCTGTAAATCTATAAATAATGAACAAAATCGCATCGAAAGATGCCAGTCTTATGTATAATTTTATATTAATCAACAAGAATTGATGTGTTTTTGTCACTCTTTTACAGATTTACAGATCTGTAAGACTTACAGATGTGAACAGAATCGACCCAGAAATGTAGTGAAGAGAAATTCGTTCTATGTGTACTTTCAGACGACCAGAGGGCCTAGCATTTAAGTGTATGCGCTAGGAATTGAGAGAACAGCCATTTAGCAACCACGTCAAACGCTTATGAAAAAAATCAAACTGACCGCTCAGATGTTTCCCCAAGGTAAATAGGGCTGCGAGAAAGATCGATTAATCGATCTTTTTTAAAAAAAATCGGATTCATCTTTTATTTTGAAAAGATCTATTAATTAAAAAATCGATTTTTTCATATTGATTGTACAATTGCAAAATCTATTCTTTTAAAAAAAGATTGATCAATTAAAAGAACATTTATCCGAAATCCCGAAAATCAGTCTTTCAAAAAGATATAGGTCCGTATTCTTACCTCGATTTTTTAAATTTTATTTGATTTTATAAATAGACAAGGACAAGAATAGGTTACATTTTTTTATAAATTACGTATATAATGCAGGAAAAAAAAGAAGAAAACTTCTCGGAAATGCAGTCAGGATAATATGTTTATTTGATTATGCCGACGTTTCGATCATACTATGATCATCCTCAGGGTTAAATCAAGTCAGGTGAAACCTGAGGATGATCATAGTATGATCGAAACGTCGGCATAATCAAATAAACATATTATTTTGACTGCATTTCCGAGAAGTTTTCTTCTTTTTTTCCTGCATCATTTTCCCAGTCGATCATCGTTACTCCAAGAATTCCTACATATATAATATTTGAAAAAAGTGGAATTTACAATTTAATTTATTTTTATTTCTTTAATTTGTAAGATTCAAGTTGACATTTGACAGTTCAAGTAGCGATTTTTCGGAAGTAGCGCTACTTCCAAAGTAGCGCTATTTCCATTTTTTAAATTTCATTTATAGACAAGATTAGGTTTCATATTTTTGTAAATGAAACCTATAGTATTTGAAATAAATGCTATTTACAAATTAATTTATTTTTATTTCTCTAATTTTTAACATTAAAGTTGACATTTGACAGTTGAAGTAGCGATTTTTCGGAAGTAACGCTAGTTCACAGAGGTGAGAATATGGGCCATCGATTTCCTAGATTCTGAAAGATCGTTTTTTTTTTAAATATTTATTCTAATATAGATGAAAAAATCTCTTGATTTCGCCAACATTTGGCGTTACACGCGCCTTAGGTGTTATTCGTGATTTGTTTCGTAATTTTATGTGCGTATACATAGATAGTTGAAATTTCATATTAATAAAAATCGATCTTTTCATAAAATCAATCTTGCGATTTTTTATTATAATCGATTTTTGATCATTTACTAAAATCAATTTTTTGATATAGTATTACGATTTCATATTAAAAAATATCGAAAATCGATTTCAAATTTCTAAGATCGCACAGCCCTAGTGTCTAGTAAAGAAACCTAATGGAAGAAAACGAAACTAGAGCCCTACCGCCCGCCAGAAAATAATTATCGTTATTTTTGGGTACCCCCTCGGCTGAACATATTCTCAACACATTTATTTTTTTTATTTGGGGAACCGGGTTCGATCCTGACCGACGCCAAATATTTCAAATTTTAAAAGGCACAAAAATGACCCCTGCGGAGCATTCTCCACGCCAGCAATGAGTGCCCGTGAGGTGACGCCTGGTAAACGCCCGCACGGTACAAATATGTCATCATCATTACCGAATTCTGTGTACAAAGCAGATTGGCACATCCAGCAATGGGTAATATGCCGTGATGATATATTTATTTATTTTTTACTTGAAACTCGAAGAATTAAGATATAAACAGAGTTGAATTAAGTTTTTTTGACCCCAAAATAATTTAAATTTCCATAATAAACTCACCCAGCATATGTTGTATATCTGACGACCGTAATTCTTGTCTGGGAACACCTGGTGATCTACACCTCGGAGGCGTTTGACAAGTCTGCCCAATCTCCTCTCCCTCAACTTGTCTAGGAAGTAGCGCTGCCACTAAAAGCCGTTCTGTTGAACCATCATCTACTCCTCTTCCTAGCCAACGGCCACACGGAAATCTACATCAAAATAAAAATTTAAAAAAAAAACAGTCACATATTCCCAAATTAGTCAATAACTTAATAATCTTACTTATAAGTATGACCAGTAATTTCGTTTCTGGCGAGAACATAATCTATCATCCATTTAGCATAAAGACCGGTATTGTCGTGTCCTATTCTCATAGTTGTTAATATTCCGAGATTTTTATGACGAAATTCAAAGGCTAGAGATTGTTTTGGAATAGGAACATGTTGTGTTTCTCCTAATGTTCCTGAGAGTACGATCCAGGCATTGGCAGAAGTCGTTGTACCTTTTCTAGACGGGTATATTACCACTTTATACGGCATAACTAAAATAAAAACACATTTGAGTACAACAAACAAATATTAATGAATATTTTGCTTACTTGTTGAAGAATAAGTGCTGGTAAAACAGAAATAATCAACGACATTCAAGGAAAATAAATGGTATAAGAATTGTTCGCGTTCTTCTTCACATCTAAGGAAAGCTGAACGTTTATACAAAATGCGTAGAATTGCATGGTCTGACAAAAGGGCTTTAAGATGTCGGGAAAGATGTTTTCTTTCTAAAGCGAGGCGTACCCAAGCTCTGGCTCGTCCTATATGTGTTATAACATCGGACATTGCCTGGATATTACTAAAAAAAAAAAAAATACACATTTCACTAGTTTTTACAAATAATATTCAATTCGCAGATTTTGATGACAATGGCCCATATTACGACCGCACTTTTATCATAAAAGCGCTTTTATGGGACGCGCTTTTACATTATAGACAACTAAAATGTCCTGCAGAGGCGCTGCGTTCATTTAAAATGGACCTTTTACATCAAAAGAGAGAGATAGACAAACATGACATATATGTAGTGCGCAGTAGGTTGTTTGCGCTTTGAGGAGACCAGTTACATTTCAAATAAAATTACAAATGGCGGAAAGTAAAAACTCTGGCAAAAACTTAAATTTCTTAAATAAATTCACACAAAGCATTTGTGATAAATATTTTAAAACAAGAGGAAGAGGAGATGGAATCAGAAAAAGTGATTTTTTCTTCCACAAGATGCGAAATAAACACCACATAAAGTGACAGATAATTGCGTAGTTGCCAGTTTGATATTAGGAAAGTAATAAATAAGAATAAAATTGTTATTTTTTCTTTTAAATATATTTTTTTCATTATTAATTATTTCTTTATAGTTAAAGACAAAATTATTTAAGTTTTTGTGTTGTTTAAATAATTTTTCATCGAAAATAAATGCTCACTACGTGGCGCATAGAAAAATGACGTCAGGGTGCAATAAAAATGTAAAAGGTCCATGGCCGACTTAGTTGATAATTTTGTGACGTGTGATTGGCTGCCATTACCAATTCGGAAGGTTATGAGGAGTGTGCTTCATAAAAGCGCTTTTATATTAAAAGTACGCTCGTAATACGGGCCATAATATCTGTACTATTGGAGGCGTTTACTAGGCATCTATCACGGAGAGAGCACAAGGGGTTACTTGTTACTTGAACATTTTAAAATAATTTTTCGGACAACAACCGGACACGCACGCAACCACTAATGAGTCCAAAAGACTTATTTTTAAACTTATAAGCAAGTGCACACAAACACAAATCAGATGCTTATTCGTATTTCAAGGTCACTGCAGTCACGTGTCTATTCGTGTTTTTTTTTATTGTAACGGAAAAATACCCTCAAACATCGCAAACTACTCAAGTATAAGTAATAATAATAATATTTAACTCCAAAATCTTTCATTTATTAAACAAATTAAATTTTGTCTTTTACCCAACAATTGCAAGGGATTTACACTACGGTTAAATTGCCTTCTACAGTCGGTGACACGAAAGAAAAACGGCTTGAGGAATGTTAAATTCTAGCAAGATTTCTAAAATAGAAATATTTTACTATGACTTGTACTAGATAACAACACGATTACTCTCTCTTACCGCACCAACTTTCTTTCGTGTCACCAACTGTACATTACTCGAATATAATGATATTTTTTAAGTTAAGGAGGTTCGAGCGAACGTCCTCTTGAAAAATTTATTTCCAACTTTATGGTTTAAAATTTTATAATTATGAAGGATGTCTTATCCAACTATTCTCAAAATTAAAAAACAATCCACCGTCTAGTTCCTTAGAAAATCGCTTATAAAGTTGACGTTTTCAACGTTCTAATACATAAAATCTTATGCTAGAAACATTTCCGTAGATACTTTTTTGTTTGTTTTACATTGATATTTCCAACTTTGATGAACAAAAAACTAGTATAATATAGCTGAAGACTCGTAGTATATTATAAGAGGTTTATAATGCCTTCTTACCGTTCAAATTATCTTGAAAATTAATGCTAAACATTTTTTGTTAATTTTCATTCGATAGTAGCGGAACAGATGAAGAACTTGACAAGGTTGCAATAATTATTTTAGTTATTTTAAAATTCTTTTTTCATGTTATAAAAAACTTTGATTACTGAAATAGACCTTTTCAATTTAACGGCTATCTCTTTCTATCGATGCAAATAGTAAGAAAAGGGCGTGAACAACTGCCAGTTGGGCTGTCAAACAAAACGTCAAAAATATTGCAGTCATTAAAATACCTGTAGTCTCAGTGATAATTTGCGTCGTTAGTCATTTTAGTTTCAATAAAAGCTTTTGTAACTTATTTTGATAAGATTTTTTAAAATTATTTGAGATATTCTCACATTTTACGTCTAAATTTTTTAGAAACAAACGCCCTAGATCTCAGTTGTTCTTACTAAGCGCAGATCCCCATTGCGCATATCTTCTTCTCTTTAAATTGAAAAGGTCTATTGGTAGAAAAATTTAATATATTATTACAATAAGTAAATAAATATAAATAAATGAAAGCGAGCTCAAAGAACAAGACGCGCTGTTGCCATATAACTTTCTTCGACCACATATACCAAATACTGAAGTCATTTCAGTATTTTTTTTATTAAATACAAATTAATTATATATTTATAAGCTGAATATACTTTTATTAATTAAAACTAAGTTTTAGCATTTATTTTAGATAACAGAACAAAAAAACATAAATGTTATTTTGACTCATTAGTTTCGCTCGAACCTCTTTTATCGTTTTTAAATATTTATAGACCTAGATGAAGGTACAAGGGTGTACAAAAAAAATAAGTGCTGTATGACTGAGAATTCGAGTAAATTTTAACACCTAATCTATACCACGATCGAAAAATTTCCCGACATTTATTAATTGTTTATTTTAAAAACATTTTAGTTTGTATTCAGTTTTGATGGCAAATAACACCACAATTATATTTTTTGGTTAAAAGTTATTGTAAAATTGTAAAACGTATGATATTTATTGTTTTAATAAAGTTAACTTACGCTAAATCGAACAGCAGACTTTCCGGTAAGGGCTGAAGTTGCTCACTTTTCACCGCCCTATTTTCCAATCTCGCCGCTTGCCTCCACGTTTCCTTTCTCAGCGCAAGCCCCGACATATCATCCGGCCTGAGATATTGCAAATCTTGTTTATTATAAACCTGTTGTTGCTCTTGATACATTACTAAATGTTGCCATAACGCAGATTTTCCGCTCTTGCGTTGCAAGCCATGCGACCAAACTCTCTCCAAAAAATCACAAAGAGAGACTACTAGGGTGGATTCCTCTACCGCCCCTGGGGTGTCCGGGCCCCCATTTCCCAGGGCTACGCCTTCTGCGCCAAGCTTCGCGAGGAGCATTCGTTTGGTTTTTGATTTGCAATCTTTTAGGAGCATTTCGACGAAGGTCCAGTTTGTTTGAGCTATCAAAGCTGGACTCATATCAGTAGTTGCTTTTTGTGTTTTTTCTAGTGAAAATTTTTTAGCAGCAGCTGTTGCACTAGCTCTAGGAATAGATCCTTTATTCACAATTGGAGTTTTGTTCAATATTTCTTTATCTAATAAAGGAAACTGTCTTGAAATTGCTGTTTTCTTGTTCATGATTTCTTGTGGAGCTGGTGCTTCAAAATCTGGGTTCCCTAATCTTCTGTCCAATAATTTTTGAGAATCTGGAGCACTTATACACGGTTCATAACTTAAAGATCGCATTAAATTTTCGCCGCCATATCTTTGGCGAAGTATTTTAATCCGAGTGTCTAATATTTGTAAATTTATATCGGATTCGTTCCATAAAGACATTATTTTGTTGTCAACTAATGTTGCAAACATTTGTGTTTCTAGAAATCGGGACAAGAACGGCCGGTGTTGTTCGGGTTGGTCCGAAAGGAAGGAAGATTTGTCGAAATTTTGCATTGAGTCCCGATTGTTCAGCCATTCTTCCCTTCCCTACAAAAAAATAAATTTAATGGGGTCATTTCACATTTTCTGATTTATTTTTTTCTTGAAACAATGTCAAATTAAATATGTAGGTGTATGTTTTACAATTCACAAGTCTTTTGAATCAGAGATATCATTTTTAATAGTTGCCTTTAATATCAAATATTTCAAAGCTGACGTCACAGCTTCATGAATACTGCACTGCAATCGAGCTCTACCGGTTTAGTTTAGTACTATTTAATGAAACTTACGGTATTTATTTTAATAAATATTTTATTTATATTCGTGATTCAAGCTAAACAATATGCACCAAGTGGCTAAATTTTGAACTAAAGGTATGCCCAGAATATATTATTTCCTTTCAGACAAATTTTCTGGAGTTTGCAGATTTAAATAATTTAAAATATCATTTAACACAAGTTTCATGTTTTCAAATTTCTCTAAAAAGAGTAAAATGCAATATCAATGACAGATAGACCTCATAAATCCCAGTTGTGACGTCACACCTGGGAAACGTCACGGCGGGAAAAGTTAATTTGAATCGCGAAGACCTTCTATAGCAATTGTACTTTTTAAAAAATACAAAATAATAATAATCGTCTCTGATACCACCTGTCACAATTTTAGGTTAGATTGCAGTTTTGTGTTTACAACCTTTACAACGGCTAAAATGGATATCACGTGGAAAGCAAATGTGTGTGTGAGAAATGTCTTTGTGAGTATGAAGCTGTGACGTCACATATTTAAGCCGTGTTTACAGCCGCGAAGGTTTATTAGCAAATTTATGAATGAAAAGGCGTATATTTAAAACAATTTTATATTACTATATTTGTTAAATGAAACGGATTTCACGATTTTATAAAAAATCGACTTTTTTAAAACAACCCCATTAAAGGCGAGCTCTTACCAAAAACAATCTTAGTCCATTTTTACCTTCCGTCACCTTTAGGTAAGGAGGTATTGTCTTTGGTCACGTTTTAGGGTCCCTAGAATACGATTTTACTATTTTTACGATGATGTCTGTATGTATGTAAGTGTGTGTGTCTGTATGTGACAAAATTTTCTAATGCGATAACTCAAATACTACAATTCTAAAAATTATAATTCTTTCGTATTCCACTTCGTTGCATCCATATGAAGAGCTGATTAGATTTTGGTTATAATTGGTCAACCGGAAGTACCCTCATTTCAAGATTTTAACAGTTTTTCTTGAAAAAACGATGTTAAATATAATTTTTTCACAATTAATGTTATAAATATTAAAGAACATTTTATTCTCTATACGATTCGAATGCATTTTATACTTCATATTAAATGGATATAGAGTTAAAAAATTATAAAGAAATTAAATATCATATATATTAGCCAGCTATGCTATAACTCTGGAAACAGCTGCTATATTAAAAAAATTCTGATTGAAAGGTGTCAGTGTCAAGTGAAGTTGACTGAATGTTTGTGTTATAATTTTACTGGAAATATAGGATCTTTTGTTAGAAACTTTCTGTATGAAATTTGTATAAAATACATAGAACTGACGGCAGGTAATGTGCTGGACACATCAGAGTTTTTAAATTTGAAATAATCAAATAAACAACTTTCTAGCTTCTTTACTTTTATAGATTGTTTAAATATTAGAAAATTATGCATTTACTGGGTGTTAAGAAATAGAAAAATAAACATTAATGAACAATTACACAATAACATTAAAATGTAATAACTTGTAACTTTTTGCGAAAAGCAGTTTGGCGTCCTTGAAAGTACACGTCGCTGATGTAACTCATATTTACCATATTTGGACTATGGTTGTTTTTACCAAGAGCTCTTCAATTGCACATCATTTTATTTGATTTGTGAGAAATGTTTTTTCTTACCTGATTAGGAAAGATGACAAAGTTTTCGTACGACTGAAAAATATGAACAAATCTATTCAAAAATATTTCCCTAATAGAATTATTGAATCGCAAATCATCTGCGTATTGGTCAGCCGGTTGAAGCGAATCAGTTTTATCTAACGCGACTCCAGTTCTTCGTACAATGTCTGCAATTCTTTGCAGAGCTTCAGTTCTTGCAGAACCGGGCGGTGAAGGAGGCCTATCACAATCTAAAGTATCGTGCAGGGATGATTTTCTTCTGTTTAGACTATGAGGCCTTCCCGGTAAAGTACAACTATTAGACATTATATCCTATAAAAACAAACATCAACAAATACAAGTAGATAAAATTTTATTTATCTTACGTGTCGACTGCGGGTCATATCACTATTTTCAACATTAATACCGTGTTTATCCAATGCTGAACACAATTCTTCAATGAATGCTTCCTCGTGAGGAAAAGCAACCATTTCTTCAGGTAACTGCACTTTAGGTTTATCGATATCAACATAGCACAAACTGGCTTCAGACGCTACTTTTAAGTTCTCGGAACAAGCGTGAAGGCCCATTACGAATGGGACAGGGGCGTCCAAGAAATGGTGCAAAGATGCTGGCAAGATTGGTACGTAAACATGAGGCCATACGAAAGGAAAAAGAAGTGTTGATGCGCATTCTGCGACCACCATTAGTCTTTGACAATCTACACACACAACAAAAATATTTCCACCTATTTTTATACAGGGTGATTCATCGGTCTGTCCTCTCTTTATAACTCTTTTATTTTAAGTCAGATAGAAAAACTCTTCAAATATAATTTATATGATATAGTATTATCTATCTACGTACCATAACCATTTGTATACAAGGTGCTCCATTTAAGCACAACAATATGTAACTTTATATTTCTTAATAGAACATCCTATATTTATTTATTTATTTATTTATTTTGATAGTAAATTCGATTCCTTTTAAAAAAGTATTAAGTAATAAGGGGTCTAAAATTATAAATTAAGAAGTTATTTACCTTTATTCGTTGAATGATATGTTATCATGTTATTATTAACAAAGTAAGCTATGGATAATTTGATCAATTGTTTCAAATTTAAACAAACAAGTTGTCCAAATACTCTTAGTTTATCATTGTTGATGTTGATGTGAAAATAAATAATACAAATTTTAGTAAAGATGAGATGGTTAATATAATATTTATAATAGAAAAATCTATTGAAGTTGAAGTACAAGTTTTTGAGCATTTATTATAATTTTGCATTATTTAGTCTGTCACTAAATTTTAATAGCTTCTTTGAAATTAGTGTAATGTTTAAAATAAGTATTAATAAAAAAGGATCAAAATTTTGTATTATATTATGATTTTTTCCACTCTGAACTTCTATTTTTTATGAACGTAAATAACTTCTTAATTTATAATTTTAGACCCCTTATTACTTAATACTTTTTTAAAAGGAATCGAATTTACTATCAAAATAAATAAATAAATATAGGGTGTTCCATTAAGAAATATAAAGTTACATATTGTTGTGCTTAAATGGAGCACCCTGTATACAAATGCATATGGTACGTAGATAGACAATAATATATCATATAAATTATATTTGAAGAGTTTTTTTATCTGACTTAAAATAAAAGAGTTATAAAGAGAGGACAGACCGATGAATCACCTGTATACATATTTAAAGGATTAAGAGTTATTTTTTTCTTTCACTGTTGTTGAAAATGGAACACACACATCTTGTGATAGAGATTTCCAAGAAAATATATTTAGATTAACAAGCATTTTGTAGCACATTCAGCGCGGCTCGTGGGTTGAAGATTTAGTGGATCAAATTTGGTAAATATTTGCACTTCCCTACGTCCATTATTATGCATTATTGCTTTTTAGTTTCTTAATAAAATACACAACCAAATTTTTGCTGTCATTGACAGTGTGTAAGTGAACTTGTTGTGGTTGTCTTCGTCTAACACATGCAAAGTTACAATTCGTTTATCTTTGTCTGACACATGGGTTTGAACATGAAGCATATAACAACGTGGTCACAACTTTAATGTGACCCAAACAGCGCGCGCACCTCGTCATTCGCTGTCTTGCTTTCAAACACAGAGGTGTCGTGTGCAAGTAATGCTAACGACACAATGGACTGACTTTATTAAAAATTATTAAAATCTAAATATTTTATTTTTATTCTTTCGCTTTCTTTTCTGCATTGATAAATTTGGAAGATCATTGACCAAATAATCTAATGGAGGAACAGCCATTGAGCACAGTGGGTCAAATTTGGTAAATATTTGCACTTCCCTACGTTCATTATTATGCATTATTGTTTTTTAGTTTCTTAATAAAACACACAACCGAATTTATACTGTCATTGACCGTGTGTAAGTGAATTTGTTGTGGTTGTCTTCGTCTAACACAAGCAAAGTTACAATTTGTTTGTCTTTGTCTGACACATGGGCTTGTATATGAAGCATATAACAACGTGGTCACAACTTTGATGTGACCCAAACAGAGCGCGCACTCTCGCCATTCGCTGGTTTGCTTTCAAATACAGAGGTGTCGTTTGCAAGTAATGTTAACGACACAATGGACTGACTTTATTAAATTTAATTTTTTTTATTATTCTTTCGCTTTTTCTTTTATGCTTTGATAAATTTGGGCGGTCATTGACCAAATAATCTAATGGAGGAACAGCCATTGAGCGCAGTGGGTCAAATTTGGTAAATATTTGCACTTCCCTACGTCTATTATTACGCATTATTACTTTTTACCTCTCGCTAAGAGAGGTATTGTATTCATGCTAAAAATCACATATCCAGATTTTAGTGAATAAGCACGTTTTAAGGTCCCTAGAATCCGATTATAACATTTTTACGATGATGTCCGTATGTGTGTGTGGATTCACGATTTCTCAAATACTATAAGACTTTAGACATTTTTAACTACGGATTCCGCAATCTAACAATAATGGGAAGAGTTGCTTAAGTTTTGGTAACAATTGGACAACCGGAAGTAGTAGTTACAAGAAAAAAATCATCTAAATATTATTTATCAAAAATTTATGTAAATAATTATATTAAACAACGTTAAATTCTTTATTCGATAAATATAAATTCATTATTATATCTTCTATAGATTTAGAAATAAAGAAATGCATATAAAAAAATTTGATTTAAAAATTCTCAAATCAAACTACTTCAAGGCAAGAAATTCAAATGTTTGTAATTGACACATAAATGTCACTGTCAAAAATATTTGTATGCCGCTGTCAAAAATATTTGTACATTATTATGAAGATTATGAAAATAAAAAAAAGTCAACAACGTAAAAGAATACACGTAAAAAAGAATATAAGAGGAATTTGCGAAAAAATGACGAATATAAAGAAAAAGAAAGTAGAAAAAGCAAATTTCAGGATATTGAATATAAAGAAAATGTATGTATTGTACATAATTTATATTAAAATATCCCAGAGATTTTGCAAATATACGTGAGAATTATTTTGTAGTGAGACATGAATATATGTATTTGTATATAAAAATATTTTTCGTATTATGCGTACAACCAGGTAAAATATCTGGCGAGAGGTTATGCGCTGGCCACATCAGATTTTTAGTTTAATAAAACACACAACCGAATTTATGCTGTCATTGACCGTGTGTAAGCGAATTTGTTGTGGTTGTCTTCGTCTAACACATGTAAAGTTACAATTCGTTTGTCTTTGTCTGACACATGGGTTTGAACATGAAACACACAACACAACGTGGTCACAACTGTCATGTGACCCAAGCAGCATTTTCGCCATTCGTTGTCTTGCTTTCAACACAGAGATGTCGTCTGCAAACAATGCTAACGACACGATGTACTGACTATTAAAAATTATAATTCAAAATATTTTATTTTTATTGTTTCGCATTTTCTTTTTTGCTTTGATAAATTTGGAAGGTCATTGACCAAATAACCTAATAGAAGAAACGCCACTGAGTGCACTGGAAATATCATTAGTAAGTCGTAAAAATACAATTTTGATTTCGAATATTATCCAAACAAAGAAATTACTAAGAAAGTAATGCAATGATGTCATTTGAAAACAATCTAATTATAAATTAAACATATAAACTATTGCACAAAATAGAGGGGGTCATTAGTCCGATTGTAAGCATTTTGTTACATGTAGGTAGGTCCAGTTACAATATTAATAAAATATTATCTCCTTACCATTGGATCGAAGTAGAACCTGCGTCTCAAGCAATAGGCAAGTAAACAACTGTATAACAACATCCACTCCTAACCACGTAAACATCAAACGAACAGAAAAATCAAACTGTGGCAATTCTAACGGCGGTGCTGGATTCTGAAGAACCATGGACAACGGTGGCAAGGAAGGATCACATGGAGGCAAGTAAATCACTATACTCTGCCCAGAATTTGGGACTTGGACTTCATACAACAAATTGTACACGTAGCTCTCCAAACTGAGGCTTCCATTAGGGGACTGCCTTTTGTGTACGTATTTAAAACATCTAGAAAAAATATTTCAGTAATTATAAAACAAAATAATGTACGGACTGGTTCTTTTTAAGGCTAAACTTTTTTATTTATTTGCAAACATTAAATTCAAATGAAATCATAATCAAATTATTGAGCTCTAAATCAAAGATTTCACCAATTGGTAAAACAAGTTAAGAACTATATCGGAGAAATATTCAGGCCCGGATACGGCCACCTTAAAATTAGGCCGACCTTACTGCAATTTTTAAATAATCAAAAGAAAAAAATATTTTTTTAATCTGAGCAAAAACGGCTATTCTAGAATACCTACCAGTTAAGAATTTTATTTTGATCGTTATATACCGGGTGTCTACTGTTTTTTTTACATAGGAAATAAAATGTTAAAATTTTGCCTTATTAATTTTAGAATAATTATTTGAGATCCAACCTAAATGTTTACATCGTAGAAATGGGCTTTAGGATCCAGGACAAATTTATTTGAACGAAGAAAGAATTGTGAAAAAATTCATGGACCTCGCTGGGATTCGAACCCAGAGCCTCCCAATCTCTAGCCGGGCGCTCTAACAATTGAGCCACGAGTTCCCGTCGAAATCGATGAATCTTTCACAAGCCTTTTTACAAATCGTAACGAGTACACTCTCACAATTTGAGAGATAAATACTCAACGCTAACATTGCGCAGTAAATATTATATTATTGTGAACTTTAAGCCGTCACACACACGTAGAATAATTATTTGAGATCCAACCTAAATGTTTACATCGTAGAAATGGGCTTTAGGATCCAGGACAAATTTATTTGAACGAAGAAAGAATTGTGAAAAATTCAATATAATTACTGCGCAATGTTAGCGTTGAGTATTTATCTCTCAAATTGTGAGAGTGTACTCGTTACGATTTGTAAAAAGGCTTGTGAAAGATTCATAGATTTCGACGGGAACTCGTGGCTCAATTGTTAGAGCTCCCGGCTAGAGATTGGGAGGCTCTGGGTTCGAATCCCAGCGAGGTCCATGAATTTTTCACAATTCTTTCTTCGTTCAAATAAATTTGTCCTGGATCCTAAAGCCCATTTCTACGATCTTATTAATTTTAGAACAAAAGTGTAAATACAAAAATGTTCAAAATTAAAAACACAAAATGTTAAACAGTTGTATTTCTTAAGTTTCGCAGATGACATTTCTCATAAAGTTTTAATAATGGACCTTTTCAATTTAATGGCTATCTCTTTCTATCGCTGCAAATAGTAAGAAAATGGCGCGAACAACTGCCAGTTGGGCTGTCAAACGAAACGTCAAAAATATTGCAGTCATTAAGATACCTGTATTCTCAGTGTAAATTTGCATTGTTAGACATTTTAACTTCAATAAAAGCTTTTGTAACTTATTTCGATAAGATTTTTTAAAGTTATTTGAGATATTCTCACATTTTACGTCTAAATTTTTTAGAAACAAACGCCATAGATCTCAGTTGTTCTTACTATGCGCAAATCCCCATTGCGCATATCTTCTATCTCTTTAAATTGAAAAGGTCCATTATGAAAGCCATTAATTTATTTATCACTAATCATGGATACATTTACCATCGCAGATTGCTTAAAGACGGATATTTTAATTTTATGTATGTCTCATGACAAGAATCTATTATATCAATAAATTTAGACTTTTGCTACAGTTTTTAATTCTCAACATTTTTTTGTATTTACACTTTAGTTCTAAAATTAATAGGAAAGAATTTAGAGCCATATGAAAATTTTTACCTTTGTATTTCCTATGGTCCATAAAAAAGTAGACACCCGGAATATATTTGCAAAACCAATAAAAACACTGAATTCCACAAAAATTAGAGCGCGGCAAGCAATATTTATAGTCATCTTGGATTTATTTCAGAAGGGTTTAATTCCTATAAAATGAATGTATAACTATCAGAGTTTCGTCAAATTGAGTTCTGTATGTGGGGTTAACATTAAAGTATTTTTTTAATTTGCAAGCGATATAGTCACTTTTTTCACAAATACGGACTAATAATCATTTCGGCGCGAAATACCTATAAAATGCATGCACCACCCGAATTTTGCCAAATTGAGTTCAGCGAATTAGGTGACTTTACGTTCAAGTATTTTTTAAAAATTTGCGAACGAAGAAGTCATAATTGTCACAAGAGCCTTTAGATGAGGTAAAATCTGACTTTATTTATGCAAAAAAATAATAAAAATATCTGTTTTCGCGCTTTCATTTTCGGTTGCTTAATGGGAAAAAAATGGAATTCAAGGGTGATAGATATTCTAGAATCCAGCTTCAAAAACAATAATTTAAAATGATTTTTTCAAATTGAAATTAATTTTTAATGCGGTCTACTACAATTTGCCCGGGCCGGTTTTAGACTTCGTGTCCGGCCCTGGAAATATCCCATAAATATTTTGGTCCTTCGAGCCGGATTGGCTACATTTTATCATTGAATTCATTTAATTTAATCAATTAAAAACATTAAAAGCCAGCCTTAAAAATAATTATATAATGTATGTCTTACTTGTAAATATTTTCTAAAAATAATTTTCCAGCGTGAACGAATGGATTTTGGCAAATAATGGCTATACTTTTGGCTACGTATAATCTGTCTTTTGAAATATCGTAATAACCTGGGGCCCCACTAGGATTGTGAACTGTTAACTTAAAATGTCGAGGTAATGATCGGCTTTGGCCATTAGATTGTTGTATTTGTTTGTTTCGGGATACGATTTGACCACTGGAAAGTTCTGTTATATACATCGCCTAAAATAAACTCAATATAACAACAATCTACGCATAATATAATATTTTATACTTGTAATGTTTGCATGGCAGCACAAATATCTCTATTACGAACTTCTTCGTAAAATAACAAACTAAAACCATAATATCGCCTCCCATCTTCTCTGGTTACAACGAATGAATGAAATAGAGGAGCTTGTGTTACTGAATGTTTTTGTGTACGAAATCTAAGTCCATTTGGAAGACATAACTACAAAACAGAATTTAAACGCATTTCAATAAAATTGAGAAATTTCTTACCAGGCATACAGCAGAAGAGTCAAAAGGGTTCCACGGTACATTTTCCGGATAATGAGCTAATATTTTGCTCTTATATGCACGTTCCAAAGGAGAACAATGCAAATTGTCGCCTAATAAATGATGTATTACAACATAAAATATTACAATTCATTTATAATTCATTACCTGCGAACTTGTCAGGCTCTAAACCTGAATTTAAATCCAAGCCACATATCACAAAATAATCAGCGAATCTTTGTGTTTTAGCAGTCTGATTTTTATCCATATTGTTGCACCGCAATCACTTTCTACGTTTGACCTAACAGTGCATTACATCTTTTAAAAATAACAGAGATTGTGACAATCTTATCCATAGCTGAAGAGAAGAGATCAAATGAAGCATTGCCAAAGATACATTACATGTCTTATCGCCTTGGTTTTTATTTCTCACACTCTTGCTTTCCGTAAACATCACAAATATTCATCCTTTCTTATTTTGATGTCATTGCATTCATTGAACCGAGAAGACATCTGTGTATGAAGTACTTACAAATATGTAGTTTACAGCTACTTTCAGAAATTATGCCTTCTACGCATGTTCTCACATGAGGAGAGGGGATTATATCCAGAAATTTTCACGCATTTATTTGCACAACAAATATATATAAAACATTGCTAATTTTTTTGCAACTCATTCATTAAAAAATGTATCATATTTCCCACAGAATAAGAACAGTTTAGAATCATTGCTTTTGCGCAAAATGCACGAACATTGGTCGTCAGCGAAAGTCGTTGAACCACATTCTTTTCTGACGTCCTTTGTCTATTTATAACTGAATATTTACTCTAACTTTGTGTAGTAAACAAATATTTTATCATAACATTATTATATTGATATAAAATAAGATTTTAGTCATAATTTCAATTAATTATTTGTGAGTGGTGGAAGTTTCAAAAGAATTTCATACTTTTTGCTTTTACTCTTATTCGTTGTCAACGTAACAGCATACACGGATGTACTTTTAAATTGTTCCAATTATTTAATTCATTTCATTAATTGACCTAATTTACATTTAAAATTGTAAAATTGAAGTTAAAACTGAATAAAAGTTTGTGCAATGGTTTAATGTGTTAAAAGTGAGTTGGAAGTTAAATGCAAGAGTTTTATCTGAACAGCAGAAGTTGTGTAGTTTGTAAACATCGATTAAAATAATCTCTCAAGATGAGTAAGTATTGATAAATTAATATTTGATATCACAATTGTACAAAGAGAGGGGCTATCTCTTATCTGAAAATATTACGTTATTAGTCATGAATGGAATCACCTTGATTCTAATTAAGTCATTTTCTTCGTTTAATAATTAGTTTCATTGAAAAAATGACTTTGTTACGACGGAATGGTGTGTTAGAAACATCTTTTACCGCAAATGAAATAGAATATGTTGATCCAGATGATCAATCTGAGTATGAAAATGAAAAAAAGACTAGTGGTATTTTTTGAAAAGTCTGTTGGTATATACAAGTTGTTTATTAGTGTTTCTTTCTAGGTTGTGATGCATGTATGTCGCGAATACCACATGCCACCCTAATTGCAACAATTATGTGTTTGCTGGGGGTTGGAATTTTTTGTGGGACGATGCACAGAGGGGCAACTTTGGCGATTTTAATGATGGACGATGTTTTTCACATGAGACTTGTATGGTAAGAAATAAAACGCATGCAAATATTTTGCGTTAAAAATCTGGTGTGGCCAACACTATACCTCCCGCCATTTACAGCCCGAATCACAAAAAAGATTAAGTTTATCCTTATTTTTGGATTAGCGAATTTTACTCTAATTTTGACAGTTTATTTATTAAAATATAGTCTAATCTAATCCAAGTAACTACCTTTTTTTTAAACCCCTCAACAGGATTAAATCCCAATTACAGAGTGGGTTCACATTCACACCCATCCATGCCTTAGTGGGATTCGAACCCAGAGCCCCGAGGGCACTCATGACATGAGGCGTTGCTCTAACCATTGGGCCACCGAAGCTATAATAAAATGAAGATTACATTTTAAACACCGGGATAGAATAGAATTCACTAATCCAAAAATGAGGATTAGCTTAAACATTTTTGTGAATCGTTAATTTTTATTAATCTAAATACATACCTACATATTTACTTATGCTGGAAACTGTATTGAATTCTTTTTCTATTGTTCTATTTACTTTTTTCTTTTTAAAACGTTACTAATATTATTTTGATATTAGTTTTTTGATAGTGACATTTATCTGTGTTTATCTGTCAGTTACATACATTTGAGTAACTGTGTTTTGTTTGTTTAAAATGTAGGCTCTGGGATTTAAATTATAGATACATAATTTTATAAATTTATCCATAAAATATATAGAAAAAGTATTAATGCAAATCTATAGAAAATTTAATAATCTTTAATTTTTATAATAACATGAATCTCGAAAAATAACATTTAAAGGTATTTTTTGAAGAAAAACTATTTTGAGCTTCTAGTAAAGTGCCATTTCCGGTTATCCGATTTTCAACAAAATCTAATGGGCTTTTTCCAATACAGAAAAAGTTTTAAATACATGGTTTCAAAATTTTCTGAATGATAGTATTTGAATTAGAGTGGAGGATCCATACACACACATCATCGTGAAAATGTTAAAATTGGATTCTAGGGACCTTAAAACGTGGTCATTTAGCAAAATCTCGATATGCGATTTTTAGCACGATCCCTATACCTCCCTTACCAAGGCTAGCGGGAGGTAAAAATGCTTGTGTACTTACTTTTCAGGATTGAGGCAATCCAGATGATCTTTGTTGTAACTGGAGCATCAATGGCTGCTTTGGGATTCATGATTTTATTTGTTGGTTGTTTGGCTACTGGAGCTACAAGAAGAACAGTTTACCGAGCTTGGAGTAGTAGGGTAGGAGGCCGCATTTCTTGTGCAGTTGTAAGTATATTACATTAATACTCTGAAATATATTTATCACTGTTTTTGTTCCAGTTTATGTCCATAACTTACATCTTGCAAATCGCGTGGATTTTTATGTTCGCGTTTCTTGTTGTGGTCACTTTTGTGTTTACTATGTTTTGGAATATGTGTGCAAGACCACAATTAGAACAAACTTGCATTGACTTCCAACAATTTGGTAAGAAAAACATTATTTTGTGCGATTATAGTTGTATTATAATGTATATTTTGTATAGATTTCATGTTCCCGAACGGAACTCGAGTGGACGATATGAAAGTTTGCGGCGATGAAATTAAAAAATTCTGCAAAGATTATGTCGAAAAAGCAGAATGGATGTTTATTTTAGCAACTTTTGCAAGTGTTCTTGTTATATTAAGTTTGGTGAGTTATCTACAATATGAAACATTAATAATTAAATATTTATGAAATTATTTACAGATTCATTATTTGATGTGTCTGGCAGCGAATTACGCACACATCCGCGACCATACGAAATTCCAAGAACTACAGGATCTCCATTATCTTACCGATCCTGATATGGCAGCTAGCAAGGACAGGTTCTAGGATACGGCCCAGGAGATCTACAGCGAGCACTAAGACTACAACTAACTTAGTAGTTAGTTTAACTAACTATCCAGTTATTCCATTGTTGATAAATTAGTGCTTTCTGTCTATCTCCTGGGGACAGAATATGTTTTATTTTTTAATCAAATTGACAAAGTTTAAAAAGATAAACTAAGAACATATCATTTTCGACGCACATATCAACAAAAGGATGTAACAGAAAGCAGTATTTTGTTTTATACTTAGTTTTTATATGCACTAACAAGTTATTGCTTAGTTCGGAAGAAAAATTCATTAATATTAAACAGTAAACTTCGGATATAACGAACGAAAGACGAAAAATATTACAAGGTATGGCAATACAAATGTTGCCACCCTCAGTGTACTTTCCTCCCGAACCCTTTTTCTTTAATTGCATCTCGGATTCTAATTTCGTTCTTTTTCATACAGATTTAAATATTGGGAATAAAAAAGTCACATCCGTGATTCTATGATTCGTTAAAAATGTTTTGACAAACAGGACGTTGTGGGCCGGTGGCACATTGTCTTCGTGGAGAATCCAAGAGTCTTATTTTCACATTTCAGGCTTTCTCGCCCGTGAAATAAAAATTATCAAAACCTCCTTGTAGTACGAGGCTTGTTTAAAAAGAATTCGACCTTCGGCTGGGAAAAAAATATTGCGTACCTGACGGGGTTGGGACCCCTTCAAAGAAGGCCCCTTGCGCCTCCACACATTTAAGCCCATCGATCCTTCCACTGCTGGAAACACCTCTGGAAGTCTTCTTTTGGAATGGTCTGCAGCTCCGCTGTCGCGTTCCGCATTATCTTTTCTCTACTCTCAGAACGAGATTCTTTCAGTGGCCTCTTTAATTTCGGAAACAACCAGACGTCGCAAGGAGCCATGTCTGGAGATTAGGGAGCTTGGCGAACGACTGGAATTCAATTTTTCGCCAAGAAAGTCTGGATCAGGTACGACGAATGACCTGGAGCATTGCAATTATGCAAAAACACCTCACACAGCAACTACCAAGCAGCGAATGACGTACCCGATGGCGAAGAAAAAATAGAAGTCTCATCGTCACAGCCCCGAAGTAGCACGATGTATATTCCAAGAGTTCGAAAAACCCGGATCGTTATATTAGTTTTTAAAATAAGTTTAAAAAACAAGAATAAGGCGTTAGGCATTGTTTTTGTCAGGATTTTTTAAAAAATGAGTAATTTTCCGCTCGGAAGACATCGTGTATCTTCGGGGACTCTACTTATTTTTAAATTAACGGATACACGGATAAAACAATCAAGGAAATAGTAAAGAAAAACCGAACAATTATATATTCCTTATATAATGGGAGTCTCCGATGAAATCAAAGGATTGCCAGCAAGTTAAACATATCAACCAGATTTCAAACAACAACCACAATTAAGAACATCCAATCAACAACAAAACCAGAACAGTCAACAAAATTACAAACAGACATCTACCAGGTGGATTGTGAATGCGGAAAAACATACATAGGAGAAACAAAACGACCATTGGATATCAGAATTAAGGAACAGAGACGACACACTGAGAGAGGAGAGACGTCAAAATCCGGACTTGCAGACCATGCGTGGGAACACCATCACCATATCCTCAAGAAAGAAGAACATTGGTACAAGAGGAAGTTCAAAAGAAGTCGCCATCATTCAAAAGAACAAAAAAAAACAGTTTTCAGCGAGTCGAGTGTAGAAATTCGGCCAATCTGGAGGAAACACATCGTAGCAGACTCCAGCCTAACCATTGAGACCCAAACACCCAGGACGCTCGACCCGACCAGCCACCCGTCATTTGTATGAAGGTGCCCCCTTTACTGTGGAAAGTGGCGCCGCCCTTCCGTCACTATTTTGCGCGGGAAAATTGTAGGTCGGATTCTTTTTAGACAGGCCTCATTTATCAGACTGCTTCTCAGGCACCCAATCCATATGAACAAACCCTCGGATTTCGAGAAAAACGGAGTTCGTGAATCTTCTAAACTGATCGAAAACTTGAGTACTATACAGGGTGTTTCCTTTAAAACAACCAGCGCTTTTTTGGGCGAACTAACAACTTTAGAGAAAAATGTTTTATACCAAAAATGATCAAGAATAAGGGGATAATGTATCAATAGTAACGAACCGAATATTTATCCAGTGGTTCTCAAACGGTAGAACAAAATTATATTTTTTTAAATGGCACCCTAAATAATTTTTTAGCTCTTTAAATAGAATATTATTTTCTGGTTTCAACGACATAAATATAGCATAGGGTTGTATAACAATTATTTCGAGAAAAATGGTATTAAAAACTATAAATAATGTAATAAAAAATGGGTTTACTACTAGCGTAACTAGGCAACAGACGTATACCTGTGTATTGCATAGCCTATTGTAATTTTTGGTACGTTCTATCGGTGTCAGAAATCTTCCTACTTCTTCTAGCAGAAAATATAATTTTGTTCTGCCATTTGAGATCCACTGGTCGAATTTTCGGTTTGTTATTATTAATAAATTAGCCCCTTATTCTTGATCATTTCTTGTATATAACATTTTTTTCTATGCTCTGTTCCATTTAAGCCATTCAGTAGATGGCACTGGCAACAGCGCAAATCTGAAGTAGCCGAAATTACATTGGGTAAACTTGTCTCTAATTTCAGCCAATCAGAGAGATCAAAATGCTCCGCAATATGAATGGCTTAAAAGGAACAAGGTATAGTCATTAGTTCGCCGAAAAAAGCGCTGGTTGTTTTAAAGGAAACACCCTGTATAGACGCTCAACAACAAATCGTGCGTTTCTGTAGCGGATTTTTCAAGTTTCACACATATTTTCACATGATTGCGACGGAGTACAGGAAAGCGATTCATTATTGCCCAACGGTTCGCCTAGTTATCATAAAATTTTAACCGTGCATGGAGTGAAAATAGATTAATATAAAAAGTTAAATTTACAGGAAAACCGAAAAAAATTGGTTATTTTATTGCCACACCTCGTATATTAATGTTTATGTTTTAATTTGTATTTTAAAGTTTTTTATAGTTATTTATGAAGTATACTGTAAATACCAGATGGTCTCAAATGAATTTTTCTATAGTTTATATAGTTTTTTAATACATCGAATCGAACTAAGCAAAAATTTAGATATATTTTTTTATTTAGAATAGTAACTTTAACAGCAGAACAATCCGTCCCAACTAAGTGCCAATTAAAGTTCAAATGAGCACTTTGTCTTTAGCTTAAAAATTTATATTAAAAATAAGTCATGAACAATGAAATTTATCTTACATTCCAATATATAAATATATTACTATATGTATCTAATACTGTACTATTTATACAAGAGAGGACAAATATATAATTATATTTCTTAATTAATTGCACTTTTTACCTTCATCACCTAACAGGTCTCGACCTTAATTTAATTTCCGGACTTGGTCTGGCGAGATATTTAATAATTTTAGGCATTTCCGTTAGCTTATCCCTCACTTCCGGCGGGATCAAATCCGCTGGTCCGTAACTGCATTGATGTCCATTTTGCCACTCAAATTTCACATTTCCCTTTCCTTCTACGGATAATTGCGCCCCATCCGGGTACCGAACTCGGACTTCGCCACAGGCAAGCTGCATTGCGGTTCCAACACCGGGGACTACGACCCTTCGGGGCGAAATCCCCCTAGAACGGTTTGTTCTCAGCGTAGATGTCTTTGAAATCGCCGCAGAAGCGTTACTCGTTGTAGAAATGTTAAATGATGGCTAAAATATTTTAAATAAATATTTTTGATGATGTTTATATTTTTTCTTACCAATGAAGGGCTCCTGTTGATGTTTTCCTTTCCTTTGCCCATTATCGGGGCAGGTCTTCGACCAATAATTACGGGGAAAGTTGTGCCGGGTAATGAAGATAATGTTCGTTCTATGAGTAAGCAATGGTCTAAATATTGCTGAGATTGCCTCCAAAGTAGTTGATATTTAGCACCTAAAGTATTAGTTTGTTCTTCAGATGATATTGTGACTGAATGACCATCTGGGTCAATTAATTTTATTCCTTCCATACTGGATTTCGTCACTTTACTCCCTAGGAAGAAAATAATCACTATTATGTATTTCTACACGCACAAGTAAGTTTAATAATAAATATATATTATATTTGAGTTTTCTTAATTTTTATGTAAAATCTCCTGTTCATTTAGACAGCAATATTTATTAGCTAATAATTGCTAGCTGTTAGATTTGAACAAATATTTTAATTTTGAAAAACTTTTATTATTAAATGTATTTGTTGGAATATTCGCCGTAAAATAGCAGTACATTTTTTTTTGTTGTAATTTAAATTCGCAAGGCAGCGAGATTCTACGAGATTTTTTAACAATGGGGATTTTTGATTTTTTATATGTTAAATTATTTTTAAATCTGAATTGTTTTTATTTTATATTTTGTAAAATTTTAAAAAATACCGAAGAAAAAAATATTAAACTTTTACAATATTTTCTTCCTGCCATTTCGGCGTAGAGGTGTGCCAAATGTCATGAGCTATGAAATGCGCAGAACAAGAAGAGAGACAGCTAGCAAAAGGTCAGGCAATATGAGAGGGAGAAAGAAAAAGTTGTGCTTTCTGCGCAACAGCTCATGACGTTTGGCACGGGCTATAAATAACATCAACTATGTGCGAATTGGGTCTCGGTCTCGACATTCGTATCCAAAATGTGCTTCATAGCATGAGATAGAAGCAAAACACGGCCACCTGTTTATGATTACATTTGACAACCGTTCACTTGCGGTATGTTGCGTTCAGATACGTTCACACATTCGGGCGCTAGGAACAACATATCCGGTATGCTTGGATCAGTGCTCACAGCTGAACGGGTTTGCGAGTCGGGCCAGCTCTCTGTTCACTATTTCTATCTCTTTTCATCATGTCTTTTTTTGAAATGTCAAAAGTCAAAACAGTCGGAGTCGTGGTCTTATGTCAAACAGGGTGACATTATTTTCGTTGACTCTTTTTTGGACAAATATGGAAAAAACTATCTTTCTTCGTTAATGCATTTTAATTGTCAGACACTATTTTTGACAGTTTTAAATGTCGCAGAATATACATAACCACCAAGCACGGTGTCAACAAGTGAACCAACGATTTTTGGCGCCACCATTAACCATATCATACCGTAACTAACCGTAAGTAATCCGAAGAAGTGAACGGGTATGTCGCCCGAAATCGCCTATTAACTTATTTAAAATCAAATAATTTGCTTTTTGCGATTTGACATTGAATTTGACGTTTCAATTTCAAATATGGAAGACATACGTTCATGTTTCCATTCTAATCTAGCGCTCGTAGTGGACAACTACGGCGAACCAAAAATGCCGCATACGTCATCGTATTGCGGGCGATTAACTAACAATAAATTTAGTATCATTTGTACAAAAATCATTACATTTCAACTAAACTCCTCTATTTTTACATAAAATAAAAGTAATTAGTTCAAAAACGATGACTAGATGATACTATACTCTATCCGTTTTAACTATAGAGTGTTGGGTGAGATAGGGCTTGAGATTCTAGCTCTCTGATTGGTTCAAACGTGAACCGAGTTTACACAGTAAAATAATTGACGCGAAATTTGTTTGACAACTGTATCAATTATTTTGCCGTCTGACAAAATATATAAATGTTAACAAAGTTAATAGTACACGATTTATTACATATTATTAATTTCTGTTCAGTTCTGTTTATTTGTTTTTTTCGTTTATATAATTTTCAGTGTTTTGTCGTTATATTTCATATTACATAGTTTTCATTGTGCGCGTTTTCTTAGTTTTTAGTTAGTAGTTCGTTAGTTTTCTTATTGTTCTCTTCGTTAATATAATGGATAAAAATCCTGAACCTGGCGCTGCCAATGTTTTAAAATATCCAAAAGGAAAGGCCCTCCGAAGCGGGCAAAAAAGTGACATACAATTTATACTGCCCCTTTCGCCGAAATGTAGAGAAAAGTACGGAGATTATAAGTATATGCATAAAAACACAATTTTTTAAATCCCGGAATGGCGCCAAATTTTGAATTCTTTATTTATTACATGTAAAAACGGCCGCGCTCGAAACGCCATCTAGTCTATAGTTAAAACGGATAGAAGTTTCGTGTTCATTTTTTATATAAATCGATCCCGGACTAGTTTGAGCATCACACGAAGATGAAGTTAATTTCTTTTCATTTTAAACATATAAAAATTGATTTATTCATGAAGTATTTTATAAATAATTCATATTCTTTTAAAACACTACTATGAAAAATTTAAATTTCATTTCAATTTGTCGTAAATGCTTCCATGATAGAATCACCTTAAATTATTTCTAATACAGCTTGTTAATCATAAAAAATGTCAATAAAAAGAAAAGTAATTCATTCCTTCAGCTATTTCCAAATAGGTTATTAGAGCATATTAAAAAAGTCACGCATGCATTACCAGCAATTTTATTGTTACAGCATTCATGCAATAATTAAGCAAAATACTATTTCAATACACAAAAAAATGTTTTCTCACCGTCGTAAAAACAGGACTCGAAATCCTTCAGGCTTTCCATCAAAACACACTTGGCTTTATCGCTATAAAAAGTAACTTTCGCTGTTTTCGCCCTCACTAAATCCACAAATTTTGCCGCATGTGCATATTTCTTCCAATGTTTCTCCGGCAAACTTTCATAACTAAAGATGGCGTCTGCTCCTTGCTTGGGTAAACTGGGCGGTTTATCGGCAGGAATAGACCCTTTTCCTCCTTCCGGTTCGTAGAGGATAATCCTCAATCCATCGGGGGAAATAAGACAAACTTCAACAACTAAATCTTGTTTGAGGCGTCCCCGTTTTTTGATAAATTCCATACAAACTTCTCCCGATTCTAGTATGGACAAAATGGCGGTTTTTGTTTGGTGGCGCGTAGGCAGTAAACGAAAAGTGCAAATTTGAGGTACGGATAATTTTTGAGGAGAATCTTTGAGATCAAAATAATTTTCAGGAGTGTAGCGTTGTTTTTCTAGTTTTAAATCGCTTAAAATGTCTGAATTATGGGAAGAACGGGCTATTCCTCCACCTGGGTCGTTGGGATGGCAACAATTTTGGCTGCAACGACTGTGCACGCATCTGCTGTTATTTTTTGGAGCTTGTGGGTCGTATGTTGAATGCGGATGTGAAAATAAAGATATTTCTTCCGGTTTATGTATCGAAGTTTCTTCATAGTCTTGTTTATACATAATAGGTTGCTCCATATTTATATTTTCAACACTGTTATGCCGTTTTTGGTCAAAATTATAATTGAAATTTTCTCTGAATGGCAAAACAGGCTCCATTCTGCGTTCTTCAGATCGAGATCTCGATCGTCCAAAATCGTAACATTTTACATTAGAATCACTATTTGCTTTACTAGTTCTGAAATCGGATAATTGTCGAATTGTTCCACAATCGCTATTAACTTTTCTACTACCTATATCTCTATTATTTCTCATATAATCACTATTAAGTCGCAAACTATCTTTTTTTGATGACATAGTATGAACACCGCTGTCTTGCGAAGAACTTTTATAATGCATTGGAATTACATCCGGATTATGCAATTTTATAAACGGATGATCTAAAATTTGTTCAATTCTTATTCGTTCTTTAGGATTTTTCTTCAAAAGCGACTCAAGTAAATCTTTTGCTTCAGGAGATAAGTAATTCGGTAGTTCATATTTTGCCATGACAACTCTAGTGAGCGTGCTTTTCACTTCTTTTGTGTCAAAAGGCGGACGCCCCACTAATAATGTATAAAGCATACAGCCAAGGCCCCAAACGTCAACTTCCAGACCGTGAGAACTTCTGGAAGCGACTTCAGGAGAAATGTAGTTCGGAGTACCGCACATTGTTAAATGTTTTTCATCGGGACGAGACAGCTGAGTGGCCAAGCCGAAATCAGCTATTTTCTACAAGAAATCTTACTTAGTTTTTGTTAAAAATAAATAGGAAGTTACTTACAATTTGCATGTTTTTGCTCAACAACAGATTAGATAAAGATATGTCCCTATGAAGAATGTTATGGGAATGTAAATAGCGTATTCCTTCAACGACTTGGCGCATTATATGGCTCGCTTCCACTTCGGAAAGAACCTTTACAAATAATAAATTTTGGTAAAATGACTGTAGATGGGTATTTTCGGGAAAAACAAAAAAATTGCGGACGTTTCAAGGCTCCAAATCCCTCATTTTCAATGCTTTAAAGGCTCTCCCAAAGCAACGCGAAAAATTCGCAACGAAATTCGGGAGAGCATCCACACCAAAGCGTCAGTTTTGTGGTACGAAATTGTCGCCGTCGCGCAAATCTTTTGCATTAGTTTGGAAAAGCCTTTAATCTATACTGTATCTATGTTATATTTTTTTATGCATTTGCACATAAAATCTTTCGGAAATTTTGTATTATATTTTAATATGTTCTTCCTCGAAAATCTGTTAAGAGCTCCAATTCAAGTACCACTTCCGGTTTATTATATATAGTCAAAATTATACTGTTTCAAATTATATACGAGTTTTAAATACCAAATTTGACAAGTTTTGGATCATATTTTAATAAGTTTTTCAAGAAAATATGTTTAGAACAAGGACCCGAACCGTAACGAAAGCGTAACCGATATTTGACTTTTTATGAAACCGTAACCGAAAACCGAAACCTATACTTTATTTCTTCAAATATGGAAACCGATACGAAAAATAAATTCGTTCTGTAAGCGAAAACATAACCGAACCGAAATAATATATGTACTAAAACCGTAAATTTAAAAATAGGTACTTTTTATTAACCCACATCTTTTTCGTAAAAATACTGTGCATGCCTTCGAATTCATAAAAAAGTAGTTTCTTATTTTTTAAAAAAGTTAAGACATTTTATTCCATTTTTCAATTATTTTTTGTAATTATAATAAAAAAATTACTCATTTGTTGAAATTATTCAATCAATCACCCATTTAGTTTACGTATTACTATTGTAATAGAATTATTATTAAAACTAAAATATAAATAATTTACGAAACGTATTTAATTTTTTTTTTGCAAAAATAAACTTAGAACTTTAATGTGAAAATTTTAACTTATAGTTACTTTTTGAACCGCGAATTTTATTTTTAAATCACACCTTAAAATGAAAGTACCTACCTAACTTTATACTTTTACTTAAAATAATTACTTACAGATCCTTTTCGAATTTTGAATTCCGAACAAGCCGATTGTTAGTAAAACGTGGAATTAAAATGTTGTTACGAAATAGGTACTAAATGTAGGTATTTCATGTTGCAAAAAATAACAACTAATTTTTCATTTAAACCGAAACCGAAAAGAACCGATATCGTAATGAAAACGAAACTTATGTTTTTTTAATCGAAACGAAAACCGATATACTATTTTCAAAAAAACCGTAACCGATAACCGAAACCGAATTTTTATTAAAGTTAAAACCGTAACCGAACCCCAAAATTTTTCGGTTCGAGTCCCTGGTTTAGAACTTCAGGTTTATCAATTTTAACAAAAATCTAATACATCATTCTCATTAGTTTTGGGTTTTATCTTAATATAGTTTTTCATTAACAACTGTTAAGTGTTTCAAGTAAAGTATCTCTTCCGGTTGTCCAGTATCACCCAAAATCTAATAAAGTCTTCATAGGAATGCAGAAAGCTTAAATACGGAAATTAGAAATTTTTGGAAGTTAGATATGAGTTATCGTGGAGGCAAAAATTGTCACACAGACATTGTAAAAATAATAAAAATGTGTGATGGGAACCCTAATTCGTGGTTATTCACTGAAAACTCACTATCGAATTTTTGGGCCGAAAACATTACCTCCCTCACCTATGGTGTGACGGGAGGTAAAAAAAGAAAATGTAGCACTTAGGACAATGTAATTTAAGCTCCCATAGATTAAAGCGCTGAAAATGAGGATTTTGGAACCCGGAAACGTCCGAAAAAGAAATTGTTATATCAACAGAGTCCCAAAAAGACCGACTACAGTCATTTTACCGAAGTTTAAAAAAGAGAAATTAAAGATGAAAAATCAGATTATAAAAACTATTATTACATAAACAATAACAAGAATATATGAAGTTCTTACCTGATCCGTACTTTAGCATTAAAAACAATGCAAAATATTAATAACAAAATGCATTTAATACAAAATTCTATACTTACTTTATTACTGCTTTTAAAATAGCGCTGCAGTTCCCCATTATGACAAAGTTCCAGGACTAAATAGACATAATTTACGTCTTCAAAAAACGTAAAAAGTTCTAAAACAGCTGGATGTTTTAGCCTAGAATGTATAGCAACCTCTTGTCGAACTCTTTCAACCATTCTCGCTGCCTGCATCATCTTTTTGTCGATCTAAAACAGCCACTTGTTACTCTCAAAACATTCAATTAAAAGTTGATAATTTACCATTTTTATGGCAACTTCCATCCCGGTTTTGCGACATCTTGCCCTGTAAACACTGGCAAATCCACCCTTACCCAATAAATCATGAACTTCGTAATCCTACAAAAGTTTTAAGATGAATTAAAGTATAAACAAATCTGTTTTTATGCTAACCTCAATTCGTTCGCCGAAAGAATACGATGGAGGGGCCATACCGAGGAAAATCAAGTTTTAAAACACCATTTGTATATAATATAGTCACACTTTGGGTATAAAATGTATATTTTAATTGTCAAATACAATAATAAACAAACTTTTTGTATCACCGCCCAACCCAAGCCAAACTGCCAGAAATTTACTTCATTGGTAAAACAGATTTCCAACTGGTAAACGCTGTTCTGTTCTTGAACAGCTGATCGGTGATAGGTCATCCCTCTGCTGTCAAGTTCTGTCATCCTTTGTTAAAATAGTAATGATCTTTATACCGATTTGTTAATTATTTAAACAGTGATACGTTCTTATAATCCATATTTTGATATTTTTATACGGGTAGAAATGTGCACAACTGTTATTACTTATTAAGAGTAAAGAATATTTTCTGTTAAAAATGTCTCGCGATTTGATAAATACCAGTAGTCGTCCAAACTACGGCTCTACAGATGGGCCCCCCGATGTTACATTTGCGGGCTTCAGCCCCACAGAGTTTTACAATTTGTGCGAGAATATTACGACGAACATTTACACGGTCACATCTAGCTGGAAGAATTTAGAAAGAGCGTTAAAAACTTTAGGAACTAGTAGAGACAATAATGGATTTCGTGAGCAAATGTAATACGAAATACATTTATTTGTTCATTATTAGTTAATATTATTTAATTGTAGTCACGTATCTCAATTAAGTACAAACCAAATAATTGGTGTAACAACCAAAGATGTTTTAAGACTAAACATGATTGTAAGAAAGGGCGACAAACAACAAAAACTGCAAGTTGATAAATTGTCTAACGATTTTAAAGAAGCTGTCGGAAAATACACATCATTTCAAGTCGTAAGTATAAAAAATCACGCCCCCTATTTTCCAAAACTTTTACTTTAATTTTCTTCGTCAGGAAGTTGTAAATAAGATGAAAGCTACTATGTTGGCAAAAGCTCACGTACAAGAAGAATCTGCCGATCAGTTTGAATCAGATGATCAAGAACAGATTTTAAAACAACAACAAATTGCACGAGAAATTCGTTTTGAGCAAGAAATGTTGCTTGAACAAGAAACACGCATAAAACAGATCGAAGGAGACGTATTAGATGTTCACGAAATTATGAAAGAATTAGGATCAATTGTTCACTCACAGGGCGAAGTTATCGGTAAGATAATTGATGCCGTCATTAAACATTTTTTAAATTTTTAACAGTTAAAATTTTTTCGTAGTTCTTAGATACTAAAATCTTTCAAAGCCAACTTTATTTACTCCTATCATTTTACAAGAAATATATTATTAGTTTTTTATCTCTTTATATGACGCGCAAAAATAACAGCTTTAGAAATTAATTAAAGGTAGATTTAGAATTTACAAAACAATAAATTTGTAAAGATTAATATCCCCATTACTAAAATTAAATTAAATTGTTATGGGGTCTCGTGGCCGCGTGCCTGGTCGCGAATCTGGGGAACCGGGTCAGTGGCGTAGCGAGCATAATTGGCGCCTGGGGTATAATATCTTTTGGGCGCCCCTTTCCCGTAAGAACTTTTTTCATAAAATAATCTTTAAATGTCATTTTAGGGCATTTTACTACAGTTATTTGATCAAAAAACGGGTATATAAATACAAATATATTTCATAGACATTTTAAAGAAATTTTAATTTCTTACTCCGACATTTAGAAAAAAGTTTTTAGTTTTATTAATTTTATTTCGATAACAGAGTGCAGTACCTACCTACCTAAAATACTGTATAATACATGAATAGTCACTACCTAAGTGCGCATCTACAACACACTGTAGGTACTATTGTTCAGGACAAATAGAGATACGAGTTCAAATCGCGTTAAAAAATAAAGAAGCCGAACAAAGAAATATTGAAATTAATAAAAAATTTAAAAATATATGGTAATATAAATGAATGAGAAGAAATAATTTTAACTTAATTTAGTATTTTTAAACAAGTGTAAAAAAAATAAAAAAGGAGAATTTACTTTATAGAGCGTGAGCAGACATGTGACTCGAGCAGCCTTGAAGTGCCTCGAATCAGCTAATATCCAGTATCTGTGCGCGTGTCATTTTGACTTGAACAATGTCACTTTGACAAGACCAATGTTTTGACTTATTTTAATTTTGAACTGTTAAAATGTTACTATTTTCAGTTCATGTGTTTTACTGCCTGAAATTTGTAGAATATTAACAATTTAGCTGTTCAAAATCAAAATAAGTCAAAACATTGCTCCTGTCAAAGTGACATTATTATCAAAGTGACACGCGCACACAAATTAGCTAATTCTAAGCACGTCAAGATCGCTCGACTGACTGCTCGCGCCCTATATTAAATGAAAGCAATATATGTATTAATAAAATTTCAATATTCTGTATGTCTTCTGTGATCTTTCTCCAATTATTTTATTACATATAATACACTATTATATTTCACTCCAACACACTGAATGCAATGTGTCAATTTATAGTTGGAAGTAGTGCCTGGTTGTTACCGCAGCGGAATAACGGATTCAGCTAGATAGCCAACTTTTAGCTCCTAGAGTGACGTCACATGCGCAGTAACGTATTTTCGACATTGTCATAGCAACCGCCCTGGAATGGCAGGTTGTTTATAGTTGAAAGAAGGCAGTGTCGTTCCCGAAACTCAAATATTATTTCCCCAAAACGAATCAAAATAAAAATTTAAATTTTCCGGAAAATCTTGTCCTGAGGACAGTTTGGCGCCCCTGCGAGTGGCGCCTGGGGCACAATAGCCCCCTTTACCCCCCCCCCCCCCTTCACTACGCCACTGAACCGGGTTCGATCCCGACCGACGCCAAATATTTCGTATTTTAAATGGCACAAAATTGATCCCTGTGGTGCACTCTCTACGCCAGCAATGAGTGTCCGTGAATTGACGCCGGGTAAACGCCCGCACGGTACGAATATGTCATCATCATTACCGATATCTGCATACAAAGCAGATTGGCACACCCAGCAATGGGTAATATGCCGTGATGATATATTTATTTATTATTAAAAAAGAATTAGAAAAACACTCTCCATGTTTGGATAGTTATCTCTTTAATCATCTACTTTGTTATGAAAAAGTGTATCTCAAACCGAGCCCAGTTAGTCATTGGGCTAAATTCGACAGTCTTCTTAAATTAATGAAGCTCATCTAAAATTACAAAATAAAGAGACATATACAAAGTTGTATAAATAAGAAAAAGATGCTAAATGTTCTATAGTTACTACAGACGATCACTAGTGTTGAATTCAGCCCTCTACAAAAAGACGGCAGTTACACCACACTGATGAGCTCCAATAAGAAAAATAATCGAGAAACATAGCGAGTGTTTTTCTAATGGGGGAGTTTAATAATGTTGAAATGTAATGATTTTTTCACATTACTGCAATACTATGCATGCAATATTACTATTAATGCCAATAAAAGTAATAAAATATAGCATATCTTTCTGTACAAACGATATTAAATTTATCGTTAGAGGCGCGGGCAGACACGTGACTTTGACAAGTGCTTGTAGGGCCCCAGAAGGGTGCCAAGTACGCAGCTTGTGTACCTTGCCTGTGTTGCCAAATCAATTTAAGCTTAGAATTAATAAATAAAATTGTAAAACTAGTTATTATTAATGAACATCATGTTGTTTAATTTTCTGACACATTAAACTTAATTTTTATAAATATAGAGCGTTCAATATGAACTGATAGTTTTCTTCAAATTTAGCGCGTTAAGAAATCTTTGTGTCATAGATGGCACCACTAATCGCTTTATTTTTATATAAAAATATTTTAAAAATTAAGTTTGTGTCAGAAAATAAACATGATATTCATTAATAATTAGTTTTACAATTTTATTTATTAATTTTACGATTAAACAGATTTGGCAACACAGGCAAGGTACGCAAGCTGTATGCTTGGCAACCTTGTGGGGCCCTACAAGCACTTGTCAAAGTCAAGTGTCCGTCCGCGCCTTATTAAATTGCCTGCAATGCGATGACGTAGCGGCATCTTTGGTTCGCCGTAGTTGTCCGCTACGAGCGCTAGTTTAGAATGAAAACATGAACGTATGTCTTCTATATTTGATTCAAATTTAATGTCATATCACAAAAAGCAATTATTTTATTTTAAAAATATAAACGTAAAACGTAGAAAATACGATAAACATAGAAATTAAATTGTCAAGTGTCAGATAAAAACAAGTGGCCGTGTTTTGCTTGTTTCTTTCTACGAAGCACGTTTTGGGTACCTATGTCGATACCTAATTCGCACATGGTTGATACTTATGTACGCCATAATGGCGGGAAGAAAATATTGCAAAAGTTTAATATTGTATTCTCCGGTATTTTCAAAAATTCGAAAACTCCCCTATTCTTTATTAGACATAGTTTCACCGAGAATTCGCTATTATATTTTTGTTATTGCTCCTATTAAGTACTGTTTGTTTTTCTAGATACAATCGAAAATGCAATCGAGTCAACTGCGGGGAATATAGAACAGGGGCATGAGCAACTTCAAAAGGCAAATCAATACGTAAATAAATTCAGAAGAAAAATGTTAATACTAGTGATAATTGCGGTAATAATCGCAGCAATTTTAATCGGAGTTTTAGTTCACTCCTTAAAAAGATAGTTTCTTCCATATTATGATTTTAATTTAATTCAGACGCCTTTTATAATGAATCATTTTAAAAATATGTTATCGAGAATTGTTTTGAAGATTGAAATTTTTATACCATGTATTGTTAGTATTATGTTTCAAAATATTGTTTGTTAAGTCTGGGCAGAAAATGATTACAGTAATATCTATATTTGATTTATATTTTCATAGCATTGTCTATTCGATATTTACAATATCTAATCCATATAATAAACATATATGTATGCAAGTACAACTGTGCTATTCGAAATAAATGTTACATTTCAAAACGTCGTTTTAATTTGTACTAAACTGAGTAAGTACGTATTTAAATTTGTCTGAAATCTGTCAATCCAGGTAATGCCTAGTTGGCACAGGAATTGCCCGCAAACAGTGGAATAGTCTAATAACTCATTTTTGTCCAACATTAAATACCTGCATCCCAGTTAAAACCACGGTTAATGTAGTTCTTGCTGTCCCTGAAAAGTTTTTTGATCATTCCACTGTTCGCCGGTAATCCCTGTACCAACTAGGCATTACCGGGATTGACGGATTTCAATGTTTGCCGCCGACATATATAACTACTCTATAAAAATATATAAATAAAACAGCTAAACAACAAAAATAGAATGCTTTTAACATGGAATGCATTAACATTAACAGCTTACTATAAATATATGAAATAAATAATGCACAAACACAGCAACAAGTGTATTCACATTTCTATTGCATCAGAAGTGGGATTCAATCAGTCTTTTTAGGAATGGAATGAAATAAGGTATTGATTTATTTAATTTTATTTTGATTCATTTTATTACTTGCCTGATTACTTCGTCGTTCTTTTATTCTATTCTGTAAAGTTAATAACAAACCGGCCAAAACATCGTGATTGGGAAGTTTTTTCGCGAATAAAAGTCTTTTAACCGAATCATCGTACGTCAAAAGTGCCACCATATTTTGAAGCAAAAATCCCTGACAATATTCCAGTAATTGTTGGGCGTTATACACCTAAAACAAACTCATTACATCCTATAAAACAAAATATACAGGTGAGTCTGGGAAGACGCCCACCCCCCTTTAACTTTTTTATTATAAGTAATAGAAAAAAATGGCTCATATAAAAGTTTTATTATTTTACATATACTATTTGATGGCAGATGTAGATATTTTTTATAAAGTCAGGTTTACAAGATACGACTATCAACTTTTATTTTTCAAATGGCAACCTATAATTATTTTAATAAAATAGAAACCGCCATTTTTTTCTCTTTTTAACGATGTATTATTTTTAACTTCCGTCACCTTTAGGTAAGGAAGGTAGTCTTTGGCCAAAAAATTCGGTGGTGAGTTTTTAATGAATAAGCACGTTTTAGGGTCCCTAGAATACGATTTTACTATTTTTACGATGATGTCTGTATGTGTGGTGTGTATGTATGTATGTGTGTGTGTGTGTGTGTGTCTGTGTGTGACAAAATTTTCTAATGCGATAACTCTAATACTACGATTCCAAAAGTTATAATTCTTTCGTATTCCTCTTCGTTACATCCATGTGAAGAGCTGATTAGATTTTGGTTATAACTAGTCAACCGGAAGTACCCTCATTTGAAGATTTGAACAGTTTTTCTTGAAAAAACGATGTTAAATATCATTTTTTCACATTTAATGTTATTATGAATATTAAAGAATTATTTATTCTCTATACGATTTGAATGCATTTTATACTTCATATTAAATGGACATAGAGTTAAAAAATTATAAAGAAATTAAATATCATATATATTAGTCAGCTTTGCTATAAATCTGGAAACAGCTGCTACATTAAGAAAATTCTGATTGAAAGGTGTCAGTGTCAAGTGCAGTTGACAGTATGTTTATGTTATAATTTTACTTGAAATATAAGATCTTTTGTTAGAAACTTTCTGTATGGAATTTGTATAAAATACATACAACTGCCTTTAAGGTAATGTACAAGAAATATAATATTTTGCAAGGAACTTTCTGTATGACATTTATACAAAATACATAGAACTGACGGAAGGTAATGTGCTGGCTGCATCAGATTTTTTATTAATGTATTTGAAAAATTTCGAGAAAAATGAGATAATTTAGAAATATTAGAAATAATTTTTAAACAAATATTATAGGTGGCTATGTGAAAATAAACAAAACGTAACAAAGTAAAACAATTAAATTAATGTCAAAAAAGTATACATTTGTTTGTTACTTAATTTAACTTATTTTTTCTTCAAGCGTATTATAATATTCATATTATGCTACTGTACACACACTATAGAAGATATTCATTATCTTACTAGTACAAAAATGTTGTTATTGTTGTACTAGTAAAAAAATGTTAGTGTCTTAGTTCACCGCTGGCGGCGGCAGTCGTCACAGCAACACAGATTATATTGAAAATTGTTATTTGACAGTTGTATCGTTTTTGTTTTGTAGTGTACACAGCCAGCTTTGGCTGAAATTGCAAACACTATAACTATAAAATTTCAAAAAAAATGTCAAAAAAATATTTGAAACACTTGAAGAAAAAATAGTATATGCCATTCGGAGTAGAACGCCCTTTTTGTGTTTCACCCAGCTTGCCTAGCCTCGGCCGCAATAGCTGGGTTCAACACAAAAAGACCGCTTTCTACTCCAAATAACATAATATACTATTGTAAACAAAAAAAAAAAACATTTTGAAATGTTTACGAAGAACGAATTAATTGATATGATTCTAATAATTGGTGAATCGACTGGAATCATAAGAAGAGCAAAAAGAATTTACCGGAAGTGGTTTCCTAGACGTCGGCAACCGAGTTTAAGTACACTGAGAAGGATTTTTACCCGATTTCGAGAAACAGGTTCAATTGAAAAACCAAAACGAAATACAGCTAATGTTATAATGTTATATGTTCGAACTCATCACGTTCAACGCTTGAATTTTTGTATTACAGAACATGGTCGTAATTTTGAACATTTGTTTTAAGTTTTGTACTAAATTTGTTGTTTTGTTTGCTAAGTTGTATAGCACTGTTACGTTTTGTTTATTTTCACATAGCCACCTATAATATTTGTTTAAAAATTATTTCTAAATTATCTCATTTTTCTCGAAATTTTTCAAATACATTAATAAAAAATAATACATCGTTGAAAAGAGAAAAAAATGGCGGTTTCTATTTTATTAAAATAATTATAGGTTGCCATTTGAAAAATAAAAGTCGATAGTCGTATCTTGTAAACCTAACTTTATAAAAAATATCTGCATCTGCCATTAAATAGTATATGTGAAATAATAAAACTTTTATATGAGCCATTTTTTTCTATTACTTAAAAGTTAAGGGGGGGAGGCGTCTTCCCAGACTCACCCTGTATTATCCTACCTTTGCATGGATGTACATAGAAACAACATTATCTAATGTAAGCATCGCAGCACATCTCCCCTCGCAATATCTCAATAAACCATCCAACTGGAAGAAATTCGCCGCTGCCATTAATTCCAAAATATCCTCATTGCTCGATTCCAAAGTTTGACAACCACCTTGATACAAAAACTGCATCACTATTTGAAATATGTGGTACCGGATATCGTTTATTTGAACAGTAGGTAAGCCTCCTTCGCATAATTTTGAGCTTAGCATTGCTCGAAGACGAGGCGAAGCTGTTACAAGAACGATTTTGTGGCCGTAGAATAAGCGGCCTTCGACTTTGAAAGTTACGTCGCTTAGTTCGGGGTTGTTTACGTATTTGGGATCGATTCTAGAGGCTGTCATGCCCGTTAAAACGCAATCTCGAATTGGTTTTATTGCTTCCCAGCCGAAACAAGTTGAAAATATATCGGCAAGTAATAATGAAGTGCCTTCCTTCTAAAAACACATTAGTAATTAATATAATTACACATAATAAAAACGTATTTTGATAAGCTAGTTCTTTTTCGGGTCTAATACGAGGTCATAAAATTCTGTTTAGAAATAATTATCATTTTTTCTGTGTTTATTCTACATGTCAGCGGTATAGAGTGTTAATAATTAAGTCAATAAGTTGCTCTCACGAAAATGACAACGTTTTAACAATTTTTAGTCTGTCTGTGTTTGGGACTCATGTCGAAAAGACGAGTAGAGTCTATGTTTGACTCATATGTAAAAGACATGTAGTCTTTTTACCTCCCGCTACCCTTGGTAAGGGAGGTATAGGGATCGTGCTAAAAATCGCTAATCGAGATTTTGCTAAATGACCACGTTTTAAGGTCCCTAGAATCCAATTTTAACATTTTCACGATGATGTCTGTGTGGATTCTCCACTCTAACTCAAATACTATTATTCAGAAAATTTTGAAACATTGTATTTCGAACTTTTTCTATTACGGAAAGAGCCCATTAGATTTTGGTGTAAATCGGATAACAGTTTTCTACAGATTAATACTTTTTCTACATATATTATGGATAGTTCTAAAATTATCTATAATTTGAATCCCAGAGCCTACGTTTTAAACAAACAAAACTCCTTACGCAGTTATTCAAATGTATGTAACTAACAGATAAATGCCACTGTCAAAGAACTAATCATTTCAAATTAATAATAGTAACGTTTAAAAAAAAAAAGTAAATAGAACAATAGGAAAAAGAATCAAAACAGTTTCCAGCATAAGTAAATAAGCTAATTTTCATTATTGGATTAGTAAATTCTATTCTATCCTTGTATTTAAAATGTAATCTACATTTTACTATCAAAAAAGGTAGTTACTTGGATTAGATTAGACTATATTTTAAGAAATAAACTGCCAAAATTATAGTAAAATTCGCTAATCCAAAAATAAGGATTAGCTTAAACTTTTTTGTGACTCGGGCGGTTAATGGCGGGAGGTATTGTGTTGGCCACACCAGATTTTTAGTTTTGGGCGCGTGCTACACGCCAGCATGTAGATTTGGAGTTACAATGTGTAGATTTGGAGTTACAATGTAACAGTTTAGTTTATTTGGTTACTTGTGTTAGTTATATTTAGTTAATCTTTAATATTATGTTCAATTTAAGCCATTCATGCCCGTTTGCACCGTTGCGAGTTAAGTTGCACTCAGTAATAAGTGGCGCTTAAATTACTAAAAACCTTTGCACGGTACCTTAAGTTTATTTTTACCAAGCGACGCTTATATTAAGCCGTACTTCATCTACCGCTCAACTGCATTAAGTGACACTTACGAATATTTACTGTCATTTCGTACTATGTGTCAAACTGGTAGATGAATGTTTTCGACGATATTAATTTAATAAATTATGGTATTCCAAGGAGAGTTTATAGTAGAACAATTTTTTTTCACACATTGGATGATTTAACATTGTATCAGAGATTTCGGAAACAACATTGGAGTTATTGGTATTGATAGAAAATCAATTGGAATTCACAAATGACATAAACAATTCTATATCTCCTATGAAGCAAATTCTTACGTGTTTGCGTTTTTATGCAACTGGTGGTCACCTCACAAGTGTGGCAGATTTTGCAGGAATGCATTATTCAACTGTATCAGGGATAATTGTAAGAGTGTCAGAAGCTATTGCGTCGCTCAGAGAGCAGTTTATAAAATTTCCCCGAACAGCAAGAGACAAACAAATTACAAAAATCATTTTTTTGAAATAGCTGCATTTCCTAAAATAATAGGAGCCATAGACTGCGTACACATATCAAAATTCAGTCTCCAGGAGGCAACAGAAAATATTATTTTTAATATAATGTACAGGCTATATGTGATGCAGATATGAAAATTATAAATATAGTAGCACAATGGCCTGGACTCACGACGCTACTGTTTTTAATAATAGTAACATTAAGGCCAAATTTGAGGCAAATAGGCACGATAATTGCTTGTTATTGGGAGATAGTAAGTATCAACTTCGACCTTATTTGTTAACTCCACTTCTAAATCCAGTCACTGAAGCAGAACAACGGTACAATGAAGCTCATATAAGAAAACGAAATATTTTGCATGTTTGTACATAATACTTACTTTGTATTATATACACTAGAATCAAATACAACTCTATAACAACAATGAAAACAATAAAAAAATACAATTTCCCCAGAGTGATCTGGGCAAGTGACGCTTAGGAAAATTTTTCTCAAGTGGAACTGGTGCAAAGATAATTTTATATAACTGTCACTTATATTTAAGTGCTACTTGCTGAAGTGTAACTTATATAATGCAACGGTGCAAACGGGCATCAGTGTTGTAGAGAATAGGGCATAGTTTTATACTCTCTGATTGGCTGAAATTGGAGAAAGTTTACCCAATGTAATTTCGGCTGCTTAAAAATGGCGCTGATGTGAGCGCCATATGCTGAATGGCTTAAATGGAACAGAGTATAGTATAAAATCTCAAAGAATGTCCGTGTCCATAATATATACTTGAAATAAATATAAAAGTGTGTTCCTCCTCAATAAAGTGGTGGCCCCATCCACCACCAGGATAAGATTCATCAATATTTTATTTGATTCAACCAACTCAGAAAATGTAATTTTTCCTTTATTAAGGCCTAACACAATGTTGGGCGAAACGTTATTAGACCACGACCCAGCAACCCGAAAAAGGACCAGTCTATCATAGACGCCGGCCGTGTGAGCTATAAAACGTACTTTACTGTATCTGAAAATGTTGAATAATAACGGCAGGCATTCTTGCACGAATTGAGAGCTATAATCATCTGGACAAACTTGTAAAAAGTCTTGTAACAATTGATCAATTACACAATCTAATCGGGCTTCGTGTGCAGCGCTTAAAGTATGCATCCAACAATGCAATGTCCAAGGAACTCCCATTGATCGAATTTCAACAGTTATTTCTTCAAAAATATCAAATATAACCTCTTAAACTTCATAAATATGAACAAACTTACCTAAATGGTTGTTTTCGGCGCTATGATACATCGCTTCTTGAAGCGCTTTAACTTGCGCTTTGCTGAACTGCGGAGCTGTGTTAGTTTGTGTATTATTATGTTCGTTTTTGACTGTTGTTCCAGCTCCTTCAGCTAACATTTCCTCCAAACTCAATACCTCTTTACTGACTGGTGTCATCGGTTGTGATAACAATTTTTGTAAAATGATTCGCTGTCCATGAGCAGCCGCGACAGATATCGGACTGTAACATCCTCTTTGCGCAGCCCCGGAATAACACAAAGTATCTTTCATTTGCGTGCTGATAAACGGGTGGGCCCCATGAGCTAATAAAAGAGCTACCATGTCTAAATTTCCGTTCCCGCTTGCAACTTGAAGAGGAGTTAAAGTGCATTTATCTTCGCTTAAAGCAGCCCCGCCTTCAACATTTGCCCCGCGCTCTAAAAGCAACCTCCCGCAAACTGTATTCCCTAAACTTGCAGCGTATGTAAGGGCTGTCCAATGTTGACACTCTACATTAACTGCGGGATGAGCAGCACTCGAACTACTAGGAGTTTCAATATCTACAGATGCCCCAGAGTCTAAAAGAGCCATGACGGTTAATTCGTCGTTGTGTATTGTTGCTAGCATTAATGCCGTGTGTCCTTGGTGGTTCATAGTATCTAATCGAGTATTTGGAGGTAATAATGCGAGAGCTTGTTGAATGAGTTCGGCGCGACCGGAAGCTAAAAGGCGAAATGCGAGTTCCATTTGTATCTGACGTGTTGCTTCCAAGCTGTCTTCTTCGCTGCCGGTTGATTTGCGAACTCGGACGGCTTCTTCGCCTAACCCTCGCACCGGGCAATCCACGCCTAAGAATTTGTCAATGTAAACACAAATCTCAGAACGAACATTACAGTAATTTAGATATTTAAAATAGTGAAAATAGGGGGTTCCAAGTTTTTACCTCCCGCTACCTTTGGTAAGGAAGGTATAGGGATCGTGCTAAAAATCATCCTTGGCAAGATTCAATCATTAGAACTAACAAGAATTTATTGCATCCTTTATGATGAAATTGATTATTTAGACTTTAGAGAACAAGTAACTATTAAATAAAAATTCATCTGTAGGAAAAAATAAAATGCAGTGATTTAGAAAATGAATGAACGATTTCACACCACTATTAACTAAACAATATTTGCATTACAAACTGTACAACAAAATAATTACAATGTTTAGTAGTAAGCGAAAGTTAGTAGGCTGAATCGCGCAGTCAATAACTATTAATTTTAAAAGTCGTCAGAAATTATGAACTAGAGATTTCTTTCAAAATTAAAAAAAATTGGTATAAAACCCCGTTGACTCTAACTAGACCTGCGTCCACAGTTGACCAACAATAAACGCATAACTGTGTCTGGTTACGGGAATATTCGCGTCGCCAAATTTACATTTTTTACCTCCCGCTACCCAAGGTAAGGGAGGTATAGGGATCGTGCTAAAAATCGCATATCGAGATTTTGGTAAATGGCCACGTTTTAAGGTCCCTAGAATCCAATTTTAATATTTTCACAATGATGTCTGTGTGTATGTGTGTGTGGATCCTCCACTCTAACTCAAATACTATCATTCAGAAAATTTTGAAACCTTGTATTTCGGACTTGTTCTGTAGTGGAAAGAGCCTATTACATTTTGGTGAAAATCGGATAACCGGAAATAGCACTTTACTAGAAGCTCAAAATAGTTTTTTCTTCGAAAAGTGCCTTTAAATGTTATTTTTTCGAGATTAATGTTATTATAAAAATTAAAGATTATTAAATTTTCTATGGATTCACATTAATACTTTTTAAATATATTTTATGGGTAAATTTATAAAATTATCTATAATTTAAATCCCAGACCCTACGCTTTAAACAAACAAAATGCAGTTATTCAAATGTATGTAACTGACAGATAAATGTCACTATCAAAGAACTAATCATTTCAAAATAATTTTAGTATCGTTTTAAAAAGAAAAATGTAAACAGAGCAATAGAAAATGAATTCAATACAGTTTGTATTTAGATTAAAAAAATTAACGATTCACAAAAATATTTCAGCTAATCCTCATTTTTGGATTAGTGAATTCTATTCTATCCCGGTATTTAAAATTTAATCTACATTTTATTATAGCTCCGGTGGCGCAATGGTTAGAGCAACACCTCATGTCATGAGTGCCCTCGGGGCTCTGGGTTCGAATCCCACTATGGCATGGATGTGTGTGAATGTGAACCCACTCTGTAATTGGGATTTAATCCTGTTGAGGGGTTTTAAAAAAAGATAGTTACTCGGATTAGATTAGACTATATTTTAAGAAATAAACTGTCAAAATTAGAGTAAAATTCGCTAATCAAAAAATAAGGATTAACTTAATCTTTTCTGTGACTCGGGCTGTAAATGGCGGGAGGTATTGTGTTGGCCACACCAGATTTTTTTAATTTTATAATCAGGGAGAAATCCAAGAACAAAAGTAAGCTGGGACAAATCTTTTTCGGGGACTGTCCCCGGAAATAGGGAACGAACGGTCACCTCAGCGGAAATGTAATCAACACCAATTGCACAATCATTCAGGTACGGAAGCTATATGAAATAATTTTCAAATTTCAAGTTGATATCGGTCGTATTTTCGTCAACTTGTTCCACTAAAACAGCGCTCTAAATCTTTTTCGAAAATAGAATAGTGAAAGTAGCATCAAAATCCGTCGAGTGGTTCTCAAAATTAGCGCGAAAAAACAAACACACACCCGAAATATAACTATTATTCACGAAAGATGACTATTCAAGATCATATATTCGAAGAAAGAATACACATCACTTTATAGCAGTAGGTTAGCAACATTTTGTATCAAAAAGAGAAAGATTATTTGACCTATGTCTATTTAATTTGTGGTGTGACAGATATACGTAAATAGTGGCATTACTTTCTAACACACTATAAATAATAATGACATATGTCGTAGAATTACAGATACCTAATTATCTACTACACTGCCCTCTGTGCTAATATTTACCCAGTGGCGTTGACGTTTAAATCAAATTATTATTCCTTGGTTTATAAGTTAAGCCTATGTTTTTGTATTTTACAAAAACATACGTGAAGAACATGAATCTTTCAGAAAGGCATTATTTAGAAAGATACATAATTTTCAAATGAATTACTCTTATTTTTTCAGTTAAAATGTGTCCATAAATATTTCAGGCTGCACGCCTATGCATATGAAATACAATGAAGTTATCTGCAAGTAATATTATATCAGACGGCTCACAAATGACCTTGAATAGTCATCTTTCGTGAATAATAGTTTATTAGTTTATACAATGTAGATAAATTTACCTGGTAATAGAAGTCTGGCAGCCTGCATAATATCATCCCTGTCCAAAACTGCCGCGTGTCTATGTTCCCCATGGGCCACGGCGACTCTCAACCACTCCACAAGTGGTGGCAGCACCACATAGGCCCTCTCGTAGCAAAGTTCCTGAACGGCACCACCCGCTGAATCACCGTGTTCCAACTGCGAGCACCGCATAAAGTAAAACAGAGTGCGAATAGCCCGAGCACATAAAGGTGTTCTTGCTTGCATCCGTGTTACTAATTCTTGAAGTTCGGTTAGACTACCAACGCAAGTGGTTAACAGAGATGGTTCTGGGGGCCCTGAACCACGGCCGGAGTCGCGGGAGGCAAGAGAAGACACTGACGCCCATCTTGGAAGAGCTAGAGCCCCTAAGAGAAAAATAGTAAAAAGTATATAGACACACAAAAATATGTATATGTGTACCATTATTTTTATCATCCTTTAGCCGGCTAAATAAACAATTTATATGTAAATAAATGTTTGAATAAATGAATATATAATTAAGGTTTATACCTGAAGCAATTCTGCCGGCGTTTAAGTGCGCATAGGGTTGTAACAAACCCCACAGGTCCCCATTATTAGCAATAGCATGTTCCAATAATGTTGCAGTTAAAGTAACGTCTGAATCACTGGGTAAACATTGTAATAAAATTTCTTCTAACAAATTTTCCAGGCCAGCGCACAAATATACAGCCGCATACCTAAAATATAAATATATTTTTTTATACAAGACGATAAAATTAAATTTTATCGAAAAGCGGAAAGTATTAATTCACGAGTGATAATTTTTCGCGAGTCTATTAGTTATTTGTATATCAAGGCCGCGAAATCAATCTTTAGCGTACCAAGAGAAAAATTGTCGCCGAGGCCGCTTGCGGCCGAGGCAAGACAATCTCGAGGGCGCTAAAGGATTTCGCACAATATTTTTTGTGCAACCGTAAAAAATATGTAATTATAAATTTTATTAATTTTAAACAGTTTCAATGTAAGTAGAAAGTTAGCTTTCAAGGGGGCTATGGGATTAACATTTGATAAACAAAACCATGCAATTCTCAAGTGTCAAAGTGGTTGTTTACCTAATTTCGCGGCCTGTATTGCGGCTGCGAAATATTCATTTTGCGTCCGGTTGCCCAAAAAAATTTTTTTTTTCAAACGTCGTAGAAATGGCGTTTTTTGTAACTTGATTCACAAGGTAGAAGTTTCATTTCTACTCCGCTGGAAATTTCTACGCCGGCGGCGTAGAAATAGCTAATTTCTACGCCGCCGGAGTAGAAATAGCTAATTTCTACGCCGCCGGAGTAGAAATAAAATAAATAAGTATCCATAGAAACTACATAGAATTAGCGAATAAAAAGAAAAGAAGTGCGTTTGAAAAAAAATTTAATGTGTCATTCGGAATAAAAGTGTCTTTGTGTGCCTCGCATGCAATTGTCTGACTCGCTTCTCTCGTCGTGCAAACTTCCATGCTCGCCACACAAAGTATCACTTTTACTCCTAATAACACAATATACTATTATCGTCGTACAGATTTAAAAAATAAAATATTTATTTAAGCACAATTTTAAAATTGAATATAAGTTGTGGTTCTATCCCAAGAATGGATCTTTCTGATGATGTTAATTGCGCAATTGAAGTTATTACTAACCCAAACCATCAAAGTTTGTAATGCATTTAATTTAAATAAAATTAAAATACTTTATTAACAAGTAAAATTTGCTTAAAGAAATACAATTTATTTATAATTTTGTGAACAACCTGCTAACAGATTTAATGATGCTTATCTTGAGTGTTTATAAGATAATAAGAAATTCAAAGAAATAAATCAGAAGTGGGATTGTTCTAAAATTACTGTGGTGTATGTACTGATATTTTCCAGAACAGAATAATGTAGTTGAATAAGATTCGAAAGCAAATTCAGATATTGTCGTCTAAGTGGCAACACCATAGACATAACATATACTAATAGACCGAGTTTACAATGTTAAACGTTTGTACCGAATTGAATCGGTGGACGCCATGAGCCGCTAATTGAAAGGCGCAAAATGTAAACATTATGTACACTGTAAAAGCTGAAGACAATCAAATTCAATAATAAAACAAATTTATACATGAAACAAGATTTGTAACCAAATACTAAACAAAGAAATAAACTTGAAAGACGCTGGCTTGCTGGCTAACAGAAATGCCCAGGTTGCTGGGCATCCAACATACATTAAATAAAATTCACTACAACTAAAGAAAATATTTATTATAATTATTGAAAAAATAATGTAAATTAAATATTGTTCGATTTTTTTATTGTACAACTGAGTTTTGTTATTTTGAAATATAGAAATTATATAAAATGTATTTATCAAGTTACTGTATAGTTATTTTCTTGTATTTGTTGTATAATTTACACTAAATGTGCGCGCGCAATTAGCGTCTCGTTATGGCGCCCATCTGTTCAAATCGGCACATAGCTAGACATTGCCGTCATGATGGATGCTCGGTCTAGTATATATTTTTCCTTGTCTATGGGCAACACCGGCTATCTCATATACCATAACCAACCTTTTTTCAGAGCAAGCGAGCATCTCGCATCATATTCGATTGAGAACAGGAAACCGCTCGCAGATCGCTCTGCGAGCAAGATATTCTGCTCGGCTATACCAATCGAAAACGCTACTAATTTTCCGACAGGACATAGGGAAGGCGCGTGCATCTCAAAAATTATAACAGTGGCTTTCTAAAATCGATTTCCCGCGAAATTTTGAATAAGAAATGGTTGACTTGTTTTGTCGATTTGCTCTTTTTAACGAAACTAATGGCCGTATTCTTGTTGAAACTGTAAGTCTTATAGATTTGTATATAATGAACAAAATCGCTACGAAGGCCGCAAATCTCATATTCAACAAAAATAGATATTCATGCATTGAAAGAGCTTAAGGTAACCAGAAAATATGGAAGGCACGTGATAATAGCACAACCGACAAATTAATAAATGCAAATAAATTTAAAATGATTTTTACTTACTCGTGTATTAACTTCCCGAGTTTGACATCCGTCATCCACCGATGAAACCTCCCCACATGAAGCTGCAACCCTGCCCTCGAAGACTTACTCTGCCTTAACGTACAATCCCCAGAAACTGCAAACATTGCTGCTGCTCTCAAACACGCCTTGATACAAGAATCAGCTAGCGGAGGACACAACACTATCCTAAAGGACACTGTAACTTCATGCTTAGAACACAGGCCTAGAGTAGAAGACAAACGTTGGGCTTCGCGCCCCAATCGCACGAGGGCTCGCTGAAGAAGATAAGACAAACGAGGGATTGTCTCGACGCTTACTCGGGACATATGTTCGCGACATCGGCCCGTTTGTAAAACGCGGAGGATGCAGTGGTGTGTCCATGGTAGGTGCTGTAGTTCTACCAATCTAAAAATGGGGAGATAAGACAAACATATTTTTGGATGATTTTTATTTACCTGTTATGCGAATCGACCCAAACGAATTCATCAGCACTTGTAACATTAGTATTTATCGTTTCCAGAGATGAATGCCTCATCAATCGCCTTACCGTAGGCTCAGAACTTTCACTTCCCGCGCTCACACTCGAATAAGTACTCGTACTCGTATGCGACCGCATCGTTAATTGTTGTATCGCCATTTTAATATCCTCTAACCCTCCCCCGCCCGTCCAAGGTACCTGCAGCTACAAAACCCATCACAAAAAAATCAAAATAACCATCAAATCTTTACTTTTGCGGGAGTTGCTCTATGGCGAAACTTTGCATGCTGAGAAGGTATTCTATTCCGGATGGACTTGACGTCGGAAGTCAAGCGATCGTTTCCGCCGTCGGTGACGTCCCGGGGGGAGCTGTTTCCGGTGTCTGACATACTCGCATGCCCAGAGGAGCGGTTATCGTCGGAAGAACTATTACACTGTTGGCCCCGCTAATAAACAAAATGTTTAAAATATGTAAATACATTGTTAATTATTTATAAAATATAGAAATCATCCTTGGCAAGATTCAATCATTAGAACTAACAAGAATTTATTGCATCCTTTATGATGAAATTGATTATTTAGACTTTAGAGAACAAGTAACTATTAAATAAAAATTCATCTGTAGGAAAAAATAAAATGCAGTGATTTAGAAAATGAATGAATTTTAATTTCACACCACTATTAACTAAACAATATTTGCATTACAAACTGTACAACGAAATAATTACAGTTTAGCAGTAAGCGAAAGTTAGTAGGTTGGATCGCGCAGTCAATGACTATTAATTTTAAAAGTCGTCAGAAGAACTAGAGATTTCTTTCAAAACTTAAAAAAAATGGTATAAAACCCCGCTGTTACTCTAACTAGACCTGCGTCCACAGTTGACCAACAATAGACGCATAACTGTGTCTGGTTACGGGAATATTCGCGTCGCCAAATTTACATTTTTTACCTCCCGCTACCCTAGGTAAGGGAGGTATAGGGATCGTGCTAAAAATCGCATATCGAGATTTTGGTAAATGACCACGTTTTAAGGCCCCTAGAATCCAATTTTAACATTTTCACGATGATGTCTGTGTGTATGTGTGTGTGTATCATTGACTAACTCAAATACTATCATTCAGAAAATTTTGAAACCTTGTATTTATCCGTTATTCTAATATGGAAAGAAGCCATTAGATTTTGATATAAATCAGATAACCGGATATAGCACTTTACTTGAAGCCCAAGAGAGTTTTTCTCCGAAAAATACCATTAAATGTTATTTTTTCGAGATTTGTTATAATAAAAATTAAAAATTATTAAATATTCTACAGGTTTGCATTAATACTTTTTCTATGTATTTTATGGATAAATTTATATCTATAATTTAAATCCCGGAGTCTACGCTTTAAACAAACACATTTCTTTGGTTACACAGTTCATATCTCAAATGTATGTAACTGACAGATAAATGTCACTGTCAAAGAACTAATCATTTCAAATTAACAATAGTAACGTTTTAAAAAGAAAATAATAAATAGAACCATAGTTATATGGAATGGAACTTAATACAGTCTCCAGCATAAGTAAATATGTACATTTTAATTAATAAAAATTAAATGGCGGGAGATATAGTGTTAGCCACATCAGATTTTTTTATATACCTTTACTCGTATATTTACAATTTGCATTTTTATTATAATTCTGTATTTTTATGCAAAATTTTCTTATCCGTTTATTAAACGTCTATTTTATACTTTGTTTGAAGCCTCGAATATTATTTTAAAAAACCCTTTTATTGCCGTTTTCAAGCAACAATAAAATTAATCACGGTAGTTACAATATTTTTTAAACCGTTTCGTAATTTTCGGCGAAAATTACGTGGCGCCCTATAATATCCTTTAATTATTATTAAGAACCACACCCTTCTCCACCGTTTAAAAGCTAGCAGCCTCCCAACCAAAACAATCCCTTGCATGCGCGAAATTATACCTTACGCCACAATTTAGAAGACAAAATGGAACTTACTTGCATTCTCAATTCATGTACGCTGACATGATGATGCGGTCTCGACGTTGTCATTCTATTCTCATCTCCCTTATCCTCGTTCTTATGATTTTGCGGCAATCGCAAACTTCCTACAGCATTCACAGACCCAGAATTCAAATTATTCGGACCCGTATCCCGTTCAGGGACCATATTTTGCCCAGCAAACCTTCCCGAAAACTCATTGTTCTTCAGATTCTGGTTGTTATGGTCATTGAAAGAAGATGTCTTAACGTTATTCGCTACGTTGTATAAATGAGGGAAGTATTCGTTTTTTCGTTTGGGAGACACCATTCGTTCGTTAGATTGGGACAATTCTTGAACTGTCGGAGAGTATAATACTGGTTTAGTTTGGTTGAGATTTGCTGGGGTGTTAACACGAGGCGAAGATGCTTTATTTGTATCTCTGTTGTCTGGAGGAGAATGTTCTGAGCGAGAATTACTTGACAATCTGGAAGAAATATACGAATTAAAATAAATGAAAATTATGGAGAATGTATAATACTTTTTTCGGGCAAATTTAAGCTGAAGTCTATTGAGCAAATCTGCTTCCATACCCAATGGAAAATCATCTTCAATACCGTCAAATTCACAACAAACATTTTCACAACTAACATCGTTAATAATTTGTTGTGCACTGTTAAAACTATTTTTAAAAATAACATTTATAACATTCTGTTCATCTTTAGCTTCAAAAGATGTTAAAGTAGTTGAATCATCAATAGTTTCTATGTTATTTGCAACTGATTTGCTATTATTATTAAAAGTCCCAGAGATGTATATTACAGATTTATGTACACTTTCCAAATTTTCACACTTTTCCACACAAGAACTTTTCTTATTATTGTTATAGTCAGCATTGAGAGTATCCCCGAAATATTTCTGATTAGGGACTGCCAATATAAAATTATCATTCACAAACTTGTCACCACCAAAATTACTATCACATCCTGGAAGTTCCCGACAGAGGATACAGTTGCAATTTTCTACACAAATCATTTTCAAAACAACAGTTTGCGAAATATCTTTTCTGGTCGGAAGGTTTTAGAGAAATGAAAGAAACAAATCTGATATGAGTAAAGTTTGGGAGTGGGAAAGAGTGAACTACTTCCCAGCATTGTTTGGATTTCCTTTTCAAACTCGTGCACATCGCAAAAACATTGAAGTCAGGGGCAAAGGCAACACACTCTCACAAGTTTCATTGTTTAAAATGTATCATTAATGATAATAGAAGAGGATTCTTCAGAAATATTACTTGAATAGCCAATAAAAATGAACACAAAACACAACTTAGTAATTTTGTATCAATTTGCTTTTAGATTTTTTAATTGGAGAATCCACAACTATTTAAATGCTTAATGGGAATTATTTTGGTGATCTCTGATGATAACTGATTAAATATAAATTAAGCTGATAGTTTGTTTTTGTAAATAATTCCCTTTGTATTTTATTTCACACACTTTCTAAGTTAAAAAGATGAAAGTACATAACTTTCTTTAGGCTAGAATATATGTATCATAGCTTTTACTATAAAATTGTGACCATTCAAAGCTGAGAACCAGGTCTGGCGTTTAGAAAATTGAAAATATGTATTTAATTACCTCGAAACGTAAAAAGCTTACACCTACGACTGATCTAAATTCAAGGAGGCTGTAAACTTAATAAAAAATTGGATACCTTCTCGGTTTAGGCCTGAGGATCTCATGGCTAGCATCGGTGATGCAGAGAGGGTTGAGTGGCCCTGACAAATGATCCACCCCCGTCCAATGTCCCTCAGAAGAATCAGGTGAGCCCCCGTTCACTTGGGCCAGCTCCCATCCAGCTGGAGTCACGCTCTTGGTTGAGTGGTTCATCACAAATACACCACATGCATCACACAATGCATAGTAAACATAAACACGCACAGAAACATCACCTGCATTCTGCCAAGATGCAGAATCAAAGACCTCGGACGCTCAACCTCTAATCTAGTCTCAATGGAATGTATAGAAAAAATTGGTTCACTAAAATTATGATACGGCAGTAAACTAATCATTATTGTCTTCACATTTTTGTTATTTATTTATTCTTTTTTAATTTGACAAAACAGGTTTTAGACCGAACAACAGCGAAGACAGACGAAATCGTGACCGCTACTTCGGAAGACACAAATTATTTTAAAAACACAAAAACGTAACATTTTTACTAGTTAATCTTTCGCAAATATGTAGAACTGTGATGTATAAACTATAATCTTTTGTAAACATTTTTCTTTTTTGATGCTTTGTTGTAAACTTTACCCAAAAGATATCTTTGTTAATTGTTAAAAATTTGCAGTCTTAACAACAATTAATGCATTGTTTTAACAATGGACATTAATAATGAATCAACAAATTATCCTACAACAATAGATAACTGAATAATTTTTATGTGAAACGTTGAGAATCGTGCCGTGGGGGTTGCGAACTTCAGAGCATAAAACGCTCCACGTCAATTTACGCGTAATGTGTGAATAAATATGGATTTTTGTATAACATTCCGATAAAAATAGTTTATAAACCTAGAAATACGTCAAACTATTTTCACTACCACGTATAATTTCATTAATATTTGTGAGGTTTTCAATTTAACAATGGGTAGGTTACGTGCATCTGTCATCCTTATCAATGTATGATGAATTTGTGTTTTAGGAGGCTTGTTAAGTTATTTTCGAAGCCTATTAGGGGCTCGGGAAATGAGAATATTAATATTAGGTTTAGATGGAGCAGGTAAAACAACTATTTTGTACAGATTACAAGTAGGAGAGGTTGTCACAACCATACCAACCATTGGCTTTAATGTGGAACAAGTACAGTATAAGAATTTAAAATTCCAAGTATGGGATCTAGGAGGACAGACTAGTATTCGGTGAGGTTTATAAACATAAATTTATAGTATAAAATTATTTGTTTGTTTTTGTAGGCCATATTGGCGGTGCTATTATAGTAATACAGATGCAATTATCTATGTAGTGGATTCAGCCGATAGAGAAAGAATAGGTATTTCCAAAGAGGAATTATTCCAAATGTTACGAGTAAGTGCGATAACAATATTGCCACACCCACAAATGGGTTAATTCAGGCCCGGATACGACCAACGCGCAATCAGGCCGGCCGGAATTTGAAAAATTCTTTTTGAAGTTGGGATTAAATTTGATTCGGGCCGGTCTTGTACTATTTGCCGGGCCGACGTTAGACCTCAAATCCGGACCTGGATCACAGACTCAATATATATTATATTATATCTGTGCCTGGATTAATTTATTGTGAGGAATAATTTGATGTAAAATAATGTTGTAAGAGAGTGGGAGTGAGTCAGTTGAGATGGTTTGGTAATATGGAGAGAATGATGAGTGAATAAAGCGTATAATATTGATAAAGTTCAATTGCGTGGCCGTCCAGTGTGTAAGTGGATGGATGTGGTTGGTATTGTGCTGAAGGAGAAAGTTTCGAAGTGAGACGAGAAGAATAGCTTGTATGAATGCAATTATGAATGTAGCCGAGGCGAAAGAAGTGTGCTCAAACAGGAATGTGTGGCGAAGGATGATTGTTGCGTAATTATTATTATGGTCTGGTGCGATATTCGCCACCAAAAATCGGTCACTCTAATTTGTAAGGAGTGAGGAATATTATTTGCTAGATGAAGATGTACGGCTGATAAGATTGTTGTTAAAAGAGTGGAGTGAGCCAGCTGAGTTTTTACCTTCCGTCACCTTTAGGTAAGGAAGGTATTGTCTTTGGTAAAAAATTCGATGAGTTTTTAATCAATAAGCACGTTTTAGGGTCCCTAGAATACGAATTTACTATTTTTACGATGATGTATGTATGTGTGTGTAACAAAAATTACGTCTGCGATAACTCTAATACTACAATTTAAAACATTATAATTTTTTCGTATTCTTCTTCGTTACATCCATATGAACAGCTGTTTAGATTTTGGTTACAATTGGTCAACCAGAAGTACCATCATTTGAAGATTTTAACAGTTTTTCTTGAAAAAACTATGTTAAATATCATTTTTTCACATTTAATGTTATTATAAATATTAAAGAATATTTTATTCTCTATACGATTTGACTGCATTTTATACTCAATATTAAATGGATATAAAGTTAAAAAAATCATAAAGAAATTAAATTTCATAAAGTAGCCATAGCTGTGGAAACAGCTACTATATTAAGAAAATTCTGACTGAAAGATGTCAAGTGCAATTGATATAGTGTGTTTGTCTTATAATTTTACTGGAAATATAGAATCTTTTGCTATAAATTTTCTGTATGGAATTTGCATAAAATACATGCAACTGCCGGAAGGTAATGTACAAGAAAAAGAATATTTAGTAAGGAGCTTTCTGTATGAAATTTGTACAAATTACATAGAACTGACGGAAGGTAATGTGCTGGCCACATCAGATTTTTATTGTTTTTGGGTTTGTGCCTCGAAGTGATTTTTATGTATGTATATATTTTAGGAAGAAGAATTAGGAGAAGCGATTTTGGTGGTTTTGGCAAATAAACAAGACATGGCGGGATGCATGAGCGTTGCAGAAGTCCACCAAGCCTTAGGCCTCGAGGCTCTCAAAAACAGAACCTTTCAAATATTTAAAACATCAGCTACAAAGGGCGAAGGCCTAGACCAAGCGATGGACTGGCTCGCAAACGCCCTTCAAACGAAAAAATAACATTTCATATTTTAATTCCTTGTACACTAGTCGTAAACACATCATTTGTAAGGCAGACCAAATGCTGTAAGGAACTTATTTAAGGAGTAAATAAAGTATTTTCAGTTTTATAGTTTATTACACTTTATTATTTGAAAAACTTTTTTATCAATAAAGAATTACTTACTTGACTACTGCTCATCATTGTCTCCAAACTTTTTGATTTTATTTTTGCTGGTTTCGAGGTCCATTCTGACCTTAGTTCTTATATAAAAAATAGGACAATCCCTACTCGTACAAAGGATTTCTTCATGTAGAGACCCCATGCATCTTTGACATTGGGTGAATAATTCCGAAAACTTATCTTCTAGTTGACTATGTTGCGCTAATTCTTGCTGATACAGGGCACTTTCTTTCGGTTTGCAGAAATTACAAACCGCTTTCTTTTCGTCTCCTTTGGGAAGCACAGCTTTACATCCCAGACAAGTCTCTTTTTTTGTTGTAAAAGCCGAGAGAGCTCCAACTTTCGATGTTACAACTGTTTTTGTGCGCGTATGTTCTCCTCCTAAAAATATTTTCATAAATTTTCTCCCTAAAACAAATAATTCTATACGTACTTAGTAAGATGGACTCTGCGTTATCTCCCAAAATAGGTTGAAAAATTCTTAAAAGAGGCTTTGAAAGTTGGTTTTCCAAATAGTAATTGGTGTCTATTGGTATATTATTTTCTAAAACGTATATGGGATCTTCTGCTTTTTGATACGCTGGACAATTTTTTGTTGCAGCGATGATAACATACGGAATTCTGTCTCCTAATTTTGGGGCATTGCCCGGGTCACGTTTCGCTATTTTTTGAGCTAATTCTACATGGGCTTGTTTGGCCGCATAATCAGTTTTAGAAAGCTCTTTTGTAATTACTAATTGGGATATATCTATACAATTACAAAGCAAGTCTGAAATAACTTGTTTTGCGAAAGATGAAGCGCCATCCGGATCCCTTTCGATTAATAATTTTTGAAGGCACGTATTAATAACATTGACAACTAATGTACAATTATCTCTTCTGACTGTTTCAATTCCCTTGCAATCCATTTTATCATACGTATCAAGTTTTGTGAAATATAATCCCGCATAACGTTTTTTATTAATCAACAAATATGGGTAATAAACTTTTTCAAATTCTAATTTAATTGGTTTGACAAATTTTGTACTGATAAATTCTGCCGCTTCGCGGCCAAGTTCCATGCTTTTTTCTAAAGTTTTAACTTTGAAATTAATCATAACGGAGTCAGTGTCTCCGTAAATAACTTTTGCGTCTGTGTCGTAACCATTTGCGATGTTGTAGTGTTGTTCCACTTCTTGTTTTGTTTGTTCGATCATAGTTCGGCCGTACGCCGTTACACTCTTAATAAAAAATATTAAAATTTTGTAGAAAACAATAAAATTTCTTTACTTACTCCAGATATTTCAAGACAAGGCAGTTTTCCCACTGTAGCTCCAGTAAAACCGTACACAGAATTCGCTGAAATTTTCAAGGCCAATTGTCTTCCGTCTAACACAGCTCTCATAGTGGGATCTTTTTCGTTTTTAAGTTCAGCTTTAGCTTGTTTTCTCGCATCTAAAAGCGACTTTAAAATTTGAGGGAGCAAGCCTTGTCGTACAGTTGATTTCACAAATAAATTGCCCGCTGGGGTTAAAGTAACTTGGTCGTTTGTTAATCTATAATAAAATATATTAATATTTGTTTATGAGATTATGAGGGAGGGACATACCCTAATTTTTCTCGCATGTTTGCGTTGCGAATTAAAGTAGTGTAACATAAATTATGAGCCATCATTATACTCGGGTACAGAGAGCTAAAATCGAGAGTTACGATAGGATCTGTGTAGTATCCTTTTTGAGGTTCTATAACTGTTGCGCCTTCGTAACTCACTTCGTCCGAACTTCCTGTTACTTTATAGGTCGGCATTAAATAATTTGCTTTTCGGCACTGAAATAAAATATTTCATTCACAATAAACTTTTACGAGACGAAAAGTTGTATTTTATCAACGAGCGGTCCATCGCGAGTGATTATTTTTCGATAATTAAATTTTATAGTCGTGTATAAAATTCTATTTTTCTAAAATCAATTAAATTACTATTCAAAAACAACTTTAAATTACAGCATTAATTGCACAATTGAAGTTGTTATTAACACAAACCGTCAAAGTTTATAATGTTTTTAACTTATTTTAAATAAAAATTAAAGTATTTTCTCTATTATTTTATGGCGCCCAACGTGGGGCAAGTATTTTATCTACCCTTGCGGTTAGTGTTATTTGGTACAATAATTTCAGTGTACAGGTTGTCTCATTTTCGATGTTTTTTAAAGGTATCTCGGATAATATTAATGATAGAGCGAAACCGTTTGCACATTGCAGGGTCAACTTTTCGAGAAAAGTATAATAGTCACTACAGGAATTGTCGATCTTTTTTTTGTTTCTGAGCTACAGGCAAAAACTCGTTTTTCGCTCATTTTGAAAATACATCATATCTTATTTATTATGATAGAGAAAAAATGCTTTTACAAAAATTTTACCGTTTTTTAAATAGAATAAAATGGCGTAATTAGATTTTTTGAAAACTTAATAATTCTCGAGATATAACACAAACTTATGATTTTTTAAATGGGAACCTATGTTAAAAATAGTCTCGTCTTTTTGCATATTTTATAAGCTTTTCAAAGATGTATAACAAGTCTTCATTCTTTTGTTTTAAACATTAATAAAAGACGAATTATTAATTTATTGAGGTGAAAATATTGGAAATTATTAAGAAACAAATGAAAAAATTTATTACAAATCATCTTTTGTTTATTTTGATTCAATATCTATTAATTTTGTTCTAAAAATTATTCTTAACCAATTATTTTCGGGTTAGTTAAATTACTATTTATCGACGTTACAGTTGGCTTTGACACAATCTGTACAAAATGGTTTAATATGCTTTTGAAGTAAATAAATTGAAAAAATTAGTAAAACTGAAACAAATACTATGATAAATATGCAAATGATGATCTGGAATAGATTTTTTCATTTGTTTCTTAATAATTTCCAATATTTTCACCCCAATAAATTAATAATTCGTCTTTTATTAATGTTTAAAACAAAAGAATATAGACTTGTTATATATCATTAAAAAGCTTATAAATTAAGCAAAAATACGAGACTATTTTCAACATAGGTTCCCATTTAAAAAATCATAAGTTTGTGTTATATCTCGAAAATTATTGTTTTCAAAAAATCTAATTACGCCATTTTATTCTATTTAAAAAACGGTAAAATTTTTGTAAAATAGTATATTATGTTATTAGGAGTAGAAAGCGGTCTTTTTGTGTTGAACCCAGCTATTGCGGCCGAGGCGCTAGCCGAGGCTAGGCAAGCTGGGTAAAACACAAAAAGGGCGTTCTACTCCGAATGACATATACTATTTTTTCTTCAAGTGTTTCAAAGAATAATTTGACATTTTTTTGGAATTTTTTAATTGTAGTGTTTGCAATTTCAGCCAAAGCTGGCTGTGTACACTACAAAACAAAAACGACACAATTGTCAAATCACAATTTTCAATATAACATGTGTTGCTGTGACAACTGCCGCCGCCAGCGGTGAACTAAAACACTAACATTTTTTTAATAGTACAACAATATCATTTTTGTACTAGTAAGACAATGAACTTCTTCTATAGTGTGTGTACAGGAGCATAATATGAATATTATAATACGCTTGAAGAAAAACATTTTTTCTCTAACTATTATAATAAATAAGATATGAGATATTTTCAAAATGAGCAAAAAACGAGTTTTTGCCTGTAGCTCAGAAACAAAAGAAGATCGAAAATTCCTGTGGTGATTATTAAACATTTCTGGAAAAGTTGACCCTGGAATGTGCAAATGGTTTTGCTCTATCATTAATATTACCCGAGATACCTTAAAAAAACATCGAAAATGAAACACCCTGTACTTTATATATTATTTTTTGGCGCCCAACGTGGGGCAAGTACTTTATCTGCCCTTGCTGTTAAAGTAATATTTTATCTACTCTTGCTGTTAGTGTTAGGAACTTGACCCACTAATTTAGCTTCATAAAAAAATTACATAATAAACTTACATGTCTCAAAAGCTGAGCAACGACTTTAACCTGCTCCCCCTTTGTAAGTAAACTTGTAATAGGTACTCCCGTAACTCGAGCCATTTCTATATCATTTGTAAAACTTTTAACATGATCCATAATTCTTAAGGGAAGTATAGCGTCTTTTACACAATAAACAGCCAATCTACAAAATAATTTACTTGTATTTTAACTCAAACCAATAATAATAGTTACCTTCGTCTAGTTTGCTCGTCCCCATTTTGCAAATCTGTAATAATACTATAGTGCACGTCTTCTTTCTGTTCATTTAAAATCTCTTGCGAAACATTGTTCAAAGTGTACGATCGTAATTTAAATCTACTTTTCATTACTACTAACATGTCATATAGAATTCTTCCTTCGAAATTTATGTTGGTAAAAGTTCTTTTTCCGAATTTGGTTTGATTTACAGTTTCTTTCACTACAGATCTATAACAAATACATTACATTTTGTTGAAAAATGATATATAAATCACTTACTTAAAGTTTTTTAAACGACCCAAATACGGAAAATTGTTAACTTTAAGATGTTGCGCTCTCTTTAACAAATAAGGAAAATCGAAATCGTTTATATTGTATCCTGTAAATAAATCGGGGTCTAGATCTCGCACAAATTCGCCCCAAGCTTGCAACAATTCTTCCTCAGTTTTAAAACTGCGAACCTAATCAAACAATTTATAAAATAATACAATATACTCGTTTAACGCATGTTACAAAAGTTTTCGGAAAAAAATGGCTGTTACAGACAAGAATATTTCAGCCGATCCGAGAAGTGGATTTAATATCGTTCAGAGACAAATGAGACAAGGTTTTAAAAACTGTAATGGTCTTCTATCAGTGTTGTAAAATTAGATTTCTTATCCCCTTAGTTTGTAGGAACCACCCCTTATGTCAATAAAAAAATATGTTTCTATTTGATGAAGAGATCTAATTTTTTCCGAAAACTCTTGTTACAAACGTTATAATTGGGAGCGATTCGTGCATTGTATGAGGTTAGTGCGGCTGCTGTAAGAATAGATGGTAGGTTGAGTGATTGGTTTCGTATAAATGTTGGTGTGAAACAGGGCTGTGGTATGTCTCTGTGGTTGTTTAATTTGTATATGGATGTGTTGCTGCGGAGAGCATTGAGTGAAATGGATGGTGTACAAATTGGTGAAAGTATTGTGCCTGCGTTAGCGTATGCGGATGATGTAGTTGTTTTAGGTGAAAATGAAGAGCAACTCAGAAGAATGATGGAGAGAATACATGTAGTTGGAAGAAGTATGAATCTGGAGTTCAATGTTGATAAATCCAAGGTGTTAGTATTTGAAAGGAGTAAATTGGTGACTGTGTGCAATGTATTGGTGGATGGAGTGAAACTGGAGCAAGTGAATGAGTTTGTATATTTGGGTAGTATGATGTAAAAGGATGGAAGAATTGATAGAGAAATTGAAAGGAGAGTGAGTGCGGGGTGTAAGGTAATGGGTGCTCTGGGTACGTTTGCTCGAAACGTATACGTATCTAGAGAAGCTCGTTTAAGTGTGTATAATGGAGTGCTTGTGCCTGCTTTGATGTATGGAAGCGAATGTTGGGCATGGACGGGAAAGCATAAAAAGAGAGTGACTGCCGTGGAAATGAGGTATTTACGTGGAGTATGTGGGGACGTGATCGCGTGAGGAATAATTTGGTGTATGAAGAATGTATGGTTACGAAGAATGTTGTTAAGAGAGTAGAAATGAGCCAGTTGAGATGGTTTGGACATGTGGAGAGAATGAAGAGTGAACGTCTTGTAAAGCGTATATATCTTGGTGAAATTGAGGGTCTTCGTTTGCGTGGCCGTCCAGTGTGTAAGTGGATGGATGTAATTGATAAGGTACTAAAAGAAAGTTTCCGAGTGGGAAGAAAAGAAGAGCGTGTATGAATGCGATTATGAATGTGGCCGAGGCGAAAGAAGTGTGCTTAGACAGGAATGTGTGGCGAAGGATGATTGTTTCGTAACTATTATAGTGGTTCGGTTGCGGTATTTCGCTACCGAAAATCGGTCACTTTAATATGTTAAGAGTGAGGAATATATGTCGTACCTAGGTCAGGTTAGTAAGAATGTTGTTGAAAGAGAGACTGATTATTTTCAGGATGATGTTATTTTTATTCTTTCGGGTTTGTGCTAACCCACTAAGTGGGAAATGCGTGATTTTATGTATGTATGTATGTTATAATTACTTACTTCAGCATGACCAATAGGTGCGCAAGAGTTTAACGTAAATACGTTACTAACTATATAATCTTTAGAACCGTGTAATTGAACAACATTTGCGATTTGAATCACTGGATCTACTTTTGGCTCGGGAAAAATTCCTCGACGACCCGCGCATTCAATATCAAAACTATGAATGCGAAACGGGGCAACTTTTGCCCATTCTCCTTCAGGTTTATGGGCAATAAACTGATCATAAGCGACATCAACTTCTATTTGGCATAAAGTAGTCACTTGTAAATTATTAGCTGGTCGTTTCGTCCATTTTCCAGCTAATAATTCAATCCAACTACAGCCCAAAAGATGTGTATCGACCATGAATCGCATATCAATATCTACGTTAGATTCGAATGCACTGAACTCAAAATGACCAATTTGTGGGTAAATCTGAGTACTTTCTAATAAACGTTTTGCTGGGGCGATCAAACGAGGAAGAGCTACAGTTATTTTGGCAAACTGGCGATCGTCTTCGCCGCTGTATTCCATAACTGATTTTCCTTTGAATATTTCAACCATTAAGATAGGATCGCTCATATTTTCTTTGTTAGATCGCATATCTGCCAAAACTGCTGCATTTAGTTTTTCCTAAATATATTTTAAATTAGTAAAGAATTAACAAAAGTACAATAGTGAACTCGTCATGTTTCACAACAGCATCTGAATCAAACTCTCGGTCATTTTTTAGATGCTGCCAGCCCAGTTAGTAACCACAGGCGCGTTTCACTCTTATTGGAGCTCATCAGTGTGGTGTCACTGCAGTCTCTTTGCAGTGACAATGACTAACTGGGCTCAGAGCCTCGATTTTGTGACTCTAAATTTTACTAGATTTCAAATACTACTAGAATTTGATAAAAATAATAAATGCAAGTATGATTTATAATTAAATTTTTCAAACTAGATGTAAACAAAGAAATCAGGAACCGGGAACCGAATCCGAACCGAAAACCGTTCCGAACCCACCTTTTCTGCGAACCTAAACCAGAACCCAAATCAGTCTTAATTTGGTAGACGTGAACCCGAACCGGAACTAAACCCGCTATTTTCGGGTTCAAAAAATCTGCTTCACTGAACCAACATGTTTTAATACTTCTGTGACACATTATTGCAACTGGGATTACTTGTGTATAATTACCTTTAAACAATACCTACATTTTTAATATTTTATTTCATTATTTGAATATGAGGAAAATTTATTAGAAAGCTTGTGAAAGATAATGAAAAAGCCAAATCAGAAATATTAAAATTAAAATAAACCTATGGGATCTCGTGGCCGCGAATCTGGGGAACCGGTTTCGAATTTAAAATGGCACAAAATTGACCCCTGTGGTGCACTCTCCACGCCAGCAATGAGTGCCCGTGAGGTGACGCCTGGTAAACGCCCGCACGGTACAGATATGTCATCATCATTACCGATATCTGCGGAAAAAGCAGATTGGCACACCCAGCAATGGGTAAAGGTAATATGCTGTGATGACATATTTATTTATTTTATTTAAAATAAACCTAATTTACAAGTACATAGTTTTTAAAAATTATGATGTCCAAAGACTTCCAAAAACTGCTAATATATTAAATTTTTGGGAGGAACAAAAATTGTTAAGACTCTGTGACGTTTGCGCAAATTGAGATAGCAGTTACAGCTAAACAAGTTAGTGTGGAACGGACATTTTCTGCAGTGAAATTCTTTTTGCAACTTCAGCGAGTAAATATGTCTGAAGAAATATTAGATATTTTGATTATCAGATTAATTGAAAATTTCTTTACAAAGTAAATTTGTTGGTACGAGTATTTTTAATGTAAATAATTGTTTTTGTTTTTCATTATTTACCTAATAGACTAATATAATTTTGTTATTATTCAGCATATCACCTTTTATTTACCATACTTACTCGTATGTACAATTTTTTTTATTTGAAACATTTTTTAATTTTTCTAACCCGAACCGGAACTGAATCGGTACCAAAACACTTAAAAATACATTTTCTGAACACGAACCGAACCTGAACCCAATTTTATTATCATTTCTGAACCTGAACCCAAACCGAACCCATTTTTTGCGGTTTCCGATCCCTGATTATAATTCAATTTTTCAAACTAGATGTAAATAAAGAAATGTCAAGCATAAACGATAAAAATGAATTCTACTTCCTCGCGCCAGTAGAATTTAAAATCTACTCTGACAAAGAGTGAAAAAAATCTCAATTCTGGTCGAATTTAAAATCGAGTAGAATTTAAAGTTACAAAATCGATAACTTCAAAGGTAAATGGCAAGTTTTTTCTAATTCTTTATTAGAAATGGGGGCTTCAAACTTATACAAATTTTTGAAAAATGACCGAAAGGTTGATCAGATGCAGAAATCTTGTGAAACATGGCAAGAATTTGTCTAATTCATTAGTAAAGAAAAGAGTTTAGATCATACTTTAAATGGACGAAGATCTGCTTCTGTAAAGTTGTTGGGAAGCGATACAAAAAAATATGGACTGAATCCGTGTACGTGACAACAAACACTGTTTCCTTCGGGTGTTACCCCAAACATTCTCATAACTGGTACTGGCCCTGTTTGGGCACCAGGCATTCCTGGGACAGGGTTGCTTTGATAATGGTCCAATTCAATTTGTTGAAAAGTGAATGAATCTGTTTTTGTATCCAGTTTTGGTGGTGCAGGTCTTCTAATTGGATCATTTCTACAAGAAATGTATAAAATTTGTTGATATTATGATATATTGTGCAACTGCTTACTTGAATTTTTTAAATGGACTGGTAGGTCCATCGTTTTTCCTTTTCGAATTCATTATAAATTAATGTGTAACAAATAAATTAAACAATGTAGCACAACAGAAAATGGTTAAATGGCCGGTGTTATTCTGGCGCCAAACAATAATCAGCTGTGTGTTTTCGCTTCTTCTTCTCAAACTTATCGATCATACAACAACAGTGGCGACTCGTGAAGTTTGCCTAACCCCTGTTACAGATAACGAGTTACTGTAGTTAACCTGAAAGATGACATTTTCACGGTTGAAAGCCTGATAAATTACCTTTAAATGCCAATAATCAAAATCCTGCAAGATGTACAACAGTGCATGTGGTGCAGCAGCAACTACGGGCGGCTGTATCGAAACCGATCGGGACTGCCAGAGTTTAATATCAAAAGAACCTCCAGCCCCTGCCGTTGATCATGACTACAGCGGATTTGACATCGTCAAAGCAACACAGGTAGACAATTCCTATTATTCTTATTAAACCTATAAACCAAATTATTTTGTAGTATGGAGCATTTAGCCGTGTTCGTGAATTGGTGGAAGCAGGCTACAATGTCAATCAAAGAGATAGTGAAACTGTAACATTACTTCATTGGGCAGCAATAAACAACAGAAAAGAAATTATCAAATACTTTATAGAGAAAGGCGCTGAGGTTGATGCAATTGGTGGCGAATTAGACGCAACTCCCTTGCACTGGGCAACAAGGCAAGGCCATCTTGATGCTGGGGTGTTATTAATGGGTGCTGGTGCAGATCCCACCCTCAGAGATGCAGAGGGATGTTCGTGTATTCATCTGGCAGCTCAATTTGGACACACCGCCCTAGTTGCGTACTTTGTAGCGAGAGGAGTAAGCCCTGATTTGGCAGACAGAGGAGGAATGACACCCTTGATGTGGTCTTGTTGGAGGGTCAGTGCTTTGGACCCTACTAGATTGTTACTGACACTTGGAGCAAGTACCGGGCTTACAGATAATACTCAGGGAAACACAGCATTACATTGGGCAATATTAGCGCGAAATTCCACAGCAATAACTACACTCATTCTCCAGGTAAGATTACTACCAATTGAGGAGCTCTTGGCACAAACAACCATTGTCCAAATATTTTAAATATGAGAATTTGTTTTTCCCAAAAAATATTTTAGTCATAAGTTATTACATTTTAAAGTTTGAGCGTTTCTACAAAAACGTCCTATAAAAATGTCTAATTATGTAATTGATCATCAATGTTTATTTCTCCAACAAAGTAGACAGCTGAAAAAAAAAATGGGACACCTTCAATATTATTAAACGTAATGCGTTGAATTTGTTCATAGAGCAAAACAGTTTGCACATTCCGTAGGCAATTTTTTGAAACAAAAGTGATAGTCGCCGTAGAAATTTTCAATTATCTTTGGTTTTTGGGCTAAAACTTGTTTTTTTGTTAATTTTGAAATTATCTTGTGTCATTTTATAAGGATATTTAAACTATTATTCACGAAAGATGACTATTCAAGGTCATTTGTGAGCCGTCTGATATAATATTACTTGCAGATAACTTCATTGCATTTCGTATACATACGCGTGCAACATGAAATATTTATGGACACATTTTAACTGAAAAACTAATAGTAATTCATTTGAAAATTATGTTTTTTTTTCTAAATAATGCCTTTCTGAAAGATTTATGTTCTTTACTTATGTTTTTACAAAATACAAAAACATAGACTTAACTTATAAACCAAGGAATAATAATTTGATTTAAACGTCAACGCCACTGGGTAAATATTAGAACAGAGGGCAGTGCAATAGATAATTAAGTATCTGTAATTCTACGACATATGTCATTATTATTTATAGTGTGTTAGAAAGTAATGCCACTATTTATGTATATCTGTCACACCACATAAGTTAAATAGACATAGGTCAAATAATTTTTCTCTTTCTAATACAAATTGTTGCTTAGCTGCTGTTATAAAATGCTGTGTATTCTTTCTTCGAACAAATGACCTTGAATAGTCATCTTTCGTGAATAATAGTTGTATAAGCCATCTGATATATTACTTACAGATAACTTCATTGCATTTTGAACCCATAGGCGTGCAACGCGAAATATTTATGGATACATTTTAACTGAAAAAATAAATGTATTTTATTTGGAAAATTTGGTTCTTTTTAAATAATACTTTTTCAAAGTTTTTTCTTCGCCTACGTTTTTGCATGAAACAAAAATATAGACTTGACGTAAATCATAAAATAATAATTAGATTTTAATGTCAACGTCACTGGATAAACATTAGTACAGAGGGCAGTGTAGTAGATAATTACATGCCTGTAACTCTACGACATATAGGGCGCGAGCAGACACGTGACTCGAACTTCCTTGAAGTTCTTTTAATCAGCTGATTTATGTGAGCGTGTCACTTTGACAAGAACAATGTCACTTTGACAAGACCAAGGTTTTGACATTTTTTGATTTTGAACTGCTAAAATGTTATTAATTTACAATTTTCAGACAGTAAGGCCCGGTATTTCAATCTCCTAACAACTTCCTAATAAATTTTATTTACCTAACAACCATTTTTTTGCGTATTTCAATATCCAAACAAGTTATTAGGTACCTTATAAATTGTTTATTCGCTAACAAATTTGAGAGGAACTTGTAGTAGCTAACACATAAAATTAAAAATAGTAACTTTTTAACAGTTCAAAATTAAAATAAGTCAACACATTGGTCTTGTCAAAGTGACGCGCGCACACATATCAGCTGATTCCAAGCACTTCAAGGTCGCTCGAATCACGTGTCTGCTCGCGCCCTATATCACTGTAATTTTAATGTGTTAGAAAGTAATGGCACCATTTACGTATATCTGTCACACCACAAATTAAATAGACATACGTTAAATAATTTTCTCTTTCTAATACAAAATGTTGCTAAGCTACTACTATAAAGTGCTGTGTATTCTTTCTTCGAACAAATGTTCTTGAATAGTTAAATTCTTTATTAGACATTGTTTCACCGAGAGTTCGCTATTGTACTTTTATTTTTCTATTTAACATCCAATAAATAATTTTCTAATAAACAGGATCCTGAGTTAAATTAAGTTGCAGAAATCTATAACAGTTAGGAAGTTAGAAGGTTTATTCTTTGATTATTAAAAAAAATGGACTATGGATGTTTTGCTAAAGAGCTCCTGAATTTTATATGTTTTATCTGAAGTTATGATAAATATTTATGTAGGCCCAAGCAAGTCTGGATATTCCAAATCATAGAGGCGATACACCGATGTCAATGCTGCAAAACTATTTAGGTGAACGATGGATCGGGCCTAAAGTTATTGAAAAAGTGAGAGAAAATATGTCTTCAAGTCGATCTCAGAATTTTTTACACAAAATGACTAAAGACAAAGTACGAAAATCTACAACTCTTCCAGAAAACACCCTGATTTTTTTATCTCATAATAATGAATCTTGTGTTTTAGAGAGTGCGATGGTGGTGCATGGTTGGAACCCCATTCCTAACATTCTACGTAGCTGGCCTCATTTTAGGAGCCAATTTATTGGTGCTTATAAAAATGTTTCTTCTTTCTTGCTTATACATATTGCTGTATTTTGCGGGGCAACTATTCTACGACGACCGTTTAATGGCTTTATTACCTCTCAGTATTTACTTGGCCACCAAACTTTGGATGTACGTGACTTGGATTGTATATATCATGCCGAGAATTTCGTTTTTCACGACCGTGGTTTTCCTGACAACTTCCGGCGCTTTGTGGTTTTTCTTCCTCAAATCGTGGTTGGGGGACCCCGGAATCATTTCCACATCACAGGAGCAAAGATTTCGAGTAAGACAATGTACAATTTATCTCAAGATAATACACTGCTCAAAACAATTAAAGGGTCAATTTTTTTTTGTCGATAACTTTATTCGTAAATTTTTAATAAATTTAAATTGCTAATAATATCACTGAATTGAATCCCAGATTATGTAAACTACTAAAAATAAAAAATCTGATGTGGTCAGCACATAACCTCTCGCCAGATATTTTACCTGGTTGTACGCATTAAACAAAAAATATTTTTAAATACAAATACATATATTCATGTCTCACTACAAAATAATTCTCACATATATTTGCAAAATCTATGGGATATTTTAATATAAATTATGTACAATACATACATTTTCTTTATATTCAATATCCTGAAATTTTCTTTTCTACTTTCCTTTTCTTTTTCTTTATATTCATTTTTTCGCAAATTCCTTTTGTATTCTTTTTTACGTATATTCTTTTGCGTTGTTGACTTTTTTTATTTTCATAATCTTCATAATGATGTACACATATTTTTGACAATGGCATACAAATATTATTGACAATGACATTTATGTGTCAATTACAAACATTTGAATTTCTTGTCTTGAAGTAGTTTGATCTGAGATTTTTTTACATCAAATTATTTTATATGCATTTCTTTATCTCTAAATCTATAGAATATATAATAATGAATTTATATTTATCGAATAAAGAATTTAACGTTCTTTAATATAAGTATTTACATAAATATTCGATAAATAGTATTTAGATGATTTTTTTCTTGTAACTACTACTTCCGGTTGTCCAATTGTTACCAAAACTTAATCAACTTTTCCCATTATTGTTAGATTGAGGAATCCGTAGTTAAAAATGTCTTGTCGTATAGTATTTGAGAAATCGTGGATCCAACATCCACATACACACATACGGACATCATCGTAAAATGTTATAATCGGATTCTAGGGACCTTAAAACGTGCTTATTCACTAAAATCTGGACATGCGATTTTTAGCATGAATCCAATACCTCTCTTAGCGAGAGGTAAAAAGAAAAATTGACCCTTTATTTGTTTTGAGCATTGTATGATGGAAACATGTTTTTGTAGACAATTATTGAGTTGGCAGAGCGAGGCGGAAACGGATTCGAACCATCTACATTTTGTTCGGCTTGTCTGGTGCGAAGACCTTTGCGTTCTAAGCATTGTTCTGTATGTAATCGATGCGTAGCCCGATTCGATCATCATTGCCCATGGGTCGCAAACTGTATAGGAGCAAAAAACCATAAATACTTTATGGGTTTCCTGGCTTTTCTGATAATAATGTGTTCCCAAATGATCTATGGAAGCACACAATATTGGCAGGCGCAATGTGAAATATTTCCGTTAAACGAGACGAGTTTCTGGCAGGTGATTGTTTCCATCGGACAGTGTGATGCTTGGGTGTCGTGGGTTTGCGCGAATGCGATGCTGCACTTTGCCTGGGTGCTCATGCTGTTTGCTTGCCAAGTATATCAGGTTCGTAGAAAACGGAGAATTAGGTTAAAGTGGAAGTAATGAAGATAAATAGCTGCACTCAAATATTATTTATTTATCAATTTCTCTACGGCCAACGATCGGCACCTCTTGGAGATTCTTTAGGACTAAGAATATTATTATAGAATAAAATATCAATCTGGAAGTTTTCGTCGAATAATAAAAATATAAATAGATTCAAAGACGTCATTAAGGACTTTTTTACAACAAATTATTTATACAGGATGGGGCATAGAAACTTCTTTTTTTTTTTTTGAAGACGAATAAAATAAAAATATTGCTGATGACAATAGTTACTTGTGTACCAAGGCCAAAAAGTGATTTTTTTTCGGCCGAGACGAGGACGAAAACAATTCTTGGCAGTGGTGCATACAAAAATTTTTAGTGGACGTTTTTAATAAAATTTACATATTTGTTAGATTTTTATTTATTATTTATTGATATAATTATTTATAACAACTGAATAATGGACCTTTTCAATTTAAAAAGATAGAAGATATGCGCAATGGGGATCCGCGCATAGTAAGAACAACAGAGATCTATGACGTTTGTTTCTAAAAAAATTTAGACGCGAAATGTGAGAATATCTCAGATAACTTTACAAAATCTTATCGAAATAAGTTACAAAAGCTTTTATTGAAGTTAAAATGTCTAACGATGCAATTTTTTTACCAAGAATACAGGTATTTTAATGACTGCAATATTTTTGACGTTTTGTTTGGCAGCCCGACTGGCAGTTGTTCGCGGTATTTTCTTACTATTTGCAGCCATAAATTAAATTGAAAAGGTCCATTTAACGGCTATCTCTATTGCTGCAAATAGTAAGAAAATGGCGCGAACAACTGCCAGTTGGGCTGTCAAACGAAACGTCAAAAATATTGCAGTCATTAAAATACCTGTATTTTCAGTGAAAATTTGCATCATTAGAGATTTTAACTTCAATAAAAGCTTTTGTAACTTATTTCGATAAGATTTTTTAAAGTTATTTGAGATATTCTCACATTTTACGTCTAATTTTTTTAGAAACAAACGCCATAGATGTGTTGTACTTACTATGCGCAGATCCCCATTGCGCATATCTTCTATCTCTTTAAATTGAAAAGGTCCATTGTACATATTTGTAACTGATAGTTGATAACTTTTTTATTCAGATATTGACGTCGGTAATGTCGCACCATAATGTAAAGTAGAAAATTATCAATAGATGGCGCTACCGTAAATTGGATAATAGGGCACGAGCAGTCACGTGACTCGAGCGACCCTTGACGTGTTTGGAATCAGCTGATTTGTGTGCGCGTGTCACTTTGACAAGACCAATGTTTAGAATATTTTAATTTTGAACAGCTATAATGTTATTATTGTACAATTTTCAGGCAGTAAAACACATGAAATTAAAAATAATAACTTCTTAACAGTTCAAAAATAAAATAAGTCTAAACATTTGTCTTGTCAGTGAAATTGTTCTTGTCAAAATGACATGCGCACACAAATCAGCTGATTCCAAGCACTTCAAGGTCGCTAGAGTCACGTGTCTGCTCGCGCCGTATAATGAAAGCGGCCGAGAAACTGTTATTTGTTGGCCCCTTTTGAGTACTAAAAATGGAATTTCTGGTTAAGGTCGCAAAAAAAATTTGGATAAAGAAAGAACATGATGTAAAAACACCTTGAAATTGTGGGCCACCATTCTCTATGCAATGATGCAATCGATTTCTGAAGCTCCTCTGTACACCTTCCAACATTCGGGTTATTTCCTGGCGAATAAGATTCTTCAACTGAAGCAGGGTTGTAGGGCGGTGTTTGTAAACTTTTGCCTTGAGAATCTTATTCGGCAAGAAATAGTCCAAATGTTGGAACGAGTAGAGAAGAGCTTCAAAAATCGGTTGCTTCAGTTCATAAAGAACGGTGGCCACCACCTTCAAGATGTTTTGTTTAAAACTTCCAATTATGTTCTTGTGGGTGAAACGTTGGCCGTTGAATAATAACTATGTTCTGTTCCATTTAAGCCATTCAGTAGATGGCACTGGCAACAGCGCAAATCTGAAGTAGCCGACATTACATTGGGTAAACTTGTCTCTAATTTCAGCCAATCAGATATGTCAAAACTATTCCCTATGCTCCGCAATACTGAATGGCTTAAATGGAACAAGGTATAAATAATATTTGACTGCAGTCTTGCGCAAATTTATCTCCATTATCCAACTCCAGTGTCGTTTGCTTTCATCTGCAGTGGAAGTAATGTTTGAATGTCTGTTGTAGATTGCGTGCCTAGGTATGACCACAAACGAGCGAATGAACAGGGGCAGGTACACACACTTTATCAACAACGCGGGAAACAGTCCGTTTTCGAGAAGCGCCTTGCAGAACATTACCGATTTCCTCGAGTGCAATTGTTGTGGCCTTGTAAAACCGCGCGTGACCGATTGGCTGACAAGCTTCGAACTGGAGAAGAACGTGGAACATCAACCGCTACTACCCCCCAAAGATAACTTTCAATACGTTTAATCCAAAGATTTGTTTGACTGATTTCATACAGCGCCATTAACAAATATATCTAGCACAAATTGTGATTGTTAAGTTATTTATAGCTCTCTAGAGTAAACATTCCATGTGTGTGCGATCAGACTTACGAGGTTTGAGCGCTCGTCGTGTTTTAACGAATTTTTATGGTAGAAGGCATAATTTTTAAGACGATTTCGAGACGTCAACGTCATACTTCATATCGGCTTTTAATTTTACAATAACATATTTATCTAGTCTATGATAGTGCGTACTCGATCACATATCAGTACTCGCTCACACATTTGTATATTTATGACGTATTATGCTGCATTCAACCACTTCTTGTATCTATTCAGCCTTTTAGCATACTTACATGTACAATCAATGTCTACTTGTATTTACGAATACAGATTTCTGACAATTGAATAAATGTATTTTCATTTCCAAATAGATTTTTCATTTATTATTACGTCAATTTTGTTTATTGACATATATTTTAGACTCTTTTGAGTCCTTCGTTATATATTATACACTTGGGTAAGTACTTGGTAAGTATGACGAACGATAAGAAAAGTAAACATAAAAAAGTACAAAAACGGGAAAACGACAATGACCTCGAAAGTTTGCCGAGTCGAATATCAGATGGTAAGTTAATATCACATTTTTTGACTGGATTCTAGAATACCTACTACCCTTGAAATTTCAATATTTTTTTGCAATGTCTTCTTTTAGCTAATATATAACAAAGAAACACAAAATTAGAGCGCGGAAGCTGGTATTTATATATTTTTCTGCAAAAATAGTGAGATTTTAAATAAATAAACAAATATATCATCACGGCTTATTACCCATTGCTGGGTGTGCCAATCTGCTTTGTACACAGATAACGGTGATGATAATATATTCGCACCGTGCGGGCGCGCTTACCAGGCGTCACCTCACGGGCACTCATTGCTGGCGTGGAGAGTGCACCAGAGGCCAATTTTGTGCCTTTTAAAATTGGAAATATTTGGCGTCGGTCGGGATCGAACCCGGTTCCCCAGATTCGCGACCTGTACTTGTGAAAATATCATTTTTTTGCTTGCAAATTTCATAATAGCTATTTGCGCTCGAAACACAAGATTTTTTCTACTGTCGCCACAATGGGGTCGTCCATCATAACAAAAATTTATTTGTTTCAAGTACATTAAACTAGTGCAGTGAAAAAGTGGATATGGCAGGACAACTGTTCACACAATTTATTTAATTTAACGTTATTTTATTTTTTTTATTTTAATGGGGTCTCGTGGCCGCGTGTCTGAGTGTCAGGTCGCAAATCTGGGGTTCGATCGCGACCGACGCCTAATATTTCTAATTTTAAATGGCACAAAATTGACACCTGTGGTGCACTCTCCATGCCAGCAATGAGTGCCCGTGAGGTGACGCCTGGCAAGCGCCCGCACGGTGCAAATATTTCATCATTACCGATATCTGTGTACAGAGCAAATTGGCACACCCAGCAATGGGTAGTAAGCCGTGATGATATATTTATTTATTTTATTTTTATTTATTTTCCATTCTTCTTGAGCTATTGCTTCAATCTAATCTAAACATTTTATACTTTCGTTTTTGTAAATGAATGCCCTATTTTATTTTCACAACAGTGCGGCATTTTGTTTGGTTATGTAATATACCGACAGAGTAGTTATATATCAAATTGACTTGTGAAGATGGTAAATGTATAACTACAGTGCCATTAGTTCCTGGCTAAACATTTCCATTTAGAATGTAGACAAGTGATATTTCTCAACATTGTCTATGCTCTGTTCTATTTAAGACATTCAGTAGATGACATTGGCAACAGCGCAAATCTGAAGTAGCCGAAATTACATTGGGTAAACTTGTCTCTAATTTCAGCCAATCAGAGAGGTCAAAACTATTCCGTATGCTCCGCAATACTGAATGCGTTTTTTCTTCGTCGCGCATGAGCGGCAAAGCGACATTTTGCGTTGACAAAAGAGCGCAAATGGCTACTTTGTATATATTGTAGAAAAAATACGTTAATGTAACGTAACCTAACGCACAGAACTCAATTCGACGAAATTTGGGTGGTTACATTCATTTTATAGATATATCGTGCGAAAATGAATATTAGTTTTTTAAGCTGTATTTGTGAAAAATATCTTTCTTTCGTTTACAAACTCAATTTGCTTTCCGCACCCTAATTTTTGTGGAATTTAATATTTTTAATGGTTTTGCAACTATACGAGGCCTGTCTAAAAAGAATCCGACTTTCGGGTGGGGAAAAATATTGCGTGTCTGACGAGGTTGGTACCCTAAACTCCACCTATATACATTTCGCCCTCCAATCCTTCCATTGCTGGAAACACCTCTGAAAGCTTTCTTTTGGTCTACAAATCCGCCGACGCGTTCCGCATTATCTCCTCTCTCCTTCATTTGTGCGTCCCCCCCCCCAACACCTCACACAGCAGCTACCAAGCAGCGGATGACGCACTGTGGAAAGTGGCGCCGCCCTACCGTTATTTTGCGCGGGAAAAATGAAGGTCGGAGTCGAATTCTTTTTAGACAGGTCTCGTATATAACCATCAAAATAAAATTCTTGAGTGGTAGGTATTTTAGACTAGCCAATTTTTGATTTTGATTATTTGTTATATTTATTTTAAATAAAGACACTGAACCACATTCTCCAAAAGATGTTAGTGTACGTAGTGTTAGAGAAGAATTAAAAAATGTTATTGAAAATATGGGACCAAATACGAACGTATCTAGTGATACAGACATTGAAGAATCAAGTATATCTTCAACAGATCATAGTTATGTTCAAGTAACTATTCCTAAAATATATTAAGAAGTTTATTTTAAATAATCTATATATTTAGATCGAATCAGAAACTACTAGCAAAGAATACAAACCTCAAAAACTAACTCCGATTGAAGAAGAAACAGAAACAGATTATGATATTTCAGAAATAGAATACTCCAAAAAATATGTGGATACATCTATGCAAACTTCTCCCAAAGAATATATATGCCCTAATGCCCATAATATTAATATACCTTCGCATCATTTTTGGCCTTTTTTCCCTCCGGAATTTACAGATATTCAACAACAAATTAATAAAAAAAATTCGTATCAACGAGTATCGCGTTTGGCTTCGTGGTTAGGGATAAAACATAAAGAAAGTACGAATTTGTATAAAGTTAATATAGAACAGGATAAAGATGAACATAGTCCGCCAAGAGTATGTACAATTTTTTCTACTGGGTGTTGCACAACTTCGGGTACAAATTTTAAGGGCATATATTTACCAAAATGAGTAAAAAATCTTAGTCAGCGCAGGTGTGATCTTCAACTGTTTCGGAGAGAGTAGTCATTCTGTATTAGAATCGAAGAAAAACTGACAAAGATAATGATCGAAAAAAATTTGTTTATGCCAGTAAATAGACTATAAAAATACAATAAAATTTTATATAAATCCTTTTTATACCTCCCGCTACCCTTGGTAAGGGAGGTATAGGGATCGTGCTAAAAATCGCATATCGAAATTTTGGTAAATGACCACGTTTTAAGGTCCCTAGAATCCAATTTTAACATTTTCACGATAATGTCTGTGTGTATGTGTGTGTGGATCCTCCACTCTAACTCAAATTCTATCATTCAGAAAATTTTGAAACCTTGTATTTCGACCTTTTTCTATTACAAAAAGAGCTCATTAGATTTTGGTGTAAATCGGATAACCGGAAATGGCACTTTATTTGAAGCTCAAAATAGTTTTTTTTTTCGAAAAATACCTTTAAATGTTATTTTTTCAAGATTATTGTTATTATAAAAATTAAAGATTATTAAATTTTCTACAGATTTGCATTAATACTTTTTTTATATATTTTATGGATAAATTTATATAATTATCTATAATTTTAATCCCTGAGCCTTCGCTTTAAACAAGCAAAATTCCTTGGTTACACAGTTCATATCTCAAATGTACGTAACTGACAGATAAATGTCACTGTCAAAGAACTAATAATTTCAAATTAATAATAGTAACGTTTTAAAAACAAAATAGTAAATAGAACCATAGTTATATGGAATGGATCTTAATACAGTTTCCGCAATAACTAAATATGTAAGAATATATACTTAAATTAATAAAAATTAAATAGCGGGAGGTTTGATGTTGCCACATCAGATTTTTCAATTTCGAATAGTTAAGAAGTTATTTGAAAATTAAATTTTGTTAAATTTACTCGACGTCGTAACTCTTATAGTTTTCGAGATTCCAAAACCAGAGATAAACCCCGTACAAATTATTTTTCACTGATTTATATCCTTAAAGTTTGTACCCGAAGTTGTAAAACAGCCTGAAAAAGAATTCCACAAATTTTGATAATTTTTTTAGAGATTAACTTTCGATTTGTTAAGTGAACCCCCCAAAGCGGAAACCAAAAACATTGGAATAAATACAAGTACAAATGCATTCGTAAATTATGAACCAAAACAAAACTGTAATGTAAAAGTTAGTAAATCTGGGCAAAGAACTGAAAAAATAACTGAACGAGTTGATATTTATTATTTTGACCACGGAAATGCAGAGTAATATAATTAAATTGAAAGAGAACATATAAAAATGTTTAAATTTATAGATATTATCGAACAACTGACTCACCCCCTCCCATAAAAACGGAGTACATCGCCGAAAGAACGGATTTCTATACGAAGAAAATTTGGGCAGAATTCTTCGGAGTATTTTACATCGGGATTTCTTTCGTCACGGGATTCATTCTTCAATTTTTACGGTAATTAAACCACTTTTTAAATGAAGCACGCAAGGGGTCGATGAAAATGCAACAACAAAAAATATTAGGAATAAATGAGATTCGCCCCATTGCTCTTCCTAAGATATCCCACAGATTTTCAATTGGTGATAAATCTGGAGAATGAGCAGGCAATGGAAGCGCTAATATTCTGGCTGATTAAAGAGTGTCAGTACTCTTTTCGCAAGATGTGATCTTGCGTTGTCTTGCTGAAATACGGCTGTCGGTTTAAGTTGTACATGGGGAGCAACTTCCGGTATTAGAATTTCACTAATGTACCGCTGTCTAGATGCGATATTGCACCCCAGATCATAATACCTTGTGTAAGCGCTGTATGACGCACACGAATGCAAGCCACATTCCCTCTTTCACCCCGACGTCATCCAACAAGTATCCGAGCACCACTTTGGTATAATGCCACGCATGATTCCGTTATATTATATTACAAGAGGTGGTCTCCTGTGGATCCCTGTACTGCGACCTGTAGATCTATTGTACCCTCCAGATTTACTCCTATTCTAGGAGTCCTGTTTGTTTAATAAACTACAGGGTTTTCTACAGATCTAAATCTGTTAGCATATCCTGCTGGATCTTTTCTGCCCCCAGGATATTACATCTGCTGCTCGTAAAGGCTTCACAGTGACATATAAGGTGCTGAGGGGTTTCTTCCTCTTCACCACACCCCCTGCATGTTGGTTCTTGTGTTAGTCCCATCGTGTGCAGGTGTTTGTTTAGTAGACAGTGTCCTGTTATTAATCTAACGTCTTGTTTGCTTATTAGGAGTAAACGATCCGTTCTTTTCTTGGTTGGTTCATTTAGGAAGAGCTTTGAATGTCTCTGTCCTGGTGATTCTTGTGCCATTGATTCAGCAATGTTTTTATTTCCCGCTTAACTGTCTCCGCTGAGATTCCAAAAGCCAGTTCTGGTCCTGTGAAAGGAAAACTTGTCCCCTTCTTAGCCAGACTATCTGCTACCTGGTTTCCTTCGATCACTGAATGCCAGGGTACCCATACTAATTTCAATTTGTTCCTCGCTCCTAGTGCATTTAATCTGTGGATGCACTCTAGAACAAGTCCAGATTCTGTGCTTTTAGTGCGGCTTGGCTGTCTGTTATTATAGAGATTCTTCTGTAACTAAAGTGGCTCTCTAGTAGTAATTTGGCGCAGGTTAAAATTGCGTACAATTCAGCATGATTCCATAGTCGTATTTCTCTGCATAAATTCAATCGCAAAGATGTATGAAGTGTGGTCAAAGTCGTGCGTGCTTTCCAAATTCCCCCAAACGGTGGCGAATGGGGCGGACAGAGAGAGGGTATCTTGATACTGTACAACTGCTGTGCTAAATCCGGGGCACTTTGAGTACGGTCTTGTAAAGCTAGACGAATAAGATTACGGTCTTCCCTCTCTGATGTTCTCGTATGTGCCCCAGATCCTGTCTGCACCTGTCTCTATCCACTGTCTTTTGCAAGAAATATTTAATAAACAAGTTTTGCGATAATGGGCTACTTGTGTGCCATTTTTTTTATTTAATATTTTTGAAGAGCCGATAAAAACTTGCTACCCATATTTTTTCTTTTTGCAAAATTTTCATTAATGGACCTTTTCAATTTAACGGCTATCTCTTTCTATCGCTGCAAATAGTAAGAAAATGGCGCGAACAACTGCCAGTTGGGCTGTCAAACGAAACGTCAAAAATATTGGTTATTAAAAACCTGTATTCTCAATGAAAATTTGCATCGTTAGACAATTTAGGTCCAATAAAAGCTTTTGTACTTATTTCGATAAGATTTTTTGAAGTTATTTGAGATATTCTCACATTTTACGTCTAAATTTTTTAGAAACAAACGCAATAGATCTCATTTGTTCTTATTATGCGTAAATCCCCATTGCGTATATCTTCTATTTCTTTAAATTGAAAAGGACCATTGGCCAGAAAAAATAAATGAAATTTTAATATTTAAATTACTGCCGTGTATGACGTAAAATTACGCCGAATCATGAATGGCCGTAAAGCAATAACATCGGTACGTCCAATAGCAACGGCATGTGCAGGTAATTTAAACATGACATGTTTGACGTTTGAATAATAGTTTCAAGGTTAATATTTTCGTTTGTCATTTTAATCTTGTACGAGTATAAGCTGAGTTAAAATCCTGCTTAACAAATCGAAATACGTAATAAAAGTAACAGAAACCACGCAAATTTTAAATAATAAAGAAGAGAGACAGTGATAGAAAAATGAACTATCAAAATCAAATTAAAACTCGCACTCACTCGCCATCTACAGATTATATTCTTAAATATGAATCCCTTTCTCCAGTTCAAAATAATGACGTCAAAGAAAATCTTCTTTCTTAATTTATTAAAAAACATATAATTTAAAAATATATATATATACGTTTTCAACTTCAGGTATTTAGTGATAGATATCAGATTTTCAGTACCACGCAAGTAGCCTATTAGGTTTGAGCATGTGTATTTCTTCAAAGACTAAACTAAACATTTATTTATTCCTAATATTTTTTGGTGTTGCATTTTGAACAACCACTATTGTACAAGAATTTTTTTGTAGGTTCATTCTTCAGGGAATAGTTCGTCCGTTAACCATCGGAGTTTTTCAATTAGTGTCCGATTATTTCTTCAAACCATTTCTTGCGGTAATGTTCAACGGAGTGATACAACCGCCGATGATATTTTTGTACAATTTCATGACTTCTGTGAGGGATGTTTGCGCACCTATAGCAAACTCCATCGGATTTTTCGTGCGGGAAATATCTGTAATGTGCAAAGCTATACGGTTAGTGCAAGTGGAAAGAAATGAAATAACACAGAAAAAGTGTAACTGTCATTGTGAAAATGAGCAATAATTAACATCGGAGTGATTTATTGTTTATACTCTGTAACATGTCCCACTCTGTTATCCACTTGTGGACTAATTGATAACAAATTGGTTTTACAATATAGGTATATTATAGTATATATATACAACTTCAATAGTAATCACGCAAGGAACAATTTGTTAACACTGTACATCTGAAAATATGTTTAATGCCTCTCACAGTCCATCACGAAAAGAAACAATATCATATTAAAAACACTATTTATACAAATAATAAATAGCTGAGTGCCTGATTTGCTTACTCTTGTTGAAGAGAACTTTTGTGAAAAGCTTCCAAGAAATACCTACATGTCTAATTCAGTAATTCTTCACTGATAGTGTGTGACTACAACGGAATATTCTACTTATTGTAACTTCACTTGTAATGAAATCATTTGCTACGGCGCAGTCTATTGCGTACTCAAGCAACAACGGAAGTAAGTCCAGGAATATTACCTCCAAATACGGTACCATTCGCACAAATACAACATATCCAAAGACCAGAAATACCTCGGAATTTAACCACCAATTTGTAAACAGTGCATCACAGAAACCAAACCCCTCTCTGGACAATTTGCCGACGGGCAATTCGCAACGGACAATTTGGCGCAGGACAATGGGCCTTTTACAAATAAAATTACAAATGGCGGAAAGTAAAAACTCTGGTTTATTTATTAAATAAATTCACACAAAGCGTTTGTGATGAATATTTTAAAAGAGGAACAGGAGATGAGAATCAGAAAGTGTTTTTTGTTCTACAAGATGCGAAATAAACACCACATAAAGTGACATATAATTGCGTAGTTGCCAGTTTGATACTAAGAAACTAATAAAGAATATTTTTTTTCCTTTAAATATTTATTTATTACTTTATAATCAAAGACAAAATTATTTAAGTTTTTGTGTTGTTTAAATATTTTTTTTATCGAAAATAAATGTTTGTCCTTTTAATCATTTTACTTGACAACATGTTGCCTCCCCATCTCTAGTTCTTAAAAATTTCACTACGTGGCGCATTGAAAAATAACGTCAGGGCATATACCTATTAGACTAATATATTGCTAATGCTCGTATCTTTCCCATAAGAGTAGGTGAAGGAAACACTGTGAAATGAAAATATCATTTCTGCATAGGTCTATCTCACACAAACGCCCAATCTGGAATTATGCGCAAGCTCATAAATCTTCACTACTATTGGCTAACGCTGACAGTTGTCGCCAGCTAATGCAGCAAGCACGTGGTTTGACGTTTGATTTCAATTCTTTTTGTACTTGTACTTCGAAGAGAAAGCATATTAATAATTAACAAAAAATCGGGGAAGCCTGATATATCCCTCAAAGGATGTGGTATTTATTTGTAAAAAGGCTGAAAGGGTATTTAGGCAAAACCAACAGGAAATATTTGAAAATATAAAGTTAAAACAACGCATGATTATTAATGTGTTTCAGCAATGCTTTCCTTATGTGTTTAATACAACCGAATTTGTTAACCACGTCAAAGAACAAACTATTTTAGACAACCACAAAACACATATTATGAAAATTATTATTGACATATTTCTAAAAATTAGATTTTATCACGAAACGAAATTACTGTCGGAAAAAGATTATATTAGAAATAAGTATCATCGATTCTTCTTTACCTTATTGTCATTTAAATAAATTAATCCGGACAGATTGTGTTCCTATTATTTTTACAGTACAACAAAGCATATTATTTAATTCAAATTTAACACTAGAATATTTCACTATTATTTATTATTACTAATATTTCTATTCAAGAATTTACACACAAGATAAATAGTAGGTGCATTACTTAATTTCTCAAATTTAAATTTAAAATCTCGCACTAGTCGTCAATAATCTTGTTCTTGTTCCTTCGGGCTATGATTCGCAATCTAAGTGATAAAATTGATCATGATGTCGTCGTTAGCTTATAGTCAAGGTTTACGAGCATGCACATAATTCCAGGTTGGGTGTTTGTGTGAGATAGGCTTATGCAGCAATGATATTTCCATATCAGTGTTGGCTCCAAGAAAAGCAAAGGATCCGCAATATATTATTTAATAGGTATATGCGTCAGGGTGCAATAAAAATGTAAAAGGTCCATTTTAAAATGAGAATATAGTAAACTATGACTTTTGAAAATGAAGTTCTGATAGTTGGATTCTTCATCACGATAATGTGACGCGACGCAAAAAATAAAACGATGGACAAACAGATATGGAAGTCAATAATGAGTGATGTTCTTGGGCCTGTAGCACCTAAAGCGACCCACCAATTTTACAGCACTTTCTTTTATATTTAACGTATAAAGGCAATAGCAGCCTCCTTATTCACCCAACCGTCTCTTCTAACTTTGTTCTTATTCCCAAAATTTGAGTGTGCAAAGACACAATTTTCCATTTTCGTGGTTGAGAGATTATAAGACAGTTTAATTTAGAGTTCCGATAGGGGAAGAAGGAGAAGAGATAACAAGGCCGCAGGAGTGCCACAAGAAATAAAAAAAGTTTCAAATAAGTGCGCTCGTAATACGGGAATAAATGTTTCCAAGTCCACAGCTTTTAAAAAAATACTTATTGGATATCGATGACTACGTTTATCTCGATAATTCAAGCGGCTTTAAGTATACTATGACTTGAAAAATCCTATTGGTTTATCTCAGCGGATTGAAAATAAGATTGAGTTATTTTCAATCCTTTTTAAATTCGTATCGGATAAAAAAAGATAGTTAAATACTCGATTATACAGACAGACAGGGGGAGGTATATAATCTAATTTCATCCTGGATATATAACCCCAAAATCTAAAAATTGTGATGTTATTTGTCTTCTCTTTTGAAAACTAAAAAAAAACATTTATTTCTTCATCACTCCAAATATTTCGCTTTTCGACAATGTTACTAAGTTTTATATCGCGACTTTTATAAAACGCGGTAAAATGCAAACAACCAACAAATGATATGAAATTAGTAACATTGTAACATTTTGCGGATGTTACATTATTTGAAGCTTCACTGTTTATTTCGACAGAAGTCCAAGCCTGTTATTTTACAGGCTTAGCTTGACATTTTCAAGAGGCTTGAAATATTAATCTCGATTGTTTATTTCGAAGATTGAAAAAGGATTTACTAAATTCAAGCGGCTTCAAACGTCGACATAAACGTAGTCTGTTCATCATTTAATGCATTTAAATCGAGCGCATAAAATTTAGTATCAGCCATGTTCGTGACGTACTGGGCACTGGCAAATGTTAATGTAATGGCTGTTCGCGCTGGTTTTGACGTGACACGAAACAACGTACCCAGCGCTTTGTCATATTCGTCTCATTTAGCTGCAGAGACGTATGTAGAAGACGTCACACGTGCCGTTGTTTTTCTTGGGACCCATTTTTTAAATTTATATTATTTTTTCCGGGCGTATTAAAAACTTTTCGGCGAAAATACAAAATACGAGTCTAATATTTTTATGAACAGATTAACATATTAAAAAATTTAAAAAAATGGAAATCCCTATTGGAAATTTATTTTATATTGTTTATACAGCGATTTTACGAATACGGTTGGCATACCCAGAAATGGGTAATAAGTCGTGATGATATATTTATTTATTTATGTAACGAATTGTCCTGCATCAAATTGACCGCGCCAAATTTACCTGCGCCGAAATGTCCTAGAACTTAAATCTCATAGTTTCAAAATGAAAATCACAAAAAAATATTTTAATTATCCAAGTATGCGAAATATTAATTGTCAATTTTAATAAAAATATCGCATCAAAAATTGACACATGTGTAATTTTTACATCTTATGCTCTAATATCGATATTATATTTTTCTTTTAACTGACAGTTAACAGTCGGTTTAGCCAGTCATGAAAATACCGAGCCTAAAATAATTTCAAAATTCATCAGTTTGTTGATTTCATTTTAAAAGCATAAGATTTGCCCAACAATACGAAATAAAATAAAAACTATATTACTTTATAATATAGCTTTTATTTATATATTTTTTATCATAACTCATTCATCTTACCATATACCCTTGTGTGTTACTTTTAGTAAAAAGGTCTCCCCGTTTTGTTATGTGTGTATTTGTGAGAATTCTACATTTTCTATGCGATGTGCGCGTCAGCCGTCGCCGACGTTGAAGGCTCGGACTGTCCAGTGTCTGCAGCCTCCACAGCGACCTCGGGCTCCGCGGGGTCTAGCTCGGACTCTGTGAGGCGTAGCGCTACCTCCAGGTCGCGCAACACCTCTGTTTCTTTGGGCTCGATGAGCGAAAAACGGTGGTGCAGCGCTGTGAGGTGCGCGAACGTCAAGTTCAGGTGCGCGTGTAGACCGAGCAGCACCACTTCTCGGAAGTGCGCGGCGTACAAATGCGCTATCACATGGAAGAGTAATCGGACGATCTTTCGCACGATTGACTCGAATGATGACGGGAATTCATTAGCTAGAAAGCAAGAAAAACATGGAATACATCTCAATAATTATAATTATTTATACCGGGTGTCTATCTTAAAGGTGTACATAGGAGATTAACATGGGAAATCAGTTTTTTGGAATTTCCTGCTCGCCTAATTATTTTAAGCAAAAACGCGTCAAATAAAAGTTTTAGGGAATAAAATTTTGCATCTATATCAATAAACAGAGTTATCTTTACCTGCTTTGTAACAATAGAAATTAAATATAGTCGAAAATTAGGTTGAAAATATCTAAAACCATGGAATTAGACAAAAAATAAATAAATGCGTGACGTTTGATCTGTCACAACGTTAACTTATTTGGAGTTTCTGACAATTTGATTTTGTCTCAAGTTTTATTGTCTGAAATTATTAAAAAATAAATATTTGTACTAATGAAGAGCGTGTTTTCATAATTGCTAAATTCGTGACAAAATATGAAAAGACTGCTAATATGTCTTCAAAAAATACACGTTATCCGCGTAATCAGAATATAGGACGAGCAGGAAAACGTGCGTTACTGGAAGAAAGAGTATTAGAAATAAATATACAGACCCCTTCTGTAGTACTAGATTTATTGGAAATGAGTTGAAATTACATCACAGCATCATACATAATTATGTTATGCAATATAGAATTTTAATAAATTCAAATTATTTAAACAAAACTGTATTTTTTAACTTTATTTATTAAACCAGTATAATATTTCTATTATTCTAATAATTAACGATGTGTTTTGAAATCAAATTGTCAGAAACTTCAAACAGGTTCAAACAGGTTATTTACTTACGTTGTGACAGATAAAACGTCACGCATTTATTTATTTTTTATTCAATTCCATGGCTGTCGATATTTTCAACGTAATTTTCGACATTTTCATATTTAATTTCTGTCGTTACAAAGCATTTAAAGGTAATTCTGTTTATTGATTTAGATGCAGAATTTTATGCCCTAAAATTTTTATTTGACGCGTTTTTGCTTAAAATAATCAGGTGAGTAGGAAATTCCAAAAAACTGATTTCCCATGTTAATCTCCTATGTACACCTTTAAAACAGACACACGGTATAATGCATCTAATAACAAAATATTATACAATTCATTGTGGGCAACAGCTTTTAATAACAACAAGAACATATTTATAAATAAATACTTTAAATTAAACATTGTTTTATTTGCGGTTTTGCAGTCATAGTTATTTATAATTTATAGATTTTACGTCAAATTCCGAAATATACGATTCATCTTATTAAAATCATCCGTTTGACCAGAGCCTGATTCTGTATTTCTACGTGTTTTTGAGTGGTCAAAAAAATATCCCCCAAAACATATACACCCACCTTTGAGTAAAATAATTAAAATTTTCAAAAATTTACTTTTTATATGTACTTTTAGATAGATTTCAATACGCTGATTCTAAATTTTCAACCCCCAAATTAATGGACCTTTTCAATTTAAGGGCTATCTCTTTCTATCGCTGCAAATAGTAAGAAAATGGCGCGAACAACTGCCAGTTGGGCTGTCAAATGAAACGTCAAAAATATTGCAGTCATTAAAATACCTGTATTCTCAGTGAAAATTTGCATCGTTAGACATTTTACCTTCAATAAAAGCTTTTGTAACTTATTTCGATAAGATTTTTTAAAGTTATCTTACATTTTACGTCTAATTTTTTTAGAATCAAACGTCGTAGATCTCAGTTGTTCGTACTATGCGCACATCCCCATTGCGCATATCTTCTATCTCTTTAAATTGGAAAGGTCCATACCTTTTAGTTCCTGAGATATTTGCGTTCAATATTGGACCTCAAAAATCCGATTTTTGGGCAACAACCCAAAATGGATGGAGATACAAGCCTGCCGATATTTTCAGTTTTTTGGCTGTGCAAACAACTAATGTTTTTTTCGCACTCCCGAGACTAAAGAGCGATTCTAATCACTCATTTCAGGGACTAAAGTTCAAATTCAGTCCCAGAGGGATTAAATATGAAAAAATCCCTGGGGGACTAAAGTAAAAATAAACAAGATGTTTCCATAACATCATATAGTGTTACTATGATTTACTTATTCGTATCTGCACTACATTTTGAGCAGGCGTTGAGTTTAAATTTGAACAAAATTTTTGACATTTGTATTGTCAGATTAATTTCTTTTACACTAATATGGTTCCATTTGATACGGGAGTGCGAAAAATAGCGTATATACCACAGGACTAAAGTGCATTCAATCCCTCAAATGATTATTTCCCTCACCTTCGGCTCGGGAAATAAACTTCACCCACAGGATTGAATAAGCACTTTAGTCCCTGAGTATATAATATACTATTACCTCCCGCTACCCTTGGTAAGGGAGGTATAGGGATCGTGCTAAAAATCGCATATCGAGGTCCCTAGAATTTTAACATTTTCACGATGATGTCTGTGTGTATGTGTGTGTGGATCCTCCACTCTAACCCAAATACTATCATTCAGAAAATTTTGAAATCTTGTATTTCGAACTTTTTCTGTAATGGAAAGAGCCCATTAGATTTTGGTGTAAATCGGATAACCGGAAATGGCACTTTACTAGAAGCTCAAAATAGTTTTTCTTCGAAAAATACCTTTAAATGTTATTTTTTCGAGATTAATGTTATTATAAAAATTAAAGATTATTAAATTTTCTATAGATTTGCATTAATACTTTTTCTATATATTTTATGGATAAATTTATAAAATTATCTATTATTTAAATCCCAGAGCCTACGCTAAGAACTAATCATTTCAAAATAATATTAATAACGCTTTAAAAAGAAAAAAGTAAATAGAACATAGAAAAGGAATTCAATACAGTTCCCAGCATAAGTAAATATGTAAGTATGTATTTAGATTAATAAAAATTAACGATTCCAAAATGTTTAAGCTAATCCTCATTTTTGGATTATTCTATCCCGGTATTTAAAATTTAATCTTCATTTTATTATAGCTCCGGTGGCTCAATGGTTAGAGCAACGCCTCATGTCATGAGTGCCCTCGGGGCTCTGGGTTCGAATCCCACAAAGGCATGGATGTGTGTGAATGTGAACCCACTCTGTAATTGGGATTTAATCCTGTTGAGGGGTTTAAAAAAAAGGTAGTTACTTGGATTAGATTAGACTATATTTTAAGAAATAAACTGTCAAAATTAGATTAAAATTCGTTAATCCAAAAATAAGGATTAACTTAATCTTTTTTATGACTCGGGCTGTAAATGGCGTTGGCCACACCAGATTTTTTTTAAATAATAAATATAAAATTTGAATTTCAATTTTTTTTATTTTGAGTGTATTTGGGTTTTAAAGGCTATAATCCGACTAGAACATGGTTGAATCTTCAACAACTGTCCGGGATAAATACGACCCACGTTCGAATGAAATTGATATTTTAATCGTTATAATTTGGAATATTTTGAACAAAGCAAAAGTAAAATAAATATTTGACTCCATTTAGTTATCTTTCCTTATCAAATGCGGATATAACCGAATTGTAATTACTGATAAAGAAGAACAATTTTTATCTGTATTTTCCACAAATTACAAAAAAAGATAATATAAAGGAAAGTAGCTTCTTACCGTATTTGGTGGGAAATATACTTTCATCACTGATAGTTTTCTGTGTAAAAGTCATTACATAATCTATGTATTGTGGCGCTGCCACCCTAGTTTTTTTCCCTTTTTCATCGAACCATAAATAAGTTCTACAAAAAAAACATAATTGCAAGTATGAAATAAAGAAATTTAATAATTTTACCTCTGGCCAGGCCCCGTCATGTCGGGACAACCGGACATTGTACAGAATTCACTAACAGTTCCGTAGACTAGGTTTACGTGGTCGAAAAGGGCCATTGCTATAAAAAAAATATAACATATACATACATTATTCGTAGATGAGAAAGTTTTGGTTCTTACTGTGTGAGGCGAGCCATTCATTGTAATCTAACCCTGCAGGTAATTCAACTAAAACTCTCAGATCCATTTCAGGCAGCTTTCGTTCAAGAACCGCTGCTTCGAGGTATAATTTAGGATCCCCTGAAGACCCTGAGTCGCCGCCTTCTCGCTCTTTACGCCTCGCCTTCCTGGTTAAACAATTAAACATTTCATATTTAGTTTCAGTTGCATAATATGTTAATTTACCCGAAAAATTGCAACGGAATTACACCACACAAACACAACATGTCAGCTCATTCGCTTAATTATTACAAGTAATTGTATTTACTCATCTTATCAGGTGATTGATAATAATATACATAGGAATATGCGAATACGTCACCTATTAAGTGATAAAATTTAATCACACCTGCAAAAGCAACTTATTTTTTCTTCCACTTCTGGAGGAAGAGCCATAGCTCTTGTAAGAAGTCTGTTATCTTCATGCCGAAAATTTCGGCTGGAAAAATGACTAAACATTTCGCTGCAACTTACTTGGTGTGACTACATTTTACGACTGTTTTTTTTACGTTCTCAAGGTAAAGACATGATAATATAATTAGTTAATATATGATGTATTACAACCTTACAAGTTCTTTGCTTAGGAACATAAATATTTACTAACATACACTTTAAAGATTCGTGCTTTCTGTTAATAAAGAAAGATCAATATAAGAAATTTTCCTTGGCTTTGATTCAATACAATACAATTATTTACAAATGAACATAATGAGATGCTTTAATTTTTATGTAGAACATTCAACCTGTTTCGCTAAAAAAATTACTTGAATTATGAAACATTTTCTGATAAATAAATGATGTAGAGTGCGAGATTTTAATCCAAGATTCATATTTTTTACCAATTCTTTACGATTTTTACACAAAGCTAAAGTACGAAGAAGTAAAAATACCGTAAGTATTGAGCTGTCATTGAAGATTGTGCAATGCTTCAAAATAGTGATATAATAAAGAAAATATGCCATATAAAATGAATACGAAATATGAGATTGTTTTGAAAAGAAGCAAATAAAAACATAATATGAAAAGTGATTTCTTACCCCATAAACCAGTCCACGGTATCGCGGAGATATTCCGGTAATCGCTCCAGTTTGACGACTTATAATTACAGTACTAATCAACAAAAATAACCCTTTCTTTTTAAAGTAAATTAAAATTAAGTATCGACCACAGATGAGACTTTGCCCCTGACGTTCAGTTTGACACTTTACGTTACAATTTCAGACATGATTAATTAAAATAAGGTGGAAATTCGCCAGTTCCAACACTGTCAATTGATCCACTGATACAAATGATCACTTCAAATTTTATATTATGTACTTTCATCGACACTACAAATAAAATAAAGTCATTCTCCAAACGTGCGCCATATTTACAAATTCACTGCTCCGAAAATCACCTGAGACGAAATGTGATTCATTTCTTAAACACGAAACTAGACACAAGTTAAAAGTTATCTTATTTTTTATGAAATATCGAATTTTCAATCACTTTCCACTATATAAATAGCCGACTCACTTATCTAATCAATCTTCATGAGCCTTTACTTTTAATTTAAGATTAAATCAGTGCTTTAGTTTTCATTCGTACGATGTAAACGTCGTTTATGATCCGGATAACCAACTGTCAATACTGATAAAATTTGTTTATTTTTACAATAATACGAAATTATAAATGGGTAAGTACCTGAAAACGCATTATTTTATCCATAACAACTGGAGAGAGATAAATCTTATCGTTATCTTTGTTGATATTTTGCTTTTCGTTGTACCCTACTGCAGTGGCATTTTACAAGTTCTCGTTTATTTTTTAAGTTCCACACTCAGCAATAATAGACGAAAAAATTCCACTGTATTAATAATTCTTTATATTTATAGAAAATAATTTAAATACGCTAGATCTATCAGGAACTAAGCTCAAAAAACTAAATAAACCCAATTCTTATGAGGCTCATGTTAACGTTTTAAATCTCGACGACAATGAGCTTCAAAGATTGGATAATATTGACTCATTTACAAAAGTACAAAAGGTATACATGTGTGGGTATTTAAATCACAAACATCTATACATTATATGTATTTTTTATTAGTTAACTGCAGTAAGAAATCAATTGTTACGTATGTATGGTGTGTGTCGATTACATGCTTTACATACCTTGAATTTGGCACATAATGGTATTCTTACAATAGAGGGACTAAAGGAACTTGTGAATTTGAAATATTTGTGCTTGGCAGGCAATAACATTAAGGTATATTTTATTCATCTAACATGGCAAGAAACCGAAAAAAAAACAGGTAATGGTTAACCGAAATTGGAAACGCAATTTTTAACGGTTTTGCCAAGTAACTTTCTCCTTCGTTTCTGAAACGGTGGTTTCAGTTAATTGGTTGTCTGGCAAATAAAAATGTCGGTTTCAGTTAAAAATCAAGTGTTTTGTAAACGGATTTTGCTCAAAAACCGGCTAAAAAAGTAACTTTTTTCTTTTTTGAAACGATTTTCTGTTAATCGGTTGCTTGGAAAATAAAAATGTGTTTTAAAAAAACGGGTAATCGTTAACCGAAACCAGGAACACAATTTTTTAAACGGTTATTTCTGTTAACTGGTTTTTGGCATATAAAAATGTCGATTTCTGTTAAAAATAAAGTTTTTTTGTTTTAAAAAACGGGTAATTGTTAACCGAAATTAGAAACGCAATTTTTTAAACGGATTTGCTCCGTTCAAAAATAACCTTTTCCTTTTTTGAAACAGTTATTCCTTTTATCCGATTGTCTGGTAAAAAAATTGTTGGTTTCGTTAACCGAAATTAAAAACACAATTTTCTAAGCGGATTTTGTTCAAAAACCGGCTAAAAAAGCAACTATTTTGAAACGATTGTTTCTATTAATCGATTGTTTGGAAAATAATAAACACCCCTATTCTGTAACTCAATCGATAATAGTTTTCGATCGATAATTATTTTTGACAAATAGAAACAAATGTAGCATCTGTCAGTTTCATTTTTTATTCAGTGTCTACTATTATTATTGGCTACAATTTATTATCGATCGATAAAAGTTATCGATTGAATTATAGAATAGGGCCAATTGTCGGTTTCGATTACAAATAAAATGTTGTTTAAAAAAAGAAACGGGTAATCGTTAACCGAAACCAGGAACACAATTTAAAGAAAGTTAACTATCCTTTTTTTGAAACGGTTATTTGTTAACCGGTTGTCTGGTAAATAAAAATGTCGGTTTCCATTACAAATAAAATGTATAGCTTTAAAAAAACGGGTAATCGTTAACCGAAACCAGGAACACAAATTTTTAAACGGTAATTTCTGTTAACCGGTTTTTGGCATATAAAACTGCTGATTTCTTATAAAAATCGAGTGTTTTTGTTTTAAAAAACGGGTAATCGTTAACCGAAATTAGAAACGCAATTTTTTAAACGGATTTGCTCGGTTTAAAAATAACCTTTCCCTTTTTTGAAACGGTCATTCCTTTTAACCGGTTGTCTAGTAAATAAAATTGTTTCGGTTAAAAGTCAAGTGTATTTTTAAGGGGTAATCGTTAACCGAAATCAGGAACACAATTTTTTAAACGGCTTTTGCTCAAAAACTGCTTAAAAAAGTAACTATCCATTTCTGAAACGATTATTTCTGTAAACCGGCTGTTTGGGAAATAAACATGTCGGCCTCTGTTAAAAATTAAGTGTTTGTTTTGCTTTAAAAAACGGGTAATCGTTAACCGAAATTAAGACCGCAATTTTTTAAACAGATTGTGCTCGGTAAAAAGTGCATTTATCCTTTTTTGAAACGATTATTTGGCAAATAAAAATGTCTTTCAGTTAAAAATGTTTTTGGTTTCAAATACCGCTGTTTTTAAAACGGTTTCTTGGCCTAGAACTAACATATTCATTATCATTTTATTTCTGTGTTGACCTTTCAGACTATAGAACATTTAAACACCAATATTAACTTGGAACATTTGGATCTCTCTGAAAATAGCATAAGTCATGTTTCTGATCTTTCTTTCCTAAAGAACTTGAAGGTAACTTACCATTTTGCGCTTCTGAACTTTGCTAATAAACCGTTTCTAGGAGCTTCTTTTAAACGGCAATCGCATTGGTCATTTGCGACAATGCGATCGGTATTTACCGGCAAGTTTAGTAACTTTTACACTTGCTTGTAATAACATAGCAGATCTGAACGAAATTTCTCAGCTTGTACATTTGGTGAATCTTACTAACTTTTCTATTGCTAACAATCCATGTGTGAATATGACAGGAAGCAATGTGTAAGGGATAATATTTTCTTGGATGTGGCTTTATAATTGGCTTGTTAACAATTGCAGCGGATTTGACTACCGTCCATTTGTTATTAACTGGTGTATGAACATAAAAGTTATAGATGGGTATGTTGTAGACGCTATAGAAAGGTATTACCCGAATTTACAACATTCTTTAATCATTTTTCTAATGTATTTATTAGTTTGAGGGCTGAATGGCTCTACTCCCAAGGTAGGGGCCGACATTTCCGTATCGGGGATCACCAAGAATTAACCCAATACTTGGCAAGCGTTTGTCCTCTTTCCGGCGAAACTCTAGAAACTGAGGAAGATAGAAAACTAAGATTAATCTTAAGCAAAGCACAGCACCATCAGCAACAATTACGTGAGCAATTAAATACTAATGGTAACTCTTATCCTAAATAGATTTGCACAAATTCACGCTGCTTTTCGCGCACAGGTATTGTTGAGTCATCTTCACCATCACCAGCCAGTAAACGAAGACTTAACAGCAATAAAAATTCACCAAGACTTAATAGTAGTACACTGAAATAATTTTTTTGGATAGTTTTGTAATTTTGTGTATTTTAGGTTCACGTTTGAGTGCAAATAGGATTAAATCGCCCGATCGCATGGCTACAAGTTGTTTTGCTACATCTGGAAATTTTGATAATTCTGCTATCATGTCGCAAAGTTTAGACCCGAAAATTTTAAGCCAAAGTGTTGTACAAAAACTCGCCAACTCTAATAATGATGAGGAACCTATTTCGGCCATTCATGAGCATTGCTTAAATGGTAAGTAATTTTTTATGCCCATTAAGCACTTTTTCCATTAAAATGGGTTCATAAAGTATATTTTTTTACACAATAAAAACGGGAAAGGCACTTTTTTAACGCTAACGGGTGAAAAAATTAAATGCTGTCACTTTTTTACGCTTAAAAAATTGTATAAAAAATTGACAATAGACCTTTTCAATTTAAAGAGATAGAAGATATGCGCAATGGGGATCTGCGCATAGTAAGAACAATTGAAATCTATGGCGTTTGTTTCTAAAAAAAATTAGATGTAAAATGTAAGAAAAATCTTTGACAACATTAAAAAACTTCTCGAGAGTTACAGAAGCTTTTATTGAAGATAAAATGTCTAACGCTGCAAATTTTCACCGAGAATACAGGTATTTTAATGACCAATATTTTTGACGTTTCGTTTGACAGCCCAACTGGCAGTTGTTGGCGCCATATTTACTATTTGCAGCGATAGAAAAAGAGCGGTTAAACTGAAAAGGTCTCTAGGGCGCGAGCAGACACGTGACTCGAGCGTCCTTGACGTGCTAGGAATCAGCTGATTTGTGTGAGCTTTTCATTTTAAGAAGAACAATGTCACTTTGACAAGACTAATGTTTTGACTTATTTTAATTTTGAACTGTTGTAAGTTATTATTTTTAATTTCATGTGGTTTTGAACTGCTAAAATGTTATTAATGCACAATTTTCAGGCAGTAAAACACATGAAATTAAAAATAATAACTTGTCAATAATTCAAAATTAAAATAGTCAAAACATTAGTGTTGTCAAAGTGAAATTGTTCTTGTCAAAATGACATGCGACCAAATCAGCTGATTCTAAGCACGTCAAGGTCCCTCGAGGCACGTGTCTGCTCGCGCCCTATTGAGATAAGACAATACTATTTAGACAGTGGATCCGGGATTTATCAATACACCTAAAAGTACCTGCAACCGACGAACAGCTTATTTAGTTTGTATATTTCTCTAAAATAGGGCTGGGAAAAAGATCAATCTTTTTTTAAAAAAATCAGATTGATCTTTTATTTTGAAAAGATCGATCAATCAAAAAATCTATATATTGGACACATCGATTAAATAAAAAATCGATTTTTTCGAATAGATTGATCAATTGAAAAATCAATTTTTTTAAAAAAGATCGATAAAAAAAAACTTTCTAAAAGTTATAGGCATTCTAGAGTCTGAAAGATCGCTTTTTTTAAAAAAAAATATTCACGCGCGTTAGGTGTTATTCGTGATTTGATGTGCGTATGCGTAGTAGAAATTTCATATCAGTACACATCGATCTTTTAATAAAATCGATCTTGCGATTTTTTGTTAAAATCGATTTTTTATCTATTATTAAAATCGATGCTTTAATTTTTTTAATCGATTTTTGATCATTTATTAAAATTGATTTTTTGATATAGTATTTCGATTTCATATTAAAAAATATCGATTTTTTGTTATTGATCGATCAAATCGCTCAATCGCGACAAATCGATTATAGCAAAAGCAGGGATGGCATTACGTTAACGAAACGTTACGTTATTTCGTAACGTTACAAAAAATAATTCGGTACATAACGTTAAAATAACTATTCTTTCTCAAATTTGTAATAAATATGCATTAAAAATTAAAATAAAAAATATTATAATGTTTTTTATACTTATCTTATTCTAGAATTGAAAATTATCTACCTATTACAAAAAAAAAATACTGATTTGTAAATACAAAATTAGAAAAAGGAATAATTATATTTAAATAAAAACGGGTAAATAAAAGGTGTCAAGTATTTTATTATAAATAATATATTATTAACAAAATTAACAAAACATCGGTAAATTAGAAAATTATATTCTCAATGGCAAAATCTTAAATTTGTAAATATGGATAACGTTAATAGTGAATCGTTATTTGTTACGTTATGGTTACATAACGTTATTTTGTTATTGTTACGATATTGAAAAAAAATTAATAAATGTAACGTTATTATAACGTTATCGGGTATCATTACGTTATGTTTTCCATCCCTGAGCAAAAGATCGAAAATCTATTTCAAATATTTAAGATCGCACAGCCCTACTCTGAAACAACAATAACCTAACCTAACGCACAACCCGGCATTTCCATGCAGTAGTTTTCTTATTCTTATGAAAAGTGCTTAAAACTCTTCCTATAAGTGATAATTCAATTAAAAATTAGTTTCAGAAGTGGGAGTTGAAAAAATGTTCTTACTTTGTATTTAATGGGTGATTATGTATCGTATATGCTCTTGATTTCAAATATTTTCCATCGTCAGTCAGGCTGCAGGGACTTTTAAGTGTGATAATAAATCCTCTTTTTTCCTCAAACCCCAGCGAATTATTGTTATTATGGTAGCTCTGAGACACACTGTATTTGTGTGAGATTTAACAACAATATCCTAATCTACCGCTCAAAACTTGGCCCGAGTTTTCCAAGCGCGACATTTGTACGTTAGGTGTTATTGTAATTTTTAGAAAAATATAAAAGCTAAAGGGGAATGGATTTGTGGATTGAATACTGAATGAAATTTTTTGTCTGCAGATGTTGCAGATATTCACAGTCCATTAAAGGCAGCAACAAAGCTCGTGCCAGTACCAGAGTCTTTAATGAGTCCAGATTACCGTCCACCAAGTTGTTTAGTATCTCGCTTAGCCACTTCACAAACAAACAACAACATCGCACACAATAGACACCAAATCCCTAAAAAGGAACATATAGGATCACCTAAACTTGCTCGCGTGGTTCAAAAACCTAGTATCAAAAACACTGCCTCACCTTTACGGCTACGGAAAAATCCTGCTGCACCTGTTTTGCGCAACGAAGCTAATCATGTTATGAAATATACTATAAGCAGCGAAGACGAAGTTGAAATGTGTGCGGCTAAACTACAGAGTATAAGAAACATTGCACAAGAACGAAGCACGAAAAAAATAGCAGATGATGGAGTAAATGAAAGGGTTAAGGTTGAAAATGCAGCAGCTACTATGATACAAAAAATGTGGAGGGGGTATCATACGAGAAATTTAAACAAAAAGACTTTGGAAATATTGAAAACTATTCAAACACATCGAACGGAAGAACATATACAGTAAGTAAAATTATTACTTTTTAAAGTGTGCTCAAAATAGTGAATTAAGTAGCACGTAATCGCAAAGGTAGAATACTTTAACACAACCCCACGTTGGGCGCCACAAAAATTGTAGATTGTTCGTTTTTTGTTTAAATTAGGATAGTCTAATTTATCGATCTGTATTAATAAATTATTTTTTATTTACATTTTCTGTTGTATAAAATCATTTTAAAGTATGACATTTTTAAAAAGTTTATCGACACAGAATTTCTAAAAGAAAAAAATATATAGACTATAATTTGAGAATTACATATCTAAATATTTGATAGAAATGCTATAATATATTAATATAACATCATTCTATTCATTTTTATAAATATAATTTTCATTTGACCTGAAGTTATCCACGTAACACTCAGCTGCTGGTCATTAGTCATTCGTTTTTACTTTTTCGTCTGATTAACATTTGTCTACACTATTATTCACGAAAGATGACTATTCAAGATAATTTGTTCGAAGAAAGAATACACATCACTTTAAAGCAGTAGCTTAGCAACATTTTGTATTAGAAAGAGAAAGATTATTTGACCTATGTCTATTTATTTTATGTGGTGTGACAGATATACGTAAATAGTGGCATTACTTTCTAAAACACTATAAATAATAATGACATATGTCGTAGAATTACAGATACCTAATTATCTACTGCACTGCCCTCTGTGTTATTATTTACCCAGTGGCGTTGACGTTTAAATCAAATTATTATTCCTTGGTTTGTAAGTTAAGTCTATGTTTTTGTATTTTGTAAAAACATAAGTGAAGAACATAAATCTTTCAGAAAGACATTATTTAGAAAGAAAAATAATTTTCAAATGAATTACTCTTATTTTTTCAGTTAAAATGTTTCCATAAATATTTCATGTTGCACGCCTATGCAAACTAAATGCAGTGAAGTTATCTGCAAGCAAAATTATATCAGACGGCTCACAGATGACCTTGAATAGTCATCTTTCGTGAATAATAGTTTACATTGTTCGTTGTGTATTCTTAGAATTTCATTACTATTGCTTTGTTGCGTATCAAATCTATATTTTTCAATACAAACAGTAACTTTTTGAGCTGTTTTTTGTATCACGCAGTACTATTAAAAATATTTTTTTACTATTTTCGCTATTATTTTGGCACGATGGCACAAAACAGCGTTTCACCGACATGTTTACTTTCGTAAATTTCAGGTTATCTTTAAATGTCACTTTGACATTTAACCTAATGTGACAATCAAAATGGCCGCGTTGATGAAACGCTGACGTCATTGGGAAAGGGACAAGGCGGAGAAAATAAGCCGCGTTTTGAACAATGTCGTTTTTAATTACAATTTTTACAGTATTATAGATCGATTTGAAGAAAAATAAAAAATACGGGTCTATTATTTTTCATTACTCTATCGATTAAAGTTAAAAATGAAAAATCGTGCATGACCTCATTGCGCAATTAACGTTATTAAAAAGGAAGAAATTGAATTTTATACTAGGATAAAATTTAATTATCGATTTGCGAAAAATATTTCGATGTTTTCGTTCGTCAATAAAATATAATTTTGTCGTCTTATTTAAAAAATAATTATTAGGGAGACAGGAAAATGAAGAAAGATATTTTTCAGGAAATTGGCAATGGATATGGAATCTACTAAAGCCGCTTTAGAGAGTGAAAGAAAAATACAAATGTTGCAAATGCAAGCCATAAACGCGCTGTGGAAGAAAGTATCTACGATTCAACCTACAGCCAAAATGGAAGTTGTTAACAATAATGGATCAGACAATTCTGAAGTTGTCAAGGATTTGGCTCAAACTTGCAGCATGCTAAACACCCAGGCAAGTTTCAATAATTGTTACAATCATTAAATAAAATTTCCAAAATAGGGTCCTGTACCATTTTTTCTTTAATTTTTTCTGTAAGAACAGGATGAAATAAGAATTTTAGTGCAAACGCGACTTATAAATTTTACGTAATAAGCGAGATGTGAATTTTTGAAGTTAAGAATTTCTAGCGTGACGTAGCTGGTCGAGAAACTGTTAGTTCTAGGGAGAACAGATTTTTTCATGTTTGCACAGCTGAAATATTTTTATATAAAAACTTGTACGTTATATTCACGAAGAAATTATTATTAAGCATAAATAATAAGCATTTTTTTCTTAATAAATTATAGAACATTGAAACAGTTTGACAATATTATGACGGCGGATGGCGCTAGTGTTTGTTTGTTTAGATTAGTTAATATTATTAATTTAACTAATACATATTACAAATTAATTTAATTATAAATACATTATTATTGTTAATATTACTAAACTATTATTCACGAAAAATGACTATTCAAGGTCATTTGTGAGCCGGCTGATATATTACTTGCAGATAACTTCATTGCACTTCGTATGCATAGGCGTGCAATATTAAATATTTATGGACACATTTTAAGTAAAAAAAATAAGAGTAATTTATTTGAAAATTATGTTCCTTTCTAAATAATGCCTTTTTGAAAGATTTATGTTCTGCACTTATGTTTTTGCAAAATTCAAAATAAGGCCATTAACTATAAATCAAGTTATAATAATTTGATTTAAACGGCAACGTCACTGGGTAAATATTAACACAGAGGGCAGTGTGGTAGATAATTAGGTATCTGTAATTCTACGACATACGTCATTATTATTTATAGTGTGTTAGAAGGTAATGCCACTATTTACGTATATCTGTCAAACCACGTAAATTAAATAGACATAGGTCAAATAATCTTTCTCTTTCTGATACAAAATGTTGCTAAGCTACTGCTGTAAAGTGATGTGTATTCTTTCTTCGAACAAATAACCTTGAATAGTCATCTTTCGTGAATAATAGTTTAGTTATTATAATTAAATAAATTCATGAAACATAAAATTGTAGTTTTCTTGTTAGGTTATACAACAACGTGTTTCAAAGGTGACCGCAACAGACGCGCGAATCTCGTTTTTAAAATCAGGCGACCAATCAAATTCTTAGGACCTAACGCGTCATACCTAATTAGTAATCAACTTTAATCGCTTGTAGTTTGCGATCTAATCAATATTGAAATAAATTTTTTTCACTAATATTCATTAATTTATGTATATTTTCGTCGCTTTATTTAAGGTAGTTAAAATTTGACTATGGTATAGTACCCTATCGGCTGATGAGTACGATATTTTTTTGTATTTATTTAGGTCCAGCAGTTGCAAAACTCCATGCAAGACGTAATGCGATGCATGTCTATGTTTTGTCAAATACCATCTATGAGTCAACCCCAAAAAGAAATTGGTACAGCGACTCAAACAGAAATAGTGGCAGTCCACACGCCTCAGGGAGAAGCCGGGAAGGCTTTTCCCTTCTTGAAAACACCCAGACCATCTTCTTTACCTCTTCCAGTGTCCCAAAGAAAACCAAATCAATCAACCGCGCCTCAAGAGGTAAAACAATTCGCTGGAAGTCTTTTAGATGGAGTTATAAAAACCGTTGCCGAAACGAACATGGAAAATTCAACAACTGAAATAACAGTTACTGATGTGGACAGACAGGTTGAAGAAACGAATGAAGATGAAGAAATAACGCTCACGAATGATGCAGAATGATTATTTAGTTGCTCTTTCACTTTGCTGTTTTGCTGATTGTGTTCGAATTTGAAAGCTTTAATTGGATTTTAATGTAGTTAATCTCTAGTCATTGTAAGTTTGTATTTATGTTAATATTAAAAAAAAAACTTTTAAATAATGTTTTATTTACAATATATATTTACCTAAACATATTCGTAAAGAATATTTTTTCCCGAGATAAATACCGGTCCATTATATCTTGTAAGCATTTTAATTCTGAAATAATTATTTTGTCGTTCGGGTCGATACTGTTCGCGTTTTTTAAGTCCTTCATGGCATCTTTATATTCGTTTATTCCTTTCAATCCTAAAGCTCTTCTATATAAAGCTTTTGTATTCTTCGGATCAATATCCAGAACCTAAAAATAGACATTTATAATATATTATTGTAATTATATTTAAAATATTTACTTACGTAGTTACAAGCACTTAAAACTTCTCGATAATCCTTCTTTTTTAATTTAACTGCGGCTAAATTTAATAAGGCTTGCACTTGCATCTCTAATAACTTTTCATTTTTTGATATTTCATGTGAATTTAAATACGAAATATACCGCAAAACTTTTTTATATTTTCTATCAGATTCTAAATAACTGTTTCTTTTGAAGAAGTAGTTACCGGATTCTTTTATGTTTGAAATAATATTCTCGATTTCTACATCCTACAAATATATAAAATAAATCATATACGAAGATCATAATATTTCGGCGGGCTTACATTTTCAACAAATAAAATCTACGCATATGGTGGGAAATTTCTACAAAATTCTTTCGACTACTTTAAATATACAGAATGTCTCACAACTCGCACCCCGGACGAAACTGACACTTGCCGACGACAATAGGTTGCCAATAAATAGAAGAAAATAATTTGCGGCTGCTTGCATAACGGAGTTACAAGACTTTTTAATCCACCAATCCCGGAAGGATATCTTGAGGTGTGATGATAGTATTACAAAATAAAACTGATTGCTAAGTTTTAAAAATACTACTAGTGAGTTACAAAATTTGTTTCACTTACTGTAATTTTGACACTTTAGAGTTGACTTTTCACTGTCAACAAATTTAGATTTCTATCCGGAAAACGTTCCGAATAGACTCGTGCTGCGTCTCTGGCGTTACGTCCACATTCGCCGAAAATTATAATCATTTCTAAGTAATCAGTGGCTGAATACATGGTAAGAATTTGCCTTTTTTATTCACCTTGTCAAATTTAATTTGACACTGACATTTTTCAAAAACTACAGTCGCCCACACATTTTAAAGAAGATTTGATTTGTATAAAACCCTAGTAACGTAAAATTACGGCAAACACACGTTAAAGGTGTAGGTGTAGGAATATCTTTTAAGCTAGATTTTTTTTTCTTCGAAATTACACATCCGAGTGCAGTCTCGTGTTTCCCCATTCGCTCTGGGGCGCGAGTTGTGAGACAGCCTGTATTTAAAACAAAATGACGGACGATAATAGTTTGACCGGCATTTAAAGGGTCATCTTCTACACCAATTTGTTTTCTATTGAGACTCTTTACTTTTGGCACTATAATTAACAACTTTGTAAAAACTAATGTGGGCTGTAAAAACTACCTTGCAAGACATAATATGATGGGATCATACTGTTAATAAAAAATGTGCAGAGCTTGTGGATACAATGCCTAATTGGAATCCGCAGCCGCAGAATAGCACGCGACATCAGCGGAATTTTAGGGAACTATTTTATAAATTAATGGCGACCAGTAGGACATGTCAAATTATGTAAGGTCAAAAATCATCGTTTCGTTTAACACAAAAATATGTTCTCACGCTAGTGTTGATTTGAACTTTTATTAATATTATGGATAAAGTAAACAAATCTGACATGTCCTAAAAAAACTTGGAGGTGAGTTTTTGATGCATAAGCACGTTTTAGGGTCCCTAGAATACGATTTTACTATTTTTACGATGATGTCTATGTTTGTATGTGTGTGTATGTGTGTGTGACAAAATTTTCTAATGCGATAACTCTAATACTACAATTCCAAAAATTATATTTTTTTCGTATTCCTCTTCGTTACATCCATGTGAAGAGCTGATTAGATTTTGGTTATAATTGGTCAACCGGAAGTACCTTCATTTGAAGATTTTAACAGTTTTTCTTGATAAAACGATGTTAAATATCATTTTTTCACATTTAATGTTATTATAAATATTTCCAATTTTAAATGGCACAAAATTAACCCCTGTGGTGCACTCTCCACGCCAGCAATGAGTGCCCGTGAGGTGACGCCTGGTAAACGCCCGCACGGTACAAATATGTCATCATCATTACCGAAATCTGCGTACAAAGTACATTGGCACACCCAGCAATGGGTAATATGCCGTGATGATATATTTATCTATTTATAAATATTAAAGAATATTTTATTCTCTATACGATTTAAATGCATTTTATACTTCATATTAAATGGATATAGAGTTAAAAAATTATAAAGAAATTAAATATCATATATTAGCCAGCTATCCTATAACTCTGGAAACACCTGCTATATTAAAAAAATTCTGATTGAAAGGTGTCAGTGTCAAGTGCAGTTGACAGTATGTTTGTTATAATTTTACTGAAAATATAGGATCTTTCGCTAGAAACTTTCTGTATGGAATTTGTATAAAATACATACAACTGCCTTTAGTTAATGTACAAGAAATATAATCTTTTGCAAGGAACTTTCTGTATGACATTTATACAAAATACATAAAACTGACGCGAACTGACGGAAGGTAATGTGCTGGCCACATCAGATTTTTATAATCTTAAAATCGAACCGAATCTTACATTGTCAAGGTCAATACATTTAAACCGTATTAAATTCAAATTCTATTCAGACCTATTAAATATATAATAAATGCAAATTAATAAATATCGTCATCCGAACCTGAACCCAAAACGGATAAACCGTTATAATTTTTACTTTCTTGGACCAAAACTGATTCTACATTATTTCCTGGACTCTGAACCATTTTGGTTCAGCTCTCCTGTTTTAAACTAATCGAAACAAATTTGTAGAAATTTCTCACCATTTGCGAGTTTTAAAATTTGTTGAAAATGTAAACCGGTCGTACTATTAGCAGACTTGGCTCATACCTTAAAATCTTGGAAATTCACGTCCCAATCATCTGGATATGGCGGATAAACATCAACCGTGCCGTCATTTTCAGAAATGTTCCAATTTTCTCCAGGTTTAAATTCACCACTGTCTATTATCATGCATTTCTACAACCACACAATATTTAAAATTGAACATATGTTATACTGAGCGACTAGTTTTTTAGTAATAAAAATATCTTTACCGTAACTGGCCTGTCGTTAACTGAAGGCGTACCAGCAATCTCTCTTACAACACCAAATCCCTTTATAACTTTCCCAAATACGACATTGATCCCATCTAAATGAATACAAGGTACCGTGGTAATAAAAAATTGTGAATTGTTGGAATTTGGTCCAGCATTTGCCATAGAAACCATTCCTTCTTCCACATGGGTTAAATTAAAATTTTCATCTTCGAAAGTAGAACCATAAATGCTTTCGCCGCCCGAACCATCGAAATTTGTTATATCACCGCCTTGTATCATAAATTGTGGCATTGCTACAAAATATATTTGTATTTAAACGAGAAACTAATTAATAAAAGCTTTTACTTCTGTGAAAAATTGTATTTTTGTAATGTAAAGGCTTTCCAAATTTGCCAATTCCTTTTTCACCCGTGCATAAGGCACGGAAATTTTCTACTGTTTTCGGGACTACATCTTTTAAGAGCTCAATTACTATTCGGCCAACTAAAATATCACAAAAATAATGATAAAGCAATATGGTAAACAGATTGTATTACTCTTTTCTTCTCCTATTTTAATATCTAAATAAACAAACACGCTTTCATCTGACATTTTTTGACATAAATAAACTATGTCAAATGTGTCGTGTCAAATGTTGAACAATAAAAATAATATGAAGTTCTTCCTTTCCATTTCCATTCATCCAACATTTGCCGTATATTTCCCTAATATTCCCCAACCCCACGCAACCGTTTAAGGTTTGAATTCAAATAAATTTGACAGGCTAACCGAACTGTCTGTTTATCTGTTTATGATTGTATTTTAGTGGTTAATTTCTTAAAATGTGCGACGTTGAATTTAACATTCCTATAAATAAAGAAGCGCTGCTCGAATCCAGCTCTGATTCATATTATGTTCGAGATATCTACATTATTTCGTCCTTGAAGGATCATTTGAAACGTACGTCCTCTTTCTTGTATATACAAATTTGTAATGCATAATTTGCAGAATCTAAAAATTCTTTTCATTACGACGGACCAGGAGCAATTCTCAATAACTTTGATACGTATTTTTCTGTATTATATCACGGAGAAAAGCTGAGCATAGACCAAATCACTAGCGTTTTGAATGATTTAACAAAACCTTGCAATCAACTATCTTCGTATTTAAGAAGTGTATCTAGCGAAGGAGAAATTGCTCAAGATATTCAACTTAAAACGTTGAATATCTTGAAGATGTTGATATATTTGTTAACACAGTTTACTTTGTTGCTTGAAAACAAGATAGACACTAAGGAAAAGACCGATTTAAGTAGCGTAAAAAGGGTAAGAAATCATTTTGTAAATTCTATTCTGCGTCTCTCTCTTTAACCTCTCTTAATTCTGTCCGTCCTTAATTTCAATTAACGTTCCTAATTTTCTTTATACTCTTCCCCTTCAATACAATCCCGTCTTAAAATATGTCCAATCAAGCATAGGCGCCGACTACGTGGGGGTTTCGGGGCTTGAGGTCCCACACAGAAAACTCTGAGGGGGCTCTGCCCCCACACGGAAAAATCTGAAGGGGTTCTGCCCCCACATAAATTATTTTTAATACGAACAAAAAGTACACTCATTTTGAAATATTTTTAATACATCAATGGACCTTTTCAATTTAACGGCTATCTCTTTCTATCACTGCAAATAATAAGAAAATGGCGCGAACAATTGCCAGTTGGGTTGTCAAACGAAACGTCAAAAATATTGCAGTCATTAAAATACCTGTATTCTCTGAAAATTTGCGTCGTTAGACATTTTAACTTCAATAAAAGCTTTTGTAATTTATTTCGATAAGATTTTTAAAAGTTTTTTGAGATATTCTCACATTTTACGTCTAAATTTTTTAGAAACAAACGCCATAGATCTCAGTTGTTCTTACCTATGCGCAGATCTCCATTGCGCATAATCTTCTATCTCTTTAAATTGGAAAGGTCCATTACTTTATACAAAGTAACCATCTATACCTATTCTATTATTTACTATATAAAATTAACAAACTTATCATAATGTATTAACTAAAGTACTGTGCAAGTAACACGCGTGCGGACTAGCAAATAGTACTGCCACCAGTATTGCCAGATTTAAAATGTAGTATTGTCGGAAATTAATAATAAAATTATCAGATTTTAGTGAAAATTACGGTAGGTTTGCAGACTCCTGTGAAAATTTTTTATACAGAGTCAAAAATGGTTGAAGGTCACGTGATCACTTTTATTCCAAAATTATATTCCAATATTTCATTCTTCAGAACTATATTCCACATATGACAGGTACATGACATTTGATTCGTTGATTCATTTGATATTTGTTTCGGATACTGTCCTAAAAAATCTTTAATCTCATTTAATTATGCTTTTAATGAAGAGCGTGACATATTTCTTCTTGAAGCATATTTTCATTCGGGTGAACATAAAGAAGACGGCTCTTGAGGTAATTCTTATGACTGCATCCAAATTGGAAAAGTACGCCCATGGAAATAGTAATGCTGTCATACTATCTAAGCGGCAAATGTCAAAATTGTATGGAACGGCACACTTCTGGCATTTTTGATCACTCTGTATAAATTTTCAACATACATACAATTAAAATTTATATTGTCTTACGTTGAATTTCGCCATAAAGTCGAGATTTTTTAAAAGTTAGGTAGATATTTTAAGTCATACGATAAATTCGCATCTTTTGTACAATCTCTTTATTTATGTATCAATTTTATTGGTAAATTTTCTGTTACCACCCCTTTTTAGCCCCCACACGAAAATCCAAAAGTCGGCGCCTATGCAAACAAGTTAGCTTTCTTATTGCTTTCAAAATTCTGCTTTCTTCTCAACACTTTCTCGTTACTGACTCTCCTTCCACCCAATCTTCTCCAACCGTCGTCACAACCACATCTCAAAACTTTTCAAGTACTTTTTCTCCTTCCGTAAGGTCCACGTTTCACAGCTATATAAGACATTTTGAAAATCTTTTTCACAGTTCAATATTAATGCGTCTAGTATTTTAATTAGAAATGTTGATTGTAATAATTTATGTATAGGGACGGAAGAAGACCAAAAAATCTGATGATTTAGATTTTGAAATCGATTTTAATAAGAAAAAACAAATGGACATTTTGTTGTCTATACTCGATCAACCGATTTATAAACTCTGGAATCCTCCAGTTTGCGAAGAACAATTTATCAAGTAATATACCAAATATTTTTACAAAAAAACATTTATAATTATATATTCTTCAGCTTAATATCCGATGTATGTTTCGCCTACTTATCAAACGCCTCAGTCAAACACGAAAAAGAATTATGGAACACCATATTTTGTATTTTTGGCATTCTAGTTAAAAATTATAACTATTCCATGACACTTACTGTTCGTATGACTCAAGCAATTATCGATAACGAGCATTTAGAAGGAATAGTTCCTAGCGGAATTAAGTTATTAGTTGAGGAATATAATTGTTCTGGTTTGGTGAGAGAGTTAGTAAGAGAATTAACGGAATGGCAATCGGATGAAAATAGGAACGATGTTCCGGGTTCGAGGCATTGTAGTGTTATTCTTACAGATCTTACAGCTCAAATGCCGGAATTAATGTTACCAGAAGTTGTTTATTTGCTTCAATATCTCAATAATAATGTAAGTATACAGGATGTAAATGAAATAAGTGCATTAAATTTAACCAGTAATATAACTCGGCGAGAGCAACAATATTTCTTAATAACTTTTTCTCGAAATCGCATATTTTTTTTAGCATTTTTACCACCCCGTAAATTGACGAGTCGTTCCTAATATTTTTGTGATAATTGAATGCAGTAGCAATAGCTATGAAAAATTTTGTTTTAGCAATTGACAGTCCTGTCAATTGTTGCAATTAAATTTTGACATTAGTGATAAACTTGTTTATAAGGTAAAATTCTGTCAAAATGCGAGAACACAGACATTGTAATTACTTACCTATGGTTTATTTATTTATTTTTTTTACTCGTATCTGTACTACATTTTACTTGACATCACGGTTGACATAAAGACAGTGTCATGGAGTTGCCAACGCATTTACACGGAGCGTTTCCAAATCATCACCAAATCATTCTGTTCTTAATATTCGCACATTTGTTAATCTTGTACATCTTTATCACATCACAATACGGAGTGTCACATATGACAATTTTAAAAAAAGCAACAATTATATCCATAACATGTGCAAAAAGTTCTATGTTTTTAGCACATAACAGACTTCAATTTTGGGAATGGCTCATAATGTTCATTAATGAGACTGAATTTGCTTGGGAAGGTGTATTTATTATGCACAATACACATCTCGACAGACGAAAATGCTGTAATAATTTTCATTAAAACATATTTGGGCGGGAACAATAAATGGACGACTAATTATTGATACTCATGTACCTCTTTTAAATGGACAAAAGTTTGTACTTACATTTTTTGAATAACGTATTTAAACTATTATGATTTATCGACGATAAATAATCTAATAATAACCTAATAACTATGCTTTTGCTCTTCCTCTCATTACCTCACCCCTCCTCGTCTTCCACTATTCACAGGTAATTAAAAGCCTGGTTTAATACACAACTTTATAATTTTGTTATCCAAAATTATATTTCTTTATTTTAAAAATTGTACTATTACGAATTAATAAATAATAAATATTATTTCCGTTGATGCGTTTATTAATTACTGTAAGTGTAACCGATAACCGACAATTTTTGAGCTGTTTGTATCCCACTTGATAACGGCAGCAGCCATTTGTTCTCCATGGGCGCGCGCCGAAATATGCAGTAAATCTTTAAAGAATTTTAATTCAAAATCTAAAAGACTTAGAAAAAAAAGTTATTAAGAAATATTGTTGCTCTCGTCGAGTTACATTACTGGTTAAATTTAATGCACTTATTTCATTTACACCTTGTATATTAATATCGCATTTATTTGTAATAATTTGTATATTTCTAGTCATATACTTTAAGAAATTGTATTCTTTCGATAATAACTGAAGTTATTTTGAACGTTCTGTGTAAGGAAGATTTATCCGAAGATCATATTCTAATCAGAAATAAGTTACTAGTTAAGTTAAAAAATTATATATGGGATAATAACGCACACGTAAGATCAAAAGTTTTGCAACATTGGGCAAAACTACATTCAGAACAAGCTATACCGAAAAATATGCAATTAGAAGTCTTGAAAAAAGCTATAGGTCGTCTTCAAGATAAAGCAACTTTAGTGCGTAAAAGCGCCTTACAACTATTAACAACTTTTGTTAAATACAATTCCTATGCTGCTACTTTAGATCTAGATTTCTTTAAAAAAGAACTGAAAACAGAAATACAAACTTACGAAAGTCTAAACGTAAGTTTACCAAACGAAATGATGGACAAAATCAAAAAGAAGGAAGAAGAATGGACAAAAATCAAAGACAATTTAAAAAAAATTATAGAAAAGTGTATCGAATCCGATGAAGAAGAAATGGAAACAGATTGCGCCAAATCAGAAAAACTCCTGCGAGCTTTTCTATCATCCGGAAAATATAAACAAGCTTTTTATCTCTGCAGAGATCTCGTTACAGCTGATGATAAAAACCGCGACGACATCGAAGAAATGGAATCAGAAAAACGAGTTGATTTCTTCCTAACATTCATGCAGTCTGTTTTCTTGGAATTGGACAAAGAAGCGCAAGATTTAATCAATGATAATATGAAAAAATTAGCTGAACTTCCTCCCGAAAAGATAGAAGAACTCAAAAAGTGTGATCAGAATATTAAATATTTAACGGATGTTGTGGAATTTTTAGAAATGATTGAAACGATTTTTCCAATGATTACTACTTTATTGAAGAGTAATACGATGACTGATGTTAACGAAGCTATTGAGTTTTGTGTTACTGCTCACCAGTTTAAGATCAAAAGCGCTCCCAAGGGCCTAGCTGGTAAGAAGATAAATCAATTATAAATTAAATTATTATTTAAGCACAATTTCTGATAACGTTAATTGTACAATTGAAGTTGTTATTAACACAAACTATCAAAGTTAATAATGTATTTAATGTAAGAAAAAAAAATGGCACCCAACGTGGGGCATTTTCGATGTTTTTTTAAGGTATCTCTGGTAATATTAACGATATATCAAAACCGTTTGCACATTGCAGGGTTAACTTTTCGAGAAAAGTTTAATAGTCACCATAGGAATTTTCGATTTTCTTTTGTTTCTGAGCTACAGGCAAAAACTCGTTTTTCGCACATTTTGATAATATATATCTTATTTACTATAATAGAGAAAAATTGTTTTTACAAAACTTTTACCGTTTTTAGATTAAATAAAATGGCGTAATTAGATTTTTTGAAAACTTAATTATTCTCGAGATATAACACGAACTTATGATTTTTTAAATGAAAACCTATATTGAAAATAGTCTCGTCTTTTTACTTATTTTATAAGCTTTTCAATGATATATATAACAACATAATAGATATAGGTAGAATCAAAATAAACAAATGATGATCTGTAATAAATTTTTTCATTTGTTTCGTAATAATTTTTTATTTTTTCACCAAAAGAATGTAGACTTGTTATATATTATTGAAAAGCTTATAAAATAAGAAAAAGACGAGACTATTTTCAATATAGGTTCCCATTTAAGTTTGTGTTATATCTCGAGAATATTGTTTTCAAAAAATCTAATTATACCATTTTATTCTATCTAAAAAACGGTAAAAATTTTGTAAAAACAATTTTTCTCTATCATAATAAATAAGATGATATATTTTCAAAATTAAACTTTTCTGCAAAAGTTGACCCTGAAATGTGCAAACGGTTTTACTCTATCATTAATATTACCCGAGATACCTTAAAAAAACATCGAAAATGAGACACCTGTACTTTATATACACTTGCTGTTAAAGTATTACTTTCTCTACCTTTGAGATTAAAGTGCTACTTAATCCACTATTTTAAGTAGCAAAAGAGCACTTTAATATGCTGTAAAATATATATATATATATATATTTCACTTTTTAGCAATGTTAACACAAATGAATACGACGGAGCAAGACCGTAAAAATGCCGTAATAGACGCCTATAGAAAAGTTTTTCTCAATTACGAAGGACCATCAAAGTAAGTTAAATAAAATAACTAACCACAAATATTTCACATTATTTAATTTAGGGATAGACCCATAGCTCTGGTTTCTCGATTAACCGAACTAATAAAGTCCATCAACGCAGATGACGTTCAATACGTTTCGGACGTTATCCGACAATGGACAGAAAAAGCAGACATCGACAACCAAGTCATCCAACAACTTTGGCACATATTTATCGGCCGAGATAACAATTCAGACGACGACAGAATTATCGCTTTGGATCTTTTATCTATGATTGCGGCCGGCAAGAAAACTATCATAGAAAGAAATATGAATCTGGTTGCTGAAATAATTTTCAGCGATAAAGGAATAGAAGACCCGCGTTTTTTGATAATTGGATGCAATATGTTGTCGTTGATGGAAAGCGAAGTTAATGTGACGAGTGAATCGCCGTGTTTTAGAGTTCCTATCGAAGATAAAATTTGGGAACAATTACACCAAAGCGTCTTAAAGATTTTTTTAAAGAAGGACCCGTTTTGTCACAGTGTCATTACTGCTGCTATACAACTTGTTTTTAAAGTAATAAACCAATAAAAAATATATAATATTTACTGTAATTATATTTTTATTTAGGTTTGTCAACGTCCAGAAATGTTGTGCGAAAAAATAATAAAAAGCTTTGAAACATCAATGAGAGATCCAAACGCAAACATTATTGAAAACGATAAAGTGGATGCCACATTTCTGGCATTCTTCTGTCACTTATTAGGCGAAGTAGCAATCAGAGAATTTACATTTTTGGATGAAACTGTTTACAAAGAACTTAAAAGGAGAAATTATGTAAAAGATGAACGCAAAAAGACTCAAAAACAGAAAAAGAATGAGTCGTTTAACATTTCCAAAGCTTCTGCCAGCATTCGGCAAAATGCCAACGCCGAAGATGTAAGAAAACAACTTTAATTTTATATTATTCATTACCAAAAATTGTTTTTAGCCCGATGATTCGTATCTTGAAGGCGCAGTGGCAGAAGACGTTGATGCAGAATTTATTCTCAGTATTTGTGAGCGAGGAATAGTTACGGAAAATCTTTTGGGGGAATATGTGCCTATGTTGATTCATATACTCAAACATCCGCATAAAATTGAAGATAAAATATTACAAGCTTCAGCTTCACAAGCTTTAATGCGTTTCATGACAGTATCACATACTTTAAGCGAAAAATGCATCAATTTGTTGATGACAACTTTAGAAAGAAGCAAATATACTTCGGTTAAGAATAATATTATCGTTTGTGTTGCAGATTTGCTGCATAGATTTCCGAATTTGATAGAACCATGGACTTCTTTAATATTTAGGGTGTAAGTATGGATATTAGACAAAGTATTTCCTTTAAAGTTTTAAAGAAAACACGTATATTTTTACAAAGATTGTAACATATTTTGTTAAAGTGTTAAAGACGAGAACGAAAGCGTCCGAATGACAGCAGTTTCCATTCTCTCCAAACTAATAATGGAAGACATGATTCGAGTTAAAGGAACAATAGCCGATTTGGCATTGTGTATCGTGGATAAATCTGATGAAATCGTCCACAAAATTGAAGATTTCTTCGCACAATTAGCACAAAAAGGCAACGCAATCTACAACGTTCTTCCAGATATAATTTCAAGATTAAGTAACGATAAAGAACAAATAAATGAAGATATATTCAGAAAAGTAATGAGTTTTTTGATAAATTTAATAAACAAAGACAAACAAATCGAATCTTTGGTGGAAAAATTGTGCCTTCGATGTAAACTAACTCAAAATAAACGAGTATGGAAAGATATTGGATTTTGTCTTTCAATTCTGAATTATAACGACAAAAGTTTGGTTAGATTATATGAGAATTATATGAACTACAAACACTGTCTTGAAGAAGACGAAGTTTACGATCTATTCATGGCTATAGTTCATAAAAATAGAAATACTACTAAAGATGATATGAAGGTATGTGAATTTCATATTGTAAAATTTTGTTTCCTACAATTTTTATGTTACAGGAAATTGTTAAAAAGTTGGAATGTATTATAAAAACCGGAGAAATAACTGCAGATGAGCCAACAAGCGGCGCGGCTTTAAATGAAACCACGAAAAGAAGAACAAAATCCAGGAGAACAAAAAAAGTTCGAATTGAAAGCGATGATGATGATGATTAACTAATTAATTTATAAGTTTATTACTATTGATTATGTACCTTCATATTTTTATAACTTGAAATAAATTCAGATTTTTTTAATATCTAATTTTATAAATTAAACACCAGAAATCGGAAACTGTAAAAAATTGGTTTTGGTTATGAAATAAATATAAAATTGGGTTCAGGTTCGGATTAAATTTTTTTTAAGCGGTTCCGTTTAAAAAAAAATGTACATATGTAGGTATGGTAAATAAACATCGGTTAAAAGGAATTGAAAGTTTTGTAATTAGGAAATTACATTATAAATGATGCAAATGCATGAAACTAATCGAAATATCAGTTTTCAAAGACTTACTTTTTGTCGAAACGCGTAATAGAAGCTATCACTTGAAAAAATTGAGTCAATGGGCACAGAAGGATAGCTGAAAGTGTTTATTTATCTTTATTTTCAATTACTTTCAAACACACATCAGCGAATTCTACAAATATTGGCTCCTTCATAGCCAGATCCATAATTTCTTCAACATTTGAGCTTTTATCTATGTCCAGTAAAATATCTCGAACATGTGGATTAGACAATATTTGTTTTAATTCCGAAGATTGATCTAAAAACTTTGGATGAATATATCGAAACATAACCAAAATTAGATTCACCTAATAGTTTTAATTTCTCAGAAGGGATGGTATCTTCTGTAACATAACTGAATTCGTTTTGAATATCATCTTTTGGATGTATTTTAATTTCTGTACAATCATTACGTTCTGTGTGGGTTTTGTAGCATGTTGTGGAACAACTGTAAAAGTTTAATGTTAATAAAACTTACTTGAAACTATTGTATAAACATTACTATTTTACTCTACATTTTGAGCACTTATATAAAGCATTCTTTTCACTACAAATCAAGCATTTTTCTTCCATAATTTAACGAGTTTACAATGTTTGTAAACATTAGCACGTGCAATCCAAGTAGTTTTTAACTTCTAACCTTGAATGACAATACCAACTTTCAGATAAAAAAGATACCTACATATCGTTAAAATTATGCAATGAATTTATATTTAAATTAGAGGAAACTTTAAGGAATCTATTGATGTTACATCTGTCCTAAAAAGAAAAACAAAAGGAGACAAGAAAATCATGGAGAAAATAGCAAACAAAAAAAAGCCCCTAGGGATATTTTCCATTTTTCTTTTCCCTTTTTTGACGATTTCAAATGTTTAAATCAAAAAAATTTGAAATGTTTAATGGCATTTTCTTACAAAACTTACAATATTATTACCATCTGGCAGCGGCTAAAACTAAATTTATTTACAATACATCTTATGAACTATGTTGTATATCTTGAGTTCCTGTTAGTTTTCGACTCAATCTTGTATGGGAGAGTGATGTATCTGAAACAGACTTACTATTTCGACCTATCGAAAAGGAATCGCGATATATTCAATTATTTATTGAGCTTCTAACACGTACAAACACACAATAGCTAATTTTTTTTAAATACACACCATTAATTATGGTCTTGCATCTTCGAATATTTTTTCTACCGCAAACGACAAAACATTCCATATCTGTAAAAGGCTCAAACAATGGTATATTGTGTTTAGGAGTAAAAGTGATACTTTGTGTGGCGAGCAAGGAAATTTGCACGACGAGCGAAGCGAGTCGGACAATTGCATGCGAGGCACACAAAGACACTTTTATTCCGAATGACACATTTTTTTTTTCAAACGCACTGCTTTTCTTTTTATTCGCTAATTCTATGTAGTTTCTATGGATATTTATTTATTTTATTTCTACGCCGCCGGCGTAAAAATAGCTATTTCTATTCCGGCGGAATAGAAATTAGCTACTTATACTCAGGCGGCATAGAAATGAAACTTCTACCTTGTGAATCAAGTCACAAAAAATGCCATTTCTAATACGTTTAAAAAAATACAGAATAAGGTATTCTCTCATATTTCTTTTATTTATTTTTCTTAAAGAACAGTTATATCTAAGAGTACCTGTGAAAACCCGAGCTAAAAATTACTTTTAATAAGCGAGATATTAATTTTTAAAATTTGATTTTATTGTATCACCTGATAGTGACGTACTAGTTGTACAGTACTAGCTGCGTGCTATCAGTGGTTCATGCGGCCTCTTATCACATTCGAACATGAAGTAGGGATTTCAACTGGTGTCCCATTGGCAGGTCATCTAGTACATCAGCAAAATTTAAATGCTTTATATCTTTTGTAACAATCAATTTATGTGATTTTTTGTTTTTCCCTGTTGTTTACCTATCAACACTAATATTTCTAATAAATTTTTAATACTGGTAGTCCTCAGAGAATACCCTATTGCTTCCAAATATTGACTATTGATTAATTTATAAACTAAAGGGGACCGCGACTCGAAAATTTTTTTAATCAGTCGCGGAATACGAACCTGTCAACTACCGTTTATACCGCATTACACGGAAAGAATTAGAATTGTTTAACAACTTATAAACTAATAGGGAAGGAATTGAACAAAGTGGACAACAACACTCGAAATATTTTACAAATTAAATTCTTACCACCATATTTTAGTTTACCGAACATACCTGAAGAAAATCTCCAAGTCTTTTTGCTGCAGAACAATATACATTTTATTTCATATCTGTAACTTATAATAAACTGCGACCATTTATAAACTTACTTTTCTCATTGTTGTCATCTAAACAAAATAGTGCCAATTTGAAATAATACGATCTTTAGAAATTTAAATCGTGAAAAATTTAACTTATCCACCTATGTAATAGAAAAAATCACCGGTTTTGTAGAACTCGAAGATAAATAAAATCACTGTTTATCTTAAAACACTATGTACTCACACTTCTGTCGACGACTGACGACTATTACTAAACAGGGGTACTAACTAAAATATAATGAATTACAATATAAAAGAATACACGAAGGCTTTATGTAATAGTTATAATAAAGTGGGAGAAGATTTGTTTTATTAATATTTATTTGAAAAACGAAGAACATTACAAATTAAACAATCTTCAGTACATTAAAAGATAAATTTAACATTTTCCAAAAATATTAAGAAGCTGAATTCTTCCCTGGGACCCTGAAATTACCACGCCGTTGTAAAAACAGGTGGTATTACAATGAGATTTAAGGGATAAATATAAATATTTTAGATTTTCTGTGATTCCATCTTAAAACAGTCAATATTCTTTGATATTACGAATTTTCGGCACATTTAAAATTGTTTAAAAGGTAATTTTTATGAACATTATGCAGATACAATAGTTAAGTGTTTTACATTGTCGTGTTATTGTATTATAAACATGACTTCAAAATGTATACGTATTTTATATATTCAACATTTTTTACAAAACAAAATATTTTACATAGTACAACAGCAAATGATGTTTTCTATTCCGAGAACTATATTTCAGTAGCAGGCAGCTAACAACGAATGAACGAATAGATTGATAGTAAGTGGACAATATTCCAAAACGAGTCTCTAGTGTCCTGCTCCGACTTTTGTGTTTTTGTTTTGTTTGATGCTAGTTCTCGATATAGCTGTTATTTCCATTTCACTTAAGATTATATGGTTTGGTAGCTTTTAAACCACAGAAAGACGCGCGGTACAAGACACACACGGCGCAACTGGCCGAGATATAATATGTAGCGAACTAAGAAAAGCAAAGTGGCTCATCCATCTCTCTGCCCAGACTTGCGCCCCCGTATGTCCTGATACCACGCTCTAACACAAGAACACTCTGCAGTCAAGCTTAACATTTAGTAAAATACATTTCCTACGTGATCTAGGAGCAGTTATTATCAATCAGGCATGTAGCAATCTTAAAATACTAAAAATTCTTTGGAAAGAGATAACATACGTAACATTACTTTAAAAATGTATACTTTTTGTTTTAATTCGTTTAATATGACATGGACTAAGACACAGTGAATTTATTCGTTTTATAATATATGTAAATATTTTTTTTTATTTGACACAAAAATATTTTGGTGTCGACAAAACCCCCACGTTTGATCAAACGACAGTCACACACGTACACACAGAGTTGACCGCGTAGGGACTACAACAGCAACAACGAGACTACTTTGTGTGAGTGTTCTTTTTTAAGGGAGGTTCAGGTAAAATGTATAATAACAAGGTATGTATGTATAATATGAAAACGAAATGTTACAAGGTCGGGCAGGGATCTCGGTAGTGTGTTGTATGTATATGATATGTAAACACACCCAACGCGAATGCAACCAAACAGACATCCAAACATCCCCACCGTGTGTGATGACATATTATTTGTACTTTAAACTGACTAAAAAGGAGACGAAATTCATAAGACATGTTCTCAACGCGCCCCTATTTGCTCATTACCATTAATTACCACTAAACACACTACTATAACATAGATACTTATATAACAAAGACTTGACTGTGAGCCTGTGAGGCAACAGATTTCTTCAACTGGAATGCATATGCAATGATTCGGCTTCCGGTGTATTGCACGACGCGCTCAAACGTTACCGTTCCGTTACATGTGTCGAGGAATCATGTTTATGTTTGTTTATATGTATAATATTATAAAGAGCTCACAACCACGTTATCAATTATGGTCAAGCATTGATTGTCGCCCTCAGAGCGCACGTGGCAGCTTGGGTACGGCTTTCAACTCAACCAAATATCTTCTAACTATTTAAATGTAGGTCAAACTATTATTAACTAGCTACTAATATGAATATATGTATAATAATTATGAAAGAGAACAATGTGTGAAACACGGGTGTACAGTACAGTTGTAGACTGGGTGATGTTAAGTTGAAGCTAATTAATTAATTAATGAAAACGGAAGACTTCCGCACCCTTGCTGGACTGTGCCAACCCCAACGACATTCTAAGAGAGAAGAAAGAGTGGATGGAATGATACAACAGTACACCTAACTTCTTCACTCCAATACTGACGAAAATACTTCGAAACTTATTGCTAGTGAATTTTGATGGGAAATAATCCACAAACCACGTTTCATCTAACAATACAACATGAATTTGTCTTGTGTTAATTCACTTTTAAAAATTTGTATATTACATATTATGTATGGCAAAAAGTACTGGTATAGGAGTATCTAAAACGATTTGTACACATACTAAGACTGTGATTGTAAAAATCATCAAAAAATCTATCACATTGTAATATATAAATTTCAGGGTAAATGTTAAATCATTGGGACCGAGAGCCATGGGCCTCTTTCCGCTTAATATTCAACGCGATTGGCTTTCTGTTCCAACAGTATATTCCAAAAATAAAAAATTATAACCCAAACCATGGTTCTAGTCACGTGACTATTAGTATTCAAACAGTTCGGTTAATTTTACGGTAAACTTAATGGCTCGTACCACGATCACGGTTTTAACTAAAACGCTGTTTTAAGAAATGTCAAATTTCTTTATTTAATAATAATAATAAATAATATAAAATATATCAAAATATGATTCTAAAGCAGAACATAGTTTGTAAACAAACAAATATTTTTTAAACAATCGTTCGGGAGAAATTAAATACTGAAATTCAAATTTGACATTTCTTAAAACAGTGTTTTAGTTAAAACCGTGATCGCGGTACGGGCCAAAATGTTTTGTCAAAACATTTCGTCTATTGTCTTTCATAATCCTAAATTATGGAGCGAAAAATTATAATACGTAGAATGCAAACCTCTAGTTGATAGTGTATTCCGAAATTGAACCAAGCTTACCGGTTGTGTTTTCGGAACGCGGTTACTGAAAGCTGGTAACTTTTCTGTAACCACCCTAACCGCGCTAGGTCGGCGGTTGTTGTGCGGTTACATTTTGATGCATGACAAATGAACTTTTAACTATTTTAAATTTGTCAAAATGAGGTTAGCTGTTCCCTTTTTCTAGTCCGATGTCGGTAACAATGTAACCGCAGTTAAACCATAACCATTTTCAGTGGTTACCGTGGTTTAATGTCGGAATACATTATTAATAACGCTAACCGCGGTTACTTTTTCAGTAAATATTGTAGTTGTATTTTCGGAATGAGGTTATTGAAAGATCTGAGAACAAAAATTTTCCAAGTTAGCTGATTACTAAATGTTAAGTGAAAAGCGTTACATTGTAACCGCAGTTACACCGTAACCATTTTCAGTGGTTACCGTGGTTAAATTTCGGAATACACTATTAATAACGCTAACCGCGGTTACTTTTTCAGTAACTATTGTAGTTGTATTTTCGGAATGAGGTTACCGAAAGATCTGAGAACAAAAATTTTCCAAGTTAGTTGATTACCAAATGTTAAGTGAAAAGCGTAACATTGTAACCGCGGTTAAACCGTAACCATTTACAGTGGTTACCGTGGTTTAATTTCAGAATACAATATTAATAACGCTAACCGCGGTTACTTTTTCAGTAAATATTGTAGTTGTATTTTCGGAATGAGGTTATTGAAAGATCTGAGACAAAAATTTTCCAAGTTAGCTGATTACCACATGTTAAGTGAAAATCGTTACATTGTAACCGCGGTTAAACCGTAACCATTTTCAGTGGTTACCGTGGTTCAATTTCCAGAATACACTATTATGAAAAAGGACAGATGTAACCAAAAAAACCGAGGAAAAACGACAGTTGCTTTAGTGCGCTTAGGTTGTAACCATTTTAACCGGTATCACGTTTAAAATTTGTTATTTTTTGAATATACCCGAAGTAAATATAGTTTTCTTTTTTGCCGAAAAGAGAGCCATGGCAACTTTAAATTTTATTCAAACATTACATGTTAAAAATGACTACTGCTAATTTTTTTGTTTTTTATGTGAGCAGATACTATAGATTGATGTGTATCATATCACTCTAGCATAAAAAAATAATAACAAAAAGGATATATAATAAAAAAATGTTGATAAAATATAATAGGTACATATATTACTAGTGTAAATAATATTATTTGGTAAAATAAATAGACTACAAATTTATCAATTCGTTAAAAAATCAGTTAATTTTCCGAGATTAAAAAACATCACATATAATTTTAAAGAACACCTTTCTTCATTGATAAAAGTATATAAGATACAAGTAATACAAACAATCTGGTATATAGTACTTATTTAAGATGAGAATTATTTATTTATTTTTTTTTTGTTTCATTTTTCTCTCTATAATATACATATATTTTTTTTAAAAACATTTGTGTAGATGTGGCAGGGACCGCCGTAAAATGGCGCGTTTGCCACACACAAAATAACAACGAGAGACTAAGGTCACAACTTATCCTGAAGATACTATTATCACAGGCATGGTTTTTACAATGGACAAATATCCACTGATACTTTAAAACGAAGAGATTCACACGTTAAACTGCAGCCATACATACAAACAGGCATCCATCACCATTCATTCAATCAATCGAATGACGAACAACGTTCGGATTGTTACTGGAATCACAGCTGATCTCACCCACGCACGTCTAATCATTAATTAGGCTGATCGATCAAGTAAAACCTATTTTAGAACCCTAACTATTTAATCTAAGATACTATACGTTACGAGACGAGACGATAGAATGGCACTAAAACACAGTTAAAACTGTGCAATAAACAAACAAACAAAACAAACAGCCAATGTCACCGAACTGATCCTGAGAGAACCTAACACCGGTTGGACTTGTACTTTCAATAAAGCTTCAAAAATTAATCAGACACAGTCCAACCGGTATACAAATTATATAAATGTATATCATCCAATCATCAATCCAACACCCTTGCGCAAAATTTACCATTTGTGCTGTATGAATAATAATAAAAAAATAAATAAGAAACAATGTTTAAAAAGAATCCGTCCGCACATACATATATACACGCACACATACTGTTAATTTACTAATTGACACATAAAAACAGAATCCAAAACGCTTTCATAGGAACCATATTACTTCTGTTGCTGCTTCTAACAAGAATTTAGAAAAAAACTTAACGATTATAAATAAAACGAGATAAAATAATCAACATTGTAAATACCTATATAAATATAGACTTTGGATTTGATAGCTAAAAACTAAATGCACTGTTAAATGAATTGAATTGGCGTATGATGTGAGTGAGAATGAGATATAGAACATGAAGTGCGAGATCAAGTGCAAGCTGAGCTGAGCTGGGCTTACTGCGACTGCGCCTGCGGACTCCTACAGGATGTACAGCGTGTTCAGCACGAGCACGTGGTGGTTGTTCTTCGCCAGGGTCACCACGTAGCCTTCGGAGGTGATCTTTAGGCCGCAGCAGCGGGACACCTACACGTACATCATCATCGTAATATATTCCACTCCTTTCTCTTTCTAACAACTCTGATTTCAAACTATTAACAGGAATGGCTACCCCTGCCTACTACTATATGCAGCGAAAATTTAAATAAATTGTTCCTGTACTATACTTCATTTCACATAAGAAAATAGTGATTATCCAATCAAAAAACAAGATCTAACTGCTCCTATCTTCCCGCCACTATAGGACGCGAGCAGACACGTGACTCGGGCGTCCTTGACGTACTTAAAATCAGCTGATTTGTGTGCGCATGTCGTTTTGACAAAAACAGTGTCACTTTGACAAGACCAATGTTTTGACTTATTTTAATTTTGAACTGTTGAGAAGTTATTATTTTTAATTTCATGTGTTTTACTGCCTGAAAATTGTACATTAATAACATTTCAGCAGTTCAAAATCAAAATAAGTCAAAACATTAGTCTTGTCAAAGTGACACTGTTCTTGTCAAAACGACATGCGCACACAAATCAGCTGATCCCAAGTACGTTAAGGACGCCCGAGTCACGTGTCTGCTCGCGCCCTATAGGCTTTCCAAATAGGGCGCGAGCAGACACGTGACTCGAACGTCTTTGAAATGCTTGGAATCAGCTGATTTGTGTGCGCATATCACTTTGACGACAACAATGTCACTTTGACAAGACCAATGTTTTAACTTATTTTGGTTTTGAACTGCTAAAAAGTTTTTTTAAAAAATTTAATGAATAGTGTTATTTGAAAATTGTAAAATCCTAATTTTTTATCAGTTTAAAATCAAAATAAGTCAAAACATTAATCTTGTCAAAGTGACATTGGTGTTGTCAAAGTGACATGCGCACATAAATCAGCTGGTCCAAACACTTCAAGGTTGCTTGAGTCACGTGTCCGCTCGCGCCCTATAGCTGTTCCGTGTCGATGGCCACGCCATCTGACGGATTTCTCGTTAAGTAGCGTTGGGTACGATTTCTTAAGCCTATAGCGCACTTGTCGATGAGCATCAAGGAGCATCGATGAAAAATACGACGCCGCTATTTTCATCGAAGAGCATCGATGAAACGAACGTATCTCATTTCAGACGTATCTTTTGTGTTTCATTTTAAACGTTAGCGTGGGAATCTATTTTTGTTTTTCATGTGTGGACGATCCTCCTTTATGTCAATAAGTGTCAACTCTTTCGCGTCGTGTCAGTATTTAATATTATCATATTTATTGTTTCATTTTCATTTTAATATTTAGTATATAATTTCGTTTTCTTTGTTTTTACAAAGCTCATTTAAATATCAACTAGGGACATATCAATTTAAAAACTGATAGCGTAGGAACAGTTCACTGGTATTATTACCAACTTAACTTGTTTGCGCCACAGAAATTTGTCATTGATGAAATAGAAAACCATTGATGACGGGTGCGTACTGTTGTTTCATCGATGAGCTTATCGATGCTCCTTGATGCTCATCGACAAGTGTACCATAGGCTTTACGTGTAGAATGAAGTTGCATATATAACCAAACCGTTGTCAAACGAGTGATTTTTGATCAATGTCACAAGATAAATTAGCAACAGGCTCGAGTAAAGCAATCGGAAAATTTTTTCAAGATAAAATTTAACCACGAATGGTATTCGGAAGACTATTTCCAAAATTAAATCAGGTAATAATTTATATTTTTTTCTTGGCACAAATCTAATTTTGATTGTGTTTTGACGAACCGATGCTATCCATTTTTGTCGCCTTTCCTGTTACCAAGGATAATAAGGGAGAGAGTAAAATGAATCTTATTATCTCTGTTATATTTAGATTTTTACCCTACGACACAACAAATTTGACGGCTTTTACCAGGGTTTTCGTGCTCATATTTACGCAAGTTTATGAACTGTCATTTAAACAACCCAGCGCTAGTGTTTAAAAAATCCGCGAGTGGCGCGACGATTCGTACTTGGTTAGTCTATTTTCTTACGAGAAATGAAGTATTGGTGACTGAAATGTCCTATAGAGGCGCTGCGTTCATTTACGATGGCCGACTTACGGCCTAATTCTTTAAGATAGTTGTTAACATGGTCGTTAGGTAACAACTGAGAGTTAACAACGATTTTTAGCAACTCTTGTAACAACTGTCATTCAATTGGTATTCAGTAAATACATAATTAACGACATTGTTAAAAACGGTCGTTCTGAACAATCGTTGTTACATAGAGCAGTGAAGTTATCAACAAGTGAGTTAAAAGGCATGTCGATTCTCAATATTTGTACATATTTCTACTCTATTCACAACCTAAAGTGACAGATTTTGATTCGTTTGACGTTTGAGTTTTTAATAATGAGTGATAAGAAAATTTGGGGTGCAAGATGTTCCGCGGAACAATATTCTCTAATGGTGGATTTCATTATCATTTTGGACTAATTAAATAACAAAGCTACTTTTGCATTTCAGTTCTGATAACTACTAGTTGGAAATTTTGCAAATGGTTGATAGACTTGAAAAATTGAAATTTTGCCCTGTAATCTCTTTATAAGACCCATAGCTAGGCTTAATTGTTAGGAGAATCTGATGAAGTTCTCCAGTTTAGTATATGTTTATTCATTCGATGTGACCGATTTCGAAATTTCAAGAATCTTATCATCGGGAATGACGCATGACCATCGTCTAGAAATTTTAGCAGTAAAAATAATAGACATTTGACAATGCTGAAATGGCTGTTTAAATTTAAATGTGTAAGGTAAATGAAAATAAATTTGAAAAAATTGAATTTAGATCTTTTCGGGAGAGAATCTGAAAATTTGTTCAATATTAAGAATTAAAATATTTAAGTTTGGAATAAATTTAAACCCTTCATCTTGTAACATGAGACATGTGGGCATATACTGACTCAGTATGCTTGAAGCATGAGACCATCCAATTCACGAATTAAACGACGCTTGCTCAGTTTGAATATCTCTGTAAATATTTTTTTCCCGCTGTCAGTATCGGGAATGGATTACTAACATCTCGTAAATTTCTTTGCAATCTTATGTATATAATTATTGGGCATGTAGGTATATATTAGTTTATAAATAGTTTACTTTTGCTGTCGTCCCTCTATTTCCAGTAAAAGTTTATTTCCTATCGCAAAATTTTCAGGAAAAACTATTTAACAACGATTGTTCAATACTAGCAACGAGAGAAATGCAGTTGCTTGATTAACAACTCGACGTAACGACTAGTTGTTAAATTTTAGCAACTTGATGTAATAGTGAATTGGGATTTTGAACTTAGCAACTGACATTGAAATTAACAACTGAAAATGGTTGTTAATTTTAACAATTTTGCTTAGAGAATTAGGCCGTTATACTCTGTTCCATGTAAGCCATTCAGCAGATGTCGCTCGCATCAGCGCCAGTTATAAGTAGCCAAAATTACATTGGTTAAATTTGTCTCTTGTCTCCAATTTCAGCCAATCTGAGAGTTCAAAACTATTCCCTATTCTCTGCAATACTGAATAGCTTAAATGGAACACGGTATAGTTGGTAATTTTCCTGAGGTGTGATTGGCTGCCATTACCAATTCGGAGGGTTCGTAAGTTTACCGCTAAGTGGCCACGGGTAAATTTCAGTCGTGAAGAACTATTTTTAAAAATTCAAATTCGGCGGACATACTTCTGATATGAACCTGCATTTAAAAAACAATATAATTGAATTTTTTTAAATACAGGTTCATATTAGATGAATGTTCGTGTAATGTAATTTTTTTAAGCCTTGATATGTAGTTCAAGTACAGGAACAATTTATTTGAATTTTCGCTTCAGTAGGTAGGGCTAGCCATTCTTTTTAATTATATTAACCTAATTTGGGGCCTATTCTGTAACTGTTGTTAATTTTTGACCATTGGTTAAATTTATTAACCAATGAAGTAAGTTGACATATAACCAAAATATGGATTTTTAGTTGTTAAATCAATATATCTATTGGGTAAAAATTTTAATCAGTGGTTAAAAATTAACAACCGAGTTACAGAATACGGCCCATAGGCACGTAAAACGTCAGACATTTGTTAATTTATCTGTGTCAATTCCATGGCTATCGCTATTTTTTGAGTGATTTTCGACATTTTCATACCTAATTTCTACCGTTACAAAGCATGTGAAATTAATTTTGTTTATTTGTTCAGATGCAGAATTTTAAGCTATACAACTTTTATTTGAAGCATTTTACATAAAATAATTAGGGAAGCAGAAAATATGATTTTACATAGTACCACGTTCCGGTGTCGCGGTTAACACCCTGTATATGACCCACATCCAAATTAAATTAATATTGTAATCGTTTCAAGATTAATGATACAATTTGTATGAATGTGAACAAGGTAAAAGTAAAATAAATGTTTGTCTCAATTTAGTTATCTTTCCTTATCAAATGCGGAAAAAACAGAATTGTAATTACTGATAAAAAACAATAAGTATTATCTCTAATTTCCACAAATTAGTGGTCACCTGGTTAAATACAAATAAAAAGTGTCTTACCTTGACATAGGGGCATTCGAATTCGGTGACAAGCGAGCCATCCCGAGCAAATACTGCAACGTGGAATCGATTTCCATGCGAGTCACCTATGAGGATATCCCCCGCGTCCGAGATATCAATGCCATTGGGAAAGTTGGTAATGTTCTCGCAACCAATACGGCGCAAAAATTCACCCTGCTCGCTGAACACCACAACATTGTGACCTTTGAAGTCACACACGTAGTACTCTTTACCTAAATACACACACATATAAAATAATAATTAGCTACAGGAATAAAAATCGCTATTTTTGTGCGGGAAATAAGTGATTCTGGAGTTTCAAAATCTCGTTTTCCGCAGGAGTTCTAGACATTATTTCTTCTGCAATGGGCTCATATACCATAATCGAAATACAACAAATTTATATTAAAAATCGTTAGTTACTTGGTAATTAAAATGTAGTAAAGCAACATTTTCATAAAGAACATTAAAACGAATTAAATATTTTGTGACGTCAGGTGTATCACATTTGATTTTTAATGGCCAGAAATATGAAAGCTGCGGATCTAATGTGTAATAAGGCGTGGGCAGACACGTGACTTTGACAAATACTTGTAGGGCCCCACAAGGTTGCCAAATATACAGCTTGTGTACCTTGACTGTATTGCCAAATCAATTTAAGCGTAAAAACAGTAATAAATAAAATTATAAAACTAGTTATTATTAATGAACATCATGTTGTTTTATTTTCTGATACATTTTTAAAAGAATTTTTATAAAAATAGAGCGTTCAACATGAACTGATGGTTCCTCAAATTTAGCGCACCAAGAAATCTTTGTATCGTAGATGGCAGCACTAATCTAAGGAATTTTCACGTAGGGATTTTATGAATTGTCATCTTTTTGGTGTAAATGAAATAAGTGCATTAAATTTAACCAGTAATGTAACTCGTTGAGAGCAACAATTTGTCTTAATAATTTTTTTCTAAATCTTCTAGTTTTTGAGTTAAAATTCTTTAAAGATTTGTTTAAAATTTCGTTACCCGCACAATGGCAAGATCTCTGCTGTCTGAATCAAAGTTCGATGTACACAGCACAAAAATTGTCGGGTGGTGGTTGCATACTTGCAGACACTGTAATTAATAAACGATCAACGGAAAACATATTTATTATTAATAAATTCGTAATAGTACAATTTTAAAAATAAATTTAAAATTTGGATAACAAAATTATCTATTAAAACAGATTTCTGAACTTGGGTGAATAGAGTAAGAGCGTGGGAAGAGCATACTAGTTATGGAGTTATGAAATGAATTTTGGTGTGTCAACACGGCAAATCATAATAGTTTAAATACGTTATTCAAAAAATGTAAGTACATACTTTTGTCCATTTAAACGAGGTGTGATTATATGAGGACCAATGACTCGTCAATTTATTCCCGCCCAAAGAATTAATGATATTTTTTGTTGAAAATTGTGTTTCCTTCTTACAGTATGAGGATTTTTATGATCAGATAAGCGTATTGTGCATTATTAAAGACACTTTCTCTAATATATCCAGCCCTATCAGTAAACAATACAACTCATTCGCAAATTTTTTTCACATGGTATGGAAGTAACTGTTGCTCTTAAAATATTCCAAATTGTCATATGTGACACAAACTGTGATAATCTCGAAGATATTGTATGTGGTACAACATAAATTTACGAATATTACGAAAAGGATGATTTTCGTGTAACTTCGTTGACCTTGGAAACTTCACCATAGGTAATTACAATGTCTGTCTATCCGCTAATCATAAACAGAAGCATTTTGCCAGAATTTTACCTTATAAACAAGTTTATTACTAATCATAAAATTTAATTGTAACTGGCAGGTACTAAAACAAAATTTTTCATAGCTATTGCTACTACATAATACAAAATATTTGGAACGTCTCGTCAATTTACGGGGTGGTAAAAATGCTAAAAAAAATATGCGATTTCGAGTTATTAAGAAATATTGTTGCTCTCGACGAGTTATATTATTGGTTAAATTTAATGCGCTTATTTCATTTACACCCTGTATATTTCATAGAGAAATAAAAAAATTGGTTTATGGGCCCATCGACCACAAGAATTAGAAAAATTACGTATTCAAATTTCGTATCTACTAGCGATTATGACAATTATTTTTATGACACTCATTTTGAGTTTGAGAAAACTTATTTCCCGCACGATTGTAGAAAAAAGTATAAATAAAAAAGTGGCTTACCGTGTATGGCGATGTCGGAAGGTTCGCGCATAAAGTCGCTGCAATCGAACCAGCGAAGCAGCTCCCCATTTTCCGAGATAACAAACACAGTAGGCGAAACACTATCCACCGCTACAATCTCCCCATGCGCAGTGACAGCAAGCCCAGCCACAATATCGATATACCTTATTGCGATCTTCTTTATAAAATGACCATTCTTCGTGAAGATCTGCATACGAGACCGCTCATTCCCGCGATCGCACACCACATACTTTCCGTTCATGCGCATCACTGCCACTTTCCTCGGGTACCACAGCTGCCCCTCGTCCTTACCAGGGATACCAAACTGGAATTTATAATTGCCAGTCTTCTCGAACACCTGGATACGGTGATTGTTGGTGTCCGCTACGATTATATCCTCCTCCGTGCCCAGACAAAAGCCATGGGGGGAATTGAACTGGCCTTTACTGGGGCCCAACTGGCCGAACTTGCAGCGAATCTGCATCGGGCTGACTTTACTCGTGCGGACTACGGTGCTGCTCACCGCTGTACTCGCGTTGCTCGACACGTGTAAAGACTCTGGGAGAATGTCTTCCGGCGTGGAGAGGATTGGTGAAGTTGAGTTCGACATGGAGTTGAACCCGTTCAGGATTGGGTTGGAGAGTGTTAAAGTGCTGGTGTCCAAACCCGGAGAAGTTCCACGGCCTAAGACAATGCCCCCGTTTGTTGAATCTTTAAAATAGTCGCAAAACTTACTCTTCATATTTTCCCCCCACAGACGCACATACACTACATTTAACATTTAAAGTCAAATTTCTCTAAAAATAGCGTTCCAATGTGATTACATCATTTAGATAATTTATACAGAATGTCTCAAAACTCGCGCCCCAGACGAAACTGACTAACACTTGCCGACGACAATTGGGATTTTCAAGTATCAAGAGATGGCGCTGATCGCATTAAACAATGGTGCGCTTTATGTTGACATTTGTAAGTGTAGCATTGCTGTCAATTGCGTTTCTTTAGATTTCGTCTTATTTTCTCATTTATTAATATTTTTGATTTATAATTCAAGTGTAATATTTTTTTTTTTTAGTCATATAGTTGTAGTTTCATCTAAATGTCAAATATGTACCACTGTTTGTAGTTCTAATATTCACCGCTAGTAAGCGTTTTCTTATTTGAAAATCCCAATAGGTTGCCAACAAATAGAAGAAAATAATTTGCGGCTGCTTGCATAACGGAGTTACAAGACTTTTAATCCACCAATCCCGGAAGGATATCTTGAGCTGTGATGATATTATTACAAAATAAAACTGGTTGCTAGGTTTTAAAAATACTACTAGTGAGTTACAAAATTTGGTTGACTTACTGTAATTTTGACACTTTAGAGTTGACTTTTCACTGTCAACAAATTTAGGTTAGCGAAGGTGTCATCCGAGATCATCATTTATATCGTACAGTGCAACGTGTTGGCGTTACGTCCACATTCTCCGAAAATTATAATCATTTCTAAGTAATCAGCGGCTGAATACATGGTAAGAATTTGCCTTTTTTTATTCACCTTGTCAAATTTAATTTGACACTGACATTTTTCGAAAACTACAGTCGCCCACACATTTTAAAGAAGATTTGATTAGTATAAAACCCTAGTAACGTAAAATTACGGCAAACACACGTTAAAGGTGTAGGTGTCTGATTGGTCAATTTTAAGACGTCTTTTCTCGAATATCTTTTAAGCTAGACTTTTTTTTTTCTTCGAAATTACACATCCGAGTGCAGTCCCGTGTTTCCTCATTCGCTCTGGGGCGCGAGTTGTGAGACAGCCTGTATGAGCTAGGTAGTAAAGTCGATTGATATAGTCGATGGAGCTGACATCTATAGTCAGAATTATAGACTCTCGTGCAAGAATTTTACTAAACTTATAATTAAAATAAAGAGAAATAGAACTGATTACAACAATAGACCTTTTCAATTTAACGGCTATCTCTTTCTATCGCTGCAAATAGTAAGAAAATGGCGCGAACAACTGCCAGTTGGGCTGTCAAACGAAACGTCAAAAATATTGCAGTAATAAAATACCTGTATTCTCGGTCAAAATTTGCATCGCTAGACATTTTAATTTCAATAAAAGCTTTTGTAACTTATTTCGATAAGATTTTTTAAAGTTATCTTAGATATTTCTCACATTTTACGTCTATTTTTTTTTTTAATCAAACGCCATGGATTTCATTTGTTCTTACTTTGCGCACATTTCCATTGCGCATATCATCTATCTTTAAATTGAAAAGGTCTATTAATGCACAACGCATAAATTATTTTTAGTTTAATTATAAAATAGATTTAAAATTGACTGAATAAAACTATCAGTGTTTCGCAGTGGTTTCGCACTGATTTTTGACAGATCACTAATATTTTTAACGACGAAATAAATCCACGTTTAAATTCATTTTTCATATTATTTATCGTCACATGTGGACACATCCAAAGCAGTACAAAACTCTAAAATGTAATAATATTCAGAAATAAGTACGTAGGAAATATAGAACTGTCATGTGATATGATAATCTCAAAATATAATACTTACACATTCTTCAGACGAGAATGGAATAATTAGGGAAACATTTAAACGTTTCTCTTTCTCAAAGTATGCAAAAATATTCAATATAATTTTTTTCTGATTTACATTAAAAGTGCGATTTTTTGACAGTCTGTAAAATATCACTTTTACTGCCCCGGCAGTAAAATAATTTTTACTATTACATAGCAACCGCTATACAAACGCTTAGCAACATAAATTGATGGCGATAACTTTCAAAATAGGTATTAAAAATAATCACTATATTGATATTAGTTTTCAATCGGCAAAAAATGTGTTCGATTATGCCTCGGTAATGAAACAGCAACCTCTGCTGTAAATCTGGTATTTTAGTGCCTAGTTAAATAAATAACTGTTCTTTACACAGTTTTGATAAGTTTTTACCGTTCAATTTTTGATTCTCGCACATGTAAACATATAAATTATTCATATAGCTCAAGTTGGGACATACGGAAACAAACGCTACGTAAAATTAAAACAATCAGGACAAACCCATTGCTAAAAGAAATGTGATTTCTCTATTCATACTCTGCAATAACGGGATCACATTGGAATGCCATTATAAAAAAAAAATTTACCATGTAAGATACATTACTTTATAAGAGGATCACACTAGAATTATTATTAAGAAAGTCAGGTAGGTCGTGGAAAACAAAATTTGCAGTAAACAGTTATTTATCGAAATTAAGTTACAAAAGTTTAGAACTTACGTCCGTTTTCAAAATCACACTCACTTTAAGACTTTAATTAAAAACATTGCACCTTGATAAAAAAATAGTATATTGTGTTATTAGGAGTAAAAGTGATGCTTTGTGTGGCGAGCATGGAAGTTTGCACGACGAGCGAAGCGAGTCGGACAATTGCATGCGAGGCACACAAAGACACTTTTATTCCGAATGACACATTATTTTTTTTTCAAACGCACTACTTTTCTTTTTATTCGCTAACTCTATGTAGTTTCTATGGATATTTATTTATTTTATTTCTACGCCGCAGTGTAGAAATGAAACTTCTACCTTGTGAAACAAGTTACAAAAAATGCCATTTCTACGACGGTTGAAAAAAATAAATATTTATACATTTATGCCCGGTTTTATAAACAAAATTTAATCTCGGATTTAAAAATCTGGGATGTTGTACATATATAATAACCGGGGATTAATGTTGATATTATGGTACTTATAACTTATAAAACATGATAAACGAAAAATTTTAAATTGAAAAATGAAAATAAAGCAAATTAAGGTAGCATGATTATTCATTATTATTAAATGTTCAGGTCGATTTTTCTTAGAATTTTTGTTATACAATCTTATGATTTATTTGGATGACCATAAAGGGAAGAAAAATCACTATCGGATTCCACTACTAAAAAACTATATTATTATTTAAAGTTTTTGTGTTATAATTTAAAAAAAAACAAATGAAAGTCGGGAGGTGAATTGTACATATTAATATGTATTTTTAAAAACTAAAACCCATATGTTTCAGGGTTTTTAAAACATCTGATTGAATTCGCTTTTTTACTATTCCACAATTTAATCCTATACTGTATATCCAAGTCGTATTAAAAAAAAAAATATATGCCAGAATGTCCCATTAAAGTCTTAAAGTGAGCCTGATTATGAAATCGCCCCGTAGGCCTAGTATTTCGAAAAATAATTGACATGTAATTTTTATAACTTATGCAATAGTATCGACGCTATATTTTTCGGTTTAACAGTTAACAGACAAGTTCACCAGAGTGATAATATTGGGCCCAAGGTAATCAATTTTTTAAGTATCGTTGTAAGTGAAAATATGGATTTAATCAGAGTATTTTCTTCAGTTTTTGATGAAACTTTTGACAATTTTTTTAGACATATTAATTCACGCGGTAGATTTTCGAATGAAAAAGAGATTGATGCTAGTGAGAATAGTGAAGAATTGTCTTACCAGTCGAGTTGAGGCCGAGCTTGGCGAGGGCCTGCAGGTTGTGATAAGCGGTATTGACGGTGTTGGGGTCCCCAGTGAGCAGATCGGCCAGGGTGAAGGAAGGCGTGGGACTTGGCGCAGAGCTAGAGATAGTCGGGCCATGGCTGTGCCCACCCAGGCTAATCACCGAGTCCGTCAACTCCACCTTCTCCGCCAAATTGGCCAGCTGCTGGAGGTTGTACTCGGCGATGCTACTAAAGCCGGGGATCGCATTCGCCACTGCCACCGCTGCCCCTGGAGGACTCTCCGGACTCAGCACGCTCTGCGATAGCGCGAAGCCCGGCAGGTTGTTCTGCAGCTCGCCGTCAAACGACGACTGCATCGATGTCGGCAGCGAAATCGGGCTGCTGTTGTTGAGCGAGCTCGGACAGCCGTTGGTCAAACTCATCCCAGTGCCGTTCATGTTCAGTTGCACTGGCATCACAGACAGCGGACTAGTGCCCTTCGGGTTCGAGCTTTCAGTCTTAAAGTGCCCGAAAATATTCTTCAACGTCTGCTCAAACTTGTCAAAATCGGACACGAATTCAATGGAATAAGTCTTATCGGGCTTGGGAGTGTTGTTGATAAGGTTGAGCAGTTGCGTGCTGACGACTTTCTTGAGGTACATGATCTCGGTGGTGTTGCCGTGCTCGAGCAGCCGCGCGGCGAACTTGCACGCGTCGTCCACCAGGCCGGTGTCCTTGCCCACGCGGTGCGTCATCTCCATCAGCTTGAGCTCGCGATCGCGGTACAAGTCCTTCAAGTCTTTGAGGGCGTCGTCGCGGCAGCGCTCCAACACAGCCTTGTAGCTCTGGTAGGATTCGTTGATGAGGTCCTTGGCCGTGGAGTGCTGGTTGGCCAGCTCGCCCAGGCTGGACTCGAGGTCGCTCGAGGCGTTCTGCAGCGCCTCCACTTTGGCGCGGCCTTCGCCCAGCAACGCCTCCAACTCCTGCTTCACGCGGAGCTCGGCGTCCGTAATCGAGTCGCAGTGATGCAATGGCGTGCGGTGGTCTGTTTTCGAGCATTCGCTGCACACCAGTTGTTGGCATGTTACGCAATAGCATGAACATGCCTCATTGGGGTGCACATCGCACATCAATGTCTTGTGGATCTGGATCTTCTTGCCTGCCACTTTCAATTCCTCCAGCATGATTACTTTGTGGTTCTCAAAACAGCGCATGTATTGGTGAGCAGAGTTGCAGTTGCTGCAGAGGAGGTTATGGCAAGTACAGCAACGAGACACAGCCATTTCTTTAGTCGTACAGCAAGTACAAGTCAGGTTTGCCATGTTGGACACATCGATTACGTTCGTGGATATGATATCGACGGGAAGTGAAGCTAGTTTCTTAGATCCAACCTAATCACACGCGACCACAATCAATAATCACTCCTTACTACGAGCCCTAAAAACTATATGTTCGAGCACACTATAATTTCTATCAAAATATTTTTTTAAAATACCGCAACTCGCTTAATATATTTTTTATTAATTTGAAAATTTCGATTTTAGATTCAACCATAATTTGTCTACTCTACAACCATAAAACAGTACAAAAAATATATTTGTGGTTGTTTAAAATTGATTTTTGATAAATTTAGAAATAACGAAATACAAGAATAGACGAATTTATTAACTAAGGAACGAATGTTTTGTAATTAATTGTATGTTTTAGAATTTATATCTTCTTAAATTTGTTTATGTATTTTTACCTCTCGCTACCCTTGGTAAGGGAGGTATAGGGATCGTGCTAAAAATCGCATATCGAGATTTTGATAAATGACCACGTTTTAAGGTCCCTAGAATCCAATTTTAACATTTTCACGATGATGTCTATGTGTGTGTGTGTGTGTGTGTGTGTGTGTGTGTGTGTGTGTACATATGTGTGGATCCTCCACTCTAACTCAAATACTATCATTCAGAAAATTTTGAAACCTTGTATTTCGAACTTTTACTATTATGGAAAGAGCCCATTAGATTTTGGTGTAAATCGGATAACAGGAAATGGCACTTTACTAGAAGCTCAAAATAGTTTTTCTTCGAAAAATACCTTTAAATGTTATTTTTTCGAGATTAATGTTATTATAAAGATTAAGGATTATTAAATTTTCTACAGATTTGCATTAATACTTTTTCTACATATTTTATGAATGAATTTATAAAATTATCTATAATTTAAATCCCGGAGCCTAATCTTTAAATAAATAAAACTTCTTGGTTGCGCAGTTATTCAAATGTATGTAACTGACAGATAAATGTCAATATCAATGAACTAAAAAAAAAAAGTAAATAGAATAATAGAAAAGGAAATAAATAGTTTCCCGCATATGTAAATATTTAGGTATGTATGACTAAAAATTAATGATTCGCAAAAAAGTTTAAGCTAATTCTCATTTTTGAATTAGTGAATTCTATTTTATCCCGGTATTTAAAATTTCTTTAATTTATTATCAGAAAAGGTAGTTACTTGGATTAGATTACAAAACTAAAGTAAACTTCGCTAATCCAAAAATAAGGATTAGCTTAAACTTGTGACTCGGACGGTAAATGGCGGGAGGTTTTGTGTTTACCACACCAGATTTTTTTAAAAAGGCTCGAGATATAGTAACTTTACCGAAGGTGAGGAAAATTTCCATCCACTTAAAAATGTTAAAATAACAGTCATAGTATAAGACCTTATGGTGAAAACGGTAACTCATATTAACAGAAAAATCCAGAATGTCCGATTTTTGTATTAAATCGCCACAAAAGAGGACTGGTAAAAATGGTAAAAAACACAGACGGAGTTCGGTAAAGGAAATAACGGCAGAGTAGAATATGGGTGCAAAATCTATATTTTCCATAGAAACTTGTAGAAATTGGATTTATAAAAGGGGTCTTACTGTTTATACGGTAATCTCGAGGGTAATCTAGTAATGCCAATTTTTGCAGCAAATTAGTAAAATAGAAATTCAACAATTTAGGCCAAAGAAAAATCGTTCCTGATTGAAAAGCAAAAAAAGCGTTTAAGCTGTTGTAAGTACGGAGGGCATGGACGAAACACCAATGGAATTCTATTATTTTTGTGACGAGTCTAAATTTGATTCACACCAAAAATTAGGCTTTTCATAGGGACTATTTAAAACGCACAGTTAAGTTTCCAGGGGTCTGCATATCCGTAAGAGGTATGGGAAAAATATAGTTCATGAATAGAACTGTTAACACTACTAAGTACCTGGAAAATAACTTATCAAATGTTATAAAATTAAGAAAAAATATATTAAGCGAGTAACGGTATATTTAAAAAATATTTTAATAGAAATTATAAAGTGGCCGAAAATATAGTTGTTAGGGCTCGTAGAAACAATTTGCACTATACTACCTTGGTTTCCTGTTTGCAAGTGTAGCAACTGATCGCCGTATCGGGCTTCCCAGCATCTCCGGCTTCCCCGATTAGTTTATTGTCCAAGCATTGTTCACAGAAAACATGCAGACAAGAGAGAACTCTTGGCTGCGTTAGTTTTTTCCTAAAACAGACACAGGTACAGAAACAACTGCTTCCAATACAAAAAGTAGAATACTTACATGCAAATGCCGCATGTATCGGGATCAGTCATCAAGCTACCTTCCAGAGGACTTGTACTGCAACTTTTAAGGCCATCGCCAAACATATTGCTTAAATCGCCCAATTCTTCTTGAATATCATTTGCCATAGTTACTTCTTTTAAATAGTCTTGCAAATAAATAACAGTCTTTGCGTTTAACTGTAATTGTGTACTAGGCCTCTTAATCAAGTCAAAATGACTTAATCTACAAGAATGAATAATTTATTACATACCATTAATTCATATTTTTTTACTTCTTGCACTATGAATGTCACAGCCGTTAAGAATAATAAACAAAACAACAACAATGATTATAAATAAACAATTGTTCACGTCGTAGTGATCAACTGATGAAGTAAAATAATGCGGTTACGTTTCACAAACGGTTCGCGGCAAAATCTATATTTCTACCGCATATAAACCACAAAATACACTTTCCAACTGAGCAAATTTCATACGTTTATAATAATATATAAACGATTTTTAGGTAAACTTACCATTTCCATTGCGAATAAGTGTTTAGCAAATGGCGCGTCTCTTCTGCTGTAAATGGTCGAACTCGATTGAAGGGAAAGGCGGTGCGGAGTGAGAGACGACGTAAACGACGCGGTTACAAGCGCGTCTGTTTATCTTCTGCGCACCGCACAACTCTAGCTGATAATCTAGATTTTAAATATAATTTAGATACAGCTAGTTCTCAGATAAATAGTATATAAAAAATGCCTTGTCTTCTATACAAAATTATCTGAAATAATAAATAAAACTGTAGGTAAAATAAGAATATATAATGCGCGCACATACATACCGTTTTGCAATGCAGGATTAATGATTTTTCGTATATAAACGTACAGCTAGCTGATGGCGTAAAAGATTTTTCATTTTTTTTACAATAGTTAGATTAAGTAGTCATAGCAACAATTTACATTAGAAATTTTCGAACATCTTGATCAATTAAACAACGGAATGAAAACAATACTTTGAATTTCATGTTTCTTTACTCACCTTTCAAAGATTTTGGTAGTTTGAATTGATGTGGAATTAAAAATCAGTTTGCATTTTATACATTTTAATAGATGATTGTTAGATTAACAATGAAAATGAAAGTATAAAATATAAATGAATGTTTAATATTACAACTTATTTTACAATAAATACAAATATAGGCTTTTCTGAAAAGTTTATTTATCCCTATGAGATACAAAACAAACATTGCTTTTTCTATTTAATTTCCCTAAATTAACACAGAGCAATCTGTCATGAAAATTCAAAGGCGTCCATTACATGGAACGCTGTATTTAGCTTTTAACATTACCACAAAAGTTAAAATTTATGCAGTACTGCAAATGAGTAATAAAATATTCTAATTTTTTTATTTTACAATTGAGAATTTGGTTTGTTTTCCCTCTAGACTCGTTTCAAGATGATTCAGTTCAGTCTGTGTCGAGCGTCGAGGATCTCTGATTACAGACACTAAACACGATTAAGTGGCCGGGCTGGATGTTGCCAAGCCACGAACAGGTAATTATATTGTCCATTGTGTTCACTGTTGAGCTTGGAAGTCTCAGTCAGTCGCGGTGCACACAGTCTATGCACTTGGTTAACAGAACAGCTTATGATAGCCATTATTAATTATTCAATATATATTTTATACATAATAGCCTATTGTAACAATTTAAATGATAATAAAAATACTCTCTGCTCTGTATATTCTATAGGGCTATTAGGGTTTTTAAACGAACCACACATTAAAACAATGTAAAAGATGAACTAATCAGAATCGCATAGTATTCAAATGTATAAAATCAAGTTATATTATCAGGAAACAACAAACAACAAAATGAAACCCACTAATAAATAAGATTCGGCTGGTCCCGGAGGTATTAAAGGGTAACCTCTGGCTGAAACCAACGACGCTCATAAGAATTTGGAACCCGTTGAACCCTGCCGGTAATCTATACAATACAATATTACAAGTTGTATTATTAATTATATTTATTCATTCATGTAAAAAAGAACTTTGTGTTGTATCTATCACTCTCACATATTTAAGATAATTTTGTTGTCTCCTTTTGTTTTTTGTTTGTTTTGTTGAATTTCTAGCTTACATACACACGTCTCAGAGTAATAATAACAGACTGACTGAAAATAATAAAACATTTCGTTTTATGAGAATATGACGCAGTGGCGTAACTACCAGCCAGTGTGCAAGGTGTGCTATGCACACTGGCCCCGCGACCTCGCAGTAATTGATTAATTAATACACTTTAGGTATACAGGGCCCAAAAGAATTGTTTGCACACGGGCCCTGTTTATCCAGTTACGCCACTGATATGACGGTAAGGTCACTCTTCATCACTAAACGGAACCATTCACACAGTCAGTTTGTAAGTACGCACGTAATCAACGAACGAACGATCGAAGAAAGAAACTATGAAAAACACAAACACTGCAAAGTCAATATCATATTTACACTTGGGAAGGAGGAATGAATGATGAACGAACGCGACGTGTCGCCGGTCCAGCAATGACACGCAGAGAGATACTTATATTCGGACGACGAAGAGATGTTAATGTTTAATGTGTGTTTTTTATATATTATATATGCGCATATACTAGATGACGGATGGTTACAGTATGTGTACAGTGTGGTGTGGGGCTGTGGTGTCGACGGAGCGGAGCGGCGAGATCACGGCACTGTTTAATCGTCCTCATCGTCTTCCACTTCTTCTTCCTCCTCTTCTTCGTCCTCGACTTCAGGTACTGGAGCCGGCAGTCCGGCGTTGTTTTTAGTCCTTTTCTTATACGCGGTCATTTCCTATTAAAACAAACACCCAAACAAACATTAACTTTATTTCGCATTTTAAAAAGTTTTACACTTACCCTATCATATCGTGCCTTGTCCTTTTCAGCCATGGCCTCGTACTTCGACTTGGTTTCCGGTTCCACGTCTGACCACCTTCTGCCAAGTTCTTTGGCGATGTCTCCAACGCCAAATTCTGGGTTCTTTTCCTTCACTTTGCCTCTCTCATCATTGCAGAACCAGAAGAACGCAGATCTGAAATCAAACACAACTTACTTTAAACCGGGGCAAGAAACCGATTTTTAAACTCCAAAACAGAAATTTTTATTTAAGAAAAAACCGGTAACTAACTAACCAAAATAAATTAAAACTGGTTATTTTAAATAAAATAAATAAATATATCATCACGGCTTATTACCCATTGCTGGGTGTGCCAATCTGCTTTATACGCAGATATCGGTAATGATGATGACATATTTGTACCGTGCGGGCGTTTACCAGGCGTCACCTCACGGGCACTCAATGCTGGCGTGGAGAGTGCACCACAGGGGTCAATTTTGCACTGTTATTCACTCTTTCTAATTTTTTAAAAATTGTAATAAAAATATCTATTTTTTACACTAAAATAAATGGGAAAATTTTTTTAACGAGCTTAGAAAAACAAGTTTGACTTTCCTGAATGATTTTGATTTTGTTAACCGGTTAATCTAACAGTTTTCATAACCCGTTAAGTAAAGAGTAAAAAACAAAAACCATTTTGAAAATTATGTCTTCGGTTAACCGATAACCGTTGCTTGCCCTACTTTAAACTACAATCTATAAAAAAAATTAAAATGTACAGAAACATTCTTTAAAAAATTTATATAAAATATCTTTCTAGTAGAATATTGCTGGTTTATATCGCACAAATATTAAAACCAAGATTTATTGACTAAACCTTGATCGATCAAACAGTGCTGAAAATAGTCTATCAAATAACTTACAATGATCGTTTGGGTGCGTTAGGATCCTTGATTTGTTTTCGTTTCTTTCCCTTTTGCTTTTCACCTTTAGGAGGAGTGTAGTTCTGCATTTCAGCGTCATATCGCTGCTTGTCTTTCTCCGCCATTTCGTGGAAACGTTTCTTCTCTTTGTCCAACATTGTCTAAAATTTATTTCATAACCTAATAAATATTCTGTTCCTACTATAGACGTTTATGCTTATATATCAAATACGAAAAAAAATAAGTTTTCATTCGTACAACAATTGCAAACAAAACATCAGAAAAATTATTGCACAACAAAAAGACATATAAATTTAAGTTAATATGCTCCCGAATATTGATTTCTATGTTGACAAATGTTAATATAAATGTAATATTAAGAATAATAAATTGTATATTGTGCTAACAAAAGATAGAGTTAAATATAATAAGGGTAGATAAATCGCAGAGCCTGGCTATATATTTTAAGTTATGCATAGAACAGTAGCATGAAATTGGTAATTTATTTTCACGATTTGGACAGACAGAAATGAGAAGTAAAGGGAGAAGGGTGAAATTCTCCCCTATTCCTTTACGGGCCAAGCGGCGCCATTGATTTTTGAAAGGAAATGAACGAAGCTTTATAGCGTAGGGGTAGCAAAGCGCTTGCGTATTATAAAATAACTCGATTTGCAAAGTAAATATTCAAATCGAACACAAGAGATGAAACAGGAATATATTCCTTACCTATTTTCATCTCTAATATCCTTTAATAAACTAATATTTCATATATTATATCTATACATAAATAATAAACAAATCCTGTTTAGAAATTATTGCAAAATAATATTGAATAGTTCATGGCCGCACGCAAGACTTTTACAACAATATTTCAACGTCTTCCACTCTCATATTTTACTGCTTGATTAATCAATGCGTTATTAATGTATATGAAGGTTTAAAATTATTAAATTTGCAAATACCAATGTACAATTCGTTTGTTTATATCGACATGATAATGAAAAATCAATAGCATTGTTGCTTAACAATGGAAAACAAATGATTTAATCATGCTATTGTTTGGCGCGCTAGAAGAAGTGTTTAGCTTCTTTGAATTCTGGCAACGGTGGTTTATACTGGTGCGGGGGTTGCGGGGTACAGCGGTCAGACGGCCGGTCTCTGGACCCGAAAACCAGTTTGCCTTCGGTTTCAAACAAGATAATATAATAATGTTCTACTTGCCCTCTGAATACCGGCACCGATCATGCAAAACTGACTCTGTACCACTCTTAAATCATCAGTAATTCATTCCAAATATAATTATACATATTTTACTCGAAATCTTTTCAGTTTCATTCATAGGAAAACATACACGCGACTTGGTCGAGTTTATATTTTTTGTTGATGTCTTTGAACTTGAAATACCGCATTGCATGAGTTATAAATAATCGATATTCGAGCGTTACCAATATTAACAGCTGATAGCAACAAAAAACGATAACGTTTAAAACTTTATTTTCTCGCGAATAAAGAGTAAAAATGTCTTTCTTACCTTCCATCGCTCGGCGCATTTTTTGGAGAATTCTGCGAATATGACGTTCTCTTCCGGGTGTTTCTTCTTGTGTTCCTCACGGCAAGTCTGAACAAAGAAAGCGTAGGCGGTCATCCGACCCCTTGGCCTGGCGTCGGCTTTAGCACGTGGCATTCTGCCCTTGGGAATCTGCTGTTGTTGTTGCTGTACTTGCTGTATCTGTTGGTTTACAACTTGCTGTACCGTCGGATTCTGTTGTTGCGCCTGTTGTTGGGCCTGCTGTTGTTGCTGCTGATGCTGTTGTTGTTGATTTTGTTGATGCTGCTGAGCCTGCTGCTGAGCTTGTTGCTGGGCCTGTTGTTGGGCCTGCTGTTGTTGTTGCGCTTGCTGATTCTGCTGGGATTGTTGTTGCTAAAAAGGTTATTTATTGCTAATACAAATAAAATACCGGAGAGATCAAATTACTAAAATATTGATTTTTATTTTGTTATCATATTTCAACCGATTAGATAAATAGACAAAACAAAAACATGCAGTGAGTTATTCGACGCAACTAATCTAAATATTAATCCGTAAAATAACGCATTCTCTCTTTAGTTCAAGGCGCAGATGCACAACTACTAACACGGAAGACGAAAATAGAAAATGAAAGTCATCCTTTAAGGGATGATTCAACAAATTATAAATAATAAGTTGAAGATATTCGACGAATAAATAAGCATGATAAATAATAGTGAGAGAAATAATTCTCGTCCACCATTTTCTTTAGTTTTGCGGGGGTGTGTGTAAGACATACCGCGGCAGCGTTCTGCATACTCTGCATAGCGTTGTCCATGGCACTAGGGTACCACCATTGTGCACCGGGCGCCGAAGTGTTAACCATGCCGCCGAGCCGGTAATCGTAGCGCGGAGACGTGGAGGACACGCTGGCCACCGTAGTTGCGGGATTCTGGAAGCTGCTTGCCATCTTGTAGGAGAAAAGCTGGTGTGGCGTGCACGCAGCGGCCGTGGACCTCGCGATGGCTTCATGTTGCTGTTGTGCTGCTTGTTGTTGGGCCTGCTGTTGTTGTTGGGCCTGCTGTTGTTGTTGCTGCTGCTGCTGTTGTTGTTGTTGTGCTTGCTGTTGAGCCTGCTGTTGGGCTTGCTGCTGCTGTTGAGCTGCTGCAGCGGCGGCTGCAGCTGCCGCGAGTTGTTGCTGATGATGCTGGTTGAGCAAGTGCTGGTGGTGCGACTGTAGACTCTGTTGTTCGGGCGTCGAGATGGGACCGGGCCACCACACCGCGTCCTCCCGCGCTCCCCAGGCACCGCGGTGGTGCTCCGACATGGCTTCTCACACACTCAGACTCAGGCAAAACGCACAAGCACAGGCCGGTACACTTGACGAGGGGGGTTTCAGCTACAGCACAGCGGTTTCACTCTATCTCTCTCTCTCACTCACTCTAGCCCGATGCCTGTGCGCTGTCGTGGGGTCGAACGCAGCGTTGCCAGTTGCGCTCACAAAGAAACTCACTCGACTGCTGGCCACTCGTTGTTGCGGGCAGCAGGCCCCCTTCTACACCCTTGAATGTCGAGGTCAGCCTTCGGCGTTCTGTTCAGCCGGACCTATGCCGGTACGCCGGTTTGCAGGCGTTCTTCTTACTTAAGTTCAAACTGTTAATATTGATGCCGAAACTCGTATCCCGATTTACGTCGCAAAAGTTGCGAGACACTCTCTTACAGTTGCTCCTTCTGATCATGTCACAAATCCTTTCACAATTTCACACAACACAACAGAAACAAACATCCGAAATAACAAACGCACATACACAGTATTACAAGGAACACCACATCATCGTAGGAGAAAATATGAAATGGAACGAACCAACTAACGAACACACGCGATACACGAACACGAAACGATGCTCGCGAGGGATGCTGCAATACGCAGCGGAGCCGAGATTAAAATTCCAAAGAGACTGAGCGTGCGAGTAGCGTGCAGTCTGCCGCCGTTGAACCGTTTCAATGTGGCAACATCGGAGTGCGAAGGGACGCCAATAGTTGAGAGTAGCGCCCTCGACACGCAGCGGCCCCACGCCGAACAAGTTGGGAGCCATCCCCAACCCCCGCACCCCTGCCTGGCCGTTACGAGCCCGCCGAGCACGGTCAATAAGACGTTGAACATTCCCAGGGCTGTGGCGATGTTGCCTGGGGGGGACCAGTCCGTGCCGAGCACAACAAATGCCCACACCGCCAACATTGGGGGAGGGTGAGAGTTTTAAATTAACTCATTCCTCACTCCACGCACCACCCAACTCATAAACTAACTCATAGCGGCGTGCAATTTCATACCGCACCGCGCAAAGGCCCTTCCACAATCATAAAACCCAAACCGTCCCAACACAAGCTACCTGACAACGACAATACAATGCAACAATACAATTCGCAACAATTGAATTCCCAGAATAACCGACAATTCGCAAAAAAAACGTATAATCTTTTCAAGATGTGCCAGGGTCTCGGAATACGTGCATTTTAGAAAAGAAAATAAAGACAGTCCCGCGCCAAATTGAGCGTCTGGCAACAGTGATTCCTATGCGACGTTTTCCCGCCAAGAAACGCGAACAGCACGTGGCAGCTGAGACACGCGATGATCATTTGTCGTTCCGAAACCAAGGAATTCACTCAAATACACACACATACAAACGCGCCACGCTTATATAAATAATGCACACCTACAAATCAGTAACCGTTGATTCAATTCTTAACTTAATTCATAACAATACAATATTTACAACAATTAAATTACCTAATGTTGAAAGTTGAAACAACAATGGATTTTATTTACAAACATTACTTTTAGCGCCACTATTACTAACGAAAACAACAGGACATTGCCCTTGAGTTCAATATTTATGTAAACATGTCTAAACAAATTAAATTCGAAAACTTTTCTTGTAACTCACTGCATGAATATTTCTATTTAATGGTTATATAAATGTAATACTGATATTTATAAGCCTGTTATTTATTAGTTGCTCTATATTATTTTTGTTTGCGTTATTAATCAATTCTGAAAATAAAAATAATTATCTGACACAGTTTTACTTACTATTTGACTTTTTTTAAACCACAGATAAAATTAATACCGTTTATAGCACTGTCCGTTACTAACGAACTATCAAAAATCTCATTAAAGAAGAAGAGATTGCAAAAATATGAAAAACAATATTGATTATTTATAAAATGTGCAACATTAATTATAATGTATAATTAAAAAAACAAAATTAATCGCAAACATCAAAATTATGTTAAATTTTCATATAATATATGCGTATCATTAACGGATCTGTAATTAGAACAAATTATGACGTATTCTGTATAAAATTTGGCATGAAATTCATAAAGAACCTTCAACTGACCTTAAAATTATAATTAATTATTGTTAAAATATTGTTCATATATAACAATAAGATTTGGCGCCAGAATTTATTATAAATCTGACGGCGAATCTAGAACACGTATAAATATCAAATTTAGAACAAAGAATTCAATGTTCCCGGATTTATAAATGAAACTGACATTATTTTCTTCCATATAAAGTAGAGATCAACATAATTTTTCCTCCTATCATAATTAAAAACGCGAAAAATGGAAATTTATCTTCCCCATATACGTATATACTACAATACGTTAGGTATATGGCAACGCTCAGCACACCCAAATACATTGGCCTAATGGAGGCGATATACATTATACACAGACGTCCATTTGAACAAAGCCGATATCTATTTTTATGAAAACTTTCCTTTTACCACGACACAAAGTTATAAAAAAAATATATGTAAAAGTAGAAAAATCAAACTATTCACAAAAAAATTATCAATTAGGCCCGTCGAGCCATTTTAAAGAAAAAAAAATATTTAGTACATTCTTATGAGTTTTCCAATGCTAAGCTTACGGCAGCCATTTGTCCGAATGCTATACGAATAGAACGTAACATTTTATACAAATTAGTTTAAACACTTACAAACATTGTACGAGCATGCAGCTTAGCCTATGATTGCGGAATATATGTACCTATCAATATATTAATTACTAACATCTGACAATTAGCAGCAATAAAAATATAAAAATTTCTTACCTGAACTAGCTCGGTACAACTAAGGGATCTCAGTCGGCTTCGTATAACGTGACCCCACGCCACTTGTGCAGTATACACAAGCTACATTGGAACTATTGCGTGTCTCCCCATTGGTTCAATTTGGATATGCCGCAAAAAATAGACCAATAGCGACTCCGCTAATGTATTTCTCGCGTTTCTTTTGATAACCAATAACAGTTCCAGTTGCGCAATACTCACAATTTGCTTTTCTCTTTAAAATATTTAGTAAATTACTTAAATCACTACCTAAACTATTTAATTAATCCCGTACTACCATTTCTCATTGTCTGAACTTGTTGTATACGATCTTATTATATCATTTAGACTAATTAAAACCTACAACTACAAACAATTGCGCACGTTAAAAATCGGAAATTGTTTTGATACAGGAAACATATGATCCATTTTATTTTGGGCGGAGTTTAACCAGACCAATGGCCGGTATTTTAAGAAATGATAACAAAACAAATTGCAGTTTCTCTGCACTTATTTGTGAATAAATTGTTTTGTGTGTGATCCCTATAAAGTGTATTTTGTGCATTATGATCTTAGTCGTCGAGGTGTTAACAGGAAGAACGAACTTCTGTAACAAAACCATTCGTTTCAATGATGTGACACTTACCTGTTTCGACATGTGTGGTTCTTTTAACTCATTTTGTGCTAAATAAAGACAGTTTTTGCAACATTTATGAACAATACATAGTGTTTAATTTTCAATAAGTGATCTCACCATGAACGGCTTCAGTACTGGTGAGGAAGACTCGAGGGGCCCAACAGACCAGGTCTGTTGTCTTGTGGACGGCGGGGAGCGATGTACAAGGCCTGCAGGAAATGCTTCTTACAGCAAGCGAATCCAGAAGACTGTAACTCAGAGGAGATTACAGCTTAGTCTTGACAGTATGGTGAGATTTAATGCATATATGCTTGTAAACGTAACCTATAGTGATATATTCGTTTAGGCACGACATATTTACATATGTGATTACCACAAGGCGATAATTCAATGCGCTAGGACCAAACGAAGAAGGAAGGACTCTGAGGAGGATAGCAACGAAACTGACACAGATCTTCCAGAGGTTGATTTGTATCAGTTGCAGGTGAACACTTTAAGACGCTATAAAAGGCATTTTAAAGTGTCCACGCGTCCAGGTTTAAATAAAGCACAACTTGCAGATGTAAGAATTTTTTACCGTATATTATTTCATTATTTTAATTATTTTTTTATTTGCAGACATTAATGAAACATTTCAAATCCATCCCTGTTAAAGAAAAGGACATAGTAACATTCTTCATATACACCGTCAAATCAAATAGCAACAAATTGGATCAAAAGAATGGAATAAATGTAGACGCTACTTAGTTTTATTAACGTATTATAGTATTGTGCAATTATATAAAACTATAGTAAAGTAATGATTTGATTACATAACTTGTAAAGTAAAAAAAAAACATTTTTATTGATATTATTTATTAAAATGCCCATTTTTATAATAAATATTTTTAAATAATACCTACTTATTTTTTTTCTTTGTTATTTCTGGATTTAAAATCATTGTTTGTTCTTCTTCACTGTCGTCACCAATTTCAACAATTTCTAAAGAAAATCAAATTATTTTTCATATTACATCATTTTTATAAACTTACCAATTTTTTTAGGTTTAGTAGGAACAAACCTCACATCGGAATCGTCACTAAATTCTCCATCATCTTCCATTTCATCTTGTGGTACTTGCTCTTCAATTTCTTCTTGCGGAACTTGTTCTTCTATATCTTCTTGTTGTTCAACAATTTCCATTTTTTCTTGCTTTTTATTTTTCTTCCTTTTAGAATCTTTTATATTCCATCTATTTAAGCATGCACTTAATTCATCACTCGATATATTTTTGTTTTCGCTCGAAACAATGAAATCTTCAAATATATTCAAGTCATTTTCTTTTCTCAATAATGCGTCTTTTTCTAAACAATCTTTTATTTGTTCTACAACTGATGCAGCCCTTTGAGCAGCTTTAGAACCACATTCAATGATTATATTTATGTTTGCTATAGCAGCACCGCCTAAATGCACACTGCAAATTTCTTTAAAAGAATTTACAGCGTATGCCAACTCAGCTTCTTGGACTCCTTCTTCCAGAAGTGTTGGATCTGCTATGGAAACAGTTCTAAAATATACAAATTATTATACAATTATCAGTAACTTTGAAATCTATTAGATTTCCACTCTTTAGCCCCCATTAGGTGCAGATTTGAAATCGACTGCAAACCTAATCAACTGTTTATATGAATGCAGAAAGCTTTAATACGGTAAATAGAAATTTTTGAAAATTATAGTTATCGTGGAAGAAAAAATAGTCACACACAGACAGACATAATTGTAAAAATAGTAAGAACGTGTTGTGGGGAACCTAATTCGTGTTTATTCACTGAAAACGTACTATCGAATTATCAATGTTTAAACATACCCTTTATTGAAAATAGCGTAAGTAACGCAAACAGGATAATGGTGTAAAGTGGTAGGTATAGGATCTCGCTGTTCATATGAGTGCACCACTATATTTTCTCCATCACTCGTAACATCCGGGCGCTTAAAATGTGCTAAAGCTGTTAAAGCAGCAACTGAAGCACAATCAACTAAATTTCCTTCATGGTTTAACACATTTAAATCAACTCTAAACACCCAAACCTTCTCGTTTTGTTTAATACACAAAGATTCCAAATCAACCGCCTTAGAATCTTTCACACATTTTTCTAACATACGATTTAAATGTACAGAAAGTTCAGACTGCCTTCCGGCCTCAAAATTTGGGGCACCCATTGGACTTAACTCTACATTTATGTGTAGAATGCCTTCTTGAGGGCGAGATAATTTGGGCTGTTGGATTTCGCATGATACTTGAGCTAAAACTCTATATAAATATGAATAAAAACAATAATAAAAAGTGAGGGAAGTGTAGTTACTTTGTGCCTCCTAAAGATACGTGACAACAGCCCCAATCTCTTCCAAACTCTATTTTTAAGTCTCTAAATTCGTTAAAAGCTCTACCGTCCACTCTCTAAAAATTATTTGTTAATTTACAAGTTTTTAAATGAGTTTGGTGCATAATTTACCGTATGATTTTCAATACATTTTGTAACATACTTTTTTTCACAGTTAGATATTAATATATCTTTCATTTTAATTGATATTTACAACTTTTATTTACAAAATTGAGGTTAAAACATTTAAAAACACACATTAGCTAAAGCCATTAGTGTGGTATGAAAATAAAAATAAATTCCCTAAATTGCTAAATTTAAAATTATGAAATAACTTTTATATGGCACATATTAAATAATAATAATAATGATTTGGCTATTAACAAGAAGTATTTATTTATAATATCAACAGAAAAATCTGTTTAAATTTGCCACAACTTTTTAAAATATCGAGAGAAACGGAAGTTGAGAAAAATTGTTGGTAGTATTGGGTCGGCTGTATTACTTCCTTTTCTATTCGGGCCACGAGAAAACATAAAGGTGCGTGATTTTTCCAAGTTGTTTTCATGTTTATTATTCTTCTTTGAGTCAAAATATTTATCATAATATAATAGCTAATTGTATGTATTAGTATCTTTTAAATTATCAGTGTATTATTGTTAGTTTTTCCTAATTTTATCCACGTGCATTCAGTGACAGATACTCTAACCAAATTTTTTCCTTCCAGGCTGAAAAATGACGAATTCCAAGGGTTACCGCCGCGGTACGCGAGATCTATTCTCTCGTAAATTCCGCAGACATGGAGTCATCCCTCTGTCCACCTACATGAAAGTTTACAAAGTCGGAGACATTGTTGATATTAAAGGTAATGGTGCCGTGCAAAAAGGCATGCCTTACAAAGTCTACCACGGTAAGACCGGCCGTGTGTTCAATGTAACACAACGTGCTTTGGGTGTGATTGTGAACAAGCGTGTACGTGGAAAAATCATCCCCAAACGTATCAATATCCGTATTGAGCACGTCACACACTCCAAGTGTCGTCAGGACTTCTTGACGAGGGTGAAGCAGAACGAGAAGCTCCGTCGTGAAGCCCAGGAGAAAAAGGTGCAAATCAGCTTGAAAAGGCAGCCTGCGCAACCTAGACCGGCACATATTGTCAGTGGAAGCGACGAACCTGTATGGCTTGCACCTATCCCGTATGAATTTATCGCTTAATTTGTATTAAGAAATTTGTAAAAAATAAAATCAGTCTAAACTGTATCTCATGTTTTGTTTATTTATCCCTTGATTACCCCAATTTTTTTTCTACGCCTTTTGTTAAAAATATTTTTGCGGTTGCTTAGCGATTTAATAATTAAATTAAATGACTTGATTTTGTTCGTAGTAAATCGAATATTTTTCTATTAGCAGTTTTTTCATTCTAATCCGAAACAATCACTTTTTACTTAAATTTTTTGAGGACGAATATCTCGGACACGAAAAGAGATATCGACCTGTGGTTTCAAAATCTTAAATCTACACCCTTCAAACTACTTAAATACAAATTTTCAGAATTTTTAATTTTTTAAAAATTTCCACCCTTTTTTATACCACACCATCCTCATACCCAAAAATGGGTGTGCGGTACACCTACAACGACCTCACCAGTTAATTCCTCGTACCAAAAAACATAAGTATATCAATTTTCATCAAAATATTCCAACGAATACATTAATTATTAAACATTCCTTAAAATTGTCAAAAACTGAAAAAATCGCAAGGGGTACACCTTAGATTTTTTGCGATTTTTGGCCATTTTTAGACTTTTCCTTCTGGAGATTGTAATAGTTGTTCAAAAATTATGAAAATTGGTATGCTTATGTAATTTTGCTCGTAGAATCTAATGGTGATATCGTCAGCGGTGTATAATTGACCATTTTTGGGATATGGCCCAAAAATGGGCATTTTTGAGCAAAGTTTTTAGGACGAATATCTCGGACACGAAAAGAGATATCGACCTGTGGTTTTAAAATCTTAAATCTACACCCTTCAAACTACTTAAATACAAATTTTCAGAATTTTTAATTTTTTAAAAATTTCCACCCTTTTTTATACCACACCATCCTCATACCCAAAAATGGGTGTGCCGTACACCTACAACGACCTCACCAGTAAATTCCTCGTATCAAAAAACATAAGTATACCAATTTTCATCAAAATATTCCAACGGATACATTAATTATTAAACATTCCTTAAAATTGTCAAAAACTGAAAAAATCGCAAGGGGTACACCTTAGATTTTTTGCGATTTTTGGCCATTTTCAGACTTTTCCTTCTGGAGATTGTAATAGTTGTTCAAAAATTATGAAAATTGGTATGCTTATGTAATTTTGCTCGTAGAATCTAATGGTGATATCGCCAGCGGTGTATAATCGACCATTTTTGGGATATGGCCCAAAAATGGGCATTTTTGAGCAAAGTTTTGAGGACGAATATCTCGGACACGAAAAGAGATATCGACCTGTGGTTTTAAAATCTTAAATCTACACCCTTCAAACTACTTAAATACAAATTTTCAGAATATTTAATTTTTTAAAAATTTCTACCCTGGTTAAACCACACCATACCCAAAAATCTGATGTGGCCAACACCAAACCTCCTGCTATTTAATTTTTATTAATTTAAATATACATACTTACATATTTAGTTATTGCGGAAACTGTAAAGATCCATTCCATAAAACTAGGGTTCTATTTACTATTTTCTTTTTAAACGTTACTGTTATTAATTTGAAATGATTAGTTCTTTGACAGTGACATTTATCTGTCAGTTAGATACATTTAAGATATGTACTGTGTAACCAAGGAGTTTTGCTTGTTTAAAGCGTAGGCTCCGGGATTAAATTTATAGATAATTTTATAAATTTATCCATAAAATATATAGAAAATGTATTAATGCAAATCTGTAGAAAATTTAATAATCCTTAATTTTTATAATAACAGTAATCTCGAAAAAATAACATTTAAAGGTATTTTTCAATGAAAAACTATTTTGAGCTTCTAGTAAAGTGCCATTTCCGTTTATCCGATTTACACTAAAATCTAATGGGCTCTTTCCATTACAGAAAAAGTTCGAAATTTAAGGTTTCAAAATTTTCTGAATGATAGTATTTGAGTTAGAGTGGAGGATCCACACACACACACATCATCGTGAAAATGTTAAAATTGGATTGTAGGGACTTTAAAACGTGGTCATTTAGCAAAATCTCGATATGCAATTTTTAGCACGATCCCTATACCTCCCTTACCAAGGGTAGTGGAAGGTAAAAAACGCTGCCCAAAGCTTTTTTAATATTCCTATTTTGACGGAAAACATTAAAAAATTGAATTGTTCAGCGTGAATTTGTTTCACAAACATGTGATTTATAATGAGTATAGTGTCATACTTTTGCCGTAATTGTTGGAGAGAGTTAAGGGCTCCAGTTTTACGGAACTTGTTAGAATTATTATATAATTTATTTCTCTAACAACAATATATACAAATTATGTCATACATATCCACTCTGAATATTCTTTATTAATAAATAATAAATGCTTTACTTAACTGCTGCAATCTCTGGATTGATAAAACAAAATGTATCCAGTTTCGGACGATTTCTGAATATCAGACGTTAGGCCGTAAAAATCTTCTATAGCCGATGCATCAATTTTCTACGATAACAAGCAATAAACATAGAGAAAAGTAATATAAAAATAAGACTTACGTCTACCATATCATCATCGAATAGTAACCAAAATCCATGACTTTTTACAATACTTATATAATGCCCGCGGTTTGGACCACTTCCACAATGGATAACGACCGCTACGAGGTCGTACAGTCGGTCTGGGTTTAGCGCGTCGTCTGACTATATTAAAAAAAAAACATACCGTAGTTCGTAATAACCAATAACAGAACAAGTTATAAATTAGTTGTAAATGAATAATTGAAAAAAAAAATAAACAAATATATCATCACGGATTATTACCCATTGCTGGGTGTGCCAATCTGCTTTGCACACAAATATCGGTAATGATACGGGCACTCATTGCTGGCGTGGAGAGTGCACCACAGGAGTCAATTTTGTGCCATTTAAAATTCGAAATATTTCGCGTCGGTCGGGATAACATAACATAATAACATTGAATGTGAAAAATAGTATATTTAGAGCCATTTCCATCTCCGGATAAAGTTCAGGATAACTATCCGTCAGATAAATGATAAAATATCGCCTCGAAATAAGAGCATAAATGAGGTAAATTATATTGAATGTCATTTTTCGATGCGATATTGTTCATTTATTCGACAGATAAGTTATCCAGCACTGTATCCGAAGATGGAAATACCGGCCCTAAGTAGAACGGTAAGGACAGTTTACCGATCGAAGACAATGTTTGGGGACTGAGCGAAGCGAAAGTTCCAATTTTGTCAGATCGGTAATTCCTTAACGTTCGTGATGCTTATACTATTTTTTTGCACGATCGACGCACAAAATTTAAAATAAAAATAAGAATTGATAATTATTTTGATATTAAAAAAAAAGGAAAGGAAAAGAAAGGCGTCACCTCACGGGCACTCATTGTTGGCGTGGAGAGTACACCACAGGGGTCAATTTTATGCAATTTAAAAATCAAAATATTTGGAGTCGGTCGAGATCGAACCCGGTTCCCCAGATTCGCGACCTGACACTCAAGTACGCGGCCGCGAGACCCCAAAAAATTCATTATGGCCAATAATAATAATACAAGACAAAAATAGTATATTGTGTTACTAGGAGTAAAAGTGATACTTTGTGTGGTGAGCATGGAAGTTTGCACGACGAGCGAAGCGAGTCGGACAATTGCATGCGAAGCACACAAAGACACTTTTATTCCAAATGACACATTAATTCTTTTTTTTCTAACGCACTACTTTTCTTTTTATTCGCCAATTCTATGTAGTTGCTATGGATATTTCTTCATTTTATTTCTACGCCGCCGGCGTAGAAATTAGCTATTTTTACTCCGGCGGCGTAGAAATTAGCTTATTTCTACTCCGCCGGCGTAAAATTTTCCAGCGGCGTAGAAATGAAACTTTTACCTTGTGAATCAAGTCACAAAATGTGCAATTTCTACGACGTTTGAAAAAAAAAACAATATAATACGTTATATATGAAAGTTCGTTATATCTGAGTTCATAAGCGAAAAATCAATAAAAATATAGTTATATCCGGGTTCATTATATGCGATAAAAAATAGCATTGAACTTATGGTCGTTTCGTTCATGCCTTTAAAAGTGAACACCACTGTATTTTCCATATTCTTAAAATAAATTTGTAACTTACAGTGTTGAAAAGTCGCAATTCCAGTGGAAATACAACTCGGTGTGAAACTTTAATGTGTCTGTTGTACTGTTCCATGTATTTGAATCGTTTGAGATGTAACGCCAAGATCATAGGTAATTTTTTCACTCTCATCCGTTTTTGTGCTTCTTGGTAGCTACTACAATTATCACATTTGAACTTATTATCACTACAAAGAGTCTCCGTGTTGCTCCAACACTTTAAACAGTGAGTAATACTTGTATTTTGATCAACATCGACTTGTAGGTCGATGAAATCTTCATCTTTGCTGCTCACTGTTTCACAGTTAAGGCAGCGGGTTTCGCTCGTTAATATACCCTGGAAAATTTCATGGACCCACGTCGGTTCGGAATTATTTATCTGTCCATTTTCAGTCGAATTTATCTTAGTTTTCGAGGTATTATTTTGTTGTCTCTCGGCTAAAATAATTTCGTTTATATGGTTTATCAAAAAGTTTAAAAATTCGTGTGCATCTTGCTGCATATAATTATCAAATTCCTCTTTTTCCTTTCGCAATCGCGCTATGAATTTCTTCGGAGCTATGGAACCAACTTTCTTTTTCTGAGTAGCAATACTGTAAAACAAGTCAGCTAGGCATGTCAGCAGGGTTTCTTTAGTACGTTTGTTTTTAGCTTTATATTCTAGGACCTTATCGCGAAATGGTTTACAAAAATATAGAGCTTGTAATACTGAGTTGCTGTAACAGGTATTTCCAAACTAAAAAACAATATATAGTGAGTATAATATGACAAAAGAATAGTTTAAATCTTACATTAACTAAGCCAAAATAATGTTCATTCGGTGGGAACTGATCGGAGCCAATATCTCGTTCAAGTTGCGAAATATTTGCACCCTGAAAGAATGAACCATTTTGTAGAGCACCACCACTCATATGTAGCTTTAAATGAAAGGAAATGTTATTTCATAAAGGATTACCATTGTTTATTTATATTATTATTTTATTTCATGAATACAAATCATCTCTAAAACTTCCATATTTACAAAGAATTGACAGACAGTGCAACCACTTTCTCATATTCTAACCTAACAATTTCTCATCTATTTGAATTCCCCTACATGGTAATTTATTTTTTTAATGAGAAGGAGGTGAAACACAATGCACCGTTTCTACCATAACTTCCCCTAGCAAATTATTGCGAATTGAAAATGGAAATCTGTCCATTCCATGGCAAGATGCAGCATAGTCTCCGTATTTATTGACCGCTATAACTCCCCCAAAAAAGTTAGGATACTTTTGTATTATTCTCTTTATTGCATAACTGGCTGCTTCTTTTGGAGTCATACCTCTTCTCATTTCTTCTACTGCTAGGAAACTACATAAAGATAGTTTATTGTAATACCTAAAAATGGGTGTTTTTTTTTTTTTACCTGGGGAGTAATCTCATCATTACATCGCCGTCTCCAGTTGCTACGGCGGCTCCAACGTCATTATCAGCATAAGCGCCTGCTCCAGGTATTGGCGAATCACCTACACGACTAAAATAAAAATATAGAAATTTTCACGCAACCTGCCCACCCAAACTGCACGCTCAAATTGCCCACCCAAACTGCCCGTGCAATATGTCTACCCTAACTACCCACTACCAACCCAAACTGCGCAAGTAATATGCCCACGCAACCAGCCCTCCTAAATTGTCCACGCAACTTGCCCATTTACCCACCCAAACTTCCCACGCAACATGCCCACTCAACTTTCCCACGCAACATGCCCACCCATACTGCACTCTTCAAATGTCCACGTAATCTGCCCACATAAACTGTCCACGCAACATGCCCATGTAAACTGCCCACTACCCACCAAAACTGCCTAATACCCACTCAAATTGCCCATGCAACATGCTCACCCAAACTGCCCACGCAACATGCCCTCCCAAACTTCCCACGCAACAGCCCTCCTAAATTGCCCACGCAACTTGCCCACTTACCCACTCAAATTTCCCACGCATCATGCCCACTCAACCTTCTCACGCAACATGCCCACCCAAACTGCACGCTCAAAATGCCCACGCAACCTGCCCACCCAAACCGGCCACGTAATTTGCCCAGATAAATTGCCCACGCAACCTGCCTACTAAAAATGCCCATGTAATCTGCCCACTACCCACTCAAACTGCCATGCAACATGCCCACTCGAACTGCCCACTACCCATCCAAACTGCCCACCCAAACTTCCCACGCAACAGTCCTCCTAAACTGCCCACTTACCCATCCAAACTTCCCACACAACAGCCTTCCTATTGCCCACTTACCCTCCCAAACTTCCCACGCAACATGCCCACCCAAACTGCACTCAAAATGCCTAGGGTGACCATATTATTTTCTTCGAACCTATAATTTATTAGAAGACATTTCCACAAAGTATTTTATTAATAAAAAAATACGGGTAATAAAAAAAAATTCTTCGAAAACTGACACTAAATAATACATTAATAGGGTATTCTCTGCGGATTACTAATATTAAAAATTTATTAAAAATATTAGTGTTGATAGGTAAACAACACGGAAAAAACAAAAAATCATAATATAAATTGATTATTACAAAAGATATAAAGCATTTAAATTTTGCTGATGTACTAGATGACCTTCCAATGGGAGACCAGTTGAAATCCCTACTCCATGTTCGAATGTGATAAGACGCCGCATGAACCACTGATAGCACACCGTTGGTACTGTTACAACTAGTACGTCACTATCACGTGACACAAGAAAATCAAATTTTAAAAATTAATATCGCGCTTATTAAAAGGAATTTTTACTCGGGTTTTCACAGATACTCTTAGATATAACTGTTCTTTAAGAATAAATGAAAAAAATATGAGAGAAACCCTATTCTGTAAATTGAAGACATAAATATAAAATTCATGTTTACAATAAAAAAATATATATTTATTTCAATGAATAACCATTTTATCTAAGATTTTATGATATATTTTTTAATTTTAATTATGCGATTTCTTTAAAAATACTAGGACACTTTGTATAAACCCGAGAGGACGCCCGAGGACGCCTTCAAAAAGAGGACATGTCCTCGTAAACTAGGACGTCTGGTCACCCTAAAAATGCCCACCCAAACCACGCAATTTGCCTACATAAACTGCCCACGCAACATGCTTACTAAAAATGTTCACGCAACATGCCCATGTAATCTGCCCACCCAAATATACAAAACTTATAAATTATATTACCCTGGAATTTTGTGACTGGCTCCATTAGTACTAGTCCCAGCAGCAATCCTCTTTTCTGGGTCTATAGCAATAAGTCCGATAGTATCATGATTATAAAGTCCAAAATTAATATCATTTTCAGTAATATCTTTCGCGACAACTCTTGGAGCTGGTCTGTACGGTCCACAACTCTCTGCCGGATCGGGCACTACATTCTGAAAAATCATAATTATATTTTGAAAATAATTAACGGGCATATTCTTACGGTCCAAAAATTAGGCTGGCAGTTATTTTTCGCCCATTTTTGGTATATTTGTTGCGATTTATATGTCTGTAAAGTTTCTTCCTTGAACCCTAAACCGATTGCGAATTCTGTGGCCTGATCTCCTACAAGTAAACTGTGTTTTGTGTTTTCTAAGACGTGACGTGCTACAGAACTTGCGTGTTTAATTCTTCGAAGACCGGCGACTGCTCCGACGTTTAAATTTTCTCTAGGACCAAATAAGACAAAAATTTATACAAACAATTATTAAAGATGTAATAGCTACTTATACTTCTTGAATTGAATGGTATAGCTAGCGCGGTAAGTTGAGACTGCACCTGCGCGTACCGATTTTTGATATTAACGGAATGTTTTCTTCGTTATAAATACCATATAAATAAATATATCATCACGGCTTATTACCCATTGCTGGGTGTGCCAATCTGCTTTGTACACAGATGTCGGTAATGATGAAATATTTGCACCGTGCGGGCGCTTACTACGCGTCACCTCACGGACACTCATTGCTGGCGTGGAGAGTGCAATTTTGTGCCATTTTTAAAATTTGGCTTCGGTAGAGATCGAACCCGGTTCCCCAGATTCGCGACCTGACACTCAGGCACGCGGCCACGAGACCCCATAAATAATAATAATAATATACTACATATTACATTTCGACCCGTCAAAGTACAAATTTTAGGTTCAGAGTATTCAAGGTCAGTATCAACTTAACCCGCAGCAGCTAAGTATAAGGTGTCTAGAAATAAGACAATAAGTTTTTATTTTATTTTCGGCATCTCTTGTGCTACAAATTTTTGTTGTAATATCTCCAAAAGTTTTATTACGTCTAATTAAATATGTATACCCTTCCATAATCATAGCATCCAATGTAGTTTCTCCATTTTCATCTGGACTACCTCCATATCCAACCGTACCATCGCATTGCAAATATTCACACATACCACAACCAGCTTCTACTGCATCAACTGGATTTCCAGATTTTAAAGCTTCCCATGCTAAAATATTTCCATATTTTATTTATGCCTGTTTAAATGTAGCATATTATACCTTTTTCTGTAGCATTTGTAAATGCCCAAGTATTTATAACAAGGGGAATTTTGCTTGTCTTGTGTAGTTTACTTTCACAAATAAGAAATAAATATAATAAAATATAATATTTTAATATGCAACCCATTTTCTGAAAAATATAGATGGTATGAACGCGCATTTTTTCAAATTCAGTTGATACGTAAAAAATAAACGGATAGACCGTTTTTGAGGTTAACATTGAAATATACGATTAAAATTAAAATTTAGCAGATAATTTAAAACAATTTATATTTTTAATAAACAATTACTTACCAGTAATACCTATAATATCACTATGTAAGTATAATATTCTTCAACAATGCAAAAACGATTAATAAAATGTGACTAAAGATTTGTCGAAACTTGTCATGAGATTACGCGCTTTGTTCAAATATATTTTGATAATAATATTTGTATTCTATATGATAATTTTTGATTAAAACCTAACGATAGAGAGTACTAGCATCATTTCAATTAGCTAGCAACGATAGCAACGCTGAACAATAGACTTTTGGTAATTGTTGTATTAATTTCAGATAAAAATGTCTGAAAATTTATACTCGATATTAAACTGCAAAGAAGACGCGAGCCATGACGAAATCAAACAATCTTATCAAAAATTAATCAGGGAACATCATCCCGATAAAACAGGAGATGTTCAAACTACTCAAACGTATATAAATATTGAGAACGCGTGGAAAGTTTTGAGAGATGATGTACTCCGAAAGGAATATGATGCAGTTTTAATGAGTAGCAAAATAGATGAACAGCGAATTATTTATGATACTGTATATTTGTACCAATTAGATTTTAATAAAGATGAACAAATATATACTTACGATTGTCGATGTGGTTCACAGTATATAATTAATTCTGATGGTCTAACTAATGTTGATAATGAATGTATTATACATTGTAATGAATGTTCATTTTGTATAAAAGTTATAATAAAATGTTAAACTTTAAATTTGTTTTGAATATTCCGCCACTGAAGCGACAAAGCTACTTACTACACTACTACGAAGCACTTCCGGCCAACATATGCGCCAGTATATTGAACTGCTGTCATCACAGAAACTGTCAGTTCCATTCTTGTCATTTTGTGTTGCAAATTTGCGAATAAACCATGGATGCCTTCGGCGATAACTTCGATCAACCAGAGGTTGACCCTGCGGCGGAATTTCTAGCCAGAGAACAAGACGACTTGGCGGGATTAGAAGATGAATTAAAACCCGCAATGTCGGCTGCTCCCGCCCCTCTAGGTAAAAAACATGTCCATACAATATTTTAAGTGGATTACGTTCATTTTTAATCCATGCATGTCCTCGTGCTTTTTTAAAAAATATTGAAAAATGCTTTTGAAAACATACAAAACATGAAAATGTTGCACGGAGATACAATTTTTGTGCATAAATCCTGCTTTGCCTGTAGATGGACAAACCAATTCATTGAAAGTTGACAGCTCAGGCAGTTTTGAAATGATCGATAGTTTGGGTCAACAAGATGGCTTTGAGCCTACGAAGGGATCAAATTCAGGTCAGTAAACAAAACATTTGTTGGCAGAATCCTATTTCTTATTTTATTTGCAAGCCTCATTGTATTTCTCTAAATTAAATGGTACATCAAAATTATACTGATAATTATTGTTTAAATTTTTATACAGGTTCTCCTTCACCTCCTCCCAGTAAACCGATAGTGAAGGAAGAACCTGAAAAAATCCGCAAATGGAGAGAGGAACAGAAACGGAGATTGGAAGAGAAAGGTATGGTGGGCCCATAACCTGTTGAATCATTCTCATATATTTTTTTTCGTAGATGCTGAGGAAGAAACCAAAAGAGAAGAATGGCGTGAAATTGCGAAGAAAGAACTGGAAGAGTGGTACAAACACCACGAAGAACAAATCAGTAAAACGAAGGCAGCAAATAGGTAATATTAACTTGTATTTCTTATATAAATTTGTACTAAATTTATTATTTTATTCAATGCTAAGAGAGGCTGCAAAGTAAGTTCTGATTATTTTTTAAATGCGAAGTTTGTTCGAAAAGTATCCGCCCTTCGGACGAAAAAATACTTTATTCTACGTACATTAATAAGTGCACTTTTAGTGTTTTATTTCACTCGTAGGATTTGACTAGGAACTTTCCTATTGCCCTCTATTATTAGAAGCATAGAAAAAAATCAGGTTGATAATTTTTGAACAGACCTTGTATCTCGCAGACAAATAGTTTTTAGGAAAATATTCGGCTGTGATAACTTTGAGTAGCCTAGGAAAATGTTATTTTCCTAAAAATAAGTATCTGCGTTCCTCATGTACATCGTTGTATTATTAATTGTTTTCTGTAGGAACGCGGAAAAACAATTCGTAGCCGAAGTAGATGAAATCGAACCCGGCACCGAGTGGGAAAGGATCGCAAAACTGTGCGATTTCAATCCAAAAGCGAGTAAAACCAGCAAGGATGTTTCTCGTATGCGTTCCATCATTCTGCAATTAAAGCAGGCGCCGATTTCTGCAAAGAAAGTTTAAGAAAAGTGTGTAAAAGAGCATGAGTATAATTTGTTTTATTAGTGGTATATCTGTATAAATATAAACTTATATATAATTACAATAAATACTTTATTATTACCAATAGACTGTCCATGTAAGTTGTTTTAATTTTGTAAAGTTGTCGTTCTCGAAGTTTACTTGAGTTTGATCTACAAATAAATTTATTTGTTTATATTCTAAATATTTTTGCATATACTCACCATTCGCATTTCCGCAGTTATTAAATATAAATGCTTCTAATGATTTGCAATTCTCGCAAATTAAATTAATTGCTACATGTGTTACAAAATCACATTCTGCTATTCTTAATTCTTTAATAATCGATGCATTTTTCCCGTGTACAAGATATTTTATTCCGGTATTAGTTATCTGAGAAAAGAATCAATGAAAAAACGTTTTTTTGTTTTCATTTATAACAAATACCTTTGTTCGCGATAAATTAAGAGCTTTTAATTTAGGTAACTTTGTAAATTCTGCTAAAGTTGAATCAGTAATATTTCTGCAACCTGCTATATCTATTTCTGATAAATTAGGACAATTTTCTACAATTGTTTGTGTTACATTATCTGTTACGGCAAAACAGTTTTCAAGTTGTAAAATAAGTAATCCAGTAAAATTTGGAATGGTATTTAAAAGAGCTACAAATAAATATTAAATTATACGTCAGGTCATAACCAAGTTTTGATGTTTTGGAAAACTTGCGAAAAATTCGCAACGGGCGTCACCTTAGAAATACTTAAATAAAACTTTGTCCAGACGGTTTTAAGATTTGGAAATTCGTTTATTTATATTTTAAACCCCGTAGAATACGAATTTCGGATTAATTTGAAGATAAGTTAAACGGTTGAGGAGTTGTAAATAAAATAAAATGCATGTTTTTGAGGTAATTTTTTCTCAAAATTTCGACTGCATTTTCCTAAAACTCTAAGGCATTTTTGACACTTTTAAAAAATTAATATATCAAATCGACCCTCCAGAGTTCGTATTTGCAAGAATCAAAACTATCTGTAACTGAAATCGAGATATTGACGTATTTTAACCTCACATCTTTAGCCAAAAATGTACAATTTTTGAACCCGGGTTTGAGGAGTTTGTAACCGGAAATTTAACCACTTTTATACCGGAAATATACCAATCAACACTTTAAAGTTCATTTTTGAAAGTATAAACACTATCTTGAAATGAAATCGTGATATTGAACCATTTTTACCTCCTGAAACTGTTTGAAATATCTATCACGGCTTCGAAGATCGCGGGGTATCAGCTAGTAAATGCATAAAAAGTTTGTACCTTCTTCAGTAAGTATATTATTTTTATTTCTAGTTAGAATTAATTCTTGAAGATTGTAGCATTCAGAAAGAATGCCAAGCATGCTGTTATCAACTTCGTACAAACAAAAATCAACTCTTTTTAACTGAGAATGAACTAGCGTTGCAAATATCTCCACAATATTAGAAAAATTTACATGTACAGATGTAAGTCTTTTCAGAATTCTATTCTTTATATGAATAGGCAAATAAGGAAAATTAGAACAGTATATATCTACATGCGACAGTAAATGTTCAACACATCTAAAAACAAGTAAATTAATAAATTATTTTTCTTAAAAGTATTTGTTTACGAACAAGGTTAGCAAACTTTTCAATGCCTGTGGTTGAGAATTTAATAAATATCTTGAACACATGTTGACATTAAAACAATGACGCCAACTACAAACAGATTCAATAATTAATTTTCATATTGTTTTGGGTACAAACAAATTTCAAGGTTGTTTAAAGTCACGTTACGTTAGTTCGCGACTTGTAGAAAGAGAGCAGCAGCACCCAGAAGACCAACTGAGCAGTAAGCAGCACAATCACGTTTAGGTTATAAATTATAAAGCCAAATACGACAAAAATCATAAAATTTTAAGTAAATCTACAACAATGACTGATTTTGGAGATCTACCCCCTCCAAAGGCTGGAGATGCCGAACTACAAGAGTTTCTCATGGTTGAAAAACAGAAAGCACAATTTAATGCACAGGTTAGAAACTGGGTACTTATTCTAATTTTATTTTACAATAATTATTCTTTGTCTAGATTCACGAATTCAACGATTTTTGCTGGGAGAAATGTGTTGATAAACCTGGAAGTAAATTGGATAGCAGAACTGAAACGTGTTTACATAATTGTGTGGACAGATTTATAGATGTATCACTCTTAATAACTAATAGATTCGCACAGTTGTTACAGAAGAGTGGATAGTAATACTAGTAGATATTGTAGTTTTTTTTTTCCTTTGTTAATACCAGATTTTACTACATGGTAATGCATTTGTTATAAAATAAAGTCAAATTATTAAGTACAAAAGGTTGTTTTACTTCCTGTTAAAAGCACTCTGCTTCGTACGTACTCTATTCCAGATAAGAATGGACTATGACTATACTCTATTCGTTTTAACTATAGAGCGTTGGGTGAGATAGGGCGTAAGATTCTAGCTCTCTGATTGGTTCAAACGTGAACCAAGTTTACACAGTAATAGTTATTTATGTTAAAAGTGACATTTTATTTTGTGAGAAGGAAGTTTGAAACACGACGCTTTTTTCTACAAACACTATTTTTTAAATTAAAATTTGTATTTCTAATAATTTTTTGACATTCAATTTTAACACTAGTGTCAAAAGTAGCAATGATCTGTCACTTTTAACACTGGTGTCATAAAATTACATTTTCTAACGCTAAAAACAAACATTAAAAAGCCCATTTTTAATAAATTTGTAGAAAAAATAATTAACGAGAAATTTAATTTTGCTTGACAACTGTATCAATTACTTTGACGTCTGACATAAAATAAATAAAAGTCAATAGTACACGATTTATTACATAAACTATTATTCACGAAAGATGACTATTCAAGGTCATTTGTGAGCCGTCTGATATAATATTACTTGCAGATAACTTCATTGCATTTCATATGCATAGGCGTGCAGCATGAAATATTTATGGACACATTTTAACTGAAAAACTAAGAGTAATTCATTTGAAAATTATGTTTTTTTCTAAATAATGCCTTTCTGAATGATTTATGTTTTTCACTAATGTTTTTGCAAAATACAAAAACGTAGACTTAACTTATAAACCAAGGAATAATAATTTGATTTAAACGTCAACGCCACTGGGTAATTATTAGCATAGAGGGCAGTGTAGTAGATAATTAGGTATCTGTAATTTTACGACATATGTCATTATTATTTATAATGTGTTAGAAAGTAATGCCACTATTTACGTATATCTGTCACTCCACATAAATTAAATAGACATAGGTTAAATAATCTTTCTCTTTCTAATACAAAATGTTGCTAAGCTACTGCTATAAAGTGATGTGTATTCTTTCTTCGAACAAATGACCTTGAATAGTCATCTTTCGTGAATAATAGTATATTATTAATTTTTGTTCAGTTCCGTTTGTTAATATATTATTGTTTTTTTCGTTTATATAATTTTCATAGTGTTTTGCCGTTATATTTCATATAATATAGTTTTCGAAGTGCGCGTTTTCTTAGTTTTTAGTTAGTAGTTTGTTAATTTTGTTATTGTCCTCTTCGTTAATATTATGGATAAAAATAGATAGATAGCACATGTACGTACAAGACAAAATTACTGAAAAAATGTCAATTAGAAAGAATTTTTTAAATCCAGGAATGGCGCTAAAATTTGATTTCTTTATTTAATACATGTAAAAACGGCCGTGCTCGAAACGCCATCTAGTTAAAACGGGTAGAGTGTAGGCAGTACGTTCCGGTCTGAACGTTGTAAAAACTATACTCCATTCACGATAACGAGAAAATTTGGGATTAATTCTAAAAGAGACATTATTCTATTGGTTCTCCCTTCTTTTGACCAATAGAATGAGTTGTCTCTGTTCAAGAATTAGTTCTAAATTATTTCGCTATCGTGAAAAGTATATATTGTATTCCAGTTAAGAATGGACTATACTTCATTTCACGTAAGAAAATAGTAGATGGCGTTTGAGAGCCGACCGTTTTTACATGCATTAAATAAATAATTTAAATTCGTGAAACTTTGTCAATAATAAATATTTTTATCTATAAAATGTATAAGACCTGAATATTAAAAATTATAACAAATGCACTTAATTCTATAGATTTTATTTGATAACTGACAGGATATTTTTTCCATTTTTGTGAACTAGGTTTGCATTCTGACCAATCAAATGGCAGAATATATAGCCCCATTAAATCAACGCTATTTTCTTACGTGAAATAAAGTGTAGGTGGAGCTTCGTAACCAGTCCGTCTTACACACATAAAACTTATGTACGTTTTATGTTTTGTGGAAAACTTAGTGTTAGCTCGAAACGTTAAAATTTGATAATTTTTAATTCTTTATTAAATAAATAGTTGCTTAAAGAAGTATAATAGTATATAATAAAACAGAATCACAGCTTAGACTTCTGTACTGATTAAAATTCTAGCCCTTACGACGTTAAACAGCTGACTGAAACGTTTGTTACATATTTTTCGATATTGTAAACTTGGTTTGAGTTATAGACTAATTAAAAAGCTGGAATCGTGAGCCCTATCTGACTCCTATACTTTGTTCCATTTAAGCCATTCAGTATTGCAGAGCATAGGGAATAGTTTTGACCTCTCTGTATATGCTCTGTTCCTCCATTTAAGCCAGTCAGTAGATGGCACTGGCAACAGCGCAAATCTGAAGTAGCCGAAATTACATTGGGAAAACTTGTCTCTTGTCTCTAATTTCAGCCAATCAGAGAGGTTAAAACTATTCCCTATGCTTAAATGGAATAAGGTATAAGTCCATTCTTAACTGGAATAGATTATAATAAATCAGTGGCCCAAAAATGTTTGCTTAAAACATCAAAATTAAAGGTTCGCATTTTGGAAAAATCTTCTTGTTTCGTATTGAGTACGTAGAGTTACTATGTTTCAATATGAACGAATAAATACGATAATTATAATTATTATGGCATACTTTATTAAATAAGTAAGTATTGTACATTATAAATAATCTCACTTATTGTACTATAATGTATAATCACAGAAATTTCATAAAACAAATAACACAGTTTCGCTGTTATTAGCAAAAGTTTAAAAACAAACCTTTACCAATTCACAAACTAAATACGAGCTACAGATACGACTAAACAAACAGGAATGTATTTTATTTTACAGTTCCAGTTCCTAAATCACTTAAGCTTTCCCACAATATGTTTTAAGCTCTGCTACAGAGCAAGATTTCTTGCAGCATTCGTCTGTTATACCTCGAGAATATCTTCTGAAGCTTCCAGACAAGAAGGCGGCTGCATTTGGCCTGGATCTGTAAGGGAATGGAAGGCGGGAATCCTCCATATAGGCCGGTGGTTGGACGTATGCGTAGTCTTCGTCACTATCAGAATCTGGTGGAAATAAATTCAAAACAATGTTATTGATAAAAATATTCATACAAATTTAATATAATAAATAAGATCAATAAATATATAAGATTTAAGATTTTTTTTTGAAAATGTAATAGATTTCAACGAAGTATGTATATACTATTATTCACGAAAGATGTCTACTCAAGGTCATTTGTTCGAAGAAAGAATACACATCAGTTTACAGCAGTAGCTTAGCAACATTTTGTATTAGAAAGAGAAAGATTATTTGACATATGTCTATTTAATTTATGTGGTGTGACAGACATGTGTAAATAGTGGCATTACTTTCTAACACACTATAAATAATAAATGACATATGTCGTAGAATAGACCTTTTCAATTTAACAGCTATTTTTTTCTATCGCTGCAAATAGGAAGTAAAATGGCGCCAACAACTGCCAATTGGGCTGTCAACGAAACGTCAAAATTATTGCAGTCATTAAAATAAAAAGTATTCTCGGTGAAAATTTGCATCGTTAGACATTTTAGCTCCAATAAAAACTTTTGTAACTTCTTTCGAGAAATTTTTTAAAGTTGTCAAAGATTTTTCTCACATTTTACGTCTGATTTTTTAGAAACGAACGCCATAGATCTCAATTGTTCTTACTATGCGTAGATCTCCATTGGGCATATCTTCTATCTCTTTAAATTGAAAAGGTTTATTACAAATATCTAATTATGTACTACACTGCCCTCTGTGCTAATATTTACCCAGTGGCGTTGCCGTTTAAATCAAATTATTATTCCTTGGTTTATAGTTAAGTCTATGTTTTTGAATTTTGCAAAAACATAAGTGAAGAACATAAATCTTTCAGAAAGGCATTATATGGGAAGAAACATAATTTTCAAATAAATTACTCTTATTTTTTCAGTTAAAATGTGTCCATAAATAAGCATGTTTTCGGCTGGACAGAAAGAGACAACTAAGGATAGAAATATGTTAAATCTCCTCACAGAGTATTCGCTAGATGTCACTGCGTGTACTATATTCGGAACATTTGAATTATTATTAACGAAAAGCAATTATAAAATGTATGAAACAAATTGATATTAGTATTAGGAAAGGATAAAATGAATTGTATATAATTATTTATATTATTCTATTGATTTTTAAACAATTTTGTTTTTGTGTACATGCTTATTATTCTATTTGTAGATTTTTTTAAATTTAATTTTGTGGTGGATTCGGATTTTGAAATAAATGTCTAAAATTAAATTGATCAATTGAATGCCATGATTATTTAATGGATCCTGGTTCAGGATATGGTTATGAATACAGTCCAAAATTCCCGTAGGTATATTTCTCATGGTAGTACTAATTGTTTTTTTAATTAATAAGAGTTTTTAGAATTACGCATATTTTATTTCAAAACTGACTTGAAAAGGGAAAATTTATAGAGAATAATGAAACTGTAAAACTTTGAACAAACAATACTGGGCCTCTATTTTGTAACTTTAAATTCTGTCTGATTTCAAATTCTGTTGGAATTGGGTTTTCGCCACTACGAATTCTACTGCGTCAGACCAGTAGAATTTGAAATCTGACAGAATTGCGATTCTTCCAATTCTATCTCAGGATAGATTTCCAATTTGAAATCTGACAGAATTGAGATTTCCCCAATTCTTTCTCCGAATAGATTTCAAATTCTACTGGTCTGGAGCAACAAAGGAACAAAATGTCACAAATATATTGTAATGACCGTAGAGACATCTCTCGACACACTTTAGAGTAGACTTTATATATCTCTATTTCTAGTTGTAGTTGTAGTCCCAATTAAATTTTGTTTATTGTTTGGAATTTGTTTATTTGTAAATCGTAATTAAATAAAAGTAATTTCTAGTAGTATCTTACCGTAGGCTGATTTTTTGTTAATCTGCATATTGTAAACTCCTTTGCAGACAGTGGCAAGAATATCTGCAAGAACAGGGCCACAGTATCTGGCTGCAGAACGTTTATCGCCAAGGGGGTACAGTTCTGAAGAAGTCTCGCAGACGAAATACATGCAGCTTAAAAAAATCACAAGGGACACATGTTTTCGCCACATCTGTAAAGGAAATTTGTTATTAATATATATTTTTTATTCATGTTTTACAAGATTTTCAACATTATAACGTAGTTTTAAATTAAATTTTTAGCTAAAGATTAAAAATTTAGCAGTATAACAGTAACACAAATCGATATATTTTAGAAAACATGTCTTGCTATGTGTCAGTAAAACGACAAAATATCTGTAATATGAATAAAAATTGGCTATAATTTATGTTAGTTATTATTTGTATCATTATTAACTAAATAAAATGAAATTTAAGTTGATGACTTCGATTTATTAAATTAGAAAATTTCGTGAAATTGGATATCCAGTAATATAAACATGTTATAAAAAAAATACAATATCATTTTTATTGAATGCAGGACGCCCGGCAATTAAATTTTATGAATAAGACTCTAATAATATTATTTGACATTTAGGTCTAATAATTAAATTTCGTACTCGTATTGAAACAGATAGATAGACATCAATTTGAATATTTAATTAATTAATATTCATTAAATTTGAAAGGTGTATTGAAAAATACTTAAAATACTTGAGAAGGAAATTTAGTAATGCGAGACTCACCCTTGTCTACAAAATTTAATAAAAATTCTAAAATCATTCGTTCACGATTAAAGAAAATATCACTATTATTTAATGTGATCACACATGCAAATAAAATTATTTACTATTTGCTGAAGATATAAATAAGCCCCACTCTTTAATAATGATAATAATATTTGTTGAGATCGTGTTAACAATCTGACTATTACTAGAATAAACGAACTACTGAACTGAAAACTGAACTGAGCTATTTGATAATTCATTACAAATGACTGTTATCATTTAATTTACTACTATATATATAGACAACAAATTAGTGTGTTGTTTATTTGGATAGACAGAAAAAATATGAGATAATGCATAATTATATAAATAAATTTTTCATTCCTATAAAATTCCTAGTTCAGAAATTTACATAGCTCCGTATCATTTATTTTTTATACAGGATGATTTTTTTCAAGGTGTACATAGGAGATTAACATGGGAAATCAGTTTTTTGTAAACCGTTGTCCCCCGTTTTAACTTACGGTAATGGTTGTGGTTTCAATACAAAGATAAAATATACCAAATACATTTTGATGTTGGGGTAATTTTCAGTAGATTTCCTGAACAACAATTACTTCTTCAGTATTTGATATGACAGTGTTTTTAATTGATATAATCGCCAACGAATTTAACCTTTCTTCTTTCTTAGTATAACGTAAAAAAATATAAATAGGATTTAATTAATATAAGTTTGCTGCAACTGAAATTGTCAGCATTATGATTAAAGCTACACACTGGACAAAAAATAGTTTCAAAAAATGTCGCCCTAAAACCAATTTCGCCCCAGGTGGTCGCCTGGCTTGCCTGTAGCTTGGGCTGGCCCTGGTCGCCCCATCTTTTGGCCGCCTGCGTGCAGGGCACGTAGTGATGCACGAGAAATATAAAATATCGATCTCGCTCTCGTTCTCGCACATTTTTTTGGATCTCATCTCGTTCTCGCCCGAGAGTCTCGCTATAAAAATAAGCGCTTGCGCATTACGTATTTACGTAACTATTTAACTACAAGAGACAAGTTCGCACCAATAGCACCGTCTTCCATATATTTGCAGTCGTATAACTATAATAAAGAGACGAAACACTAAATTCTGGTCACCAAATTATTTCAATACGAACATAATGTTTATTCATTTACGGTCACCAGAAAATGTGATATTAGAGAATAATTTAATTTACCTCTAAAATATCCAATTTATCATCAAATTGTGATCTCTAAACTATTTCAATAAGAACACATTCTGTCATCAGTAAAACGAATTAAACATTAAAAAAATATTTTTTTGTAACTAAAGTATCTACACGTTTTCATTAAATATATGCCACTATTTAAGTAAGATTAAGTAATAAAAAACCGCTACACTGGTAACCCGCTGGCAGTCAATCACTCCGCTTCTCTCCCTGTTGGCTCCCGTCGACACTTAATATAACATCCTTTACTTGTCAGTGGCGACAAGAGTTTTATTAACGTGGTTTTAACTGGGGTGAATTAGAGGATGAAATATTAGAGAAAACTAGTTCTATTGGATGCAATACCGATTTTGTCTTTATTTTTGCATTTTCTCGCTCAGAGACCAATATTAATCGACTCTAAATAGACTCAAAAAATATTGTGAATTCATGTAATTTTCACATTTATGTGTTCTACGCATGAATTAGCGTTGACTCAACTCGTACTGTGTATTTTTCATTGAATTTATGAATCAAAGCTATAAAGTTACAAATACTTTTTATTGCGAGATTCTCGCGAGAATCCCGCGAGATATCTCGCTTCTCGCAGTTGTTATATTGATCTCGCCTCGAATTTTAAACTGCAATCTCGCTCTCGTTCTCGTCTCGCATAATGCAACGAGTGCGAGAGTACTCTCGCCCATAGGCGCCGACTTTTGGATTTTCGTGTGGAGGTTAAAAAGGGGCAACAGAAAATTTACCAAATAAAAACTTTTTTTCTTAAAATTGGAACATAAATAAAATTGTACAAAAGATGCGAATTTATCGTATGACTTAAACTGTCTACTTAATTTTTTAAAAACCTTGACTTTTTTAAATTTGCAGCGAAACTCAACATATAAGACATAAATTTCAATTGTATGTATGTCGAAAATATATACAGAGTGATCAAAAATGCCTGAAGTGCCGCTCCATACAATTTTGACATTTGCCGCTTAGATAGTATGACAGTATTACTATTTCCATGGGCGTACCTTTCGAATTTGGCAGCAGTCATAAGAATAATCTCAAGAACTGTGTTATTTATGATCACCCGAATGAAAATATGCGTGAAGAGGAAATCTGTCACGCTCTTCAATAAAAGCATAATGAAATGAAATTAAAGATTTTTCAGGAAAGTATCCAAAATAAATATCAAATGAATCAACGTACGACAATGATGTTAATCAAATATCATGCGCCTGTCATTATCTGTCATATGTGGAATATAGTTTGATAAATATGGAATATTGGAAAATAATTTTGACATTATTTTCGTACAAAAGTGATCACGTGACCTTCAACCATTTTTGATCACTCTGTATAAAATTTATTTCCCAGGAGTCTACAAAATCTACCGTAGTTTTTACTAAAATCTGATAATTTTATTATTAATTTTAGACAATACTGCATTTTAAATCTGGCAACACTGGTGGCTGTACTATTTGTTAATCCGCACTCGTTACTTACGCAATACTTTAGTTAATACAATGTGACAAGTTGAAAATTTTATAAAATAAATAATAGAATAGGTATACATTGTTACCTTGTAATTGATGTAAGTATTAAAAATATTTCAAAATGAGTGTACTTTTAGTTGGTACTAAAAATAATTTGTATGTGGGGACAGAATCCCTTCGATTTTTCCGTGTGGGGGCAGAGCCCCCTCAGAATTTTCCGTAGTCGGCGCCTTTGCTCTCGCCTCGTCGTGCATCACTAAGGGCACGCATTGCACGCCCGCTAGGAACGGCCCTGTGTTCATGCTGTCAGCATCAACCAAAGTGTTTAATAAATTCGATTTTAAAAGTTCGGGTTATCCAGACATACAAATGACCACTTTAGCGACTAGTACTTATTGAAAGCATTATATTTTATATCTGTAATTTAAGCTGTTAAACAATTACTCGTATGCTAATATTATAATAGCTTGAAAACCCGGTAGTATATTTATATTTATCATATAGGTGGCACGTGCTTTATTAGCAATCATTCTATTATCTTCAGCCTTGCACGATGGGCGCCTGCTGTCCTGCCAAATGGGAATAAAGCAGGACAGTCTGTGACTCATCATCCATGGTTCAAACAACGACCCTATGCACTCTGCTGTTTACGTTATAAATAAATATAATTTCTATAAAAAGATCCACATATTTTCATGTTTTGATGTATTTTAATACTACTGAGAGGTCATTGTCGTATTATTTACTTATTTTAATACAAAAAATGTATTTACACCAATTTCCTTATGGAATTTTTTTTTATTGAATTTAAAGTCCTATAATTTTATTTTTGTTCATAAACAGTGGGGTCGGTATACACGGTGTTTCAAGGTTAAACAACTTAACTTAAAAGTTCAATAAATAATCTAAAAACAAGTGCACGAGCAGACGTTATTCTAAGGATTTTTTTCCACTGCACATAAAGGAAATAAATCGCTGTAGCTTTATAATATTTTAGGGAAAGATCTTTGTTTAACTCAATTCAAGTTAGATTTTGACATTATGCAATTTCTTACGGATTTTGGCTGACAAATCGCATAGTGCGGATGTGGAAATACTTATAAGTATCAGCAATACTCTAAAAATCGTGTGTCGGTAGATTCCGAAAATGCGTTTTTGAATATTTATTACAACATGCTTTCTCTGTCAGACAAGCTACAATGATTTGATTAAATAAGCGTGAGCATTGAGTCAAGGCAACCCTTAAAGCCAAACAACAAAGATGGTACAATGGTATTTTCCTGAGACCAATGCCAATAATGAGGATGAGGCAAACGAAGAGTCTGTATATAAGGCTGAGGGAAAAGCTGTCACAAAGAAATTTTAGTGTTTGTACAGGTGTTTCTAAACCTGTGTCACAAATTTGTGGGTATATAGTACTGACCAAAATGAGTAAAAAAAGCTTAATGATCATAAGTCTGTTTGTACAACTGTTTCCGAGAAAAACGAAAAACCAAAGAAAAACTAACAAAGATAGTGATAGAACAAAATTTTGTCTATGCCATTAAATATTGGCCGAGGTCGCCACAACATTTAAATCAGTCCAATTATTTGATTTTTTTTAAGAAACAAAAGTCGTAACTTATAGTTTTCGAGATAGCAGAGGTAACTCCGTAAAAACTCATTTTTCACTGCCTTGTATCCTGGAGACTATAGAAGATCGGACCTATGCTGATTAAGCTTTTTTTACTCCTTTTGGTCAATACTATATTTGTCACAGGTTTAGATACATTCTGTATAAGTATAAATCCTATATCATTTTTAGTTTTTGTTTTTTTCTTTAAATTTTATTTGGTTTATTCGTAATAAATGAAAAATAACTGTGCACAGATTTTAATTTCCCACTGCACAATTTGCTTTTCCTACTGCACATTTTGTGTTCAACTGCACGTTAGAATAACCTCTGTGCACGAGTTCATGTAAGAAAAAACGCACAAATGTTTCGTTATATTTGTGTCAAGGACTATGTTTACACGTACAGCAAAAAAGTACTTTGACTTCACTTTGACTTTCAAAAGGCGACTTTTGCCGTTGTGAAAACACTCTCGCCTATTACTTTTCTTCCTAAAGTCAAGTCCAAAATAGAATAGGCTTGACTCATATAAGTGACTTTTAAAAAGTCGTGTGAACCGACGAACGAAAAATACTTTACTTTACTAATAGTGACATCTAGTTTTCATCCACAAATTTCTAGTAATTAGATATTTAATAACACAATTTTTTGTTTTATATCTGAATTTAAAATTTTCACAAATTTTAAAATATTTTATGCGATTATTTTTCGCATCCAATATTGTTGCTGCGTAGTTATATTTTTTTTAAATATCGCGCTTAAATTTAGTAACTGTAGTTTACTATCCCTTTTTACCTTCCGTCACCTTTAGGTAAGGAAGGTATTATTGTCATTGGTCAAAAAATTCGATGATGAGTTTTTACTCAATAAGCACGTTTTAGGGTCCCTAGAATACGAATTTACTATTTTTACGATGATGTCTGTATGTGTGTGTGTGTGTGTGTGGATGTGTGTGTGTGTGTGTAACAAAATTTTCGTTTGCGATAACTCTAATACTACAGTTACAAAAATTATAATTTTTTCTTATACTTCTTCGTTACATCCATAGGAAGAGCTGATTAGATTTTGGTTACAATTGATCAACCGGAAGTACCATCATTTGAAGATTTTAACAGTTTTTCTTGAAAAAACTATGTTAAATATAATTTTTTCACATTTGGTGTTATTATAAATATTAAACAATATTTTATTCTCTATACGATTTGACTGCATTTTATACTTAATATTAAATGGATATAGAGTTAAAGAATTATAAAGAAATTAAATTTCATAAAGTAGCCATGGCTGTGGAAACAGCTACTATATTAAGAAAATTCTGATTGAAAGATGTCAGTGTCAAGTGAAATTGACATAGTGTGTTTGTCTTATAATTTTACTGGAAATATAGGATCTTTTGCTTTCTGTATGGAATTTGTATAAAATACATACAACTGCTTTAAGGTAATGTTCAAGAAATAATAATAATAATAATAATAATAATAAATCTTTTATTGCTGCAGATACATTACACTGTATGTAGAAAACGTCACAAAATAATAATTTTCGGTATGAAATTTGCATAAAATACATGCAACTGCCCGAAGGTAATGTACAAGAAATAGAATATGTATTATTATTAACAAGGAACTTTCCGTATGAAATTTGTACAAAATGCATAGAACTGACGGAAGGTAATGCGCTGGCCACATCAGATTTTTTCTATAAAAAAATTATTCTTAATTATGATTATATGATAATAGTTAAATAGGTAACTTACATCACACGTATTATAACCAAATTTTAGTTTGCTGTCAAAGTCAAAGTTGAGTGAAGGACAAGTAACAAACGTAAAGTCAAGTAGATTTGACCCTAATGTGTAAACGCACCATTAAATTGGCTTTTCATAAATCGCCTTTTGAAAGTCAAGTCAAAGTAAATTTTTCTCATACGTGTAAACGTAGTCAAGATAAATGCACATTGACTTTTCCACCCATCTCAGCATGTATATGCAACGGTAAACGAATAGAGAGATATTTACAATTACCAAATTTAAATCAGTAAGCACAAATTACGTACTAAAATTCATAATAAAGTTACTACAATTTATTATTCAATAACAAGAAAATAAAATGTTTGTGAATGCGCAGTGTAATTTTTACTTCTCGCTAAGAGAGGTATTGAATACATGCTAAAAATCGCATATCCAGATTTTAGTGAATAAGCACGTTTTAAGGTCCCTAGAATCCGATTATAACATTTTTACGATGATGTTCGTATGTGTGTGTAAATGTGTGGATGTTGGATCTACGATTTCTCAAATACTATAAGACTTAAACATTTTTAACTACGGATTCCTCAATCTAACAATAATGGGAAGAGTTGATTAAGTTTTGGTAACAATTGGACAACCGAAAGTAGTAGTTACAAGAAAAAAATCATCTAAATATTATTTATCGAAAATTTATGTAAATACTTATATTAAAGAACGTTAAATTCTTTATTCGATAAATATAAATTCATTATTATATCTTCTATAGATTTAGAGATAAAGAAATGCGTATAAAATAATTTGATGTAAAAATTCTCAGATTATACTTCAAGGCAATAAATTCAAATGTTTGTAATTGACACATAAATGTCACTGTCAAAAATTGTATGCCACTGTCAAAAATATTTGTACATCATTATGAAGATTATGGAAATAAAAAAAGTCAACAACGCAAAAGAATATACGTAAGAAAGAATATAAAAGGAATTTGCGAAAAAATGACGAATATAAAGAAAAAGAAAAGGAAAGTAGAAAAAAAAAAATTTCAGGATATTGAATACAAAGAAAATGTATGTATTGCACATAATTTATATTAAAATATCCCATAGATTTTGCAAATATATGTGAGAATTATTTTGTAGTGACATGAATGTATTAGTATTTAAAAATATTTTTCGTTTTATGCGTACAACCAGGTAAAATATCTGGCGAGAGGCTATGTGCTGGCCACATCAGATTTTTAAAATAAATTTTATCTATGGTATGACTAGCGAATGAAACATTAGTTCCTGACTAAACGTTTCCATTAAAAATGTGGACAATGACTTTTATCAACATTGTATAGTTAGAAATTTGAACAGCGAGCGTTATTCTACTTTGTCGCGTATGAGTGACAAAGTGACATTTTGCGTTGACAAAAGAGAGCGCAAATGGCTATTTTGTATATAGACTGTAGAAAAACGTATAAATACAGTGCAAAGCCAAATATTTATACTGTAAAATGATGTAAAAATTTGATAGTTTAATAGTTATTTTTGCAAAAGAGTGTAAACATAAGCTTCATGACATGAGGTCAACTCATGAAAATTATTGATCGAATGTTATAAAGCTTGTTTATACTTGATTTACATACAAGATTTTTTATACAACCAAAAATAACATTCCTGAAACAGATTAGAAATTTGAAAGACGAATAGAAGACTATTTGAACACATCAAACACGGAGTTCACATTTGACAGATTACAGATTCGAAGTTGAATGTACAGGAAAAACTAAATTTAGGTAAGATAACTTAAATGCCACATTTGTATTGATGGTGGTAGCTCTGTAATATGTCTGTAAAGTATATACACTGTTTGAATTGTGTATACTCTGAAAGCAGGGTTGTTATATACCAAATAACACCCAAGGGCTTGTTATGATTTGTTGCTATGGTAATGGTTTAAAAAAAATGATATTGATACTGAGATAAAACCTACTACTATGTAATAGCTATTAACATACCTAGGAATATTATGTATATCATAACTGCCGTAGATGTCGGTTTGAAAACCGAGCTCGTAGAGCGAGGATTTTAAGACATCTAAGGCTTGTTATGATTCATAACATCCGCGGTTTGTTCAATAGTTTATCGGTTTCAGAAAATGAAGACATTATTAATAAAGATTATTTTTTGAAATTCTCTCATTAATGCTACTTTCAGAATGCCATGATAAACAGAACAATTATTTTGACATTTATGTCAATATGACAAATATTCAAATTATCTGATTTATTACTCGTGTTTATTATTTTAGAATAAAGTAAACTGTGCTAAGAACGATACACGAAAGTTGTCTGTATGTATGTATTAATGAAGAGCATTATACGTTGATTTGATTTTATTTTCATTTTGTAGAACGTTGTTGACAAGTCAGTATGGTAATAATGTAATAATATTACCATACAGATACAGTTATTACTTAGTTACTAGCCTATTTTTGTACATGTAAACAATGGAATAATATCCTGAAACCGGTAAATTTTATTAAAACTTTCTGATCCGTAATCCGTAGAATATTAAAAAATTATAATTGGACGTTAAACGTTGAACGCACCACGGGAGTTAAAACGTTGAACGCACCACGGGAGTTAAAGGGACAATAATTCCTTCGGTCAACGTAGATACCTCGGGCCAGAGGCCCTCGGTATGTTATTGTCCTTATAAAGGCCTGTGTCCACGATGCTAGAAATCGTTCCGAGTTCTCGATCACATTTTTTGATCATAAACATTGAACTTGTATGACAATAGATGTCAGGTTGGTCGAATTTATGAAGTTAGTTTCAGCCATTTCTACAAATATTAAAAATTAATAAAAATAAAAATTATCCCGGCAGCAAGTAAATTAAATTTTTACAGCAAATATATTAATTTATTTATAAATAATTATTTATAATCAATATTAAAAATGAGTAGAATTATGTAATATTTTATAACCTTATCATTTTTACGCTTATCAAACATCAAACGTCAAGATTTTAAATTGGTAAGAGTTAAATGAAATTAGCAACTTGTACGAAAAAATGGGACAGAACGCATTTTTCCATTCTAGTTTTCTATTCGATTTTTGCGTCCGAGTTGGTAGTGTCCACGATCCGAGATATCGAATTGCGAACTATGTCCGAGAACTCGGATCGATTTCTAGAATCGTGGACACAGGCCTTAACACCTTTGATACGTTAATTACTATTACGCCGTATGAGACGCGCGACAAAGAACTTTGTTGCTTGCTCCTCAAAAAACTTTACGATGTCAAATGACAAATGAGAGCGTAAATGTCTATTTTTCGCAGCACTCGTACAAAATGATTTTGTGTACTTACTTTGTCGACTGTTTTTGTCGTCTTTTCTCAGCCAGTTGACTCTTCTCCAAGTTTTCCTTTCAGAGGATTCTTGGATACTGGACGAAGAGGACTGAAGGTTCTTTATATACCTCCAGCTGTTTTTGCATGTTGTGATGTAGGCATCACTCTAGGTTCATCTCCTTCTGCAACATGAATAATAATTTATGCAAATTCGGCTATAAATAATAAGATGCATATTTTTATAATTGCCGGGCGTTGGAGTAAATATTTATTTGGAGTATAATAAAATCGGTGATTACGCTAATTCATGTCATTTTGTTAAATGTGAAATCTCTTCTGAGATAATTCTTGATGACGACATGATTTGTATTCGTGGGTCGCTTTACATGATTAGATGATTGTCAGATTAGTTAGTACAATAGTTTAGAGATGAAAATAATGACTCACAATAATTTTTACTAACGTAAATCGCTGCAGTTTTTTACCAAATAAATTAAATAATTGCCCACAAAGTTTCTAGAAGGTATATTCGTTATTTTTTAATCTAAATGGCCCGTATTAGCGTTCTACGAACTCAATATTATAATCACATCGCTATTATGAACCGTCACTTTTAACAAAAGTGTTCTATAACAGTGGATTCGTATAATACAGACCTATGTCTTTATAGCTATTAACATACCTAGAAATGTTATGAATATCAAACTGCCGAAGATGTCGGTTTGAAATCCTAGCTCGTAGAGCGAGGATTTTAAGACATCTAAGGCTTGTTATGATTAATAACATCCGTGGTTTGTTCAATAGTTTATCGGTTTCAGAAAATTAAGACATTATTGATAAATACCATTTTTTGAAATTCTACTAGTGCTACTTTCAGATTGCTATGGTTAACAGAACAATTGTTTTGACATATGTCAATATGACAAATATTCAAATTATGTGCTTTGTTCCACAAGTTTATTACTTTAGAATAAAGTAGACCGTATTTAGAACGATAGGCTAACGTTATCTGTATGTATTAATGAAGAGCATTATATTTTCATTTTATTTTATTTTCATTTTGTAGATCGTTGTTGACAAGTCAGTATGGTAATAATATTACCATACAGATACAGTTATTACTTAGTTACCAGCCTACTTTTGTACATGTAAACAATGGATTAATATCCTGAAATCGGTAAAAATATTTACTGCTACGTTTCAAGATAAATTAATATAAATAAAAAATATAAAAAATTGTAAGGCGTTACTATACAGGGCGTTTCACAACTTCGGGTAGGTACAAACTTTAAGAGCATAGTACTGACTGGTACTGACCAAAACCTATCAGTTCTATGTTCTTTCTACATTCAAATTCCACACAGAAAGTTTCTTGCTAAAGATTCCATATTTCCATTACATTTCCAACAGTCAGTTCTATGTATTTTGTACAAATTCCATATAGAAAGTTTCTTGTAAGAGATTCTATATTTCCAGTAAAATTATAACTCAAACATACTGTCAATTACATTTGTATTGACATCTGTGAATCAGAATCAAGGATCAGAATTGTCTTAAGATGTTGCCTTGGTTATATCACAGCTGGCTGTTTCATGAAATTTAATTTCTTTATAATTTTTTAACACTATATACATTGAATATGAAGTTTAAAATTTAATCAAATCTTATATCAATCAAATATTCTTTAATATTTATAATAACATTGAAAAATAAAAATAAATAAATATATCATCACGGCTTATTACCCATTGCTGGGTGTGCCAATCTGCTTTGTGCACAGATATCGGTAATGATACGGGCACTCATTGCTAGCGTGGAGAGTGAACCACAGAGGTCAATTTTGTGCCATTTAAAATTTGAAATATTTGGCTTCGGTCGGGATAACATAATAACATTAAGTGTGAAATAGTATATTAAGTATTAAGAACGGTAAGGACAGTTTACCGACTGAGCGAAGCGAAAGTTCCAATTTTGTCTGAGATGCTTGTTCGTGACGCTTATATTATTTTTTGCACGATCGACGCACCAAATTTAAAAGAAAAATAAGATTTGAAAATTATTTTGACATATTAAAAAAAATTATTTGTCATTTTTGAAGTAAGTTTTGCTTTCTGTTTTTATTTATTTACCGGTTTCAAGATATTATTCCATTGTTTACATGTACAAAAGTAGGCTAGTAACTAAGTAATAACTGTACCTGTATGGTAATATTATTAGTTACCATACTGACTTGTCAACAACGGTCTACAAAATGAAAATAAAATAAAATGAAAATATAATGCTCTTCATTAATACATACAGACAACGTTAGTCTATCGTTCTAAATACGGTCTACTTTATTCTAAAGTAATAAACATGTGGAACAAAGCACATAATTTGAATATTTGTCGTATTGACATATGTCAAAATAATTGTTCTGTTAACCATAGCAATCTGAAAGTAGTATTAATGAGAGAATTTCATAAAATAATATTTATCAATAATGTCTTAATTTTCTGAAACCGATAAACTATTGAACAAACCACGGATGTTATGAATCATAACAAGCCTTAGATGTCTTAAAATCCTTGCTCTACGTGCTCGGATTTCAAACCGACATCTTCGGCAGTTATGATATACATAACATTCCTAGGTATGTTAATAGCTATTACCGTCTAGCCTACTGCACGGAAAGTGAAACACATCACTTACCGACGTGATTCACATCACTTACCGTTCAGTAATTTGTAAATAAGACCTACTGTCTTGGAAACACTATCGGTAAACATAAAAAACAACCCGATCGTGCAAAAAATAATATTTAACAGCGACTTTTCAAGAAAAATTTAAAATCTTCAAAATAGGGTACTTCTGATCGACCAATTATAACCAAAATCTAATTAGCTCTTCACATGGATGTAAAGAAAAGGAATACGCAAAAATTATTTTGGAAAGGTGGTAATGAGTGGATTTTTTAAATCTTCTCTTGGCTTGGAAAAAATAAAGTTCCAAAATGTGTCAAAACCCAATGTTATTTAAATGAGAAAAATCAAGTCTAATATTAATATTAAGCCGAGTCATTGCCAGCACAATTTTTATTTATTTATTTATTTGGAATCACTTTATGGGAGGCCTGGTTAAAATTCGACTTGACCCCTTTTAAGATCCATCCTAATACACACGCACACACACTCACACGCACGCACGCACACACGCACACACACACACACACACACACACACACACACACACACACACACTACACACTTATATCCACAGACATTATTGTAATCAAAATATTAATATGCAATTTTTATCAAGATCCCTATACCTTCCTTGTCAAGAATATCGGGAGTTAACACTGATTTTCCATTTATATCCCTATATTCGTGTTTCGTTGAACAACCTGTATATATTTACTGATTTTTCCACTTACCAATTTTCTATTAGCGCGGCATCCATCCAATTTATATTGTATAGTATTGTGAGTGCTGATGTACCGCAGTATATTAGGAGGTTAAAGACATATTAAACTATTGACTGCAATGACTGTTAGCAGTCTGAAAGAACAGTGATCTTTCACACTCGTTCTGGCAATTTATATGGGTAGGTGCCTCTTTTCCTTGCCCCACGACCCACCTCTGGATGCATGATCATAGTCATCTAGCACGTGTTGCATTCACGTTTCAAGATTGCAATTTGTGATTATTGTAGAGGTAGATTCGGTATCAAATACTTATATTCTCAGGTGGAGTATTGTCCGGTTAATTCGAAGTCCGTATTATCCGGATCTTACTGAAAATAATGGAAAAGAGATCTTTTAACCCATCAGTACGCGTACCCGGGCTCATGGTTCAATGATAGTTAAAATTTCTATTATTTTTGTAATCACAAGTATGAATTAGGTATTCATATAATTTAAAAGTACTAAATGTTGACATTGGTTGTTATTGCATTAAGCTGCAGCAGGGGCGGATCGAGGGACTCGGATGTTTGAATGAGAGTTGATGTTTAGATTATTTAATAGATGTGGTCAGGCCCGGATTAGCATTTCTTTGCGCCCTAGGCCAAATTTCATGACTGCACCCCCCTCCCCCTCACAATATGTACAGAGTTTTGTTTGTTCTATATCGGTGCCTTTATGAGTCTATAAACGCACTGAAAACATGTTAAGAAGATCTATAAACGTAGTGTTTTTGGAGTTTTTCGTTTTCTAGAGGTGGTATGACTTACTGCTTTTAAAACTGATACATAAATGACATATCAACATCAAATTACCGTCAGTCAACAAAGAATTTTCATACCTGAAGTTCAATTGGTTAGCGGGAAGTGCTACCAACGTAAATGATTTTACAAGTCGCATTTATTAAAAATCTAATAGAATTATAACATTACCCCAATAGAAAAAATTATATAAAACATGTTTCATAAGAACTATGATCTCACTCGTCCTTTATAAAACTCACCGCGAAGCGCCTCGTTTTCCAAAGTTGGACTCGTGGGTTAACAGATTGCCTTATGAAATTTGTTTTTTAATATATCTACTATTATATCAGTCATCAAAGATACATTTACAATCTTTTTATAACTAGCTAAAGATTACAACTTTTATTTTGCTTCTCTATCTCTCAAATGAAACGCATGTAAACAATAATTTTGGACTTATTAGATGCAGTTTTTAATTCTGAACTGTTTTCGTATTTATACTTTTATTCTAAAATTCATAGGGCAGAAATTATAGTCATGAAAATTTTACCATTGTATTTGCTAAGATTTGTAAGTAGACACCCGGTATAGAAATATTAGAATTATTTAAAATCTTCGACAACTGTCATAGCTCAACAGGATTTACCAATCACTCTACTATACTGATTTTGTATAATTCAAACAAATGTGACTGTTTACGTCGTCTAGTAGAGTGGTGCCAAATGTCATGAGCTATGAAATGCGCAGATCAAGAAGAGAGACAGCTAGAGAGAGGTCAGACAATAGGGGAGAGAGAAAGAGAAAGATAGAGTTTTGCTTTCTGCTCTTGAGATTTGGCACGGGTATAACTGCAGGCACTTCTCTCTTTCCGTTTTCCCATTTATCCAACTACTCGATGTGCGCCCCCTCCGTGCCTGCGCCCTATGCCATGGCCTAGGTTGGCCTTATGGGTAATCCGGGCCTGGATGTGGTTTCTTTTGAAACTGTTCCCTATATTTGATTTGAAAGGAAACTGACCCTTATGTATTCCGTTACAAACGATTAGAATTGTACTCATTACCAGGAGGCATTTAAAATGACCTTAGCTACAGGATTCAGGGATGTATTTAAAAAATTTAAAACCGCAAATTCTAGTTCGTTCGTCTCAGGTGTAAGCAACCCTCGAGTCGGAATTACTGTTAGAGGAAATTAAAAATAATCCTATTTCATAGAATTGCCAAACTAAATAGTTTAAAGATCAAAATATTGTGTTATAATCAACATAAAAGAAAAATGTTTAAAATATTTTAAATGCACCCCTGTTTGGATATTCAGTTACTCTAGTCGGCCATCTATTTTCAGCCAGACGTATGGTAATGTATTTCTGTGGTTTCCTAGTCCAGTATTTAAATGGGTTCATGCAAAAATTTCATACCTGAATATTTCGTACAATTCTATTCTTTCTTAGGGTTTCAAAAGAAACCACATCTATAAAATAATTTAAACGTCAACTTTCATTCGCTAGTCATACCATACCAAAACTGAAAAGCTGAAAATGAGAACGTCGAGCGAAGTGAGGCCAAAACCGCCGGAAGTACTTTTTTTTTGAAAAAAAGAACGTGCTCAAATTTTATACAATATTTGCACAAATACTATTGATATTGACATAAAAATATAAATAGATAGGTGCATTTACAACAGATATAGGAAAAAATGAACTGCAAAAGAGATAGTCGGTTAATCAATTAGTAGAGATGAAGAGAATTCAGAAAGAGAAAGAATTAAAATATGTTCGAGCAGTTGAATATACAGACGCTGTGGAAGTCAGTTGAGTTGAGCGGGCAGCTGTGTAAACAAAGGAAGATAGGCGTAATTACCCGCGCATTATTCTATCGCTCGGGACGTTGCTAGAATGTCCCGGAAAATATTAGGGCAGCTATATAAGCGACGCAGCTCTGCAAAAGAGGCAGTCGGTCAGTCAGTTAGTAGAGATGAAGAGAGTTTAGAAGGAGAGTTGAAAGGAATGAACTCTGTCCGGACAGTTGAGTATACAGACGCTGTAGAAGTCAATTGGGTATTCAGACGCTGTGGAGATCGGAGGTCGAACAGATGAATGTGATATAAACAAATAGTGACATAAATAACGTGAAAATATATAGTCGTGTTAATTGTTTAAATAAATACTCTTACACTCCGATTCATAAAAAAGTTTAAGCTAATCCTCATTTTTGTATTAGTGAATTCTATTCTTTCCCGGTATTTAAAATTTAATCTTCATTGTATTATCAAAAAGGTAGTTATTTGGATTAGATTAGACTAGATTTTTAGAAATAAACTGCCAAAATTACACTAAAAATCGCTAACCCAAAAATAAGGATTAGCTTAATCTTTTTCGGAATCAGACTGTTAAGTGTTTAAGTAGTTAATTAAATTCTTAATCTTAAATTACTATTTACTATTTGTTTAAGCATTGTCATCGTCATTTTTATTATCTTTAAATTATTAATTTTAATTAATAATAATTCTATGATTTTTACACTTCACCCATATAAATAAACGTTACAATAATTACAAACGATACTTGCTATCAACCTGTTAGTAGCTTTGGTGCCTCTACTATCCATTTTAGAATTAGAATTAGAAACTCAGTATCTTTCATAAAAATAATTCAAAAATTATGAAACACTCTTTTAATTATGGACTATAGGGCGCGAGCAGACACGTGACTCGAGCGACCTTGACGTACTTGGAATCAGCTAATTTGTGTGCGCATGTCATTTTGACAAGAACAATGGCACGTTGACAAGAACAATGGCACGTTGACAAGACCAATGTTTTGATTTATTTTGATTTTTAACTGCTAAAATGTTAGTATTTTTAATTTCATATGTTCTACTGCCTAAAAATTATAAAATAATAACGTTGAAGCAGTTCAAAATATATCAAAACATTGATATTGTCAACGTGACATTGTTCTTGTAATTACATCAATTTTCATATTTTTAAGTTAATTAATATAAAAATAATGACAATATTTATAAAAAATAACCCGTTTATAGCGCGGTATGTATGAATGGAAAAATTGTTAATTTTATTTTGTTGTAGCCATAGGCTTTGTGAATATTTTCAACGTTAATTTTTTTCGATTTATTTATATTTTGTTTATAACAATTAAAAAAGTAAAATCCGCCACTGAGCTACAGATTTATTATTGGTATATGGAAATGAAATTCTTCCCACATATTTTGGGGGCAATTAATAAATTTTCCTGTCATTCTAAACATAGCAGATGCTCATGTTTTGCAAAACACATAGTAGGTGGTTTCACACGTCTTGTCTAATCGGCACTAAAGATATACGATGTTCTTATTACTACTCAAGTGTAAGGAATATGACAGGACAACACATTACACTTCAGGAGTTCAGAGAGGACAGCAGGATGAAAACAGGAAAACAAGAAAAGAGAAAACAAAAAAAAAACATTGATTGAAAGAAAATAAAAAATTTCTTGTAGAAGTATGAGGAAATTGTTCTAAAATACCGATTATTTTTCGACATTGGGAAATAACATGTTTACAATAAAATAAAATTAAAAATATTGATACTTAACCTTCATATTGTGTAAAAAAATAAAGCAAAATTAAATGAATAATATAATAATATAAATAATGTTAGTAGTTCATCATACAAAATCTTTTGAACTTTGAGCTTGTATTATATAATTTTTATTTTGAACTATTTTAAAATAGAAAACAAATTCTTACATATTGTTTCTAAGAATTAAAAACACTAATAAATGATACCAGGGTCACGTCATAATTATTGAAAATATTATGTTATATGCGATCCAGATAATTTCAAGCTGACTAAAAACTCTGAAATTAATTTCAAACTTACTTAAAAATTGTTAAAACAGTCAAATTACAAGGGGAGTTTTTTTTTTTTAGCTATTAACATACCTAGGAATGTTATGTATATCATAACTGCCGAAGATGTCGGTTTGAAATCCGAGCTCGTAGAGCAAGGATTTTAAGACATCCGAGGCTTGTTATGATTAATAACATCCGTGGTTTGTTCAATAGTTTATCGGTTTCAGAAAATTAAGACATTATTGATAAATACCATTTTTTGAAATTCTCTCATTAATGCTACTTTCAGATTGCTATGGTTAACAGAACAATTATTTTGACATATGTAAATAAGTTTATTACTTTAGAATAAAGTAGACCGTATTTAGAACGATAGTCTGACGTTATCTGTATGTATTAATGAAGAGCATTATATTTTCATTTTATTTTATTTTCATTTCGTAGACCGTTGTTGACAAATCTGTAAGGTAATAATATTACCATACAGATACAGTTATTACTTAGTTACTAGCCTACTTTTTTACATGTAAACAATGGAATAATATCCAGAAACCGATAAATGTTATTTACCTAGCTATAAAATAGTATATTCTATAACTAGTATGGAATAGATAATTTCCGCGCGAGCGAAAAGTTTGTTCTACGGTTTCGCGAGTGGTGGAAATACTATTCCATACGAGTTTTAGACTATACTTTCTCTAACACTATTTAAAAAATAAATTTAGTCATCACTTGACATTTTTGCAAAAAATAATAAAATATTATTGGTATGTTATAAAAGCAAGAATTTTTATTTAACTTACCACGTAAAAGCTTCAAAAAATAGTAAAATTGTAATCTAAGGACCCTAAAACGTGCTTATTCATCAAAAACTCACCACCGAATTTTTTGACCAAACACAATACCTTCCTTACCTAAAGGTGACGGAAGGTAAACATTGATTAAGGAAGTTGCAACTAACTTTTACAACTTAATTCCAAATAACAGATAAATAATTGTTTTAAATGATAGTTTGTTGTCCACGTCTACCTGATTTTCATATTTTCAATTATTCTAGCGTGACCCTAGTAAGAATATACAGCGAAGGAAGATTGTTGAATGCAGAAATTATGCGTTCATCATCCTACTTCTTAGGAAATGACGTGATTTTATGTATGTAAGTATGCATGCACATTAGCAAATGTAAAGTGTATAATCCGAAAATTTAGCCAACAATAAAAATAAAACTCTAAAACCTCTTCAAAGCTTTAAGATTCAGACCATGTTCTTGCCCTTTTAAGTCTTCCCACTAACCACTGCTATATAGGGGAAGTAATCCCTCCCCTAACAAATCAATTACCACCCTTAATAAGTGGTATTTTTGTAGGAAATGTAGCCGGAAGGTATACATCCTTGGTGCATTGTTCCGCTGTCTCCTTTGAGACATAGGGTAGGAGAGAAACTCCTGCAAGCTTGTTTTACGTCTGGAAGGGTGTCAGAAGTTCGATTAACCCCTGAAGGTATAGGGGAAGACAGACCCTTATACATAGGGGATGATTTACAGAGTCATTGTCATTAGGGAAAGAATGTGTTGAAAACAAAGACTGACATTTTTGAGATACGAGGGTCACATTAGAATTATTGGGTTCAGCTGACTTGTGTGCGCATGTCAATTTGACAAGACCAATGTTTTGACTTATTTTTATTTTGAATTGCTAAAATGTTAATATTTTACAATTTTTAGGCAGTAAAACACATGTAATTACAAGTAACACTTTCGCAGTCAAAAATCAAAATAGGTCAAAACATTGATCAACATGACATTGTTCTTGTCAATATGACATGCGCACACAAATCAGCTGATTCTAAGCACGTCAAGATCCCTCGAGACACGTGTCTGCTCGCGCCCTATAGTAAAAAAATCTGATGTGTCCAGCACATTACTTTCCGTCAGTTCCGTGCGTCAGTTCTATGCCGTGGTTCTATGTAATTTGTACAAATTTCATAGAGAAAGTTTCTTGCAAAAGATTATATTTTTTTACGTATATTACCTTCTGGCAGTTGTAATTTATACAAATTCCATACAGAAAGTTTGTAACAAATAAATAAAATAAATATATCATCATGGCATATTACCCATTTCTGGGTGTGCCAATCTGCTTTGTACGCAGATTTCGGTAATGATGATGACATATTTGTACCGTGCGGGCGTTTACCAAAAGAAACAAAAGATCCTATATTTCCAGTAAAATTATAACACAAACATACTATGTCAATTGTAGTTGACACTGACACCTTTCAATCAAAACTTTTTTATTGTAGCACCTGTTTACAAAGTTATAGCATAGCTGGCTAATTTATGAAATTTAATTTTTTTATAATTTTTTAACTCTATATCATTTTAATATGTATAAGTATAAAATGCAGTGAAATCGTATAGAGAATAAAATATTCTTCAATATTTATAATAACATTAAATGTGAAAAAATGATATTTAACATTGTTCAAATCTTCAAATGAGGGTACTTCCGGTTGACCAATTATAACCAAAATCTAATCAGCTCTTCATATAGATGTAACGAAGAAGAATACGAAAGAATTATAATTTTTGGAATTGTAGTATCAGAGTTATCGCAGGTGAAAATTTTGGCACATACACACACATTCACACACACACACTCACTCACTCACACACACACTCACACACACACACACACATACATACATACATACATACATACATACACAATAAACATCATTGTAAAAATAGTAAAATCGTATTCTAGGACCCCTAAAACGTGCTTATTCATTAAATGTCGGCTCCGGTGACTCAATAGTTAGAGCAACGGCTCGTAGTCATGAGTACGCTAGGGGTTCTGGGTTCGAATCCCACTAAGGCATGGATGTTTGTACATATAAGTAAACCTCTCTGTAATTGGGATTTAATCCTGTTGAGAGGTTTTTTAAAAAAGAAAAAAACTCACCACCGAATTTCTTGACCAAAGACAATACCTTCCTTACCTAAAGGTGACGGAAGGTAAAAATGATCGATCTATGCTATTTAATAAGATTATTTTACTCTACAGAGTCATAATTACGTTTCTTATTTATATTTTTATTGCTGGAACCGACTATATAGTGACTTTAAATTTTAAAATTTAAATTCAAATATCCTTTCACTATGTTTATATGTGGTTCTAGAATTTTTGAATCGTTGATAAATTTTTCAAGCAGGATTGTTTTGATCGACAAAATCCGGAATTCATTTTATCATATTTTTACAAATAATATTGAATTTAATAGTTCATATTTATTTATATCTTATAAATAAAAATAATGGTCTGTCAAAAACGGATTTAATTTCGTTGATAATATTTTATTTTCCTTGATATTAATAAATAATTCCTTGAATTATTATTAATTTGTAGTTGATTTATCATCATTGAAATTAACGATTTGTTATTTCCAACATCTAGTCCATAAATTATGTTATCATTTAAAAACAATTACATCGAAATTTGCATAATTCGATATTTAAAAATAATTGACATACAAGATCGACTGGTTCATTGTTTTATTAATTTATTTGTCAAATTGCAGCTTTCAAAATAATGTTCTAATAACCTAGATGGACAAAGCATAAAAGAAATGAGAAATTAATGTCGTTAAGTGACTGAGACATTAGATTATAAGGTTAATTTAACAATCATTTATATCTATAAATGTGATAGATACTAGAGATGTCAAAGTAGATTAGGTGTAGCAAGAATTGGGTCTACTATTACTACGTCTTTCAAAACTAAAAATTATGAATAATCGTTTGTTATGCGCTTCCCAGAAAACATCTTGTGCAAGGGAACTTTGATTTTGACAATAGTAAACAACCATAAATTATTTAATATCATAATATGGGTCACTCATTATACACTACACACGACGCCGTCTCTTACACTTTCCGACGTAAAATTGATAAAATTGATAAAATAACAAAACAATTAGAATGATCTGCTGATTTTAAAATAGTAAAGCGTAGTGTTTCACAAGAGTCTTGCATTTTTCTTGTTCTTGTCTTGTTCTTGTAAAAATTGCAAGACAAGAACAAGACAAGAGTTGTATAGGTCGTTCCAAGACAAGACAAAAATCTGCCCTGCAAGAAAAGTGCAAGAATAGCAAGATTTTTTAATATTTTCTTGCATTCTTGCACTCTTGCAATATTAGTACATTAATTAAATTGTGGTTTTAGTAACAATTGAACAACCGGAAGTAGTAGTTTCTTAGAAAAATTTTCTAAATATTATATGTTGAAAATTTACAGTACAAAAAATAATAAAGAACATTAAGTACTCAATCTGACAAATTAAAACTTTCTTATTATATCTTCTATAGATTGTGAAACACTAGTAAAGCGCAATTTTCCCTATCTCTGTATGGTCAGTTGCACCAGTTACACCATCGTGCAAGTACTTTCTGCAGATTGTGTATTTTTACACAAGTATGCAAAATTCTCAAAATGTTACCACTTGTGAGCTCAGAACTCTGATATTTAATGCTAAAATAAAACAAAACTACATTGGCATTAATAATGGGTGTAACACGAAAAGCGGGCCATAGGCTTTTAGCATGAGAAACAGTTTTTCCTTGTGCAAAAATATCCAGTTATTTTTAGATAATAATAAGTCAAATAAATTAGAGAATCAAATTCTGCATCTAATTTAGTAATCATATTTTATTTTGCACGTTCTGTAAGGCTTGATTTACATTAGCGGTACAATGATCGAACGATGACGGTACAGTGACGGTATGTAAATCAGTAAATATCAAAGGGTCGTCATCGTACCGTCATTGTACCGTAAACGTAGATGTAAATGGGTCCATTAAAATACATTGGAGCAAGAAGTATCCGTACCGTCATCGTACCGTCATTGTAAATCAAGTCTAACCGGGCAAATTGAATCTAAAATTCTATAAAAATTCCTTTTTCAAATCACAAAGAAATATAATGATATTTTACTTGTTATAAAATATAATTTGCATCAAAATAATATTTTTTAATAAATATAAAATCTGATGTGGACACCACACGACTTTCTTGTACGCAAGACCAACCTGAAATATAGACACAATTATAAAATTGCACGTATTTGACGTAATTTGACATTAACATTATTTTTTAATTTATTTGTTATTTTTGTCTTAAGCCATAGCTACCTTTATTACAAAAACCAAACAGTATATAATTTTTAAATTTACATATCTCGCTTATACAAAGGGCTAATTTAATAATACTTGATGTGCTACACGCAGAATTTAATTCTTTTAAACTCTTATTTGAAGCATTTATTTCTAAAATCAAAATGAAACCATTTTATTCAAGGAAAACAGTTAACAACTTCAAGTAATATATCACTTCCGGTTAGCCTATTTTAACCAAAATCTACTGTTATTCCCATTGAAATAAGTCTTATATACCAAATTTGAAAAGTTTTGGATTATATTTTAAAATAGTTTTTCATTAAAATCTATTATAGGCTTCAAGTAAAGTACCACTTCTGGAAATTATGTAATTACCAAAAAGAGAGGTGCACAACTAGATGTTATAGCAGTCCTAAATATAAAATTTCAACTTTCTACGGCTTACCGTTTTTGAGTTATGCGAGATACGTACGTACATACAGACGCCACGACGAAATTAGTCAAAATGGATTCAGGGATGGTCAAAATGGATATTTCCGTTGAAATCTGAAATCCGAAATTTTTCGCGAATACAATACTTTCTTTACTATGTACAAGGAAGTAAAAAAAAATATATATCATTAAGGCTTATTACCCATTGCTGTGTGCCAATCTGCTTTATACACAGATATCGGTAATAATAATAATAATAATAATAATAATAATAATAATAATAATAAAATCTTTATTGACCGTACGTCAAAGGCGAGGTTCAGCCAAGGGCTGTTCTTCCACCTAACCCGTACAATGATTATAACAGATATTTATACGTCAACAAAGTATTTTTTCTTCAAGCTTATTATAATATTCATATTATGCAACTGTATACACACTATAGAAGATATTCATTGTCTTACTAGTACAAAAATGTTGTTATTGTTGTACTAGAATAAAAATGTTAGTGTCTTAGTTCACCGCTGGCAGCGGCAGTCGTCACAGCAACACAGTTTATATTGAAAATTGTTATTTGACAGTTGTATCGTTTTTGTTTTGTAGTGTACACAGCCAGCTTTGGCTGAAATTGCAAACACTACAATTAAAAATTCCTAAAAAATGTCAAAAAATTATTTGAAACACTTGAAGAAAAAATAGTATATGTCATTCGGAGTAGAACGCTCTTTTTGTGTTTTACCCAGCTTGCCTAGCCTCGGCTAGCGCCTCGGCCGCAATAGCTGGGTTCAACACAAAAAGACCGCTTTCTACTCCTAATAACATAATATACTATTGTTTACAAAAAATTAAATTTAAACAAAGATTAACAAAAAATAAAACGCATAGAAAAAGAAAAAGGAAAAAGGCAAAAGGCACAGGTCGTATAGGTGTTATGAAATCGGAAAGCCATTACAAACTAAACATATGAATTATACAAATTTTTTACATGATATTTGAAAGAACCATTAGCAAGAGATTTTAAATTTTCAAGTAAAGCATTATATAAAGATGGTGCTAGATATGAAAAAGCTGCCTTGAATTTAGATTTTCTGTAGGATGGTACTATGAACAAATCTTTTATTCGTAGCGTATAATTATATTACTTAGGAACTAATTTATTCGTTAAATAATGTGGAGTACCAGTTAATTTTACTTTGTGTACGAGATAGAGATAGGATTTCACGCGATCGTCTATGGTATTCATTTTAGCACGTATTCGGTACTGAGACATATGATCGTACTTACATACACCGTAAACAAAGCGTAAGCATGAATTCTGAAAAAGGGTAATTCTATTTTTTTCCGTCTGTGATAGAATAGGAATGTAGACGCAGGAGCAGTAATCTAAAATGATGAAATATTTGCACCGTGCGGATGCTCACTTTTTAATAATTTCAATAATAATGATTCCAAGTTTGCTAAATATTAATTTAGACCCCGACAGAATTTCGTTGAGAGCCACTGGTACAAAAGAGACAATTCGCAATGATACCTAGAAGCAGGACAAGTATAATAATAGTAACAGTATTTACGTGGGTGAAAACATACATGTATATTTAATTGTAATTAATGAATTTAAGTCTAACTATATACGGGTATATTAAATAAATTGTCACTACGTGACATATGGGCACTCACGTGAACCAAATACAAACAAATAGATGGCCATAATATATAGGACATGACATAATAATATATAAATAGGCCATAACACAATTTTTTCTTCAAAATGATTCATCAGTAAAATTAAGGTTTAATGCTGATTACTATTGTTAATGTCACTAATATTATGATAAAATTGTCTGTAGCACTAATGGCCCTTCAATATTTTACTTACATGTCTATATTGGTTATTGGTTATTATGTATTCTAGTACATTACCTTCCCTCAGTATGTATTTTGCACAAATTTCATACAGAAAGTTTTTTTTTAGATTGATTCTATATTTGCAATAAAATTATAAAACAAACCTACATGTCAAACGCACTTGACATTGACATCTGTCTATTAGAATTTTGAATTATACTAGCTGTTTCCAGTGTAACTGCATAGCTGGCTGCTTTATGAAATTTAATTTCTTTATAATTTTTTAACTCTATATCCATTGATTATGAAGTATAAAATATAATCAAATCGTATAGAGAATAAAATATTCTTTAATATTTATAAGAACATTAAATGTGAAAAAATTATATTTAACAGCGTTTTTTTTAAAAAAAACTGTTAAAATCGTCATATGAGAGTACACATGGAATGGAAGAATAGTAGAACATGGAAATAAAAATGGGATGTAGTCGGCACATTACCTTCCGTCAGTTCTATATATTTTATACAAATTCCATACAGAAAGTTTTTTAGAATTGAATTTATATTTGCAGTAAAATTATAACACAAATATGTCAATCACACTTGACATTGACATCTGTCTATCAGAATTTTTTAAATTATATTAGCTGCTTCCAGTAATATTGCATCGCTGGATGCTTTATGAAATTTAATTTCTTTATAATTTTTTAACTCAATATCCATTGAATATGAAATATAAAATGTAATCAAATCGTATAGAGAGTAAAATATTCTTTAATATTTATATCATTATATGTGAAAAAATGATATTTAACAGCGTTTTTTCAAGAAAAACTGTTAAAATCTTCAAATGAGGGTACTTCCGGTCGACCAATTATAACCAAAATATAATCAGCTCTTTATATGGATGTAATGAAGAGGAATACGAAAGAATTATAATTTTTAGAATTGTAGTGTTGAGGTTATCGTCGGAGAAAAAATCGTCACATACACACACACACACACACACACACACACACACACACACACACACACACACACACACGCACATACATACACACACAGACATACAGACATTATCGTAGAAATGGTAAAATCGTGTTCTAGGGACTCTAAAACGTGCTTATTCATCAAAAACTCACCACCGATTTTTTTGATCAAAGACATTAGGTTTGTTCGTTTCGCTACTTTGCGTCTACGGTTTACTGCCGTCTCCATACAAAGTATATGGGCGCGGCAGTAAACCGTAGACGCAAGGGTGCGAAACGAACAAACCTATTACCTTCCTTACTTAAAGGTGACGGAAGGTAATTTTTTTTTCATCTTAATCGCAATTTATTGAGTAACACTTTAAGTATAAAGTGTATATACAGGGTGGTGGCGGTTACGGGTGAACATAGGGATTTAACATGGGATTTTAGTTTTTTGCAATTTCCTGCTCTCCTGCTCATTTTACGGCAAAAACTGTAGAGTACAAAATTGTTCAGCATTAAAAATTGAATACAAAAATATATTTACATTTATTATTATGTTTTTGGTTTCTTCACAATTTTAAAATGAAATTACAAAATTTCTGTTATTTTGTAGCAATAGCCATGGAATTTATTTTTTTCTGGTTGTCAAAAATTATTTATAAACGTCAATCATGCGTTAATCTAACTTAAAAATTAAATAAAAACAAACAACTTTTAATTTTAATACGCATTTTTTATTAGGTATACCATTTAATAATAAACCAATTCCAAATGTATCAACTACGTAGAATTTTGATTTATCATAGCCAATACCATTTCTTCGTTCACTTCGTTATGACGTCTTCTATTATTATTATCATTATTATTATTGTTATTATTATTATTTCCTTCATTACCTTCGTGCATAGCTGCACTAGCTGTGTTCTCAAATTTTTTAACAAGTTTAGAAATTGTTGCTACAATAGGAATTGGTATGTATTTTCGTACTTATGGAAAACAAATCACGTATTCTTCTAAAACTATTCCCACCATAATAATTTTTTATAACGAAAACTCGTTCCTTATTCGAATAAACATTCATTATTAAATTAACTTTTTATTAGAGAAAATTTCGAAAATTTGACAGAAATTGAATGACATTATTATGTTTAAACATTTGAGTTATAAGTCATGGCTATAGCTACAAATTAACAGAAATTTTGAAATTTCTATTTAAAATTGTGAAGAAACCAAAAACATAATAATAAATATAAATACATTTTTGTGTGCAATTTTTAATTCTGAACAATTTTGTACTCTACAGTTTTTGCCATAAAATGAACAGGAGAGCAGGAAATTGCAAAAAACTAAAATCCCATGTTAAATCCCTATGTTCACCCCTAACCGCCACCACCCTGTATATTTTTTTTTGTTATAGTGTAGGACCGTATCCTGCTTAGACTTCTGCACTGACTTCAACTCTAGCTTTTAGAACGTTCAACAGCTGATTGAAACGTTTTGTTATAAATTTTTTTGCTATTGTAAACTTGGTTCGCGCTGAGACCACTCAAAAAGCTACAAGTTTGGGTTCACATGAAATTGGCTGTTCTTGCATTAAACCAAAAAAATATGTTATTTAAATGACAAACCATTAAAATTATCACGTATATAAAAATGTATTACAACACTTTGAAAATAAACTCTCATTTGTTTTATTCTTTGAGAAAATAATATCTTTATCAAAAGTGATGATACGAAAACATGTTTTTTGGGTTTACTACAAGACAAGGGATATCATATAACAGAAACGTGATATGTTATCTCGTGTTCGACATAAAAAGGCGACGAAAAATTATTTGTAAACATCCAAATGTCAATGTGATATCCTCTCCCAAAATGTGTAAATTTACACACGTTTTATAAATATTTTTGATAGTTACATCCTTTTTCAAAAAAGTTTACTAAACATTTATTCATTAATTAATTGTTTGTTTTATTTTTTACAAGCAAAGTTCACAGATATAAAAATTAAGTAATTAATAAAATTTATTGTTAAATGAACGCTGTGTAGTATATTTTGAATAAGAAAATCGTCATAGCCACCTAATTGATTTATGGTATTAAATGCAAATGTTTCCCGTCCAGAAAGATGCAACCTATTTGAATACATTTTATGACAATAGCTTTCAAATATTATTCATTTTTATTTTGTTAAAAAGTGACTTAAAGTATTTGTTTCCATCGCGTTGAACAAATTTTAATTAAGCTGTGGCTCAAAATGTTTTGGACACGGCGTAAAACTAGCAAAAGCATTAAGAACAGTTTCATTAAGCACGAGCTGAAGTTACCTTCCTGTAGTTTTTTTTTTCATAGCTGTCTGATGGTAAGCAAGCGCATTCGGGCTGTCACGTTACTTTAACGTGAACGTTGACTACGTTTACACGTTTGAGAAAAATTTACTTTGACTTGACTTTCAAAAGGCGACTTATGAAAAGTCAATTTAATGGTGCGTTTACACATAAGGTCAAATCTACTTCACTTTACGTTTGTTACTTGTCCTTCACTCAACTTTGACTTTGACAGCAAAGTAAAGTTTGGTTATAATACGTGTGATGTAAATTACCTATTTAACTATTATCATATAATCATAATTAAGAATAAATTATTTATAGAAAAAATGAATAGTAAACTATAGTTACTAAATTTAAGCGCGATATTTTTAAATAATATAACTACGTAGCAATAATATTGGATGCGAAGTAGACCAAAAAATAATCGCATAAAATATTTTAAAATTCGAGAATATTTTAAATTCAGATATAAAACACAAAATTGTGTAATTAAATATCCAATTATTAGGAATTTGTGGATGAAAACTAGATGTCATTCGTAGTAAAGTAAAGTATGTTTCGTTCGTTGGTTCACACGACCTTTTAAAAGTTACTTATATGAGTCAAGTCTATTTTATTTTGGACTTGACTTTAGGAAGAAAAGTAATAGGCGAGAGTGTTTACACAACGGCAAAAGTCGCCTTTTGAAAGTCAAAGTCAAGTCAAAGTACTTTTTTGCTATACGTGTAAACATAGTCGTTATTTTTGCGTAGAAGCTGAAATAACTCTCTAATGTCACTGACACTGTGTGACTTATAGTTTTGTATTTTAAATGCTTTTACTGTAACATATATTTTTATAATAATAAAATAACATTAGTATCGTATGTAAGCTCAGAAAAAATAAGTAAAGAACACTAGTGAATTTGACAGAATTCATACAATTCGCAGACGACCATAATCGGACATTTTTAATAAATTTTACTGTATAAATTGATGTTTTGGGGGCATCTTCAACACTTGTCTGGGACAACTACATCATCTTTTTAATTATCGTATTCTATGAACAATCCTTAAATTTACGTTGTTTACAAAGAGGACTTTATGAAAATGAATGTCCTTATATTGTCTCCTTGCGGTGTTTGGCAAACATCCGTTCTCTTTTATTCTCATTTCACGCAATCAAAACTTTGTGAGAATATTAAAAAGTTAATCTCGTTGGAGGAAAAGCATGGCAAGAATCAAGACAGGTAGGGAAGCAGGCATCGCCTCGCGAGCTAGATTAAAAGAGTTTATGATATAGCGGATGTAATGGCTCGTAACCGAATTAGCAAACGACGTAATTATCTCCGCTTTTTAGCGAGGGAGACGATAAAGTTTTTACGATTTCGCAAATATCACACTTAGCGTACGCAAATTACTTTCTCCGCAAATATTATTCACGGGATTAAGCCCTTATTAAAATGCTGCAACAGATTATATCCTGGGGTATTTGTACCGAACTTAATTAAAAAGAAGAAATATTTAAAGTATATGCTTAATAATGAATATTAATAAAGAAATAAAACGATATAATTGAAATATTTCGGAAATAAGGCGATTTTTGTTATAGCGGCTCATCACTCATATTTGTTAATTCGTTTATGACCTTGATCGGACATATTTAAAAAAAATACTATTGGGATTTTCAAATAAAAAAATCTGATGTAGCCAGCACATTACCTTCCGTCAGTTCTATGTATTTTGTACAAATTTCATACGGAAAGTTCCATGCTAAATTAAATATTCCATTTCTTGTACATTAACTTCCCGCAGTTGCATGTATTTTATGCAAATTTCATACAGAAAATTATTATTTTGTGACGTTTTCTATATCTGCAGAAATAAAAGATTTATTATTATTATTATTATTTCTTGTACATTACCTTAAAGCAGTTGTATGTATTTTATACAAATTCCATACAGAAAGCAAAAGATCCTATATTTCCAGTAAAAATTATAAGACAAACACACTATGTCAATTTCACTTGACACTGACATCTTTCAATCAGAATTTTCTTAATATAGTAGCTGTTTCCATAGCTATGGCTACTTTATGAAGTTTAATTTCTTTATAATTTTTTAACTCTATATCCATTTAATATTATGTATAAAATGCAGTCAAATCGTATAGAGAATAAAATATTCTTTAATATTTATAATAACTTCAAATGTGAAAAAATTATATTTAACATAGTTTTTTCAAGAAAAACTGTTAAAATCTTCAAATGATGGTACTTCCGGTTGACCAATTGTAACCAAAATCTAACCAGCTCTTCATATGGATGTAACGAAGAAGTACACGAAAAAATTATAATTTTTGTAACTGTAGTATTAGAGTTATCGCAGACGAAAATTTTGTTACACACACACACACACACACACACACACACATCCACACACACACACACACACACACACACACACACACACACACACACACACACACACACACACACACACACACACACACACACACACACACACACACACACACATACAGACATCATCGTAAAAATAGTAAATTCGTATTCTAGGGACCCTAAAACGTGCTTATTGATTAAAAACTCATCATCGAATTTTTTGACCAAAGACAATACCTTCCTTACCTAAAGGTGACGGAAGGTAAAAACGCTAACTAGCGGCGACTATTAGAACTACAAACAGTGGTACACATTTGACATTTACATGAAACTACAACTATATGACTACAAAAACTCTATTATACATACTTGAATTATAAATAAAAATACTAATAAATGAGAAAATAATACGAAAACTAAAGAAATATAATTGACAGAAATGCTACGCTGACACACGTCAACAAAAAGTATACCAGTGTTTAATGCGATCAGCGCCATCTCTTGAAACTTGAAAATTCCAATGCACCTATTTTCTCCAAAATCTTCAAAAAATCTGTAACGCGCTGATTCCAAATTTTGAAACCAAAGGTCGATTTCTTTTCATTCTCGAGATATTTTCATTTAAAACCCAATTTTGGTAACCCAAAAATGGGTGGAGATACTACGCCAAACTTACATAAGTATTTCAATTTTCATAAAATTTGTTCCATGTAGTTCAGTTTGTACAGCCAAAAATCTAATAGTGACCAAAATCTAAAAAATCGCGATTTTTTGGGAGCATAAAAAAAGTCTTGTGGGTATCAGCAATTTGTTTTATGGGGGGAGGGGGTTTCAATACTACATATCTGGCCCTGAAAATGATAACCATCAAATTAAAATGTAAACAGGTTCTAAAAATGCGGGAAAAGTAGGTAAGTTAATTAATTTCTCATTTTTAATAAGAGGGGCATACGTTTATCTGCAATAATTTGACATCTCAGAATTCATTTCACGCTTGTGAATTCATTGTACGTGCTTTTGCTGAAACGCTAAGACGTTTCATTTATTCAAGACTGCTCTTTAAACTTTGAGAAAAACGTGCAAATCTTGTAGATAATTAGATTCTGCTTTTCTTGAATTACAGTTCTTAATAAACATCAAGCAACATCGCTACAATCGGCCGATTCATGTAAATTTGAAAGCATTATTTATAAATTTACAATTCAATATAATTATGTTAATGATGTCCTTACATTTATATGTGTTAATTAAATTTCAAATAAATTATTTAGTACAATATTTTTTTCTCCACCCTTTTTTATGGCATATGCTTCAGGTTCACGTATTGTATCGCATATCATTGGAAAGAGGAAAGTTTTGTCTAAAAAATAAGGCCATATGTGTTTTTCTATTTAACCCCTTTTAAATGTTATGCAATTTTAAAATTTTCCAACAATTTTCAGATTTTTGGAAACCTGTGCACTCTTTTTACCTCCCGCTACCCTTGGTAAGGGAGGTATAGGAATCGTGCTAAAAATCGCATATCGAGATTTTGATAAATGACCACGGTTTAAGGTCCCTAGAATCCGATTTTAACGTTTTCTCGATGATGTCTGTGTGTATGTATGTGTGTGTGGATCCTTTACTCTAACTCAAATACTATCATTCAGAAAATTTTGAAACCTTGTATTTCTACCTTATTCTAATATGGGAAGAGACCACTAGATTCTGGTGTATATCAGATAACCGGAAATGGCACTTTATTTGAAGCTGAAAATGTTACTTTATGAAGATTTGTGTTATTATAAAAATTATTAAATTTTCTACAGATTTGTATAAATACTTTTTCTATATATTTTATGGATAAATTTATAAAATATCTATAATTATAATCCCGGAGCCTACGCTTTAAACAAGCAAAACTCCTTGGTTACACAGTTCATATCTCAAATGCATGTAACTGACAAATAAATGTCACTGTTAAAGAACTAATCATTTCAAATTAATAATAGTAACGTGTTAAAAAGAAAATAGTAAATAGAATCATAGTTATATGAAATGGATCGTAATACAGTTTCCGCAATAACTAAATATGTAAGTATGTATATTTAAATTAATAAAAATTAAATAGCGGGAGGTTTGGTGTTGGCCACATCAGATTTTATAGTGTACTGATTGTTTTTGGTAACCATAGAAATAGCCTGCATCTTTTTCTTATTAATTCATCATTGTATATCTTGCTCCATTTAAGTCATTCAGTACTGTAGAGCATAGGGCATAGTTTTAGACCCTCTGATTGGCCGAAAATGGAGACAAGAGACAAGTTTACCTAATGCAAATTCGGCTACTTAAAATTGGCGCTGATGTCAACGCCATCTGCTGAATGGCTTAAATGGAACAGATTAAAAATGGCTTTTCGGCATTTGCCGCTTAGTTAATATGACAACATTACTATTTCCATGGGCGTAGCTTTCGAATTTTGCTAGCTGTCATTAGAAAAAGCTTAAGAATCGTCTTCTTTACGTTCACCCGAGACGGGACATTTCAAAAATGCTAACTTTGACATCACTATACAGAGTGGGACAGATAAAACTCCCCATTCGTACGTAGCGAGCTCTACCAGGTGGTTTTCTTTCCATAGCCGAACCTGAGCTCTGAAATTTGCAATCCACGTCGATATAAAGAAGAGTGTTGAATTTGATCCAAAAAGTCTCAAACATTGTCCTTGGGTACCAGTGAACTCATTTTGAGAAACACTGTACAATTGCGCTTCCACCAAATTTCGCATAAAGTATAAAACGACACATTTATTTAATTGCCATGCAAGTTTCAAAAAGCTCATTCTTACCTTTAAAATCAAAATATGTGTTGTAACAAAAAATACCATTTCTTTTCGTTAAAATTGTATATAAAAACAGTAACATATATTATTTATTACTTACCGTGTATAAATAAGTATCACCATATGAGAGCTTTGATAATTTTGAACTTTATATGATAATATTTTGGAGATTTATAAAATAAAGCCTTTTTGCGTAATAGTACACCTGGCAATATTGACCGACAAACTTAAACTGAAAACTGAGGAAAATGCAATACGCAAATAGCATATATTGAACGTAATCTAAGACCTTTAGGTCATATTGGAGTTTGTCAACAAGTTTTTCAACTTTTTTTACAAGATTTGAAATACGCATATTTCTAGAGATGCCATATGTTCCGGTTTGACCGGGACAGTTCCGGTTTTAAGTTCGTGTCCCGGTTAGTTTACAATATGTCTCAGTTTTCTAAAAATTTTCTTTTATTATAAGAATTTGTCGGATAATTTCCGCACTATCTATCGACAACGAAAATGACTGATGCAGGCAGCACTGATTTTACAAAATGGCCGACGAGAAGAGTAATGCCAGAAGAAGGGTTTCAGAAAAATACTACAATTAAAATATTCTTCATTTAAATAATAGTATATTAAAGAACGTGTTTTATAGAATACATGTTTTTTTCGCACGCGTCAATATTTAGAAAACGAGCGTTAGCGAGTTTTCTAATTGACAAGTGCGAAGGAAAGTCTTATAAAATGAGTTCTTTATACTATTTTTTATATTTTGCGCCTTCTACAATAACATTTACTTACTCAATTTGTGATTATATTTGTAACCATTTGTACATTTTCATGTAAATAATCTTCCCTAAATAAAAAAAATAAAAATAATTTCGACGTTATATTATTAAAATGAATTGTCAATTAACTAAAAATAAATTAGATAAAAATGGGTTAAAGAAACGTCATCTAGTACCAACCGTCTAAAACAAAAAATTGGATATCGTAATGACTACATTATGAACGTAAAATATAAAAAGAAAATTTATTTGAGAAATAGCTGAAAATGAAGAGGTTTTCAGAATCAAAGGGATTTGTTTATGTATTTATTTTATTTTGGAATCATAAACTTGTTTATTAGCCCTCAAAAACGGGCGCAATTTGGCATTTATCGCCCGAGGGTTTATAAAGTTGCCAAGCAACAGCTATTCAATCGTCAAAATCGTGATATATAGATAAATGTCAGACAACATAATTAATTACATTTTTGAACACCGTTGCTAGTAAAACTATTCGTATCCTTTCTCGTATACTTCTTTTCACTTCTGTGGAACCAACTTGCCCTGGGGTACGTCATGTTCATCCGACATTTCTTTTAAATAATCGGTATCCTCCATTTTCATTTGACACTAAATTAAAATTTGTCATAAACAAACAACGCCAACGCCAGTACAACGATACCGAATACATACCCATTGAATCCTTGAATTTCGAGAATCAAAATAAAATAAAATGTTGTATGTACCACTGGCAGGCCCGGATTACCCATAAGGCCAACCTAGGCCACGGCCCAGGGCGCAGACATGGAGGGGGCGCACATCGAGTAGTTGGATAAATGGGAAAACGGAAAGAGAGAAGTGCCTGCAGTTATAGCCGTGCCAAATCTCAAGAGCTGTTGCGCAGAAAGCAAAACTCTATCTTTCTCTCTCCCCTATTGTCTAACCTTTCTCTAGCTGTCTCTCTTCTTGATCTGCGCATTTCATAGCTCATGACATTTGGCACACCTCTACTAGACGACGTAAACAGTCACATTTGCTTTAATTATACAAACTCAGCATAGTAGAGTGATTGGTAAATCCTGTTGAACTATGACAGTTGTCGAAGATTTTAAATAATTCTAATATTTATATACCGGGTGTCTACTTATGAATCTTAGCAAATACAATGGTAAAATTTTCATGACTGTAATTTCTGCCCTATTAATTTTAGAATAAAAGTATAAATACGAAAACTGTTCAGAATTAAAAACTGCATCTAATAAGACCAAAATTATTGTTCACGTGCGTTTCATTCGAGAGATAGAGAAGCAAAATAAAAGTTGTAATGTTTAGTTAGTTATAAAAAGATGGTAAATGTATCTTTGATGACTGATAATAATAGGTATATTGAAAAACAAATTTCATAAGGTAATCTGTTAATCCACGAGTCCAACTTTGGAAAACGAGCCGCTTCGCGGTGAGTTTTATAAAGGACTAGTGCGATCACAGTTCTTATGAAACATATTTTTATATAATTTTTTCTACTGAGGCAATGTTATAATTCTATTAGATTTTTAATAAATGGGACTTGTAAAATCACTTACGTTGGTAGCACTTCCCGCTAACAAATTGAACTTCAGGGATGAAAATTCTTTGTTAACTGACAGTAATTTAATGTTGATATGTTATTTATGTATCAGTTTTAAAAGCAGTAAGTCATACCACCTCTAGAAAACGAAAAGCTCCGAAAACAGTATGTTGATAGATCTTCTTAACATGTTTTCAGTGCGTTTATAGACTCATAAAGGCACCGATATAGAACAAGAAATTAATGAAATCGAGCATTATTAAAACTCGGTACATATTGAGTGGGGGAGGGGGGTGCAGTCATGAATTTTGGCCTAGGGCGTAAAGAAATGCTAATCCGGGCCTGACCACGGGCATAATAATCAAGATTATAGCACTCGGGAAAATTAAAGATCTCCGCTACGCGTCGAGCCTTAAACATTCCCCCGCGCTACAATCTTTTATTATGCCTTTAATAAATAAATAACTAATATAATATCTGCAAATAAATTCTTAATTAAAATTTATAAGTGACTTCAACTCGAAAAATTAATTGTCCAATGATACGGTCGATCTCTATCGAATATCGCCTTTTCGACTGTCCCTTATCAAACATTTATTGATGCGCCACTGAAATATCCGTTTGATTTATTACTCCAGCTAATTTAAAAACCAAATACAGTAATTTTCCTTTTAAACATTGTTTACCGTAAGTACCATACTTGTTGCTAAGTAAACAATGATTATAACAAAAATATACTGATAAAATTTCTGCTAATTATTGACTTCTACTCTATATTTTCTGTTAAACAAATAAAATATTTAAAAATAAATTTCTTGGAGGTATAAAATAAACAATAACAGAGTCTTTGTAAAGTTAATCAGTCATTTATTACAAATACACATTGTTTTATTATTGTTACAACAAATTGTAGGGTAATAATACAATGTTCTTACAAATATTTTGTTGACATTGAATGGTGTGACTATCTCCTAACTTTCCCGCCTATCCGACAACTATGCGAGATTGTCTTCGGTCATCAGGGGGCACAACATCATAAAATTAAAATATTATAAAAACATTCCTTCGTAGATACAACCTTTGCGGTGAAGTTCAGACGCAAACAAAATAATTAATAAGTTAGAAATTCTGGAAAGTTATACAAGGTATTTCACAAATTCGCGTACAAACTTTAAGGGTATATAGTACTGATCAAAATGAGTAAAAAAAGCTTAATCAACATGGGTCCGAACATCAATACTTTCGGAGATACAGTGAAATATGAGTTATCGCGAAACCTATAAAAGTTACGACTTCGATTAAATAAGGCTTTTTGCAGGCACGTAGCCGGGGGAGAGGATTGAAACACGTCCCCCCCTCCCCCCAAATTCTAATGAATTTAGTTTAAATACGGTATTCTCTCATATTTTTTTATTTTTTTTTTCTTGAAGAACAGATATATCTAAGAGTACCTGTGAAAACCCGAGTTAAATATTCTTTTTAATAAGCGAGATACTAATTTTTAAAATTTGATTTTGTTGTGTCACGTTATAGTGACATACTAGTTGTATTGTACAGTACCAGCGGTGGGCTATCAATGGTTCATGCGACCTCTTATCGCATTCGAACACGGAGTAGGGATTTCAACTTGTCTCCCATTGGAAGGTCATCTAGTACATCAGCAAAATTTAAATGCTTTATATCTTTTGCAACAATCAATTTATAATATGTTTTTTTGTTTTTTCTCTCTTGTTTACCGATCAACACTAATATTTTATATAAATTTTTAATGTTGGCAATTCTCGGAGAATACCCTATTGGTACATAAAATACTAAATTATAAATTTTGTTTGTTTTAAATTTTCGTAATAATCCGTGTTTCATTTTTTAAGAGCCCCTCCTCCAAAAATGTTCTGGATACAGGCCTGATAAAGGAAAATTATAATAAAACTCCTCCCCTCCATTTCCTAAAATTTTGAACCCCCCCCCCCAAATCCTGGCAATGGACCTGGCTTTTTGTTTACTTTTAAGAGGTCATCTTAGACATGCGTTTATTTTTTTTAATCGAGTAATTGTATTATGTTCTGGCGATATTGACCAATATTTCAAATAACTTCCTAGAAATTGATAGAAATGTTTCATATAAAATTTGATTGCATGTTTTTAGTCTGTTTACTGTTTTTTTTCGGTCTTTGTTAGTTTTTCTTCGATTCTAATACAAAATAGCTTCTTTCTCGGAAACAGATGATCAGAACTATGTCGAATAAGTTTTTTTACTTACTTTTGTTAGTACTATGTAGGGTGTAACAGTTAAACAAGCTACCTCAAATAATTTCTTTACTATTAAAGATACCATAAAATACTATAGAAGACCATGGTGAACATCCGATTAGAGAAGAAAATATTTTTTTAAACCAGTGGTTCTCAAGTTATATACAAAGTTATATTTTCTTAAATGGAATGATATGTATTTTTAAGCCCATTGGATAAAGTACTTTTTCTGAATTTAACAATGTGATTATTTTATATCATTACATAACAAAAATATTGAGATAAATTCAATTGAAATTTAAATCAATTTGATTTTTGTATATATATGAAAAACAGAACTGCTATTTGTTAATTTGTATTATTTAGGTTAGAAATTAAATAGATTATTTTTTGACATTTCTTACAACCAATGAAATGTTCCATTTTGTGTCACGTGTCTGCGTTTTAACCAATCCTGTCATTATTATACTAAGAATAAAGCTCTAGAGATTATTCCCGGGAATAATCTCTGTAGCTTTTGTTTTGGTTGACATATGTCAGATAGTAATCAACACAAGTAAAATGAGCGAAAAATACAAATTTTGTGCCATTTCTGAGCATGAAAGAAACTAAAAAATTATAGAAACGACTTTTAGAAATACCATAATTAGTAATTACATCTTTTGATTATTTATTTTGCAGTGTCAAAGTGTGTTCTAGTTGTCAAAACAGACTTACTAACTTAATGAATGAAGCTAGTTAATTATAAATAATAATCTAATTAAATATAATTCGAGAGATCGAAAAAAAAATCAAAATTTTTCGATTTATTCTCTCTCTTGTTATATTATTACTGAATATTGTATATAACGTTATTAAGAAATATTTGTTTTATTTTAATTTAAACTCAATTGTTTTTCATACATAGCCTACTGAAAAATAATTATAAAAATCAAATTTATTTAAATTTCAATTGAATTTTTCTCATTATTTTTGTTATGTGACGATATAAAATAATCACATGGTTGAATTCAGAAAAAATACTCTATCCAATGGGCCTAAAAAATATATATCATCTCATTTGAGAAAATATAACATTTTATTGTAGTTTGAGAACCACTAGTTTAAAAAAATATTTACTTCTCTAATCAGATGTCTCCCATGGTCTGCTATAAGATTGTCTTATAGTATTTTATTGTAACTTTAATAATATAGAAATTATTTGAGGTAGCTCGTTTAGCTGCTACACCCTGTATAATATATGCCCTAATAAAGTTTGTACCTGAAGTTGTAAAACATCCTATATGAATAAATAATTTAGTAAAAAATGATGAAATTTTATCTAATTGCCTTTAAAATATATCTGCAAATATTTTTGGCATAACATATCCTTGTATTTATAATCGTGTAGACAAATATGTGAAATATGTTATATTATCAAATTTAGTACAAATATATCAATTAATTATGAAATTATTGTAAAAATATCATACTTGTATAACCAAAGTTCACATAATTAATAATTTTTTTATAATCCGGGTTTATATAAAAATTTGTAGACATAAAACGTAAAAATATCTTTGTAGTTTTATATTACAGGGACGTTTAATCGTTTTATGCCAATCCGTCTAGTAGTCAAAAAGAAAGTCATTGTTTATAAATAATTACGAAATGATATAGTAATATGAAATATACAGGGTGACACTAAATAACAGTCCACTCAAAATAAATATTTCAAATATAATTGTTTTTAAATTTTCTTGATATATTTGTAAACTAGACTTAGGCGCTCACAAATCATGGTATATGGCATGGTAGTAGCGCTTCCGGTTAACCGGAAATAACATTAAAGGTTAATTATTCATAAGTTTCTCTTACGTTTTTGTAATTTATTTTTTCAATAAAAATTCACATCAAGCATATTGTTGAATTTGTAATTTTACGTAGATTACAAATATATTTGCAATCGAAATTAACAGTAGAGGCGCTGATTTGCGAAACAAGATGGCCGCCATACGATGGGTTTGACATATGACAGTTCACATTGTTCACTGTTTTTCGTTGACTATGTATACAAAACGAGTTTAAAAACTTATTTATATGAAGGCGATAAGTTTAAATATTTAATAATTAATTGCTACACTACTCACTCAGATGTCACTTATTCAATATGGCGCTTGTCCAATAGCTTTCAGTAGTACCGATTTGCGCCACCAGACGGGAAATTTTATCTACGATTGCGAATAAATATAAAATAAACATAAATATATCATCACGGCTTATTACCCATTGCTGGGTGTGCCAATCTGCTTTGTATACAGATATCGGTAATGATGAAATATTTGCACCGTGCGGGCGCTTACCAGGCGTCACCTCACGGGCACTCATTGCTGGCGTGGAGAGTGCACCACTCAATTTTGTGCCATTTAAAATTCGAAGTATTTGGCGTCGGTCGGGATCGAACTCGATTCCCCAGATTTGCGACCTGACACTCAGGCACGCGACCACGAGACCCCATAAAATATGGGTTCCATTTAAAAAAATATAATTTTGTGTTATATCTCGAAAATTTACTAATAAAAAAATATTTTCGTACGCCACTGAATAATAAATAAAAATATCTAACGTTTTTATTTGAAACCATAAAATATGGGTTCCATTTAAAAAAATATAATTTTGTGTTATATCTCGAAAATTTACTAATAAAAAAATATTTTCGTACGCCACTGAATAATAAATAAAAATATCTAACGTTTTTATGTGAAACTTTTCAGAAGTACTGATAGTTTAAAAGTAATTTCAAAATGAAAATGTCGACCAAATTCAGTTTTCCGCCATTTTCTAGTAAACTATGAGAATTTTTCTGAAAACAAAAGCACATCTAAGATGGCCCCCCAAAGGAGCATCTTATGTCCCATTTAACCGAAGTCGTGACTCCTATGGTTTCCGAATCCCAATGGTGGCCTTCGAAATCCGGACACCCTGTAAAGGTGTCCCATTTGAAATATGAAAGTCATTGTCACTTCCGGTTAAACCGGAAGCTCTACCATCATGCCAAATACCATGATTTGTGAGCCCCTAAGCCTAGTTTACAAAAAAAATATTTATAAATAAAAAGTTATTTTGAGTGGTCCGTTTTTCAGTGTCACCTGTATATAAAAAATGTGGTCGTAGAAATCTTTTTTTTTCTGCGTCTTTACTTATAAAATTTTCTTTTTTGACCGATATAATGCCCTTATGTCAACCCTATATAACAATTTATACAATAAATCTCGGATTTTTTATATTACTTATTATTATGAACATTTTGACAACATAGAAAAATATTTTGTTTATACTATATGTTACAAAAACTCATTTGCCTTAAATATTTTTGTAAAGGCACCAATATACTTCATTCACTCTACCATTCTCCCTTATATAGTACGACTACGCAAACATGAAATGATGAGCTAAAGTCCGGGAAACTAAAACGGTACACGGTTAGTGTTTCTTCACGTCACTAAATGGTATTCAATTCAGTGAGGTATGGTTTCTGTTTGGCCGTTAGATTCTAACCTAAGCTATGTTAGAAAAGCCTTAAACATCAAGACATTTATGTTATTATTTATAAATATAATAATTTTATGATATCTCGTAAGAACTAATGTAAAAACATCGTTATAGATATGCCATCACATAACGAAATAAACATCACAAAAACGGGCGTTACTTTCAAAAATATACACGTATTATTTTAACAGGAATTTTATCTGTGTCATACATAATTTTTACCTGCATTTTAATGGTACATCTACAGCTTAAAACGAGTACAAAGCCACTTGACGCAACAGAATTTTCCTGTTAAATTTTTGTGCAACCGGACGCGAAATAAGCATTTCGCAGCCGTAATAGAGGCCGCGAAATTGGATTTCGCGACTGTTGTCATGGTAAATAAATATGATTAGAAAATTATTTTGACATCAAAAAATTTTACTTATCATTTTTAAAGTAACCTTTGATCTTTGTTTTTTTACTAACAGCCCCCCCCCCTTCTGATCGGTAAGTAATTCACATCACTTACCAAACAATAATTTTTAAATAAAACCTTCTGTCTTGGAAATCCTATCGATAAATAAAAAAAAAACAATCGTTTAAAAAAGAATGCAAGGTCTGTTAGAAAAGTATGCGATCTTTTTTTTTTGAAAAAACCTGATGGATTTGAATCAAGCGCGCTTGCATGAGCCGACCTTGAACCTTCGTGCGCATGCGTGAATTTTTTCCCGCCTGTCGATAGCGTCTGTTGCTGGCAAACAGCATTTGAGTGTGGTAGTGGGTAGTGCTCTCTATATAACAAGGCGAGGGTAAGAGCAATAACAGATAAATAACTTTTTATAAACTTTTCTAAATTTTAGTTTCAATAATCATATTTTAACTCTGTTTATCTGTTTAAGTTACAAATGTCAAAATTCAGTTTAGAAATTCTTATCGTATTATGATAGTAGCGACATTTATTTGTTGATCATTAGGTTTAGAAATTATTGTGTATACGAGCGTGACTTTGGATGCCCTAGCCTATGTACCCCGTACCCCTAAAATAATCCTGTCCTGAAGATAGCGTTTTTTTTTAATTCCAATTCCAGCGTGACTCGTATAACTAAAATAAAATATACACCCAGTATAACCAAATAAACACTATTAATATGCAAGTAAGATTTGTGATGATCACCAGTCCAACTTTTAACCGTGCTTATTCCAGCTTAATTGATTTCAAATATGCAACGATACCTCAAATATTTTTTATCGTTAACAATTTTTTGATTTGTTTTTGAAAGTAACACCCAGTCTTTCCAAGTTAACTTTTTTATAATTTCTCACTTTTTCGAGATCATAAAATGCTTAATAAACTATAGAAGGAATCATGTTAACTTGGGTAGACTATATAAGCAATATCGATAAATACTCCGGTTTTACATATAACAAATATCTACGTATAATTCTCTCTTGTACGTAAGCCAGAGTAAACAGAAGGGTACAATTCATAGAAAAGGTATACACATTACACATACAAATTATTTATTAATTTTACGCTCATTAAAATAGTCTAGTAAAAAAGAAATTGTTGTTAATTTAACCGACCTCGTAGCTTTTATAGTTCTCGAGTTAGTAATAGTGTACTACTTAATATATATATATATATATATATATATATATATATATATATATATATATATATATATATATATATATATATATATATATATCTTGCAGATCTTCACTATTTGCAACCCTCGCTACTCTCAGGCTGCAATCTTTAGCCTGGGTGTGTAAAGAGCTACTTTCAACAATATACAAATAATTATTGTACAAACCAAAATTAAACAGCGCTCATGTGCAAAGTAAGTTTTCTGACATTCAGTTTGTAGGCGTAAAAAATAAGAACAAGCCAACTGCGTCATCATTCGTAAGGTGCGCAGCAGGGGGAAAAAAGTGTCGTTGAAGTTTTTGATTGACTATGGCCCGAATCCATAGACTCGTCAGTTTTTATAATTGGGGTTTCCGCTATAATCAAAATAAAGACAATATCTACACTGTTACACTACACTAAAATGCATTATAAAACATTTACACCAACCATGGGGTTATATATTTTTCCATTTTTTTAAATGCTTGAAAACATTACACCGTGTTAAAAGCGCGCCGATTGAAGGCCGGACTATGACGTAATATGCCGGATCGAGTTTACAATTTTCTGTTTTATCTATCAACATAGGATTAGTTTATATACTATTATCAAATTTTTCTTTTTATAGAAAACCTGTTTTATTAAAAATGTTTTATTTATTCTAATACATGTAACTTGTCATGAAGAATAACATAAATAAATGAAAAAATCTGATGTGGCCAGCACATTACCTTCCGTCAGTTCTATGTATTTTATAAAAATTCCATACAGACAGTTTCTTGCGAAAGACTCTATATTTCCAGTACATTACCTTCCCTCAGTTCTATGTATTTTGTACAAATTCCATACACAAAGTTTTTTAGAATTGATTCCATATTTGCAGTAAAATTATAACACACACACACTATGTCAATCACACTTGACATTGACATCTATCAGAATTTTTAAAATTTTATAGTATGTTTTCCGTAACGCAACCGGTTCGACCAGATTTACGGTTTTGTGTTCCGTAAGTCCTGAAATTATTTACCGGTTTCTATTTGGAACGCGGTTCCTGAAAAAGGTTGGTAAAAAGTCGGACCACGGCAACCACGAAATAATCCTGTTTCATAACAAAATCAAATGATATCCGTCAGTGTCAAATTTCTAAACCGCATTTTTAGTGGTATTACTAATAATTATTATAGATGTAAGTATGAAAACATTATTTATATTTGAGATATTGGTGATTGTGTTATTTTTATTGGCACGGTATCAATCATTTAGTTAATTTGTATTTTTGTTAGGTTGTCAACTGTAATTGTCATATCAATTAATGTCAATCTGTTCCGAAATAGATGAAATTATTCAGGAACCATGGTGTACCCGGAATCAAGATACAGGTTTATTGGTTGACTTACGGAACATAGTATAAATTAGCTGTTTCCAGTGTTATTGCATAGCTGGCTGCTTTATGAAATTTAATTTCTTTATAATTTTTAACTCAATATCCATTGAATATGATGTATAACATTCTTTAATATTTATAATAACATTAAATGTGAAAAAATGATATTTAACAGCGTTTTTGAAGAAAAACTGTTAAAATCTTCAAATGAGGGTACTTCCGGTCGACCAATTATAACCAAAATCTAATCAGCTCTTCATATGGATGTAACGAAGAGGAATGCGAAAGAATTATATATAAATATATATCATCACGGCTTATTACCCATTGCTGGGTGTGCCAATCTGCTTTCTACACAGAATTCGGTAATGATGAAATAATTATATTATATAATTATAATTTTTAGAATTGTAGTGTTGGTGTTATCGACGGAGAAAAAATCGTCACACACACATACACAAAGACATATGTACAGACATCATCGCAAAAATAGTAAAATCGTATTCTATGGACTCTAAAACGTGCTTATTCATTAAAAACTCACCATCGAATTTTTTGACCGTGAACAATACCTTCCTTACCTAAAGGTATGATTTGTATTAACAAAAAAATATTCATAGGGAAAAACGAATATTGTACACGCCGCTGAACAGTTCCCTGGAGGCGTGGTTAGTAGAACCGAGTGATGACGTAGCCAGCTTGTTATTAACGTGTACGAACTCTAATTAACTATTTACTTATTAATTAAGAGAGCCTTATTTTCGTATGTGTAATGCGTACCTTTGTACATATACAATAGAATATCATACACATTAAATGCATATATAAAAACAATCACGTAAAAATCATTTCATATGAGAGAAATTTCCAAGTATCACAGAATGAATACTAGATCTAATGGCTCGTATAAAAAATGTCATCTTACGATGCAAAATTAATTTTATTTGTATATATAAAATACAGATTCTAATAGTCACAGGGTAGAATTGTAACATTCTCTCAATGCTAAGACATACCTGACGACGGGTCGTCCATATCTGTCCCCAAAGCTCCTGCAAGGTTATACCTCCCTTGAGGATACTCATTATACGTAAACTCCTCCTTAGGAGCTGGCTCCTCCTCCAGGAAGTCCTCTTCGAAGTCGCTATCCATAAAAACCGGCTCTGTATTCACAACTCTACTACTATACCTTTGCTCTTCAGCGTCTCCAGACTTTACCGGTTGTGATCTCAATTCTGATTCGATGGGTAGCGTAGCCGGAGGCTTCGTGACTTCTTGGTGGTCCATGAACTCGCTGGGGTCGATGGAGTGAAACGTGTCGTGTTCTGGAGTGTTAGGAGCGACTTTGGATCGTGTGATGCGGTTCTGAACGATTTGTAAGTGTCGAAGGACGTATTCTTCCTCAGGAGCGAGTTTGTACGCGTGTTCTAAGCAAGATTGAGCTTGCATTAAACGGCCGCGTTCGACGTAAACGACGCAGAGGTTGTGGAGACCTTGGATGTTTACTGGGTCTAGCTGGAGGATTCTTCTGTAACACTAAAACGAAAAAAAAAACATTGAGGAAAAATACACAGAATTTTTATATGCATTCCATACTAAATTTTAAAAAATATTGTTCCTTAAATAGCCTCAAATTTGAAAATATCACAAAATATCCATTAGATATTTTGCAATTAATTATTGAAATTTGCGTAATATTTTGAAAAAGTCACTTGATCTGAAACAGGATGAGATGTCGACTTAACAACTGTCTAATTATTTTGACAGCTCTGACTGTTTTTAATTGTAAATTAGTTTGAAAGTATTCCAAAAGCTGATTGGTTCAGATCTTTAAAGAAGTAGAAGGATAAAATGGTAAATTGTATTGTTTGAAAATATGAACCATGAGTCTTATTCTCAATTATTCTAGCGTGACCCTCAAAATATATCATCACGGCATATTACCCACTGCTGGCTGAGTGTGCCAATCTGCTTTGTACGCAGATATCGGTAATGATGATGACATATTTGTACGCGTTTACCAGGCGTCACTTCACGGACACTGGCGTGGAGAGTGCACCACAGGGGTCAATTTTGTACCACGAAGGAACGAGCCTGTTCCACATTTTTCAAAAAGTATTTTAAATGAAAGTTTATGCAATATTTTTCTTATTAATAATTTTATTTTTAATAATTTGTTGTTATTTTCGTAAATAATTAAATACTAATATAGGCGCCAAAAATAGTCCTGAAAAACAGCCCCCCACTCCTGTGTCGTAGAAGCACATACATTACGTCATTCACAACCAATAGAAAAACAGTTTTTCCATCACCTACATTTATTTTTGTTATTTAGATAAATAAACGTAGGCGATAGTTTGTCACATGTTCGTAGCAAACTTCTAATTTGACATTTGACGCTGACATTTTCCATTATATTATATACACTCAAGCTAAGTCGGACAGTTTTCGGAAAATCGAAAGCTGTATGATGGCTGAATTTATATCAACGACTGTTTTACTGTTACCAAAATAAGGTGTGTTAAAGAGTTAAGGTAAAATAAAATGTAAAAACCCAATCATCAGCTCTTCGACCTACTGCTTCCAGCCACAATTTTCTTTTCTTCGCATCTTTTGGCATATTTATAAATTCAATAGTAGGTTTGTTTCTAGCGCATTTTTGCAAGAAGGCACAATACAATACTGTAAATTACTCATTTTATATTGAATTTTATATTATCTAACACGAACCAAACTCAAAAATTTGACACTTGTTTGACAACTTAGACAATATATTTATCATAACACTTGTAACAAAACACAAAGAATTGACACTATAAGGGACCAATTGTAGCCGATAAAGATGTATGTGTTGTGACGTCACATTCTGTTTCAGATCACGTGACTTTTCCAAAATATTGCCCAAATTTCAAAAATTAATTGTAAAATATCTAATGGATATTTGGTGATATTTTCAAATTTGAGGTTTTTTAAATAAAATAAAAATAAATATAAATATATCATCACGGCATATTACCCATTGCTGGATGTGCCCATCTGCTTTGTACGCAGATATCGGTAATGATGATGACATATTTAAATAATGATATCTTTTTAAATTTAATACTTAGAAGGCATATAAAAATTCTTGCAACAGCCCTATTCTAAAAATGTCTTGTTTTCAATAATTCTAGCGCGACCCTCAAGGTTGTAAGTAATCTAGTGAGTATATGTGCATCTGATTTTATCATTTCTTTAAAAAAATAATAGACCTTTTCAATTTAAAGAGAGAGAGGATATGCGCAATGGAGATCTGCGCATAGTAAGAACAACTAAGGTCCACGGCGTTTGTTTCTAAAAAATTTGGACGTAAAATGTGAGAAATATTTCAGATCTCTAAAAAGTCTTATCGAAATAAGTTACAAATGCTTTTATTGAAGTTAAAATGTCTATATAGCAATGCAAAATTTCACAGAGAATACAAGTATTTTAATGACTGCAATATTTTTGACGTTTCGTTTGTCTGCCCAACTCAGTCGCCACAAAGCATGCACAATTAATATTTTTTCTTGATTCAAATTCAGAATTTTATGATCTATAACTTTTATTTGAAGTATTTTTTTTTCAAAAATAATTTGGAAAGCAACGCGCGAGGAAAAACTGTTTTCTTATGTTAAATGCCTATGTAACGCATTTGAAGCGCCACCTGGTATGTAGGTATGTCGAAAAATTGTATTTAACTGCATTTTTTTATTATACTTCTGAAATATTAACGACAACTTTTTGCAAGAAAGCGGTAGTCGACCGAGCTGTCTTATTTTTGACATTTCTCCATGACAGCCCTAGACGAAATATTTCTTGTTTTTCGTATAAATTTGTCAAAAATATATTCTGTTCGGTATTAAATGAAAAGTTTTCTGCATGATAAACTGCAGAACTTTCAAAATTTAGGCATCAACTCAATCGGCTTTTGTTTTTCGTATAGAGTTGTCAGAACCATGTCGAGATTGGGATCAAAAGGGCCCGATTCTTGAAATCATGCGAAATTTTCCGCACGTGACAAAATTCGTGTGGTTAGTTTCATGCACGAACAGTACTGTACGTATGAGTGGTATTCTTGAATACCAAACGAAACTCGGCTGAAGCCTACGCATACGATTCTCGAAAGCAAGCGAACGTAGTATGTAGCAGCCAATCTAAACGAAACATTTATACCACGTGAATGCTTCATCATATAATTGTTTTTTAACTGTCACTGTCAACCTGTCAACCAAAACTGCCAGCCGTAGCTGTCAACGACGCTGTCATAAGCCATACGTGTTGTAATTTTAATATTCAAAATTTATTATATATACCTAATATATTTGATATAGTAGGTATTATTTTTCTTAGTTTACAGTATATACGTACATAATATGGCAATATTAATATGCAAGTGTTATGTAATAATACTCTAATTTTGCTAACCATTTCAGATTTGGAATGCAAAGCTCGTTAAGAGGCACCTAAAATTCCTTTCTAACAATCCATTGCATCGTTCTATTAATGCACGAGCATACATTTGTCGAAGATTATAACGATACTCAAGTGTATGGAGATTCTAGATTTATAATTGACGTCCCCGTAGTTATATAAAAACATAATTTGATTTATATCATCTAAGTACTGATACACCAAACACAAGTAACAGTGACAGACACAGTTTCGTGTGCGAATGATACTTTCAAGTTATTCATACCCATGCGATGTAATTGCGCACGGAATATTCGCCTACGACCACACAATTTCGTTTCAAGAATACCAATATGCAGTTCGCATGTGCATCTCTCCCACTTACGTATGCGAAAAATTTCAAGAATCGGGCCCCAAGTGAATTCTTTTCTGCAGAGCTGCGATATGGAAGTGTTAACAATTAGACATCTCAGTCGGCTTTTGTTTTGTGCATAAAGTTGTTAGAAATATGTCGTGTTTGGTATCAAATGAGAGGACTAATTAAGGACTGTTAGATACATGTGTCAAAATTTCTGACACGTTAATTGGCTTTTGTTTTATGCATAAAGTTAAATCGTTTGAGAGAATCTGGGTATCTGACAAGACTGTTGGCGTTAGCACTTTGGTTTAAAATTGTGTGTAGACAGATTGGATGTACGTAAAGACTATTATAAAACACTATCGGCGGAGCCCTAGGGAAAACTCGGCGAAGCCGAGGTTAGGCTAGTTTTCTTACTATTTGCAGCGATAGAAAGAGATAGCCGTTAAATTGAAAAGGTCCATTGCAACAAAAATATAAAATGTCAAAATATCTTACATTTTCTGCAGCGTCGAGATCCTTAATATTATTAATATAAATATCCCCTAAAAGTATCAACCCTTTGGTGTGATCTGGATGATACTTCACCAGCTGATTCAAAAACGGCGCTGCTTCTAGTGGCCTATGATCATCAGCTAGTAACAACGCTAAATTAAACAACGCACTCCTGAAATCTTTCTTCAGGTGTACGGCCCTTCTAAACCAATGCTCTGCGGAGACGATGTCTTGGTCGTCCATGGCGAGCATCCCTAGGTTGAAATGCACCCTCTCGTTGGTGCCATCCTTGGTTAGTAGCTTGAGAAGGCGTTCTCGAGCGACCTTGCGGAGTTCTGCGCGGCCTAGCTCTTGGAGCAAGATGGCGGAGTTTAACAGGGCTTGTTCGTGCTCGGGGTCGAATTCCAGGGCTTTGTCTAAATAGGCGAGGGCTTGGGAGGCTTTGCCTTGTTCCAGAAATACCACCCCCAGCTAAAAATAGAGAAAGGGATTTAAATTATTAAACAAGTATGATTGGGAGAATGACGATGAGGATTAATTTTAAATGTTCATAATTATTATAAATAAATAATAAATATATCATCACGGCATATTACCCATTGCTGGGTGTGCCCATCTGCTTTGTACGCAGATATCGGTAATGATGATGACATATTTGTACCGTGCGGGCGTTTACCAGGCGTTACCTCACGGGTACTCATTGCTGGCGTGGAGAGTGGACCACAAGGGTCAATTTTGTGCCATTTAATTTTCGAAATAATTAGCGTCGGTCAGGATCGAACCCGGTTCCTCAAATTCGCGACTAGACACTCAAGCACGCGGCCACGAGGCCCCATATTATTATTATATCAGGGGCGTCACTAGGTACTTATAACAGGGAGGGCGCAACAGGGCGCACCTTTAGAACGAAATAATTTTTGACAGTCTGATTCTGCATTTAAATTTTTTCATGTTTAAAACATAAAAATATTTCTTTTGGAAGATTTTCAGATGTAATGAAGCGAACACAAATACTTATCTGTTCTTCTGCAGTGATGTCCCGAGGATCATCTACTATTATTGCAAAATAATCACAATTATTAATTTCCGGAGTTATTTTGCGTATTATACATTTTGCACTATTCTCTATAACATGATTTTGTGACGTAGTGAACAATAATGTGCATTTTGAGTTACATTGTAATTCTGGAGAAAAGGATCAAATTTTTTAATTACTAGAGTCTATAAAATTGGCCTTATTTGTTGAATTTTTTGTTTCATTATGTCCTTGCAATGGGATAGCCTTAAATAATTTCGTCTCTTTTATAGCCTGAATGGTGCATCATTTTGATTTCTTATAGTACCTTTCTTAAGAGGAAAGGTTACCCCTGTACTAAAATATGAAGCGAAAATTAAATTAATTGTTTCGAACTATTAACATTTTAAAAAACTCAACACACGACACGGATACTTCCGATATTAACCTGAATTAAAAAAAAATGTTATTGAAATCTATTAGTATTTGACTTTGATTTTAATGGCAAAACGGGAAAAGTCCAGTATTAATAGATTTCAATAATTTTTATTTTAAAATGCAGGTTAGTATCGGAAGGATGCTTGTCGTGTGTTGAATTTTTTAATGCGTTAATAGTTCTAATACAGAAATAATTTATTTGAATTTTCGCTTCCTATTTTAGAGCAGCGGTAACCTTTCCTCTTTGGCTAAAGTCGTAGGTACATAATCGTCTCGCTGCTTATTGCAGATAAATAAATGCATAATAAAAAAATCATATTGATTTTTAATAATTTATTTAAATAAAAACACGGAAGGGGGCGCAAAATTAAACAGGGAGGGCGCAAGCCTCCTCTGAAATGGTCTATCGACGCCACTGTATTATATACATAATTATTTTGTTCATTGTATTTTTATTATTTTTCAATATAAGCATCATATATTATTAAAAATAATACTACCATTTATTTTTTAATGTAGTTAAAACTTGCACAGAATGTGCAGGTTTTGGATCGAAAGCCGTGCTCTGTTGTCTTGTCAGTCGCATTAATTCATTGTTTAGATACAGAATGCGTTTAAATAATTGTGTGTATCATCTCGCATTTTTTAAAGTTTTTGTGGTAAAATAATTGACACTAATAGTAAATCGATTCAATATTCTTTAGTGGACATTTAGACAATTTACGTAGTGAATAGTGTCAGAAAATTTCGTGTTTTCTAGGGACAAAAGAATCGGCTTGTTGCTTCAAACGGCGGACCCGGTAACAAAGAATTATTGTAATTTTGTATAATATACTACACTTTTGAGCGGCACAATTAAATTTACATAAACACGTGTAGGTAATAATAATAATAATAATAATAATAATAATAATAATAATAATAATAATAATAATAGCCATTTAATTTATATTTCATTGTATTTTTCAATATTCTATTTTGTAATAATACGTTTTGATAAGCCATTGTTGGACCTTTTTGTATTTTATGTTTTGTAGCGAATAAATTATTATTATTATTACCCTAGTTCCTAGATCTAGACGTGGTTTAAACCTAGACTAGGGTGCGAAAAAACATCGATGTGATCGATCTGAGCAGAAAATCGATTGATCGATCAAAATGATCACAGACAACATTTTATTGATTAATATCTGATCGGTTAATCGGAAGATCGATCTAAGATCCAACAGATGGTTAAGGGTATGTGTACGCACGCTCGTATCATGATTACTACATTAGTTTTTGATATTCTGATTATTATAATGTTATAAGAAATGGACTGGCCAATACTAAAAAATCAAATTGTTGTAATTATTGAAAATACCTGCTCTTTATTCCTTTTATATTTAATAAATCAATCGATATGATCGATTGAAATTAAGGATCAAAGACTACGTTTATCTCGATAATTCAAGAGGCTTAAAAATCCTACTGGTTTATCTCAACGGATTTAAAAAAAAGATAGTTAAATACTCGATTATGCGGATAGACAGAGAGAGGTATATGATCTAATTTCATCCTGGATATATAACCACAAAATCTAAAAATTGTCATGTTATTTGTCTTTCTTTCAAAAACATTGAAAAAACATTTATTTCTTCATCAAATGATATGAATTTAGTAACACTGCAAAATATTGCGGATGTGCACATGCGTAGTTACATTATTTGAAGCTTCACTATTTATTTCGACAGAAGTTAAGCCACTTCGTAAGTCCAAGCCTGTTAATTTATAGGCTTGACTTGACATTTTCAAGCGGCTTGAAATATTAATCTCGATCGTTTATTTCAAAGATTGAAAAGGGATATATTAAATTCAAACTGCTTCAAATGTCGAGATAAACGTAGTCAAAGATGAGTATGGTTAAATTTATGTATTACCATTGCTGAAAATGTGTAACGTGACCATTTTTTTCAAATGCCTTATAATTGAAAGTTACATTTTTTCAAGGGATGTGAAGCTGCATGTTTTTCCCCTTTCATGTACAAAAATAAATTTTCAGATCGTTGAACATTTTAGAAAAGAGAATATATTTAACGGATTGTTGACTTAGAACAAGCAGATTACAAATACGTACGATCGTACGTCGTATCACACAGAATATCAACGTCGTATCACACAAAATATCAATAATTGTAAACTGTCATAAAACTGAGATAAAATGATGAGCCATTTAATTTTGTAAAAAAAGAACTTATTTTACTATTTATTCAAAAACAATGACATGGTAACAATGTATTAATAATATGTAACTTGAATTAATCTTAGACGTTAGATTGCAGTTGCAGACGCATTTGTTTTATATTTATCGGCGGAGAAAATCAGTTTCAAAAGGTCGGATCTAGTTTTCAAGAAGGAATCGAGCTCATTACATGATATGTTGATGTTAGTCTTGGTAATCAAAATAGATTAAAAATCAAGGTATAATAAATTATCGTTTGGTCCGTTTGCAAAAGCGGGATATTTTTGCTCTCGCTGGGAACAACGGGACAGACAGCGAAAGCGGGACTGTCCTGCCCAAAGAGGGACGTATGGTCACATTATGTATAAGTATTCTTTCATCTACCCTTGCGGTAAAAGTGCTACTTGTTCCACTATTTTGAGTGGACAAAAGAACACTTTAGAATCTGCTATAGAAAAAAAAAAACAATAAAACATGTCTGTACTTACATTGTAGTAAATATCAGGATTGTTACTGTCGTACAGCAAAGCTCTTTCATATACTTCTTGAGCCTCTTTTGTCCTGTTGAGCTTAATAAGTATATCCCCCCTATTTATGTAAGCTTGAGTATAGTCAGCTCTCATGCTAATAGCTTGTCGGTACAACATATCAGCTTCTTCTAATCGAGTCATATTTCTCGATATCAAGTTGGCAAGATTGAGAAAAACATTCAGATGATTAGGTGCTATCCTTGCTTGGTATGATTCTCCAGGTTTCGCTTTTGGCAGGAGCGATTTAGCTTGCAAATAAGCTTCCTCAGCTTCTTTAAACATTTTCAAATGATTATAAGTTCTTCCAACGTTTATATGGGCTCCAACATCATCTTCTTGTACGCTGACAGCTGTATGGAAGTATTGTAAAGCTTCATGGTATTTCCCTTGGCTTTCTAAAGCGTGTCCAACATTGTTAAATAATTTAGCGTTTCGTTGGTTGACTTTTAGTCCACTCATGAATATGCTATACTCTGATTCCCAATCCCAGTTTCTGCTGTATGTCTTGAATCCATGTGCGAGTAAGAGTATAGAAAGAATTAACCACGATAGCTTCTTGTTTAGTTTTTCTGATAATAGATGCCAACCGTAAGCAACCAACATGCAAAATCCCATTGAAGGAATGTATAGAACTCTTTCGGCTATGACAAACCCTACTGGGAAAAATAAGTTTGAAGCTGGCAGGAATGGTAGTGCCATAAACGCCAGACTCTGCAAATAGACATAACGGGGAGATTAGTGCTTTAATGTGTTGGGAAATGTCAGAAAATGTCAGAATTAAATGTCACTAACAATGGGGATATTAAATATTTTTTGTTATTTGAATTGTAAAGTTAATTGCGCATGTCAATTGCTACTAAATTTATCGTAATATGGAGCAATATTTTCCGCTGTTCTTAAGAAAATTTTATTGTACTTTTTACAAATTACTAATATATATACATGGGAAATCACTTTTCCTTGCGCAAAAGTTCCCGCAATTAATTTTAGACAAAAGTGTTTCAAATTCACCCATGTAATCATTTTAGACAGCCAGTATAAGGATATTGGGTGTCTACTTTTTCCCTGAACATAGGAAATTCAATGTTAAAATTTTAATATGGCGATATATTTACCTATTAATTTTAGAAAAAAAAAATTGATGAGCACCAAGTTTGTTGTTCATTTGTTTCTTATGTACGAGTTAGAAGCAAAACAAAATACACAAATTAAGGCAATAATCAGAGTGTCATGAAACATAAGAGTAATTTATGTTTGTTCTTACTGACATATCTGACAGATTTGACATTCCTTTTGATTTTACTATTATTAGAATACTAGGAAGACTTAATCTAGAAGTAAAATATTAATCACAAATTCTAATAATAATAAAATTTATACTATGTTCCGTAAGTCAACCAAAAAAACCAGAATCTTGATTCCGGGTACACCATGGTTCCTGAATATTTTCATCTATTTCGGGACAGATTGACATTGAATCATATAACATTTAAAATTGACACAACCTAACAAAAATTAAAATTAACCAAATGAATGATAACAATGAATATGACAACGAATGTATAAGCCGGCCGATTTATAGCCCAGCCGTGGTGCAATTGGTAGCACGTAACAGTATAAATGTTAAGGGTGCGGGTTCAAATCCCGTCGGCTAGTATTCTTTTCATAATTTCTTTGATTTAAATATCATTTAAAAAATACCACATTCATTTACTATTTACTATGACAACGAAATTGAACATTCTATTAAATTTAATGCCGATAATAATAACACAATAATATATCAAATATAAATAATACATTTACATCTATAATAATTATTAGTAATATGAGTAATCCGATTTAGAAATTTGACATTGACGTATATCGTTTGATTTTGTTATGATGATGTTTGAAAGTAGCGGTAGTGGGGGGTAAATATACCAGAGAAACCAAGATTATTTCGTGGTTACCGTGGTCCGACTTTTTACCAACTTTTTTTCAGGAACCGCGCTCCAAATAGAAATCGGTAAATAATTTCAGGACTTACGGAACACAAAACCGTAAACCTGATCGAACCGGTTGCGTTACGGAACATACTAAAAATGAAATATCAAATATGTCAGATTTGTCAGAAACATCAAACCTAAATAATTATTATTTTATTTTTCGTGGCACTCTGATAATGGACCTTTTCAATTTAAAGAGATAGGAGATATGTGCAATGGGGATCTGCGCATAATAGGAACATCTGAGATCTATGGCGTTTGTTTCTAAAAAAATTAGACGTAAAATGTGAGAATGTCTCAGATAACTTTAAAAAATCTTATCGAAATGAGTTACAAAAGCTTTTATTGTAGGTAAAATGTCTAATGATGCAAATTTTCACCAAGAATACAAGTATTTTAATAACTGCAATATTTTTGACGTTTCGTTTGAGAGCCCAACTGGCAGTTGTTCGCGCCATTTTCTTATTATTTGTAGGGATAGAAAGAGATAGCCGTTAAATTGAAAAGGTCCATTGCCCTAAATCGTGTATTTTCTTTTGCTTTTAACTCGTATATAAGAAACAAATGAACAACAAACTTGGTACTCATCAATGCACATTTTCATTCAGAACATTTTTCTTCATACACTTTTTTTTTCTAAAATTAATGGGTAAAGAGATATTGCCAAATTAAAATTTTAACATTGAATTTCCTATGTTCGGGGAAAAAAGTAGACACCCGGTATAACAAAAACATTGGATGTTAACATGTTGCTTTTTAATGTCCGCCATTTCAAAATCGCCGAACTCATCAAAAAGGATGTAGCTTGGACAACAGAAAGTTGACGTTTAAATTATTTAATAGATGTGGGTTCTTTTCAAAACCAAGAGAAGAATAGAATTGTACGAAATATTCAGGTATGAGTATTTTTGCAAGAATCCATTTAAATACTGGACTAGGAAATTACAGGAATACATTACTATGTATTTCATCATTACCGATATCTGTGTACAAAGCAGATTGGCACACCCAGCAATGGGTAATAAGCCGTGATGATATATTTATTTATTTTTATTTATCATTACTGTCTTGTTTAAAAATGGGTGACTACAGTACCTGAATAACAAAACAAGGGTGCATTTAAAATATTTTAAACATTTTTCGTTTATTTTGATTATAACAAAATATTTTGTTTGCGGTATTAAATTTTTTAAATACATCCCTGAATCCTGTTGCTAAGATCATTTTAAATCCTCTTAGTATTTCAGTGGTATTGAGTACAATTCTAATCTTTTCTAATGGAATACATAAGGGTTAGTTTCCTTTCAAATCAAATGAATGGAAAAGTTTTCAAAAGAAACCACATCTATTACATAATTTTAACGTCAACTATCATTCGCTAGTCGTACTATACTCCGTCGTACATAGTTCAATTTTGAATATGGTATAGTATCTCACTGTGTTGAATTTGTATTTTGTCGGAGCAATATATTGATTTGAATAAACGTAAGCTTGCCCAGGAAAACGTAAAATTTTGTCTTCTTTTTGATATGCATTATTTATCAACCCGTGTTTAAATTCATTGTAAACTTTTTAATAAAACTTTTGATTACATTCTTTATATAATTCCACAAATACAATCCATTGTTTCGAGTTGCAATTGTTGATTCTGCATAGTCAACTACGATAAAACAACTAACTTGTTCTCTGTAAAATTATATTTTTATTGAAAAACTCTGTAATCGAATTAAAGTTTGGTCTAGCGATGTAAAGGAAAACTATCTTTTTTACTTCTCTCTTGACCTCATTTTGCAGACTAACTTTATAATTATTTTAACTCTGAAGATATAAAAACTTTGAAAGGTTACGAGATACCACTTTGTAATAGTTTTCGGATCGATAAGCCATTTGCCATCAATATTACTTTGCACAAGAAATCTTCACATTTGCATATATTGAGTATATTAATATACAATACAAAAACTAAATATTCGAGGTGAAATTAAAATTTTAAAGCTGTAGAAAAATAGAATAATTTACATTTTTATAGAATATACAAACTTTTTGATTAATTATTTACTCTAATTATAATTATTTACAGAGGTATTAATTTTTTACGCGATCCAGAGTTTTAGAATAATATTTTAATTGCTACTGGTTTAATTAATGATAAATCATAATTATTGATAGATAATTAATATAAATACTAAATTTCACGCCAATTTCTCCTACGGTTCAAAAATTATAATAAATCATTAAATACAATGCCAGTATACAGAGTGTCTCATTTTCGATGTTTTTTTAAGGTATCTCGGGTAATATTAATGATAGAGCAAAACCATTTACACATTACGGGGTCAACTTTTTGAGAAAAGTTTAATAGGCACCACAGGAATTTTCGATCTTCTTTTGTTTTTGAGATACAGGCAAAAACTAGTTTTTCGCTCATTTTGAAAATATCTCATATCTTATTTATTATGATAAAGAAAAAATGTTTTTACAAAAAATTTACCGTTTTTTAAATAGGATAAAATGGCGTAATTAGATTTTTTGAAAACTTAATAATTCTCGAGATATAACACAAAGTTATGATTTTTTAAATGGGAACCTATGTTGAAAATATTCTCATTTTTTTTTACTTATTTTATAAGCTTTTCAATGATATATAACAAGTCTACATTCTTTTGATTTAAACATTAATAAAAGACGAATTAATAATTTATTGGGGTGAAAATATTAGAAATTATTAAGAAACAAATGAAAAAATCTATTCCAGATTTATTGAGTGACATTGATAAAAAAATCACGAGTTGTCAAACGAGTGATTTTTGATCAATGCCACGAGATAAATTGGCAACAGGCTCGAGTAAAGCAATAGGAAAATTTTTCCAGGATGAAATTTAACCACGAATGGTATTCGGATGGCTATTTCCATAATAAAAATCAGGTAATCATTTATATATTTTTTTTTCTTGACAAAAATATTCTAATTGTTATTGTGTTTTGAGGTGTTCTAAATATATTCCTGACCGATTCGACTCGTTTCTAATAAACACTGATAACACTGAAAATATAAACATTTTGACAGGTATGTAAACAATATGTTTCTAAAACGTCAAAAAAATTTCGCTTATCAAAACTCACTTACTTGTAAAAATACGACATCTTATTGGCTTAAGGGTGCGATAAAATTTTTGTGACGGTGTTTTGTCGAAATGAAACTTGGTAACTAGGTAGAATCCTGAATTTGGATTGGCTTATAAATTTATGAGTGAAATAGTCAGTAAAAAAGGGTTTCCAAAAAAGAAATTCATTAAAAAAAGTAATCAGGCTTCTTTCGAAATTTCAGAATTAAATGATAGTCAAATTTAAAAAAATATTTAGTTTACTTTCAGTAATAGGGGATTCCACCATTTTTTTTATAATTTTATCTGAACGTATAAGTAAAACTAAGACTGTCGGTGAAAAAATTCCTATTAATAAGCGAGTTATAGTTCTCCGAAATTTCGTGGACCTAAATGTTCTTGAAATATATGCTATTTCTAAATTATATTTATAAAAAATGAATGAATATTATTATACTGTACAAGTCTACATAATTTATAATTGGAAATGTATTTAAATTATTAAGTTTAATGCAAAATATTTATATTCAAATAAAAACTGTTTGAGAATTGCACTACTGGACTGATAGCCACGCCTCCGCTATTTTAATTTCTCTACTTCCATTGGTAGTAGGCTCCGCCCCTAACTCGGTATTCGTTATATATTTAAACGTGGTCTTTGAGTCGCCAATCAAAATAATATATATGGATTTCATATGAGTGACGAGCTGCAAAAACAAAAACCCGCTTATTTCCGAAGTATTTCAATTATATAATTTTATTTCTTTATTAATATTCATTATTAAGCATATACTTTCACTATTTTTTACTAATTTCTCTTAATTCGATTGAGCTATAATCCCCTATTATGTTTCTTTAATAAAAGATATATTCCCCAATCGGTTAGAAGACATAGAGCCCCAAACAATAATGTTTGCACCGTCGTGTTTTATTGTGCAACCCAAATTATTTTATCTGAAATTACTGAATGTTAAATTTACTGACAATTTAACCAGAGATTAAAATACCGGATTATTGAATAATTTGTCAATTGACAGTTCATTTCATAAGTTTTTTTTTATTTTTATTTACTTTAGCAGGAGGTTTTAATTTGGGCCCTAAGTCAAATATTCGAAAATAGGTCATTGGTCATATTGGAAACTATACACAATATATGATAAAATAAAGTGATACAAAAGTTCTTACCATGATGATGATAGTCGCTTGCTGCCTATTCTCTGCATACCCCGCTGTCAGCACCAACCCCCCTATCGCTGTATAGGCCCCAATAGTCCCCAAATTCCTCATATCTATCACACTATTCACCAGGGGTATAGTCCCCATGGTCCAATCACAGCAGAGGTCACATGGAAAGAGTAGCAACCATAGATTCACCCCCACTAGGTAGTGGTAGGTTAATTGTCGAGCAGGGGTAGCTGCTACCGATGCAGGGTTGTCGAACCGGGTGAAAACGGGTAGCTGAGAACCCATGATTTGAAGACGGGCGAGGAGAAGGAGGATGGTAGTGGCACAGAGGATACAGAGGCGTTTAGTGGCTTCTGCTGGCCACACAAAATGGGAGGATTTATTGGTAAAAATGGAACGAAGGATGTAGTACATATCTGGAAGGCGCAACTGAAAAGAAGAAGAAAATATTTGTCACTACATATGGTCAAAACTGTAGAGATATAGGTTTTTGCTAATAAAGATGAGCTGACATTATTTTACAAATACAAGGATATCATCTTTCGGATTTTCTTTTCTATATAACACTTCCTCCTCCTTCTTCTTCTTATTTTTCTGTTATAGTAAGTAGCCTACATTGTGCTAAGTATCGCGGTATGAGGAAACTACAGGCAATGAAAAAGCAGATGAGCTGGCTAAAATGGTTTCCAAATTACCGTTTCACGCGCTTGAACCTTCTTGTAAATTCTTGAAAACCCAAGGACGGACTGGATCTTTGGACCAGTCCGGGAAATAAGAACCTGATTGGCCTCCTCTTATTGAAAAAAAAGTAATTATACTATAGGATTTTGGAATTTGCCAATAACGAGCATTTTCAGCGTCACCAACGCCAAAATAATTCGGCTTCGTTTGCATTATATATTTTATTGTTGCCATAAATCAAGATCTTTTATTTTCTTAAGCAACTCAATGGGCCCGTCCAAGTCTTCGGCTTTTTTGTAATTGCATGTCACTTATGAATTTTGGATATAAATAAACAAAAACGAAATAAAAATTGCTAGATATTTTGTATTTTTATACCTATAATAATGTAATTAAATTTTTTAGCGTAAAATGGTCTTCATGTTGTGACGTCAGCATCATTACACTCGTCCAGTTTTTGTCTAAAATTAATCGGGAACTTTTACGCAAAGGAAAACTGATTTCCAATGTTAAACGCCTATGGCCCGCTTTTTGATTAACACCCTGTAGCTATGTATAATCTATATCAAGAGTGGGATTATTCAATGAAAATATGTTCCTCTGATAATATTCCTTAGGGTTTTTTCTAAAGATTTTTGATTACAACAAAGAAAAGCTTGATAAAAACAAAGAAAATTTGATTACAATAATGAAAAAGTTTAATTAATAATTACGTAAAAAATTGATTATAACATTACTGTCACTATATAATGTAAAAAATAATATTTATTTTTGCTTTTAAAATTTTTGGAGCGTTGTAAATCAAGGCGGCCCAGAAATTTTTCTTTGTTCTGGGAACAAAATGAACACCCGCTAGGATCGGGCCTGATTGTTGTATTTAATTATAAATAGAAAATAGTTTAAATACTATTTTAATTGTAAATGGCACTTGGTGAGTATGATAACCTTCAAAGTTATAATAAAGAAAGAAAGTCTTAAAGTCACATTAATTAAAGCGAATAAATAACCTGATTATGAAAACGAGCAAAAATTATTAATTTTACTTACCTGATTTTTATTTATGTATAATATGTACTATCGAAGTTTTATATAAATTAACATTTAACACTACTCCTATGCCTATTCATGTAAGTAAATCAAACAAATATATATTTTGAAATGATATAATAACTATCTGGCTTACTTTATTACCATCATAAATATATTTCATTACAGTTTGTAATGAATACGTATTTTTATTTTTGTAACATTTAGTGTATAACGTATGTCGGATCTCTCTACTTATGACGGAGTGACGCTAACGTCACAACTTTCGCGCCAAAACTTAACAAGAAAAACGCTGTCATCTGTCATATTTGACACGTCAATGGTAACTTTTAAATGGAAATATATATAAAATGAGGATAATTTGATAGAAATCAAATTCAAAATCATATACCGTGAGTATTTTTTAACGTGAAATATAGGATTTGCAATTTCCATAGTAACTAAATGACAGCAATGTATAAGAGCGTTCCATTTAAAATAGAACATAGGCTGTCAATGTCAAGTGTATATTATCTGTCAATTACGGTTGTATTGTTACTTCTAAGTTAAAAATAATGTATACAGTTCAAGAAAAAGTGCAAATTATTCAATGGTATAATACAGACGATAGCCTCAGACAGTTATCTGATTTATATCGTTAATCATTTCCTGATCGACCAACATCAAGTGCTTTAACTATATCGCGAATTGTTAACAATTTAAGAGAGATGGTTACGTTAAACGTGAACATGCAAAGAAAACAAGACGAAATAATGTTTTAACGGAGGTGAAAATAGCGGAAATTATTACGCTGGTACGAAATAATAATAGATTATCTACGAAAACGATAGGGCAAGCTGCGGGTTTAAGCAAAATCAGTGTACATCGTTTACTAAGGAAAGAACATTTTAAATCGCACCACTTTCGAACCTATTAAGAATTGGTTGTGAATGTCAGTGAACATTTATTAAATGTTTATAATTCTTGCAATCTTTTTCATTTCTAAAATGATTAAATCAAAATAGACATTTTATTTGATATGTTCTATTTTAAATGGAACGCTCTTATACATTGCTGTCATTTGGTTACTATGGCTATGACAAATCCTATGTTTCAAGTTGAATAAAACGCACGGTATTATAAAAATTAGCAAATATTTGACACAAGAGGGAGGTAAGTTCAGCAGTAGGGAAGTAAGGATAATCCTTATATCCCGTCGCGCCGTCGCTAATAGAAACTAATATCATAAAAAGTAAATTAAAGATACATCCCTACAAATAATGTTCTAATAGCCTACTTACGATATGGGGATTGGGAAAAATATATTGTTTTGTAATATTTTTTGTTTTTGATAAAATTTAAAAGTTAATAATTGTATTTTATCAATAACTTGATAATGAAGGACAATCAGAAAATTTTCCATTCTTAAATTTCAATTTGTTTTTTCTCCTGAATCAAATCCGAAAAGTAAGGGCATTACTTTTGAGAAACTTTGCATTCCAGTAACTGTAAAAGAAGTAATGGAAAAGAATAATTAGATTTTACTTGCAAATTGTCAACCATGTCAACAATACAAAGAACTTAAATCTATTTTACTGTTTTTGAAATGATTTGGCAGAATAGTAAACCACAAAAGAAACTAACTCAACTGAACCGTTGTATAATAAAACAGTTTAAACATTTATATCTTTTGAAACATTTACAGTACATACACCACAAAATGCATTATCATATTGCTAGTTCAGTGACCGTTTAACTCCGTTAGCCCGTATATTTTATTCCACATGGTTGCATTACGAAGATTATTTACAAATCCACATATTAATTTAATTTTCATTGCATGTACGATCGATTTTTAATTAGTTTGATTACCTTTTGCGCAACGAATATTTCGTAAACGGCACAGATTCCTGTGATGGTGATTCCTTGCTCCTTGCACAGCATAGCTGTTGCCACTGAAGCCATGGACAGGGTTAAGTGCTTCCAGCCTACAAAAGAAAGAAAAGGTGTCGAATTGTACAATGAATACATAAACAGGAACGCCAAAGAGAGAAAATCAAGGATTTTTCAACAAAGCATGAAAAGAATTTATTTAGGTTTATGAGATTTCTTTCCTATTTTGGGATAATTTACAGAGAGCTTGTTCCCGCTTCAAAAGATAGTATATTATTTGTGAAATGAAAACATCTATTGAATGGATTCCCTGCCAACTCTGTGTAGTAAAATAATGTGTCTGTTCCTTCAAAACACTTTTTATTTTTCATTGCCACCATTAAAAAAAATCTGATGTGGCCAGCACATTACCTTCCGTCAGTTATATGAGGCATTTACGAAAATTCTACCTGTGAACTGTTACCAGTAAACAGCTGTTTATCAGGTTATAGCTACCGGAATCGATATTTTAGGAACGCAAGTGGTAAACAGGGTAGATACATAACCTATAAAAAATTTGAAAATTTGAAACAGGTTAAAAATTTGATGTAGTTAACAAACTGAGCAGAGTCATACTTTGAACACATTTCCACTTTTAACGCGTGCACTTCGGTTTGCATCACTACTTTTTTTTGAGATTAGATTCTTCATGAATCCGGTAGATGGATCTGGTAGATATTGTACAATTTTCGAACACGGTAACTTTTTACCAGTCGTGTTTCCGAACACAGTCGGTAGATGCGGTATCTACAGGTAGAATTTTCGTAAATGCCTATATATTTTCTATAAAATAGCATACAGAAAGTTCCTTGTAAAAGATTCTAAATTTCTTATACGTACATTACCTTTCGACAGTTATATGTACTTTATACAAATTCCATACAGAAAGTTTCGAGCAAAAGATCCTAAATTTCGAGTGAAATAATAATATAACACAAATATACTACGAATATGTCAATTGACACTGACATCTTTCAATCAGAATTTTCATAATATAGTAGCTGTGTTCATAGCTATGTCTACTTTATGAAATTTAATTTCTTTATAATTTTTTAACTCTATATCCATTTAATATTAAGTATAAAATGCAGTCAAATCGTATAGAGAATACAATGTTCTTTAATATTTATAATAACATTAAATGTGAAAAAATGATATTTAACATCGTTTTTTCAAGAAAAACTGTTAAAATCTTCAAATGAGGGTACTTCCGGTTGACCAATTATAACCAAAATCTAATCAGCTCTTCATATGGATGCAACGAAGAGGAATACGAAAGAATTATAATTTTTGGAATTGTAGTTTTAGAGTTATCGTAGACGAAAATTTTGTTACACACACACACACACAGACACACATACATACACACACACACACATACAGACATCATCGTAAAAATAGTAAAATCGTGTTCTAGGGACCCTAAAACGTGCTTATTCATCAAAAACTCACCACCGAATTTTTTGACCAAAGACAATACCTTCCTTACCTAAAGGTGACGGAAGGTAAAAATCACGTGTGGCGAACATAATACCTCCCACCATTTACAGCCCGAGTCAGAAAAAAAATTAAGTTAATCCTTATTTTTTGATTAGCGAATTTTACTCTAATTTTGACAGTTTATTTCTTAAAATTTAAAATATAGTCTAATCTAATCCAAGTAGCTACCTTTTTTTTAAACCCCTCAACAGGATTAAATCCCAATTACAGAGTGGGTTCACATTCACACACATCCATGCCTTAGTGGGATTCGAACTCAGATCTCCGAGGGCACTCATGACATGAGGCGTTGCTCTAACATTTGAATCACCGGGAGCTATAATAAAATGAAGATTAAATTTTAAATACCGGGATAGAATAAAATTCACTAATCCAAAAATGAGGATTAGCTTAAACATTTTTGTGAATCGTTAATTTTTATTAATCTAAACACATATCTATATATTTACTTATGCTGGAAACTGTATTGAATTCGTTGCATTAGTTCTTTGATAGTAACATTTATCTGTCAGTTACATGCATTTGAATAACTGCGTTTTGTTTGTTTAAAGCGAAGGCTCTGGGATTTAAATTAAAGATAATTTTATAAATTTATCCATAAAATATACAAAAAATTTAATAATCTTTAATTTTTATAATAACATTAATCTCGAAAAAATAACATTTAAAGGTATTTTTCGAAGAAAACTATTTTCAGCTTCTAGTAAATTGCCATTTCCGGTTATCCGATTTACACCAAAATCTAATGGGCTCTTTCCATTACAGAAAAAGTTCGAAATACAAGGTTTCAAAATTTTCTGAATGATAGTATTTGAGTTAGAGTGGAGGATCCAGACATACACACAGACATCATCGTGAAAATGTTAAAATTGGATTCTAGGGACTTTAAAACGTGGTCATTTACCAAAATCTCGATATGCGATTTTTAGAACGATCCCTATAACAAGCCGCGACATGTTTAATTACTTCCGGTCGCCTGAACCTTTTGTGTTCATTGTTATTATGCGGTCGAATATTCTAGAGCTCTCTGGAAGATAATGGCAGCTGTATAAAAGGGACGCAGCTGTACTAGTTACATAGGGAAAGTCCTATACAGACATTCACATGGAGTGTTAAGAGAAGCACAGCAGCATCGTAGTGAGCGTATGCAGTAAAGTGTCGAGTGGAGTAGGTACTCTGGAAGTTTCTGAGTGGTATAGCTGTGGATGTGAATACTCGGTAGTGTTGACGAGTATTGGGAAGCTATAGTGTACGAGGACAGTAACGGCGAGTCTGAAAGTTACTGCTATATTGGGGTAGCTGTGGAAGTGAATACTCGGGTGTTGACGAGTATTGGGAAGCTAGGTACACAAGGACAGTAACAGCGAGTTGGAGTGGATACTCGGCCTTGTTGTTGAAGAAATGTGGCATATAGATAGTTGGTGATACTGAGACTGTGGAAGGAGAAAGTTAGTTACATAAATAGACAGACAGTGAGGTGAAAGGTGTGACTTCTGTCCGAGCAGTTGAATATACAGACGCTGTTGAGTCAGTTGGGTATATAGACGCTGTGGAGGTCGGTAGGCGGACAGTTGAACGTGATATAAATATAGTGATATAAATATCGCGTAAACAGTCAACAAGAGTCTGCAACAGACCGGCAGTCTAAGATTGTAACGCGTAGTGAAATAAATAATTAGTAATATCGTGGAAATAAATAGTAGTGTTAATTGGTTAAGTAAATAAATAGTGTTAGTGTTATCTAGTTAATTATACTTAGTCTTAATTAGATTTTAAATTAGTATTTAATATTAGGAATCGTTATTATTTAATACCTTTTTAATATTTCCTTATAGTTAAATAAACCTTTATTTTAATTAATAATAATTGTCTAATATTTACACTTCACCCAAATAAATAAAAACGTTGTAAATGAAATAAGTGCATTAAATTTAACCAGTAATGTAACTCGATGAGAGGAACAATATTTCTTAATAACTTTTTTCTAAGTCTCTTAGATTTTGAGTTAAAATTCTTTAAAGATTTGCTGCATATTTCGTTACCGGCTCATGGAGAACAAATGGTTGTTGCTGTATTCAAGTGGGATACAAACAGCTCAAAAATTGTCGGTTATCGGTTACACTTACAGTCACAGTAATTAATAAACGAATCAAGGGAAATAACATTATTATTAATTAATACGTAATAGTACAATTTTTAAAATAAATATATTTAAATTTTGGATAACAAAATTATAGTTGTGTATTGAACCAGGCTTTTAATCACCTGTGAATAGTGTGAATAGAGGAAGATAAGGAGGGACGAGGAAGAGCAAAAGCATAGTTGTTAGGTTATGAGATGATTATTTATCGTCGACAAATCATAATAGTTTAAATACGTTATTCAAAAAATGTAAGTACAAACTTTTGTCCATTTAAAAGAGGTACATGAGTACCAATAATTAGTCGTCCATTTATTGTTCCCGCCCAAAACATTTTTTAATGAAAAAATTTACAGCATTTTCGTCTGTCGAGATGTGTATTGTGCATAATAAATACACCTTCCCAAGTAAATTCAGTCTCATTAATGAACATTATGAGCTATTCTCAACATTGAAGTCTGTTATGTGCTGAAAACATATAACTTTTTGCGCATGTTATGGATATAACTGTTGCTTTTTTAAAATTGTCATATGTGACACTCCGTATTGTGATGTGATAAAGATGTACAAGATTAATAAATGTGCGAATATTAAGAACAGAATGATTTGGTGATGATTTGGAAACGCTCCGTGTAAATGCGTTGACAACTCCATGACACTGTCTTAATGTCAACCGTGATGTCAAGTAAAATGTAGTACAGATACGAATAAAAAAATAAATAAACCATAGGTAAGTAATTACAATGTCTGTGTACTTGCATTTTGACAGAATTTTACCTTATAAACAAGTTTAGTACTAATATCAAAATTTAATTGGAACAATTGACAGGACTGTCAACTGCTAAAACAAAATTTTTCATAGGTATTGCTACTGCATTTAATTATCACAAAAATATTTGGTACGACTCGTCAATTTACGGGGTGGTAAAAATGCTAAAAAATATGCGATTTCGAGAAAAAGTAATTAAGAAATATTGTTGCTCTCGACGAGTTATATTACTGGTTAAATTTAATGCACTTATTTCATTTACACCCTGTATACATAGTAGAAAACCTCCGCATATCTAGAAAGAAACTGATACATATTATTTAATTTTGAAAAGATTGTACGATCCTGACTGTTGCTATCTACGCGGATTAATTCCCATTTGGGGGGGGAGGGGGTTATTCCCGGGGTAAAAAGGGCACCACAATGGTTTTGAATTGGATGGAGCGCAGTGCATTTGTAGAATAAAAATCCGCAAAGGCTTGGGCCTTTCAGAGCAACTGGCGCGGAATTGCTGGACATGTGCGTTCTAACTTTGAATAGAAGGAAAAAACTCGATTTATTGTAGACAAAGCGACAGCAACTGCGGTTTTTTTGTTTTATAAAATCGCTTTTGTCAGCGTGAAATACACTCGAGGAAGGATTAGGAACATTCCTAGTCGATTTCGGACAAAGTACTGACTTCGAATGCGGCACAGTCGTTTGATGTTTAATGCGATAATTACCTGCCACTCAATATTGGCAATTTTCTGCTCTTTTTTTATTTCATACGATGTGAGCGAGTTAAATACAAGCTATATGTAACACAAGATATTCTACAGGATGTCCCAGTACGAGCTTACGCTATCGTTATTTTAAAATTAATATTATTTTACGAAATTTGGTATCTACAGGTTTTCCGACATGCCCGTTTCAACTAAAATATTCTCAAAGCAGTAGCACTTTTAAATTCAGCTAAAAATTTAACATACGAAACAATAAAAATATTTTATTTGAAATCGTCACTAAAGTGCACACAAATCGGCATTAAAATGAAAATGCAGTGTTGCCAACGATATAGTAATTATTGTATACGTAAAATTGTTTCAAAGTTATAATTTTGCATTTTTAATCAATTTCTTCGTTTTAAATAAAATTTAATTGCGTGTTCTTAATAATAAATTTAATGTCTGAGATTAGAAATATTGAATGGCAGACAAGGCAGACAGGTATGTAAACATAACCTATAAAAATAAGTATTCCTTTCATTTTCACAAATTTTCGATTTCAAATAAAATTTAATATGCACCTCGGCACTGAAGCTCGTTTTTATCACTCATGTGGTTTATTTTCCTCGGCCCTAAAGGGCCTCTGAAAATAAACTCCACATTCGTGATAAAAAATAGAACTTCAGTGCCTTGATACATAAATAACTATTACTCATAATCGACCACTTCCGGCGTAATTCAATTGTTTTTGATTTTTTTTTGTAAGAACGGCCACTTCTTTATCACTCGATATCCAGGGCTGGACTGGGAATATGTTTAGTACCGGGAAGTTCGGATGGGGTCGGGCCAGGCCAGTCATTTAAAGCGATTTTTTTTATATAATTTTAATCATTATAATATTTTGTTTAATAATTTACTTTTTACCTCCCGTTACCCTTGATAAAGGAAGTATAGGGATCGTGCTAAAAAACGCATATCGAGATTTTGGTAAATGACCAAATTTTGAGGCCCAATCCAATTTTAACATTTTCACGATGATATCTATGTGTTTATGTGTATGGATCCTCCACTCTAACTCAAATACTATCATTCAGAAAATTTTGAAACCTTGTATTGCTACCTTATTCTCTAATATGAAATGAGCCATTAGATTTTGGTGTAATCAGATAACCGGAAATAACACTTTATTTGAAGCTTAAAATATATTTTCTTTGAAAAATACCTTTAAATGTTATTTTTTTGTAATTTATATTATTGAAATTAAAGATTATTGAATTTTCTATATGTTTACTTTAATACTTTATATATATATATATATATATATATATATATATATATATATATATATATATATATATATATATATATATATATATATATTTTATGGATAAATTTATAAGATAATATACAATTTAAATCCCGGAGCCTACGATTAAAACAAAACTCCTCTTAAATGTATGTAACTGTCAGATAGCTGTCACTGTCAAAATACTAATCATTTCAAATTAATAGTAGATACGTTTTGAAAAGAAAATAGTAAACTGAACATTAGTTATATGAAAAAGAAGTAAATATAGTTTCCAACTTGTGTAAATATGTAAGTAACTATGTATTAAAATTAATAAAAATTAAATGGCGGGAGGTATTGTGTTGGTCACATCAGATTTTTTCTTTCAAAACGTCTATGATTCGCTGATTTTTGATCATTTTTGTTTTAATAACAATGTGACAAAAAATTTGTACACTAAAAATAAATTTTAATTTGCTAACGTATGTAATAATTATTTATGCAACAAGAGTGTAACAGAAGCTTTATACCATGAGGTCAAGTATTTATATTATTGATCGAATATCATCCGTATTTATATTTTTGTCAATTTTTTTATTGATTAAATCAATTATATGAAAAGGTGTAGCAGGTATGTTATTATTTATAATTTAATACAAGTTATTTGGATCTAAATGAAATACATCCTTATATAAATGATCATTTCATGTGTATGATGTCGGTAATACAAAAAATAAGTATGTATTGCGAATTTAACAATTGGTTGTCAAAAAGAAAAATAGCTATAAATATTGGCGCACATTCAAGAGTAGTAGGGAATTATTTCAAAATCAAGAATTTATGTTATTTTTGTATCGGTTTATTTATTTTTTCAACTTTAAATTTTTATAATTTATTTTTTAAGTGCGTCAGGCCACGAGCCGTCACGGGCCACCGGGAAATTCCCGGTATCCCGCCGGGCCAGTCCAGCCCTGTCGATATCTCGAGAATGGAATTGAATATCTATAATTCGTAAAAAATGTTTATAAAGAAAGCTTTTGTTTACACTAATTTGAATTAATAATTGACTATTTTTGAAAAATGTAATTCCTACGTCAACGTGAATTCAATAAAGGAGGGGTTTTACCTAATGTCAGTTTGCATGAGTTATTTTGCTTTAAAGCAAAAAGAATGAGTGCTTAAAAATAAAAGTTTATCTGAGAAAATCAGAGAGGTCGTGTGATATTTGGTGAGATAAATTTCAAAGACAACGCAAAATGAAACAATTTAATTATTATTTTATTTTTAAATTTGATATATTAATTATATATTGACAATTATAAACAATAACAACTGTTAATTTAGTTGGTAGCGAAAATTTATCGGGGTAACGGAGTTTTATTAGTATAATACTGTTCCCATTGGTTGAATTTTCAAGTATTTTGCATCGTTATTGGTTAAAAACTAGTCGTTGGAATTTATCGAGATAATTTCAGCTCATTTTAGGCGATTTCGGGCGACAACCGTTCACTTGCGGTATGTTGCGTTCAGGTACGTTCACACATTCGGGTGCTAGGAACAACATACCCGGTATGCTTGGATCAGTGCTCACAGCTGAACGGGTTTGCGAGTCGGGTCAGCTCTGTTCACTATTTCTATCTCTTTTTATCATGTGTTTTTTTGAAATGCCAAAAGTCAAAACAGTCGGAGTCGTGGTCTTATGTCAAACAGGGTGACATTTTTTTTCGTTCACTCTTTTTTGGACAAATATGGAAAAAACTATCTTTCTCCGTTAATGCATTTTAATTGTCAGACACTATTTTTGACAGTTTTAAATGTCGCAGAATATACATAACTACCAAGCACGGTGTCAACAAGTGAACCAACGATTTTTGGCGCCACCATTAACCATATCATACCGCAACTAACCGTAAGTAATCCGATGAAGTGAACGGGTATGTCGCCCGAAATCGCCTTTTGAGATGAAGTATGTATAGGCGGATCTGGTTATGGTATACTAGTTGGTATATATTTTAATTTATAATTATTACGGCCTTCTTGACACCTGGTCATGCTTTTTACTTCCTTGTACGAAGTAAAGGAAGTATTGTAATCGCGAAAAATTTCGGTTTTGAGATTTCAACGGAAATATCCATTTTGACCATCCCTGAATCCATTCTGACTAATTTCGTCGTGACGTCTGTACGTACGTACGTATTTCGCATAACTCAAAAACGGTAAGCCCTAGAAAGTTAAAATTTTGTATTTAGGACATCTATAACATCTAGTTGTGCACCTCCCTTTTTGGTCATTACATAATATCCAGAAATGGCACTTTATTTGAAGCCTATAATAGATTTTAATGAAAAACTATATTAAAATATAATCCAAAACTTTTCAAATTTGGTATATAAGACTTTTATATCAATTGGAATAACATAGCAGATTTTGGTTAAAACAGGCTAACCGGAAGTGATATATTACCTGAAGTTGTTAACAGTTTTTCTTGAATAAAATGGTTTCATTTTGATTTTAGAAATAAATGCTTCAAATAAGAGTTTTAGAGAATTAAATTCTGCGTCTAGCACATCAAGTATTATTAAATTAGCCCTTTGTATAAGCGAGATATGTAAATTTAAAACTTATATACTTTTTGGTTTTTGTAATGAAGCTTGCTATGGATTAGGACAAAAAATAACAAAAAATAAAAAATAGACGTCAAATACGTGCAATTTTATAATTGAGTCTATACTTCATATTAGTCTTGCGTACAAGGAAGTCGTGTGGTGTCCACATCAGATTTTTTAACTCATGATCGGCTTATTTGTTTTCCTTTTACTGTTTCTAAATGCGAGTTAAATTGAGCCTGTGCTAAAATGAAGAAACAATTATAACTCCTCCCGCCACATGTGGGGATGTCGCTGAAAAATGCAATTTTCCATTTTAGCCGCGGTTTCTATTTTAACATAAAAGTGTGCGGAATGTTTAACACAGTTGTTTTAATTAACGCAAACTGTAATTTCGCGAAAATGAAAAACGTTTGTTTTATTTTGCGATTAAATGTTGAATGCATTCCGGATGTCGTATTTAGAGTAGTTTCGGGAATTACAGGTGTGACTGTGAATATACACGGCGGAAAGGTCATCCAATTAACAGGCAACCAATTTGTGACACGAAAACATCTATTTTTTACTAGGAATTATATTTAAATTCGCCCAAGTCACACCTGATAATAAACGTTTAAGGATAGTATATTGAATCTGCTTTTTACTATTACAATTATTAACATAGCTTAACATTCATGTTTATTATACAGGTAGTTGTCCATTTTCTTCTATAGACAAAGTTTAGTTCTGAGTTGCTCCATGAATTTGCGTACTTTTTGAAATATCCTGCCCCGTTTTCATTTGGGGGATCTTACACACATTCTTGTACATCTTTCTTGTAACTCCAAAAAAGTTTCACCCAACATAACCTACAGTGTGTTCCGCTTGGCCTCGTCCAAGTATTCGGTTTTTTACATGGATAACTGGTGTTAACTATAGTTCGTCTAGGGATCATTTTCCGAAGACTCGTTATCGTTTTATTATGGGTGCACAATAGCTAAAACCGCAATGCCAAAATATTTCGGTCCGTACAGTCGACCAGTTCAGTATTTGCAATGCTGGTATATATTTTACGTCCAGTATTCGACTGTAGACCAAGACTGCACTTTCCAGCTTGTTATCAGCAAAAGATTTCAAAACATCTTTTGCAGACTATCATGAAAATATGTCGGCTGAACTCTTCAAACGCTGGTTTGAAAATAATTTACTTCCTAATATTGCACCAAATTCAGTAATAGTCATGGATAATGCCACCTACCATTTGCGACAAGAGAATAAAATTCCGACGACAACAACAAGAAAGGCTGAAATAATAGATTTTTTAGTAAAAAAAAATATGCCAATACCAGAAAGGGCAACAAAAAATGATTTACTTAATATTATAAAAGAGCAGAATTTTGATGTCTTTCGTTATAGACAATATGGCACAACAGGCAGGGCATAAAATATTACGTTTACCACCTTATTATTGCATATTCAATCCGAATGAGTTAATTTGGAGCCAACTAAAAAACAATGTTAGATCAAAAAATGTATCACCACAATTAAATTCTAGTGTAGTTCAATTAATCAGGGAAGAAGTTGAAAATATTGGCCAGCAACAATGGAATAACTGTATTCAACATATTATAAAACAAGAAAATAAATTTGTATCACTTTAAAAAGACGTGAATCCATTAATTATATATTTAAGGGATTCAGATATGTCCGATAACAATTCTGAAGACGAGGACGAGTGCACTATGTCTAAATATTCATATATTTTTTAAATGACATGTGGTTATAGGCCTCTTGGGGAAATCGCCACTATGAACAAAGATTAACAGTCCGCAATCAGTACCTCCTGGGTGGTCACGGAAATCTGATTATACAATATATTTTTTAAAACAGTTAAATATTAAACAATTTTTTTTTTACTATTTTGGAAAGTAAAATGTGTGAAATGAAATATTTCAAACCTCTACTCAAATTTTTCATTACAGCCCTGGCACATGCCAGGCTATTGGGACCCTCTATTGTACTGCCGTAATAAAACGATAACGAGTCTTCGGAAAATGATCCCTAGACGAACAATACTATAGCTCTTGACAATTTATACCGTTTTTGACCTGACTCGCTAATTGCAAGTGTACCTTTGTCCCAGCAGGTAATTTCGTTACCTGAGCGGTAAGGGTGGGATTACTGAATTTTGCTATCGGTAAGATACATCTAAATTATCTATTTCATGAGAAGAACAAAGGTTATTTTTAAGATATTAACTGTAAATGTTCTCCAGATTTTTATACATATAATAAGATGGTATAATTTAATACTAGTTGCTTAATAGTTTTCAGCAACCAAACACAGCAATAAGTATGAATATGTGGAGACCGTGGAGTGCAAATAATATTTGTGAAGATGAAGACGAGTGTTTAAATAAACAAAATTCAATAATCAATATGTATATCTGCAATAATAACGAGAGGAAGAGTGTATTCACCTTTTTGTAAATAATATGGAATATCTCGAAAAAGAAAAGAGATATCGACCTGTGGTTTTAAAATCTTAAATCTACACTCTTCAAACTAATTAAGTACAAATTTTCAGAATTTTAATTTTTTTTAAAATTTCAACCCTTTTTTAAACCTCACCAGCCTCATACCCAAAAATGGGTGTGTGGTACACCTTCAACGACCTCACCAGTAAATTCCTCGTAACAAAAACCATAAGTATACCAATTTTCATCAAAATATTCCAACGGATACATTTATTATTAAACAATCTTTAAAATCGTCAAAAACTGAAAAAATCGAAAGGGGTACACCTTAGATTTTTTGCGATTTTTGGCCATTTTCAGACTTTTCCTTCTGGAGATTGCAATAGTTGTTCAAAAATGATGAAAATTGGTACGCTTACGTAATTTTGCTCGTAGAATCTAATGGTGATATCGCCAGCGGTGTATAATTGACCATTTTTGGGATATGACCCAAAAATGGGCATTTTTGAGCAAAGTTTTGAGGACGAATATCTCGGACACGAAAAGAGATATCGACCTATGGTTTTAAAATCTTAAATCTACACCCTTCAAACTAATTAAATACAAATTTTCAGAATTTTAATTTTTTTAAAAATTTCAACCCTTTTTTAAACCTCACCAGCCTCATACCCAAAAATGGGTGTGTGGTACACCTTCAACGACCTCACCAGTAAATTCCTCGTAACAAAAACCATAAGTATACCAATTTTCATCAAAATATTCCAACGGATACATTTATTATTAAACATTCTTTAAAATCGTCAAAAATTGAAAAAATCGAAAGGGGTACACCTTAGATTTTTTGCGATTTTTGGCCATTTTCAGACTTTTCCTTCTGGAGATTGCAATAGTTGTTCAAAAATGATGAAAATTGGTACGCTTACGTAATTTTGCTCGTAGAATCTAATGGTGATATCGCCAGCGGTGTATAATTGACCATTTTTGGGATATGACCCAAAAATGGGCATTTTTGAGAAAAGTTTTGAGGACGAATATCTCGGACACGAAAAGAGATATCGACCTGTGGTTTTAAAATATTAAATCTACACCCTTCAAACTAATTAAATACAAATTTTCAGAATTTTAAATTTTTTAAAAATTTCGACCCTTTTTTAAATTCTACCGATGAACTGTTACCAGTAAACAGCTTTTTATCAGGTTATAGTTACCGGAATCGATATTTTAAGAACGCATGTGGTAAACAGGGTAGATCCATAACCTATGAAAAAATTTGAAAATTTAAAATAGGTTAGAAATTTGACGTTAACAAACTGAGCAGAGTCCTACTTTGAACACATTTCCACCTTTACCGCGCACACTTCGCTTTGTATCACTACCTTTTTTTGAGATTAGATTCTTCATGAATCCGGTAGATGGATCTGGTAGTAACTGAACAAATTTCGAACACGGTAACTTTTTACCACTCGTGTTTTCGAACACAGTCGGTATGCGGTATCTACCGGTAGAATTTTCGTAAATGCCTACGTATTTTCTATAAAATCCATACAGAAAGTTCCTTGCAAAAGATTCTAAATTTCTTGTATGTACATTATCTTTCGACAGTTGTATGTATTTTATACTAATTCCATACAGAAAATTGCGAGCAAAAAGATCCTAACACCAATATACTACGAATATGTCAATTGCACTTGACACTGACATCTTTCAATCAGAATTTTCGTAATATAGTATCTGTTTCTAGCATAGCTGGCTAATTTATGAAGTTTAATTTCTTTATAATTTTATAACTCTATATCCATTTAATATGAAGTATAAAATGCAGTCAAATCGAATAGAGAATACAATGATTTTAATATTTATAATATCATTAAATGTGAAAAAATTATATTTAACATCGTTTTTTCAAGAAAAACTGCTAAAATCTTCAAATGAGAGCACTTCCGGTTGACCAATTATAACCAAAATCTAATCAGCTCTTTATATGGATGCAACGAAGAGGAATACGAAAGAATTATAATTTTTGGAATTGTAGTATTAGAGTTATCGTAGACGAAAATTTTGTTACACACACACACACACACACACACATCTACACACACACACACACACACACACACACACACACACACACACACACACACACACACACACACACACACACACACATATACAGACATCGTAAAAATACTAAAATCGTATTCTAGGGACCTTAAAACGTGCTTATTCATTAAAAATTCACCACCGTATTTTTTGACCAAAGACAATACCTTCCTTACCTTAAAAAGAGTGCATTTGTCGTCAGATGCAAAGCAAATTATTTTAAATGTCTGATCCGAAAGAAAGTGCGCCCATTGTGAAAACAACAACTTTAACCAAAGTTCCTTATTCTTCTGTAAGAGATATTGTAACTCAGAAATATCGAGCCAATAAACAAAGGTGTGATGCAGGAAAAACACTATCAGTGAGTAATTTCGAAGTAGATGTCATCCGTAAAGAGGTTCCGTCTATACAAATTTTACACCAACGCTTACAAAGTGACAATTGTGGTATAAATTGTTCAGTTCGAACTTTAAAAAGAATCGTCCACAATATTGGATTTAGTTTTAAAACAGTAGGTAAACGTCAATACATTATAGAGAGCAGACGAATACTCTATAACACACCATTATTTCATCTGAAAACTTTGCATTCTCTTTGAATTTTATATTGGAACTTTTTTGGAGTTTACAATAAAGATTTACAACAACGTGTAGGAGCCCCAAAATAAAAGCAGAAGCGCAGAGTATGCAAAATAAATTTTAATATACGCCAAAGACACATGGGGCAAGTCAGAACTAAATTTCATCGTATAGAAGAAAATGGACCACTAGCTTTATATTAAACATGAATATTAAAGCTTAAGCTTTGTTAATTGTTGTAGTAATGAGCAGATTTAATAAACTTTCTTTAAACCACAGTATCGTCCATTCAAAAGATTTCCAAAAACATGTGATATTAAAAATAAAAGAAATGTACTCCTGGTGCAATGTTTTTAAAATCAGCTAAATTACTCTATGCTCTGTTCCATTTAAGCCATTCAGTAGATAGCACTGGCAACAGCGCAAATCTGAAGTAGCCGAAATTACATTGCGTAAATTTGTCTTTTGTCTCTAATTTCAGCCAATCAGAAAGATCAAAACTATTCCCTATGCTCCGCAATACTGAATGGCTTAAATGGAACAAGGTATAGGTACTGTTTTAAATTAAAAGGAGTAAATTTAGAAGTCAGCTTTACACCAGAAAATATAACAGATTTGAAAATAAATAATCTTTAATACTATGTCCTTGACTGTTCCTTCTTACCTGTGGCTTTTTTCTGCTTGGTAGCTCTTGTGTAAAAGATGAAAGCCGCTAGGAAAAACACTGAAGCCAACGTTTCAGCTCGCCCAACTACACCAGTGACCTGAAACAATTTTTGTTCATTAATAATACATTCATTTAGTGTAGATATTCTATTTTAATTAACAACAATTATTTTAAAAACTATCTGTATTATTTCCATATAAAATATTCTGAATTATAATCAAGCTGATAGTGAAATTTATGAATAAAAGGTGATTAATACTCCCATTCATGATGATAATGGGCTACTTGCGTGCCATTTTTTTATTTAATATTTTTGAAAAGACGATAAAAACTTGTTACCCACATTTTTTCTTTTGGCAAAATTTTCATTAATTGGCCAGAAAAAAATTTATGAAATTTTAATATTTAAATTACCGCCATGTATGACGTAGGATTACGCCGAACCAATGAATGGCCGTAAAGCAATAACATCGGTAAGTCCAATAGCAACGGCATGTGCGGGTAATTTAAACATGACAGATCACCTGTTTGACGTTTAAATAATAGTTTGGAGGTTAATATTTTCGTTTATCATTTTAATCTTGTACGAGTATAAGCTAAGTGAAAATCCTTCAAAATCCTGCTTAACAAATCGAAATACGTAATAAAAGTAACAGAAACCACGCAAACTGTAAATAATAAAGAAGAGAGACCATAAAAATGAACTAATGTCAAAATCAAATTAAAACTCGCACTCGCTCGCCATCTACAGGTTACATTCTTAAATATGCATCCCTTTCTCCAGTTCAAAATAATGACGTCAAAGAAAATCTTCTTTCTTAATTTATTAAAAAACAAGTCATTCTTTTAAAATAAAATTTATATTTTTATATACGCTTTCAACTTGACTTTAGGTATTTAGTGATATATATCAGATTTTCAGTACCACGCAAGTAGCCTATTATATTTATTTTATTCAAATATTGCGCTATTTTTGATTGTGCGGGTGTATACCAAACAACTGACAATTAACAGTTGAATTAAGATGGCAGATAGCGTGGTAAATTGATGATAAATGTTTAAAACTAACATGTTTTAAATGAGAGGAATTTGGAAAATATTAACCCCTTGAGGTAGCAACCCGCTGCACATGGGAATAGAACGGTTAACCCGCCCTGACTCTATTTAAATAATTCAATAAATAAATGGAAATAACTGTTTCTGTTACTTGGAAAAATTAGTTATATATTTTTACGTGTTTAAGTTTAATTTTAGAATTGTTTGAAATAGCTGTAGTATCTTAAACTATTTATTAATATTAATATACTGCTGACTAGCTTCACGCGAGTGCGCGCGCACCCACACGCCCAGCGTACTGCCGCTACAGCATCGACCGACTCAGAGTGTCTCTGACTTGCAAACGCTAAACACGTATCGCGTCGTCGTCCGCAAGAGTGGTTTTCCACCATTTTGCATAAACTTTCTGATTTTCATATGGTCAGTAAAGTAATTGGTTGTTTAATTATCGTACGCGTAGCTTGATTAGCCTAGCACGACTAATTCAAGGAGTATCGTTCGGTTTTCATTTAATTTGGTACTTTATAATCCGTGAATACTTTCCGGCGCCAATTTATGCAGCTAATAGACACATCTCAGGAATCAATTGTAAAATCGAACTGTACAATTTGATTTCTCACGGAACTCGTGTTGTTAGGGATTTGATTTATATTTCCTTGGGTGAAATTATTATTATTTCTTAGTAAACCTGTTTACACACGTTCACCTTCGAGTGACGTCATCCACAGCGCATCTGCTGTTATTGTCGACTAGGTACAGTCAAGGCAACAAGTTTGCATTCTAGTTGGTTGTTATTAAGTTCATTTAGAATTCTTAATATTGTTTAACTAAGTTTGTGTGGTCATACACTTATGAAATGATTTAGTTAATTCTACAAATATCGTATTTGTTTTATTTTTGGTTTATTATTGTTTGTCACTTATATTCAATACGCTATCACATATCTCTCAGAATTGGTTTTCAGTTGTTTGTTATTTTGGTGCAATTATATTTAGCACGTTTGTTAGTTCGTAAAACTAGCTGGTCCTTCGGTCGTTGTTAATTAGTACGTTTCACAAATTAATATTATCCCGTATATTGGCCAAGTCCAGTGATGTGAACCAGCTATCGAAGGTTGTAATTATTTTGGTTTACATATAGTTTTGTTTTATTCATTGAATTTAACATCAAACACATTGTTGGTGCTTCTAGACCGGATTCGCTGATCTAGAGACATCACATTTGGGCTTGCGAGCAGGATCAAAACATTTTGGTTCTTCTAGGCCGGATTCGCTGGTTTAGGGATTGAACATTTGATCCTTCGAGCCACTAGGTCCTTATTACTTAGTCCTTCGCACCGGAGGGACGCAACAATAAACGTTACACATATATAAAGATTTTACAAATAGTTTAGTTTATTACTGATAGAACTGTGTAAGAATTGTGTTTTAAAATTTGTTTTTTTGAACATTATAAGAAGTAGTGTGCGTTTAAAAAAACTGGAACATATAATAAATATATGTAGTTTACAAGAAGGTTAGGTATGTATTATATTTTAATGTTTAATATTGATAAATTTACAATACAATTCATATTTAATATGTTTTGTATTAACATAAATCACAAACGAAATGCTTTTCAAATAGATATCAATAAAGACAGCTTTCAATATTTATTATTCGTATCTATTGTTTAACGATCACAAAACCTTTTTATTCTCTTTCAAAGCCGAAAAATATAAAAGATTACGAAGTATTTTAACAATGTTCGGATGTTTTCATTGAATTGGAAAGCATTTGTAGTGAGGTAAAAACTGAAAATGTAATTCTCATGCAATGTTTAAAGATTTATGAAATTAAAAAGATTTTGTTCCATTTCGACAACGACCATTGGGATCTCGGAAACTATAAGAGATTTCTCAAATTCTCGAACTAGATTTTTCGTTCGATTTTCATCCGAGTTTAGTCCGATACTATATCAATAAAATTCTGATTGACAGATGTCAGTGTCAAGAGCAATTAACATAGTAAGTTTGTAAAGTACATAGAACTGTCTAAAGGTAAAGTACAAGAAATATGGAATCTTTTGTGAGAAACTTTTTGTTTGGAATTTGTAAAAAATACATAGATAATAATTTTAAAATGAAAAAATCTGATGTGGCCAGCACATTACCTTCCATCGTCAGTTCTATGTATTTTGTACATACAAATTCCACACAGAAAGTTTCTTGCAAAAGATTCCATATTTCCAGTACACTACCTTCAGTCAGTTATATGTACTTTGTACAAATTTCATACAGAAAGTTTCTTGTAGAGAGATTCTATATATTTCCAGTAAAATTATAACACAACATACTATACTCAATCCGTTTTAACTATAGAGTGGTGTGAAAATTGCTGCAGTTTGATAGGAAAATATCGGGGTGTATATCCAATCAGAAAACGTAATCAAATTGCTCCTATCTTCACACCACTCTATAGTTAAAACGGATACAGTTTATCTGAATTGCACTTGACACTGACATTTGTCAATCAGAATTTTCTTAATATAGTATATGTTTCCATGGTTATAGCACAGCTGACTACTTTATGAAATTTAATTCGTTTAACTCTATTCATTGAATATGAAGTATTAAATTTAATCAAATCGTATAGAGAATAAAATATTTTTTAATATTTATAATAACATTAAATGCGAAAAAATTATATTTAACAGCGTTTTTTCAAGAAAAACTGTTAAAATCTTCAAATTAGGGTACTTCCGGTCGACCAATTATAACCAAAATCTAATCAGCTCTTCATATGGGTCTAAAGAAAAGGAATACGTAAAAATTATAATTTTTGGAACGATGGTATTGGAGTTATACGATCCGAAAAAGTCGTCACACACACACACACACACACACACACACACACACACACACACAAACACACACACACACACACACACACACACACACACACACACACACACGCACACACACACGCACACATACGATCCAAACATACATACGGACATCATCGTAAAATTAGTAAAATCGTATTTTAGGGACCCTAAAACGTGCTTATTTAATAAAAAATCATAATCCAATTTTTTGACCAAAGACAATACCTTTCTTACCTAAAATAGGTGACGGAAGGTAAAAAAAATCAAATTCAGTTTTCTGCCATTGTCTATTTTGGTGAAACAAAAGCACATCTAGATGGCCCTATAAAGGTGCACCACATGTTCTGTTTAACCGAAGTCGTATCTCTTATAGTTTGCGAGATTCCAATGGTGGCCTTCGAAATCCGGACACGCTGTATACGTATTTTGAGAACAATGTTCTCATCTTTGACTTCTTCATTTCATAACTGAATAACGTGGAATTAAAAAAAAACTGCCAACTCGTTGGAAGGCAATAGTAAACAATTAAAAGAAAAAATATATAAATTGCGAATTCAATAAAAACGCTGCAAATTTATGCATGAAACTGTTATTATTTATTAAAATCAAAATGAATAATTATATCGAAAATTTATTTCCAAGTTATGAAATTTTTAATAGAATCCACTTCTTGGGAAGAGTAATATATCTAAAAGACATTTTGGATTCCGTCGGGTGTCTCTGTAAGTGAAAAAGTGAAAATTGCTGACGATGTAGTGAGACTCAGTTTTAATAAGATCTCCCGGCGAAATTTACGAGAGTGTTTCAATGAACTGCTCCCATGGGTAATAAGACAGTTAATTTCAAAAAAGTCCTTAATCCGACCGTCTCAAGACGTACACTAGCACACCAAACGCATTGAGGGAGATTTAAGATTTTTGTCAGGAATTTTCATTTCATTTATCTAATTGTTCATTATGAACTAACGACAGGAATTATTCTTCATAATACGACTTCACCAAGACAATTTCTTACATTGTAATGCGTACGACAATTAGCAAACTCGTTCAGTATGAGGAGGACTATTAAAATAAATAGTATTTGCGCAGCACTAGAAGTTTTTATACAGGGAGATACTATTTCTGAGAAAAGTTGCTTAATTTTTATTCTAGTTCTAAGTTTGATTATCACTTTAATTTAAATGTCATACTTTGATGCTTATTTTGTTTGTATATTTCTTAAGGTGCATTCACAAATGAAAATTAGGTTTATGGTTTTTGTTTAGGTTTAAGTAAGTCATTCATAAATGTAAGTTTAAATTACCTGAAAATTAGTTTTGATATGTACAGACATCTATGTAAATGCTTCAAAAACAAGATTAAAATATCCGTAGAGCAGTACTCAACAAGACACCTGTGCGCCGTGAAACTGCCATTCGCTTGGCATTATTGGTTATATTTCAGCAATTAAGTTATGACAGTCTCCATGTTCTTGTTGCATTTGTTTAAAAAGCCGAATCCTCCAAGTGGATAATAAATAAAGATGGGTGTATATATCTATATCATTTCAGATTCTCAGTGGTGAAGTTTGTGACGTCATACTAAGTCGTAAACCTAAAGTTTTGACCTTGCAATGTTTAGCTTTATGATTTGGATTTAGAGACCCTAAATTCTGAAATGTGAATGGAGTCATTACATAATATGCGGCAAAAGATTTCAAATCTAAAGTAAATTTAATTTAACTCTAATTTAGTTTTGATTGTATTGACATCTATGTAAATGCTTCAAAAACAAGATTAAAATATCGGTAGAGCAAAACTTAAATAGATACCCGTGTGCCGAGAAACTGTCATTTGCTTGGTATTATTGGTTATATTTCAGCAATTACATTTTGACAGTTATGTGTTCTCGCATTTATTTAAAAAAATGATTCCATCAAGTGAATACTAAATAAATATGGGTGTATGTATCTATATCGTTCCAGACTCGTTCTCATTGGTGAAGTTTGTGACATCAAACTAAATCTATAAAGTTTGGACCTTGCAATGTTTAGCTTTATGATTTGGATTTAGAGATCCTAAATTCTGAAGTGTGAATGGAGTCATTACGTAATATGCGGCCAAAGTTTTCAAATCTAAAGTATAAACCATAAATCTAAACCTAATTTTCATTTGTGAATGCACCTTAAGTTATTCATAAATGCAAGTTTAATTTAACTCTAATTTAGTTTTGATTGTATTGACATCTATGTAAATGCTTCAAAAACAAGATTAAAATATCGGTAGAGCAAAACTTAAATAGATAACCGTGTGCCGTGAAACTGTCATTTGCTTGGCATTATTGGTTATATTTCAGCAATTACATTTGGCAGTTCTGTGTTCTTCTCGCATTTATTTAAAAAGTTGATTCCATTCCACTAAATAAAGATGGGTGTATATATCTATATCGTTTCAGATTCGTTCTCATTGGTGAAGTTTGTGACATCAAACTAAATCACAAACCTAAAGTTTGGACCTTGCAATGTTTGGCTTTATGATTTGGATTAAGAGACACTAAATTCTGAAGTTCGAATGGAGTCATTACATAATATGCGGCCAAAGTCTTTAAATCTAAAGTATAAACCATAAATCTAAACCTAATTTTCATTTGTGAATGTACCTTTAGACCCAGTATTTTCATTTTTGGTTAAATTTTGTTTGTTAACTGGCAGGTAAAACTAAACATACGAGGTCTGTTAGAAAAGTATGCGAAATTTGAATCAAGCGCGCTTGCATGAGCCGATCTTGAATCTCCGTGCGCATGCGTGAATTTTATCCCGCCTGTCGATAGCGTCTGTTGTTGGCAAGCAGCATTTGAGTGAGGTAGCGTGTAGTGCTCTTGTCGGTTTTTCATTGCAAGGAAAATGACGGAACGACTGGAGCAGCGCTATTGCATCAAATTTTGCTTACTCTCTGGAGCGTATCCACTGGCGAGTACTGGTCTCGAGAATTTCACTCTTACGTGGACAGGCACCTTTATTAAGAGTGGATCGTCTTAAGCGCGCTACCCTGTATAGCTTCATTCTTAAAGAAATGGTGTTTTAACTATGACAATAATTAAATTAAAACCCATGCAAGAAACTTTTTCGGAGACCCTGTTTTTCATTTTAATTTATGTCGCTTGACACAAATTAATATTGGCTTAATTTTGGTTTAGTATAATTAATCCCTGTGGCTAGAAAATAGGGTAATTTAATTATAAATCTATTTTTGGTTTCGAATAAAAAATTCGTATCGAATTCACATTTGTATATTAATTACAAATCAATATACACTGTGATAAAATTTTTATGAAACGTTATCGAATGGTAGAGTGTTCTACTCGTATTAAATATTTACAACAAAGATTTTAATCCGAAACAATATTAATATTACTCGATAGGATAATATTATTTGTTTTGTTGTACATACTTCTAATGAATCGCTGTAATTCACTGTGGGTCAAACGACAGAATATCTGTTTACATATTCACAAATTTTACTTGCATTTTTAATGCTGTACATTTTTACTTGTCAGTCCATGCAAAACACCTACACTTGAACTGAAATATTGTACTTTACAAGGTAGTATAGTACGACTAGCGAATGGAAGTTGACGTTTAAATTATTCAATAGATGACGTGGTTTCTTTTGAAATTTTTCCCCTATATTTGATTTGAAAGGAAATTGTCCCTTATGTATTCCATTAGAGAAGATTAGAATTGTACTAAATACCACTAGAATATTAGGAGGTATTTAAAATGTTAGCAAAAAAAATTAGGGATGTAATTAAAAATTTTAATATCGCAAATTCTGGTTCGTTTGTCTTAGGTGTAAGCAACCCTCGAGTCGGAATTACTGTTAGAGGAAATTAAAAATAATCCTATTTCATAGAATTGCCAGTCTAAATAGTTTAAAGGTCAAAATATTTTGTTATAATCAAAATAAACGAAAAATATTTTAAGTGCACCCCTGTTATGTTATTTAGGTACCGTAGTCGCCCATATATTTTAAGCAAGACATAGTTAATGTATTCCTGTGATTTCCTAGTCCAGTATTTAAATGGATTCATGCAAAAATCCTGTTGAATCTATCTTTCTACTGCATATGCATAGGGGCCGGTTTTTGAAAATATGTATGGGTGCTCTAGCCAAGGGCGTAGATAACTATATAAAAATAATTAGGAAATAATGCTGTGGGGTGGGGTTAGAAGAAAACCGCATAAGGCCAAGTGACCTAGATTTAGTACAATTCTCATATTTTTAATACATCAGTACCTCTCTCCGAAATCTAGTACAATTTAATAATTTCGGATTTTTTTCTAATTATAGATATTTATTGAAATATTAAACTATTACACACTTAGTTAGTTACACGAAAATATGATAGCTGGCGTTAGTGGTGCCGTGGCTGAGAGATAGCATGTTTTAGATAAAGACAGATATATGTTTCTTGCAGCATGAAAACATGTGTTAGAGTAAGACAAAAGTCTCTTGCGGTATTCTCTCTCGGACTGAACTGGCAGGCCGAGCACACTTCTAAACTAGGGTCTAGCCAATGTGGCCTATGCCGTTTATTTTTTGTATATTTTGTATGTATAATATAATTTCTTTTTTTTTGTTAGACTATGTAAAAAATATTCAAGAAATTTTAGAACAATTTGATTTATAATGTTAGTACAATTTCAGATTCGCCAATCGTAATCCTATAAATAAATAAAGAAACTCTGGGAATCCCCGAACTCCAAAACGCCTAACAACTCGTCTACGGTCTACCAATTCCCTTCTTAGTTTTTATAATTTCCTGCAATAGCGCTAACTTGACCCATGCTTAAAAATTTTGCTTTGCCTTCATATTTTGAATAATTGCGAGAGACGATTGACAACTCTTTTTGTGCATTTCGGCAATTTTGGTTTGTTTTGTTCCTTGCTTCTTACTTGGTGGTTAAAGGAAATTGAGTGACTGACTCTATGCTATTACTTATTCAATGCTGCAACTAAATCGCTATGTCCAAACGTCATTCATTTTAATAGCAAACTGAATTCCGCTGACGCGGCGCAACGCGCGGTAATAGATAGGCATTGGCACATTGGGTTTATTGCAAATTCGTAACAAATAATGCACACGGTCTTTGTAAGGTTTAAAAATAACAATTGGTATTTAATTTTTTCATCTTTAACTCGATAACTCAGAAATTGCGTTTTAATAGTAATTTTGAATAAAAAACAACAATAACTAATTCTGCACCCAATACAAATTTGATACCCATACCTTCGGCGCCTATGTGCGTTTGTATTTTTCCCAATGTAAATCGACCTTTGCCGCGAGAATCCCATATGCGTAGAACTTGTGATAATTATGAGTCATGCAGCTTAGGAGCTATGAGACTTAGGGATTATGATATGCTCCCTTATTCCCTTACAAGGTTTAAGTCGAAGTGCAATTCCAATTCGAAATGCATCGGTTCAAAGCTATCCAATTGTAATAAAACAGAGTACTTTATATAATATTGTTCTGTATATAATTATTTTAATATTTGCGCTCATTTTTCCGTCATATTTTTATTACCTCTCGCTAAGAGAGGTATTGTATTCATGCTAAAAATCGCATATCCAGATTTTAATGAATAAGCACGTTTTAAGGTCCCTAGTATCCGATTATAACATTTTTACGATGATGTCCGTATGTGTGTGTGTGTGTGTGTGTGTGTGTGTGTGTGTGTGTGTGTGTGTGTGTGTGTGTGTGTGGGGATGTGTGTGTGGATGTTGGATTCACTATATCTCAAATACTATGAGACTTAAGACATTTTTAACTACGGATTCCTCAATCTAACAATAATGGGAAGAGTCCAGTCAGTTTTGGTAACAATTGGACAACCGGAAGTAGTAGTTACAAGAAAAAAATCGTCTAAATATTATTTATCGAAAATTTATGTAAATACTTATATTAAAGAACGTTAAATTCTTTATTCGATAAATATAAATTCATTATTATATCTTCTATAGATTTAGAGATAAAGAAGGGCATATAAAATAATTTGATGTAAAAAATCTCAGATCAAACTACTACAAGGCAAGAAATTCAAATGTTTGTAATTGATACATAAATGTCACTGTCAAAAATATTTGTATGCCTCTGTCAAAAATATTTGTATATTATTATGAAGATTATGAAAATAAAAAAAATCAACGCAAAAGAATATACGTAAAAAAGAATATAAAAGGAATTTGCGAAAAAATGACGAATATAAAGAAAAAGAAAAGGAAAGTAGAAAAAGAAAATTTCAGGATATTGAATATAAAGAAAATGTATGTATTGTACATAATTTATATTACATTATCCCATAGATTTTGCAAATATATGTGAGAATTATTTTGTAGTGCATGAATATATGTATTTGTATTAAAAAAAAAAAAATTATGCGTACAACCAGGTAAAATATCTGGCGAGAGGTTATGTGCTGGCCACATCAGATTTTTACTTGTCAGTCCATGCAAAACACCTACACTTGAACTGAAATCTTGTACTTTACAAGGAAGTATAGTATGACTAGCGAATGAAAGTTGACGTTCAAATTATTTAATAAAAAAAAAACTTTTCCCTATATTTGATTTGAAAGGAAATTGTCCCTTATGTATTCCATTAGAGAAGATTAGAATTGTACTCAATACCACTGGAATACTAGGAGGCATTTAAAATGTTAGCAAAAGGATTCAGGCAGTGGCGCAGCCCCGTTTTGTTATTCAGGTACCGTAGTCGCCCATATATTTTAAGCAATACATAGTAATGTATTTCTGTGAATTCCTAGTCCAGTATTTAATTAGATTAATGCAAAAATCCTATTGGATCTATCTTTCTACTGCATATGTATTTTTTCCCAGTGTAAATCGACCTTTGCCGAGAGAATCCCATATGCGTAGAACTTGTGATAATTATGAGTCCTGCAGCTTAGGAGCTATGAGACTTAGGGATTATGATATGCTCCCTTAGTCCCTTACAAGGTTTAAGTCGAAGTGCAATTCCAACCCGAAATGCGCCGGTTCAAAGCTATCCTAATAAAACAGAGTACTTTATACAATATTATTCTGTATGTAATTATTTTAATATTTGTGATCATTTTTACCGTCATATTATTATAATTATAAAAGTGTATTCATGTATTCCAGTACATAAAAAACTTAATTATTATAATGTATGAAGCCAAGCACAACTTCAAAAGTTTTTCATTCTCTTTATTAAAACGAGTGGTGGACGTTTATACGGGTTCTCGAAAAATATATTTTAATGTTTAAGTAAATAATAATTAGCGGAAAAGCTCATAATTAGTAATTAATAATTAAATACACATATCATTTTGAATAAATACATATTACTTACTGCTGGTAAATAAAATATGTATAAAAGAGTATAGATTATAAATTAATTACTTTACTGATAAGAATAATTTAATGGGAATTTTATTGGTAGTTAAGTATATTTATATTTGCCTGGTATATTTCTCTAAATATGTGAAACAATAACTGAATGTAACGCCTCGTTTGGAAAACTTGTGCCTAAATGCACTTGATTTTTCCCCATTTAAATAACATTGGGTTTTGATATATTTTGTAATTGTATTTTTGTCAAAGACAACAAGAGGTTTAAAAAATCCACTCAATATTGGAATATATGCTAGAGTGACCCGAGAATATGTGGACAAAATTTAAAATTACAATCAATATTCTTAAGACAAATGTAGATAGCTTTTTTGGGCTTTTGTGCGATAATTTAACCATCTATAATTATCTTATGAATAATGATTGGGACTTCAAATTTTGTCCACATATTCTCGGGTCATTCTAGTTTATATTTCAATATTGAGTGGATTTTTTAAACCTCCTATTGGCTTGGAAAAATAAAATTTCAAGATGTGTCAAAACCCAATGTTATTTAAATGATTATTATTCGTGTCCAAACCATATACATAATATAACTAATTAATACACAATAAATATATAAAACATTACAACAAATATTTCTCACTCCTTAAGATACTGAAGTGACCAATTTTCGGTAGCGAAATACCGCATCCGGACCACATGGAGTGACTTAGCTGAGCTTGTTGTTATAACCACATAAATAGACAAATGTGGAAATTATGGAAATAGGCCTTATGCATCTCCCGGCATTAACGGAGACGATGCATCTTCTCCGAAGATTCTCTTCTTCATGCCAAAGGAAAAATCGTCGGCAAAAACTGGCAGAGAAGTGGCCTGTCTAAATAATATTCATCCAAAAAATTGCACAGTTTATAGCAGTTGGTGTTGCCTTAGCGAGATCTTCTATCGTGCATTCCTCTTCTAATTTGGCGCACGTGAGCAGGTGTGCCATTGTTTGTTCTTGACCACAATGACATGAAGTGGGTTCTGCTTGGTACCCCCAGTTGAACATGTTGTTGCACATTTTCCTACTTGACTTCGCAGGCGATTTAACGATTTCCAAATGAGTCATTTCTGATCATTACCTGATGGTAGTTTCTGATCTGGAAGGATACCCATTGCTTTATCTTCTGGCTTTAATGTCTTATCCCACATTTAGGCACGGTCAAATATTAATATTAAGCGGAATCATTGCCATCACAATTTTTATTTATTTGGAATTATAAACGTACATGGTGATGACGTACCTATTGGCGTTGTGTACCTATATTTCATATTAGGTACACATTAGTAGATACAGATAAAGATATTAATTTTGAATAAAAAATAAATTTTAAGGTTTTAGCGTGTTAGTGCTCCTTTTTTATAGGGATCGTGCTAAACATCGCATATCGAGATTTTGGTAAATGACCACGTTTTAAGATCCCTAGTATCCAATTTTAACATTTTTACGATGATGTCTGTTTGTATGTATGTGTGTATATGTGGATCTTCCGCTCTAACTCAAATAGTATCATTCGGAAAATTTTGAAAACTTGTATTTCGATCTTTTTCTAATATGCAAAGAGCCATTAGATTTTGGTGTAAATCGGATAACCGGAAATGGCACTTTACTTGAAGATCAAAATAGTTTTGTCATAATAATAAAATATTATTAAATTTTCTACAGGTTTGCAATAATACCAAAGACAATACCTTCTTTACCTAAAGGTGACGGAAGGTATTGTCTTTGGTCAAAAAATTCGATGATAAGTTTTTAATCAAAAAGCATGTTTTAGGGTCCCTAGAATACGAATTTACTATTTTTAGGATGATGTCTGTATGTACATTGTAGTCTCTATACGATTTGACTGCATTTTATGCTTAATATTAAATGGATATGGAGTTAAAAAATTATAAAGAAATTAAATTTCATAAAGTAGCCATAGCTATGGAAACAGTTATTATATTAAGAAAATTCTGATTGAAAGATGTCAGTGTCAAGTGAAATTGACATAGTGTGTCTGACTTATAATTTTACTGGAAATATAGGATCTTTTGTTATAAATTTTCTGTATGGAATTTGCATAAAATACATGCAACTGCCGGAAGGTAATGTACAAAAAATAGAATCTTAAGCAAGGAACTTTCTGTATGAAATTTATACAAATTACATAGAACTGACGGAAGGTAATGTGCTGGCCACATCAGATTTTTCTATATATTTTATGGATAAATTTATAAAATTACCTATAATTTAAATCACTGAGCCTACGTTTTAAACTAACTCAACTCCTTGGTTACATAATTCATATCTTAAACGTCTGTAACTGACGGATAAATGTCACTGTCAAAGAACTAATTTCAAATTAATAATAATAACGTTTTAAAAAGAAAATAGAACCATAGTTATAAGGAATGGAATTTAATTCAGTTTCCAGTATAAATGTAAGTAAATATTATGGATGTCTGGTCGCGAATCTGGAGAACTGGGTTCGATCCCGACCAACGACAAATATTTCGAATTTTAAATGGCACAAAAATGATCCTTATGGTGCACTTTCCACGCTAGCAATGACTGCCCGTGAGGTGACGCCTGGTAAACGCCCGCACGGTATAAATATGTCATCAACATTACCCCATGGGGTCTCGTGGCCGCGTGCCTGAGTGTCAGGTCGCGAATCTGGAGAACCGGGTTCGATCCCGACCGACGCCAAATATTTCGAATTTTATATGGCACAAAATTGACCCTTGTGGTGCACTCTCCACGCCAGCAATGAGTGCCCGTGAGGTGACGCCTGGTAAGCGCTCGCACGGTGCAAATATTTCATCATTACCGCATCTGTGTGCAAAGCAGATTGGCACACCCAGCAATGGGTAATAAGCCGTGATGATGTATTTATTTATTTATTTATTTATTTATTTATTTATATCAACATTACCGATATCTGCGTACAAAGCAGATTGGCACACTTAGCAATGGGTAATATGCCGTGGTGATATATTATGTTATTATTGTTATTTATTATAAAAATTAAATGTCGAGAGGTATTGTGTTGGCCACATCAGATTTTTGTATCACTGTAAATCCGTTTAAACATTCAGTTTTACATATATCGAACAATATTATATAATGTAAAATATTAATGCATATAATTTGCTACAGGTGCTTCGCTGCGCAGTTCAAGTCTTCATCTTGTCATCGTCTGGTAAGTTTGCAAAACTAATTAGATAAATTTCTCATTTGTAAAGCGATATTCGAGCCTTCAAGGCCAAGACAGTTGCGATGCGACGTAGATGTGTTTCAAGTTTCACTCACTGAGACATTCGCGTTCGCGTTCACCTGCGACTCGAACTCGACAGATTTTTACAGACGCCTAACAGCTCTTAACCTTTAAAAGGTCATTGCCCTTTAGTCATTTCAAGTCGATGGTTTTGTCTCGCGAATACAGTGCAGTAGGAGCGGCTTTTTATGAGGCGACAACAAAAAGTTGCTCAGAGATAAAGACTGAGTGGTTTTATCTTTTATCTGCATCTAATGGAAAAAAATAATTTTTGGTACGCGACAATTGGGCGATGGTCAAGTGTCAAGTAGGCGCTTTTGCCCAGGAACTCTCTGTATGACAGAAGTTAAAGAATAGTATATTTAGAATGAATAGTCAAATAGTCTAGGACGCAAAAATGGTAACAAGCCTTAGAAATTGCAATAAAAGAGCTAATAAGGATGAAGGTCCAAGCAATAACTGGATTTACCATAAGCAACTGTAAAACTGTATAAAAATGTTTATAAAATTCAGAAACAATATACTTATTCACAATTGAAATCAAAAGGAAACAATGAATAAAATGCACTCGAAAATGCAACAAAATTTTCTTATTTAAATTCTTATTTTACGATTTTTTTTCTGGCGAATTGTAACAATATCTTCTACTTTTAAACTATTGTTTATCATGTTCGATTGAAATTAATAACAAGTTCACAAGTCGTTCTTGAACCGTTGATGAGCGAAGATCTGATTTATTATTGGAAAAATACTACCAACTTTGCAACAAAAGCTTTTTACGGAATCCTGTACAGAATAATAGGTTCGGCGGGAACCTATTTTGTTTTTTCGTCATTTTCTTGAAAATAGTAGCTTGAATCAAAATTTTCTGAGAGCAAAATTATAGGGTGTCAGTATAAGCTAATATTTTAAACATGTATAAATCAGCTCATTTCCAGGCCCGGATTAGCATTTCTTTACGCCCTATGCCAAAATTCATGACTGCACCCCCCCTCCCCCTCTCAATATATACCGAGTTTTAATAATGCTTAATTTCATTAAATACTTGTTCTATATCGGTGCCTTTATGAGTCTATAAACGCATTGTTAAGTTATATAAACGTACTGTTTTTGGAGCTTTTCGTTTTCTAGAGGTGGTATGACTTACTGCTTTTAAAACTGATACATAAATGACATATCAACAAAATTACCCCAATAGAAAAAATAATATAAAATATGTTTCATAAGAACTGTGATCGCAGTCGTCCTTTGTAAAACTCACCGCGAAGCGGCTCGTTTTCCAAAGTTGGACTCGTGGGTTAACAGATTGCCTTATGAAGTTTGTTTTGCAATATACCTATTATTAGTCATCAAAGATACATTTACCATCTTTTTATAAGTAGCTAAAGATTACAACTTTTATTTTGCTTCTCTATCTCTCGAATGAAACGTATGTAAACAATAATTTTGGACTTATTAGATTCAGTTTTTAATTCTGAATAGTTTTCATATTTATATTTTTATTCTAAAATTCATAAGGCAGAAATTACAGTCATGAAAATTTTACCATTGTATTTGCTAAGATTCATAAGTAGACACCCGGTATATAAATATTAGAATTATTTAAAATCTTCGACAACTGTCATAGCTCAACAGAATTTACCAATCACTCTACTATACTGATTTTGTATAATTAAAGCAAATGTGACTGTTTACGTCGTCTATATAGTAACTGCAGGCACTTCCCTTTTTTCATTTTCCCATTTATCCAACTACTCGATGTGCGCCCCCTCCGTGCCTGCGCCCTAGGCCACGGCCTATGTTGGCCTTTTGGGTAATCCGGGCCTGCTCATTTCCAACATTTTGTTCAAAATTTCGCCACGACAAAATTACGTATTTTAAACATGTCGAAGCCGTGACTCTAAAGGCGTTTTTTATTCAATTATATGGTAACCGCATTTTATTCAGCATACCGGTTACTTGCGGTTACGTCAAACATGTAATCGCGGTATGCTGGGCGAAAATACATAATAATTTGCGCCAGAACAACACATATAACCCTCTGGCCCGGTAATGGCGGACGAAATGTGGGCCACGCTATGGCCATACCCTGGTTATAAAGGTACCCTACTAATTATCTAATTGCACTGCCCTCTGTGCTAAGATTTACGCAGTGGCGTTGACGTTTAAATCAAATTATTTTTCCTTGGTTTATAAGTTAAGCCTATGTTTTAGTATTTTGAAAAACATAAATGAAGAACATAAATCTTCACATAATTTTCAAATGAATTACTCTTAGTGTTTCAGTTAAAATGTGTCCATAAATATTTTAGGTTGTACGCCTATGCATACGAAATGCAATGAAGTTATCTGCAGGTAATATTATATCAGACGGCTCACAAATGACCTTAAATAGTCATCTTTCGTGAATAATAGTTTACACTTTATGATTCCAAAAACATTGGGGTTTCAAATTTTAAACTTAATTCGCGTAATGACATTTTGTGATATTCATATTTTTTCCCTGGCTCCTCAAATGTAAATTTTAAGTTTTCCCGGTTTAATTTTGAAATAGAGGAAAATAAATTGAAACCGGGATTAATTCCAGAAATAATTGCTACTTGTTTCTGTTTATTTGCAGCGAATAAACGGGTGAAAAACTAGTGAATAATTTGTTCAGGTGACACTGTAATACATTGATGGCATTTTATTTTTGGGAGAAAGTGTGAACTGGTGTTCAGAGGAATAATTTATAAAATCGTCTGTCACCAGCAGAAAAATGAAGTAACAAATGATTACACAAAGCCTTTGGCCCGTTTTTACTACCGAGAATAAATCATTGTTTATTGATTTGGACCAACTGCACATATATCCCTCTGATATATGTTGTGTCTAACGCTGCCTCATTTTATTATGAGTTTAAATCGCGATTTCCAGTTTAATTTACGTGCAAAATATAAAACTATGTACAACTAAAACATGGAGGATATATTTACTGTTTTTATTGCTGTTTGTCCGGCGAAATAAACTTGACAAATGAAATAAAATACAGGCAAATATATTTTATTATGAAGTTAGAGTATCAATTAGGTATTCTTCTATTTTTTTAGCAAATATTAAATTTAACATATTTTTTTATTTCATTTAAATGAAATTGTTTTAAAATTCCATAAATTTACAAGTGTGGCGTAGATTACACCGACAACACTTCGAAATGATCACAACGCTAAACTTTGTTCCATAAATACTGAATAGTTACAAAAATACATACAAGGTAGCGTCAAAAAGTATACGGAATCGTTGCATATAGTGATGCACGTCAGGCGCGATGAGACGAGAAATATGAAATATCGATCTCGTCTCGTTTTCGGATCTGTAATCTCGATTTCGCTCTCGTTCTCGCACATTTTTTGGGTCTCATCTCGTTCGCGCACGAGAGTCTCGCTATAAAAATGAGCTCTTGCGCACTACGTATTTACGTAACTGTTTAACTACAAGAGACAAGTTCGCACCAATAGCACCGTCTTCCATGTATTTGCAGTCGTATAACTATAATAAAGAGACGAAAAAATAAATTCTGGTAACCAAATTATTTCAATACGAACATAATGTTTATTCATTTACTGTCACCAGAAAATGTGATGTTAGTAAATAATTTAATTTACCTCTAAAATATCCAGTTTATCATCAAATTGTGATCTCTAAACTATTTCAATACGAACATCTGTTAACACATTCTGTCATCAGTAAAACGAATTAAACATTAAAAAATTATTTTTGTAACTAAAACTACCTACACTTTTTCATTAAATATATGTCACTATTTAAGTAAGATTAAGTCATAACCCGACGGCAACCAATCACTGCGCTTCTCTCCCTGTTGGCTCCCATCGACGCTTAATATAACATCCTTTACTTTTCAGGGGCGACAAGAGTTTTATTAACCGTGGTTTTAACTGGGGTGAATTAGGGGATGAAATATTAGAGAAACTAGTTCTATTGGATGCAATACCGATTTTGTCTTTATTTTTGCATTTCCTCGCTCTGGGAACGATATACTAATCGAATCGACTCTAGATAGACTAAAAAATATAGTGTATTCATATAATATTCACATTTACGTGTTCTATGCATGAATTAGCGTTGACTCCACTCCTCGTACGGTGCATTTTTCATTGAATTTATGAATAAAAGCTATAAAGTTACAAATACTTTTTACTGCGAGATCTCACAAGATTCTCGCGAGATTACTCGCAGTTTTTATATCGATCTCGCCTCGAATTTCAAACTGCAATCTCGCTCTCGTTCTCGTCTCGCATAATGCAACGAGACGAGATGAGATGCGAGAGTACTCTAGCCTCGTCGTGCATCACTAGTTGCATAAAGCCAAGCAGGTGATCGCTGGAGAGAAATTTCTTTTTCTTAAGTTGGCAGCCGCCACTATAAAAGCGTCGAGCTACCCGGAACTTCTTTTGGTTAACGTTTGCAAAGCTGCAGGTTGTTCTCACATTGCGTTTTTTTCTTATATTAGATTTTGAAATGTCTCCTTGCAAACATCAATTTCTGTGTTCTGCGAAATCACTATCTGAAACCTTTCAGATGCTAAACAAAGCATACGGAAATGAGGCGATGGAAAAATAGCCTGTGTACGAGCGGCACAAGCAAAAATTTGCTTGGACATAAGCAAGGGGAAAGTAGGTAATTAGGATGTTTGTAGATTACCAGAGCGTAATTCACTACGAATTCATTCCTCAAGGCCAACCTGTATACAAGAAACTTTAGTGGAGATTCTTCAACGTCTACGATACGCAATCAGACGAAAACTTCCAAAAATTTGGCAGGAAATGATTGGGTTTTGCTGCATGACTACGCTCGGATACATCGCTCCCTGATAGTGAAAAATTATTATTCTAAGAATAATGTCACCACTCTGGAACACCCCTCCTATTCTCCCAACCTTGCACCAGCCGATTTTTACATGTTCTCATGAATAAAAATGAAATTGAAGGGACAACGTTTTGGTAATCCAGCAGAGGTGATGGAAAATGCAACGAGGCAGCTGAAGGCACTTTCAGAAAATGATTTCTAGGAGTGTGTTAAACTGTTGTACGAAATGTGGAATAAGTGAGTAAATGCAGAAGGGGTGTAAAGGAAATTAATGTATAAAATTGATACTACCTCGTACTTTTTTACCTCCCGCTACCCTTGGTAAGGGAGGTTAGGGATCGTGCTAAAAATCGCATATCGAGATTTTGATAAATGACCACGTTTTAGATCCCTAGAATCCGATTTTAACATTTTCACGATGATGTCTGTGTGTATGTGTGTGTGTGGATCCTTTACTCTAACTCAAATACTATCATTCAGAAAATTTTGAAACCTTGTATTTCTACCTTATTCTAATATGGGAAGAGGCCATTAGATTTTGGTGTACATCATATAACCGGAAATGGCACTTTATTTGAAGCTCAAAATAGATTTTCTTCGAAAAATACCTTCAAATGTTACTTTTTGAAGATTTGTGTTATTATAAAAATTAAAGATTATTAAATTTTCTACAGATTTGTATAAATACTTTTTCTATATATTTTATGGATAAATTTATAAAATATTTATAATTATAATCCCGGAGCCTACGCTTTAAACAAGCAAAACTCCTTGGTTACACAGTTCATATCTCAAATGTATGTAACTGACAGATAAATGTCACTGTCAAAGTACTAGTCATTTCAAATTAATAATAGTAACGTTTTAAATAATAACTGAATATGTAAGTATGTATATTTAAATTAATAAAAATTAAATAGCGGGAGGTTTGGTGTTGGCCACATCAGATTTTTATTTTGAAGTTTAATTTATTTAGTTTTATTAATATCAATTTTTAACGATCAATCAAAATATAATTAAAAATTTAAATTAAAATTTACGTATTAATGTCAATCAACATTCACTTTTGTGTTTGCCTATAAATTGGAGCCCATTATTTTGAACAATATAGTTAATTTTTATTTGTTATTATAACTGGTTCATTTCAAAAGATTATTATTTGTAAATTAAAAATTTAATACCCCATAAAATATACGTTCGTTAAAAAAGTTTTAGTTTTTTATAATATTCGACTTTTTAATAGACATAGAATTGACGTCACACGTACAAGAGAGAGAGAGATAGAACATCTCGAAATAAACAAACCCCCTCCCGTAGTCTTTTCATTCAGTCAGGTACTTACAAAAAAGTAAAATTTTTGTTGTTGACAATATTTTCGCTGTAACGTAAGTGTATTTATTAATTCAGATATATTAACTTCATTTGTAGCCGTACGAAATCGTTATTTTCTGTCAGTGTCATTGATACTGACTGGGTCAGTAACTTATTTTTCACATATTTGGTTTTGCATTTGCTAACAAACTTACCAGTTGACTTAGTTTTGAATTGTTATGCTTTTACTGTAATATATGTATTTATAATAATAATAATATAATAATAAAATAAATATGTACCCTCATAAAAATTAAATAAACGACACTACTGAATTTGACAGAGCTAAAATCTTGTTTCATACAATTCGTAGATGAATGAAAGTTGACGTTTAGATTATTTAATAGATGTGGTTTCTTTTGAAAACATTTTCCTATATTTGATTTGAAAGGAAACTGACCCTTATGTATTCCGTTATAGAAGATTAGAATGATTTTGTTACGTGAAATAATGTGAGGCGACGCTTGGTAAACGCCCGCACTAGTAAATGAAACTTGACGTTTAGATTATTTTATAGATGTGGTTTCTTTTGAAAACCTTTTCCTATATTTGATTTGAAAGGAAACACGCTTATGTATTCCGTTACAGAAGATTAGAATTGTACTCAATACCAGGAGGCATTTAAAATGACCTTAGCAACAGAACTTAGAGATGTATTTAAAAAATTTAATATTACAAATTCTAGTTCGTTCGTCTCAGGTGTAAGCAACCCTCGAGCCGGAATTACTGTTAGAGGAAATTAAAAACAATTCTATTTCATAGAATTGCCAAACTATCAAAATATTTTGTTATAATCAACATAAACGAAAAATGTTTAAAATATTTTAAACGCACCCCTGTTTTGATATTCAGTTATATACCCTAGTCATATGGTATGACTGGCGAATGAAAGTTGACGTTTAAATTATTTTATAGATGTGGTTTCTTTTGAAAGGCTAAAAGAAAAATGGAATTGTTCGAAATATTTAGGTATGAAATTTTTGTATGAACTCATTTAAATACTGTACTAGGAAAGCACAGAAATACGTTACTATGTCTGGCTGAAAATAGTTGGCCGACTAGGGTAACTACAAAACAGGGATGCGTTTAAAATCTTTTAACCATTTTTCGTTTATGTTGATTATAACAAAATATTTTGATCTTTAAACTATTTAGTTTGGCAATTCTATGAAATAGGATTATTTTTAATTTCCTGTGACTGTAATTCCGATTGAGGGTTGCTTACACCTGAGACAAACGAACTAGAATTTGCGGTATTAAATTTTTTAAATGCATCCCTAAATCCTGTTGTTTAAATGCCTCCTGGTATTGAGTACAATTCTAATCTTCTGTTACGGAATACATAAGGGTCAGTTTCCTTTCAAATCAAATATAGGGAAATGTTTTCAAACGAAACCACATCTATTAAATAATCTAAACGTCAACTTTCATTCGCTAGTCATACCATACCATACTGAAAACTGTCGTAAATGCTTCATCGTACATCGTGATAAAACCACCTTAAAGTCCTTCATAGCTACGTCACACATCTACTCCAAATTCTTTCTACTTTCAAGCCTTCTGCTATCGGCTTTTTGAAATTCGTAACTGTCAATTTATAAATAATTCCACTGTAAAATAAGACAATTTTTATAGAAGGACCAACCAAAACGCTCCTGCCATTTGAGTTATTATTTATACTGGAAAACCCCTTGGGAAAACTTCTGGGACGTGTTTAAGAATGAAGACATTTCTGCTTCGTAAAAAATAAGTTTGCAAAGCGTTCTTTCAACTTATTTTCGGGCTCCATTTTTTCTGTAAAAGGTGAAAAAAGTCGAGGTAATGGGCATCCTCTCTGCCCGGAGTTTCCAGTGACTCGGCGCCAAGACAAATATCATCGCAATTACAATTTGTTCCCCGGAGTAGCCCGGAATTAGCAGAAGACAAATACTCCGGTGATACATCGGGACGACGCAGATTTCATACTTTAATATTGTTTTTATACGCTGGCGGTTTTTGTACAAAGCGTAATTGTAGTTTTTGCGCAATTACTTCGCAAATGCAATTTGCAACTGATGAATAAATAAAGAAGGATTTACATACTTTTGATGTTTCTTTTAAAAACTAACGCATGTAGGTTACTGCTCACATAATTTGTATCAGTATTGATTTCAGCAGATAATATGCCGGGGGATTTTCGTGCTCCAAAAATTTTGTACGTCATATTTGTGGCTTTTGTACAATAAGCTGTGGGCCGGCATCGAAATCGTCATAATCCAGGAATCAAGTACTTAGTGCCGGCTCTAGGGTTCCTTGCGCCCAGATGCAAATTTAAATTGAGCGCCCTATAATTTTTTTAATTAATGTAGATTGTGTACATCAGATAGGTATTGACAAACATACTCGTACATACCAACAACAAAGCAAAATATATAAAAGTTCACATAGACTAGTATTATAGATACGCAATATTATGTCCACTATTGGGTAAGGAGAATATAATTTGTAGTTGAATTTACGTAAGAAGAAGATTTCATTCATGATTTTATTTGGTTGCTATCGAATTTCAAATAATGCGCCTTCACAAATATATCATTTTTCGAAAAATTAGTAAAGTTGAAGTTACTAGACTTTTAACTTTAGTCACTAATAGTGAGAAATATAAAATATTGATCTCGTCTCGTTTTCGGATCTGTAATATCGATCTCGCTCTCGATCTCGCACATTTTTTGGGGTCTCGTCGCGTTCTCGCACGAGAGTCTCGCTGTAAAAATAAGCGCTTACGCACTACGTATTTACGTAACTGTTTAACTACAAGAGACAAGTTTGCACCCATCGTACCGTCTTCCGTGTATTTGCAGTCGTATAAGTATGTAACTATAACAAAGAAATGAAACACTAAATTCTGGTCACCAAATTTCAATACGAAAATAATGTTTATTCATTTACGGTCACCAGAAAATGTGATGTTAGTAAATAATTTAATTTATCTAATATCTTTTTTTAAATTCTTTTTTGTAACTAAAAGTACCTACACTTTATCATATAAATATATGCCACTATTTAAGTAAAATTTAATCATAAAAAAATCGCTACACTGGGATCCCCCCCCCGGTAAACCAATCGCTCCGCTTCGTTTCGTGTTGGCTCCTATCGACGCTTTATATAACATCCTTTACTTTTCAGCGGCGACAAGAATTTAATTAACCATGGTTTTAATTGGGATAAATTAGGGGCTGAAATATTGGAGAAAACTAGTTCCATTGGATGCAAAACCGATTTCGTCTTTATTTTGCATTTCCTCGCTCTGGGACCGATACCAATCGACTCCAGATAGGCAGTATATTCAGTGCTGGATTATAGCGTAAGACAACTAAGCTATAGCTTAGGGCCCCGACTCATTGGGGCCCCGCGGAAATTGTAAAATAAAAAATTAAAAACATAATAATGAACATTTTTCTTGGTAAAAACTAAGGTAGTGAAGTAAACCTGTTGTGCTTACGGCCCTCATAGGGTTAATCCGGCCCTGAGTATATTTTTCATTGAATTTATGAATCAAAGCTATAAAGTTACAAATACTTTTAATTGCGAGACTCTTGCGAGATTTCTCGCTTCTCGCATTTGTTATATCGATCTCGCCTCGAATTTTAAATTGCAATCTCGCTCTCGTTCTCGTCTCGCATAATGCAACGAGACGAGACGAGACGAGATGCCTCATAGTGCATTACTAGTCACTAATTTCAAACAGGGCTGCTCCGTGGGTATTAGGCGCCTTTGTACTATGTTACATTTTAGCGCCCCTTCTCCTCATGATGTAAAATTTGCAAATTAAAGTTTAAACTATACTTTTTGTTCTTCAAAAATGCTAGATTTATTATATTGATGAAATTTTCCTAGATTCGTTCTTGTAATCAATAGGTTATAATCAAAATCGATTGTTGTAATCAACAATTTTACAACAGATTACATTATTGTACATGCATTTGATTCTTTGCAAAATGATAATAGGGATTTAAATATTGGATTCATTGTTGGATTCATTCTTGTAATCAATATTCTTGAGTTATAATCAATATATTCATTGTTGTAATCAACATTTTCATAGTTATTATTTCAATATAACAATGCTAGAATAATGAACCAATTGATAGGGTAATTATTTTACTTATAACTAGAGCTCTAATGCAAACAAATTAAAAAATATATTGTTCACTTCTATCACGTTAATTTGTAAGTTTTATAGTAATTTTGTCTTTACGAATAACATATTATAAAAATTTACTATTATTTACTTTACTGTCTTGAAACTGCGCCCCTCAAAGTCAGGCGCCTTTGTACGGGGCACAACCTGCCCACCCGCACGGCGCGGCCCTGACTGCAAGTATTTTTCAGTAAATAATATATCCATCAAATTTTACACCTGTTAAGAGTGCGAAAATTTATAAATTTCTGTCGCCCAATAAATGACGGTCATCGCCCAGTTGACCATCGCCCTTTATCCGTCGCCCAACGCAGAAATGTATGAATATATATGGATAAAAGTAGAAAATTTACCTTCAATAATTCTAAGAATATTATTGGTAAATTTTTCTCTTTGAATTCCACTCCGATCATAAATAATTTGAAAGTCAACTCTTGACAGTGACGGCTTCTTTACAAAAAATATGACCTGGTTTCTACTCGTAACCATCATGAATGGTTTCTACCCCTAACAATAGGTCTTTGACTGCAGCTGTTTGTATATTCCCAGAACACTGTACGTTACACAGAGCATTGAAGAACAGACATCCCTTCGCTTCCGTAAAGCGAAGTATGAAATTACATATTAAGCATCGTTTATTTTCCTTCTAATAAAACACCAACAACTTTATTTGTTCTACTTAGGGTGTAATCGGATTAATAAACACCCAATGCTTTTGTTTCATGTACAGGGTGGAAATATGTTTTATATCGTTAACAATTTTCAAGATTGAAAACGAGAAAAATCTAATAATATGCAATATGGAACAGGGTATCACCCCCTGTACAAGGTATCTCATTTTCGATGTTTTTACTTCCTTGTACAAAGTAAAGGAAGTATTGTATTCGCGAAAAATTTCGGTTTTCAGATTTCAACGGATATATCCATTTTGACCATCGCTGAATCCATTCTGACTCATTTCGTCGTGACGTCTGTACGTACGTACGTACGTACGTATCTCGCATAACTCAAAAACGGTAAGCCGTAGAAAGTTGAAATTTTGTATTTAGGACTTCTATAACATCTAGTTGTGCACCTCTCTTTTTGGTCTTTACATAATTTTCATTAATGGTACTTTATTTGAAGCCTATAATAGATTTGAATGAAAAACTATATTAAAATATAATCCAAAACTTTTCAAATTTGGTATATAAGACTTTTATATTAATTGGAATAACATAGCAGATTTTGGTTAAAACAGGCTAACCGGAAGTGATATATTACCTGAAGTTGTTAATAGTTTTTAATGAATAAGATGGTTTCATTTTGATTTTAGAAATAAATGCTTCAAATAAGAGTTTTAGAGAATTAAATTCTGCGTCTAGCACATGAAGTATTATTAAATTAGCCCTTTGTATAAGCGAGATATATAAATTTAAAACTTATATACTTTTTGGTTTTTGTAATGAAGCTTGCTATGGATTAGGACAAAAAATAACAAAAAATAAAAAATAGATGTCAAATTACGTCAAATACGTACAATTTTATAATTGAGTCTATACTTCATATTAGTCTTGCGTACAAGGAAGTCGTGTGGTGTCCACATCAGATTTTTTTAAGGTATCTCGGGTAATATTAATGATAGATCAAAACCGTTTGCACATTGCAGAGTCAACTTTTCGAGAAAAGTTTGATACGAGTCACCACAGGAATTTTCGATCTTCTTTTGTTTCTGAGCTACAGGCAAAAATCTTATTTATTATGACAGAGAAAAATTGTTATTACAATATTTTTACCGTTATTTAGATTGAATAAAATGGCGTAATTAGATTTTTTGAAAACTTAATAATTTTCGAGATATAACAAACTTATGATTTTTTAAATGGAACCTATGTTGAAAATAGTGTCGTCTTTTTGCTTAATTTATAAGCTTTTCAATGATATATAACAAGTCTTGATTTTTCTTGTTTTAAACATTAATAAAAGACGAATTATTAATTTATTGAGGTGAAAATATTGGAAATTATTAAGAAACAAATGAAAAAATTCATTTCAAATCATCATTTGTTTATTTTGATTCAATATCTATTAATTTTGTTCTGAAAATAATTCTTAAACAATTATTTTCGGGTTAGTTAAATTACTATTTATCGACGTTACAGTTGGCTTTGACACGATCCGAACAAAATGGTTTATTAGCACGAAGTAAATAAATTGAAAAAATGAGTAAAACTGAAACAAATACTATTAGAAATACGCAAATGATGATCTGTAAGAGATTTTTTTATTTGTTTCTTAATAATGTCTAATATTTTCATAAATTAATAATTTGTCTTTTATTAATGTTTAAAACAAAAGAATGTAGACTTGTTATGTATCATTGAAAAGCTTATAAATTAAGCAAAAAGACGAGACTATTTTCAGTATAGGTTCCCAATTAAAAAATCATAAGTTTGTGTTATATCTCGAGAATTATTAAGTTTCCAAAAAATCTAATTACGCCATTTTATTCAATCTAAAAATATGGTAAAAATATTGTAAAAACATTTTTTTTCTAATTATTATAATAAATAAGATAGGATACATTTTCAAAATGAGCGAAAAATGAGGTTTTGTCTGTAGCTCAGAAACAAAAGATGATCGAAAATTCCTGTGGTGACTATTAAATTTTTCTCGAAAAGTTGACCCTGCAATGTGCAAACGGTTTTGATCTATCGTTAATATTACCCGAGATACCTTAAAAAACATCGAAAATGAAACACCCTGTACATGCTGGAAATATGTTTTGTATCGTTAACAATTTTCAAGATTGAAAATGGAAAAAATCTAATAATATGCAATATGGAACAGGGTCCTGGACTCCCTGTACATTTCAAAATCAAATAACCTCAAATTTAATATTGAAGTCATTTCCATCTTTTCATCTCCGCGATTTTTCGCGTCAGTAGGGTGGTGCAGTCACTGGAACGAATTAGGGTGAGTCATGGGTTCAAATACCCGTGCAAATTATGTAGGAGGGTGGACAGAAAGGCCTTAGTTTGTAATTGGAATTTGGGGAGAAAATCTATAACTTTATGGAGAAACTATGCCGTCTATTGCAATTGCAATTGCTTTTGACAAGGGGGGTTCCTAAGGGCAGAAGGCAGATTTATATCGTGACAAAGGGCAGTGGTTGTTCCATGGTTAACACGCTTGCTAAGCAAGGGAAAAGTTAGGGATTCAAATCCATTATTCTACAACTCCCAAGTGGACAGGAGGAACTGTCAGTTTTAAATTTTTGCACATATTTAGATATACAGGTTGCAAAAAAATAACAGATAACGGGCTCTGGGGGGCAATTTTTGTAACTAGATAGCGATAGCGAAACAATTCATACTGAATAAGTTATAATCCTCAAAACTAATAAAATTCGCCCTTAACCTTAAAATTAATTTTAATAAAAACAACAACAAAATCGCAACGAAGCAGCCAGTCTTATGCATAATTTTTTATTAATCAACAAAAATATATGCGTTTTTGTGTGGTTTTAATAATATGTCACACGTATGTCATCAAATAGAATTCCAAAAAAATCTGATGTGGCCAGACATTACCTCCGTCAGTTCTATGTATTTTGTACAAATTCCACACAGAAAGTTTTTTTTGCAAATGATTCCATATTTCCAGTACATTAACTTCAGTAAGTTCTATGTATTTATTTGTACAAATTCCATACAGAAAATTCTATATATTTCCAGTAAAATTATAACTCAAATATATTATGTAAATTGCTTTTAGACACTGACATTTCTCAATCAGAATTTTCTTAATGTAGTAGATGTTTCCATGTTTATAGCACAGCTGGCTGCTTTGTGAAATTTAATTTCTTTATAATTTTTTAACTCTATATCCATTGAATATGAAATATAAAATGTAATCAAATCGTATAGAGAATAAAATATTTTTAAATATTTATAATAAATAACATTAAATGTGAAAAAGTGATATTTAACAGCATTTTTTCAAGAAAAACTGTTCAAATCTTCAAATTAGGGTACTTCCGGTCAACCAATTGTAACCAAAATCTAATCAGCTCTTCATATGGGTCTAAAGAAAAGGAATACGCAAAAATTATAATTTTTGTATTGGAGTTATGCGATCCAAAAAAATCGTCACACCCACACCCACATACATACATACATACAAACATACATCCATCCATAAATACATACATACAGACATCATCGTAACAATAGTATAATCGTATTCTAGGGACCCTAACACGTGCTTATTGATTAAAAACTCCATCGAATTTTTTGACTAAAGACAATACATTCCTTACCTAAAGGTGACAGAAGGTAAAAAGCAAAAAGGAAAAAGAAACACGCCGAGGACAAGATGGTGACGCCGAAAGAGGAAGAGTGCCTAATCCTGGAAGGACATAAAAAAAAGAAGAAGACATAAGAAAACAAAAACAGAGCACCGACTACCTAGATTATTTTCTATTAGTTTTAGAAATCAGCAAAGAACACATTCGATACATTTTGAGCTAAAAAATCTGATGTGGCCAGCACATAATCTCTCGCCAGATATTTTACCTGGATGTACGTATAAAACGAAAAATATTTTTAAATACAAATACATATATTCATGTCTCACTACAAAATAATTATTTTAATATAAATTATGTACAATACATACATTTTCTTTATATTCAATATCCTGATTTTTTTTTCTACTTTCCTTTTCTTTTTCTTTTATTCGCCATTCTTTCGCAAATTCCTTTTATATTCTTTTTTAGGTATATTCTTTTGCGTTGTTGACTTTTTATTTATTTTCATAATCTTCATAATGATGTCCAAATATTTTTGACAGTGGCAGACCAATATTTTTGACAGTGACATTTATGTGTGAATTACAAACATTTTAATTTCTTGCCTTGAAGTAGTTTGATCTGAGAATTTTTACATCAAATTATTTTATATGCATTTCTTTATCTCTAAATCTATAGAACATATAATAATGAATTTATATTTATCGAATAAAGAATTTAACGTTCTTTAATATAAGTATTCACATAAATTTTCGATAAATCATATTTAGATGATTTTTTTCTTGAAACTACTACTTTCGGTTGTTCAATTATTACCAAAACTTAATCAACTCTTCCCATTATTGTTAGATTGAGGAATCCGTAGTTAAAAATGTCTTAAGTCTTATAGCATATAGCATTTGAGAAATCGTGGATCCAACATCCACATACATCCACACACACACATACGGACATCATCGTAAAAATGTTATAATCGGATTCTAGGGACCTTAAAACGTGCTTATTCACTAAAATCTGGATATGCGATTTTTAGCATGAATCCAATACCTCTCTTAGCGAGAGGTAAAAATTCTTGTGGAAATCAATGAGTGTCGAAACCGTGGAGTTCCCATGGGTTGGCCTGCCCACCATCCCCTGAGAATCTAGCTGTGCGAACATAGAGGTTATTCCCCCAATTACAGCGCGTGAACCCGTGGTTTGCATTCCGCACAAAAAGCTCAAAATTATCGACCTACATCACGGAGCATCAGTCAGGCAAAGCCCGAGGCCCCACGCCCGCGCCCGACCCATTCATGAATATTTCAACATGATGAATGCCTCATAATTCCCACATCAACCTACAAATAAATAAGGATCGAACATACAGCGATAACCCAACAGATTTGTACAGAGAAACCACTCATTCGTATAAGACAATATCAGAAAACCCCAGTCAAAATTTACGAATGATATGATACATTTGTGTTATGCATAATCTGAATATATTACCTACGTTTATGTAGATCGCAATAAGCATACTACATTTCACCAGAGCCACGAGCTACGAGGAAAAGTTTGGGACCAAACATTGCTTTGTCTCCATGGGCGCCCATACAATGTTGTTCAGGGAGAGGGGGGGGGGGTCTAGCGGGGGCAAAGTCAAGAATACAAAAATATAATATACTAAAAATAAATATATTCTTAAAAATATAAAACAACATAAATATTTATGGAAAAAAATTACAGTACAGTAATAGTACATTACTAACCGAGCTGGTTTCATTACTGTCGAGGGCAAAGATAGCTGACCAAGGCGCAAAGGTTAACAATAACTAACTTCCCAATTTTTTAAAAGTCAGAAATCGTTATATTACCACCCGATTAAACAACATTACCTACTTATTCTTTTTCCGAAAATGCAAATTTTAAATTCCTTGCATCTTTGGCAAATTCATTTAGAACTTCGTTTATATATTTTTGTTTTTTTTCGCTTATGTAATCGCGATGGAGGCTCATTATACATAAACCGTCTAGCCGATCTTCGCTAATAGTAGATTTAATCCATGTTTTCACTCTTCTAAGAGTGCTAAAAGATCTTTCCACAGTGCATGTAGTTGGAAGAAGACAAATTAAAATTTCTAAAGCTTTGGAGATTGCTAGGTAAAATGTACAATGTTGTAAACGTTCTATTACAGGAGTTTTTTTTTAGTAATAATCATTTCTTCATTTTAAACCCAATATTCGTGTCATGCTAAAGCTTCTTCTAAAAAATTGTCAATTTTATAATATGAATGAATCTCTTGAGCTAGTTTAGTAAAATTATTATAGTTTTTGTTTTAAATTAATCGGATAAAATTATAGAGCAAAAAGGCAACATTATTATCTTTCGAAAACTGAGAATTTAAAGAACTAATTAAGGAATCTAAGTAATTTATTGAATCGGAATAGGTTGAGCTATGGTATTGGTAATATTTTTATTTATAATTTGTACTGCGGATGTATCTTTTAAATTGTGTGCGCGCGAAGCTTATCTACGCTAACTTCATGATGAAGATTTGAACGTTAGGAAACAGAAAGAAAACAGGGCGATGTAAGGACATTAGAATGCGACATTAGTAGCCGTGATCAAACAATTAAAAATGGTAGCTTTGCTTTTAAAATTCTTAAAATTAGAGAAAAGCTAGGGGGGGGGGGCAAGTGCCGCCTCTTGCCCCCCCCCCCCTATGGGCGCTCATGTTTGTCTTTTTGTAAGTCGATAATCATTTTCCATCTATTCTCCAATCTCTTTAATGCGTCCAAACATTACAGTATTCTTCCGTAAGAATGGCATTGTGCAATAATATTTAGTTTATAGGTAGTTCAGAAAGAGTTTAATTCGCTCTATAACCTGTGCTGACACCTACTAGGAAACTATCATTTTCTGCATCAAAAACACACATGCAGACAAGACCATTATTCTGGTTTTATTCCAGTTTTTTCTTTTGCATTATTGATAAATCTACTGGAGACATAAATATGCTAAAATGTATGCCAATGTATACGAACTATGTTGACAATTCTAAATTATTTCCTGAACAGAGTAACGACATACGTCACCTTATGAACCGATTCTATATCGTGTGTGGCAAAAAGAAACTAGTTGTAGTAAAATTTGGATTTTAGAACGAACGAAAATAAAACGAATGAAAAAATCTTTTTCAAAAAGGTGGACAAACGGCTTCCAACTGATGAATGTATCACAAAACACACTCAAAAAGAGTAGAGATGAAGTTTTCGGTCTATCTAACTAATAAGTTTTTTTAATGCTAGAATACCGAATACAGTCGAAATAAGACAACATGACTGGCAAAAACTAGTAGGGATTATCTTTTAATAATAAATGGAGTCTAAGGTTAAGGTTAATATAATTAAATCTAATAAAATTAACCCTTAACCTTAAAATTAATTTTAATAAAAACTAAATACGTATTTCGAGAACTAAGTTCTCATCATTAGTAGTACAACAAGGGAAAGTTAAATAGAGTAGTCAAGATTATTCAACATGTCAACCATGCCAGAGGTCCTAACAACTCTGAAAAACAAGGGATTATATAGGTAAGGGAATCACAGGTGAATGATTACCTATAAACTAAGATAAATTTCGTCCAATAATAATGTGCCATTAAATTTTAATTCGTATTTGTATTAAATCGAAAAGTTTTGGTATGGGACCGAGATCTGCGTTCATCAAATTATTTTTATGTTTATTTAGACGATTTAACTAAACTTACCTATATCCGACTGTGCACCGTTTAGCCAGTATTCTGCTTTAAAGTCCTTCTAAAAAAATTAATATTGCTTACAATAACGACACGCTTCGCTCGATTTGAATGAAATTTGGTATGACAATCCATATGGATATAATTCATCTTTTAAGATGATATTTGTTATTATTAGTGAACCACTAGTGTATGAAACTTGGGTATCGCGACCATGATTAAACCATAACTTTTTAATGGCAACGCCAATAATGTAAATTTACTATTCTTCAGAAAAATAAATTTTATCTAGCCGTCTATCCAAATGTCAAATTACTAATTTCAATGACAGAAACAATTTTTTATGAATTGTCAATCTTCTAAAGTTGTTTAGGAGTGAGCCAACATTATTTAAGCGTCTTATTATAATAATAGCAATAAAATACTATAAGGCCGAACAAACGGATATGTTAATAGTTTTAAAATATGGCAAAAGAAATTTTTGACAACCCATAAACAATTCTTACTGTCATTAAAAATAAATTGTTTGATATTTGGAAAGACTGCTAGATAAAATTTATTTTAAAAATTACACGGCGCAATCACATTTTATTTTTTTCTGACTAAATCGGTACAGATATCATAACTTACGCAGAGTATCTTTCTGGAAAATAATAAATTTACATTATTGGCGTTGCCATTAAAAAGTTGTGGTCTATTCATGGTCGCGACACCCAAGTTTCATACACTAGTGGTTCACTAACAATAACAAATACAATCTTAAAAGATGAATTATATCCATATGGATTGTCATACCAAATTTCATTCAAATCGAACAAAGCGTTTCGTTATTATAAGCAATATTATTTTTTTTAGAAGGACTTTGAAGAAGAATACTGGCTAAATGGTGTACTGTCGGATATAGGTAAGTTTAGTTAAATCGTCTTATTCTGGGCCCAGGAATCTGTGGTTAAGCCATGACTCCCTATTTCCAAGACACGCTGTATATAAATTGAGGTCTGATTTTTCATCTCTGGATATAGTTTCAAAGAAAAATATAGCGTAGATGTTATAGCAAAATTTCACATGTGTTAATTTTTCGTTGCGATATTTTTAATTTATAGTTTAACAGTTTAACTAGAGATGAAAATACCGGGCATATATCGTCATGTTGTTTAGAATATTTTATGATTGAAAACGAAAACGGAATAAAGTGATAGGATTAAATGTATGCATCTAGCATTTATCATATTTGCAAGATAATCCTTTGCATTAGTCAATCCCGCATATATCTCCTAATTAAAACAACTGAAGTACTCTCTTATGTCCATGTACATCCAATTATAACAGTGTAGTGGTGTAGTGCCCTTCATGGGTGGACCATGGAGTGCAGAGGGACGCAGAGGTGTAAAGGAAAAGGGAAGCGTTAAAAACACCAGCACGACCAGCGAGCGAAACAAACACGAAGCAAACGGCGTTTGTTTTTTGTTTTACAGCGTGCCAGCCATGGCTTACTCCGATGTAGAGAGCTACCCGCAATGATAATTAATGAACATGGGTTGGACACCACACCAGGGGTTCTCAAAATGGGGAGATATTTTTCCCTGTGCCAAATACAGGACGGATTTTTAATGCGGACTTATGATTTTAGAATATACTAGCGAAAACTCGGCAAAGCCGAGTTTTCCCTAGGGCTCCGCCAATAGTGTTTTATAATAGTCTATACGTACATCCAATATATCTACACACAATTTAAAACCAAAGTGCTAACGCCAACAGTCTTGTTAGATACCCAAATTCTCTCAAACGAATTAATTTTATGCATAAAACAAAAGCCAATTAACGTGTCAGAAATTTTGATACATGTATCTAACAGTCCTTAATTTGACGTCTCATTTGATACTAAACACGCTTATTTCTAACATATTTATGCACAAAACAAAAGCCGACTGTAATGTCTAATTGTTAACACTTCTATATTATAGCTCGGCACGACATGGTTCTGACTTTATGCGAAAAACAAAAGCCGATCGAGTTGATGCCTAATTTTGAAAGTTCTATAGTTTAGCCATGCAGAAAACTTTTAGTTTAATACCAAACAGGATATATTTTTGACAAATTTATACGAAAAACAAGATATGTTTTGTCAAGAGCTGTCATGGAGATATGTCAAAAATACGACAGCTCGGTAGGCTACCGTTTTCTTGCAAAAGTTGTCAATAATATTTCAGATGTATACTCAAAAAATGCAGTTTATATAATTTTTCGACATTCTTACATACCAGGTGGCGCTCCAAATCCGTTACATAGGCATTTAACGTGGGAAAACAGTTTTTCCTTGCGCGTTGCTTTCCAAATTATTTTATGAAAAAAATACTTCGAATAAAACATATAGATCATGAAATTCTGCCTTTGAATCAAGATGTAAATTTAATTGTGTGATTTTTTATTAATTGGCAATAAAAGAATTTTAAAATAGGTAATTTTAAACGTAATATATGAAAATGAAATACAGATTAAAATCTGTACCGTTTTAAAGTGTAAGAAAATGAATTGCAAAAAATAACATTAAAACATACCATCTAAAAATATTGAATTGTCTTATTCCAAACATTAAGGCATGATTTTGCTGTAGGATTTTTGGTTTCTCCAATGAGTAACACATTGCTGGATGGACTCGATGAAGAACAACTAACTAACGCGTATCTTTCTAATTTTGTACATGTACTCTTTATCGATTGTGATGTTTATATGTCTTGCTCAGCCTGACATTTTGTTAAATCTATTTACAAAATAAATTATATAAATTAACAATAAACATGGCTTAAAATCATTACATATACTTCATTCTACGATGTCTTCCGATGCCATTTCTCCACTGCTCTCTACCTTGCCGTAGGTCTTCATTTAATCCTCTCTCTCTTATTTCTTCTTGGACTCCTGCAATACCGAACCTCTTCTAGGTCTCCTTCTTTTCTTTTTGCCGATAGGTGTCCACTGTAGTATTTGTTTTGGAAGCCTATAGTAATTTGAATGTCCATGATATCTCTTATTCTTTCGTTCCTTATCTCTTCTCTTCTTGACTTTCCTGCTGCCCTCCTCCAATAATCCATTTTCATTGCTAGGAGAATTAATTCAGCCTTTTTCTTTAAAGGTCACATATGCTTTTTATAATGGTGTTATGAATTCTTCTTTTATTTTCCTTTGAAATAATTTAATCCCATAATATGCTATTTAGTTGGAATATAGCTTTTCCTCCTTGTGTACAGCGTCCCTTTATGGTGCTTATTCATAAATTTTATTCCAAGTATTTTATTCTGTAGTGTTTAATCTTTTGTCCTGAGTTTAGCATCAAATCTTGCTGGGACCCTTTTAAACCCATATATTCTGTTTTATGCTGTTTACTACTACGGTATTTTTCTATAATTTTTCGTGTCATGTATTCACTATCGTAGTAGTCCTGTGCAATAAGTATTTGATCATCTGCAATAATAATAAGGTGTAAATTGTTTGTATATACCCATATTTTTGCACTTTTTCTTCCACGATTACAGTGCCTTTATTACATATACCTACCTAATTTAATTCCTACATTCTTTTCTTCAATTTTACATATTATTTAAATATTTTTAGCATTGAAAGGGACAACCGATACGACATTCATAATTTGTCATTAACGTATCAAATGTGACACATGACAATGTTTATCTTTTTAGTTTTGTACATGTATTCTTGGATCGATTGTGATATTATTCCTGCCTTTCTTATCTTTGTCGACGTGTTTCCTTATACATTTTCCAAAACTCTATTCACAAAATAAATTATAAAATAAATTAATAAAAAAACATGGCTTAAAATGAATATGTATACCTACCTCGTTTAATTCATTACCTTTTCTTCTTCAATTTTACGAGTACATATTATTTATGAATTTTTTTACATTCAAAAGGATGAAAACCGATAATTTGTCATCATTGACACTGACATGCCAAATGACATGACAGCGTTTATCTTCTTAAATTTTTCAAGGAAAACTGTGATCGTTACTGTGACCTATTGTTTCTTTCCCAATTTTCAACCTTTCATAATTTTTTTACACAAAAACTATGCATCCTACTGGAATTCGACCCATTAGAAGGGCATTGAAGCCAATCATTTCCGACAACTTGGTATAAATTTCACGAAAATCGGTCGCACCGTTCAAGCTGTAGCCTTGTCTAAAGTTTCGGCGATCGTCTTGATTAATTCAAACAACTATATATGACTCTAACCTTTTAGTATTAAGGACTAGCGAAAACTCGGCAAAGCCGAGTTTTCCCTAGGGCTCCGCCAATAGTGTTTTATAATAGTCTATACGTACATCCAATATATCTACACACAATTTAAAACCAAAGTGCTAACGCCAACAGTCTTGTTAGATACCCAAATTCTCTCAAACGAATTAATTTTATGCATAAAACAAAAGCCAATTAACGTGTCAGAAATTTTGATACATGTATCTAACAGTCCTTAATTTGACGTCTCATTTGATACTAAACACGCTTATTTCTAACATATTTATGCACAAAACAAAAGCCGACTGTAATGTCTAATTGTTAACACTTCTATATTATAGCTCGGCACGACATGGTTCTGACTTTATGCGAAAAACAAAAGCCGATCGAGTTGATGCCTAATTTTGAAAGTTCTATAGTTTAGCCATGCAGAAAACTTTTAGTTTAATACCAAACAGGATATATTTTTGACAAATTTATACGAAAAACAAGATATGTTTTGTCAAGAGCTGTCATGGAGATATGTCAAAAATACGACAGCTCGGTAGGCTACCGTTTTCTTGCAAAAGTTGTCAATAATATTTCAGATGTATACTCAAAAAATGCAGTTTATATAATTTTTCGACATTCTTACATACCAGGTGGCGCTCCAAATCCGTTACATAGGCATTTAACGTGGGAAAACAGTTTTTCCTTGCGCGTTGCTTTCCAAATTATTTTATGAAAAAAATACTTCGAATAAAACATATAGATCATGAAATTCTGCCTTTGAATCAAGATGTAAATTTAATTGTGTGATTTTTTATTAATTGGCAATAAAAGAATTTTAAAATAGGTAATTTTAAACGTAATATATGAAAATGAAATACAGATTAAAATCTGTACCGTTTTAAAGTGTAAGAAAATGAATTGCAAAAAATAACATTAAAACATACCATCTAAAAATATTGAATTGTCTTATTCCAAACATTAAGGCATGATTTTGCTGTAGGATTTTTGGTTTCTCCAATGAGTAACACATTGCTGGATGGACTCGATGAAGAACAACTAACTAACGCGTATCTTTCTAATTTTGTACATGTACTCTTTATCGATTGTGATGTTTATATGTCTTGCTCAGCCTGACATTTTGTTAAATCTATTTACAAAATAAATTATATAAATTAACAATAAACATGGCTTAAAATCATTACATATACTTCATTCTACGATGTCTTCCGATGCCATTTCTCCACTGCTCTCTACCTTGCCGTAGGTCTTCATTTAATCCTCTCTCTCTTATTTCTTCTTGGACTCCTGCAATACCGAACCTCTTCTAGGTCTCCTTCTTTTCTTTTTGCCGATAGGTGTCCACTGTAGTATTTGTTTTGGAAGCCTATAGTAATTTGAATGTCCATGATATCTCTTATTCTTTCGTTCCTTATCTCTTCTCTTCTTGACTTTCCTGCTGCCCTCCTCCAATAATCCATTTTCATTGCTAGGAGAATTAATTCAGCCTTTTTCTTTAAAGGTCACATATGCTTTTTATAATGGTGTTATGAATTCTTCTTTTATTTTCCTTTGAAATAATTTAATCCCATAATATGCTATTTAGTTGGAATATAGCTTTTCCTCCTTGTGTACAGCGTCCCTTTATGGTGCTTATTCATAAATTTTATTCCAAGTATTTTATTCTGTAGTGTTTAATCTTTTGTCCTGAGTTTAGCATCAAATCTTGCTGGGACCCTTTTAAACCCATATATTCTGTTTTATGCTGTTTACTACTACGGTATTTTTCTATAATTTTTCGTGTCATGTATTCACTATCGTAGTAGTCCTGTGCAATAAGTATTTGATCATCTGCAATAATAATAAGGTGTAAATTGTTTGTATATACCCATATTTTTGCACTTTTTCTTCCACGATTACAGTGCCTTTATTACATATACCTACCTAATTTAATTCCTACATTCTTTTCTTCAATTTTACATATTATTTAAATATTTTTAGCATTGAAAGGGACAACCGATACGACATTCATAATTTGTCATTAACGTATCAAATGTGACACATGACAATGTTTATCTTTTTAGTTTTGTACATGTATTCTTGGATCGATTGTGATATTATTCCTGCCTTTCTTATCTTTGTCGACGTGTTTCCTTATACATTTTCCAAAACTCTATTCACAAAATAAATTATAAAATAAATTAATAAAAAAACATGGCTTAAAATGAATATGTATACCTACCTCGTTTAATTCATTACCTTTTCTTCTTCAATTTTACGAGTACATATTATTTATGAATTTTTTTACATTCAAAAGGATGAAAACCGATAATTTGTCATCATTGACACTGACATGCCAAATGACATGACAGCGTTTATCTTCTTAAATTTTTCAAGGAAAACTGTGATCGTTACTGTGACCTATTGTTTCTTTCCCAATTTTCAACCTTTCATAATTTTTTTACACAAAAACTATGCATCCTACTGGAATTCGACCCATTAGAAGGGCATTGAAGCCAATCATTTCCGACAACTTGGTATAAATTTCACGAAAATCGGTCGCACCGTTCAAGCTGTAGCCTTGTCTAAAGTTTCGGCGATCGTCTTGATTAATTCAAACAACTATATATGACTCTAACCTTTTAGTATTAAGGACTAGCGAAAACTCGGCAAAGCCGAGTTTTCCCTAGGGCTCCGCCGATAGTGTTTTATAATAGTCTATACGTACATCCAATATATCTACGCACAATTTAAAACCAAAGTGCTAAAGCCAACAGTCTTGTTAGATACCCAAATTCTCTCAAACGAATTAACTTTATGCATAAAACAAAAGCCAATTAACGTGTCAGAAATTTTGATACATGTATCTAACAGTCCTGGCACAAAACAAAAGCCGACTGTAATGTCTAATTGTTAACACTTCTATATTATAGCTCGGCAGAAAAAATTTCACTCGATCCCAATCACGACATGGTTCTGACTTTATGCGAAAAACAAAAGCCGATCGAGTTGATGCCTAAATTTTGAAAGTTCTATAGTTTAGCCATGCAGAAATCTTTTCGTTTAATACCAAACAGGATATATTTCTGACAAATTTATACGAAAAACAAGATATGTTTTGTAAAGGGCTGTCATGGAGATATGTCAAAAATACGACAGCTCGGTAGGCTACCGTTGTCTTGCAAAAAGTTGTCAATAATATTTCAGATGTATAATCAAAAAATGCAGTTAATATAATCTTTCGATATACTTACATACCACGTGGCGCTCCAAATCCGTTACATATAGGCATTTAACATGGGAAAACAGTTTTTCCTTGCGCGTTGCTTTCCAAATTATTTTAGAAAAAAAATACTTCAAATAAAAGATGTAGATCATGAAATTCTGCTTTTGAATCAAGATTTAAATTTAATTGTGTGATTTTTTATTAATTGGCAATAAAAGAATTTTAAAATGGGTAATTTTAAACGTAATATATGAAAATGAAATGCAGATTAAAATCTGTACCGTTTTAAAGTGTAAGAAAATGAATTGCAACAAATAACATTAAAACATACCATCTAAAAATATTGAATTGTCTTATTCCAAACATTAAGGCATGATTTTGCTGTAGGATTTTGGTTTCTCCAATGAGTAACACATTTCTGGCTGGACTCGATGAAGAACAACTAACTAACGCGTATCTTTCTAATTTTGTACATGTACTCTTTATCGATTGTGATGTTCATATGTCTTGCTCAGCCTGACATTTTGTTAAATCTATTTACAAAATAAATTACATAAATTAACAATAAACATGGCTTAAAATCATTACATATACTTCATTCTACGATGTCTTCCGATGCCATTTCTCCACTGCTCTCTACCTTGCCGTAGGTCTTCATTTAATCCTCTCTCTCTCTTATTTCTTCTTGGGCTCCTGCTATACCGAACCTCTTCTAGGTCTCCTTCTTTTCTTATTGCCGATAGGTGTCCACTGTAGTATTTGTTTTGGAAGCCTATAGTAATTTGAATGTCCATGATATCTCTTTCTTTCGTTCCTTATCTTTTCTCTTCTTGACTTTCCTGCTGCCCTCCTCCAATAATCCATTTTCATAGCTAGGAGAATTAATTCAGCCTTTTTCTTTAAAGGTCACATATGCTTTTTCTAATGGTGTTATGAATTCTTCTTTTATTTTCCTTTGAAATAATTTAATCCCATATTAGGCTATTTAGTTGGAATATAGCCTTTCCTAGTTGTGTACAGCGTTCCTTTATGGTGCTTATTCATAAATTTTATCCCAAGTATTTATATTCTGTAGTGTTTAATCTTTTGTCCTGTGTTTAGCATCAAATCTTGCTGGAACCCTTTTAAACCCATATATTCTGTTTTATGCTGTTTACTTCTAAACCCCAGCTACGGTATTTTTCTATAATTTTTCGTGTCATGTATTCACTATCGTAGTAGTCATGTGCAATAAGTATTTGATCATCTGCAATAATAATAAGGTGTAAATTGTTTGATCTTCCAAAGGTATACCCATATTTTTGCACTTTTTCTACCACGATTACAGTGCTTTTGTTACATATACCTACCTAATTTAATTCCTTCATTCTTTTCTTCAATTTTACATATTATTTAAATATTTTTAGCATTGAAAGGGACAACTGATATGACATTCATAATTTGGCATTAACGTATCAAATGTGACACATGGCAATGTTTATCTTTTTAATTTTCGTACATGTATACTTGGATCGATTGTGATATTATTCCTGCCTTTCTTATCTTTGTCGACGTGTTTCCTTATACATTTTCCAAAACTCTATTCACAAAATAAATTATATAATAAATTAATAAAAAAACATGGCTTAAAATGAAAATATATACCTACCTCGTTTAATTCATTAACTTTTCTTCTTCAATTTTACGAGTACATATTATTTATGAATTTTTTTACATTCAAAAGGATGAAAACCGATAATTTGTCATCATTGACACTGACATGCCACATGACATGACAGCGTTTATCTTCTTAAATTTTTCAAGGAAAACTGTGATCGTTACTGTGACCTATTGTTTCTTTCCCAATTTTCAACCTTTAATAATTTTTTTACACAAAAACTATGCATCCTACTGGAATTCGACCCATTAGAAGGGCATTGAAGCCAATCATTTCCGACAACTTGGTATAAATTTCACGAAAATCGGTCGCACCGTTCAAGCTGTAGCCTTGTCTAAAGTTTCGGCGATCGTCTTGATTAATTCAAACAACTATATATGACTCTAACCTTTTAGTATTATAGATTACTGTTGCCATGCACTGATTTCTGAAGTAACTTCTTAGACAAAATATTTATAAATCAGATTTTATTAATATTTTACAAAAATTAATGCAAATAACGCGAATACGATTCCATGTATTTTGTATAAATGTCGTATACAGAGTGATCAAAAATAGTTGAAGGTTATGTGATAACTTTTGTTCCAAACTAATGTCAACATTTTATTCCACATGCGACAGATGATGACAGGTGCATGATATTTGATTAATATGATTTCCATACGTTGATAGAGTACGCGGCAAATGTCAAAATTCTATGGAGAGGTACACTTCAGCCATTTTTGTTAACTCTGTATAACGTTCCTTTCAAAAGATTCTATTTCTTGTACATACATTACCTTAAGGCTGTGGTGTGTATTTTATACAAATTCCATACAGAAAGTTTCTAGCAAAAGATCCTATATTTCCAGTAAAATATAACACAAATATACTGTCAATTGAACTTGACACTGACATCATTCAATCAGAATTTTCTTAATATATCAGCTGTTTCTAGTTATAGCACAGCTGGCTAATGTATGACATTTAATTGCTTTATAATTTTTACCTCCCGTCATACCGTAGGTAAGGGAGGTAATGTAATCGTGCCAAAAATTCGATGGTGTGTTTTCAGTAAATAAGCACGAATTAGGGTCGATAACTCTTATAACAAACTTATAAATATTTCTATTTTCCGTATTTAAGCTTTCTGCATTCATATAAAGAGTTGATTAGATTTTGGGTAAAATTGGATAACCGGAAGTGATTGTTTACTTGAAGCCCATAAACTATATAAAATATAATCCTAAACTTTTCAATTTTACTATTTAAAACTTCTATATCAAGGGGAACAAGATATTGAATTTTGGCTAAAATGAATAAACCAGATATGACATTTTACTTGAAGTTCTGAACAGATTTTCGTAAAAAATGTATTATGATATACTCCAAAACTTGTCAAATTTAGTATTTAAGATTTTTATATTAATTAGAACATGTCATATTTCTTCTAAAATTGATAAACCGGAAGTGATACTTTACTTCAAGCTCTGAACAGATTTTCGTGAAAAATATAATAGGATATATTACAAAACTTATTAAATTTAGTATTTAAGACTTATATAAAGGGAAGATTATACCTATATGATAAACCGGAAGTGGTACTTAATTTGTTATTACAGACTTAAATAAAATAAAATAAATATATCATCACGGCGTATTACCCATTGTTGGGTGTGCCAATCCGCTTTGTATGCAGATATCGGTAATGATGATGACATATTTGTACCGTGCGGGCGTTTATCAGGCGTCACCTCACGGGCACTCATTGCTGGCGTGGAGAGTGCACCACAGGGGTCAATTTTTGTGCCATTTAAAATTTGAAATATTTGGCGTCGGTCGGGATCGAACCCGGTTCCCCAGATTCGCGACCAGACACTCAGGCACGCAGCTACGAGATCGCATCTATTACAGACTTGGAACAACAAATTAGATTTTGTTTACAAACGATCAACTGGAAGTGATACTTTATTTAAAGCTCATTGCTGTTTCAAACACGGAATTGACGGGAGGTCATGTGTTGGCCACATCAGATTTTTTAACTCTATATCCATTTAATATGAAGTATAAAATGCATTCAAATCGTATAGAGAATATTTATAATAACATTAAATGTGAAAAAATGATATTTAACATCGTTTCTTCAAGAAAACTGTTAAAATCTTCAAATTATGTAACGAAGAAGAATACTAGAGAATTATAATTTTTGAAATTGTAGTATGAGTTATTGCAGATGATAATTTTGTCACACCACACACCCACATACATCGTAAATATAGTACTCGTAAAATCATAAACAAATTTGTTTATTCATCTTTTATTTTTCGGTAAAAAAGTTTGTGTAGAAGCAGTAAAAGTCTCTTTTCTTCTGTCTGGTATGTTAATTGTTAATTACCATAACAACAAACTATAAACAAAAATGAAAGTTCTTCCATTGTTTGCTGGCACTGGGTTGAGAGAATGAATATACATGCTCCCCAGGCACAATCGCGCGATTGTCTTCCTAATACCCCTAGCGTTAAGGATGATATTCGGACGTTAAAATTCCTGTTTTATTATAAAACCAGTACGAAATCCGACTCAGTTTTATACGGCACATGAATGTACCTCGTATTATGTTTTGTTTCCTGGAGGTAATGACAAATTAATTAAAAGGAGGGAAATGGTGGAGTGTTATTAGAATTGAAGACGTGTCCTCAAATATAATTACAAATATGAAACGGGCAGGCCTTTAAATTATTTTTAGAACATTAAATTATCTTACACAAATTCATAATTTTGACACTGGACAAACAATTAAACATTTGAACCACGATATGAACATTGTTCCGAGTTAAAGCATACTCGATAATACTGCAGTTTCGAGTAATGGATGATTGTGATTGGTCCTACCGTAAATATCGAGGGTATACTGCTAAAAGTGTCCAAGTAAAAAATCGTAGTACTTTGTGAGAAATTGCAATTAAATACTTTTACGGTAATCGGAAAATTCATGATTTAAATGTTTTATAACATTTTTTTGTAGTGTAAAGTAATTTGGAAGGAGGGGTGGGTTTTGACTTGGTCCCTAATGTATTTTAAATATGATTCAACTTCGTTAAAAAAATTATTTTTAGCACAGATATTTGACAGTAAAAATTTGTAGTTTGACATTTGAATAGACTGCTAGATCAAATTTATTTTAAAAATTACACGGCGCAGGCACTTACCTTTTATTTTCTTCTGACTAAATCGTTACAGATATCATAGCGTATACTATTATTCACGAAAGATGACTATTCAAGGTCGTTTGTTCGAAGAAAGAATACACATCACTTTATAGCAGTAGCTTAGCAACATTTTGAATTAAAAACAGAAAGATTATTTGACCTATGTCTATTTAATTTATGTGGTGTGACAGATATACGTAAATAGTGACATTACTTTCTAACACACTATAAATAATAATGACATATGTCGTAGAATTACAGATACCTAATTATCTACTACACTGCCCTCTGTGCCAATATTTACCAAGTGGCGTTGATGTTTAAATCAAATTATTATTCCTTGGTTTATAAGTTAAGTCTGTTTTTGTATTTTGCAAAAACATAAGTGAAGAACATAAATTTTTCAAAAAAGCAATATTTAGAAAGAAACATAATTTTCAAACGAATTACTCTTAAGAAATATTCGTTTTCCGGGAATGGACTGTGTCATATTTTGAGTCAGAGCTCAACGTTTCGCCCGCAGTCATATGGGGCATCTTCAGGAGCAAGGGGGATAGTACTGTCTTAAACACGGTTACCCGACGTGTCAACCACGCTAGAGGCCGAGTTTAAGCAACAAGGAGGGAGACTCAGTTTACAAGGTTACCCGACGTGTAAACCACGCTAGAGGCCAAATAAACCAAGTGACGAAAGAAGGCCGAGAAGACGGTTATATACTAATCTAAAGATACGGTAGATGAGCGGAGCTAATGAGGACCAATGGGAATCGAGTTCGTAATGGTAGACCATTACGAACTCGATTCCCATTGGTCCTCATTAGCTCCGCTCATCTACCGTATCTTTAGATTAGTATATAACCGTCTTCTCGGCCTTCTTTCGTCACTTGGTTTATTTGGCCTCTAGCGTGGTTTACACGTCGGGTAACCTTGTAAACTGAGTCTCCCTCCTTGTTGCTTAAACTCGGCCTCTAGCGTGGTTGACACGTCGGGTAACCGTGTTTAAGACAGTACTATCCCCCTTGCTCCTGAAGATGCCCCATATGACTGCGGGCGAAACGTTGAGCTCTGACTCAAAATATGACACAGTCCATTCCCGGAAAACGAATATTTCTCATGACTCAGACTGTGGAAGCCTACGCAATTATTTCACGAATTACTCTTATTTTTCAGTTAAAATGTGTCCATAAATATTTCATGTTGCACGCCTAGGCATACGAAATGCAACGAAGTTATCTGCAAGTAATATTATATCAGACTGCTCACAAATGACCTTAATAGTCATCTTTCGTGAATAATAGTTTATGCAGAGACACCAAAGTTTACTATTGAATGTATTTTTCTGAAAAACAGTAAATTTACATTATTGGCGTTGCCATTAAAAAGTTATAGTTTAATCATGGTCGCGATACCCAAGTTTCATACACTAGTGGTCACTAACAATAACAAATATCATCTTAAAAGATGAATTATATCCATATGGATTGTCATACCAAATTTCATTCAAATCAAACAAAGCGTTTCGTTGTTATAAGCAATATTAATTTTTCTTGGAAAGACTTTAAAGCAGAATACTGGCTAAACGGTGCACAGTTGGATATAGGTAAGTTTAGTTAATTCGTCTTATTTTGGTCCCAGGAATCTGTGGTTAAGCCATATCCCCCTATTTTCAAGACACCCTGTATAAACATTCAATAATTCATAACACAATCTTTCCCATATATTATCCGAGCGAGAAAAATGTAATTTTTGAATTTTGAACATAATATCATACATCTATTAAATAATTTCCCTTTTTCAAGCAATTTGCTCTGATTTTTGGGGGCATCTGAGAAAATAGCCAGGGGCGATTTTATGCTTAATCCGGCCCTGCTCATATTTAATATTTTTTAACTTGGTCACTTTTAGCAGTATACCCACGATATAAGTAATAACATCGAATGGGATTACATTTTATATTCATCACCTAAGGAGAAATTATTTTCTAAAACGTCCAATTACCCGACTGTGTTTCATTTACAATGATATTGTAAGGAAAATAGATATTGAGGTTGACATTTTTAACATAAATTACGTTGCTTTTAAAAATATTTTGAATTCTAATCTACGTACATTTTGATATAAATAGAATAAATCTTATTCATATATATTTTTTCCTTCTATGGTGTATTATTTTTTATTTTTATTATTTTTTATGTATGCATATTGTGTTTGACATTTCGTCTTTGTCTACGTCAAACATGTTTTTTGGGTTTTTGCTAATTTGTGTATCTCTGACCCCCTTGTAATTGGGATATTATATCCTGAAGGAGGTCAATAATATATAGTCAATAATATAGAGAGAATACGTGATGATGTTCCGATTTGTATTATTCGTTTTGTGTACAGGTGTTACTTGTATAATACATTTCAAAATAATATTACAAATACGACGTGCAAAATTCAAGTTTTATGTTGAAAATAACACTATCGCAGATGCTAAACGTGCATACTTATCACATTATTATTTTTACGAGTGTCGTAAACGACTACAAAAAATTTATCATCTTGCATTCAGTATTCATCGATCTAATTCTCATAAAATCTTATGTTTATTCTCAAAATACTTCGAAACATGATTACACCACGAATATGAGTTTCTTTTACTTCTTTTCGAATTAAAGAATAATAATTTTATTGACGATTATTTACCTTTACCTATATAAATATATATTCACTGCATATTACCCATTGCTGGGTGTGCCGATCTGTTTTGTACACAGATATCGGTAATGATGATAACATATTTGTACCGTGCGGGCGTTTACCAGGCGCCATCTCACGGGCACTCATTGCTGGCGTGGAGAGTGCACCACCACATGATCTATGAGATTTTGTTCATATTGGCGATTTTTAAAATTTAAAAATGACGGAACAATGACTTGATTAAATTTTGTGTTAAAAATGCTACAGAAGTGCATTGAAATGGTGCAAATATTGAAGAAGGTTTTTGGCGAGGAAGGTATGTCGAAATCAAGCTAGAGAAAGGTCAGGCAATAGGACAGAGAGAGAAAGAAACAGTTTTACTTTCTGCGCAACAGCTCATCACGTTTGGCACGGGCTCTACAAATGTTTTCAAGAGGGCCATGAAGACGTAGATGATGGCAAGAGAATTGGAAGACCATCACATCAACCACCGATGAAAATGTTGCAAAAATTGAAGATATTGTATTTAGTAATTGCTGAATAACTTCAAGGAAGATTGCTGAGGATATTGACGAAGCATTTCGCCACGCACGGTGATTTTTACCTTCCCCTACCCTTGGTAAACGGATATATAGGGATCGTGCTAAAACTCGCATATTGAGATTTAGTAAATGAGCATGTTTTAAGGTCCCTAGAATCAGATTTTAACATTTTCACGATGAGGTCTGTGGGCGTGTGTGTATGTCTGTATGCATCCTCTTTACGCTTAAATACTATCATTCAGAAAATATTGAAATCGTACAATCTTGTTCTACTTTAATAAGGAAAGAAGCAATTAGATTTAAGTGTAAATCGGATAACCGGCACTTTACTTGAAGCTCAAAATAGTTTTTGATAAAATAAGATAATGGATTTTGAACAAGACAATATTAATATTGACGAATAAGCACTTACTTATTGAAATAATTGAAAATTCCATTATTTATCATCTATAATTTAAACCCCGGATCCTACGCTTTAAACAAACAAAACTCCTTGGTTACGCAGTGATTCAAATGTATGTATCTGACAGATAAATGTCACTGTCAAAGAACTAATAATTTCAAATTAATAATAGTAACGTTTTAAAAAGATAAAAGTAAATAAAACAATACGAAAGGCATTCAATACAGTTTCCAGATTAAGTATATATGTATGTATTTAAATTAATAAAAATTAACGATTCACAAAAAAGTTTAAGCTAAACCTCATTTTTGGATTAGTGAATTCTATTCTATCCCGGTATTTAAAATTGAATCTTCATTTTATTATCAAAAAAGGTAGTTACTTGGATTAGATTAGACTATATTTCAAGAAATAAACTGCCAAAATTATGTAAAATTAGCTAATTCAAAAATAAGGATTAGTTTAATCTTTTTTGTGACTCGGGCTGTAAATGGCGGGAGGTATTGTGTTGGCCTCACCAGATTTTTTTTATTAAACCTTGTATACGACTTTGTTTTGAACATAAGTTATTCGTCTTTATTTAGTAGGTATAACTTTTTGTGTTGATAATATAAACGGTGAATATTTAATATCTAAATTAAATTTTCTTACAGTGAAACTTTTGCGCCCACGATTAACTAAATTCTGAATTCTTGTGTCTTATTCTAATTTTGTTAAGACAACGTAAATATGGAAATGAACAAAACATTTTCCTATTTTGCAAATTTGATTTCTTGACACTTTCTTTATTCAATTTAGCTGGGACATAAATAAAGTAAGAACAAAATTGACAAAGTGAATATAATTTATTCAAATTTTGACATTCATACAAATAAAAATACAAATTTTCCGGCGTCATGGTGTTTTGCATATAACTGAAGAATCCGCAAGTATCTTAAGATGTTAGGTTAGCCAGTGGCGTAGTTTAGATGATTTTCGAAAGGGACTTACCGCTTCTGTATGGATAGGGTGCACTGCAAAAAGCATAGCCGCTGCAAAGCTGGACAGCTCTGGAAGAAACATGGAGCACATCCTGAAAAGAGAGAAACATATTTCAGAATATTTAAAAACAAATATAAGTTATTTTTTTCGTTCGTTTCAGGTGCAAGCATCCCTCGAGTCTCAATTACTGTTAGAGCAAATTAAAAATAATCCTATTTCATAGAATTGCCAAATTAAATAGTTTAAAGATCAAAATATTTTGTTATAATTCAGTTACCCTAGTCGACCATCTATTTTCAGCCAGACATATAGTAATGTATTTCTGTGCTTTCCTAGTCCAGTATTTAAATGGGTTCATGCATAAATTTCATACCTGTCAACTTTCATTCGCTACTCATACCATATATAGTTTAGTTCAAGATCATTTCTTTGACTTCTATAATATCTGCAATTTCGACTACAATAACGAAAACCGAATATGTTGAACTTATAGCAGTAGAAAATAGGTTTTACTTACAAGCTCTTTCGATTCATAATCGCTTACACGACGATTATATAGAGAATTGACTTGGAACATTTACAATTCGTACCGATTTTTCTAGGTATACTTAAAAGAGCAATACTTGTTAATATTGCAATATCAATACAGTACATAATTCTGAAACTGAAGCAGTACCTCTTGGATATATCCGGAAAACTGCTTTTAACAAAAAAAATATCTATTATACTTAAATATATGAAAAATAATTTTATCACACGGAAAATTATCAGCAAATAGTGAAATACGGCCCTCGAGTAACAGCATCCAATGAAAAAATTTGTAAGTGGTCGATCTTCTAGGGCATTTTTACAAAAAAAAAAATTGCATAATGAGTACTTCTCAGGCAAATTCTCTATATAGTCGTTGTGTAAGCAATTGTAAACCGAAAGAGCTTGTAAGTAAAACCTATTTTCTATTGCTATAAGTTTACCATATGTGGTTTTCGCTATTGTAGTCGAAATTGCAGGGATTATAGAAGTCAAAGAAATGATTTTGAACTAAACTACTCATTGCTGACCTGGAAGTGGAGTTTAGTTTTTAATAAACAAGCGCCTTCTTTGATTATAATTTACCGCTGGTATTAAAAATTGAATGAAAAAGGAATTCTGTTCATCAACAAAAAGGAATAGGGTGTTCTCAACTTTTTGGAAGGAAAGACTGATGAAGTTTATTATTTTTGAACGGAACTACTTTGAACGTATTTAAAATAAAATTATAAAAAATAAGAATCATGTGTCTTATTCTCAACACATTTGTTTAAACATTCAACATTATAAAAATTAGACAAAAATTCAAGTGGTATTGATAAATTCCTATCACTTCCTTTTCTTAGAACACTACTTATAGAGTATAATGTTTGTTTTAAACCCATTACTTGTCGTTTATTTATTTTCTTTCGTGTTTGTAGTGTTTGTAAACTACGTATCTTAAAATATTCTTCTATTTTTGGTATTTACTTCGAAATACTTTAAAGATAGGGACGTTTCTAAATTTAAAAAGTTTACTTTAAATCTAACTCCAAGTCGAATTTATACAGTTTAAAACTTTTCCAACATCTTCTAAACCATATATTTAAAAATAAAAATTTCAGTAATTCCTTTAAAATATAAAAGAATTTAGAAAATCACTGAAATTAATCTTACATGTCAAGGAAGCTAATTGTTGAAAAGGATAAAAGTAATTGACTTAATCTCGGCCAAGGATAAATCCTGTAAATAACATCTTATTTGTAAACAAATTTGAAAAATAAACCCGAAGTGTTTTTCTCATGAGAGAAATTGATAAACTTTTGTATTGTCATTATAGTTAATATCTTTAAGTTTTATCTTTAATAACTCTACGAGGGTCAAGGCCAAGGTTATGGTAGTAACCTTGAAGAAAATATACCGTGGAGTTCATGTGTACAGTAAAATTATTGAAAGATGTCCGATGAAGGTCATCTACGAATTGTATGAATTAAGATTTTAGAATCGCCCACTAGTATTAAAAGTTACAATGATCTGTCACTTTTCAACATTGGTGTTAAAAAAATATTGCAAATTATGAACTTCAAAACAGATAATCTTCAATTAAATTTTAAAAATCTGATGTGGCCAGCACATTACCTTCCGTCAGTTATATGAGGTATTTACGAAAATTCTACCGGTGAACTGTTACCGGTAAACAGCTTTTATCAGTTTATAGCTACCGGAATCGATATTATATAAGAACGCAAGTGGTAAATAAGGTAGATCCATAACCTACGAAAAAATATGAAATTTTAAAACAGGTTAGAAATTTAACGTAGTTAACAAAATGAGCAGAGTCCTACTTTGAACATATTTCCAATTTTACCGCGCACGCTTCGCTTTGCATCACTACTTTTTTTTGAGACTAGATTCTTCATGAATCCTGTAGATGGATTTGGTAGATATTGAACAATTTTCGAACACGGTAACTTTTTACCACTCGTGTTTTCGAACACAGTCGGTAGATGCGGTATCTACCGGTAGAATTTTCGTAAATGCGTATGTATTTTCTATAAAATCCATACATAAAGTTCCTTGCAACAGATTATAAATTTCTTGTATGTACATTACCTTTAGACAGTTGTATGTATTTTATACAAATTTCATACAGAAAATTTCGAGCAAAAAGATCCTAACACAAATATACTACGAATATGTCATTGCACTTGACACTGACATCTTTCAATCAGAATTTTCTTAATATAGTAGCTGTTTCTAGCATAGCTGGCTAATTTATGAAATTTAATTTCTTTATAATTTTATAACTCTATATCCATTTAATATAAAGTATAAAATGCAGTCAAATCGTATAGAGAATACAATGTTCTTTAATATTTATAATAATATTAAATGTGAAAAAATTATATTTAACATCGTTTTTTCAAGAAAAACTTTTAAAATCTGCAAATGAGGGTACTTCCGGTTGACCAATTATAACCAAAACCTAATCAGCTCTTCATATGGATGCAACGAAGAGGAATACGAAAGAATTATAATTTTTGGAAATGTAGTATTAGAGTTATCGTAGACGAAAATTTTGTTACACACACACACACACACACACACACACACACAAACACACACACACGCACACACACACACACACACACACACACACACACACACACACACACACACACACATACAGACATCATTGTAAAAATAGTAAAATCGTATTCTAGGGACCCTAAAACGTGCTTATTCATCAAAAACTCACCACCGAATTTTTTGACCAAAGACAATACCTTCCTTACCTAAAGGTGACGGGAGGTAAAAAGTTGTAAAACATTTCATTCATTTGTAAAACAATAATTCATACGTAAAATAGTCTAAAATATTTTTCACATTTTGGGTCATCGACTCTAAAAACCCGGAAATCTCATTTACATATAACATCAATTACGTTGAATTATAAAGTGATTGTTTTTTGTTTTTTCACTGTGTATCTATTGTTTTCACCACTAATTAACTTTTTTCCTACGGGAAACAAATTCTGAATGCGTAGCCTACAATTTGCAAATAACAGCAAATATTTGGTTGGATATTTCGTATTGTTGGTAAATTATAGTCTGTGTCTTCAAACGAACAAATGTGTTTATAACCTATAAAAAGTTGCGTGAAAAGTTCGCTAAAACATACGCTATGTGAAGATAAAACAACAAACAAACTTGTGTTGTTTTCAGAATGAAATACATTAACGTTACAACAACTATATTGATTTACTTGGAAAATAAACATTTTACTTTAAAAGACAAACATTTTTTCCAAAGATATTATTGCGAATTATACTTCCAATATTTAGGAGTCCAAATTGAAAATAATGGATCACAAAATGCTAACATAAACGTCAGAATCCAGAAAACAGAGGAAGTCTTTCATATGCAATAATGAACAGGTTCAGAAAGAAGGAGATTAACAACAAAACGAAGATTACAGAATAATTCAATATAAAGATTCATTTTAACTTTTTTTTTTCATTCAAGGTTAAATGCTTTATACTTAGTTACATTTTTTCAAGTGATGTGAAGCTGCATGTTTTCCCTACAAAAATAAATTGCCAGATCAAAGAACATTTTAGAAAAGAGAATATATTTGGCGAATTTGCTTCCTTTACCAATATATATTAATGATGTACTAAGATCAGGACAACGCAAAGATGGTCTGTTTGATTGTGCAACGAAACGTGATGAGAATTTACGGAAATTTCTATTATTTTTAGTTGTTTTGGGATATATCAGTGAGCTACCGGAAGTATCCACGCAAGCTGCCGGTAGCTCGCGATCGTTAGGTTGGTATATAAAACTACTAGGAGTAACACTACGACATAGAATCAGAAATGAAATGTTTAGAGCATCTACAATGTAGTGTGAACGAAGATAGATGGATGGTGGTAGAAAAAAGAGACTGGTGAAGACCTAAAGACATTTGGGATAAGGTAATACTGAATATCTTGCAGAAATAAAACATAACGTTTCAAGACGCTAGGAAGATGGCAAGTAATAAGAAGCAATAGGCGAATTTTGTACACGATTAATAGTATATTATATGTCGAGCCGGGAGATGCTACGAGGTTAGCTATGAGCGCGAGGCTGGAATTTGCATATCCCCGAGGTGCGTATATTTCACAGTTTTGTTAAATTTGTTTAATCTACTTAAACATTTGACAACGTTGACAAAATATTTATTGATTCTGTTAGTTTCTGTTTTGAAGGTTTACCGTCTTTCTCAATAATTATAATTTTACTAATTTATTCTATAGTGTTATTTCCTAAATAAAGCGTTCTTTTTATTATGAATATTTTTTTACAGTTTGACTTGTCAAAATGGCAATGACATTTTAGCTGTTGGCAAGTGACATTTAACTAACCGGAAAAGTTTTTCCAGCTAGCAGGAATAGTATATTCTACAACAAGTAATGGAATGGCTTATATTCTACACGAGCATAAAAGCTTGTGGTCCGAGCCGAAGGCGAGGATTACGGTTTGCGAGTGTGGATAATGCTATTCCAAACGTGTTGTAGCCTATACTTCCTTCCAACAAGATTTTAGAAATCATATAAAAAATGTTGATTTCGTAATAACTGGCCCACTGTATCATTAGCAAGTTCCCGTATTTCTGATAACTTACATTCCATATCGATGTCTTTTTCTCTACAAAATGTTATTTAGTTAATTTTCTAAGTAATATATTATTATTTAGATAAATTTACAGATCTGGAGATCTCTAAAAATCTGTAGAAGTTAACAGAAAATTACAAAAGTGTTCAATACGTCATACACGAATTCAGAACTAAATAAGTGTAAAACAAAAAGTCTTAATCAACCGAACTATAAATTTGATATCCCGTGTTGTATATTCTGATTTGTCGAAAACCGTGTGGAATTATTCCAAACGGCATACGGAATTATACCACACGGTTTGTTGGAATAATATTGATATCAACATAATTTTTAGTTGTGGAATGTGTAGATTCCAAAATAGTGTCGGAGAAAAAACTTTTATCTAACATTACTATGGAATTCACACATTCTGTAAATGAAAACTGTTACAGAATGAGCACATTCCGTAATACTGTTGCAGAATATCAAAGCCCACTAGTTTTCCAATTCACCCATTTAAAATACATGGGAAAACGCAATTGTTTTGAAAATCAAGCCGGCTTTGCTTGGCGCTTTGTTTCTTTGATTTTGTCACCTCAACTGCCTTAACTGTCAAATTATAAAAGAAATGATTACAAAACCTAATTAAAAGCCTTATTTTACGCGTTTTGAAGCATTTACATGGAAGTTAAATAAAATTTTTTTGCTTCTATAACATACCAACAATACTTTTTTTTAGCAAAAATGTCAAGTAATGAGCAAAATATATTTTTTGAATAGTGTTAGAGAAAGTATAGTCTAAAACATAACATACCAACAATGCTTTTTTTTAGCAAAAATGTCAAGTAATGAGTAAAATATATTTTTTGAATAGTGTTAGAGAAAGTGTAGTCTAAAACTTGTATGAAATAGTATTTCCGCCACTCACGAGACCGTATACCTGGCCTACGGCTCGGCCTACAAACTTTTCGCTCGCGCGGAAATGATCTATTTCATACTAGTTACAGAATATACTATTCCAGCTAGTTGGGAAGCGAAAGCGAAGTAAGTAATAAGCCACTTTCCAACTATTTGTTATGTTAGAAACGCAGATATTACTAACCGACTATAAATAAAATTACTTGTACACCCTATTCCTTACGCTTAAAGGATATCTCACAATATATATATATATATATATATATATATATATATATATATATATATATATATATATATATATATATATATATATATATATATATATATATATATATATATATAATTGGCAAACACTAATATGAATAGATATTTCAATTTTCGTTTTAAAACAAGAAGTATTATATCTACTAATAATTTTGGAGCTGTTATTAATATGCCATTTATGAATTTATATTTATATCGTATATACATGGTTGATCCTTGGATTACAAATTGAATATATGTTTCAAAATTTAGCCTACATTACATAATATGAATAACATTGTCAAATATGTCAGTAAATAATCAAACAAATTCTAAATTGTTTACATATTTATATTATCGGATTCGTTAAATGATCGTCGAAAATTATGGGCACACCTGCTGATTTGTTATTGAAGAGCTTTTTGCAAAAACCGTTGTTCAAAGATTGTAAAAGAAAGGTAAAAAATTTGATGTGACCAGCACATGAACTCCCGCTAATTCCATGTTGAAAATAGCAGTGAGCTTTAAGTAAAATATCAATTCCGGTTGATCGTTTTTACAAAAATAAATAGAAAAGTCTGTAACACGAAATTTTGGATTTTTATTGTTCTATCTCGAAAATCTGTTCAGAGCTCCAAGTTAAGTACCTACCACATCCGTTTTATCATTATAGTCAAAATCTAAGATGTTGTTTCCAATGATATACGAGTTTTAAATACAAAATTTGAGAAGTTTTGGATCATATTGCAATAATATTGTTTCAAGAAAATTTGTTCAGTTTCAAATAAAATACCACTTTTGGTTTATCAATTTTAGCAAAAGTCTATGTCGTTTCCATTGATATAAAAGTCTCAAATACTAAAATTGAAAAGTTTTGGATTATATTTTAATATACCTAGTTTTTTAATTAAAAACTGTATGGGCTTCAAGTAAAGTACCACTTCCGGTTGTCCAATTTTACCCAAAATCTAATCTTTTTTATATGAATGCAGAAAGCTTAAATACACGGAAAACAGAAATTTTTGGACGTGGAAGAAAAAATCGTCACACACACACACACACATCCATCCACACAATCATTGTAAAAATAGTAAAAACGTGTTGTGGGGACTCTTGATTCGTGCTTATTCATTGAAAACTCATTATCGAATTTTTGGACCGAACACATTGCTTCTATTACCTACAGCAGGAGGTAAAAAAAAAATAAGAATCAATCCTTTAATATATTTTCTTTTTGTCGTTTGAGAAATTTTTAATCTCCTTTTACAGTCTTATTAAAATTTCAAATGAGTGAGAAATCAAAGCGTTTCGTGCGATAGGGCTTCGGTCTTTTGGTCGTGAGTTAAGCATCTACTGCGTTTTCAATCATCTGCCAGGCATTCGCAATTAGCGATGCCATGTTGACGTTCTGACCACGGCCATGGCAGGCTTCAGGTAGACTTTCTCCTTGTGGTAAAGTTAATTATTTTTCTAAGTACAGATAAGTGAAGCCAAATACTGGACAGCTTTTGATTAAACATCAGCAGGAAGACATTAACACGAAAGGGAAGAAGCAGATAAGGGAACGTTAAAGGCGTTTCATTACGGAACACGAACGAGGCAAAATATTATCTAAAATAAATATATCATACTCTTATGAAGGGCACGCTCCTTACAAATTGAGAAGCTCTTGGCTAAAACAACCATAGTCAAAATATTGTAAATTGTATTGAGTTACATACAGCGACAAGGACTTTCAAGGATGTCAAATAGTTTGGTAAAACTCGCAAAAAGTATTTTAGTCACAAATGATTACATTGTGAAGTTTGAGTGTTTCAACAAAAACGTCTTATAAAATGTCTAATTATTATGCTCATCAATGTCCGTTTTTTATTTCTTAGCATACAGTAATTATTTTTTAATATTTAAACATTATCCTGAGTTAAATTAAGTTGCAGAAATCTATAAAAGTAAGGAAGATAGAAAGTTTATTCTTTGAATATCTCAAATTTTAAAAAATGGACTATACGCTAAAATACACGCCAATGTGTTCAAAAAATCCTAACTCAGGGTAGGCTATGAACAGAAAAACGTTTGTATAGGGCATCCAGCCAGTCAATGAGTTTACGTCATCGTTTAGGGATTTTGGAAATTTTCTATACATTTTTAAATATATTTTATTAACGGTATTTTATTGGGTTTTCTATAATTATTATGTATTTGAAACCATTATTGGAAATAATTACATTTGAAAATATCATTACTATTAAAATTTTGTTAATTTTTGTAAAATGGCGTTTGATTATTTATTTTTACCTTCCGTCACCTTATGTAAGGAAGGTATTGTCTTTGGTCAAAAAATTCGGTGTTGAGTTTTAAATGAATAAGCACGTTTTAGGGTTCTTAGAGTATGCTTTACTATTTTTACGATGATGTCTGTATATGTATGGATGGATGTATGAATGGATGTGTGGATGTATGTATGTCTGTATGTGTATGTGACGAATTTTTCGGATCTCATAACTCCAATATAACCTTTCCAAAAATTATAATTTTTACGTATTCCTTTTCTTTACATTCATATGAAGAGCTGATTAGATTTTGGTTATAATTAGTCGACCAGAAGTACCCAATTTGAAGATTTTAACAGTTTTTCTTGGAAAAATGCTGTTAAATACCATTTTTTCAGTTAACGTCAGGGCTGCTCAGTGGGTATATGGCGCCTTTGTGCAAAGTTATATTTTAGCGCCCCTCCCCCCATGATGTAAAAATTTGCAAATTAAAGTTTAAACTATACTTTCTATTTTTAAAAAATGCTAGATTTAATATATTGATGAAATTGTCTTAGATTCATTCTTGTAATCAATAGGTTACAACCAAAATCGTTTGTTATAATCAACAATTTTATAACTATAGTTTGCAATATAACAATAAGAGAAAATTATCCGTTTAACAGGATATTTCTTTTACGTTTTAATTTTTAATAATAAATAAGGAAAATTCAATATCGGTAGAAAATAAAAATAAAATTATTCACCAAGATTTCAGAATTGAATGTATATCATAACATAAAGCATTTGATTCTTCATAAAATGCTAGTAGGTATTTAAACATTGGTTTCATTCATGCATTCATTATATTCTTGAGTTATAATCAATATATTCTTCGTTGTAATCAACATTTTCACAGTTATTATTTCAATATAACAATGCTAGAAAAATAATAAACCGAATGGTACGATAATTATTTTCCTTATAACTAGAACTCTAATGGAAACAAATTAAAAAATATATTGTTCACTTCTATCACGTTAATTTGTAAGTTGTTTAAATTTAGTGTTAAGAGCATTTTATAAAATTTACTATTATTATATATTAGTTACTTTACTGTCTTGAAACGGCGCCCCTCAACGTCAGGCGCCTTTGTACGGGGCACAACCTGCCGACCCTCACGGCACGGCACTTGTTAACGTTATTATAAATGTTAAAGAATATTTTATTCTCTATACGATTTGATAACATTTTATACTTCATATTCAATTGATAATGCTAGATGTCCATAGAAAGTTGCGCCTTTTGAAACCTCGTGCAAAATAAAAATCTGTCCGTTCATGTTGTTACTAATCTGAATTTTTAATTCAAAATTTGCATCGTATTTATTACGAAGATTACAAAAAAATGTCGTTCTGAGATGGCAAAATTAAGTGGCCGTATTATGCATGTAGCGTCGAAGTCTTGTCTCATCTCACTGAGACTTGCAAAAAGGATTCTCGATTCTCTCATTTTATAATTTATAATCACGTGAAAAATGTGCGGAATTCTTAACTACTGTAGTTGTAGTTTGTAGTGACGTAGTTGTAGTTCCCTGGCCGAGAAATTTAGGTCAAACTTTGATGCAGACTGTCGGCAGTATTTCACAAAATCGTTGATGCTCAGAAGTAAAATTCTATAGTGAACGCCAGAATAGATAGCAAATTATACTCTGTATTGTGTGGAAATCGTGGAGTGAATATACAATATCAAATCTACTTCTCCATGTGGAATATATGAGGAAGAAATTATACACCTTTTTTACTGACAATTTTAATAATAATAGCTTTTAAAAGAACTGCAAATTGTAGGGGATTCTAGAACACTTGAACTCGGGAGTATTTTCTATTTATGGAGAACTATTTTTATGGAGTATTTAACAAGAATCTCTCATGTTTACTGGCTATTATACTTGTATTTAATTGGACAAGTTTTCCGGCAAAGGACTTGCAGATTATAATGATTTACAAAGTATAATTCTTCTTTTCCATATTCCTGATACTCGTAGTAGTTAAAACGAAAAATACAGGCTGTTAGGTAAGAGGATAATAATAATAATAATTTTGTTTCTGTGCAAGAATTAGTTTCACATTCTCTCGTTCAGCGAACGGAGTATAGAGGAATTTAAAAATGACCAATGAAAGAGCAGATTTTATTTTAGCATGTTCTGTTGTATAAATTATTTTGTTTGAAAAAAAAGAAAGTGTCACATCTGACAGATGTCATGATGCTCTGCTGTTATTATACAGGTGCGGCAGAACCAATTGAGCAGTTTGGAGCAGGTGTTCGGGCGGTGGCGGGGTTAGGCAGCTGCACTAGGCCTCTTTTTGTTCTGTCGGCATCCCCATTTTAGTACCCAACATGGTTTGAACCGGAGTACATCGTGTCTTTGCCGTGCGTGCGTTTTATGTAAACAACCGATCCCTGATTGCGACGCAAAGAGCTTTTCGGCGACGGTTCATCATTTCGCGAAATAATGCTGTTCCTACTGCGAACACAATTCGGTCCTGGATTCGGCAGCTAGAGGAAACTGGTAGCACATTAAGAATAGGTACACATGGCCGACGAAGATCCATTAGGATACCAGAAAATGTGGAGCTAGTGAGAGCAGCAGTCGAACAATCGCCAAGACGTTCTGCTCGAAGGTACGCTATTGCATTGGGGGTTTCAGACCGCAGTTTGAAGAGGATTATGCATTTAGATTTGAATTTCCATCCCTTCAAAATAATGATGGTTCAGGAATTGAACCCAGCAGACTACGCCAACCGCCAAAATCTGTGTGAGGAAATTATTGTAGCGATCCCTCCTGAGGTAGCATTCTTCAGCAGCGACGAGGCACATTTTCACCTAAGCGGGATTGTGAATAAACAAAATTTTCGCTACTGGGCTGAAAACAACCCCCAAATTGTTCACGACAGACCGCTACATTCTCCGAAACTAACGGTGTGGTGTGCCGTATCACAATTTGGCGTTATAGGCCCGTACTTTTTTGAAGAGGGATGCATGACCGTGAATTCCGGGCGTTATGTTTCAATGTTGCAAAATTTTCTGCAGCCCCGATTGGAAGTGGTTGTTGAAGAAGAGGGATTAGGGGACTTTTGGTTCCAACAGGATGGGGCTACAGCCCACACAGCCCGAAATTCTCTAAACGCTTTAAGAGAAATGTTTCCTGGACGTCTACTGTCTTTGAGAGGTGACGTGGGGTGGTCTGCGCGATCGCCCGATTGAAGCATATGCGACTTCTTTCTTTGGGGATATCTAAAGGAAAAAGTGTTTGAACGTCGCTCCTAAAACCTGCTAGAGCTAAGGGAGCAGATTGTTGAAGAAGTAAACGCGATACCCCGCGAAATGTGTCAACGGGCTGTTCAAAACTTCAGAAATCGGCTCCAGCAATGTATTACAGCTAACGGCCGCCATTGTAAAGACATGAGTATAAAATGGTAAGTCCTACTGATTTCAAAAATAAAAACATTTTTTTCATATATACCCTGGTTTCTTTTTTACTCTTCAAAACTGCTCAATTGGTTCTGCCGCGACCTGTACCTCCAACTTCACCATAGATAGATGCATGTCAGCTATTATAGATCGTTCGACCATTTTCTCCGATACAAATTCTAAACGCAGTGAACGAACGCTACTGCATTCAATCAATTAAACTTGTCACACTGCCAGTATCTATTAATTGTTTTTGTTAAGTCACTTGGATCCATTACAAACTGCAATTTGACCTAACGTCCGATTGAGTAACTTTGGGGGTCTATAGTTCCTACAACAGGCCAATTTAATAGTAAATTTTGACCGATATGAATAAATAGCGCCTTTAGTTTTTTGCTACTATCTCCTATTTACTACTATTTTTATCCTACTTCCTGTTGCTTTAGAAGCTTATCTTTCCTTATATAAGTCAAGTCATGGCGTGAATATATTATTCTCGTACGACACGTGCAGTAGTGAATGTCTCGAAGTTGTTCTGGATGCAAATATATGGAAATGCGATACTGATACTGACCTGAAGTACATGAGGCAAACGACGGAGTGCAGCAGCATGTTGACGAGGTGGTAGCCCATGGGCTCCAGTTGGTGGAGCAGGAAGTTCCATCGAAACGTTAGAACGCAAAGCGGCCGGTATGACTTGTGACTTTGTTCCTAAACCAAACACTTGTTATACAACCACCCTACGGGGAATAATTATTGCGAAACTGTTTTCGAATTCGCGATAATAATTTATTAAATTTGAAAATACTTTACAATCAGTTTAGAGTCTGCTTAATTTTACTTTGAAGGGGAAATTGTTTTGGGTTCAAAATTTAATATATATATATATATATATATATATATATATATATATATATATACAGGGAATTTATTTTAATGTGCAACATATGGTCAATCACTTCCATGGTTACTACACACTATTGTCAAAAAATGACAGCAATGTAATATTTGTCCATTTTAAAATGCAACATACAAAAATTTGTAGCTATATATTTTCAATACTAATTTCCAATAAATTAGCCTACACACTATTAACAAAAAATCAAAACTTTAATGTACCACATCTTAACAAACTTTGGCTTACAAAAATTCATAATTTTAATGTAATAAATTTTCAAAAATACCTCCATTCACACTGAAGCAATATCCTAGTCGCTCGTTGCATTTTAAAATGGACAAATATTACATTGCTGTCATTTTTTGACAGTAGTGTGTAACCATGGAAGTGATAAACCATATGTTGCATTTTAAAATAAATTCTCTGTATGTATATATATATATATATATATATATATATATATATATATATATATATATATATATATATATATATATATATACAGGGTGATTCATCGGACTGTCCTCTCTTTATAACTCTTTTATTTTAAGTCAGATAGAAAAACTCTTCAAATATAATTTATATTATTGTCTATCTACGTACCATATGAATTTGTATACAGGGTGCTCCGTTTAAGAGCAACAATATGTAACTTTATATTTCTTAATGGAACACCCCATATTTATTTATTTATTTTGATAGCAAATTAGATTCCCTTTAAAAAAGTATTAAATAATAAGTTGTCTAAAATTATAAATTAATAAGTTATTTACGTTCATAAAAAATAGTAGTTCAGAGTGGAAAAAACCATAATATAATACAAAATTTTGATCCTTCTTTATTAATACTTATTTTAAACATTACACTAATTTCAAAGAAGCTATTAAAATTTAGTGACAGACTAAATAATGCAAAATTATAATAAATGCTCCAAAACTTGTACTTCAACTTCAATAGATTTTTCTATTATAAATATTATATTAACCATGTCATCTTTACTAAAATTTGTATTATTCATTTTCACATCAACATCAACAATGATAAACTAAGAGTATTTGGACAACTTGTTTGTTTAAATTTGAAACAATTGATCAAATTATCCATAGCTTACTTTGTTAATAATAACATGATAGAAACATATCAATCAACGAACAAAGGTAAATAACTTCTTAATTTATAATTTTAGACCACTTATTACTTAATACTTTTTTAAAAGGAATCGAATTTACTATTAAATAAATAAATAAATATAGGGTGTTCCATTAAGAAATATAAAGTTACATATTGTTGCGCTTAAATGGAGCACCTTGTATACAAATGAATACGGTACGTAGATAGATAATACTATATCATATAAATTATATTTGAAGAGTTTTTCTATCTGACTTAAAATAAAAGAGTTATATAGAGAGGACAGAGCGATGAATCACCCTGTATATATATATATGGCGCTCGAAATCTGTTACATACTGTGTATAAAACTATAGCGTTAATAAGTCATTACATAATTAATAAGATTTGGATCATAAATTGACATTGGTTGTTCTTGCTACCGTAGTTTATATTCTGATAGGAAGGCTAATCTCCACACTAAACTTTGTAAACAATTTAAAAATATATCTTGTATTGGAAAAGATGAAATACAACTTGTTTACTAAGAAATCATCTAAAAATAGAACCAATTATATTTTTAATAAGAATTTTTTAAAATGTTAAACTTGTTTTGGTAAACATTTTTACATTACACTTATTTATAAATTGAAAATTAAATATATGAAAATGTTAATTATATTTTTGTGAGCCTACCTACAAAAATATTAAACGTTAATATGTTTTCAACAACGTATTGTTTCAGGCAAAATTCAACATCAAAGAGAAAAATTGTATCGAAGGTATCATATTTTGTTTGTAAAACAAAACATAATATACCGTGTGTCTGTCTTAAAGGTGTACATAGGAGATTTACATATGTCTAACAATGCAAATTTTCACCGAGAATATTTTAATGACTGCAATATTTTTAACATTTTGTTTGACAGCCCAACTGGCAGTTGTTGGCGACATTTTCTTAATATTTGCAGCGATAGAAAGAGATAGCCTTTAAATTGAAAAGGTCTATTAATTATGAAAATGTCGAGAATTACGTTGAAAATATCGCCAGCCATGGAATTCAACAAAAAATAAATAAATGCTTGACGTTTTATCAAATTGTCAGAAACATCAAATAAGTTAATTTACGTTGTGACAGATAAAACGTCAAGCATTTATTTATTTTTTGTTCAATTCCATGGCTACCGATATTTTCAACGTAGTTTTCGACATTTTCATAATTAATTTCTGTCGTTACAAAGCATATAAAGGTAATTTTATTTATTAACTTAGATGCAGAATTTTATACCCTAAAACTTATATTTGACGCGTTTTTGCTTAAAATAATTAGACGAGCAGGAAATTGCATGAAACTAATTTCCCATGTTAAGCTCCTATGTACACCTTTATGGCAGACACACGGTATATTGATATATACATTGCAGAAATATTATGTGCAAAATTCGTTCAATGTATGTATTGTTAAATTTCCTTACAGGGTGTTGGTGTTATCTAAGTAATGTGCTATAGTTACCACTTTATAATGTGCTTGTTGCAGTTGTAAAAGCACTTTAAGATGGACCAATAACAATTATTTATTTGAATAAAGAATTATTTAAAAATCAAAGTAATTTGAGTGAAAACAACAACACTTATGGATAATACTTTTTCATAATACCATACTGTTAAATGTGCTTTAACAGTACTGTATGCTCAACCAATATATGCGTCAAAACAGCCACGACCGTTATTTTTTATAACAGTACAATTATTAAAAATCATGTGTTCCTAAAAAAATCGCAGCATCATGAAATTGTCATGAAGAGCTGTCACCTGTCAATATGCCATAGAAAATAGATTTTTCAGAAGATATTTTATGTTATTATGAAAAATACTTAACGTCACACGGCTGATATGCAAATAACTAACTCGGTTGATTGTAAAATCTCGGCTGTCGCCTCGATTTTACAACATTCAATCTCATCTGTTATTTGCTACATATCAGCCTTCTGACTATTTTGGTGCATTTCTCTGTAAACCAAATGCACGTCGGTGTTTTCTTCATTAGTGAAAGCAACAGGCAATTTTAAATATATAAGTACTATACGACACTTATTACAAATTCAACGTCATTTTTAACAAATATTGTTTTTTGGTACAACTTAATTTTTAGATTTTAATTTATTTAATTTAATTGGTCGACTTTACAATTCCACAACTATTACATCTTGACAAATTATGCAGAATATATTTCAGATTATAACTTCTTTTAGTTTTCTTTATCATACCGTGAATTATGATGGCACATTACTTACATAACAGCCTGTATATTTCTGATAAACACATCATATATTGACGAAAAATTTAGGGCAACACGGGGCAGAACAAATGGTGAAACCGTCAGTTCGTCTATTTCTTTTGTTTTCTGAAATATAGGTCAAAACATCTCCGGGATTTGGATTTATGTATTCCGGTTAAGTAATTCACAAGAAAAATATGAAACAAGATCACGCTGTTAAAAAATGCCAGGTTTCTTTCAGAATACTATTATTTTCGTTTTAAATTCAAAGGGATTTAAATATTTCGGACGGTCCGATTTAATTCCGACCGAAGTAAAACTTGAAAATTATTTCCAATATTTAAATAGCACAAAAGTGTGGTGCTCTTTCTACGATAGCTTTGGGAGCTCATCAGGTAATGCTTCTAACACAAGTATGCAAAATTCTAAAAAGGCTTAATACCTGTAAGGGATGTACCCTTACCAGGGGCAACGGGAGGTAAAATGAGCAGATACTACGTTTGAGTAATTAATAACACTAATAGTATATTCCGTAGCTTAACCACGACCGTGGTTATGGTTCAAGTGGTCAGGTTATGGTCACTGAAAAGTAGTTGTCATTCGGAACATCTTGGTTAATTTGTGTCGGTAAAGCAGGGAACCACCGCGTTATTAGAAATAAGTGACAACATAATTTTTGATTAACTAGTGATCAACCCAAGTGTGTTCGGAATTATGGCCATCTCCCTTACCACAACATAATTTTTGTCTATCCTTATACTAATGTAAATATTATACATATCAGTATATAGTATATTGTAATTATATGTTTATACAATATTATTGATTATATTATAAGAAATAAGAATATGACCACAACAACCACAAAAAATTTGTGGTCGTCGTGGTCACGAAAAAGTAACCAAAACTTTCAGGAACCACATTTCGAAATTGAACCGCGATCCTGAAATTATGTTTTATTTACATTACAGAATGCATAATTACAGAATGCATAACCAGAACCTTAGTCACCACGGAATATACTATAAATTATAAAAAATTTAGAATATCTGTTTTTATAAATTGTTTTAGTTTTTTTTTGTATAAGACTGTCATTTTAACGGTACAGGTATATAATCAATAAAATTATCTGAGAAAATAAAAACAAATTGTGATAATATACCGGCTGTCTACTTTTTTATGGACCATAGGAAATACAATGTTAAAATTTTCATATTGCTGCAATTTCCGTCTTATTCATTTTAGAGGAAAAGTGTAAATAAGAAAATGTTCAGAATTAAAAACTGCATCTAATAAGTCTAAAGATTATTGTTATAGTTCGTGAAAAAAAGGCAAAATAAAAGTTATAATTTTTAACTATTTACAAAAATGTTTAAACAGGGACAGGATCGATATTTGATCGATTTTAAATTCAATGTAAACATGGACATTCTCAGTAGTGCTACCGTTATGATACGAAAATCGACTTATTTCAAATAATTTTATATTTCCTAAAAGGAATAAGGATTGAAAAATATTTATAAATACAAATACACATTCATGTCTCACTACAAAATAATTATTTTAATAAAAATTATGTACAATACGTACATTTTCTTTATATTCAATATCCTGGATTTTTTTTCTACTTTCTTTTTCTTTTATTCGTCATTTTTTCGCCAATTCCTTTTATATTCTTTTTTAGGTATATTCTTTTGCGTTGTTGACTTTTTATTTATTTTCATAATCTTCATAATGATGTACAAATATTTTTGACAGTGGCATACAAATATTTTTGACAGTGACATTTATGTGTGAATTACAAGCATTTGAATTTCTTGCCTTGAAGTAGTTTGATCTAAGAATTTATACATCAATTTATTTTATATGCATTTCTTTATCTCTAAATCTATAGAAGATATAATAATGAATTTATATTTATCGAATAAAGAATTTAACGTTCTTTAATATAAGTATTTACATAAATTTTCGATAAATAATATTTAGATGATTTTTGTCTTGTAACTACTACTTTCGGTTGTCCAATTGTTACCAAAACTGACTCGACTCTTCCCATTATTGTTAGATTGAGGAATCCGTAGTTAAGAATGTTTTAAGTCTTATAGTATTTGAGTTATGGTGAATCCAATATCCACACACACACACACACACACACACACACACACACACACACACACATACGGACATCATCGTAAAAATGTTATAATCGGATTCTAGGGACCTTAAAACGTGCTTATTCACTAAAATCTAGATATGCGATTTTTAGCATGAATACAATACCTCTCCTAGCGAGAGGTAAAAAATAAATAACACCCAATAATTTGTACAAGTTATATTTCATTTTATAAAGTTTTTTCAGGTTGATGACGTGCGTATTCTGCTTATTCATTTTTAATATAACATTATCTGTATGGACAGCATTATACTTTCATTTTACTTTATTTTCATTTTGTTGACTGTTCTTGAAAAGTCTGTATTGTAATAATATTACCGTACAGATACAGTTATTACTTAGTTACCAGCCTACGTTTGTACATGTAAACAATGGATTAATATACTGAAACCGGTAAAAAAATGTATTCAATAAATATTGATTTAATTCAATTTTTTGTTACATATTTACGATTGGTTAAAATTTTTAGCCAGTTTTTAAATTAACACTGAGTTATAGAATAGGCCTATGTTTTGTCTTGTAAGACACTCTTTAAAATGTATAAAGACGGATGTTATATTTTACGTTTATCTCATGACAAGAACCTATTATATCAATGATTGTAAAACATGGCTAGGTCAACAAAGCTTTCATAATCTGGCAGCGTTTAAAAAACGACTCGGCGTTTTATAAAACGAGGATCTGGCTACGACACACAAATTTATTTAATTTTGTTTTTCATAGTTTGCTGGATTTTTCCGCTAAAATTGAATAAAATATCTCCGTCCTGAATCTAGGGCAAAATGTCGGTGCGACCGGTACCCTAGTTATGCTATTTTATCGCGGGTTTGAGATATAGCAGGGTTCTAGGGAAACAACACACAGATACATCAAGCGGTGAAATTCTGTGTCCTACTTTCGAAGCTGAGCAATATCTTTCCAATTCTTAAATTCCACCAATAATATTTCCAACGATGATTGAATTTAGGTATCTTGGGCTCTACTAAATCAAACACTGGAGAATTCTCAACGGAAGAACGGATTAAAGGAGTTAATGCATGGGTTTATTGCCCCCGAGATATTAGAATAGAGGAAGAGTTTATTAAAATTATCCTAGTGCAAATATAGAACCAGTCTTGGAGACTAGCGTGTTACACTGTTTTTATTTAAATAAATGTATATTGTCCTTTTGTTGAAAATAATCTTGCTCCGGTTAACCGTTTAAAATAACAGTTAATGGGGTGTATTCTGTAAAAAAATGTTAATTTTAACATGCCTTTAAAAAATTATATTTTAACATGACAACAATAAATTCATTTTTTGGTATTCTCTACGCGAAAATTTGACACTGCTGTTAAAATCATAAATTCTAACATGTCTGTTAAATACTAGAATGAAGTGATCAACAATACAGAAAAAAGGCACGTCTTTGCTAAAGTAATGTAGTTAGTAACCATAACATAAATAAATAAACGTGATAAAAAGAGTGAACAACTGTCAGTTTATATGTCACTTTGAAATTTTAGAAAACTTATCTGTCATTTTGAAATTTTAGAAAAACGAATGGAAATAATGCTTTGAAAATAAATAAAAAATTTTAGGTTCCATATTAAAAATGAATTACATTGATATTGTAAATTATTAATTTATAATTAGGTATGTAAAATTTCTTCTTCTTGATCCTCAGAATTGACAATCCAAAATGTGAAGTTACGTTGGTTTGACGAACAAGACAGGAATAAACGATTTTAACTGCATTTAATACCTACATTATAATTTATAATAAAGAACTGTTTTACAATACATCTAAATCGTGCTCTCGGTATACCATTCAAAGTTCAGTCTTTCTCGAATTATGTTAATTAAATATTCCTACTGGCAACACGCTGTGATACAAAAAGACATACGATGAAATGGGTGACCGTAATTAAATAAAATACTTCTTAAAACAGTATATTTTATTAAATAATACCAATAGATATTTTTTATATTCATCCATGATATTTTTCTTTCGTTTTCTATTTCATTTTCATTAATTAGAAGTGCAACATATTCAAATGCTGTGATAATTTTATTGTATAAACGGATGTTAAATTTTAAAGGCATCGATTTGAATGACGTTAAAATATACAGTTTTAACACGTAATTTTAACACGGGTGTTAAAATTTTAACAGAATTGATAGTTACAGAATAGAAAATATTTTTTAACAGCAAGTTTATTTTTAACATACTGTTTAAAACTAACAGTTTCCTTACAGAATACACCCCATTGTCCTTTTGTTGATATACATCTTATTATATTAATATTTTTTTATTTACTTGAGTAATAGCTATTTTTGCACGATCGGTTTATTTTTTTATGTTTACCGATAGTGTTTCAAGACAGTAGGTCTTATTTACAAATTATTGAACGGTAAGTGATATGACTTATGTCGGTAAGTGATGTGCTTCACTTACCGTTCAGGAGGCGAAACGGTAAATAAATAAAAACAAAAATCAAAGTTTACTTCAAAAATGATAACTAAAATTTTTTAATATGACAAAATGATTTACAAATATTATTTTTTTTTAAATTTTGTGCGTCGATCGTGCAAAAAATAGTATAAGCATCACGGACTTTAAGGAATACCGATCTCAGACAAAATTGGGACCTTCGCTTCACTCAGTGCCCAACCATTGTCTTCGATCGGTAAACTATCCTTACCGTTCTTAATACGGTTGCTGAGCAACGAATCATTAAAAATTTTAAACACGCTAAATTTGCAAAATTAATTTTTATGGCAAATTTTCTCCTAATTCATAAAAAATATATATTTTTTATATTTTTGGGTTATTAGATTCTATCGTAGATGAAATATCGTACGATACACATACGTAAAGCATCTTTAGTCACTCACGGGTCTTGAAACTCCCGTTGCCCTCCTGTTTTAATTCTAACCCATTAGTGACTAAAGACTAGCTTTACGTACTAGTATCGTAAATAACTATTTTATTTTCATCTCCTGTCACCTATATTTTTAGGTAAGGTGTATAATTGGGTAAATTCTGTAGTCAGTGGTTAATTTTTAGCAACTCGCTAAAAATGTTCACCAATCAAGATGTTGACAACATAAAATTTTTTGGTTGTTACATTCATATTTTTTAATTATAAGCATGATAGGGGTCTCGAGTTCGAATCCAGCTCCGAATCTCGCTTTTTGTATAATGTTAACCTACTCTGTAATTGGGGTGTAGGGGAATTAAAAAATAAAATAAAATAAAAATATCTGTTAGATAACAGATTTTACGGGCCTAATCTGTAACTCAGTGGTTATTTTTTAACAACTGGTTAAAAAAAATAACCAATCATGTTGTTATATAACAAAAAATGGATATTTAGTTGTCAAATCAATATGTATTGGATAAAAATTTTAACCAGTTGTTAAAAATTAACCACTGTTACAGAATAGGCTCGATTAGTTGCTAAAAATTAACCAATTTGTTACAGAATATACACGACTATTTTGTTAAAAAAATACCTGTAAGTATTTAATTATTAAGCACGTTTTAGAGTTCCTAGAATGCGATTCTATTATTTTTATAATGATTTGTATGATGTACGAGTGCGTGCGTGCGTGCGAGTGTTAGTATAAGACGATTTTCGTTTCCGATAACTTCAATACCACAAATCCAAAAATTGCAATATAACGAACTGATCAGATTTTGATAATTGGTCACTTCACTTGAAGCTCTAAGAGTTCTTGAAAAAACGCAGTTAAATATAATTTTTTTAAATTTGATGTTATTATAAATATTAAAGAATATTTTAGTATCAAATGTATTAATTTCAATTGGTTTTTTATATTCAACGGATTTAGAAATAAAAAAATTATATAGAGTAGTAAACTGCTCAAAACATTTAAAGGGTCAATTTTTGTTGTTGTTAACATTTAGTCCAAGATAACTGGAATGCCAAAATTGATAATATAAGTTGGTTTGTGTATTGTTTGCATATGAATTGGTTTTATTTATTTTAGTTATACCATTACCTGTTCATACTGGTATAATCAAAACACAAGCATACCAAGATTTATCCGCAGCATGCCATGTCGCTACCAAACTGTATTAGATGCGGACGGCGTAATACACGATATTAGATGCATAATTAACTCTCTAAAAGAGATAAAAGTAATAAAAATTAAGTAAATGTGCCATGTTTTCATTTCAGTTTTGGTAGTTTGCATGATTCGGACAATTCAGTGCAGTGGTATGTATTGTTAGCAATTTGAATTTAATAAAATTATTAAAATAAAGGTTTAAGTTAGATGTAAATTAAATTTCGTATGAATCCAGCATTTAGAAAAAGTTATCGACAAAAAAATTGACCCTTTAATTGTTTTGAGCAGTGTATTTACTCAAAATTTCAGTCACCCTAGCTAACTAATTACCATGATGGCTACCATTTAAAAATTCATTGGTATGAAACAATTCAATTTGTTATTTTAGTCATAATAAACCCTGATGCAAAGTAAATACTACCTCACAAAGAAATTAGCTATGGAAACAGTTAAGATATCCAATAACATATAACTAATTGGTAGATGTCAGTGTCAAGTGCAATTTACATAGGTTGGTGAAGAAAATATATAATTTTTTGCAAGAAACTTTGTATGTGGAATTTATAGAAAATATGTATAGGTGTATAATCGACGGGAGATAATGTGTTGGTCAAATTAAATTATGGCATTATTTTGCATTTAAATCCCTTTGAATTCAATTGTTTCAATTTTCACAAAAATATTTTTCATTTGCGTGTCATATCTCGTGTCATACTTATTTGCATATTATTTAGTAATTTAGGGGTATATTTAATAACAAATTTAAGATAAAATTTAAAATATTGTGTAATACTATAAGTGGTTGAACACTTTTTTCTATGATGATATGCGAAACTTTCACGAATCACTTGTACGAATATACCTGAATTTTCGGCCGACAAAAACACAGTAAATAATTTCGGGACATTAGCCTAATGACAAATATAAATATACCTTTAGTAAGTTATTAACAACAAATATACGAGCATAGCGTTTATTTTAGAAGAAGCGATTGAACAATTTTCAATAAAATTCTTCGAGGAACACATTAGAGTCAGAGGCAAATAAAGATATATTAACCACATTACAGAGATCTAACGACGATAAATTGAGATAAAGTTTCGACTAAAACACTTGGACACATCATATCTCGTGTCATACTTATTAGCATTTTATTTAGTAATTTGGGGATATATCTAATAACAAATTTAACATAAAATTTAAAATATTGTGTATAAGTAGTTTTTATATGAAGATATGCGAAACTATTCACGAAACGCTTGTGCGAATATACCTGAATTTTCGGCCGACAAAAATACAGTAAATAATTTAGGGACATTAGCTTAATGACAAATATAAATATACCTTTAGTAAGTTATTAACAACAGATATACGAGCATAGCGTTTATTTTAGAAGAAGCAATTGAACAATTTTCAATAAAATTCTTCGAGGAACACATCAGAGTCAGAGGCAAATAAAGATATATAAAGCACATTAAAGAGACCTAACGACGATAAATTCAGATAAAGTTTCGACTAAAACACTTGGACGCATCATATCTCGTGTTATACTTATTAGAATATTATTTAATAATTTGAGGATATATCTAATAACAAATTTAAGATAAAATTTAAAATATTGTGTAACACTATAAGTAGTTTTTAGATGAAGATATGCGAAATTATTCACGAAACGCTTGTACAAATATACCTGAATTTTCGCCCGACAAAAACACAGTAAATAATTTCGGGACATTAGCGTAATGACAAATATAAATATACCTTTAGTAAATTATTAACAACAGATATACGAGCATAGCGTTCATTTTAGAAGAAGCAATTGAACAATTTTCAATAAAATTCTTCGAGGAACACATCAGAGTCAAAAGCAAATAAAGATATATAAAGCACATTAAAGAGACCTAACGACGATAAATTCAGATAAAGTTTCGACTAAAACACTTGGAAGAATCCATAAGGAATTTTGCATAAGAAAGATATATTAAATAGTTGGTGAAGGTCTTTTATATCATGTAAATTTATGTAGTTGTGTCTTTAGGAAGTTATTAGTGGAAGATGTATGAGTTTAACGCTCTTTTTCCGAGATACTTCCATAAATTTTCGCAAACAGCTTTGAAAATAGATCACTTTTTAGTGTTATACATTTAGCACAGTTTTAACGGAAGATGTATGGGTGTATTTGCTGTTTTGGAAGGAAAATTTTGCTCAAAATGTATACCAGCACTTTCCAGAAATCTAAAGTATCATATGTTTGTTTTTACGTCACAATACATAATATATGCTTCGCCCTAGAAATATGAAAATATAGAGGAGAATAAATAATGCAGGGTGGTTGTATTTTATATTTTTTTGCGACAAAAGTTATAGCAGATGTCACTAGACACCTGGAGGACTATCTTCAAGACAAAATTTTATTGATGAGCATCAAACAAATAATTTAGACACCTAGGGGATTATATAGGTCAAAGATAAAACAAGCAACAGAAATAATTTGGAGAAACAGTTTCGCCTAGAGTCTTCCCCAGGCACTTGGAGGTTCGTTTTCGCGCGTCAACTATTTGGTGAGGGTGATTTTAGAGATGAAGAACCTTATGCATAGGAGTCCCCCAGAAGTCATTGTAGAAGATGTTCTTAAGAGGCGTATGAGGTCTAAGATCTCGGTTGTCCTTGATGGCACTGATGTCATCGAACACGAACCCGCAGTAGCAACTGTTATGATAGCACAATAAGCACGTCAACACCACTACCGCACTGAGGAGGTGCCTCCCAGCCATCCTGGGAAACGAGAACGCAAAACCCTCTTCACTACATACACACCGGGTAGATGCACACACTGTTTCGTAATGATCACCAGGTTTAACAGTCCCGTTCCGTACTGTGTAATCTTAGTGAGAGGTGTAGTATGTTGTGCACCGTTGCTCGTCCTCTGCCATACTGCGACTGTGCATCACGTGACCCGCAGTTTTGCTCGGCGGTGGAAACCCGCGCCTGCGCTCTAGGCTCGGCCTCATCGACGCTGCTGCACACCCCTCTCCGCGGCAACACAACAGCGATCAAAGAAAACTTCATTCTTGGCATCGAGATAATGGAATACCCAAGTTTCCAGGCCCATATATACTTATCCGACTTTATTATTTCTCCCATAACTGGATAGGCGGTGCTTGGATTGTTTTCCCATGCTAAATTAAACCGATAACACCAAAGAATCCTGGAGTCTTTATTAAATCTCAACTGCGCCCTATATAAATACGTCATCACTCCCACAATAATAAAATTGTCCAGGTCTCCCAAAAAACAAAACGTTATTAATCGAATCTACCAACCAAGGTAGTGGTAGCGTTACTTCTTCATATGTCGAAGGTCCAGAGTTTGAATCCCGGTAAAGTATGGATGTTCGTGGCATACATTTTCACCAACAAAAATGAAGAAAACAACGAACATAAGGAAAACTGTTTCATCTTCATTACTATGGAAGTGTATACCTGGACCTTTCTCTTAGGGCCACTTTTGCAATCATTAGATAAACCTCGTATGACGCTACACCAGGTATAAAATTGGAAATTGTATTTTACAAACCTCGGATAAACCTCAGATAGAATAAACACCAGTATTTCTTATCCCATGGAAATCGGTCGTATAAACCTTTGATAACTTTATCCCTGGTTCTTATGGATACCACGTAAACAAAAACGATGTTTTGTTACACATACGTTTGAGAGATGTCAATCAAGTATTTCATCATCACTGTCAGAATCAAAAATAACATTTATATCATCTAACATCGTAAAAACTGTAAATAAGAAGGCAGAAATAATAACAATATTGAAAAAAAAAATAGTCTAACAAGTGATTTGTAATTCCTGGTATAACTATCTGACAGATAAAAATGCATTGTAAAAGACAGTCTTGTTTATCGAAGGTATAATTGCTAGGATAGTTATACCTCCGATAGCTATACCATAGTTTATCCATCAATTGTAAAAGTGGGCCTTAGCAGAGAAGGGTGCCTGGTTTTTATGGTAACAGTACGGTAGTGGTCAAATGGCTCGGTATGTCTACTATCATGCAACTACTTTTTATTTAAATTATTCGCTCATACAATTCTAGAATATTTCTGGATAGATCGTTTATTACCTACCGGATAATAATTTTAAACGAACCACCGAAACATTGATTTGATTGGTAAAAGCGGATCAGATACCTATAGAATCGGCTCACGGACCACATCCTGCATATTAGTAAAGACCCATTTTTACTATTGCACTGTTATTCGGTAGATAGAACACAAATTGACAAACGAGTGGTAGAGTACGAATCACTCAACATTGATATTCAAGGCCGATATTGCGAGCGTACTTTTATAATAAAAGCGCTTTTATGGAGTACACTTCTCATAAGAATATAATGTAAAAGCGCGCTCCATAAAAACAATATTATTATATTTTCTTTATCGTATTGATTTATTTTATTTATTTATTTACAACCTCCCAACAGGATACAAGAATCTCAATAACAAGGGGGTTGGATACACCAATACATCACAATACAACATGAATACACACACATTATACAAAAATATACATTCTATACAATAAGGAAACATCCAAGTACAACGACAAAGTAGAAATTGATTTTAGATTATTACAATAAAGTTTTACATAAAATATTTTTTAATTGACAGTAGTTAAGACGGAAAATATCCATTTTATCATTCATAATACTTTCGACTTCATTATATATTAGACATAATCGTCTAACTGGATCTCTAGTTTCTTAATTTTTTCTACATAGCCTAGTGCAAAACGGTATATAAGACCTTGATGCCAACCGAGGAATATTTATTTGTATACGGCTCATTGAATTAACATCATCTATAACATTTTGCAGTAACCCATGTAAATATAACCATGATCGAATCTTACGTCTAGAATCCAATGTTTGCATATTTAAATTTGATAAAGTCACGGAGTAACTGTAAGTAAATGAATTAAAAAGAGGAGAAGATTTTATCGCGCAATATCGTACAAACTTTCTTTGTACCCATTCAATTTTGATATTATGAGTATGATACATGGGATTCAAGATAATTAGGCAATACTCAAGCTTGGATCTTACTAGAGAAAAGTATAAGGACTTGATAGTTGTTATATTAGTGAAGTTACATGAATTTCTAATAATGAAACCTAATGTTTTATAGGATGTATTCACTAAATAATCATAATGAGGACGGATATGTAATCTGGGATCAAATATAACTCCTAAGTCCTTATGAGTATTAACTCTATCAAGACTAAGGTCACCAATCCAGTAAGACGAAATAGTTGTAGTATGCTCATTGAGTAACACATAACTTTACACTTTGAGACATTAAAGAAAAGACGTGAGGATATATACAGTTGTAAAATATAATTTAAATGTACTAACATTTAGTCTTGAGATCGGTAGTACCGATTCCGTACATTTGAAAAGACTGAGTTGGTCCAGATGGTGGAAAGCATTTTCCTGGATTGCCGAAAGGTACCAATGAATCTGCTGCGTTGCTACTACTGTGGTTGAGCCATTGTGACGAATGCAGTAATCAAGAGATCCTCAAGATCCTTGAGGATTGTTACCCAGGGTACACCACAAGGAAGTTAACTAGCTCTATAATGGAACAAAATAGTAATGCTATCGCGTCAAGGTTACTCTTCTTCACATGGCATTTAAACCATTAGGGACGAAAGATTTGGTACTTACGAGTATATCCAAATTCATAAATGTAACTTAAATGTAAATCTACAGTATGTTAATGAATACGTGTTACAAATTTATGGGGTAGGCAGGGGATGCAAAATAGAGCTTCATGTTCTTAAAGGAATAATTATCAAACTTAATTTTAGTTGACTGTGCCCTATCACTTCAGTTATTATTTTGTTTATTTTAACTTTCAGCATTGAATTGCGGACGCATTATCTAGAACATACTGTACGCTAATAGGGTATTAATCTACGGCCGAGTATACGGCAGCATAAAAAATTCAAACAAATCCTGGATTTTTTGAACGAATGTATCAAAATTATGCTCTGAAGGAGCAATGCTTGCATTAAAGTTTGTGGTCGCCATTTTGAGCTGTAATTATAATGTCTTACAAAAATGAGTAAAATTATTTAAAAAATTTGAAATAAACAAAATTAATAACTAAATTGTAGAATTACTGACTACGTTTATCTCGATAATTCAAGCGGCTTCAAGTATATTATGACTTGAAAAATCCTATTGGTTTATCTCAGCGGATTGAAAATAGGATTGAGTTATTTTCAATCCTCTTTAAATTCGTACCGACTAAAAAAAGATAGTTAAATCCTCGATTATGCAAACAGACAGGGAGAGGTGTATTATCTAATTTCATCCTGGATATATAACCCCATAATCTAAAAATTGTCATGTTATTTGTCTTCTCTTTCGAAAACATTAAAAAAACATTTATTTCTTTATCACTCCAAATATTTCGCTTTTCGACAATGTTACTAAGTTTTATATCGTGACTTTTGTAAAATGAGGTAAAATGCAAACAACCAACAATTGATATGAAATTAGTAACACTGCAACATATTCCGGATGTGCGTATGCGTAGTTACATTATTTGAAGCTTATCTGTTTATTTCGACAGAAGTCAAGCCGCTTCGTAAATCCAAGCCTGTTATTTTATAGGCTTGACTGGACATTTTCAAGCGGCTTGAAATATTAAGCTCGATCGTTTATTTCGAAGATTGAAAAGGGATTTAGTAAATTCAAGCGGCTTCAAACGTCGAGATAAACGTAGTCACTGTTTTAAAAGCCCGTAGCTCGAAATCGGAGCGTTTCCGGATATGAGTTTATTAGAAAAAGTATTTGTATTCATAAATACGCTGATTCTAGAGGATTCAATTGGTTTCATACATTCGCAAGGAAGGCATGCTGAATCTTTGAATTGTTTCCACTGCTGATCCTTACCTTTTTTCAGGATGTCTATCAGTGGTAAAAATTTTGCACTGGTCTTGTGTATGGAACCTTTTTTGGGTGCTGTGCGATGCGGTAGGTCCTTGTTCATGAACCAATGAACGCGAAACCTCCTCGAAGCAATTTGTTTGTACGGCATGCAATGCATGTGGGGCTGGCGTTCGTGACACACATAAATTCTGCATCCGCAATTGTTTTACACGCGTTTGCTAGTGTGCTATAAATTACGGCACGGTGGGCCTTGGCTTCGTGCAAGTGCCGGGCCGGACTACTTGTTCCTCCATTAATTGCGTCCCTATTTGTCTTACGCGTGAGCCGTTGCGTCGATAACCGCAACAAACACCAGCCCAATCACGGATAATTTGTTGCATCTACATTCTCATCCACCCAGGAATATTTACTTTACCAAGACGTTGTTTAGCTGGATTACCTGGATTAGCATTTACGCCATTATTGTGGCTCACAGAGGCAGACCTATAACCTTTCACATTTAGAATATGCCAACGGTCGACTTCTCACAATTTTATTTTTGCTCAGTGTTTACTACAGATGCTTGACTCTCTTCTTCCATGCAAAAAGGGTGCAGTTTAATTAGATTCGTTGTAAGTGATCTGCATGTAGATGACTTTAATGGTCAAAATTATTCTAGTACTAAAATTGTTAAACTTTTGAATTATACCTCTGGAAATTTCAGCCATTTTGGACGCATAGTTATTGTTTAAGAGTCATTTGTGTCAGCCGAATTTAGTGTTATTATAAAAATAAATACATAAATAAGAATGATACAACATTTTAGTTAATGGAGATGGAAAAGGAAGTAACAATTCTTCGGACTTGCAGTCAACAATAAAGTTTAATATAATAATTAACATGAAAGAAGAATGTTTTGAGTGTAATGCAACAGTGAAATTTCTGTAATTCATAGTTACCATCTCTCGTATCCAACTTGCTTGTGACATGTGAAAAATTCACTAACTTCAATGGGATTCTGTAGCTCAGTTGGCAGAGCGCCCGACTAGAAATTGGGAGGCCGTGGGTTCGAATTCCGCTGGGGTCCGTGAATTTTTCACAAATCCGTCTTCGTTTATAATAATAAATAACGTTTGGTTTTTCCACTTAATATTCTAAATTATTATCTTAATATTCTAAAATATTCCACCAAGTGCCTACTACAAACTCCTTTACAGTTAATAAAATTTATTCTGTGCCGACGTAGTCTCCTTCAGGGCTCTACAAATATACATAGGACCGAAATAGTACTTGAGAACACAAATATAAAACAAAAATATAGATTACAAAAAAAATATAACATGAAACTTACAGAATGGTTCAGATAAAGAAAAATAAGCATGTGGATAACAGCAATTGCGTTTCGGCAGAATATACTGCTGCCTTCTTCAGGAAAAAAAATCTGATGTGGCCAGCACATTAGCTTCTGTCAGTTCCATGTATTTTGTACAAATTTCATACAGAAAGTTCCTTGTAAAAGATTCTATTTCTTGTACATTACCTGCCCGCAGTTGTATGTGTTTTGTACAAATTCCAAACAGAAAATTCCCATATTTCCAGTAAAATTATAACATACTCTGTCCATTGCACTTCATACTGACATCTTTCAATCAGAATTTTCTTAATATAGTATTAGAGTTATCGCAAAGCAAAATTTTGTCATACACACTCTCTCTCTCTCTCTCTCTCTCTCTCTCTCTCTCACACACACACACACACACACACACACACACACACACACACACACACACACACACACACACACATACAGACATCATCGTAAAAATAGTAAAATCGTATTCTTGGAACCCTAAAACGTGCTTATTGATTAAAAACCCACCATTAATTTTTTTTGACAAAAAACAATACCTTCCTTACCAAAATCAGTATGAACTTAATCTTTTTTGTGACTCGGGCTGTAAATGGCAGGAGGTATTGTGTTGGCCAAACCAGATTTTTTACCTTCCGTCACCTTTAGGTAAGGAAGGTATTGTCTTTGGTCAAAAAATTCGATGATGAGTTTTTAATCAATAAGCACGTTTTAAGGTCCCTAGAATACGAATTTACTATTTTTACGATGATGTCTGTATGTGTGTGTGTGTGTGTGTGTGGATGTGTGTGTGTGTGGATGTGTGTGTGTGTGTAACAAAATTTTCGTCTGCGATAACTCTAATACTACAGTTTCAAAAATTATAATTTCTTCATATACTTCTTCGTTACATCCATATGAAGAGCTGATTAGATTTTGGTTACAATTGGTCAACCGGAAGTACCATCATTTGAAGATTTTAACAGTTTTTCTTGAAAAAACTATGTTAAATATCATTTTTTCACATTTAATGTTATTATAAATATTAAAGAATATTTTATTCTCTATACGATTTGACTGCATTTTATACTTAATATTAAATGGATAAAGAGTTAAAAAATGATAAAGAAATTAAATTTCATAAAATAGCTATAGCTATGAAAACAGCTACTATTTTAAGAAAATTCTGATTGAAAGATGTCAGTGTCAAGTGAAATTGACATAGTGTGTGTCTTATAATTTTACTGGAAATATAGGATCTTTTGCTTTCTGTATGGAATTTGTATAAAATACATACAACTGCTTTAAGGTAATGTACAAGAAATAATAATAATAAATCTTTTATTTCTGCAGATACATTACACTGTATATAGAAAATGTCACAAAATAATAATTTAAGACATAAATTTTCTGTATGAAATTTGCTAAAATACATGCAGCTGCCGGAAGGTAATGTACAAGAAATAGAATATTTAGCAAGGAACTTTCCGTATGAAATTTGTACAAAATACATAGAACTGACGGAAGGTAATGTGCTGGTCACATCAGATTTTTTTCTATGCGTTTTATTTTTTGTTAATCTTTGTTTAAATTTAATTTTTTGTAAACAAAATACCTTGTTGACTTATAAATAGAGTAAAGTCGGTGAATGTGGAATAGTCATCTAATGTGGAATAGGCGCTTTTTGAAAGAATGGTACAAGTCATCTGTGATCTAATGGCACAAATGCACGTGTGTAGGGGAGTTATTACCCATATAGAGACACCAATTTAACTGCATTGTGCATAACATCAAAAACTTTGAAAAATAGTATGAGTGCCTGCTGAGCTTTTTAAGCAAGTGTAGATATGTAGTTTTATTACTGATTGCGTAGTAGAAAGTACGATTTTTTGCAACTACAGTATGGATAGGGGTTTGGGGATGTAGGCTAGATTTAAAAAATATTTTTCTAACTAATTCCTAAATGAAATTCGATGGCGAGAATATAATGTCAACAAATCCGCTAATGTGGAATACCGAGGGGTATGCCAATGTGGAATATTCCAAATTAGCGAAAATGTTATAATATGACTAGATAACTGTTCTTGGTTTAGGAAAATGTGCCAGAAAAGCATACCTAGCAAGAAGCAAACATGCAGAAGGCAGTACGGGAACATCAAATGGGTTAAATGCGTTTACTTGATTATGTAATATAGTTTATTTTGTTACATTCCAATAGCATACTCATTTTATTTTTTTTATATAAGATAAGAAGGAATAAATACTTTAAAGAACATATTTGCATTGTTTTCCGAATTTTTTATACTGTGAAAGTATGTATGGTTATGTGGTATATATTCCACTATGGTATTCCACATTACCGTCCATTTTTCAAGAGGTGTAAAAATTTCAATTTTGAATAAAATCGCTCTTATAAGTGAATTATTCTAGATAATCAACCTGAAAGTGTTACTATTTTGTAAAGTACATTTTAAATGATCTATATACAATATTTGATGATTAACCACCATCTTTTCGCATGTTTTTTTTCAATGAAATAAAAATGGTATTCCACATTCACCAACTTTACTCTATGTATTATAATCATTGTACGGGTTAGGGGGAAGAGCAGCCCCTGACTGAACGTCTTTGATGTACGGTCAATAAAGATTTTTATTATTATTATTAATATTATTATTATTATATTAATAGAAAAAAGAATACAAGATCAGTATTAAACATTCTCTGAGTAAAAATGAAAAATTCTGAACTATTTATGTTCTTATTGTAGATAGCAGCATTTTATAAACATATTGATATCACATATTTCGAGTTTCTATGTTACATTCTTGTGCCATGGAATATCTTTTACAAGAATCTAGCTTGAAATCTATCATGAAAGAACTCTTGAAACTCATATTTTTGTTGCAAAATAAATAATTCATTTTTCATATGGAAATATACAGCATACATATTGACAATTATTGTGGGGCAAGATCCACTGAAAAAGGCTGAAAATTTCAGTGCTTGTCGACGAGAACAAATGATCTCATTTCGCATGTAAGATTCTCAGTTTACGAGGCACTGTGCATAGTTTCATGTCGGAGCATAGTAGAACATAGTAAATGATTATTAGCAGTCAATAAAAAGCAGTGTTTTATTAGATATTTCACGGAGACGTGCATATTACTCACTATAACTCGCTAGACATTCATTATGCCATAATACGGGACTCTGTATACATCATGAATACCTACTAGCTACTATGTACTATGGTTTCACATCTACTAAACTACAAAGAAAACTGAAACTATAATCAACAATATTGCATTGACAAACAAATGTATTATCTCGGCTAAATGGGAAGATTAATAAACATGTGTTCTTGTTTCTATCAGTAATAATAACTAAGAAAACAGGACAGTGACCAGTCTCTTATTATCATTGCATCGGAAATAACCATTGTTTCTACAGTAATTTTAGAATATTACTTACTTGTTACAAACAAGAAAATAATTGAAGACTTGGAAACTATGTCATGAAAACAACCCCCTACTCCTGTGACGACAAATTACTTCTAGCACGTCTTTCATTGCCATTAAAGTTGTACTTTTCTGGTCGAGTGCGAAATTATAGCACGAGATAAAAAACACTGTTTTACACATGTGTACATACAAGATATTTCCTACAACCGAAATGTATTTTCAAATACTGTTACTGCTCTTTCTCATAATACTGTACAAAATGTAACTTAAACATTCAAAAGAATCTATTATAATACTTATGTTAATATTAAAAAAATCTGATGTGGCCAGCACATTACCTACCGTCAGTTCTACATATTTTGTACAAATTCCATACAGAAAGTTTCTTGCACTAGATTCCATATTTCAAGCACATTACCTTTTGTCAGTTCTATATATTTTGTACAAATTCCATACAGAAAGTTTCATGTATCTAAGAGCTTCCATATTTCCAGTAAAATATAATAATATAACACACACATGCCAGTTGCACTTAACACTGACATCTATCAATCAGCATTTTTTTTATTATAATAGCGATTTCCTTGGTTATAGCATAGCTAACTGCTTTATGAAATTTAATTTCTTTATAATTTTTTAACTCTATATCCATTGAATATGAAGTATAAAATTGTAATCAAATTGTATAGAGAATAAAATATTCTTTAATATTTATAATAACAGTAAATACGGAAAAATGATATATAACAGTGTTTTTCAAGAAAAACTGTTAAAATCTTAAAATTAGGGTACTTCCGGTTGAGCTATATAACCAAAATCTAATCGTCTCTTCACGTATGTAAAGAAAAGGAATACGAAAGAATTATAATTTTTTGAATTGTAGTATTATAGTTATCAGATTCGAAAAAATCGTCATACACAATACACACATACATGCATACATACAGACATCATCGTAAAAATAGTAAAATCTTATTTCAGGGACTCTAAAACGTGCTTATTCATCAAAAACTCAGCACCGAATTTTTTGACCAAAGACAATACCTTCCTTACCTAAAGGTGACGGAAGGTAATTAGATCATTATGTCAAAAAAAAAAAACTTTATGTTCTTTAGAATTATGTTATACTTCATTTCACGTAAATAATTTAAATTTGTGAAACCAAATTTTGTCAATAATAAATATTTTTATCTGTAAAAATAAGCAAGAATATTAAAAATTACAACAAAACATGGTTAAACATCATTTAATTCTGTAGTTGGTAACTGACAATTGACAGGTGATATTTTTTTCGTTTTTGTGAACTAGGTTTGCATTCTGACCCATCGATGGGCAGAATTTATATCCCTATCCAAACCAACGCTACTTTGGTATGACTAGCGAATGAAAGTTGACGTTTAGATTAATTTATAGATGTGGTTTCTTTTGAAAACATTTTCCTATATTTGATTTGAAAAGAAACTGCCCCTTATGTATTCCGCTACAAAAGATGAGAATTGTACTCAATCCCAGGAGGTATTTAAAATGACCTTAGCAACAGGATTCACGGATGTATTTAAAAAAATTAATACCGCTAATTCTAGTTCGTTCGTCTCAGGTGTAAGCAACCCTCGAGTCGGAATTATTGTTAGAGAAAATTAAAAATAATCCTATTTCATAGAATTGCTAAACTAATTAGTTTGAAGGTCAAAATATTTTGTTGTAATCAACATAAACGAAAAATGTTTAACATATTTTTAACGCACCCCTGTTTTGTTATTCAGTTACCCTAGTCGGCCATCTATTTTCAGCCAGACATAGTAATGTATTTCTGTGCTTTCCTAGTCCAGTATTTATGGGTTCATGCAAAAATTTCATACCGGAATATTTCGTACAATTTTATTCTTCTCTAGGGTTTCAAAAGAAAACACATCTGTAAAATAATTTATGAATAAAGATATAATAATAATAATAATCAGCAGTTATACGACTTTAAAAGTGAAAGATTGTTCAGCCATCGAGAGGAGAGCAGCCAATAGCTTAGTTGGTAGAGCAATATCCCGGTAAGGTAGGTGTCTCGGGTTCGAATCCCGATGGTTGACAAGTTTTCACAATTTATTTGAAATTAACTGTAAAATGTTTAATGGTTATTTCATGTTATTTTCAAATTTGAGGCTATTTAAAGAACAATATTTTTTAAAATATAATACTTAGGAGGCATATAAAAATTCTTGAAACACCTCTATTTTTATCTTGAATAATATCTCCATGGATAATGATTACATTGTAGGATCTGTGAAAAGCTTCGGCTCCCTAAAGGGACTTGACTTGAGATAATTTAATTAATAATAAATTGCGTACGTGTACATTCGATTGTGGCAGTCGGCAGATCTATTATACTAGGGGACAGCATTATTTGATTGCCCCAAGTGATAACGGTTTGAATTCCCGTATCGGAAATTAGTTTGTGTATTACCCATTGCGATGTCGCTCTACCCTGAGAAACGGTTAGATTTTTAGAAGATAAATTAAGAGATTATTGCAATTTCGAATCACTTTCTTTTTTATTGTGAACGATACAGTCAGATTTACTTAAAATTGAGGGGCAATTATTAGAAGAAATTTCGAGATAAATGAACAAAACTTAGTCACAGAATATATACATGACTAACGTCAACAGAAGCGACACTATTGTATGTATTGCCGTCCGTGTGCTCATGGCTATGTGAGCGTGAACTTGGACCAGAGAGGGGTAACGCAAGGAGATTGGGCGTACTCCGGTACGCCAGATTATGTCAGTGACGGAGTGACAGCGCTTGTGTGCAGGGCAGTTCAGCGCAAGAATATTACGACTACCAAACTAAACTACTTAAAAGACTTTCCAAACAATAATAATAAGGTTAAAACAATTCTAAAATAGTATATTAAAGAACGTATTTTATAAGACATGTTTTTTTCGCACGCGTCAAAATTTAGAAAACGAGCGTTAGCGAGTTTTCTAATTGACAAGTGCGAAAGAAAGTCTTATAAATGAGTTCTTTATACTATTTTTTATATTTTGCGTCTTCTACAATAACATTTACTTACTCAATTTGCAACCATTTGTACATTTTCATGTAAATAATTTTCCCTACATAAAAAAAAAATAATAAAATAATATCTCGGACACGAAAAGAGATATCGACCTGTGGTTTTAAAATCTTAAATCTACACTCTTCAAACTACTTAAATACAAATTTTCAGAATTTTTATTTTTTTAAAAATTTCCACCCTTTTTTAAACCACACCATCCTCATACCCAAAAATGGGTGTGCGGTACACATTCAACGACTTCACCAGTAAATTTCTCGTACCAAAAAACATAAGTATACCAATTTTCATCAAAATATTCCAACGGATACATTAATTATTAAACATTCCTTAAAATTGTCAAAAACTGAAAAAATCGCAAGGGGTACACCTTAGATTTTTTGCGATTTTTGGTCATTTTCAGACTTTTTCTTCTGGAGATTGTAATAGTTGTTCAAAAATTATGAAAATTGGTATGCTTATGTAATTTTGCTCGTAGAATCTAATGGTTATATCGCCAGCGGTGTATAATTGACCATTTTTGGGATATGACCCAAAAATGGGCATTTTTGAGCAAAGTTTTGAGGCCGAATATCTCGGACACGAAAAGAGATATCGACCTGTGGTTTTAAAATCTTAAATCTACACCCTTCAAACTACTTAAATACAAATTTTCAGAATTTTTATTTTTTTTTTAATTTCCACCCTTTTTTAAACCACACCATTCTCATACCCAAAAATGGGTGTGTGGTACACATTCAACGACTTCACCAGTAAATTTCTCGTACCAAAAATCATAAGTATACCAATTTTCATCAAAATATTCCAATGGACACATTAATTATTAAACATTCCTTAAAATTGTCAAAAACTGAAAAAATCGCAAGGGGTACACCTTAGATTTTTTGCGATTTTTGGTCATTTTCAGACTTTTCCTTCTGGAGATTGTAATAGTTGTTCAAAAATTATGAAAATTGGTATTCTTATGTAATTTTGCTCGTAGAATCTAATGGTGATATCGCCAGCGGTGTATAATTGACCATTTTTGGGATATGACCCAAAAATGGACATTTTTGAGCAAAGTTTTGAGGCCAAATATCTCGGACACGAAAGGAGATATCGACCTGTGGTTTTAAAATCTTATATCTACACTCTTCAAACTTCTTAAATACAAATTTTCAGAATTTTTATTTTTTTTAAAATTTCCACCCTTTTTTAAACCACACCATCCTCATAGCCAAAAATGGGTGTGCGGTACACATTCAACGACTTCACCAGTAAATTTCTCGTACCAAAAAACATAAGTATACCAGTTTTCATCAAAATATTCCAACGGACACATTAATTATTAAACATTCCTTAAAATTGTCAAAAACTGAAAAAATCGCAAGGGGTACACCTTAGATTTTTTGCGATTTTTGGTCATTTTCAGACTTTTCCTTCTGGAGATTGTAATAGTTGTTCAAAAATTATGAAAATTGGTATTCTTATGTAATTTTGCTCGTAGAATCTAATGGTGATATCGCCAGCGGTGTATAATTGACCATTTTTGGGATATGACCCAAAAATGGGCATTTTTGAGCAAAGTTTTGAGGCCGAATATCTCGGACACGAAAAGAGATATCGACCTGTGGTTTTAAAATCTTAAATCTACACCCTTCAAACTACTTACATACAAATTTTCAGAATTTTTATTTTTTAAAAAATTTCCACCTTTTTTTAAACCACACCATCCTCATACCCAAAAATGGGTGTGCGGTACACATTCACAGACTTCACCAGTAAATTTCTCGTACCAAAAAACATAAGTATACCAATTTTCATCAAAATATTCAAACGAATACATTAATTATTAAACATTTCTTAAAATTGTTTCTAAATAAAAAAAAAGAATTTCGACATGATATTATTAAAATGAATTGTCTATTAACTAAAAATAAATTAGGTAAAAATGGGTTAAAGAAACGTCATCTAGTACCAACCGTCTAAAACAAAAAATTGCGTATCGAAATGTAGGTCATTACGATACGCAATTGCGTATCGTAATGACTTCATTATGAATGCAAAATATAAAAAGCTTTTTTAGATTACTGGCTGACTCAGAAAAATAATATTTATTTTATTTTACATATCTATCAACCTTAGTATATTATGGCTATACTAAATTTTATATGTAATTGTTAAGGAGTTTTATTAATTTAAAACAATTATTATATTTTTATATTTATCAAATAGACATTTAAATTCAAATTTGAATTAGGTTTTACTTATTTTCTGTATGTTTACATATTAATTTAAACCGGAGAAGGTTTTAAACGAATGCAATTTCAAAAGTTTTCATAGTACTAACATTGATATCAAAATCAATAATCTTTCCTACTAGATACCTAGACAGACATCTTATGTACGCCTATGCTAGCGCGTATAGCGAGCCTGTTGAAGGTCACCAAATTCAAATACACACGTAGGGGAGAGTGGGGCAAGAGTGAACGGTTTTTTGATAATATGTAATAAATTTCATATATGAAATATTTCAGCAGTTTTATTGAACTCTAAATATAGTTCATACATTTGCTTACATATAAAAAAATTAAAATAATTCTTTTCTATTATAGTAAATAAACTGTATGTTTTTTATTTAAAAAAATAAGTGTTCACTCTTGCCACGCATGGCGAGGCAAAAGTGAACGACTGAGAAAATGTTGCCTAAGCACGACAAAAATCACATATATATTTGTCGGCATTTAGTTTAACGTTAATGTATCCTTCGTGTACCCACTGATGACATTTTCCGCAAATAATTCGGTATTCAACAGATGTACTGTATTTTTCTTTACAACAAATACAAATACAGTCGTCTTCATTAACAGTTGTCGTGTTATTACTATTGTTTTGCTTGACTATTTCCAGTAGATGCCTGCGATAGATTCCTTTTAATCTTTTTTGTTCCTTTAATCGTTTTCCTTTTAAAATTTGCTCCAATTCTTGTTTATATGGGGAAATTGTTATAATTTCAGGGCAAGAGTAAACACTATGTTTACTCTTGCCCCGTTTAATATTATCACAAAAATTGTTTTTATCCCGTGTGCTACGCCACTGTTTAAACTTTCTGTCGGCAAACTTTGTAGAGGATGGTACACACTTTAATGCAATATTCACTATTTTATTGGTTCTTTTTTATTTCACGTGCAATATAATAATACTTTGACTTTAATCTTGTATCAAAATGATGCAATATACAAACTTACCTGTAATTTTGTTTTCATAAACTTGACAATGTTCTTCTATTTCACATATAAATGATAGTATAGTACCATGTTTTATCGCTAGGATTGGTAAGCCGAACTGTATAAATTAGCGGGATATTTGAATTGTTTACTCTTGCCTCGCGTACACTCTTGCCCTACTCTCCCCTATAGGGTAGTGTCGTACCAGTGACAGTGCAATTTTATGACGATTGTTAAAACTAACTCGAAATATCACTGATATAAAAAAATATGTGTGGGTCTAGGGGGGGGGGGGTGGCCCCCATCGCTTTAAAGATTTAAAGATGATCCCTACTCGTAATTTGTTTCTGTTGATGACCTGAAAAGGTGACATAATTAAGTTTGTTCGTATGCAAAGTAAATTCGCTTCTGTGTTTCATCCCAATGTGAAAATCCAACCCTAGCTACAGTAACCAAGGAAACGGAATCGAATTTCTATTCTTCGTTTGGTAAAAGTGCAATTCGTTTTTGATGGAACGACGCGCAAACGTCGACAAACTACGCTGCGAATCGCAAACCCTGACTCGAGATTTTAATGTTCTGCTGTGAACTCAGTATACAATATTAACGCCAGATGCAGTTTTTCAGATTCCCAGACGCATATTGCAATACTTACATCAATAACAAGTAAGTTATAATCATATAGGAGAGACCGGTGTCAATTGTAACAGGTGTCAAATGTAACAAGGGTAGGTAACAGGGCCATCTTTTCGAAGTAGATTAAAACGTGCTTGCAGAGTGAAGCAGAAAGAGTCATAGCTCTTTGGTATTTAGTGTAAGTGCATACGCGCAAATACGGCGTTTGTTTCAGACGAATGTCTGTAAATCGACAAAAAAGTAAATACAGGTAGTGACACACATTGTTTCTAAAACACTATAAGTGCTCTGCTCGGAAATATTTCAAGTTAAGGATCAGTTTGTGAGTTATATCTGCTCTTATTTTTCATTAAAAGACATTTCTAATTATTACCTAATAAATACAAAAAAGCAAATATCTTTACAAGTTAAGCGGTGTCAGTTGTAACACATGCCACGGTGTTGATTGTAACGTGTTTATTAAGTACAGTATTGATCATGATAAAAATTACAAGAAAAAAACACTGCTATCGAAAACATAAAAGAAGAAGAGCAAAAAAACGAAAAACAGTTCCGAAAGTAACAGTCACAGATTACTCTTCAGATGGCTCCGATGAGGAAACTCTCTGATATGTATTGGCCCATATTCTATGAGCACAGGAGATTGGTTGCAGCGGTGAAAATGTAAAATCTGGACACCGGGCAAGTTAAATTGTACGAAAAAAGACCTATTTTATGTTTACCTAAACTGCAATTTCGTTAGCGACTAAAGGCATTGGCCAAAATGGTCCATATCACCAACAGAATAAATAAATTTTGTATTTTCTGAGGTAATAAATAAATGTTTATTTTTTCAATAATTTCTTCTTTTATCTGTTATTTTATCTTATTACATCACTGTTAAAATTTGTTACAATTAACACTGGCCTTGTTACTATTGACACCAGTTAGGTGGCAATTGTAACATTTGCAATGCCTGACTAAAAATCCTTATACTTTTATATTTGTCACATTTTCAAAAGTTTAAAATTCAAAATATTATCCACTAAGGTGAGATTTCTCGCTTCTCGCAGTTGTTATATCGATCTCGCTTCGAATTTTAAACTGCAATCTCGCTCTCGTTCGCATCACTACTCGGGAAGTTACTGGTTAACTGGGATAGCTGTGGATGTGAATACTCGGTAGTGTTGACGAGCTATAGTATACGAGGACAGTAACGGCGAGTCGGAAAGTTACTGGTATACTGGGATAGCTGTGGAGCTGTGGTTGTAAATACTCGGTAGTGTTGTCGAGTATTGGGCAGTTGGGTATACGGGGACCAGTAAAAGCGAATTTAAGTGGATATTCGGCATTGGTGTTGAAGAATTGTGGCATACGGATAATTGACGATACTGAGGCTGTGGAAGGAGAAAGTTACATAAACAGACAGACAGTGAGGTGAAAGGTGTGACTTCTGTCCGAGCAGTTGAATATACAGACGCTGTTTAGTCAGTTGAATATATTCACGCTGTGGAGGTCGGTTGCGGACACTTGAATATATAGTGATATAAATATCACGTAAACAGTCTACAAGAGTCTGCAACAGACCGGCAGTTTAAGATTGGAACGCGTAGTGAAATAAATAATTAGTAATATCGTGGAAATAAGTAGTAGTGTTAATTGGTTAAATAAATAAATAGTGTTAGTGTTATCTAGTTAACTATAGTCTTAGTCGTATTTAGTTTTTAATAATTGTTTAATATTAGTAATAGTCATTTTCATTATAGTTTAATAAACACTAATTTTAATTAATAATTATTGTCTAATATTTACACTTCATCCAAATAAATAAAAACGTTACATTATCTTATGGTAATTATGGTTTTCTTTCCCCTTTTTGGTATTTCGTACTGCAAAGATTATGTCCACGTGGATAAGCATTGAGGGATTGGGAATAAATCACCGGTTACGAAATTCGAATCACAGTTGACGAGTGAGTGAATTTTGTATTTGTGTTTCTTTTATACTATTCAGTCTTGGAAGCGACAGCGATAGGACCCTTGTGTTGACTTTACTGATATAACGACAGCTTACTGTGTTACTCTTATGTTTTTCCATTCCATTTATCGTTGGACAGTCAAAGAAACGAACTAAAATACCTTCTAAAATCTTAAATAGTGTAAATTTATATATATCGGTCATACATGAGAGTAGAGCGACTCTGTAAGAACTAATAAAAAATACTTCCCCATATTTTAAATATTCAATATATTTTCATACTTCTTACATAAAGGTGCAATATGCATATAACCTTAAATGAGTAAATCAAAAGAATCGTACTAAACTTCACAAGTACTTATATTATATATTATATTATATTATATTATATATATATATATATATATATATATATATATATATATATATATATATATATATATATATATATTTATTTATTTATTTATTTGTTTATTTATTTGTTTATTTGTTTGTTTGTTTATTTATTTATTTATTTAATTATTTATTTATTTATTTGCACTGTCCAACAGGCTAAAAGTCCTATTACAGAACAGGATATAATACAAAAAATAATATGACAAATTGAACCAATAAAGGTAAACAATAAACAATTATTTCAGTAATGCGATATTACAAAATATATGTACAACCATAAAAGCCGCCACGCACTTGAGCGACGCTATATATATATATATATATATATATATATATATATATATATATATATATATATATATATATATATATATATATATTTACTTGAAAAAAATTAGGCAGAATAACAATTTATTTTGAAGGAAACTTAAATTACTCAAAAAAAAATTATCAATGCCGTACATATGTAATAATTAACGTATGTCCTAAAAGTTTTGTCACAAAATACAACTCTGTAAAAAAAATATATCAAAATATCGGGTTGGCTTTGCAAACAAAAGTAATTCAATGATTTGTCATTTTAATGACAGTTCAGTTACCGAAATCAATTGCGTTGTAATGGCTTATAAATTAGATCTTAGAAAAAGCATTTATAATTTAGTTGGGCAGTTCAAATAGTCCGACTTTTTGAAAATCAAAATGTGTCGCGGAGAACCATATATCGTGCGATAGCAGAATGTGAGCAAGGTATACCATGCGTAAATCTTCCGAAAAGGGGAAGACCTAAAGTGTTAACTGAACATAGAGTAAACCAGTTAGTCGAAAGTGCCAAGAATAAAATTAGTCATTGAGAAGACTTTCACGGTGATACGGTGTTTTCAGGAATACAATATCCAGAGAACTGAAGAGAGAAGGTATAGAATATCGCAAAAGAAAGAAATATACGCCAAATCAGTTAGCTAGAATACCAAGATGTTGCCGTGCTTTAAGGCGCACTCATTTTGCAAATAATAAAGTCATCGTCATAGATGATGAAAAGTACTTTACTCTAAGTAATTCCGAAATTAATGGAACGACGGTTTTTACACGGACAATGTAGAAGAATGTCCAGACGATATAAAATACAAGCCAAAGGCCAAATTTGCTGATAAAGTTTTAGTTTGGTGCGCGATATTAATTAGTGGGATTTCCAGACCTTATATAGGGCGAGTTAGAGGCAAAGCTGTGGACAGTCAAAGTTATATTAACAATTGCTTAACAAAATTGATTTATTTTATCCACCAGAATCATGCTCAAGATGATATTATGTTTTCGCCGGACTTGGCTTCCTGCTATTATACACGCGAAACTCAAGATTGGCTGAATGCTCAACATACCTTTTGTGCCAAAAAACGACAACCCCCTAAATTTACCGCAGGCTCGGCCAATTGAAGATTTCTGTGCCATTTTGTCTCGAAAAGTGTATATTGGAGGTTGGAAAGCCGAAAACGAGCAACAATTAAGACGGCGGATTTTTAGAAAAATTCGAGAGATTGATGTTGCAACGGTCCAAGGCTTGATGCGAGATGTTTCCAGAAGACTGCGTATTGTTAAAGACTATGGACCTTTACATTTAATTTAAAATAAAAATTTTGTTGTTTGTAAAGCTGTTAATTATATCTGTTCTGAAAAATTGCCGTAAAACCATTATTACTTTTTAAAATGTTTTAAACAAATTTGTAACAAAACTTTTGGGACATACGTTATTTATAACAACTTCCACTAAAAATCATGCACAAAATCTTTTAAAATTTACGGGAAACTTGCAAAAATTATATTTACGGGATATTTCCAAAAAAATTCCGGGAAAAATAGTAACTAAATTCTTCCCGAAAATCGCGGATGAAGTAATTTTCGAGAATTTTCCAGGGGAAAAAAATTTCCGCTGGGAATTTTTTGGCGGGATATCACTACCCACAAGCCCAGGCTTCTTAGGCTTCTGGGATAATACGCCACTGGTTGGAACCACGGAACAAGGTTAGAACGTTAGAAGTTAGTATTTACTTGTGCTTTCCATCTTTCTGACAATAATTTGTACGGCAATCCTTTGCCTTCGACGTCGGTACATTTTTCACGTATTCAGGTTTGGAATTTGAGGTTTACGGCCATAAATAAAGCCATTAGGCTGTCTCATTGGAGTTTTCAGCATTTGAGCGTCGTTTGTTGAGCGGTACGGAGACTAGAGACGGAGTGAAATATCAGCGTGGCGCAAACATAATGTTGTACAATTGTATCCTTCGGTAATGTGCGGTATTGGCCTGGAACTGAAGGCAGAGATAAATAGCTTCGAATACAACTGCCCGGAACGCCCGGAGGCTAGATCACCAGCACGAAAATCCGGGGAAATACTCCACTTTGAAATTTTTACCGCATTGAAAAAAAATCTGATATGGCCAACACATGACCTCCCGTCCATTCCATATTTGAAATAGCAATGAACTTTTAGTGAAGTGTCGCTTATAAATAGAAAAGTCTGTAATACCAAATTTGGGATTATATTTTATTATGTTTTTCCTCGAAAATCTGTTAAGAGCTACAAATTAAGAACCACTTTCGGTTTATCATATAGGTATAGTCAACCGTCTCTGTGTGGCCGAGCGTGTTGAGGCGGCGTGTTCCGACACCGCTCGGATCCAGGGATCGTGGGTTCGATTCTCACCAGGGGTTTGGATGTTTGTGACTGTCCTTTCATCATATCATTTCCATCAACGCAACGAAACTTCCATCATCAATTGTAATAACTTAAGGTTTATATACAATAAAGAATATTATTATTATTATATAGGTATAGGCAAAATCTAATGTTGTTTCAAATTATACATGTGTTTTAAATACCAAATTTTAATATATTTTTTCAAGAAAATCTGTTTCTAGCTTCCTTAAAGTAGTACTTCCGGTTTATCAATTTTAGAAAACATCTTATATATCGTTCTCATTAATATAAAAGTCTTAAATACCAAATTTGAAAAGTTTTGGATTCTATCAATTTATTTTTCACTACAATCTGTTCAGAGCTTCAAATAAAGTATCACTTCCGGTTTATCAATTTTAGCCAAAATCTAATATGTTGCTTCCCGTTATATAAAAGTCTTAAATACTAAATTTCATATCATTCTTATTGATATAAAAGTCTTAAATACCAAATGAAGACACTGGTGCAAAAAGGGGATGTTACATTTTTTGAAAAATAGTGATTTGTGTAGAAATCTGCTCTAAAGCAACGTTTGTAGTTTAGCTGCAAAAACGGGATAAGTTTTTTCACATATCCCGTTCTTGCACTTAATTTTTTTCGGGTTCTTTTTCACAGACAAAATTTTACTGCACAAATCCCCTTCATGCACAGAAATATTAAAATCGCGAAATATAGTTAAAAAATAAGTTTATAATAAGAAAAACAACAGCATATTAGTACGAATACATCAAATTTGCAATAAAAACATAAAAAATTGGGAAAAAATTGTTCTTTTTTGGGCACTTGAACAAAACTTTAAAAATGCAACTTATCCCCTTTTTGCACCAGTATCTTCAAATTTGAAAAGTTTTCGATTGTATCAATATATTTTTCACGAAAATCTGTTTAGAGCTTCAAATAAAGTATCACTTCCGGTTTATCTATTGTATGCAAAATCTAATATGTTATTTCCCTTCATATAAAAGTCGTATATAAAGTATAAAGTATATAAAGTATAAAGTATAAAAGTTTTGGAGTATATCATAATATATTTTTCACGAGAATCTGTTCAGAGCTTCAAGTAAAGTATCACTTCTAGTTGATCAATTTTAGCCAAAATCTAATATGTTGTTTCCCATGATATAAAAGTCTTAAATACTAAAATTGGAAAGTTTTGGATTATATGTTAATAGAGTTTTTCATTAAATATTGTTACGGGCTTCATGTAAAGTATCACTTCTATTTATCCAATTTTACCCTAAATCTAATCAACGCGTTATATGAATGCAGGAAGCTTAAATATGGAAAATAGATATATTTGGAAGTTTGGTATGAGTTATCGTGGACGAAAAAAATCGTCACACACACACACACACACACACACACACACACACACACACACACATCATAAAAATAGTAAAAACGTGTTTGGGGGGGGGACCCTAATTCGTGCTTATTTACTGAAAAATCACCATCGAATTTTTGGCACGATTACAACCTCCCTTACCTACGGTATGACGGGAGGTAAATATTGAAATTGGCAACAATAAAATTAATATTGGTTTATTATTTATTTAGAATGAGAAGGTTGTTTGCTTATTACGGTTATTTTAAAATGAAACAATGTTACAGTTTCTACAAAGGTTATTCGTATACTAAGCATAAATTTTTTAATTCCACCATTTATTTTCATGCGTTTTTATGTTTATTTCGCTAATAAATTTACTCTGGTTTTATTCCCGTGTATCCCTAGAGATCGAATATATTTTGTTTCTGTTTATTTAAACAAAATTTTATTTGGAAAAAAGCCTCGATTGTTTTTTCAATTACAAATACATGAAGTTTGTAATCAAAAAGTTTCTATTTCATAAAGTAAATTGAAACGTTTTAAAACAAACTTGTCTATCATACTTTTTAATAAAATTATTCATCAGGGCTCCGATACATTCATTAATAACTTTTTGTATCTTCGAATTTTATAAAAACATATTTATCATCGTTCATTAATATTCAAAGACATATAATAAAACAATTTTACTCTCATTTTTTACATGAATATATCATGTAATTACGAAGTTTTCAGACGTAATTTATCAAAAATATCTAAATTTATCATCATATCTTTTTACTCGTATTCTTGCCGAACGAACCCTTGTCTCGCCATTCCTGTTATAGGTATAGTATGACTAGCGAATGAAAGTTGACATTTAGAGTATTTAATAGATGTGCTTTTTTTCGAAAACATTTCTCTATATTTGATTTGAAAGGAATGTATTCCATTACAGAAGATTAGAATTATACTCAATACCAGGAGGCATTTAAAATTACTTTAGCAATAGGATTCAGGGTTGTATTAAAAAATTTAATACCGCAAATTCTAGTTCGTTCGTCTCAGGTGTAAGCAACCCTCGAGTCGAAATTGCTGTTAGAGGAAAATAAAAAATATTTTGTTATAATCAACATAAACTAAGCAATTACTAACATATTACATTCTGTAACCCAACGGGCGGGCGTTTAGTGCGCGCCCTAAAACTAAAACACACTACATATCCAAAACAACAAACGTCTTCACGACGCGACGAACTAATCTGGACTCTCCAAAAAACAAAGCGCTATCTTCAGGACAGGATTATCTTAGGGATACAGGGTGCATGGGCTAGGGCATTCAAAGTCACGCACGTATGCATAATAATTTCTAGACTTAATGATTAACAAATAAATGTCGTGACTATCATAATAAGATAAGAATTTCTAAACTGAATTTTGACATTTATAACTAAAACTAGATTGTAAAACATAACTCCCTTTAAATTAGTAATACTTGGTGAGATCTGAGAAATGTTCTGAACATAGGCGCCGACTTTTGGATTTTTATGTGGGGGCTGAAAATGGGCAACAAAAAAAAAATACATACATACATAAAATTACGCATTTCCCACAAACCCGAAAGAATAATAATATCAACCACAAAATAATCCCTCTCACTTTCAACAACATTCTTACTAACCTGACATCATACAACAAATATTCCTCACTCTTAACATATTAAAATGACCGATTTTCGGTAGCGAAATACCGCAACCGGACCACAATAATAGTTACGAAACAATCATCCTTCGCCACACATTCCTGTCAAAGCACACTTCCACTCGGCCACATTCATTATCGCATTCATCCACGCTCTTCTTCTCTTCCCACTCGGAAACTTTCTCTCTTTTAGCACCTTATCAATCACATTCATCTACTTACACACTGGACGGCCACGCAATCGAACACCCTTAATTTCACCAAGATGCTTTCCAAATAAAAACTTTATTTTTTAAAACTAGTACATAAATAAATAAAATTGTACAAAAGATGCGAATTTATCGTATGACAAAATATGTAACTAATTAAAAAAAAAAACCTTTGCATATTTTAAATTTATCGCGAAACTTAACATAAGACAAATAGAACATAAATTTCAATTGTATGTATGTTGAAAATTTATTTCACAGGAGTCTACAAAATCTGATAATTTTATTATTAATTTCCGACAATACTGCATTTTAAATCTGGCAATACTGATGGCAGTGCTATTTGATAGTCCGCACGCGTTACTTATACAGTAATTTATTTAATACAATATGACAAGTTGGAAATTTTATAAAATAAATAGAATAGCTATAGATTATACTTTGTACAGGGTCCGGCACAAAGGACAGACGTTTTTGAAATGGCTAGTACACTCCCCCTATTAGTACGAGAGAGGTGAGGAGTATGCCGTTCGACTCGTGAGTTCCTAGCATTTTTTTACCAGTTGACATTTTGGAGCCTTGGACGGTTGAGCACCGCATTTTCGCGTACGACAGCTTTGTCCGAAATAATAACTCTATTACGGCTGTACAGCGTGAGTTTCGTCGCCACTTCAACATTCATCGGAATTGAGCTGTTCCTTCTCGAAACACCATCCTTCGTTGGGTTGAAGCACTTCGCACACGTGGTGTACTGACAAAAGACCACCAGGAGCAACGATGAACGTTATTTGCCCTCTCTTCCCTGGTCGCCTTATTTCCAGGTTTGGTGATGTTCATTGGCCTCCTCGGTCCCCAGATTTATCCATCTGCGATTTTTTCCTATGGGGACACCTCAAGGCTCGTGTATACGACCACAAGCCCCGAACTCTGGACGAGTTGAATGAGGCAATTCGCGTGGAAGTCGCCCAAGTTGAGGAAGCGATGTTGGAGAGAGTCTACGCTAACTTCTAAGAACGCCTCCAGCAATGCATCGTCAACAACGGTCACCACATGACTGATGTGATTTTCCACACTTAATTGTCATAAATGCTATTTCATTGCGAACCCGAATCCGTAAATATATTTGTTTTTGAGTAAAAATTACCGATTTTATGATTTTTTAAAAACCATCCGTCCTTTGTGCCGGACCCTGTATAAGTAGGTAATTGATGTATTAAAAATATTTCAAAATGAGTGTTCTTTTTGTTGGGCAGAACCACTTCAGATTTTTCCGTGTAGGGGCGGAGCCCTCTCCGATTTTTCCGTGTGGGGGTTCGAGCCCCGAAGCCCCCACGTAGTCGGCGCCTATGGTTCTGAAGGCTACAAATATATTATCATTACAAAAATCCCTGTAAAACAGATATGTAGGTATTCTTAACAATGGACGAAAATCCGAGATAATATGTTCATTTTGAATTTTAATACTTTTGGGTTTAACAATTCCACAATTTTCTTTATTATATATTTTTACATACAGAATACGTATCATACATTGTTATTCTTGTTTCTAAGGCTATTGTTTTCTAAATAAATATTGGAATAAATTGCACATTCACATTGTAACATGAGTTGGGAACAAATGAAATAATATTTGTTTGAACTTATAACTAAAAATAATATTTTTAAAAGCAAAATGTAAAACATAAAATGAATACAATACTACAACTAATTGATCCCTTTTTAATCCTTTAGCGGTTGTAGGGCGAAATGTATTCCCCTTCCTTCTGAAGGGCTCTTAGGAGGACCAAAGCAACAACTGCATTCAGCACCTGAAACAAAACAATTGTTTGTGAGGTTATGTTGTTAATATAGATCTATTTTTACTAATTAAAACATATAATTAGACTTTTTAATTACAACATCTCAATGAGAAAAGTTATAAATATTAATTAACATGCTGTTTATTTTGCTACTTCAGTGTTTATGAAAATAATATTTTCCGGAATTAATTTGAATTTTAACAACAGTGCAAATTATTGGTTTAAGAGTTAACATATTATACTACCAGTGGCGGCGCTAAGGTAGGGTCAAAGTGGGCACGTACCAATTAAAATAAATGGGTGCCAACCAGGCGCGAATACAAAGGACGTGGGGCAATGGGAGTAACTACCCCCTCCCCCCATAAGCCATGAATACGGCTGTTGCAAGAAATTTTAAATGACTTCTAAGTACTAAATTTTAAAAGATATTGTTCTTTAAAGAGCCTCAAATTCGAAATTATTCCGAAATATCCATTAGATACTTTGCAATTAATAATTTAAATTTGTGTAATATTTTGAAAAAGTCACGTGATCTGAAACAGAATATGACGTCACAGCACATACAGTTTAACATGTGTTAAACTATCGCCTACTTTTATTTATATATAACGAAAACTCTTTTCTTATTGGCTATGAATGACGTACTGTATGTGCTTGATGTCACAGGAGTGGGGGGGGGTTGTTTTTCATGACTATATCTGATGCCAATCTTTTTATTTAATTATTTACGAAAATAACAATAAATTATTATTACCTTCCGTCACCTTTAGGTAAGGAAGGTATTGTCTTAGGTCAAAATATTCGATGATGAGTTTTTAATGAATAAGCACGTTTTAGGGTCCCTAGAATACGATTTTACTATTTTTACGATGATGTCTGCATGTATGGATGGATGTATATATGTTTGTATGTATGTATGTATGTATGTGTGTGACGATTTTTTCGGATCGCATAACACCAATACCACCTTTCCAAAAATTATAATTTTTGCGTATTCCTTTTCTTTATAGATCCATATGAAGAGCTGATTATATTTTGGTTATAATTGATCGACCGGAAGTACCTTAATTTGAAGATTTTAACAATTTTTCTTGAAAAAATATCACTTTTTCACATTTAATGTTATTGTAAATATTTAAGAATATTTTATTCTTTATGCGATTTGATTACATTTTATACTACATATTCAATGGATATAGAGTTAAAAAATTACAAAAAAATTAAATTTCACAAAGCAGCCAGCTGTGCTATAAACATAAACACAAATTCTGATTGAAAAATGTCAGTGTCAAAGTGCAATTTACATATGTTTGAGTTATAATTTTGCTGGAAATATATAGGATCTTACAAGAAACTTTCTGTATGGAATTTGTACAAAATACATAGAACTGACTGAAGGTAATGTACTGGAAATATGGAATCATTTGCAAAAAAACTTTTGTGTGGAATTTGTACAAAATACATAGAAATGACGGAAGGTAATGTGTTGGCCACATCAGATTTTTTTTTAATATTACTATGAAAAATATTGTATAAAACTTCATTTAAAATACTAATAAAAGGGCTTTTACGTTTTTTACCTCCCGCTACCCTTGGTAAGGGAAGTATAGGGATCGTGCTAAAAATCGCATATCGAGATTTTGGTAAATGACCACGTTTTAAGGTCCCTAGAAACCAATTTTAACATTTTCACGAAGATGTCTGTTTGTATGTGTGTATGTGTGTGTGTGGGTCCTTCACTCTAACTCAAATACTATCATTCCGAAAATTTTGAAACCTTGTATTTCTGTACTGGAAAGAGCCCATTAGATTTTGGTGTAAATCGGATAACCGGAAATGGCACTTTACTAGAACCTCAAAATAGTTTTTCTTCGAAAAATACCTTTAAATGTTATTTTTTCGACAATAATGTTATTATAAAAATTAAAGATTATTAAATTTTCTACAGATGTGGATTAATACTTTTTCTATATATTTTATGGATAAATTTATAAAATTATCTATAATTTAAATCCCGCAGCCTGCGCTTTATGCAAACAAAACTCCTTGGTTGCGCAGTTATTCAAATATATGTAACTGACAGATAAATTTCACTGTCAGAGAACTATTCATTTCAAATTAATAATAGTAACGTTTTAAAAAGAAAATAATAAATAGAACCATAGTTATAAGGAATGGATCTTAATACAGATTCCGCAATAACTAAATATGTAAGTATGTATATTTAAATTAATAAAAATTAAATAGCGGGAGGTTTGGTGTTGGCCACATCAGATTTTTTTTTTATCTAGGATGAACTCTCAAAGAGGGGTTACTGAATCGAATAATTTATTATTATTTACTTATTACCTTACTGACTGAAATATTAAGTTTCGTCGTCAAGGAAAGACAGTAAACAAATGTTATAGACCACTTATATGTTTAGTAACTATGGAATGAAACACATATAGTTACAGTACAAGTAGCACGAAAAAAGCATTTCGATAAATAATAAAATATATTCTTTCATTTATAATGGGGATTGCAGAGTAGATTCTATTTTTATTTTGCATGTGATGAGACATAGTTATTTATTTAACCCCCTTGATATTTGTTGCATTTCCATTCATATATTTCGCGGGTGAATGCGCAAACTCCCACGTGAATTGAGCTACATGACTGACACGTTTTCACATAAGATCAAGCACAGTACAGCCGCACTTAGGTCTCAGTGTACATGAGTGTATATTCGCTCATTCCGACAACATCTGATAACTGAATTTCCAACTTTACGCGTCGCTGCCTCCAGATTATCCAGCGTTATACTCTTTTATGTGCTCTGCTTTTTAATTAGGAGGGGTTTCTCTAAATGCCCACGCAAACTTAACACAACATTCAGTTTGTTTTCATGATTATTTCCTTTGCTATGTTAACTTTATAAACAAACAGTTTAATTTTAAATATACTTTATGTCTCACTAAAGTATTATGAACTGTTTATTGCTAGGATACGGTGTATATAAACATATCTATAACAACCGGGGCATTATATGAGGGCATAATAGTACATTATGCCCTCATTATAATCTGATCATCGTTTGACTTTAAATTAGAAATAATATGAACGGTTTATAATGAAAATTATTTTCTTTTTAATTTTAATTCATTACAATAATAATACGGATTGATTACAACAATTAATACATTAATTGATTACAACAATTAATATAATACGAAAACAGCTTTGAAAGCACAACACAAAAAACATTTTTAATTTGGTTATAATACTTAAAATTGATTATAAAAAGGGTCTTAAAAAGCAATTTACTTCCACCACACATGTAAATAGTAAGTACGTCGAATTGCAGACTGCAATGTTTCGCATTGATTTTTGACGAATAACGGATCACTATTTTTTTGGGGACGATATTTATCCAAGTTTGAATTTATTTTTGATATTTACCGTCATATCTGACACGTCCAAAGCAGTACAAACTCTCTAAAATGTAATAATATTCAGAAATAAGTGCATAAGGAATAAAGAACTGAGATCTGTCATGTGAAAACGAACCTCAAAATATAATACTTACATCTTCTACAGACGAGAATGGAATAATTAGGGGAACGTTTATGCGTCTGTCTTTCTCAAAGTATGCAGAAGCATTCAAAATAATTTCTTTACACCGTTTCAATAAAATATCTTCCGAAATTCACCCATTCTATCTTCTCCAAAACGATGTAGAACGTTGATGTTTTAAAAATAAATAATTAAACAATAACCGTAGCTTTAAGCATTTGTATAATCAAAATTATTATAAATGAAAACATATTTCACATTTTTTAGTGAGACATAAAATCTTGTATGCACCACGACCGATACTAGATGATAATGCCCATCGGACGACATCTATCCCTCGGGCTAGATCCTCGTAAGATCATCGTAACGCCCTTGGTACATAATAGTATTTTATGTACCTAGGGCGTTACGATGAGGAGGGCGATGAGGATCTAGCCCAAGGGCCTTTGGCCCGAGGGATAGATGTCGTCCGATGGGCATTATCATCTAGTAACGCTCGTGGTGCATACAAGATTTTATCTCTCACTAGAGTTTGTGAAATAAGTTTTTATTTATAATAATTTTGATTACAATAATGCTTAAGCTTTGACGTTGCTAAGATGTTGTTTAAATGTTTTGTTTATTATCAACATTTATTTATTTTTAAAACATCAACGTTCTATATCCTTGGAGATGATGGAATGGGTGAATTTGATGTTTCGGAAGATTTTTATCGAAACGGTGGAAAGAAATTATTTTGATTGCTTCTGCATACTTTGAGGAAGACAAACGCATAAATGTTCACCTAATTATTCTATTCTCGTCTGTAGAAGATGTAAGTATTATATTTTGAGGTTCGTTTTCAAATGACAGATCTCAGTTCTTTATTTCTTAAGCAATTATTTTATTTCTAAATATTATTACATTTTATAGAGTTTGTACTGCTTTGGATGTGTCATATGTGACGGTAAATAATATGAAAAATGAAATCAAACGTGGATAAATATCGTCCCTAAAAAAATTAATGATCCGACATCCGTCCAAAATCAATGCGAAACATTGCAGTCTGCAATTCGACGTACTTACTATTTACATGTGTGGTGAAAGTAAATTGCTTTTTAAGGACCTTTTCATAATCAATTCTAAGTATTATAATTAAATTAAAAATGATTTCTGTGTTGTGCTTTCAAAGTTGTTTTCTTATTATATTAATTGTTTTAATCAATTAATGTAGTAATTGTTGTAATGAATTATAATTATAAAGAAAATAATTTTCATTATATACCGATCATATTATTTCTAATTTAAAGTCCATAAACGATGATCGGATTATAATAAGGCATAATGAACTATTATGCCCTCATATAATGCCCCGGTTGTTATACATATGTTTATACACACCGTATGCTAGCAATAAACAGTTCATAATACTTTAGTGAGACATAAAATACTATTATACATCAGTATTATTGTTATTATTATTATTAAATAATTGTAAAAAAAAACGGTCGCCAATCGCCATGTTTAACAAGATTTCGACATCTGAATCAACCTCACAACCTCTTACTTACGTTACAGCGAAAGTAATGTCAACAATGAACACCGTTTTAAAATGGAATGTCCTAACTTAGTCAAAACAATAAGAATTTTTGGAAGACAAGCGCGTTATGTTCATCATTATCGCAAACGCTTTTAGTCTTTGCAAATGAGGGAGATAAATGTATGCCAATTTGTTAATTGGTTCACGATACAGATTGATCGGATATCTTTTAAAATATTTACTGTACCTATGTCAGAGTTCAGCACATATTAAAAAATGGCAACTCCTTCCGAGTATCAAGTCTGCAGGCTATGCTATGCGCCCGTGACTCCTTTGAGCGGAGCAGAGGTGTCAGTCCTGCATAACGTTAACGTATTCCCGAGCGCTTAGCAGGCTCTATAAAAAACGCATTACAAACACATTTGGTGTGCGCGTGCGCAGGCTCTCCTGCTCTGCTACTAGGGTAAGACGACACCAGCGCCGCGTATATCACGTTTATGTACGCATGACGTCACCAACACGTGCACACAATGGATCGGGGTATATATTCCCGAGTAACACATGTTTAATGTCATGTTTATTGCGGCCTCCACTACACTCCTTCACAAATATAATTAGGGTAATATCTTTACTACAATACTAGCTCACTTACCAAGTGAAAATTATACAATTTAAATCCCAGTTTCAACTAGTGTTAAACGAAAAATGTAACTGAGTTGTAGCGGTTTAAATGTGCTCAACTATGAAAATTATTTAAGGAATTCGAAATTTCGAATTTTTATCAAATGTAACACGAGGGGGGTCTCCTAGAAGATGACTGCTACTACTGCTTCTTATTGTATACTACTGATACTGATGATTACTCTTTTTTCTTACTGTTTACTTCAGCGATAACACACTAACTGACTGACTGTTGTTAAAGGACTTCGTGAGAAGGAAGAACACACATGCACTTACACTTTACACTGATGAACACTACGGGAATTTACAGACATGGACACTACTTGTGATTTAATAACTTAACTTTATTTACATGATTATTATAACTTATTATTAACTATGGATTAAACTAAACATAACTAACACAACTAAGCAGATACTAAACTGTTACATTCCGTAACCCAGCGGGCGGGCGTCGCCCCAAAATTAAAGCACTACATTCCGTCAACTAACAAACGTCTGTACGGCGCGACGATCTAATCTAGACTCTTACATGTTTATCCCAAGACTAAACTTGACTATCTTTAAAAACAAAACGCTATCTTCAGGACAGGATTATCTTAGGGGTGTATAGGCTAGGGCATTCAAAGTCACGCACGTATACATAATAATTACTAGATTAATGATAAACAAATAAATGTCGTGACTATCATAATACAATATGAATTTCTAAACTGAATTTTGACTTAAATAGATAAACAAAGTTAAAATATGAATATTGAAACTATTATTTAGAAAAGTTTATAAAAAGTTATTTATTTATTACTGCTCTTACCCTCGCCTTGTCACACAAAATTCGAATTTCATACACATTCAAAATTCCAATTTCGATTATTATCGAAGTTAGAATGAGGTCCTGCACTCTGATTTTTCTATTATTTTAAATGAATTCGTAGTATTAAAAAACTACCATTATGTTTTCCGTTACAGAAGATTAGAATTGTACTCAATACCAGGAGGCATTTAAAATGAGCTTAGCAATAGGATTCAGGGATGTATTTCAAAAATTTAATACCGCAAATTCTAGTTCGTTCGTCTCAGGTGTAAGCAACCCTCGAGTCGGAATTACTGTTAGAGGAAATTAAAAATAATCCTATTTCATAGATTTGCCAAACTAAATAGTTTGAAGATCAAAATATTTTGTTATAATCAACATAACCGAAAAATGTTTAATAGTTATTTGTATATCAAGGCCGCGAAATCACTCTTTACTGTACCGAGAGAAACATTGTCGCCGAGGCCGCTAAAGGATTTCGCGGACAAGGTGTACACAATATTTTTTGTGCAACCGTAAAAAATATGTAATTACAAGTTTTATTGATTTTCAACAGTTTCATTATAAATAGAAAGTTAGCTTTCATGGTTATTATGGGATTAACATTTGATTAACAAAGCCATGCAATTCTCAAGTGTCAAAGTGATTGTTTACGTAATTTCGCGGCCGTTACCATAACAACGGTTGCGAAATCCAATTTCGCGGCCTGTTTTGCGGCTGCGAAATGCCTATTTCGCATCCAGTTGCACAAAATAGTTATTTGTATATCAAGGCCGCGAAATCACTCTTTAGCGTACCGAGAGAAAAATTGTCGCCGAGGCCGCTTGCGGCCGAGGCAAGACAATCTCGAGGGCGCTAAAGGATTTCGCGGACAAGGTGTACATAATATTTTTTGTGCAACCGCAAAAAATATGTAATTACAAAATTTATTAATTTTATACAGTCATTGTAAATAGAAAGTTAACTTTCAAGGTGGCTATGGGATTAACATTTGATAAACAAAACCATGCAATTCTCAAGTGTCAAAGTGACTGTTTACATAATTTCGCGGCCGCTACCATGACAACGGTCGCGAAATCCAATTTCACGGCCTGTATTGCGGCTGCGAAATGCTTATTTCGCGTTCGGTTGCACAAAAATATTTTAAACGCACCCCTGTTTTGATATTCAGTTATCCTAGTCGGCCATCTATTTTCAGCCAGACATAGTAATGTATTTCTGTGCTTTCGTAGTCCAGTATTTAAATGGGTTCATGCAAAAATTTTATACGTGAATATTTCGTAAAATTCTATTCTTCTCTAGGGTTTCAAAAGAAACCACATCTATAAAATAATTTAAACGTCAGCTTACATTCGCTAGTCATACCATAACATGTTACATTCTTTGCTTTCGCTTCTTAAAACCTTCCAGCCAATCTTATTTTGAAGTATTTTCAACTGGGGAGTTTAAAAACTATCAAATTAATTTCAAACTGAGTTAAAAACTATCAAACCAGTCAAATTAACTACTGGTGACTTAAATACTGCAAAAGATGTAAATATATATAAATCATGTTTTGAAACTTTTCACACATTCAAGAATAGGCACTTTAAAAAATTGATGAACTAATATCTTTCTTACCTTTCGAAACTTAATTAAAAATGACATAAGTATAAATAAAGGTGCATTCACAAATGAAAATTAGGTTTATGGTTCTTGTTTAGATTTAAGTAAGTCATTCATAAATATAAGTTAAATTACTTGAAAATTAGTTTTGATATGTACAGACATCTGTGTAAATGCTTCAAAAACAATATTAAAATATCAGTAGAGCAGTACTCAACAAGACACCTGTGCGCCGTGGAACTATCATTCGCTTGGTATTATTGGTTATATTTCAGCAATTATGTTATGTTCTTCTCGTATTTGTTTAAGAAGCCGAATCCACCAAGTAGATACTACATAAAGATGGATGTATATATCTATATCATTTCAGACTCTTTCTCATTGGTGGAGTTTGTGACGTCAAACTAAATCATAAACCTAAAGTTTGGACCTTGCAATGTTTAGCTTTATGATTTGGATTTAGAGACCCTAAATTCTGAAGTTTGAATAGAGTCATTACATAATATGTGGCCAAAGTCTTTAAATCTAAAATATAAACCATAAATCTAAACCTAATTTTCATTTGTGAATGCACCATTACTGTTTAAAATGTAAATTTATTGTTCAATAGCATATCTGAATTTTCTATTCTCAAAATTCTAGCGTGACCCTCGTATTTTGAAAATAGTTCGTCCAACATCCACACAGACATGTGTAAAGTGTTTAAATCGGATTCTAAGGACCTTAAAACCGGCTAATTTCGATACGCGAATTTTATCAAAAGATACTACAAACTACTGTGGTTGCTTGGAGAGCATGTGGTCTAACAATATTAATCTATTTCTTAAACGAGGGAAATTAAAATTTTCAATAGTTTTGATAACCCTAGATAGTGTTAAGATGGATGAACAAAGGATGCCATTCCGTATGCGGTGCTCCGGCACAGACGTCGATTTGTCAGTAGCTGTTGGTGTTTCTGTACGACTAATACCTGGCCTGGCTGCCTCTGATTTACATTTTAATTTACCTTCAGGCTTCCTGCCTCCGAATGAACGTCTTCGAGGAAGCTTCAACCCCTTACATGTCTATATTCATTACTTCCCTGCATCCTAATCTAAACAGCCCTTAAATAGATATTACCAAGCAGATTGCCTTTGCATTATAAACAATATACATTACCAATATATCCGAAAATAAGAAAAAAATCGTAAAGTAATACGATATGCGGATTGCAGAGAAAATTTAATAGACCTGGCGGCCAGTAGGACATGTCAGATATGTTTACATTTTGAATGGGCGCTTTCTGACCCATAAGATTGATAAAAGTTCAAATCAACACAATTTTTAAGTTTGTCAGTCGAATCCATTATCATGAAACATAGTTGAAGGGCAACAATTCGTAAATCCGGCTTTAATTACTATTTGTGGCGTAATTTGACTTATGGCAATTCTGATTTGGAACTGCAATCTACAAATATTAGTAGAATCAATGAATCTACAAATTTTATGCGTCGATACTGTCAATAGTTGTATTAAAACTACGTACCTGCAAAATTTTATTATAATTTCTTTTTGTGAAATACAAAGAAAAGGCATATTTATGTATCAGATTAAAGTTTTGCGATATATTTATACTGCATTTCAGATAAGAATATCTTACGATGTCAGGCTTCTGATTGGTCTAAACGCAAACCAAGTTTACAAAAGCGATATGTAAATAAATAAATTTCTTTTCCATACGTTCAGTCGATCAACTTTATCTTTTATTATAAATAAATTATTTTATTAATTAAAATTACACAGCAAATAAATTATTATTTTTTTTTTTTTATCAATAGTTATTTGTATCACTAGGCCAGAAACTGAACATTTGCAAGACCGAGTTTATTTTGACAGGCCGAGCTGAAAGCGAGGCCTGCAAATACGAGATCACGCAAAACAGTTTCTGGGCGTGTGATACACAAGATTTTTTGTACTGACTTCTCCATAAATTCTGTTACATAACCTAAAAAATGAACATATATTTTTATCGGATTTGCATTGCAAGTTTAATTATAATTACTTACATTTCAGCTTAAAATTCGTAATTATTTTATATCTATTGAAAATATACAAACATTAGTTATATATATATATATATATATATATATATATATATATATATATATATATATATATATATATATATATATATATATTATATTATATACTTTAGCATATTTTTAATGACAGATGGCGGAAACTCAATTGTATCACATGAAGTTAGTTGTAGTTACAAAACAAACTAATCCTAAAGTTGGAACTTATAATTAATATATACGAGATGTCAGTAATGACAGCATATTATTATTTTTATGACAAAATTTAGTTATTTAGGTTATAACAATTAAAGATTTAGCCCTAAAATTTGTAAGCATTATGCTAATTCTTGTGTTGAAAATAATCTTAAATTGCTGGCCTAGGTCAGCAACAGCGCATTTCTGGGCGATTTTGAGTTCTGTAATATTAGTCAAAATCGACGGAGTTACGAAAAAAATATTTTTCCTACAACCGTGCGTGAAAAGTACTTTTCACGAACTCATTACAGTGTGTAAAGTGTCACTTTTCAAGCACTAGTGCGTGAAAAGTACTTTTCGCGCACTAGTGCTTGAAAAGTAAATAAGCGTTGCTAGGCAACATTAAAATTCGGTTAATTTTCCTGTCAAGTATATAATTAGGTAATAAATAATAATAAAAATAATACAATTTATTAAGAAATATGAATATACACTGTAAATAAAACAAATCTAATATTTTTTTTAACAGATTGAGTACTGATTTAATTTTTAAGAACATTAACATTTTTTTGACATGTATTCTAATCTAACCTAATTTTTAATATTAATAATTAAATGTACAATTTGTACATTATAAAAGACTAATCATCGTCTGTCTGAGATTTTTCCAAGTGTTTAAGTTACATTTTGTACAGTGTTATGAGAAAGAGTAATAACAGTATTTGAAGCTGCTGGATGCCTGTACACTCAGTATAATGAGAAACATCGATACCATTTCGGTTGTAGGAAAAATGTTGTATGCAACACGTGTGTAAAATAGTATTTTTTGTCGCGTGCTACAATCGCACTCGACCAAAAAAGTACTACTTTACATACTTGTTACATAAATAACTATTTCATTAGGTCGCCATTGACTTGTTATAGTCTAATTTGTACGTGTGAGTTTAGAATGAAAATATCGAGTAAGAAAATCTTATTAATAAAATTCAGGAAAAATTACGCGTAAAATTAAATTTTGGGGATAAAACAAATACGAAACACAATAAAATTTATATCATTGATAAGAGAAAAAAATGAGAATATGTATAGGGAAAAAACAAATATGCATTCCATTTAAAAAAATTGTAGTTTGTGCCATATTTTGAAAATTTACCAATAGAAAAAATATTTTTGTACGCCACTGGATAGACAATATAATATTGTAACATTTTTATTTGAAACATTTTGTCGATAACTAATAGTTTAGGAGTTATTTTAAAAAGAAAAAAATAACCAAAATGGGGTTTTCGCCATTATCTAGTCACCTATGCATATTTACAACCAAGTCGTAGCACTTACAGTTTCCAAAATGCCAATGGTGGCCCTGATAAAAAAAACACAGTGTATATAAGCTAAATGACGTCATCACATTGGAATGCCATTTTTAGAAAAATTTGACTTTATATTTCTTCATTGACAATTAAAAACTTCTCTTCCCTTGTGTACATAACTTGTAAGAAAGGGTTAAAATCAAGAACCCGTCTGCCAGTATCAAAATTCCACCCTCGTCGGAAAGTGAGTTAAATTTATTTATTTAACAAAATTAACCTTGTCATTTTTCGCGAAGGAAAATTATGAACATCTATAAAATTTAATCAAGCTAAAATTTCTCCGCCACCGAGAATTCAAATTATTAATTGCGGGGCGCTAAATTTAATTAGGCGGGGAGAAAACTTCAGTGACTGTATATTTCCCTGCCGGCCTGCCGCCAGCCCTGCACTGGGATAAACAATACATTAATTTATCTTTGAAAATTTCCGTTTGATTGAAATGTATAGAGTGGGTAGTGGATTAGATTGTCTCTTCCAGGACCTTATTCGTGCAATCAACATGTTTGTTCTCACTATTGTTATGGAGGATCAAGCCAGCTCCGCCCACTTCAAACGGAGGGAATAGTCAATAGGCTGTGCGTATTATTGTTGAGGGGAACTACACTGAGAAAAATGACTGGTTTTTAGCAAATAAATATTCATAATTAAGGGGTACTTCATTCATTCAATTATTGCAACCTTGCAACAAATATAATTTAATTTTTAATATGAAATGTATTTTATTCATTCAGTTATTTATTTGACCGTGATTTATTTCATTTAAATTTAATTTAATTTTCTCAAATAAACTAGTATATTTATGCTTAGTACTTTAAATTGAGATTTTTAATAAATAAATTTATAATTTTCTGAAAAATTTATTTGTTTCCTAAAAATATGTATTTGTTTCAATTAATTTCATAATATATTTGTGTAAACTTTATAATGTATTACAAAGAAAAATAGTTTGTATCGTGTGAATCTACAATTATTTGTCACAAATAAATATTATTTGTGGCAAAATAATATTTCCATTGAGTGAACAATGTTCTATTTGTCAAATGACGATTTTAAGTGAGATGACTTGTATGGACTTGTTCATTTGTTGTACGTTTCATCTTGTTTATGGTGGTGCTCATTTCTGACAGTGTTCATTTCTGGCGATTTGTTTTTTATTCGTGTGCTAAAAAGTAGTGAATATGGGTGACGAAACAGTGAAAAATATACTACTTGAGTTGAATTTTGGTTATTTGTTTTGCACTTTTCAGTGTATCTTTTATGCCAAGGCAAATGCACCGATACATCTACAAAGTGTGTGTTTATACGTTTAGAATTTTTTATTATATGTACATTAATTCGTAAGGATGTAATTTGTGAGTTAATAAAAATTTGGTGTATGAAAAAATTAAATATGCTGGTCTTTATTTAATTGTTTTCCTTTAGTTTTAATCTATTTAGAGTGGACAGGTTGTGGACAACTTGTTTCAAATAAATTATTATAGTATGTATATAGAATAGTAATACAATAAATTTAGCACAATTAAAATAATCTTAACGTAAATAAATGCATAGTTCGCATGAAATAGAAGATATAATTAATCTCAATATATATTTATTTGCGACAAATAAATGCTCCAAATAAATTATTACATTGCTTCAATTGTAGATATATTTGGATCTATTCAAGCTTAGGATTTATTTGTAACAAATAAATTTACAGTTCACGTAATTATATCTTTTTCTCAGTGTACTTTGAATATATCTTTTATATAAAAGTGAAAAAATAATCGCTAGTTTGATAACTTTTCTAAATTATAGTTCAGGAATAATATTTCAGCTTTTTATCTTTGTTAGTCATTCTGTTTAGGCCCACTTTTACAATTGATGGATAAACTATGGTATAGCTATCGGATGTATAACTTTATTCTAGTAATTATACCATCGATAAACAAGACTGTCTTTTACAAAGCATTTTTAACTATCAGATAGTTATACGAAGAATTACGTTAAATCATTTTAGGTTGGTACTGACACAATAAAATTATCTTCCTTTTAGGGCCACTTTTACAATCATTAGATAAACCTCGTATAACGCTATACCAGGTATAAAATTGGAAATTGTATTTTACAAACCTCGGATAAACCTCAGATAGAATAAACACTAGTATTTCTTATCCCATGAAAATTGGTGGTATAAACCCTTGATAACTTTATCCCTGGTTCTTATGGATACCACGTAAACACAAACGATGTTTTGTTATTCATACGTTTGACAGATGTCAATCAAGTATTTCATCATCACTGTTAGAATCGAAATAACATTTATATTATCTAATATCGTTAAAATGCAAATTAGAATGCAGAAATAATAACAACATTGAAGAAAAATAGTCTAACAAGAGGATAATTTTATTGTGCCAATACCAACCTAAAGTGATTTAACGTAATTACTGGTATAACTATCTGACTGATAAAAATGCATTGTAAAAGACAGTCTTGTTTATCGAAGGTATAATTGCTAGGATAAAGTTATACCTCCGATAGCTATACCATAGTTTATCCATCAATTGTAAATGTGGGCCTTAGACTATTTTTCTTCAATATTGTTATTATTTCTACATTCTAATTTGCATTTTTTTACGATGTTACATGATATAAATGATATTTTTGATTCTGACAGTGATGATGAAATACTTTGATTGACATCTGTCAAACGTATGAATAACAACATATCGTTTGTATTTACGTGGTATCCGTAAGAACTAGGGATAAAGATCCGAGATTTATACGACCGATTTCCATGGGATAAGAAATACTGGTGTTTATTCTAGCTGAGGTTTATCCGAGGTTTGTAAAATACAATTTTCAATTTTATACCTGGTATAGCGTTACACGAGGTTTATCTAATGATTGTAAAAGTGGCCCTTAGAAATAATTATCATTTTTCGTATCGAGGGTTTTTGTTTAGTCGGAATGTCACCGATGTATGACAGTTACGTGTTGATAATTCTTGAAATTATTATGCATACGTGCGTGACTTTGGATGCCCTACGCTTTGATGCCCTTTACCCTTCATCCTCTAGCCTCTCACGGAAGAAAAGAGATTAGATTTTTAGTTGTTATACAGTCGGGTTAGTAGGTACTCTTATGGAGTAAATATTGTAACGTGTGAGCCCCGCTGCTGCGCTGAACAAGCGTCAAAGTACAGCGATGACGTAATGGCGCTAGCAGCCGGGCGACGTAAACAAGCGAGTCGCGACGTGTTTAATTACATCCGGTCGCCTAAACCTTTTGTGTTCGTTGTTGTTATGGTGTCGGACATTCTTGAGCTCTCTAGAAGGTAATGGCAGCTGTATAAAAGGGACGCAGCCATGCTTGGGAGTTAGTTACATAGGCAGAGTCATATAGAGACATTCACATGGAGTGTTAGAGAGTAAAGTGTTAGTGAGAAGCACAGCAGTATCGTAGTGAGCGTATGCAGTATAGTGTCGAGTGGAGGACTCGGGAAGTTACTGGTTAACTAGGATAGCTGTGGATGTGAATACTCGGTAATGTTGTAGAGTATTGGGAAGCTATAGTGTACAAGGACAGTAACGGCGAGTCGGGAAGTTACTGGTATACCGGGATAACTGTGGAAGTGAATACTCTGTATAGTATTGAAGAGTATTGGGAAGCTAGGTATACGGGGACAGTAATGGCGAGAGAAAGTGGATACTCAGCACTGGTGTTGAAGAATTGTGGCATACGGACAGTCGGTGATCTGAGGCTGTGCAAGTGAGAGAGTTACATAAATAGGCAGACAGTGAGGAGAAAGGTGTGACTTCTGTCCGAGCAGTTGAATATACAGACGCTGTTGAGTCAGTTGAGTATATAGACGCTGTGGAGGTCGGTAGGCGGACAGTTGAACGTGATATAAGTATATAGTGATATAAATATCGTGTAAACAGTCTACAAGAGTCTGCAACAGACCGGCAGTCTAAGTTTGGAACGCGTAGTGAAATAAATAATTGGTAATATTGTGGAAATAAATAGTAGTGTTAATTCGTTAAATAAATAAATAGTGTTAGTGTTATCTAGTTAATAATAGTTTTAGACTTAATTAGTTTTTAATAATTGTTCAATATTAGTAATCGTCATTATTTAATAACTTTTTAATATTTAGTTATAGATTAATAAACACTTAGTTTAATTAACCGAGTTCGATTCCGGCCGACGCTAAATATTTTCGAACTTTCAATGGCACAAAATTGACCCCTGTGGTGCACTCTTCACGCCAGCAATAAGTGCCCGTGAGGTGACGCCTGATAAGCGCCCACACGGTGCAAATATTTCATCATTATCGCATCTGTGTACAAAGCAGATTGGCACACCCAGCAATGGGTAATAAGCCGTGATGATATATTTATTTTTATTTTTATTTTAATTAATAATAATTGTCTAATATTTGCACTTCACCCAAATATAAAAACATTACATTATGTAAAGAGTTTAGTTTAGTTTGTCACTTCGAGAAGACTGTACTGTATGTAAACATGTAGAGTTTAAGTTTTGGCTCGTGTTCCACGAACGCGAGTATTTGGCCTAAAGATGCATTGGCATCTTTAGTTTTTAGTTATGTTTAGTTATGTATAGTTAAATAATAATAATAAAAATAAGTTGTAAATAAATCTTTAGTCAGTAAATCTCAAGTATTGTCCATGTCCATAAATATAAGTGTTCATCGGCATCCCTCATCAAGTGTGAATTTTAAGTGTATGTGTGTTCTACCTTTTCACCAACCAGTCAGAATAAAGTGTGTCATCGTTGGAAAACATGTAAGCAGTATTAGCATCAGATAGATTTTTTCTCAAAATTTCAATTGTGGTTTCATTGTCGTAATTCTCGCACTATCTTCTTTTAGAATTCGTATCCCTTCTCTGTTAGGTTTTATTTAAGTTATATTTTCCCTTTTCAGCAAAAATTTCTGTAGGGTTTGTGTGATATCCACACCTGAACCGATAGCAATTCACAGAGTTGATGCGTGCGATAAAAAATTCAGTGGCATCTTTTGTCGAGGTTTGTCCGGCCGGTCTGTGAAAGCTCCGGTGTCCCTGGACTGCGCTCCGGGCAACACATGGCCTTAACACTCCGGGGATTCCGGCCGATCGACGCGATAGCGATTTTATACAGAGTTAAATACAGCCGTGTGGAGTGAACATTACTTTCTGGATTCATACTTCATCTAATATTTATATTTATAATTGTGGATTGGAATAGCTGAAAATTTTTGGGGAAAAATTAACAGATTTTGATGTTTTTGATTTCTTCTTGAAATCATTTCTCTGTGTTTTTACTTTTTGTTAAAAATAAAGTCAATGGAAGTCCAGAATAGTGTTAATATTTCAAATGCAATATTGTCTACTTCATTCAAACGGATGTTTTTACCTCCCGCTTCCCTTGGTAAGGGAGGTTAGGGATCGTGGAAAAATCGCATATCGAGATTTTGGTAAATGACCATGTTTTAAGGTCCCTAGAATCCAATTTTCACGATGATGTCTGTGTGTATGTGAGTATGTGTGTATGTGTGTGTGGATCCTCCACTCTAACTCATTTAGAAAATATTGAAACCTTGTATTTCAAACTTTTTCTGTAATGGAAAGAGCCCATTATTTTTTCGAGATTAATGTTATTATAAAAATTAAAGACTATTATTATTTTCTATAGATTTGCATTAATACTTTTTCTATAGGGCGCGAGCAGACACGTGAATCGAGGGACCTTGACGTGCTTAGAATCAGCTGATTTGTGTGCGCATGTCATTTTGACAAGAGCAATGTCATGTTGAGAAGACCAATGTTTTGTCTTATTTTGATTTTTAACTGTTAAAATGTTATTATTTTTAATTTCATGTGGTTTACTACCTAAAAATCATAAAATATTAGTTTTAATTATTGAAAATACTTGGTTTTAAGTTTTACAATTATTTTATTTGATAACCAGTTTCGCTACAACATTAGCATCACCAGATCTTCCTTAACGTATAATTATAAATATATAAATATGTCTAAATTATATGAAATAAATATAAACGAAATGTCAATATGTCAATAATTAAAATGAATAATAAGTTTCACCATGTAAGAGCTGACACAATTAAAGAAATTATAAAATATTAACATTTTAGCAATTCAAAATCAAAATAAGTAAAAACATTGGTCTTGTCAAATTGACAATGTTCTTGTCAAAATGACATGCGCACACAAATCAGCTGATCCCAAGCAAGTCAAGGTCGCTCGAGTCACGTGTCTGCTCGCACCCTATATATTTTATGGATAAATTTATAAAATTCTCTATAATTTAAATCTTAGAGCCTACGTTTTCAACAAACAAAACGCTGTTATTCAAATGTATGTAACTGACAGGTAAATGTCACTATCAAAGAACTAATCATTTCAAAATAATATTAGTAACGTTTCAAAAAGAAAAAAGTAAATAGAACAATAGAAAAGGAATTCAATATAGTTTCCAGCATAACCAAATATGTAGGTATGTATTTAGATTAATAAAAATTAACGATTCACAAAAATGCTTAAGCTAATCCTCATTTTTTGATTAGTGAATTCCACGGGTGAATTCTATTCTATCCCGGTATTTAAATTTAATCTTCATTTTATTATAGCTTCGGTGGCTCAATAGTTAGATCAACGCCTCATGTCATGAGTGCCCTCGGGGCTCTGGGTTCGAATCCCATTAAGGCATGGATGTGTGTGAATGTGAACCTACTCTGTATTTGGGATTTAATTCTGTTGAGGGGATTAAAAAAATGTTACTTGATTTAGATTAGACTATATTTTAAGAAATAAACTGTCAAAATTTGAATAAAATTCGCTAATATAAAAATAAGGATTCACTTAATTTTTTTTGTGACTCGGGCTGTACATGGCGGAAGGTATTGTGTTGGCCACAACAGATTATTTATAGATATTATAATTATTTTAAAAAATCATTCATATTTTTTTAAATATCAAAACTAATTTTTAAAACATTTTAATAATTATTATCATATCAAACAACAATTTTTAAATGATCATTTTCTTTTTTTGTGCGTTAGGTGACCGGTTGTAATTCGGACGGACCAGGTTCGATATTTTATTAATTTTCGACTTAAGTTCTGCTTTAATTCTATGACTATTTGATTAAAGTTTTCTTATAATTTCCAGTAGTATTTTAATTATTGTTTGTCCATAGAGCTGTTGTAAATTTTATAGACGCTGCCCTCTTATCTTTCTTATAGGAATTGTTTCTAGTGAATGTTATGTGCTATAGAAAAATACTTCCACCAAATTAATTCCGTTCTTACAATAGGTATTTGCGAGATTAGCCTATAAAAGTATAGTTGGTATTCATAGACTTTTTAATGGTCTCTTTTATGTCTTGGTCGTTCACTATCTGACCACTGGCACTGGCGCACGGAGTTTTTCTCTTACATTATTCTTCTTGACGTTTTAATTTGTCAACGTCGCTTCATCAGACTTGCATGTACTATTTAAATATCATAGAGTCATCCACAGGCATGCAAGAGGAAATTAATACGAGGTCGGAACAAAATCATTATTTATTCTGTACAGTCTAATATCGAATGGATAGTTTTTGAATAATATGAAAGCCGCTTAAATATGTGTAGTGTAAGTAGCTTAATATTTCAATACTTGATTGTTTATTGTATATTGTATAACAAATGTCGGAATAATTGGGAGATTAAAAAATTCTGGATCTGGCAAATACTTTGAAAAGGTCTTAGAGAACATAGTTTAAACTATACAGGGTGAGTCTTTGAGATGACCGTCCTCGATATCTTTCACGTATACAGGGTGTTGCATTACGGCTCGGCGAGAATTGTTTATCTTTTTTTTAAATGAAACACCCTATATATTTTATATTTTGAATTGTATTTTATTCACCTATACGCACATATAATTTTTTTTATTTTCCTCTGCGTTGTCAAGTTATTCCGTTTTTTTCTAAAAATGACCTAATACACGCATTGCTTTATAAAGGCGTACTAAAGTTATTTTAATAGTAAAAATCTGGTGTGGCCAACACAATACCTTCCGCCATTTACAGCCCGAGTCACAAAAAAGATTAAGTTAATCCTTATTTTTGGATTATTTTATTCTAATTTGGACAGTTTATTTCTTAAAATATAATCTAATCTAATCCAAGTAGCTACCTTTTTTCAAACCCCTCAACAGGATTAAATACCAGTTATACAGTGGGTTCACATTCACACACATCCATGCCTTAGTGGGATTCGAACTTAGAGCCCCGAGGGCCCTCATGACATGAGGCGTTGCTCTAACCATTGTGCCACCGAAGCTATAATAAAAGATTAAATTTTAACTACCGGGATAGAATAAGAATTCACTAATCTAAAAATGAGGATTAGCTTAAACATTTTTGTGAATTGTTAATTTTTATTAATCTAAATACATACCTACATATTTACTTATATTGGAAACTGCATTGAATTCCTTTTCTATTGTTCTATTTACTTTTTTCTTTTTAAAACGTTCTTTGATAGTGACATTTATTTGTTAGTTACATACATTTGAATAACTGCGTTTTGTTTGTTTAAAGCGTAGTCTCTGGGATTTAAATTATAGATAATTTTATAAATTTATCCATAAAATATATAGAAAAAGTATTAATGCAAATCTATAGAAAATTTAATAATTAATTTTTATAATAACATTAATCTCGAAAAAATAACATTTAAAGATATTTTTCGAAGAAAAACTATTTTGAGCTTCTAGTAAAGTGCCATTTCCAGTTATCCGATTTTTACCAAAATCAAATGGGCTTTTTCCATTACAGAAAAAGTTCGAAATACAAGGTTTCAAAATGATAGTATTTGAGTTAGAGTGGAGGATCCACACACACATACACACAGACATCATCGTGAAAATGTTAAAATTGGATTCTAAGGACCTTAAAACGTGGTCATTTACCAAAATATCAATATGCGATCTTTAGCACGATCCCTCTACCTCCCTTACCAAGGGTAGCGGGAGGTAAAAATTAAGAAAATTTTTATCTGTACAACTATAACTGTACTCTATGTTCTCATATAATTAAAAAAAATATTATTATACAGGATGTTTAATAAAGCCATTTAAAGTTACTCAATTTCAAATGACTATAACTCGTCATTTTCAAATGGAACATCCTCTATTTTATGATTTAATTGCGTTTCTTTTTATGTTATCTTTTTAGGTTATTAAGGATATCCTATGCCTAAAACCAATAATTTCGGAGTTATACACCATTTTTGTCTAAATTTATTTAAATTAAATCTAGTATACTCTGGAAATTGTGTTTTTATTAAGAAACAATTGCAATAATGGACAGTAGTTTGCATTAGCCATTAAATAAAACTGTTTATTATTAATATTTGTGCGATTAGGTATTGATAGTTCTTCTTGCGAAAAATTCATATGAATAAATTATTATTACCTAATCGCACTGTAACTATTGCTATGAATTCGGCTGATACTGTTTTTATTAAATTGGTTTATTATTCTCAGGGCCGCGCCGTGCGGGTGGGCAGGCTATGCCCCGCACAAAGCCGCGTGACTTTGAGGAGCGCCGTTTCAAACCAGTAAAGTAAATAATAGTAAATTTTTACAAAATGCCCTTGTCCGTAAAGACAAAATTACTATAAAACTTACAAATTAACGTGATAGAAGTGAACAATATATTTTTTAATTTGTTTGCATTAGAGCTCTAGTTATAAGTAAAATAATTATCGTATCAATCGGTTCGTTATTATTCTACAATTGTTATATTGAAATAACTACGAAAATCTTGATTACAACAATGAATATATTGATCACAAGAATGAATCCCACAATGAATCCAATACTTAAATACCTACTATCATTTTGCAAAGAATCAAATGCATATACAATTCTGAAATCTGTTGTAAAATTGTTGATTACAACAAACGATTTTGATTATAAACCTATTGATTACAAGAATGAATCTAGGAAAATTTCATCGATACATTAAATCTAGCATTTTTGAAGAACAAAAATAATAGTTTAAACTTTAATTTGCAAACTTTACATCATGAGGGGAAGGGGCGCTATTCTTAAATAAATATTTCTAAGTACATCGAATTTTGCTAAATAACAAAATTGACACAAAATAGGTTATATTATAATATTGTCAGTACTGACATTACGTCAACAATTCCCTTTCCCCTCAGATGATTTAAACGACATGTATATGATTGATGACGTGCGATCATCTCTTGTACAACGACTCTATATTCCTCGACTCACTATACTAATTCTCGTGTTCATATTTGTATCTGATTTGGCACCCTTCGGAAACGGCGTTATAAACGAAAGAGACGATCACATTATTTATATGAGAGTATGAAATGAAATTCAAATGAGATTAGTAACAAACAATTGCACTTTGATAAAATCAGAAAATTATTCGAGTTCAAAAGTTAAACCGCTTTTAAGAGAGTTAAACGAATTTCCTGTTTATCTTTGCAAAAAGATCTAATTTTCCCTGAACAAAACAACGCAGACAACGATATTAAAAATGTAAATTCCCAATACTCTGGAGTTGCATTAGTTGTATCGGGATAACGCTTGGCTTCCACCAAATCAAATTTCGTGAGTATTCATGATACGATTTTTCATCGCGCAGAGGTCTGAAACAGTAAATACCGCCCTCGATTCGCTTGTCATTCACAACATGTAACTAGATTCTTTGATAGCGTCACATTTCCAGTATTTCACCCTTGTTGGACGAATAATTATATGCTTTCAAAAATGAAGTAATTACTTGGCTAGGTAATGGAACAGTATTTCATGTTCCATGTAGTGTATAATTGAATTTGGTTATTTATTTAAGGATATTATATTATTAAACATTAGTACTAATAAACAGAAAACGCTACACGAATTAAATTAATGATTGTATTGACGTTTAATTTAATTCTAATTATAAAATTGAGGTCTTTACGCGCTAATCACTTGTGTCACTGTAACCTGTAAGATCTATTGTAACATGGCCCTCATTTGCCCTTTTATCTAGTTACGGCCACGGCTATAGTTGGACATCTACATACAATGAGTCCCGAAGTCTCTTCGTCCTCTTCGCAGAGTCAACAGATACTATTTTAAATGATACCAATCTTACACAGATGGTATTTCAGAGGTATGACTAGCGAGAAAGTTGAGGTTTAAATTATTTTATAGATGTGGTTTCTTTTGAAACCCTAGAGAAGAATAGAATTATACGAAATATGAACCCATTTAAATACTGGACTAGGAAAGCACAGAAATATTTTTTTCGCCGGTATTTTTCAAAATTTTACAAAATATAAAAGTAAAAACGTTTTAGATTTAAAAATATTTTAACATATAAAAAAATCAAAAATTCGAAAACTCCCCATTGTAGCATATGTTTGGGTGTGTTTGGGTGGTTTTGAAAGGTATATCTTTATTTTCCATTCAGCATCTTTAACACTTGTCCGAGCCATACAGTGTGTAAATGAAATAAAAACATTAAATTTAACCAGTAATATAACTCGTCGAAAGCAACAATATTTCTTAATAACTTTTTCGCGAAATCTCAATTTTTTTTAGCATTTTTTAACCCCATACATTGACGAGTCGTTCCATTTATTTTTCTAATAATTTAACGCAGTAGCAATAGCTGTGAAAATTTTTGTTTTAGCAATTGACAGTCCTGTTGTTGTAATTAAATTTTGACATTAGTAAATAAACTTGATTATAAGGTAAAATTTTTAGACTTTGTAATTACTTATGGTGAAGTTCTCAAGGCCAACGAATTTACACGAAAATCATCCTCTTCCTAATATTAATATACGAGTATGTTGTACAACATACAATATCTTCGAGATTATTACAGTACGAGGTGTCACATATGACAATTTGGAATATTTTAAAAGAGCAACAATTACATCCATACCATGTGCGAAAATTTCAATGTTTTCAGCACTTCAATTTTGCAATTGGGTTGTATTGTTCACTGACGAGGTTGCATTTACTACAGGTGTCTTTAGTAATGTACAATATACTTGTATGGATACAAAAATTCTCTTGCTGTAAGAATGAAACACAATTTTCAACTACAACAACACCAGCTATTTCATTATTTGAACAAAACGAGTTGTTACCATTTCTTATTCAAAATGTCGAGGAAAATTGATTTTAGATCGATCTCCTGCGAAATTTTGAGTAATAAATGGTTAACAACTCGTTTTGTCTAAAAACTGATGTAGCCGCTAGCTGGTGTTGTCACTTAGGTGACGATATGATTCATTGGGACTCAAAGGGTTATCTACATAGTTAAATGATATTATTCTTCTACGAAGTCTTTTGATAAATAGCGGTATTTTAAAGTTGTTGCCGAAAGATTGTTTACGGAGTCCCCGTATTTTCGAGTAAATTTCATCAGGCCTAAGTGAAAGTGGAGGTAGTGGGACGCGGCTTTGGAGCATTATGGGGCGGTAGTTTGAAACGTATTGCGATATTAATCAAATTCCGGTCGAGTAAAGTCTTCCAGAGTCGGCGACCGCCTGCTGAGAAGTAAAATAGTAAAATCAATGATTGGCTGTGCTGGGTGCACGCCTGTCACTACGATATATAGCCGAGGGTGAAAAAACTTCTATATCCATTTACACCAACGATAGGGGGGCTATAACACCACTTTACTTATTACAAACCCTTAATATCGGAGCTTTCATACTATTGCTTTTTCGTTATTTGCTCACAACGCGTTTTCAGAACATTGCACTGAAGTTGTGCGAAGGGCAGATAGAATTTGGATGGGTATCCGCGGGCATTAAAAAGCTTAATTATCTCATTTCTGTAATAAGACGAGGGTAAGCGCAATAACAGATAAATAACTTTTTATAAAGTCTTCTAAATTATAGTTTCGATAATCATATTTTAACTCTGTTTAGCTGTTTAAGTTATAAATGTCAAAATTCAGTTTAGAAATTCTTTTCGTATTATGATAGTCACGACATTTATTTGTTGATAATCAAGTCTGGAAATTATTATGTATAAGTGCGTGACTTTGAATGCCCTATACACCCCGTACCCCTAAGATAATCCTGTCCTGAAGATAGCGTTGCTTTAGATAGTCGGTTTAGATACTCGTGGAGTTAACATGTAAGAGTCGAGATGAATTCGTCGAGTTGTGAAGACGTGTTTTGTTTTGACGAGACATGTAGTGTCTTTTAGTTTTGGGCCGACGCCCGCCCGCTGGGTTACAGAATGTAACTTATTAGTTGTGTTAGTTATAGTTGTATTAGTTTAAATGTAAATAAAAGTAGTTAGTAAAATCACAAGTATTTGTTCATGTCCGAAGTGTTCATCAGTATAAAGTTAAAGTGTAAAATTGTGTCCAGTAAGAGTCAGTGTATCATCGTTGCAGTAATCAGCAGTATTAGTAGCATCTTCGCTAGATCAGCACCCCTCCCCCCCTCGAGTTACAGTGGCGCAGTCGGCAGGATTGCCATATTACTCCGCACCCCCCTCGTGTTACATTTCTCAGCAGTAATACAGGTTTTTTTTTAGAAAGGTTGCTTAAGTTTTGATTTGGCTCTATGGCCGCTAGTATGAACGGTGATTAAGGGTGATTAGCGAGCATTTGACTAGCATTGTTTTATCTCTGTCAATCGTTTAGAGATTATTTTAGAGAAAAATTCTTCAAATAAAAGATGCGGGCAATTAATTTTTCTATAACTATTATTTGAAGTATTTTCCTCTAAAAGGATCCACAAACGAATGACAGAGATAAAACAATGCTAGTCAAATGCTCGATAATCACCCTTAATCAGTTGTTCATACTAACGGTCAATATGTTTAATTTTTAATCTAGTAGTTTGGTTGTCACTTTATTGAATGTTATACTTTGACGTTTATTTTATTTTTGCACGATTATTTTTCTTTTAATTTTTACCGATAGGGTCTCCAAGACCGATTAACAAATGCAGTAATTCGTACAAAAAGGTCACGGGCGCTAAGTGACTAAATAATTTGTACATAATACAAATCATAGTTGCCTTTAGCAAAACAACTACTCGTATACTCTGTTCCATTTAAAAATTCAATGGTGGTATCCAACTGCTGTCATCTGAATTTTTATTAAAATATTAAAAGGGTATTATAATGTGTGAAATATAAAGTATTATCTATCTGAATTTACGTTAATAAAATAATATTCCTAACTCGGAGTAGGCTATGAACAGGGAAACGTATGTCTGATCATTATTCAATTCAAAAGTCAAGATGTCAAAATTGATCTTAAAATGTAATTTTAAAGAGAAAAGTCAAAAAGAAGGATACAGTATATTGACATTCGCTGTTTTCTAGTTTCTTTCGATTTCTAAAATAATATTCAAGAAGAAAAGCTTTGATTTCTTTAAATAACATTATTGACAATATCTCATGTCAAATTAACATTAAATTAAATATTTTTAAATTGACATACATTCCTTTGTTCATAGCCTACTCCGAGTTTTTTTGAACACTCTGTACATAAAAATGACACGAGATGTGACATATCATGTACACTAGGGTAGACCTTAAAAGGGGTCAAGTGGAATTTTAACCCCCCCCCCCCTAAGTGGTTCCAAATAAATAAATAAAAATTGTTCTGGCAATGATTCCGCTTAATATTAGTATTTGACCGTGCCTAAATGCGCACTTGATTTTCCCATTTAAATAACATTGGGTTTTGACATGTTTTGGTACTTTATTTTTTCCGAGCCAAAATGAGGTTTAAAAAATACACTCAATATTGTTCTTTTAGAATAACCCAAGAATATGTGGACAAAATTTTAAGTCCCAATCATTATTCTTAATATAATTATAGATGGTTAAACTATCGCACAAAAGCCCAAAAAAGCTATATACAATTGTCTTAAGAATATTGATTGCGACTTTAAATTTTGTCCACATATTCTCGGGTCTAGTTATATTCAATGGATTTTTAAAACTTCTTATTGCCATTGACAAAAATCACTTTAGAGCGCGGCGTAGATATTCGACGATTCCTTTTAAGGTCCACCTTAATGTATACTGACACTAGTCTGAAATTATAATAGGTACAAACCTATTATAATTTCAGACGCGGTAGTGATCCCGGACTAGTTTGAGCATCATACGCATGCGCAGTTTCATTTTAGTTGTTCGTAGTACGACTCCGACTGACCAATGATTGGTCACTGTTGGTCACGTACTAATCAGACCAGTCCGGGTGATGTTCAAACTAGTCCGGATCGCTACTGCGAACAAACGTATTAAGAAAACTCGTCTCAGCCAATCAGAGAGTTCAAAACTGTGCCTTATTCTCTACAGTACTGAATTGGTAAGATGGAACAAGGTATTGGGATTTTCAAAGATCAAGAGTTGATGTCAATAGACCTTTTCAATTTAACGGCTATCTCCTTCTATCGCTGCAAATAGTCAGAAAATGGCACGAACAACTGCCAGTTGCAGTCATTAAAATACTTATATTCTCGGAAAAAAATTTGCTTTCGCTAGACATTTTAACTTCAATAAAAGCTTTTGTAACTTATTTCGATAAGTATTTTTAAAGTTATCTGATATATTTCTTACATTTTACGTCTAAATTTTTTAGAAACAAACGCCAAGGATCTCATTTGTTCTTACTATGCGTAGATCTCCATTGCGCATATCCTCTATCTCTTTAAATTGAAAAGGTCTTTTGTGTTTCTTTAGTTTTCGTATTATTTGTTAGTATTTTTATTTATAATTCAAGTATGTATAATAGAGTTTTTGAAGTCATATAGTTGTAGTTTCATGTAAATGTCAAATATGTACCAATGTTTGTAGTTCTAATATTCGACGTTAACGAATTCTTATTTGAAAATCCCAATAGTATAAAATTTGATGACAATATTTTTGGAATTTCTTCGATCAATTGTATAAAATGATAAAAAATATCCAATCGGACGTTAAGTGCTTTTCTACCGCTTTCGGATAATATTGGATACCTCGACTAGGTACGTTTCGGAATCCAAACATTAACTTCTAGCGGTAAATTGTACTTGTCGCCCTCAGTACCGAAATTACTATATCAAATTCTTTCCTATAATATGGCAGCGAATTTTGTGAGCAGTTGAGGGAACGGCGTCGTAAAATAATTAGAGTGGTATCGTACAATAACGTGCATGATAAAGAGAATTTTTGAAGTTGGGAAAAGAAATAAATCTATTAAAAGCAGTAAGTAGTTAAAAGTCGATAGTGCTAAAACGAGTTTAAAATTAAGTGAAGCAGAAGCGATAGACCAAGTTGATCAAACAAGGTTGAAAGTTTCACAAGTGGCTTGAAATATATTCCGCAAGGCGGTACACTTTGTAAATTAACCAACCGTTGCACTGTTCCACGTAGAGTAAAATACAACCAACTTTATACAAAGGGAGGGGGCAGGGAAGTGTTTGCAAAAATCTCGCAAACTCATCCGCAAACGAAAATTATTTTCCTTCTGCTAAACACCGTCATATTTACAACAACTTTGAACAGCGAGAACGAGGAGTTGCTTTCATTTACTAACAAGCTTTATTTGTAACGTCTAGGACTCTTCACAGGGAAATTACAAAGGGGGGGGGGGCGAACCATTCAAACACAATTGTGTTTCAACTTATGTCACAGATATTATTTTGCGTAAGATTATTTTTATTAAATTTATTATGTTTTGTCTCTAATTAGCTATTTAGGTACGTAACCGATGCTGTTGGATAAGAGCTACATTTAATGATACTGGTATTCACGTATTTTATTTCAGTTTATTTCTAGATTTCAGTGTGAGAACATCGATATTATAGTGATTCAGGTGAGAGAGTTAATCTAGCATGTGTATGATTGTGGGTGTGTGTTAGCAGTACTGGGTACTGTAGTGGCCAGGCCCGTGTGGACCCGGGGGTCGCCAACGGTAGCAGAAGGGAGACCTGTAGTGACCCGCTTCTGGGTCGCCAACGGTAGCAGCAGTTAGGGCTGTAGTGATCTGATCCAGTTGGTTAAGAGGAATGTCTCCGGATCACCACCGAAGCGGCAGTGGTTCCGTAGTGGCCGCTCGTGTGAACCCGAGGGTCGCCAGCGTAGCAGCAGGGAAGGTTGTAGTGACCCGCATCTGTGGTCGCCAGCGTAGCAGCAGTTAGGGCTGTAGTGATCTGATCCAGTTGGTTAAGAGGATTGTCTCCGGATCACCACCGAAGCGGCAGAGGTTCCGTAGTAACTAGCGGTACTGCCCGTAGTTGCCAACATGTGTGTACGGTGTGTGAATGCCTGAACCTTATGTAAATGGTTGCCTCCTCACTGAGTATTTCTCATGTGTTAATTCTTTTACAGAAATAATCACGGCGTGAAGGAGGATTCCGCGTGACCGGGTTTGGCCAGGCGACGGTCATCTATATTTGTTATTATTTTTGTATTAATACTGTATATACCGGTTTGGGTGATAAATATGTTTTAATATTCTAATTTTCAGCGCTAACATTTAATCGTCATTTATAACACTTATATCAATAACAAATTATTGGGAGTAAATTTATCAACTATTAGTTTAGAATGGACCTTTTACATTTTTATTGCACCCTGACGTCATTTTTCAATGCGTCACGTAGTAATGTAAATTTTGATAACATAATATGGATGTCAGTTAAAATATAATTATAATACTAGAAGTGCAGGTGATATTCAATAGACCCTTTAAATTTAAAGAGACAGAAAAAATGCGATATGCGCCATTTTACTTACTATTTAGATGTAAAATGTGAGAAGTCTATTTTAAAATTTAAAAAAAAATCAAAAGAAGTTACAAACGCTTTTATAGATGCTAAAATGTCAAACGATACAAATTTCCTCAGAGGAATAGGTATTTTAGTGACTGAATACTTTGGCGATTCGATTGACAGCCAAGCTGGCAGTTGTTATCGCCATTTTACTTATTATGTGCAGCGATAGAAAGAGATAGCTGTAAATTGAAAAGTTCTATTTTCACAGAATATAAATTGTACGCCTATGTAAATATGTAAAAAATCTGATGTTGCCAGCACATAACCTCTCGCCATATATTTTACCTGGTTGTACGCGTAAAACGAAAAATATTTTTAAATACAAATACATATATTCATGTCTCCCTACAAAATAATTCTCACATATATTTGCAAAATCTATGGGATATTTTAAAATAAATTATGTACAAGACATACATTTTTTTTATATCCTGAAATTTTCTTTTACTACTTTCCTTTTCTTTTTCTTTATATTCGTCAATTTTTCGCAAATTCCTTTTATATTCTTTTTTACGTATATTCTTTTGCGTTGTTGACTTTTATTTTCATAATCTTCATAATGATGTAAATATTTTTGACAGTGGCATACAAATATTTTTGACAATGACATTTATGTGTCAATTACAAACATTTGAATTTCTTTCCTTGAAGTAGTTTGATCAGAGAATTTTTACATAAAATTATTTTATATGCATTTCTTTATCTCTAAATCTTTAGAAGATATAATAATGAATTTATATTTATCGAATAAAGAATTTAACGTTCTTTAATATAAGTATTTACATAAATTTTCGATAAATAATATTTAGATGATTTTTTTCTTGTAACTACTACTTCCGGTTGTCCAATTGTTACCAAAACTTAATCAACTCTTCCCATTATTGTTAGATTGAGGAATCCGTAGTTAAAAAAGTCTTAAGTCTTATAGTATTTGAGAAATCGTGGATCCAACATCCACACATCCACACACACACACACACACACACATTCACACACACACACACACACACACACACACACACACACACACACACACACACACATACACATGCGGCCATCATCGTAAAAATGTTATAATCGGATTCTAGGGACCTTAAAACGTGCTTATTCACTAAAATCTGGATATGCGATTTTTAGCATGAATGCAATACCTCTCTTAGCGAGAGGTAAAAACGTTTCACGTCAGTTTTCACAATGAATGTTTTTTTCAGAGTACACACTGATTACTTTTTTTTTACAAAATTTGGACTATGACGCGATTGGTCAGGCCTCCAGTTCTCATACAAAGCATGTAAAACAAAAATTATTGCCCGATTTACTATCTACGAACTTAGTTCCTACCATCGGTTAAACGTTGTACACTTACTTAAATAACACCCTGTATAATTCCAAATAAAAATAGAACTAGCCATCGACATCACATCAATTTGTCTATGAATCCCCTCCCTAATCTAGTTGTGCGTATGTGTTTTCTACTCATTTGCTTCGTAACTAATATGCTGTCCGGGATGGTTTTTGGGGATAGTTCCCTCGCCCTCGGTAATCCTTATAAACGAGTTGCATACTCTGCTTCTAGTGATGCCGCGAGACGAGAAACGGCGAGAATCAATCCACTCTCGTCTCGTCTCGAAATTTCGAGACGAGATTACTCTGTATCTCGTCTCGTTATAATTTTTCTTGCCTTCTCTCGATCTCGACTCGAGAGTCTCGAATTTCTCGAATTTATAATTAGCAAAGAAACGAATAGGCACCATTAAATAAAACTGATTATTTTACTGTGTGGTATTTAAATGAGTAGGTATAAAAAATACTCAGTATCATTATTAACCGTTGCTGGGCGTGTCAATCGGTTTTGTACGCAGATATTGGTAATTATAATTATATATTTGGGTATTAGTGTGGCCACTTGAAGCTGGTGTGAAGAGTACACCATAGGTATCACTTTTTTTTGCTAAAACCCAAAATAACTTTAAAATGAATAAGAAAATACGAATGTAAATGAAGAGGCAATTCAAATATTTATATACCGATGAATATTTTGTTCTTTTATAGGTAATTGTATTTTAATTTCATAATTAAAAAAATACATTCGAGATCTCGATTTTCCACTCTCGTCTCGAGCAAATCTCGAGGGCATTACTCTCGTCTCGTCTCGAATTGTCGAGACGAGAATAAGGTTAATCTCGTCTCGAAAATTCGAGAAATTCAAGACGAGATCTCGAAAATGCGAGTTCTCGCGGCATCACTACTGCTTGCATTACCAGCATTATTAACTAGACTAGACCGTTAGTACAATTCTAGTAATTTCATTACTGTCATGGCAAATATCACCAAAGAGAGCCAACAACTATACGCTTTGATATTATTAATAGATTGCTAATTACCTATAAATTAAATCAACGACATAGGTATTAATTACGGAATTGAACAGTAATACTCTATGAAATAATTAAATATCTGTGCCAACAATTCTACGCTCTCGAAATATTGACGTCTCATATAATCGTATGATAGAATTGTATTTTGTAATATAATAGTACATAATTTATTTTAATATTTAGTCATTTATGTATTTCCAACTGGATGAGAAATATTTCACAAATTTATAAATTATATTTGGATTCGGCACTCAAATTTCGGTAATGACGATATATCTATAGCGTTGAACACAATTTCGTAATTTTTGGTATTAATAATTCAATGGAGACTTATAATTTTGAAGTTACTTGCAACAGATCAGCGGCGGACCTTTCTCTACACAATTTAGAGAAGGACAACAAATTTTTAGTGAGAGCGAGGTGATATACCATGGCCGAGTCGATCAAATGCTCTCCCCTTTATCACTTCGCCTTATTGATCCCATAATTTGTTTGATATCTAGTCAGCAAAGTTTGCTTATGTTATTTTGTGTAGTGCCTGTTATTAATTATGTATTAAAGTGTAGTGATACTTGAAATGTTAAATATCACTAAAAAAACAGGTTCACAAATATATGAGTTTAACATGATGATGTATCGGGGGGGGGGGGTGTTTAAAGACATTGAAATCATTTGTCTTACAATTGAAAAGATGGTTAGAATGCGGAGGTTTGAAGAAAAGTGAAAATAAAAATTAATTGAAAGGTACGCACTGAGTAGATCCTATAAATAATTATATAAAAATGTGTTCAATGTTCAATGCATATGGATGTAACGAAGAATAATACGAAAGAAATATAATTTTTGAAATTGTAAGAGTTACGCAGACGAAATTTTTGTTACACACGTACATACAAACACATACACATATCATCGTAAAAATGGTAAATTCGTATTCTAGGGACCCTAAAACGTACTTATTGATTAAAAACGCATCATAGAATTTTTTGACCAAAAACAATACCTTCCTTACCTAACAAGTAACATTCTAAAATTAAAACTTTGGTTTCGTACAAATGCAAAATTTTCTCTTACGTTTATGTAATTTATTTTTTAAATAACAATTCACTTCAAGCATATCGCTGAATTCGTAATTGTATTTAGATTTCAAATATACGAGTATTCACAATATATATGGCGTCCTATTTGAAATATGAAGCGCTACCATCATACTTAATACCATGATTTGTGAGCCCCTAAGCATAGTTTACAAATATATCAAGAAAATTAAAAAATAATTGTAAATAAAAAAGTTATTTTGAATGGCCCCTTTTTCATTGTTACCCTGTATAATATAATATAATGAATTTTATTGAACAAATATTATATGATTGTTTTTCTCACATTGTTAACAGCAATAATATTCAGCTGTAATTGTTTCTAGGCAGATAATGATATTTGCCGGCAAATCACATTAATTAGTATTAGAGCGTAATATAAAATGTAAATGTATTTTTTTCCATTTTTTCATCTCGCGTTTGATTTTCGAAGCTTTTAATACCTGAAATTTTTGGAGATTAAATTGTGTTTTCGCTAACCATGTATGTGTATGTTGTTGATTGAGTTATCCTTGGAAATATCTCGATAATGTAAATTACGTATTGATTAGTCCCAGAGTGAACTAATGGCGAGAGTATGTACCTGGTTAACCAGACTGGATAATTTAATTCATCCCCGATCTGCGGCCTCCTATTCATTTGGTGTAGTTTTTTCGGAAAGGGAACCATCCAAGTTCTCCGCCCTCATGCGTGTAAATGCCGGAAGCGGAAGGAGCGTGACGTCACATGTGACCCATATTGCTATTTTTAAGCCCGGACTCCCGGAAGTATTTCTTTATGAAGTTGGAGTGACACTAGATACCAGACTACCTTATATTTTAATATACAAAATGTTATGTATAGTATGATAAAGAGAACTGAAAGAAGTTATAATTTGGAATATATTTTGCACAATCTGTCAAGTTGTGAAAGTCGTGCGACTGTAAAGCCAACAATTACGAACTTCTTCATAAATTAAAATCTAAAAATCTGATGTGGCCAACACATAACCTCTCGCCAGATATTTTACCTGGTTGTACGCATAAAATGAAAAATATTTTTAATTACAAATACATATATTCATGTTTCACTACAAAATAATTCTCACATATATTTACAAAATCTATGGGATATTTTAATGTAAATTGGATACAATACATATATTTTCTTTATATTCAATATCCTGAAATTTCTTTTTCTTTATATTAGTCATTTTTTCGCAAATTCCTTTTATATTCTTTTTTACGTATATTCTTTTGCGTTGTTGACTTTTTTATTTTCATAATCTTCATAATGATGTACAAATATTTTTGACAGTGGCATACAAATATTTTTGACAGTGACATTTATGTGTCAATTACAAACATTTGAATTTCTGCTTTGAAGTAGTTTGATCTGAGATTTATTACATCAAATTATTTTATATGCATTTCTTTATCTATAAAAGATATAATAATGAATTTATATTTATCGAATAATTTAATGTTCTTTAATATAAGTATTTACACAAATTTTCGATAAATAATATTTAGATGATTTTTTTCTTGTAACAACTTCTTCCGGTTGTCCAATTGTTATCAAAACTTAATTAACTCTTCCCATTATTGTTAGATTGTGGAATCCGTACTTAAAAATGTCTTAAGTCTTATATTATTTGAGAAATCGTGGATCCAACATCCACACACACATCCTCACACACATCCACACACACATACGGACATCATTGTAAAAATGTTATAATCGGATTCTAGGGACCTTAAAACGTGCTTATTCAATAAAATCTGGATATACGATATTTAGCATGAATCCAATACCTCTCTTAGCGAGAGGTAAAAATCAAGATGTTCAAAAAAACAATATTTGTTGGTGGTGTTTGCAATAAGTGGAGAATAATACACCGACATGGATTTGGCTTACGGAGAAGTGCGCAAAAGCAGTCGCCATTAATAAAAAGGGCCTTATCCATGTTCAGCCTCTGACTTTAAACCTTCAAAAATGACAAGTGTTGTGATTATTAAATTATTCTTTATTCAAATAAGTAATTGTTATTGATCCATCCTGAAGTTCTTTTATAAATACAACAAGCACATTAGAAAAGAAATTATTGTTTATTAAGTGGTAACGTATGACACGTTATTTACATAACACTTTGTATTGTTCCCTAAAATATTATTACGAACTAAAACTACTCGTACGAGGTCTGTTAGAAAAGTATCCGACCTTTGGCCGGGGAAAAAACTGGCATACCAGGAGCGTTGGAAACCTAATCACCTTCAAAGTAGTCTCATTGGGACTCCACACAGTTCTCCCAACGGTCCCGCCATTGTTGGAAGCATTCCGAGAAAGCCTCTTTCGAAATGGAGTTTAGCTCGGCTGTCGTTGCAGCCATAATGTCCTCTCCTGTCTGAAATCGCGTTCCTTTCAACGGCCTCTTGAGTTTGGGGAACAGCCAGAAGTCGCAGAGGGCCCATATCAGGAGAATACGGATTTTATATTCTTTGCCAAAAATTATGAAATATGCCTTGAATTTTTGTTGTACTCATTTAACACAGCATTTTTTCGTGTATCATTTTGTTCATTTTCTTTAATCTGCTTATTTGCCACATATTTTCAAATGAAATTAGGTAGGTTCTATTGGTGTCAGAAATCTTCCTACTTCTTCTAGTAGAACATCAATGGTCGTTCTTTTGCGTCAAAAAAATCGAAATATTCCTACGAATCATTCCAACTTCAGAGTTGGAAGCGTTGGTAGGAAGATATATAGAGTGGAGATAAATTCAAAATTTTACTAGCCGACTGTCGCGCGTACATATCTGTCACATTTGTGAATGTTTAGAGTAGACTATGCTCAACAAAAATACCTCCTTTACGTTTTTATTGTTTAATATTTTTTATTATACATGCATCATAATCCCTCTTTAAAACACGCCAAAGCGTGTTTAAATCGACCATAAAAACACGCTAAATTTTTGAGTTACCTAGGTAACGAAAAATGACAATTAATATGAATAACAACTAAAACAATTATTATTATTGGTTTTTATTTAAATTTATATAAAAATTACAATTTTTCTTGTCAGCAATATGGAAATTACAGGATTTTAGCTGGGTATTTATAGTTTCGCTGTCGCCGTTTGCTGGAATGTCTATATTATCTTTTAATATAGTTTGTGTACTGGTAAGTGCCTCTCCAATGCGTTTCGTGACTGATATTTTGTTCTGTATGGATTCTTCAATATATCCACTCGCTACCGTTGATGATTTCCATCCTACTTGGCGCTTCAGTTCATCCACACTCATTCCGCTGTTTGCCATGATTGTGGCAGAACTGCGCCTGAACGCGTGTCCGGTATACTTTGTAGCGTCAGGAAGATTTAAGAAACGCGCCAGAAGAGAAGGACATTTTCCAAAAGTATTAATTCCAACGACTTGTTTAATGCATTTTCCATTGGCGTATTTCAAAAATACTCTATCCGTAGATATATTTTCTGGACGTAGAGATAGGTATTTGTTAAATAATTTGACATACGATATGTCATCATTATCAACCATAGCAAACTTTCGACCTTTTTCGGTTTTTGATGGTCGAATATTAATAATTAAAACAGAACCTTCTTTTTTAATATTCCACATATGGCTACCACCTTTAAAATAAAATATTTATTAAATTTTGTAAAAAATATCATAATCTCGCGCTTACCTTCAAAAATAAGTAGGTATTATCTGGGGCTTCAATAAAAAATTTCCTTAACTGTTCTTCCGAAAATACGAAAGATTTTTTCGGCTCGTAGCCTTTATTAACGCTTTTCATGAAAGCATGCAATTTATGAAAAGTAGCTATGTTTACTCCTTTCTTAAGTTTTAGCATTGCTTGTAATTTGGAATGAATGCACCATAATGATGAAGGTTTATACTGATTTGACTATAACGAAACACAAAATAAGTACAATAAATTTCACAAGTTACCGTTATACCATTTGGTTCATATAGGCCAGCATGAGTGTTTCATCCACAGTTACGGCATTTTTATTTTCCATCCATTTATTTAATTTTTCGTATTCCTTATAATACGCGTCTTTAGATTTAGGCGGAATTAATCTTAACTCCGCCTGTTCAGCTAATTCTTTAATTTCATTCATTTCTCACTCTCACAATCACGTGAAAAAATATTGACTTGTTGACAACTTAAACAATACGAATAATTGCTAACTGTCTCCTTGGAAACGCTTAAACTCACTGGATCAAAAATCAAAACCGTATGATTTGCAATAATTTTCAGTTTTAAATGGTTATGATGCATTTATAATAAAAAATAGCGTATGATACACGTGTATAAGCTAGCCTTTAAAGCACTACGACATTAAAGCCACTCCGCTACGCGTCGCGGCTTTAAACTTGTCGTGCGTGCTTTAAAGGCTAGCTTATACACTTATATCATAATATACTATTTTATATAATTATAATCTCTCTAATATTTGCATAACAACATTTTGAAGATCCAAAATAAACATACAAAGTTATCTTTAGTTGTTAACTAACAATAACACATAACCACTGCCACTGTTCTATTGCATTTATTTTTTTACTTGACAGCACATGACAATTATTTGCTACTGAGCGTTCTATTGCTTTAAGAATATTCTTATTCTAATAGGAATATTTCTGACACCGATAGAACGTACCTATTATAAAATCTAAGCGTGAGAACATCTTTTTATGTTAAACGAAACGATTATTTTTGACATTTACATATTTGACATGTCCTAGTGGCCGCCATTAATTTAGTTCCCTGAAATTCCGCTGATGTCGCATGTTATTCTGTGAGTTCCAATACCGCGCTAATATGCGGCCAAACAAATTCTGATTTGTCGAAAACCGTGTGGAATTATTCCAAATGATTTGTTGGAATAATATTGATTCCAACATAATGTTTAGTTGTGGAATGTGTAGTTTTCAAAATAGTGTCGGAGAAAATGTTTTTTTTATTATTTGTGCGATAGTTTGATAAGTTATTAAATTTGTTGTTGATAGTATTGCATTTGGGGAACGTTGTGAAATAACTTCCAGTTTGACGCACTGGTTATTTCGTCGTAATGTTTGATTTTAAAAGTTGTTGACACCGCCGTACATCTCTGTGTAAAATTCCACATAGAGACAAAACTTCTGATGGCTCGTACGAAATAAAATACATGTCATATTTCATATTTCCTTCGGATAAGTTTTTCAAACAAATTCTAAAGTTCGTAAACTGAAGTTCATGCTTTGTTACCATATCAAAAGTCTTGTATAGCTTTTGTTGGGCCTCGTAAAAATATCAAGCACAACAAAAGCTCTGATGATATCTACGATGGAATAATTATTTAACGTATGTTGCAAAAGTTTTCGGAAAATATTTACTCTCCAAATTTTAATACTAAATATGGTTTAATCTAGTTGTCATTGGACTTATTAAAAACATAATAGTTGTTTTATTATAGGCAATGTTAAAATTGCCAGAAATACGCAAACCTATCTATAGGTTGAAATAATTGCGTAGGCTTCAACAGTCTGAGTCATGAGAAATAATTAACTTCCCAACTTATTAAAAGTTAGAAATCGTCATATTACTAACCGATTGTGAATAAAATTAATTTTGCTTATTAAATCAAAAGCAAATAAAAATGCGCTACAACTTTTATTTCAAGCTTCAAATAAAATAATTACAGAAAAAGGAATAATTGCGTAGGCTTCCACAGTCTGAGTCATGAGAAATATTCGTTTTCCGGGAATGGACTGTGTCATATTTTGAGTCAGAGCTCAACGTTTCGCCCGCAGTCGTATGGGGCATCTTCAGGAGCAAGAGGGATAGTACTGTCTTAAACAAGGTTACCCGACGTGTCAACCACGCTAGACGCCGAGTTTAAGCAACAAAGGGGGGAGACTCAGTTTACAAAGTTACCCGACGTGTAAACCACGCTAGAGGCCAAATAAACCAAGTCTTGCTTAAACTCGGCCTCTAGCGAGGTTGACACGTCGGGTAACCTTGTAAACTGAGTCTCCCCCCTTTGTTGCTTAATCTCGGCCTCTACTGTGGTTGACACGTCGGGTAACCTTGTTTAAGACAGTACTATCCCCCTTGCTCCTGAAGATGCCCCATGTTCTCCAGATTATTATACATATAAAAGATGGTAAAATTTAATTTCAGTTGCTTATTAGTTTTCAACAACGAAACACAGCAATAAGTATGAATATGTGGAGACCGTGCAGTTCAAATAATATTTGTGAAGATGAAGACGAGTGTCTAAATAAAAAAAATCTGATGTGGCCAACACATTACCTTCCGTCAGTTCTATTTACGTATTTTGTATAAATGCATACATACACACAAACACACATACAGACACCATCGTAAAAATAGTATAATCGTATTCTAGGGACCCTAAAACGTGCATATTCATCACCAAAGACAATACCTTCCTTACCTAAAAGAGTGCATTTGTCATCAGATGCAAAGCAAATTATTCTAAATGTCTTTAAATCACTAAAATCTGATCCGAACGAAAGTGCACCCATTGCGAAAACAGCAACTTTAACCAAAATTCCTTATACTTCTGTGAGAGATATTGTAACTCAGAAATATCGAGCCAAGAAACAAAGGTGTGATGCAGGACAAACACGATCAGTGAGTAATTTCGAAGCAAATGTCACCCGTAGGAAAATTTACAAACTGTATAATGAAAAAGACGTTCCGTCGATACAAATTTTACACCAACGGTTATAAAGTGACAATTGTAATGTAAATTGTTCAGTATACGAACTTTAAACAGAATCGTCCACAATATTGGATTTAGTTTTAAAACAGTAGATAAACGTCAATACATTAAGGAGAGCAGACGAATACGCGAATGGCAGTCTCATTATTTAACAAATTTAACACAATGCAGCTTGGAAAATAGACCAGTTATTTATTTGGACGAAACGTCTTTTGATTCGCGCGATATTGTCCAGAAAGGTTGGAGTGACGGAAGCAAAAATTTATTTAGTCACTTCTCAGGCAGTTTTTGCGGACGGTTTTTCTCTGGCATAAGGAGAGAATCTCGGGAGAAGATGCATCCTCTCCGTCCTAGTTTATGCCGGGCGTTGTATCAGGTCTATGATATCTAAGTTTGACTATTTATATGGTTTTAACAACAAGTGCTCAGCAGACTCACTCCATGTGGTTCGGATGTGGTATTTCGCTACTGAAAATCGGTCACTTCAGTTTGTAAGGAGTGAGAAAAATTTGTTGTAATGTAGGCCCCAAAACGAGTATAATCCTCCAAATGTCTCACAGGCGCAACTGATTGAAGACATTTGGGCATTTATTAGCAGCTGGGAATACCATAACGAACAACAGTTACAGTCAGAATACTTCTCCCGATCCGCGAAATAGATTTAACATCGTCCATAAATAAATGAGACAAGATATTAAAACCAATTTAATTAAAAGGTCTAAGTTCTTTTGAAAACTTTTGCAACATAGGTTAGCTTTTGTTGGTCTTCGTATAAATATCAAGCACAACCAAAAGCACTGATGATACCTTCTACGGAATAATTACTTAATGCAAGCTTGCTTTGAGAATAATTTTATTATCTCAACAAGTTTTCTTTTAATGGCTTTAGCAGAACTATCCTAAGCGAATTTAAGGGAAAATTAAATTAATTTGCGATTTGCGTAGCCGGAAGGGTCGTGTTCAATTTGCCTGTCGCAAATCCGAGCTTTCCTTGTCGCGAAATAAGAAAACAGTAATTTGGCAACGTGGGCTCGGGAAAAAATCAAGATTAATTGAGATGGGGATGGCTTCGCAATTTTAAAGACGTAAAACAATTATTCAGATATGTTCATTACATGTTTTATCAACTGAGAAGCTTTTGGGAAAACTAGAGTCCATATTTTTTTGTTATGTGTCAACATACTTGAGGCCTTATTCTATAACTCGATGGTTAATTGTTAACCACTGGTTGAAATTTTTATCCAATAGATATTTATTTGACAACTAAAAATCTATTTTTACCTTCCGTCATATCTTTAGATAAGGAAGGTATTGTTTGTGGTCAAAAGAATTGATGGTGAGTTTTTAATGAATAAGCACGTTTTAGAGTCCCTAGAATACGATTTTAATATTTTTGCGATGATGTCTGTGCGTATATATATATATATATATATATATATATATATATATATATATGTGTGTGTGTGTGTGTGTGTGTGTGTGTGTGTGTGTGTGTGTGTGTATGTGTGTGTGTTGATGTGTGGATGTTGGATTCACGATTTCTCAAATACTATAAGACATAAGACATTTTTAACTACGGATTCCTTAATTTAACAATAATGGGAAGAGTTGATTAAGTTTTGGTAACAATTGGACAACCGGAAGTAGTAGTTACACGACAAAAATCATTTAAATATTATTTATCGAAAATTTATGTAAATACTTATATTAAAGAACGTTAAATTCTTTATTCGATAAATATAAATTCATTATTATATCTTCTATAGATTTAGAGATAAAGAAATGCATATAAAATAATTTGACGTAAAAATTCTCAGATCGAACTACATCAAGGCAAGAAATTCAAATGTTTGTAATTGACACATAAATGTAACTGTCAAAAATATTTGTATGCCACTGTCAAAAATATTTGTACATCATTATGAAGATTATGAAAATAAAAAAAATTCAACAACGCAAAAGAATATACGTAAAAAAGAATATAAAAGGAATTTGCGAAAAAATGACAAATATAAAGAAAAAGAATAGGAAAGTAGAAAAAGAAAATTTCAGGATATTGAATATAAAGAAAATGTACGTATTGTACATAATTTATATTAAAATATCCCATAGATTTTGCAAATATATGTGAGAATTATTTTATTATTTCTAATTAAACATATTTTTCGTTTTATGCGTACAACCAGGTAAAATATCTGGCGAGAGGTTTTGTGCTGGCCACATCAGATTTTAAATTTTTCTAAATCGTATTGTTGACCCATTTATGACCTCACATTTTTGGCCCAGGCTAAACATGTAAACATGCATTTTTGGGGGCTCATAAACTCCTGTATTAGTATTTGAAATATTGTCTATAAGGTAACAGTATCAGATTTCAGTAAAAAGTGATCATTAAAGTGCAGTATAGATGTGTGTAGGGTAGTATTACACAGTCTTTCCCGGAAAAGCTATCATCTTACCGTAATAGTAGAAGTTAAGGGTTGCTCTCGGAGTTGCTAGTGAAGTGAGTCATTTTTCTGCCAACTTTTAACTTTTGTTTACTACTTGTAACGTATTGTGTGTCGGGAGAAATTATACTTCAGCGCCAAGTTCAGAGATATTGAACAATAAATAAAAACAAGTCAAACCTGTTGTCTATGAGCGTGAAATATGATAGCAACATATATTACCAGTACCAGAAAGGTGACAACGAATTCAACTTCACAAATAATGGACGGAAAATGTTTCACTATATTAAATTATTCCTGAAATACAAGTTTGGAAATTTTCAAATTTCAAATAGAAATATGCCGTGCTCAGGGTAATTCATTCTAAATTATATATATACCGTGTGTCTGTCTTAAAGGTGTACATAGGAGATTAACATGGGAAATCAATTTTTTGCAATTTCCTGCTCGCCTAATTATTTTAAGCAAAAATAAAAGTTTTAGGGCATAAAATTCTGCATCTAAATCAAAAAACAGAATTACCTTTACACGCTTTGTAACGACAGAAATTAATTGTGAAAATATCGAAAATTATGTTGAAAATATCGACAGCCATGGAATTGAACAAAAAATAAATAAATGCTTGACGTTTTATCAAATTGTCAGAAACGTCAAATAAGTTAACTTAGGTTGTGACAGATAAAACGTCAAGCATTTATTTATTTTTTGTTCAATTCCATGGCTGTCGATATTTTCAACGTAATTTTCGACATTTTCATAATTAATTTCTGTCGTTAAAAAATATGTAAAGGTAATTCTGTTTATTGATTTAGATGTAGAATTTTATGCCCTAAAACTTTTATTTGACGCGTTTTTGCTTCAAATAATTAGGCGAGCAGAAAATTGCAAAAAACTGATTTCCCATGTTAATCTCCTATGTACACCTTTAAGATAGACACACGGTATATATATATATATATATATATATATATATATATATTTTAAATTCAAACCTGATGTGGCCAACACACGACCTTCCGTCAATTCCATGTTTGATATAGTAATGAGCTTTAAGTAAAGTATTACTTCCGGTTGATCGTTTGTAAACAAAATCTAATTTGTTGTTCCAATAATTAGAAAAGTCTGTAATACCAAATTTTAGATTATATTTTATTTTGTTTTTCCTCGAAAATCTGTTAAGAGCTTTACGGCCATTCATTGGTTCGGCGTAATTCTACGTCATACATGGCGGTAATTTAAATATTAAAATTCACTAATTTTTTTCTGGCCAATTAATGAAAATTTTGCCAAAAGCAAAATTATGGGCAGCAAGTTTATATCGTCTCTTCAAAAATATTAAATAAAAAAATCTGATGTGGCCAGCACATTACCTTCCGTCAGTTCTATGTATTTTGTACAAATTTCATACGGAAAGTTCCTTGCTAAATTAAATATTCTATTTCTTGTACACTACCTCCCAGAAGTTGTATGTATTTTATGCAAATTTCATACAGAAAATTATTATTTTGTGACGTTTTCTATATACAGTGTAATGTATCTGCAGAAATAAAAGATTTATTATTATTATTTCTTGTACATTACCTTAAAGCAGTTGTATGTATTTTATACAAATTCCATACAGAAAGCAAAAGATCCTATATTTCCAGTAAAATTATACGACAAACACACTATGTCAATTTCACTTGACACTGACATCTTTCAATCAGAATTTTCTTAATATAGTAGCTGTTTCCATAGCTATGGCTACTTTATGAAATTTAATTTCTTTAAAATCTATATCCATTTAATATTAAGTATAAAATGCAATCAAATCGTATAGAGAATAAAATATTCTTTAATATTTATAATAACATCAAATGTGAAAAAAATATATTTAACATAGTTTTTTCAAGAAAAACTGTTAAAATCTTCAAATGATGGTACTTCCGGTTGACCAATTGTAACCAAAATCTAATCAGTTCTTCATATGGATGTAACGAAGAAGTATACGAAAAAAATATAATTTTTGTAACTGTACTATTAGAGTTATCGCAGACGAAAATTTTGTTACACATACACACACACACACACACACACACACACACACACACACACACACACACATACACACATACACACACACACACACACACATCCACACACACATACAGACATCATCGTAAAAATAATAAATTCGTATTCTAGGGACCCTAAAACGTGCTTATTGATTAAAAACTCATCATCGAATTTTTTGACCTAAGACAATACCTTCCTTACTTAAAGGTGACGGAAGGTAAAAATGGCACGCAAGTAGCCCATTGGAAGATGACCTTGATCATACACCTTTAAAAAAAATTGACTGTACCTATGTTAACGAGAGGAAAAAATTTAATTCTAGTGGAGATAATATGTCGATCACTTCAGTTATTTTTTAAAATATGGAAAAGCATTATTGAAATTTTTTGCCCTGAACGTAAGTAATTTAGTTACGGTTTAAAGTTATGAATATGAATGAAGGTAAAATATGTCTTAAGATAAAAATAATGAATGTTCTAGTTATCTAGAATAGAATTATAGCGAAATATTCGTTATTTATTGCATGAAAAAGAAAATATTGTACAGAGAAAATTTAAATTTTAATTTACACTTAGGACGCCATGTAAATTACATTAGACAAATAAAGGTCATTTATAAATATATATGGATTTAATTGCAATATTATGTATCTAACTAATATATTATTAATAAACATGTATATTTGATTTAATATTATTAAAATAATGTTAATAATAATATGGGAAATATTTGCACAAATATAAACAAATTTTTGAATTAGTGTATTTTAATAGAATCTTTTCAGTAATAATAAACAAAATTTATAAATCAATTTCTGCAAATAATTAATTTATACGAAATTAATTTAAATATACAAATAAATGTGCAATTTAAATTACTGTAATATTCAGCAATAATATATATGTGCAAAGCGTTCAATAATTATTATTATATATTATTAATGTTGAATATATCATGAAATATGACAAAAATAATTCAATGTGATGAGCTTTTATTGTAAGTTAGATTAAAATCCTGCTGAAAGCTTTATATGTTTTCAAAAGATTTGACCGAAGCTCTTCAGAAACATGTCGGCTTTGACAAATTAACATCTGACAAAAAGCAGAATAAATATCTACTTAAAGACGAAAAACATCTTATATTGCATTATTCTTTGTTCTAAAAATGTCTCCGAAAGAATCTGATTCTCTGTTACAGAAGGGTCATATTAGAATTATTCATATTTTTCAACTATAATAAACTTAATGATTCTTTCCTTTTATTTGGTAAAAAATCCCAACTAATATTCTTTTGGAATGCTTTCACAATAATTTCTGGGAGACTTGAAAACTGTGGAAGCTGTCAAATTAATTTATGGTGATTTAAAAACTGCCAAATTAACTACTGACAGACTTGATTGCACAAACGTAACTTAAATTTTAAGCGTTCCTTCCATTGACATTTTGAGATCAATATTGAAGTGAAATGTCAAATGAATTCTTATGCATTGCTGTCAAAATTTCAATTTAAATTTTTAATTTAAGAGTCGCTTATAGTTTAAGCTTTCTTGGTACAACTGTCAAAACTATAAATGTTCTCTAATCTAACGATATTTTAAAATTGATTAATTAACTTAACTTTTGTAACTTGATTTCAATTGACAGATAAATAAACGCACTGAAAACACGTCGTTAAGAAGGTCTATAAACGCACTGTATACTTGTATGTACACCTTTCGACAGTTGTATGTATTTTATACAAATTCCATACAGAAAGTTTCGAGCAAAAAAATCCTATATTTCGAGTAAAATTATAACACAAATATACTATGAATATGTCAATTGCACGTGACACTGACAGCTTTCAATCAGAATTTTCTTAATATAGTAGCTGTTTCTAGCATAGCTGGCCAATTTATGAAATTTAATTTCTTTATAATTTTATAACTATATCCATTTAATATGAAGTGTAAAATACAATCAAATCGTATAGAGAATACAATGTTCTTTAATATTTATAATAACATTAAATGTGAAAAAATGATATTTAACATTGTTTTTTCAAGAAAAACGAAGAGAAATACGAAAGAATTATAATTTTTGGAATTGTAGTATTAGTTATCGTAGACGAAAATATTGTTACACACACACACACACACACACGCACGCACGCACGCCCGCACGCACGCAAGCACGCACGCACGCACGCACGCACGCACGCACGCACGCACGCACGCACGCACGCACGCACGCACGCACGCGCACGCGCACACGCACACGCACACGCACACGCACACACATACACACACACACACACGCACACGCACGCGCGCACGCGCACGCACACGCACACGCACACACATACACACACACACACACACACACACACACACACACACACACACACACACACACACACACACACATACAGACATCATCGTAAAAATAGTAAAATCGTATTCTACGGACCTTAAAACGTGCTTCTTCATTAAAAACTCACCACCGAATTTTTTGACCAAAGACAATACCTTCCTTGCCTAAAGGCGACGAAAAGTAATAATATAGACGGCATTGCAATACAATTTAATACATTTAAAAAAATATATTATATAAATTAGCCCCTTATTCTTGATCATTTGTTGTATATAACATTTTTTTCTAAAGTCATTAGTTCGCTCAAAAAAGCGCTGATTGTTTTAAAGGAAACACCCTGTCCCTGTATATATATATATATATATATATATATATATATATATATATATATATATATATATATATATATATATATATATATATATATATATATATCAGTTTTTCCTTGCGCAAAAGTTCCCATTTAATTTTAAGCAATAAAGTTTCAAATAAAAGTTGTAGATAATTAAATTGTACGCCTAAATCACTAAACAGATTTAATTTTGCACGTTTGGTAACGTGTAAAATAGAATTTAAAATTGTAGCAAAATTGCTCATTTGTAGCGATAGCCATGGAATTTTAACAAAATTACAAAAAAATACATAGCGTTTGAATTGTCAACATTTCGATTTTTCAGGTTACAAAATAAAATTTAAATAAAATCTCTGTAGTGATTTTGATCTATATTATAAAAAAACTATGTTCAGTGGCTTAGGTGTAGAATATAATTACATGTAATTTTTATTTGAAAATCGAATTTCTGACAGTTCAAAATAAATGCATTTCTTCATAACATTGTTTCTATTCCATGGCTATCGCCACAAATAAGCAATATAATAGAATTTCAAATTCAAGTTTACACGATACCAACCGTGCAAATTAAATCTGTTTAGTGATTTAGGCGTACAATTTAATTATCTACCACTTTTATTTTAAACTTTATTGCTTAAGATTAAATGGGAACTTTTGCGCAAGGAAAAACTGATTTCCCATGTTAAACGCCTATGGCCCGCTTTTTAATTAACACCCTGTATATATACATATAGCTTAAAGTAAATAATAACTATGAATAATTCGCAGGTAGTTCGATAAATATGTACACACATCTTAAAATCGTCGTTACTCGGCCTTTTTTCGAATGTTAAGACGTATTTACATTCCTTGTAGCTTAAATAGCTATTAAAATAATTGTACAAATTTTGTTTTCCACAGCTTCCCGGATTATCTTATTCTCAATAATTCTACCGTAAATCTTGTAGCAAACAATTCATGTTTAAACTTATATAAGAAAAGTTTTCCGTAAATATTTACTACATGGTTAATTCCTCCAAAACTGTTTATCGAAAATTTTCCGTTAAATCAGAATATTTCTAGCAATAACCGTTGCCTATTGCGAACAACTGATATTAGCGAGAAAATTAGAAACTTTTGTCTTTTACAGAAGCTCATTATGCCGAAAACAAATTGAATTTCGGGGGAATCAAGTTGTTTTATATCGCTTTATTCTAATTCCATCGGCTTGGTAGGGGTTAGAGGGGAAAGGGATTACCAATTGCTCCTGTTCGTGAAATGTTAATTTCCGGGGTATTTTGCATGAGGGCTCCTTATCTCTCGATGCCGACGCGCTATCTGGCTTTGTATTTAGATGTAAACGCACCCAAGGGGGCTCTTACACATTAGCTTTCTTACACCAATGTGACAAATGGTGTCCTGAATTTTTACGAAGAAAAAACAATTTTACTGTTTGTTCTACACTAAAAATGTACACTATACTTTGTACCATTTAAGGCATTCAGCAAATGGCGCTGACATCAACGAAAGGTTTTTTGAGAGGTAAGTAATGAATTAATCAAACTTAAACGAAGAATCAATAAACATTTCTGAATCATTATCATCGATCTCACAAACAGTGGCGCATTTAGTACTTGTGAGGCCCCAAGCGCAATTCAATTTTGAGGCCCCCTTAATATCCCCCCCTAAATATTTTCAATAGTATTATAGTGAGCAATTTACGCATACGTTTTTACTGTAAGCACGCACTCTAAATTATTAATAAAAAATGTGACGTGGTTACCACATTACCTTCCGTCAGTTCTATGTAAATGCCATACATAATTTTTTTTGCAAAAACTTCTATTTCATGTACATTACCTTAAGGCAGTTGTATGTATTTTATACAAATTCCATACAGAAAGTTTCTAGCAAAAGATCATATATTTCCAGTAAAATTATAACACAAACATACTGTTAACTGCACTTGACACTGACACCTTTCAAACAGAATTTTCTTAATATAGCAGCTGTTATAGCATAGCTGGCTAATATATGATATTTAATTTCTTTATAATTTTATAACTCTATATCCATTTGATATGGAGTATAAAATGCAGTCAAATCGTATAGAGAATACAATGTTCTTTAATATTTATAATAACATTATATGTGAAAAAATGAAATTTAGCATCGTTTTTTCAAGACAAACTGTTAAAATCTTCAAATGAGGTTACTTCCGGTTGACCAATTATAACCAAAATCTAATTAGCTCTTTATATGGATCTAAAGAAAAGGAATATGGAAAAAAATATAATTTTTAGAAAGGTGCTATTCGATCCGAAAAAAATCGTCACGCACATATACATACATCTATCCATACAAACACATAGATATCATCAGCTCTTCACATAGATGTAACGAACAGAAATACGAAAGAATTATAATATTTGGAAATGTAGTATTAGAGTTATCGCATTAGAAAATTTTGTCACACACAGACACACACACACACACACACACACACACACACACACACACACACATGCACACGCACACGCACACACACACACATACAGACATCATCGACAAAATAGTAAAACCGTATTCTAGGGACCCTAAAACGTGCTTATTCATCAAAATCTCATCACCTAATTTTTTGACCAAAGACGATAACTTCCTTACCTAAAGAGCATGTATGAATGCAATTCTGAAGGTGGCCGAGGCGAAAAAAGTTTGCTTAAACAGGAATGTGTGGCGAAGAATAATTGTTTCGTAACTATTATTGCGGTCCGAATGCGGTATTTCGCTACCGAAAATCGGTCTGTTTAATATGTTAAGAGAGGAATATTCGGTGTATGATGTCCAGTTAGTAAGAATGTTATTGAAAGAGTGTGATTAATTTTGTGGTTGGAGTTATTATTATTATTATTGTTATTATTATTATTTCGGGTTTGTGCTAACCCACTAAGTGGGACATGCGTGATTTTATGTATGTATGTAAATGAAACAATTTTTTATTTTGAGACATGAAATTTGAGGCCCCTTCGATTAAGAGGCCCCAAGCGCGCGCTTTCTGCACCTGTGCGGAAATCTGCCACTATTTTTTCTTAGTTATATACACGCTGTCATAAATGACACGCAAGAATTAACATTTCGAATCGTTAATGCCTTCACAGTCGTCAGTGCACTCAATCAAATCGGACCAGCTGATAGCACGATTTGGACCGCACCCTTGGTGTACTTATTGTAGTCATGCCAATCTCCAAAAATCGTATCAGAATGAAGCTCCTTCTATCATCAATATGCATATGCATGCTAGAATGTAGCGTTTTAATTCCGAAACAGAAAAACATTTTAAAATACATTCCATTAAAAATATATTTTGATATCAATATGACTGTCATGTATATGCAATTAAATTATTCTATAACTGCTGTACACGTGGTTAAATAAAAATATCGTTTCCATTTGGTAGTAATGGAGCGATTGACCGCGTTATGGATAATTAAATAATAGAGCATTTAGCGCAAATGAAAATGAATCTACGGTCCACATGGAGGTATATACACGATCGGCTGTACCTGTTGAGTGCTGTGGAGAAAAATCGAATTATTTGCGAACGATCGACTATTCGACAGCGCCGAATGCTATGTATGCTACGCTGTGCGACTTTTCATTTTGTAATTAATCGCTCATTTGTACCAGTCATTAGCGGTTTTGTTTTATCTTTATGTTTTATAATTGCACGTGCGGTACTAATGGATGAAATAGATGACAAATAGTTGCAATTCTACAAGGCTTACAACGATATTAAATACATATTGACGAAACTATATCCACAAAGAGAAAGGAAGTACTTACTCGCATTTCCAATATTAGGTATTTGTGAAATAAATTGTGAAAAATAATATGGGGTCTCGTGGCCGCGTGCCTGAGTGTCTGGTCGCGAATCTGGGGAACCGGGTTCGATCCCGACCGACGCCAAATATTTTCCAATTTTAAATGGCACAAAATTGACCCCTGTGGAGCACTCTCTACGCCAGCAATGAGTGCCCGTGAGGTGACGCCTGGTAAACGCCCGCATGGTACAAATATGTCATCATCATTACCGATATCTGCGTACAAAGCAGATTGGCACGCCCAGCAATGGGTAATATGCCATGATGATATATTTATTTATATATTTAATTGTGAAAAATTGTCAGCCATTGGGATTCGAACCCGAGACACCTATCTTGCCGGGACAGTGCTGTAACCAACTAAGCTATTGGCTGCTATCCTCTCGATGCCTGAACAATCTTTCACTTTTGACGTCGTATAACTGCTGAGGATATTATTAATCGTCATATGATTCTCGGGTTTGAATCCTAATGGCTGACAATTTTCACAATTTATTTCATATTTACAAACTGTTAACTCAATATTAATAGTATTAGCTATTTGTAATTAATTTTGAAAGAATTGATTGTATGTCTAGTGTTTTATCAGGGGCGTACCGTGAATTATCGCTAGGATAGTTATGAGTATCATAACTGCCGCGGATGTCGGTTTGAAATCCGAGCTTGTAGAGCGAGGATTTTAAGACATCTAAGTCTTGTTATGATTCATAACATCCGTGGTTTGTTCAATAGTTTATTGGTTTCAGAAAATGAAGACATTATTAATTTATTATTAATAAATATAATTTGTTTGAAATTCTCTCATTAATGCTACTTTCAGAATGCTATGGATAAACAGCAGTGGCGCACACAGGGGGGCGATCCAGTAGGTCCGGACCGTCCCTAAAATTTGACAACTATTATATAAAAACTATAAATACATATGGAAAACTGCTAAATAGAGTATAAATAAATAATAAAAAACCACCAAATCCGACTTTTCACCAAAAATTAACCCAGGGTCCCGAATTTAAAAAAAATCTGGTGTGGCCAACACAACACGTCCCGCCATTTACAGCCCGAGTCACAAAAAAGTTTTTTTGGATTAGCGAATTTTACTCTAATTTTGATTTCTTAAAATATAGTCTAATCTAATCCAAGTAACTACCTTTTTTTTAAACCCCTCAACAGGATTAAATCCCAATTACAGAGTGGGTTCACATTCCCACACATCCATGCCTTAGTGGGATTCGAACACAGAGACCCGAGGGCACTCATGACATGAGGCGTTGCTCTAACCATTGAGGCACCGGAACTATAATAAAATGAAAATTAAATTTTAAATACCGGGATAAAATAGAATTCACTAATTCAAAAATGAGGATTAGCTTAAATAATTTTGTGAATCGTTAATTTTTATTAATCTAAATACATACCTGCATATTTACTAATGCTAGAAACTGTATTGAATTCATTTTCTATTGTTGTATTTACTTTTTCCCTTTTTAAAATGTTACTAATATTATTTTGAAATGATTAGTTCTTTGATAGTGATATTTATCTGTCAGTTACATACATTTGAATAACTGCGTTTTTTTGTTTAAAGCGTAGAAAAAGTATTAATGCAAATCTATAGAAAATTTAATAATCTTTAATTTTTATAGTAACATTAATCTCGAAAAAATAACATTTTAAAGATATTTTTGGAAGAAAAAAGTATTTTGAGCTTCTAGTAATGTGCCATTTTCGGTTATCCGATTTTCACCAAAATCTAATGGGCTCTTTCCATTACAGAAAAGTTCGAAATACACGGTTTCAAAATTTTCTGAATGATAGTATTTGAGACTGGGGGATCCACACAGACATCGTCGTGAAAATGTTAAAATTGGATTCTAGGGACCTTAAAACGTGGTCATTTACCAAAATCTCGATATACGATTTTTAGCACGATCCCTATACCTCTCTTACCAAGGGTAGCGGGAGGTAAAAAAGGCACATATCGTATAGATGTTATGAAATCGGAAAGCCATTAACAACTAAACATATGAATTATACAAATTTTTAACATAATGTTTAAAAGAACCATAAGCAAGAGATTTGAGATTTTCAGGTAAAGCATTTTATAAAGATGGTGCTAGGCATGTAAAAGCTGTCTTGAATTTAGATTTTCTATAGGATGGTACTATGAATAAATCTTTTATTCGTAGCGTATAATTATATTGCTTAGAAACTAATTTATTCGTTAAATAATGTGGAGTACCACTTAATTTTACTTTGTGTACGAGACATAGTTACGATTTCACCCGATCATCTATGGTATTCATTTTAGCACGTATTCGGTACTGAGATATATGATCGTTCTTACACACACCGTAAACAAAAGCATGAATTCTGAAAAATAGTAATTCTATTTTTTCCGTCTGTAATACAATAGGTATGTAGACGCAGGAGCAGTAATCTAAAATCGGCAAGATTAATGTATTAACCAGAGGTAATTTAACCTCGGTGCTTAAATCATGTCTGAATTGATACAAATGTCGCATTTTAAGTCTAACAACTGTAAGTTTTAGGTTTAAATGCTGCACAAATTTCAGATTCTCATCCACAAGAACTTCTTTTAAGAGGCACGTCAACTAACAGTATGTTCTGTGTTATATGGTTGTAATTCGAAATACATGGTTTCAAAATTTTCTGAATGATAGTATTTGAGTTAGAGTGGAGGATCCACACACACATACACACAGACATCATCGTGAAAATGTTAAAATTGGATTCTAGGGACCTTAAAACGTGGTCATTTAGCAAAATCTCGATATGCGATTTTTATCACGATCCCTATACCTCCCTTACAAAGGGTAGCGGGCGGTAATTAAAGCTCTCCGCTACATTCCCCTGTGCTACAATTTTTAAATTATGCCCTTAATACATTAATAACTTTTATACAGTCTTGACTTGTCACACTTAGTATTTATATATCCTAGTCCGAAATAAAATTTCCTGTGACAGAGCGACAGAGGTAAAATTTACAACCTCCACATGCGAGAAAATGACTTATTTCTCGTATCGCCTCCTTTGTTTGTCGTGATTGTGTGACAATGGCAGTGATACAATTCTTGTTGGTTGCGTCTGTGCCTCCGTTCAGGCGAGTAATAAAATGACGGTGAAATGCAAAATTCATGTTCGCGTCACATTATTACGTCCGCCAGATTTTCTGTCAGCTTCTCTTTCCTTCCAGAAGCGAATATTTGATGTTTTCAAGTGTTTTACGTTGCGAGACTAGCTAAATAGACATTTTTTCGAACGAGAAAATACTTTTATTTCATATTATACACTCTCATATCCTCCAGATTTATCTTTATATGTGGGAGAGGTTTTTATATTTCTTAATGGATACTTAACGCAATTTTTGTTTCAGGGGAAACAGACGACTGTCGTTCTCGATTCGGCGAAATGGTGAGTTTATTTTTTATTCATGTTTTTGTTTTTGTTTCTTTAAAATTGCTTCTCATCATATTGCACTCTTCATGATAGCGATGTTCATTAAATTATTCCCATCAGTGATTTTATTATTTGTACGGGTACATTAAATAGGAATTTATAGTTTTAATGTTTTAAATATACCTTAAAGATGTGTTAGGTGATTGGTTGTGATTTAGACGTCCCGGGTTCGTTTCCGACGGACGTCAAATTTGAAATTTTTACAGGACAAATAAAAAAATCTGATGTGGCCAGCACATTACCTTCCGTCAGTTATATGAGGTATTTACGAAAATTCTACCGGTGAACTGTTACCGGTAAACAGCGTTTTATCAGGTTATAGCTACCGGAATCAATATTTTAAGAACGCAAGTGGTAAACAGGGTAGATCCATAACCTATGAAAAAATTTTAAAATTTACAACAGGTTAGAAATTTAACGTAGTTAACAAACTGAGCAGAGTCCTACTTTGAACACATTTCTACTTTTAACACGCGCGCTTCGCTTTGCCTCTCTTTTGAGATTAGATTCTTCATGAATCCGATAGATGGATCTGGTAGGTATTAAACAATTTTCGAACACGGTAACTTTTTACCACTCGTGTTTTCGAACACAGTCGATAGATGCGGTATCTACCGGTAGAATTTTCATATTTTCTATAAAATCCATACAGAAAGTTCATTGCAAAAGATTTTAAGTTTCTTGTATGTATTTTATACAAATTCCATGCAGAAAGTTTTGAGCAAAAAGATCCTATATTTCAAGTAAAATTATAACACAAATATACTACGAAAATATCAATTGACACTGGCATCTTTCAATCAGAATTTTCTTAATGTAGTAGCTGTTTCTAGCATAGCTGGCTGATTTATAAAATTTAATTTCTTTATAATTTTATAACTCTATATCCATTTAATATGAAGTATAAATTGCAGTCAAATCGTATAGAGAATACAATGTTCTTTAATATATACAGGTGTCCCATAACTTCAGGTACATATTAGAAGGGCATATAGTTCTTAATGTCCTGATTACGGAACAAAAAGATTTTTTTCAAAATTCCTATAATTAAGGGTAGTTTACTTAAGAAGAACATTTTTTGTACCCCTGGATACTATAATATTTGGAATAGTGAAATTAGTTATAACTATTACATAAAATAATTTAACAATGAAATTAATTTATGCAATTACGTAAAGCTTTGTCACACCAATTAAGTTTGGGAGATGTGTATGTAATGAAAAAAACACACAACCTATTCAACCAGTGTCCCAAAACTGTTTCCTTCAAGAACCTCAAAAACTAATTTTTGAATTTTGAAAAAAATCTTTTTGTTCCGTATTCAGCACATTAAGAACTATATGCCCTTCTAATATGTACCTGAAGTTATGGAACACCTGTATATAATAACATTAAATGTGAAAAATTGGTATTTAACATCGTTTTTTCAAGAAAAAATGTTAAGATCTTCAAATGAAGGTACTTCCGGTTGACCAATTATAAGTAAAATCTAATCAGCTCTTCATATGGATGCAACGAAGAGGAATACGAAAGAATGATAATTTTTGAAATTGTAGTTTTAGAGTTATCGTAGACGAAAATTTAAATAAATATCCGTTACCAAATAAATAAACAGAGTTGTTAATAATTAAATTGTTTCATTTTGGGTTGTCTTTGATTTATCTCACCAAATACCACACGATCTCTTTGATTTTCGCAGATAAACTTTTATTTTAAGCACTCATTCTTTTTGCTTTTAAGCAAAATCACTCAAGCAAACTGACAGTAGGTAAAACCTCCTCCTTCGGAGTTGGGATTTACCATTACTGAAATCTGTGTACAAAGCAGGTTGGCACTCCCCAGTAGTGGTTAATATGCCGTGATGATATATTTATTTATTTATTTATTTATTTTATTTATGATTTTGATCAGAGATAACGATTTCTTCTACTCCCACATGAAAAACTTATCATTTGTTCACAATCTGCAGAATGGATATGTAGGCAATACTAGTTAACTGAATGGATATAATTTCATATCCATTCTAGGATGGATATGAAATCCACGAATCACAAATCACGTGAGTCGTGTAACTTAGGTAACTGTCTATTCATTTATTACAAAATTAAGAAGAAGAACGATACAAATGTCACATTTGACATTTCAATGTTGTCATTTAGATAAAAATATATTCGGTATAAAAAGAAATTTGAATTTAATAACAATTAACTTAATTAAATTATTAATTAGTTGTAAGTATTGAAAAAGAACATATAAAAAATGGGAATCATAACGGTATGAAATATCACTTTGACGAATCAAGGTTATCCTTCTTAGATTTGGTAATAAAAAATTGTAAGTATCGTATACCTACTTATAAGATATAATTTCAATAACAAATGTCATTAAGAAAGCCAAGGAAAACAAGTACATAAAATAACATTAATTAATAATGTTCAACAAAATTTCAAATTTCTATAGTTCGTATTTTCCTTCTTTTCGTTAGTCGTAGAAAAAGTATGCTGTACAACTCGAGTAGAATGTCCTTATCGCCTTGTGCTCAAACTTCATCCTCATGCGATATGGACGTCATATCCACTCTTGTTGCACAAACAATTATTCCAATGCTTAAAAAAAGAAAAAATCGAAATATCCTTTTTCAAAATTACTGATTTATGTGTGAGAATGATATTAATATCAAATAATAATTAAATCCTCTATCTAATATTAATGTTTGTATAAATGGACAGCGTACGCCTATATATTGCAATTTAATTAAACTCATCAGTATATACAACCATAAAACGATATTAAGGTATTGAATTTCGTGTAATGAGTATGTACGGATATCTTTTCTGCTTTGGTTTCATTTAATATATGCCTGCAGCAATGATTCATTTGATTAAATACCGCTTTTCATTACAAACAAATTACATTTCCATGAATGTACAATCAAGTTAGAAATTTGATATTATTCTGCATTAAAAATTCATCCCAAAGCCTTACTAACGATCCGAGTTTATATTAAAACCATTATAATTATGTATACAAAGTAGAATTATTATTATCTACTTAAACTAGAGAATCTATACGCTGTTCCAGTTAAGAATGGACTTGGTAGCGCTTTGAAGCCAGTCCGTTTTACACACATAAAACTCATGAACTAGTTTTATGTTTTGTGCAAGATAGATCTTACCTAAAGGTGACGGAAGGTAAAAAAAAAGATTATATGAGACAATAGTCCAGAGCATTCTACTCTACGGGACAGAAACATGGGAAATAGCAAAAAGAGATAAAGGGAGAATAGCAGCAATAGACATGGGTGTACTCAGAAGAAGTTGAAGAATATGTAAACGAATGAAGAAATAAAACAAAAAATGAAAATTGATAGAACGGTGGTAGAATAATAAGAAAGTAGAAGATTAATTTGGTACGGACACATGCGACGCATGGAAGATGATAGCCCAAGAAAATATGGGAATGGAAACCTATAGAAAGGAGAAAACCAGGAAGGCTAGCGACGGAATGGTATAAACAAATAAAAGACGACAGATGGCAGAGGAGAATTCGGAAATATATATATATATATATATATATATATATATATATATATATATATATATATATATATATATATATATATATATATATATATATATACATGCAGGGTGGTGATTTGGACGACGCAGCATAGGGGTTTCAATGGTAAAATCTTAATGTATAGTTATTTTCTCCCCTAATTATTTTAGAGCAAAATTGTATTTAGATTTTTGCCACAGAAAAAAAATACTGCATCCGAATATGCTATTGTTCATAATTTTTCAATTTCCGGAACCGTAAAAATAATCGAAAACATTAATAACATTTTCGCAAAAATCATTGATGCCATGGAACAAAAATTTCAGCGCAAACATCTGTCACCGGTTCTTGACGTTTAAACTTATTTACAAAACGAGGAAAATAAAAACACCTTTGATGACAACAATGGAATTGTTGATTACAACAATGTAATTTGACGAGAACAAAATTTAAGATTTCTTTAAGAAGTGACTATGAATACGACCCTTAACTTATTTTAATTAAAAGACATAAAATGTATTGGGAAAAAGGATTTTTATTTTACTATCACAAATAACATATCAAAAATCACCATTTACCATTAAACAATGCCCCAATCTGTTGTAAAATACTTCTCTGACATTTGCTAATTGTTTATATGATATTTGTTTAAATTTTTATTCCATGGCATCAATGATTTTTGCATATCATATTCGGATGCAGTATTTTTTTCTGTAGCATAAACCTATATACAATTTTGCTCTAAAATAATTAGGGGAACAAATAACTGCACATTACCCCTACGCTGCGTCTTCCAAGTCATATATATATATATATATATATATATATATATATATATATATATATATATATATATACCGTGTGTCTGTCTTAAAGGTGTACATAGGAGATTAACATGGGAAATCAGTTTTTTGCAATTTCATGCTCGCCTATTTATTTTAAGCAAAACCGCGTCAAATAAAAGTTTTAGGGCATAAAATTCTGCGTCTAAATCAACAAACAGAATTAGCTTTACATGCTTTGTAACGACAGAAATTAATTATGAAAATGTCGAAAATTATGTTGATAATATCGACAGCCATGGAATTTAACAAAAAATAAATAAATGCTTGTCGTTTTATCTGTCACAACGTAAGTTAACTTATTTGACGTTTCTGACAATTTGATAAAACGTCAAGCATTTATTTATTTTTTGTCCAATTCCATGGCTGCCGATATTTTTAACGTAATTTTTGACATTTTCATAATTAATTTCTGTCGTTACAAAACATGTAAAGGTAATTCTGTTTAATGATGCAGAATTTTATTTGACGGGTTTTTGCTTAAAATAAATAGGCGAGCAGGAAATTGCAAAAAACTGATTTCCCATGTTAATCTCCTATGTACACCTTTAAGACAGACACACGGTATATATATATATATATATATATATATATATATATATATATATATATACGAGTATATATATATATATATATATATATATATATATATATATATATATATATATATATATATATATATATAGGCTGTTTCAAAATACTGTAAAAAAAATTAAGGGCATATAGTACTAACCAAAATAAATAAAAAAGCTTATTAATTTGACAAGTATTCTGTTTTAATATTTACAATTCGCGGGTCTTTCATAATGCTCTTCCTGTTATAAGTGAACCCCATCGTCTTTAATCATCTGCTTTTTGACAACGATAATGAATAAGATGGAAAACAGAATTATGTATCGTGTTATTGATGTCGCAATATTAAAAAGTACGGCTCTTGTAAGTATACCTAGTAAAATCGGTACAAATTGTAAATTTTCCAGGTCAATTATCTATATAACCGTCGTGTAAGCGATTATGAACCGAAGGAGCTTGTAAGTAAAACCTATTTTCTATTGCTATAAGTTCACCATATGCGGTTTTCTCTATTGTAGTCGAAATTGCAGGGATAATAGAAGTCAAAGAAATGATCTTGAACTAAACTATACAAAAAAATTCATTTCCCGCCTACGGAAGGTGAAGAAAATTAACGGGGACTATGAAGAAAAATAGTACAGAGATTTTTGGACGGCACTCGTATACGCACAAAAAATATTTTATTGTCCCCAATTAATTCCTGATCTCTCTCCTGCATTTCTCTCCCCTCTCCTGCTTGCTCTCCTCTCTGCGATGGTAGCAGGTGTTGTTGATCCACCCTCGCATCATCAACTCATAGCCCAGGTCCCGTGACGTCACCTTCAGATTATGTAAGGAATTCTATTACCCGAGGGAAATGTGTATTCACTTTTATGCACACATTTATTCGCATAATGTGCGCTTGAAAATTTAATGAGGCGATGGGGCATTTCCTTACAGGATCAAGGATTCGTCTTTTTAATAGCCGGAAATACTGCAGGAAATAATTAGCAAAATCTGGGCGGGAAGATTCAAATATATTCCTTTAAAATAATTTGTAACAACGTATATAACAAAAGCTTTGAGGAAAATTTTACTCTCTAAATTTTATTCTTAAGGTCTAATCTAATTGTCACTGAACATAATAAATACATAATAATCGTTTTATATAATACCATAAATTGTAAGAAAAAGTTTTGAAAGATGTTATACAAACATGAAATAAGCAAATCTATCTATAGGTTAGTTTGATAGATAGATGAAACGTGAAATTGTTAACGTCCTGTTTACGTTAACTGTCGCAAAGTTCATTTTGGAATAAAAATGTGAACTAAAAATAAATAGGTAAGCAGAAGACGCACGTCAACCTGAAAAAAACCTTATAAAATGAAATATAACTTGTACAAATTATTGGGTATTTATTTTTTTAAAAAGAAGAAATAAAAAATACTAGTATTAAGAAACGTACATACTAATGAAATTTACTTTTATTTCTAAGTCAATTCTTATTCCTTTTAGGGAATATAAAATTAGTTGAAATAATTGTAGTTGATTTTCGTATCATAACGGTAATACTACTGAGAATGTTCATGTTTACATTGAATTTAAAATCGATCAAATACCGATCCTGTCTCTGTCACTTTATTGTCAGTGATTGTCAACTCATTCATACCACGGACCATTCATACAGGCACGAGTAACTTGAATTAATATAAATAATTATAAATATCAAAGTAGTTATGTATTATTGTTTTGTAAAAAATATATAGAACTGTCAATTTGCTGTCAATAAAATATATCAATATAATACAGTGTGTTCAAAAAAATTCCTAATTGGGAGTAGGCTATGAACAGAGAAACGTATGTCTGACCATTATTCAATTCAAAAATCAAGTTGTCAAAATTGATCTTGAAATGAAATTTTAAGGAGAGAAGACAATAAAAAAGGATACAGAACATTTTTGACAATATCTCATGTCAAATTAACATTTAATTAAATGTTTTTTAATTGACATACGTTTCTTTGTTCATAGTCTCCTCCGAGTTAGGATTTTTTTTTAACACACTGTATATTGTCCTAGTTTATCTACCTATTGTACTAATTACAACAGTTTCTTCTGAGTTAAGTATTTGTGAGTTGTGTCGTGTGCTACAGAATTACTGCAGTGCCCAATTATTGGATAGGCTGACTATAGGCTGCAGCCTAGGGCGCATAGATTTTGGGGGCGTACAATTTTCTCATTTTGTTATAGTTTTTGGGGCGCTTTAATTTGGTTAGAGCTAAGACTTCCTTAAACGAGGCCCTGAGTGTTAATGGTTTGTTTTAATAAGTATTATACGATAATTCATCTGCATGTATTGTATACAGTACGTTATGCAACATGCATTGCATTTTCTAGAATAAATTAATATCCCATGTAAACGTAGTAATAAGTGATGTCATAATCTAGCAATATTTATTGATAACGTACGTCTTCTGCTTGTTCATTTTTAGTATATCTGAAATTTAGGTTTGACATTTTAGATGTGTCAATGTCATTGTTACGTTTATAATTTACTGGTGATATTTAGCTTTTCTTAAAATGATTTTTGTTCTTCCGTAAGTATAATCTCAGAAATAATCGTATAATGGAGTATTATTTTAGTTTAAGAATGGAATAATCCCGCCAAACATCACAAAAACAATCTCAATACACGTTGAGAAGTATACTGTAGACATATAATAGGTAGTAATATGAATGTTCAGAATTGCCAATAATAAAAAAAATAATCAAACGTCATTTTACAAAAATTAACAAAATTTTACTTAATAGTAATATTTCCAAATGTAATTATTTCTAAGAATGGTTTCAAATACATAATAATAATAATAGAAAAATCCAATAAAATACCGTTAATAAAATATATTTAAAAATATATAGAAAATTTCAAAAATCCCTAAACGATGACGTAAACCCAATGACTGGCTGGATATCCTATAATCGAATTTTGATCAGAAATGATTTAAAATTCCAAAAAGAAATAATATAACCAAATAGACAGCGGCCCACTCGACCAGTTTCAGCGAATCTCTAGATGCTTCAGAGAATTAAGGAACAAACATTTTATGGAAAATAGAGAGAGAGAAAGAGAGAGAGAGAGAGAGAGTTTAATCCCCAAAATGTTTCTCAGGCGCGATTGATTATTTTTTTTTTGGCATTTCTTAAAAGAAAAGTAGTATACAATAATGGCAGGGAATACAATACGAACAACAGTTACAGATAGAATTTTTCTGACGATCGGGGAAGTAGATTTAACATCGTCCAGAGACAAATGAGACAAGGTATTGAAAATTGCGTTACATTCAAGATAATGGTAATCTATGATTGTTGTAAAATTAGATTTTTTATTCCCTTAGTTTGTAGGAACAACCCCGTATGTCAATGTTTCAATAAACAATTGTTTCTATTTCCTATTATCCTTTTTTGTTACTAAGGTGTAGGATCCCTTTGCATACGAAAAAAAAAACCGTTTCATAAATAAAGAAATTCGACAAATTTGACAGTTTGACATCTCAATTCTTATTCCTGCCCATCCTCTTCATTTTAGATGAAGTGCACCTGCGTCACCGTACTTCGACCCCTAGACAAAGACAGAAAATACATCCCTCAGTACGAAAGAGAGAGACATCTCTGACGCAGAGTAGAGTCGACATTTCAAATGCACTCTGTTTAGATGATATTATGCTGAGGTATAAAACGGACGTATTAAATGGTATTACGGCATTTACTACTCGTCGTTTCCTTTACCGTTGGAAACATATGGGGGAGAATTTATTCATATTTTAGCCAGACAGCTTCAGCGGAGAATCATAATAAATTATTAGTTTACCTTTTACTTAGAGAAGAGTACAGAGTACAGCGCAAGTTTCATGAGTTTATTAACAAATTTTACTACTATATTCTACTCTTAAAACTTACATATATCTTATAGAATATGCATCATCCATACACGGTAATTATAAGTGAATATTTATAGCAAAATGGAATAAGAATTCTGCCTTCGAAACTTTGCTAATATTTTCTTTGTCATTTTAATAATATATTGTTACGTTTTAATTTATTTAGGTGAAGTGTAAATATTAGCCAATTATTATTAAATTAAAAATAAGTGTTTATTAAACTATAATGAAAGTTACTATTACTAATATTAAACAATTATTAAAAACTAATTAAGACTAAAACTATAATTAACTAGATAACACTAACACTATTTATTTAATCAGTTAACACTACTATTTATTTCCACGATATTACAAATTATTTATTTCACTACGCGTTCAATCTTAGACTGCCGGTCTGTGCAACCTCTTGTAGACTGTTTACGCGATATTTATATCACTATATACTTCTTTCACGTTCAACTGTCCGCCTACCGACCTCCACCGCGTCTATATACTCAACTAACTCAACAGCGTCTGTATATTCAACTGCTCGGACAGAAGTCTCCTCTTTCACAACACTATCTGTATATTTATTTCTCTGTCTAACTTCCACAGCCTCAGTATCACCGACCGTCCGTATGCCACAATTCTTCAACACCACTGCCGAGTATTCTCTTCCACTTGTTGTTACTGTCTCCGTATACCTAGCTTCACAATACTCTCCAACACTACCAGTAACTTCCCGACTCCCGTTACTGTCCTTGTACACTATAGCTTCCCAATACTCGTCAACACTACCGAGTATTCACATCCACAGCTATCCCAATATATCAGTACGTACTCGACACCAACTGCATACGCTCACTACGATACTGCTGTGCTTCTTACTAACACTTTACTCTCTAACACTCAATGGGTAATATGAATAAAAATGAGTATGTGCACTGAGTATGTACTCAAAAGTATGAGCATGAAGTGTGAGGTTTTACTTCAATTTATATGAATAAAAGTGATGTAGACTCTACGAGTAGATTCTCTTATATAAATGAAGAAGATGCTCCTATGTACAGCATTACAGAACTACAGCTAGCGTTGACTTTCTTGACAACTGCTTACACGTCAAAATATTTGAAACAAATTTGACAGACTATTTGGCATCCTCAATTTAATTAAAATGATTAGTGACCGTAATAGTTATGAGGATGAGAAAAGTTCGGAAAATGGTGACATAATGGTTTGCAATAATGCATTTTTTTAAAAATCGCAAAGTCTGGAAACAAAAAATCTGCTTTGGAATCCTTAAAAACATTATTCGAGGAAAACTGGACAATTTTCATTTTGTCCATATTAGATACGGCACCACCTCTTTTATTCACCCAAAAATGTATGTGTGATGAACTCAACGTTTTCTTCGGAAAATCGGTATAACGCCTTGAAATCGGGGCACACCCAGCAAAGGGTAATATGCCGTGATGATGTATTTATTTATTTAAATCGTGAGAAATAGTACTCCTCCTAGGAGTACGTTTTCGTACACCTATAACGTCATCATAAATTCCGTCGCTTAGTTTAACTGCATGCCTCTGCGAACAGCCTGAGTCTGGTCGCTAGCAAACTCCAATTTTTTCAAGTATATACTTCATCCTAGTAGTAAGTACTATTTTTTATTCACACCAAACTTGAGTTGATACTTAACTGTTTTGTATATATGGAGTAGATACTCGAAGGAGTATCTACTTCCATATTTTTATTCTTACGAAACGAACTATCTACTTGCATTTTTGGAGTATAAAGTATGTACTCAATTTTATTCATATCACCCCATGTGAATGTCTCCATATGTCTCTCCATGTAACTAACTAAGTAACTGCACTAATATGTCTGCCGTCTTCACTAATGGAACTGAACTATTTAAGTCAACCCCCGATCACATAACTAATGTTGTGTGATCAGGGACACATCTTAACTAACTCGAGCATAGCTACGTCCCTTTTATACAGCTGCCATTATCTTCTAGAACATCTCTAGAATGTTCGACTGCATAACAACAATGAACACAAATATATTGTTATGTTTTTATTTATTTAATAATTAATTTCAAACTGGAGACTTAAATGGAAGGAAATAATAATGAAACGTACCTATTATTGTTGAACAAAAATTATTTGAATATGTTTAAAATAAAATTTTAAAATAATTCTTAATAATTCGCGTGGTCCTCGATATTTTTCAGTAGATAGAATTTTATTCGTTGGCGAAATTCGCGATAAAACAAAACACATCTCTTGTGTAAAATCAGGCGTCGAATTTGAAATCGAGGCGTAAAATGAAACCATATCCGGCCGGCGTGCGTATCACAATGGCGCTGGTTCGATTTCCTGGCCAGGGGAATCGAGGTTCATGGGACGGCAGCCGACGCCGACGCTCGGCTGTCACAATCCGTTAGGCGCCGCCTCCCACGATGCCGCTAATCTAATTTAACGGAACGAGTTTTTCACATTACGGAGAAACAAAACTCCTTGGCTGCACGATAACTTCTTTTAATACACATTAAAGCGTGTTATTTAGTGCAGAATTTATAATTTACCGTTCTCCCTCTGCTTTTTAATATTACTTCTCGCCGGGGCTACCGCAGTTCTCAAACGGTGGGGCTTCTTAACGCAGTTACATGCTAATCCAATTACAACGAGACTTTTAATCAGAAAACTAAATTGATTTTGAAATGGATTAAAAAAATGTTGTTGCGTTTAATTAAAAAATATTTTGCACGCCAAACTAATGCAAATTTATTTACCAAGATTGAAAATTTGGATTTACCTTCGTGAAATGCAAATTTATCATGTTTACTATTATAGAAACGATTCTGGGGGACTATTTTGTAACTACAATTATATTTTTGAAAGAAGTCCGTTTATGGTCGTCTTCGAATTGTACTCGTATGTATTAAGATTTTTGCTCTGCCCATTCTGTCTAATTCAGTATGGTATGACTAGCGAATGAAAGTTGACTTTTAAATTTTATTTTATTTGATTTTTATTTTTACAAAGAAGGGCTACACAACAGGACAAGTCCCAATAACAGTGCAGCACTAACAACATCAAACATTACATATTGCGAAGTCGAGGCAAAATATTAATAATAAACATATAAAAACAGTGGTATAAAATAAAAATGAATAAGAAAGAAAGTCAGTATTAAATAGTATACTAAGGGCCGGTTTATCAATCGTTTGTTAAAAGTGACTGTTACTTGCCAAGCAGAGAAAATGTATGCTCTTGGTAAACCTCCTGGTAAGATTATTCTGTCTATCGTACATTTTATATGTTCCTGGTAGTTAACAAGAAGTATAAGTTTTTACCACAACAGTTGGTATTACTATTTCTGATATTTGACATTTAGCAGTGACAATTGTGAGGTTATAGTTCTATGTTTAGCGGCAATATGAGTAAAATGACGCAAAAAAGGAGAGATCTACGAATTTTACACCAAGTGAAGTTGAATTGCTAATTAATTTAGTAATGAAACATGCTCGAATTATTGAGTAAAAAAAACGAATGTTGCAACTTGGAAAGATAAGGGAAACGAAAGGTAAATAAAAAGTCTCATTTAATCATAGTTTTCGAGCGTAAAAACTCATTTTTCACTGTCTCATATCTCGAAAATTGTTGAAGATCGAGCCCATGCTGATTAAGCCAGTTTTTACCCGAAGTTGAACAACATCCTGTATGTTATTTCAATTATAAACTGTATTAGCTTAATATTTATTTTCAACATAGCTCCGTGGGTATTAAGCGCCTGTGTGCTATGTTATATTTTAGCGCCCCTTATTAAACTATACTTTTTGTACTTCAAAAATGCTAGATTTAATATATTGGTGAAATTTTCGTAGATTCATTCTTGTAATCAATAGGTTATAATCAAAATCGATTGTTGTAATCAACAATTTTACAACAGATTTCAGAATTGTATATGCATTTGATTCTTTGCAAAATGATAATAGGGATTTAAATATTGGATTCATTGTGGGGTTCGTTCTTGTAATCAATATTCTTGAGTTATAATCAATATATTCATTGTTGTAATCAACATTTTCATACTTATTATTCCAATATAACAAATCAGTAAAAATTTCACCTGTTCGTAGGAAAACGTATAAGATCACCAATAATTTCGACTAAATATTGAACGGTTCCTTTACTTAACCTAAATATATTTACAAAATCGGTGTCGTCCCAATATTCTAAGTGATTAGGCCGTTGTCTAATAATATATGGTCTTCTATGAAGTATATTAATATAGTCTAACAATTCTTCATCGCTACTTGAATCAGAAAAAATATCTACGTCGATTTCAGCCATCATTTAAATAATCAAAAATACGCTTTGTTATCAAAGTTCTAAAACTACTCATACTCATATGACAGTTCTTTCTGTTAAGCCTTAACAGTCACTTATTCTCTAGTCAAAGTTCTTGGTAACTATCTGCCAGTTAAATGACATTTATCTTCCTGGTAAATATTAACAGTCGATTGATAGACAGAAAAACATAGTTACCAGGCAGATAAGTTTAACAGGATGTTTAACAGTCGATTGATAAACCGGCCCTAACTCAAATAAAATTTAAGAAATATTTTGAATGTACGTAAACTACAACAAAATAAATCAGGCATATTTGGTACAGAACAGATACATATGACTACAGAAGTAACAATTAAAAATAATTGACCATCGATAAACCAATACACATTAAATGTAATGCAATTTATTTTAATTGATTTTAATATTTTTAATTAAATTCCTATTATAATTATTTTCATTTGATTGAAAAATAATGCAATATAAATCATAAATAAAATACACATTATTTAAATATTATACATATTTTTCTCTATTGAGAATGCCTGGCCTACTAAATTCTTGTAAAGTTTTTTGGTTTTAGTAGCCGAGGTATACTTTGAAGTGTAAAATTTCCAGCGAATTTTATTAATACCATATTTCTGTTCTCATTTACAGCTTCCGTTTTGCGATATTTACGAGGGATTTTAAAGCATTTTTTTGCGTTGATTATTGCAACGTTTCGTTCTTCGGTCTCTCCAGAAAGATTGCTAGATTACAGCGATGAATTTTACTTTTACAGCCAAGCTCAAGAAATGAAAGATATTTAAATTTTAGCGGGCAGTCTAATATATAATATAATACTTGTTGTGATATAATAGAATTTTATAAAGCCCCTCAACAAAATTAAATCACAATACAGAGTGGGTTCACATAGACAAAAATCCATGCCTTAGTGCAGGGGCTCCCAAAGTGCGGCCCGCGGGCCAAATGCGGCCCGCAAAGCCTGTGAATTCGGCCCGCGATATCGATACGATATATTAAATTTTTATTAAAAAATAAATAAGTAAATAGTAAAATAAATAATAAATATTACAAATAAGATACAATAAAATATTTTAATATTTTTAAAAAATTCTTGCAGAACTTTAACCATAAGCGTTTGTATTAATAAAATATTATTTAGTTTGTATTTAAAAAATTATTGTAGTATGTCTAGTCTAGTTATTACATATTTGTACATATAATATAGTAGTCTCATATAGATACAGAACTGTTAATCATTTCTGGCGCATCTAATGCAACACACAATTTCAAGGAGTCAGTAACGAATTTATCGTTTTTTTCAATGATGTGCGCTGTGCCGCACACTACAACTGTACCACCAGACCTTGTCCTACCTACCCAGTTGCCCTGAACAATACAGGCCTATGCCATATTAACGAATATTCAAAAATGCACTGCTCCAACTCACTAAAGGTGGGACGAAAAATAGGAAAACGTGCAAGCACAAACAGATCGTCTTTTCTTATTGGTTGCTCAAATTATGAACGAAATGTGTCTTTCGCGCAGTTCTATTTCTATTTGAGAGGACAATGCAGTAGTGTTTACATGTGCTAAAATAAGAAATAGTTAAATATATTTAAAACAAAAAAAATCGTGGTTATTGTTTTGACTTTATTCCGTTTTTTTGGCCCGCCAAAAAATTCGGTAATGTTAAATTGGCCCGCCTAAGAAAAACTTTGGGAACCCCTGCCTTAGTGAGATTCGAATTCAGAAGCCCGAGCGCACTCATGACTAACAGGCGTTGCTCTAGCCATTGACCCACCGGAGTCGACATAAGAAATTCAAAACCCTCTAGATAATTATTATACTAAGAACTTATAAATCTTGTCTTTTTTCTACCCTTTAAATAATAATTATAAGTAGGTAGTATTAGGTGTCATAAAAAAACCTTGCAAGGGTTTATAATGTCTCCAAGGACCTGACGTCACCTGCGCGCTCCCTTCAGCCCTTACTAAATACTTAATGCGAGCAAGAGCCCTTAGCAACCCTACTACGCACAGCCAACTACCAAACAGCTGATGGTGAATTAACTGAATTTTGCTAAGATTTTACGTCCAAAATTAAAATTTTCGCCCATTTCCGAAAAGAGATATAAAACCCTTATTATATTATATTATTCGAGAACACTGTTGTGACAGATCAATTTATAAAGGATCTAGACCAAGATCAAGATCTTTACAATTAATTTATCCTAGATCAGATCATATGTCAATTTCTGCGATCGGATCTTTTTACCTCCCGCTACCCTTGGTAAGGGAAGTATAGGGATCGTGCTAAAAATCGCATATCGAGATTTTGGTAAATGACCACGTTTTAAGGTCCATAGAATCCAATTTTAACATTTTCACGAAGATGTCTGTGTGTAGGTATGTATGTATGTATGTATGTATGTATGTATGTATGTATGTATGTATGTATGTATGTATGTATGTATGTATGTATGTATGTATGTATGTATGTATGTATGTATGTATGTATGTATGTATGTATGTATGTATGTATGTATGTATGTATGTATGTATGTATGTATGTATGTATGTATGTATGTATGTATGTATGTATGTATGTATGTATGTATGTATGTATGTATGTATGTATGTATGTATGTATGTATGTATGTATGTATGTATGTATGTATGTATGTATGTATGTATGTATGTATGTATGTATGTATGTATGTATGTATGTATGTATGTATGTATGTATGTATGTATGTATGTATGTATGTATGTATGTATGTATGTATGTATGTATGTATGTATGTATGTATGTATGTATGTATGTATGTATGTATGTATGTATGTATGTATGTATGTATGTATGTATGTATGTATGTATGTATGTATGTATGTATGTATGTATGTATGTATGTATGTATGTATGTATGTATGTATGTATGTATGTATGTATGTATGTATGTATGTATGTATGTATGTATGTATGTATGTATGTATGTATGTATGTATGTATGTATGTATGTATGTATGTATGTATGTATGTATGTATGTATGTATGTATGTATGTATGTATGTATGTATGTATGTATGTATGTATGTATGTATGTATGTATGTATGTATGTATGTATGTATGTATGTATGTATGTATGTATGTATGTATGTATGTATGTATGTATGTATGTATGTATGTATGTATGTATGTATGTATGTATGTATGTATGTATGTATGTATGTATGTATGTATGTATGTATGTATGTATGTATGTATGTATGTATGTATGTATGTATGTATGTATGTATGTATGTATGTATGTATGTATGTATGTATGTATGTATGTATGTATGTATGTATGTATGTATGTATGTATGTATGTATGTATGTATGTATGTATGTATGTATGTATGTATGTATGTATGTATGTATGTATGTATGTATGTATGTATGTATGTATGTATGTATGTATGTATGTATGTATGTATGTATGTATGTATGTATGTATGTATGTATGTATGTATGTATGTATGTATGTATGTATGTATGTATGTATGTATGTATGTATGTATGTATGTATGTATGTATGTATGTATGTATGTATGTATGTATGTATGTATGTATGTATGTATGTATGTATGTATGTATGTATGTATGTATGTATGTATGTATGTATGTATGTATGTATGTATGTATGTATGTATGTATGTATGTATGTATGTATGTATGTATGTATGTATGTATGTATGTATGTATGTATGTATGTATGTATGTATGTATGTATGTATGTATGTATGTATGTATGTATGTATGTATGTATGTATGTATGTATGTATGTATGTATGTATGTATGTATGTATGTATGTATGTATGTATGTATGTATGTATGTATGTATGTATGTATGTATGTATGTATGTATGTATGTATGTATGTATGTATGTATGTATGTATGTATGTATGTATGTATGTATGTATGTATGTATGTATGTATGTATGTATGTATGTATGTATGTATGTATGTATGTATGTATGTATGTATGTATGTATGTATGTATGTATGTATGTATGTATGTATGTATGTATGTATGTATGTATGTATGTATGTATGTATGTATGTATGTATGTATGTATGTATGTATGTATGTATGTATGTATGTATGTATGTATGTATGTATGTATGTATGTATGTATGTATGTATGTATGTATGTATGTATGTATGTATGTATGTATGTATGTATGTATGTATGTATGTATGTATGTATGTATGTATGTATGTATGTATGTATGTATGTATGTATGTATGTATGTATGTATGTATGTATGTATGTATGTATGTATGTATGTATGTATGTATGTATGTATGTATGTATGTATGTATGTATGTATGTATGTATGTATGTATGTATGTATGTATGTATGTATGTATGTATGTATGTATGTATGTATGTATGTATGTATGTATGTATGTATGTATGTATGTATGTATGTATGTATGTATGTATGTATGTATGTATGTATGTATGTATGTATGTATGTATGTATGTATGTATGTATGTATGTATGTATGTATGTATGTATGTATGTATGTATGTATGTATGTATGTATGTATGTATGTATGTATGTATGTATGTATGTATGTATGTATGTATGTATGTATGTATGTATGTATGTATGTATGTATGTATGTATGTATGTATGTATGTATGTATGTATGTATGTATGTATGTATGTATGTATGTATGTATGTATGTATGTATGTATGTATGTATGTATGTATGTATGTATGTATGTATGTATGTATGTATGTATGTATGTATGTATGTATGTATGTATGTATGTATGTATGTATGTATGTATGTATGTATGTATGTATGTATGTATGTATGTATGTATGTATGTATGTATGTATGTATGTATGTATGTATGTATGTATGTATGTATGTATGTATGTATGTATGTATGTATGTATGTATGTATGTATGTATGTATGTATGTATGTATGTATGTATGTATGTATGTATGTATGTATGTATGTATGTATGTATGTATGTATGTATGTATGTATGTGTGTGTGTGTGGATCCTCCACTCTAACTCAAATACTATATCATTCAGAAAATTTTGAAATCTTGTATTTCGAACTTTTTCTGTAATGGAAAGAGCCCATTAGATTTTGGTGTAAATTGGATATCCGGCAATGACACTTTACTAGAAGGTCAAAATAGTTTTTCTTCGAAAAATACCTTTAAATGTTATTTTTTCGAGATTAATGTTATTATAAAAATTAAAGATTATTAAATTTTCTACAGTTTTTCATTAATACTTTTTCTATATATTTTATAGATAAATGTATAAAAATTATCTATAGATTAAATTCCGGAACCTACGCTTTAAACAAACAAAACTCCTTGGTTGCGCAGTTATTCAAATGTATGAAACTGACAGACAAATGTCATTGTCAGAGAACTAATCATTTCAAATTAATAATAGTAACGTATTTAAAAGAAAAAAGTAAATAGAACAATAGGAAAGGAAATCAACACAATTTTCAGCATATGTAAATATGTAGGTATGTAATTAGATTAATAAAAATTAACGATTCGCAAAAAAAGTTTAAGCTAATTCTCATTTTTGGATTAGTGAATTCTATTTTATCCCGGTATTCAAAATTTAATGTACTTGATTTACATGTTTTCTAGGTCTTTTATTTCTTCCCATCCGTTATAACATATCATCAATTATTTTTTAGGTTATTTTATGTTTTGGTGAATGCGTCTTGAACGCTATAAAGATATATTCCTCAATGTATTTCATATCTGGTGTTACTCCGTGATATATGGCGTCAATTAGTAAGATTTAGAGTTTGTTTCGTATGTGACCATCAAGTGAGCCATGAATAAAACATGTGAGGCTCGCGATCGGCGACAGAATCGCGTAATTGGCTAAGGCTTATCGATATGGTTCGCTCCTCGATGCGATTGTGTTTCTGCAAGTGGAGATCTGCGAAATGCCCGACTGTTAGAGTAATGACCTGCAATCAAGATGCTTTATAGACGGACTTAGCCAACAGAACGTACATCGTATGTTCAATCGACTAGGAGTTAAATTTTGCTGAGCACATATTGTCGTCCATAACACGAACTGACGTTACTCATTTTTGATCGTTTTGTAGGAGACAGAGTTTTTCACAAAATTTGAATTAGTGTAGAGAACATACAAAACTAACATATGCTGCATGTACATATTTTTTATTAGAAATATTTTTTCCAAAATAATCCACAATATATATATATATATATATATATATATATATATATATATATATATATATATATATATATATATATATATATATATATATATATATATATAAACTATTATTCACGAAAGATGACTATTCAAGGTCATTTGTGAGCCGTCTGATATAATATTACTCGCAGATAACTTCACTGCATTTCTCAAGCATAGGCGTGTAACATGAAATATTTATGGACACATTTTAACTGAAAAAATAAGAGTATGTTATTTAAAAATTATGTTTCGTTCTAAATAATGGCTTTCTGAAAGATTTATGTTCTTCACTTATGTTTTTGCAAAATTCAAAAACGTAGTTTTAACTATAAACCAAATAAAAATAATTTGATTTAAACGGCAACGCCATTGGGTAAATATTAGCACAGAGGGCATTGTAGTAGATAATTAGGTATCTGTAATTCTACGACATACGTTATTATTATTTATAGTGTGTTAGAAAGTAATGCTACTATTTACGTATATCTGTCACACCACATAAATTAAATAGACATAGGTCAAATAATATTTCTCTTTCTAATACAAAATGTTGCCAAGGTACTGCTGTAAAGTGATATGTATTCTTTCTTCGAACAAATGACCTTGAATAGTCATCTTTCGTGAATAATAGTATATATATATATATATATATATATTTATTTATATATACGAATATACACATCATCGTAAAAATAGTGAAATCTTATTCCAGGGACTCTAAACCGTGCTTATTTATCAAAAACTCACCACCGTATTTTTTGACCAAAGACAATACCTTCCTTAACTAAAGGTGACGGAAGATAAAAACATAAGGACTCGAGTTTTATGTGTTAACTATTGTTTTTGTCAGGATTTAAAAAAAATCTTAAAAAATGAGTCTAATTTTCCACTCGGAAGACATCGTGTATCTTAGGTGGCCCTACCGCCTTAATGGCTAGGCTCTAGTATTTTTTAGTTGCCCTAGCGTGTACCGTCTGATTTTTTAAATATTTAATTCTATACTGTTAAACATCAACACCACCAACATTTTAACAAATAATTACAGAATTTCGAAGAAAGTTTCCAATAAAGCCCCAATATTTTTAAATTCTGAGCTTTTTTCTTAAAATAAATATTTTTGAAAAGTCTCTAGTTTAGCCGGAATATGAAAATTTTGCAAATTTTAATAAAATCTGAGACCCTCACTGCAGTCTATAGATAAAAATCAATACTACATACCACGAAATTTTTATAAAATATTAATAATTATTTTTTTGTTTCATAACACATTCAGATAGATTAAATATATTGTAGTTTAAAGTATTTTTTGGATATTTAGTTTTTTTATTGACCAAAACCAATAAGTCGATACATTTTGGATTGGATGATCAAAAATCAATACATGTTCTGGCATCTGTACGGAATATCCTGAACTATTTTGTTTATAATAAATTATTTAAACATATGTATTTTTACTTATAACATTATTTTTTGAATATGTTTTTCAATTTTATGCTTTAAAAATGAATAACAACTAATCTTTTGTAAATTGTTAATAACAATATTTATAACCTCAAATATCAAATGACAGCTGACTGCAATTGTTAAACAATTGTACCTACAATGATTAGAACAGAAAACAAAACAAATTTAGGCAATTTTTATTTGACTTCAAGGTGGTATTTGGTAAGAAAACATTTGTTTAAACAGCAGATATGCAAATAAGTTATATTTTAGGTGCTATAAACCGGTTTGCAAAATTTTATGGATAATAAAATAAATCAGTTTGTGTTTGGAGTACCTACTAAACTTGAAAAACCGGTTTGTGGAAGTGAACTTGTTATAAAAACTATATTTTATGTATTATAATAAAGGGTATGTATATTTGTAAATTATAATCATTATATGGCATTGTTATTACTAAATATGCATTGTTTATAGAATTGCAAATCAGCTGATTACAAGATTCATCTAAATGCAAACATTACAAATGTTTGGAGTTATCCTGCGAAGAATATTGTTGTTTAAGGGATAAAATATCGTAGGACTAAACTTCAGGGGTTGTTTGTATGTTCTGGCTACAGGCTACTTAATTCAGATTTGGATTACAGCCAAATAAGAATGCAGGAAGGTACAGATATCAAATAAATGAAATAATTCAGCAGTATTAAAGAGATTTTTCATGTTGTAGGTACTTGGGGACCGTACAAAACGACCTGCAGGTATCTCAAAAGTACTATGCGATGCAGAAAATTTTGCAAAAGGTTGCCAAATTGTATTCGAAGACTCTACTAAGCATAACAGAAGTCAGAACTCAAAGAGATGACGTGGAAGAACAAAATATTGGGAAGAATTTCTTTAACATAGCCTAGAAGACAATAATTTTATTGTTAATTTAGTATTTTTGTGCTAGAATTTAGTATCATTGTAAACTGAATCTACTGATGTATAATTGATTTACTTTTGATGAAAATTTTGTATTGGAAATTTTAACCAAGAAAAAATATAAGTATGTCATATAAAATGTATAAGATTTTAACAATATATTATAACTATAGTTTATAAATTTGATACTTTTGTACTCAGAATTTCATGCTGAGTCTTTTGATATATAACATAACTTTTAATGAAAATTTATTGCATAAAAATGGGAAGAAAACTGTAGGTGTCATGTCATTGTGATACAGGTATATTTTTTAATTTATTTCGTATTATATGTTTATTTCTGCAAACTACATTATAAGTACAATATTTACAATAAGTTATTGTTAACAATTAATGTTTATAATATTCATAAACAATTAAAAAGTTCTTTTTTGTACAGCTTTGTGATGGATATAACCAAATATAGTATTTAGTAATATAAAAATTGGATAATATGTATAATATTTTATTTATTAACCTCCTAGAATACATATAATAACAATAATTAATATAAAAATCATAATACATTGTCAAAATTTGAAGAAATTCCATTGTTTTTATTTTGGTATTTAGGCGCCGGCGCTTCTCATATTTCACATACCACAAATAATTCGTTAATATAACACAAGACGTATTCAGGAATTTTTTTGCTAACCAATTCTCGAGTATATCTTCTCTGAAAATAAAGTTCAATCATTTATTTTGTATTTTTTATAAACTATTGTGTTATATTTGTTGATTTACATATAAATAATAGCCAAAAAAACTATTGAATGTTTTCTGAAAACAATTATTTTTAACTACGGTACTGGATTTGATGAAGGTCAGATGTTTGTTGATAATAGGTAGAGACATCATGTGCAACGGTGGTTGCAATTAGTACTAACGACAAAAAGCAACAAATTCATATTTTAAAACAATTAATACGAAATGGTTTATTTTAAAATAAAGCTGTATCAAATAATATAATCTGAAAAAATAGTGTTGTTTGTATATTTCCCCAATGTCCATTGTAAGTATATTTGTTTATCGTTACTGTCATTTGACATTTAATATTATAAGTATTGTTTATATTAATTAACAAGTAATTATCTGTTATTTTTTTGAGGCTAAATGTAAATAAACTCATTAAAAAAATATTACTTAAAAATCATTATTTATAAATTGTTTATAAAATCATAGTTCATGTTATTGCCGAAAGATGCCTCAACTGGTATTGATTTTTGCTAATCCAATGCAAAATCAATCGATTTTTTGGTTTTACTCAATAAAAAATTATATTGTCAAAAAATATTTTAATCTACAATATATTTAATCTGTCTGAATAGGTTATGAAACATAAAGATAATTATTAATATTTTATAAAAATTTCCAGGTATATAGTATACATATTTACCTGTAGATTGCAGTGGGGGTCTTATATTTCACTAAATTTTACAAAATTTTCATTTTCCGGTTAAATTAGGCACTTTTCAAAAACATTTATTTGAAGAAAAAGACTTAGAATTTAAAATAAGTGAGGTATTATTTGAAACTTTTTTTGATATTCTTTAATTTTTTGATCTAACATTCCGTTAATTAGTCAGCTGATTTTGTTGATATATAATACCAATAACAATACGTAGTGTAAAGAGTATAAATATGGAAAGACTCAATTTAAGGGTGAAAAGGGAATCTGAGAAAAACAGAAGGGTGCGTTTTGCAGAATTATAATTGTTTGGTAAGCATATCTTTTAAATTAAACAATCTTTTAGTTAAATTTCCGTTTATATTTACAGGGCCGCTCCGTGCGGGCGGGCAGATTGTGCCCCGTACAAAGGCCACACAATTCCTGAAATGATTTAGTATTTTAAGTACTGACGGCTTCTTTAAGGGGCTTAATTTTCATATGCCAATGCTCATATAAATAATACTAGGTAAAATAATGTATCGATAGGTCTGGTGTGGAATCAGTGTGAAGACAAGCGATCGAAAAATCAATAATAACGATCAAGCGCAGTAGATGAACTTGAAATATTAAAGACAAGCATCGTTTGACGATACACAATCTAAAAATGTAATAAATTCGATTACGCGCGGCGCAGTAGATTAAACTAAAATTTTGAAGAATTTTTTCGACGGTATTTGAATATAACAATGAAATATTATAAATTCAAGATAATGACAACGAAAAGTAGAAATATTTGCTGGAATGTCAATATTATGAATATATTGTACTGCTTAATGTAAAAGTAGGTATTTAATATTAAAAATAATTCGGGTATTGTTCATAACATTGTTGTGGTCATAAGTAGGTATACAACAGGATTTTATGAATTCATAAGGAATAAAATAATAAAGACAATATAGTTTTATATCTCGTATATTTATTTATCTTTATTAAACCACTTAACTTAATCCAGCACTAAATCATTTTTAATTACAAAAGTTTAACTGCGTTTTGCAATAATGACAATACAAATTTATACAAAATATACATACAATCTTCTTTTAATTACAAATTACTTAATACTTCATAGAGACCATTCTCTCTAGGGATCTTAAAACGTGGTCATTTACCAAAATCTAGATATGCGATTTTTAGCACGATCCCTATACCTCCCTTACCAAGGGTAGCGGGTGGTAAAACTAACAGGTGAAAAACTTCCCAGTAACGGAACAGCTTTGGAACCATTTAGAATTGAGTTGGTTGAGACAATAAAAGATTTTGGTTTAGGCAACAATAAAAATTATGATGCAGACGAAGCCGAATTTTTTAACTATTACTAACAGGCCTATTCTACTAAAAATATGTATAACGATATCGTTACCATACGACTGTCGCTAAGCATTTGGTTGAACGACTTTAATAACGACAAATGCCAAAAAGGTATTCTACTAATCATATCGTTATCAAGTTATCGTTATGATAAGTTTAACGATAATATCTAACTTCATGTTGATTTTGACAGAATAAATTAATATTTGTTTTTCAATTCAAATTTGACATTAATTCAAATATGCAATTTTCATCGTACATAAAATTATTTATTATTCTCATCCTCGTTTTACAGTTTATATGCTCCATATCTACTTGCGCCGTATGAAATTTGATATAGGTATATGTCTATAAAATGATCAACAATAATATTGCAGATTTCTATTAATGATATGATTATTAATGATTGACTTAATACCACATATGAATCCTTTTCTAGTGATATCCTCCTTGCTACTGATTTCTGATAGCTTCCATGAGCAAAAAAATGCAAAGCTGCCATCATCTGAATTGAAAACAAAATATTGATGTGCATACATATGTAATGTAATACGCATAAATAATAATTTATAAATCTAGAAATTTTTGGCAAACCATCACTTCAACGAGTTCCTCATATATGGTGATATTTGCGTAAATAAATCTCTACATGCTTCTTTACTCATAAAAAAAAAATCTCAAATTTTCATCCGGTACAGTAAAAGGACGATTATATAAAATGTCATATTAAAAAATGTAATAATGTAATATGTAATAATATCTTTCTTAGCTACATTTAATAAAATATCTTCTTCAGCCATTTTTAATTTTGTTTTCAAAATATATGTAACTTTACGACTTCAACGAGGCATGTGAACTTGTCGTTCATAAACGACATAAAATAACGATACGTAACGATAAATAAATTAGTAGAATAGGGTTTTGGCAAAAATCGTTATTATAACTACATGTCGCCTGGTAACGACTCGTAACGATACATATTTTTTTAGTAGAATAGGCCTGTAAGTAATATAATATATGAATTTAATGCAATATTGTATTTTTAGATTTTCTGTTAGTAGTTATTGTTTATATGCTCAAGTCTCGCATCATAATTATAATTCAATTACTAAATCTCTTCTAATGAATTCGTAAATTTGATTAGAAAAAATAAAGATGCAAATAAAAATTTATTGGTAGCTTTAAAATCGCAAAAGAAATATAAATTTAAAAATATTTTTTAATATTTAAGACTGAGAATGTTACTTTTGTTATAGAATTTTTCTTAATTTTATTTTAATATTTTATTTAAATGTATTATTTATGTAACTGTTTTCTTACAATAAAATAAATTATTAATTTTTGACTTTTAACCGATTTTATTTTTTTAAGAATTTGTTAAATTTGTTTTATTGTAAAGAACTATATATTATCTGACGTTGCATTAAAACATGTTTGACATTGAAAATTAAAAAAAAAAATTTTTTCTCACAAATTTTAAATCCATCGATATACGTATTGTGATATTATAAATCTGGCCTCACTTCACTCTAAATTCACGCACCGCCACTGATTTTGTTGTCACTAAGATAGGTCAGGTTCATAATTTCCGGGCCGGTCCAAAAAGCCAGTCCGTCCCTGGTTTCAATACTTTAGGAAAAAATTAGATGGTATATACTTCATGATACATTGATTATAAGTCAGACATTTATTTTAAAATTTGCAGAATTATAGGCTTGGTTCTTAAAGTTTATATTTTTAGTACCACTGGTTAGTACGAATTTTTTGTTTTTTAATAATAATGATTTATTTGTTATTCTATATTAGTTAAGTGCATAAATAATTCATTCTTATTATTATTTAAATTTGGTGTCGATCAGTGAAACTACAGATCGACTCTAACAGACAGGTTCGAACTAATGTTACGACCGGTGTTTGTTGTTTATTATTGCTATCTTTCGTCAGTATATTTACAACATACAAATGAAGATATATTCTACTCGCAATAAGTGCAATTCTCATGAAAAACTCTTGTCGGGGGAGTTAAAATACTGTATATTTGTTTCTGTGTCAAACTAACTTTTGTGATATTATTTTGTAATGTGTGATGGTTTTCAGTGGACTAAATAGTGAAATAACTGTAATTTTGTTTCAATACACGTTCCTAGTGGCAGTGCTAGCTGATTTCTTGAGATGAGGATATCTGCGATGTCTCTGTTGTTCGAACTTGACTGATAGTATGCGAGGTTGGTCCCATATTTATCTCATTTTATTTTATAATTCTTCTCAGGGCCGCTCCGTGGGTATTAGGTGCCTTTGTCCTATGTTACATTTTATCGGCCCTTCCCCTCATGATGTAAAATTTGCAAATTAAAGTTTAAACTATACTTTTTGTTCTTCAAAAATGCTAGATTTAATATATTGATGAAATTTTTCTAGATTCATTCTTGTAATCAATAGGTTATAATCAAAATCGTTTGTTGCAATCAACAATTTTATAACAGATTTCAGAATTGTATATGCATTTAAATCTTTGCAAAATATAATAGGTATTTAAATATTGGATTCATTGTGGGATTCATTCTTGTAATCAATATTCTTGAGTTATAATCAATATATTCATTGTTGTAATCAACATTTTCATAGTTATTATATCGATATAACAATGCAAGAATAATAATGAACAGATTGATATGATAATTATTTTACTTATAACTAGAGCTCTAATGCAAACAAATAAAAAAATATATTGTTCACTTCTATCACGTTAATTTGTTAGTTTTATAGTAATTTTGAATTACGAATAAGAGCATTTTATAAAAATTTACTATTATTTACTTTACTGTCTTGAAACGGTTCCCCTCAAAGTCAGGCGCCTTTGTGCGGGGCACAACCTGCCCACCCGCACTGCGCGGCCCTGAGTCTTCTACCGTAATATATAACAATTAGATCAATTTGACCAAGTTTATTTGTCTCAACTAACATATAAATACTTTTTGACAGTGTGAATATTTTTACAGAATTTTCATTAAATAGTTATTAAAAATTAAAAATAGGTGGAGTCTAAGATTAAATATGTCTAAAACTACCTTTTAACCTTAAAATTAATCTTAATAAAACTAAATAAGTATTTCGAGAACTAAGTTCTCATCGTCAGCAGTACAACAACAGAAAGTTAAAAAGAGTAGTCAAGATTACTCTTCATGTCAACCATGCCAGAGGTCCTAGCAACTCTGAAAAACAAGGGAGAGAACTGGGATTATATAGGGACGGGAGTCACAGGTGAATTACCCATAAACTAAGATAAATTTAATGATTGTAATAAATAAACATTTTTATCATCTAAAAAGCGGTAATCCAGAAAAATCTGGCGTAGCTCACCATACGTTCATTAATAATCACAAAGATAACAATTCTAATATTAAACTTTTAAAACATATTAATAATGATAGATATTTAGATGCATACGAGAGTTTAATAATAAATAAATAAATATAAAAATAATTTGATGAACGCAGATCTTGGTCCAATATCAAACTTAAAACTTTTCGATTTAATACAAAGTTAACTTATAAGAACGAAGTATTTCAGTTTTCCATGAGACAGATTATTTATATTAAAAATATTTTAATGTTAAAGCAGTCACAAGATCATTAGATGAGTCTTTACATAATTTGTAATAGCGTTTATTTCAACTGTATTTGAGTATTTAAACATAAAAGTTAAAAGAAGGACTCGTATATTAAAAAGTTTTAAAACAAAACTACTACGATTCAAAACTTAAATAGATCAAAGTTTTAATTCATTTCATAATTAGTTATTTGCTTTAAAAAGTTTCGCAAAGTACATTAAAATAAAAAATCTGATGAGGCCTCGCGCTTTTTAATTTTTATTAATTAAATATTAGTAATGAAAATCATTTAACGGATGTACGACGTACAACATTTTATTTCATACCTGTGTCGCATTTTTGGACGAAATTTTACAATAAGGTTTGATTTACATTAGCGGTAAAATGACTATATAATAACGGTACGATACTTCTTGGTCGGTGCGATGACGGCCCAGTGATATACCCTTACTAACAGGCCTATTCTGCTAAAAATATGTGTAACGATATCGTTACCATACGACTGTCGCTAAGCATTTGGTTTAACGACTTTAATAACGATAAATGCCAAAAAGGTATTCTACTAATCATATCGTTATCGAGTTATAGTTATGATGAGTTTAACGATAACTTCATGTTGATTTTGACAGAATAAATTTATATTTGTTTTTCAATTCAAATTTGACATTGATTCAAATTTGAAATTTTCATCGTATATAAAATTATTATTCTCATCCTCGTTTTACAGTTTACACGCTTCATATCTACTTGCGCCGTATGAAATTTGATATAGGTATATATCTATAAAATGATCAACAATAATATTGCAGATTTCTATTAATGATATGATTATTAATGATTGACTTAATACCACATATGAATCTTTCTCTACTGATATGCTCCTTGCTACTAAATTCTGATAGCTTCCATGAGCAAAAAATGCAAAGCTGCCATCATCTGAATTGAAAACAAAATATTTATGTGCAATCATATGTAATGTAATACGCATAAATAATAATTTATAAATAATCTAGAAATTTTTGGCAAACCATCACTTCGAGTTCCTCATATATGGTGATATTTGTGTAAATAAATCTCTACACTCAAAAAAATATAAGTTTTATTTACAACAAAAATTACTTTCGTTTCTAAAAACATCCAAAATGAAAAGAATTACTTTCAACTTAAATAAATTGCAGGTAAAATTAAAAAACACTACTTTGAAATCTTACTTTTAATTTTAAAACTATTATAATTTTATTTTAAAACTAATATACTTTTCGTAGTTTATTATATATTTTAAACTTAAATGTTTCTACTTTTGTTTTGAATAAAATTTGCTTAAAATAAAATTATACTTTTGGTATAAAATTAATACTGTTTAGATAAAAACTTAATTCATTTTTGTTCAAAAATTGAGATTTTGGATTGAAAGTAAAAATAATTTTTTAATACAAATAAACATTTTGTTAAAATCAAAGTAAAATGTTTTTTCTTCAAAATATTGATGATTTTAAATGTAAAAATAACTTTATAAACAAAAATTATTACTTTCATTTTAAAATATTTACTTTCACGTTAATATGTTTAATTTTAAATTAATTTACAAACAATTTTAAATTAAAAGCACTAAATTTTTACTAACTAGTTGCCGATTTTTGACTGCACAGGCATACAACGATCGTCATAGTCAGTTTTATGTGTGGTGAGAAATGCGCTGAAAGTATAGCAGTAATAATAATTATACGCATAGCAAACACAGAAAATATTATTAAAGAAATAGAATTGTATAGGTAATTACCTTAAAGATAACAATATTGAGGATGTTAATCCATACGTTGAAGGTAAGAATATTGAACATAATAGTTTTAGGAAATATACATTCGAAATGAAACGTATAATATTATTTGTTCTTAGGAAAACAACTAATTGTAGACTCTCTGCATTCTGCGTCACTTAAACAGCTTGGATCGAAAGGAATTGGTTCCTTACTCGAATTTCGATTTAAAGATATTAGTACCAACCCAAACGAATCTTTGGAAAGTATGTATTATTATTAATATTGTTACTTTTAAGATACTATTATGTTTATTTACTATATTTTTATTACTAGTTCTGCAAAGGATGTATGCAGATGAAACTTTTAGCTGACTACAAAGCTACAAGAATTGCTAATCAATAATTATTATCAACTTCAATCACAACCACCTTATACGTTTAAGTAAAAAAGAAATTGTGGTATGTATTTCCAAATATACTTATAAAATTACAAGTTACAAATATGTTGTAAAAATTAAATTCATTTAGACTTAAGATCCACTTAACATATGTTTTGTTAATAATTATTGTATTTATTGTTGTATGTAGTGTTAGAAATAAGTTTTCTTTTCCATTACAGAAATCAGAATGAATTATTTTCAAACATGTTTTGTTAATTATTGTATAGTTATTAAAATAAAACAAGAGTATTGAGTATAAATTAAGGAACTTTAATTTTAAAAATTCTATTCCTCAGGTTAAATTAAGATTTTTATTTCAAATAAATAAAAATAATAATTTGAAAGTAGCATAATTTAAATGATATAAATATTTTTCGAATTGAATACTAACAGCTTTTAATTTTATTGCTTTGATTATTTGGGTTAATGTTTTAAAAACATTGTTCTGAAATCATACGTTTTTAATTCGAAATTGAATATATTTCAATTAAATACGAGGTGATTTAAAAAAGAATATAATACTCTTAACAAATTCATTTTTGATATAATAGTATTTACTCTTGTCTCAAAATCCTAAAGGAAGGTTGAAAGCAAGGATACTTTTAAATCAAATATAAACTTTGTTGGAGCCTTTTTGAAAGCAAAAATATTTGATTTAACCTGCAATTCCATAAGTATTAAAGCAAAATTTCTTTGGGTGTACATGCTTCTTTACTCATAAAAAAAAATTCTAAAATTTTCCTCCGGTACAGTAAAAGGACGATTATATAAAATGTCATATTAAAAAATGTAATAATAATAATAATATAATAATAATAACAATAATAATAATAATAATAATAATAATAATAATAGTAATAATAATATCTTGCTCAGCTACAATTAATAAAATATCTTCTTCAGCTATTTTTACTTTTGTTTTCAAAATATATCAACTTTACGACTTCAACGAGGCATGTGAACTTGTTGTTCATAAACGATATAAAATAACGATAAGTAACGATACGTAACGATAAATAAGTTAGTAGAATAGGGTTTTGGCAAAAATCGTTATTATAACTACTTACTACTTACATGTCGCCTGGTAAGTACTCGTAACGATACATATTTTTTTAGCAGAATAGAACTGCAAGGGTAGCGTGAAGTAAAAAAACTTATATATTTACTTATGCTGAAAACTGTATTGTCTTTTTAAAACGTTACTATTATTAATTTAAAATGATTAGTTCTTTGACAGTGACATTTATCTGTCATTTACATACATTTGAGACATGAACTGTGTAAACAAGTAGTTGTGTTTGTTTAAAGCGTAGACTCTGTGATATAAATTATATATAATTTTATAAATTTATCCATAAAATATATACAAAATGTATTCATGCAAACCTAGAGGAAATTTAATAATCTTTAATTGATTTACATCAAAATCTAATGGCTTCTTTCCATATTAGAATAAGGAAGAAATACAAGGTTTCCAAATTTTCTGAATGATAGTATTTGAGTTAGAGCGTATACGGGATCCACACACACATACACACAGACATCATCATGAAAACTGTCGTAAATGCTTATAAAAATAGAACTGCCTTAAAGGTTTATCAAAGAAATGTTTTTAATACCATAAGAGCATGAAAACTGTGAATAAAGGAACAATGCTTGTCTTCTCAATATAAGAGAGAACAAATATTCTTCCAATTATTCCTTCAAATATAGCGCCTGAAATTCAATCATTCAGTCCTGTAACTCTGAAAAACCAAATCGATAATCAGAGAACACTGAATCTGCTTGGTTTTTAAACCCTCGCGAACGTGTGCTCAGTAAATATTAACCTCCCTCTGACCACAATCTACAAATATGAGCTGTAATCCATGAAGAAATCGAACAATTCTGCTCTTTGATTCCTCGCACGTCGGTCCACCGAGACTCTGGGAAATACCGAAATTATACGCGATGCCAAAAATAAAAAACATAGCCGAACCCAGCCACTGATTCCAGGATAGAGATTTACAGAATCAGGGTTTACAAATTTATTGCAAAGTAAATGAGGATTACACTTTTTACTCTTTTGTTACACCGCGTTAAGTTTTATGCACCCATTTGTTTGTAGATACATCGAAAACGAACAATAATTTTGCGAAAAGATCATTAATTTTTGTGCCACACAAATTTAAAAGTCAAACTTTGGGTTGAAAAAGATTTTATTCACAATCATTATAGTAATATGTTTATTCATACCGGGGGCGCGCCGTACCATTGTATCGCCCGTGTGCCAATGCTCATCTTGGCGCCCCCCCCCCAAATTCAACAGTTATAAAAAAATAAGCAAACTAAACTAAAATCTAATACTATTTCATATTTAGAAAGTATGTATTCACAAAAAAACTGCAAAATTTACATTTTTGCCTAGATCTAGTGACCTAGGGATTTTTTCTCAAATAACGACACCACTAAAATGGTCTTCTAATGGGGCAATAATTATGTGAGCACGTTAACTTGAACAGCCTGGGTACTTTTTTATAGTTACCATATGTTTTAAATAAACCACAATAGTTGTTTTTTTCTTCAAGCGTATTATAATATTCATATTATGCTACTGTATACACACTATATAAGATATTCATTGTCTTACTAGTACAAAAATGTTGTTATTGTTGTACTAGTAAAAAAAATGTTGCTGGCGGCGGCAGTCGTCACAGCAACAAAGATTATATTGAAAATTGTTATTTGACAGTTATATTGTTTTTGTTTTTTAGTGTACACAGCCAGCTTTCGCTGAAATTCAAACACTACAATTAAAAATTTAAAAAAAAATGTGAAAAAAATCTTTGAAACACTTGAAGAAAAAATAGTATATGTCATTCGGAGTAGAACGCCCTTTTTGTATTTTACCCAGCTTGCCTAGCCTCAGCTAGCGCCTCGGCCGCAATAGCTGGGTTCAACACAAAAAGACCGCTGTCTACTCCTAATAACATAATATACTATTACCCTATAAAATTAATAATTCTTGCATTTTCTGCTTGAAACATAGATACAGCTTTGGAAAGCTAAAATAAACTCTCTTGGTATAATTTTGCGACTATGGAAATTATAAATTGGACCCCAATACTTGAAATCTAATAGTGATAAAAAATCTGAGCATCGTCGTTTGAGGGAAATTAAAAAAAGGTCCTTAAAGACGTGCAAACCAAAATTCCATATAATTTCATATTTGGAAAATTAAAAATATCGACAGCCATGGAATTGAACAAAAAATAAATAAATGCTTGACCTTTTATCTGTCACAATGTAAGTTAACTTATTTGACGTTTCTGACAATTTGATTTGAACTAATATCGTTAATTATGGCAATAATAGAAATATAAAATTAATAAATAAAGCTCAGAAAATACATTTTTGTTTAAATAGTATGAATATATCAAAAATTCAACAAAATTCAAAATTATGTATGATGCTCATTTCCAATACATTTACCTTAGTACTACAGAAGGGATCTACACTTATCATTCCTAACACTCTTTCTTAGAGTAACGCATGTTCTGCTCGTCCTATATTCTGATTACGCGGCTCACGTGTATTATTTGAAGACACATTAGCAGTCTTTTCAAATATTGTCACGAATTTAGCTCTTCATTCGTATAAATGTTCATTTTTTAATCATTTCAAAGTCAAATTGTCAGAAACTTCAAATAAGTTAACTTACGTTATGACAGAGAAAATGTCAAGCATTTATTTGTTTTACTTAAAATAATTAGGCGAGCAGGAAATTGCAAAAAAAATGATTTCCCATGTTAATCTCTTATATTTTCATATGACAAAATATATGCAACTTTTTTTTAGTACCGAACCCCATTGTATCATTTATTTGGAAGTAACCCAAGTTGGTTAGAGATCAGTTCAAGATTGAACCTGAAGTTCCCAAATAAATAAGGCCAAAGTGAACAACGAACCATATGTCATTTTGACATTTTATATTGTTGTACTGTTTTATGTTATTTCTTTTAGGCCAATTGTCATAGTCAAATATTACAAACAGTTTTTTTTATCTTCGTTTGAAAAACTTTGAATTTATATCACACATTCAATAACTATTCGTTTAAAATATTATTGTGTTCAAACGGTAAAAACATTATAAACTGTCTAGCCATTGCAAAAACTAGTCTGGCAACCTACATTATTTATGTAAAACTGTCAATTAAACAGTTGTAATGTTCCACATAGAAGCTTTATTATCCATTACGAATTGTATAATTATAATTATTGCACGCATTTCCTGTACCGTTTTAAATATTTATATTCCACAAAGGCGTATATGAATGAATAGTTCATAATTCTTCGTTTGCGTGCTTATGCCATTGATGCATTGTTGTATACCGATTGTGCGTATTAACAGAACAGCTATGGAGCGATATAAGAGATTAGCAGAAAAACTGTGTCGCCGGCTGTTTAATATCTGTGAAATAAATTCAAATTAAAGCAGATCTAACGCCTCAAATTCGCGAGGGATGGAATTCATTAAAATGAGGAGTATTTTCAACCATTGTTTTGTGTTTTCAACAACGGTAATGATTGCTTTTCATAATAATTCAGCGAGAGAATTTGTCCTGTAGCTGAAAAACTGGTATAATAATGAAAAGCGCGAAGAAAAATTTATTAATTTGGTTAAATCAATGTTGTTTCAACGCAGTTTGCAGGTTATAAATTTGTGTCTTTATGGTAAACGTAGGTATGTCACTTTTTCAAATAACTCAGATCAATGATAAAAAAAAATTCTGAAGCCGGAGTGAAAGTAATATTTTAGCGCCAAAAATGCGGCGTGAAAGTTACTTTCCCTGGCTAGTCACGAAAACATTCAACGTTTTACTTAAAGTTTTATTGAATAATAATAATAATAATAATAATAATAATAATAATAATAATAATAATAATAATAATAATAATATTTATGTTAGGGTAAAAATTATTCGAGAAGCAGTCTTGGTAAATGATTTTATTCAATTGTCATTTATGTAACAATCCGACGTTTCGGTTCCTAATAAATCATCATCTGTGCTATAGGTATATATATATATATATATATATATATATATATATATATATATATATATATATATATATATATATATATATATACAGGGTGGTGACTTGGACGACGCAGCATAGGTATTTCAATGATGCAGTTATTTGCTCCCCTAATTATTTTAGAGCAAAATTGTATTGAGATTTTAGTTACAGAAATAAATATTGCATCCGAATATGCTATTATTTATAATTTTTCAATTTCTGGAACAGGAAAAATAGTCAAAAACAATAATAACATTTTTGCAAAAATCATTTATACCATAGAACAAAAATTTTAACAAAAGCGCAAACATCTGTCAGATTCTTCACGTTTAAAACTTAAAGAAATCTTAAATTTCGTTGTCTTCAAACTACATTGTTGTAATCAACTATTACATTGTTGTCATCAACTACAATAAATATGTTTTCATTTTCTCGTTTTGAAAATAAGTTTAAATATCAAGAATCTATAACAGATGTTTGCGTTTTTGTTAAAATTTTGTTCCATGGCATCAATGATTTTCGACTATTTTTACGGTTCGGGAATTGAAAAATTATAAACAATAGCGTGTTCGAATGCAATATTTTTTTTGTAGCGAAAACCGAAATACAATTTTGCTCTATCATAATTAGGGGAGCAAATAACCGCACATTAAGATTTTACCATTTAAAGCCCTATGCTGCGTCGTTCAAGTCACCACCCTGTGTATATATTATTTAGTTATAGTTATTCAATTTAATTTAAGTGGGCCATAGTGGAAAAGAAGAAAATTATGTTTACTACCTATTTATTATTTTTAATATTAAATGTGAAATACGAAAGAAACTGAAATAGAAAATATAACATGAAGCTAAAACAAAATGTTCATAGTCAACTAAACTAGACTTATAAACAAATACTAATACACGCAATTTAAATATTTTCCATTTTAATAAAAATCTATCAACTTTCAACAGTGAATATGCTACACAACCTGCCCTTATTTTTTAACGAAGGATTCATTTACATTTGTTTGCTTTTGTATGACATTTATTTCATTTAATATTATTATATGTTGCTGTAGCGGTAAGGTGGAAGAGCAGCCTTTTGTGAACTTCAACCTTTCGTTCACGTAGAGATTACAAATTGTCGATTATTAATTTGTGTTATTGTAAACAAAAGCTTTCTTTACATAACTGTTTTTACAGATTATAGAAATTTGTTTCCATTCTCGAGATACTGAGTGATAAAAAAGTGGCCATTATTAGTGAAAAAATCTAAAACTTTAATTACACCGGAAGTGGTTGATCTTGAGTGAAACTTGTTTATGGTTTCATTTTTATAATTCTCTGCTGAATTCAATGGTAAAGTAAAAAATATAGCATTCCATTTAAAATAAGAAAGTTAGGGTCTACTTCCGGTTAAACCGGAAGTGCTACGGTTTTGAAAATATTTTAGCTGAAACGGGCATGTCGGAAAACCCCAAGAGACCATATTTCGTAAAATAATATTGAATAGTTTTTATAATAACGATATAATCCTAATTAAACCATATAATGTCAGACATCTTATTTTGCCAGATATTTTGTCGGTATTAAAAACAGAAAATTGCCGATAAGTAACGTATGTATCTGCTTTTGCCAAAGAACCACAGAAATAATTACATTTTATCTTTATTTAATAGTTGGTATTTAAAAATTGTTCATAATTTTGCAACTAACCGGTGGGAACACTGTCAACAAGTGTTTCTACATCTGACGTGAGTGACCTTCAGTTTGTAATTAACAAATGCCAAATGTTATTGTGAGAAAAGAGTTATTTATTTGTTTTAAGCTGTGCAAATTAGTTTTAAAATTGTGTTTGATGCATTTACTATTATCTAGTAGTATTAGTTATAACTTCATAAACATATAAAACAAAAATAAAGTAATAGGTATAATAATTGTAGTAATGGTACATTCAGAAACTACATAGGTAATAGCAAAATATGCTTTTGACTATTAGTGGTACGTGGTATCTGGTACTTCTCAACATCGTGTAAGGTAAGTTTTAATCGAGGTTTTAATGTTTATATATAGTAGCTGTAGACTATTTATAAAATAATCCAAATTTAAGAATATACCTTCACTAACGTGTTATATGTTTCGGGTTTTGTAGTGTATCTATTTATGTGTATACCAAATAATTTAAAAATAAATAAATAATTAATCATATAAGTATCGGGAATTTAATATATTTTGGTATAATGCTAGAACAGTGTCAATTTTTGAAATTGATTGTATATATTTTTATAAATCAGAACAACCAAAGTCTAACTGTAAGGGAACCTTAGGAATCGACATTCATTATATCAATGTGATCACAGAAAACAATAAAATCCTTATTGTAATAATAACCAATGTAGACATATCAGCAAAATATTGAAGGGTTTAGTGTTTAGTACAATTACAATTAAAATTACAGAAAGTTTCTTGTTGTACTTACATTTATGAAGCAAGTAGTCATTGCTAATGCGGCGACCCAACCTGCTTTTTCTTCAAAGAACCAAGTCAACTCATCCACGCATCCATAGAAGTAGGCATTTCCAGTTACTGCATCTCTGCATGTTGTAGGCATAGGTTGACGCCAAGTCAGGTAGTCGTTGGGGCCATCAGCTCCACAACAACCAATCTACAACAAAAAAAAACACATTTTTTTTTAGTTTTCTTGATGTTACGTTTAGTATTGTTCAATTGAATTGGAAAATTTCGGGGTTGCGCTTTTGCAGGTGTTCAAAACTAGTTCTGAGCATTTAATTTGGAAATGCCCGAATTGAATGATAGCGTTAAAAAGTACCCGGAATCGTTGCTTAAATCCAAGCAGACGATCGCTGAAGGTAAATTTCTTTTTTGGGTTGGCAGTTTCCACCCCATTTAGTTAATGTCCACAAAAGATGCAGGTTGTTTCTTACAATGCGTTTTTTTTTCGATTCTCGGATTTTGAAGTGTCGTCTCAGAGCAGCGTACAAACTTTAAATATTGCGTTCTTCTAGAGAAATTACTATCTGAGACCCTTCAGATGGAAAAATCGTGTACAAGCGACGCGGTACAAGCTAAAATTTTAAATACCAGGGCGTGATTCACCACGAATTCATTCCTCAGGGCCAAGCTGTAAACAAGGGGCTTTAGTGGAGATCCTTAATGCCTATGAGACGCAATCATTTAAAAACTTTCTGAAATTTGGGCAGGAAACGTTTGGGTTTTGTTACATAATAATGCTCCGATACATCTTTTCGTAGGGCCACTTTAAAATATAAAGAAATAATTATAAAATAAATATATCGATGAATTCAAAATTTGTTAGAAAAAAGTGCGATATTTTGAAAATCTTCAAGGTCAAACGTGTTTTATTGCAAAGTAAGAAAATATAGAGTTCTTTACAATGAAGCAAATTTAATAAATTCTTAAAAAAATTCAAATCGCATGGAAGTCAGAAACTAATAATTTATTTTATTCTAAGAAAACATTTACATAAATAATACATTAAAATAAAATATTAACATAAAATTAAGAAAAATTCTATAACAAAAGTAACATTGTCAGTCTTAAATATTAAAAAAAACATTCTTAAATTTATATTTCTTTTGCGATTTTGCAGTTGCCAATAAATTTTTATTTGCATCTTTATTTTTTCTAATAAAATTTGCGAATTCATTACAAGAGATTTAGTAATTGAAATTATGATGCGAGCATATAAGCAATAACTACAAAAACAGAAAATCTGAAAATACGATGTTGCATTTAATTAAATTAAATCCGGTATATACGGGACGCCTGGTAACCCTGTTTTATTATCGACATTTTTACCTTCCGTCACCTTTAGGTAAGGAAGATATTGTCTTTGGTCAAAAAATTCGATAATGAGTTTTTAATGAATATCACGTTTTAGTGTCCCTAGAATACGATTTTACTATTTTTACGGTGATAAATTAATAAAATTAAAAACTTTACTTTAGCTATCAACACATTTTCTTGAAAAAATATATTAAAACATGATTCAAAACTTCTCAAATTTAGTATTTAAAACTCATGTATAATTTGAAACATTATATTTTGACTATATCTATATAATAAACCGGACGTGGTACTTAATTTGGAGTTCTTAACAGATTTTCGAGGAAAAACGTACTAAAATATAACCTAAAATTTGGTATTACAGACTTTTCTATTTTTTGGAACAACAAATTAGATTTTGTTTACAAACGATCAACCGGAAGTGATACTATACTTACAGCTCATTGCTATTTCAACATGGAATTGACGGCAGGGCATGTGATGGCCACATCAGATTTTTTTTCCTTTGATGCATAAAATACTATGTTATAATAAGTGGACCAATTGATATTAAGTATTGTAGAATTTCAAAGTCTTGATCTTTGATGTATTGTTGGCATCTTAGTATATCGTTCTCGTCTTTAAGTATCTCATCTCTATCTTGTATGTTGTGGCTTGGCTTGGCTGGGTATCAGGTAACATAGAGACGGCTGTTTGACAGCATATGATCGATTATCTGGCGGCGTTTAATTACATTGACCTGCTTATTACGGGTTGAAAGAGGCTTTTAGCGCTCGACTTGAACCTTTATGGCACACATCAGCTCTGCCTTCAAGATAAATCGTCAGCGACCGAGTGTCATTACACATCGCCGACGCGACGCATGCGACAAGGTTGCTTTTTATACCCCAGAAACAAATGATACAAATTCGGCCTCCTCTGTCCCTAGATTCTGATGAATTTTGCACGATGTTTTTTAGATATTGATGAAGAGGATAGCGAAATGAAGCAGCAAATAAATACATTATCACGAGTTTTTATCTTTGTTGGATATTCCCTCTGTTTAACGCAGATTTCGTAATGATAATAATATATGGGACTTTTCAATATTTTTATCAATGATATTACTTTGCTAATTAATAACGTGGATTTCCTATTATTTGCAGATGATCTAAAATTTTTCAAAAGTATAAAATTAATTTCAGATGTCACTTAGGGCCGGATTATGACTTTTTTCGCCCATAGGCAACTATATTATGAACCCCCTCCCCCAACACAACTTTTAAAGTGCTATTAAAACCAACACAATACCTGCCGCTATTTAATTTTTATTAATTTAAATATACATACATATTTAGTTATGCTGGAAACTGTATTAAGATCCATTCCATATAAGTATTTACTATTTTCTTTTGAAAACGTTACTATTATTAATTTGTCAGTTACATACATTTGTGGTATAAACTGTGTAACCTTGCAAGGAGTTGTGCTTGTTTGATGTTGTATTTATGCAAATCTGTAAAAAAATTTAATAATCTTTAATTTTTTAATAACACAAATCTCGAATAAATCACATTTGAAGGTTTTTTCGAATAAGAACTATTTTAAGCTTCAAGTAAAGTGCCATTTCCAATTATCCAATTTACACCAAAATGTGATGGGTTCTTTCCATATTAGTACAAGGTCGAAATACAAGGTTTCAAAATTTTCCGAATAATAATATCTGTTATCTGGTTTACACCAAAATCTATTGACTTCTTCCCATATTAGAATAAGGTAGAAATACAAAGTTTCAAAATTTTCTTAATGATAGTATTTGAGTTAGAGTGGAGGATCCACACATACACACATACGAATACACACACGTACGCACAGACATCATCGTGAAAATATTAAAATTAGATTCTAGGGACCTTAAAACGTGGTCGTTTAGCGGGAGGTAAAAAGCAATATATATTTATCACAAAGAAACAAAAAAAATAATTAAATGTTGCACTCTTAAGCATATGATTGGTGTATTCTGCGTATAGGTACGTATTGAGAAAGTAATATGGTCTATTTTATCGAAAACTAATAAGATTTTACGGCATAGTTGTCAAATAAAATATTTTCAGCATCAGTCTATTTACAAGAAAATATCGGCTTTCGATTTCAACACCTTCCTAAAACAACGGCCAAATCACATAATCGATTTAAATCTACTAGACAGAAAAGAATAAATGACAATATTTTCTATATATTTGTTTGTTGATAATTTTCAATAATGAAAATTTGTTGTTTTTAATCGTCGGCGGCGCCCCCAAGTCGTCGGCGCCCCTAGGCAACTGCCTATATTGCCTTATGGATAATCCGGCCCTGATGTCACTGATTTACAAAATTGCCTGAATAATATACACAAATAGTGCCTTAATAATGATATTTCTCTTAATCCTATTAAATGTAAGTCTATTGGATTTGCGAGACAAAAACAACCAATGATTAATACTTATTCATTAAATGGAGTAAATCTTGAAATAGTAAAATCAATTAGAGACTTGGGGATAATTTTTGATTCTAGAGTGAATTTTGATGAGCATACGGACAAAACTATTAATAAATCAATTCAATTACTAGTTTTTATTAGAAGAACATGCCAAGATTTCCGTTCAGTTTCAACCATTAAAGTTTCATATTTACTTTTAGTTCGTCCTATCTTGTTATTTGCGTATATTATCTGTTCACCATATTTTCAATTGCACATACAAAGATTTGAGACAGTTAAACATAAATTTTTCAGAATAGCTGCAACAAGAATGAATCTTCCTGACTCCTTCATTGAACATAATTACTTCTATATATCTTCTATTTTAAACATACCATAACTTTAAAATCATTGCGCGAATCAAATGATGTAAAATTCATTTTTAAACTTTGTAATAGCATCATAGATAGCTCTGCGTTGCTAAATTTAAGAGGAATGGAACCCAGCATACAAGATATGAAACGAAAATTAAAATAAATTGTTCCTGTACTAGAACTATTAATATTTTCGAAAATTCAACATTATACAAACATACTTCTAATATGAACATGCATTTTTAAAAAAAGTATTATCTGGCTATGATATATACTATTTTTTCTATGACCGGAGGATGGAAAATATTATTTTTACAAGAATTAAAAAATGTTATTGTGCCACAGAGCGTTTGAGTCGTTGCAAAAGAGAACACAAATTTGTTGACAATTGAATAGTTGACAGTTGCTTTCAATAGGTAATTGTAATTTATTTCGGAATCCTCTTTGTTCAGTTCCAAAGAACCACAAGAAATAGTTGAAGTTGACGGTGCGGCAGTTCTGAATCTGTTTCCCTCGAAAACCAGAAAATTGTAGAAACATTACACAATAAAAACTCCTCAATTTTGATAGTATAGACATTGACTTTTACTTTTGGTCATGAGAAAATATTTATATATAGCCGTAATGATAAATTTATTTATAAAAGCCCATTCATCATATATTTCTGCAGTAGAGTAATATGTAGCTTGCGGTAATAGCAACAAAAAGTACGGTATTTTATTGTAATTCCCCTATCCTGTGTACTCCGCGCGACGAACAATGCGAAGGGGTGTAATCACCCCCTAGAATGAAAAGTTTGAAAATAAAACATGGCCATATATCAAACGAACAGCGCGTTATGGATGGCTTTGAAATCAAAGTTATCCGATAGCCTGTCATCGCCGTTTTTTTCTGCCATTTATAATTAAAACCACGAGGACATTTTTCATCGCAGCGAATAATTTTTGGAGTTTTCTGTTCGACTGTTTGACTGCAGTTTCAACTTTCTAACAATCAGAAATCAAATCGCTTTTTCCCTACCGCACACGGAATTACTTGCAAATTAAATGTTCACCTAAAACAAATATTATTTTCAACGGAAAATTTTTTCTTCAAAATAATTAAATTTACGGTTGGTTATTTTCTTTTCATTAACGACTAATTTAGAGAAAGTATTTTGTTTGAATCTCAAACAGGAATGTATTTTTTTAAATATTATATTCCGCCAACAAAAATTAAGAACAAAAATAACTATGTACACTGTGATAAGGCAAGGGTATGTATAATAAACAAATAACTTTTTATTTTATTTTGGAATCGTAACTTGAGAGAAATGTTGAAGAAGGTTAGTCAAATATAGTTTGGTTGCCAGTTCGTAGATGTTGCCGCTATTTGGCGCTACAGAAAATCTTTATTATTATTATTATTATTATTATTATTATTATCCTTTTATTTCACAAACTACAAATATATACCTAATACATTATAATATAATTATTATTGGTCCCGATATTCTGGACAAACATATTCTGCAGTTCGGAGGAACCACTCCATCCGGCCTCTTACCAATCAGCTTGGGTATGGGTGACTAAGTGAACACCTTTCTTATTATATGTGCTGTTCCAATTATTGCCGTTTTCTGTATTTCAGAAGGGTCATGTTTACCAGGCAATTTCTCAATATTCTTCTGAAACTCGTCGTCAACAAAACCCGTAGCTCCTATTATTATGGGCAAGATAATAGTTTTTGTTTTCCACATTCTTTTAATTTATTTTTATTATTAAAATATTTCCAATTTTAAATGGCACAAAATTGACCCCTGTGTTGCACTCTCCACGCCAACAATGAGTGCCCGTGAGGTGAAGCCTGGTAAACGCCCGCACGGTACAAATATGTCTTCATCATTACCGATATCTGCATACAAAAGCAGATTGGCACACCCAGCAATGGGTAATATGCCGTGATGATATATTTATTTATTTATTATTATTATTATTATTATTATTCTTATCAAATACTCCATACAAGAGGCAGAGCCCAATTACAGTACAGAGGAAAACTAGGTTGAGGAACAAAGTAGGTGGGTAAAGAAATAACTTAACGAGGTAATAACGAGGTTGTGGTTTTGACCAACGGTAACTTCAGACAGTGGTAAAATTGCTTAGACGATAGAAGAAAGTTATCTAGAGACGAAAATTTAGAATTGTATAAAACACATTTTATTAATAGGAGAAGAGAAGAAAATATTGGTACGTGCTGCTGGTAAATAAAAAGTAAATGAGTATCTGATGGTGATGCACGACGAGGCGAGAGTACTCTCGCATCTCCCCTCGTCTCGTTGCATTATGCGAGACGAGAACGAGAGCGAGATTCCAGTTTAAAATTCAAGGCGAGATCGATATAACAACTGCGAGAAACGAAAAATCTCGCGAGAGTCTCGCAATAAAAAGTATTTGTAACTTTATAGCTTTGACTCATAAATTCAATGAAAAATGCACCGTACAAAGAGTGGAGCCAACGCTAGTTCGTGCAAAGAATACTTGAATGTGAAAATTATATGAATTTACTATATTATTGAGTCTATGTAAAGTCGATTGGTATCGGTCCCAGAGCACGGAAATGCAAAATAAAGACAAACTCGATTTTGCATTCAATAGAACTAGTTTCTTCCAATATTTCAGTCCCTAATTCACCCCAGTTAAAACCACGGTTAACATTTTCTTGCCGTCCTTGAAAAGTCCATACATCCACACACACACATCCACACATCCACACACACACACTCACACACATACACACACACACATGCTATAATCGGATTCTAGGGACCTTAAAACGTGCTTATTCACTAAAATCTGGATATGCGATTTTTAGCATGAATTCAATACCTCTCTTAGCGAGAGGTAAAAATCCGTGTAGTTGATTTTATTTACTCATCTTGTCCAGTCCCAGTTGAGTTGAATTCTCAGATGTTTAATGAAATTGAATTAACGAACGGAAATTAGTTTGTTTGCAAGCGCCATCGACGTCGGCGTCACGGGATCGATACCCGCGCCCGTGCAGCGACGCCGAGCGCCCTGGCGCCAGCGGGCCTACCTGACAAAAATCAGACGCGATGCGAAAGCGACGCCGTTCCCCGCTCTATCATACAACACAACAGACACGGCGCTAATGACCATCATAACACAAATAATTCGAATAGTTTTAAACTTTTAATTAAAATATGCTCAACACAGATTCACGTGCAAATTAATTATTCGCTGAAATTAATATCACTTATAAAGCCAGTAGCGCTACAAAGTATTCAGTGGAAAATTTCATCATCACCATCGTCACGACAACCCTAGATGGGTATTATTATTTTTTGTTATAATAAAGACTTTTATCTATTTTGCGTAAAAAGCTAGTCCGTTGGGGGGGGGGGGGTGGATTGCTGACGTCATGTTAATATATACACTGGATTGCTAACTTCTATGTTGCGCAAGTAGTCACCTGTGAGGCAAGCAACTGGAAGGCAGCCATTTGCAGAAAAGGCAAAATACGCGCCAACTTTAAAATTACTTATAGAAACAAATTATAAACCGGATGAATTAACAGATTTTTTAAAAAATTTATTGCGTATATTTTAAGAATTATAGTTATTTTAATAATATAATATACATTTATTACATACGAGTATATAGCAAATTAGAATAAAATAGGACTATGAATTTAAAAATAATATTTGCTTATTAAATAGATGCCTTTTGCATATGTGGTGGAAAATTTGGAAATGCAGAAGATGCTGAGTCTTATTTTAATCTTCTTATATATGTTCCAGACCTTTTCAAATAATCAGTTTCAAGAAATAGACATACGTCAAATAATCTTTCTCTTTCTAATACAATATGTTGCTAAGCTACTGCTAGAAACTACTGTGTATTCTTTCTTCGAACAAATGACCTTGAATAGTCATCTTTCGTGAATAATAGTAAACCTGTATCTGTACTGTAAAATTATTACCATATTGACGTCAACAACAGTCTACAAAATTAAAAGAAAATAAAATGAAAATATAATGCTGTTCATTAATACTCACAGATAAAGTTCGTGTATAGTTCTTAACATTATAACACGGTTTACTTTATTCTAAAATAATAAACATGGGAATAAAGCACATAATTTGAAGATTTGTCATATTGACATATGTTAAAATAATATTTCTGTTTATCATAGCATTCTGAAAGTAGCATTAATGAAAGATTTTCAAAAAAGAATAATTATTAATAATGTCATAATTTTCGGAATCCGATAAATTATTGAACAAGCCACGGATATTATGGATCATAATAAGTCTTAAGGCCTTATCACACTACAATGATATCTCCAACTCTTTTTCGCTGACTTATTTTGTATGACCAACTTGATCTATCACACTGCAATTTCGAACAACCGTTTTCTCTGACTTTTAGTGGATTTTCACACTTCAGGTTGATTATAATATGGTTTCTTTAATGACAACATATTCCAAATTTATTTGTTTGACATATCAAATTATTTGAAGTAAAATGAATGAAAACGATGGAAAAATAATGCAATTGTGGGCAAGCATAATAATTTTATGCGCATTAAAAAAATGTCAACTCCTTACATTTCTGCGTTATATTTTACTTGTGTAAAGTTACATTCCTGTATTTCTGAGACAGTTGCGCATGCGCAGTAGAGAAGTCAGCGATAAATAGAGGAAATGAAACCGATTCTATTTCATCTGACAAAAGGATCCACGACTTCCTCTAGCTATCATACTGGAGCAAGTCAGCGATATGAACCGAAGTCAAGGATAATGCGTGAGAAGTCAGCGATACTACTTCTAGTGTGATAAGGCCTTTAGTGCCTTAAAATCCTCGCACTACAAGCTCGAATTTCAAACCGACATCTGCGGCAGTTATGGTAGAGTAAAATTACTTTAAGAATGAGACACTGACGTTACAACAGCTGTGTGAAGTTGATGATGTAACTGTCCCATTCTTAAAGTAATTTTACTCTATTAATTAATAGTTGTAACATTGAATTAAGGTACATTCACAAATGAAAATTAGGTTTAGATTTATGGTTTATACTTTAGATTTAAAGACTTTGGCCGCATAATATGTAATGACTCCATTCACACTTTTGAATTTAATGTCTCTAAATCCAAATCATAAAGCTAAACATTGCAAGGTCCAAACTTTAGGTTTATGATTTAGTTTGACGTCACAAAATTCACCAATGAGCACGAGTCTGAAAGGATATAGATATACAGGCTGTCTCACAACTCGCGCCCCAGACGGAACTGATACTTGCCGACGACAATAGGTTGCCAACAAATAGAAGAAAATAATTTGCGGCTGCTTGTATAACGGAGTTACAAGACTTTTTAATCCATCAATACCGGAAGGATATCTTGAGGTGTGATGATATTATTACAAAATAAAACTGGTTGCTAGGTTTTAAAAATACTACTAGTGAGTTACAAAATTTGTTTGACTTACTGTAATTTTGACATTTTAGAGCTGACTTTTCACTGTTAACAAATTTAGGTTAGCGAAGGTGTCATCCGAGATCATCATTTATATCGTACAGTGCAACGTGTTGTAGCAGCTGTGTAAAATGTGTTAAACGAAAATATTATTGTCATTTGACTTCTTTGAGATTAAAACAACAAATGGTGGTTCTAATTTGCCTTTTTTTGTTCACCTTGTCAAATTTAATTTGACACTGACATTTTTCGAAAACTACAGTCGCCCACACATTTTAAAGAAGATTTGATTTGTATAAAACCCTAGTAACGTAAAATTACGGCAAACACACGTTAAAGATGTAGGTCTCTGATTGGTCAATTTTAAGACGTCTTTTCTCGAATATCTTTTAAGTTAGATTTTTTTTCTTCGAAATTACACATCCGAGTGCCGTCTCTTATACACCTATCTTTCTTTAGTATTCGGCTTTTTTAAACAAATGTGAGAAGAACATGGAGATTGCCAAAACATAATTGCTGAAATATAACCAATAATGCCAAGCTAATGGCAGTTTCACGGCGCACAGGTGTCTTGTTGAGTATTGCTCTACAGATATTTTAATCTTGTTTTTGAATCATTTACACAGATGTCTGTACATATCAAAACTAATTTTCATTTAAGTTAAACTTACATTTATGAATGACGTACTTAAACCTAAACAAAAACCATAAACCTAATTTTCATTTGTGAATGCACCTTTACCGTGAACAATTTAAGTATAAATAACGAAGCGTCGGACAAAACTATCCTAAAATTCTACTGTAGGTATTCAAAAGAAATTCCTACCCCATGCTCTATGTAGGACTGCGAAAATCTTGTGTTTTATTATATAAGTGATACTGTGTAACATTAAGAGTGATTTGTTGGGTGAAGAATGTAGGCTGCGATGCGGCAACTTAATGCGAATAATGTCGCTACTTTTGTAGAGTAAACATTTTGACAGTGCGCACCATCGCCTCGTGGATTAGTAGAAATAAATGGATCAGCTCGCAGAAGCTGAGCGATTTACGAATGAATTACGAGCTCAGAATCCCCCACACTGAGAAATCAACACGAGAAGGCTTCGCAATAGTATAAACCACCCGGAGGAGTCTTATTCCTCTTCTACACGGTCGCAGTCGCAGTCGCTGTCGAGGTGGTGTTTTTTTTTCTTTATTGTAAGTCTTCCCTAATGAAGTTCTACTTGATCCTATTCTCGGCCGCTTTTCCATTATTTTTATTTCTTAGATAACTTTAGAAGTTTGCAGTTTATAATATAGTCTTCTATTGCACAAAAATCGAAAAGATAGGAATGGAAATTAACATAGATAAGAGGGAAGTAATGTAAAAAATAACAAAACGATACAAGAAGACAACGAAACAGAAATAAATAGAATAAAACTAGAGTTACGAAATTGTTAACGTTTTTGGGGATTAAAATAGTGGACAGACGACTATTTACCGAACTATATGGGAATGTGAAGAAATTGTAGTATTAGTTTAGTATTAATAGGCTACTTGCGTGGTACTGAAAATCTGATATCTATCACTATATACTTAAAGTAATGTTGAAAACGTATGTAAAAATGTAAATTTTATTTTAAAAAATATATGCTTTTTAATAAATTAAGAAAGAAGATTTTCTTTGACGTCATTATTTTGAACTGGAGAAAGGGAAACATATTTAAGAATGTAACCTGTAGATGGCAAGCGAGTGCGGGTTTTAATTTGATTTTAACATTAGTTAATTTTTCTGTCGCTGTCTCTCTTCTTTATTATTTGCAATTTACGTGGTTTGTGTTACTTTTATTAAGTATTTCGATTTGTTAAACAGGATTTTGAAGGATTTTAACTTAGCTTTTACTCGTACAAGATTAAAATGACAAACTAAAATATTAACCTCCAAACTATTATTCAAACGTAAAACAGGTAATCAGTGATCTGTCATGTTTAAATTACCCGCACATGCCGTTACTATGGAGCGTACCGATGCTATGGCTGTACGGCCATTCATTGGTTCGGCGTAATTCTACGTCATACATGGCTGTAATTTAAATATTAAAATTTCATTAATTTTTTTTTCTGGCCAATATGGGTAGCAAGTTTTTATCGTATCTTCAAAAATATTAAATAAAAAAATGGCACGCAAGTAGCCCATTATTAACAAACAGTGTGCGACCCGAACTTTTGCCACCAGATTGAATCAGTACATTCATCTAAAGTGCTCAAGACAAAGTCAGAACGCAAATTAAACAACGATTTAGAATTTCAAAGATGATTGTTGCTGTGGTGCACATTCCACGGCAGCAAATATTTCATCATTACAGATTACTGTGTACAAAGCAGATTGGAACACCCAGGAATGGGTAATAAGCCGTGATAATATATTTATTTATTGTTGGCAGAAGTTTAATTAAAATTTATTTAAAATTGCCAAAAAGAAATAATGTCAAATAGACTTTGGCCCAGCTTGAACGAATCTCCAGATAATGCAAACTATTAAGGAGTCAACATTTTATAGAAAACACACACACACACACACACACACACACACACACACACACATACACACACCCACAAAAAGACCATTCGATTTTGGTGTATATCAGATAATGGGAAATGGCACTTTACTTGAAGCTCAAAATAGATTTTTTTCGAAAAATACCTTCAAATGTTATTTTTTCAAGATTTGTGTCATTATAAAAATTAAAGATTATTAAATTTTCTACAGATATGCATAAATACTTTTTCTATATATTTTATGGATAAATTTATTAAATTATCTATAATTTTAATCCCGGAGTCTACGCTTTAAACCAGCAAAACTCCTTGATTACACAGTTCATATCTCAAATGTATGTAACTGACAGATAAACGTCACTGTTAAAGAACTAATCATTTCAAATTAATAATAGTAACGTTTTAAAAAGAAAATAGTAAATAGAACCATAGTTATATGGAATGGATCATAATAAATTTTGCGCAATAACTAAATTTGTAAGTATGTATATTTAAATTAATAAAAATTAAATAGCGGGAGGTTTGGTGTCGACCACATCAGATTTTTTCTTTTTAAAACGTTACTATTATTAATTTGAAATGATTAGTTCTGTTACCATTGACATTTATCTGTCAGTTACATACATTTGAATAACTGCATAACCAAGGAGTTTAGTGTGTTTAAAGCATAGGCTCCGGGATTTAAATTATAGATAATTTTATAAATTTATCCATAAAATATGTACAAAAGGTATTTATGCAAATCTGTAGAAAATTTAATAATATTTAATTTTTATAATAACATTAGTTTCGAAAAAATAACATTTAAAGGTATTTTTCGAAGAAAAACTATTTTAAGCTTCAAGTAAAGTGCCATTTTCGGTTATCCGATTTATACCAAAATCTAATGGGCTCTTTCCATAATAGAAAAAGGTCAAAATACAAGGTTTCAAAATTTTCTGAATGATAGTATTTGAGTTACAGTGGAGGATCCACACATACATACATACACACACACACACACACACACACACACACACACACACACACACACACACACACACACACACACACACACACACACACACATTACATAGACATCATCGTGAAAATGTTAAAATTGGATTCTAGGGACCTTAAAACGTGGTCATTTACAAAAACCTCGTATGCGATTTTTAGCACGATCTATATACCTCCCTTACCAAGGGTAGCGGGAGGTAAAAAGATATGGATTTAATCTTTGCGATGTCAAATCCATAAACCGTTGATAATGGCTTTCCAATATCAGTCCTATTTTGTATCATTTTGGAAATGCAATTACGTGTATCTTTTGGTGGAGTCGCCAGACAGTAGCAATTTAAACTGCTATCTTAAAAGAGCTGTCACGACCAGAAATACTAGCAATAATAGTTCAGCAATAGACAGATTCAATTCAAAATCCAAATTAAACTTTGAAATCAGCAGGAAATCAATTACTGTGTGAATGGAGTTTGTTTATCTTGCAATTTCATAACTATATGCATCTTTCTGGTTCGTAACTCTGTTTAAACTGACAAGTGTATTTCGTATTTGTATCAGATACAGGCGTGGGTTGTTTGATTGACGCAAAGGCTCTTTAGTTTTGCTCTTTTTGCAGTGTTAATAAATGTTTCAAGCTTGTAGAGAAGGCCACGGTATAGAAGCGTACGCTTACACTCTGTGTCAACGTTTGCATCTGTGAATTAATATTTCTGCGCTGGAATTTCCCTATTACACTACTATTGTTATTTCATTTAAATTATTTTATGCAATGGATAGTAAGTATAAACTATTACCGGACACTTGATTACGAAAGAATTCAGATATTCTAAAACACGTCGATTTTAGTTTTTAAAAATCTGATGTGGCCAGCACATAATCTTTATGACATCCGAATGAGTTTCATAAAGTACAATTAAATATGCGAAATTGAAATTCCTGGACATGAAATAACGTACATTTTTTGAAAAAATGACCAAAATAGAAAAAATAGTATAAAATACACGTTTCATAAGACATTTCAACGCACTTGTCCCCTTAGAAAACTCGCGGTAAGCCGCTCGTTTCTAAGAATGACGCGTGCACTGAAATCATGTCTTATGAAACTTGTATCTTAATGTACTATTAAATACAAATACATATATTCATGTCTCACTACAAAATAATTATTTTAATATAAATTATGTACAATACATACATTTTCTTTATATTCGATATCTTGAATTTTTTTTCTACTTTATTCGTTGTTTTTTCGCAAATACCTTTTAATTCTTTTTTAGGTATATTTTTTTGCGTTGTTGACTTTTTATTTATTTTCATAATCTTCATAATGATGTACAAGTATTTTTGACAGTGGCATACAAATATTTTTGACAATGACATTTATGTGTGAATTACAAACATTTGAATTTCTTGCCTTGAAGTAGTTTGATCTAAGAATTTTTACATCAAATTATTTTATATGCCTTTCTTTATCTGATGATTTTTTTCTTGTAACTACTACTTACGGTTGTCCAATTGTTACCAAAACTGACGCGACTCTTCCCATTATCGTTAGATTGAGGAATCCGTAATTAAAAATGTCTTAAGTCTTATAGTATTTGAGTTATGGTGAATCCAACATCCACACACACACACACACACACACACACACACACACACACACATCCACACACACACACACACACACACACACACACACACACACACATACGGACATCATCGTAAAAATGTTATAATCGGATTCTAGGGACCTTAAAACGTGCTTATTCATTAAAATCTGGATATGCGATTTTCAGCATGAATACAATACCTCTCTTAGCGAGAGGTAAAAATACACAATAATATGTGTGATTCACCTTCTGACTTTCATTTGTTTTGAAGTTATCATCACAAAAAATAATAAATGGTAATGTAGGTGTTTAGTAGTGGAATCCGAGAGTGATTTTTCTTTCCTTTTTACCTCTCGCTAAGAGAGGTATTGCATTCATGCTAAAAATCGCATATCCAGATTTTAGTGAATAAGCACGTTTTAAGGTCCCTAGAATCCGATTATAATATTTTTACAGTGATGTCCGTATGTGTGTGTGTGGATGTGTGGATGTTGTTGGATTCACGATTTCTCAAATACTATAAGACTTAAGATATTTCTAACTACGGATTCCTCAGTCTAACAATAATGGGAAGAGTTGATTAAGTTTTGGTAATAATTGGACAACCGGAAGTAGTAGTTACAAGAAAAAAATTATCAAAATATTATTTATCGAAAATTTATGTAAATACTTATATTAAAGAACGTTAAATTCTTTATTCGATAAATATAAATGCATTATTATATCTTCTATAGATTTAGAGATAAAGAAATGCCTATAAAATAATTTGATGTAAAAATTCTCAGATCAAACTACTTCAAGGCAAGAAATTCAAATGTTTATAAATGACACATAAATGTTACTGTCAAAAATATTTGTAGGCCACTGTCAAAAATATATGTACATTATTATGAAGATTATGAAAATAAAAAAAGTCAACAACGCAAAAGAGTATACGTAAAAAGGAATATAAAAGGAATTTGCGAAAAAATGACGAATATAAAGAAAAAGAAAATTTCAGGATATTGAATTTAAAGAAAATGTACGTATTGTACATAATTTATATTAAAATATCCCATAGATTTTGCAAATATATGTGAGAATTATTTTGTAGTGAGACATGAATATATGTATTTGTATTTAAAAATATTTTTCATAATACCATAGTGTTAAATGTGCTTTAACTGTACTGTATGTTCAACCAATATATGCATCAAAACAGCCACGGCCGTTATTTTTTATAACAGTACAATTATTAAAAATCATGTGTTCCTAAAAAAAATCGCAGCACCATGAAATTGTCATGAAGAGTTGTCACCTGTCAATATGCCATAGAAAATAGAATTTTCAAAAGATATTTTATGTTATTATGAAAAATACTGAACGTCACACGGCACATTTCATTCTACAGCGAAAAAGAAAGTTTTTTACATTCATTTAAACTTTTCTTTCGAAAAATACTAATGTATACCGGTCTAAACCAAATTTGATTATAATAATCGACATTGCACAACGGGATTATATTAGTTTTTATCACAAAAGACACTATTTTGCATTCATAATAAAATGCGATCAATCCGTTCTGTTTAAACCTATCAGCGCTTTGTTGTCGCGGGTGGCCGCTAGAGCGGCGCTCGCAACGCACCGGCTGATGTTGGGTTGGCGAATAGAATTTTTCGTTTATCATGTGTTATAAGTTGGACAACACTAATACACTTTAAAATATCAGCCCGAGTGTCTGGTCGCGAATTTGGGGAACCGGGTTCGACCCCACCGACGCCAAATATTTCTCCACGCCAGCAATGAGTGTCCGTGAGGTGACGCCTGGTAAGCGTCCGCACGCTGTAGAATTATAATTAAATTTTATTTTTCAATATAATTTTCCCTGACATCAATGCACTTATTACGTTTCAGTAAAAATTCAATACCCCTGAAAAATATTCTTTTGGTTTGTGTTCAAAATGTGCGCAAACTGCAACCTTCACTGCTTCGTCGTCACTGAAATGACGAAGGTCCTTTTTCAAATTTCCAAACAGGTAGTAGTCACTGGGGGCCATATCTGGACTATAAGGAGGATGATCATTTTGTTGAAAACCGCAGTCACGAATCGCAGCTTGCGCAATTGCAGCAGTGTGCACAGTTGCATTGCCATGCAGCAAACGCACGCCTCTGGTTAGTTTACCACGTCTTATTTCCCGAATATTTTGTCGCAATTTATGCAGAAGTGCTGCATAATATACACCATTGACGATCGTGTTACGTTCGTTAAAGTCTATAAGAAGAATGATTTCACTGCTCTCAATTCCGGTTCAAAATATTTCTTCATATTTAATTAAATTAAATTAATTCGAACAAATAATCATCTTGGCTCATACCACGATCACGGTTTTAACTATAACGCTAATTTAAGAAATGTCAAATATCATTACATTACATTGTTCTTATTCAAACAAATATTTTTAAATAATACGTTCTTTAAACATAAGGGCAAAATTAAATATTGAAATTTGAATTTGACTTTTCTTAAAACAGTGTTTTAGTTAAAACCGTGATCGTGGTACGAGCCGTTATGTTTAAAAGTTGCAAGTAAAGAGTATCTACGTTTGTATGCACTCTCAAACAGAATAATTAGTAGAAATTCCAATATATTGCATAAACAAACAAAGCATGCATCTGAAATGTGTATATAATATCAATGCATCACGTAATGACAAATAAACAAAATTCAAACACAATCTGTTTGTTGACGAGTGAACGAAGAACACGTGTATTTCTACACAAAATATGAACGTACGCTCACTTCCAAATGTAAACAGAAACACCAATAATATTTACAATGTACAGTGAGATTGGTTACATAAATTGACAGTTATCAACCATGAAACATACCACATCTATAGAAACAAATCAGAGAAAAAGTTTAGCTACATTTATTTTATTTAGTTACCAATGACGTTTGGTCCTAAAGTTTTGAGAATTTTTTTAGATGTTTTGTATTTATACCAAATAATGTTTAATCAAATTGTCGCTGGAAACAAAATATCATAATTAACTTGTTTTCATTTTGACAGTTTATTTTTTTCGATTTAATGCAGTAAAATGTCATATAAGCTAGATATTCATAATGGAATTTACAATCTTGTTGGGCGACAATAAAAGATTGTGAAGAAGGTAAACCCCGTGTTAATTTGCCCAAAAGTGGTCGACCAAAAATTTTGAGCGACATGAGAGAACAAAGATTAAATGCAGCCGTTAAAGACAAAGTTGGAATGTTACAACGAACTGTAGACAGAAGATTCGATGTTTCGAAGACCACTGTTTTTAGAACACTTTCTCGAAATGACGTGGTGTTTCGAAAAAAAAAGAAAGGCACCAAAATATACCGTGGCCCAATTAGAATGAATCCTAGATTTTCTCAATAAACTTATTGTAATATTTTACTCTGTCCCATTCGGAGATCAAAGGAAACGATGGTTTTTATACTAATGACATGGAAAACACATCAGACAATGTCAAATTCAAAGGTAAATCTAAATATGCGGATAAAATTTTAGTACGGGGGGCCAGTTCTGAAGCCGGATATATTTCGCAGCCGTATATTGGTTGTGTTCGAGGAGAAGCCTTAACTGCACAACTTTATATTCAGAGATACCTCTCTAAATTGCTTCAATTTTTAAATACACATCACACCAATGGTGATATAATGTTTTGGCCTGATCTATCATCATGTCATTAGGCCAGTATTACTAGAGAGTAGTATAACGAAAACAACGTAGACTTTGTTCCGAAATTGGACAATCCTCCCAATGTACTTCAAACTCGACCAATAGAAGAATTTTGGTCAATATTGATCAGAAAAGTATACGACAAGGGATGGGAAGCTGCAAATGAAGAACAATTACGACGTCGCATTTACCAAAAGATTCGAGAAATCTATCCAGATGTTGTCCAGAGCATGATAATAACTTTGATAATAACTTTTGATTTAATCAAAGGCGGGGGTTCAGCCAGAGGCTGCTTTTCAACCCAACCCAATACATACATAGTAGGTACATAATCACGAAAATACATTGCGTTACTCTTGAAAAATAATACATATGTGTATATGTTAAAAAACAAAGAGAACATTCAAAAACAAAATATAAATTAATAAATACAAAATTTTAAGTCAGCAAAAAACAAGTTTTCAGCAGATCGTACAAGTATATGTGTAGTTAATAATTAAAGATTTTTTAAATGATGCTTAAAAGAATTGACGGACAGAGATTTCATGTCGGATTGTATAGTGTTGTAAAGAGTAGGTGCTAAGTATGAAAATGAACACTTAAACTTAAATTTTTTGAAAGAAGGTACAATATATAAATCCTTGATACGTAAACTATAGTTATATTGTTTGGGAATAAGTTTATCAACCAAATATGACGGTGTACGAGTTACTAAGGTTTTATGTACCAAAGACAGGTATAATTTTTTGGTACGAGATTCTATATCTTCCAATTTCGCTATTTCCCTGTAACTCGAAATATGATCATATTTACGCACATTATATACATAACGTAATCAAGAGTTCTGAATCTTTTTTATTCTGAACTCTTGCTTACGTTATGTATATATTGTGCGTAAATATGTTACAGAGAAATAGCGAAATTGGAAGATGATGGGGCAAGTCAGAAGAAAATTAAGGGCCATTGAAGATAATGGTTCATTATCAATAATTTAAATGTTAAATATTAATTGTTATGTTACTCGTATAATTGTTAATTGTTGTAATAATTAGTTTAAAAAGTAAGAGTTTTAAGAAAGTTATCAGTATATCTAAAAATTTTCTCAAAACTTTAGGACCAAACCTTATATTATTCATTCACTCCTAATCTGTAAGAAAATTGCTAAGACTTAGCACCATTGCTGAAAAAATATCCAATAGAAACAAATGTAAAGCCTGTCATTATCATAATTTCTTCAGGGTTTGCAATTATTATTCGTTATTTGATATAACAATGTTGCTAAGTATTAATTGGGCTGATTATCAGCTCTATAATGAAGTAAAAATCGTCCTCATTATGGAGACGTGTAATGGGGGAGTTCGATTGGTTTTAAATTTCGTCAGAAATAGCAGTAGAAATCTAGAATTATAATTAAAGATGCTATCTATGATACATTAATGCTCAACTGCCACTGAACGGATATCGAAAAGTCGTTTAAAAATTCGCTACGTTGTTGTCAGAACGAATGAAAAGTGGTTTTTGATTTCCACGAAAATTCCATACACACCCACGGAACAGACAACGGCTAAATTTAGAAAAAATATCAATAAATGTAGCTAAAGTGAAGACGAGATATCAGTCAATACAAATCATGATCATTACTTTAATATTTTCGATTATATCAAGTGACCCATGCCATGAATTATATCAGGAACAAGATCAGGAAAAACAAATACACTAATGCAGTGGCATCCTAATGTGAAATGTATGAGGAGCACTAGAAAAGTAATCTACCTAGCTATGAAACAAAAGACGTACGATATTTTTGATAATTTTATTTTTCAATATAATCTCCCCCTACATCAATGCACTTGTGCCATTTCTCCTCTAGTGAACTTATACCTTTATAAAAAATGTTTCTTCTTGACTCTCAAAAAAGTTCTTGACGGCTGGTTTTAGGCCATCATCAGAGTCCAAACGGCGTCCTCTAGGATTTTTCTTCAATAGTCAAAAGAGATAAAAGTCAGACGGAGCCAACTCCGGACTGTAGGGAGGATGGTCTATCTCAACGAAGCTGCACTCTTGCACAATTGGCCTAATTTTGGCAGCCTTATGCACGGTCGCATTGTCATGCAGCAGAAACTTCCCGATTGGAAAAATATGTTTTTTCTAATTAATTGTTTTCCGTAAATTTTTCAATGTGTTCGCATATGCGTCCGCATTTATTGTTGTCCCTTTTGCCATATATTCAATGAGAAGGTTACCGCTGATGTCCCAAAAAACTGTTTCCCAGCAGAGGATTGTGTCCGTGCCTTTCGTCGCCCGTCATAATTTGTGCCAAAAAGTTAGAATCGTTGGTCAAAGTTTTCAAATGGCTCTTCGAAATTTCCAACCTGCGCATTTTTTGTTCAAATGTCTACAGTCGTGGAACCCACCTAACTGACACCTTACTCATGTTCAAATTGTCGTGCAAGATGGTTATTACGCTGGGTTCAGATATATCCAATGTCATACTAATGGTAGAGATCTTTACACGACGATCTTCGAGGACCATGGCTTCAACTTTTTGAGTCATTTCGTCATTTGTTGCCGTTTTGGGTCTTCCACATCGATGGATTCACGTCCCCATCGAAACTGTTTAGACCAAAATTTTATTGTGTAATATGATGGTGTATCATCCCCATAGACGGCCACCATTCTCTCACGGATTGTTTTCGGCCGATGGCCCTCTTCTGTCAAAAATTTTATAACACTGCGATACTTATATATAAATTGGAAACTAATTATCACAATAAACACAAATTTTGCAGATAAGGTTAGAATACATTGTAACACGAGGGGGTGCAGATCTTGAAGATGAATAATACTGCTGATTTCTGCATCGATGATACACTGACTCTTACTGGTGGACGCTTAGATGATTGGCGTCCACGACTCCGTGAGAAGGAAGAACACACATACACTTGGAAACTAATTATCACAATAAACACAAATTTTGCAGATAAGGTTAGAATACATTGTAACACGAGGGGGTGCAGATCTTGAAGATGAATAATACTGCTGATTTCTGCATCGATGATACACTGACTCTTACTGGTGGACGCTTAGATGATTGGCGTCCACGACTCCGTGAGAAGGAAGAACACACATACACTTACACTTTACACTGATGAACACTACGGACATTACGGCAGGAAACTTACGGACATGGACACTCTTTATGATTTACTAACTAAACTTTATTTACATGATTATTATAACTTATTATTAACTATGGATTAAAATAAACGTAACTAACACAACTAAGCAAGTACTGAACTGTTACATTCTGTAAAACAGAGGGCGGGCGTCGCCCTAAAACTAAAAGACACTACATGTCCAAAAACAAGACACGTTTGCCCGACGCGACAAACTAATCTAGAATCTTACATGGTTATCCCATGACTATCTAATGTCGACAATCTAAAAACATCAGGAGAGGATTATCTTAGGGGTACGGGGTGCATAGGCTAGGGCATTCAAAGTCACGCACGTATACATAATAATTTCTAGACTAATTATAAACAAATAAATGTCGTGACTATCATAATACAATATGAATTTCTAAACTGAATTTTGACATTTATAACTTAAACAGATAAACAGAGTTAAATATGATTATTGAAACTATAATATAGAAGAGTTTATAAAATAGTATATTATAAGACATGTTTTTTTCGCACGCGTCAAAATTTAGATAAAATGAGTTCTTTATACTATTTTTTTATATTTTGCGCCTTCTACAATAACATTTACTTACTCAATTTGTGATTATATTTGTAACCATTTGTACATTTTCATGTAAATAATCTTCCCTAAATAAAAAATAAATAAATAAAATAATATCTCGGACACGAAAAGAGATATTGACCTGTGGTTTAAAAATCTTAAATCTACACTCTTCAAACTACTTAAATACAAATTTTCAGAATTTTTAATTTTTAAAAAAATTCCACGCTTTTTTAAACCACACCCTCCTCATACCCAAAAATGGGTGTGCGGTACACCTTCGACTTCACCAGTAAATTCCTCGTACCAAAAAACATAAGTATACCAATTTTTATCAAAATATTCCTACGGATACATTAATTATTAAACATTCCTTAAAATTGTCAAAAACTGAAAAAAAACCCAAGGGGTACACCTTTGATTTTTTGCGATTTTTGGCCATTTTCAGACTTTTCCTTCTAGAGAATGTAATAGTTGTTCAAAAATTATGAAAATTGGTATGCTTATGTAATTTTGCTCGTAGAATCTAATGGTGATATCGCCAGCGGTGTATAATTGACCATTTTTGAGCAAAGTTTTGAGTCCGAATATCTCGGACACGAAAAGAGATATCGACCTGTGGTTTCAAAATCTTAAATCTACACCCTTCTAACTACTTAAACACAAATTTTCAGAATTTATAATTTTTTAAACATTTCCACTCGTTTTTAAACCACACCATCCTCATACCCAAAAATGGGTGTGCGGTACACCTTCAACGACCTCACCAGTAAATTTCTCGTATCAAAAAACATAAGTATACCAATTTTCATCGAAATATTCCAACGGATACATTAATTAATAAACATTCCTTAAAATTGTCCGTAAATAAAAAAAAATAATAATTTCGACATTATATTATTAAAATGAATTGTCAATTAACTAAAAATAAATTAGGTAAAAATGGGTTAAAGAAACGTCATCTAGTACCAACCGTTTAAAACAAAAAATTGCGTATCGAAATGAAGGTCATTACGATACGCAATTGCGTATCGTAATGACTTCATTATGAACGCAAAATATAAAAAGTTATTTATCTGTTATTGCGCTTACCCTCGTCTTATTACAACATGCCACTATTTGACAAATTATGCTTGTGCGTTTCAATTGTTTTTTCATAGCTAGGTAGATTACTTTTCTACTGCCCCTCGTATACATTCGTTTTGTGGAATATCGGTATATTAATCGTATGGGCAAGCACAGTTATATTGTGAAGAGTACCTACTTTTGTCTGAGAGAAATAAACAACACTTTAAAATACGATAATAAGAAGACAAACAAAAGCTTGTAAGAATTGCATCGGTGGGTCGAAAGCATTTGTATGCAGTTCATGGTTCACTTTTGCTGGTAGGAATTTAATATAAAGTAACGTTATGAGAAAGGCAATTGGTTTAACAAAGTGCAGAGGTCGGGCGAGTGCAATCTCAATTCTTGCTACTCCTGTTTATTTTACTTGAATCCCTATATACACATTTTTACTTCTTTTATTTAGAGGATCTATGTGCTTAGGAGTAGTACAGAACTCGTATTCGTTTGAAGAGTGTATTTAACAAAATCATAATAAACAATGTAGGTAACGTTTATTTATATGGGCGAAGTGTAAAAACCAGAATTATAAATTATTAAAATAAAAATTTATTAAACTATAAATAAATGTTATAAAGATAATATATAACTAACACTAAAGCTGCATTCACAAATGAAAATTAGGTTTAGATTTATGGTTTATACTTTAGATTTAAAGACTTTGGCCCCATATTATGTAATGACTCCATTTACACTTCAGAATTTAGGGTCTCTAAATCCAAATCATACGGCTAAACATTGCAAGGTCCAAACTTTAGGTTCATGACGTCACATACTTCACCAATGAGAACGAGTCTGATATGATATAGATATATACACCCATCTTTATTTAGTATCCACTTGGTGGATTCGGCTTTTTAAACAAATGCGAGAAGAACATGGAGACTGTCATAACTTAATTGCTGAAATATAAACAATAATGCCAAGCAAATGACAGTTTCACGGCGCACAGGTGTCTTGTTGAGTACTGCTCTACCGATATTTTAATTTTGTTTTTGAAGCATTTACACAGATGTCTGTACATATAAAAACTAATTTTCAGGTAATTTAAACTTACATTTATGAATGACTTACTTAAACCTAAACAAAAACCATAACAAAAACCATAAACCTAATTTTCATTTGTGAATGCACCTTAAGACTAAATACTTAAACACTAAGATTATTTATTTAAACTAAATTTTAAACAATATTTATTTCAGTATTTATTTATATAATGTATTGATATCATCAACTATTCATTTCACGACGCTTGTCTATTAGTGGACCTTAAAATGGGTCAAGTCGAATTTTATCCGGGCCGCCCCCTAAAATGGTTCCAAATAAATAAATAAAAATTGTGCTTGCAATGATTCCGCTTAATATTAATATTTGACCCTGCCTAAATGCACTTGATTTTTCCCATTTAAATAACATTGGATTTTGACACATTTTAGAACTTTATTCTTTTCGAGCCAATAGAAGGTTTCAAAAAACCACTCAATATTGGAATATATACTAGAATGACCCGAGAATATGTGGACAAAATTTGAAGTTCCAATCATTATTCTTAAGATAATTTTGGATGATTAAAATATTGCACAAAAGCCCATAATAGTATTAAGAACGGTAAGGACAGTTTACCGATCGAAGACAATGTTTGAGGACTGAGCGAAACGAAGCTCCCAATTTTGTCTGAGACCGGTAATTCCTTAACGTTCGTGATGCTTATACTATTTTTTGCACGATCGACGCACAAAATTTAAAAGAAAAATAAGTTTTGAAAATTATTTTGACATATTAAAAAAAATATATTTACCATTTTTGATGTAAACTTTGATTTTTGTTTTTATTTATTTACCGTCTCGCCTCCTGCACGATAAGTGAAGCACATCACTTACAGACGTGATTCACATCACTTACCGTTCAGTAATTTTTAAATAAGATCTACTGTCTTGGAAACACTATCGGTAAACATAAAAAATAACCCGGTCGTGCAAAAAAGCTATTTACAATTGTCTATATCCCAGTAATGAGTGGATTTTTTAAAATCTCTTATTGCCTTTCACAAAAATACAAACTATTTTGGGTGCTGTAATAGCTTTGTTACGGATGCAAAATAAAAAAAAACACATTTTATGTGCACAAAAGTGACGGTAGAAGATATTATTATTACATTTGGTCTGTAATAAAAATTAGAAGATTGTGTGGATAAAAACAACTACTTGGTGTTCGCTTTGAATTCATAAAATCCTTATTGCATGTGTGATTTGACCCAGTTAAACTGAAACGGAATAAATTTGCAATATACAATCGTTTCCAATCTTGAATTTGACAGTCGGATTTCCAAGTCTTTCTCTCAATCTCTTTTTGGAAGGTCGCCCCACTCCACATATCAAATCCTAATGTACTTTCACGCCCCTACAAATTTGTTCATATTCCTTTTTTAAACCCTTTTATTCTTTACACGGCCTATCACAGAGAAGGCAACACGAAACGCATATTTATTTTTTGTAATGTTACGTGAATTAATATTAGTATCTTTGCAGAATTTAATGTAAAGTCTGTTAATTTTTGACTTAAGTGAAGAAAATAGTACACCTTGGGATGGGAGGGTTTTTTCGAGGGGGGAGGGGTTAGATACAAAGTGAATCAATTTTAAATTTTATTTTAAATTTTTGCAAAGTTATATCAATTCAGGATGCATGCGCTTTTGCGTTTGCTTGTTATGTCTCACTCGCATTTGTTCTTACTTCGTAATGTCCCTACTTTATTAAAACTATTCTACATATTTTATACGGGAATTAGGCTCCTATGTGAAAAGTAAAAAAAAACTTGGCTGGCCAAACAAATACCCCAAAAGCTTGTTGTCAAAAATATATAAAATAATGGTCAGTTCAGTCGGATCTCATCATACATTATTTTTCATCTTTATGTATACTGTTAAATACTTTTTGTTTCATATTTGAACTGAATATTTACAAGACCATCGTACTTTTATTTTCAATATATAAATTTTTGTGACAAACAGTATGGTAAGAGTGATACATTATTTTTCATCTTTATGTACACTCAATTAAATATTTTCTGTTTCATATTTGAAATGAATATTTAGGAGACCATATACTTTTATATATAAATTTGAGTGACATGCAGTAGGGTAAGAGTAATACATTATTTTTCATCTTTTTGTATACTCAATTATATAATTTCTGTTTCATACTTGAACTGAATATTTAGGAGACCATATACTTTTATTTCCAATATATAAATTTGAGTGACAAGCAGTAGGGTAGGAGTAATACATTATTTTTCATCTTTATGTACACCCAATTAAATACTTTCTGTTTCATAGTTGAACTGAATATTTAGGAGACCATATACTTTTAATTCCAATATATAAATTTGAGCTAACCAACGAATATTGTTTTTTGTAACAACTAAGGTGCATTCACAAATGAAAATTAGGTTTATGGTTTTTGTTTAGGTTTAAGTAGGTCATTCATAAATGTAAGTTTAAATTACCTGAAAATTAGTTTTAATATGTACAAACATCTGTGTAAATGCTTCAAAAACAAGATTAAAATATCGGTAGAGCAGTACTTAACAAGACACCTGTGCGCTGTGAAACTGTCAATCGCTTGCCATTATTGGTTATATTTCAGCAATTAAGTTATGACAATCTCCATGTTCTTCTCGCATTTGTTTAAAAAGCCGAATCCACCAGGTGGATACTAAATAAAGATGGGTGTATGTATCTATATCATTTCAGACTCGATCTCATTGGTGAAGTTTGTGACGTCAAACTAAATCATAAACCTAAAGTTTGGACCTTGCAATGTTTAGCTTTATGGTTTGGATTTAGAGACCCTAAATTCTGAAGTGTGAATGGAATCATTACATAATATGCGGCCAAAGTCTTTAAATCTAAAGTATAAACTATAAATCTAAACCTAAATTTCATTTGTGATTGCACTTTTAGGATTTTAGATTCAATTTATCAAATAGCTGGTTCGTAATTGGTCGGCTTTACAGTCCCATAATTTTTACAACTTCACAGATTGTGCAGAATATATTTCAGTTTCAGATTATAACTTCTTTCAATCTTATAACAAAAACACACAATAAAAGGTATACAAAGAAAAAAATCTGATGTGGCCAACACATAATCTCTCGCCAGATATTTTACCTGATTGTACGCATAAAACAAAAAAATATTTTTAAATACAAATATATATATTCATGTCTCACTACAAAATAATTCTCACATATATTTGCAAAATCTATAGGATATTTTAAAATAAATTATGTTCAATACTTACATTTTCTTTATATTTAATATCCTGAAATTTTCTTTTTCTACTTTCCTTTTCTTTTTCTTTATATTCGTCATTTTTTCGCAAATTCCTTTTATATTCTTTTTTACGTAAGTATATTCTTTTGCGTTGTTGACTTTTTTTATTTTCATAATCTTCATAATAATGTACACATATTTTTGACAGAGGCATACAAATATTTTTGACAGTGACATTTATGTGTCAATTACAAACATTTGAATTTCTTGTCTTGTAGTAGTTTGATCTAAGAATTTTTACATCAAATTATTTAATATGCATTTCTTTATCTCCAAATCTATAGAATATATATAATAATGAATTTATATTTATCGAATAAAGAATTTAACGTTCTTTAATATAAGTATTTACATAAATTTTCGATAAATAATATTTAGATGAATTTTTTCTTGTAACTACTACTTCCGATTGCACAATTGTTACCAAAACTGACTCGACTCTTCCCATTATTGTTAGATTGAGGAATCCGTAGTTAAAAATGTCTTAAGTCTTCTAGTATTTGAGAAATCGTGGATCCAACATCCACACACACACACACACACATCCACACACACACACATCCACACACACACATACGGACATCATCGTAAATATGTTATAATCGGATTCTAGGGACCTTAAAACGTGCTTATTCACTAAAATCTGGATATGCGATCTTTAGCATGAATCCAATACTTCTCTTAGTGAGAGGTAAAAACACTAGGACTTTCTTAGCTATCATAGACGTAGTAATTATATAACCTAACAAATAGGTAATAATTCATTGTCTCTAGTTGGACCACCCCTGTTCAAGTTACGAGAAAAGTGTGTTAGCCCCTCCTCGGCTTGTTTGCGTAAAGTTAGTAAGATGTTCTAGTTGAGCGATTAGTCCTAGTGCATTGTAATCCAGTGTTGATGTTATGAATTACAAGTATTTGCAGGATCTATCTCTAGCAATAAGCTAATTCAGAGGAGTATGTGTAGCGAGCGTTAATGTACACATGGACGACGCGGTGCGGCGCGTCCTATTGACTTTGCAACCGGAATATTCCGGGCCACTAATTCCTTCCTAATCCTGCCAGACGTCACGTGACCGACCGCCTTAATTCATACAGATGGCCACAGCCTAAACACCCACCAACTGTAGCTTAAACCCTTATTGCAAAGGTTAAGGTAATAACAGACAACGCGTAGCACTTAACTCCATCAACAAGATTCAAATCGCAAAATACCTACCACTCTCATAACAAAAATTCGGGTTGTTAATGAATACGTGTGTTACTAATTTATATAAACAGGGTGTATCAGGACTAGTGAAAAAAATTAATAGCATATTCCTGAAATTATTTTGAGTAAAATGTTATATGAAGATAGGACCTATTCCTTTTGGTTACCAAAATACAAGAGTTCAAAATTTTATAAATAACAGCAATTTTTTTATTTTTTTAGTCAAGATACAATGGAAAACAATGCAAAACTAATCTACATCCATATCATTTTCAACGCGTGCATGGGATCGAATCTGCAGATTATGGTCCACGTTTAAAGTTTTGTCGCTGGTTATTAAACCAAAATGCCAATGACCCACATTTTATTTCAAAGGTATTATGGTCCGATGAGGCACAGTTTACAAGAGATGAAATAAATAATTTTCATAACAGCCACCTATGGTCTCTTGATAATCCACACGCCATCAGTCAGTCACGTTTTCAGCAACGTTTCAGTGTAAATATTTGGGCTGGTATATTTAATAATCAGTTTCTGGAAATCAAAGTTTTAAATAACCATTTAACTTCGGAGCTATACAAAGAATTTTTTGAAAACAGACGTGAAAGGATGGAAGATACGACAACAAATGTGGTATCAGCATAACGGCGCCCCTCCTCATTATGGAAGATAAGTGACTGCTTGGTTAAATCAGCATTACCCGAATAGATGGATAGGACGCGGAGGTCCTGTCCAATGACCCGCACGATCTCCCGATTTAAATCCTCTGGATTACTATTTATGGGGACACATGAAGCAAATGGTGTATAGTGTTTAAATAAACACACGCAACCAATAGTTAAAAAGAATAAGAAATATTCGTAACTAAAATACAATTAATTTAGTTTATGATTCCATAAATCGTCGATGTCAAGCTTGCATTCGAGCTCGAGGGGCACATTTTGAACACTTATTATAAGACAAAATGAATATATTTAATGTTTCCATTGTTTGTTAGGTACTATGTTGTAAATGTATCTTGATTATAAAATTTAATAAAATTGCTGTATTTGTAAAACATTGATCTCTTATATTTTGGTAACCAAAAGGAATAGGACCTATCTTCATATAACATTTTTTACTCAAAATAATGTCAGGAATATGCTATTAATTTTTTACCTTCCGTCACCTTTAGGTAAGGAAGGTATTGTCTTTGGTCAAAAAAATCGGTGGTGAGTTTTTAAAGAATAAACACGTTTTAAGTTCCCTAGAATACGATTTTACTATTTTTACGAGGAACTGAATGGATTTTATAGAAAATACATAGGCACTTAAGAAAATACTACCGGTAGATACCGTATCTACTGACTGTGTTCGAGAACACGAGTGGTAAAAAGTTACTGTGTCCGAAAATTGTACAATATCTGTCAGATCCATCTACCAGATTCATGGATTCATGAATAATCTAATCTCAAAAAAAGTTTGTTAACTATATATCAAATTTGTAACCTGTTTCAAATTTTCAATTTCTTTATAGGTTATGGATCTACTTTGTTTACCACTTGCGTTCTTAAAATATCGATTCCGGTAGCTACAACCTGATAAACAGGTATTTACCGGTAAAAATTCACCGGAAGAATTTAATACAGTTAACTATATCATTAATTAATAGATTGAATAACAGCGGGCCAATATTTGAACCTTGGGGAATACCGGAGGTGGTAACAAATACCTGCGAAGTGACACCGTGGTTACAAACTTGTGACTTACGTATATGAGTTTATTAGTAAAAGTTGATCTATTTTAAATTTGTAACACGTATTCATTAATACCCTGTATAACAAATAGGAGAAAGGACTTACGTTTTCTTGGATCATATTTAGTATATGCTTGCTGGGATCATGATGTCCTGAAGCAAGAATTAGTTTCCTCATACTTTCACGCATCAGTGGTTGAATACTGCTGTCATATGTACTATATTCCAATAAGACAGCTGCACCCGCTAGACCAATCAAAAAGCCGAAAACTTGAGTGATGATAAACTGTAACAAAACGAAAAAAATGTCAGTGAAATCACATAACCAATACACGACATATAAAATTCAAGAACTGTTAAAAGCAAGGCGCATGCTGTGTGAATTCGAATTATGGACCTTGAGGAAGAAGGAGAAAAACTACATATTTCGAAAATTTTGGAAAAGATTGGGTGGAAGAGAGAGGGAGATAGAGAGAGGTATAGAGAGATAGAGATATTCAGGAATGAGGTGTTGAAATAGAGTGAAGAGAGAATAATTTTGAGAGAAGAAATAAGGAGGAGATAGGCTAACTGGATTAAACATATATGTATGTACTTTAAGGAGGGGTTGTTTTCAGAAAATTATAAATCAAGCAAAGATAAACGACAGAACAGGAAGGGGAAGAAGAAGATTTGGAATGTTAACAGATATCAACGAGATACTGAAGGGATAGGTGCAGAATAAAATAACCCTTGTTGAACGTTTCGGGTGAAGCGCAGAGCTTTACCTGTCACCATGGTAAACGCTTTAGTTTTTCTAGTTTTCGTTCCTTCAATGGTTATCAATAGATCCTGTAAGGATTAATTTATATAAAACTGTAACTTAGAAGATATAATCAATGGATTTTGAATTGTATAAAATTCTTTTCATCATTTGCTGATGATGGGTTAATGTGAACCCGAAACGTTCGACAAATGTATATTTTTTCAAATAAATGTATGGAACATTAAGACCTTCAATTTTTCGTCAACAATTTCCAAGGGAGGTTCCCAAAATGTATTCCAATAAAATAACCCCTAACCTTTAAATTAAATGAAAATAAAAATTGTATACGCCAAAACCAAAGATGGAAAGTATAGGATCAGAAACTGATATAAGAGCTAGGGTGTTCCTCAGAAGTGACATGCAGATGCAACCTCGCCTGACCCCTGTACGAAGTCGGTTGGGACTATCCCGTCATGGACGGTCGGGATTAGAGAAGCTAGTCCTAAGGATTAGAACTCTCGGGAGTATGAGGAAGACCAAAGAGAAGGTGGAAGGACTGTGACGCAGAAGACTTGAGTGACAAAGTGCTGTGATAGGATGAATGGAAGAGAAGAGTAAGGAACAGCGACCCCTAATAAAAGTTGAAGAAGAAGAAAAACAAGAATTTTCTGTCATGTATATTGAAATTTATGATTATATTTTGTACAGTTATGTATTAGCAATATGGAAAAACAGCCTCGTTGAACTCTTGCTTTTGGTCTCCTTTTTGATCATTAATAGTATATTCCGTAACTTAAACGCGGTGACCAAGGTTCTGTTTATGAGTTCCGTAATGTAACCAAACAAAATTTCAGGATCGCAGTTCAATTTCGGAATATGGTTCCGGAAAGTTTTGGTTACTTTTTCGTGACCACGACGACCACAATTTTTTTGTGGTTGTTGTGGTCATATTCTTATTTGTTATAATATAATAAATAATATTGTATAAACATATAATAATTACTATACAATATATACTGATATGTATAATATTTACGTTAGTATAAGGATAGACAAAAGTTATGTTGTCACTTATTTCTAATGACGCGGTGGTTCCATGGTTTACGGACACACATTAACAAAGATGTTCCTAATCACAACCACTTTTCATTGACCATAACCACTTGAACCATAACTACGGTCGTGGTTAAGTTACGGATTATACTATAATTTTTTTTAACCAAATGTAAAAATACCGGGCTTTCGTGTTTTTTAGCATTTGACAAAAGGCTTATTTCTGCCGAAATTAGAACAATAGATTTTATCTGCTTTTTTGATTAATATCTGGAAAACTTGAACCATCCAAAGAATATGATATTCCGAGAGATGAGAAAAACCTTTTAATGTGTAGTATAAATTTTCCTGCATTTCTGTTTCATTAATCTTAGGTGACTGGCTGGGAAAAAATTCTCGCGTCAGCGTAAGAATTTATTAAAGCCCAAATGAAACTAATAAAACAATAACAAAAAATAAATCTTCGACAAGGAAAAACCTGTGCGCGATATGTGTGGGATACAATCACAACATCCACGGCGTTTTTCCACGGAAGTCGGGGAGTCGGAGTCGACTTAAAAGAATACATTTATCTCGGCGGACAATACATTATCCTGTCTGTCTGCAGACGCGAATATTTTTTCCGAGGTTGGAAATTACGTTGAACGTGGACAGATGTTCACAGGGGGTTTGTTTTTCTCTTTGTAAACGTAAACTGCCCTAATGGCAACATGAGCGTCAAATAGAACTGGAATAGTCTGCTCCGTACCCATAACAACACTCACTGCAGTATATGAGACAGAATAATGGTACAATGAACTTAAAAATGCAATCTTACTTCCGCAACTTTAATGAAGATGCAAAAAAGTATACTGTGTTTTTATGTCTAGATAGAAAACTGTTATGGCCAGCACAATATCTTCCATCATTTTCATTTTATTTTACATAATTATCGTATAATTTTATTATATTACATTTCTTTCCAGAAAAATTATAATTATATCATTAAAAAATCTGATGAAAAATAGTGGCCAGCCCATTACCTTCCGTCAGTTCTATGTATTTTGTATAAATATCATATAGAAAGTTCCTTGCACATTACCTTAAGGCAGTTGTGTGTATTTTATACAAATTCCATACAGAATGTTTCTAGCAAAAGATCCTATATTTCCAGTAAAATTAACACAAACATACTGTCAATTGCAATTGACACTGACACCTTTCAAAAAGATTTTTCTTAATATAGCAGCTGTTTCCAGAGTTTTAGCATAGCTGGCTAATATAATATATTTAATATCTTAATATTTTTACCTTCCGTCACCTTTAGGTAAGGAAGGTATTGTCTTTGGTCAAAAAATTCGGTGGTGAGTTTTTAATGAATAAGCACGTTTTAGGGTCCCTAGAATACGATTTTACTATTTTTACGATGAAGTGTGTGTGTGTGTGTGTGTGTGTGTGTGTGTGTGTGTGTGTGTGTGTGTGTGTGTGTGTGTGTGTGTGTGTGTGTGTGTGTGTGTGTGTGTGTGTGTGTGTGTTTGTTTGTGTGCGTGTGTGTGTGTGCGTGTGTGTGTGTGTGTGTGCGTGCGTGTGTATGTGTCGGTGTGTGACAAAATTTTCTAATGCGATAACTCTAACACTACAATTCCAAAAATTATAATTCTTTCGTATTCCTCTTCGTTACAGTGAAGAGCTAATTAGATTTTTGGTTATAATTGGTCAACCGGAAGTACCCTCATTTGAAGATTTGAAGGTATAAAATGCATTCAAATCATATAAAATATTTTTTAATATTCATAATAACATTAAATGTAAAAAATGATATTTATCATCGTTTTTTCAAGAAAAACTGTTAAAATCAAATTAGGGTACTTCCAGTCGACAAATTATAACCAAAATCGAATCAGCTCTTCATATGGATGTAACGAAGAAGAATACGAAAGAATTATAATTTTTGGAATTGACAGTGTTACTAACACTTAACAACGACTTAAAAATATCGGATGTGGCCAACACACCTCCCGCTATTTAATTTTCATTAATTTAAATATACATATTTACGTATTTAGTTATACTAGAAACTGTATGGTTGTATTTACTATTTTTTTTAACTTACTATTATTAATTTGAAATGATTAGTTATTTGACAGTAACATTTATCTGTCAGTTACATACATTTGAGGTATGAACTGTCTAATCAAGTAGTTGTGTTTGTTTAAAGCGCAGGCTCTATGATTTAAATTACAGATAACTTTTTTAATTTATTCATAAAATGTATACAAAAAGTATTAATGCAAACCAATAGAAAATTTAATAATCTTTGATTTTTATAATAACATAAATTTCGAAAAAATAACATTTAAAGGTATTTTTCGGAGAAAAAATATTTTGAGCTTCAAGTAAAGTGCCATTTCCGGTTATCTGATTTACATCAAAATCTAATGGCTTTTTTCCATATTAGAATAAGGTATAAATACAAGGTTTCAAATTTTTTTGAATTTTAAAGTAGAGCGTAAACAGGATTCACACACACACACACACACACACACACACACACACACACACATATATATATATATATACACGCACACACACAGACATCATCGTGCAAATGTTAAAATTGGATTCTAGGGACCTTAAAACGTTGTCATTTACCAAAATCTCGATATACGATTTTTGGCACGATCTCTATACCTCCCTTACCAAGGGTAGCGGGAGATAAAAATAGTGTCATTTATGGTTAAGTTATATATTTTTGTTTGTCAACCTGTCATTTATGGAACACAGAATACGTACACGAAAATATATGGAATTAATCGATACTGCGCGTCTATATATTATAAAAATCTGATGTGGCCAGCACATAACCTCTCGCCAGATATTTTACCTGGTTGTACATAAAACAAAAATATTTTTAAATACAAATACATATGTCTCACTATAATTCTCACATATATTTGCAAAATCTATGGGATATTTTAATATAAATTATGTACAATACATACCTTTTCTTTATATTCAATATCCTGAATTTTCAATACCTCTCTTAGCGAGAGGTAAAAATCGAACTAAACTCGGATGAAAATCGAACTAAAAATCTAGTTCGAAATATCAGAAAATAGTATAATATAATTTAAGCTTAACAACAATAATAAGCTAACCTAAAGCACAGTGCGAGCGTTTACCAGGCGTCATCGTTTAAAGTGAACAATTCTATTATTGATTACATTGGAAAATTTGTTTCATTTTTCTTGTGGAATGCATGTTATTGGTAGTCTCGTCATATGTGCGAAGTTTAAAACAGCAATGAATGTGTGGCTCTCTCTGGATTGATTCTGACATGTGTGCTCGGGGGACCGTTGAACAATCGTATCTCGTTGGCGTTGGCGTTCGCAAGGCAAGGCGTTTGTTGGAAGCGTTCAGGCGTTCTCTGGTTCTGATACACCACACCGCACTGCAGTCAAACAAAGCACACCGAGCTAATCCTCCGCTACGACCTGGGGAAATAACACGCCAAGCTCTGTCAATACCCATGAAGGCAACACAACGCTATCGCACCACCGAAAGAATCCGCAAGGTGCTTCGTTAACGAAATACTAGAAGAGTACTTTCAAACGGCTACTAAACCAATTATAGCATTATAAAAGAACCGTACATTTTTTAATCAAATGTTTTGAACGAAGTTTTTGATGTATTTTCCCACTATGCCATAGGATTAAGCGTTATAGGGCTCAAACAATCTTGAAGTGCTTGGATTCAGCTGATATATATGCGCTTGTCATTTTGACAAGAACAATGTCACTTTGACAAGATCAACGTTTTGACTTATTTTAATTTTGAACATTAAGGCTTGATTTACATTAGCAGTACAAGACGGTACAATAACGGTACGATACTTCTTTGTTCAATGTATTTTAATGGACCTATTTACATCTACGTTCTCAGTACGATAACGGCCCAGTGATATTTACTGATTTACATTAGCGATACGACCACGGTACAGTATAGGTTTGTTTCTATTGAAAAAAAATATTGTATACCATAGTAATAGCGTAGTATTTCAATGCAAGGGGGAGTGGAAGGTTGTGTTTGAAGAGTACGTGCACTTCAAGTTGACGTTCATGCCAAAATCAGCCGAGTGAAAGTAAACATATACGAGTAGGTGATTGACATTTGACATGTATTTGTCTTTTAGTTAAATCAAAAATGTAGTCAAAATAAGCTAGAAATGAGAAATGTATACATTTATTGAACAAAAGTTCAAAAAACGTGAAATATACACTACAGATTATTGCATAAAAAATAGTATCGTTTTGTAAAATTTTCTGGATTTTCTTCATTTTCTTCTTCTTCTTCTTCTTCTTCTTCTTCTTTGACAAGAGTAAGAACAGTTATAGCTAAGTCAGTATTTAAGAAATTTTTAAACATTGCACGATATTTTCTACTTTTGCTAGAAACATGACATATGCACCACAAATTGTCATAATACATAAAAGACAAAACTATATTGTCATGGTATTTTATTATGTTCGTACCGACGTGGTACCGTCTAATGTAAATGCCTCGTGTAATTGACATACCGACACTGTACCGTTATTGTACCGTCATCGTACCGTCATTGTACCGCTAATGTAAATCAAGCCTTATGCCCGTATTCATAACAGTCCGTAACAAGGTTAACGCTTCGTTATATTCAAAACGCCTGTAACATAGCAATTTTTTTATTCATGAATATTCGTTATCCATAACAACCGTGAAATCCATATTAATATTTAACGACTCGAATTTCGGCTGTAATATGTATAGCGGAGCGTTAAATAATAATTTTTTCATTTGTTAAAATTCGATGCATGTAATTTTGACATTGACATGTCAAATGTACATTTTAATTTATTACAATTAAGATACGTTTAATTATAATATGATTTATAGATATTAACGTATCTAGGAATGTTATGCACATCATAACTGCCGCAGATGTAAGTTTTGATTTTAAGATATCTAAGGCTTGTTATGATTAATAACATCCGTGGTCTGTTCAATAGTTTATCAGTTTCAGAAAATTAAGACATTATTGATAAATATCATTTTTTGAAATTTTCATTAATGTTACTTTCAGATTGCTATGGTTAATAATAATAATATGGTTATCAAACATCACCATAACATTACATTTTTCAACATTGAATTTTTGTGTGATTTTTTTCCAGGCATCATTGTACAGTTTCATATTTTCTGCATCAGTTTTCACATTGTGTATTAACATTTTCTTCTATGAATTCTGGTAGATATCAATTTCCACATCACAAACATGTTTCCCCTTTGTCCTTTCCTTCACCTGATTCATTTTTACAGCCGCAAAATGTACAAAATATTGTTAAACCCTTTGCACTTAAACAAATGTTAGTGTCAAATTTGAAATTATCACACAAAATTTTTTGTATTTGTTTGACCTGTTGTTAGTATTAAATATCAAATATCGCTAGGAATTATTGAAATCTGTCGTTACAAAACGAAGCGTTATATCTTGTTTTTAATTTTGTGAATACTCTGTTATATTTAACGAATGTTAAATTATTACGGTTCGTTTTGGTACGAAGCATTATATTGACTTTAAGAATACGGACACAAGAGTGTGAGAGTTGACGAGGCAATTGTTTACATTGATTGCTTAAGTACTACTGACGGGCCTGCCAAAATTATTTGCATTTTTTTTTCTAAAGCGTTGTGAATAAATTGAAGACTACTATTAATAGAAATAAAGTCAAGATAAGAAAAATCGGTACAATATAAAAATGTTGATAAATGATGAAAACATTATCCAGGATAAAAATAAACAGCCTGATAAAATCGTAATTGTATTACCCTTAAGTATTTAATTCCAACCCTGTAATTTGGGTAATTACAACTGTAACATATTCCTGCTTAATGCGATATTAATCGTCGGTTTGGAAAGGGGAATTATTGAAAGCTTTCGGGCGAGTTTTTCGTTTTTCGTAGAGGATTTAGGACAGCAAGAGCAAGTGGTGAGATGCGGACGCTTTGCGGTTTGGAACTTACTTCAAGCTTCAAGCTGTAGATTGCGGAAATCACAAGCTTTTTCCACACAAGACCTACAATACTTTTACGAGGAATTAAACGAAGTTTTCAAATCTGTACAACTGAAAGCTTTTTAAGGAAGGCTTCGGGTTTTGTACAACAAAGTCGAACTAACCAACCAGCTTTTATTCAAAATGGGCTAGTTGTCGATAAAAACTTTTACTGGGTATAAAACATATTTTTTCTACAGTCTATATACAAAGTAGCCATTTGCGCTCTCTTTTGTCAACGCAAAATGTCACTTTGCCGCTCTAGAGCGACAAAGTAGAAAAAACGCTCGCTCCTCGAATTTCTAACTATACAATGTTGAAAAATGTTACTTGGCTACATTCTTAATGGAAACGTTTAGTCAGGAATTAATGACACTGTAGTTACACATTACCCACTTACATAACCAAACAAAATGCCGCACTGCTGTGAAAATAAAATAAGGCATTCATTTACAAAAACGAAAGTATAAAATGCTTAGATTAGATTGAAGCAATAGCTCAAGAGGAATGGAAAATACCGATAAGTAAAAATAAATAAAAAATAAATTTTTGTTATGGTGAAGGCCCCATTGTGACGACTGTAGAAAAAATCTTGTGTGTGTTTCGAGCGCAAATGGACATTGTCGATTTCGAGAGAATGCCTCGCTCCTGCGTCGCGCGGCAACAACTTCTCAATCGACAATGTCCCATTTTGCGCTCTTAATACACAAATAGCTATTTTATTCAATAAATTAAAAAAAAAATCTCTAATGGGGTCTATTGGCGCACTAATCTCTAGATTCCCTGCTGGTAAAATTGTTACGGCTGTTTTTGAACACCAAACTCTATTTCAGTAGCCGAATTGAACAATTGTCTTTGGTCAAAAAATTCGGTGGTGAGTTTTTGATGAATAAGCACGTTTTAGGGTCCCTAGAATACGATTTTACTATTTTTACAATGATATCTGCGTGTGCGCGTGTGTGTGTGTGTGTGTGTGTGTGTGTGTGTGCGTGTTTGTGTGTCTGTGTGTGACAAAATTTTCTAATGCGATAACTCTAATACTACAATTCCAAAAATTATAATTCTTTCGTATTCCTCTTCACTACGTCTATGTGAAGAGCTGATTAGATTTTGGTTATAATTGGTCAACCGGAAATACCCTCATTTGAAGATTTTAACAGTTTTTCTTAAAAAAAAACATTGTTAAATATAATTATAAATATTAAAGAATATTTTATTCTCTATACGATTTGAATACATTTTATACTTCATATTAAATGGATATAGAGTTAAAAAATTATAAAGAAGTTAAATATCATATATTAGCCAGCTACGCTATAACTCTGGAAACAGCTGCTATATTAAGAAAATTCTGATTGAAAAGTGTCAAATACAGTTGACAGTATGTATGTGTTATAATTTTACTGGAAATATAGGATCTTTTGCTAGAAACTGTCTATATGGAATTTGTATAAAATACATACAACTGCCTTAAGGTAATTTACAAGAAATATAATCTTTTGCAAGGAACTTTTTGTATGACATTTATACAACATACATACAACTGACGGAAGGTAATGTGCTGGCCACATCAGATTTTTTAAATTTATTTCGGTGAAGTGTACATATTATACAATTATTATTAATTAAAATAAGTGTTCATTAAACTATAATAAAAATTACCATTACTTATATTAAACAATTATTAAAAACTAATTAAGACTAAAAACTATAATTAACTAAATAACACTAACACTATTTGTTTATTTAACCAATTAACACTACTATTTATTTATTTTCACTATTTATATCACGTTCATCTGTCCGCCTACCGACCTCCACAGCATCTATATACTCAACTGACTCAACGGCGTCTATATATTCAACTGCTCGGACAGAAGTCACACCTTTCACCTCACTATTTGTCCGTTTATGTAACTTTCTCACTTACACAGCCTCAGTATCATCGACTGTCCGTGTGCCATAACTTTTCACCATTACTACCAAGTATCCATTTTCACTCGCCGTTACTGTCCCCGTATACCTAGCTTCCCAATACTATTCAAAATTACCGATGAGTATTCTCTTTCACAGCTATCCCGGTAACTTCTCGTGTACCTACTCGACACCAACTGCATACGCTCACTACGATACTGCTGTGCTTCTTATTAACACTTTACTCTCTAACACGCCATGTGAATGTACCTATGACTTTCCCTATGTAACTAACTCCCGAGCATAGTTGCGTCCCTTTTATACAGCTACCATTAACTTCCAGAGAGATCTAGAATGTTCGACCGCATAATAACAATGAACACAAAAGGTTCAGGTGACCGGAAGTAATTAAACACGTCGCGGCTTGTTTGTTTACGTAGCCCGGTTGCTAGCGTGATTGCGTCATCGCTATACTTAGACGCTTGTTCAGCGTAGTAGCGGGGATCACGCGTTACTTAATATTATCTTCTATGGAATCAGAAATTTGACGACTATGATTTTGTTTATTAAGTAAACAATGTAAGAGTTCGGTATTAAATTATGTTTATAAACGCGGGTAGCTAATGGTTATAGTTATAATAGCGTTGGTAGCACTCGTGCATGAAGCATTGTATGAATATAAATATAAGCAATTAAATTAATAACGTTAATAAGAGCAGCTCCTTTATTATAAATATGTTCCATATCTCTCACTAACAGCTGCTAGAATTCTCAGGCTAAGCAAATACACCCGGAACTAATGACTCTGTTCTGTTTTAATTCCTTGTTGAATTCACGCCCTACTTTCAAGTATAACAACATAAAAACAAATTCCTTCAAGGCTTCGAAACTACGAATTCGTTTTGTTATAGTTATAGTCATAATCTCAATAATAATTTTTGATTAGAATTATCAGAAAAATATATACTTTTTTAAAAGTTGAGCACTAATACAGTTTTTAATGTTAGTAAATTTCTCGATTGTGGTCTACATTAGGTGTGAACAAATATGTATTCGAAATATTAATGAGAGCATTTTTCATACAAAATCAACGTCTCGTGTTGATACAGTAAGTAAGATCTTACATATTCTTAAACATGTGTATACCGGGTGTCTGTTTTTTTATTGACTATATAGGAAGTACAATGGGAAAATATACTGCTAAATATCCGTATCCGAAAAATTAATCGCCGGTAAATTGATCGCGGAAAGTTTATCGCGAAAAATTGATCGCGGGGAAAATTGATCGCCGGTAAATTGATCGCCTGGAAAATATATCGCCAGTAAATTGATCGCCGGGACATTGATCGCGAGGTAAATTGATCGCCGGTATATTGATCGCCGGTATATTGATCGCCTGGAAAATTAATCTCGAGGAAAATTGATCGCCGGGATATTTATCGCCGGAATATTGATCGCCGGAAAATTAATCGCAAGGAAAATTGATCGCCGGTAAATTTATCGCGTGGATATTTATGCATACAAAAAATATTATTTTATTATTTTCTCCGTCCCAGCCGTATCTTCACAAAATTCTGCAGTGGAGAAAATAATATAATTTTCCTTTGCGAACAAAGTCTAAGAATTCCTATTCAATCTTAGCAAAATTCAGAGAATTATTTTTATTACAACTACAATACAAGTCACCACCGACGTCCTTTTATCCCTCGGTGTTCATTGCATATGAATATGAACCAATTTTATGGCGATCAATTTTCTCTACGATCAATTTACTGGTGATCAATTTTTCTCACGATAAATTTACCGGCGATTAATTTTTCTCGCGATCAATATTCCGGCGATCAATTTTCCTCGCGAAAAAAATTCTTCGCGATTAATTTACCAGCGATCAATTTACCTCGTCCGCGATTAATTTACCGCGATCAATTTACCCGCGATGAATTTTCCGGGAACCGATCTGAGATGAGCTGAGATTTTGTCCAAAAAGAATACAGCTAATATTAACAACTAAATATCAATTAATAAATTTTTATTTATAATTTTTTTAGAAATAAATTGTAAGTTTCATTAATGTATACGTTTCTTAATACTAATATGTTTTTTCTTTTTTTTAAAAAAAATAATAACGTCCAATAATTTCTATAAGTTATATTTCATTTGATAAGGTTTGTTTCGAGTTCATGACGTGAGTCTTTTGTCTATTCATTTTTACTATATTTGAATTGTCTTGGTATGTTTTGTGTTGCATGGCACTTTATAAAAAGCTTAAAGACGGATATTTTATTTTACGTTTATCTCATGACAAAAACCTATTATATTATAGTACATTAAAATACAAGTATCATAAGGCAATGCGTTAACAGGCCTTATGATATATGTTTTTTATACTATTTTTTCTATTGAGGTAATTTTAAATAAATTTTTTTAAAAAAAGACTTGTCAAAAATATGACTTAGTGTTTTTTTTTGTCAGTTATGTTGGTAGCGTTTCCCTCCAAGAACTGAAATTTCACAGTTTGACAGTTTGTGTATTGTGTGATTCTGACTGATTGTTTACATTAAAACATTGTATCAAGCATTATATACTAACTAACTAACACAGCTATAGCTATAAATTCCTCTTTCTAGTCCTATCACCTGGAGAAAAGATAAAAGTCAATAATTCGAAGTAATATTTCGACATAAACAACTTACCACTTTGAGGTTATATGTAATTCATCTGTCATGACTACCACCTCTAGAATGCGAAAGGCGCCAAAAACAATACGTTTATAGATCTTCTAAACGTTGTGTTTTCAGTGATAAACAGTGCTTTTATAGACTCATAAGAACACCGAAATAGAAAAATAAATTTAGGCTCATTTGATGTTTTTTTATTCTGAATATTTTTTTTGTATTTATACTTTAGTTTTAAAATAAATAGAATTTACACCCATATTTTATGCCAGCCAGAATTTATGTATAAGAATTTTACATACCCTGAATAAGGTGTATAAGTGTTTACCGAATCGTCAGTTTTGTAAGAATAAATCCCGTATGACTGACATTTCGAGTATTTGTTCAAACGTAAGAATTAAAGAATTTAAAAAAGAGTGTAAATAAATTTGGAAGGACCTGAAAAACAATAATATTATTCATTCTTTTCCAGTGTAGTTTACAGTTTTTAAAAGTTGTATAGGTTGTAAGATTTACAGCTACTCCTTCGTTTGCATTTCCCGTCTTTCGGGTAATAGAAACCCGGTGTGTCTTGAGGCAATTATCCATGTAAACTCTTTGGAGAAAATTACCCAACTCAGCATTCTCCATAATCCTGCATGTCTGGAAAGCCATAAATCTCCAGGAGGGAATCACTCGCAGTGTTTCCAGTTCATTTCCAGGCATACTTATCCAAGCATTTTCCTTTTCCGGCAGCGTAGTCGTTCGCGAAGCGCTCATAACCCATTCCTCCCACGTGCTAAATAAAAATCAATTATCACCCCGACGACTACAAGTTTAAATGACCTGGAGTATAGCCGATTTATTCAACGAGATATTCCAGACATTTCAAATCGGTAGAGATAAAATTCCATCGTAGGGATTCAATGTTTAATCTGGAAAGTTACTTTTGTATCTTGGCCTAATTTTAGAACGAATCATTTGGCTTCTACTTCAAGTGGAATAATAGTTTCTACGATGTGTCTTTCAAATACTAAAACATGAAATATCAGGTAGCACGACTCTTTTAAGGTGCATTAACAAATGAAAATTAGGTTTATGGTTTTTGTTTAGATTTAAGTAAGTCATTCATAAAGGTGCATTCACAAATGAAATTTGGGTTTATGGTTTATGTTTAGGTTTAAGTAAGTCATTCATAATTGGAAGTTTAAATTAACTATAATTTAGTTTTGATCGTACAGATATCTATGTAAATGTTTCAAAAACAAGATTAAAATATCGAAAGAGCAGTACTTAACAGACACTCGTGCGCCGTGAAACTGTCATTTACGTGGCATTATTGGTTATATTTCAGCAATTACATTTTGACAGTCTCCATGTTCTTCTTGTATTTGTTTTAAAAAAGCAGAATCCACCAAGTGAATACTTAATAAAGATGGGTGTATATTTCTATATCAATTTAGACTCGTTCTCATTGGTGAAGTTTGTGACGTCAAACTAAATCAGAAACCTAAAGTTTGGACCATGCAATGTTTACCTTTATGATTGGATTTAGGGACACTAAATTCTGAAGTGTGAATGAAGTTATTACATACTATGCGGCCAAAGTCTTTAAATCTAAAGTATAAACCCTAAATCTAAACCTAATTTTCATTTGTGTACCTTAAATGCAAGTTTAATTTAACTCTAATTTAGTTTTTATTGTACTGACATCTATGCTTCAAAAACAAGATTAAAATATCGGTAGAGCAAAACTTATTAGATACCAGTGCGCCCTGAAGCAATTAAATTTTGACAGGTCTATGTTCTCGCATTTATTTAAAAAGCTAATTCCACCAAGTGAATACTAAGTAAAGATGGGTGTATATATCTATATCGTTTCAGATTCGTTCTCATTGGTGAAGTTTGAGACGTCAAACTAAATCATAAACCTAAAGTTTGAACCTTGCAATGTTTGGCTTTATGATTTGGATTTAGAGACACTAAATTCTGAAGTGTGAATGAAGTCATTACATAATATGCGGCCAAAGTCTTTAAATCTAAAGTATAAACCATAAATCTAAACCTAATTTTCATTTTTGAATATACCTTTAGTGTTTAAGGAACCGTCCCTTAGTAACTACAAGTTGTCCCAGAACAAACTTACGCTATCGTTATTTTAAAACTTCTGAATATTATTTTACGAAATTTGGTATCTAGGGGTTTTCCGATATGCCCGTTTCAACTAAAATATTTTTAAAGCAGTAGCACTTCCGGTTTAACCGAAACACAAATAGTATTGACAGCTATTTTGCTGTTGTTTTGCAATGTATTACATGGCGACTCACGTACGCGTCCGAAATGAACCTATTAACATATTTATCCGCAAGGAAATAAGGTTTGGCCATATTATACGTTTTCTTATGTTATGTTATGTTTCTTACGAAAACTATGAAATACTATACCGGTTTACATACATCCATATTTTCTTTATGTCATGCTATGATGTTATGTTATGTAAACTCTGAAGCAGGCTTAATAGTTTATTGGTTTCAGAAAACGAATATTACTTTTTGAATTTTAGTGTACGCAATGTTTTTAATGGAGAGCATTTTACTTACATTTCATTTTATTTTCATTTTGTAGACAGTTGTTGACATGTCAGTATGGTAATAATATTACCGTACAGCAGGGCTGGAAAATACTTGCAAGAAAAGTACTTTATTAGGCTTGCAAGTACTTTCAGTACTTCAAGTAAGAACTTGAGTTATTTTTAAATACTTGAAGCACTTTAAATGTACTTGAAGTATTTTAAATGTACTTGCATTACTTTAAATATACTTGAATTACTTTAAATGTACTTGAAGTTCGATGAATAATTTAAAAGTTAACAATGTTATGAGAATTGTTTGTCTGTCAGTGTTTCTTTTGCAGTTATGTGATGTTATTCCTGTTATACATAAGCATGTGCATTTCATTAATAAATATATTTTCGACGATAATATGAAAGTAAAGATATATTTGCAATTTTTTTGGCATAAATAAATTAATTCTAATCTGCGTAAAAATGACGTCATTTTAAAATCTCGGTACAGCTTCTCGTATCGCTTGGCGATCATATGACGTCAATTTTACGTCATGAGATCGCATGGTGATACGGCAGTCCCAGCGAGGAACTCTTGTTTTAAATAACCAAATAAATATCGTATATTGAAATTTTTGTCAATAATCACCTTTTAAGGTCCATATAATCAGAAAAATATCAATTATCTGAAAAAGTACTTGCACCCAAATTTACAAGTCCTTGGTACTCTCAAGTACTTTAGAAACTAAATAATCTGATGTGGCCAACACATAACTTCTCGCCAGATATTTTACCTGGTTGTACGCATAAAACGAAAAATATTTTTAAATACAAATACATATATTCATGTTTGAAGGTTGTAGACAATGGTTTATTATGAGTGAAAGATAAATTTCGAACTTTCATTGTCTTTATTTTAAAATAATATTACACAACGTTTCGATTGATGTAATCTTCAATCGTTATCAAGTATCAGTATTTCACTTGATAACGATTGAAGATTACATCAATCGAAACGTTGTGTAATATTATTTTAAAATAAAGACAATGAAAGTTCGAAATTTATCTTTCACTTACATATATTCATGTCTCACTACAAAATAATTATTTTAATATAAATTATGTACAATACATACATTTTCTTTTTATATTTTGCGTTCATAATGAAGTCATTACGATACGCAATTGCGTATCGTAATGACCTTCATTTCGATACGCAATTTTTTGTTTTAGACTGTTGGTACTAGATGACGTTTCTTTAACCCATTTTTACCTAATTTATTTTTAGTTAATTGACAATTCATTTTAATAATATGTAGATATTATTATTATTTTTTTATTTAGGGAAGATTATTTACATGAAAATGTACAAATATAATCACAAATTGAGTAAGTAAATGTTAATATAATGTTCGAATTAGTCCACATAGTGACCTAGTAGTACTAAAAATTTGTAGATTGAATCTTTGAACGATAGAAGATTATTTTTAATTAATTTTAAAGCAAGTTTTAATTCAAATATAAGAAAAAATAAAAATTTCCTGTACACTGAGGCTGAAATGGTTAAATTGTCAAACGTCAAAGCTGGAAGATAAGAAATTTCAATATAACCTCAAAATTTCTTTTACTTAATTAATCACTTTATTTAATGAATATAATAATAATATTAATAATAATAATAATAATAATAATAATAATACATATTTTCGTCTTACTTTGCATTTCAAAATAAGCAATCAAAACATTCTCTGTTACGCCTTTGACATTATTTTCTTTACACCATGTGTCAAAATTTGCAATCTCTTTCTCATATCTCACGCGATTTTTTAGGAAGTAGATTATTTACTGTAGTCTGAGCTATATTGCGTAGCTCAGGCGGAGTGCAACTGATTTCATCTTCCATGATTACACTAAATTCACTTAAATTTGTTCGTAAATATTGAAATGACATGAACTTTCAAATAATAATTGAATGTGGTCAATTCAATGTTACCAACTACAACATTTCACTTACAAATTTCCCTAAATCAACTCGGTTTAATATTAACAGTTTTTTAAAAATATTTTAGTTTGTAGAAGGTGCAAAATATAAAAAATTGTATAAAGAACTCATTTTATAAGACTTTCTTTCGCACTTGTCAATTAGAAAACTCGCTAACGCTCGTTTTCTAAATTTTGACGCGTGCGAAAAAAACATGTCTTATAAAATACGTTCTTTAATATACTATTATATTCAATATCCTGAAATTTTCTTTTCCTACTTTCCTTTTCTTTTTCTTTATATTCGTCATTTTTTCGCAAATTCCTTTTATATTCTTTTTTACGTATGTTCTTTTGCGTTGTTGACTTTTTTTATTTTCATAATCTTCATAATAATGTACAAATATTTTTGACAGAGGCATACAAATATTTTTGACAGTGACATTTATGTGTCAATTACAAACATTTGAATTTCTTGCCTTGTAGTAGTTTCATCTGAGATTTTTTACATCAAATTATTTTATATGCCTTTCTTTATCTCTAAATCTATAGAAGATATAATAATGAATTTATATTTATCGAATAAAGAATTTAACGTTCTATAATATAAGTATTTACATAAATTTTCGATAAATAATATTTAGAATTTTTTTTTCTTGTAACTACTACTTCCGGTTATCCAATTGTTACCAAAAATGACTCGACTCTTCCCATTATTGTTAGATTGAGGAATCCGTAGTTAAAAATGTCTTAAGTCTTATAGTATTTGAGATATAGTGAATCCAACATCCACACAAACACACACACACACACACACACATACACACACACACACACACACACATCCACACACACACACACACACATATGCACACACACATGCACACACACATACGGACATCATCGTAAAAATGTTATAATCGGATTCTAGGGACCTTAAAACGTGCTTATTCATTAAAATCTGGATATGCGAGAGGTAAAAAGTACTTAGAATAATTATTTGAGATCCAACCTAAATGTTTAAATCGTAGAAATGGGCTTTAGGATCCAGGACATATTTTTTTCACAATTCTTTCTTCGTTTAAATAAATTTGTCCTGGATCCTAAAGCCCATTTCTACGATTTAAATAAAAAAGTACTTGTACTCAAGTACATTTAGAAACATCAAGATACTTGGTACTTGTACTTCAAGTACTACTTTCCACAGTTATTCCTTAGTTACCTACCAGCCTACTTTTGTACATGTAAACAAAGACTTAACACCTTGAAACCGTTAAACATATACAAGTTTTTAAAGTTTAAGTCGTGCAGTAAATGAAAATTATTTCATTTGTTACAGGATCCAGAAACACCGTTCCACTTTCCAAACGACTTGAAAGTATGCTTCATTTATTTCTGGTGAGTCATATTATAAAATATAAAGTTTTATGAGCTAAATTAACTTAAAATATTTATTATTATTGTTTATATTTCGTATTTCCCATTCGCTTTTCAAATTTATATTCCTTGAGAAAACTATTTGTATCTTCCTGTGTCAAAAACTTTGTGATATCTTTGTGAAATATGAAAATATGTTATGGTTTGGTTGGGGAAGTGAAATATGAGTGCCGTTGGTGCAGACAGGGTCAGACATCGCCATAGCGGTTGTATTTCAGTGCGCTGTCCTGGCTCATTTTTTATTCATTCCGTGCAGCGTATCTCGGCAGCCTAAATGTGACACAAAAACGCATTGTTTACGCGTGTTGCACACTAAATCACACCTTCTTTGTTCTACAGATATGTGCACGAACAATAACCACTAACAACACTCACATCTACTCGAGAGATACACTTAGATCTCATGATATTTTAACACGACACAGATTTTTTTTTGGGGTTATCATATACTAAATTTAATTCTGCGATGAAGGTTATTTTGTACCATAAATATATATTTTAAATATTTTCATTTAATTTAATAGTATATATATTGATTGTAGGAATGGTTTGAAGGAAATGACTGGTGATATGCTGATGACCTAAAAAAAATTAAAATTGTAAATTCTTTATCTGATTTCGCTGAATTACAATCTGATATTGACAGATTACTGGATTGGTCTTTATCCTCACATTTATTGTTCAATTTTAGTAAATGTAAACATATGACATTTTCAATGAAAAACAGTTTTACAAATTTTGCATATTATATGGACAATGTCTGCTTACAAAGAGTCGTGGAAATTGAGGATTTGTGTGTCATATTTGATCCTAAATTACAATTTAGTTTATTTACAATCGGTTAGTAATATGACGATTTCTGACTTTTAAAAAGTTGGGAAGTTAGTTATTGTTAACCTCATATTCCAAGAGGTTGGAAAGTATAACGTGAAGATAGCTGGTCCAACCTCAGCTATACTCACGCTATACTTTCCAACCTCGAGGCGGGAAATAGCTGCCCCCCGCTTTGAGAGATCAATGCGTATCAATGATGGGTATTTACATATAAACAAAGCATCTTTACAATTTATATGATAAAAATATGGAATAAACTTGTAAATAATACAAGTAATGAATGAAATCAATATTTAAGGTTAGAAATCAAAGTGACAGTTCATTTGACAAATGAACAATCTCAGACCATTCGTTTATTTATGTTAGGTTATTATTATTTAAATATCAAATATTAATTTTTTATTTCAGATTGTGAATAAAATAGTATACAAACCTCGGTGAAAAGTTTCATTGTCTCGGGCTATAGTTAACCTCGGCGCTTCGCGCCTTGGTTAACTATCTTCGCCCTCGACAATGAAACACTTTCCACCTCGGTTAGTAATATACTATTACACGTTATACATATTACTAATAAAAGTCTTCGAAATTTAGGTTTTATCTTACGAAATTCAAGACATTTTAGTAATATGAGTACCCTCAAGTCACTGTATTTTTCGTTTGTTAGAAGTAAACTTGAATATTGTTTCGCAGTATGGAATCCCTTATATAATAAATATGTCAATGACATTGAACGGGTACAAAAAAGGTTTGTTAATTATTGTTCACGGAAATTTTGTCATTCGTTTAATTCATTGACATATAGTTATACATCATCATTGAATAATTTTAAACTTATCCCTTTATCTACAAGACGTATTTTGTCATGTATATATCTCTACAAGCTTGTACGTAATATAATTGATGATGTATCAAGTTTGGGTCATATCAACTTCAATATTCCACGACTATCCATGAGAATCAGTAAACAACAGTATACTTTTAATCTTAGTCTTGTAAAAACCAACTACGAACTTCGTGCACCACTTAGTAGTGTAGTATATACAATTTATGTGAAAGTAAAATTGAATTAGATATTTTCAATGACTCCTTCAATACCTTCAAAAAGTCTTTATATGCAAATTCAATATTACTATAATTGAACACATATTTATGTTTATTTTTCACATCTTTTCGCTCCGTATACGTTTATTATATTTATCTGTATTTATGTATTTCTCAACCCTCAATAATTGGGATTTTTATCCTGTTGAGTGGTAACAATAAATAAATAAATAATAGTTCGATCGCTATTTTAAGGGTCATCTTCTAGTCTAGATTTAGCTTCGATTACCCTTGTAAGACATATGGAATAATACTCTCAGGAATAAGTGCAGGGCTAAAATCTACTCATATGGTTAGATAATTCTACAAAATTCTTTCGGCTACTTTAAATAAAGTCTTAAAACTTTTAAAAAACTGTGGGCCGAATAACTGGTGATAATAGTGCGACAGGTATTTTAAGGGTCTTATTGTAGTCCAGATTTAGGTTTTACTGAGACCAACTTTGTAAAAATTCAGTGTGTTCAGTAAAATCTACCTTCCAATTCATATGGGACAACACGAGGTAGCACCGAAAGTTTCTGCAAACAAATATAACCAAAGTAGCTACGAAAAATAAATGCATGGCAAAACAAAAGTACATCCTTAGGTAGCATGGCAGTTCTTGTTACAATTCATTGTCTGTTATCAGTAATTTTCCATGCAGTTTTAAAGTACGCACGTCGTACTGAAAATGCAATTAACAACCGAAAATTTCCTAGACATATTTTACGAATTTAAAAGTTCGCTCTTTCCAAAAAAATGCATCGGTAAGCTTCGGGATGCTTTTGGAAATAAAGCACCCAGTATCAGATCTGTTTACAACTGGTACATGAATTTAAATTTCATCGAGTTTGTCTCAATAACGATTTACGCGAAGATCGGCCAATTTCTGCAGTTATGGATGAAAACATGGCTGCTATTCGAACAATGATTAAAGAAGACAACCGTGTGACATACATAATTATACGGGCTACTTTGGGCATTGGAATGACCACTATAAATAAAATTTTGCTTCATCATTTAAAAGGCAGGAAAGTTTGTTACCGTTGGATACCGCATAATTTAAATGATGGTCAAAAGCAACATCGTGTGGAATGGTGCATTAAAACATTAAAAAAGTACAACGAAGGTAAATCTAAAGCAGTGTATAGTATGACTAGCGAATGAAAGTTGACGTTTAGATTATTTAATAGATGTGGTTTCTTTGGAAACATTTGCCTATATATTTGATTTGAAAGGAACCTGACCCTTATGTATTCCGTTACAGAAGATTAGAATTGTACTCAATACCAGGAGGCATTTAAAATGGCCTTGCAACAGAATTCAGGGATGTATTTAAAAATCTCAGTCTCAGTCTCAGTCTCAGGTGTAAGGAACCCTCGAGTCGGAATTACTGTTAGAGGAAATTAAAAATGATCCTATTTCATAGAATTGCCAAAGTAATAGTTTAACGAAAAATGTTTAAAATATTTTAAACGCACCCCTGTTTTGATATTCAGGTACCCTAGTCGGCCATCTATTTTCAGCCAGATATAGTAATGTATTTCTGTGCTTTTGTAGACCAGTATTTAAATGGGTTCATGCAAAAATTTCATACCTGAATATTTCGTACAATTCTATTCACATCTATAAAATAATTTAAACGTCAACTTTCATTCGCTAGTCATACCATATGATATTATAACAGGTGATGAATCATGGACGTATGCATTTAAACCTGAAACAAAACTACAATCAGTTCAATGGGTCTTTCCAACAGACCCCAATCCTGTCAAAGTTAAACGAGTTCGAATTGTTGGTACAAAAATGATTGCCCCCTTTTTCTCAAAATCCGGTTCTACTGTCAATATTGTATTAGGATGTAGGAAAACAGTAACTTCTAATTGGTACTTAACAATGTGTTTGCCACGGGTGTTTGAAAAAGTGCGTAAAATAGTATTGCATCAGAACAATGTATCCTCACATATTGCTGCGCAAACTAAAGCCTATTTAAAAGAATCAAAGGTGAAATTATTGGAGCACCTACCATACAGTTACACTAAATATCTAGGCTACGGACAGAAAAAAAGCACAAATCACTGTCACCAACCAAATAATTCTACCAAAAATATATAATGGGTAAATGAAAGCCTCAACAAAGAATTTGTGCCAGAATACGTTGCCTTCTGTAACTTATGTTTTAATACACTATTATCGTACGTTTATTAATGTCGTACATAGACGGATTTGAATTGAGAACAAATATATTTCAAAAGTGTTCAGTGCTCGACTATAATAGAGTTTTTCCGGGCTTGATATGTAATATACAATTTTTTCAATAACGGTCGTCTAAAAATATGAGTAATAAATAAATAAATATATCATCACGGCATATTACTCATTGCTGGGTGTGCCAATCTGTTTTTGTTCGCAGATATCGCTAATAATGATGACATATTCATACCGTGCGGGCGTTTACCAGGCGTCACCTCACGGGCACTCATTGCTGGCGTGGAGAGAAATATGAGTAATAATATTTAAATAAAAATATTATTTATGTAAGGCACCTTCGTCAGAAAGTCCTATATTTATTTGTGATCTAAATGCATATCCTTTTTATAAACTATTCTAAAATATCTGTGTCGGTTGATAAACTTATCATCTCCAGCATTCACCGTTGATGTTTTTGTTTGTGAGTTAGTTCCAACATTTTCCGCGAATGCATTTCATTGTCTCTCCCATTGCTTTTGTGTTTGTTTCGTAAAAATAATGGATTGGAAATGGCAGGTCCCGATTCGGATACTAACTCTCCCTCGGGAACTTTTTTGCTCCATTTTCATTGTAAATAAGCAACGGCGAGTTCTCAGCACCCTGCCTTTTAATTATTATCAATATTAGATGTGATAATGATATTCTCCTGCTTTGATATTAATTAAATTGTTACTCTCTATCCGTAATTAATTTGCTAATTAGATAAAGTGAACGTTTATATTAGTTTACCTATCACTTTATTAGTTTGTCTTTCGCAAAATTGCTTCTAAATCACATTTACACGGAGATTCGATCAGCCGCAGAATGGAGTGTTGTGGCGGATTAATACCAGCTTACATTGGAAAGATATGCTGCGAGGAATACAATTATTTCTATTAAGTCTTCTTAAAATTTGGATGATATTATCTGACATTTCATATGTGAGATCTACGAGCACTACGTTTAGGGACAATTTTGTTCCTTTTTACATGTTATTATAATTGGAAGCAATCCCACAGTTCTCACGAAGCTAGTTACTGCTTTAGGAGTCAATTTCCTGATCTCATTTGTCGTGAAGAACCTTTTACCTAGATGGTTATGACCGATTCACAAAAAATATTAAGCTAATCCCTTTTTTGGATTAACGAATTTTACTCTAATTTTGCCAGTTTATTCCTTAAAATATAGTCTGATCTAATCCAAGAAACTACCTTTTTACCTTCCGCTATACTTGGTAAGGGAGGTATAGGGATCGTGCTAAAAACGCATATCGAGATATTGGTAAATAACCACGTTTTAAGGTCCCTAGAATCTAATTTTAACATTTTCACGATGATGTCTGTGTGTATATGTGTATATATATATATATATATATATATATATATATATATATATATATATATATATATATATATATATATATATATATATATATATATATATATATATATGTGTGTGTGTGTGTGTGTGTTTGTTTGTGTATGTGTATGTGTGTGGATCCTCCACTTTAACTCAAATACTATCTCTCAGAAAATTTTGAAACCTTGTATTTCGAACTTTTTCTGTAATGGCAAAATTAGATTTTGGCGTAAATCGGATAACCGGAAATGGCATTTTACTAGAAACTCAAAATAGTTTTTCTTCGAAAAATACCTTTAATAGTAATTTATGTATTAAGGGCATAATCAAATGATTGTAGCACGGGGGAATGTTTAAAGCTCGACGCGTAGCGGAGATCTTTAATTTTCCCGAGTGCTATAATCTTGATTATGCCCGTGGTACATACAACGTTTTATTTTATTTTGGTTCTCGAAATTCGAGGATTCAATGGGTATATATTCGGTATCGTTGTGCTGGCGTGAATTTTAAGTATGCTGTGGTTTCTAGCTATATTGTTTGTTTATAACAAATTTTAATTTAGTGTCAAATGAAAATGGAAGATATCGATTATTCGAAAGAAATATTGAGTGAATTTGACGTTGCCCAGAGCAAGTTGGTTCCACAGAAGTGAAAAGACGTATACGAGAAAGGATACGTTTGAATAGCTGTTGCTTGGCAACTTTATAAGCTCTCGGGCGATAAAAGCCAAATTGCGCCCGTTTTTGAGGGTGGATAAACAAGTTTATGATTCCAAAATAAAATAAATGTTATTTTTTCGAGATTAATCTTATTATAAAAATTAAAGATTATTAAATTTTCTATAGATTTGCATTAATACTTTTTCTATATATTGTATGGATAAATTTATAAAATTATTTATAATTTAAATCCAAGAGCCTACGCTTTAAATAAACAAAACGCAGTTATTCATATGTATGTAACTGAGAGATAATGGTCACTATCAAAGAACTAATGATTTCAAAATAATATTAGTAACGTAACAGCATAAGTAAATATGTAGGTATGTATTTAGATTAATAAAAATTAACGATTCACTAAAATGTTTAAGCTAATCCTCATTTTTGGATTACTGATTTCTATTCCAACCCGGTATTTAAAATTTAATCTTCATTTTATTATAGCTTCGGTGGCTCAATGGTTAGAGCAACGCCTCATGTCATGAGTGCCCTCGGGACTCTGTGTTCGAATCAACTAAGGCATGGATGGATGTGAATGTGAACTCACTCTGTAATTGGAATTTAATCCTGTTGATGGGTTTAAAAAAAGGTAGTAAATTGGATTAGATTATATTATAAGAAATAAACTGCCAGGTAATGGCGGGACGTATTGTGTTGGCCACACCAGATTTTTATTTAACGTTTGTCGAGGTTAGTGAAATGAATTTCATCGAATGACTAGGGCCCGGAATGTTTCTCCAATATGGGGCCCCAAGTTTGATTTCCTTCTTTATATGGCTTTTCAAGAAGGCCCGTAAAAGGGTAATTTGGCTCCCTTTTTAGCAAACTCATCTGTTTTTTCATTGCCTAAAACTCCTTCATGCCACGATACCCACTACAAAGTGAAGTGGTTATGTGCCTTTAAAGCATTATGTTGATCACTGGTCCTTTGACACTTTTGTTTAGGTTTATCAGAACACAGATATTTATTGCGTAGATCTCTGCTTGCAATATAGTGCAATTGGTGCCTATAGATACCTTTATTGGGTAACCTGGACTAAATAAACCCACTCTAATTTCTCCTGATTTTAGTTTTGAACCATCCGTTAACTCAGATTCAGAATTCAGTTGGATTAGTGTCTTATTTTGTATTTGTCGTTATTTGCTTTAAGCGAAGTCGTTCGTTGAAGCTTGGTGGGTGAAGACGTCGCCTCTGCATACATTATTGAAGCGAACTCTTTGCTATATTGATTCGCAGGGTTCACCGGAGATGAATAAAGACCATGAATGTTCCCCGACCGACGACTTTTCGCTTTTATTGCTGGATTTAAACACGTTACATTTACATCACTCGATCTCTATGATATTTTCGTCGACGGTACGGAACATCAGGTGCTCTGAATTCACAATCTGTTAGAAAGCTGGAGAAATTATAACGATGCAAACATATACACATTCATCTGCAGATTAATCTTAGTCGGCTAAATATGTTATTATATTATATTTGTTTCCTTCATTATATATACCTTGACATAGGCGTTTAACATGGGAAAACTGATTTTTATGAATAAAAAGTGTCCGGCATAAAATTAAGCCATGATATTTAACATGATAATAGTACATTATCTCGTGTACCTTATTTAATATTAATTAGATTATTATCATTTCGTAAATTAGAGAAAATTATAAATATCTGTCAATAAATATTTGTTGCAATATTTTATTACATAATATCAAAATAATTCATAAATAAAAAAATCTGATGTGGCCAGCACATTACCTTCCGTCAGTTCTATGTATTTTGTACAAATGTCATACAGAAAGTTCCTTGCTAAATTAAATATTCTATTTCTTGTACATTACCTTCCGGCAGTTGCATGTATTTTATGCAAATTTCATATAGAAAATGATTATTTTGTGACGTTTTCTATATACAGTGTAATGTATCTGCAGAAATAAAAGATTTATTATTATTATTATTATTACTATTATTTCTTATACATTACCTTAAAGCAGTTGTATGTATTTTATACAAATTCCATACAGAAAGCAAAAGATCCTATATTTCCAGTAAAATTATAAGACATTATGTCAATTTCACTTGACACTGACATCTTTCAATTAGAATTTTCTTAATATAGTAACTGTTTCCATAGCTATGGCTACTTTATGAAATTTAATTTCATTATAATTTTTTAACTCTATATCCATTTAATATTAAGTATAAAGTGCAATCAAATCGTATAGAGAATAAAATATTCTTTAATATTTATAATAACATCAAATGTGAAAAAATTATATTTAACACAGTTTTTTCAAGAAAAACTGTTAAAATCTTCAAATGATGGTACTTCCGGTTGACAAATTGTAACCAAAATCTAATCAGCTCTTCATATGGATGTAACGAAGAAGTATACGAAAATATTATAATTTTTGTAACTGTGGTATTAGAGTTATCGCAGACGAAAATTTTGTTACACACACACACACACACACACACACACATCCACACACACACACACATCCACACATACACACACACACACATACAGACATCATCGTAAAAATAGTAAATTCGTATTCTAGGGACCCTAAAACATGCTTATTCATCAAAAACTCATCATCGAATTTTTTGACCAAAGACAATACCTTCCTTACCTAAAGGTGACGGAAGGTAAAAAATAATAAAAAAACTATCTTGACGGAGATTCGAACCTCTACCTCTAAACGTCATCTCATTCCACAGTCAGCTATGCTATCCATTGACCTACAATGACAATTGCAATTATTTTGATATTACGTAATAAAATATTGAAACAAATATTATAACAGATATTTATAATTTTCTCTGATTTCCGCAATGATAATAATGTAATTAATATTAAATAAGGTACACGAGGTAATGTACTATTATCATGTTGAATAGCATGGCTTAATTTTAAGACGGGCATTTTTTATTCACAAAAGTCAGTTTTCCCATGTTAAACGTCTGTCAAGGTTTGCTTGGGATATATATACATATATATATATATATATATATATATATATATATATATATATATATATATATATATATATATATATATATATATATATATATATATATATATATATATATATATATAGTGTCTTACAACTCGCGCCCCAGAGCGAATGAGGAAACACGAGACTGCACTCGGATGAGTAATTTCGAAGAAAAAAATCTAGCTTAAAAGATATTCGAGAAAAGATGTCTTAAAATTGACCAACCAGAGACCTACACCTTTAACATGTGTTTGCCGTAATTTTACGTTACTATGGTTTTATACAAATCAAATCTTCTTTAAAATGTGTGGGCGACTGTAGTTTTCGAAAAATGTCAGTGTCAAATTAAATTTGACAAGGTGAATAAAAAAAGGCAAATTCTTACCATGTATTCAGCCGCTGATTACTTAGAAATGATTATAATTTTCGGAGAAAGTGGACGTAACGCCAGGGAGGCAGCACGAGTCCATTCGGAACGTTTTCCGGATAGAAATCTTGTGGATCATAAAGTGATATTGAGAGCCATCGCAAGGACGCATGCGACCGGTCAAGTTATACCAGATCAAATGACAATAATATTTTCGTTTTACACATTTTAAACAGCTGCTACAACACGTTGCACTGTACGATATAAATGATGACACCTTTGCTAACCTAAATTTGTTGACAGTGAAAAGTCAACTCTAAAGTGTCAAAATTACAGTAAGTCAAACAAATTTTGTAACTCACTAGTAGTATTTTCAATAATAATATCATCACACCTCAAAATATCCTTCTGGGATTGGTGGATTAAAAAGTCTTGTAATTCCGTTATGCACGCAGCCGTAAATTATTTTCTTCTATTTGTTGGCAGCATATTGTCGTCGGCAAGTGTCAGTTTCGTCTGGGGCGCGAGTTGTGAGACATCCTATATATATATATATATATATATATATATATATATATATATATATATATATATATATATATATATATATATATATATATATACAGAGAATTTATTTTAACGTGCAACATATGGTCAATCACTTCCATGGTTACACACTACTGTCAAAAAATAACAGCATTGTAATATTTGTCCATTTTAAAATGCAACATACAAAAATTTGTAGTTATGTATAATCAATACTAATTTCCAATAAATTAACCTACATGCTAATAACAAAAAATCAAAATTTTAATGTAGCACATCTTAACAAACTTTGTCTTACAAAAATTCAAAATTTTAATGTAATAAATGTTCAAAAATACCTCCATTCACACTGATACGATATCCTAGTCGCTCGTAGAAAGAATTGACACTATTTGTGATGTGTTCTGGAGGTATTTCCTGTGCTGCAATACTATTCATAATGTTGCATTTTAAAATGGACAAATATTACATTGCTGTCAATTTTTGACAGTAGTGTGTAACCATGGAGGTGATAAACCGTATGTTGCATTTTAAAATAAATTCTCTGTATATATATATATATATATATATATACAGGCTGGTAACTTGGACGACGCAGCATAGGGATTTCAATGATAAAATCATAATGTGCAGTTATTTGCTCCCCTAATTATTTTAGAGCAAAATTGTATTAAGATTTTTGTTACAGAAAAAAATGTTGCATCCGAATATGCTATTGTTTATAAATTTCCAATTTCCGAAACCGTAAAAATAGTCGAAAACAATAATAACATTTTTGCAAAAATCATTGGTGCCATGGAACAAAAGCGCAAACATGTCATAGATTCTTTACGTTTAAACCTTAAAGATATTTTAAATTTCGTTCCCGTCAAGCTACATTGTTGTACTCAACTATTACATTGTTGTCAACAACTACAATAAAAATGTTTTCATTTTCCTTATTTTGAAAATAAGTTTAAACGTCAAGAATCTACAGCAGATGTTTCCGTTTTTGTTTAAATTTTTGTTCCATGGCATCAATGATTTTCGACTATTTTTACGGTTCCGGAAATTGAAAAATTATAAACAATAGCATGTTCGGATGCAATATTTTTTTCTGTAGCGAAAACCTAAATACAATTTTGCTCTAAAATAATTAGGGGAGCAAATAACCGCACATTAATATTTTACCATTGAAAGCCCTATGCTGCGTCGTCCAAGTCACCATCCTGTATATATTAGTACTAGTTGTTAGAAAAATGTAGAATTAAAATGTTATTACATTACGACATAGGCATTAAATGTATTTCATGTTGCAAAAAATAAAAACTAAGCTAATTTTTTATTTAATCCGAAACCGAAAAGAACCGGAACCGTAACGAAAACGAAATTTATTTGTTTTTTTAACCGAAACGAAAACAGATATGATATTTTTAGAAAAACCGTAAATATAACCGAAACCGAATTTTTATTAATGTAAAAACCGTTAACCGTAACCAAACCCCAAAACTTGGGTTCGAGTCCCTGGTCCCAAATCACACTGTGCATGATATTGAGAGGTAAAGGCTGTATTTATTTTTTGCAGATTTTTTATGTGGTATTATAATTAAAGATAAAATTTCAATTAAAAAGCTTAGGTAAAATCCTCGATGAATAATAAAAACGTACCCTTTAAAATATAATTTAGTTAATCCTATCTTAAGAGGCATTAATTCTCGTTGATATTCCCCTAACTTTGAAAAGAACTTATCAATAGAGTATTAAAATCCCATCATGGATTTTATGCTTATCGGATAAAAACAAACAGTAATTTTTTCCCGCAATCGCTCTTACACAGAATATTCCAACCTTTAGAAACGTTTTAAAGAATATTTTACCTGCCAACAATGTAAAATAAGTAGACATATTCATAAAATAAATCTCCTTACAATAATACCGTATTGAGTAGAGTCGAGTCTCCGATTTTGGATCAAAGCTTTTATTCGTTCCGAGGCTATAATCTTTGACACTTTGTGATAGAAATCAAACAGTGAAACAGCGGTTTGCTTGTTAAACATAAGAGGGATTTTTGTTGCTTTCAGCGGAATGGAATGACCATTACTATAAACGCGAAAGAACTGAAATGCTTTCGATATTATTGACCATTAGGCTTTCCACAAACGATATGAGAAATACACAATATAGAAAATGCATCTAGTAGGTATACTTAGTTCACAAATATCAAACTATAAATACCGGTGAGTATTAAAAAACGAATTCTGTTTAAAACTCCATAACCTCGGAGTACATAGAGATTTCGATTTCAAATTTTTATCTCTTGCAGACTAAAGGTGCATTCACAAATGAAAATCAGGTTTAGATTTATGGTTTATACTTTAGATTTAAAGTCTTTGGCCGCATATTATGTTATGACTCCATTCACACTTCAGAATTTAGGGTCTCTAAATCCAAATCATAAAGCTAAACATTGCAAGGTCCAAACTTTAGGTTTATGATTTAGTTTGACGTCACAAACTTCACCAATGAGAACGAGTCTGAAATAATATAGATATATACATTCATCTTTATTTAGTACCCACTTGGTGGATTCGGCTTTTAAACAAATGCAAGAAGAAAATGGAGACTGTCATAACTTAATTTCTGAAATATAACCAATAATGCCAAGCGAATGACAGTTTCACGGCGTACAGGTGTCTTGTTGAGTACTGCTCTGCCGATATTTTAATCTTGTTTTTGAAGCATTTACACAGATGTCTGTACATATCAAAATTAATTTTCAGGTAATTTAAACTTACATTTATTAATGACTTACTTAAACCTAAACAAAAATCATAAATCTAATTTTCAATTGTGAATGCACCTTAAGGGTTTAAAAGTATTCTTACCAAATTGCAAACATTTATGTTCAAAAACAAGTGAATAGCGATTTTCTAAATTTGCTATTCAAATCTACCAATACAAATTAATAATTTTATAATCGGCTTAAACGAAGTAGGCTATTATTGAAACAAATGTAAATATGATTGTGAGAAATATTTCGAGTTAGTTGTAAGCGCTGAATTCAATATACACTACTGGAATGCACCGTCCGTCAGCTTTATATTGTGCGAAGAGAGAATGCATGACTGAGGGTTTTCCGTCTTTGTTTTATTCATTTCGAGTTAAAAAATTATTTTCATTGCCAAATGTCAAATAGTTAATGTCCTTTCAATACTGTTATTTTTATTCTTATTGTCGACATTAAAGAATAGTCTACTTTCATTTTCTCTTTTATTGGAGTAATAACGATTTTAAACATTATTTATTTTATTTTATTTTGGAACCATAAACTTGTTTATTCGCCTTCAAAAACGGGCGCAATTTGGCTTTTATCGTCCGAGGGCCTATAAAGTTGCCAAGCAACAGCTATTCAAACGTCAAAATAGATAAATGTCAGACAACGCAATAAATTTGATAAATAAATGAAAATAAATATATCATCATGGCATATTACCCATTGCTGGGTGTGCCAATCTGCTTTGCAGGCAGATTTCGGTAATGATGATTGTAGAATTAGAATTCTTTATTAAATGTCAACTCTATACATGTCAAATATAAAAACATAATAATAATATAATAACAACAGATATCCTAAGTTAACTATATATTTCCCTACATCCCTCTTTCTATTTCAAGCCATAGAGCTCTGGATTCTCTTCAGTTTGACAGGGTAATTTTTTCAGGAATCTTCTGTTTCTTCTAATTACTTGTTTGTCAGTTTCTATTAGATACGACCGAGGTTCTTCTGTTTTCTTTATTATTGTTCCCTCCTTTCTTTTATCAACAATCCAAACTCTTTCCCCTTTTATTAATTCAGGTAAATACTTGGTTCCATGCCTTTTGTCATAATTTCTTTTTTGTTTATTTTGATCTTCTCGGATATTTTGGCGTATTTCGTCGTGATTAGGTAATTTTGGCTTCAAGTGGGCTCTTGTTGAAGGTAAAATATCCCTTAAATTTCTTCCCATTAACCTTTTGGCTGGGGAATCACCTGTTCTTAAAGGTGTATTTCTGTAAATTAATAAGGCTGCATAAAAATTTTGTCTATTCTTCTTTAATAAGTTTTTCATTACAGCTACATTGTTTTCGATTTTTCCATTTGATTGTGAATGAAATGGACTACTAGTTGTCAACGTTATGTCGTAACTTTTACAAAATTTCTTAAATTCTGCGCAGTTGTACTGTGGTCCATTGTCACATCTGATTTGTTCCGGTATTCCATGTCGGGCAAATGTTTCTTTCATTTTAAATATAATGTCACTACTTCTTTTTCTACTTATTTTAAATATTTCTGGATAGCTGGAATAGTAATCAGTAATTAATAAGTATGTCTCTCCTTCAAATTCAAAAATATCTGTAGCAACTATTTCCCATGGTCGAGATGGTATAGGACTTGGTAACAATGGCTCAACATTTATTTTCGAATTTTTTATACAAGTTTCACAATTTTTTATCATTTCTTCGATATGTAAATTTATATTAGGCCACCAAACACATTCATTCGCTCTAACTCTAGATTTTGTAATGCCTTGATGACCAGTATGTATTTTTTCCAAAACAGTTCTTCTGTCATGCTGAGGTATAATAATTTTGTCTTTATAACAAATTATTCCATCTATTTCACTTATATAATCTTTATATTTAAAATAAGGATAAACTATCTCCGAACATTTTTGCTTTTCTGGCCAGCCAAATTTTATATATTGTCTTAGGATTTGAAATGTGTCATCTTTGTCTTGATAAATTGATTTGTATATTTCACTTACATTAATTTGGTGATACAGGACATCCTCATCATTAATTCCAATATTCATTGGCGCTCTGCTTAATGCGTCTGCTACATAAAATTCTTTTCCTGGTACATGTATAATTTCATAATCAAAACATAACATACGCATGCGAAACCTTTGTAACCTTGCGCTGAGTTCTTCAATTGGTTTATTCTGAAGGATTTTGATTAGTGGCAAATGATCTGTTCGAATTTGAAATTTTTTACCAATTAAATATTGCCTTAATCTTTCACATACCCATACGATCGCTAAAGTTTCTTTTTCGATTTGAGCATACATTCTTTCTGTATTACTGAGGGATTTTGAACAATAAAGAACTGGTCTCCAAATTCCATCCTCTTGAAGTTGTTCTAAGTATCCACCAATACCGAAAGACGATGCATCTGCTGAAATTCTTAATTGTTTTTTCACATCATATGAAACTAATACTGGGATACTCGTCAATGTTTTCTTCATTGAATTAAAACATTTCTGATGTTGTTCATTCCAATTCCAATCTTGATTCTTTTTTAAAAGTTCTCTTAAACCATGTGATAATGTTGACGAGTGTGGAATGAATTTAGTTAAATAATTAAACATGCCCAAAAATCTTTGTACGTCTTTAATATTTTTTGGTTCAGGATATTCCATTAATGCTTTTATTCTTTCTGGATCAGCTACTATATTACCATTCTCTTCAATAATGTGGCCTAAAAATTTTAATTTTCTAAACCCAAATTCGCATTTCTGTTTATTTAGAGTTACCCCATTTTCTTTTAAAACATTTAAAACTTTCATCAATCTTGCTTCATGTTCTTCCTCATTCTTTCCATAAATGACTATGTCATCGATATGTACCTTAACTCCTTCTATGTTTTTCAATATTTTTTGCATGGTTCGCTGGTATACTTCTGGCGATGATGATAATCCTTGAGGTAATCTTTTATAAACGAATCTTCCAAATGGCGTAATAAAACAAGTATATTTTCTAGATTCCAAACTTATAGGTAGCTGCCAATATCCATGTTTCAAATCTAATTTAGAGAATATCTTCGCTCCTCTCATATCTGTTAAAGTTTCTTCTACACTTGGTAACTGAAATCTTTCTCGAATTACTTGTTTGTTTAATTCTGTAAAATCTGTACAAATTCTTATTTTCTTTTTATCTCCTTCGCCTTTCACAGCTAAAACCATTGGTGCGCAATATTCAGTTGCCTCTATTATTTCTTCTATAACTCCTTCCTTTTTCATGCCTTCAATTTCTTTCTTTGCTGGCTCCATTAATGCAAAGGGTATTCTTCTAGGAGTTGTTATACTTGCTGGTCTTTCTTCCTTAACCTTTATATTATATTCTTCATTTTTGATTTTACCAAGACCTTCGAATAATTCTGGATATTGTCTTAATATTTTGTTTTTTAATGTTTCATTTTCAACTTCATTTACTGATAAATAATCGTTGCTAAATTTAAGTATTCCCAATTTTATTATATCTGGTCTTCCTAATAAATTTTCGTTTGTTTTCAAAACGTATGCTGTCATTGATATTTTCTTACTATTCCATTCTACAGGTAACTTTACTTTTCCTAGTACATCTAATTTATTTTGTCCAGGTCCTACTAAAATTTCTCTTGTTTTTTCAATATTACATAAATGACTTAATTTTTTATACACTCCCCAAGAGATAATACTTTCATCAGCTCCAGTATCCACCTTAAATCTAATTCTGAATGGTCCGATCTGAAACTTTATGTACCATGGTGTATTTTCTTTATTAATACTATTTATATTTTTGATCTCACCCAATTCTATATCACTTCTTCCAGAATCTGATTCTTGATCTTGATTTCCTTTTTCTATTTCATTTACATCCCTTGTTCTGCACATTCTTCCATAATGACCCTTTAAGGAACATCGGTAACATTTTACATTTCTGGCATTACAATTTTGATAATCATGTTTTGGTTTGATTCCACATCGTGTACACATATTTTTGTCTATTTCTTGACTTTTATTCCAATTATTACGGTTTTTGTTATTTACATAAGGCTTTTTATTGTTTCTTATATTGTCAATTTCTTTCTGATTAACTTGTCTTATTTCTTTATTTTGACTTTTTATTAATTCTGACTGTAAAATTTTGTCAATAGTAACTTGTAATGTGAGATTGTTATTTAATTGTAATGATTCCGATAATTTTGTGTCTTTTATGCCAACTATTAATCTGTCTCTTATTAATTCATCTTCTAATGCGACGTAATTACATTTCTTCCCTAATTCTATTATTGATGCAATATATTCTTCAGCAGTTTCTGTTTCAAATTGATTTCTTCTGTTGAATATTGCCCTTTGATATATTATATTGGATTTTTTTATATAATAGTCTTCAAATAATTTTACTGTTTCCTCATATGTCTTTAAATCATTTTCTTTTTTCTGCAAAGTGACCAAAACTTTATTCACTTTACTACCCATATGCAGTAAAAGATTATTAATTTGTATATTTTGTTCATGTTTCTCTAACTTCACAGCTTTCCTATATCTTTCATATCCCGTTATCCACCCTCTCCAATCTTCTCTTTCGAAAGAAAATCTCTCAGGAATTGGTGCCGAAACTGTCTGTGATTGTAGTGAAGTCCCCATCTGACCCTGCACTTGCATATTTACAACAAGTGTTTGTAAATTGTGAACCAATTGTTCCAATTCTTCCACTCTATTTTCTGCCATTATATCAATTTTTTACACCTGACACCATGTAGAATTAGAATTCTTTATTAAATGTCAACTCTATACATGTCAAATATAAAAACATAATAATAATATAATAACAACAGATATCCTAAGTTAACTATATATTTCCCTACAATGATGACATATTTGTACCGTGCGGGCGTTTACCAGGCGTCACCTCACGGGCGCTCATTGCTGGCGTGGAGAGTGCACCACAGGGATCAATTTTGTGCCATTTGAAATTGGAAATATTTGGCGTCGGTCGGGATCGAACCCGGTTCCCCAGATTTGCGACCAGACACTCAGGCACGCGGCAACGAGACCCCATAATAAATAAATAAATCATATTTTTTAAATACCGCTGTTCGTATCCTTTCTCGTATACGTCTTTTGACTTCTGTGGAACCAACTTGCTCTGTGCATCCTCGAATTCATTCGATATTTCTTTTGAATAATCGATATCTTTCATTTTCATTTGACACTACTAAATTAAAATAAAATAAAACGCTGTATGTACCACGGGCATAATCAAGATATATCACTCGAGAAAATTAAAGCTCTTCGCTACGTGTCGAGCTTTAAACTTTCCCCCGTGCTACAATATTTTGATTATGCCCTTAATGCCTATTAAAAACCTACAAAAAATTATCTTATAAATAAATGTCTAGATTTTGAAATGAATTTCTATAATTCAAAGTAGAAATTTGAATATCTGAAGAAAGAAATATTCAAGAATGGACTCCATTCGGATTTACAATTATTTATGCAATAACTCTTTAACACAATGCGACTAATTTTTATATTATTTTTTACCTCCCGCTACCCTTGGTAAGGGAGGTATAGGGATCGTGCTAAAAATCGCATATCGAGAGTTTGCTAAATAACCACGTTTTAAGGTCCCTAGAATCCACGATGATGTCTGTGTGTATGGGTATGTGGATCCTTTACTCTAACTCAAATACTATAATTCAAAAAAATTTGAAACCTTGTATTTCGAACTTTTTCTGTAATGGAAAGAGCCAGTTAGATTTGGGTGTAAATCGGATAACCGGAAATGGCACTTTACTAGAAACTCAAAATAGTTTTTCTTCGAAAAATACCTTTAATTGTTATTTTTTCGAGATTAATGTTATTATAAAAATTAAAGATTATTAAATTTTCTACAGATTTGCATTAATACTTTTTCTATATATTTAATGGATAAATACATAAAATTATCTATAAATTTAATCCCGGAGCCTACGCTTTAAACAAGCAAATCTCCTTGGTTACACAGTTCATATCTTAAATGTATGTAACTGATAGATAAATGTCACTGTCAAAGAACTAATCATTACAAATTAATAACAGTAATGTTTTAAAAAGAAAATAGTAAATAGAACCGTAGTTATATGGAATGGATCTTAATACAGTTTCCGCAATAACTAAATATGTAAGTATGTATATTTAAATTAATAAAAATTAAATAGCGGGAGGTTTGGTGTTGGCCATTAGATTTTTTTATATTGACATATGGGGCTATTATAATTTTGTTTTATTTTTACCTTCCGTCACCTATAGGTAAGGAAGGTATTGTCTTTGGTCAAAAAATTCGGTGGTGAGTTTTTGATGAATATGCACGTTTTAGGGTCCCTAGAATACGATTTTACTATTTTTACGATGATGTCTGTATGTGTGTGTGTGTATGTATGTATGTATGTATGTATGTATGTATGTGTGTCCGTGTGTGTGTGTGTGTGTGTGTGTGTGTGTGTGTGTGTGTGTGTGTGTAACAAAATTTTCGTCTACGATAACTTCCATACTACAATTCTAAAAATTATAATTCTTTCGTATTTCTCTTCGTTAAATCCATGCGAAGAGCTGATTAGATTTTGGTTAGAATTGGACAACCGGAAGTACCCTCATTTGAAGATTTTAACAGTTTTTCTTGAAAAAACTATGTTAAATATCATTTTTTCACATTTAATGTTATTGTAAATATTAAAGAATATTTTATTTTCTATACGATTTGATTGCATTTTATACCTAATATTAAATGGATATGGAGTTAAAAAATTATAAAGAAATTAAATTTCATGAAGTAGCCATAGCTGTGGAAACAGCTACTATATTAAGAAAATTTTGATTGAAAGATGTCAGTGTCAAGTGAAATTGACATAGTGTGTTTGTCTTATAATTTTACTGGAAATAGGTATAGGATCTTTTGCTTTCTGTATGGAATTTGTATAAAATACATACAACTGCTTTAAGGTAATGTACAAGAAATAATAAAAATAATAATAAATCTTTTATTTCTGCAGATACATTACACTGTATAAAGAAAACGTCACAAAATAATAATTTTCTGTATGAAATTAGCATAAAATACATGCAACTGCCGGAAGGTAATGTACAAGAAATAGAATATTTAATTTAGCAAGGAACTTTCCGTATGAAATTTGTACAAAATACATAGAACTGACGCTGACGGAAGGTAATGTGCTGGCCACATCAGATTTTTTTATTTAATTTTTATACAGAATGTTGGGCTGATGTGCCAGTAATATAATATTAAGTTCAGTGGTTGTAACATTGTCTAATTATATCGAGATTTCTTCTAATACTGACACTTCACTTAAGTAAATCTTTCTAACATAAATATTGTTATTAGGCGACTAATAGAAGCTGGATCAATTTTCGGAAAATCTGAGAGTGGAAGGTCAGTAACTGTTATACAAATTTAGATGTGGTACATGAACTGTCTCAGCTTTTCTGAAAATTAGTCAACTTCTATCAGTCGCCTAATGGCAGATTTGAATGTGAATTTTAGAAAAACGCTATTCACTTTCTTTAATATAAATTTTTGAAATTTGGTTGTACGAGTAATACCTTTCAACTCTTTGTTTGCAGGAGATCAATATTTCAATGTATTCTGGAGTCTCAAACAGGATTCGTTTTTTAATAGCCACCGGTTTTTAATTGTATTTTGTTTAATTAGGATTTCGTTTGTTATTTTGCTAAATGCTCTTCGTCAAATTTGGAATTTTCAAGCCAATCCAAGCTTTTTTAGTTTCAGCCAAGGTACTTGGCTTACTATAAGATATTTGGTAATAACGTATATAATAACTGTCTTGTAATGGAACCCTCCCTAGTTATATTTTACGATAAGGACCCCTCTTCCGCAATCTGGCTAAAAGTCCCTAATTATTTTTTCATAATCCTTTTCGATCGTTGGCAAAAATCTCCTTCTTCCTATATTTGTTCATCATAAACCCTTGGCTGAGTACGGTCGTAGAATAACAAGTACCAATTTTCCTGTTCTCAAGTATCTAGCCGCATTATCTGAGACGTAAATATCCTGCACGCACCCAATTGCGTGGCGTGTGTACGACGTCGCGACGCGTGCCGAATACACACGACGTCTACCGACCCACCGCGACTACCAAAACAAACCAGAAATGTAAAAATAATATCCAGACTCACTCGCGGGATATGAATATTGATAAAGAATTCACTTTAATATTTCCTGCGATTATATGCCGTATATCAAAGGCAATAAGTGTTGAAATACAAAACACAAAATATCAAATTTTATTTCGGAAAAATAAGAACTTAGGGTGGATAAATATGATTAATATTGAATGAACAACAAACAAAATAATATATTGAAAGACAAGTATTACAATGATCCTTATTGTAATACGCGTACAGTTTGCAAATTTACTTTTACTAATCAAAGAGTACACCTACTTGTGTTTGGTTTAAGGCGAAGTGCGCCAAAACAATATCTTATCATGACCTTTAAAAATCTGGTGTGGCCAACACAATACCTCCCGCCATTTACCACCCGAGTCACAAAAAAGATTAAGCTAATCCTTATTTTTGGATTAGCGAATTTTACTCTAATTTTGGCAGTTTATTTCTTAAAATATAGTCTAATCTAATCCAAGTAACTACTATTTTTGATAATAAAATGAAAATTAAATTTTAAATACCGGGATAGTAGAGAATTCACTAATCCAAAAATAAGAATTAGCTTAAACTATTTTGCGAATCGTTATTTTTAATTTAAATACATACTTACATTTATACTTATGCTGGAAACTGTATTGATTTGCTTTCCTATTGCTCTATTTACTTTTTTCTTTTTAAAACATTACTAATATTAAAGTTCTTTGACAGTGACATTTATCTGTCAGTTACATACATTTGAATAACTGCGTAATATTTGAATAAAGCGTAGGCTCTGGGATTTAAATTATAGATAATTTTATAACTTTGTCCATAAAATATGTAGAAAAAGTATTAATGCAAATCTGTAAAAAATTTAATAATCTTTATTTTTTATTAATCATTAATCTCGGAAAAAATAACATTTAAAGGTATTTTGCGAAGAACAACTATTTTGAGTTTCAACTAAAGTGCCATTTTCTGTAACCCGATTTACACCAAATGATAGTATTTGAGTTAGAATGGAGGATCCACACATACATACATACATACATGCACACATACACACATACACTCACTCACTCACACACTAACACACACGCACGCACGCACGCACGCACGAACGCACACACACACGCACACACACACACGCACACACACACACACACACACACACACACACACACACACACACACACACACACATACAGAAATCATCGTGAAAATGTTAAAATTGGATTATAGGGACCTTGAAACGTGCTCATTTACCAAAATCTCGATAAGCGATTTTTAGCACGATCCCTATACCTGCTTTACCAAAGGTAGCGGGAGGTAAAAATGACAAGTGTTGTTTTTAACTCAAACCACTGTGATTTTTAAAAATTTCTTTGTTTAAATCAAAAAGTGTTAGTGTTATTGGTCCAACATGAAGTGCTTTTACTATTATAACAAGTAAATGAGAATAGTATATTTTATACTCAGGGACTAAAGTGCATATTCAATCCCGTGGGTGAAGTTTATTTCCCGAGCCGAAGGTGAGGGAAATAATCACCTGAGGGATTGAATGCACTTTAGTCCTGTGGTATATAAGCTATTTTACGCACTACCGTATCAAATGGAACCATATTAGTGTAAAAGAAATTAATCTTACAATTTGACAATACAAATGTCAAAAATTTTGTTCAAATTTAATCTCAACGCCTGCTCAAAATTTAATGCAGGTACGAATACAGGGAATTTATTTTAATGTGCAACATATGGTCAGTCACTTCCATGGTTACTACACACTATTGTCAAAAAATGACAGCAATGTAATATTTGTCCAATTTAAAATGCAACATACAAAAATTTGTAGCTATATATTTTCAATACTAATTTCCAATAAATTAGCCTACACACTATTAACAAAAAATCGAAACTTTAATGTACCACATCTTAACAAACTTTGGCTTACAAAAATTCATAATTTTAATGTAATAAATTTTCAAATATACCTCCATTCCCACATTCACACTGAGGCAATATCCCAGTCGCTCGTAGAAAGAATTAACACCATTAGTGATGTGTTATGTTGCATTTTAAAATGGACAATATTACATTGCTGTCATTTTTTGACAGTAGTGTGTAACCATGGAAGTGATAAACCATATGTTTCATTTTAAAATAAATTCTCTGTATATAAATCATAGTAACACTATATGATGTTATGGAAACATCTTGTTTATTTTTACTTTAGTCCCCCAGGGACTTTTTCATATTTAATCCCTCTAGGATTGAATTTGAACTTAGTCCCTGAAATGAGTGATTAGAATCGCTCTTTAGTCTCGGGAGTGCGAAAAAGATATTATGTATGGCACATTACACATAACTCCCATAACATCAAACTTCAACCTTTAGTACCTCTGTTGTGATCCCTGTAAATATATCAATGTCTTTTGGCTAACCACTGCGCTACCACTGCGCTACCACTGCCAAAGGTCGTAAGTCGTGTTGAATCCGTAATTCGGCAATTATTCAGTAGAAGCATGGCTTAGAAACTATGAATATTATTCACGAAGCATCAGCACTCAATTATCGCCGTTCGATCGGATTGTCGGACGCTGGCCAGTCCGTAATTTGCGACGCCAAACGCCCGACGCCCGATAGTTTGGGAGTTGCAGCATTCTTGACACTAGCGTCACAACTTTATGCCAGTGGAGAATAGTTTGCGCACCATCTTAATTAGTTTTCTTTCTAATAAAGAGGAATTTCACCTGGTGTCCAGGTAATTGGAAAACAAAGACACCTTTACTAAATTGGTGTAGCTATAATCTTAACAAATAAATAGTAGTTTTTTAATTCAAGGAAAAAGGTTTTTAAATAAACCCGTAAAAGTCTAATTCACACTGTTCAAATTTATTGACAGAAATTACCGACAGGTTTCGGTCATTTAATGACCATTTTCAGGGTACAGGTTTGACTACAAAGAAATGTAACAATTGTACAAAATGTATAAATACATAATAATAAAAAATCTGATGTGGCCAGCACATTACCTTCCGTTGGTTCTATGTATCTTGTATAAATGTCAAACAGAAGGTTCCTTGCAAAAGATTCTATTTCTTGTATATTATCTTAAGGCAGTTGTATGTATTTTATACAAATTCCATGCACGAAGTTTCTAGCAAAAGATCCTATATTTCCAGTAAAATTATAACACAAACATACTGTCAACTGCACTTGACACTGACACCTTTCAATCAGAATTTTCTTAATATAGCAGTTGTTATAATATATGATATTTAATTTTTTTTATAATATTTTAACTCTATATCCATTTAATATGAAGTATAAAATGCATTCAAATCGTATAGAGAATAAAATATTCTTCAGTATTTATAATAACATTAAATGTGAAAATTTAACATCGTTTTTTCAAGAAAAACTGTTAAAATCTTCAAATGAGGGTACTTCCGGTTGACCAATTATAACAGAAAACTAATCAGCTCTTCATATGGATGTAACGAAGAGGAATACGAAAGAATTATAATTTTTGGAATTGTAGTATTAGAGTTATCGTATTAGAAAATTTTGTCATACACACACACACACACACACACACACACACACACACACACACACACACACACACACACACACACACACACAGACACACACAGACACACACACACACAGAGAGAGACACACACACAGACGCGCACACACACACACACACACACACACACACACACACACACACACACACATACACACATACATACAAATGCACGCACGCACGTACACACACACACACTCACACACACACACTCACTTACTCACTCACACACACACACACACACACACACACACACACACACACACACACACAAACAGACACACCCACACACATCATCGTAAAAATAGTAAAATTGTATTCTAGGGACCGTAAAACGTGCTTATTCATCAAAAACTCACCACCGAATTTTTTGACCAAAGACAATACCTTCCTTACCTAAAGGGACGGAAGGCAATTAACAAATACTTACACATTACGAAAATATAGAAGAACGATACGAAATAAAAATGAAATGTAACAATAAGATAATTAAGGTGCAATGTAAAATCAAAATTAAAAATATCGAAAAAAATTTTTTCCGAAAAAAGTGCAAAGCAGCCAAGCGATAATGTACAACTCCAACGATGATGAAAAATCATGTAAGGACGGAAAGGAGCAGGAAGGACATGAATGATCACGTAATGGCGTCGTAATCTAGTAGGATGTTTATTTTTTAACATTTCAATTTATTATTTATTTGAGAGCTTTAAGCGTTAGTCATTTTTTCACTACGATCTGTAAGATCTATTGTAATGTCCCTCGCGTGTTAGGCTAATATAGCTAAGTAAACAGTAAATTGTATACAGTAATTTTTATTTTTTGATTAATAAACTAATTTGGTTATAAATATTTATATTCGTGTGTACAATTAAAAAAAAAATGATAGGTACATTTTACGTAAAATATAGTTGTTTATGTTGCATTATATAGAAGCATATAATTTATTATAGATTGTAATCAGAGAAGAAGCATGTCATATTTCATATTTCATTTCCATTAAATTCGTTTTATGTAGACGGAAATTATTATGTTTAACATAACACTTTTATTTCGTAATGTATATACTCGTTTATTTTTTAAAAAAAACGTACATATTTGTACCACTTATTAGCAACAATGAAATGTGCTTTATTCATTTTTAGGGAGCAGAAATTTATCGTACAATCCCGTCCAAAAATATTAGTACACGGTACACCCACTGAACTCAATATACAGGCCGAGTCTTTGAAATGACCGTCTTCGATATCTCCCTTGCCGTTAGTATTAGAGCATAAATTTATTGACAGAATTTATTCGTCAACTCAAGGAGTATAACATAAAATTATTTTCACATATACAGGGTGTTGTATTACGGCTCGGCGAGAATTGTTTCTTTTATTGTAAATGGAACACCCTACATATTTTCATATATTTTGAATTGTATTTCATTCACCTATGCGCACATATAATATTTTTAAATTTTTCCTCGGCGTTGTCAAGTTATTCCGTTTTTTCTCTGAATATGACCTAATACACGCATTGCTTTATAAAGGCATACTGAAGTTAATTTAATAATAAAAAACAATTCTGTACAACTATACTCTATATGTTCTGATATAATTTAAAAAAATATTTATATACAGGGTGTTCAATAAAGCGAATCAAATTTACTCAATTTCAAATTACTATAACTCGTCAATTTCAAATGGAACATCCTATATTTTATTATTTAGTTGGGTTTCTTTTTATCTTATCTTTCTATGTAATTAAGGGTATCCTATACCTAAACCAATAATTTATTTAAATTAAATCTAGTATACTATGCAAATTGTGTTTTTATTAAGAAACAATTGCAATAATAGACAGTAGTTTACATTAGCCAATAAATAAAACTGTTTATTATTAATATTTGTGCGATTAGGTATTGATAGTTCTTTTTGCGAAAAATTCATATGAATAAATTATTATTACCTAATTGTACTAATATTAATAATAAACAGTTTTATTTATTGGCTAATGCAAACTACTGTCCATTATTGCAATTATTTCTTAATAAATATTTTATAAATTTAACACTAAAATATTTCATTGTTATTTATTATTACTTAAATTTAAATTCAATAATTAAGTCATATCAGCCGTGTTCATTCGGGCTGTGATTCGCAATCTAAATGATAAAAGTGATCATGATGTCATCGTTACCCAATAGTGTCAAGGTTTACGAGCATGCGCATAATTCCAGGTTAGGTGTTTATGTGAGATAGACTTATGCAGCAATGATATTTTCATTTTACAGTGATGGCTTCAAGAAAAGCAAAGGATCAGCAATACATTAGTTAATATTAATTAATGTGTGGAAGCGTTTTCTGTCATTTCCTACCCAACAGATTGTCATTCCCCATTTTTTTACTTAATAAAGTAAAAAACGAAAATAAATAGGTACAATATTGAAATTTTGGTTATTTTATGATATAATGCACATACAGAATTTAAACAATAAAAAGTAATCGAAAAATGAAATAGAACCGGTACATAACATTGCAAAACAAGTTAGAAAATTGTAAATCAAATAAACTACAAAAAAATAATATCTATTACAATATAAATAATAGTATAGATTACTTTACTTTTCATTCAGTGAATTTAGTAATCAAATCTTTATAATTCAAAAACTAGTTTAAAGCATTATTTTTAATATACAACATAGACAAACTATTTAATTTTTGTTACCCTAAAGTACTTCTCAAATAATTTTTTACTCTTTTGAGAACTGAAAATGTCCACTTTCCGCCTGCATTGCTTATTGGCAAAGTTAGATATATTCTTAAAATATCCAAATTTGGAATTGTTGCTATTATATTATTTTGTTGAATAAATGAATGCATTAATTCTGGTGTTGATAATTTGCAACGATAGTGCTCGCAATGTCTCACCACCAGATACCAGATGGCAGACGAATGTATAGACGATAATTCCCTACTTTTAATTCAATTCTGTGAATCTACATAAATATTATTTTCAGTTAGCTTTAGCTAAAATGTATTACATTTTGGTTATAATATAAAATTCAAAATAATTATTAATGATGCATTTCTGATTTACAGGCATTAGTCATTTCCGGGCCCTATTTATTACGGGCCCTAGGCAATTGCCTAGTATGCCTAGTGGTTAATCCGGGCCTGAACCTCCAACCTCTAAAAGGTTAGAAATCGACATATTACTATAATGATTTTGAATAATAGAGGATTCCTTAATGTCGACAATGAGAATAAAGTGCACTAAGGAACCTGACTTCATTTGACATTTGTCAATGACTATTTCACTCATAAATATATAAACCAATCCAAATTCAGGATTCTACCTAGTTACCAAATTTCATTTCGACAAAACAGCGTCACAAAAGTTTTTTCGCACTCTTTAAGCCAATAAGATGTCGTAAGTGAGTTTTGATAAGTGAAATTTTTTTGACGTTTTAGAAACATATTGTTTACATACCTGTCAAAGTCTGTATACTTTCAGTGTTATCAGTTTTTATTAAAAACGAGTCGATTTGGACATGAATCTATTTTACACGTTGAAAAAGCAAACTGAAACATAATACCTCTGAATACAATAAATATTTACAAGATTTTTGTCAAGAAAAAAATTATATAAATAATTACTTGATTTTTATTTTGGAAATAGTCATCCGAATACCATTCGTGGTTAAATTTTACCTGGAAAAATTTTCCGATTGCTTTACTCGAGCCTGTTGCCAATTTATTTCGAGACATTGATCAAAAATCACTCGTTTGACAACTCGTAATTTTTTTGTTAATGCCACTCAATAAATTGCTAGGCAACCGGATCTCGTAACAATCTGAAAAATTTTCCGGCAAAAATTTACAACTTATGATATTATATATAAAAATAAATTTTTCACTCGTGTAAATCAAAGATGGAATGCCATGCTTTCTCTCTTTTCACAATATGGATATGAGGGCGCATGGTACCCCTGATAATTTCTTTGATTTGGTATTGTTTTTCTACAATTTAGATGTAGAAAAACTTATTAATTATAGTAAAAGGCTTAACAAATAAAATAAAAGTATTGAGTAATACCAATATTCCGTGCAATTACTTTTCCATGCTATATAAAAACGCCTCAATTTCCTAATAGCCGATTAGAATAATTAATAAAGACACTTTTCGTAATTGAATTACTTGGAGTGTTTGACGTATTGATTGGAAGGCACACAAAGTAAATACGTCTGCGGAAGGCTATGAGGGACAAATATGATACGATTGAGTTCTGAATAGCCCCCGACCTCTTGAGAGGGTCGCCTGGAAGAGTACTCAACACTAGACGAGATAAATGTTTTCTTCTCGCACACCTTTACACTCTAAATATACCTAACATCCCCAATAAAAAATATTTTTCAACCCGGCTATCGATTTAGCATAAATTTATACTTGTGATATTTTCCACAAAATGTGGTACAGTACCACCAAGAAATAAGGGCACATATGAATTACATACAGCGACATGTACTGCGGTTACAATACCGTTGATAATTCATTTTTTGCCGTAGGTTTGGGCCCGTCCTACTTTTTTTAAATTTGTGACGGAGAATTTAAAAATAGAAATTTCGTATTTTTTGTTTTCTTGATATTATGCTTAATAACGCCTAAAATAATTATTAAAGTTTTGGCGCGAAAGTTGTGACGTCAGCATCACTCCATCATACGTAGAGAGATCGGAGATACGTTACCATTAATATAGTAATATATACTAAATGTTGCAAGAATAAAAATACGTATCTATTACAAACTGTGATCAAAAATCTTTAGGGCTAATGGCAATAAAGTAAGCCAGATAGTTATTATATCATTTCAAAATATATATTTGTTTGATTTACTTACATGAATAAGTATAGAAGTAGTGTTAAATGTTAATTTTTGTAAAACTTCAATAGTACATATTATACATAAATAAAATGCATAAATAAAAATTAATAATTTTTGCTCGTTTTCATATTCAGGTTAATTATTCGATTTAATTAATACGACTTTAAGACTTTCTTTATTATAATATTGAAGGTTATCATACTTACCAAGTGCCATTATTACAATTAAAATAGTATTTAAACTATTTTCTATTTATAATTAAATACAACAATGACAGTATTGATTACAAAAATCAATGCATAGTTCATAATAAAAAGTAATCCTATTTACGAAATGATAATAACAATGATAAATATTGAGATTACAATAATTAAAACATAAATTATAATATAAATTTATTTAATAAGTTAATTTTCTTTTGATCTTAATAAAAATATTACTCGGATATATTAAATATGTGCTTAAAGCCAATCGCGAATTTATGAGCAAAATATGCATGGTCCACTCTTTAGTGACATTTTCACAGGGCAACTGGATGATTATAATGGCGCTGACGTCACAACATGGCGACCATTTTACGCTAAAAACTTTAATTAAATTATTAAATAATTATAAATGGGGTATCGTGGCCGCGTGCCTGAGTGTCTGGTCGCGAATCTGGGGAACCGGGTTCGATCCCGACCGACGCCAAATATTTCCAATTGTAAATGGCACAAAATTGACCCCTGTGGTGCACTCTCCACGCCAGCAATGAGTGTCCGTGAGTTGACGCCTGGTAAGCGCCCGCACGGTGCAAATATTTCATCATTACCGCATCTGTGTACAAAGCAGATTGGCACACCCAGCAATGGGTAATAAGCCGTGATGATATATTTATTTATTTATTTATTTAAATTATTATAGGTATAAAAATATAAAATATCAAGCAATTTTTATTTCGTTTTCATTTATTTATATTCAAAATTCATATGCGACATTTAATTTCTAAAAAGCCGAAGACATGGACGGGGTTATTGCATTAGAAATTGATGACGTAGGGATCAACTCGGAGATACAGTGTGTGTACTGTATTATGGTGTGCTTTTATAGTAATACCATTATAATTATTCTGTTATAGCATTTTGAACTGTCTTCTGATTTCCCGTATTTTGTGAACTACATTGGGGAAGATATCTTGGTCTGTGTTTTAGTTCCTTCCTCTCGTACAGTGTGCAAGAGACAAGTGCATACTCCTCCCCCTTTCCTTGTGGTTCCAGCCGGCTGACCACGTCCTGTCTCCTGCAGATGAGTCCTTCCCTAACAAGCCCAAGGATTTAATGGCTGCAGGAGCAACTTTGTATTCTAATTCCTGTAAGGATTACTTCTTTCCTGTTAACTTTATACGGAAGTGCACTTTGTAAAGAGCAGGAAAATTTTCTTAAGTTCAACGACCAACAATGAGGAAAAATATACTATTGCGGTGTACACAGTAATAACTGAAAAGTATAATAGTGTGGCAACTACGTACACATACGCTCGTGCCACTCATATACATACTCATACACACACACACACACACACACACACACACACACACACACACACACACACACACACACACACACACACACACACACACACACACACACACACACACACACACACACACACACACACACACACACACACACACACACAAACACACACACAAACACACACACAACACACACACACACACATTCATAATCATGTATTGTAATGTAAATACGTTTTATATTTTGTCTATAGTCAATATTTTTGCCTCTGTCATATAAAATTATATTTTTTTATAGTCTATTTACTGACAGACAAAATTTGTCAGTTTTTCTTTCCTTCTAATAAAAATCTGATGTGGCCAACACATAACCTCTCGCCAGATATTTTACCTGGTTGGACGCATAAAACGAAAAATATTTTTAAATACATATACATATATTCATGTCTCACTACAAAATAATTCTCATATATTTGCAAAATCTATGGGATATTTTAATATAAATTATGTACAATACATACATTTTCTTTATATTAAATATCCTGAAATTTTCTTTTTCTACTTTTCTTTTCTTTATATTCGTCATTTTTTCTCAAATGCCTTTTATATTCTTTTTGGGTATATTCTTTTGCGTTGTTGACTTTTTTTTTATTTTCATAATGTTCATAATAATGTAGAAATATTTTTGACAGAGGCATACAAATATTTTTGACAGTGACATTTATATGTCAATTACAAACATTTGAATTTCTTGCCTTGTAGTAGTTTGATCTGAGATTTTTTACATCAAATTATTTTATATGCATTTCTTTATCTCTAAATCTATAGAAGATATAATAATGAATTTATATTTATCGAATAAAGAATTTAACGTTCTTTAATATAAGTATTTACATAAATTTTCAATACTAACATTTAGATGATTTTTTTCTTGTAACTACTACTTCCGGTTGTCCAATTGTTACCAAAACTTAATCAACTCTTCCCATTATTGTTAGATTGAGGAATCCGTAGTTAAAAATGTCTTAAGTCTTATAGTATTTGAAAAATCGTAAATCCAACATCCACACACACATCCACACACACACACACACACACACACACACACACACACGCACACACGCACACAAATACACACACACATCGTAAAAATGTTATAATCGGATTCTAGGGACCTTAAAACGTACTTATTCATTAAAATCTGGATATGCGATTTTAGCATGAATACAACACCTCTCTTAGCGAGAGGTAAAAATGGGCCAATGTGACACTCGCTATTAGAATACATATGTTTGAAAAACACATGACAACAAACGATTAATACAACTTGGTCAGTGAGACCGCCGCCTACCTTACAAAATAAACTAGGTTTCACAAGGAAATCTGAACGTTTGACATTTGTGGATAACGAATGTCAACTAATGCGATATTCAATTTTTGCAATTGTTTCTAGCCAATTGAGCTTCCATTGTCTGCTACTAACTAATAACAGAGCATCCCTCGTATTGCCACAAAGTTCCTTACCTAGATCTCATGTGTGTTGCCCACTCGGAGCAAACCCTTGTTACAACCAATCGTAACTTGGAAAAGTAACGGGAGTAGATACTTTACCACTGTGCTATCCCCCTGTTACAAATAATTATTGTAGAATCATTCAATATTCTAATAGTGTGCCAGTAAAATTGTCTTTGTAACAAGAGGACTTTTCGTATATTTCTCGGCGGAAGAGTAAAAGAATTCAATATTATTTGTGTGGTGGTGAGTATAGCTAGTTGTGGTTATTTATTTATTTGATGTTGCTTAGCTTTCCACACACGAATGTTGGGAGTGTTATTTACGAGTTTTCGATTAAAAACACGGCATGGCCTGGTGAATAATTAAAGTGAATTTAAATGAAGTAACTTGGCGCTGTGTACTTGGAATACTAATGAATTTTTCGCGCTGTGACTCTTGCTAAATACATCACTCTGCCACGTTGCACTCTAATGCGACTTGTTAATTATTTCATTAAACAAAAACCTGCAGTCCGGCTGCTGCTGTTGCTGCTGGACGTCATTAGCTACCAACACATGCCCCAACTGTCAAACTCCGACTTCGGGCGAACAGAAGAGTGGAAACACTAATTGATTATTTACTTTGCGTACGTAGCGAACTATCCAATCACTATAACCAAACACTCACAGCGTCAGCTATAAACAAATATAGAAAGCTACCGACCTAAACTAGTATTTGTCCATTTGCAGTTTAATATTTTATTTTTGTCTGATGAAACTGATTTAAAAAAAAATCTAATGTGGCCAGCACATTACCTTCCGTCAGTTATATGAGGTATTTACGAAAATTCTACCGGTAAACACTTGTTTATCAGGTTATAGCTACTGGAATCGATATTTTAAGAACGCAAGTGGTAAACAGGGTAAATCCATAATCTATGAAAAAAATTTAAAATTTGAAACATTAGAAATTTGACGTAGTTAACAAACTGAGCAGAGTCCTACTTTGAACACATATCCACTTTTAACGCGCACGCTTCGCTTTGCATCACTATCTTTTTTGAGATTAGATTCTTCATGAATCCGGTAGATGGATCTGGTAGATATTGTACAATTTTCGAACACAGTAACTTTTTACCACTCGTGTTTTCGAACACAGTGGGTAGATGCGGTATCTATCGGTAGAATTTTCGTAAATGGGTATGTATTTCTATAAAATCCATACAGAAAGGTCCTTGTAAAAGATTCTAAATTTCTTGTATGTACATTACCTTTCTATATTTCGATGTATTTTATACAAATTCCATACAGAAAGTTTCGAGCAAAAAGATCCTATATTTCGAGTAAAATTATAATACAAATATACTAGGAATATGTCAATTGCATTTGACACTGACATCTTTCAATCAGAATTTTCTTAATATAGTAGCTGTTTCTACCATAGCTGGCTAATTAATGAAATTTAATTTCTTTATAATTTTATAACTCTATATTCATTTAATATGAAGTATAAAATGCAGTTTAATGTTTATAATAACATTAAATGTAAAAAAATGATATTTAACATCGTTTTTTCAAGAAAAACTGTTAAAATCTTCAAATGAGGGTACTTCCGTTTGACTAATTATAATTAAAATCTTATGGACACAATGAAGAGGAATACGAAAGAATTATAATTTTTGGAATTGTAATATTAGAGTTATCGAAAATTTTGTTACACACACACACACACACACACACACACACACACACACACACACACATACACACACGCTCACATACATACAGATATCATCGTAAAAATAGTAAAATCGTATTCTAAGGACCTTAAAACGTGCTTATTCATTAAAAACACCACCGAATTTTTTGACCAAAGACAATACCTTCCTTACCTAATTTCCGTTGCCCGTGTCAATAGGTTATATTAAATCATTCATTAATGTATGATTTTTATTAATAAACAATTTATTGGGTGTGATCACCACATGGAACATAGCATTGCTAACGCTAAGTTGTAGCAAAATATATGTAAAGCGTAGGCTCCGGAATTAAAATTATAGATAATTTTAGAATTTATCCAAATCTGTAGAAAATTTAATAATCTTTAATTTTTATAATAACACAAATCTTAAAAAAATAATATTAGAAGGTATTTTTCAAAGAAAAACTATTTTGGGCTTTAAGTAAAGTACCGTTTCCGGTTATCTGATATACACCAAAATCTAATGACCTCTTCCCATATTAGAATAAGGTAGAAATACAAGGTTTCAAAATTTTCTGAATTGTAGTATTTGAGTTAGAATGGAGAATTCACAGACACACACACACACACACACACACACACACACACACACACACACACACACACACACACACACACACACACACACACACACACACACACACACACACACACACACACACACACACACACACACACACACACACACACACACACACACACACACACACACACACACACACACACACACACACACACACACACACACACACACACACACACACACACACACACACACACACACACACACACACACACACACACACACACACACACACACACACACACACACACACACACACACACACACACACACACACACACACACACACACACACACACACACACACACACACACACACACACACACACACACACACACACACACACACACACACACACACACACACACACACACACACACACACACACACACACACACACACACACACACACACACACACACACACACACACACACACACACACACACACACACACACACACACACACACACACACACACACACACACACACACACACACACACACACACACACACACACACACACACACACACACACACACACACACACACACACACACACACACACACACACACACACACACACACACACACACACACACACACACACACACACACACACACACACACACACACACACACACACACACACACACACACACACACACACACACACACACACACACACACACACACACACACACACACACACACACACACACACACACACACACACACACACACACACACACACACACACACACACACACACACACACACACACACACACACACACACACACACACACATATAGGCATACGCATACGTGCATACACACCCGCATATATACATATATATATATATATATATATATATATATATATATATATATATATACAGGGTGTCTCACAAATAGCGTTCCAGACGAAACTGACACTTGCCGACGACAATAGGTTGTCAACAAATAGAAGAAAATAATTTGCGGCTGCTTGCATAACGGAGTTACAAGACTTTTTAATCCACCAATCCCGGAAGGATATCTTGAGGTGTGATGATATTATTACAAAATAAAACTGGTTGCTAGGTTTTAAAAATACTACTAGTGAGTTATAAAATTTGTTTGACTTACTGTAATTTTGACACTTTAGAGTTGACTTTTCACTGTCAACAAATTTAGATTTCTATACCGAAAATGTTCCGAATAGACTCGTGCTGCCTCTCTGGCGTTACGTCCACATTCTCCGAAAATTGTAATCATTTCTAAGTAATCAGCTGCTGTATACATGGTAAGAATTTGCCTTTTTTGTTCACCTTGTCAAATTTAATTTGAAACTGACATTTTTCGAAAACTACAGTCGCCCATACATTTTAAAGAAGATTTGATTTGTATAAAACCATAGTAACGTAAAATTACGGCAAGCACACGTTAAAGGTGTAGGTCTCTGATTGGTCAATTGTAAGACGTCTTTTCTCAAATATCTTTTAAGCTAGATTTTTTTCTTCGAAATTACACATCCGAATGCAGTCTCGTGTTTCCTCATTCGCTCTGGGGCGCGAGTTGTGAGACAGCCTGTATATACACACACAGACATCATCGTGAAAATGTTAAAATTGGACTCTAGGGACCTTAAAACGTGATCATTTACCAAAATCTCGATATGCGATTTTTAACAAGATCCCTGTACCTCCCTTACATAGGGTAGTGGGAGGTAAAAAGCAGTACATTTAATTAATAGTAAATGACTATAAGATCTGACATATCGTTTCGTAATTATTTAGCTGTCGCATATTTCTCTGAAAATCTTGATCTGCTATATTGCGGGCAGCCTGTTCTGCTATATTTGCTATCCAATTACGTTAAGAGATGTGGAAATTTCTCTGGGGGCATGAGCATCAGCGTTGGCAGCAGCAATATGAGTGCACCGTGTGACATGCAGTAACGTCCCCTGGGTATAAATTGCACCAACGCCACCACGTCAACTATACTCGCTGGTCTACGCTTTTCCATATAACGGTTTAAACTTTCATACAGGGAAATCATCTGTGAATCATTTAATAACCCTAAGGCACACAACATTCAATATAACACATGAAATATTTATTGTTAAATTTATGCTGGACACAACATTCAATAAAAATATAAATAAATAAAGTCTAAAGGGGGTAATACGCTAGTGTGAAAAATTCATGGTCATCGTTGGGATTTGACCCCAGGACAATACTATTGCTAGTAGGATGCTCCATCAATCGACCAATGAAATTTATTTTTCACATAATATTTCGTTCTATTTAATTAATTGAATCGTTATTGGTTCTGAATGTTACACTAGTGCTCACGTTCAAAAATATTAATAAAGTTAAAGGTTTTAACTAGGGATCGACCGATATGATTTTTTGTGGCCGATACCGATATACTCATAGCCGATATCGGCCGATACCGATATATCGGCCATAAAATTTTGTCATAAATTTTTTGCTGTATAAATGAGGTAAAAGTGATTTATAATGATATACTGTTACCGTTACACGCATTAACTATAAATAAAAAATGCAGAGCAAATGCAAAAAGAGACATTTTTTTTCAAACGTCGTAGAAATGGCATTTTTGTGACTTAATTCACAAGGTAAGCTTAGCAATTTCTACTCCGGCGGCGTTGAAATTAGCTATTTCTACTCCAACGGCGTAGAAATAAAATAAATAAATATCCATAGAAACTACATAGAATTAGCGAATAAAAGGAAAAGTAGTCGTTTGAAAAAAAAATTCAATGTGTCATTCGGAATAAAAGTGTCTTTGTGTGTCTCGCATGTAATTGTTCGACTCGCTTCGCTCGTCGTGCAAACTTCCATGATCGCCACACAAAGTATCACTTTTACTCCTAATAACACAATATACTATTTTCAATAATATATTTAGCACCACCGCCAAATAGTGTTGCTAGTGAACAGCTATTTTCTTCAGCTGGAAATGTTTATGAAAGCGCAATAATTTTGTTACATTACAACTTGCCAAAACTTAACTTTAAATATTAATTTGTTTAACTAAGTGTGTAACTTTACTTCTACATTTTTAATGACTTTTTTGCTAAATTTTGAATAAGAATAAACTTGATTTGTTTTTTATTTAGTATTTCTGTTTTAATTTCCTTTAAAAAATCCTTAGCAACTGAAATATTAAGCAATTTATATTTTTTTAGGCCGATACCGATATAGGCCGATATCGTGGTTTACATATCGGCCGATACCGATATCGGCCAAGAAGACCGATATGGCCGATATACCGATACCGATATCGGTATCGGTCGATCCCTAGTTTTAACTCATTAATTTATTTTCAATAGTAATTTACATTGCAAGGCCGTTAAGAACTTAACGGACGTGCACGGTACCTAACGAGCGAGTGAAGCGAGCTTGTTATCCGTGCGAGCACGTAAATTTCGGGTAACGGTTGAGCACTGTACAATGTTTTATGATATACTGAATGAATCGTAAATAATTAAAAAAAATATATTGGAATCTGCAACACTATGCATTCAGTGGCGTAACCCCCGGTGTTCCGCGGAATACGGGTCCGGTGCTTCAAGGAGTCCGGCATGCACATCAAAAAATATTTTTATTTTAATAGAGCCACATGTTCCAAATATATTAAATGACCTTACATCTTTCAGCAGGAAGATCCTTTTCAAAATAAAAATTAGTAAAAAAAATTTAAGGGATATACAGGGCAACAACGATTATTATTATCAGGCATCTATTATTTTAATAGAATACGAAATTGTCAGAACAGTAGATGTATCTAACATATAGACTTTTCAGCTTCTGATTTCAGTGCGCACTGACGTGCACTGATTTCTCGTTTTGTTATCATCATACTTATATGTTTACACTTTCTTCGTGGTAGCGTTTTCGGCTTGTGGTGAAATTGCACTCAGTTCGCAGTGAGTGCGTACTTTTGTGCACCGACTAGAGGAGCAAGTGCACGAATATCAGTGCAAATAATATGGCTTCTAAAAATAAAATCGTATTGACAATTTCCAGATATTATTAGAAAGTTCTTCAATGTCAGATAGTCATGTAGAGTTATTAAATCTAATATATATATGTCGTATGGCAAAACAAAAATAAAACAATATTAAAAATAACAAGAACAAGAATTAACTATCATAAATGTCTTTGAGTTTTGACTTATGGTCTGATATCTAGGTTGTTCAACCATTGGATAGCAGTGCCCTCGAGGCGATGTAGTTCTTGAAATGTTCCTGGGAACCGTCTTAGTGGACATTCTGTCGCTATATGGTGTAACGTTTGAGGAGCATTCCCACAGTCACAGTTTGTATTATCAACTAGTCCCCATTTTTGTTTCCAATACTGACATCTACCATGATCAGTCCGAATCCGATTGAGCGTTGTCCAGGTCTTTCTAGGTATATCAAAGCCGCATAAACGTTCTGCTGGATTAGAAATTAGATTTTGTTTGTCTGGATTGAATATTTCCCACTCATCACACCAAGCTGTCTCAACAACAAAATTTTGTTCAATTAATTTCCGCCCCAGCTTCCACGGCGGTTTGCAGGATTTTAATCTGGATGTATTGTTGTTGCAATCCTCATGTATTGGTAGCTCTCTGTTTTCCTCGCATTTTTGCCATTCTCTTTTTAAGGCTAGTTGTCTTCTTAGGTGTGGAGGAGGAATGTTAGTTAATACAGGGAGCCATTGGGAAGGAGTAGATTTAATGGTCCCTGAAATTAGCCGCATGGCGTGGTTTAGCTCAGAGTCGACTATTCTTACATGTGCGCTGTTTAACCAGACCGGGCTGCAGTACTCAGCCACCGAATATACTAAGGCTAGTCCTGTAGTTCTAAGAACTGAAGCATTTGCTCCCCAACTGCTGCCAGAGATCTTATGTAGAATGTTGTTTCTAGTTTTCATCTTGCTTGCAGTTTTTTTTAAATGTTGTCTGTAGGTTAGTGACCGATCAAGAGTTACTCCTAGATATTTTGGGTAGGGATTGTACTTCAGTGGTTGATTCCTGAATTGAATATTTGGTACATAGTTTGCTTGTTTATTATTTAAATGAAAGCAAGCTACTTCAGTTTTATTTATATTGGGTTTTAGCCTCCACATTTTAAAAAACTGGTCCAATTTATTCAAGTCCTGTTCGAGAGCTCTTTCGGCAGTGTTAAAGTCCTTAGATTGGTGAACCAAACTTATATCATCGGCGTATATAAATTTCTTTGAAGTAGTGTCTGGAAAATCCGATAAATATATATTAAATAGAAGAAGGGCTAGAACGGAACCTTGTGGTAAACCATCATTTATCCTATACTTGCGGCTGATTCGTCCGTCTAGGTGTACTTCGATGTAACGATTTGAAAGCATGTTGTTCAGTAGGCTAGTTATTTTTTTACAGGGAACTATTCGCGAGAATTTTAAAATCATCCCTTGTCTCCAAACTGTGTCATAGGCTGATGATAGATCGATAAACACGGCGATAGATTTTTTCATTTTTTGAAAGCCATTTTCTAAATGGAAGGTTAATGACAATACCTGGTCGCAACAGTTTCTTTTAGTTCTAAATCCAGCCTGTTCTATAAGTAAATGCTTTTCCAATCTAATAATAAATCTTTATGTCGTACATAAATATATAAATAAAAAAGTAAGAATGTAAACTCATGTGAGTATTTGAAATAAAATTATTTTCGTTTTCAGTTCAAAGATACTTATCAGGTACAGAGGAGTACTTCCTTGAAATTCATAGATAGTTTTGAAAAACGCGCCAAAAATAACAGGCTCTCAGACTTGCACTCATTTATGGTCTCGTTTTCGGCTTATGCTCTGTTCTATTTAAGCCATTCAGTAGATGGCCCTGGCAACAGCGCAAATCTGAAGTAGCCGAAATTACATTGGGTAAACTTGTTTCTTGTCTCTAATTTCAGCCAATCAGAGAAGTCAAAACTATTCCCTATGCTCCGCAATACTGAATGGCTTAAATGGAACAAGGTATAAACTTGCATTAGGATAGTTAGAGTCGAAACTGATTCCATGCATTTACGTCACACTGAGTACTGAAACCGCGTAAACCGAAAACGCTAAGATCAACTTTTGGCAAAAAACGAAATCAGTAAAAGCATTTGACATAAACGTACAATATTGTCTTGGTTTCATGTTTATTTTTGTAATATTTTTTGTTTTTTAATTAAATTTTATTTAAAAAATCTGATGTGGCCAGCACATTACCTTCCGTCAGTTCTATGTATTTTGTACAAATTTCATACGGAAAGTTCCTTGCTAAATTAAATATTCTATTTCTTGTACATTACCTTCCGGCAGTTGCATGTATTTTATGCAAATTTCATACAGAAAGCAAAAGATCCTATACCTATTTCCAGTAAAATTATAAGACAAACACACTATGTCAATTTCATTTGACACTGACATCTTTCAATCAAAATTTTCTTAATATAGTAGCTGTTTTCACAGCTATGGCTACTTTATGAAATTTAATTTCTTTATAATTTTTTAACTCTATATCCATTTAATATTAGGTATAAAATGCAATCATATCATATAGAAAATAAAATATTCTTTAATATTTATAATAACATTAAATGTGAAAAAATGATATTTAACATAGTTTTTTCAAGAAAAACTGTTAAAATCTTCAAATGAGGGTACTTCCGGTGGTCCAATTCTAACCAAAATCTAATCAGCTCTTCGCATGGATGTAACGAAGAGAAATACGAAAGAATTATAATTTTTAGAATTGTAGTATGGAAGTTATCGTAGACGAAAATTTTGTTACACACACACACACGGACACACATACATACACACACACACACACACACACACACACACACACACACACACACACACGCACACACACATACAGACATCATCGTAAAAATAGTAAAATCGTATTCTAGGGACCCTAGAACGTGCTTATTCATCAAAAACTCACCACCGAATTTTTTGACCAAAGACAATACCTTCCTTACCTAAAGGTGACGGAAGGTAAAAAGTGTTTTTTTAAAGTGTCCTGTTATGGGATCAGATTTTTTTATGTACATAGGGGCCCGAATTGACTCGGGAACACGGGCCCATGGCTGCATTGTTACGTCACTGTATGCATTAAACTATTTGATCAAAATAGTCTTTGGAAACATATGGCGAAGCGAAATAATGAGTAAATAAATCTGTATACATGTTGCTATGGTTTTAACAGTCCGTAAAAACATTCGTTACCACTGGAAACAGAGCTCTGTAATAAGACTATTACGATTCAGTATAACGTAAAATTATTGATTTAAACAGAGGATGATTGTGAAAAAAATAGTATACATACTTCGGTGGAAGTTTCATCACAGCCTATATCTCACCCTCGGTTATAATGAAACTTAACCCACCTCGGATACAATATACTATTAATAATATTCATAAAAGACATTATTACAAATGATTGTTTCAGTTAGCGCATCCATTATTTTCTCACTATTACATTTCCTATGTGTGAAAGATATTTATAATATCCTGGCTCCACCGCCAGTAGTTTTTGTTTCGTTTTCTATCTATTCTGCGGTCTGTCTCCAGACAATTTTCGTTTAAATTTTCAGAGATAATTTCATCCTTGATACGATTTACTCGTTTTATTTTTCAATCTCCCTGTAATTGGTCTGCAGAATGCAGATACAAAAGGACTTCCCACAAGAAACTAATAACGTATTGCAATCTTCTCAAAGCTGCAGTCTGTTAGAAAGAAAATACGAAGGCGAATTCAATGTAGCTTTACGGTTGCGTTTTTCTATTGCGAGTTCGAGACTGGTCAACAAGGGACTCTTTTTAAAATAATAATAATAATGTCCATATTTATAACAGTCCGTAATAATATTCGGAACGCCTGTAATGTAGAAAATTATTTATTCATAAATTCGAATTTCGACCCTAATTCGTACATATAATGACGCGTTAAAAATATATTTTCATTTGACATTTCAAGTGTACATTTTTTAATTCATTGTAATTGTCATAAGATACGTTTAATTAAAATATTATCTACAGATATTACTAAATTACATAAATACAAATATTTGAAAATGTCATTTTTGACACCCAAGGGCGTGTTATGAGTTGTTGCTATGGTAATGTTGTCAAGAAATTGATATTGATACTGGGATAAAGCCAAAAAAACAAGCAGAAGCATTCGTAGCGTATACCTACTCCTTAAAATTTGTTAAAACTTTATGATCCGTAATCCGTAGAATATTAAAAAAAATCTGATGTGGCCAACACATGACCTCCCGTTAATTCCATGTTTGAAATAGCAATGTACTTTAAGTATCACTTCCGGTTGATCGTTCGTAAACAAAATCTAATTTGTTGTTCCAATAAATAGAAAAGTCTGTAATACCAAATTTTGGATTATGTTTTATTATGTTATTCCTCGAAAATTTGTTATGAGCTCCAAATTAAGTACCACTTCCGGTTTATCATATAGGTATAGTCAAAATCTAATGTTATTTCAAATTATACACGTGTTTTAAATACCAAATTTGAGAAGTTTTGGATCATGTTTTAATATATGTTTTTAAGAAAATCTGTTTATAGCTTCCTGCAAAGTAGTACTTTAGTATGGTTTATCAATTTTAGGTAACAGCTAATATGTCGTTTTCATTAATATAAAAATCTAATATGTTGTTCCCCTTCATATAAAAGTCGTAAATACTAAATTTGACAAGTTTTGGAGTATATCATAATATATTTTTCACGAGAATCTGTTCAGAGCTTCAAGTGAAGTATCACTTCTGGTTGATTAATTTTAGCCAAAATCTAATATGTTGTTTTCCATGACATAAAAGTCTTAAATACTGAAATTAAAAAGTTTTGGATTATATTTTAATATAGTTTTTCATTAAAAACTGTTATGGGCTTCAAGTAAAGTATCACTTCCATTTATCCAATTTTACCCAAAATCTAATCAACTCGTTATATGAATGCAGGAAGCTTAAATACGAAAAATAGATATATTTGGAAGTTTTTTATAAGAGTTACTGTGGACGAAAAAAATCGTCACGCACACACACACACACACACACACACACACACACACACACACACACACACACGCACACACACACCACACACATATATACACACATACACACATACACACACACACACACACACACACACACACACACACACACACACACACACACACACACACACACATGCACACAGACATCATCGTAAAAATAGTAATAGTTGTGGGGACCCTAATTCGTGCTTATTTACTGAAAATTCACCATCGAATTTTTGGCACGATTACATTACCTCCCTTACCTATGGTATGACGGGAGGTAATTATAGTCGGATGTTAAAGGTTGAACGCACCACGGGAGTTAAACGGACAATAATGCCTTCGGTCAATGTACATACCTCAGGCTTTATTCTGTTTCAGTTTTCACATTGTCTATTCCCATTTTCTTCTATTAAATCTGTTAGAATTTAAATTTTTGTATCACTTTCCCTTTGTCTTTTTCATGTACAAAATATTGTCAAACCAGTGCATTTATACAAATGTCTGTGTAAAATTTGAAATTTTCGCACATAATTTTTTGTTTTTGTACGTGAAAGGACAAAAAATATGTGCAACAAAAACATGAAAAAGAACGAACTAAATAATTGCGATGACCTTTATCAAAAATACTTGTTTTGGTGTTTGTTGGTAAATTAAATATGTCGTAGATAGCCAACCAAGTTTTTAGTAGTTAAAATAATTATTTGGGAAGAATCCAATACGATAATTACTTTTTTATTAACCAGAACGTAAAAGTTTCATGTAAAAAGTTTGGAAAAGCAGTAAGTTTGTCTGAAGTTTCATCGATTGCACTATTCTCGAGAATTCTGTCCAACTTACAAGTCGTTATCTAATTCTAACTGCTGTTGTAAACTGGGCGAGTGCTGAAGCTCGTTTTACACAATTAGTTTTATCCATACATGGCTCTAATATTGTCGTGCAAGATATTACATTTTATATAAGAAGCAGTTTAAGGAAATCGTGAATTACTTGTAAAATAATAGAGATACGAAAACGGCAACAAAATTTAATTTTAATTATATCTTTTCTTTATTTTTGTTTTATGTAATTTCCTCCTGTAATAACATTTAATTCCGTACAACTTTGCACTCTACAGTTTTTGTCTTAAAATGAACAGGAGAGCAGGAAGCAAATCCCTAACCCCCACCACCCTGTATAGGGCGCGAGCAGACACGTGACTCGAGCGTCCTTGACGTGCTAGGAATCAGCTGATTTGTGTGCGTTTGTCATTTTGACAACAACGTCACTTTGACAAGATCAATGTTTTGACTTATTTTAATTTTGAACTGTTGAGAAGTTTCTATTTTTAATTTCATGTATTTTACTGCCTGGAAAATTGTACATTAATTACATTTTAGCAGTTCAAAATCAAAATAAGTCAAAACATTGGTTTTGTCAAAGTGACACTGTTCTTGTCAAAACGACATGCGCACACAAATCAGCTGATTCCAAGTACGTCAAAGACGCCTGAGTCACGTGCTTACAGTCAGCTGATTTGTGTGCGCATGTCATTTTGACAAGTACAATGTCATGTTGACGACCGACTTTTAACTGCTAAAATGTTATTATTTTTAATTTCATGTGTTTTACTGCCTTAAAATTATAAAATATTAACATTTTAGCAATTCAAAATCAAAATAAGTCAAAACATTGGTCTTGTCAAATTACCAATGTTCTTGTCAAAATGACATGCGCACACAAATCAGCTGATTCCAGCAAGTCAAGGTTACTCGAGTCACGTGTCTGCTCGCGCTCTATACCTACAGGGAAATGCTTTATTACAGTCGAGCGCTAAGCGAGATGACCGAAATATACCGAGATAGACAGTAAGGTCTCGGGATCAAATCCCGGAGACTGACTATCTTTTTACAATTTATTTTAAATTCGAGGGGAGCACCGAAAATTTCTGCAAACAAATATAACCAAGGTAGATACGAAAAACAAATGCATGGCAAAACAAAAGTACTTCCTTAGGTAGCATGGTAGTTCTTGTTACAATTCGTTATCTGTTATCAGTAATTTTCCATGCAGTTAACAAGAGAAAATTTCCTAGTCATGATATTTTACGATTTTAAAAGTTCGCTATCTCCAAGACAATGCATCGAAAAGCTTCGGGATACTTTTGGAAATAAAGCACCTAATATCATGTCTGTTCACAGCTGGTACAATGAATTTAAATTTCATCGAGTTTCTCACAATGATGATTTACGCAAAGATTGGCCAATTTCTGCAGTTACTAATGAAAACATAGCTGCTATTCGTACAATGATTAAAGACGACAACCGTGTCACATACAGAATTATACTGGCTACTTTGGGCATTGGAATGACCCCTATAAATAAAATTTTGCTCGGTCATCTAAAAGGCAGGAAAGTTTGTTACTGTTGGATACCTCATAATTTCAATGATGGTCAAAAGCAAGATCGTGTGGAATGGAGCATTAAAGCATTAAAAAAGTACAACGAAGGTAAATCTAAAGCAGTGTATGATATTATAACAGGTGATGAATCATGGATGTATGCATTTAAATCTGAAACAAAACGACAATCAGCTCAATGGGTTTTTCTAACAGACCCCAATCCTGTCAAAGTAAAACGAGTTCGAAGTGTTGGTACAAAAATGATTGCCTCCTTTTTCTCAAAATCCGGTCCTACTGTTAATATTGCATTAGGAGATAGCTGCTATTCGTACAATGATTAAAGCAGACAACCGTGTCACATACATAATTATACGGGCTACTTTGGGCATTGGAATGACCGCTATAAATAAAATTTTGCTCAATCATCTAAAAGGCAGGAAAGTTTAAATGATGGTCAAAAGCAACGCCATGTAGAATGATCCATTAAAATATTTAAAAAAGTACAACGAAGGGAAATCTTAAGCAGTATATGATATTATAACAGGTGGATGTGTGCATTTAAACCTGAAACAAAACGACAATCAGCTCAATGGGTTTTTCTAACAGACCCCAATCCTGTCAAAGTAAAACGAGTTCGAAGTGTTGGTACAAAAATGATTGCCTCCTTTTTCTCAAAATCCGGTCCTACTGTTAATATTGCATTAGGAGATAGCTGCTATTCGTACAATGATTAAAGCAGACAACCGTGTCACATACATAATTATACGGGCTACTTTGGGCATTGGAATGACCGCTATAAATAAAATTTTGCTCAATCATCTAAAAGGCAGGAAAGTTTAAATGATGGTCAAAAGCAACGCCATGTAGAATGATCCATTAAAATATTTAAAAAAGTACAACGAAGGGAAATCTTAAGCAGTATATGATATTATAACAGGTGGATGTGTGCATTTAAACCTGAAACAAAACGACAATCAGCTCAATGGGTCTTTCTAACAGACCCCAATCCTGTCAAAGTAAAACGAGTTCGAACTGTTGGTACAAAAATGATTGCCTCCTTTTTCTCAAAATCCAGTCCTACTGTCAATATTGCGTTAGAATATAGGAAAACAGTAACTTCTAATTGGTACATAACAATGTGCGTGCCACGGGTGTTTGAAAAAGTGCGTAAATTAGTATTGCATCAGGACAATGCATCCTCACATATTGCTGCGCAAACTAAAGCTTATTTAAAAGAATCAAAGGTGGAATTACTGGAGCACCCACCATAGAGTTTCACTAAATATCTGGGCAACAGACCCCAATCATGTGAAAGTAAAACGCGTTCGAAGTGTTGGTACAAAAATGATTGCCTCCTTTTTCTCAAAATCCGGTCCTACTGTTAATATTGCATGTGTTAAACGGCCTGGAAGTAAACTAGTATTGCATCAGGACAATGCATCCTCACATATTGCTACGCAAACTAAAGCGCATTTAAAAGAATAAAAGGTGGAATTATTGGAGCACCCACCATACAGTCCTGACCTTGAACATTATGATTTCTTCTTATTTCCTAAATTAAAGGAAATAATGTGTTGTTTCCGATATACAAGTGCAAATTAAGTGGTTGAAGCATTCGAAAATATGGTGTCTCAAGTGTATCAAGAAGAATGGATATCTTGCTTTAACGACTGGTTTTATCGAATGCATAAATGTGTTGAGTTAAAAGGAGAGTATTTCGAAAAATAATATAAAAATAATTTCTGGAAAATTTTGTTTTCTATTAATAGTTTGCAGAAACTTTCGGTGCTACCCTCTGTTAACTCTCTGTTAATTATTGTTTGCTTTCGATATACAAAATAAAATGCATTAGGTTATGAATCCATTACATAACGCATTTTTACCTCCCGCTACCCTTGGTAAGGGAGGTATAAGGATTGTGCTAAAAATCGCATATCGAGATTTTGGTAAATGAGTACGTTTTAAGGTCCCTAGAATCCAACTTTAACATTTTCACGATGATGTCTGTGTATATGTGTGGATCCTCACCTCTAACTCAAATACTATCATTCAGAAAATTTTGAAATCTTGTATTTCGAAATTTCTCTGTATTGAAAAGAGCCCATTAGATTTTGGTGAAAATCGGATAACCGGAAATGACACTTTACTAGAAGCTCAAAAAAGTTTTTCTTTCTACCTTTAAATGTTATTTTTTCGAGATTAATGTTATTATAAAAATTAAAGATTGTTAAATTTTCTATAGATTTGCATTAATACTTTTTCTATAATATTTTACGGATAAATTTATAAAATTATCTATAATTTAAATCCCAGAACTACGCTGTATGTAACTGACAGATAAATGTCACTATCAAAGAACTAATCATTTCAAAATAATATTAGTAACGTTTTAAAAAGGAAAAAGTAAATAGAACAATAGAAAAGGAATTCAATACAGTTTCCAGCATAAGTAAATATGTTTTTAGATGAATAAAAATTAACGATTCGCAAAAATACTTAAGCTAATCCTCATTTGTGGATTAGTGAATTCTATTCTATCCCGGTATTTAAAATTTAATCTTCATTTTATTATAGTTCCGGTGGCTCAAAGGTTAGAGCAACGCCTCACGTCATGCGTGTCCTCGGGGCTCTGAGTTCGAATCCCACTAAGGCATGGATGAGTGAACGTGAACCCACTTTTTAATTGGGATTTAATCCTGTTGAGCGGTTTAAAAAAAAGGTAGTTACTTGGATTAGATTAGACTATATTTTAAGACATAAACTGTCAAAATTAGAGTAAAATTCGCTAATCCAAAAATAATTATTAACTTAATCTTTTTGTGACGCCGGCTGTAAATGGCGGGAGGTATTGTGTTGGCCACATCAGATTTTTTCATTGCGTAGCTAGTATGGTAATAAACTGTCGTAGGTAAAATAATTAACCACATCCACCAAAAAGCTCGTAGCTAGAAACGTAGCGAAAAATCAACAAAAGCTCCATTTTCCCATCTGTCTTTGTGGGGCAAATAAAGCTGTGCCCCGGCGCCTCTGGCCTTGGTGATATTAAATTCACAACATCAGGGTGACAGTCGGAGACAAGTCCCTCGCATCCATCATTATTACAGTGAAATTAAGGAATACAATTGAAGCGAATCCGTCCGTCTGAAGTGATCGATCGCTTGGATCACTTGGGATCACTTCTCTCAATCAATGCACTCACGAACAGAAAATTTTTCTCTTGTAATTGATAAATTTTAAGTACTTTTAATTAATTCAAATCAAATAAGAGGTTCTCTCGTTCCGCGATTTCAAAAGGAAACAGTATGTTTCAATGCTTGCGAATTAGATTGATTTCTAATTATAAATGAATGCCATACTTCAGATTCAATTTCGGATTCAATAAATTATATAATTTTAATTAAGCAGGACTTTCAATATAGTGTCAGCACCAGAAAATCAATTTATGGTGTACAGGGTTAAATATACTATCAGCATTTGATTACAATTCATTTTCTTTTATACAAAGATTGGCGAAAGAAGGAATTTATGCAGAAAAAATCTGATGTGGCCAACACATGACCTCCCGTCAATTCCATGTTTGAAATAGCAATGAGCTTTAAGTAAAGTATCACTTCCAGTTGATCGTGAAAAGTGTAATACCAAATTTTGGATTATATTTTATTATGTTTTTCCTCGAAAATCTGTTAAGAGCTCTAAATTAAGTACCACTTCCGGTTTACCATATGGGTATAGTCAAAATCTAATGTTGTTTCAAATTATACACGAGTTTTAAATACCAAATTTCAGAAGTTTTGAATTATGTTTTAATATATTTTTTAAGAAAATCTGTTTTTAGCTTCCTGCAAAGTAGTACCTCCGGTTTATCAATTTCAGCCAAAATTTAATATGTTGCTACTCTTTATATAAAAATCTTAAATACTAAATTTCACAAGTTTTGGAGTATACCATAATATATTTTTCACGAAAATCTGTTCAGAGCTTCAAGTAAATTATCACTTCTGGTTTATTAATTTTAGCCAAAATCTAATATGTTATTCCTCTTGATATAAAAGTCGTAAATACTAAAATTGAAAAGTTTTAGATTATATTTTAATATAGTTTTTCATTAAAAACTGTTATGGGCTTCATGTAAAGTATCACTTCCGGTCTTCCAATTTACCCAAAATCTTTATATGACTGCAGAATGCTTAAATACGGAAAATAGAAATATTTGGAAGTTTCCAATAAGAGTTATTGTGGACGAAAAAATCGTCACACACACACACGCACACACGCACACACACACACACACACACACACACACACACACACACACACACAGCATCATCGTAAAAATAGTAAAAACGTGTTGTAAAGACCCTAATTCGTGCTTATTCACTGAAAACTCACCGTCGAATTTTTGGACCGATAACATTAGCTCACTTACCTATGGTATGACGGGCGGTAAAAATATATTTGCCATTATTGTTATTGTTTTCCCACTCCCGATATCATAAGTATGTTATTAGTACATTGTTCTGAGGGATGTATATTTATTTTACCACGGACGCCAACTACATGAGTGCTTCGGGGCTCAAGTACCTACAATAAAAATATTATCGGGAGTGGAAAAAATCTTATATAGTTGGAGGAAGGAATCTATGAAACTGACTAATGCAGGGTTTGCAACCTTTTATGGACGGATGGGCTTCTTTGCGGTCAGGACTCATAAATTATTCGAATTTGAATCCATCACTTTTAGGATAAGAAATGGGCCACATTAAAAAAAATCATACTCAATTTTTATATAAATTTTGTATTGAAACTATATAATAAATAAGACAATAAAACAAAATTTACTTTATTAACTGGGAAAAAATATATACATATAAAAAACAAGATATAATAAAATAGAGATTTAGTACAGAGTACATGTACAGTACCGTGCAAGCAGATCAAAAAAAAATTACATATATATATATATATATATATATATATATATATATATATATATATATATATATATATAACACATTACACTAAAATAGAGATGTAGTACAGAGTACATGTACAGTACGGAGCAGTCAGATTTAGAAACAAATATTTACATATAACAAAAAATAACATTATAATAAATACAGAGTACATAGTAAAATACAGTCAGATTTAGGATTTAGGATATATCTTCTGACGGCTGTTGAACTATTTCTTCTGCAATGTTGCATTCACCATCATTCTCGTCCACAAAATTAGATTCCCAGGGTCTCCACATAGTCACAATTTTATTCAAACACTAGTGAAGCAAAGAAACGACGTTTCGTTTTGATGACTCTTTCAACACTGAAAAAGGTTTTTGCATGTATACCTCAAAAGAAAATTGCCAATAACTGTTTGTATTCAAAGTTACGTTTGAATTTATTGTAATCTCTATAATATTTTAATCTCTTCTCAATTTAAAAATTGCAGTTAGAAGAAGGATATTTCAAACGCATTGCTATTTGAATACAGATTTAAAAGTACATAATTAGGCAATGTCTTATAATATTTTCATCTCTTTTCTATTTACAAATTGATGTTAGAAGTACATTTAAAACTCATTATTATTTTAATACAGATTTAAAAGTATATAATTAGGAAATATTTTGAACGCAAATTTCCGATACGGTCCAGGATAGAAATTCTACCTGCGTCTAGTAATCCTTACCACAAGTCCCATAAAACTTTATCAGGGGCACTTGGCCGATTCTATAATGAGTTTCATAGATTCCTTCTTCCAACTATACCTCTGTAACTCCAGAGGTAAATATTTTCGACCGGTCTCGGACGTAATTACCAACCTTGTCTTCGTTCAGATGGCAAACACTAGTAAATACTATTTACCTCTCTTGTGGCATAATTAACTATTATTCCCTAATTAATTTATTCATAGATAACGAATATCTCATGTCACAAATATTCAGTATGTTTAAAGCAGTTGAAACTGGCAGAAATCCTCTGTAATACCTAGAGAAAAGCTCAGTAGAAGTCTCTACAACGATCACTAATTTAAAATATGACATCTGCAATGAGACCGCGACAAGGCTGCGTCTTGCATGTTCCCTAATCAAATTAGAACTAGCACAATATAAATGCATAACGCGGGAGTATGCATACGCTGCGATACACCTAGCTGTTCCCAAGAGAACACCAGGAATCTACTCATTTGCGGGTGGAGAAAAGTATATACTTACCTGCACCATGGAAGAATTTTTTTAAATTATAACTAGTGCTTACTCATACACTACCGTCGAGAAACATAAACATATAATCGAGAAAAAATACTTAGGCCCAGTTACAGCACTGAGACTTAAATTATAAGCTATAGATTTGAACAAGACATTGTAAATTTGACATCAATATTCAGTGTTACATTTGACATTTCGTTTCGATGCGGTATTTACCCCAATAGGGAACCAACATAATTTTTGAAAATTTTATATATTAATCTACATGAAAAAATAAGAGAAGGAAGTATGTATAGGTATAGGTACGTATGCGGCCCTAGAACATGTTGCTATGGCGCGGAGATAAAATATAATTGAAGTAAAATATCATATTGGCATCTGTCATTTATATATTTTATTATTATTATTATTATGATTATTATTATTATTATTATTATTATTATTATTATTATTATTATTATTATTATTATTAATATTATTATTATTATTATTGTTATTATTATTATTATTATTATTATTATAAGAAAATAATTTGCGGCTGCTTGCATAACGGAGTTACAAGACTTTTTAATCCACCAATCCCGGAAGGATATCTTGAGGTGTGATTATATTATTACAAAATAAAACTGGTTGCTACGTTTTAAAAATACTACTAGTGAGTTACAAAATTTGTTTGACTTAATGCAATTTTGACACTTTAGAGTTGACTTTTCACTGTCAACAAATTTAGGTTAACGAAGGTGTCATCCGAGATCATCATTTATATCGTACAGTGCAACGTGTTACAGCAGCTGTGTAAAATGTGTTAAATGAAAATATTTTTGTCATTTGATCTGGCATAACTTGACCGGTCTCATGCGTCCTTGCGATGGCTCTCAATATCACTTCATGATCCACAAGATTTCTATCCGGAAAACGTTCCGAATAGACTCGTGCTGCCTCTTTGGCGTTACGTCCACATTCTCCGAAAATTATAATCATTTCTAAGTAATCAGCGGCTGAATACCTACATGGTAAGAATTTGCCTTTTTTATTCACCTTGTCAAATTTAATTTGACACTCACATTTTTCGAAAACTACAGTCGCCCACACATTTTAAAGAAGATTTGATTTGTATAAAACCCTAGTAACGTAAAATTACGGAAAACACACGTTAAAGGTGTAGGTCTCGGATTGGTCAATTTTAAGACGTCTTTTCTCGAATAACTTTTAAGCTAGATTTTTTTTCTTCGAAATTACACATCCGAATGATGTCTCGTGTTTCCACATTCGCTCTGGGGCGCGAATTGTGAGACAGCCTGTATATATATATATATATATATATATATATATATATATATATATATATATATATATATGTGGAGTTTATTTAAATGGTGAGCTTTCTTAAATTAAAATTGCAAACAATTACTACGTTTACATGCAGTTTTGAAAATGGTTTCAGTTTTCAGTCAAAATTATGCAAAACTGTTTACATGCAGTTTTCAAAACAAGCTTAAAAATTGATTTGAAATCAGTTTCGGCGCATGCGCATTTAGCTGATGTAAGTGACAGATCCTCATCACTCCAAATACTTCGTTTTGCAATTATTCCAATTATTTTTTATACTTCGTACCACTTCGCATTAAAACTATACAACTGTCAGTATATTTGAAGGTTAGTAACACAAAGTGACAGAAACGTTTTGTTCTCTACGAATGCGCAGTATCGAAACTCAATTTTAAGTGTTTACACGAGTAGGTTTGAAACTAGTTTTCAAGTCCAACCCATGAATTTTAGTTTTGGTCTGAGATAATTCAAAACCGTTTTGACACTGTATACATGGCGTTTTCAAAACTAAAAACGTTTTAAAAACGATTTCAAAACTGCATGTAAACTCAGTAAATGAATGACATATGAGTGAAATAAAAAAGTTTTTACGCTAGTTTCAAACAATAATTTGTACGTCTACAATAAAAGTGTGAAAAATGTACAAAAGCGTTACATTTTTTCATCCGGCTTGAAGTAAAAGAACCGATTTTCGGCAGCGAAATACCGCATCCGGACCACATAGAATGAGTCTGCTGAGCGCTTGTTTTTAAAACCATATAAATTGTCAAATTTGGATATCATAGGCCTGATGCATCGCTCGGCATATACTAGGACGGAAAGGATGCACCTTCTCTGGAGATTCGCTCCTTATGCCAGAGGAGAAACCGTCCGCATAAACTGGCAGAGATGTGGCCTAGCTAAAGGGTATTCATCCAAAAAAATACACAATTTATTATTACATCTTGTGCTGCCTTAGCCAGATCTTCTCTTGTGCATTTCTTTTCTAAGTTAGTGCACGTGAGCATGTGGGCCATTGTTTGTTCTTGACCACAATGATATATAGTGTAATAAGACGACGGTAAGAGCAATAACAGATAAATAACTTTTAATAAACTTTTCTAAATTGTAGTTTCAGTAATCATATTTTAACTCTGTTTATCTATAAATGTCAAAATTCAGTGTAGACATTCTTATCGTATTATGATAGTCACATTTATTTGTTGGTCATTAATTTTAGAAATTATGTATACGTGCGTGACTTTGAATGCCCTAGCCTATGCACCCTGTACCGCTAAGATAATCCTATCCTGAAGATAGCGCTTTGTTTTAGAGAGTCTAGACTAGTTCGTCGCGTCGTGAAGACGTTAGTTTTCGGAATATGTAGTGTGTTTTAGTTTTGGGGCGCGTGCTAAACGCTCGCCCGCTGGGTTACGGAATGTAACATGTTAGGCTAGTTTAATTGTTAATAAAGTTTAGTTAGTAAATGTAAGTGTTCATCGAGTATCAAGTGTAAAGTGAAAGTGAATGTGTATGTTCTTCTTCTCACAAAGTTAGAATAAAGTGTGTCATCGTTGGAGTAAACAGTAAGCAGTATTAGTATTGCCATCAGTTAAGAAGACCCCCTCGTGTTACAATAGTTTATTATTTTAGAATAGCATTATACTTTCATTTTATTTTCATTTTGTAGACTGTTGTTGGCATGTCAGTACGGTAATAATATTACCGTTCAGATTCAGTTATTACTTGGTTTTCAACCTACTTTTGTATTATGTAAACAAAGGCTTAATATCCTGAAACCTCAACTGTATTCCCGAGTCTTTTTGTTATTAATAATATTTCTATTGTTCCAGGAAGCAGTAATGATTTCCTCTTCTGTGGGTGAGTGAAATTTATTTGGTACTCTTACAAGTAATTAATGTACATTTATCAAGCGTTGAAAATACAATTAATTAATGAAATGAATGCTTTTTGAGCGGTGTCGGTGTAAAAATGAAGATACAATTATTTGAGCGGTCGCGTTACCCGACTAAACACACCCGTGTAAAAGTAAAACACTGATTGAATCCGTGATATGCCGCGAGAATGACATTTGCTTTTTACGAGCTGACAGAAACGAAGCTCTTCGCACGCGATGGGGTTACGACACCTCATATAAATTAATATCCTTTGTCTGTTTGCGTAAGAAATTCACTCGGAAAAATGTTTTAGTAAGTTTTATCTCTTGACAACTTTTCGCACTTTGTTCACTTGTTAATTAAACCAGAACCGGACTCGGGTTTAATTAATTAAATTTTTACTTTCAAGTGTACAACTGAATCACTTAAATATAAAATGTATTCTATATCCCAGAAGAAAGAAACTCTTTCTTTCATTTTAAATTAAATTTATTTTAATCCTTTTATAACTTGTATTTTTTATCAAAAGATTATTCTCGCTTTTAAATTAAAATTCTCGTACTAATATTCAACATGGAATAACATGGAAGGTTATATACAACAGGGTGATTAACGAGCAGTATTTAATACTGTAACTTTATAATTAATTTTTACGTATATATGAAGAGCTAAAATAATCGTTTCGCTTGATTTGGATGCAGTATTTAAATCTTTATAACTTTTATTTGAACTATTTTTGCATAAAATAATTAGGAAACGTTTGCATAAAGGAAAATTGATTTCCCATTTTAACGCCTATGTTCCACTTTTCGATATACAGTCTCTATGTATTTCTACAGGCTGTCGACGGTCAGGTGCGAACATAGAAATTTAACATGGCATTTTAGTTTTACGCAATTTCCTGCTCTCCTTTTCATATTACGGCAAAACCTTTAGAGTGCAAAGTTGTACAGAATTAAAATTTACATTTAAAACTGTTTTTGCATTTCTCTGTTTTTCAGAAATTATTTATAAACGTCGAACGTCAATCTGACTTATGGAAAATAAATCCCTTATTCTTCGATAACTATTTTAATCATAATAATTCCTTACAAAGATACGTTTCTTATTCAAATAAACATCAATTATTTAATTTAGTTTCTCTATTTCGGAATTAGAAGGTCACATTCTAGCACGCATATTGATGTTAAAGATTTTAATTCTTTAACGATTTTTGGTGATATAATTTCCCTTAATGCGATCGTCTACGCTTTTCCAAATGGACGAAAAGAGGCTCCACATTTTTACCAATTATGCAAAATCTGTAAGGAATGTGTTACTTATTTTTAACATATTTATTAAGAAAACTTGATATTATGTCTGTAACTTTTAACATCTCGATAAGAGAGGTATTGAATTCATGCTAAAAATCGCATATCCAGATTTTAGTGAATAAGCACGTTTTAAGGTCCCTAGAATTCGATTATAACATTTTGTATGTGTGTGTGGATGTTGGATTCACGATTTCTCAAATTCTATAAGACTTAGACATTTTTAACTAAGGATTCCTCAATCTAACAATAATGGGAAGAGTTGATTTTGGTAACAATTGGACAACCGGAAGTAGTAGTTACAAGAAAAAAATCATCTAAATATTATTTATCAAGCAAGAAATTCTAATGTTTGTAATTGACACATAAACATCACTGTCAAAAATATTTGTATGCCACTGTCAAAAATATTTGTACATCATTATGAAAATAAAAAAAGTCAACAACGCAAAAAAATATACGTAAAAAGAATATAAAAGGAATTTGTGGAAAAATGACGAATATAAAGAAAAAGAAAAGGAAAGTAGAAAAAGAAAATTTCAGGATATTGAATATAAAGAAAATGTATGTATTGTACATAATTTATATAAAATATCCCATAGATTTTGCAAATATATGTGAGAATTATTTTATAGTGAGACATGAATATATATATATATATATATATATATATATATATATATATATATATATATATATATATATATATATATTTGTATTTAAAAATATTTTTTGTTTTATGCGTACAACTAGGTAAAATATCTAGCGAGAGGTTATGTGCTGGCGACATCAGACTTTTATTTTTGCAATATCATTGTTCTTATATCTGGGGCAAAGTTCTAAAATTGTTAATTTATGGTTAATTTTGAAGTTAATTTTTCGAATAAACAATAAATATTTTAAAATTTTAAAGTTGCGTACCTTATTTCATGTTTTCTAAGAGCGAGGGGTTAAATTTTGTTACAAATGAATGACAAATACAGTCATTACTAGTAAAAACCTGAGACCTGTTTTGTGTATTTTCAACGCTAAAGTTTAAGTAAAAAGTTACAGACATATCAAGTTTTTTGAATAACAAATACAAATTCGTAACAGATTTTGCGTAAGTAGTAAAAATTTAGAGTCTCTTTTCGTTCATTTTGAAAAGCATAGACCGAGGCGCAGACGCTATCCTTAATGGAAATTGTCAAATATTTTTATATTAAAAATAATATAAATGAAAGATTCAACAGAGAAAATAGTATAAAACACACGTTACAGAAGGCAATTCAAGCACTCGTTCGTTCGCCCATTCGCCGTTGGGCGCTCGTAAGCGAATTTGAATTTCGTGCTAGGATACGTCCTCTTCTGTAACTTATGTTTTAATATATTACACATTTTTTTTTTACAGATTAATATTGTTTTCTACAATGTCATGTCATAGCTATTGCTACTTATTAACGGAATTTTTGAAATTTGTTTTTAAAACTGTGAAGAAACCAAACACAATATGAAATGTCAAAATAGTTTTGTATATGACTTTTTATTCTGCACAGCTTTTCCGTAAAATGAACAGGAGAGCAAAACTAAAATCTCATGTTAAATCCCTATGTCCTGATCGTTAACATCCTGTACATGTAAAAATATTTGCATTTCATAGTAAATACATATAAAAACCAGCATTTCCGGGTATCATAAATATAATGTTTTATTGAAATAATTGCAAAGTGAATCAATATTCTATGAAAATTATAATTCTAGGTATTTTATATCTGTTATGGACAGAACTATTTTTTAAAATTTCCTAATGGTTCATGCATATTGAATTTAAATGTATGGGTATTTAATTACTCAAATACATTATTTATTAATTTAAATACTATTAAAATTATTGTAATTTATACGGTAATATAATTTTTCTTTATGTATACCATAGTTTTCTAAATTCTGAAATATACAGTAATTATTGCAACTATAACAGATAAAACGTTTCTTTTACGTTTTTGATGAAGATATTTGAAGAAAAATAATAACAAAGAAAATTATTTTCCTGCGGTTATGATAGACAAACAAAGAAATAAAATTATCAACTGTGGAATCTAAATAAACAAACGAGTTTTATAAAGAATTCAGGAAAAAGCGTCTTTTATATTGCGTGACGACTAACTTATAATTCTCTAATTACAGTGCCTTACAGAAAATAGAATTTATTATTAAAATTAAGCGTGACGTACTTGTTAGTTTTTATTAAATAAATTTAGCATTTACATTGGAAGATCTAAATACTATTTTTTAAAAATGTTATTCGTAAAATTTAACATTTATTGCTGTAGCTGAATGCAAGGACGATCAATGTCAATTTTGGTCAAAATGAGATTAAAGAAGAAATAAGACGAACCAAAAAGTATTATTAACACTTAGTTTTCTTATTAATAAATGTTGATATTAACCACATTTTTTTTCTGAAAGATTTAATAAAATGATGAATTTTAGAGTTTGTTACACTTTCCAAATGTGTATATTTTTGAAATATAGTTTTTTAAAATTTAATTAATTTGTGTGATGTCATATCTGCAATAGAAAAATAGATATCAAGGAGGGTTAACTAGTGGCAGCTGTCACTTTCAGAAAACTATAGTTGTACCTTGTCAAAGAAAAAACTGTCATAAAGATTTTAAATAAAGATTTTATTTTAAAAATGATAAATGTTTTATACATTTTTATGTAAAATAAAATAGAACTACATATAAATATAGTCGTATGGATTTTATTTTCACATGTTATGAATAATATAAAATTATATTCTTTTCGCTTGGTACACTCATACAAAATAGCTATGTGTGTATTAAGAGCGCAAAATGGGACAATGGAAATTGACAATGTCTATTTGCGCTCGTAACATACACACAAAAAAATTTCTACAGTCGCCATAATGGGATCCTGCACCATAATAAAAATTTATTTGTTTCAAGTACATTAAACTAGTGCAGTGAAAAGTGGATGTCCATTGGGAATTGGGAGCGTTCATGCCAAATTTTTGTAGGTGCAGCACAAATGTTCACACAATTTATTTTATATTAAATTTTAATTTATCGTTATTTTCCATTCTTCTTGAGCTATTGCTTCAATCTAATCTAAGCATTTTCTACTTTCGTTTCTGTAAATGAATGCCCTATTTTATTTTCACAGAAGTGCGGCATTTTGTGTGGTTATGTAATATACCGACAGAGCAGTTATATGTCAGATTGACATGTGAATGTTGTAAATACAGTATCATTTGTTCTTGGCTAAACGTTTCAATAAAGAATGTAGATAAGTGACATTTCTCAACATTGTATAGTTAGAAACTTGGACAACGAGCGTTTTTACTTTGTCGCGCATGAACTGCAAAGTGACATTTTGCGTTGACAAAAGAGAGCGCAAATGGTTACTTTGTATATAGACTGTAGAAAAATATAGTTGTGACATCATATCGTTATAGTGTCATTTTTATTAAAATTATGAATGAAAAGTTTTATATTTTAAAAATATTTGGTACAAAATCGTTTAAAATTAGTTATATTTTTATAATATGACAAAATATATGTTTTTTTTAGTACCGGACTCCATTGGTTAGTTTTAAGGAGCTCCACTTCTAAAAGAACGCATGTAAAACATATTGTAACGTGGAACGCCCGACGTCGCCGCCGCAGTAAGCGAGTGTTTATAGCGGTGACGTAATCGCGCTAGTAGCCGGGTGATGTAAACAAACTGGTCGCGACGTGTTTAATTACTTGCGGTCGCCTGAACCTTTTGTGTTCATTGTTATTATGCAGTCGAACATTCTAGGGCTTTCTAGAAGATAATGGCAGCTGTATAAAAAGTACGTAGCTATGCTGGAGTTAGTGACATACAAAGTCATAGAGACACATGGAGTATTAGAGAGTAAAGTGTTAGTGAAAAGCACAGCAGTATCGTAGTGAGCGTATGCAGTTAATGTCGAGTAGGTACTGGGGAAGTTACTGGTATATTGGGATAGCTGTGGATGTGAATACTCTGTAGTGTTGAAGAGTATTGTGAAGCTAGGTATACAAGAACAGTAACAGCGAGTTGGAGTGGATACTCGGCATTGGTGTTGAAGAATTGTGGCATACGGACAGTGTAAGTTAGACAATCAGTTACATAAATAGACAGATAGTGTTGTGAAAGAGGTGACTTCTGTCCGAGCAGTTGAATATGCAGACGCTGTTGAGTCAGTTGAGTATATAGACGCTGTGGAGGTCGGTAGGCGGACAGTTGAACGTGATATAAGTATATAGTGATACAAATATAGTGTTATAAATATCGCGTAAACAGTCTACAAGAGTCTGCAATAAATAATTTGTAATATTGTGGAAATAAATAGTAGTGTTAATTGGTTAAATAAATAGTGTTAGTGTTATCTAGTTATAGTTTAATAAACACTTAATTTTAATTAATAATAATTGTCTAATATTTACACTTCACCCAAATAAATCAAAAACGTTACAATATATTATTGCCAGGTTTACTATCTTTAGGTTAGTTTCACCATCGGTTAAGCGTTGTACGCTTACTTAAATAACACCCTGTATAAGCAGCAGATTCATTAAAAAGTCCATAAACTATTAATGAACAAAGAAAATTCTTTTTGAGTTACTGTTACGAGGGTAGAAAATAGAATTTTTAATTTCCCGATAAAACGCCTCTTCTCACGCATTTTACCAATTAAGGGTGGTTTGGTAAAGTGCCATATTTATGCCCTATTATACCTGCTTTCTTTAAGGGCTGAGTGGGGTGAACTCCCTTATACTTCCTGTAGACTGTGGAGTAGTTTCTTATTATTATAATTATCTTCTTAGCAGTCTACAGGAGGTACAGTCTTGTTCAAAATGTTTTTTGAAATATATTTTGGTGTTATTGAGGATTACTTGGCGAAAACATAGTCCAAATATTATAAATATGAGATACATACAGCGGCATGTACTTCCAAGGATGCCAAACCGTTTGATAAAGCAAAAAGTATTTTAGTCACAAATTATTACATTTTAAAGTTTGAGTGTTTCTACAAAAACGTCCTATAAAAATCTTATGTATGGCCAGCACATTACCTTCCGTCAGTTATATGAGGTATTTACGAAAATTCTACCGGTGAACTGTTACAGGTAAACAGCTTTTTATCAGGTTACAGCTACCGGAATCGATATTTTAAGAACGCAAGTGGTAAGCAGGGTAGATCCATAACCTATGAAAAAATTTGAAAATTTAGAACAGGTTAGAAATTTGACGTAGTTAACAAACTGAGCAGAGTCCTATTTTGAACACATTTCCACTTTTAACTCGCGCGCTTCGTTTTGCATCACTACCTTTTTTTGAGATTAGATTCTTCATGTATCCGGTAGATGGATCTGGTAGATATTGAACAATTTTCAAACACGGTAACTTTTTACCACTCGTGTTTTCGAACACAGTCGGTAGATTCGGTGTCTACCGGTAGAATTTTCGTAAATGCCTATGTAATTTCTATAAAATCCATACAGAAAGTTCCTTGCAAAAGATTCTAAATTTCTTGTTTTATCTACCGACAGTTGTATGTATTTTATACAAATTCCACACAGAAAATTTCGAGCAAAAAGATCCTATATTTCGAGTAAAATTATAACACAAATATACTACGAATATGTCACTGACATCTTTCAATCAGAATTTTCTTAATATAGTAGCTGTTTCTAGCATAGCTGGCTAATTTATGAAATTTAATTTCTTTATAATTTTATAACTCTATATCCATTTAATATGAAGTATAAAATGCAGTCAAATCGTATAGAGAATACAATGTTCTTTAATATTTATAATAACATTAAATGTGAAAAAATGATATTTAACATCGTTTTTTCAAGAAAAACTGTTAAAATATTCAAATGAGGTATTTCCGGTTGACCAGTTATAAGCAAAATCTAATCAGCTCTTCATATGGATGCAACGAAGAGGAATACGAAAGAATTATAATTTTTGGAATTGTAGTATTAGCGTTATCGTAGACGAAAATTTTGTTACACACACACACACACACACACACAAACACACACACACACACACACAGACACACACACACACACACACACACACACACACACACACACACACACACACACAGACCTCCACATATACCCACATATACACATACACACACACACACACACACACAAACACACACACACACACACACACACACACACACATACACACACATACACAAACATACAGACATCATCGTAAAAATAGTAAAATCGTATTCTAGGGACCTTAAAACATACTTATTTATTAAAAACTCACCACCGAATCTTACCAAAGACAATACCTTCCTTACCTAAAGGTGACGGAAGGTAAAAATGTCTAATTATTATGTAATTGTTAATCAATGTTTATTTATCTATTTTTTAACATCCAGTAAGTAATTTTCTAATATTTAAACATGATTCTGAGTTAAATTAAGTTGCAGAAATCGATAAAAACTCTTCAATTACATTCATTGCCTTTGTTTGATGATAAATTATCATCGAATGGTAAACATTTTGTCTGAGGTCGGTGTTTGCATTCTGTATCGAAGTACCTCATCGTTTGTATAGCTAAAGTATGGAGTACACGTAAGCTCAAATGTTTGCTACTTCTTTTACGACATTATCCTTATCAGATTTTACTTTATTTTGTGTACAGAGTGCTTTAAACAGACCTGGACTTACATATTTATACTTTCTAAAAGAGAAAAAGGAAGATCTTAAATCCTGGATGTTCTGGGAACACTTAATAGAAACTAATATTTTACTGGAAGTGTTTTTCGATACTTTAGAACCACAGCAGACTAAAAAGAAAATAATAGGGGAACGTTGTCATTTTCTATGGCTTCAAGGTCCTCTTGAAAACGTTTAAACTATTCATAAACCTTTAGTTTCGACATAGATTTCTCGCCAAAAGGCTTGTCTAACATTTGCACCACTTTATACCATTTAGCCATATTTAATGCAAAATCTAATGCAAATTATTTCTCATCATATATATATATATATATATATATATATATATATATATATATATATATAAAATATAAATAATAATAATAATCTTTATTGTATTTTAAAGTGTACAACTTTATTACAATTAAATGATATGGGGGTGAGTCACTTTTCCTTACAATTTTTGTAACCTTGCTATTTTTTCGTTGCGTGTGATGGAGATGAGATGATAAAGACGGCACAAACATCCAAGCCCCTGGTGGGAATCGAACCCACGAACCTCAGGGCCGAGCGGTGACGGTCGCTTCGAGCGCTGTTCGCTGCCTCAATCCGCACGACCACCGAGGCGGCTATATATATATATATATATATATATATATATATATATATATATATATACATATATATATATATATATATATATATATATATATATATATATATATATATATATATATATATATAATACAGTAGAGTGTCAATAATCCGGTTTAATTGGGATCGGACCCCACTCGGATTTTTGACAGGTCCGGAATATCGAAATGAGCCAATAAAATAATTTTGGGTGTCTTCAACGCAAAATATTAGCTGCAATCGGTCATAAATCACTGTGATGTTTAGAGAAGAGGAGCGGATAAATGAAACTATTCATTATTAATAAAATTTTACGTTTTATTTAAAGATAAAATACTGCATCGTACAGTAAGTCTAAGCGAAATAAAAAAAAAAAAACTAAAATACATAATGTATGTAAAATATAAAATTAAATTATAAAGCATTTGAAATTTTAAAAAAATCTTTAGTCGTTTTTGATTGTCCGGATTTTTGACGCTCTACTATATATATATATATATATATATATATATATATATATATATATATATATATATATATATATATATATATATATATATTTGTACTACTTTATTATTAAGTTATTAAGAAATATTGTTGCTCTCGTCGAGTTACATTACTGATTAAATTTAAGGCACTTATTTCATTTACAGCCTGTATATGTATATATATATATATATATATATATATATATATATATATATATATATATATATATATACATATACATATACAGGCTGTAAATGAAATAAGTGTCTTAAATTTAATCAGTAATGTAACTCGACGAGAGCAACAATATTTCTTAATAACTTAATAATAAAGTAGTACAATTTTTAAAATAAATAAATTTAAATTTTGGATAACAAAATTATAAAGTTGTGTATTAAACCAGGATTTTAATCACCTGTAAATAGAGGAAGACAAGGAGGAACGAGGTAACGAGGAAGAGCAAAAACATATTTATTAGGTTATGAGATCGTCGATAAATCAAAATAATTTAAATACAATATTCAAAAAATGTAAGTACAAATTCTTATCCATTTAAAGGAGGTAATGAGTACCAATAATTAGTCGTCCATTTATTGTTCCCGCCCAAACATTTTTGAATTCATCGATATCTGTGTACAGAGCAGAGTGGCACACCCAGCAATGGGTAATAAGCCGTGATGTTAAATTTAAATAAATAAATATATCATCACGGCTTATTACCCATTGCTGGGTGTGCCAATCTGCTTTGTTCGCAGATATCGGTAATAATGATATATTTGCACCGTGCGGGCGCTTACCAGGCGTCACCTCACGGGCACTCATTGCTGGCGTGAAGAGTGCACCACAGGGGTCAATTTTGTGCCATTTAAAATTCGAAAAATATTTGGCGTCGGCCGGGATTGAACCCGGTTCCTCAGATTCGAGACCTGACGCTCTGGCACGCGGCCACGAGACCCCATGTTAAATTTATAATTATTTATATATATATATTTTTGACCACCGGGAATAGAAACATCACAAAACTTCAAATTTTTAAGAATTAAAAGTTTGTGACAAATTAACCGGTCGTCTTTGACAATTTAGTGACTTTTGTTGAATCCTTTGTCTGTTTGTTGAAATTGTTGATGCAGCTTCTGCAGCTGTTCTAAACTTATTATCTAGAAATTCATTGGTATTACTTAACTTATAGTATGATGTTAGGGATGATGAGAAATGATTGGAGATGCAGATTTGGTAAACAGTGTTTATTAAATAGTAATTTGATTAAATTTTCTACGTTCGATTCTAAATGAATCATCATATGGGATAGTTAAAGTACAGTTGGAAAGTAAGATCACTACATTACAAAATCAAAAATATAAGGTTGAAAACTTTTTCTGCTATAATATATATATTAGTTATCTTTAGTTGTTTCTGATGTATGCACGTATTTTATTACCTCTGATACAAAACGTGTTTACTGGTGGTTACTGTGACGATATTACATTTGGGAACCAGCGAATATACAAAAACGGTTATACCACGTCATCAAGGGAATATCATCAATACATGTTATATAAGTAAAATTCTCAAATGCCATTGGCTTAATTAATTATGAATTGTATAAGCCCTCAAATGTTTCTCAGGCGTAATTGATTGAAGACTTTTGGGCATTAGTTAATAGAAAAGTTTACAATACTGGCAGGGAATACATAATGAACAACTGTTACACACAAGAATATTTCTGCCGATCCGGAAGTAGTTTTAACATCGTTCAGAGACAAAGGTGACAAGGTATTATAAAATTACGTCGCATTGAAGAAAATGGTCACCTATTAGTGTTGTATCTCCTTAGGAACAACCACTTATGTCAACGTTTAATTAAAATATTATTTCTATTTGATAAAGAGTCTAAACTTTCTCTCAAAACTTTATAATAATAATAATAATTATAATCTTCCTACGGAATCAATTACAGTTTCGTATCGACATATCAAGTATAGGCGTACGCGTATGTAGAACACATGATCATGGTAGTGGGCTTTCATTTAACAATAATCGAGCATGTGAAACGACAATTATTTAATTATAGTGGGGCAAATGGCCGCTAGCAGGCAAGCCAAACATTACCGTCAGAGTTGCATGCAATCACCGGAGAACCCACAGTATAGCACCAAGGGATACAAGTGGAAAAACAGTAGCCAAGCCATCCAGGGAATTAAACGACATTGCACATTAATAAGACCCTAGCCATGCAACACGATACAACACAGGGAAGAATTCAGAAAACAAAATTAAATCTCGACAAAGAATGTACACGAATTATTATTATTTTTGCACCATCTTTGATGTCAAAATCTTGGGAAGTAAAATATTTTAACTCTTGTGAATAATTTTGTCAAAAATGAACTCTAAGGCAGTGCAGTTGTCTATATGAAGCATTACCCTGCATTAACTATATACATATATATATATATATATATATATATATATATATATATATATATACATATATATATATATATATATATATATATATATATATATATATATATATATATATATATACAGGGTGGGGCAGAAAAACCTATCCGATTTCAAATCCCTTTTTCCCAGAAGAGGGAGCAGGTAGAGTAGTGGGGTAAAAACCGTTAGAAAGCCGGTTTTATGCCATTTGTCAGTAGTCAACATGCCTTGGTCTGGTGAACATCGTGCTTTTGTTATTGAGCGGTTTATCGAATGCGGCGGTTCGATAATTGCTACACAACGTGCTTTTCGAATTCATTTCGGACTCGGGCGTCATGATCCTGTTCCACATCACGCTACGATTAAAGTGTGGGTGTCAAATTTTAGACAGACGAGTTCAGCATTGAAAAAGAAGTCGCCTGGACGTCCCAGAACAGCAACAGGACCTGAAAACGTGGCCAATGTGAGAGCCGCGATTGAACGTTCCCCGCGTCGTTCGGCGCGAAAACATTCGCTCGCTTTGGCGATTTCCAACCGCAGTATTCGGCGCATTTTGCACCGGGACCTCAAAATGCATCCCTACAAAATGGTTGTTGCACAGGAATTAAGTGAAAGGGATTTTGAAACCCGTACGAACCTGTGTCGCGATCTCCGAGAACTCCCAAACGACGATGTTGTGCTCTTCACGGACGAAGCCCATTTTCACCTTTGTGGTGCCGTTAACAGGCAGAATTTTCGATATTGGAGTGACGAAAATCCTCGAGAAATCCATCAGGAACCCCTCCATAGCCCAAAAGTGACTGTGTGGTGTGCTCTTTCCCGCCTAGGCGTCTGGGGGCCTTACTTTTTTGAAGAAAATGGGCAAACCGTAACGGTCAACAGCGAGCGCTATTGTTTCATGCTGGAAAATTTTCTTAGACCCAAAATGGAAGAAAATGGCGTGGAAAATGTGTGGTTTCAACAGGATGGTGCAACCGCCCACACATCGCGACGATCAATGGACATTCTCAGGGAACTGTTTCCCGGTCGCCTCATTTCCCTGAGAGGTGATCTTGGCTGGCCGCCGCGCTCACCGGATCTCACTCCATGTGACTTCTTCCTTTGGGGTTACCTCAAATCGAAGGTTTACCAGCATCGACCAAGGACCCTTCTTGCTTTACGAAGGGAAATTGCTCGGGCAATTGAAGAAATTCCTGTGGAAATGACGGTGAAAGTCATGGAAAGCTACCGCGAGCGCCTAAATCAGTGTATCCGCTCCCAAGGACGACATTTGAGTGATGTGCTTTTCAAAACTTAAATTTAAAAATGGCATAAAATTTGCGATATGTTAATAAAAATTTTTTTTTGACAAGTTGAGTGGTTTTAATTTTATAACGTTTTTAAATCGGATAGGTTTTTCTGCCCCACCCTGTATATAAACTATTATTCACAAAAGATGACTATTCAAAGTCATTAGTGAGCCGTCTGATATAATATTACTTGCAGATAACTTCATTGCACTTCATATGCATAGGCGTGCAACGTGGAATATTTATGGACACATTTTAACTGAAAATAAGAGTAATTCATTTGAAAATTATGTTTCTTTCTAAATTGAATACCTTTCTGAATGATTTATGTTCTTCACTTATGTTTTTGATAAATACAAAAAACATAGACTTAACTTATAAATCAAGGAATAATAATTTGATTTAAACGTCAACGCTACTGGGTAAATATTAGCACAGAGGGCAGTGTAGTAGAAAATTAGGTATATATATATATATATATATATATATATATATATATATATACCGTGTGTCTGTTTTAAAGGTGTACATAGGAGATTAACATGGGAAATCAGTTTTTTGGAATTTCCTGCTCGCCATAACGTCACAGGAATGGGGGGTTGTTTTTTATGACTATTTTTGGCGCCAATCTTTTTACTTAATTATTTACGATAATAACGAATTATTAAAATAAAAATGATTATTAAGAAAAATATTGCATAAACTTTAATTTAAGATACTTTTTGAAAAATGTGAAACAGGCTCATTTGGAAAATAATTGAAATTTTACAATAGTCTTCTTCTTAGTGGAATTCAACTGTATATCTGGTGACAGAGTTATTTAGAAATGTTTGGTGCTGTTGTTTTATAAAAGAGTGTTTTGAAAAGGGCAATTTAGTGCTGTCAGTAGCTATACGTAAGTTTGTTTTTAAACCGGGTTTGGTTTGCCATCGGCGTAAGTCAACCGTATTTTCTACGTCAGTGAAACTGTCCACGTCCACAGTCCAGTCGAATCGTATCGTTAGAGCTTGTGAAGTATATGGAATCGTTTGCGAATCGCGATCGCGATCACAGGACAAATTATCTGCGGATAAATTGGGTGAGCGAGGGTACAAAACAAACATCACATTCACTCCTTCATCTGTGAGTAAACCGAGGAATTATCTGTAACTCCTGGAGAATTATAGCCTGCCGCCATTACCCCTTCGATTATATATCGACGCGGTCGGGCTCCTATCCGCTCTAATAGACTGGACCGTTCCGTGCAGCGAACCAACCTATAAACACTATGTTACGGCACACATTGCCGCAGGGACGAACAAATTTCTACCCCCGAAACAACAACGAAACAACAACACTATCATCTTAAATTCCGCAAGATATGTTTTCTCTATCTCAAGCGAACGCCAATTATCTTTTAACCCTGGATACATATATAGCATAAAAGCAAGGGTTTCTTTTGTATTTAATATTTGGGATAATACAGTGTGTTAAAAAAATCCTAAGTCGGGGTAGGCTATGAACAAAGAAACGTATGTCAGTTTAAAAGTATTTAATTAAATGTTAACTTTATACGAGATATTGTCAAAAATATTATCTGAAGATATCAAAGCTATTCTTCCTGAATCTTATTTTAGAAATGGAAATAAATTAGAAAACGGCAACTGGCAATATACTGCATCCTTCTTTATTGTCTTAAAATTACATTTCAAGATCAATTTTGACAATTTGACTTTTGAATAGACCTTTTTAATTTAAGGCTTGATTTACATTAGCGGTACAATGACTACGTTTATCTCGACGTTTGAAGCCACTTACTAAGCGGCTTGACTTCTGTCGAAATAAACAGTTAAGCTTCAAATAATGGAACTACGCATGCGCACATCCGCAAGAAATCTTGTCTTGATGATCATTTCTTGTCTTGGTTTGATTTTCAAAACAAGAATATAAAAATTTCTTGTTTTTTCTCGTTTCTTGACGACGTAATTCTTGTCTTGTTTCAAGAATTCTTGATATTTTTTGTTTCTTCACATTTTAGGGGAATCCCCTTTCTCTATCGTTTTATCCAAACCGAAAGCTCAAATTTAATGTTGGCGTCTGCGTCTGTCTTTGCCCCTTTTAGGGCCGGTATTTTCACTTGCGAATAAAGGTTTAGATAAATTTATCCTTCGGATAAATATTTTTGTCGTCTTTTCACTTGCAAATAAATTTATTCGAAAGAATAACATCTGTTATTCGCGAGATAAATTATTCGGTACTTGGGTAGCGAATAACCGTTTATTCGTAAGTTCATTACATTTCCACATAGTGCAGATTTATTAACAAAATGGATATATTAAATATTATGATGATATTTTCAACTATGAATTAATAAATTAACGTGAGAAATCGATCACACCATCAGACAACATAACCACATAAATGAAATAATTTTTGACAGGTTCCGATTATGAAAACAATTTAGGATCACATATTGGGGATCGCATTTGACCTCAACCAGTAAATAGGTAAATCATTATAAAGATCCTGTCATTTGACGCTGGCAACATATTTTCGAATTTTGGATACTTTTGTTGAATACATTGACAAACATTTACTTTGAACTGAAACAAATATACAAAAAGTACAAGAACAATTTTACAATATACATATACCGTTTACCGCATATGAGTGCTGAATTAGATGGTAGGTACACTTGTTAAATTACAGTCTCCCGGGGTTAAAAATGCATAATATAGATCACATTGACATTAAAGATGTCAAACAAAATTTTGACAACTACGGATTCAAAAGTAGTTGACACATTTCATCCTTGTCTGCTTAGCGTGACTACGCCAAACTCTATCCTTCTCTACTGACACAAATTCACACTGCAAGGCTACCAATTCAAGAACGTTAAAGTTATTCGAAAGATACCTATTTGTTTGTGTAAAATGTGTGAAAAGACGCAATGGAATTATTCGTTGGATAAATATATAGAATAAATTTATTTAACGAATACTTATTCGAAACTTTATTCGAAAGTGAAAATACCGGGCCTTAGTCAAATAATGTTATTTTGATGGTCGCGTCGGGCATGATGGATTTACTAGATGTTGTTCATTGGTTATTTATTTATTGTGTTTTTCAATATTCCATAATTTTTATTTAAAACAATGAGTGGGCAAAGAAAAATAAATTAGATTCGGAATCGGTTTTATCCCAAAATAATATTTCATTGTCTCAAATCTTATAAAAATCTGATGTGGTGATATTTCTTTCATTTCACATAAGATATGCCGGGCACACGGGTCCCGAGACATTAGAGGCCCCACAGTAATTGATATGTTTCAGAAAATTAAATATGTATTACTGAACTTTAAAATTAATACATGCCACAGCATATTGTTTAAAAAATAGTTTTTGTTTATATATGTTACAGTAAAAGTAGATAATGGTATAATGTGCACATTGTCGGTAAATGTATTTAAATATTTCAACAACCAAGGAGTTGTGTTTGTACTTATATATAATAAAGCATAGCAAACAGTATTTAAAATCGTTAATTTTATAAATTTATTTAAAAATATATAGAAAAAGTATCAATATAATACCTATAGAAGATTTAATGATCTTTAATATTTATAATATAGCATAAATCGCGACAAAATGACATTTAAAAATTTAAGGGTATTTTTCTATGAAAAACTATTTTGCGTTTCACGGAAACTGCCATTTCCGGTTGCTTGATATGCACTAAAATCTAATGGCTTCTTTCTTCTTTCCATATTAGAATAAGGTAGAAATAATAATAGAAATAATAGTATTTGAATTACAGCGTTAAAAGGATCCACACACACACAGCATACAAATGTGGATTTTCAATCAAGATTCCTTGACAAGAAATCTTGATTCTTGATGATACTTTCTTGTCTTGTGAAATAAAAAATACTTCTTGTCTTGGTCTTGTCTTAATTTCAAGACAAGATCAAGAGTATATCTTGATTTTTGTGAAACACTAATCCATATTGATATTAAGGGAACGAATTTATGGACCTCTCCTCTTACGTTATCTATATGATTTGAAAATAAGATTTATAAATCTTTTTAGAAACGCTTGTAAATCGTACCAAAAATGTATTCAGTTTTCAGTTTTATTGCAATTAAGTGTGGACAATAATTTTTATCATAAAATCTGTTTTTCAGACTTTGCCTTACGACCATTTACAGCAGTTGTAGACTTTGTACTGTCGGGGTAACTTTATACGAGTCCCAGTAGATTTGAACTGAGATTTTATTATTATATTGTGAGCTGATAATGCAACGTCGTTTCTGTATTTCGTGTAAAGATTTCTCTTCTCCGTCACTGGCTGAAAAAGCAATGCAGTTTGTTACCGCCAACAGCAGTCCTATACCGAGTCGAAATTCGAACTGGCGGTATTTGTATTTGTAAGTTAGAGTGCAGTAAATCGATGAACGTTTCGTAAGCTTTCTGGTCTTTGTTTTCTCAGCGTCATACACGTACTTGTAATATTAATATAATGGAAGCGGTCTCGCGTTATTTTGCTTCTTCCCTTGCCGTGTTAGCTGGGATGAGTATAAAATGGTATTAGCCTAGTAAAACCTGGATCTCAGATAAGTGATTTTATAGACTATAAAGTAAATCTCTACGATAGCTATCACATAAAAATGTCAGTGATACACACCTAGCTATGAATTTTTAAACTCCTCCAAATAAGAATCTTATCGGGGCACTTTTATAGAATACGCCCATTCTAAATTTCCCTACACTATAACTATACTCTTTTGTTAACCTTTTCTGCATGACGGGTTAGGCTATACAATAAAATTTAATGAATTAGAAGGAACCATAATGTTCTGTATTTAAATCTGTCGATAAAAATTTGATCACGTGACAGATACATCTGCAGTTTCCGATCTGTAGCTCGAAAACAGCTCGAATAATAAACGGATAGAGCTGCCTTCTTGATAAATACTTATAAATTTGCGCCAAAATAAAACTGGAAATTAATAAAGAAAACAAGTGTACTAATGTTTGTAGACAGTTTGAATTCAATTTTCCCATCAATTAAATTTACGATCGAAAAAGAAACCAATAAACAATTAAGATACTTGGACGTACTGGTTATTAGAAACAAAACAAACTAGAGTTTGATATCTATAGAAAATCCACGAACACTAACAGATTTATAACTGCTGACTTCAGTCATTTTTGGCCACATGGCCACATAAATTAGCTTCGTTTAATTTTTTAATAAACAGATTAACTAAATTTCCTTTAAAAAAAAAATATTTAAAACTGAACTAAACTATATTAAAGAAATAGCGAAATATATCGGTTTCCCGGTTAAAACTATCGATAAATTAGTTCATAAATTTAAAAATCGCTAATCCATTTCTAATTTTAGAACGTTAACACCATCTAATAATAAATAAATAAATAAAAATAAATATAAATATATCATCACAGCTTATTACCCATTGCTGGGTGTGCCAATCTGTTTCTGTGTATCTAATAATAAAAATAATAATAAATACATAACACTACCGTACTATAAAGTTTCCGAAAGTTTAATTACAATTTTTAAAAATCAAAATTTAACCGTAACTTACAAGTCAAATAATACCATTTAGGGCCACTTTTAGAATTGATGGATAAACTATGGTATAGCTATTGGAGGTATAACTTTATCCTAGCAACTATACCTCCGATAAACAAGACTGTCTTTTACAATCCATTTTTATCTATCAGATAGTTATACCAGGAATTCACTTTAGGTTGGTATTGATACAATAAAATTGTCTTCTTGTTAGACTATTTTTCTTCAATATTGTTATTATTTCTGCCTTCTAATTTGCATTGGTCACGATGTTAGATAATATAAACGATGTTTTGGTTCTGAGAGTGATAATGAAATACTTTATTGACATCTGTCAAACGTATGAATAACAACATATCGTTTGTGTTTACGTGGTAACCATAAGAACCAGGGATAAAGTTATCCGATGTTTATACGACCGATTTCCATGGGATAAGAAATACTGGTGTTTATTCTATCTGAGGTTTATCCGAGGTTTGTAAAATACAATTTCCAATTTTATACCTGGTATAGCGTTATACGAGGTATAAAGTTGGAAATTGTATTTTACAAACCTCGGATAAACCTCAGATAGAATAAACACCAGTATTTCTTATCCCAAGAAAATCGGTCGTATAAACCTTCGATAACTTTATCCCTTGTTCTTATGGATACCACGTAAACACAAACGATGTTTTGTTATTCATATACGTTTGACAGATGTCAATCAAATATTTCGTCATCACTGTCAAAATCAAAAATAATATTTATACCATCTAACATCGTGAAAAATGCAAATTAGAAGGCAGAAATAATAATACTATTGAAGAAAAATAGTCTAACAAGAAGATACCAATACCAACCTAAAGTGAGTTAACGTAATTCCTGGTATAACTATCTGGCAGATAAATAGCATTGTAAAATACACTCTTGTTTATTGAAGGTATAAATGCTGGGTTAAAGTTCCATAGTTTATCTATCAATTGTAAAAGTGGGCCTAAATCGTTATTAGGTAAGCCTAAAGATAAAATAGATACTAACAAAAAATTCGGTATTTATAAAATTAGTTTTAATAATTGTAATAAAGTTTACGTCGGTCAAACTAAAAGACAAATTGACATTCGGTTTCAAGAACAATTTTATCTAAAAAGCTGTAATCCAAAAATATATGGCGTAGCTCAACATATGATCATTAATAATCATAAAGTTAACAATTCTAATATTAAACTTTTAAAACATATCAATAATGATAGATATATAATGCATACGAGAGTTTAAAAATAAGTAAATATAAAAATAATTTGATGAACGCAGATCTCGGTCTCATACCAAACTCAAAACATTTCGATTTAATACAAAGTTAAATTTTATTGGACTATTTAAAATTTAATGACTCATTATTATTAGACGAAATTTACCTTAGACTCCCGTCCCTATATAATCCCAGTTGATATGTCGAGTAATCTTGTCTACTCTGTTTAACTTTCCCTTGTTGTACTACTGATGATGAGAATTTAGTTCTCGAAATATGTCTTTAGTTTTTATTAAAATTAATTTTAAGGTTAAGGAGTAATTTTATTAGTTTTAGTTATATTTAACGTTAGACTCCATCCATTATTAATTTTTGATTTCGACTAATTGTTAACACAAATAATAATATTGTAATGAATAATTCAAAATCAAACATTATATTATTTTAAAAAAAATCTGATGTGGCCAGCACATAACCTCTCGCCAGATATTTTGCCTGGTTGTATGCATTAAACCAAAAATATTTTCAAATACAAATACATATATTCATGTCTCACTACAAAATAATTCTCACATATATTTGCAAAATCTATGGGATATTCTAATATAAATTATGTAGAATACATACATTTTCTTTATATTCAGTACCTGAAATTTTCTTTTTCTACTTTCCTTTTCTTTTTCTTTATATTCGTCAATTTTTCGCAAATTCCTCTTACGTTCTTATTTACGTATATTCTTTTACGTTGTTGACTTTTTTTATTTTCATAATCTTCATAATAATGTACAAATATTTTTGACAGCGGCATACAAATATTTTTGACAGTGACATTTATGTGTCAATTACAAACATTTGAATTTCTTGCCTTGAAGTAGTTTGATTTGAGAATTTTTACATCAAATTATTTTATATGCATTTCTTTATCTCTAAATCTATGGAACATATAATAATGAATTTATATGTATGGAATAAAGAATTTAACATTCTTTAATATAAGTATTTACATAAATTTTCGATAAATAATATTTAGATGATTTTTTTTCTTGTAACTACTACTTTCGGTTGTCCAATTGTTGCCAAAACTTAATAAACTCTTCCCATTATTGTTAGATTGAGGAATCCGTAGTTAAAAATGTTTTAAGTCTTATACACACATCCACACACACACACACACACACACACACACACACACACACACACATATATATATATATATATATATATATATATATATATATATATATATATACGGACATAATCGTAAAAATGTTATAATCGGATTCTAGGGACCTTAAAACGTGCTTATTCACTAAAATCTGGATATGCGATTTTTAGCATGAATACAATACCTCTCTTAGCAAGAGATAAAAATCTGGAACAAATGAAAATATTCATATTTGCAAAATAAAATTCACAAGAGACTGATAAATGAGGTTATATAAACTTGGCCATAACAGAAATTGCGAGTGCCGTTCTAATAAAGTTTCATAATTATAACTTCATAGAGCAAGTTGGTCTGGGCGCCGGAACAATATATAATGAAATATGGACTTTATAATACACCTAGGAGAGATTTCAAAATTAAAAAAGTTAATCCATCAGCAGGATGGACGACATTGCGACGGGACGAAACGCGAGCTTACACCTGCGGTGAATTCAGGACCCAATCTTTAAAATGCACGTCGATACATCATCGCACGCTTAACTTTTACCCAAACATGCTTTTCCTATTTCACAAACACAAGAATTATTCACCATGTTACAAACACTTAGAGACTTCGCTTAACCCCTGCTCGAAAATGGGTCACCAATTCTTCTTGTACCACTAACGTATTTTCAAGAATTTTTGATTGCAAATTATTTTGCGTCTTGAAAAACTTATTTTACCGGAAATACTAGGTTTGTTCCAACAAAAGTTCAGAACTGTTTAGAACTTTACTGAGTCACAAGAATTTTTAATTCTGAATCAGTTTAACACAATAATATTCTGAACAAATCTGAAAGTCTTAAGGTGCATTCACAAATGAAAATTAGGTTTGTGGTTTTTGTTTAGGTTTAAGTAAGTCATTCATAAATGTAAGTTTAAATCACTTAAAAATTAGTTTTGATATGTACAGACATCTGTGTAAATGCTTCAAAAACAAAATTAAAATATCGGTAGAGCAGTACTCAACAAGACACCTGGGGCCCTATTCTTGAAATCATGCGAAATTTTCCGCACGCGACAAAATTTGTGTGGTAAGTTTCGTGCATGAACAGTACTGTACGTATGAGCGGTATTCTTGAATACTAAACGAAACTCGGCCGAAGCCTACGCATACGATTCTCGAAAGCAAGCGAACGTAGTTTGTAGCAGCCAATCTAAATGAAACATTTGTACCACGTGAATGTTTCATCATATAATTGTTTTTTAACTGTCACTGTCAAGCTGACAATCAAAGCTGTCAACGACGCTGTCATAAGCCATAAGTGTTGTAATTTTAATATTCAAATTTTATTATATATATATATATATATATATATATATATATATATATATATATATATATATATATATATATATATACATGATATATTTGATATAGTAGGTATTATTTTTCTTAGTTTATAGTATGTACGTATATAATATGGCAATATTAATATGTAAGTGTTATGTAATAATAATACTCTAATTTTGCTAACCATTTCAGATTTGGAATGCAAAGTTCGTTAAGAGGCACCTAAAATTCCTTTCTAACAATCCATTGCATCGTTCTATGAATGCACGAACACACATTTGTAGAATATTATAACGATACTCGAGTGTATAGAGATTCTAGATTTATAATTGGGGTCATTATAAGATCACAAAACGTACCCGGAATTATATGAAAACATAAATTGATTTATATCATCTAAGTACTGATACACGAAACACAAGTAACAGTGACAGACACAGTTTCGTGTGCGAATGATACTTTCAAGTTATTCATACCCATGCGATGTAATTGCGCACGGAATATTCGCCTACGACCACACGACTTCGTTTCAAGAATACCAATATGCAGTTCGCATGCGCATCTCTCCCACTTACGTATGCGAAAAATTTCAAGAATCAGGCCCCTGTGCATCGTGAAACTGTTATTCGCTTGACATTATTGGTTATATTTCAGCAATTAAGTTATGACAGTCTCCATGTTCTCAAATTTGTTTAAAAAACAGAATCCACCAAGTGGATGCTAAATATAGATGGGTGTATATATCTATATCATTTAAAACTCGTTCTCATTGGTGAAGTTTGTGACGTCAAACTAAATCACATACCTAGAGATTGGACCTTGTAATGTTTAGCTTTATTTGATTTGGATTTAGAGATTCTAAATTCTGAAGTGTGAATGGAGTCATTACATAATATGCGGCCAAAGTCATTATATCTAAAGTATAAACCATAAATCTAATCCTAATTTTCATTTGTGAATGCACCTTAAAGGTGCATTCACAAATTCAAATTAGGTTTATGGTTTTTGTCTAGGTTTAAATAAGTCATTCATAAATGTAAGTTTAAATTAACTCTAATTTCTATGTACAGACATATATGTATATGCTTCAAAAACAAGATTAAAATATCAGTAGAGCTGTACCTAACACTCGACTTAACAGTTACCCGTGCGCCGTGAAACTGCCATTAGCTTGATTATATTTGAGCAATTAAGTTTTGACGTGAGGTGACGCCTGGTAAACGCCCGCACGGTGCAAATATCTCATCATCATTACCGATATCTGCGAACAAAGCAGATTGGCACACCCAGAAATGCCGTGATGATGATATTTTTATTTTAAGTTTTGACAGTCTCCATGTTCTTTTCGCATTTGTTTAAAAAGCCGAATCCACCAAGTGAGAACTAAATCATAAACCTAAAGTTTGGACCTTGCAATGTTTAGCTTTTTGATTTGGATTTAGAGACACTAAATTCAGAAGTGTGAATGCAGTCATTACATATTATGCGTCCAAAGACTTTAAATCTAAAGTATAAACCATAAAAACCATATCACAATCAACTTCAAGTATGAAAATCCACCAAATGTCAGAAAAAATCTGATGTGGACACTACGCGACTTCCTTGTACGCAAGACCAATATGAAGTATAGACCCAATTATAAAATGGTACGTATTTGACGTAATTTGACATTAACATACCTCGGTTATACAAAGGTCTAATTTAATAATACTCGATGTGCTAGACCCAAAATTTAATATAATTATTCATTAAAATCTATTATATGCGTCAAGTAAAATACCACTTCTGGAAATTTTGTACTGACCAAGAAGGGAGGTGTACAACTAGATGTTATAACAGTCCTAAATACATAATTTCAACTTTCTACAGCTTACTGTTTTTGAGTTATGCGAGATACATACGTACGTACAGACGTCACGACGAAATTCATCAAAATGGTCAAAATGGATATTTCCGCTGAAATTTGAAAACCGAAATAATTCGCGATAACAATACTTTTATTACTATGTACAAGGAAGTAAAAAACGGGTGTTCGCACTTGCAGTGTGATGGATCAAGATGGTCATACAAAATAAGTCAGCGAAAAAGAGTCAGATATGAATGTAGTGTGAGAAGGCCTTAATAGTTGTTTCGTTGTCACTTTTGTCATTGTGACCTATGTGATCTATGGGTAACATAGTCGTAACTTAGTTTTCTAAAACAGTTCCAAATTTTGATGGTGTTATTTACTGCTCCATATATATTCAGAAATGTCTTTGTCCGCTTCACAGAATCTACAGATACTGTTTTCAATTATACCAATCTTACCTAGATGGTATTTGAGAGACCAAAATTATTATTTGAAATTTCAAAATTGTAGTGGGGACTCTAAGTACATTGATATTTACCAATCAGAAGGTATGCTCATATTTTCGACGATACTATATGTATATTTTGTTTAGAACTTTCAACGAAATATTTTAAATTTTATTTCGTTCGTGCATGTTTTCAATCAGGGTAAAAATTTGCGTGCAAACAAATATTTATTTTAAGCTTGGAGAGGAAATGTTTAATAATTTCACAGAATATATAATCAAAATATTAGCGGTGTCCGACTATTTACAAATGCAAACCAAACAATGAAAATCATGCAGTAACTTTTGTATTTCACAGCGAGGGCAGCTGCAGTATATTTTCATAGAAAGGACGTTGTTTATTTATAATAATTTTAGTAGTTATTTTTTCTCTTCGTTCTCTTTAGGTCATGCATATTGTAGCAGCCTGTCATTAGATTATGAAAATTTACTGGGGCATAAATTGAAATGTATAAGAGGAAACGTCAAATATAATTTACTAAACCGAAGGTACCCACGGCGTGAAATATTCCAGGATTACGTCATGTGCACCGGTCTTTTCAGCTTTTCACTACATTTTCTCCCTATAATATTCGTTCGTACAGTGTTATTTTTCTACATTATTAATCTATGTTCTACATATGGAATACACTACCGTATTATTTTGTATTGAACAATAAATAAATTGATGGTATTGTATCGTAAAACCTGCTATTACTGGTGGACTGTTTCAGTATGTATTGATGTGAATTCTAAAATGCTTTGTTGAACATAGGTTATTTTCTTTAAGTGAGAAATATATCTCAAAATATTCACTATTACATCAATACATTTCTGTATTCGAAGGAACTAATTTTCAAAATATTTTATCATGTTTTTGAAATCATCGACAGTGGACAATAATAAGGCCACGCTTCCAAAGAAATTTTGCGTCCTTTACAACCGATTCAAAACTGGAGTGGGTGATTACGGAATAAAAAGATTTTTAAAAATTCCTATAATTAAGGGTAGTTCACTTAAAAAGAACATTTTTGTATCGCTGGATACTATAATATTTGGAATAAAGAAATTATTTATAACTATTACGTAATAGTATATTAAAGAACGTGTTTTATAAGACATGTTTTTTTCGCACGCGTCAAAATTTAGAAAACGAGCGTTAGCGAGTTTTCTAATTGACAAGTGCGAAAGAAAGTCTTATGAAATGAGTTCTTTATACTATTTTTTATATTTTGCGCCTTCTACAATAACATTTACTTACTCAATTTGTGTTTATATTTGCAACCATTTGTACATTTTCATGTAAATAATCTTCCCTAAATAAAACAAAATAATAAAATTATATCTCGGACACGAAAAGAGATATCCACCTGTGGTTTTAAAATCTTAAATCTACACCCTTCAAACTACTTTATAACAAATTTTCAGAATTTTTAATTTTTTTAAAATTTCCACCCTTTTTTAAACCACACCATCCTCATACCCAAAAATGGGTGTGTGGTACACCTTCAACGACCCCACCAGTAAATTTCTCGTACCGAAAAACATAAGTATACCAATTTTCATCAAAATATTCCAACGGATACATTAATTATTAAACATTCCTTAAAATTGTCAAAAACTGAAAAAATCGCAAGGGGTACACCTTAGATTTTTTGCGATTTTTGGTCATTTTCAGACTTTTTCTTCTGGAGATTGTAATAGTTGTTCAAAAATTATGAAAATTGGTATGCTTATGTAATTTTGCTCGTAGAATCTAATGGTGATATCGCCAGCGGTGTATAATTGACCATTTTTGGGATATGACCCAGAAATGGGCATTTTTGAGCAAAGTTTTGAGACCGAGTATCTCGGACACGAAAAGAGATATCGACCTGTGGTTTTAAAATCGTAAATCTACACCCTTCAAACTACTTAAATACAAATTTTCAGAATTTTTAATTTTTTTAAAATTTCCATCCTTTTTTAAACCACACCATCCTCATACCCAAAAATGGGTGTACGGTACACATTCAACGACTTCACCAGTAAATTTCTCGTACCGAAAAACATAAGTATACCAATTTTCATCAAAATATTCCAACGGATACATTAATTATTAAACATTCCTTAAAATTGTCAAAAACTGAAAAAATCGCAAGGGGTACACCTTAGATTTTTTGCGATTTTTGGTCATTTTCAGACTTTTTCTTCTGGAGATTGTAATAGTTGTTCAAAAATTATGAAAATTGGTATGCTTATGTAATTTTGCTCGTAGAATCTAATGGTGATATCGCCAGCGGTGTATAATTGACCATTTTTGGGATATGACCCAGAAATGGGCATTTTTGAGCAAAGTTTTGAGACCGAGTATCTCGGACACGAAAAGAGATATCGACCTGTGGTTTTAAAATCGTAAATCTACACCCTTCAAACTACTTAAATACAAATTTTCAGAATTTTTAATTTTTTTAAAATTTCCATCCTTTTTTAAACCACACCATCCTCATACCCAAAAATGGGTGTACGGTACACATTCAACGACTTCACCAGTAAATTTCTCGTACCGAAAAACATAAGTATACCAATTTTCATCAAAATATTCCAACGGATACATTAATTATTAAACATTCCTTAAAATTGTCAAAAACTGAAAAAATCGCAAGGGGTACACCTTAGATTTTTTGCGATTTTTGGTCAATTTCAGACTTTTTCTTCTGGAGATTGTAATACTTGTTCAAAAATTATGAAAATTGGTATGCTTATGTAATTTTGCTCGTAGAATCTAATGGTGATATCGCCAGCGGTGTATAATTGACCATTTTTGGGATATGACCCAGAAATGGGCATTTTTGAGCAAAGTTTTGAGACCGAGTATCTCGGACACGAAAAGAGATATCGACCTGTGGTTTTAAAATCGTAAATCTACACCCTTCAAACTACTTAAATACAAATTTTCAGAATTTTTAATTTTTTTAAAATTTCCATCCTTTTTTAAACCACACCATCCTCATACCCAAAAATGGGTGTACGGTACACATTCAACGACTTCACCAGTAAATTTCTCGTACCGAAAAACATAAGTATACCAATTTTCATCAAAATATTCCAACGGATACATGAATTATTAAACATTCCTTAAAATTGTCAAAAACTGAAAAAATCGCAAGGGGTACACCTTAGATTTTTTGCGATTTTTGGTCATTTTCAGACTTTTTCTTCTGGAGATTGTAATAGTTGTTCAAAAATTATGAAAATTGGTATGCTTATGTAATTTTGCTCGTAGAATCTAATGGTGATATCGCCAGCGGTGTATAATTGACCATTTTTGGGATATGACCCAAAAATGGGCATTTTTGAGCAAAGTTTTGAGACCGAATATCTCGGACACGAAAAGAGATATCGACCTGTGGTTTTAAAATCGTAAATCTACACCCTTCAAACTACTTAAATACAAATTTTCAGAATTTTTAATTTTTTTAAAATTTCCATCCTTTTTTAAACCACACTATCCTCATACCCAAAAATGGGTGTACGGTACACATTCAACGACTTCACCAGTAAATTTCTCGTACCAAAAAACATAAGTATATCAATTTTCATCAAAATATTCCAACGGATACATTAATTATTAAAAATTCCTTAAAATTGTCCCTAAATAAAAAAAAATAATTTCGACATTTATTATTAAAATGAATTGTCAATTAACTAAACATAAATAAGGTAAAAATGGGTTAAAGAAACGTCATCTAGTACCAACCAAATGGAGGTCATTACGATACGCAATTGCGTATCGTAATGACTTCATTATGAACGCAAAATATAAAAAACAATTTTTCTACTACCACTGGTGTAAGTGGGTCATGACCATTGATCTAATAAATACATATGGATGGAGTCTTGCCTATAGCCGTACACAGTGTGCTGTGTGGTTAACATTCGAGAGAGATAGCTATACACAAAGTCCTGCACTGAGAGAGCGATAGAAGAACGTAGGCCTTAGTCACGTGGTACGACTACCGTGTACGCTTTGTAAGGCAACAGGAAAAGTTGAATAAAATGAATAAAACTAATGATTTTTAATAAATAATTTTATGAATTATTAGTTACTTTTGTATTTTAAAAGTGTAATAAGCAAATTAATACATTATTAACTGGACAATGACTATTAAACTACTTTATTATCAAATTAAAAAATTTCTTATATGCACAGCACACCTTAACCATTTTAATTTTTAGTATCCTTAATACTTTATTTATAATAATTTTCTTATTATATTTAAATAAAACAAGAAATTTCGAGAGCGCTGTAATACATTTCTAGCGACAGTAGACCTCAGTCACGTGGTTCTCGCTCTGTCTTTATTGTACAATGTTAACCACGGACTATCCTTGTCTAAGCTACTAAGCTCCTTCCATTTACGAAGTATTTATTAGTTCTATGGTCATTACAGAACAGACTACTAACAATGTATGTTCGCGATTACAAATAGTGTTACGTAATGAACTTTCATTTCATAACACTGTTACGTAAAGAACTTTTATTACGTAACACTGTTACGTAATGACAAGCAAATTTAAGTTGGCAAGACTGATTGTTGGGTTAATATTACATTATAACAACAATAAATATTTCAGTCAAATTTGCAATAAGTAACGTATCTTAATTTTGTATATGATGACAATAAATATTTCAGTCAAAATTGCAATAACTGAATTTGATTTTAACTTAAAAATAATGAGTGGTTGTAGAAAAAGTATAGTACGCACTCGGGGAATTCATGCGAATTATGTTTCTTACAACTCTCATTACGTAATATATTATTAACAATCAAATTAATTTATTAAATTTCGTAAAGATATAATACAACGTAATTTTTAATATTAAAACTGTTTGTTTAACCAGTGCCCCAAAACTGTTACCTTCAAAAACCTCAAAATAATATTAAAAAAATTATTTTTGTTCCATAATCAGTACGTTAAGTATTAATATGGCTTTCTAATATGTACCCGAAGTTATGGGACACCATGTATTTGAAGCAGAGAAGTACGCAATAAATATCTGTGATCAAATAAACCTAGACAAAAGTTTCAAAGGTGCAACAATCAACATATGGCGGCCAGTAGGACATGTCAGATTTGTTTACATTTTGAATTAGTGCTTTCTGACCCAAAATATTGTTAACAGTACATCTCAACACGATTTTTAAGTTTGCTCAATCGAATCCTTTATCAAGAAACATAGTTGAGGGGCAACAATTTGTAAATTCGGGTTTAATTACTACTTGTGGGATAATTTGATTTCTGGCAATTTTGATTTGCAACTGCAGTCTACGGAGACAAATATTAGTATAATCAATTAATCTATAAATTTTATTTATCAACACTGTCAATACATAATAAAAATAATAATAATTTTTCTTATAATATGTATGATTTCTGTAAACCATTTTATCATATTCAAATTTATATTATAATTTATAATATTAGTTAAATGTTACAAGATGCACAATACATAGAAATTGAGATTAAAAAGTTCGAAAACTTGAATGATTGAAAAGAAGAAAATTTCTAAATATCACGATATCAGTGTATGATGTTAGCATCTTTCTTTTATATTCGCAATAAATGAAGAAGATTTTTCATTACCAGACTTTAAGTGGAATCAGTTGCACAAGCTCGGAAAAGAAAAAACACGAAAAATAAGAACCATGTAAATTTCTATCTTTAACATTAACATTACATGTACAAAATCTATAATAAATAGACGAATTATGTCAAATATATACTTCTATTCCATAAAACTGCAAGTATTATACAATTTTAAGACGATTATCTGCTTCTTGTATTATATCTTGTTCAAACATTAACTTAGGAAACACATTTTTATATAATTCATTATTGCAATCAGACGACCATTTTTGGAATTTTATTCATACGATAAGTATCTTTTACAATGAGAAAATATGTGTACCTAAAAGAATTTTTCATGTTAGTAGAAGATACCTGATGAAAAGTTATTTTTTCTATTTCAGTGTTCTTATGTTTCTATAAAAGCACTGTTTATCACTGAAAACACGACGTTTAGAAAATCTATAAACGTACTGTTTTTGGCGCCTTTCATGTTCTAGAGGTGGTAGTCATGCTTTCATAACTGACAAATAACCTTAAAATGGTAAATTGTTTGTGTTGAAATATTATTTCTAATTGTGGATTTTTATCCTTTCACTAGGTGATAGGACTAGAAAGAAAATAAATTTATAGCTATAGCTGTGTTAGTTAAGAAAGAATAAGAATCTGTGAAGTTAAAATTTCAACTAAAAAATTATGAAACAAGAAACAATGCGCTCAGGTTTACTTTGTCAAAATAATTAAAACGGTAAGTTTTATTTATTACAATTTAAATTTATGGTAATGCAATTTTGAATTTAATGTATTGTTATTCCAGGCAGGTTATGAAATGTATGATGCACGTTACTTGAAAATGTTAGCACTGTCTACTCAATTTGTGGCGGCTACTAGCAAACAAATATGAAAAGTTGACGTTTTAATCCATGATTTGCACGTTGTGGCGAACTACCGAATATATGCCATATATGTTTTGTATTAAAAATTGTAAGAAAAGCTGTTGTCGTTATCTGCGCAACTGAGCAGTGAGTGTTGTAAAAATGGTGGAAATTAAACGTCTAGAGCAGAAAATTGTTCATTAAAGTATTTCATTATTTAAAGAGTTTTATTTATATGTTTTCTCAATAAAAAGGCTTGATGGTCGACGTAACGTCCTTCAATCCCATATTCAAGTTTTATTTATGATAATAACCAACACGAAACACCGATATGTCAAATCAGGATGGTTCATTAATAACCTTAGAGTTCTTTGTATGTATTGGTTTTCCTCTTTCATAATTGTATAATGCTTGATACAATGTTTTAATGTAAACAATCAGACAAAATCACAAGATACACAAACTGTCAAAATGTGAAATTTCAATTTTTAGCGGGAAACGCTACCAACATAACTGATAAAAAAACACCAACTCATATTTTTGACAACTCCTTTTTTAAAAAATCTAATTGTAAAATTACCTCAATAGAAAAAATAGTATAAAAAACATGTATCATAATGCCTGTTAACGTACGAGTCCAAGTATGGAAAACGAGCCGCCAGGCGAGTTTTACTGGCGGCTCGTTTTCCAAACTTGGACTCGTACGTTAACAGATTGCCTTATGATACTTGTGTTTTAATGTACTATTCTTATACATCTGTTCCTCATATAATTTTCTAGGAAATTTATAAAATTTGATACTTCAATCGGTAATTTTGTAAGAATTATTACATCCCCCACTGCATCACATAATATTTGACGTCCTATCATTCGCATTCATTGCAAATATTTTATAAAATAGAAATTGCAAAATTATTCTGACATAAAACATAACCTTGCTAAGTTTCAATGAGTAACCATTTTTTTCATTTTTGTACGCTGTCGGCTCTGATTACTTTTCTGCACACCGCCTATAGTTCCAACTTTTTTGGAAATTATGGAAAATCGTAGTGTGAAAATAGTCCTTACTCAGCAAAGAATCAAGTAACAAAAATAGAACGCTTAATATTAAATTCTTCTTTGGGAAATAGTGACCGCAAAGTGCTTATTGATTTGGCGTGTAAAGAGTAGTTCTGTTGAGAAAAAGTCCCTGTGATAGTTAGTTTGTTAGTTAGGGTCTGCTGAGTGTGAATCAATGTCGGTTTCCCTAACAAGACAATACACTCAACTGCGGTTTCTCTTCCTTACACTTTACTTGGCCATTACATCCGTATTATGATATTGGGCGATGATTTACATTCGGGGTCTCGGTGTTAATTGCTCTTAACAAATTACCACGGCTGTAAATTTAATGTAATTCCCGCAGATATTAATCAAAGCTAGCCAAATAACGTCCGGGAGTAATCTGCATACCACGTACACGGCAGCATGGTAGTGATAGCTGGTGTATATCACAATGGTTACAAGGTGTAACAACGAGCCTAATAAACATATTCCGATAACGAGAATACTTCCACAAAGCAAGTGGCCAAATTCAACAGAAAGCACGAACTTCGCAAACTACAGGAAAGAGATCTAATTCAAGTATTACGAACTAACAACACGAAGGATGAAGTATTTCTCTTTCTCTCTTGCTACGAATATTACTTCAACCGTACAAAATAGAAGCGACTAGTTAATTTCATACAATAAAGGTGCAGTAGGTTTAGATTTATGGTTTATACTTTAGATTTAAAGACTTTGGCTGCATATCATGTTATGATTCCATTCATACTTCAGAATTTAGGGTTTCTAAATCCAAATCATAAAGCTAAACATTGCAAGGTCCAAACTTTAGGTTTATGCTTTAGTTTGACGTCACAAACTTCACCAATGAGAACGAGTCTGAAATAATATAGATATATACACCCATCTTTATTTAGTATCCACTTGCTGAAATATAACCAATAATGCCAAGCAAATGACGGCGTACAGGTTTCTTGTTGAGTACTGCTCTACCGATATTTTAATTTTGTTTTCGTCTGTACATATCGAAACTAATTTGCAGGTAATTTAAACTTACATTTATGAATGACTTAAACCTAAACAAAAACCATAAACCTAATTTTCATTTGTGAATGCACCTTAAAAGACGAAAACACTTTGTTATGTAGCACTGTACCTCTGCCAATTCTATATTATTTTATATAAATATCACATATAATTAGTGTCGGAACGAAGATCTAATTTTGACATTATTAAAACTGCTAAAAAATATAATACAAAATTATAAATTGTGTAACACGTCGGAGTTCGTATCATACTTTTCGTTTCGTTTACGGCCTGTTTACGTTTTGCTAAACATAAACTGTCAATACCTCTCTGCGGGCTACTAAGCGTTTATTTATATGCGACTTCCGAGAAATCGCACAATTTCTATTTCTACTGACAACCGGTAGTTTTACAGTTTCTGCCAACTGTAACCTATGAACCCTTTATCTATATATAACGTTTAATCGAAGTTCCAAAGGATTCGAATCCCTCTTTCCGGGGTTATGTAAACAGGCAGATGTTTACACACCCTTAATCATATATGCAGGACGTATGTGGCCATTATGTTGGGAGTGGTTTTACATAGGAATAAAGGTACTTAATATTCGTACCAGTTGACATAACTAACTGCTGTGCTTGTTGACTGGAACCCCCTTAGTCACTACATTGGACCTCACTAGTTTTCACGGTTATTTAGGGTTCATTTTCATTAATACCAACACCATATAATTTAATGTTAAATATATTGAAATATGTAAACATGTTGAGATACAATTACGAATACACTTCGGGTAAACATTTGTACTAATAAGCGATTATGACAAAGGACAATGTCATTTAGATTACAATTTCGACATATTCGTACACCGTTAAACTTTAGCTCACTTGCTACGTTCGTACGATCAGTTGTTTACGTGTTATCTGTACAAGCGAGTACAACCTTACTTGGAGCCGCATATCTGCGTATTAAAGTATTAGACTTCGGCGAGAGAGTTCCTATGCGATTAATGCTGACTGCACTAAAACTCATCTCTTTACGTCTCGCCTGAGTTGAATTGCATGTCTTTATATTTCGCAACATTTTTCAATGTTACAATTGTTTTGATAATGGTTGAAGAAATTACTTGAAACTGCAGTCACATACTTTTTATTGAATCAAACCGACATTTCGGTCATACAATGACCATATTCAGGGCTTTAGAATTTTATTAACAACAGTTACAATACGGATAATGTTTTAGTTGATATATATATATACAGGATGTCTCACAACTCGCGCCCCCGAGCGAATGAGGAAACACGAGACTGCACTCGGATGTGTAATTTCGAAGAAAAAAATCTAGCTTAAAAGATATTCGAGAAACGACTTCTTAAAATTGACTAATCAGAGACCTACACCTTTAATGTGTGTTTGCTGTAATTTTACGTTACATTTGGTTTTATACAAATCAAGTCTTCTTTAAAATGTGTGGGCGACTGTAGTATTTGAAAAATGTCAGTGTCAAATTAAATTTGACAAGGTGAATAAAAAAGGCAAATTCTTACCATGTATTCAGCCGCTGATTACTTAGAAATGATTATAATTTTCGGAGAATGTGGACGTAACGCCAGAGATGCAGCACGAGTCTATTCGGAACGTTTTCCGGATAGAACTCTTGTGGATCATAAAGTGATATTGAGAGCCATCGCAAGGACGCATGAGACCGGTCAAGTTATGCCAGATCAAATGACAATAATATTTTCGTTTAACACATTTTCCGAGTACACTGCTGCTATAGCACGATACCCTGTACGATATAAATGATGATTTCGGATGACACCTTCGCTAACCTAAATTTGTTGACAGTGAAAAGTCAACTCTAAAGTGTCAAAATTACAGTAAGTCAAACAAATTTTGTAACTCACTAGTAGTATTTTTAAAACCTAGCAACCAGTTTTATTTTGTAATAATATCATCACACCTCAAGATATCCTTTCGGGATTGGTGGATTAAAAAGTCTTGTAACTCCGTTATGCAAGTAGCCGCAAATTATTTTCTTCTATTTGTTGGCAACCTATTGTCGTCGGCAAGTGTCAGTTTCGTCTGGGTCGCGAGTTGTGAGACATCCTGTATTTATATATATATATATATATATATATATATATATATATATATATATATATATATATTATTTTATTTTCTGTCAGTGTCACTCTGTCATTATTTTATTTTTCACATTTGGTTTTACATTTGCTAATAAATTTACCAGTTGACTTAGTTTTGAATTTTGAATCCTTTTACTGTAACGTGTATTTTTATAATAATAAAATAACAGTATACCCTCATAAAAACGAAGTAAACGACACTACTGAATTTGACAGAATGGAGACCTAATAAAATTCAATGTTATGGACTGAAATTTGAAGTAATTGATCTTCTAAAATAATTAACATATTAAATTTGTAAACGTGGAATCTTTCTTGTTGCTGGTTGCAAAGTTTTTGGTTGTAATGGGTTGAGCAGTCTCTCTGACAAAGCATCTAAAGGCTGTATCGATTGTCCTGAGTCTAGATTTGTTTGTTCGAATGCGGTTAAGTGCTCGCGCCATGGGAATCGATTAAACTCAAATGTTTTTCGCTTTGAAGTTGAAGACTTAACACTCGACGCTCCAGCACATCCCAGATCGCAATTAAACCAAACCAATTCGCAATTCCAAGGATTACTCTAATCATCCTTGTCAATTTAATTACTTTAACTCCCTTGATTATAATAAAGGATCAAGAAGCAATTGCACGAGAATTTTTTATTTTTTGTAATTTTCTAGAAGGATTACTGCTCCCAATAAAAATGAATTACGCTGAACAGAAAGGCTTTTGTGAAATTTGATCCCATCTGCTAGAAAAGAAAACAGATGTGACTTGATGTATACTGCATGCAAAAGATAAGAGAAAAATAATAGAAGTGACGCTAACATATATCAACAAACTTTTCAACTCTATCAAAATCCTTTTTTCAAGTAGTAAAATGCGGGTCGTTCAACTTTACCCAAAATTTATTCATACAGCATACTGAAGCGATAGAATCCATTAGATGATTCAAAAGTTATAAATTGTTTCAGCGTTTATTATTTAGAGATACTATTTCGAAGGTCCCTTAGTTTTCAGGAAAAATGACCTTATTAGAACTACGACAGATATCCTTACTGGTAGGGATCGACCGATACCGATATCGGTATCGGTATATCGGCCATATCGGCCTTCTTGGCCGATATCGGTATCGGCCTAAAAATATATAAATTGCTTAATATTTCAGTTGCTAAGGATTTTTAAAGGAAATTAAAACAGAAATACTAAATAAAAAACAAAACTAGTTTATTCTTATTCAAAATTTAGCAAAAAAGTCATTAAAAATGTAAAAGTAAAGTTACACACTTAGTTAAACAAATTAATATTTAAAGTTAAGTTTTGGCAAGTTGTAATGTAACAAAATTATTGCCCTTTCATAAACATTTCCAGCTAAAGAAAATAGCTGTTCACTAGCAACACTATTTGGCGGTGGTGCTAAACATATTATTGAAAATAGCACATTGTGTTATTAGGAGTAAAAGTGATACTTTGTGTGACGATCATGGAAGTTTGCACGACGAGCGAAGCGAGTCGAACAATTGCATGCGAGGCACACAAAGACACTTTTATTCCGAATGACACATTGAATATTTTTTTCAAACGCACTACTTTTCTTTTTATTCGCTAATTCTATGTAGTTTCTATGGATATTTATTTAGAAATTAGCTATTTCTACTCCGGCGGCGTAGAAGTTAGCTATTTCTACGGCGTAGAAATAAAGCTTCTACCTTGTGAATTAAGTCACAAAAATGTCATTTCTACGAAGTTTGAAAAAAAATGTCTTTTTTTGCATTTTCTCTGCATTTTTTTGTGATTTATTTATGGTTAATGCGCGTAACGGTAACAGTATATCATTATAAATCACTTTTACCTCATTTATACAGCAAAAAATTTACGACAAAATTTTATGGCCGATATATCGGTATCGCCCGTATCGGTATCGGCCACAAAAAATCATATCGGTCGATCCCTACTTACTGGTCATAGTTTCGGGTTACAAACATGAACACTGTAGAATGCACTGAACTTAATATTATCTTGTAAACTACATTTCAATATTCAAAAATGCAAAATTATGACATACTCTGTGAAAAACTCTTTTACATCTTACACTTATAAAATGGATCACTATCTGCTAGATCGAGTCACTGAGTTTAAAGATCTAGGAATCGTTTTTAATGTTAAGCTCTCTTTTATTCCACATATAAATTACACTGTAAAATCGGCTTACAAAACATTAGGTTTCATAATTCGTAATTGTCGTTCTTTTTGTAAGTTAAAAACCTTAAAAACTTTGTACTTCTCCTTTGTGCGCTCAAAACTTGAATACTGCTTACAGATATGGAATCCTATATATGAGGTTCATAGCAATATTATCGAAAAGATATAATAAAAATTTGTAAAGTATTGTTATTTTAAAATTTACGGGGTTTACCCTACCCATGAGACATCATACAATAACTTGCTACTGACTTTCAATCTGATTTTGTTAAAAAATAGGAGAATAATGCAATCTTCTATCTATTTATATAAGCTAGTGAATAATTTTATAGACGATTCCATTTCTTTAGGTAGTATTTCATTCTCCGTTCCACGATTACCATCTAGAAACAAGAATACATTTAGATGTATATTTGTACGTACTAATTATGAAGCTAGATCGCCCATCAGGCATTTATGTTACATTTTTAATAGTTTATCTGTTGAAATAGTTATTTTTCATCTAACTCCAAGACGCTTCAAGCAAGCATTGGTAAATATGTTTTTGGCCTCCTAAAGTGTAAACATAACAATCACACATCGTTGGCGTCCATGGTAGTTGCGATTTTACACATGCCATGACTTTACCGCACCGAATAAAGTAATACACACCCATATTTTTAAGTTTTAATAGGTCACTAATAAAGAAATCTACTTTGTAATAATAAAGAATGCCTACAAAAACACTAGCTACCGCAATTTTTGTACAATAATAGTAAATAAATAAATAAATAAAACTGAATTTCTTTTAATTTAATCCGCGAGCGCTATCTTTTGGCATAAGTCTCAGTCGGCAATGTCAATATGTCAAAATTGTCAAATGATAAAATAAGTGGAATGATTGATGAGAATTATTTATTTTATTTCAAATGTTTGAAATTAATTTTAATGAAGAATGTCGAAAAGGGTAGGTAACATTAGAATCATTCATGTAGTCTGTAGGAACTACGTATGTAGGAACTAATCTACCTAACCTTAATTTCCTTCCAGCATAGCAGCATAGACAATAGATATCCCTAATAAATAAAATAATAAAAGTGCAAATTCTTGGTCTTGTCCCAACCCAACCTCTCAATTGTTGACTTTTTTTCGTCACATCACCATATGAAAACTTGATATTATCTCTTGTAACGGGCATTTGATTTTTCAGGGAGTAATTCCGATGAAACATTTTTTGCTTGTTCACGTAACTCTGGCGGAGTAGATGTTATAGATTCGTCACTGTCTGACATTTTTCTCTTTGATAGATATGATTACAAATATAACAAGAAATACAATTTTTTGATTATTTTGACGTTTCGTTGGTTTTCAAAGCGCCTTGATGCTGAGCCTACAATAAATTGTTTTGATAGCAGCTCGCTTGATGACAACAATGGTTTAAGGTTAACAAGCAAAATTTATAGAAAATACATATTTTAGTAGATATCTCGGCCAAAAAATTTAATACATAATGTGTGCGATAGGTATTTGTACAACGCTCGGTTTTATTGCAGCACTCCGCTGTGCGTCGTGCTTCAATATAAAACCTCGCGTTGTAAAATAACACCTACCGCACGTATAATGTAAATAACTATTTTATAGTATTATTTCATTGTTATTTTTTTTATGTTTAATTACATTTTTTTTGTGTGGAAACATTGATTATTGTAAGTGTATTTGTATATATTTTGCATTCACCCCGTAATTGGGATCTTGATCCTGTGGGATGGATGGGTTACTTTCAATAAATAAATAAATAAATAAATAAATAAATAAATAAATAAATAAATTACTGGAATGGCATTCTAATTCTACGTAAATAAGGTAATTTATTTTTTCCATTCGTGGCATACTTATTGTAGTCATATTTAAATCAAATAAATTTAAATTTTATTATGTATTTTTCTGAAAAAATTCGTTATGTAATGGTATGAAACGATTATATCTTTGAATTCAGAATCAAATTGTCTAGCGAATAAGCGAATAAGCGAATAAAAAATATATATTCCTATTTAAAATAAAAAAGTTAGGTCCGATATTTTGAGAACCACTGATATAAGTTAATGTTTGCTGATATCAGTAGTTTTTTATTTCAAAGTGGCACAATTTTGCTCGTTTAACCAAACTCGTATCTCTTCAAATAAATAAGTTACCAATAGTGAGCAAGCTTATTGAGACACCTGTATATTGAATGTAGGTATCGCGAAGCAACATAAATTAAAAAATTTCTATAAATAAAACAACAATACTATAAATAAATATGTAGTCTAAACCACATGTTCGTGAAACTATGGTAACATGGATCAAAAGTATTTTAAAAAATCTGATGTGGCCAGCACAGTACCTTCCGTCAGTTCACGGATCACTTCAACTACAGATATAACTATATCTATAACTATAACTAAAACTATAAACTATTTCAAATTGGATTACCAAATAATTAAAGATGTTAAAGCGTACGTGCAATGTGTGATGACTTATGTGACTTTACAATTCAAAATATTGCAAAATGTTTTGAACTCAAAAGTGACTTAATCCATTTTCTTAAAATTTAAGCACTGTTGCGCTTCTACAGTTTGCTTCCTGGAACTATGATAGTGTTTTGGCACATTCATTTAGCTGTCCAGTGTCTGCGTCAGTTCTATGTACTTTGTATAAATGTCATACAGCCTTGCAAAAAATTATATTTCTTGTACATTACCTTAAGGCAGTTGTATGTATTTTATACAAATTCCATTCACAAAGTTTCTAGCAAAAGATCCTATATTTCCAGTAAAATTATAACACATACATACTGTCAACGGCACTTGACACTGACACCTTTCAATCAGAATTTTCTTAATATAGCAGCTGTTTACAGAGTTAGCTGCCTAATATATGATATTTAATTTCTTTATAAATTTTTAACTCTATATCCATTTAATAAGAAGTGTAAAATGCATTCAAATCGTATAGAAAATAAAATATTCTGTAATATTTATAATAATATTAAATGTGAAAAAATTATATTTAACATCGTTTTTTCAAGAAATACTGTTAAAATCTTCAAATGAGGGTACTTCCAGTTGACCAATTATAACCAAAATATTATCAGCTCTTCATATGGATGTAAGGAAGAGAAATACGAAAGAATTATAATTTTTGGAATTGTAGTATTAGAGTTGTCGCAGAGCAAACTCTTGTCTCACACACACACACAGCACACATACACACACACACACACACACACACTCACACACATCATCGTAAAACTAGTAAAATCGTATTCTAGGGACCGAACGTGCTTATTGATTAAAAACACCACCAATTTTTTTGACAATACCTTCCTTACCTAAACGTGAAGGAAGGTAAAAACACATAAATGACATTGTCAGAAAATTATAAACGGGCAGCAGGTATCCACGACTTATTAAGCTCAAAGCCTGTATTTAAATTAAAATTATTTGAAGACTTATTGACTTTGATTGCTACTCTAATTAATCTTTTCATCCAGTGATTTTTTCTTGCTAGAATCTTCGTGTTTTTAAAATAAATTCTATGTAATTCTTTAATAGCGTGTTCAGCTACTGTAGATTTATCAGGTTGATTTAATCTATGCCGATTGTGTTCCTTTAATCTTGTTACTACAGTTCTACCAGTTTGCCAAATGTATACTTTACCACATTGGCACGGAAAAAAATGTTTTATTTATTTATTAGTTTTGCGTTTTGAAAGCCAGTCCAATTCTGTAACGTAAATTGTTATTTCTAGCAATTGCTATGAAACATAGCAATTGCTTAATAGCAATGTGCAAAGATTTTTAATTCTGTAACATGAATTCTTGCTATGAACTTAACAAGATTTTTGCCTGTAAACAAAATAGCAATTGCTACAAAGCAATATCAATTTAGTACTTGCTAAGAAGTTTTTGACGTTTGTTTATGTGTTCAAATACCAAATTATTTTCAAATGGCAGGACGACAATGTGAATTTTGAATTTTCCTTTTACCGAGGACATTATTCAGTCTAAAACATGCTAAAACATTAAGCTCAGAATATATCCAAAGACATTAGGTGCCTAAATATTTAATAACGCAGTTGCCTACTTTAGGCGAAACATAAATTTAAACTAATTATGAAAAAACACTTGATTTGTTTCATAAATGTAAAAAAATACTCGATATATGTACCACAAACATTTTATGACTATATATATACAACAGTAAACATTATTTTTATCAACTTTAATCTTATATATAGTGTTTTGCTCTAGGATCTGTAGTTTCTGAAATTTTTGCATAAATAGTGAAAAGTACACCTTTAAAGGGGTCTCTTACCCACCGCTCACCCCCAACCATGGGAACTTTTACTATGTTGTACGGTAGATATCAGGGAATAACTGTGCGAAGTTTCAAAACTCCGGTATTTTTTTCCCTTGAAAAATCTAATTTTACTTAGCTACATTATTATTGGTAAATATCATAAGTGTTTGACAAACGTGTTTGACAGATGACTGTTAACCTCAAAAGTGCTCCAAAACCACAATCACAACAACGGAAATAGTTGAGCAATTAAATTCTAGCAAACTGTACTTACTGAATACGAAACATCGATAAGAAACATAACAAATTGCTATGAATTTTAAGCTAGCAAGATTGCTATTGAGCAAACAGTAGCAGCAAGAAATGTTACAGAATTGGACTATTTTCTCTTTATTTCTGACAGCCCGTTATTGTACATCTTTGTTTCAACATTACAGAGTATACCAAACAATATTACGTAGACGTAGTATATTTTTGTAGTAGGGACGCCACTGCTATAGATTTTCCTATAAACAAATTCGCGGTAAAATTCTTCATCTTTTCATATTATTATCTTCTCCCCTGCATATTTCTCTTCCATTACCATCAGAGAATCTTTGTGGAGTTGATAAATTGATTTAAATATTCCTACTCATTTCTCATCCATGGAATGCCGGGGCTTGGAGAATTTCAATATCATTTTCTCGAAATTAAAAAGTTACGACTGACAGATTTTCAGCGAAGGGTAAAGACATATAATGAAATTCTTCCGGATTTACTTTATGCCAAGTCGTATGAAGAACCGATGCACCGTATGATTAAATCAGGGTTGCACAAATACCACCAGGAACTACAAGTCATCAAAGGGGAACAAGACGAATTGTCCACCCCTGGAGGTATGAACGGACGACTATTAGCAAAAATGTTACCCGAGCTTTGTGCAGATTCATGAAACCTGAAAAGTCATGTTAATTATTTATTACTGGTGCAACGGCAATTTAGTATCTATTAGCCACATTTAAGGCCAAGGAATCGGAAAGGACAACCAATATTGAATAATAAAAAATATGAAGATACTGGAATCAGATTTAAAAAATCTGGTCTGGCCAACAGAATACCTCCCGCCATTTACTGCCCGAGTCACAAAAAAGATTAAGTTAATCCTTATTTTTGGATTAGCGAATTTTACTCTATTTTGACAGTTTATTTCTTAAAATATAGTCTAATCTAATCCAAGTAACTACATTTTTTTTAAAACCCCTCAACAGGATTAAATCCCAGTTACAAAGTGGGTTCATATTCACACACATCCAAGCCTTAGTTGGATTCGAACCTAGAGCCTGAGGCGTTGCTCTAACCATTGAGCCACCGGAGCTATAATAAAATGAAGATTAAATTTTTAATACCGGGATAGAATAGAATTCACTAATCCAAAAATGAAGATTAACTTAAACATTTTTGTGAATCGTTAATTTTTATTAATCTAAAAACATAGCTACTTATTTACTTATGCTGGAAACTGTATTGAATTTCTTTTCTATTGTTCTATTTACTGTTTCTTTTTAAAACGTTATTAGTATTATTTTGAAATGATTAGTTCTTTGATAATGACATTTATCTGTCAGTTAGATACATTTGAATAACTACGTTATGTTTGTTTAAAGCGTAGGCTCTGGGATTTAAATTATAGATAATTTTATAAATTTATCCAGAAAATATATTGAAAAAATATTAATGCAAATCTATAGAAAAGTTAATAATCTTAAATTTTTATGATAACATTAATCTCGAAAAAATATCATTTAAAGGTATTTTTCGAAGAAAAACTATTTTGAGCTTCTTGTAAAGCGCCATTTCCGGTTGTCCGATGTAAATCAAAATCTAACGGGCTCTTTCCATTACAGAAAAAGTTCGAAATACAAAGTTTCAAAAGTTTTTGAATAATAGTATTTGAGTTAGAGTGGAGGATCCACACATACACACATACACACGGACATTATCGTGAAAATGTTAAAATTGGATTCTAGGAACCTTAAAACGTGGTCATTTACCAAAATCTCGATATGCGATTTTTACCACGAACCCTAAACCTCCCTTACCAAGGGTAGCGGGAGGAAAAAATCCAGAGTTTTCAAAAACTGGTGAAGTTAAATTATCAAAAAAAAAAAAACTTATAGAAAATAATATATCTAGAAGCTCCTGGAGCCATTTTGCTTTAATTTACATACAGACTGTAAATGAAATAAGTACATTAAATTTAACAAGTAATGTAACTCGTCGAGAGCAACAATATTTCTTAATATTTTTCTAAATCTTCTAGTTGTTGAGTTAAAATTCTTTAAAGATTTGTTTAGAATTTAGTTACCCGCCAATGGTCAGCTCGCTACTGTCTGAATTTAAGTTCGATTCACACGGCACAAAAGTTCTCGGCTTGTGTTTGCTTTCTTGCAGACACAGTAATTAATAAACGACCAACGGACAACATATTTATTATTAATAAATTCATAATAGTACAATTTTTAAATTAAAGAAATTCCAGATAAAATGTCAATGTCAAATTATCTTGTCATCATAATTTACTGATCTATAAATAACGTAAGAAAGTAATAAGAGCAGTAGCAATAAAATTCAACATATTTCAAACGCGAATTACAACAAATTTTCAAAAACTGCACCATTAACAATTAAACAATAATTGAGACGATTATAAAAATTTACATAGACAGGATGTAATATTCCGGGAGTTATTGTTGACGAAGTCTATCTCATTTAAAATTTAAGTTCTTCTAAATCTTCAATATCTCCTGTATTTTTTCTTGAAATCCGGATCGATATTAATTTTCTCAAAAAGTAGCTCACAAAAGGCAATTCTTTTCTCATGGTCATTGTTTCTTACCTCTTGGTGATTTTGAAAATGGTAGAATGAAATTTTGCAAGTTTTGCTAATATTTAATTGATTTGCCAAAAAAATTATAGACAGCTAATTATTTTCTTCTATTGCTCTTAGTATATTATTTTTCTTTTCTTGAAACCGAGCAGTTTTTGTTTTTGTCCTCTTTTTATGATGCTTGTCTAAACATCCATTACTTTTAAATTTTGAAAATTTTCTCGAATGGTTATGGTTATAATTTATTGGTGATATGTATCTTTTCTTACAATGATTTTCGTTCTTCGGTAAGTATAATCTTAGAAATAATCGTAAAATGGAGTAGTATTTTAGTTTAAGAATGGAATAATCCACTCAAAAATTACAAAAACTTAATCTCAATACAGGTTGAGAAGTATACTGTAGACATGTAATATTTAGTAACACGAATGTTCAGAATTGCCAATAATACAAAAAATAATCTAATGTTATTTTATAAAAATTAACAAAATTTTCCATATTTGTAAATTTTATCGAATATTTACATAAAATTATATCAATTTCAATTTAAATTGACAGATAACAGTTAGCTATGTGTCGGGAACATTTCTAACCTTCCACGCTGAGACATCTGGCGGATGCCAACTTCGTAAACACGGATATTTTTGATGAGTTGACCCACCTTCTATATTTATACACCGTGGTCGAAACAATATAAATTTTAAAAAGACAAGCGTGTTATATCCATCCTTATCGCGCGCCCTTGACAATGCAAATATGAGAGAGATAAATGTATGTCAACTTGTTAATTCGTTCATGATACAAATGACCTTCATCGGCTATCTTACAAAATTAAACTGTATTGATATCCGTTAAAAACTATTGTTTATATGAAACCACCCTGGAAGTATTGATCAAATTTTCTTCATAATAGTTGTGCTAATCGAAAATCGAAGCATTAATTTCGCCCCTGGTTAAAAATACGCGCCGTGACAGATCCTTTGTTATGTTCATCAGTTTAAACATGCGAATAAGTTAACCGTTTTCATATCCTTCACGATTTTCCTGAAAGGTAGCGTCCATTTTTCACTGTCCAAAAAAGTCGTCACCATTAATTTTTTTAAACGCAACACAATCCATAAATTTTAGTAAAAAACTGTTTGTCTATCGGGGCAAAAAGTAGTGAAAAATGGATAAAGAAGAGTGATTTTAAAAGCAGGACTGGAAGGTAATTAACTGAATGACGTCGCGACGTCACGTCCTTGAATAACCATCACGGGGATTCTTCCCAAGGTGGCGACTTTTTAATTTCGACTACGTTTAATTAAATACTCCTCACGTCCATGGGCGCCCATACAATGTTGTTCAGGGGGGGGGGGCAAAGTCAAGAATACAAAAATATAATATACTAAAAATAAGTATGTTCTTAAAAATATAAAACAACATAAATATTTATGGAAAAAAATTACAATACAGTAATAGTACATTACTAGCCGATGTGGAAAGTGTTTCATTACTGTCGAGGGCGAAGATAGCTGACCAAGGCGCGAAGGTTAACAATAACTAACTTCCCAACTTTTTAAAAGTCAGAAATCGTTATATTACCAACTGATTGTGAATAAACAACATTACCTACTTATTCTTTTTCCGAAAATGCTAATTTAAAATTCCTTGCATGTTTGGCAAATTCATTTAGAACTTCGTCTATATATTTTTGTATATTTTCGCTTATGTAATCGCGATGGAGGCTCATCATACATTAACCGTCTAGCCGATCTTCGCTAATAGTAGATCAAATCCATGTTTTCACTCTTCTTAGAGTGCTAAAAGATCTTTCCACAGTGCATGTAGTTGGAGGAAGACAAATTAAAATTTCTAAAGCGTTGGAGATTGCTGGGTAAAATGTACAATGTTGTAAAAGTTACAGGATTCGTGGCATACTAAAGCTTCTTCAAAAAAATTGTTAATTTTATAATATGAATGAATCTCTTGAGCTAGTTTAGTAAAATTATTATAGTTTATTTGTTTTAAATTAATCGGATGTAAATTATAGAGCAAAAAGGCAACATTATCATCTTTCGAAAACCGAGAATTTAAAGAACTAATTAAAAAATCTAAGTAATTTATAATAATTGCTTTTTTAAAATATTCTCGCACAGAATTAGCTTCATAGTTTGCACGGTGAATTTGTCTTCCACCACTAGCGACTCTCGGCATTTTTAATTCAAGATCAAAATTTTGTGCAACTTCTTCAGCGCTATTAAATGTTCAGTAAAAATTATTTCTAAATCAGAGTTCCTATGTTTATTAAATATATCCAATAAGTGATTAATATGTTTCTGTACAGCTAGCAGAAATACCCTGCAAAATATTTGTTACGGGTTCCAGAAATGCCGAATATTTAGAAATTATTTTAAGGGAAACAGTAAAATAGCTCTCAACAGTGGCACTTGATAGTTGTTGTGCTCCTAATCTAGTAGCACGATTAACTTCAGCTATGGTATTGGTAATATTTTTATTTATAATTTGTACTGCGGATGTATCTTTTAAATTATGTGCGCGCGAAGCTTACGCTAACTTCATGATGAAGATTTGAACGTTAGGAAACAGAACGAAAGAAGAAATCAACAGGGCGATGATGTAAGGACATTAGGATGCGACATAAGTAGCCGTGGCCATACAATTAAAAATGGTAACTTTGCTTTTAAAATTCTTAAAGTTAGAGAAAGGCCAGGGGGGGGGGCAAGCGCCCCCTCTTGCCCCCCCTCCCATGGGCGCTCATGGCGGCGACTTTTTAATTTCAACTACGTTTAATTAAATACTCCTCACGTCTGAGAAATATGTTTATAGTTTTTCAGAATTGGAACACTGGATGTCGTGGAAATGTAACTGAATTCAATAATCTAATTTGGAGTTGGAGTACAAAGCTTTCATGTCTGCACTTTACAGAAATTGTTAACTTCTTGATACTCCTTCGAAGTTACTTCTACGAGAAATGCTATAAATCTACTATTTCTAAATGCTTTCAACACAAAAAACTAAAACGAATCAAGACTTTTATTTCATTTCTGCTGACCTCTTGCACTTCAAAACTCAATACGCGACACGGTCCGTTTCGAGAATCGTAGCAGTTAAAAGCAGATAACTTCTTTGGATGTTGACGGGAATACTATCAGTTTTGATCGTAATTGTCTACAGGGCCGGACTAACAATAGGGCCTCCACAAATTAGGAAGCCCTACAAGTCAGGAGTTTTAGAAAAAAAATTAATGATTATAGCCCTCAAACCCAACACATATTTAATTTTTCTAAAATTTTCAAAATTCTTGAAATTCGAATTTTTTATATTTATACTCATACTTTTAAAAAGTTTGTTGCTAATCCCTATGGATCGAATAAGTCCCGGACAAGTGTTAAAGATGCCCAGTAGAAAATAATTATAAAAAGTAATTATTTTATGCAAATGTCATTGAAGTATTTTTGAATTTTTTGTCTACAAAATTTTAGTATAAAATTAAAATTTTAAATGTTGTTACTACAATAAATCGATTCACTATTAAATTTTTCGTGTTTTTGGTATATAATTTTCGATGTGAATTAAAAAAAATCTGATGTGGCCAGCACATTACCTTCCGTCAGTTACCTATATGGGGCATTTACGAAAATTCTACCGGTGAACTGTTACCGGTAAACAGCTGTTTATCAGGTTATAGCTACCGGAATCAATATTTTAAGAACGCAAGTGGTAAACAGGGTAGATCCATTACCTATGAAAAAATTTGAAAATTTGAAACAGGTTAGAAATTTGAGGAAGTTAACAAACTGAGCAGAGTCCTACTTTGAGCATATTTCCACTTTTAACGCGCGCGCTTCGCTTTGAATCACTACCATTTTTTAAGATTAGATTCTTCATAAATCCGGTAGATGGATCTGGTAGATATTGTACAATTTTCGATCACGATAACTTTTTACCACTCGTGTTTTCGAACAAAGTCGGTAGATGCGGTACCTACCGGTAGAATTTTCGTATATGCCTATGTATTTTCTATAAAATCCATACAGAAAGTTCCTTGCAAAAGATTCTAAATTTCTTGTATGTACATTACCTTTCGACAGTTGTATGTATTTTATACAAATTTCAAACAGAAAGTTTCAAGTAAAAAGATCCTATATTTCGAGTAAAATTATAATACAAATATACTGGGAATATGTCAATTGCACTTGACACTGACATCTTTCAATCAGAATATTCTTAATATAGTAGCTGTTTCTAGCATAGCTGGCTAATTTATGAAATTTAATTTCTTTATAATTTTATAACTCTATATCCATTTAGTATGAAGTATAAAATGTAGTCAAATCGTATGGAGAATACAATGTTCTTTAATATTTATAATAATATTAAATGTAAAAAATGATATTTGACATCGATATTTCAAGAAAAACTGTTAAAAATCTTCAAATGAGGATACCTCCGGTAGACCAATTATAAACAAAATCTAATCAGCTTTTCATATGGATGCAACGAAGAGGAATACGAAAGAATTATAATTTTTGGTATTGTAGTATTAAAGTTATCATAGACGAAAATTTTGTTACACACACACACACACACACACACACACACACACGCACGCACGCACGCACGCACGCACGCACGCACGCACGCACGCACGCACGCACGCACGCACGCACGCACGCACGCACGCACGCACGCACGCACGCACGCACGCACGCACGCCCGCACGCACGCACGCACGCACGCACGCACACACACACACACACACACACACACACACACATCGTAAAAATTGTAAAATCGTATTCTAGGGACCTTAAAACGTGCTAATTCATTAAAAACTCACCACCGAATTTTTTACCAAAGACAATACCTTCCTTAAGTAAATGTGACGGAAGGTAAAAATGTGCAAAGATTATGAAGATAGAATTTGGTTGCTGACAACTGCCCAAAATAAAAAAGGGGTCAAGCCGAAGCGCCCTCATCGCGACCCTGGGTACTGGTTTTTAATAGGCATATAATTCTGCAACAACGAACTAGTATTCTAGCCAAGAAGTGAAAGACATAATTTTTGTCTTTTTGCTATTGTTATTACGTACCTATTATATATATATATATATATATATATATATATATATATATATATATATATATATATATATATATATATAGTAGAAAATATTAGTAATACCAGCTTTAATTCTATTAGGCAACATTGAAGCGCTTGAAATCAGCTGATTTGTGTGCGCGATTTTGAATTGCTAAAAGGTTTTATTTTTAATTTCATGTGTTTTACTGCCTGCAAATTATAAATTACACCGTTTTAGCAGTTCAAATTTAGAATAAATCAAAACATGGGTCTTGTCATAGTGACATTGTACTTGTTATAGTGATACGCGCACACAAATCACTTCAAGGTCGCTCGAGTCACGTGTATGCTCGCTCCCTATATAACTTCTTGAAAGGATTTATAATTTAAGGCGGCTGGTTACTTAGGTAGATCCCGTCGTCAATAGAAACCAATACCTTGACGATGAAATGAACATACGTTCCTACAAACCACGTCCTAATAGCCAACTTGCGATATCAGGGGTGGGAAAATATTCATTTATATAATTATCTTGTACCCTTGTACGGTGTGATGCGCGCTATGAAAATGTAGTTGAGAGTTGTAGTGGTTGGTTTGAGGGGGCCTAGTGAATTTATTGGCAGCGCAAACACATGTCCGAAGCATGTAGTCTTTGTTTGATGAGTGTGGGACGAGCGTCCGGTCTGCGGTCTTGTTTGCACTGAATGCCGACCGAGGGTGAATACCCACAACTTCCGCTAGAGAGAAATCACTCTACACTCGCTCCAAATATCACCAGATTACACTATATGAGTACGAGTATTTCTCATCAATCCATATTTAGCCAGCATATTTGATCACAGAATCACACATACTAATTACAGAACTAAATATGTAGTACCTTAATAAAACAGATATGGATGTACAGTTTGTCCAGAAATCATTTGAACAAATTACTTTTAAATCCTACAAAACCAACAGTAATCGTTGCTACTGTTGACGCAAATATAGCCTACTTTCAGTGCACATTACATATATATATATATATATATATATATATATATATATATATATATATATATATAATAAATTAAGAAAAATTGTAGAAGTACCATGAATGTTATTCATATCTTGAAAATAATAGTATCTAAGCAACAGCTCTGATAGAGTAGGGGTAACGTGCGCGCTTCACAATTTAGAGAGTCGGGTTCGAAACCAACCGACAGCAATATTTATTTTTTTATTTTTTCTTTTCAAAATAATTTTTATTATTAATATGTTTTTAATCTTTTATTAATATTTAATTTAATAAAGTGGATACATTGTACGTAACAAGATTTATTTATTTTATTTATTTTGAAAAGAAAAAATTAAAAAATAAATATTGCTGTTGGTTGGTTTCGAACCCGACTCTCTAAATTGTGAAGCGCGCACGTTACCCCTACTCTATCAGAGCTGTTGCTTAGATACTATTATTTTCAAGATATGAATAACATTCATGGTACTTCTACAATTTTTCTTAATTTATTCTAATATTACACTTGTAAATTGACTGATTTGAATTGAAATCCATAGAAATAGTATCCCCGGATAAGCATGCAAAATTTCATCTTAATATCTTGCACTGGGGAGATACTATTCACAATTAACTAATTTTACATGTTAATCGCCCATGTGTCGGTCGGCCTAAGACACCCGGTATATATATATATATATATATATATATATATATATATATATATATATATATATATATATATATATATATATATATACAGGGTGTTAATTAAAAAGCGGGCCATAGACGTTTAACATGGGATATCGGTTTTTCCATGTGCAAAAGTTCCCAATTAATTTTAGACAAAAATGTTTCAAATAAAAGTTGTAGATAATTAAATTGTACGCCGAAATCACTAAACAGATTTAATTTTGCACGTTTGGTATCGTGCAAAACTGAATTTGAAATTCTATAAACATTGCTTATTTGTGGCGATAGCCATGGAATAAAAACAATGTTATGAAGAAATGCATTTATTTTGAACTGTCAGAAATTCGATTTTCAAATAAAAATTACATGTAATTCTACACCTAAGCTACTGAACATATTTTGTTTTTATAATGTAGATCTAAACCACTGCAGAGATTTTATTTAAATTTTATTTTGTAACCTGAAAAATCGAAATTTTGATAATTCAAACGATATGTATTTCTTTGTAATTTTGTTAAGATTCCATGGCTGTGGCTATAAATGAGCAATTTCTCTACAATTTCAAATTCGATTTCATACGTTACCAAACGTGCAATATTAAATCTGTTTAGTGATTTAGGCGTACAATTTAATTATCTACTACTTTTATTTGAAAGTTTATTGCTTAAAATTAAATGGGAACTTTTGCGCAAGGAAAAACTGATTTCCCATGTTAAACGCCTATGGCCCGCTTTTTAATTAACACCCTATATATATATATATATATATATATATATATATATATATATATATATATATATATATATATATACCGTGTGTCTGTCTTAAAGGTGTACATAGGAGATTAACATGGGAAATCAGTTTTTTGCAATTTCCTGCTCGCCTAATTATTTTAAGCAAAAACGCGTCAAATAAAAGTTTTAGGGCATAAAATTCTGCATCTAAATCAATAAACAGAATATTACCTTTGCATGCTTTGTAACGACAGAAATTAATTATGAAAATGTCGAAAATTACGTAGAAAATATCGACAGCCATGGAAATGAACAAAAAATAAATAAATGCTTGACGTTTTATCAAATTGTCAGAAACGTCAAATAAGTTAACTTATGTTGTGACAGCTAAAACGTCAAGCATTTATTTATTTGTAGTTCAATTCCATGGCTGTCGATATTTTCAACGTAATTTTCGACATTTTCATAATTAATTTCTGTCGTTACAAAGCATGCAAAGGTAATTCTGTTTATTGATTTAGATACAGAATTTTATGCCCTAAATCTTTTATTTAACGCGTTTTTTCTTAAAATGATTAGGCGAACAAGAAATTGCAAAATACTGATTTCACATGTTAATCTCTGTACAACTTTAAGACAGACACACGGTATATATATATATATATATATATATATATATATATATATATATATATATATATATATATATATATATATATACCGTGTGTCTACTTTTTTGTGGAATATAGGAAATACAATGGTAAAATTTTCATAATGCTATAAATACTGCCCTATTAATTTTAGAACAACAGTGTAAATACAAAAAATGTTCAGAAAAACTGCATCTAAAAAGTCCACTTACAGAGTGCCATGAGCACTATCACAAAAATTTAAACAGTTGTATTGCTTGAATTTGACAGATGACATCTGTCATAAAGTTTTTAAAATTATTGAATTTTTAAATTATTTATCAGTAAGCATGGATACATTTGCCATAGCAGAAAAAACTCAATGGAACAATATTAACAATTAAATATCAATTAATAAACTTTTATCTGTCAAAGTCAAATAATATGACTTTTTGAATTGTATATTTTTCTTGCATGGCACTCTGTGAAAAGCTTAAAGACGGATATTTTATTTAAGGTTTATCTCATGGCAAGAACCTATTATATCAACAAATTTGATGCAGTATTTAATTAATTATATTTACACTTTAGTTATAAAATTAATAGGTCAGAATTTACAGCCTTATGAAATTTTACCATTGTATCTCCTATGGTCCATAAAAAAGTAGACACACGGTATATATATATATATATATATATATATATATATATATATATATATATATATATATATATATATATATATATATACAAGGTGTAACAGCTAAACGAGCTACAACCAAGGGGGACATCCGAATACAGAGTAAAATACTTTTTTAAACCAGTGATTCTCAAATTACAACAGAAAGTTATATTTTTTAAATGGGATGGCATATATTTTTTACGCCCATTCGATAGAGTATTTTTTTCTGACTTCAACCAATGTATTCATATTATATCCTAACATAACAAAAATATTGAGAAAAATTCAATTGAAATTTAAATAAATTTTATTTTTATAGTTATTTTTCAGTAGGCGTATGAAAAACAATTGAACTTAAAATAAAATGAAACAGATATTTGTTAATAACTCTATAAATAATGTTCTATTTGTTTTTATCGTAAATAATTGAAATTAATAGATAACAGTTATTGTTTCTCATACATAGCCTATTGAAAAATATAGCTATAAAATCAAATTTATTTAAATTTCAATTGAATTTTTCTCAATATTTTTGTTATGTTAGGATATAAAATGACTACATGGTTGAATTCAGAAAAAAAAATACTCTATCAAATGGATCTAAATATATATATATTATCCAATTAAAAAAATATATAACTTTGTAATGTAACTTGAAAACCACTGGTTTAAATTTTTTTTCTTTCTGTATTTGGTTGTCCCCCTTGGTCTTCCATAAGATTGCCTTATAGTATTTTATTGTATCTATATGTATAAGTGAAAATGTGTTCAATGTTGGAATCGGAAATACGACTGTGCTCAGTTTGTTAACTACGTCAAATTTCAAATGTTTCAAATGCTTTTCATAGGTTTTGAATCTACCCTGTTTACTATTTGCGTTCTTAAAATATCGATTCCGGTAGGTGTAACCTTAGTCCAATCAAATTAGACGAAAAATGGCGAGACTGTTGGAAAAATTCCGAACAAGCTGATTTTTTGTAAACACGTGTGTTTCGATGTTACAAATAAGTATGTGACAAAATCCTAAAAATATCACCATGGCAATTCGAGATATGCAAGGTCAAAGGTCACCAAAATTGTTTTTTCGCGAATAACTCGTCGCCTATGCATTCTACGTCGATAAAGGCTACTACCCGGTAAACAGCTGTTTACCGATATATACCGGTAACAGTTCACCAGTAGAATTTTCATAATTGCCTATGGTGTAACATGGGCACTATAAGCGACAAGAAACATGCTTTGTAAAATAAAAATATAATTTTTACTGCGGTATTTTTTGATTAATAGTGACTGAATACAACTAGTACAAGTTTGGAATTTATGGTTCCAGTAATAAATAGCTTGCTGTTTTATCAAACGTAAAAAATGAACAGCGATTAATAACATGAAACAAATAATGCTGTTCTGAATTACTTACTATAATATCGTGTATTGCAACGATTCGTTCGGTTGGTTTAACAAATGAGTCAACTTTTGAGAAACAGATAGATGACGGAATTTGTCTAGAACTATATTCCATAACACTGAAGTTCTATAAGATTTTACCATCTTGTCTATATTAGATATTATTGCAATAAGTATTTCGTATTTTTATAACATGACATTGGTTAAATGGATGCCAATGGGTATATGGCAAAATTTTAATTTTACATATGGTTAATAACAGATGGAGTCTAAGGTTAAATATACCTAAAACTATTATAATAACCCCTTAACCTTAAAATTAATTTTAATAAAAACTAAGTACGTATTTCGAGAACTAAGTTCTCATCATCAGTAGCACAACACGGAAAAGTTAAACAGAGTAGTCAAGATTACTCAACATGTCAACCATGCTTTGATATTAATTAACAAAATTGATGTAGTTATCAATATTTTATAGATTACCGATCTGTTTGTACTAAAACTTACAGGCCTGTACAGAATAGGGCCATATACATATTATTTAGGGCCGGTATTTTCACTTGCGAATAAAGGTTTAGATAAATTTATCTTTCGGATAAATATTTGTTGTCTTTTCACTTGCAAATAAATTTATTCGAAAGAATAACATCTGTTATTCGCGGAAAACCATTACATTTCCGCATAGTGCAGATTTATTGACAAAATGAATATATTAAATATTTTTGATGATTATGATGATATTTTGAACTATGAATTAATAACATGAGAAATCGATCACACGGCGTAACCACATACACATACATGAAATAATTTTTTGACAGATTCCGATTATGAAAACAATTTATTATTAAATATTGGGGATCGCATTTGATCTCAAACAGTAAATAGGTAAATCATTATAAAGGTCCTGTCATTTGACGCTGGTAAAATATTTTCGAATATTGGATACTTTTGTTAAATACATTGATAAACATTTTCTTTGAACTGAAAGAAATATACAAAAAGTATAATTTTACAATATGTATGTCTCGTTTACCACTGTATTAGATGGTATACTTAAATTACAGTCTCCCGGGGCTAAAAGGGCGAAGAATATAGATGACATTGACATTTAAGATATCAAACAAAATTTTGACAACTACGAATTCAAAAGAAGTTGACACATTTCATCCTTGTTTGCTTAACGTGGCTATGCCGAACTCCATCCTTCTTTTTTGACACAAATTCACTCTGCAAGGCTACCAATTCACGAACGTTAAAGTTATTCGGCAGATAGCTATTTGTTTCTGCAAAATGTGTGAAAAGACGCAATGGAATTATTCGTTGGATAAATATATAAAATAAATTTATTTACCGGTTTCAGGATATTATTCCATTGTTTACATGTACAAAAGTAGGCTGGTAACTAAGTAATAACTGTATCTGTATGGTAATATTTTTACCATACTGACAACAACAACGGTCTACAAAATGAAAATAAAATAAAATGAAAATATAACGCTCTTCATTAATACATACAGATAACGTTAGCCTATCGTTCTAAATACGGTCTACTTTATTCTAAAGTAATAAACATGTGGAACAAAGCACATAATTTAAATATTTGTCATATTGACATATGTCAAAATAATTGTTCTGTTAACCATAGCAATCTGAAAGTAGCGTTAATGAAAGAATTTCAAAAAATGATATTTATCAATAATGTCTTAATTTTCTGAAACCGATAAACTATTAAACAAACCACGGATGTTATGAATCATAACAAGCCTTAGATGTCTTAAAATCCTCGCTCTACGAGCTCGGATTTCAAACCGACATCTTCGGCAGTTATGATATACATAACATTCCTAGGTATGTTAATAGCTATTAACGAATATTTATTCGAAACTTTATTCGGAAGTGAAAATATCAGGCCTTATAAATAAGCCTCCGCAATTATTTTTTTGTTTTTGAAACTGTATTTATTTTGAGATTTTGTACACTTCAACAGGTGTTTATGAAAATCCGCGCTAAATTTTTGAATTATTATATCTTATATATTCGTAGACCTGATTTCCGGGACAAATGGCGTCCCGCAAATACTTTCGACGGGACGGATCAAAAAAGCTGAAGAAGCGGAAAATCCGAGACAGCTGACAACTCTAGTCGCATACCTTCTAGAGATTCCTTTACAATTACAGAAATAATTACCGTAGTATAAACTTGAAGCAAAAATTCCTTTTTTCCCTTGGAAGACAAATGTAGGAATATACAGGTTGAGAAAAAAGAAATATTGTAGGTTGTTGCGTGTGAGTTCGTTCGGTCCTATCTTGAAAAACTGACCTTATTTTGTTTGCGTAAAGCCATAAAGAAGGAAGATTGGATGTAACCGGAAAGGCGGCCAGAATAATCCCTTGAGTTTCCGGCGTTAAGTAGAGCGCCCAGGGAAACACACCCCACTAGAGACGAGAGACAGAGATTTTGTCCACTCGGAAAGAGAGTAGACTCTCAAAACATGTCATATACTTAAGAGACAATAACTATTAATGCAAACATACAGTTGTAAAAATACAATAAACTGGAAATCACGTTCAGAAAAAAAATTGCCGCTATTTCATCGAGCAACTAATATACCGGGTGTCTACTTTTGTATGGACCATAGGAAATACAATGGTAAATTTTTTATAAGGCTGTAAATTTTACAGAGTGCCATGCAACACAGAACATACAATTCAAATAGTCGCAGATAGTCGTATAGGGAGTTTTTGCACAGCGTTTTCCCGAAAGACGTACACGCTAACGTCTTGTTTGCTAGGCAATAACATATTTGTGACTTGTCGTACGTGAAATTTGAAGACGTAATACGTCCGTCAGGGGTAAAAGACGGGCCAGTTGACGTACGTCTACTATAACCTAGTTGGCACAGAATTTATTTTATAACGTCAGAACTTTTTTGTTTTGCAGTCAGAAATGTATTTTTTTTTTCTTTCAGAGCTGTCAGTCAATATGTAGAACACCTTTTAAAGCTACTTAGCAAACATTAAATAGTTCTTCCATTAGTATTTGATTTCTTTACCAAAATACAATGAAAATGACAGATATTTAAACAACTGTCATTTGAACGTCAAAATCAACGTACGTGTGATTTAAAGGGTAATGCAAAATCTATACTTTTGAAAACCCAATATTTTGTACGTCCGTTAATAAACACGTAATGTTAGCGTTGACGGAATCTTCTCGTACGTCATGCAAAAACTCCCTGGTTACGACATATTTGTATATTTAAGTATATTTAGGTATATATATATATATATATATATATATATATATATATATATATATATATATATATATATATATATATATATATATATACAGGGAATTTATTTTAACATGCAACATATGGTCTATCACTTCCGTGGTTACACACTATCTCTGTCAAAAAATGACAGCAATGTAATTTTTGTCCATTTTAAAATGCAACATACAAAATTTGCAGTTATGTATTATAAATATTAATTTCCAATAAATTAGCCTATATACGATTAACAAAAAATCAAATCTTTAATGTACCACATCTTAACAAACTTTAGCTTACAAAAATTCGTAATTTTAATGCAATAATTGTTCAAAAATACCTCCATTTACACTGGGGCAACATCCTAGGCGGTCGTAGAAAGAATTGACACCATTTGTGATGTGTTCTGGAGGTATCTCCTGTTCTGCAGTACTATTTATAATGTTGCATTTTAAATTGGACAAATATTACATTGCTGTCATTTTTTGACAGTAGTGTGTAACCATGGAAGTGATGAATCATATGTTGCATTAAAAAAAAATCTCTGTATATATATATATATATATATATATATATATATATATATATATATATATATATATATATATATATATATAATATGAAGTGTCTAAGTGTACTTACGATGAACAGAACAGTGTTGCTTTCAAGTAAGGCAGCACCACATCCTACGAACGATACACCCATGATGGCAATGGCTGCAACGATCAGAATATAGACTCCAATGTAAAACTGCTGGACTTCTAAATCAGACACCCAGTCGGATATCCCATTGTCGAAACGAAGCCAGAGAGTGAGACCGAAGACTGCTCCTCCAATTAGCTAAAAAATAAGAAATTATCATTAGTTATGAATGGCCAAAGTTTAAGAAATACGTGCGTGACTTTGAATGCCCTAGTCTAAGCACCCTGTACCCCTAAGATAATCCTGTCCTCAAGATAGCGCTTTGTTTTAGGAAACTCTAGATTAGTTCGTCGCGTCGTGAAGACGTTTGTTGTTTTGGACATGTAGTGTGCTTTAGTTTAGTTAATAATAAATGTAATCATGTAAATAAAAACTTTAGTTAATTAGTTTACTTAATCAGAAAATATCAAGTATTGTCCAGGTCCGTAAATTCTCAGTGTTCATCAAGTGTAAAAGTATATGTGTGTTCTTCCTTCTCACGAAGTCGTGAGTTTTTAATGAATAAGCATGTTTTAAGGTCCCTAGAATACGATTTTACTATTTTTACGATTATGTCTGTGTGTGTGTGTGTGTGTGTGTGTGTGTGTGTGTGTGTGTGTGTGTGTGTGTGTGTGTGTGTGTGTGTGTGTGTGTGTGTGTGTCAGTGTGTGTGTCAGTGTGTGCGTGCGTGTGTGTGTGTGTGTGTGTGTGTGTGTGTGTGTGTGTGTGTGTGTGTGTGTGTGTGTGTAACAAAATTTTCTTCTACGATAACTCTAATACTACAATTCCAAAAATTATAATTCTTTCGTATTCCTCTTCGTTGCATCCATATGAAGAGCTGATTAGATTTTGGTTATAATTGCTCAACCGGAAGTACCCTTATTTGAAGATTTTAACAATTTTTCTTGAAAAAACGATGTTAAATATCATTTTTTACATTTAATGTTATTATAAATATTAAAGAACATTGTATTCTCTATATATATTTATATTTCATATTAAATGGGTATAGAGTTATAAAATTATAAAGAAATTAAATTTCATAAATTAGCTAGCTATGCTAGAAACAGCTACTATATTAAGAAAATTCTGATTGAAAGATGTCAGTGTCAATTGACATATTCGTGGTATATTAAATTTGTGTTATAATTTTACTCGAAATATAGGATATTTTTACTCGAAACTTTCTGTATGGAATTTATATAAAATACATACAACTGTCGAAAGGTAATGTAGATACAAAAAATTTAGATCTTTTGAAAAGAACTTTCTGTATGGATTTTACGGAAAATACATAGGCATTTACGAAAATTCTACCGGTAAATACCGCATATACTGACTGTGTTCGAAAACACGAGAGGTAAAAAGTTACCGTGTTCGAAAATTGTACAATATCTATTAGATCCATCTACCGGATTCATGAAGAACCTAATCTCAAAAAAAAATTAGTGATGCAAAGCGAAGTGCGCGCGTTAAAAGTTTGTTAACTATATCAAATTTCTAACCTGTTTCAAATTTCAATTTTTTTTATAGGTTATGGATCTACCCTGTTTATCCTTTGCGTTCTTAAAATGTCGATTCCGGTAGCTATAACCTGATAAACAGCTGTTTACCGGTAACAGTTCACCGGTAGAATTTTTGTAAATGCCTCATATAACTGACGGAAGGTAATGTGCTGGCAACATCAAATTTTTTAATATTTGTTTAATATTAGTAATCGTCATTGTCCAGTGTCAACTAGATGTTTGTAATAAAATTTGAATTGTGAATTTTTTTCCAAAACTTTGTTCCATACGTTATATACCATGTGTCTGTCTTAAAGGTGTACATAGTAGATTAACATGGGAAATCAGTTTTTTGCAATTTCCTGCCCGCCTAATTATTTTAAACAAAAATGCGTCAAATAAAAGTTTTAGGGCATAAAATTCTGCGTCTGAATCAATAAACAGAATTACTTTTACATGCTTTGTAACGACAGAATTTAAATATGAAAATGTCGAAAATTACGTTCAAAATATCGATATCCATGGAATTGAACAAAAAATAAATAAATGCTTGACGTTTTATCTGTCACAACGTAAGTTAACTTATTTGACGTTTCTGACAATTTGATAAAACGTCAAGCATTTATTTATTTTTTGTTCAATTCCATGGATGTCGATATTTTCGACATTTTCATATTTAAATTCTGTCGTTACAAAGCATGTAAAAGTAATTCTGTTTATTGATTTAGATGCTGAATTTTATGCCCTAAAACTTTTATTTGACGCATTTTTGTATAAAATAATTAGGCGAGCAGGAAATTTCAAAAAACTGATTTCCCATGTTAATCTCCTATGTACACCTTTAAGACAGACACACGGTATACGTAACTCCAGTCTTTAGACAAGGGTAGCTTGTTTGAAGGAGACAAAATTCGTGTAGGTATTGTGTGATACGCGTCGCAATTGGTGTACGTAATTGGCATGGCATCACCCATCATTACTTGGTTGTGGATTAAAGTGTAATCCGTGTGTAATTTGTGCTGGGTTGTCTTGAGGATTAGCCAGCACAAAATCCTGCCACGGCACGGCACGATTTGAATATCGAGCCGGGGCAGGAGCAGTGGTAAGCGATCTGGACTTGTGGAGCGCCATGCGGAATTCCCTAACGGCGCGGAAACTTTCCTAATTCAATTCCGTTATGGTTTTCATCTCACGCAATCCGCCGGCGAGACTGCTGAATTAGCTCCGACTCCGACCCACGAGCTTCGATCTCTCGCCATTGTCAAGAATAAGTCGAGCAGGGCAAGGCATAGCCTTACGAATATGTCAGGGAGACATCCCAACAGGATACAATTCGTAGTCACCATCACCACCGACCCACTTTGGACACTGCGATATTTTTAATAGATTATATGCGTTATAAAGCTTGTTCTGACATTATTATGAAAAGATTTGTTACTACCGTTGAAACATAGGTTCATTATCAGGCTGAATAAAAGCTACATTCGAAAGGTAACTCAGTTACAATTACTTTTTTCTGATGTATGCCGATATTTTCATCCTTACATTTTTGATTTTGTAATGTAATGCTATTATTTTCCAACTGTACCTTAACTATCCCTGATGATGTTTCATTTGGAATCGAAACGTAGGAAAGTTATTTAAATTACTATAATAAACACTGTTTACCACGACTGCAGCGCCAATTATTTTTTATCATCCCTACATTATTTTCAAATTAATTCGAACGGTAAGAAGGCATTATAATATACTAAGAGTTTTCTAGTTTTTTGTTCATCAAAGTTGGAAATATCAATGTAAAACAAACAAAAGAGTATCTACGGAAATGTTTCTAGCATAAGAGTTTATGTATTAGAATTAGAACGTTGAAAACGTGAACCTTATAAGCGATTTTCTAAGGGACTAGACGGGATTGTTTTTACTTTCCGTCACCTTTAGGTAAGGAAGGTATTGTCTTTGGTGATGAGTTTTTAATCAATAAGCACGTTTTAGGGTCCCTATTTTTCCCCGATTTTACTATTTTTACGATGTCTGTATATATATATATATATATATATATATATATATATATATATATATATATATATATATATATATATATATATATATATACGAGCCCAGTCACACATGTATTGGGCCAAGGAGTTTTGTGCCGAAGGTTATTTTTTCAGAATTAAAATTTATTATATGCAGATTGTCTACGGAGGGGTAGATTTGTGTATTAAATTCACTGTAGTTTTAACAATTTAATTAATTTTTTTTTTAAATGCATGGCTCACTAGATAACGACGAGAAACTGATTATTGGTATTTTTTTATTCTTCAAATTACTTCTAAACTATCAGTTATCGAGAAAAATGTTTCAAATAAAAATGTCACAATATTATATGTTTATCCAATGGCGCACAAAAATAATTTTTCTATTAGTATAATTTCAAGGTATAACACAACTTAATTTTGTTTCTGAGATACCTACATATAGTGCCTTAAAAAAAAAACATCCTGTATATTAAATGTTGTTAATTAATTACTAGAATTACAATGTGTTTATTATACTTGTTTGTTTTTCTATAAATGATTTGTATATAATAAATTTTAGTTCTGAAAATTAATTTTCTGTATAAGGGTTCTTTGGTCCAATACATGTGCGACTGGGCTCGTATATATATATATATATATATATATATATATATATATATATATATATATATATATATATATATATATATATATATATATATATGTATGTGTGTGTCTGTCTGTGTGTGTGTGTGTGTGTGTGTGTGTGTGTGTGTGTGTGTGTGTGTGTGTGTGTGTGTGTGTGTGTGTGTGTGTGTGTGTGTGTGTGTGTGTGTGTGTGTGTGTGTGTGTGTGTGTGTGTGCGTGTGTGTGACAAAAATTTGCTCTACGATAACTCTAATACTACAATTCCAAAAATTATAATTCTTTCGTATTTCTCTTCGTTACATCCATATGAAGAGCTGATTAGATTTTTGTTATAATTGGTCAACCGGAAGTACCCACATTTGAACAGTTTTTCTTGAAAAAACAATGATAAATATCGTATTTGCACATTTAATGTTATTATAAATATTTAAGAATATTTTATTTTCTATAATTTGACTGAATTTTACACTTCATATTAAATGGATATAGAGTTAAAAATTATAAATTTCATAGCTACTATATTAAGAAAATTCTGAATGAAAGATGTCAGTGTCAAGTGAAACTGACAGAGTATGTTTGTGTTATAATTTTACTGGAAATATAGGATCTTTTGCCAGAAACTTTCTGTATGGAATTTGTATAAAACACATACAACTGCTGGCAGATAGTGTACAAGAAATAGAATCTTTTGCAAGGGACTTTCTGTATGAAATTTGTATAAAGTACATGGAACTGATGGAAGGTAATATGCTGGGCACATTAGATTTTTTACTTAATTAAAATTAACAAAAATTCATTTCATCGACTGTCTTATGAAGATAAACTGTTTGTCAAAGATTTAAAACAAACAGACCATCTCTGCTTTGTTCTGATCTTAGTACATCATTGATAAATATTGGAGAAGGAGGCAAGATGCAACTAACACCTGCTATGATAAATATAACTGGCTTGTCGGCAGTAAAGTACTTAATAAATTATTTTGTTGCCCGTGCATACTTTTTACTAGTACTACTAACATACGTAAAGATCACATTGCTTCAACTTGTAAATTAGTACTTTTAAGGAAGCAAAATATTTCTACCGCAATTGATAGTGCATGAAAAATTGAAATTCAAAATTTTAATTCGAAGGTGGAAGAAATGTTTTGTGTTCTGGTGATTTATTTTTGTATATGAAAGGGGAAAAACATGCAGCTGCACATCTTTTTAAAAATATAACTTTCATTTATAAGGCATTTGACCTTGAATGAAAAAAAATTAAGCCTGCGGCGCATTTTTTCTCTAGATGCCATGCCTCACCAAAGTATTGATGCACGAGCCGCCACTGAAGCTCATTGCTATTTAAAACATGGAACATCTTTTTTACCTTCCGTCACCTTTAGGTAAGGAAGGTATTGTCTTTGGTCAAAAAATTCGGTGATGAGTTTTTAATGAATAAGCACGTTTTAGGGTCCCTAGAATACGATTTTACTATTTTTACGATGATGTCTGTATGTGTGTGTGTGTGTGTGTGTGTGTGTGTGTGTGTGTGTGTGTGTGTGTGTGTGTGTGTGTGTGTGTGTGTGTGTGTGTGTGTGTGTGTGTGTGTGTGTGTGTGTGTGTGTGTGTGTGTGTGTGTGTGTGTGTGTGTGTGTGTGTGTGTGTGTGTGTGTGTGTGTGTGTGTGTGTGTGTGTGTGTGTGTGTGTGTGTGTGTGTGTGTGTGTGTGTGTGTGTGTGTGTGTGTGTGTGTGTGTGTGTGTGTGTGTGTGTGTGTGTGTGTGTGTGTGTGTGTGTGTGTGTGTGTGTGTGTGTGTGTGTGTGTGTGTGTGTGTGTGTGTGTGTGTGTGTGTGTGTGTGTGTGTGTGTGTGTGTGTGTGTGTGTGTGTGTGTGTGTGTGTGTGTGTGTGTGTGTGTGTGTGTGTGTGTGTGTGTGTGTGTGTGTGTGTGTGTGTGTGTGTGTGTGTGTGTGTGTGTGTGTGTGTGTGTGTGTGTGTGTGTGTGTGTGTGTGTGTGTGTGTGTGTGTGTGTGTGTGTGTGTGTGTGTGTGTGTGTGTGTGTGTGTGTGTGTGTGTGTGTGTGTGTGTGTGTGTGTGTGTGTGTGTGTGTGTGTGTGTGTGTGTGTGTGTGTGTGTGTGTGTGTGTGTGTGTGTGTGTGTGTGTGTGTGTGTGTGTGTGTGTGTGTGTGTGTGTGTGTGTGTGTGTGTGTGTGTGTGTGTGTGTGTGTGTGTGTGTGTGTGTGTGTGTGTGTGTGTGTGTGTGTGTGTGTGTGTGTGTGTGTGTGTGTGTGTGTGTGTGTGTGTGTGTGTGTGTGTGTGTGTGTGTGTGTGTGTGTGTGTGTGTGTGTGTGTGTGTGTGTGTGTGTGTGTGTGTGTGTGTGTGTGTGTGTGTGTGTGTGTGTGTGTGTGTGTGTGTGTGTGTGTGTGTGTGTGTGTGTGTGTGTGTGTGTGTGTGTGTGTGTGTGTGTGTGTGTGTGTGTGTGTGTGTGTGTGTGTGTGTGTGTGTGTGTGTGTGTGTGTGTGTGTGTGTGTGTGTGTGTGTGTGTGTGTGTGTGTGTGTGTGTGTGTGTGTGTGTGTGTGTGTGCGCGCGTGCGCGTGCGCGTGCGTGCGCGTGCGCGTGCGTGCGCGTGCGCGTGCGCGTGCGCGTGCGTGTGCGTGCGTGCGTGTGCGCGTGCGTGCGTGCGTGTGCGTGTGCGTGTGCGTGTGCGTGTGCGTGTGCGTGTGCGTGTGCGTGTGCGTGTGCGTGTGCGTGTGCGTGTGCGTGTGCGTGTGCGTGTGCGTGTGCGTGTGCGTGTGCGTGTGCGTGTGCGTGTGCGTGTGCGTGTGCGTGTGCGTGTGCGTGTGCGTGTGCGTGTGCGTGTGCGTGTGCGTGTGCGTGTGCGTGTGTGTGTGTGTGTGTGTGTGTGTGTGTGTGTGTGTGTGTGTGTGTGTGTGTGTGTGTGTGTGTGTGTGTGTGTGTGTGTGTGTGTGTGTGTGTGTGTGTGTGTGTGTGTGTGTGTGTGTGTGTGTGTGTGTGTGTGTGTGTGTGTGTGTGTGTGTGTGTGTGTGTGTGTGTGTGTGTGTGTGTGTGTGTGTGTGTGTGTGTGTGTGTGTGTGTGTGTGTGTGTGTGTGTGTGTGTGTGTGTGTGTGTGTGTGTGTGTGTGTGTGTGTGTGTGTGTGTGTGTGTGTGTGTGTGTGTGTGTGTGTGTGTGTGTGTGTGTGTGTGTGTGTGTGTGTGTGTGTGTGTGTGTGTGTGTGTGTGTGTGTGTGTGTGTGTGTGTGTGTGTGTGTGTGTGTGTGTGTGTGTGTGTGTGTGTGTGTGTGTGTGTGTGTGTGTGTGTGTGTGTGTGTGTGTGTGTGTGTGTGTGTGTGTGTGTGTGTGTGTGTGTGTGTGTGTGTGTGTGTGTGTGTGTGTGTGTGTGTGTGTGTGTGTGTGTGTGTGTGTGTGTGTGTGTGTGTGTGTGTGTGTGTGTGTGTGTGTGTGTGTGTGTGTGTGTGTGTGTGTGTGTGTGTGTGTGTGTGTGTGTGTGTGTGTGTGTGTGTGTGTGTGTGTGTGTGTGTGTGTGTGTGTGTGTGTGTGTGTGTGTGTGTGTGTGTGTGTGTGTGTGTGTGTGTGTGTGTGTGTGTGTGTGTGTGTGTGTGTGTGTGTGTGTGTGTGTGTGTGTGTGTGTGTGTGTGTGTGTGTGTGTGTGTGTGTGTGTGTGTGTGTGTGTGTGTGTGTGTGTGTGTAACAAAATTTTCGTCTACGATAACTCTAATACTACAAATCCAAAAATTATAATTCTTTCGTATTCCTCTTCGTTGCATCCATATGAAGAGCTGATTAGATTTTGGTTATAATTGGTCAACCGGAAGTACCCTTATTTGAAGATTTTAACTGTTTTTCTTGAAAAAGCGATGTTAAATATCATTTTTTCACATTTAATGTTATTATAAATATTAAAGAACATTGTATTCTCTATACGATTTGACTGCATATTATACTTCATTTTAAATGGATATAGAGTTATAAAATTATAAAGAAATTAAATTTCATAAATTAGCCAGCTATGCTAGAAACAGCTACTATACTCGAATTAAGAAAATTCTGATTGAAAGATGTCAGTGTCAAGTGCAATTGTCATATTTTTAGTATATTTGTTATAATTTTACTCGAAATATAGGATCTTTTTGCTCGAAACTTTCTGTATGGAATTTGTATAAAATACATACAACTGTCGAAAGGTAATGTACATACAAGAAATTTAGAATCTTTTGCAAGGTACTTTCTGTATGGATTTTATAGAAAATACAAATGCATTTACCAAAATTCTACCAGTAGATACCGCATCTACCGACTGTGTTCGAAAACACGAGTGGTAAAAAGTTACCGTATTCGAAAATTGTTCAATATCTACCAGATCCATCTACCGGATTCATGAAGAATCTAATCTCAAAGAAGCGCACGCGTTAAAAGTGGAAATGTGTTCAAAGTACGACTCTGCTCAGTTTGTTAACTACCTACATCAAATTTCTAACCTGTTTTAAATTTTGAAATTTTGTCATAGATTATGGATCTACCCAGATTACCACTTGCGTTCTTAAAATATCGATTCCGGTAGCTATAACCTGATAAAAAGCTGTTTACCAGTAACAGTTCACCGGTAGAATTTTCGTAAATACCTCATATAACTGACGGAAGGTAATGTGCTGGCCACATCAGATTTTTTTCGATCTGTTGAGGGAGATGATAGCACATCAGATTTTTTCTTTTGTGGATCAACGGTAAACTTCATTTTATTCTCTGGCGGCTTTAGTTGCGTTTTATGTCGCTGTGGGTCGCTGATGATTGGTTGTGTGAGAGTTGATCAAGATGGCAGTAAATAATTTGTATGAGCGCCGGGTCCCGGTCGCAGCTCGGGTGAGTCTCAAGTCAGCTTCGTCAGCGAACCCCGAGGGTGAAATACAAGGAAGATAAATCGCATGCGCTGATGACGGCAGTGATAAGGTTACAGTAACAAGGCTCAGATGTCTTCAGGCACGGCCATCATCGTCACCTGTCAACCCTGTTTGCACTTCGCCTAGTTCTAGCTCTATGATAGCGTAGAATAAGCAAAAAGCTAGCTACTACCAATATTCGTCGTTGGCAGTCATATATTATGAACTAAAAAATCTAATGTGGACACCACACGACTTCCTTGTACGCAAGACCAATATGAAGATGAAGTATAGACTCAATTATAAAATTGCACGTATTAGACGTAATTTGACATTAACATCTATTTTTTATTAATTTTTTTTGTTATTTTTTGTCCTAATCCATAGCAAGCGTCATTACAAAAACCAAAAAGTATATGTTTTAAATTTACATATCTCGCTTATACAAAAGGCTAATTTAATAATACTTGATGTGCTAGACGCAATTTAATTCTCTAAAACTCTTATTTGAAGCATTTATTTCTAAAATCAAATTGAAACCATTTTATTCAAGAAAAACTGTTAACAACTTCAGGTAATATATCACTTCCGGTTAGCCTGTTTTAACCAAATTCTGTTATGTTATTCCAATTGATATAAAAGTCTTATATACTATATTTGAAAAGTTTTGGATTATATTTTAATACAGTTTTTCATTAAAATCTATTATAGGCTTCAAATAAAGTACCTTTTCTGGAAATTATGTAATGACAAAAAAGGGAGGTGAGGAACTAGATGTTATAGAAGTCCTAAATACAAAATTTCAACTTTCTACGGCTTACCGTTTTTGAGTTATGCGAGATACGTACGTAAGTACATACGTACGTACAGACGTCACGACGAAATTAGTCAAAATGGATTCAGTGATGGCCAAAATGGATATTTCCGTTGAAATCTGGAAACCGAAATTTTTCGCGAATACAATACTTCCTTTACTTTGTACAAGGAAGTAAAAATATTCCTTGTGTAGATAACACTCTTAATTTTTTTCGAATATCGGTTAATAATATACATATATAATAGTATATTACGGAAAAGTACACAAAAATCGTCATTAAAAGTTCAAAATCGGCACTAAAGTGATCCATTAATCGATGATTTCATTGCAAATGCAGTATTGTCAATCTGATGATAATTATTGTACAAATATTTTAAGCAGATGTTCAATAGTATTTTTTTACGTAAAATGACAAAAAATCTGATGTGGCAACACAATACCTTCCGCCATTTAATTTTTATTAATTTTAATACATACTTACATATGCTATGGAAACTGTATTAAATTCCTTTCTATATAACTATTGTTCTATTTATTATTTATGATTAGTTCTTTGACAGTTATTTATCTGTCAGTTACAGACATTTGAGATCTGAGTTGGGTAATCAAGGAGCGTAGGCTCCGTGATTTAAATTATCCATAATAGTTATTTGTATATCAAGGCCGCGAAATCACTCTAGCGTACCGAGAGAAAAATTGTCGCCGAGGCCGCTTGCGGCCGAGGCAAGACAATCTCGAGGGTGCTGAAGAATTTCGCGGACAAGGTGTACACAATATTTTTTGAGCAACCGTAAAAAATATGTAATTACAAATTTTATTAATTTTAAACAGTTTCATTGTATGTATATAGAAAGTTAGCTTTCACGGTGGCTATGAGGTTAACATTTGATAAACAAAACCATGCAATTTTCAAGTGTCAAAGTGATTATTTACCTAATTTCGCGGCCTGTATTGCGGCGGCGAAATACATATTTCGCGTCCGGTTGCACAAAAAATATATTAAAAAATCTGGTGTGGCCAACACAATACCTCCCGTCATTTATAGTCCGAGTCACAAAAAAGATTAAGTTTTTTGGATTAGCAAATTTTACCCTAATTTTGACAGTTTATTTCTTAAAATATAGTCTATCTAATCTAATCTAAGTAACTACCTTATTTTAAAAAGAATCTTTTTAAACCCCTCAACAGGATTATATCCCAATTACAGAGTGTGTTCACATTCACACACATCCATGCCTTAGAGGGATTCGAACCCAAAGCTCCGAGGGCACTCATGACATGAGGCGTTACTCTAACTATTGAGCCACCGGAACTATAATAAAATGAAGATTAAATTTTAAATACCGGGATAGAATAGAATTTACTAATCCAAAAATGAGGATTAGCTGAAACATTTTTGTGAATCGTTAATTTTTATTAATCTAAATACATACCTACATATTTACTTTTTAAAACGTTACTAATATTATTTTGAAATGATTAGTTCTTTGATAGTGACATTTATCTGTCAGTAACATACATTTGAATAACTGCGTTTTGTTTGTTTGAAGCGTAGGCTCTGGGATTTAAATTATAGATAATTTTATAAATTTATCCATAAAATATATAGAAAAAGTATTAATGCAAATCTATAGAAAATTTAATAATCTTTAATTTTTATAACATTGATCTCGAAAAAATAGTATTTAAAGGTATTTTCAAAGAAAAACTATTTTGAGCTTCTAGTAAAGTGTCATTTCCGCTTATCCGATTTTCACCAAAATCTAATGGTCTCTTTTCAACACTGAAAAAGTTCGAAATACAAGTTTTCAAAATTTTCTGAATGATAGTATTTGAGTTAGAGTGGAGGATCCACACACACATACACACAGACATCATCGTGAAAATGTTAAAATTGGATTCTAGGGACCTTAAAACGTGGTCATTTACCAAAATCTCGATATGCGATTTTTAACACGATCCCTATATCTCCCTTACCTAGAGTAGCGGGAGGTAAAAAATTATTAATGCCTACCCGTAAAAAAATTAATATAAAATTTTGAGCTTCAAGTAAAGTGCTATTTCCGGTTATCTGATTTACATCAAAATCTAATGGATTCTTTCCATATTAGAATAAGGTAGAAATACAAGGTTTCAATTTTTTTTGAATGATAGTATTTGAGTTATAGTGCACATGCATACACATGGACATCATCATGAAAATGTTAAAATTGGATTCTAGGGACCTTAAAACATACTCATTTACCAAAATCTTGATATGTGATTTTAGCACGGTCCCTATACCCTTACCAAGGTAACGGCAGGTAATAATAAATGCAAGAAGAACGAACTAAATTATTCCAATGAACATGTTTAAGATAAAACACATAATTTTGAGTGTATATTACGTTCCTTTCGTTTTCACAATTTTTATCGAATTTATTCCATAAATAGTTTGTTTTGTGTTGCTTCCATATTATTATAACTACGATTAATTTTAATATTTGCTACAACTGAAATAGAAAGTAGAGTATATTACTACGACGTCACTTATTACACTTGTAGCTAAAATGGCATTTTACTGTCCAATATCTTTGTCGAGGCCATATATCTCTTCCCTGTCTTGTGAATAATGCTGGTCTAATAAAAACTATCTCATACTCCAGGAATTATTTATGAACACCGTGGGTTTAGTAATAAAACAACAAACTACATTTTGTGAAGTTCCGAAAGAACATAATTTAAAAACCCAAAACAAGTAAAAAGGACACGGACTTAACGAGAAAAGATAGAAGAGAAATGTCAAGACTAAAAGAAATTAAGATATAGTGAGACAGCGGCCTACGAGTAACAAATAAAGTAGGTGTACCTTCTCCTTCACACACGCATAATATAGGGAAGAACTTTCACCAACAAAGGCACTAATTTTTCCTACCTTGAAAGAGAGGATATAAATATTTGTTACTTAAAACCATTAGCGCTTCGGGAAATTCGGTGCCCTCCAAAAATATGGACAGGTCTGGTAATTTCTATAAATTCGAAATCTATATATTAAAACACAAGGCTTGTTTTTGTCTCGCTTAGTTTGGAAGGTCTGCTGGACCAATTTAAATGATTCTTTTTTTATATAAAAGCTGTGACTATGTAGATTTGCACAAAGTTATAAAGTACCGAGATTTTCAATTCCGTCTATATTTTAAAAGGCATTAAACTTTTCAATTAAGGACCGCGATTTAAGCGACAGATGGCAGTACCGACCAATATGAAGACGAAGAAACTTAAATAGAATAAGTTACGAAAAATGCTACCATGATAATTTTTTGTGTTATTTAGGGCCTGTTTATCAATGCAAGATTAAATAATTTAGCTGGTAGATATATTTTTAACTACCAATGCCAATTAAAATATACAATCATACAAAGCTTTTTTTATGAAACGTTAACCTTAACTAACAGATAAATGTGTCAACTTGCAGTTAATTCTAAAGAAGGAAAATTTGCCCTCAAAAATTAATAAATACAATAAAAAAATCATTAATTCAAATATGGTATTAGTAATGAATAAAAATAATTAAAGAAATATTTTGTATTAATTACATTAATTTTTCAAATTCAAAATGTTATAATTTATCGAATTTTTAAAACTATTTTAGCCATTATCTAAATTACATTATTATTACAGATTTAAAAATGCGTATTACACAAAGAGACTTAAATTTACAAATTTTCTAACAACGAAAACACTAAATAAAAAAAAGTATTTTAAAATCAATCAGTTGCAGGTTATTTTTCCTCTATTAAACACGATAACGATTAAAATAAACATATTGGTAAAACGCACGAAGAAAGATAAAAATCCATTGCTCACTTATAACTTACAATAATGAATAAAATTAATGTGTACAATAAAGCACTCTATACTACATTAATTAATCTTTACTATTTCATCCATAAATTTATAAGCCAATCCAAATTCAGGTTTCTACCTAGTTACCAAGTTTCATTTCGACAAAACAACGTCAAAAAAAATTTTCGCACCCGTTAAGCCAATAAGATGTTGTATTTTTACATGTAAGTGAGTTTTGTTAAGCGAAAATTTTTAGACGTTTTAGAAACATATTGGTTACATACCTGTCAAAGTGTATATATTTTCACTGTTATCAGTTTTTATTAAAAACGATTTGATTCGGACAAAAACGTTGAAAAAGCAAACTTAAATATAACACCTCAAAACACAATAAAAATTAGCGAGAGGTAATTAGAAGATTTTTGTCAAGAAAAAAAATATATAAATGATTACCTGATTTTTATTTTGGAAATAGTCATCCGAATACCATTCGTGGTTAAATTTTATCCTGGAAAAATTTTCCGATTGCTTTACTCGAGCATGTTGCCAATTTATCTCGTGACATTGATCAAAAATCCCTTGTTGACAACTCGTGATTTTTTGTCAATGCCACTCAATAAATTGCTAGGCAACCAGCTCGCGTAACAATCTGAAAAATTTTCCGGCAAAAATTTACCACTTATAATATATATGAAAATACAAATGAAACATATTGATTACAACAATAATAATATTTCTTGGTAACAATATACAAACGTTGAATATATAGATTTTAAAGATAATCTATTCGATGTTGCGCCTTTCTCTTCTTTTATATTATAAACCCAGTCCCAGTACAAAAAAATCTTCCGACGAAATATTAAATTTATCACCGTCTTAAACAGGTCAATTAAATGGATATTGTGATACCTACTCTAGTATTGATGTTGTGATTTTGTATTTACTTATTTTCTAGAAAATTTAACTGAATTATTTATTTATAATTAAAGGAGTATTGTGATAAATAATCAATTAGAATTCTCCTCTCTGTGTATCCGAGAAAGTAGCGATGCGATAGTTAAAAAGACTTATCTGAGTAGAAGAGTATCATACATGAAGATACAGAAAATTTATATTTTAATAATATTACCCGATAATACTGTAACACGAGGGGGGGGGGATCTCCTAAGCTGATGATTACTAATGTTTTTAACTAATTAACTAAAGTTTTTATTTACATGGTTACATTCCGTAACCCAGCGGGCGAGCGTTTAGCACGCGCCCCAAACTAAAACACTACATGTTCCGTCAACTAACGTCTTCACGGCGCGATAAACTAATCTAGACTCTCTAAAAACAAAGCGCTATCTTCAGGACAGGATTATCTTAGGGGTACAGGGTGCGTAGGCTAGGGCATTAAAGTCACGCACGTATAAATAATAATTTGTAGACTTAATGATCAACAAATAAACGTTGTGACTATCATAATATGATAAGAATTTCTAAACTGAATTTTGACATTTATAACTTAAATAGATAAACAGAGTTTGGTTATTGAAACTATATTTTAGAAAAGTTTATAAAAAGTTATTTATCTGTTATTGCTCTTACCCTCGCCTTATCACAATATTAATACATAGGCGAAGTTAGACTGTAAAATTAGGGGCTGCTAAAGTCCCTTACCTTAAAATGAAAAAAAAAATTAGTTTACAATATAAAAAAGTATTTATTTGATTAGTTTATAAACAAGAACATAAAATATTATTTAAAGTAACAAAATAGTTATTTGTGATATGTGTTAAAAATGATATTTCAGTTTGTGAAAAGAAAGTTTGGAACACGACGCGAAACTAATATTCTGTTTCCATTCAGAAAAATAAATTCTTGCAAAATGTCTTAGGCATTATTTATTTATTTTTTTATTTATTTTTTTGAAAGTCCATTTTCAATATCCTATACTGATCTACGTACTACTACGTAAAGCAATTTTGTGTCATAGTAGTGCTCAGCCAGCTTTTAATTCTCCTCATAACAGAGAATAATCTTTCACATGTTTCTGTGTATATAGGCAGAATGAGCGTAATTTTATAAAGTTTATAATAATTTCTAAATGTATCTAGATTAAGTACACTTTTAATATTATTTGATTCTTGACTGCTCATCATGTTCTTTAGAATAGTAATTTCAGCTTTCAAAATATCTTTATTTATTGCCAAAGTGGTATAATTATCTATATCTACGGCTGTTGCTAGTTCTTGGCTTTCTAGGGAAAATCGGAGTTTTAGGTGTATACATAGTTATTGCATCAATTATATGATAGTAAAGTAAATATATGAATTCGGAAAGAATCATCATCAAGAATAATCAGCACCAGTATATAAGTCAGTACCTAGCATGTGAACTAGATCCAATTGTTGATGCGACCAAGTAATTTTTAAGTAACTTTGACTCGCTTTTTTTATTTTTAGAGTTTTAATAGGTTCAATTTCAATATTGTTATTTTTTTGAAGCAATTTCAATATCTTTTCGTGAGTACAAAAGTGCATAGTCAGTTCGCTTGATATTTTTTTATTATATCATTAATGATAGTTAAATTCCCTTGTTTGCTTTGAAGGTTCTTTCTTAATATGTTGATAATATTTAATATAACAGTCAAAATGAATATATGTGTCTAAAATGAAATTATTAAAATTTATAGAAATTTTGTTTGGGGGTGCTAATTCAAAATCTGGGGGTGCTAAGCACCCCCAAGTACCCCCCTAACTACGCCTATGTATTAATATTCATGTAGGAGTTGCCTTTATCTATTTGAAGTTGTACAAAAATAGTGTGGTATGTTTTAAGGATGAAGCCAAAGTCCTTTCGAGATTTATCGTCCTGTAGTGTCCTCCGAAGTGCGTCGTGACAACCGTGTGATGCGTTCAATTTTCAACAAGGATTCTCTATTTTGTTTTCGTTTATTCGTGTCCTGTGCTTTTCTGTCCCGAACACGAAAAGCTTATTTTCTCCAGGCCATTCTTTGTGAAGTACGGATTCTATTTTTGGAGGAATCGTTCATATCTAACCTTTATTCCTTCGGTAATTTTATGATAAAAATTAGCTGCGTTCAGAGGGAATCTCTTTGAAATATGATGAGCAGTATGGGAGTTTGAAAGTCGTTTTCTAGTTGAAAGAACAGAAACGTAGGTAGAGATGGGAGGTTCAATTTCGAGAAATGCAAAAACGCTAGGGGCTTATGACCATTATCGCGACAAAGAGGTAATTCCAGATAAACTGGAAGTGTTCGGAGAACTTCCACCTACTTCCCACGTTCTGTCTGACGATTGCTTTCAACTCAAGACAATAATTCCTTCTATTTCCAGTCACAATTATTACTACAACTTTTGTTAAGAACTTCGAGATGTTTTTAATGCATCTAAAACCGTATAATAAATTCCGCTAACTACATTTTCTTTCTGAAAAATACATATATTTTTAATCCTTTTTTTGCAACTTGTTTTATAGAAGAAATAATAATTAAATACCTTAAATAAGTATGCCATCTTTGAACATCTATAACAACTATAAAAATCGGATGTGGCCAGTACATTACCTTCCGTCAGTTCTATATATTTTGTACAAATTTCATACGAAAAGTTCCTTGCTAAATTAAATATTCTATTTCTTGTACATTACCTTCCGGCAGTTGCATGTATTTTATGCAAATTTCATACAGAAAATTATTATTTTGTGACGTTTTCTATATACAGTGTAATGTATCTGCAGAAATAAAAGATTTTTCTTGTACATTACCTTAAAGCAGTTGTATATATTTTATACAAATTCCATACAGAAAGCAAAAGATCCTATATTGCCAGTAAAATTATAAGACAAACACACTATGTCAATTTCACTTGACACTGACATGTTTCAATCAGAATTTTCTTAATATAGTAGCTGTTTCCATAGCTATGGTTACTTTATGAAATTTAATTTCTATATAATTTTTTAACTCTATATCCATTTAATATTAAAATGCAGTCAAATCGTATAGAGAATAAAATATTCTTTAATATTTATAATAACATTAACTGTGAAAAAATTATATTTAACATAGTTTTTTCAAGAAAAACTGTTAAAATCTTCAAATGATGTTACTTCCGGTTGACCAATTGTAACCAAAATCTAATCAGCGCTTCATATGGATGTAACGAAAAAGTATACGAAAAAATTATAATTTTTGTAACTGTAGTATTAGTGTTATCGCAGACGAAAATTTTGTTACACACACACACACGCACACACACGCACACACACACACACACACACACACACACACACACACACACACACACACACACACACACACACATCCACATACATACAGACATCATCGTAAAAATAGTAAATTCGTATTCTAGGGACCCTAAAACGTGCTTATTGATTAAAAACTCATCATCGAATTTTTTGACCAAAGACAATACCTTCCTTACCTAAAAGTGACGGAAGGTAAAAATAACAGTAGATTCTTATGTACCTATAAAAACTAATAAAACCACCTTACTGAAGTTAACAGATGGACAGAACTAAAATCTGTACTCATACAATTTGAAGATGATCATGATCATACATCTTTAAAAATTAAACTGTACATACGAGTATATTGAGCAGGAATGAAAATAGCACAAAGTTTATTGATGCTGTTAAGACTACTTAAAGATTCGTATTTTAAAAATTTGATGTGGCCAACACATAACCTCTCGCCAGATATTTTACCTGGTTGTACACATAAAACAAAAAATATTTTTAAATACAAATACCTATGTTCATGTCTCACTACAAAATAATTATTTTAATATAAATTATGTACAATACATACATTTTCTTTATATTCAATATCCTGTTTTTTTTTCTACTTTCCTTTTCTTTTTCTTTTATTTGTCATTTTTCGCAAATTCCTTTTATATTCTTTTTTAGGTATATTCTTTGGCGTTGTTGACTTTTTATTTATTTTCATAATCTTCATAATGATGTACAAATATTTTTGACAGTGGCATACAAATATTTTTGACAGTGACATTTATGTGTGAATTACAAACATTTGAATTTCTTGCCTTGAAGTAGTTTGATCTAAGAATTTTTACATCAAATTATTTTATATGCATTTCTTTATCTCCAAATCTATAGAAAATATAATAATGAATTTATATTTATCGAATAAAGAATTTAACGTTCTTTAATATAAGTATTTACATAAATTTTCGATAAATAATATTTAGATGATTTTTTTCTTGTAACTACTACTTCCGGTTGTCCAATTGTTACCAAAACTGACTCGACTCTTCCCATTATTGTTAGAATGAGGAATCCGTAGTTAAAAATGTCTTAAGTCTTTTAGTATTTGAGTTATGGTGAATCCAACATCCACACACACACACACACACACACACACACACACACACACACACGCACACACACACACACACACACACACACACACACACACACACACACATACGGACATAATCGTAAAAATGTTATAATCGGATTCTAGGGACCTTAAAACGTGCTTATTCATTAAAATCTGGATATGCGATTTTTAGCATGATTGCAATACCTCTCTTAGCGAGAGGTAAAAAGTTAAAAATTTCTAAGTAGGCACCTACTGGTCGTAATATCCTTTAAATGAAAATCGGACGTAGCTGCATGGAATAATGTTTTCCGGTGAGTAAATTAGCAAGCCTTGGCGGAAGTCGTCACCGGAGTAATTTATTTATCCCCGGATATCCTGCTCCTTGACATTGCCTCTTCAATCCTTGTATTACGGCGGGTTCCCCAAGGTAGTAAATTTAAAAGTTTAGTGCGGTGTGAACCCTTTGCATATCGACGCCCAGTGCGTAAAGCCGACAACAAACGAGATTCGTGTGTTTTGTTCGCTTCTTTATCAGCTCCTTTACGCCCTCTTGTCCGGCATATTGACGGCCAATGTCGTGGGACAAGCGCGCAAAAAATTACACACATGTCTGAGCAAAAAATCACAGAACATTCACAAAGAAATTTTCCTTGAATCTTTTATAATATATATCGAAAAATATACACATTGATAAAGATTATAGCATATTTAATAATAGGAAGCCATGTTCTACTTAATTCTAAACCATCTCTTTGATTGAGATTACTACTTTTATGCCCCGGTTTCATGAATGTATGTTAAATAGTTAAATCAATGATTAACTAATTGTATGGTTACCTGTAATCGCTGATTAAAGTACTTGTGCATTGCATTAAATTAATCCATTTGTTAATTTAAATTTATTTTATATGTTTTATTTACAATTATACAGGGTCGTGGCGGTGAAGGAAAGGTGAACATGATTTAACATTAGTTTTTTTGTATTATTATCTCACGCTTTCCTTGATAAGGGAAGTATAGGGATCGTGCTAAAAATCTCATATCAAGATTTTGATAAATGACCACGTTTTAAAGCCCTTAGAATCCAATTTTAACATTTTCACGGTGATGTCTGTATATGTATGTATATGTGGATTCTCCACTCTAACTCAAATACTATCGTTGAAAAAAGTAAATAGAATAATAGGAAAGGAAAGCAATACAGTTTCCAGCATATGTAAATATGTAGGTATGTATTAAGATTAATAAAAATTAATGATTCGCAAAAAAAAGTTTAAGCTAATTCTCATTTTTGGATTAGTGAATTCTATTTTGTCCCGGTATTTAAAATTTAATCTTCATTTTATTTTTTATTATCAAAAAATCTGATGTGGCCAGCACATTCCGTCAGATATATGAGGCATTTACGAAAATTCTACCTGTGAACTGTTACCGGTAAACAGCTGTTTATCAGGTTATAGCTACCGGAATCGATATTTTAAGAACGCAAGTGGTAAACAGGGTAGATACATAATCTATAAAAAAAATTGAAAATTTGAAACAGGTTAGAAATTTGATGTAGTTAACAAACTGAACAGAGTCATACTTTGAACACATTTCCACTTTTAACGCGTGCGCTTCGTTTTGCATCACTACCTTTTTTTGAGATTAGATTCTTCATGAATTCGGTTGATGGATCTGGTAGATATCGTACAATTTTCGAACTTGGTAATTTCATACCACACGTGTTTTCGAACACAGTCGGTAGATGCGGTATCTACCGGTAGAATTTTCGTAAATGCCTATGTATTTTCTATAAAATCTATACAGAAAGTTCTTTGCAAAAGAGTCTAAATTTCTTGTATGTACATTACCTTTCGATAGTTGTATGTATTTTATACAAATTCCGTACAGTTTCGATCAAAAAGATCCTATATTTCGAGTAAAATTATAATACTAATATTACCAATATGTCAATTGACACTGACATCTTTCAATCAGAATCTTCTTAATATAGTAGCTGTTTCTAGCATAACAAGTTAATTTATGAAATTTAATTTCTTTATAATTTTATGACTCTATATCCATTTAATATGAAGTATAAAAGACAGTCAAATCGTATAGAGAATACAATGTTCTTTAATATTTATAATAACATTAAATGTCAAAAAATGATAATTAACATCGTTTTTTCAAGAAAAACTGTTAAAATCTTCAAATGAGGGTACTACCGGTTGACCAATTATAACCAAAATCTAATCAGCTCTTCATATGGATGCAACGAAGAGGAATACGAAAGAATTATAATTTTTGGAATTGTAGTATTAGAGTTATCGTAGACGAAAGTTATGTTACACACACAAACACACACACACACACACACACACACACACACACACACACACACACACACACACAGAGAGAGAGAGAGAGAGAGAGAGAGAGAAAGAGAGAGAGAGAGAGAGAAAAAGAGAGAGAGAGACATCGTAAAAATAGTAAAATCGTATTCTAGGGACCTTAAAACGTGTTTATTCATTAAAACTCACCACCGAAATTTTTGACCAAAGACAATACCTTCCTTACCTAAAGGTGACGGAAGGTGAAAAGATAGTTACTTGGATTAGATTAGACTATATTTTGAGAAATAAACTGCCAAAATTAGAATAAAATTCGCTAATCCAAAAATAAGGATTAGCTTAATCTTTTTTGTGACTCGGACGGTAAATGGCGGGAGGTATTGTGTTGGCCACACCAGATTTTTCTATATATTTTATGGATAAATTTATAAAATGATCTATAATTTAAATCCAGGAGCCTAACGTTTTAAACAAACACAATTTATTGGTTACACAGTCGCTGCCAAAGAACTAATCATTTTAAATTAATAATAGTAAAGTTTTTTTTTAAAAAAAATAGTAAATAGAACAATAGTTACATGGAAATGAATTTAATACTTTCATGAAATAGAGCATTCTTTCAAAAATTTCAATGTCATCGCTAATAATTAATCTAATGTTAAGAGATGTAGATCCCGAAATAATTCTAGTAGATTGAAATTTTATTTTGTTACTACCGAAATCTCATTAGAGCAAAATGTTACAGTTTTGAAGATTCTATTAAAATATATAAAACTGTTTTACGAAACAATTATTATAAATGAGTTTTAAAAGTTAATTATATGTGCAACAAATTGCGTTTTAGAGTATTTAATTCTCTGTACAGCAAAACCAAAATTAATTATCTACAGAATGATGTATGAAAAACCGCATTAGCAGTTATTAAAGCGTGCATAGTTATACCAACAAATGAACAATAACCACGAAATTGTTCATGTTTAACTATTGATCCATTATATATTACATGATGCATCCATTATACAATATATGATTTTCCCGGATTTTTCTCCGAGTTTTTACCTTCCGTCACCTTTAGGTAAGGAAGGTATTGTCTTTGGTCAAAAAATTCGGTGGTGAGTTTTTGATGAATAAGCACGTTTTAGGGTCCCTAGAATACGATTTTACTATTTTTACGATGATGTCTGTATGTGTGTGTGTGTGTGTGTGTGTGTGTGTGTGTGTGTGTGTGTGTGTGTGTGTGTGTGTGTGTGTGTGTGTATGTATGTATGTATGTGTGTGTGTGTGTGTGTGTGTGTGTGTGTGTGTGTGTGTGTGTGTGTGTGTGTGTGTGTGTGTCTGTGTGTGACAAAATTTTCTAATGCGATAACTCTAATACTACAATTCCAAAAATTATAATTCTTTCGTATTCCTCTTCGTTACATCCATGTGAAGAGCTGATTAGATTTTGGTTATAATTGGTCAACCGGAAGTACCCTCATTTGAAGATTTTAACAATTTTTCTTGAAAAAACGATGTTAAATATCATTTTTTCACATTTAATGTTATTATAAATAATAAAAGAATTATTTATTCTCTATACGATTTGAGTGCATTTTATACTTCATATTAAATGGCCATAGAGTTAAAAAATTATAAAGACATTAAATATCATGTACATTGGTCAGCTTTGCTATAACTGTGGAAACAGCTGCTACATTAAGAAAATTCTGATTGAAAGGTGTCAGTGTCAAGTGCAGTTGACAGTAGGTACGTTCAATAAGCCAAGCAAAACAAGCAACCGGAAGTAAAATTTGTTGAACGACTTTGCTAGCCTAGCATTTGCTTGATTTGCTCGCAAGCAATCCAAGCCACAATTTTCTCGCTTGTCTTGCTAAGTGTCAAATATAATGGCGGGAAATACAAATTTTACATACATGAAGTTAACTTGAACTGTTTCTGTTTCTTTATATGGTGTATGTCTATCAACCACATGTAAAAAAGGCTTTGAGAGTTTTGTAATGAATGTTTATAACATTATTAAATTTGAAATATTTTGTTATAGTCAATATAGCTTCTTCCAAATTAATCCCACTATCCGAAAATAAATATATAAATTCATTTTCCATATGTTCGCAGACCAAAAAAAGAAATACAACAGGTACACAATTACACAATGTTATAATTTGACATCATATACGTTTCTCGATGACAGTTGTGAATGACAGTTTGTCATATAGCTAGCAAATCGTTCAGCGCACTAAGCAACAAGTCTCGTTTGCTTACCTAGCATTTGCTAGATTTGCTTACTTCATTGAACGCACCTATAATGCTTATGTTATAATTTTACTGGAAATATAGGATCTTTTGTTAGAAACTTTCTGTATCGAATTTGTATAAAATACATACAACTGCCTTAAGGTAATGTACAAGAAATATAATCTTTTGCAAGGAGCTTTCTGTATGACATTTATACAAAATACATAGAACTGACGGAAGGTAATGTGCTGGCCACATCAGATTTTTTCTTATCCCGGTGTACTAATTGAGCAGTTCGCTAGAATTTATTTATTTAGCATGTTTGTTTAGCCGTTTGTCACGTTGCTCGTTCTTTCTTTGACGCCATTAATTAGAGAATGGTGGTGCACTAGTTACGCGTTTGTTTGCCGCTTGTTGCTATGGCGACTTGCGCCCGGAAACAACTGCATTTCACGAGGACGAAGGACGAGGAAGAGGGAGAGGACAAGGATTTTTCTTCACACCATTACTCCCAGTTTAAAAGGAGGAATTTTACGGAAAGTACTTTATATTCCAATGTTCATTATTATTATTGAATGACGGAAAACCCCTAGAACAATTCGTCCTGGCATAGTTAGAATCTTCATCGACAATCTATTATTATGAAGGAGAACAAGGAAGTACAATTTAATGATTTAAAGATCATCTGTTTCATGAACGAATTAACTATTTTGCATACAAGTTATCTCTCTCACATTTGTGGTATGGCTAGCGAATGAAAGTTGACGTTTATAGCTATTAACATACCTAGGAATGTTATGCACATCATAACTGCCGTAGCTGTCAGTTTGAAATCCGAGCTCGTAGAGCTTGGATTTTAAGACATCTAAGGCTTATGGTTAATAACATCCGTGGTTTGTTCAATAGTTTATTGGTTTCGGAAATTTAAGACATTATTGATAAGTATAATTTTTGTGAAATTCTCTCATTAATGCTACTTTCAGATTGTTATGGTTAACAGAACAATTATTTTGACGTCCATATGACAAATATTCAAATTATGTGCTTTATTCCTCATATTTATTACTTTAGGATAAAGTAGACCGTATTTAGATGATATGCTAACGTTATCTGTATGTATTAATGAAGAGCATTATATTTTTATTTTATTTTATTTTCATTTTCTAGACCGTTGTTGACAAGTCAGTATGGTAATAATATTACCATACAGATACAGTTATTACTTAGTTACCAGCCTACTTTTGTACATGTAAACAATGGAATAATATCCTGAAACCGGTAAAATTATTTTATTTATTTTCCTTTGGAATCCTAGAGAAGAATAAAATTGTACGAAATATTCAGGTATGAAATTTTTGCATGAGCTCATTTAAATACTGGAATGGGAAAGCACAGAAATACATTACTATGTCTGGCTGAAAATAGATGGCCGACTAAGGTAACTGAATATCAAAAACAGGGGCGTGTTTAAAATATTTCAAACATTTTAGTTTATGTTGATTATAACAAAATATTTTGATCTTTAAACTTTTAAACTTTTAAAAATTTAGTTTGGCAATTTTAAGAAATATGAATATTTTTAATTTCCTCTAACAGTAAATCCGACTCGAGGGTTGCTTACACCTGAGACGAACGAACTAGAATTTGCGGTATTAATTCTTAAACAGGATTCAGGGATGTACCCTGAATCCTGTTGCTAAGGTCATTTTAAATGCCTCCTGGTATTGAGTACAATTCTAATCTTCTGAATGGAATACAAAAGGGTCAGTTTCCTTTCAAAACATATATAGGAAATGTTTTCAAAAGAAACCACATTTATTAATAATCTAAACGTCAACTTTCATTCGCTAGTCATACTATACATTGGTAGGCATGGGCGCCGTTCAGAAGGGTAAAAGGGGGGGGTTCTTGTCCAAGTTAAGAGTTATTGCAAATTCAACGCAAAAATTATGTGTACGTTAAAGTCACGTGACAGACCGAATGCATAAGGTGATACCGTTGTGTGCGATGCGAATATATTTTAAATAGTCTGTCAGACTGGTTTTGTTGTAACGAGCCATATTTTAATCTAAATAAAAGTCATTACATAAGATTCCATTCTCCACAGTGCAGAAAAGAATTAGATCTAAATCTCTCAATAAATGGACATGTAATTGAAAAATCTAAAAACGAAAATTTTCTCGGCTATATTTTCATTGAAACTCTGCATGGAAAATATCATTTAGAAAAACTATCATCAAAATTAAGTTCCGTATATACTAACATTTCTGCCATCTGAAAGATTTTATAACAAAAGAATAGCTCGTAATATTGTACCATGCACAAGTAGAGTCCAGATTAAGATATGGTATCTGTTTTTGGGGTGCCTCATCCTCGGCATATGATGTATTCGTCATCCAGAAACGGGTCGTTCAAACAAAAGCGAGTATCACTTGCAGAGATTCGTGTAGATAAATTTTTAAAAACAAATATACTCACTCTAACTTCTTTATATATTTTTGAAGTTTGCCTATTCGTATATAACAATAAAAACAATTTTAAAACGAATACAGACGTACATTCTTTTAACACTAGACAAACAAATTTATTTTACACCACAAATACAAGGTATAAATATATTTAATATGTTGCCAAAAAATATTAAAAAATATTATTTACTTAAAAGTTTTCTTTTGGATAAAACGTATTACTCGTTAATTGAATATCTGAGCGGTTCATAATGAGATCACCTTTTTATTATTATTTATTATTATATCCTCATACGTAATATAACAAGTGATATGGTTATCATCGATGATATTCTCGAGTGAAACCGAGTTGCAGAATGTACTGCTTCGGTTTCACGAGCAATATCTTCGATTATTAATCATATCACGAGCTTATATTTAATGAGAGAATATAATGAATTTTTGTGACACATTGTGTGTGCTGCTAACCTAACTTTTAATACATTGTATCAAAATATGGTTAATTTGACAATTGCTTTATTATTGTCATCGTTGTTGATATCATTCCCAACGATTATCGCACATTTTTACACTCAAAATTAACTGTCAATGTCAAATAAAGAAAACAATTCCCTTAGTAACGAACAACGCTTTGATAATGAAACAATATGATTTTTGAAAGAGAACGGGTTTTTTCATTTTTTTCGAGCGCCCTTCTTGACAATGCAACTATGATCCGACATATTTAAAAAAATAATTTTATTTAGCTATTTAGAATACGTTACAAATCGTTAAAATACAGCTAATATCTTTTCCATATGTTTTGTATCGAAACATCCTCCATATCAAATATAACTTGTATCCTATTCCTTCTTGTTTCTGTTGTATCTGAGAAAATAATATCGGAATCCCTGTAATATCTCACATGGGGTAAAAACAGCAAAAAGTAGGGCCTTGCGAGAGAAGAAATGTAATAGTGTGGTGTACGCGGGCTGTGGCTTTTTTCCCAAGTCCACGCTCGGTTCTTCATAAGTGGCCACTCATAAGCTGCTGGTCTCGGCCTCGGCCCGGCAAAAACCAACCGCCTTCATGCCAACGCCAGACGGGGAATTTTGTATCTTTGATGAGAAGAAAATTGAAAAATTATTTCACCGCTAGGGTTTTTACCGTGGAGCAGATATTGAAAACAGTAAAAAAGTAGACAAGGGGCAGATGCAATGTTACAAAATAATACAGAACACAAGTAGGTACTGGATTTTCGTTTGCACTTTTTAAGGCATTTTTTAATGGTGATGCTCAAATATTTTTAACACTTGCCGTGTTCCTTCGGGCTGTGATTCGTAATCTAAATGATAAAAGTGATCATGATTAAGAAAAATAATGTTTTTACGTTTCCTATTCGTTATCCCCACTTTCCCATTTTGTGATCACTAGACAACCTTCCCCCTTCCCTTCAGAATCAACCTTTTTGAGTGATTCACATGGATTCAGTTCAGAACAAATTGAAAATATACTATTCCGAGCGTAGAAATTTACGAATGTGGGGTTTGTGGTATTAAGGGAAATAAGATTTTTCTACAAAAGCGTGTAATGAACCACATAAAGATTTGTTTGAAATAAACATACTTCATATTACTTACCAAGAACATTATTTTTTACTTCAATATAATCCAGTTTTAATTCTGACTATAACACTATAGAAAGTTGATTATTTATAAAATAAAGTAGGATAGTTTGCATTAGTCTGCATATGACATTGACATTTGACACTAGATTGTGTTGTTTTCTTGCTATAATTGTTAAATCCTATTTCAAAAGGATCACGATTAAATTAATCAGGATTCACAAAATCACAGTCACAACCCGAAGGAACACGGCTGCTATTGGATTTTGAGTTATTGGCCGCCATAGAGGAAAATGATTTATTTTTGGGAATTTAGAAGAATTCTCTGAATTTCAAGGGTAACAAGTGTCTCAACGGCGGTATAACTATTTCTTGCAATTTTTAAAAATTAACTAAATTACAATAAATTATTAAAAGCAATTTCAACAAACTGTTAACAAGTCTCTTTGTTTCGGAATTAAAATGTCACATTCTAGCACGCATATTGATGTTAGAAGGAGCTTCATTCTTAATCGATTTTTGGTGATATTTTGTTATTAGAGATTGGCATATAAATACAGTAAATAATTAGGCAACGAACAGAATAGAAAGCATAAATTACTGTCACCAACCTAATAATTGTACAAAAAATATCCCTTAGGCCCACTTTTATAATTGATGGATAAACTATGGTATAGCTAGCGGAGGTAAACTTTATCCTAGCAATTATACCTTCAATAAACAAGACTGTTTTTTACAATGCATTTTTATCTGTCAGATAGTTAAAGGAATTATGTTAAATCATTTTAGGTTAGTATTAATACAATAAAAATATTTTCTTTTATAATTGATGGATAAACTATGGTATAGCTAGCGGAGGTAAACTTTATCCTAGCAATTATACCTTCAATAAACAAGACTGTTTTTTACAATGCATTTTTATCTGTCAGATAGTTAAAGGAATTATGTTAAATCATTTTAGGTTAGTATTAATACAATAAAAATATTTTCTTGCTAGACTATTTTTTTTTTTCAATATTGTTATTATTTCTGCTTTCTAATTTGCATTTTTCACGATGTTAGATGATATAAATGTTATTTTTGATTCTGACAGTGATGATGAATTACTTGATTGACATCTGTAAAATGTATGAATAACAAAACATCGTTTGTGTTTACGTGGTATCCATAAGAACCAGGGATAAAGTTATCAAAGGTTTATACGACCGATTTTCATGGGATAATGGCTGGTTTATGATGGATTTAATTTATAAATTTAGATTTACAAATTTAGATTTGAAATTTACAATTTATCTTGCTGGTTTATATTGAATTTAATGACATGAAATATGCCCAATCAACTTATATTGGATCACGTGGTTTCACACAAATGGGATGACAGTTTATAATTTTTATCATAACCAATCTGAATTGTTCTACAAATAATATTAATAATATATCCATATTTTCAGAATCCATTTGTCAAATACAAATTAAAATGTTTCAACTGTCACTTGAAACTGTCATTTTCCCCACCAAAAATCATTGTTTGAAATACTGTGAAATGATTGGACGCATTTACAAATTTATATTTAAGGCTGGTTTATGATGGATTTAATTTACAAATTTAGATTTACGAATTTACATTTATAAATATAAATTGTACATATTTGCCTTTACTGGTTTATGCTGAATTTAAGAAATTTATGATTTAGAATTTACATTTAAAATATCACCATATTTTATATTCTAAATGTAAATTTGTAAATGTGTCCAATCATTTCACAGTATTTCATACAATGATTTTGGTGGGGAAAATGACAGTTTCAAGTGACAGCTGAAACATTTTAATTTTGATTTGACAAATGGATACTGAAAATATGGATATATTATTAATATTATATGTAGAACAATACAGATTATGGTAAAAGTGATAAATATCATATAACTGTCATCCCATTTGTGGCAAACCACGTGACACAATATAAGTTGATTGGGCAAATTTCTTTAAATTCACTATAAACCAACAAGGTAAATCGTAAATTTCAAATCTATATTTGTAAATCTAAATTTACAAATTAAATCCATTGTAAACCAGCTATTAGAATATAAAATATGGTGATATTTTAAATGTAAATTATAAATCATAAATTTCTTAAATTCATCATGAACCAGTAAAGGCAGATATGTACAATTTATATTTATAAATTTAAATTCGTAAATCTAAATTTGTAAATTAAATCCATCATAAACCAGCCATAAGAAATACTGGTGTTTATTCTACCCGAGGTTTATCCAAGGTATGTAATATACAGTTTCCAATTTTATATCCGGTATTCGTATCGTATCCTCGTATCGTTATGCGAGGTTTATCTAATGATTGTAAAAGTGGCCCTTAATGGAAATTGTCAAATATATATTTTTTTAAAGATAATGTAAATGAAAGCCTCAAAAGAGAAAATAGTGTAAAACCCACGTTACAGACGGCAATTCAAGCACTCGTTTGTTCGCTTACGAGGGCCCAGCGGCGAGTGGCGAACTAAGTCTAAATAAATTTAACCCGGCCTTTTATTTATTATTATTACTAATTGTATTTCAATTCATGGCATTACTCATTGTCATAAGTTGTGAAACTTTAAAACTGATTAAAATTTGAAAAAGTAACATGTCTGGTTTTATTATGAAGCTACAGCATAATAGTTGCACTGAGCAGTTTAAGAACAAAAGTATTATTATATTCTCTTCCCCGTGGGCTTTATATCGATTATAAAAGGTGGTGGCTGGCCTGGTCGCTAATAGAAAATTCGGTCGGTGTGTGTGTGGGTGCGAGGTCATGTTTAGGTCTCCGGCCGGCTGCGTCCGACGTTATCAACTTGTTGAGTTGAACCGACTTGAACCCACGCCGATTTTTCACCGGCCGCCGTATATTTTCCTATCTCTTGTGCTTTCTTTTCGGCTTTCACGTACATGCACTCGGTACAAGTGGCCGTTATTTACTGCCGTAATAACCGGGCCAACAGACAAGCGGGCCAACTGCTCCATTTTGCTCAACGAAATCAACACAAGTCTTAGTTCGAGTCGTCCTGTTGTGTCCTTATTTTCAAATTTGATCATAAACAAATAAATCAAAAAAATTTAATTAATTTTAGATTCTCCTTGACTGAATGTAAAAGTATGGTATAAATCAATTATTTCTTGCGGTTCTTTAAAAGAGGATCCCGAACTAAATTATAAATATTGAAACTGTTGAAATTATTGTGTTTGAATTTCTGCTTCCCCTTTTGCCTGATGATGTTCGAAAGGACCTAACCAATGAGGGTTTGGCTTACATTTGCCACCGACGGAATTTAAACAAGTGACCGTCATGACAGCTGTCAACTACTACTGATTTTTGTATTTGGAAATAATCAAACATGGTCGTAAAAGTGTTTTATGCAGTGTGCCAAAACAGAACTAATAATAGGGAAAAATATTTCTAATAGTGCCTCAAAACGAAGAAAGAAGAATGAAATGGTTGTCGCAAGTAAAGATAAAAACATAAAATCATAACTTCTTTGTTGTAAAGATCATTTTGATGTGAATATAAATATTTTTATAATTCAATAAGAACTATTGAATACATTTAATTTTTAGCTGAAAAATAATACACTCAGGCTACGGTTTCTTATACTGGCTAATTTTTGCACCACTGGAGCATAAGAAAGATTGATAAATCCAGGATAAAACATTTCTAGACCTAGAGTATCTATTCCAAACAATGTGTCGCTGGAATATGTTTTATATATGTTTTAATAATATTGTATTCTGTTTGTTCCTGACACGAAATAAATCCAAAAGTCAAAATAGAAAATAAAGTGTGTGTGTGCGTGTGTGTGTGTGTGTGTGTCATAAAGTGTCAGTTGTAAACTAAAATAGAAATAAAGAGAGAACAGGGAAAACATTACTCAAAAATAGACAAAGCAAACATGATGGAGATAAATAAATGTAAAAATAATACATGGGATGAAATGTATTATGAATTTAATTCAATTAATGTTGACATGTGTCAAGTTTATTTTACAGAATAAAATTTACTTCCTCGAACATCGGTGGAGTAATTTATTCTGTAGATTTATTTAGCTAGTATTTTTATTCTTGTTTTGACGAGAATCTCTGTAATAAACTATTTTACTTCAAGAGTTAATTTTCCTTTGCTAGTGCTTTACTTATCCATCTCTTATAATATCGGGCATTAAACTATGAAATATAACGCTATAATATAATAATAAATAACTAAGAACTATATACGCTAAAGAACCAAAAATCACGCTGCACTATAAGTCAGACCTTATGTCACACAGTTGTCATTATTGACGTTGATGTATGATACAATTTTTTTCATCATCCTTCCAGTTTTATCAATGGCTAATGTCTTTCTGACGTCACAGGCAGGTAATTTGGCGCCAATTCAAAAAGTATATTTTTAAACTGCTACTGTGCTTAATATATACAGAAATTTGAACAGAAAATCATATTTAATAATACTGTAGAACCGTAGCTTACGTTATTAATACAAGGCCGGGAAACATCACAATATCTGTCAAACAAAAACTTTAGTTCCAAACTTGCCGTTTTGGCGCGACTTATTCTTGCTGTCATTTTTGACGTATTTGTTTTGTGATTTCGTTTCATAAAGTTTCAACGTAGTTTTCATTTAGCATTCGTTATTATATAATATTGTATTATTTAATAATTATTGTTGTATTGCAATCATTATATTATTCACAATAATGAAACAATATTGTTTATTTCAATGGATAAATCTTCTTTCTATGCCATATAAGAATGAAGCGTTATATAGTTTAAGAACATAGTTAGAGATGATTTGAATTACGCTTTAAGAAATTTGATTGGATGTTTGCTTCTTATAAAAAAAAATTGTACTTGCAGCCACTATAAACTCTTGCAACAATTATTTTCAATCGTTGTTCCTGTAATATCAGAAAAACTGAAATGTGATAAATGTGACAACGAACAACTTTATTCATTTATATGGTTTAAAAAACCGTATAACATTGGTTATAACCGCTAAATTGATAATATCAATATATTATATTGACAGTCTAAAGATGACATTTGTATGACAGCCGGAATAAGTCACGCCCTTATCAGCGGTTTTGGAACTAGAGTTTTTGGCCAGATTTTTAAACAAAATTTGAGTTGTTTCCCGGCCTTGTATTAATAACGTAGGCTACGGTAGAACGTACTTATTCGAATTTCAGAAGAAAAAGATATGTTAATTTTTTTTTGCAACACCTCATTGCATTACACTTGAAATTCAATCGAGCGGTATTTTTAAGGAATTCGGGCAATATTAACGATAGAACAATAAAACATCCAAAAATATAATACTATCTTATACATACAATGGATATTTACATAGAATCAAAATTCTTTGGCGGTTTGCTAGGCGCGCGCAAATAAGCATTGTTCGTGGAGAAAATACAGAAAGACTTCGAACGTGATACGTGAATTTCAACGTTTCAAATTGAAAATATAATATTTTTTTCACGTACACACACCTCCGATTCGACTATTCTCTCCTCTAGTTTAATGAAATTTTGATTCGCTAAGGACTGACAAGTACATAGAGGGAATGAGTTCATTTATTATACAACAAGATTCGGTTATACCCCAAACAGATACTAGTACATTGGCACTCAATTACAGGGATGTATCATTGAACAGATCGGAATATCTGAACGTATTTTAATGAACACGCCCCAAACCCAAAATAGGGTCATAAATAACTTAAATCCTTTAATCCCTAGAAACGGCATCTTAAGTAGCATCCCTAGATAGTTAATAGTTTATTTTCTTTTGTGTAGAATATAGCGAAATTAAGTCTGAGACTGCTCAAAGATATTTTCCTCTCGAGTTACATATGTACCATGATTTATTTTTTACCTGTTTATTTTACTGCCAAAAATGTCAAGGAATATAATTGGAAATGGATACATTAAAAACAAAGGCTCTTACAGGCCTATTCTACTAAAAAAATATGTATCGTTACGAGTCATTGCCAGGCGACATGTAGTTTTAATAACGATTTTTGCCAAAACCCTATTCTACTAATTTATTTATCGTTACTTATCGTTATTTTATGTCGTTTATGAACGACAAGTTCACATGCCTCGTTGAAGTCGTAAAGTTAGATATATTTTGAAAACAAAAAAGTAAAAATGGCTGAAGAAGATATTTTATTAATTGTAGCTGAGCAAGATATTATTATTATTATTATATTATTACATTTTTCAATATGACATTTTATATAATCATCCTTTTACTGTACCGGAGGAAAATTTGAGATTTTTTTTTTTTGATGAATAAAGATTTATTTACGCAAATATCAGCATATATGAGGAACTCGTTGAAGAGATGGTTTGCCAAAAATTTCTAGATTATTTATACGTATTACATTACATATGAATGCACATCAATATTTTGTTTTCAATTCAGATGATGGCATCAGCTTTGCATTTTATTTTTTTTTGCTCATAGAAGCTATTAGAAATCAGTAGCAAGGAGGATATCAGTAGAAAAGGATTCATATGTGGTATTAAGTCAATCATTAATAATCATATCATTAATAGAAATCTGCCATATTATTGTTGATCATTTTATAGACTTATACCTATTTCAAATTCCATACGGCGCAAGTAGATATGGAGCGTGTAAACTGTAAAACGAGGGTGAGAATAATAAATAATTTTATGTACGATGAAAATTTCAAATTTGAATCAATGTCAAATTTGAATTGAAAAACAAATATAAATTTATTCTGTCAAAATCAACATGAACTTAGATATTATCGTTAAACTCATCATAACGATAACTCAATAACGATATGATTAGTAGAATAGGCCTATTGGTATTCCATTTCAATTGCAACTGACACTTATTTTTAAAATGTATGACAGTAACAAAACACAATTTTCAAGTGTCAACATCGTTACTAACTAATATAATAATAATAATAATAATAATAATAATAATAATAATAATAATAATAATTTTTTTTAAGTTAGCTGTCACTTTTACAACTGGGTAATGGTCTAGGCGATGTGCACATTTTGAGCGTCAGTGCCTCTAACGGCTACTTTTGGGGATTGTTCTCTCCCCCCAAAACCCATATATTCGCGTGTTGACGACTCATTTATTTAATTTTTTCATATAAGATTTACAAGTGTCACATTTTTGACTTTAACAACAATTATCACGTTTTCAAGCCATAGTCCCTCAGATAAAAAGGTTTGGAAGTGATGGTCCTCTCTTTCAAGAGGTTTCCATAGGTTTTCCATTTCTGTGTTGTGTCAAAGGCGCAACTCGTGAGGTTTCAAAGTATGTATAGTTTTTTAAACCGTTTGAGATTGTTATTCTCTTCAGTAATTAACTTATTGTAAACTAAAATGTATTACTGAGGATGGGACTAGGTCTGGTCCCGAAACGTCTAACGAATAAAATTGTCAAATGTTGTAAAATATTTACTACACATCCCACCTCTGCAGGCGGAACTATCATAAACTTCTTAATAATTGTACACGCACGCTTCATGTATTTAAGCATCTTTATTTAATATATAAAGTTATGTTTCTTATTAACAAAATAAAGCGTCTATAATTTTACATTTCATCAATATTTATTTAACTATTCAACATAATCCGTTACTTGATTCCTATATCTCTATGTTTGACAATTTTATTTCTGAGAAATCCAGCCTTATTGTGAATTTATAGTATTATAGACCAAGTTTACTGTATAATAATATACACTTTTTTAATTTATTATATGGTTTTGGAAGTATAAAAGTTACTGTCAATATTGACATTTAATAGAGGTCCGTAATGATTATCGACCTTGGTGGGTAATTATCGGTAACCCTGGTTACAATGTACAGGTAGGAAAAAACAATTTCGCTTATCAAATAAAAGTAAATAATTGTGGTTGCTTAGGCTAGTAGGAATAAAAACAATTTCACAACTTAATAACAGGTCAGACCCCCCTCCCTTTCCTTCCACAGTGAATAAACAGTTAGGACGGATATTTTAGGTTAATATCAAAAGGGAAATAATACACCCTGTAAAGATCGTGTAATTTAATTAATATTTGATATTGTATTCTTGTCTTCTGATTTAATAAATTTCCTATATGTAACCCTATACTCACTCGGGAATGATGTATCAAGTCTCTTAATTATATCGAAGCCCTGGTCAACATGTAACCGATACTGGTTAGCCTGATATCAATTCCCCAGTAAATCTTGGTTAATTAGCCATAATTTAAACCCTCGCATCTATCTACGCGGATGCATTCTGCTTTTCCGAGGCGAAGTTGTTTCGTCTGCAGAGTCGTTGGACAATCTGCGAGATTGGCGAGGAGTGACAAGCACCCCCAGAAGACCGGAAGTCATTCCGAGCGATGCCCGAGCCAGATTAAATAGTCCCAGACCTCTAACACAGGATTTTCAATTTGCTGCAGACGGGGAGGTCTTCCGATATGATTAACAAAGATGCTGTACTTCCTTACTACCGTACAGATTCAAAGAGACATTACAAAGAGGAAGATATTACCGTTAATAGTTATGGGTCAACTATTAAACGTACAATCGCTTTTCTCTTAATGTAAGCCGTGATTTTTTTGGCATATATTTCATTGTGACATTTTAACTTCAATTAAAGCCCGTTGGACCCGGTTATAATTTTACGATGTATCACAATTTAAAGTGGAAGTATTACTGGACATATTGCATATGTTGTCTTGTAACATTATAGTCTACGGTTAATTTCGAATGGTATAATACGGTGCTTCCAAAGATTCGTTATAATCAGAATGAGCCAAGAGAAATAGACTTATCATGAACGTTCGTCCGCATTCAGCCGCTCAAATACAGTGTGTTCAAAATAATTCCTAGCTCGGAGTAGGCTATGAACAAAGAAACGTATGTCAATTTAAAAATATTTAATTAAATGTCAATTTAACATAAGACATTGCCAAAAATGTTATCTAAATAAATCAAAGCTTTTCTTTTTGAATCTTATTTTAGAAATGGAAACAAATTAGAAAATGTCAGTTTACTGTATCCTTCTTTATTGTCTTTTCTCCTTCAAATTACGTCTCAAGATCAATTTTGCCAACTTGACTTTTGAATTGAATATTGATCAGACATACGTTTCTCTGTTCATAGCCTACTCCGAGTTAGGAATTTTTTTGAACACACTGTAGAAGCATATGTAAACGAGCAAAACATTGAATTGATGGTCATCCACCATATACGAGTAGTTCCGAAATCTTTTTATTTTCACAAGTCGAAGATAAATAGCGCGAAATGCGGTTTACTTTGGCCAATGTGTAACACGAGGAGGGTCTAATATGCTCTGATACTAATAATGTTTACTTGTTTTTCAAAGACGCCTCGGTGGCCGAGTGAGTTGAGGCAGCGTGCTTCTGCAGCGCTTGAAGCGACCATCACCGCTCGGTTCTTAGGGTCGTGGGTTCGATTCCCACCAGGGGCTTGGATGTTTGTGACTGTCCTTTCAACATCTCATCTCCATCAACGGAACGTGAACATGTATAAAATATTACGAAAAATTATTATTATTATTATTATTATTATTATTATTATTATTATTATTATCATTATTATTATTATTATTATTATTATTATTATTATTATTAAATAAACTCAAAATGATCTGAGCCGTTCAGTTCAGGAGAACGGGTAATGTAAGAAGAAATATCAATTTGTCGGTTACATTATGAAAGTTGAGTCTTCATGGTTGAAAAAAAAAATGCTATTCAGAAAAAGAATTAGTCTTTCTATATGTGAAACATTGTTCACCTTAACTCACTTATCAAATGAGTTGAGTGAAAATATTCCAAAAAGAATACAACTCGAAATTAAGAGAGCCTTCAGTTATGAAATAATCCTTTTTAGTTAACTATTTACCATGTTAATTATGACAGGTTTTTTGATCGTTTGATCCTTGTGTCACTACCACTAAATTCGCTGTGGGCTATAAGAAAGTGCGCTGGAATATGTTGGTATGGAGAGACGGATCAATTTAATCCCATAGCAGTTGGTCGCTGATCTCTTTCCGGACTAATGCCCTGCGTCCGTGGCATCCGTGGCGTCTCTAGCAAACGCTATCCACGCCGATAACGGCCGTCATCTCGCTTAGATAGCGGCCCTAAACAATTGTTTGCGTACTAAAGAAAATAAGCTGGATTATTTAGGTCGCCGGGCTCGCACTTGGCCAAATCCACGTTAACTCCACGACGCGAGGTGAAAAAACAAACTCGTCTACAATAAATTAAATTCAACGACGGATAGAACGAATAACGAACGTTCGCTGTTAAATACTTAACAACTGGAAAAACTACAAAGATTAATTAATGAGATCTATGCTAGGAAAAATAACAAGCGACGTTGATGGATTAAATGCAGTCGACTTGGTTTTAAACCGTTTGTTCTCAGATAGGAAAAAGCTGCTTTCGTTTCGTTTCATTCTTAATTCTGACCTTTCAGAACAACCGAAGCCGACACGACAAAAACGAATAGTAATTCGTTTATTGCACAGCTAACTCGCTTATGGCCCCTATTATTTCTCTTATTCTATTTTATATCTTCATCACAACAAAATTAAACACAAAGTTATTTCCTTCCCATCTATCGTCTCATCAACAAAAAAGCTTTTACACTCTGAATAGGAGTAGACAAAAATAAACCAACCATTGTGTCAATAGAAACCAAAAGTGGTTTTTGATATACTTTTTACCTTCCGTCACCTTTAGGTAATTAATTGTCTTTGGTCAAAAAATTCGGTGGTGAGTTTTTGATGAATAAGCACGTTTTAGGATCCCTAGAATACGATTTTACTATTTTTACGATGATGTCTGTATGTATGTGTGTGTGTGTGTGTGTGTGTGTGTGTGTGTGTGTGTGTGTGTGTGTGTGTGTGCGTGTGTGTGTATGTATGTGTGTGTGTGTGTGTGTGTGTGTGTGTGTGTGTGTGTAACAAAAATTTCGTCTACGATAACTTCCATACTACAATTCTAAAAATTATAATTCTTTCGTATTCCTCTTCGTTACATCCATGTGAAGAGCTGATTACATTTTGGTTAGAATTGGTCAACCGGAAGTATCCTCATTTGAAGATATTAACAGTTTTTCTTGAAAAAACAATGTTAAATATAATATTTTCACATTCAATGTTATTATAAATATTAAAGAATATTTTATTTTCTGTACGATTTAAATGTATTTTATATTTCATATTAAACGGATATAGAGTTAAAAAATTATAAAGAAATTAAATATCATATTATTAGCCAGCTATGCTACTCTGGAAACAGCTGCTATATTAAGAAAATTCTGATTGAAAGGTGTCAGTGTCAATTGCAATTGACAGTATGTATGTCTTATAATTTTACTGGAAATATAGAATCTTTTGCTTTCTGTATGGAATTTGTATAAAATACATACAACTGCCTTAAGGTAATGTACAAGAAATATAATCTTTTGCTAGGAACTTTCTGTATGAGATACAAAATACATAGAACTGACGGAAGGTAATGTGTTGGCCACATCAGATTTTTTTGCTTAATATAAAATTATATAGTGCGTTCAAAAAAATTTAAAAGTATTTAATTAAATGTCACTTTGACTCGAAATAATGTAAAAAATGTTATCTAAAGAAACCAAAGGCTTTTCTTTTTGAATTTCATTTAAGAAATGGAAATAAATTAGAAAACGATGAATAGTAACATATTGTATCCTTGTTTATAATCTTTTCTTCTCACAATTACATTTCAAGATCAATTTTGACAACTTGGCTATTTAATAATGATCAGACATACGTTTCTTTGTTCATAGCCTCTAAAACAGCAGCCATAATATGTGCAATATTTTAAATAAATGTATATATGTAACATAAAAAACTGAATAAACTTTTATACTACTACCAACACTGTTCATAGCCTACTCAGAGCTAAAATCTTAAAAGTGTGGCAGCTTTTGTTGCGATTTTGTTCAGTATTTATAGATTTAAAACTTATAGTTTTGACCAAAATACGACAATAATGTTGTCTCATAACCCAAGTGCGGGCATTAAAGCAACCTGGCTTTCAGACATTGATTGTTGGTTGTTGTTCCTTTGAGATCTTTATATACGATTATTCGAACACACAGATTTATTTCTGCGTAGAGCTTTGCTTGAAATATAGTAAAACTGGTGCCTATTGATTTTTTTATTTGGTAACCTCGACCAAATACATCCACTTCAGTTTCTCGTGACTCTAATTTTGAATCATCCATTAACCAGAACGGAGACTCTTTGGAAGAGTAGTTCTTCTACTGTTCATTTTAACATAAGTAAAAGGCCAATTAAATTCTTACAAATGTGATATATTTACTGGAATTTAAACTAGGGTTGAACTGTCTATTTGCGGTTTATTTCTCGCTGAAAAATATCTCCAAGAAAATCTGGAAAAGTATCGTCTTTAACAAGCTCCTTGCATCAATCATAAAAGATAGACTCCAACTTGGCCATTCCATTCCACGTACTCCAGGCAAATTTATATCCGAGTGTACAGACGGCGCCGCAGAATCAAATTAAATCAAATCAATCAAAACAAAATGGAAAAAACTTCAGACGCGTACTCTGCCAAATTGAGGTGCTTTCCCAATCAATAAATATGGATAGAAGATGGAAACCATCGGCAGAAATAATTTTTGCTACAAGCTAAAATCAAGACGGTGAAAGAGAAATGTTTTTAAATGCTTCCGATACAATTTTCTTAAGACAATATTATTTGGGCCTCAATTAATTACAAATATATCAAGAATAAATTAATTATGGAAAATAATTAATTTATTCTGTAACAATTTCATGATACAATTTTATGTCTCAAACATAAATGAATAATATATTTTTGGAATACGTCAGATTCAGAATTTCACAAGGCGCCACATTATTTAATCATTCTCATAATATCATAATAATTCTGTGGTAGGTACTATGGCCAAACTTTTTACTTACTTTATTTACTTACATTACTAGAAAACTTAATAAAAAATTAAAAGTAGTAAATTTTAAAGTAACAGTTAAATACAGCGATGACGGCATTAGTTTTAGGCGTATATATTAGCTTTTCCTCGCTACTTATATTGTAACTTTGTATTTCATCCATATTTGCCAAACATCTATATTTAGATACTCGTAGAAAAATTCATTCCTGTATTTATCTATACAACTTAATACACATCATATCTGGTCCAGTCACTCTAGCTTCAATTTCTATATCTGTACCCAGAATAACTTGTAGAAACACCCGTACATTTTACTGCAGAACATCACGTACAAATTATGAACAAAAATCTCCTATAAAAACTATGTGTTCTACTCTCAATTCTGTATCTAGTACGCGTGACATTTTTTGTGACTGCATTGCTAAGTTTAAGAGAGGCTTAATTCAACAATTTTTAGTAAAGCAATAAATGGTGTTTGTGATCTGTAACAACATATGCTTCTCTGATTTTTGTATTATTTTTAAATGTCCATTATGTGTTCATTCTTGCTTGTGACAATTTTTGTTATTATTGTGTAAAACCGACCTGTAATTGAATACACTTTTATTATCCTGTTGGTCTTGGTTAAAATAAATAAATAAACATGAAAGTAGTCTATAACATTTTCCCTCTCCCGATATCGTAAGTAGGCTATTAGGACATTGTTTACTAAAAATGAACAAGCAGAAAACGCACGTCATCAATAAATATTACTAGATAATGACGTCACTTATTACTACGTTTACATGGGGTGCTAATTTATTCTAGAAAATGCATTGTGTGTTGCATAACTTACTGTATACAATACATTCAGATGAATTATTGTGCAATACTTATTTAAAAAAACCAATAATATTCAGGACCTGGTTTAGGTCGTCTTAGCTCTAACCAAATCAAACCGCCTCAAAAACTAATAGCGTTTTCAGCTTACAAGTCGAGTGCGCTCTTTTTTGCACTGAGCGTTTTCAGCTTGTCATTGAGTGCAAAAATTAGTCAGCTGATGCGTTTTCAACTTAAGAAAAAGTTGCACCGTGCACTGGCTCAGTGCGACTTTTGTGCACTGACTCCCTAGGCAAGTGCAATAGTGTCAGTGCAAATATGGCGAATGAGGGCAGAACTCGTTCAGTGTGGTCACGTGATATGTTGCACTCAGTGCGCACTTGCACTGTGTAAGCTGAAAACGCTATAATTGTGCGCCTCCAACATCCATCGTTTACATTCATTTTATTTGAAATAATTTGATATGTCAAACAAATTTCAAATATGTTGTCATTAAAGAAACCATATCTTAACCAACTTCAAGTATGAAAATCCACTAAAAATCATAAGGCCTTTAACATTCGTGATAGGTATCAGGCCTCGGCTTCCTTCTTCAACTTTAAGACGTGCTTACATTTCTTAAAGCTTAATTAACTATAGGCCGCGAGCAGACACGTGACTCGAGCGACCTTGAAGTGCTTGGAATCAGCTGATTTATGTTACTTTGACTTATTTTGATTTGGAACTGCTAAAATTTTCAGGCAGAAAAACATGAAATTAAAAATAATAACTTTTTAACAGTCCAAAATTACAATAAAACTAAACATTGTTCTTGTCAAAGTAAGAAGCGCACACAAATCAGCTGATTCTAAGCACATCAAGGTCGCTCGAGTCACGTATCTGCTCGTGGCCTATATGGCCAAGGCTGTTCAATGTTATTACGAAAATCCGTGTATAGTGGCACCCCGGAGAATGCACAAAAAATTCTTGGCGATACACATATTTTTTGCATTTTTCCCCTCTCCATATCTTTGCCTTAGTCTTGCGATAAGGGTTGATACAATAAAGAATGTTGAAGGTCTTGGATGTGCGTGACTGGAATAGTTTAGCTGACCGGATATGACGCCGTAACCACGCTGGCAGGCAGGCGCGCAGGGCGGTCAGGAAGGAGAAGCCGGGAGCTTCTTTTTATTCACTAATGTAAACTTGTGAAGGATTATCGAATGTGGAGTTTATTATTACGACAGCTTACATATTTATGAACGTTTTTACGACCAATAAAATACAACTTTCATACATATTTTCATTTGCATTCGATTTGCGGCGGAATAAGGGTCAGCTTCAACCCGTAGGAATTTTGGAGGAAATAATTCCAGTTTTTTACAAAGATAAATAATAGTTACTTTTGTATCATAATAGTTCTTAATAAATATGAATATTTATATCGTACAATTATTTTTTTATAAATTATGTTTGATTTTGACAATTGAATATTCGTTTTGAAATTTCAATGGTATTTTATGTACCAAGGGCGTTACGATGATGATAATGCCAGGAGGGCGACGAGGATCTAGCCCGAGGGCCTCTGGCCTGAGGGATAGATGTCGTCCGATGGGGATTATCATCTAGTAACGCTCGTGGTACATACAAAATTTTATGCATTTGGGGTCACATTAAAAACAAGTTCCTTAAAGAAGGCGTCTTCATTAGAAAAACTAAAGAATTTGAAAAATTGTGTGGATGTATTTGACGTGTGCTGCATTCTGTTTTAAAAAATCTAAACTTTGAAGACAACAGTTGTATTTTTTATTATAATTATTTTTAAATTTCTGTTATTGTTTATTATAAAGTACATTTTACTTTAATTTTTATAATATTCTTTTTTACATACATATATAGTGTTTCTCATTGTAATTTTGTTATTCTTTAGTATCTCTTCAATTTATTGGTTTATATTAACCAACGTAGCCAGACTCTGCCAGTCTTTGTTTGTTCTTCAAACTGTGAACATTGTATTTTTACAACTGTGTATCAACGTTTACAATTATTTTTAATACAGTTTTTATTTGTAACCATGTATCTTAATATTTTGTAACAATAAACGGTATATATGTAAATATAATTGTACTTTTATTTAAACTACTTTTGTTTTTTTAAATGTTTAGTTCTTGAAAATCGAAATGCTATATTTAATTTCAAATATTATGTCATTGGTTTGGATATATTAGTTTAATTCATATTTAGTATTATACTATATTATTACCTATTAGGTTGATTATTTTATTCATTAAAAACTCAATGTACATTTCATCCCTATAGGAATATTAATAAACTTTTTTTTTACAGATTTTGCTGATAGAATTTTCTTCATTACCTGTTAAATCGTTGTTCCTGATTGTTCATTTCTTGGTAAGTAATTTTTTCAAACATATTATCTAGAAAAATTTGATGTGGCCAGCACATTACCTTTCGTCAGTTCTATGTATTTTATACAACAGAAAATTTCGAGTAAAACAGCAAAAGATTTACTGTAAAATTATAACACAAACATCCTATCTCAATATAGTAGCTGTTTCCATAGTTATAGTATAGCTGGCAAATTTATGAAATTTAATTTCTTTATAATTTTTAACTCTATATCAGTTTAATATGAAGTATAAAATGCAGTCAAATCGTATAGAGAATAAAATATTCTTTAATATTTATAATAACATTAAATGTGAAAAAATTATATTTAACATCGTTTTTTCAAGAAAAACTGTTAAAATCTTCAAATGAGGGTACTTCCGGTTATAACCAAAATCTTCATATGGATGTAACGAAGAAGAACACGAAAGAATTATATTTTTTGGAATTGTAGTATTAGAGTTATCGCAGGCGAAAATTTTGTTACACACAGACACACACACACACACACATATACATATATATATACACACACATACAAACAAACACACACATGCACACACATACATGCAGACATTATTGTAAAAATCGTATTCTAGGGACCCTAAAACGTGCTTATTTATTAAAAACACCACCGAATTTTTTGACCAAGGGCAATACCTTACTTACCAAAAGGTGACGGAAGGTAAAAATTTTGTTAGACAGATGTAAATATCAAGTGCGATTGACATAGTATGTTTGTGTTATAATTTTGCTGCAAATATAGAATCAATTGTGAGACACTTTCTGAAAGGAATTTGTACAAAATACAACTAATGTAAAGTAACGTGCTGGCCACATCAGATTTTTTAACTCTATATACATTTAATATGAAGTATAAAAGGCAGGCAAATCGTATGTGAAAAATGATATTTAACATCGTTTTTTTAAGAAAAACTGTTAAAATCTTCAAATGAAGGTACATTCGGTTGATCAATTATGATCAAAATATAATCCGCTCTTCATATGGATGTAACGAAAAAGAATACGAAAGAATTATAATTTTTGGAATGTAGCATTAGAGTTATCGCAGACGAAATTTTTGTCACCCACACACGCACATACAGACATCATCGTAAAAATAGTAAAATCGTATTCTAGGGACCTTAAAACGTGCTTATTCATTAAAAACCCACCACCAAATTTTTTGACCAAAGACAATACCTTCCTTACCTAAAGGTGACGGAAGTTAAAAAAAAGCGTTATTCCATTTTTTATTAACATTACGTTCCTTCACAGCATTTATTTTGACAAAACCTACGTTTTGGTTTACCCATATTTTTACCTCCCGACATACCGTAGGTAAGGGAGGTAATGAAATCGTGCCAAAAATTCGATGGTGAGTTTTCAGTAAATAAGCACGAATTAGGGTCCCCATAACACGTTTTTACTATTTTTACGATGATGGTGTAGTTAACAAACTGAGCATTAGAGTTATCGCAGACGAAATTTTTGTCACACACACACATACAGACATCATCGTAAAAATAGTAAAATCGTATTCTAGGGATCCTAAAACGTTCTTATTGTTTAAAAACTCATTACAAAGATAATACTTTTCTTACCTAAAGGTGACGGAAGGTAAAAGTTTAGCTGTTTCTACATTAAATTCATGTCGACTAATTTTAAGTATATATGTATAACCATTCGTTATTAAAACAAAATCTACTACATATAAAGTCTAAATAAATCCCAATTTATTACGGTTATAATAAATTATGACAGCCTACAGATTGGAGAGAATCAAAAACCGAGAACCGAGAATTAAAGTGTACGATATATTTTGCGAACCACTGGATGTAATTTTCATACAGAGTTCTTTGTTTTGTTTAAAAGAAAGTATCCAATTGTAATATCCTGAGCTATTCTCAATGTTAACTTGTCGGCGCGCTGTCAAGTTGTTATTTCGAGCAACTTCCCCGAAATGTGGGGTCGTCTGTTCCATATTCATCAGCCTGAGTCCATCGACTATCGATCGCCCGAAGACGTTCGAAATTAGCAGGGCCGCATGATTGAATTACCATGTTATTACTTGAGCCCCAGCGTGGCTGAAACTTGGTCGAAAATGCCGCCTCGATCGCTGCTTAATTGCCTGCTGATTGCGCCCCGAAAAATCCCCGTCACTGTAAACACGGACTCTTTCAGGGCAACTCAAGCCTAACATGATAAATTAGCTACGAACGTGACGTATATCATTCAGGCCTACTTCTTTTATCCCAGTTTTAATCAGTCAAAAGATATGTTTAACATTAACGGGTGACACGTAATATTTAACAAGAATTTTAATGCGTTCAACGCTGATTCATAATTCATAAACGAATAACACTGCGACCAATAACAAGAAGAAGAACAAGAATTGTTGAAGGTAAAAGCAATGGTAGTTGACACTTTAAGAAATTAAAATGTGTAATATTGTTGTTTAACAACATGGTTTAATGTTTAGCAAAAATACAAGAAATTGAAATTAATTCTTTGAACTTTGATTTACAGCTAATCAAAAGATTGTAGCACAGGGAAATGTTTAAAGCTTGATGCGTAGCATGGAATTGAACAAAAAAGAAATACGTGCTTGACGTTTTATCTGTCACAACGTAAGTTAACTTATTTGACGTTTCTGCCAATTCGATATAGAATAGACCTTTCCAATTTAAGGGCTATCTCTTTCTATCGCTGCAAACAGTAAGAAAATGGCGCGAACAACTGTAGTCATTAAAATACCTGTATTCTCAGTTAAATTTTTTTAAAGTTATCTTACATTTTACGTCTAATTTTTTTAGAATCAAACGTCATAGATCTCCGTTGTTCTTACTATGCGCAGTTCCCCATTGCGCATATCTTCTAGGTACGTTCTATCGGTGTCAGAAATATTCCTACTAAAATAAGAATATTCTTAACGCAATAGAACGCTCAGTAGCAAATAACTGTCAAGTGCTGTCAAGTAAAAAAATAAATACAATAGAACAGTGGCAGTGGCTAAGTGTTATTTTTAGTTAACAACTAAAGATAACTTTGTATGTTTATTTTGGATCTTCGAAATGTTGTTATGCAAATTTTACAGAGATTATATATTAAATAATAAAAACGTAAAGGAGTTACTTTTGTTGAGCACAGTCTAATCTAAACATTCACAAATGTGACAGATATGTACGCGCGACAGTCGGCTAGTAAAATTTTGAATTTATCTCTACTCTATATATTTTCCTACCAATGCTTCCAACTCTGAAGTTGGAATGATTCGTAGGAATATTTCGATTTTTTTGACGCAAAAGAATAACCATTGATGTTCTACTAGAAGAAGTAGGAAGATTTCTGACACCAATAGAACGTACCTTCCATCTCTTTAAATTGGAAAGGTCCATTGAACAAAAAATAAATAAATGCTTGACGTTTTATCCGTCACAACGTAAGTTAACTTATTTGACGTTTCTGATAATTTGATATAGAATTGAACAAAAAATAAATAAATGCTTGACGTTTTATCTGTCACAACGTAAGTTAACTTATTTGACGTTTCTGACAATTTGATAAAACGTCAAGCATTTATTTATTTTTTGTTCAATTCCATGGCTGTCGATATTTTCAACGTAATTTTCGATATTTTCAAAATATTTAATTTCTGTCGTTACAGTATGTAAAGATACTTCTCTTTATTGATTTAGATGCAGAATTTTATGCCCTAAAACTTTTATTTGATACCTTTTTGCTTAAAATGATTAGGCGAGCAGGAAATTGCAAAAAACTGATTTCCCATGTTAATCTCCTATGTACACCTGAGATACACACGATATACGTTTCTTAATAGTATTTTTTATTTCTACTTTTTAAAAAAAATAACACCCAATAATTTCTACAAGTTATACTTCATTTTATAACGTTTTTTTCAGGTTGATGACGTGCGTCTTATGCTTATTCATTTTTAGTATATGACGTGAAGCTTAAGCGAGAAAATCGGTGTTTACTTAAAGTAGCTTAGGTAAAAAAGCTACAATTTGCATGTATTTTAGAGAAAAATGTAGCTAAGCTACAGCTACAATTTATTTAAAATAGCTTAGTTACAGCTATGCGAAATGTAGCTTAGCTAAGCTATTTAGGTAGCTAACTACTGGCCCAGCTAGCATGCACCGTTGCAATGCAAGCAGAAGAAAAACTTCCTATTGAGGCAAAATATTAGCGTTAGTTTTATTTGAATTTTAATGCGAAAGTTCTCATCTTTCAGTTCAGTTGTTGTGGTTTTCTAATTTATGTATACTTCAAAGCCCATTCTGTCATAGTGGTCGTAAACTTTCCTCTAGTTTTAAACTTCTAAAAAGTGGGATTATTTCAGTAATAAAGTCCAAGAGGACATGTTGCGGGCAAATAAAATGTTTCAAGATTTTAAGTAGACTATTGCGTTTGTAATGATCTATAAACCCGGACTTCGTTCAAAAAACGTATAATTATATAAAGCCAGATATAAAACTCACCGAGGGGAAAACATAGGACGCAAACTTTTTATGAGTGCGGAACCTTTTACGCTGGGGATTACTGTGTTAAAAAGGTAGATTTTCCACACCCATTTATTATAGTAATTGCGGGCCGTACCTTAATTTGGGCTACAAATTATTCTGGCATGTAAAGTATAGCATATTTTCTTATTAAACTAGGCTATTTAACACGGCAATTTTTATTAATTTATTGCAAGATCATCTGGTCTTTTTCACACGAAGTTTTTTCGCTACTCTACAACCATATTGAGGTATTTATTATTTATAAAAAGCTTAAAGTATAATCCGAAGCGCGGCATATCTATTAGCTGAAAAATATGCTCTCCGATTCGACAATTTTTTTATTGAAAAGAAGTAGAGATTAAATTTTAAATTATAAATTACCCTTAAAAGTATTTTAAATCTGTTGGTCGAAATTAAATTCATCCCCTATATTTGTTCTACTTTATTTTTCCGTAATACTTTTATCTCCTGCTACCCTAGACAGAGAATATATACATGACTAACGTCACCAGAAGCGACACTGTTGTATGTATTGCCGTCCGTGTGCTCATGGCTATGTGTGCGTAAACTTTGGACCAGGATACCGATTCTTGAAATATGAGAATTTTCTCACAAGGTGACAAAATTTCATCTCGCTCTCATCTCATTTCATATTTTCTCACTTTTTTAATTCCCGAAAAAAAGTGAGATATATTTCACCTATGTAAATGGCCATGATTTCGCAAGTGAAAAATTTGACATAAAAGTGTGATTTTTGACATTGACAGTACTACATTGCACTCTTCTTTGTTTACCTTTACATATTTACCATGATATTCTTATTTTCATTTTAGCTGGTATTGATAATGTTGCTATACGCAACTACTTTTTTTTAGATTTATTGAATTTTGAGTCCGTAGGTCTCCGTAGTCCGTGTCAGTAGTGAAGTGGTCTGTGTTAGGCAGTCTGTGGGTAAAATTTTCTCCGTCCCTATGCTTAGGAGTGACTAACGTATAGCTAAATTTTCTATATTAACTATTTATTATTATTGCCGTAATCGAACAACTACAAATGTGTCTTACTACGTATAAACGTATATTTGTATTGTATAAGTATTTGTAAAATATTTAAATCAGGCTGTAGTTATAATAACTAAATGTATGTCATTGTTGGAAATGCTGATCTATGACTTGGTTGATTGGTTTAAATTGTCACCCAAGCGATCCACTAAATTTTTATTCAGACGAAATAATATTTCAAAAATTTGGTTCGAAAAGTAATTTCTGTATTTTCCAAATGCTTTAAAGCAGCAGCTACTTCTCCTTCGTCAACTATGATATTTGTAATAATTTTATTTATAATATTAGTTAATATAATTTAGTATTAAGCTAATTTCTATTTAACATTAGAGAGTGATATTTATTCTCACAACCATAAAGGTGGGGAGATAAGTTTCACGAAATGAGATGAAATGTAAAGTAGTGAAACGACAAAATTATTTCAAGAATTAAAGAAAAAATCTCACTACGTGACATGTAAGTCACGTGACGTTTTTTCTCACTTCTGTCAAATCTCACTGACATCTCACTTTTCAAGAATTGCCCCCCAGGGAGGGGTAACGCAAGGAGATTGGGCGTACTCCGGTACGCCAGGCTACAGGCTATGCCAGTGTCGGAGTAACGGCGTTCGTGTGCAGGGCGGCTCTGCGCAAGAATATTACGACTACCAGACTAGACTACTAGACATAATGCCGCGTGGTATTAATATGTTGTTGCGTAAAAGGCTTTCCAAATAATAATAAGGTTAAAACAATTCTAAAAAGCTTTTGTAGGTTGCCGGCTAACCCAGAAAATAATTATATTTATTTTATTTTACATATCTATCGACCGCCTCAGTATATTATGGCTACACTAAATTTATATGTAATTGTTAAGGAGTTTTATTAATTTAGAACAATTATTATATTTTTGACCCCTGCGGTGCACTCTCCACGCTAACAATGAGTGCCCGTTAGGTGACGCCTGGTAAACGCCCGCACGGTATAATCATTACCGAAATTTGTTTACCAAGCAGATTGACATATCCAGCAATGGGTAATAAGCCGTGATGATATATTTATATTTAATTTATTTATTTATTATGTTTTTACATTTATCAAATAGACATTTAAAATGAAATTTGAATTAGGTTTTACGTATTTTCTGTATGTTTACATTTTAATTTAAACCAGAAAGGGTTTTAAACTAATGCTATTTCAAAAAATTTCATAGTATTAACATTGATATGAAAATACTACTAGATACCGAGACAGACATCTTACATACGCTTATGCTAGAGCGTAAAGCGAGCCTGTTGAAGGTCACCAAAGATATTAAGTACCGAAATCAAATGACTCTATTGATGTACGATTTTCAAATTCAAAAGTGGTTGAAATTTTATGTGTAGTTCTGAATCTGTTTTGTTGTAAAATTTAGGCGTGGAGTTTGTGAACAAAGAAGAGCAATTTATTTTGTGTAATACATCGGAGACTTGCCATGTATCCTTCGTCAGAAGACGAGTAGTTGGAGCATATCTGCCTTGTTTTATCAGACGAGCAGTCACGTCGCGCATTCTGTCACATATAATACTCTTTACAGCAGGAATTCGTCATTATGCAGGATTCCCTTTCCTTCCGTTTCTCCCAAAAACAATTCTTCACTCGAGTAATAGACGTCATTAACTACGGCGAAATTCATTACAAATAACTCTATTCAGAATTAGAATTGTTTGCTTTCATATCACCAAAGAAATTCATACACAAAATAAACAATTCGTACGTTCAAGAGTATGTATTTCATGTAATATATAGGAATTCATATATTGTACTAATTGAAGAGCAAAAGAAAACTTTTTTAAATTTGAGATTATCAAAGAAACTTTTGTAGATATCTGTAACTTAATTTACCTCAGGATCATGTTTCAATATAAAAAGAATCTGATGTGGCCAGCACATAACCTCTCGCCAGATATTTTACCTCGTTGTACGCATAAAACGAAAAATATTTTTAAATACAAATACAATATATTCATGTCTCACTACAAAATAATTCTCACATATATTTGCAAAATCTATGGGATATTTTAATATAAATTATGTACAATAAATACACTTTCTTTATATTCAATATCCTGAAATTTTCTTTTTCTACTTTCCTTTTCTTTTTCTTTATATGACATTTTTTCGAAAATTCCTCTTATATTCTTTTTACGTATATTCTTTTACGTTGTTGACTTTTTTTATTTTCATAATCTTCATAATAATGTACAAATATTTTTAACAGCGGCATACAAATATTTTTGACAGTGACATTTATGTCTCAATTACAAACATTTGAATTTCTTGCCTTGAAGTAGTATAAATTTGAGAATTTTTATATCAAATTATTTTATATGCATTTCTTTATTTCTAAATCTATAGAAGATATAATAATGAATTTATATTTATCGAATAAAGAATTTAACATTCGTTAATATAAGTATTTACATAAATTTTCGATAAATAATATTTAGATGATTTTTTTCTTGTAACTACTACTTCCGATTGCCCAATTATTACCAAAACTTAATCAACTCTTCCCATTATTGTTAGATTGAGGAATCCGTAGTTAAAAATGTCTTAAGTCTTATAGTATTTGAGAAATCGTGGATCCAACACACACACGGACATCATCGTAAAAATGTTATAATCGGATTCTAGGAACCTTAAAATGTGTTTATTCACTAAAATCTGGATTTGCGATTTTTAGCAAAAACTGTTAAAATCTTAGTAGTTTGATCTGAGAATTCTTACATCAAATTATTTTATATACATTTCTTTCTCTTTAAATCTATAGAAGATATAATAATGAATTTATGTTTATCGAATAAAGAATTTAACGTTCTTTAATATAAGTATTTACATAAATTTTTGATAAGTAATATTTAGATGATTTTTTCTTGTAACTACTACTTCCGGTTGTCCAATTGTTACCAAAACTTAATCAACTCTTCCCATTATTGTTAGATTGAGGAATCCGTAGTTAAAAATGTCTTAAGTCTTATAGTATTTGAGAAATCGTGGATCCAACATCCACACATACACACCGACATCATCGTAAAAATGTTATAATCGGATTCTAGGAACCTTAAAACGTGTTTATTCACTAAAATCAGGATTTGCGATTTTTAGCATGAATTCAATACCTCTCATAGCACTCTCCACGCCAGCAATGAGTGCCCGTGAGGTGACGCCTGGAAAACGCCCGCACGGTACAAAAATGTCATCATCATTACCGATATCTGCGTACAAAGCAGATTGGCACACGCAGCAATGGGTAATAATGCCGTGATGATATATTTATTTATTCTTAGCGAGAGGTAAAAATGTGAAACCAGTTCATTCAAAAATTTTCGTTAATTTTTTTAATTAGTTTAAGTTTTGAAACCAGAATAACTACTCTATTTTTGTTTTGAGAAAGGAGAATTGGGTTTTCTGTAAATGCTCGAGTGTATCCGAAAGCCCAGGATAAATGTCAGTGCGGTACGTGACGTAATGAACAGAGAAACAGTTATTATAACGTTAATTGCTTACTTGTTTATTGCCATTTGTTGTTTTCTTTTTTTCGGAGAACTCCGAAGAAAGAAAAGAATCCGTATCGGAAATACGTCACAAGAACAAATGAATTAATTAAGATGTTTCTTCGAAAATAAATTCTCAATAGTATATGCACATATAAAAAATTCATTTCTCTTTATTGAATATATATAGTTTATATTAATTGACTATGAAACAAAAAGTAACATCATTTTGAATAATAGATTTATACTTTTTATGAAGATATCGTGAAAAAATGTGTTACCGATAATGGAAAATCAATAGCAGAAAAAACTTTAAAACAACTGTATTATCTTTAAATAATTGACTACAAAAACTACCTTACGCAGAAGTAGAAATACTCGTATCTATTATCAATAACCTAAGTAAATATTGATTAGATATATAGCTGACAGTTTTTGTGATGAGTCCATTATATCTGACAAATAAATTGCTACATATAATTGTATTATTACGTGTTTTACTAAGTAAATAATATTTGTTCAATGGAATAAATAATGCATCTGAATAATTAAATACCCGCTCATTTTAATTAAAAATATTAGTCGATTCAAAAAATAGATTTATATATTGAAAATATTAAATATTTATTGAGAATTATTAGTTTTATAGAATATTAAATTATTGATACATATTTTATTCGTTTCATGGAACTGTCGGTTTTTATATTTATTATTAATTTTTTATCTTTATAAAAAATGTATACATTAAATATAGCTGTCTCAAAAGTGACAACAATTCGGCTGTTTTACATTCTCAACAAACAAATTACAAAACATACGGAAATGTGAGAAATGTCCACAAATATCTTTGGACTAGTTTAAGTGGCCTATTCAGAGAAATACAGTCATGAAGGTTGCTATGCATATAAAGATTGTTATCTTAAAGACATTTGTAACAATTTTTATGAATTTGTCATTCAGAACCTACGTCGGTATTATTAACAATCTTTACAAAATAATACTTGTGAATGAACCAGATATTTGAAAATAGCTAACTTCATTATTATTAGCGACTGAAATGTCCACCATTTGAGTAGCATTTATAATTATTGAATATCAATGAAAATGAAAACAGATATTAATAGGAGATTCCACCGTTTTTTCCCTCCCGCTACCCTTGGTAAGGGAGGTATAGGGATCGTGCTAAAAATCGCATATCGAGATTTTGGTAAATGACCACGTTTTAAGGTCTGTGTGTATGTGTATATGTGTGTGTGGATCGTCCACTCTAACTCAAATACTATTATTCAGAAAATTTTGAAACCTTGTATTTTGAACTTTTTCTATTATGGAAAGAGCCCATTTGGTGTAAATCGGATAACAGGAAATGGCACTTTACTGGAAGCTCAAAATAGTTTTTCTTCGAAAAATACCTTTAAATGTTATTTTTTCGAGATTAACGTTATTATTAAATTTTCTACAGATTTGCATTAATACTTTTTCTACATATATTATGGATAAAGTTATAAAATTATCTATTATTTAAATCCCAGAGCCTACGCTTTAAACAAACTAAACTTTTTACGCAGTTATTCAAACGTATGTAACTGACAGATAAATGTCACTGTCAAAGAACTAATCATTTCAAATTAATAATAGTAACGATTTAAAAAGAAAAAAGTAAATAGAATAATAAGAATGGAAATCAATACAGTTTCCAGCATAAGTAAATATGTGTTTAGATTAATAAAAATTAAAGATTCGCAAAAAAAGTTTAAGCTAATTTTCATTATTGGATTAGTAAATTCTATTCTATCCCGGTAGTTAGAATTTAATCTATCTACATTTTATTATCAATAAAGGTAGTTACTTGGAGTATATTAGCCTATATTTTAAGAAATGAACTGCCAAAATTAGAGTAAAATTCGCTAATCCAAAAATAAGGATTAGCATAATCTTTTTTGTGACTCGGATGGTTAATGGCGGGAGGTATAGTGTTGGCCACACCATATTGTTTTATAATTTCATCCGAAAGTATAAGTAAAACTAAGACTATTGGTGAAAATCCCGTGAAAAAATTCCATGTTAATATAAGCGAGTTATGGTCCCCCGAAGTTTGAAAATATAGATGTGACGTCACGAATATAAGTTTTTATATAAAACTGTTTCCTTCGTGCTTACTTGTTTTTATATTCTGCAATAATTATTGATAGAATTTTGGCGAGCACTGTTTTGTAAATATGTAGTTCATTATGGTAAACTGACTAGCATTATATTATATTGTATTTAAAATATTTGGCTGAGGATGGACAAATTAATGTCCGAAACGTCCACAATAAATAAACGACGTTGACTAATGTCTTAAATAACGACGGAACTTATGGCCTACTTTCTTAACCCCAAACCCAAATTTCCTAATTCATCTACTTCCATTGGTAGTAGACTCCACCCCCTAACTCGGTATTCGTTATATATTTATAGGTGGTCTTTGAGTCGCCAATCAAAATAATATGTATGGAATTCATATGAGTGACGAGCTGCTAAAACAATTATATCATTTTATTTCTTTATTAATATTATTATTAAGCATCTATTTTCACAATTTTTTACTAATTTCTCTTAATTCGATTGAGCTGTATTTCTCTATTCGTGTACAAAATTTTGAAGCGTATATAACTTATCGATATAGAAGAATATGCGAGTAACTATGTATATGTTTGATCTTAAAATATCTACAATTCATAAAGATATGTTATCTTCAATATATTTGTTATTTGTTAATTCTGATTATCTGTATTTCACAATGATAATGAGTAACACACATACGGTAATTTAGTTTTTCCTTAATATAATTCATATAAGATAGATGGTGCAATTTCCACTTCAGCTAAAAGTGTCTGAAAATGCCCTATTTGGTAGGTACTAATATAATACTGTGTACTAATATTTCTGATACCCACAATAGCATTCACAGCAATCGTTAAAATTTTGAGAAAATTATAACTATGTAACCAAAACGAATAGAATTTTATTCAAATAATAAATATATTCTTACCCAAGCTATGACGTTCATGAAAAACAACACATATTTCAAACTAGCAATCTGCCCATCCAATTTGGTTACTCCCTGCTTCCCTGCTCCATCGCCTTGTCCCGCCATTTGACTTCCAGTTATGATTTCCGGTCACAAAACACAAGAGTAATTAGTCGATTAACCGTTAATATGAAACGCGACGCACCTTAACACTAAAAGCCAATATTTTTACGGTGTTCACTGTACCTGTATATTTTATCTTATCTTATCGTTTATGATAACACGTTGATTTTAATGTTTGTTGGAGAATTAGATCATCGAGAGAGTGTGAAATTTTTCACAGAAGAGTGAGTCATGACTCAAATATTTATGAATAAGAATAATAATTATTATTATTATTATTATTATTATTATTATTATTATTATTATTATTATTTTCTTATTAATTCTTTTACCACCACAGTAGATATTTACATCTCTGGTGTCGAAATCATGTCAGATGTAAAACATTTTGCCTCTGTCAGTCGAATTCAGTGTTTTTATAAAAATAAAAATAAATACGTCTGTGCGAATTACAGAAGAGTTGGACGCTATTTACGAGGACTCTGCTCCATCATATGCCACCGTGAAAAGATGGACAGCTGATTTTAAAGGTAGTCGTATCAGCTTGATTAAAAAAAATCTGATGTGGCCAGCACATTACCTTCGGTCAGTTATATGAAGCATTTACGAAAATTCTACCTGTGAACTGTTACCGGTAAACAGCTGTTTATCAGGTTATAGCTACCGGGATCGATATTTTAAGAACGCAAATTGTAAACAGGGTAGATCCATAACCTACAAAAAAATGTGAAAATTTCAAACAGGTTAGAAATTTGATGTAGTTAACAAACTAAGCAGAGCCATTTTTAACGCGTACACTTCGCTTTGTATCACTACCATTTTTTTGGTATTAGATTCTTCATGAATCTGGTAGATGGATCTGGTAGATATTGTACAATTTTCGAACACGGTAAATTTTTACCACTCGTGTTTTCGAACAGTCAGTGGATGCGGTATGTACCGGTAGAATTTTCGTAAATGCCTATGTATTTTCTATAAAATCCATACAGAAAATTCCTTGCAAAAGACTCTAAATTTCGTGTATGTACATTACCTTTCGACAGTTGTATGTATATTATACAAATTCCATACAGAAAGTTTCGATCAAAAAGATCCTATATTTCGAGTAAAATTATAACACAAATATACTACGAATATGTCAATTGACACTGACATCTTTTAATCAGAATTTTCTTAATATAGTAGCTGTTTCTAGCATAGCTAGCTAATATATGAAATTGAATTTCTTTATAATTTATTAACTCTATATCTATTTAATATGAAGTATAAAATGCAGTCAAATCGTTTAGAGAATACAATGTTCTTTAATATTTATAATAAATTAAATTTCAAAAAATGATATTTAATATCGTTTTTTTAAGAAAAACTGTTAAAATCTTCAAATGAGAGTACTTCCGGTTGACCAATTATAACCAAAATCTAATCAGCTCTTCATATGGATGCAACGAAGAGGAATACGAAAGAATTATAATTTTTGGAATTGTAGTATTAGAGCTATCATAGACGAAAATTTTGTTACACACACACACACACACACACACACACACACACACACACACACACACAAACACACACACACACATACATACATACACACACACACACGCACGCACGCACGCACGCACACACATACACACACACACACACATCATCGTAAAAGTAGTAAAATCGTATTCTAGGGACCTTAAAACGTGCTTTACCTAAAGGTGACGGAAGGTAAAAATGATATTTATTAATAGTCTTCTTTTCTGAAACCGATAAACTATTGAATAAACCACGGATGTTATGAATCATAACAAGCCTTAGATGTCTTAAAATCCGAGCTCGTACATAACATTCCTAAGTATAATAATAGCTATATCAATACCTCCTTGTATTCCTAGATTTGCACAGTAATTATTAGTTCATAACTCTGTCGGCTGCAGAATTTCATTTCAAGATACATGTTTTATAAATTGTAACGTACAAAATATGAATTTATAAAGGTGAGACTAGTGATCGATACACGATGTAAAGTTATGCGAGGATAGTTTAAGGCTGGCTGAGTAATTAACTAAATTTAATATTTAATTTAATAAGTAATTTTCCGAAGCAGGTAAATCCCTTTAGGGGTTTCTATCTATCTTGCACAATTTTCTCTTTATGAAGCTTAGCAGTCAGAAGAGAAAAGGTAAATTCCTGGCGGAGAGCAGAAAGAAGAAGGTATTTCCAAATGAAATGCTGCTCGCGATGCTAATTTGGCGAAATTGAAGTCTTCGCGACCGATCAATAGCTTTAATTTCAATGTGGCCGCGATAAAAAGAAAAGAACGCCAACAACTCCCAAGTCAAATTGGTGAATTCTTAAAAGAAACTTTGGCCTATTCGACAAATTGCTTAATTCCTCGGCTCGCTGCGTATCTGCCCGGACACTCGCAAAAAAAATCCATTCAAACTTTCAAATCGAGAAAGACTCCAGATTCTGCTAGCACTAACACCGATAAACTTCAGAACACCCGGCGTATTTCAAACTACAGATCATTAATTGCACTTCATATGTATTTACAATAAGAAAATCTGATGTGACCAGCACATTACCTTCCGTCAGTTATATAAGGTATTTACGAAAATTCTACCGGTGAACTGTTACCGGTAAACAGCTTTTTATCAGGTTATAGCTACCGGAATCGATATTTTAAGAATGCAAGTGGTAATTGGTAAACAGGGTAGATCCATAACCTATGAAAAAATTTGAAAATTTAAAACATCTTAGAAATTTGACGTAGTTAACAAACTGAGCAGAGTCCTACTTTGAACACATTTCCACGTATAACGCGCGCGGTTCGCTTTGCATCACTACCTTTTTTTGAGATTAGATTCTTCATGAATCCATTAGATGGATCTGGTAGATATTGAACAATTTTCAAACACGGTAACTTTTACCACTCGTGTTTGCGAACACAGTCGGTAGATGCTGTATCTACCGGTAGAATTTTCGTAAATGCGTATGTATTTTCTATAAAATCCATATAGAAAGTTCCTTGCAAAAGATTCTAAATTTCTTGTATGTACATTACAGTTGTATGTATTTTATACAAATTCCATACAGAACGAGCAAAAATATCCTATATTTCGAATAAAATTATACACAAATATACTACGAATAGTAGCTGTTTCTAGCATAGCTGGCTAATTTATGAAATTTAATTTCTTCATAATTTTATAACTCTATATCCATTTAATATGAAGTATAAAATACAATCAAATGGTATAGAGAATATAATGGTCTTTAATATTTATAATAACATTAAATGTGAAAAAATGATATTTAACATCGTTTTTTCAAGAAAAACTGTTAAAATCTTCAAATGAGGGTACTTCCGGTTTTTGGAATTGTAGTATTAGAGTTATCGTAGACGAAAATTTTGTTACACACACACACACACACACACACACACACACACACATCATCGTAGAAATAGTAAAATCGTATTCTAGGGACCTTAAAACGTGCTTATTCATTAAAATCTCACCACCAAATTTATTAACCAAAGACAATATCTTCCTTACCTAAAGGTGACGGAAGGTAAAAATCTGATGTGGCCAACACATGACCTCCCGTGAATTCCATGTTTGAAATAGCAATGAATTTTAAGTAAAGTATCACTTCCGGTTGATCGTAAACAAAATCTAATTTGTTGTTCCAATAAATAGAAAAGTCTGTAATACTAAATTTTGGATTATATTTTACTGTTTTTCTTCGAAAATCTGTTAAGAGCTTCAAATTAAATACCACTTTCGGTTTATCATATAGGTATGGTCAAAATCTAATGTTTCAAATTATAAACATGTTTTAAATACCAAATTTGAGAAGTTTTGGATCATGTTTTAATATATTTTTTCAAGAAAATCTGTTTATAACTTCTTGTACAGTAGTACTTCCTGTTTATCAATTTTAGAAAACATCTAATATGTTGTTCTCATTGATATAAAAGTCTTAAATACCAAATTCGAAAAGTTTTGGATTGTATCAATATATTTTTCACGAAAAATAAATAAAGCATCACTTCCGGTTTATCAATTGTATCCAAAATCTAATATGTTATATGCAACACGTGTGTAAAATAGTATTTTTTGTCTCGTGCTACAATTTCCGCATTCGGCTGTGCCTCATGCGTAAAACATCGCACTCGACCAAAAAAGTACTACTTTACACACTTGTTACATAAATAACTATTTCACAAAAATCTGTTCAGAGCTTCAAGTAAAGTACCATTTCTGGTTGATTAATTTTAGCCAAAATCTAATATGTTGTTTCCCATGCTACAAAAGTCTGAAATACTAAAATTGAAAAGTTTTAGATTATATTTTAATATAGTTTTTTTATTAAAAACTGTTATGGGCTTCAAGTAAAGTATCACTTCTATTTATCCAAGTTTACCAAAAATTTAAGCAACTCGTTATATGAATGTAGAAAGCTTAAATATGATATATATATATATATATATATATATATATATATATATATATATATACTATTATTCACGAAAGATGACTATTCAAGGTCATCTGTGAGCCATCTGATATAATATTGCTTGCAGATAACTTCATTGCATTTAGTTTGCATAGGCGTGCTACACGAAATATTTATGGAAACATTTTAACTGAAAAAATAAGAGTAATTCATTTGAAAATTATTTTTCTTTCTAAATAATGCCTTTCTCAAAGATTTATGTTCTTCACTTATGTTTTTACAAAATACAAAAACATAGACTTAAGTTACAAACCAAGGAATAATAATTTTATTTAAACGTCAACGCCACTGGGTAAATAATAGCACAGAGGGCAGTGCAATAGATAATTAGGTATATGTAATTCTACGACATATGTCATTATTATTTATAGTGTGTTAGAAAGTAATGCCACTATTTACGTATATATGTCACACCACATAAATTAAATAGACATAGGTCAAATAATCTTTCTCTTTCTAATACAAAATGTTGCTAAGCTACTGCTATAAAGTGAAGTAAAGTGAAGTGTGTATTCTTTCTTCGAACAAATGACCTTGAATAGTCATCTTTCGTGAATAATAGTGTATATATATATATATATATATATATATATATATATTTGGAAATATCTTATAAGAGTAATCGTGGACGAAAAAATCGTCACACACAGCCACACTCACACACACTCACACACACACACACTCACACACACACACACACACACACACACACACACACTGTCTCACACACACACACTCACATACACACACTGTCTCACACACACTCACACACACACACACACACACACACACACACACACACACCCACACACACGCACACATACACATACGCATGCACGCGCACATACACACACACACACACACACACACACACACACACACACATACACACACACAACATCGTAAAAGTAGTAACAAAGTGTTGTGGGGACCCTAATTCGTGCTTATTTACTGAAAACTCATCATCGAATTTTTGGCATGATTACATTACCTCCCTTACCTACGGTATGACGGGAGGTAAAAATATGGGTAAACCAAAACGTAGGTTTTGTCAAAATAAATGCTGTGAAGGAACGTAATGTTAATAAAAAATGGAATGACGCTTTTTTTGTTGATATTAAAAAGCTGGATTTTTTGGCGTGGTTAAAGAAACGTATCCTCGCCGGGACAAGGTTGCAGAGATTATATAGGTCAGTTCCAAATTCCCTGCAATGGCGTGGTCGTTATGAAATGAATGCATCTGATTTTTTGCTTATGCAGGCAGTAGAATTTCGAAGCCGGCGGATATAAATGGCTGTAGAAAAGTTAGTCGTATCGCAAAAACAGAAGAGCCACGGAGAATATAAACAAGCGGGCATCGGTCTTACAAATGCCGAATTCCGGTCACATTCAACCCGACTTCCTTTCTTTTGTAATAAAGCCGGGCTTTTCACTCGTTAAACCATAATTAAAATAAATCTACAAATGTACGCGGGAGTCAAAGCTTTGTGCGAGAGATGTTAGGACACAGCAAACTATAATTACATGTTCGAATTCAAGTGACAAAACCAACTATCTCACTATGTTATAAACGGTTTCAAAGCTTTCTATCTCTCAAAACGAGTAGTTATATCATGCTGCGTAATAATTTTCATGGCTTGCAACCGAAAACAATTACAATAGGGATTTTCATAGCATCGATTTTTTAAAAACATGTGACGTAGGAAGGTCCTTGTTTTCTAGTCCTATATTTTATAAATTTTTCACAAATTTGAGTTCATTATTTTTGATCGATACCATATACACAGTCTGACTTTAAAGTCTTAACACATCCCTTATAAAAAAGAGAATTCTTTAATATACAATGTGGGATTAAAGTATAGAATATTTAAAAATCTGGTGTGGCCAACACAATACTTCCCGCCATTTAAGCTAGTCCTTATTTTGGATTAGCGAATTTTACTCTAATTTTGGCAGTTTATTTCTTAAAATATAGTAATCTAATCCAAGTAACTACCTTTTTTGATAATAAAATCAAGATTAAATTTTAAATACCGGCATAAAATAGAATTCACTAAACCAAAAATGAGAATTAGCTTAAACTTTTTTGCGAATCGTTAATTTTAATTAATCAAAATACATACCTACGTATATATATATATATATATATATATATATATATATATATATATATATATATATATATATACATATGCTGCAAATTGTATTGATTTCCTTTCCTATTGTTCTATTTACTTTTTTCTTTTTAAAACGTTGCTATTATTAATTTGAAATGATTAGTTCTTTCACAGTGACATTTATCTGTCAGTTACATACATTTAAATAACTGCGCAACCAAGGAGTTTTGTTTGTTTAAAGTGTAGGCTCCGAGATTTAAATTATAGATAATTTTATAAATTTATCCATAAAATATATAGAAAAAGTATTAATGCAAATCTGTAGAAAATTAGCATTAATGTCGATAAAGTAACATTTAAAGGTATTTTTCGAAGAAAAACCATTTTGAGCTTCTAGTAAAATGCCATTTCCAGTTATCCGATTTACACCAAATTCTAATGGGCTTTTTTCATTACAGAAAAAGTTCGAAATACAAGGTTGCAATATTTTGCTGAATGATTGTATTTGAGTTAGAGTGGAGGATCCACACACACATACACACAGACATCATCGTGAAAAAGCTGAAATTGGATACTAGGGACCTAAGAACGTAGTAGTTTACCAAAATCTCGATATGCGATTTTTAGCACGATGTATGTATATACCTCCCTTACCAAGGGTAGCGGGAGGTAAAAACAGCGAACTCAATGGGTTTTAAAAATGCTAAAACAAGTCGATTTTAGATTTAAAAATACACATTAATATGTGCGATTAACTTTCTGACTTTCATTTGTTATTAAGTTATGACGTCATCGCAAAAAAATTAAATGGCAATATAGATTTTTAGTAGCGGAATTCGATAGTGATTTTTCTTCCCTTTATGATGCATAACAAAAATTCTGAGAAAAATCGAGTTGAAAATTTAATAATAATGAATAATCAAGATACCTAGATTTTATTTTTCGGTTTAGAATTTTTTGTTTATCTAGATACATTAAGTACACATATAGAAAAAATAATTATATTTGCCTCTTCTCAATTACTTAGTAGTATTTTCTGATGTTTCAATATAATATCTATCTCTCAGGCATATGATGCACACTGATACAGTGGATAACTATTGGCAACGAAAATGACCGATAGAGGCAGCACTGATTTTAGAAAATGGCCGGCGAGAAGAGTATTTGTTAAAACTTGTACAGTGTTAGACAGGGATATAAGCAAATAAAGTTCATATATTTTTAAATGTAAATTGATTTGAAGTGCAGTATTGTTTAAAAATAACAACCGTAAACACAACAGTTTGATTACTTTCTAGGCAAGTTCATGATTTTGCCACCAGGCGGCTACGAGTTTATTTTCTTCTCCAATACTAGATAGAGCGGCCATATTGTAAACGACTGGGGCGTCACCAACAGTGATTCTATTCGCGAATGAGTGACGTTGACGTCACAACTTTCGCGCCAAAACTTTAATAATTATTTTAGGCGTTATTAAGCAAAATTTCAAGAAAACAAAAAATACGCAATTTCGATTTTTAAATTCTTACTAACATATAAAAATTAAAAAAAGTTGGTAGGCCCTATTCACAGAATCGTTGTTATTTGGCACTACGGAAAATTAACAGCCATACTGTGTGTTTACTCCATATTATGTTATTTACATAAACAGACTTAGTCATCACGGTATTTGTGTTTCACATTTTGTTACAATTTTTATTTCTCTTTTGCTGCTGTTTTTTCCTGATTTTCATTGCGTATCATAGCTATCTAGCATCTAGTTTTTGTAATTGCGTTGGAGAATTCCCTAGCCCAAGCTCGCCTGACTCTCGACCTCATTTACATATGCATACGTAATAAACTTTATCGCACTGTTGCGTGTACATGTGTCGGTGTATACGGCAGTCTGTATGATTAAACTATCAACGTGTACTTCTAAGCTCAACACTCGTACAATAAAGATCGATATGTATGTGGATGAGGAAGAAGAGGACTCACTCCAAAGCAAAAGCAAATTAGAACGCTTACATAAGGAAGATAATTGCCAGTATATCATTATTAAAATTTTTAACCCTTAAATTGGTTTATTAATTTTGATATGTGGGAGATTTAGAAGGTTATCTACCGAGCCATCAAACAAAAGATGAGCGATATTATTTTTTGTTTTGCTGCCAAAGTGTCACGTTTTTGTGATTTTTGTTTCATATTCAAATTATATTATTTAAATATATATACAGGGTGGTGAATTGAACGACGCAGCATAGGGCTTTCAACGGTAAAATCTTAATTTGAGGTTATCTGCTCCCCTAATTATTTTAGAGCAAAATTGTATTTAGGTTTGCGTTATAGAAAAAAATATTGCATCCGAACATGCTAATGTTTAATTTTTCAATTTTCGGAACCGTAAAAACAGTCGAAAAGAATAACATTTTTGCAAAAAGCATTCATGCCATGGAACAAAAATTTAGGGCCGGTATTTATATCTTCGGATAAAGTGCTGGATAACTTATCTGTCGGATAAATAAACAATATCGCATTAAAAAATGACATTCAATATAATTTACTTCATTTATGCTTTTATTTCGATGCGATATTTTATCATTTATCTGACGGATAGTTATCCTGAACTTTATCCGGAGATGGAAATACCAGCCCTTAAACAAAAACCCAGTTCATAGATTATTGACGTTTAAACTTATTTTCAAAACGAGTTGTAGTTGATGAAAACAATGTTATAGTTGATTACAACAATGTAGTTTGACGAGAACGAAATTTAAGATTTCTTTAAGGAATCTATGACAAATGTTTGCGCTTTTGTTTAAATTTTCGACTATTTTTACGGTTCCGGAAAATGAAAAATTATAAACAATATAGCATATTCGGATGCAATATTTTTTCCTGTAACAAAAATACAATTAGGGGAGCAAATAACTGCACATTAAGATTTTATCATTTAAATTCCTACGCTGCGTCGTCCAAGTCACCCTATATATATATATATATATATATATATATATATATATATATATATATATATATATATATATATATATATATATATATATATATATATATATATATATATATAGGGCGTCAATACTAAGTCGTTACACCCGAAAATGGTAGTTTTAAAACTCCTTAAAAAAAACATTCCTTAGTTCAAATTTTTGATTTGGTGCCCCTGTTCGTAGTTGCAGTTCTTTTGTTTTTCGAAAAATCGTCACATCTCACTTATTTTAAAGGCTATTGAAAAAAAAATATCTTTCCAAATTACCTTTAGGCCCTGTAAAATATTTGCAATTACAATTATTTTTAATTTTTTCAATTGACAAAATGGCAATCAAACAAAATTATCAAAACAAGATTTTTTGATAACCAGTCCATCGATTTTCGATGGTAAAACATTTATAAAATCCTTAAAGTATCTACTACAACATTTGTTTTAAACATTATTTTCAATGTATTCAAAAAAGTCTTTATTCATTTACTTCTACTTCAATGCAAGCCCGTACAAATTATGTAAAAAATGCACATAAATGACTTTAATGTATTTAAATTTGAATAAAGATTATTTTTTTGATACATTGAAAAAAATGTTTAGGATAAATGTTATAGTATATGGTTTAAGGATTTGATAAATGTTTTACTATCAAAAATCGATGGAGTGGTTATCAAAAAATCTTGTTTTGAAATTTTTGATCGATCGCCATTTTGTCAATTGAAAAAATAGAAAAATAATTGTAAATGCAAATGTTTTACAGGGCCTAAAAGTAATTTGGAAAGGTTTTTTCTTATTTAAATAGCCCTTAAAATAAGGGAGATATGACGATTTTTCGAAAAACAAAAGAAATCCAATAACTACAATCAAAAATTGGAACTACGAAAAGTTGTTTGTTTTAATGACAACGACATACTCGTACACTACATGAAACTGAATTAACATTTACAAAGAACCATTGAATTACTTACGAAAAATACGACTAGTAAAATTTATATTCAAAATTTACAAGACTTTTGACACTTGTAGCTTTTATCTAGTAAATTACTAGTCTGGCAGACAACACTAATATTTCGAGAAACAAAATATTAGTATTTTTTGTCAAATACACTAGTAAATACTAGTTCCCAACTTGTAACTAGTATTTTACACTTGTATATATCAGGAACAAAAACTAGTAAACCTCACTAGTATTACTAGTGTAGGGACTAGTAATACTAGTCCCGTATTTTTTGAGAAACAGGCCCCTTAGCAATACTAAAATGTTTGTAGAGAAATGTACAAGTTGTTTACAGAAAAGAACATATTTGTTATGCATTTATTTCAGTTAAAAAGTATCACATTTCTTGTGATAAGTAAATGTATTCCAGCTTTATGAAATTCTTGGCGGAAAATAAACATGTGAAAAAGAAAACAGATTAACCAGTCGCATACCCACATTTGAATATCTAATTCCTTCATAGCGTTCATTTCCTTCGCGATAATATCTCGTTACAAAACAAACCATATTTCTTAGAGTTCTCCTTATGCTACAACATTTCTCTCATAAATCCATTCGGGCTTTCTTTTCTTTAATTCAGTCACGTTTCAAAGTATTTAATTATACATTTACCCTCAGTTCTGATTAATAAATTCCATCCGTCTACGGTAGTGCGATTCTTCTTGCTTATCTCTATGTTCGTAGGTTCGTACACATTCAAAATTCACTAACCCATACAGTGGCAAACAGTTTAATTTGTGCCAAAGAAATTAATTCTACTTATTAAAGGCTTTGTTGTTTTAATTGCGGAATGAAACCTCAATTTCTCGGACCATGTAGCATTTATACAAATCGAAATTTATATAAAAGGAACAATAAAATATATGTAACGACAAAATATTTGTATTTGGTACCTCCTAAAAAGGAGGTAAAATAGCTATTTGTGTATTAAGAGCGCTAAATGAGACATTGTCCATTGAGAGGTTGTTGCCGAGCGACGCAGGAGCGTGGCATTCTCTCGAAATCGACAATGTCCATTTGCGCTCGAAACATACACAATATTTTTTCTACAGTCCTCCACCAAAACAAAAAATAATAAAATGTACTCTTTGTAATTACAGTACTACTCAATAGTTTTGCAGTGAAGATAGGAACGTATTCAAATATGACCTGAAGATATTGTTTTGGCTTTCGTTTCTTCAAAAAATTAATGCCAATTTTGTAATGAATGTTATAAGTTTTTTGTATAATTTATTTCTTTCAAGTACATTAAACTAGTGCAGTAAAAAAGTGGATGTCCATTGGGAGCGTTCGCCTTTTGCAGGTTGTAGCACAAATGTTCACACAATTTATTTTTTCTACAGTCTATATACAAAGTAGCCATTTGCGCTCTCTCCTCAAATTTCTAACTATACAATGTTGAGAAATCTTACTTGGCTACATTCTTAATGGAAACGTTTAGTCAGGAATTAATCACACTGTAGTTACACATTACCCACTTAACAAGTCAATCTGACATATAACTGCTCTGTCGGTATGTTACATAACCAAACAGAATGCCGCACTGCTGTGAAAATAAAATAGGGCATTCATTTACAAAAACGAAAGTATAAAATGCTTAGATTAGATTGAAGCAATAGCTCAAGAAGAATGGAAAATACCGATAAGTAAAAATAAATAAAAAATAAATTTTTGTTATGGTAGAGGACCCCAATGTGGCGACTGTAGAAAAAATCTTGTGTGTGTTTCGAGCGCAAATGGACATTGTCGATTTCGAGAGAATGCCTCGCTCCTACGTCGCGCGGCAACAATCTCTCAATCGACAATGTCCCATTTTGCGCTCTTAATACACAAATAGCTATTATGAATGAGTAAAATGCGTTTAAACAGGGTTACTAAGGATAAACACTGTCTAAATTAAAACAGTGTTTAAATATTTAAACAGTGTCTAAAAAAAAGTAGTCTCTGAATACAAAAATGAACTAAATGTCAAAATTAAACAGTGTTTAGCTTCACTGTTTAAATTTTTGTTTCTGAATAGACCTGCTAATTTTTTCCGATAACTTTTGCAGCATACGTTATTATACAGTTTGAAGGTGTAGTTTTAATATAAATGGACCATGTATAAATTTGTTACTATGGTAGAGGACGCCATTGTTGTTTTATAGTCTTTTTAATGTCATTGCTGAGTTATAGTTTCTTCGCATAATGCAACAAGTTTTCATTGTTATACTTTTCTTGTCCAGTGCCATATTGCAGCGACAGTTAAATTTTGATACATTTATAATTGAATAATAAAACTTTTCAAGATATAAAACGCTTATTCAAATTTTAGCGTTCCCCTGCGCACCATATGCGAAGTAGAGTTCGTAGTCTGCATGCGCAGGGAAGAATTTAATATCAGGGCGACGCATTCGCGTCATAACAAACTAATTCCTCTATTGTGGACATTCCTTCAGTTGTCGGTTCTCGCCCTTTTATCTGGTCTCCCTGCTAGATGTCACGTAGGGGAAAACCCTGGCCTGGATGGAAAGTATTGGTCAAGCAGCTTTGATATTTCTGAATAGAAATTGGATATTACGAATCATTGCACTTTGATCTCCGGACGGAATTGACTTTCAAGATTGAGAAGTAGAGAAAACTATAAATTTATAAGAATTTACGTCGTGTACTTCCAACATAAAAATTTATGGTTATATATCTTTAATTTTCATATGTTATATACTGAAATATTGCCTTTAAAAAACTACAAATGTGTACAGAAGTCCTGGATAACTTGACTATCATTAGGATTCATAAGCGCCCACAGGGGGGGTCGAAAGTGTCGACTGACCCCCCTTTCATTTATGGACTGTATCCATTTTTAAAAATAAAATTATAATTTTATTTTTTCATTTCAATGTATCATTGTATTTTTTAATAATTATTGGTAATATTTTCTTATATTTTCATCAAAAATTTATTACGTACTGTCTATTACTAAGTACAAAATAGCTGAAGTGTCAGAATGAGTAAATTATGTTATGTACTGTTATTATATTACATTATCTTCGGTGTTGTATTTTCTTTAATATGCCGTAGTTTATTCTAATCATTTTATGATCACGTTCTTCTCAAAACTTTCACAATGATAGATTTTACTGTTATATAAAAATAAAGAAATAGAAAAGTAAATAATGAATAGACATTGCATATTTATTTATATTAAAAGTACCTACGTATGATTAGGGTTGCCGTATTTTGTGAGGAACGCGATTTAATTAACATTTAATTATTATACATTTTATTTTGAGCAGTTCAATAGAATAATTATATTGTTACTCAGTAATATAATATTTTAATTTAATGTAACATTGTATTTTCAGATTGTCTGTTTCTGTAGATATTGCTTATGCTCGCATCTCGCATCATAAAGCCTAGTAGAAGGGGCAATTCTACGCTTTTAGAGCGTACATACGCATTTTCGTCATAAAATATTGATTTTAATTTTTTAAGAATTTGTTAAATTTGCTTCATTGTAAAGAACTCTATACTATCTTACTTTGCATTAAAACACATTTGACTTTGAAAATTATTAAAAATTTGTCTGCGGCGCATTTTTTTTCTTACAACAAAAATTTCGACCCACCTTGTAAAAAAGACTGCGGGCGCCCATGTTAGGATTTAAATTATGTTGCCTAAAGGTGCGTTCACAAATGAAAATTAGGTTTATGGTTTTTGTTTAGATTTAAGTAAAGGTGCATTCACAAATGAAAATTATGTTTATGGTTTTTGTTTAGGTTTAAGTAAGTCATTCATAAATGTAAGTTTAAATTACCTGAAAATTAGTTTTGATATGTACAGGCATCTGTGTAAATACTTCAATAACAATATTAAAATATCCGTAGAGCAGTACTCAACAAGACACCTGTGCGCCGTGAAACTGTCATTCGCTTGGCATTATTGGTTATATTTCACCAATTAAGTTATGACATATTCTTTTCGCATTTGTTTAAAAAGCCGAATCTACCAAGTGGATACTAAATAAATATGGGGTATATATATATATATATATATATATATATATATATATATATATATATATATATATATATATATATATATATATATATAAGTGTGAATGGAGTCATAACATAATATGCGGCCAAGGTCTTTAAATCTAAATTATAAACCCTAAATCTAAACCTAATTTTCATTTGTGAATGTACTTTTAGACTATTTGATAAAACCATAAATTATTGTCAAATTTGTTAACAAATTTGGTAGCAAACTAGTTTCATTGGAAATGATACGGCCATAATTTTGTGAATGTGTTACACGACTATAGGTTTGTTCCAACTAATTTCAGAACCGTTCAGAACTTTACTGAATCTGCGCAAAGCCATTTTATCGTTCCAACCAGTCGATTTAAAAATTCAGAACTAATAGTGCAGAAACGTCCGAAGTTGACATTTTTTTGTTTGATGCGCATAAAATTATTATGCTTGCTCATAATTGCATTATTTTTTCATCTTCTCATTCATTTTATTTGAAATAATTTGACATGTCAAACAAATATGAAATATGTTGTTATTAAAGAAACCATATCATAACCAACTTCAAGTATGAAAATCCACTAAAAGTCAGAGGAAAAGGTTGCTTGAACTTGCAGTGTGATAAATCGAGTTGGTCATACAAAATAAATCAACGAAAAAGAGTCAAAGATATGATTGTAGTGTGATAAGGCCTTAACAGGGTTTTTTTATTTTGTTATTTTATAAATAAACAAATAAAATTCTCAACCGGTTCTGAATCTTTCAAACACCAGTCAAGTCGATTCTAGAACTAAAAGTTCGTGCATGGATTCTAAGCAGATCCGAATCACGTTCTGAACTCCTGTGAACCTTCTGTTGGAACAAACCCTATGTAATTTTTACTAGGGGTATATGGAAACTGGTTTGAATTACAGTTTTAATTGTATGACACTGCAGATCAATGTCGAATAGTTGGGATATTTGAAGTAAAGAGTTCTTTGAAATATACTGAAATGGGTTGTGGGCTGGGGCAACCCTACAACAACGGACAGATTATTTTTAATAGTTATTCTACATCAACACGAAGCAGTGCCGTATTAACGGGGGGGGGGGGGTTTAGGGTCTATATCCACCGGCGGTATATACGTAAAGGGCGGTACACCGAGCAAAGCACGTTCTTAAATTATTTTAAATAAAAAATTTAATTAAAGCAAATTTAAGAGCCAGGGGAAAAAGGATGAATGTCCATTTTCTAGCAAAATGAGATGATGGGCGCTTTTAAATAGTATGTGTAAAGGAGGCAAAACGGTAACAATCCTAATAGACAGACCTCAGAAATAGTAAAACAAGATCTAAAAAGGATGACGGTCCAAGCGTCAGGGTATAAATAGATGAATGTTTGACAGCGATATGCGCAAATTATAACTTGGTCTGCCGATTTCTGTTCAGTACAAGTACTGAACAGAAATATGTTGAGCTAAGAGCGGTGTCAGTGGCTATCTGATTAGATTTCGTAGTAGTAGTTAATTTTTAGCAACTGGTTAAAAATTTAACCAATTAAGTACCTATGTTGACAATATAACAAACAATTGGATACATTTTTTAACCAGTTGCTAAAAATTAACCACTGAATTACACAATTAATAAAACCACCAAACGACCCAAAAAGTTTGGACGAGTGACTGATGTAGCGAAAAAGCTCCGACTGCAAAGTCATGAAACTGGTGAAGATTTGTCCTGCGAACATTTGAAATGTTCTATTAACCAATGTTTCAGGATCAATTCTAATAACTTGTCATTGAATTTTAAAAATATGGGAGTTAATGGACTTTCATAATTTCTACCTATAGTCTATTCTACGAGACCTTTCATTAAACCAGGACTTCGAACCGGAGCTGAATCGAAAACCGTAAACCGGCAAAAATAACGGAGAAATTCTGTTAGGTCCCACATAAGTTAAAACTTGACTCATCTGTGGGTATAATAATTATCAGAAATGACTAATCTGAGTTTCGAAATAAGATAATACACTTTGTAATTCCAAAAGCATTAGATGGGGTTTCAAACTTTAAAATACACGTAATGAAAAAACAAATTTTGTAACATTTATCTTTTTTCCCCTGGCTCTTAATGTCTTAAGTCGGTACTGACACGAAGTCAACTCTTCAAAATAATAAACATAGAACAAATAATAGAATCCACTAAGTTGTTATATCTAAATTGATGTTTGTTGTATGATTGTTTGGTTTGTAGTAAGCAGCTTTGTGAAGAACAGCATGAATGCATGCAAGAAAGAATGGAACGATTTAGTATCGTATTTGTGTTTTTTTTTTGTGTTGAAAGGGTTATTTGCAAGTTCCAAGAAAGAAGCTATTATTATTTCCTGTCCTTCCTGTTGTCACTTGGTATAAAAGGCAGTTTATTACGTTTTAATTTCCATATCGAATGATTAAATTCCTGGAAGAAAAACGTCTGCGGCCATTGAAAGTTTGGGAAGTGAAGTTCTCTTATTGGCACAAAGAGAGAAGTTTTCAACATGAGTTTTTAATATCGATCTGGGCCCGGGGCTTTGCTTAATTCATTACAGCATTTAACAAAACTTCTTATGACAGATTGTGAGGCAGGGAGGGGGAGGGGGATAAATAATCCACTCCACTCCGCCGACAATAGGCGGACAAAATGAATTTCGAAATGTTTTCTGGTAAACAACAACTTAATTATCTTCCACCGGAGATGTTCTATGCTACATTTACATCGATTTTAATTTGTTTATCTTGGGATTTCAAGCAGGCTTCGCTCATGAAACAAACTCAACAAAATTCTTCCTATAAATATAAATATAACAATATAAACACGTATATTATTATTGTGCTCCGGATGTGGTATTTTGCTTCAGAAAATTGAGTGAGGAATATTTGCTGTATGAAGTTGTACGGTTAGTAAGATTTTTGTTAGGATTAAGGCAGCCGAGCTCTTTTTATTTTTATTATTATGACCCATTGGGATTCTTCAAATGTGAATTTGTATACGTATTACGAGGTAGCAATTCAGATATCAATTAAACCATTTAAGTAGATTGCCACGTACTCCATACATTTCTAATTTATTTATCAACACCGAAAGATTTTTTTTTGTCAAACGCTTTACTAAGATTAGTGTACACTGCATCGAACTGGGTATTACAATCCATAGACTAAAGAATATAGTCTGCGCATTCAGGGCCGGCGCTATGGTATTTGGCGCCCTTCCGCAACCTATAAAATGCCCCCCTCCCCATTATATATAAAATAAATATTTAAAAAATCTCACGATACGTACTTCGAATAATTTTATTACAATAAAAATATAAATGAATGCTCCGAATATGAACCATATATTTACAGAAATGATATATATATATATATATATATATATATATATATATATATATATATATATATATATATATATATATATATATAGGCTGTCTCACAACTCGCGCCCCAGAGCGAATGAGGAAACACAAGACAGCACTCGGATGTGTAATTTCGAAGAAAAAAAAATCTAGCTTAAAAGATATTCGAGAAAAGACCTCTTAAAATTAACCAATGAGAGACCTACACCTTTAACGTGTGTTTGCCGTAATTTGACGTTACTAGGGTTTTATATAAATCAAATCTTCTTTAAAATGTGTGGGCGACTGTAGTTTTCGAAAAATGTCAGTGTCAAATTAAATTTGACAAGGTGAATAAAAAAAGGCAAATTAGAACCACCATTTGTTGTTTAACACATTTTATACAGCTGCTACAACACGTTGCACTGTACGATATAAATGATGATCTCGGATGACAACTTCGCTAATCTAAATTTGTCAAACAAATTCTGTAACTCACTAGTAGTATTTTTAAAACCTAGCAACCAGTTTTATTTTGTAATAATATCATCACACCTCAAGATATCCTTCCGGGATTGGTGGATTAAAAAGTCTTGTAACTCCGTTATGCAAGCAGCCGCAAATTATTTTCTTCTATTTGTTGGCAACCTATTGTCGTCGGCAAGTGTCAGTTTCGTCTGAGGCGCGAGTGTTGAGACACCCTGTATAATTAAGATCTCAATAGCGAGATATAAGAGAAGAAGTCGGTAAAATTAGGTCAAAGTTGCTCCGTTTGTGCACCAGATGTATTTAAGCCGGAAAATGCAAGTTACCAGATAAATAAAAAAATTCAGATATATGTATAGAGTAATTCCGAGAGAGATGGCTTACCGGGTGAGATGAGTTTTTTGCCAAAATCCAAATAATAGTAGAACGAAATGATGTGTTTTAATCTTTGAATTTTGGCAAAGGAGTCATCTCACCCGGTAAGGCATCTCTCCCGGATTTTTTTTTTGCATGTAACTCCTAAATATTAAATAATGTGGAATATTGGTTTGCACTTCATTAGGAAACTTATTCATACATTTTCGAACGATGATGATCATGCTTATGATTTATTGCATATAGAATATGTATCTATATTTATTCCCAATTTAAAATTAACATTGATAATTTTTCCTTATTCTAACTTAGTTTTACTTTTTAATGCAAATACTCCACCTTTGTGCATGAAAGAAAAAAATCTGATGTGGCCAGCACATAACCTCTCGCCAGGTATTTTACCTGGTTGTACGCATAAAACGAAAAATATTTTTAAATACAAATACATATATTCATGTCTCACTACAAAATAATTATTTTAATATAAATTATGTACAATACATACATTTTCTTTATATTCAATATCCTGAAATTTTCTTTTTCTACTTTCCTTTTCTCTTGATATGAGATTTTTTACTTCAAATTATTTTATATGCATTTCTTTATCTCTAAATCTATAGAAGATATAATAATGAATTTATATTTAAAAAAAATTTAACGTTCTTTAATATAAGTATTTACATAAATTTTTGATAAATAATATTTAGATGATTTTTTTTCTTGTAACTACTACTTCCGGTTGTCCAATTGTTACCTAAACTTAATCAACTGTCCCCATTATTGTTTGATTGAGGAATCCGTAGTTAAAAATGTCTTAAGTCTTATAATATTTGAGAAATCGTGGATCCAACATCCACACATCCATATACACATACGGACATCATCGTATTCAATGGTAAACTTTTCTGTCTCTGCGTAAGTTGTGATATCTATAATGAAATTAACTCTACTTTGAACATTGACATATTCAGCTGTGGTTTGCAAAGATTTAAAAATGTAATGTTTCAATATTTCTTCAACAAGTAAATGTACATATACCTAATATTGTAATTCGTTATGTTTTACGTTACTTACGTTATATTGTCATATATTTGTAAAATTTTGTCACCCCTCAGTAATTGGGATCTTCGATCCTGTTGAGTGGGTTAACAATAAATAAAAAAAATTAGGCAGAAAAAAATTTAATATGAGTGACAGTGCAATTTTTAAAATAAATTTCGTTTAGCAATCTATCCAAATGTCAAACAACAATTTTTTTATGACAGTAACATTTGTTTATAGGTTGCCAATAATTTTCTTCGCAATATCCTATAATTATTAACATATCCGTTTGTTCGGCTTAATAGAAGTATTTTAGTGCCATTATCAGGACACGATTAAATAATGTCAGCTTACTCTTAAACAACTTAAAAAGATTGTCAACTCATTTTTACAATGTATGAAATATAATTACCCAAAATGTTAGAGCGAAAGTATTGTGGGTGCTGTGCACCCACACTTTTACTTTCTGTGGGTGCATGTGCGTCCGTGTACCCACGTAGTTTACGCCCCTGGCGCCTAGCGCCGGCCCTGTGTACATTGTAAGAAACAACCTGCAGCTTTCGCAAACAGTAACAAAAAGGAGCGGTTTTAAACAATTCCTGGTACTTTTTGACGCTACCTAATAGTGTGAAGTGTTGCAAAAATGTGTCGACAATGTTAATCTTCTTTCAACGTGAAAATATTAAAAATGAATGTAAACCTGAGCAATAAATAAAATCTCGTTCATGATGAAGACGTGGCATAATGTGTTTTTAATTTGGTGCAAATAATTCACGCTAATGGCGAGTAAATGAAAGAAGAACATTCTTTTACAAACGAATTAAAATGTAAATCCTGTGTTATGCACACGTACACTAGCTCCAGCTAGACGCAGAGTATTTAAAAGCGGATCTAGCTTTATTCATGACTTAAAACGAACAAAAACGGACTGAATAAAAATTACAACTTTCATAAATTAGCTGCAAAACCCGGCCGCAATTAGCGAGAGAAATGATAGTCTGGATCACTGGAACTGGGTTCGAATCGGGTTTCACATACTTCCTGTTAATTGCGGTGTAATTCCTAAGTTAAGCTTTATATTTACATATGAAGAGCCAGCGGGAAAAAAGGTGCATATCACAAAATGTGTTTTTTTTTAGAATTCGAATTCGGAGTTTGAAATCTCATGTAATGTTTTGGACTGACACAGTGTATTCAAAAACTCAAATTGGTCATTTCTTAACTTTCTGATTTCCACTTATATGTGACCTAATAGAATTTTTTTACCGAATCTACTAGGCAAAAATGATGAAGGTCCGTGAAGTAAGTGAGTTTTGATAAACGAATTTTTTTTGACGTTTTAGAACAAATTGTTTACATAACTGTTAAAGTGTGTATATTTTCAGCTCAAAACACAATCAAAAAAATCTGATGTGGCCAGCACATAACCTCTCGCCAGATATTTTACCTGGTTGTACGCATAAAACGAAAAATATTTTTAAATACAAATACATATATTCATGTCTCACTACAAAATAATTCTCACATATATTTGCAAAATCTATGGGATATTTTAATATAAATTATGTACAATACATACATTTTCTTTATATTCAATATCCTGAAATTTTCTTTTTCTACTTTCTTTTTCTTTTTCTTTATATTCGTCAGACACACACGCACACGCACACGCACACGCACACGCACACGCACACGCACACGCACACGCACACGCACACGCACACGCACACGCACACGCACACGCACACGCACACGCACACGCACACGCACACGCACACGCACACGCACACGCACATGCACAAGCACACGCACACGCACACGCACACGCACATACGGACATCATCGTAAAAATGTTATAATCGTATTCTAGGACCTTAAAACGTGCTTATTCACTAAAATCTGGATATGCGATTTTGAGCATGAATACAATACCTCTCTTAGCGAGAGGTAATTAGAAGATTTTTGTCAAGAAAAAATTATATAAATGATTACCTGATTTTTATTTTGGATATAGTCAAGCGAATACCATTCGTGCTGGTTAAATTTTATACGGGAAATATTTTCCGATTGCTTTACTCGAGCCTGTTGCCAATTTGTTTTGTGACATTGATCAAAAATTACTCGTTTGACAATTTCTGGCAAAAATTTACCACATTATATATGAAAAAACAAAATTTACCACATTATATATGAAAAAACAATAACTACAAAGAACTAATTTTTGTTCAAAGTTAAGAATTGGTCCTGAAATGTTAATAGAACATTTAAAATGTTTACAGAAATAACCTTCGCCAATTTCATAACTGCAGCCAGAACTTTTTCCTTTTTTGCGTCGTTTGGTGGTTTTATTAATGCTACTCATCACCCATATATAATAAGTAGATATTAGTTGTCTTCAATTTGACAAAAACTCATCTCAGTTGGTTTTGAAGTGAGTTAAGATTTTCTGAAGTAAGTGCGTGGCTATTTGCTAGCAAATAGAACAGGTTTTGCGTGTTGCGAAACTTACTAGATCACTTGGTGTAGACGGCAGAATTTAATTGGTTTAAAATCGTAACAAACACATGTTCACAGTTGATTACATCTGAGATTAAGTAAAGTCTTGGTTTATCATAGGGATAAACATTCTATACGTAGAACCAATCATCTTATTTTGCTAGAACATTGACATTCAGTCTTTTCCCCCCTGACCTTTTATATAAGAATACTATTAAAATATCGACCTCAGGTCATCCAAATAGCGACACAACCAAAATAATTTTTCTGTTTCATTTGTCTTCGTCTCTCCATCCGTTTTGTTTTGAAATTAATGCACTTCTTCCTAAAAATGCAACATTCTTGCATTCTAAACTTCTTGTCACAGATATAAGATGATGTATATTCTCGCATTTATGTTATAGTAAACTTTTCAATTTCCTCGTGACCGACTTAGTTTTGGCATCATTCTCTCGAGCAATTTGTCTTTCTGGTAAAGAAAACCAGGGGACGGGAACGATAATAAACTCAGTAAAAATAAATTAACAGCAGAGTCTCATGAGGATATGAGTTGATTTACATCAGAATGGAATTTATTCAGAAACACGGAGAAAATGCAACTCACAATTAGTTGGTGCATCTCATTTTCAGGGTGACGAACTCTGCTGTTTTCATCCCCAGAAAAGCACGTTTTATGGGAGAAAATTATTTTTAACTTTGTACTTTAAAATAAATAGAAGAGCAAGTTCAAATTTTGTAAATACTGTAACATGGGACGCCCGCCGTCGCCGCCACTGTAAGCGAATGTCTATTTATAGCGGTGACGTAATCGCGCTAGTAGCCGGCCGATGTAAACAGACTAGTCGCGACGTGTTTAATTACTTCCGGTCGGCTGAACCTTTTGTGTTCATTGTTATTACGTGTTCGAATATTCTAGACTGTTCTAGAAAATAATGGTAGCTGTATACAAGGGACGTAGCTATGCTCGACAGTTAGTTCAGTGTAGTCTCTCATCACACAACATTAGTTGTGTGATCGGGGGTTGACTTACAGTTAGTTACTTACATACAGTTAAAGAGACATTGACATGGAGTGTTAGAGAGTAAAGTGTTAGTGAGAAGCACAGCAGTATCGTAGTGAGCGTATGCAGTTGGTGTCGAGAAGGTACTCGGGAAGTTACTGGTATATTGGGTTAGCTGTGGATGTAAATAGTGTGTGCTATAGTGTGCAAGAACAGTAACGGCTAGTCGGAAAGTTACTGATATACCGGGATAGCTGTTAAAGAGAATACTCGGTAGTGTTGAAGAGTATTGGGAAGCTAGGTATATGGGGACAGTAACGGCAAGTGGAAGCTAATACTCGGCATTGGTGTTGAAGAATTGTGGCATACGGAAAGTCAGTAATACGGACAGTTGAATATACAGACGCTGTTGAGTCAGTTGAGTATATAGACGCTGTGGAGGTCGGTAGGCGGACAGTTGAACATGATATAAGTATATAGTGATATAAATATAGTGATATAAATATCGCGTAA